>CM002534.2:6037500-8997500 GCA_000338895.3 Oryza meridionalis | reverse complement strand
CACCGACCGCATTACTTTATTATTAGGTGTCGAAACAGAGAGAGAGAAAAAACATTGAAAGTACCAAAATACCCCTGGACACTGTTCTTCTTCCTTCTCTTTGCTTCTCTTCTCTTCTCTTCTTCAGCGAGGGAGCGTAATCCCAATCCTAGCGGTTAATCCCCAACTTCACCGGCACGTTGGCAGCGAGCCGCTGCCGGCGAACTGTCGTCGTCGTCATCCAACCATCACCACACCACCACGTCCTGGTCGTCTCCAACCAACCAAATTCTTGCACACACGCACGCTTGCACGCAGCTCGATCGAGCCATGGCCGGAGTGAACAACAGCCTCGTCGGCCTCAAGCCCGCCGCGGCGGTGCCGCAGACTGCCGCCTCGCCGGCACTGCCGAAGCGCGTGCGCGTCGCGGCGCCGCTCAAGCTGGAGCAGCAGGGCGGCGGCAGGCGCGCCGCGCTGCTGGGTCTCGCCGCCATGTTCGCCGCCACCGCCGCCGGGCAGGCCGGGCAGGCCAGGGCCGGCGTGTTCGACGAGTGCCTCGAGAAGAGAAAGGCCAACAAGGTGAGAATGTGAGATCGATCGATGATTCGTTAAGTCTCAGGTTATAATTAATTCATGATTTCACTGCTTCAATGAGCTGATCCATCGATCGATTGATTGATCGTGCAGGAGCAGAACGACAAGAAGAGGCTGGCGACGAGTGGCGCCAACTTCGCGAGGGCGTACACCGTCGAGTTCGGCAGCTGCCACCGCCGCCTCGGCCCAGCAGCAGGACACTCGCGTGCGTGGCGGCGGCGTCGGCGGCGGCTGTTCCCCTGTCGTTTAGCAGCAGCAGCACCGCCCTCTTCCAATCGCGCGGTGGCGGGGTACGCGGCGGCGTTAGCCGATGCGTCGCTCCGCGCGTGGGACGCTGCCAAGGGCCGCCCGCCACGCGCTCGTGCTTCTCGTCTCGGACGCCGCCGCCGTCGACATTGCTGAGGAAGAAGAGGAAGAGAGAAAGAGAGGATACGTGAGATTGACAAGTGGGCTCATAGGTAAACTTGTCTTTAACCATTGTTTCTCTCTCTGTTTCCACCAAAAATAATAAAATAATATGGCCGGTGTCCTCTAGCTAATTATCACATTTTTACGTTATCCACGAGCAAATATACAAGTTATCCACGAGCAAATATACAATCTTCACGTGTCATGTGGTAAATTTTGCCTTTTTTTTTTAAGGAGGGAGGTTAATTTATGCATGTGTATCGTTACACATTATAAGGGCTCGTTCGGCAGTGCAGGAACGAATCCAGGCAGTATCTAATCCAGGCCTGGAACTGATGGATCCGGCTGAAACCACTATGGGATTAAATCCAGGCCAGGAACTGTGCATTCGGTTTGACATGGAGTGAAGCCAGGAAACATGCATTCTGCTCAAGTTGCCTCAGAAAATGTTGATGAACAAAAAGATTCAGAATACAAGGGACTGAACAGGAAAATGTAGGTAATGTAAGCTGCTCAAAAGTTGCCAGCACTGATTCTTCATGTGAAAATAAACAAGAAATTTGAATCCTAAGCTACTTTAGTTCAACAGCAGCAAATCCATAAAATTGCGCTACATAAGTTTGCATACAATTAACACAATTGGGCCATTTGCAATAGCATCTTCTTTTGCGAATTTGCATGCCTGCTTCACAGCAAGAACATCCATTCCATCAACCTACACCCAAGCAATTAGATGATGTCAGTGAAATATTCAATGGTGTTCTTAACATATATTGTGTAAAGGAACACAATTAATTTTTCCTAGCTCCACCAACTCCTATACTAAACCAGCAAAGATGCTTGAAAAGACTGAACTCAACCTAGATTCAAGGCAGCATGATAAGTTTTCCTTTCAGTGTACAGAAAATGGCAGGAAATTATGACAATAGAATGAAACTATTTATACATACTCTATTGCACACTAATACCTCAACAACGTTGTTTCTGGCGTTTCCCAGAAACAGATAAAGCTTATCAGACTTACTCATAAAAATCTTCAGAGAAGGTGAGAAAACACAAAATATAAAATCACGCAAATCTCACTGTACATTTTGTTTTCCACCCAATGCATGCCATGTTTATATGTAACATGTCACCATAAGTCCATAACAGTCAATTCTGTACAGTGGATATGCTAGCCAGTGATTTATCAAACTGCTTATATAAAAAGAATCACATAAATATGCTTTAAAGCAAGCGAGCCAGTGTTAGTTTCCTGTCAATCTAAATTCGAGTGTACTGCAATTCATTTTGTACAAAATTTCAACAAAAGAAAGAATTACCCATCTATTGAATTCTTTGTTTTTAGAAAAGAATTGAAAATATGAGCCTACTTGTCATTGTCATTTATTACAGACTACATAAGAGGCAATTTAGCTGCAAAAAAAATGTTAAGATACTGCACTGTAGTTACCAGAATGAGGCATCCAAAAAAGAGGTAGCAAAATCATCTTCCTAGTGCAGTTCAATTTGTATTTCAGCATCGATGCGCAAAGCTTTCTTCTCCAAATAAAGCAGAAAAATATGCAATCATGTATATGTACGTGTAAACTAAAGGAAATGCAAGCCTGAACAACCATGACCACAAAAAAATGGCCCAAAAGAAGGCTCAAATCAGAAGTCCAATCCACCAAAGCAGTCACCAAGTTCACCAGACATAATAAAAATCAAGATTACTGAAAAGTTGAGGCTGATCCATTCCCAGAAAGGCATTCTGAAAAACCATCGATCACTGCCTGAAATGCGACTAGATCCCAAAAGCCCCAAGAAAGGTACAGGTTCAAACATCTCTCTATCCTCTTGCCAAGCCAAGCAACGAATCCAAATCTTCTCCAGCTTTTCATCACACGCCCAAAAAATATATCATCAGCTACTAGTTCACTCACTGTCCCTGCAACTTCTCGCACATACTTCTTGCATGCAGAACAGCATAAGCAGCAAGCAAAAGCAAGCAATGGTTTGCATCAGCCTCGCCGAATGCCAGCGCGTGCACCGGTCGGCGCTGGACTACTGCCTGGCGGTGCTCATCGTCGTCGCCATCGTCGTCGCGGCGAGGCTGCTCATCTGCGCTGCCTCGTCCACAACGTCGCCGGAGCGGCGCAACACCATCATAGCCCAACGACCACCGACGACGACATCGAGATGTGGGGCGCCGGCGGCCAAGACCACGAATCGAACAAAATCAAGAAGCAGCGCGAGCCGGAGCAGCGCGAGGGCCGCCTCGAGCGCGGCGGCGAGCGATGCCAGCGCCCGCTCCTCCTCCTTCCCCTCCCCCCTCCGCTCCCGGAGCTCCTCCACGAATCCGCCGCAAGAACCCTAGCAGGGACAAGGAAGACGACGGTGATGCGTTACCGGCGAGAAGGCAGCGGAGAGCGCGGACGTCGGATGGGAAGCGGTCGCCGTCGCCTCTCGCGTCCGGATTGGAACCGGAGGATCGGAGGTGGGGAATCGATCCGGGCCAGAAACAGGGGGAGGGAGGCCAAACCGGGCCCGTTTCTAATCCGGGCCGGCCGAAACGAACGACACTTCCGGGCCAGACCAGATTTGGAAACAGGCCGCTTCGTTCCGGCCGGAACAGAGGCCGTTCCAGGCCTTACCGAACGAGGCCTAATGCTGTAACTTTTTCACGGGAAGGACCACACTGATTAACTAAGCACACTCACTAAAGGTATACACATTCATTTATATATCGGAAACAAAGCACAACAATTATAGGAACTTATATACTAACATCGAATCGTTTACAAATGTAAACTGTATTTCCCAAGGTTGTGTGCGTATTCTTCCATTACAAAGTAATTAAATAAAAAAAAAAAAGACAAACCACATTTCTTTTTTCGATCGCCTGGGCATATATTCTCTTGGTGCATGTCTCACTCTCACTCTCGCGGTCTCTGTTTATTTGGGGGAGTAAGAAACTGGAGACTTGGCTTAATATTAACTGATGAATAATTCCGGTCCATTCTGAACAACGGCTAGCAACTTAATCAGCTAGCACCAGCTTTGCCTGCAAGTGCAACGAAATGACTGTGACGTTACCCATCGTCCCTGAACTCGCGAGATAGCTAGTGACATGGCGTGCGAATTCCGCGAAGAGCTCATCGATTATGGGTTCCCCAAAATGGCCTGTCAGCAGGGACTCCAGCACCGCCATTAAGCCCGTGGCGATTATACGGCCTCTGGCCTCGATGTCGTATGGTGCGGGGACGGTGACGGCGGTGCCTTCCTCCATCTCGTAGTTTTCAGTGGGATCATTTTTCACATTGAAGACCTGGATCATTGGCGGATTAATTAGGAAACTTTTCAATCATGTCTAATCATTTGAGAGAAAATCCAAGAAAATGCCACTAACAAGCGCTCAATTTCAAAAAATATAATCGGCAGCTGCAAGTTCCATGAAATACCATCATATAAGCGATTTTGTCCTAGAGATGCTATCACCGTTAGGGTTCCGTCCATCCCGCACCGTTAAATACACTGTTCATCCTTTAGCACTTAACGAAGGGGGTTGCTAACGGAACCCTAACGGCGCTGGCATTTTAGGAGAAAGTCGCTTGTACGATGGCATTTCATGGAAATCACACTTGTCGATGTCATTTCTTGAAATTCGATGCTTGTCAATGTCATTTCTCGAATTTTCTTATAATCTAGATTTATCAATTGTTTGGTATGAAAATTATGCTTCCAGTTTAAAAACATATTCAAATTCGATAGGTGTGCGCTTGACAAACTGAGCATGCATGCTAGCCAGGGTCAGCGGGAAGCGGAATCCACCCCTGACCTGGATGTCCATAATGTCGAAACACTCGTTCTGTTGCACCAGCTGCTTCAGCTGGTCGATTGAAGGGCGATACATTGGCAGGTTAAACGAATCCAGCTTGTGCTTCTTCACACGACCCTGTTATGTAAGAGAATAATCAACATAAAAGAGTCTCTTCGGAAGAAGAAGAGTGAAACGTTGCCTTCTTCCTAAAAAGTAAAAATAGTTATTAGAAAAGAATGATTTTAAGGAATTGGGGTGGGTGGATTGGGGTAGAGGCTGGGACAAATTAATGATTTTACATACTCGTGTTAACCAAGATAATATTATTACAATGATTTGGATCATTATTTACTTGACATTGCTCTATGGAACGGTTGGAACCGGGACAAATTAAGTTTTGCATACTCGTGTTAACCAAGATAATATTATTAGAATGGTTTGGATCAATTTTTATTTAACAACATAATGCACTATGGAAGAAAATATTGGACGTTGATTTAGTGGTTGATAAAATCTATATTAAGACAAAGGAATTCATTGGATAATATAAATTGGATTTCCTATTGTTTTTATCAACTTACACAGATGTAGATGTGCAAATTCTACGTTGATGCAGATAATAAACTCGTAGTGTACGTCGTTATGAACTGTACCTTTTTCTACAAGAGTTCGCAGAGCCTGTGATAGCAATCCAACCAAGAGACCATCTTTATTTACCATATTCTCACTGTCCCTCCCGAGAACGGTTAGCACCATGCGCCCGGCTGGAACAAGCTCTCTAAACCGCATCTGAAGGAACCGTGAGAAGTCCCTCTCAAACTGGTCCAAGTAGAGCTTTCTCACAAATGATGGTGTAGTCGTACCTATGTGAATGTTTCCTTCATTCATGGTGCTATCAAGATGCTTAGGGACCTGTCCGTCAAAGTACCAGTTGCCAGCACCAGCTTTAGGTCAATGTCAAACTTGAAATGAAGGTCAGAAACCTGGAAATTATTTGACGGTCACTACTCTAGATTCACAAGAAAATTTGAAACAATTTGGGCTAGTGTTTACAGGTACATTGCAAGAAGCTAGTTATCAAACATTTATCACCTCGGAGAGCCACATGAGGCTGAAGGATGAATGGAAGAGATGGACACTGTTGTAAGGGAGGAGCCTATTGTAGAAGGACCCTAGCACACCAGCGACGTAGTATGGTTGTGGTTGTAACCCTTTGCTAGCACATTCCTGCGCTATAGACTGATTGAACTCGTCCAAAAGTCGTTGCTCGGAAGGTCATTGAGAAAGAATTGGACCTCCTCAATGTTTTTGTTGGTAGCACTTATATTGCTTTTTTCCACGATCACTTCAGAGATGAAAAGATGTGTGTTTGCACCATAGGAGCAGCCCAGGTCGGCAACTACCACTGATCGAGATTGAAAATCCTTGCACACTTCTTTAATGGCCATTGCAATCAGTTGCTTAGTTACAAGAATGGCTTTTCTCTAGCATATATACATGTCAAACGAATCAAAATTTTGTTGCATATGTAATCTAAGGAATTTGAATAGCATGCCTAAAATATTGATGTTTAATTGACATATAAATAAACAAATAGTGCTAGGACACACACAAGTAATAGTGAAGATAGACTTCTACGTAGAGACATATATAGATTAATAAGATACTAATAAAAGTTTAATTAGTTTGTAGAGTAATTCTGCTCTTAAAAAGCTAGGTGGTACGTACAAATACATGATTTTAATTTAGTACTCCGTTTTTTTATATTGTATATGTAAGGGTGTGTTTAGTTCTTTGGGTGTAAAGTTTTTGAAGTATACGGATGCGTATTTGAAGTATTAAATGTAGACTAATCACAAAATAAATTACATATTCCGCCTGTAAACTGCGAGACGAATTTATTAAGCCTAATTAATCCATCATTAGCAAATATTTACTATAGCATCTCATTGTCAAATCATGGCATAATTAGGCTCAAAAGATTCGTCTCGCAATTTATATGCAAACTGTGCAATTGTTTTTTCTCACATTTAGTGCCCCATACATGTGTCTAAACATTTGATGTGACGTTTTTGGCTAAAATTTTTAGGATCTAAACAAGGCCTGAGCCGTTTAATTTGGTTAGTGTGTCCTAAGTCAAACCTATAAAATTTGATAAACTAATAATTTTTCTATTAAACTGATGGAACTTTTGACTTAACCTCTTAACCATTCTTTACCTCCCTACACCTTAATACCAGGGATGCGCTGGAATAAAAAAAAATGGATGAAGGAAAACATGTAGTGCAAACTACATATGTAATGTAAACTTAGAAACTACCGTCGGATCGAAAAATAGACGTCTTGGATTCGTCCACGTCACCATGAGTAAAAATATTACTCTAAGTAAAGTTTTTACTGATGAGTAAGCTTACGAGTAAAATTTTTACTTATGATGACGTGGGCGAATCTCAGACGTATATTTTTCGATCCAACGGTAGTCATCATGTTTTCACAATATGTGTGGTTTCCACAGTATATTTTCCATATATTCCTATACCTCTCAAATACTGTGACAGTTTATATTTGTTTATAGGTCCGATTTCACATGCATGGGAAATAAAAAAAAATGCCATCGAATATTTAATGGAGAAAGATTTGGAACAAACTTGAATCTTAGAATTGTTGGTGTAGCTGGAATCTCCATCCCCTTAGGCCATGTCGAACTCGCTCTCAATCTTCATGTCTATAGATGGTTAGCTAAAAGACCCTACAATTCATGTGGAGCATGAGAGCTTCTCACAGGCAGCAGACTCCAATTTATATACATGGGATAACCTGTACATACCTTGCATGGGCTTAAATGATTCCGCGAGGTTGGTATTACCAACAGTTTTGTGTATTTATAACAAAGTGGGGCTCTTGTTTTTCACCATTCTTTACTACTGTTCTATTATTTACCTATTTAACCACTGAAACATTCAACATATGTTCCTTAAACAATGGAGATATAGATGTATAACTAGGAGGACTGTGGGCAATAGGCTAGCGGTCGTTGGGTGGAGGAAGCTCGTGAGAGCGATTGATGTCTCGGCCTCGACGTCGTCTTTGAACACGGAGGAAAGTATAGGTATTGGCTTTAGCTCTAAAACAGACACCTATAATATATTATAGCTGGTGTTTTTAAAGCCGACACCCATAAAACCGAACCACACACATCCGATCTTATCCATCCACCCACCCGACTTTATACTCTCCTCTTTCCCTCTCGTCCCCATTGTCCCGCGGAGGGAGTATTAATTGATGACACATACCACAACTCGATGTGGATACTCCCTCTGTCCCATTATAAGCGTAGCCATCAGTTTTCGTGTCTAACTTTGATCATCCGTCTTATTTGATCATTTTTTATGATTAGTATTTTTATTGTTATTAGATGATAAAATATGAATACTCCCTTTGGGCTGATAGTACTTGTCGTTTTAGACAAGGGTAAGGTCAAACTTTAGAATCTTTAATTATGAATCATTTTGAAAATATTTGTCTTTCAAATATGGTGACTACATGTATAGATTAGTCTTATAAGTACTTTAATAAAATAATATATTTGTTAACACTTTTATACATATTATAATGAAAAATAATGGTTAAAGTTGTTTTTTAGAAACCGTGTCCTTGTCCAAAATGACAAGTATTATCAATCCAGAGGGAGTAGTACTTTATGTGTGGCTTATGTTTTTTATTTTTTAAAAAAATTTAAAAAAAACGGATGATCAAAGTTGGACACAGAAATTTCTAAAATGAGACGGACGGAGTATTATATAGGGTTGTTTAGGTCAGATGCTGTTGTTGCCAGGTGTACGTGGATTACGCGTGCTACATTTATTTTAGACTGATTTTGTCTGCGTTGTTATCATCATTTTCCTCATGATTAATTAGTGTAATGATTGTTTGAAGGCATCCCGGAGCCTACTTTATTTTGTCGGTGGCAGTGAACTGCCATTCTGGCCTAGACTTTCTTGAGACAACGCATTAATTTTGAGATAGATAAATCCAATCAGCCTGACGAACCAATAAATTGATTACAAATTTATTATGTTGGGTGAAATCATTTCGACTGCTCCCTCCCATTCATAAAAACAACCTAATACCGGATATTTCATAATTTAGTATAAAATGTATCGTATCTAGATTTGTTATTTAGGGCAGAGGAGTAGTTTGCAGTAGCAGTTCTGCGGTTATTGAACGAATCGAACTGTAGGAAAGTACAATTTGAGACTTCTCTCGGTATGGCCACGTGGTCAATAACTGCTAGCTTGAGGAGAAACTAGAAAACTGACGCGCTCGCTTTATAGCCCTATATATTTATTTTATTAAAGAGTGAAAATTTCACAAAATTTTATAGAAGTCAGTTTAATTTCCTAGAAAATCATGCAAAAATCATTCAATCTAATAAATTTGTTGAATGAAATTTTGAATTCTAATTTAAAATAGCAGATCATATTATTGAGAAAATCCTCAAGTTCTCTCTCTTTTTTCCATCATGCTATTTATTTTTTTTCCAAAATAATTAAATTATCTACTAATGATAACATAGGTGGTGATAATTTTAAAATAATTAAAGTGTTCCAGATTTTTATCAGAGCTACAATGTTCATCATTTCTTCTTATGACAACAATGCTAGGTTGTTTAGGTTCTTTGCAACCAAGATGTTTGCATTTACACCTAATTATTTTTGTATGTAGGAGGTGACATATGTACTGATAGTGAGACATTTTCTCTCAAAGGTGTTTAAGATAGGTGTATATGTTTACATGAGCGTACGTGTTTATACCAAGGCTTTAATAAATGTACAGGCGTATATGAGCATATGTATTTATGCTATGGTTTTAACTTAAAAAAACAAAAAGTTCAAATGTACGGCAAAATTTGTGTCTATTAAAACTTGTTCTCTGCCTAATAAATATCTTAAAAACATACTACCATAGGTATTTGCTTCCTTCCCATAATCGATTATTCCAGATTCTCCTCTCAGCAGCAGCGGTTGTTCCCTCACTGTCTCACAAGACATACTGCTGCTCAGTCTCGTTTTTTTAATATGCTTTCGGGCTTTATTTGCCAAGAGCCTGATGACACGTGGACCAATCACTGCTGGCCGACACCGCCAGTATTAGAAATAAAGATTAATTTCCAGTCACGCTGACGGTGTTGACATTATGGTAAAAAGATGTAGGGTATGTTCGGTAACAGCCAACCACTACAGTAAAATATAATAAAAATATATGATGGCAGCTGCAGCACGGCGGCTGTACAGCTGTGGTATAGTGCAGCCGAACAGGCCCGTATTTGCCCTCAAAATATTATTGTACTTCCGTATTTGGACAGAATGTTAGCCGGAACAGCGAAGACTGACACCTCTAGTGGTTTTTCTACCTCAAACGCATGCCCGCGGAACATTATCGGCTAGTACCGGCACCTTTGTGAATAAATAGGTGTTGGTTTTACTATAGGTGTATTTTTTTAAACGACATCTTTATTTTATTATAGGTGCTAGTTAATTAAAAACCAATACCAATAATATATATTATATGTTCCGGTTCTTAAATGCCTGCTTCACAATCTACATTATAATATTGAAACGGGCTATATAATTTGTGAAAATATTTAGGCTCCAATTAACTCAGCCCCGTGGACATCGATGTATAACTAACTAGGACGAGCACTTCGGGCCTGTTCGGCTGCACTATACCACGGCTGTACAGCCGCGACAGCTGCAGTTGCCACCATATATCTTCATTGTATCTTACTGTAGTGGCTGGCTGTTAACTAGCAGTACCAAACATACACTTAATTTTCCATGGCTCTGCGGTGGCAGTATGGGCACAACTTGCGTAGAGAAATATTTTCTGACTTAATGGTGTAGGTTAAAAAAAAAACTTAATGATCCAAAAGTGCAAGCGTGTCAAATAACAGTGTTAAAAAGCGGGAAACGTATACCACTACTACATAAACCAATAGGTTGCCGGTTCAATTTGAACCAACACCTATTCTATTTATAGTTGCTGGATTAAAAAATAACACTTGTATTATAACTGTTAGTTTTTAACCTAAAACTAACTCCTTGTTAACAACATAATTTCGTGTTTTCACATCAACACACCTACACGGAGATAAGTATAGGTACCGGTTTTAGCCCTATACCTGGCACCTTTAATATAGGTGTCCTTTTTTAAAATAGACACACATAGAACCAAGCCAAGCCACACACACACCTAACCTTATCCACCAACCCACCGTCCTTATCTTCTCCTCTTTCCCTCTCGTCCCCATCGTTTCCCCCTCTCCCTCGATACCCTCTGCCCACTACCCCCCCCCACTCTCCATGCGCCGCCACCTGCGTCGGCGAATCCCGCCACCACCCCTTCCCTTCCTCCTACTCTCCTCCCCTCTCTCTGCCTCTCGATCTCTCCTGAAGCTTCCTCCTCCTCTCTCTTTCTCTCCCTTCAATTCCATGTGCCATGCTAACGAATGCGCCACCATGTGTGTTGCGACATGCTCATCGCAGGTGGACGTGCTTGCTGCTGAGCCGTTCAAGGGCAACCTCACCGTCGTGTGCCTCTTGGAGGGTGCAGATGCAGCCACGGTGGATGAGAGGTGGATGCTGTCCGTCACCTCCTAGTTCAACCTGTCCGAGATCGCCTTCTTCGTCCGTGACCCCTCCTCCTTCATTGCTGCTGCCACCCTATGGTTCCGCCTGTCCACCGCCATCACCGACGTCAGCCCCCCCTTAGGTTTCCTCTTCTGAAGTTCATCTCCTGCTGCTTTCCTCTCTCATGCACATGTCATCGTCGTTGTCTTCAGGTTGATCTCGGCGGCTATGCGACGCTAGCCTCCGACCACTTCCTCTTCACCGTCATCCTCGTGAAGCAGCAGGATGTCACCATGGTCGAGTTCATGACAAGGTCTGGCATCCTGACCGCCAATAGGATTGCTGCTCCACCTCAGACGAACAAGGTCATCTCAGGTAATGATGGTTGATGGTTGTTCGATCGATTTCAACCGTTGTTTGTGAAATCTTAGTTGTCGGGTGGATTTAGTTGATGAGTTGTTTGTTTCGGTGGTGAACCTTGTGAAATCAAGGTGTTGATTTAATCAATGTGACGAACAATTGTCAAAGGTAAGTGTTGGTAAAATGGGAACTAGGGTACCCTTTCCCCGGGGACTTGGAACTCATTTCATATCAATTAAAATAAAAAAGCATGTTTAAACAATCATTAGGCTTAGGCGTGTAATTAAAGATAAGGAGCCTGGAACCCGCTTTTGCGGTAAGTCCCAGTGCCGCTATCTTGGATTACAAGTAAGTTATATAATCTCTTCTTTCTATAAAGCTAATGCCCACTAAACATCTAAAGCTCAACATGCAAGCATAGTATTTATTAGCACTCCTAAAATCAACATGCAACCATGCCACATTAACCCTCTAAGCACACAAAACTCAATATGCAAGCATATAGTAATTATATCTATAATTTATTTCATTCTAAAACTAAACATATACATCCTAAATCATCATTTTCAAAGCATTTTCACAATATTCCAATCCAAATTATTTCTACAATATCTAACATATACCCCGCAACAAAGTGCGGGTCATCATCTAGTTTAGTAAGATGAAGGGTCCGGGTCCATGCCTAGCCAGACACCCGCGCCGTCCTTGGCCCAAGTATGTCATGCGAGGAGCATCGAGACATAAAAGACCTATATCTTAAGAGTAAGGACCTGGGTCTCTGGCTTACCTTGCAATTTTTTGTCTTCCTGCCTATAGCAAGTCTACAACTAGTGACATCCATAATCCTACCTTGAGGCTGTTGCATAAGTGGCTTGGTTTCACGTTGTTTGCTAGAGCTGATATCTTGAGAGCTCGTGAAGACGAACTAATCCTCTTGTATGCCATGGTTAGAAAAATCAAAGTTTCACCCGTTCAACTCATGATCAAGTAAAGGTAAGAAAATATGAAGTTGTCTAGTCCTGTTGAGTATGCTTCTTTGGTGTCTCGTTTGGCATGAAGAGTTGGGGCTATGCTTAATATGCAAGTATCTTATATTCCTGTTACCCGCTCTTATGCTCATTAGGTCTTTATGGTACAAGGTTATATACTCAAATATGGTCCAAATGATTCCCTTATATTTTTATCTCCTGGCTATACAAATGATATTCCGTTACCTAACCCGAATTATCAAAAATGATTCATTTGCTCTGAAAATTCCACTATAATCCTATTAATGAATTTAAACATGGGGAACTCAAGAAAAATCCCACCATGCCATTTCCACTTATTAATTGCATTTATCATTTATTAACTAGGGTTTCACTCTAGGTTAAATTAAATGATTTCTTGAGGCAATTTATTAATTAAATTAAGGCTAAGGAAAAGGGGAAACTTTAGGGTGTGACAGTGGACAGGGCGATGTCTCAGCTAGCCTAGGCCGGTGCCTGGAGAGCCCGGGGCAACTTAATCACGTGTTTTTGGTAGGTTTCGGGGGCGATTGGAAGGGAACCAAGTGGCAGCAACAAGACGGCCGAATGACAATTCAGGGAAAAGTAAAAATGGCAATGTGAGCCCTTCCTTGAATTATAAAAGGAATGGGACATGCCATGAAAAAGTATGGCTGATTTTTAGCTGGAAAAGGGCTAGTTTGTACCCTTCCAGATCTAGACAGCAAACAAAAATAAAACAGGAGTAGTGTATTACACATCTGGGTGGCCTAACTTGCATAATGCCTAGTGTTTGGTTGGATTGTGGGGAGCTCGAGCCCCATCTTTGAGATCTCTACATGTTGTTCATAGCTAACCCCTTGGCCGAATCTTCATTTGGGGAGGGATCTGCACTTCCCAGTTGCCGGAGAATCGCTTCTCCGACATTAAGTGTTTTGGAAAATACCATGAATAGTGTTTTCTATTGGTGAATAGTGCAGGGTGGCACTAGGTTGCCGGTCAGACCGAGCAGGTACCGCTAGACAGATCGGTGGTGTTGGAGTGGTCTGACCGGGTGCCCGACGGTCAGACCGGCAGACTCTGGGAGGGAGTCGGTTTCGGGTTGTTTTCGTGGAATTTCTAGATCGCATCATGTTTATGATTTCTAGATGGTATTCATGCGTTTGTGATTCTATTGTGTGCTAATGTGAGTCAAGTTGATGCGAACTTGTACTTTGATATGGAGTTTCTTTGTTGTTCATGTCAAGGTGTTCCTTGTGGACATGGGAGTATAGCTGGTGATGGATTGGAACTAGGCTTAGGAGAAGTTGAGGTCTAGATGGACAAGGATATAACGCGGAATGATCAGGCTAGAGAACAATGCATGTGTATGTGAAGGTTTTCATATAGCATACATGTGGTGTTGTGTGCGTATGAAAAGAAGTCAAATTTGGATTGGAATACATGTTTGGAATGATTGGAGTGTGGAGTTGCATGGGGATGTTGTTTCACTAGTTCGGTATGTTCCCTATTTAATTAGGAGTCCTAGTTCTAGTTGGATTTGTGGCTAGGGGCAGCCACGTTGTGGGGATAAATAGATGAGCGGTTGAGGATAGAAGAGATCGACTTTTTGGGAGAGAAACGTTAGGGTTTGCTTCGAGAATTCAATCCTAGTTTGTAAGTTGAGAGAGGAGTGTATAGATGCACTTTGTAAACACATAGTGATGCAATAAAGCTATATACTTTTAATAGTTTCGTCGATACGTATTTTTCTGGATCCCAACGGTTTGACCGGAGTTCATTGGGCGGTGTAACCGGTGGCGTGGCGGCGGTGTAACTGGCGGCAAGGAGGCAGTCAAACATGTGGCGTGTCGGCGGTTAGACCTGTGGGAGTACGGTGGTCAGACCGGCAATAATTTAGCGGTGTGACGGTGCAACTTCGTTAAATTTAAGGGTAACATTTATTCTCGCTAAAAGTTTAGGTTTTTGGTGTTCATAACATTCACCCACTTCTGATAAGCTTGGTTCATTTATTCATGACGGGGGAGGTGTTCCTCAGCCATGGTGGCAGTACCTCCTCGAGCAATCGAGCTCCACTGGTATCACAGACTTTTTTAAATGTTTTTTTATTTTGAAAACTATAGGTGCTATTTTTACAAATAGAATAGGGTTGTCTGCAGTAGTGTATGATGCGTGCAAAGACCAAACGAGGCGGCAAAGATTTGAAGCATAAGTATTTATTTTCATTTTTGTTATTATTGATTTAAGTAGGTACTCCCTACCTTTGATATTATAAAACACTGTAAGTTTTTCCTATTAGTTAATGTTTGACCAAATTTACGGAAAAACATATCAATATTTTTAATATCAATAATATATTATCAAAATATATTTAGTGTTAAATTTAATCGAAGGTGTATGAGTTACTATATTTATATTTCTCTATAAGGTTGATCAGCTTAGAAAAAAATCTAATCATCTCCTCATATAAAACGGGGAGTCAGTTTTTAATTTGAATATATTAATTGACACATACTGCAATTCGATATGGTAGTACTATTAGAAATAGCGGATCCTGTTGTTGCCAGCTGTACTTTGGTGGACCACGAGTGCTACATTCTCTCGACTGCTCTTCTCTGCGTTGTTCTCATCATTTATTTGAAAGCATCCCGGAGCCTACTTTATTTTGTCGATGGCAGTGAATTACCAGCCTAGACTTTCTTGAGACAACGCATTAATTTTGAGATAGATAATCCAAGCAACCAGACCAACCAACAAATTGATTATAAATTTATTGGTGAAATCATTTGGATTTGTCTGCATTAGCATTTCTGCGGTTAATGAACGAATTGAACGGTACTCCCTCCATTTCAAATTAATCTACATATTTCATAGGTACACTAAAAAAAGCTCTCAGACATGTACAATGGCTGTCAATAGTAATCTCTTAGCATTGCTAATTAGGAATACTTGTTGATATGGAAGAAAAAGAAAAAGGAGAGACAAAAACATCGTTGTCATGCACAACAACAGCTTAACAACGACTCTTAATCAGGTTGCATAAGGGTAAAAAAAATAGAAAGAATATTAACAAAAGGAATATTTTTTGAGTTAATGATTGTAGCCTTTCCCGTCTCTACTATTGTAAAAACATGGTCTCTAAATAATTTTGTATTGTTTAAAAGACCATACTTGTCTTTACATTGAACATGCCCTCATACTATATTTACTTTACCAACAAACTCGATACATGCACCATCCCCACTATTTCCTAGCCAATAACAAATCAAGATATTATACTTGTCTTTACATTGAACATGCCCTCATACTATATTTACTTTACCAACAAACTCGATGCATGCATCTTCCCCACTATTTCCTAGCCAATAGCAAATCAAGATATTGTATGTGGGTTATAAATACTTGTATGCATGGATGCATATATCAATATCCATTTACTCCAATATACAAATAACGAATATAATTAATAAATGAACATAAATATAATGATCATTTAGGAATAACTAAAAAACTATATGATGATCATTTTGGAACGGAGGGAGTAGTAAAGTAGTACAATTCATGACTTCTTTTGGTATGGCCACGTGGTCAATAACTGCTAGCTGGAGGAGAAATTAATTTCCTAGCATCATCGTCACTGAGTGGCGCAGCAAAATTAAATGGACATTAATCATACATTGAATGGATATAGTAATTAACCATTTTTCTGTTTACAGGAAGGACCACGCTAATAAAGCACGTTGTCACCCCACACTTACCAGAGATACACACTACTACGAAATTAACATCAGATAGATGTCGGCAATTTAGATGCTGGAAGTGCTAAAATCGATATTTATAGGTCTTTTCCCACCTCCGCGGATTAAAATCGCAAAAAACCGACATCTTTATCAATTATAGGTGCCGGTTTTAAAGAAAAACCGACACCTACACTATATGTGTCGGTTTTTTAAAATAAACTGTTGTCGATTTTGTTAAAAACCGACACCTTTTTTAAAAAACCGTCACCTATACCGAGCCGAGCCGATCGAGCGGCCTTATCCACATGACCGCGGCCTTATCCTCTCGATCTCTGTTGCTCTCTCCGTCTCTCTCTCGCTCGCTCCCTCTCGTCTCTCTCTCTCTCGCTCTCTCTCACCCGGCGGAGTGGCAGTAGCGGCGACTGGGTGGCAGCGGCGGCCCCGCGGAGGGGGCCGCTCCCTCCCCTCCGCCAGATCCGGTTGGAGGGGAGGCGTCGTTCCTCGGCGACGGTGGCCCGTGGAGGCGGCAGCAGTGGCCGTGCCCCTCCATCCTCCTCGCCGCCTCCTCGCCGCACTGTACCGGATCCGGCCGCCTAGATGTCATAGATGTCGGGGGCTGCTGGATCCGGCCTCCTAGAGGCGGCAGCGGCGGTGATATGATGGTGAGTCTTCAATTTCTGTGATTTGTGTGGGGATTCAATTAATGTGATTTGTGTGGGGATGTTGTGGTTGATGAATCGATGGTGATGTTTATGAATTATTGCTGATGTTGAATATATGTGATGGTGAGATGTTGACATTGATGAATTCCCGAGCCAACGCATTGAGCCAGTACTTTTTTTTTTGTTCCCTATGCACTTCAAAGGTGCCGGTTATGGAACCGACGCCTTTCACCCTGGTTAATCTGTGCTGCCTTCTGGGTGTCGGTTAGGAAAAATTTATATGCAAACTGCGTAATTGTTTTTTCTACATTTAATGCCTCATGCATGTGTCCAAATATTTGATGTGACTTTTTTGATCTAAACAAGGCCTAAACATATGATACAAGTTTTGGATGCAAGTAGTTTTAAAAGAATAGTATTTGCTTCAACACAATCCTATGTGAGATGAAAAGAAGGCCTTGGCTAGGGAGAAAGGTTGCAAGTTTGAATCTTGCTTACTGCATGCATTTGAATATGGTGCGAAAAAATCTTATGAGTTATGAGAAGGGATATATGTGTGACATATATAGGTGTCTGCACCAATAAACAACTCACTAGTTCTACTAAATTGGTGTTGGTTTTAAACCCCTCGTATGCTGATCTGCAGACTATATTCTTGCAGCATGAAAGCTGTTACTGACTCCCTGGTACTAGCTCTTGTTGTATAGGTAGTGTTCTGTTATCCATCTGAGCAATACCCTACTTTAAGTTGAGTTACAGAAAAACATTCTTTTTTTTTTCTTCCAGTTCCATAACTCATAATGGATTTTAGGTACTGACTTAGGCTGCATTCTATGTGTTGGTTGAGAATCTCTCCGGCAAAAAAAAAAAGAGCAGCTCATTAGTACATGATATAATTAATTAAGTATTAGCTAAAACTAGCTTAAAAATAGATTAATATGAATTTTTAAAATAACTTTCTTATAGTATTTTTTTTTGCAAAAGATACGCCCGCCACAAACGAGAGAAAGAAGATGGGAACACAATCGAGTAATAGTGGGCATTTGTTTTTAGTGCTTCAATCAACAACTTAGTGCCTTCTAGGAACGAGAAATCAAGTAAAATGGATCAGGAATTTTCCCAAATGGATAGTGTTTCCCATAATATTCACCACCACGATTCTAACTCACAACTTCAATTTTGGTGTTACGTTGATGTTTCACTTTAGCCACAAATATTAATTTTCCACGTTCAGTACGGATGAGGTAGTAGAGAACAAAGAAACGAATCAAATTATGAAAGTACTAGTTATATATGAATGAAAATAGAATTGAAGTATCTTTGTGCCAACTAAGTAATTTTTGCTGGCAGTAAAATAATGATCTGAATCGATAGCTTGATAGATAAATATTTTATGCTTGGGAGTCTAATGGTTTGTATGATATGTTGGTTCCTATATATACAGCCTTCACGTAGATTGATCATTAGTGATCTAAACTTATTACAGACGTAGTCTACCCTATAGTTCAACAAATAGTTTCACTCATCTTTCATTTTTTCATTCATCATGGAACGGTCCAGATTATCTCAGTAAGATCTAACGCTCACAATCGTCTCCACCTCCCACCTTAGTATACGCCGCTTTTCCTCCAAGCGTGTTCTCCTTCCCCCAATCAGCGGCGCCATCGCTCTTCCTCCGCTCCTGACTCTCGACTCCCACCCGTCGCCCCTCTTTCCCCCAACCACTCCCCGAGCAAATTGCAAACCCTAATTGCCGCCGCCACCTTCTCCTCTCTCCCCTGACGCCATCACCGCCGCGGATCTCTTTCCCTCTCTCCCTCTGATGCCATCGTTGTCCCCTCCTCCTCCTCCTCCTCCTCCTCCTCACCCGCCACGCCCGATTCTACGCTATACGAGCCGACCCTACGCGGTGGCGAGACGATCCCGGCTGCGGCTATCCTATCCGCGACGATGAGGCGACTATCCTCCTCGTGACGAGGCTACCCCGGCTGCGATGTGACCTGGCTCGTGCTATCCATTTCTCTGTCGGCTGCTCTGCTTGGTGCTGTTCATTCTTCACAAGTCAATCAAAAGAAAGGGTAAGATCAGATTACTTGCACTTTGCGATACTTGTATAAGGATTTGTACTACGGAATCATAATTTCTGAACAAGGACTTTGTGATTACATCTAATTTCTGATACATGATTCAGTTTCTTGCATCGTTGATTTTTATTCTTGTCATCTAGAATTCTCCTTCGATTTTTCGATATGCATGCATGTATATATGTGCATCAATATGTACATCAATATATGGCAGGATTGATGCGTACATGCGATCGAATAGCTAGCCATGGCCTGCAGAGATGCGTTTGTGTCGCACACAAGCATTCCAATGCAAATTAAGACAGCTTATCAGTTCGATCACTTTTAATTTGACACCTCCTTCTGAAACTTAATTAATTCTCATTAGCTAGCTATAGGATAGATATAGTAGGTCGACACAAAACGATAGAGTATAGTATAACAACAGATTGGATTCTAAAGAGTCAAAAGTATTGGGGCTGTTTCCTGAAGGAAACCATCCTATTTCATCCAATGATTAGTTTCGATATTTTACAAATCGATCCAATTTTGTCGGCACGTGTAAATGGTGCATGTGCACGTATAGCAAACATGAGTTGGATTGCTAATTTTATATCTTGTTAATTAGGTAAGCATGGACAAAAATCTGTTTGCGAGTGGACTGAAAATCTGTTTATCAAATTCACTTCTAGTTTTCAGTGCAAAATTTATATTTCTAGACCTTTCATTATTTTCTTTTCATCCTATATCAATGAAAGTAATATATTTTTCTCTCCAGGGGAAATTTGATCTCTTAATCATTCAGCGCTTAATCTTCTTGCACAGACCGTACAATTTTTTTTTTGGGTTTTGTGGTACCACAAATTAACAATATAAGTGATTTATTCCATCCAAATTTTACTGTTTACTTTGGATTAAAAAAACACGAATTCCTGTTTTCCATGGTTTTGTTGATGTTAAATGTTCACTCTTTTAAGGGTGATTTTTCTACATGTGTATCGGACGATCGCTGATTAGTCCCTGCCATATCTAACTATGTATATTCATAAATTTGTACTATGTATTCCTATATTCAACTATATATGCCTATGCTTTTATCATCAATAGTATTGTGTGCAATATAATTGCTATATAATCAAATTGAAGGGAAAAGCCTTTATATTTCTGTGCGGAAATGGAAATAGATAAATGACAGTAATATATTTTTCTTTTCATCCTATATCAATGAAAGTAATATATTTTTCTCTCCAGGGGAAATTTGATCTCTTAATCATTCAGCGCTTAATCTTCTTGGACAGACCGTACAATTTTTTTTTTTTTGGTTTTGTGGTATCACAAATTAACAATATATGTGATTTACTCCATCCAAATTTTACTGTTTACTTTGGATTAAAAAAACACGAATTCCTGTTTTCCATGGTTTGTTGATGTTAAATGTTCACTCTTGTAAGGATGATTTTTCTACATGTGTATCGGACAATCGCTGATTAGTCCCTGCCATATCTAACAATATATATTCATAAATTTGTACTATGTATTCCTATTTTCAACTATATATGCCTATGCTTTTATGATCAATAGTACTGTGTGCAATATAATTGCTATATAGCCAAATTGAAGGGAAAAGCCTTTATATTTCTGTGCGGAAATGGAAATAGATGAATGACACATTTGTTTTTAATAAACATTGGGTTGTCTGAAATTTAGAGCATAGAAATGCACATTGTTATTGTCCCTTGAAAGGGTACATATATTTGGATCATTCATACATTTATGTATTCAGGACCAATATTATTTTCTTAAGTTCATAGATTTAGACTGTATACATGGGAAATGGTAGCGACTATTGAATAAAAATGTGTCTTGGTTCCAATAACTGGATAAGATTAACATTATAGGTAACTTGTCGAAGCAACCAATGGTCAAATAACTCATGAACTCACCCTTTCTTTTCAGAATCCTTCTTTGTGAATAATATATCTGTCTCATTATGGTAGTGTCCGAGTTGTGTAGTTACCGATAAAAACATCCAAACTGAATTTGGATGCTGCATTTAGGATGTCATTGGTATTTCATTTTTTATTCTCTCGCTGATTTGGTTTCATTTCATTTGGGTTGATGTTGTGCTAAATTTATTCCAAATGAAAAATTTAATCTTCCCCATCACAAACACGGACTCCATCCGGAACGTCATGCTCACCGCTCTCTCCAAGGTGAGTACTGAAACCTTCTCTCTTGTGGCAATTTAATTCAGTTATGTATTTCATTCAGCTGATGAATTATCCTTTGATCAAATGGCCATTATAAATGAAATATAAGCTAAATTGCACTATGTACATGATATAACTTATATACTTGGACAACCATGTTTCTGATTTATATTTTAGAGGGGGGACCATGTTTCTGAAATTTATCATCTAGAAAAAAATCGTTGATATTGCTTACCATACACTAAGACCTTCCAAAAAAGACTTATGTATTTTCCGGCCTTCATAATGATTTCCTACAAAAATACTTATTGTTTACTGTATACTAAAATTTGAGTTTAACATTGTAGTCTTTCAAATTGATACATGACTCAGAGCTGATACAATGAGTGCGGCAAAGGTGAGTCATGTGCGGCAAATTTGACCAGGATCATATATATTTTGTTTTTTGCTGGCAGATATAACTCTCACCACTGATCACCATTGTGTAAAACACCACATTCAAAAGTTTAACGACTACTAATCTAAATTCAATTTTGCAAAAAAAGAAAATTTTTGTTTAATGGCTGAATCTGCACAGTGCTACAGTGAACACTTAAAAAAATAAATTATTTGAGTTTCCTACCAACAAATTGATTTGTTGATAGATTTAGGTGGTCACGGGACATAATAAATCATTGAGAATAGGTCATATAACATTCAGTTATGTCGTCGCACATTCTGATTTTGACAAAATTAGGAAACATAGAAATCAATGTATGTAAGTATCCAGATACCTAACACCTTTGGCTGCTTATTGTTTCGAGGGGCATAACCATCTCATTACATAGCCCATATCTTTATAGCATTGTAACAATGATAGCTACATCTCTACAAGATTACTGTGGTAAGAAATGAAGGATTGGCGGTACATAAAATGCCTCAAGTTGACTGAAACAAGCAACCATTTGTAGATCCAAACAATATTGTCGTTGTTATTGTATACAGCTTGTTTATATAACATATATATCTTTTAGCCTCAAGGTGGAGAAGTTTTATCTCTATATAAAAAAATAGCAATCGGTGTTTTTTGCACTCAAATATGTAAATAAGATATAGTGTGTCAGATATTACAATGGTGTTCATTATAGAGCACACGTGCAAACAACATTTTTGCAGTGGGCTTATCTATGAATTTTTTTTATTCATCTATTGCATGGTTAACAATGTGTTGTATGTTTCATTCAATGCACTCTAGATTTGTAGGCACGTCTAGATTTGTAGGCACGTATTGTAAACAGGAATTGGATTACTAATAACTAAACAGATGTCGTGTATGTATGGGCAAAAATATGTTTGTCAGTGGACCGAGAATTATATTTGGAGATATAACCAATAACCAAACAGGTGTAGTTATTTGGAAAGTTCATTGTATATATTACGAATGATCCCTTGGAAAAATAAGATCATAGAAAAAATATTTTTTTGCTAACATAAAATGTTAAAAGTTTTTAAAGATAAATAGTATTGCACCGTAGCGTTTAGTATGGGTATGTTACTAGTGTTCTTCTAATAGGAATAATCAAACCTAAAGTAGTGAGTCAGGATATTCGCCAGTGGAGACATTTGCGGTTGTGTAAGTAGGTATGGTGTACATGCGCAGTGGTGTATGCCTTACATGCAATGTTTTCAAACAATAATTAATAGCATAAACATCAATAATATGCGGATCTATTACCACGCGTGGATTAGTTCAAAGGCATTGAAAGCTAGAACAGCAAAGGGACATACGAATTTGTTAGGGTAAAAAACGATGGAATACCTTCCTGCGTTGTCCCCAGATAGATCTTGGTGCAAGCGAACGAACACCACAACACCTGATATTAAGTATGTCAGATGATGACAAAATTAAATCTTGAATTGGAAAAAGATAATCATGTCTTGATTAAGAAATTAAATAGCGAACCAAGCAAGATATTTGAGTTTCAATAAAAATAACTTGAATAGAGAAAATGATATCGGAGCTGAAGAGGTTAAATGCCATCGAGATGGCGCTGTTACACTTGCACTTGAAGCCGTAGCCGAAAGCAAATTTACCACGCCTGATAGCCACGTTTGATTCGGCCGTCGTGGTCACATTAAGCGAGCTGCTCGACGTGTTGCCGAACACGTAGAGGGTCATCCACCTCATTCACGACTTCTGTAGCATGCACACCCTAATTAATCCCCTTGTATATAGCTCGATCGTACAGCACGCTGCAGCCGCCGGAGTGGATGCATGTCGAAGTGGTACATATTAGAGCGGGCACAGAGCACCCTCGCCGGAGATAGAGTTCGCTGTGTCTATTCTGCTCTCGAGCGAACGACTAATCTCGTCGTTGGCGTCCGTCAGCTAACAGGATCGTCAAGTGCTGCGTAGTCGTTCCCGAGACATGCAAAAGTCTCAGATGACATGATGAATCGTATTTATGTATGGGAATTAAGATTGATCCATCCTAGAGATATGATCGTATACATATTGTCTTTTAGTTTTTGGGGATAAGAGGAGATTGATACGGGAAGGGTTGAATGGGCTTTAAAAAATGGCCCACATAATATCTTTTAATCTACGGTCAGGATTGCTTTAGTATCCTAATTAGGTTAGATCTTTTCAGTTAACGTGGAAGTTTGTAGAAAGTGCTCAATTAGTATAGGTATAGATAGATAGATATGGATAGATAGATAGATATACATTGTTTTTTGCTAGGAGTGGGTGGATATATATAAGATGCTGGGAGGAGAGGATGCATGACTGCACGGCCACCAGGTGGACATGCTGGTCCACTGGTCCAAGCATTCGGATCGTTTTCTTTTCAATAGCGGCGTAACATGCATGCGTTTGCCTGATTGATCCATCGATAGAAAGAGATTTTCCTGCTTCGAGGATCGACACGAGCTTGATTGCAACAACCAAGTACTTACTCTAACCGATCCAACAAGGCAATAATTTTAATTGCTACAGACAATTAATGTCAGTTGGCAATGCCGTTGAGGATCTAACCTGAAATCAATTCATTATTTGTTTAGAGAAGGGTATTTTTAACCCGGACTCTACCTCCAACCGGATATATGCAGCCTTTTTAAATTATGATCTTAGCCTATTAAACAGCGAATTTAGCCCTCAATAACTCAATCTAAAATTCACTTCTACAAAGAATTGAACTCTTGCTACTCAGGTTACTGTAATTACTAGGCTGCCCTTTCATAAAGAAATCAATTCATTAATTATGGGATCAAATTAACTTACTCTAACCGATGTAGTACGTACTCACAAGCGAATTACCTCCTCATTTCCTTCAATATCAATGGAAGAGGCCTGAGCTTTGGCCTGTGTTTCTTTTAGTCTAAGCTAAGAGCACAAGCAAATATATGTAACAACCGGCAAAGTCTAATTTTAGAAAACAAGCAGCAAGTTTATACACTCGATCGAGTTTAACGACAGTTAGCACGGAGTACTACATATTTGGCTTGAAGATAAATTTTCACAAGAGTGAATTATTTTGCTTTGGCCAAGTAAAGAAATGTCATGAGCAATATTCAAATATTTTTAGGTGCAAACTAGGAGAATTTCCCGTTAGATATCTTGGCATTCCTATACATTTTAGAAAGCTTAGTAATAAAAACTTAGTAGTTAGAAGGGTCAGTGGCGGATCTAGAAAATTAATTCGTTGGTGTCATAATGTTTATATCAGTGTCATAATATGCTAATTATACTTAGACTATAGTGTTATAATATATGGATAAGCAGTTTAACCATAAGTTTTGCCGAAAATCGTCGGTATCGCCTGACACCGACGCTAACACTGTAGATCCGCCCCTGGGAAGGGTAAGCATATGTTTGTAGGTGGGAGATTGGTTTTGATTAACTCTGTGTTATCAAGTTTAGTTATGTTTATGATTTTATTTTTTGAGATTCCTAAAGGGGTTCTTCAAAAAATTGATTATTATAGATCCCGTTTCTTTTGGTAAGATGATGAACATAAAAAGAAATATAGATTGACAAGATGGAATATTATTTGTCAGCCTAAAGATCAAGGGGGACTTGGTGTTCATAATTTAGAAATCCAAAACCAGTGTTTACTAAGTATGTGGCTGTATAAATTAACAGATAAATAAGATGTATGGCAGGATCCTTTGAAAAGGAAATATCTTGGTACTAAATCTACAACTCAAGTTGAGAGGAAATAAGGGGATTCCCATTTTTGGTCCGGATTGATGAAAGTTAAAAATTCTTTTCTAAATATGGGTTTCTGGTTTATTAACAATGGTGAACAAGTTAGATTCTAGGAGGATAAGTGGTTAGGTAATTCATCTTTAAAGGACAAATACCGATCATTATATTTCATAGTTAGAAGAAAAACCTCCTCAGTTGCAAGTGTTATGAGTACTGTTCCGCTTAATGTCTCTTTTAGGAGAGCATTAGTTGGTCAGAACTTGATTAGATGGCACAATTTGTGCGCTTCAATTGTGCATGTTAACTTAACAGAGGAGGCTGATATATTTAGATGGAATCTTCATCAAAGTGGTCAATTTTCAGTTCGATCTATGTATTTGACTCTAATTAATAATGGGTATCTCGAGAGAAATAAGTTTATCTGGATACTTAAGATGCCTCTTAAGATTAAGATTTTTATGTGGTATCTCTTTAAGGGGATTGTTTTAACAAAAGATAATTTGGCTAGGAGGAATTTGAATGGTAGTTTAAGATGTTGTTTTTTATGAAAAATGAATCGATTTACCATCTTTTCCTAGATTGCCATTTTGCCAGATTTCTCTGGAGATATATACAATCCGCATTTGGATTATACCCTCCACATAGTATATCTCATATGTTTGGGAATTGGCTTGTTGGTGTTAATAAAAAGATCATGGAACTAATTCTTGTTGGAGCTTCCGCTGTATGTTGGCTCTCTAGCTTAGCAGAAATGAAATGGTTTTGATGATCACTTTCAAAATCTCATTTGCAGGTTCTTTTCAGGGCAATATATCGGCTCCGGGAATGGGCTCAACTATAAAGGTATGATGATCATATCAAGCTAATAAAAGATGCGTGTCGTAAATTTGAGTCGACGATCATGCAGATCTTTACCAACTTCGGGTGGAGATTCACCAATAAAATTCAGTAGTTGTGGGGTCTTTACCTTGCTTGGTTTCTATTAGTTTGCTTTTACTTTTGGTTCTGTTACTTTGGCTACATACTCACTATATGAGTTTGCTTTTGTGTGAACTTTGTAATAATTGGCTGTAGCTCTTGAGCAAAAGCCAAAATGTTTCATTCCATTATTAAAAAAACAGGTAAAAAGATATAGTTGTTTCATCAGGATTGATGAAGTATATATAGGTCCGAACTAGCTGAGGTTATAATAAAGCCAAGTGGTAGTAGAGGTAATGTGGTTAGTTTAGTGCTAAAAGCTTTACATGTATTAGGTTGGTTTAGGTCATGCTTAACGTGTGGTCTCATCTCCATGTAAGTTCGAATGTCACCATGGAGGAAAGGGCTTCGTAGTGTATCAAAGGAAGTGAACCTAGATCAGTAATGGTGGCTTCAGAAGAGAGAAGGCGGTTCGATAGTAGATGTGTGGTCCAACTGATTGCAAGAAAGGGTGAAGATTCAGAAGGAGAGAAGCAAGAAGAACCCAGAGGCTGCAGATCAACATCGACTCGAAACAAGGTTGACGCCACTGCCGGGAAGATGCGACCGACAGTGGAATGATAGCGAGCGGCATCGACAAGCTGTTCTCGCTAGGTTATCGCCGCCTCAAACTATCCCAGCCAAGGTAGCCATCTATGGGGATGGCTAATTGGCGCGCGCCAGCTGCCTCCCCGGTCTGGCCCGGCCTTCTTTTCGCTTTTCGTTTTTTTTTACGATTTTTTCGCTTTTTCTTTTAGCTGTTTTTTTTCACTTTTTCTGATTATTTTTTTAATTTTTAGCACATGTATTTTTTCAAAAAATGTTTTGAGTTGAAAGTTTTTAAATCTTAAGTTGAAAATTTTCAAATTTGATTTGAAAGTTTTCAAATCTCAAGTTGAAAGTTTTCGAATCTGAGTTAAAAGTTTTCAAGTCGGAGTTGAAAGTTTTCAAATCGGATTGAAAGTATTCAAATCTGGGTTGAAAGTTTACACATATATGGAAAAAATTCAAAAAAAAAAGTCGGAGTTGAAAGTTTTCAAGTCGGAATTGAAAGTTTTCAAATCGGATTGAAAGTATTCAAATCTGGGTTGAAAGTTTACACATATATGGAAAAAAATAAAAAAAATTCGAAGTTGAAAGTTTTCAAATCGGAATTGAAAGTTTTCAAATCGAATTGAAAGTATTCAAATCTGGATTTAAAGTTTACACATGTATGGAAAAAAAAAGTGACCATGTCTGCTGCCCTATTGGCAGGCCCTGTGGGCCGGCACGTACGCGCCAATTAGAATTCTCGGCCATCTAATCCCATCCCTTGTTATCCCCGCACAGATCCAGCACGCACGAGACTGAATTAATCTAGCGAGCTCGAGGTCCAACAAGCATACTAAAAAGCTGGACCGGTCCTTGACCCGGTGGGGTGCTCGGTTCACCGGTCCATCGGTCCCACCGTTGGGTCACTGGTTGAACCGCGGTTTATTGCCTAAGTATATTTTGTGTTTTCTTTCAGTCACATCACCTAACTTAGCCTAGTGGTTGGCAAGGTTTGCATCTATCCTAGCAGCCGGCGGTCACCCCTGCCCCATTTTTTCTCGCATAAAAATCAAGTTGGGCCTCAGGTCTTAGATGGCCCAAAAGGAAGATGCATACAGTGGCCCAACTAGCTTGAGCCAGCCGGTTCAAGGTCACCCAGTTCAGTGGTTCCGCACGAAAACCTCCCGGTCCAGTCGGTTCACACTGGGTCGATTGCAAGAACGATCCTTTGAGGGAACCGAGCCGGTCAGGGAGCTAGTTCCGATTTTTTCTGGTTGAACCGCCGGTCTGGTCTAGTTTTTTCTACTATGCCAGCAAGGACGTTCTCACTGCCACGCAGATGGCCCACGCAGCTTGGGAGGGGGGGGGGCAGCTGGCACCATTGCTGGAGAGGGAACTCATAGCAAGAACCGCGTCAGTCCAAGCCGCCCTCGATCCATGCTAGCTACCAGTTGCAGCTGGATTAGGAGGGGTGACATCAGCTCTTGCTAATTGCTGAAGAGTCACTACTGCAATAACCATTTTTCCATGCGGTTGAACCAACCGTTTGCCAGAAAGGTCTGCAAAAATAGTTATCTTTCCATGCGGGTGCATTTGTCAACCGCATGCAAAAATTAAAAATCGTGACAAAAAATAAAATTCCAAAAAACACCTCGAAACCCTAGCCCCACTGCCCCCCGCTTCTTCGCCGGCCTCGGCCGTCGGAGGCCGCCGCCGATGCCGCAGCGCCCGTAGCCACCCGCGCCAGATCCACCACCGCTGGATCCGCCGAGCCACCACTGGATCCACGCTCGTGAGGGCCGGAGCGGCAGCCAGATCTGCGCGGGAGGGAGCTGCCACGCCTCCCGCCCACCCACTCCCAGCCACCTCCTCGACGGCGGCGGCGCCACCCGAGGTCACCGAGCCGGCAAAGCCCACCGCTCGCCTGCCCGCTGCCCGGATGGAGGAAGAAAGGAGAGGATAGGAATGGAGAGAGGAGAGGGAGAGAGAGGAGACGGAGAGGGAGGGGTGAAAATAATAAGTTCAGGAGAGGAGGTGAAAAATAATCTGTGGAGGTGGGGAATTTTTGCTTGCGGACCAGTAAACATGTCCATATGCTAAAATCTATTTTTGCATGTGGTCTCTTAAGAGGACTACATGAGAAAAATAGACTCATTTTTGCATATATACGGCCCCTTAAGAGATCCATCTGTGAAAATATAACTTTTTTCATGAGAACCTCTTAAGGAGCTGCATGCGACAATGGAGGTTAATTTTTACAGACGCCACCAGTTACATCTGTAACCTATAGGGGCTCTCGATAGAAAAAATGTTTCTATAGTAGTGAGGGGAGGGAGTGCTAGCTCGAGTGCCAGCACACGTAGCTCGACACGACGATCTCATCACTATCCGACAGGGAGCTCATCAGCGCACGGCAGTCCAATCTGCATGCAGAGAGAAGGGAGAGGCAGTGCCGCTAGCGAGGGAAGAGGAGCACCGCCGGTGGAGAAGGGGAAGAGGGAGAGAGCCAGAGACGAGCGGCATTGGTTTGTCTGGTTCAATGGGGAGTGGGAGTGGTGGTGGGTGAGGAAAATGAGAATGAGATGCTGACAGCATGACCACAAGGAGGTTAGGGTATATATGCATTTCTTTTTACCATCATAGGTTCTAGAGCATAAAAGTCCAAATAATCCAAAAATAATGAAAAGTTTAGCAAGGGTCGATACGTAGAAAACCATAGGAAAAATGAGTTAACATGATGTTGAATATTCATAAATGGATTAATATGATTTTTAAAGCAACTTTTGGAGAGAGAGAGAGGAGAGGAAGAGAGAAGGGTGAAAATTAATGAGATAATAATGAAAATTTTAGTAAGGTCGATAGTAGAAAACCATAGGCAAAAATGAGGTGAACTGTTAATGCATAGTTAATTATTTCAATATTTAAAAATGGATATGATCTCCTAAAGTAATCTTTGGAGCGAGCTACAAATCGGGCAATTGATTCCCTTAAAAAAATAATCAGGTGGTCAAATGTTTCAGTTGAGGTTTGGATGAAACATTAAATCATACCTGGTGAAACAAAAAAAAATATGTAACTGAAACAATTAAAAATTTTGTGAAACACAGTGAAAACACACGTTGAAACATATTTCTTTTGTCAAAATATAAGCATATGATATCTTGTTATAAAGATTTAATTGCAGCGACAATGATGTAATAAAATATATAATAAATCTAATAAATAGTTTAGGTGACAAATTATTTTGAAAATCACTACATGCATGCATGCATGAATGGAATAGAGAGGTAAAAAAAAGTATGGCAGGAGAGAGAGTAGGAGCATGTGGTTATATAATTTTTGTGAAACACGGTGAAAACACACAGTGAAACATGTCACTAGCATACGAAACATTGAGTTATAACGGTTTGAAACATATGTTTTTTTCTTTCATTGGAATATGATCGTTATGATATCTTATTCTAAAGATTTAATTTTAACGAATACAATGATGTAATCAGAGGGTCGATCGCATAAGTATGTGTGATAGGGTAGGGAGAGGAGCAGGTGGTTGGTTGGAAAATTCAAGTGCCCGATATTTTTTTTATCGGTATACCGATAAGAAGTATTATACTTTTTAAATAAAAGATATTTGGGAAGCATGTCAGAAAAAAAGAGCGAATTCTTCTCCCTTCTGTCCTCCTAACAAACGCGACCTTTCGCCCATATGGTGCGATAAGAGGCCAGGCTAGACCACTTACTCCCTCCGTCTCACAATATAAGAGATTTTGAGTTTTTGCTTACAACGTTTAACCACTCGTCTTATTCAAATTTTTTTTGCAAATATAAAAAATAAAAAGTTATGCTGAAAATACTGTAGATAATAAAGTAAGTCACAAATAAAATAAATAATAATTCCAAAAAAAAATAAATAAGACGACTGGTCAAACGTTGTAAGTAAAAACTCAAAATCCCTTATATTATGGGGTGGAGGGAGTATTTTAGTAGTAGCCATGACCTTATTTAGGAAAGTTTGAATATAAAAAATGGCAAACATAACAGGCTATTTGTCAGGGCCACGTTTGGTGGGCGATGGTCCCTGTCTCCCACCCCATATGGTAACTATAAATAGTGCAATACTCTATGCAGTGCTGTGCCCGTACTCATCGTTGTCTGTACGCAGTCCACACTATTCCATCTGTGCATGCACAGTGCTGTGCCAGCAACAAACGCCATGCCCGGGACAGCAGGCCCCATCCCGTTCAAGGACGTCGTAGTCATCGACAACGACGACCACGACGACCGCGCGGCGGCGGCGATCCCGAGGCAGGCAGCCGCCGCTGCCGCGGAGGAGTACCGCGACATCGTCGCCGCGCTCCCGAGCAAGCTGCCCGGGACGCCGCAGAGGATGCGCCTCTACCAGGGCTCCTGGTTCAGGGAGGACTGGGTGCTCGGCTTCGTCGCCATCCAGCGCCGCTTCGCGCCGCGCGACGGCGACGTGGTCCTCGCGAGCCTGCCCAAGTGCGGCACCACGTGGCTCAAGGCCCTGGCCTTCGCCACGGCGGCGCGCGCCGCGTACCCGCCAGGGCCGGCGCTCGCCACCGCCGGCGGCGAGCACCCGCTCCTCCGGCTCAACCCGCACGACTGCGTCCCGTTCATGGAGGCCGTGTACTTCGCCGGAGACGAGGCCAGGCTAGCCGCGGCGCCGTCGCCGCGGCTGATGAGCACGCACGCTTCGTTCTCGGTCCTGCCAGCCTCCATTACCGACAACCCTGGCTGCAAAATCGTTTACATATGTAGGTAAGTGATGTGAGACATGGCTCCTCGATCTCCACTTCTAAAACCTACATGCGATTACAGATGGACGTTGCATGGAACGATCGGCAGAGAGAGGCTCACAAGTCACAACACATGCACGCACAGCCATATATTCCACCGCGCATGCGTGCACAAACATGGGACACACTATATTTTGAGCTTTTAGCCCCCCTCGTCTCGAAAGTTCTGCAAGAATTTGAAAATATGATCAAAATCTAAAGTTCCATCATACCCATACATGAAGAAAATGCTTGAACATGGTCGGATATGTAAAACACTAATAGAAATTTCCGAAATAATCAATAGTTTACATGGATTCTATAAATATACAACTCCTCCCAGGATTCTATAAATATATAAGTCTGACAACGAAGAGGAAAAAATACAAAAAAAAAATCTTAAAATCAATACCCTAACCGTAAAGCCACTGCCGCCATCGTCATTGCCGTTGCTCCAAGCCACCGATGGATCTTCATCATCGTCCTCGCTTAAAGCTGCCGCCATCGCGCGAGGCAGAGAGGCGGAGGATCGTCGTGGTAGGGAGAAGGGGCGTTGGATCCACTCCTCCCATCACCTCCACTGATGGATCTACGCGCATGAGGGGCAGAGAACCGGTGAGATCTAGGCGGGAGGGTGAGGGGCGCCTGATCAACCCCTCCTGTCTCCACCCCTAGTGGATCCGTGCACGTGGGGTGCGCAGAGACGGTAGGATACGCGCAGGAGAGGGAAGAGTAGCCGCATCTGCGCATGTGGGGGGGGGGCGAGGGGCGGCGAGATCAGCCGGATTGGTTCGGGGCACCGGATCTGTCCCTCTCGTTGCCGCTGCCGACGGAACCCATCTTGCCCGAGCCCTCCACTCTCGCTTGGATCCCTCCGCCGCCCTCGACAGAGCCGGCCACCTTCGCCCACCGCCACCCTAGCCATTGTTCTCCTCCCTCTCGTAGAGAGTGGAGGAGAAGTGAGGAGTGGGGAATGGAGTTGGAGTTGGGGGAGAGGAGTGAGAGTGGTAGTGGGGAGAAAATGGATGGGAGTAGGAGTGGGGGAGGGGAGACAGTGCATGACTTAATTTTGCATGCGGGGAACAAAGTGGGTGTGGGATGAGAGAGAGGATGAGAGAAAAAAAAAGCAGGGATTATTGTATGCAGGTTTCTTAAGAGGCCCGCATACAGGGGCAGACCTAAACCTCGGGCCACCCGGGCCGTAGCCCGAAACCTGGGATTCAATCTCCATTGTGAAGTCTATTTTTTTTCATCATGTAACTGATATTCACAACCCTACTTATAAAGGCTGGCCTAGGTCGTGGACAAATCCTGCGTCCGCCCCTGCTGGCATGCGAAAATAAATTTATTTTTGCATGCCTGTTAAGAGGTTCGCCTGTTAAAGGGTATTATTAGACAGTGCTCGACGGATAATTTTTAAATACGGGAGCAGTTATGATCTGCAACTTAAAGGTCTCGTCCAGAAAAATTAATTTTGTAGTGTACATGTAGGTCACTGTTCACTTTAGTAGTGAAAAATCAATCATGTACATGTAGGTCAAATTATGCACCCATATGATCAATTTATGCCTACTAGCTACTCATGGTAGTTACATTTATTTTCTCTATCGCATGCAACCTAAGGAAATGCAAAATTTCTGGATAAATAGCATAGTACTAATAATTACATTATTTTTTATCACAGGCAACCAAAGGACATGCTAGTTTCTTACTGGCATTTCATCAACCGATCTAAATCTAATGCGATGTCATTCTCTGATGTGTGGGATTCCATCCGCGAGGGTACATATTTTGGGAGCCCCATTTGGGAGCATATCCTCGAGTACTGGAGAGCGAGCCAGGCGATGCCAGACAGGGTTTTATTCTTAAAGTATGAGGATATCCAACGCGATCCCGTAAAGAATGTTGAGAAGATTGCAGAATTTATCGGGCAACCGTTCTCGGACGCCGAGAAGGAAGCAGGGATTGTTGGGAGCATCATAGATCTATGCAGCCTGCAGATGCTCAAAGCTTCGGGCGCGAAGAACGCAGGTTTTCGGCGAGTGGTAAACGTCGAGGTCCCAAATGAGTCGTACTTCCGGAAGGGTGCGGTTGGAGATTGGGTGAACTACGTCACGCCTGAGATGGCTGAGAGCCTGGATAAGTTTCTCACCGAGAAGTTTCGAGGGTCTGGTTTTACTTTCGCAGAGTGATATTTGTTTGCAATTTCATTGCTGTTGCTGTTTACTCCTTGGCGCTGAAGCAGAATAAGTCGCAGTTTGTTGCGATCGAAGCGGTGACAATCCATGTTGTCACTTGTCAGTGGTGTGCGTGTGTGTGCGCTGAATGTGCATGGTGTGGGTTGAGTGGAGTCTCGCAGCGTGGGATGGCACTTTTACTGTTTGTAAGCTCTTGCATTTTGTTCAAGGAAATACTAGAAAATTGCTCCACAGATCTCTTTTGCATACACTGTTCTCTGCAATGTTCTGTTCCCTACTAGCAAAACGATTTTCGCAGGCGAGGCCCATACCACTACGAAGGAGGGCCATATTTTTGTTCGCAAATGGCTACTACAAATTAAGTCCTGGGTGCGCAAGATGGGGATGAGCTGTCCACCTGTGAAAATATATCTTCGTATGCGGACAGCTCAAGGTCGCGCATCAGAAAATATAATTCCTAGGCAAACAGCTTAAGGTCCCGCCGGATTAGCAACGGTACATCAACAAGGTGTTTGATCAAGGTCCTGCACCAGTAAGTAGTGCAAGAGCTGCGTAAATGGTGACAGTGAACGTGGCGAGGGGAAATACAGTTAGAGCTTTCCTCTACTCTCAGCTGAGAGCAACGAACTACACGTACCAGCAGAGAGGGTTCACTACCAGACTTGGGGGCAAGCCTGTGGGCTGGTATATTTTCTGTCGGTCCCGCAGCATACCCACAGAAAAAATAAATTTTTTTGACGGTATAACTTACACCTACAGAAAATAAGCGCTGACGTGTGGGCCATCTAAACACAGGAATACATTGGAGTACCGAGTCATCGATCGAAACCTAAATCCAATCCCCACTCCTCCCCCATCGAAACGTTTGGGTGCAAGTAATGATGGATATCGAAGGCATCTAGGTGTTGAACGAGCCTGCAGCCTGGGTGGCCGTCGGTGGAGAAGGACAAGAAGAGGCCAAGTCCCATCTATTTGTTATGCAGTTCTATGCACATACCGAAAGCAATTTTATTTAATCATAAATGACATGCCATATGTATATCAGATATGCTCATGTGAATAGTTAGATACAAGATAACTCACTTAACTTATATTAATGATCTAGATGTGTATTTTGAAAGTTGAGTGACCTACGTAACACACCTAAACAAATCAATGATCCTCCATGTACTTTTTATTTGTTTTTTTTTTAGAAAATAAATTTAAATCTGGGCTCAACACCCAAAGTGGACCAAATGTCATTGAATTTTCCTATTTATTGTTCTCGTTTCCAGAAATTTTCAGTGTCCGTATTTTGTTACCCTGGTGATTTCTCGGAATAGCTTAGTTCAAGAGACGAGGGAGGGTGGGCGATAATCTGGAGCGTCAGATAGTCTTTTTAGTATACAACATATGTTGTTTTACAACATTCTTTGGAATTCTGACAGATTCACTGCTAAGAGGTTTTACAAACTTTCTTTCATTTCAGTGCAGACGCCGAGGCCTCTGGAAAACACATTGTGCTATGAAGATTAAAGTCTTTGCGTGGCTCCTTTTTAGCGACAGGCTGAATACCAGAGATATACTGGATTGCCGGTATTGTGCAAAGGAAGATGATGATTTGATTTGTGTGCTTTGTTCAAATGGTCACAGAGAAACGAGAGAGCACATCTTTTTTTCTGCTCATTTAGTCAGAGATGTTCGTGGCACCTGGGAATTCTTTGAGACCCTAATATCAATTTCTTCCAAATGGTGGTGATGGCATGACTCCGGTACAAGCAAAAAGGTTTTTTTAAGTATTTTTCTTGGCCGCGTTGAATATTTAGAAGCAAAGAAATGGAACGATTTTTCGACATGTTCAGCCCTCTTTCGAAGCCTGGAGAAGTTTGTTCAAAAGTGAAGTTCTCCTATATATGTGTAGAATGAATGACTCCCTAAAGCAAATTGTGTTTAATTGGTTACAACTTTTGTAATATTTTCTCCTGCTCCTCCTGTTTCTCTCTTATGTAAATAATTTTCCTTTAATGAAAAGCACACTGCAAGGTAAAGCCGTGACACTAAGTTACATTAAAAAAACATGTGTTGTTTTGGTTTATGATATCAATGTGGTTAGGGTACTTGCCTCAAATATTTTACAAAGAATTTTACATAATCATTCCTGTTTCTTTTCTTATTATTTTTCTAATCTTTAGCTTTCTTCTTCCTATGGACCTACCCATTCATTTTAATGGGATTCAGAGAAGAAGATGAGCGGATGAACTGGTTAGCATCTTTCGGTTTCTTAGGGGCCGGTTCTTTCTGCTGTGGTTTTTGAGGATGTCTTTTTAGAATGTGCATGAATAAGATGTTAGGAGGAGAGGACAACTGCACGCCCACCACGTGGGCATGCAGGTCCACGAGTATGTCCAGTCATTCAGATCTACTACCTCTGTTCCAAAGAAAGTTTAGTTTTTTCATTGGACATTGTTTAACCGTCCATTTTATATGAAAAATTTTTATGATTAGTATTTTTTTTATTAGATGATAAAATATAAATAACAATTTTTTTCAAATAAGATAGATAGTTAAACGTTAGATACGGATACGCACAACCGTATTTAAATTGGGATGGAGGTAGTAGTTTTCTTTTCACTAGCCTAATATGCAATGGCCAGATTGATCGATAGAGAGAAAGAGTTTCCTGTCTCCTTCGAGGATCGGCACGAGCAATTCATTGCAACAAACCAAGTAGGGACGACTACTCATTACTCAATCCAACAAGGCAATATTATTGCTACAGACAATTTCAGCTGCCACTGCCGTTGGGGATCTAACATGTAATCAATTCACACTACAAGAAAACCGATCTTTGCAGAGAAGGTCCTTTTTAAGGCTTTGTTTAGTTCCAAAAACATCGCATTGAATCTTTGACATATGTATGGAGCATTAAATATAGATAAATAAAAAAACTAATTGCACAACTTATATGAAAATCACGAGACGAATCTTTTAAGCCTAATTAGTCCATTATTAGCCATAAATGCTACAGTAACACACATGTGCTAATGATAGTTTAATTAGGCTTAAAAGATTCATCTCGCAATTTCTAGATGAGTTATGAAATTAGTTTTTTCATTCGTGTCCGAAAATCCCTTCCGACATCCGCTCAAATGTCCGATGTGACACCTAAAAATTTTATTTTCGCGAACTTATTTCTAGGCTGGTATTTTTTTTTATACCATAAGTTCACCTGCAAAATGAGGAACAGGGGGCGAGGTGGCCATCAGCCTGCGAAGACCATTTTTGACCGCCTACAAAAGTAGTTTTCGTAGCAGTCTCATTTTGGGATGAAATTAACTTACTCTAACTGATTTAGTACGTATACTCACTAGCGAATTACCTCCTCACTAGCCTTGGTCCGTGTGTCTTTTAGTCTAAAAGAGAAAAAAAACACTCCATCGCCTAAGCTAAGAGCGCAAGCAAATATACGTAAATGTAACAACTGGCAAGTCTAATTTTAGAAAACAAGTACTACTCCATATTTTAGAACACCCACTGGTCCTAACCAAAACCCGCTGTCCAGCATAGTCGTCAATCTGGTCCTAACACAATTAATTCACCTCTTAATACTATCACCTCTGTCTGAAAGTACAGAGTTTAAAAACCTCTGTCTGAATTAATCCACCTCTTAGTACTAAGAGAGAGTGTAAAAACATATGGTTGTCGATCTCTTTGGGATTCGTATCCTATAATAATCTTACTAAATTTTAGTGTAAACATGGTTATAACGAGTTCCATCAATTAGAGTAGAGAGTAATTTTTAATTCCGTTAAAAGTTTTACTTTTTGGGTAATTCAATCATTCACTCTACTTTAGTTGCTTAGTTCTTGTTGCGTGAATCCTTCAATCACATTAGGGTTGGCTTTGTGTCATATGTGATTTAAGACGAGAACAGTGGCACATTGTCTAATGATAAAGTTACACTTTTACTTTTCTATAGTACTAATTATTTTCTTGATTATGTGGAAGACCCATATGAAAAAACACCACTATGCACACACACATATGCATTGAGATAGTCATCTTAAGATACATTTAAACAAAAGCAGATCAAAGGTATCCTAACTTCAAGAAGAAATTATGTCCATTTTGTATGTGTAATAGTGGGCATCAATATTTAAAATCATCCATGCCAAGGGAGGTAACTAATTAAATTAACAAGAGACAGCATATATATCCTTTAGAGTGCCAAAGGAAATATAGTTTGCAATAAATTTTAAATAACGTGCCATTTGAGTTTTTAAGCACTCTATGCACTTTCATTACCTTCCAACACATTTTAATTTCCAACCACTTCATACGTTGGTCGCATTGAACTTGATGAAAGATTAGTTTGGCAACTAAAATATAAGGGATGTTTTATGAGGTTAATAAATAGTTTATTTCTACAATAGTTAAACGACATTCTAGACATTACCTTTTTTTAACACAAACTTGAGCCTAAAACAAATGAAGATGCACTGCAAACAATTCAAACTCTTTCATTACACGCAAATCTTGAAGGGCCGAACTAGATGACGTGGGACTAGCTAGCCAGATATATCAAAATTGCGCAAAACATTCTTTTGTATAGCACACAATTGTAATCAGCTTTTAGTAAAGTAATATGAACATCCAAATAAAATATATTTACCTGCACAATAGCGCGAGCTTACTTCTTAGTTTGAAGATAAATAAGATGATCTGAAAGGGATGGAGGAGAAGATGGAAAAAGCTAAAGGAAGGAAGAAAGAGGGGAATAGTTGCCTGTTGCTTGAAGCAGCACACGGGAGAAAAAATTAAAGAGATAAAAAGGGGCATTAAAGAGCATAATAAACATAGGAGCCTGGGATAGACCGAGCTTCGCGCTTTTTTGAGATTGTTGCGCGCCAAAACGTCCATCGTTTTGCACTACTATTTTTTGGGAGGGTGATTCACAAGAGGATCGATTTTATCATCCTTTTTCAGGACGGTGAGCGTAGCGCTCTTTCTTCCCACGCCATGCTTAACGTGTGGCTTGATAGGTTGAGGCAACCATCCAAACTGTGATGAATTTGCTCACTACTACAGTGCGTGGCACCCAATAAAAACGAAATGGAAAATCTCTCTTGTACAGAGGATTTCGAGGGCGCCCTCTGTTGCGGTAGTGTAGGCTGACGTGCTGCATCAGAAATTGTCTTGCGTGATGACGACACTACTTAGAAAAACGATTTTTTTCCAACATCATGATTTTATTTTTTCAGGTAGAATATAAAACCAACATTTGCAAAAATAACTAAAGGTATAATAAATCGATTTTCACAGGCGTGGTATTAAGAGGTCCACCTGCAAACATAAGGGTTATTTTAAGAGTCACCTCTTAAAAATAATTCTTATTTTTGCAGGAGGATCTCTTATGACCACATCTGTGAAAATTGATTTTCGTAGGCGGGAAATGGAGATGTCCGCCTACAAAAAGTCAGAGGCCTCATAAATTGGTCAAGTCCCTCGCTCCCTCACTTCACCCCACTCTTCTCAGCTTCATTTCCATCCCCTCCCTCTCCCTCTACCTCCCAGATCCGGTGGAGGGGCGACCGACATAATGGTGTTGATGTGAAAACATGACGGCATGGGAGATCTACTTAACTCTAGTATAGGTCCAAGACTAGCCTCGAGTGTGTTAATGGCGTGCAAGCTAATTTGATCATCCAATCGGCAAGAAAAACAAAAGCAGAATTAATCAGCCGATAGCCCATCGGCCGAAACGCCGGTAGCGTATCGTTGGTGGTCTCAGCCGATGGAGTTAGACCAAATTGGCTATTGACTGAGTATATAAAAGAATATTAAACTCTAAACATGCCTAATCGGCTGTAATGCTGTCTATCAAGTTTGATAAATTGGTTCAAGACAATATCATAGACAGTATTCAGAGCAAGAAAGATAATGTACTAGCTAATACTCTAGTACAAACCTATATAAACAGATTGATCTATATAAACATGTCAAACAATGATCATGCATGATAGTTCAAGAACCTGGCCGATACTGACTAAAGCTTGATATGCTTATATAAAACGATCTATCTATATAAGTGGCGAATATGCATGTAACAGGTAGATAAGCATGCATATTAGGTAAGATCGGCTGAAACCCCGATACTATCCTTATTACGTCCAATTGCAGGCTAGTTTGCATGGTTCTAAGCACAACTAGGGATTATGCATCTCAAAGTATGAAAAGAAGCATATAGTCTAGACAATCAAGAAATTAGGCACTTTTCAGGATAGTAGATGCCTTAGTTAATCTAATTTAGTAAGACAATTTAGCTGAAACCAGCATAAACCCTAAAGCGAGCAGCATCTGATAGAGCTAAAATGTGAAGTTAAGAATAGATTAACTAAGATATATGATAGCAATGACTTACGATATTGAGCCTAACATGTCTAAAGCGACATGTTAGCTCCGATAGCGCGTGCCATTGAGACGGGGTACCTCTTGCGAAGAACCTACCAAAAACGAAGAAAAGTAAAAAGGGTGGCGATGCACCAAACTTGTCTTGGATTGGCTCCCATATTACATTGCTAGGGGGTTCATATTTATACCTCGAGTACAAACTAGTCCATTGTGGACACGACTCGAACCTTTCTAAAGATAAGATACAAACAAGACCATATACGGCGGTCTCTTGCCAAATCTCTAACAAACCGACTCAAATATTCTAATTAATAGATACAATTGCCTTATCCGAGCTCTATCTCTAATTGGTGATGGCGGTTATTCCAATCTAGACCCATGCCGAGTCCAAGTCATGTCGTATCGGGTGTACCGGCCATCAACCCTATCAACCTTGATCAATCTTATGCTCTATCTTTAGCCGATACGGCCTCTAGCCGATGCGCAGTCCGACTTCAAATCCAACACGATTCAACACCAAATCCTCTTTGATCCTCCTTCTTCTTCTTCTTCTTCGAATTTGATGCAAAATTCCATTGTTAACAAGTGGTGACACTGCCTATATCCGGCAATAGCGACAAAGGAGGCAGCGCGGCTCCTCCCCTCCCCTCCTTCTCCCTGTCCCTCCCAGATTCGGCGAAAGGGCGGTGGCAGTGGTGCTGCCCAGACAAGGGATGGTGGCGGTGCAGCCGGAGGGGAAAGGATGGCGGCGGGTGGGGTGGTGGCGGGTTTCTTTTTTTTTTGTTCGCCAAGAATATTTTCACAAGCGTGGCAATTGTGATTGCAAAGATGGAGAGGCCGCCTGCGAAAATGATTTTTCGCAGACGGGGCTGGTGGCCGCTTGTAAAAATCATGTATTTTCACAAGCCTTAATGTGTAGGAGGGGTGGATGTCTGGTTGCCAAAATTTGTTTTTTCAATTTGCAAAAAAATGTTTCCTAGTAATGGGAGACACTCAGGTTGATGTTAGTTTTTTTACATGTGTGATGGAGCTGGGACGCGAACTATGTATGATCCGTACGTTGTTGTTTTAGATTCCTTCACAAGCTATGTTGATGTTTAGGTTGAGTATTGTAGGATTGTTGATTTTTTAGGATGGTTCTAACTAGGAGCCTACGACCAGTCAGTGGATGGGTAGACATCCTTACCATTGAACCATTATAATTTGGCCAGGCAACCTATATGATATTTAGTTGTATTGTATGTTTATCTTCTCGTATTCTGTTATGCATTGATGTCAAATTTTTTGATGAAAGTGCATGCTTAGTTACAGTTCTAGCGGACTAGCTATGCTAGAGCATCCCCAACTTCTAAATCATATTCCTTAGTACGATTGACATCGGTTTTAGCTAAGGTGCCTACATGGCTTGTTGACCTTTTCTTCATCCCATGTGTAGCCTCTATGGAACTAGAAGCAAAATAGTAACATATCAATGGGACCTAGGTCCCACCTGTCAGTGAGCAGTACTTATTCATCTTCCTCCCTATCCTTTATCTCTCTCCATTAATCACCATCCCTTCTCTCGGCATCTCGTTTGGATGGAGCCAAGCAATGACGACGAGGGTAATCAGAGTAGGGTGACGGCTTTACCCGAGCCACGTTGGACAAAATTGAGCAGTCCACCATCGAGGAGCGTGGTGGTGGTGGTTGCAGATCTAGCGATATAAGTGTCAGTCTCGACTAGTGACAAACAAGCTCGAGATCCGACCAGCAAGAATGGCTCCATCGAGTTCGAGCCCAGCCATTGTCTGCCTACTCGCCCACTGGGCATCGTTGCCAACCCGTGATACCATGTCGTTCTCTCTTGTTGGCAAGCTCAATACAGAGAAAATGGTTACAGAAGTGGAGGCCCCCATAAGAACCAGTGCCGGTGGACACAGCTCGATCGTACCCTGGAAGATGGGGTTGCTGATGTCACCAACGCTGACCACCATTTTGATTGTAGGCCAACTCAAGCCTGTAGGCATGGGGGATGCTCTCCTTTTGCTGGCCCAAAATCGACCATCAAGGTGCACAATACTCTTCTCTTTTGGTGAAACAACCTTGCGGCAGAAGCTACAAGACCAAGGGATCTGGTGCTACCCACCTTGGGAGGTGTGGATCTGCCGCCAAAGGCCTCCGGAGTTGCAGCGATGGTGCAACGGCTGCCCTAGGAGCGATACATCCATCGCCGTCGGCCCGGGAGGAGTGGATCCACCGTTGGAGGCCTTGGGAGCGGCGGATCAACCATTGCTGGACTTAGGAGGGGATGATCAGCCATCAGAGGCTACGGGAGCGGCGATGACAATGTCGATGGCCTTAGGAGCGGTGGATCTGCCACTTCCAGCCTCGGGAAGGGCGGATCTGCCGCTAGAGGCTACGGGAGTGGTGGTGTTCTCCACAATCAACTTGTGTGACCTATTGTGACAACGAGAGTGGCGCCGAATTCATTGCTGCTGACCTCGGTAGGTGCGGATCCGTCAGCGGGGAGATTAGGGACGAGATCGGCAAGGTCGGCGGTGCCATGGATTTGGATAATTTTCTGCTTCTGCTGTGATGTGGATAAGATTGTTTGTGATAAAGTTGATGCTCTTGTTTAATTTGCGATCGTTGGGTATGGGTGAATCTCTAGATGTTTTAGATCTGTTTGTGACTTGGATCTAGATGTCAATTTTGCTAGGGAGTGGCAGGGCTTTCTATAAATTATTTTTTTTACCAAAAGTAACTAGGACTGTTTATCATCTTAACATAGTCTGATGCGAAAATTTATTTTTGCGCGTGGTCCTCTTAGTAGACGCTTGTGAAACTCGATTTTCACAACAGTTATGTAAAAAATAACACACATGAAAATTGATGATACCAGTCTATGAGAATCGCTATCTTCACCAGTGCGTGTGTGTCTAGGTGGGTGGCTGACCGCGCGTAATAACTCCTTATGGTCGACTGTAAAAACCACGTTTGTAGTGTATCTAATAACCCGTATAAGAGAGAGAAAAAAAAGTAGCCTGAGGACTTTCAACTTAACAAAACTACTCCAATGACAAATCGTCTTGTTTTTGGAACTTTATGTGACTAGTCGCACTTTGCTAGCTATCTGATTACCTGGGAATATTTCCTTGAAGGCATTCTATGAAGCTATACAAAAATTTGCTCCTCAACCTTCTCATTAATTGGATCGTGGCAACGGGGGCACGCACGCGTGTCGTTTATTTTGAGAAGATTTGCTTTTAGAGGTTCATTCTCGTGGTCCAAGTATTGCCACGGCGATGAGTAAAGACGAAGATTGCTTGCGTGTCTTTGTATCTCGCTGTAGCGTGGAACTTGTCATAATGTCATTTTTCCTTTTATTTTTTAGGTGTTTTATAATGGTATTTATTGGTAGCAAACCGTTCAAATTTTCTAATCAAATCAATTTACTATTCCTATATATAGTTGTCCCCATAAGCTGTGATTCTAGACAACCATATCATCTTATTTATTTCAGCCAATAGATTAATGTCAAATGTCAATAGCAACCATTAGTTCCATTCCTCCTGTCCTATATGTCACCGCATAAATGCATATGTTTGAAACAGCTAGCAATACAAACTCTACCATCAAAGCAACTTTTTAGTAGAAAATGCCACTACCAATAGTTAGACAATTGACCATGGTTAATCCCATTTATTTTCTCATAACTCTCTTGTAATTCCTCCTGACAGTTCTCACTAACCATCAGCATCCTCCATCTCGAGAGCTGGCATATTGGCATCCTTCTGCACTTTTTTATTGCCACCATCGGTTCATTTCGTGGAGTAATTTAATTTTTCTTGATTATAAATAGCATATAGGATAGCTTACTCATCTTTATTATAGTGTTCTTCTCATATTGAAAATAAATTGTAAGTGTAACATAATTAATGATGTGCTAACCTATCCTATATTGTTTTGCGTGTCGGGAGGTATGAGTTCTTTCTCCTTGGCCATCTGATTTCTAGCAAGTCATAACAAATCATTTTTCTGAATTTTCTGTGGTAGCAACAAAAATGTCAAATGTACATGCACCGTTATATCTTGAGAATAAGAACATTACCACTAACCCCTCACTGTTAATGGGGTATATCATCCACTGCTTAAGAAATAATTAACCGTAAATACGAGTATCATGTCAATTTTTAGAATTAAATCCGATGGACTAGCTAAGCTATATACTCTGTGAATTCACAGTAAAGCTATGATATCAGTAACATTTATAGGTAACCATATTGCAGTTTTATATAAACTATCTTTTACGCTGCAGCTAAGTGAAACTACTAGCTAATGAATGTTATGGTTATTTGGTAGTTTGGTCAATAAAATTGCATTGGGGTGCTGTATATCGATAGATGTATATGTGCGACTGGCAGACGAAAAGACATATTAGAGACAAGGTGCGGAGCGAGGCACGTAGAGACGTCAACAACCATTCGTACGACAAATAAAAAATAAAATTCATATGTTTTTCACACTGATTTTAAACGAATATACATGTTCAAAAATCAGTGTCAACAACGTGAACTCTCTGCCGCGCGTGCGCGAGTTCGCTTGGCTGCGCGCGTAGCGATCTGGGTGCCTGATAAGAAGCTGATGACTCAATTAATTATTAATTATTGTTACTTTTTTTTAGGTTGTTACTTAATTGATAATTATTCTGATTGAAGAAATAATAACTGATAAATTAATTGCTAATGCTCACTAGTACAGATCCTCTCATATGTGACGGCCCGTCACATGCTTGGGCAACGTGGGCCGTCAGAACAAATCTGTGATGGCCCGTCACATGCCTGGACAACGTGGGCCGTCAGAACGAAGTCATCTCAATCGGGCCTAAATTAATACTGTTGTAGATGTACTCGTACAGATATCATCGAGGTGCATATACCTATAGCCCGTCATAGATGACACTAATCAGTGATGGGCTCATAGTTAGGCCCGATTGAGATTACAACCTATATCTTAATCGGGCCCAACTACTAGGCCCGTCAGCGATGAGCGTCATCGGTGACGGGCACGAAAAAAGGCCCGATTGAGATGGCCTTAATGCCCGTCACTGATGACTCTTATCGGTGTCGGGTTTCTATTTATGCCTGTTAGAGATTAGTGTGCGCACGTTAGAGATGTCGTATTTTTGGCCCGATTGAGATATATTTTGCACACTATATATACTCCACCAGTCTGTTGTCTGTAGTTAACCCACTGTTCACTATTTTGGTGGGAAGTTGAAGAGGGCGATTTTTTGTATTTTTTTTTCCAAATAAGAACAGGAAAATCATAAAAGTAAGTAAAAGGGTACTAATCATTTCTTATTAATTTAGTAGTACTTATCTTATAAGATGTTAAGTAATATTTTGTTCATTTTTCAGCGATGGATCGAAGTTGGATGTATACGATTTCTTTGAAGCGTCAGTATAAGGAGTATAGAGATGGCGTATTAAGTTTTATGAATGCCGCGGAGGAGGATAGGAGAAGAAGAAACAACAAGTACATGTGTTGTCTATGTAGGGATTGCAAAAATGAGACTTTGTATGAAGACAAATGGGAAGTACACGCTCACTTGATACGCTGGGGATTCATGGAGAGATACACATGTTGGGTGAAGTATGGAGAGCAAGATCCGAGAACTAATGGTGTAGGTGCAGACGGAAGTGGTGCAGACAATCATGAAGAAGGAGACGAATATGAGCATGACATGTTTGTCCCATCTCCATTGGGCTGTGAAATGGATGATGTGGACCCCGATCTGCTGCAAGACATGTTACGTGACGTTGATAACCCAGCTATGAACGAGAGAGATTCCATGAAGTTTAGCAGATTGGTCAGTGACTCGTAGACTCCTCTATACGCCAGATGCAAGCCAAAACACACCAAATTGTCAGCAACCTTGGACCTAATGAAGTTGAAAGCTAGTAGTGGATGGACAGACGAGAGTTTTATAGAACTTTTGGGAATACTGAAGGACATGCTTCCTGAGGAGAACACATTGCCCGAGACGACATATGAAGCAAAACAGGTTCTGTGTCCCCTGGGGTTAGAGGTCCGGAGAATTCACGCATGTCCAAACGACTGCATATTGTACCACAAGCAATACGCAGACTTAGATGCTTGTCCTGTCTGCATGGCTTCTCAATACAAGCAAAAGAAGAGCACGGGGGAGGGAAAGAAGTCAAAGCGGGGTGGTCCGGCGAAGGTTGTGTGGTATCTACCAATCATTGATTGTTTCAAGAGAATATTTGCTAACCCCAAGGAAGCAAAGTCAGTATGTTGGAATGCCACAGAGAGAAGGAATGACGGTTTGCTAAGACACCCTGCGGATTCGACTCAATGGAGGAATATCGATCGAAAGCACAAAGATTTTGTTGCTGACCCCAGAAACATGAGGATATGTTTGTGTATGGATGGCATGAATTCTTTCGGAGACATGAGCAGTTCTCATAGCACTTTGCCAGTTCTTATTGCGAACTATAATCTCCCGCCATGGTTGTGCTTCAAAAGGAGATATATTATGTTGTGTTTGTTAATCCAAGGTTCGAGACAACCCGGCAATGATATCGATGTGTTCTTATAGCCTGTTATCGATGACTTTGAGATTCTCTAGAAAGAGGGTGTGGACACATGGGATGCATATGGTCAGGAGAACATCACGCTACGAGTTCTATTGTTCTGCACCATTAATGATTATCCCGCACTTGGTAATCTTTTTGGTCAAACCGTGAAAGAAAAGAAGGCATGCTCTGACTGTATGGAACATACACGCAGTAGGTGGCTGAAGAAATCAAGAAAGATGGTTTACATGGGTCATAGGAGATGGCTCCCCCTACGGCACGCCTTTAAAAGAAAGAAGAAAATTTTCAATGGTAAGTGAGAACTTGGGTCTGGTCATGAGGATTTGTCCCGAGATCAGGTAAACAACATGGTGAAGGACATTACTAATGAGTTTGGGAAGAAAAGAAAACGTAGCAAGGAGGACAAGAAGAGGATGTGGAAGAAAAAAATCCATATTTTGGTGGCTACCTTATTGGAAAGATCTTGAGGTCCGTTACTACATTAATCTGATGTACGTAGAGAAGAATGTGTGCGATAGCTTGCTCATGCTACTGCTGAATATGCCTGGCAAGACAAAGGACGGGTTGAATGCGCGTCTTTATCTATAGGAGATGAACATTCGTATCGAACTTCAGCCTGTTACGGATGGCAAGACATGAAGAGTGTACCTCCCACCAGCTTGCCACACATTGTCGAAGGATGAGAAGATCGCAATGCTATTGTGCCTGGTAGATATTGAAGTTCCTTCGGGCTATTGCGCGAGAGTAAGTAAGTACGTTAAATTGGAGGATCTAAAACTGGTTGGAATGAAGTCTCACGATTGCGACGTGCTAATCACACAGATCTTGCCCGTTGATATCAGAGGCATTATACCACCACAAGTCCGTCACATGATCCAACGGCTTTGTGCCTTCTTCAATGCAATCAGTCAGAAGATTATAGTTCCAGAAAACATAGATGGGTTGCAGGCAGACAACTTTTCAAGTGTGTAGACTAACTTGGCGCCTCACATGCTGGAAAAAAATTCAAGGATTCCGGAAATCAACTTCGATATCATTAGTGAGGAGATAGCACAATTTTCATACTAGATGATCTCCTGTCAACGAAAGGGATGTTTAGAGTAAAGTCCTAGGTAGCTCGTCTCCGAATGGTTGAACATTTGCAATGCTTATGCGACAAACATTTAATTTTTGTAAATATTCTTTGTAATATACAATTGTGCATGTTGTTTCTGTATATACTTGCATTTCTAATTACATATAAATTTGTTGCAATTTATAACTTAGTTTTGCAGGTTTTGATGCATGTCGGTGGTTTGGAGAGAAAAATGGATGTGGATGACATATATATGTGAATGGGTTGTGTATGTGAATGCATGTGTTTGATTTTGTGAATTGGTTGTGTGATATGATGGAATATAAATGTGAATCGGCTGCTGTGACGCTGAGAATGGGACTATATGAATTGGTTGTGGATGTGATGGTATATGTGAATTGATGCTGGGAATGGGGTTGTTGATAATGGGACTATATATATGTGCTTCTGCCATTTTTGCAGCGGGCATGGCTAGTAAAGGCCTAACGCTAGCCAAATTAACAAATTTTATTTTTTTTATTCCAAACTCATCCCTAACGGGCATTTAGCTAATGTCCGAAAGAGATAACTCATCCGTGATGGGCTCCAGGGTCAAGCCCGTTAGAGATAAGTCATCCGTGACGGGCTTTTAGAATAAGCCCGATAGAGATAAGTCATCCGAACCGGAACTAGTTTGACTCAATACGTGGGGTCAAATCTATCGGTGACGGGCTCTATCTTAATGCCCAATTGAGATGACTACTCATCCGTGACGGGCTTAGTGGTATGCCCGATTGAGATTAGTCATCCGTGACGGGCTCCTAACTACGCTGGTTTAACTAGTCATACTCATCTGTGACGGGCCTTGTTATCGGCCCGATTGAGACAATATCCATCCGTGATGGTCTTTTGTCTGAGTGAGATAGTTTCTCACATCAGTGACTTTTGCCCAGTAACGGAGGCCTTACCCGATAGTTATTAGGCTTTCAGCTTTATGTGACTTCGCTACGTACGCATAGATGTGATCTCGTAGTAAGTTCGTATCTGGGTATTTTTCACCAGAACGGTATATTTCTATAAAAACCGGTGAAAAAATATATATATTCAATTTCTTTTCCCATTCGTACACCAAACAAGCCGTTAAATATTAGCTTTCAAGTATAAGCTTCATAATCCCCTTGTCTTATACGCATAATTAAGTTGAATTGATGGATTTTTAAGTTAGTTGGCGTATATTTCCTTCGGTTTTTCATCCCTAAATAAAAATATTTCTTGAGTTTAAATTTCTCTTAAAATGTAGCTATTTTTCAACTAACTATCATCTCAACAAATCACAACCTTCTTGCATTTAATTTTCCACATATATATTTTCTGTCTAACCAATCACAACCTTATATCACTCAATTCTGCATACTTTCTAAATTAGCCTTAAAAGCCTCCGAACATGCTTACATTTTAAATTTTGAGATCTTACATGGAGTCTAGCTGACACGGAAAAATAATACAATAGCTAGACTAGAGATCTTGATATATAGTCCTTCGTATGAAGGTGGTCCTTTAATAAATTGCTCTCATTTAATCAGGGAGAGCTGGTGAGGACACAACCTTCTTCATGTATTGCAAGTGGTTGCAGCATCCATCGATCGGCTTCATTCACCTCCGTAGGCACTAGTCGGCAGTGCTCTTAACCGGAATAGTTCAATCTGGGCAGCCACTTTACATGCATATATGGAAGGGAACATATAATATACACACAAGTTTTCCGTGCACACCAACTAGCAATTATCATGAAAAATTCTAAAAAAAAATTTGTACATCTTGTCAGTTGCAGAATTAAATTGACTGGCACACCCGCATCGCAATAACCTATGAACCTGCACTGGAGCTAAGCAGATCTCTCAGACCGTTTTATTCGTCGACTTAGTTCGCAACAACACAGACCCAGCACCATCGGCCGAGCGCAGATTTTTCGTCAACAGAAACTAATATGCGTGTAAGAAATGGTAGTTTCCTTTTTTTTCAGTTGAGGTAATAGACTGTCGAAATTAGCACTTCACGACCATCTCAACACGGCCCCCTTCGAGCAGCCCCTAATACCATTCATCACTGATGGTAGATCAACAACAAAATTCCCCATCTCTATCCATCACAAATCAACAGTAGCAAGATGAAGAGGTACACAAGCAAGACCAATTCACTATGCCCAGCCCCAGTTGAGCCGCTAGCTAGCACCGTCATCGCCGATCTGTGTCGTCATGGAAGGAGCCTATGTGCCTCTATCTCATGCTTATTAAGTTCATTGATATAGCTGAACGTAAGCACCTATATGCCGGAACCTATTAAGGGTTTTATAGTAGTGTCAAATTAATAATAGTCATTCTAGGGATGGGCGGATGGCAAGAAGGCATATAGTTGGTGAACTTGATAGTAGTATTTTCATCTTATTTTCATTATTCACCAAAGGTATTACGAATTTACGATGGTGCGTATAGATAAATTTGTATGTTCAGCATTTTTCCAGTCTTTAACAAGAAAAGGAGTGTACTCCCTCCTTAAGAAGTCGTTTAGGACAGCGACACGGTCTCCAAAACATAACTTTGACTTCTTCTTTCTATAAAAATATTTATTTAAAAGTGATATATGTATACTTTTATGAAAGTATTTTTCAAGACAAATCTATTCATATAATTTTTACATGTTCAAACTCAATAACTTGAGAGTTATTTATGATTTATATTCCTAAGGTTTGACTTAAACATTGTCCTAAACGACTTCCTTTACAAGTATGGAGGGAATATGCCACTACACATGTTTCTATGAAATTAATATCGGTAGGAAACTGAATGTCCACAGCCCTACATTCAATTGAATTTGTTTTCCCTGTAGCTAGATGAGATATATCGAGGATCCTATGAGATATCTTATATATAGGTCATATTTTCTCCGGAGATAAATAAAATGCATTCCTGGATAAATATGCATATAACATTATCAGGCAAACCCTTGAGCTAATTAATCATGCATTAATTGAAGTGGCAAACACCATTTTTTATAGAGTAGGGAGATACTCCCTCCATCTACTTTTGATAGTCATATTTCATCTTGGCACACAGACTAAAGGATAAGTGGTTCTACTTATCATCCATTTAAACATACTATTAGTCATTAATTGTAAACAAGCGATTCATTAATATTTACATTTCTCGATGCCCATGTAGCTAATCTTGTGTGGAAGAATGGAGAGTCACGCATTAATCCAAGAAAGCCATTAAGATGATAAGTTGTTGGATTGAAATATGCCTATCAAAAATAAAAATTTCAGATTTGAAAATATGATTATCAAAAATAGATGGAGAGAGTATATGTATCGTCATACAGTATTTATATCCTGTACACAGCTGATCCTCTTTAAAACGTAGCTGGATTAATTACCACATGAATAGGAAAAAATATAAAAAAATGACATTCTAATTAGATTCCTATGGGATTCTAAAACAAAAGAAAATTGGCACACAGAAAATATGCATGATTCAAGATACATGAAAAAGAAACATGAGGTGAGAGATCCCATGCTTATGTTCCTTGGAAATTCAACAAGAATTGCCCGTTTCTTAGGAATTATTTTCCATAGGGTACAAATGCTCTAAACTTTCAATGTTCTTCTTGGTTTTAAAGAAGGCCTAGCTTGTTTGGTTCACAGCAAGGACCACACTAACTGGCACCCCACACTCACTAGAGATACACAATCATTTATCTATTTGTACTGTAAACAAAGTACAAAAATCGTAGGAACTTAACTGCAACCATACAACATCTCATCTACAAATGTAAACGGCATTTCCCAAGGTTGTATGATTATTCTTCCGTTATAAAGAAACAAGAAGATATATATAAACTGAATTGTGAGCACCGCCTACGATCTTCATACCGCTGGCCACTTAATCAGTTAGCACCTTTGCCCGCAAGGACAGTGAGATGACCGTGTTGTGTCTCATCTTCCCTGAATAGGCAATATGGCTAGTGACATTACGCACAAACTCCATGAAGAGCTCGTCAATTATTGACTCCCCGAAATGACTCGTGAGCAAGGACTCCAGCACTGCCATTATGCCCGTGGCGATTCTACGGCCACTGGCCTCAACGTCATGAGGTGCGGCGATGGCAGTTCCTTCCTCCAATTCGGAGTCGTCCGTGGGATTAGTGTTTATAGTGAAGACCTAGATCAATGGCAAATCAATAATTTTATTGCATCAAGTGTATGCTATGAAAATTTTGCTTCCAGTTAATCAAAATTCTATTGGTGTCTGCCCAAAGAGACCAGGCCGCTGCCCAGGGTCAGCAGGCAGTGGAATCTGCCCCTGACCTGCATGTCCACGATGTCAAACAACTCGCTCTGTTGCACCAACTGCTTCAGCTCATCTGTCGAAGGGCGATACATTGGTAGGTTGAAGGAATCCAGCTTCTCCTTCTCCACACGACCCTGTTGTGCAAAAGAACACTCAGTGGAAGAAGAGTCCCTCCACGAAGTAGAGTCAGATGGTTCCTTCTTCCTATAATTATTAGATAAGAGTGATTTTCGGGTGGAAAAAAGAGAGAGAAGGGTAGAGTTAGGGACAGATTGGACATTTTACATATACTCGTGATAATCAAGATAATATTATAGGAATGGCTTGGATCATTTTTTTTTGTTAACTGTACCCTGAGGAAAATAACAATATTAGATATTTTTTTTATTGTTCAAAATCCCTTGAATAACTTGAGTTTTCTATTTGTTAATTATTTTTGAAATATGCGTGTGCAAATTCTAGGTTGGTGCGGATAATAATTTGATAGCACACTCTCTGTACCTTTCTTACAAGGTTCCGTAGAGCCTGTGATAGAAACCCCATTAGGAGACCGTTTTATTTACCGTGTCATCGCTCTTCCTCCCAAGAATCGTTAGCACCATCTGGCCACCGGAAACAAGCTCTCTGAAACCGCAGCTGAAGGAACCATGAGAAATCCTTCTCAAACTGGTCCAAGTAGAGTTTTCTCACGAAAAATGGCGTAGTCATCCCTATGTGAATCTCGCCTTCATTCATGCTGCTATCAAGATGCTCAGGGACCTGTCCGTGGAAATAAAACAAATGGCGACCACCAATGTTAGGTCAATATCAAATTATATGCTTATCACTGCCGTAGACCCATCAGCAAATTAAAAACAATTTGGGCTAGTGCATCCAGGTACATTGCCAGAAGCTTGTTCTCAAACATTTATCACCTTAGAGAGCCACATAAGGCTGAATGATGAATGGAAGAGATGGACACTCTTGTAAGGGAGGAGTCTGTTGTAGAAGGTGCCCGGTACACTGGCGACATAGTATTGAGGTGGCTGTAAACCTCTGCTCGCGCATTCTTGGGCTATGGATTGCTTGCACTGCTCCAATGACTGGAAGATGTGGTTGAAATCATTGCTTGGTAGGTCATTGAGAAAGAACTGGACCTCCATGATGCTATTATTCATAGCGTTTTTATTGCTTATTGCCATGATTACTTCTGAGATAAAAAGATGTGTGTTTGCACCATAAGAGCAGCCCAGGTCAGTAACTACCATCGATCGAGGTTGAAGATCTGTGCATACTTCTTTAATGGCATTTTCAATCATTGCCTTAGTTGTAAGAATGGCTTTTCTCTGCCATATATACATTTGAGGCAAATCAATAAATTTATTGAACAAGTAATCAAATGAATTTGAAGAGCATGAATAAAATATGATGTTATGTACTTGACATATAAATATACGGAGAGTGTTGGAATTCACAAATACATAGGTAATGGTGAAGACTTTTATGAAGAGACACATATTAAGACAATATAAATAAATGTTTAGTTTGTAGAGTATTTTTAGTACTCATAAAACATAGAGATTGATACATAATTTTAATTTAGTACTCCATCCTTACCATATTATATGTCGTTTTCTGTTTACCCTAAATAAAACTTTTTCAAATTTGATAAGTCAAATTTGGTAAGTATTAATTTGTCTGAGGATAAATCCAAAACATCTTATGCTATAAAAACAAGTGAAGTATCAAATTTTGACACCTCCCGGTTCCTTAATACCAGAAATGTACCGGAATACACCATAAACTACATAAAGATGTGGTATATTCCTATATTATACCTCTCAAAAACTGTTACAAGTTAATTATTTGCTATAGGTTAGATTTGATCTGGAAGGAAGTAGTTAAAAAAAGCAGTCCAAAAAGAAAGAGCTGCAACTAACTTGAATCCTAGAATTCTTGCCATAGCTGGAATCTCCATCCCCTTTGGCCATGTGGAACTCGCGTTCGATCTTCATGCTACAGATGCTTATTAGCTAAAACCCCTAATTCCTAACTTGATGTCTCTAATCTCCAGAAAATTGTACAATGGTGTAATGGGCAGCATGAAAGCTTCAGAAAGCATACTCCAATTTATATATATCGGACGACCCTGTACATAACTTGCATGATACCACAATTATATTTTAATAAAACGGATAGGCTTAAATTAATAATGCTGGGTTGGTATTACCCACTGCTTTGTATTCATAATAAATTGGTTAACCTCATTTTACACAAGTCTTTATATTATATTATTTATCAATTTAATTAATAAAAATGTCAACATCTGTCCTTTCCTCAATTAAGGGGCATGAGCAGGACAGCGGGCAATGGGCTAGAGGCGGACAGGTGGAAGAAGCTTGTTAGAGCGATCTTTGTTGACGATTCTGCATCTCGGGGGTAGGAACAGAGCTGTGCCAGAACCTAAAATGGGTAGCCAAATCTTCAGATTTTCAGAGGAGTTTACAATTCAGACTTGATACAGCTTCGTCGGCTATAAGTGTGATAAGAAGGTCCAGGATACCCAATTCGGTGGCCTAGTTTACCTTTCGTAATTTCTGTTCACATCACAGTGTGTCGTTTTGTGTTTTAGGTGTGAGTTTTAATTATTGTAACTAGATAAAGTCGGGTCATACGAGGCCGAGCTGGTGGAGGAAGAGGTATCAAGGACCCTAACTTTGATTATATTAATTATTCCTAGGAGTAAAATAGCTGTAGTGTCTTGCGACAGCCACAAAATTATCCATGAATTATACTCTATTTTTCTCTGAATCTGCTCACGTCTTGACAAGCAGACCGGCCAAATTGTTGGGGATGAGAATGGGGGGATGGAGGGTTTGGTTGCTGAGGGATAGCCATTTTGTGGGAACAACCCTGTATATTTGATCAAATTATCACAACACTACAGATTTAATATGATGTATTATAAAGCTACAGATGTAACTTATCACATAACTACGGATTTAATGTAAAAAATCACAAAACATATATTCGATAACAAAGTTATCACAAACTATAGGTTTAATATAAATTTAATCACAAAATTTGGATATTTATAACGCAAACATAATATTAGTGCTATGGATTTAAACCCTTTGTGATAATTTTATTATTAAATCTGTCGTTTTATGATATATCACCTTAAATCTATATTTTACAATAATTTGACCAAAATATTCGTAGTTTTGAGAAATTTACTTCAAATTTTAACTACCCACATAGTCAAGCTCTGCGTGACTTTTGATCATGTTTAAGAACTTCTGTATATGGTCTATTAGTTTACCTTAGCTTTTAAGAAGGTTTTAATATAAGTTAATTTGTTTACAAAGTATTGATTGTCCTAGCCAACTATAAATATAGCTAAGTTTTACTATATGTTTCTAAGAGAAATCACTAGAAGCCTCCTCTTTCTTCTCTTTGTTCCCTCTCTCTTTGTATCATATACTTAGGAGAAGATACCAGAAACATTTTGAAATTTCCATTTGTTTAGGCCATTTGTGGTTTTTTTAATACATGCACTCTTTCGATCGAATGACGAAAATAGCCCACACACATCTTATTTCCGGAGGAGAAGAAAATTGTGTAAAATATTAAAATCAGATCATTTTAATATTTTGCAAAATATTTGATCCATTGACAACTTCAGCTTGATTTACACGGTCTTACAATATTTGAACTGGGACTAAAAATGATATTTAGTACTGGTTGGTATTATCAACCGGAACTAACGATTGCAATGTACAGTTAGGCATTTTAACCGGTACTTAAAAAATATCTTTAGTATTGGTTAAAAATAGATCCGAGATATTTGTGTTTTTCGGTACTACAATGAAAGATCAGTTGTCTAGTAGTGCGTATATCAGCAATCCCTCACTTCAAGGGCATGGGCAAAGGGCGGTGGGAGAAACATGGGGCCATCTCAATTAGGGCCAAACTTAATTATGTATGTACGCCATATGCCATGTATAGTCTTTAGAGTGAGATCTTACGACCATCCGATTGCTCCAAGTCATCACGTACGGTCCACCGCTCCGCTAGTTCACCGTTCACATCGTGAAACCATTTGGCCACAGGCACACATTGAACTACAGATTCGGTGTTTCTAACAACTTATATAGAATGCCATTAATCATTATTTTTAGCATGATTAATTGATGAGTGCTTGAAATGTATACTTGAAATAGAAAGTGCTTACGTGTATCTGTAAGCACTTTTTTACCATGATTAATTGATGTCAAGTTGCCCATTTAGTTATTTCATGATAGTACTTATAAATCTTGCCTTTCATAAATCATGACTTTTTTATTATTGATTTAGTTAAGCTTTCATTTTTGAACATATTAATTGTAATTAATATGTTAATTTGAAATCTTAACTAAATCAATGATAATAAAAGTTGATGGCTCAAACCAATTATTGGCCGGCTCGTCTGGTCTATATGCATACGCTTTAATCAGAATGTGGCACTTTGTGATTTGTTTTCCGCCGGTAGGATATATATAGAAGTATATCTGAATTGCAGCTTGGACTTTGATTGATTTTCTGTGTGCCACCTGTATCCAAATTTGCTGGTTGCAGATTAGTGATTATTGCTTCCATTATCCCTTTCTTGCAGAAGAAATGATGCCGTGGATGGCGATTGACAACTTGGGCGTGTCATCTTTGTGCCTCGCAATAATTATCAGCTCGTATATATTAGTGGTTGTTTACTGTCGATTGGTTCAAATTTTAGGGTAGCTCCTTCCAGATCTCATGTTTAAATCACCATATGGTATTTGAAAAACACTAATTTTTTGTTCTATTGCTTCCTTGTTTCTTCACCAATTGTTTGTAGCCAAAAAAGAAACAGGAGAAGAATCATAAAGTTCCTTGTGGGTGAATCAAACAGCTGCTCCGCTCATTGATGAATTTGGCTTCGTTAATTTTACAGCTTTCAACATCCAGGTCCTTATCAGAAAGATTTTGGTTATTTCCATTAAGAGTTCAGATCCCAATCAACTTGATGTTGTTACAAGTTGTTTTTACTTCCAGGACAAGAAAGTGTGGGAAATATTGTGAACTTGATTAAAAAAAGCAATGTCTATAAAAAAAATGCTACTTTAATAATATTTTTATGGTTGTTTTTACTAGAAAAAATACCCATGCGTTGCAACGGGTGAATGCGATTTTAATATTATTTTAAAATAATATTTTTCTGTGAAGTTTGTTAGTATAGATAAATCGTTTTCATAGTTGTATATGTAGAAATATGTCAAGTAGAATATTATTTCTATTGAAATTTGGGACCACACTAAAGGGTGTGCTTACTTCTCGACAAACGTGGCAAGTGCATGTGAGTAGCAAATAAATGAGTAATGTCATCTGAAATGAACTGCTCAACGTCATAATGAAATCTAATGGGTGACAAATTGATGATGACTTGGCTCAATGCGGTAGCTCCTTTGTATTAGCAATTGCATGGGTTGCAGCTAGATAGAAAAGATGGGTATGATACCCAATGAGCTATCACCTTGCCACCTTTGCCTGTAATGACAATGAAATGGCTGTCACACTACTCATTTCCTCTGCACTCGCAAGATGTCTGATGACATTACATGCAAACACCGTGAAGAGATCGTCGATTATGGATTCCCCGAAATGGCTTGCAAATAGCGGCTCCATCACCGCTCTTAAACCCGCAGCGATGTTATGGCCGGTGGCCTCATGAACATTGTCTGGTATTGCTGGTGTGGTGGTGATGCCTTCCTTCAACTCCGATTTGTCTATGGGATCAAAAGTCAGTTCAAAGGCCTGGATGTCAATGATGTCGAGCAGCTCGCTTTGTTGTACTAGCTGCTTCAGTTCATCCACGGAAGGGCCATAAAATGGCAGGTTGAAAGAGTCCAACTTCTCCTTCTCCACACGACCCTATTGTGTAAGATAATGAAGAATCAACAAATATTTATTCTCCCAGTAAATCTTGTCCTTTAATGTAAGTGATTTTGTGGTCCATAGAAACATACTGGGAGGTATAATTTATTGTAAGCTATAGTAATTTATACAAAAATATTGTACCACATCAGTAGCCATACCTCTGCTACAAGAGTTTGCACTGCCTGCGAAAGCAACTCGATGGAAATGTTCATCATCCCACCCCCATGAACCACGTCATTGCTTTTCCTTCCAAGAAATGTCAACACCATCTGGCCACCAGACACAAGCTCTATGCACCTGAACTGAAGGAACCGAGATAAGTCCTTCTCGAACTGATCAAGATAGAGCTTGGCTACCAGTGGCGGTGTAGTCACCCCTATATAAATGTTGCCTTTGTTGATGGTGTTGTCAAGAAGCTCTGGGATCTGTCCAAACAACCATTGCTAGCCAGTCAAGTCAAGATCATAAAAACCTCAAATATCAAAATTTTGTTTATATGAGAATATGGTAACGCACACTACTACTTGAGATGCGAGAATTGATCCAAAAAATAATATGATATACCTGAGAGAGCCACATAAGGCTGAAGGATGAATGAAATATATGGACGCTATTGCAAGGGAAGAGCCTGGTGTAGAAGGATCCTGGCACGCCGGCAACATAGTGTGGAGGAGGTTTTAGCCCTCTGCGAGCACAATCTTGCACTATTGATTGCTCAAACTGCCCAAGAGACTTGAAGATGTTGTTGAAATCGTTACTAGGTAGGTCATTGAGGAAGAATTGGACCTCCATGGGACACTCCCTGATGTTATTGTCGCTTGTGTTTTCTTCACTTATCATGGCAATCATCTCAGATATAAAGAGAAGTGTGTTTGTACCAGAGGAGCAGCCTAGGTCAGCGACGACCATCGACTGCGGTTTAAGTTCCATGAATACTCCTTTCATGGCCTTCTCAACCATATGTTTAGTCGCGAGAATGGCTTTTCTCTATTACACATGCATGCACGAGCATAGAAATTAAAATGTTGTTATTACTAAATTTCATGAGCATAGATATCAAACAGGCTAGTACTTCTTAATTTCATGAGCAATTCTAAATGTTGTTATTACTAGCTATATCCATAAACAAATAACAAATGCACATGCAAAAAAATTGTGAAGAAATACTATTTTGCCACATCCAACGCATTGTATACTCCATAACTTCCAATATATTTTGTATACCCGTACTCGTCAAGTATTTGTGTACTGGTCGTACACCGACGAGTGAAATTATTACTCAGTGCACATGATATGTTATAGCATGTGATTCAGCGAAAGTAAAACAAAAGAAATATATAAGATGTGCCAAATTTTAATTGGGGCGAAAGGGTTAGTTGATACAAACTTGGGTACTAGAGTTCTTGGCGTAGCTTGTGTCTCCATCCCCCTTGATCATGTGGAGGTCGTGCTCGATCTTCATTTCCTACAAGGGCTTCGAAAGAAATCCTGATCCTACCTTGCACTGTGTAAGGTGGAGCATAACACCAATGAGATATTTTCACAATGCATTCTCGTTTATATTGAGAAATGTGGTGTGGCTGGCTTATTTTAACTCCTAGAGACTGGGGCTTATTAATTAATATTTGTGGTGCTGGTTTCGTGGCCGACAAACTACTGGTCTGACTTTGTAAACGTATTTATTGTTTAGTTTTCAACTTTCGATTTTAAAAGTCAACTTTATTTGCTCTTCAATAGGCATTATAAACCAAGGGATATGCATGGATAATATTGTGGTCTCTATCCATCACAGTCTGTTTGGACTGAGTATGTGAATTGCTCGGCCGATCTATTCAGTTCAATTTTTTTTTACGGTAAAACAACACGAGTCTGCTACAGCATATTCACAAGGAGAATTCAGATGAATTTTTTAAGGTAATAAAAAATCATTTAGTCAATAAAAGCATTCATCTTCTCCAAATTGAAGAGTGAACGATATCAAGGTTACTCACACCCATAACAGAAAAGCGAGGTGACCCGATGTGAGGATTGACCACATGAGATCGAGGAAATCATAAGAAGATCCATGAAATGCGTGAATATATATAAAGTCACCCGCATCGATTATTGGCTAGCGATAACTCCTATATATTTTCATGTGCTATGCCTTGGTTCTTGTATGGGAGCTCAATCAGCTTGGTCTCCTCTTTTCTCTCCCCTTCACATAAGCATACGCTGACCTGGATTATTTTTATGCAGCTACCTTATCATCCACAGAACTACTGCAATGAATAGTCGCTTCTCTTGTAACTTTTACCTGAATATGTGACTTGTATCACTTTCCTAACCAGTTACCTTGACTTGTATCACTTTCCAGCTAGCTAGTTACCTAGCAATGTTTTCATTTTGAAGGTATTATCTGGAGTTTGAGTAATTTAATGACAGTGTCATTGTGTTGTACAGCTGCTGCATTTGGAGGGACATGTGACGTGCATGTGTCATTGTGTTGTGCAAGTGTTGTATTTGGAGGGACATTATTATTTTCGTTGCTATGGCAGTGAATGAACATGAAGATCATCTATCAGTTGTAGCTCACCACGGCATGAATCTTGTTTTCAGGCTGTTATTCATTTTTGTTCATTTTCTAAATTATAGGCTATATCCATCCTAAATATATACATGCCGGGAGTGTTCTTAGATTAATTATATTACCTTGTTGTAATGGTCAAAGACTAATAGAACTTTATTTATCTAAAATAATTTCAACTGCTAGATTTTATATTGGTAATTTCTCCTTCATTTCTTTCGGTTGGTACCACCTGTTGTTTTAGTGCAGATGGTTTCACTTTGTTGTCTTTTCTATATTCTTCACTTTGCCATGTTATTTCTAATAAATTGTTTCAAATCAAATCGTCTACTTAATTTCCTCGTCTACTTAATTTTCCAGGATCGTAGAATTGAGAAAATGTAATATTTAGATGGCTAATTCGATCGTACATACTGATAGATGTTGGAAATATGGTCATATATCGACATATTTTAATCCAAAATATTAAGACAATAATCATAATCATGGCATGAACAATGTGGGGTGATCTAGTGACAACATGTAACATAACCAGTAACATGCTTAAGGTATCACAAGCATCATGCACATACCCATACCAAGGACGCAATTGACTTGTGACTAGCATGACTAACAGTGGTATGAACAAATGAGTTAACAACAGGAGAAGGACATACCCCGAGAATGGCCCTCCGCTGGATTGTGAGGCAGAATTGCCTCCGTTGGTGTTGACGTTCGCAACGGCTCCGGCTCCCGGCACGCCATCTCCAGAGACAGCAGCAGCGGCGCCGGCGGCAGCTCCGGCTCCGGCTCCAGGCGCAGACATGGTGGACGAACAGAGCAGCCGTGCGGGAAGCACTCCCCAAAAACCTGATCACCCGCCTACCCGGTGCAGATCTCAGGCGAAGGTGTGGTTCCGGAGGCCCTGCTCCTTCCGATCTCTCGTGCGCGCAAGCCTACCCGGTGCAGATCTCAAGCGAAGGTGTGGTTCCGGAGGCCCTGGTCCATCCGATCTCTCGTGCGCGCAAGCGATCCGAAGCGAGGAAGCGAAACAGCAAAGGCGCGCGTGAAGGAGGAAGAACACCAAGAGGAAAGCAAGCGAATCGTTCTTATCGGACTCGCGGCCTCCTTAGATAGCAGGAGAGATTCCGCCAGTTGCTACACACGCGTCGTGGGATCGTCGGATCATGCACGCGCCGTTACGGAGGCAGTCGTGGGAACGTGGGATCGTGGTTGCAAAAGAATAGAGACGTGACGTGACGTGACACACGCAAGCCAAGCCACGCCACGCCACGCCTCGCCCACGCCCTCGGCCTCGGTCCATCCTCGCGCGCGCGCGCGCGTGTGGCTTTCTGACTCGCACCTCAACCAGTCAACAGGGATTCTCGAATAACTCCCTATTTAGGTTGAGACACTCCTCGCTTAAATCCTGAGGTGGTATTATTATCCTTAACACTTATTATGGGCCTTTGAGATTTAATAGAATAAATCGGGCCTAGCCCAATTATTCTAACAATCCCCACCAAATTTCAAGGCTCATAAGAAATGTTCTCAAGGTTGTGCCTGTTTGATATACCAGTGTTTTGGTGGAGACTGTTAAGTTGAACTTCCACCTAGGAAATGAGCTACATCAGACCACAACTGAACAATGGACTATGCCTTGAATTGTCAGTCTTGTGTGATCAGGTTTCACTCAAACCCTTGACTGGTACTGGACTACCATTCGCATCCCCTTTGTTTGGAGCATATAAGTCAAACTCCAGGCCTTTCATGAGTATTTAGAGATCGCCCAAATCTCATAGATTGTAACTAGTAGTCGAACTCATATAGGTGTGTACCTTCTGAGATGTTCTGCAGGTCAACATTTCTGCTTGGAAAAGCCACTCGGATCACATTGAGGTATGAGCCATCCTACCATGCAGAAAAGAAGAGAAGTACATCATGAAAATGATCCTTTTTCAAGGGTCTCTTCTCTCAGTCACACAATAGTTTGTTTCGCCATCCAAATTCACGGGATCTCCGATCACAATGGACAGGTTTCCACTATTGTGCAACCTTAGGTGGGTATCAAGAAAATTTCCCTCGATGCACTGTCTATCACATTACGTGGTAGCCCCGTGGTAAACTGATCTGCCAGATTTCTAGCCGTTTGGACATAGTCCAATGCTATCACTCCGGAGTTTTTCTGCTTTCTGACATATTTCAGTCTTCTCTTGATATGCCTAGATGACTTCATGTTGTCCTTTGAACTGTTCACTTTAATAATCACTGTTTGATTATCACAGTTCATTAGGATAGCTGGCACTGGTTTTTCAACCACCGGCAAGTCCATCAAGAGTTCACGAAGCCACTCAGCCTCAACTGTCGCAGTATCTAATGCTGTAAATTCTGCTTCCATTGTTGACCTCGTTAACATGGTCTGCTTGCAAGACTTCCAGGAAACAGTGCCACCTCCAAGTGTGAACACATATCCACTTGTGGCTTTTATCTCATCAGCATCAGATATCCAGTTTGAGTCACTATACCCTTCTAGTACTTTTGGATACCCAGTATAGTGAATTCCATAGCTCATAGTGCCCTTTAGATAGCGCATTACTCTTTCCAGAGCCTGCCAATGATCATCTCCCGGATTTGAGACAAACCGGCTCAGCTTGCTTACAGCAAATGAGATGTCAGGCCTCTATTTGATCCCTTGCTATTCTTCGGTTTTTCCTTAATAGCATGCTGGGATCATAAGGAGTAGGAGCTGGCTTCCAGTCACTATATCCAAAGCGACTCAAAACCTTGTCCACATAGTGGGATTGCACAAGTGTAATCCCACCCTCATCTCCTCTTTGTAGCTTAATGTTAAGAATAACATCAGCCTCTCCCAAATCCTTCATTTCAAAACTCTTGAACAGATAGTCCTTGACCTCCTCAATACACTGAGGCTGGTCCCAAAGATCAATATGTCATCGACATATAAGCACAAGATCACTCCTTCTCCCCCACCATAGCGATAGTACACACATTTGTCAGCTTCGTTCACAACAAAGCCTGCAGATGTAAGCGTGGTGTCAAACTTCTCATGCCATTGCTTAGGTGCTTGCTTAAGGCCATACAAGGATTTCAACAGTTTACACACCATTCCCTCCTGACCTTCTAGTACATACCCGTCTGGTTGATCCATATAGATCTCCTCCTCCAGCTCTCCGTTTAGGAAAGTTGTCTTAACGTCCATCTGATGGACGAGAAGACCATGAGAGGCTGCCAGAGCAAGTAGTACTCGAATCGTGGTCAAGCGAGCAACTGGTGAGTATGTGTCGAAAAAATCCTCGCCTTCCTTTTCGGTATAACCCTTGGCCACAAGACTTGCCTTGTACTTTTCAATTGTACCATCAGGCCAAAGCTTTTTCTTGAAAACCCATTTGCATCCTACAGGCTTGCACCCATATGGACGCTCAACGACTTCCCAAGTACCATTAGACATAATCGAGTCCATCTCACTGCGTACTGCATCCTTCCAGTAGTCAGCATCAGGAGATGAATATGCCTCTTCTATGGTTCTTGGGGTGTCATCCACGAGGTATACAATGTAGTTATCTCCAAAGGATTTTGCAACCCTTTGTCTCTTACTCTTACGAGTATCTACAATGTTGTCCTCCTCAGGATTTTCCTCAGGCGTTTGATCATTGTGTTCTATCGGTGCAAAGTGCTCATGGGGCATGACAGTTTCTTGACTAGAAGTGCTAGGTGTATGTTTCATGGGAAATTCATTCTCAAAGAATGTAGCATCTCTGGACTCAATAATTGTACCAACATGCATGTCGGGTACTCTAGAGTTTTCTATTAAGAATCTATAACCCACACTGTGAATAGCATAACCAAGGAACACACAATCAACAGTATTTGGTCCAAGTTTCCGCTTTTTGGCTATAGGTACATTTACCTTGGCCAAACAGCCCCATGTTCGTAGGTATGAGAGATTTAATTTCTTACTTTCTCATTCCTCGAATGGTGTTACTTCCTTATGCTTCATTGTAGTTTTATTCAGGACATGACACGTAGTCAAAACTACCTCACCCCACCATTCCTTGGAAAGCCCCGCAGTGTCTAACATGGCATTCACCATCTCAGTTAGAGTACGGTTCTTCCTTTCGGCCACCCCATTTGATTGGGGTGAATAGGGAGGCGTCTTCTCATGAATAATTTCAAACTCTTCGCAAAAGGATGCAAACTCATTGGAAAAATACTCCCCACCTCTATCAGACCTCAACCGTTTGATTTTCCTTTCAAGTTGGTTTTCTACTTCAGCTTTATAGGTCTTAAAGAAATGCAATGCTTCATTCTTTGTTTTCAATAGATACACATAACAAAATCTAGTGCAATCATCTATCAGTGTCATGAAATATTTCTTTCCCCATTTAGTCAACACGCCGTTCATTTCGCACAAATCGGAATGAACAAGTTCTAGATGTGCCAAATTCCTCGCCTCAGATGCCTTGTAAGGCTTGCGTGGTAGTTTCAATTGAACACAAGTATGGCACTTAGAACCTTTGACCAAGGTGAATTTTGGAATTAAAGTCATGTTAGCTAAGCGCGTCATACACCCGAAATTCACATGATAGAGTCGCGAATGCCACACATTAGACTCATCATTTTCGCTAATATGGTTCACAACATTATGATTATTACACATGTCATTCAAAGAAAAGCGGAACAAGCCTCCGCTGTTGTCACGCCCGGAATTTCTATCCAAAATTCCAAACGCTTACATGTGTGTAAACCCTCGTCCAGGAATCAGCCGAGGCACACAATAACAAATTGATAATAGAGTACAATTATTACTCTAATTAATAAGCGAATAAAATGTCATTACAGAGGTAGATAGTTCCTCTCAATCAATAAAGATCTAAGCAGCGGAAAAATAAAGATAAACAGCGCAGACGACTCCACTCCACAGGCAACTTGACAAGGGCTACGCCATCCTCAACACCATCAGCATCACGGTAGAACTCCTCCTCTGATGAATGATTGCAAGGTGAGTATATGACATACTCAGCAAGCCACGCAGCAAATATGCAAGTGCACAAGATAACCAAGGATGGCATAATATAGGCTTCTTTGCATAAATAGCATTTAAGGAATATTTCAGAATTTAATAAAACAGTAGAATATTAATTAAACAGTATTAATCCAACACCATACAACATACCCTGTTGTATAGGCCCAACCATTCTGAACAACCAATCCCAGCTGCACAGTTCTATCTCCAAACCAGGAATATACCATTCCAAACCAGGAGCTAATCAATTATAACCAGTTACAGCATCTTTCATTATGGTGTGAAGGGTGAGACTAATCACGAAAGACATTGTTAGACCCGCCCATAACCGTGGGCACGGCTATTCGAATAGTTTTACTCTGATCAGAGGTGTACCACTGTACCCACAAGACACAGCCCCATAATATGTCACCATGTGCCTTGATACCACCATGGTACCTCGGAAAGGAGCTGTGACATTACCCCTCACACAACACAATCCACCACAGTACACCATTCCTGGATCATAACCACCCCCTTATAAACAAGGCATAGACTCCCCAGCGACCCCCGTGGGCTTATCTCCGGCACTTCTCAGTCTGGTGCTCCGCAATGAACTATGCTATGCAAAAGATAAAGCCGTTGCCCACGCTGGCTTGTGGTTGGCACGGTTAATGTTTCACAACCGAAGCTCGTGAACCGGTCCTTAACTGTCATGAGCACGACCATCAAAACCATGTACTCACAACCCACCATTATCAGGTTTTAGTTGGCAAATTAATTAGTTAACCAATCACGATTGATCATCGTGAACTATCATCAAGCCATCCTTAAATAATAGTGAATCATAAGTTATCCCATTAGTGTGCTAAAGTTTCTAAGCATGGCTAAGCAATTACACCTAATATCTAGTCGAACCAATAATAAGCTGAACTAGTCAAATTATAATAACCCAAGGTATCAAGGAATAAGGTAATCAAGAACAAAAAGGGCTATAACAAACAATAGGTTAATTCCACCCAATGACATTCGAAAATAAATGCAATAGTTGAATAGAAACAATAGCTTTAAACGGGATCAACATGCTCAAAGGATTGATTAGGATCTGTGTGACTTGCCTTGCTGGCCTTGGAACTCTTCTAAATCTTCTCCTGTGAAAACGGACTCTCCGGAAACGTCGGATTCTAAACAGAAAAGAGCAAAAACACCAAAACAGCACATAAGCAAGCATGAACCGTACATGTGGACATTTTTAACATGTAGATCTCAATTTTAGAAAAATTTAGAGACTTGAACCAACTAAATCCGAGCTAAGATGAATTAGTTATGAATTTTTAAAGATTTAATCGGATTAAATCATTTATATAAATTTTAATTGAATTATGACGCAATAATGAATTATTTTTGAAAAGGAAAAGGGGAATTATTGTGTCAGCGGCTAGGGTTTGTGGTGGACCGGGTCCACAGCGGCGGCTCACGAGATCGGACGGCCGAGATCTAATCAACTCGAACGGACGGCCGAGATCCAATCCGACCACAGCAGTCCACGGAGCACGGCAAAGATGACGTCGGCTATGACGTCAGCGGCGGGGACGTCACTCCAGCGGCGGCTCGGGCGGACACGCTCGCCGGTGAACGACGACATGGCGGCGAGAACGGAAGGCACCAAAATGATGCGGGCAGCACGGAGAACTCACCGGTGACCAAAGCGACGGCGGAGGATGACCGGACGGCGACGGCGACGAGGATAGAACGGCGGCGGTCTTCGGGTCGACGGTGACGGCGGTGCTCCGGCGGGAAACAGCGGCAACGGAGGACGGGACGAGGACGGCGACGTGACGGCGAACACGACGGTGACCTTCCCGAGTGACGGCGACGGCTAGAGCGGCGGCGGCGCACGGCTGGAGCGGCGGCGGCGACGGCGGCGCTAGGGTTGCACGGCGCTAGAGCGCTATGGGCGACGAGAGGCGAAGGCGAGGGCAGCGACGGGTAGAGGGAAGCTCGGGGATCCTTTTATAGGGGTCGGAAGGCGGCGGCGAAGCCCACGACGGCCCGGCGACGGCGATGGAAAGGTTAGGGTTAGCCGAATCCGATCCGAGCTCAAATCCGCGCTTACCAAAGCGAGATAGCGATCGATTCCAAAGAGAAAAAGGTAGAGGAGATCACGGGGTCCCTTTCCCCTCAATCAATTTCACCGGAGAAGGAAAGAGGCGACGAAATTTGGAAGGAGACGACGACGGCGCGGCGCTAGGGTTCGGGCGGCGGCCGGACGGAGGTAGACGACAGGCCTGACAGGTGGGCCCCACCTGTCAGCGGCAGCGAGCGCGCGCGCGCGGCGGCTCGGCTCGGACTGGGCCGGCTTGGGCCGACTGGGCCGGGGAGGAGAGAGAAAGGAGGTTTTGGGCCGACTTTCGGCCCAAAGCCAAAAGAAGAATTTTAAAACCTTTTTCAATTTAAATAATTCATTAAATGCAAATCCATTTATTAAAAACACTTCCTTAGCTCAAATAAATCCCAGAAAAATCTAGGAATTATAGAATTAAGCAAAGTATTTAATAAAATTTTATCTGGCCCAATTTTATATTGGAATTTATTATTTACAATTAAATCTTTTTCTTTCAGACTTTTAAAAAATCATTTCTGATAATTCCATTTAAACAATAATTTATATCTTTAGGATTTTTAGGGTGTGACAGCTGTCATAACCTTTTCCAACAAAAGTTTCATATTTAGATACGACACATTTATTGGATTCAAACACAAGTCTAAAACCTTCTCTACACAATAGAGAGCCTCTAACAAGATTCTTCTTTATTGAAGGGACATGCTGCACGTTCTTCAGCTGCACGGTCTTTCCTGAAGTAAACTTCAGATCGACCGTACCAACACCATGAACAGCCGCAAGCGACCCGTTTCCCATTAACAAGGAGGAACCTCTCCCAACCTAATAAGAAGAAAACAGAGAAATGTCAGCACATACATGAATATTAGCACCAGTATCCACCCACCAATCAGGTGAGTGAAAAACAGAGAGAACTGTAGGTAATATTTTACCGTACCCAGATGTTCCTCCGCGCTCGCTAATGACCATGTTAGCAGACTTCCTGTCTTTGCGCTCAGGACAGTCCTTGGCCCAATGCCCAGACTTGCCACACACAAAGCAGTCTCCTTTTGCCTTTCCCTTGCTTTTCTTCTTAAAGTTGGTTGCAGCCTTGGGTTTGACATCAGGCTTGACTTTCTTGTTGTTGTGGGATGCATGAAGTTTCTTCTTCTGTACTATATTGGCACTAAAACCTCCCTCAACCTTTTTGCCCCGGTTGTCCTATGCCCTCGCCTTCTCCTCAACACCCAAAGAGCCAATGAGATCAGAAACACTGAACTCTTATCTCTTGTGCTTTAGAGAAGTGGACATACCCCTAGAATGGCGCTCCGCTGGATTGTGAGGCAGAATTGCCTCCGTTGGTGTTGACGTTCGCAACGGCTCCGGCTCCCGGTGCGCCATCTCCAGAGACAGCAGCAGCGGCGCCGGCGGCAGCTCCGGCTCCAGCTCCAGGCACAGACATGGTGGACGAACAGAGCAGTCGTACGGGAAGCACTCCCCGAAAACCTGATCACCCGCCTACCCGGTGCAGATCTCAGGCGAAGGTGTGGTTCCGGAGGCCCTGCTCCTTCTGATCTCTCGTGCGCGCAAGCGAACAGAAGCGAGGACACGAAACAGCACAGGCACGCGCGGAGGTGGAAGAACACCAAGAGGAAAGCAAGCGAATCGTTCTGATCAGACTTGCAGCCTCCTTAGATAGCAGGAGAGATTCCGCCAGTTGCTACACACGCGTCGTGGGATCGTCGGATCGTGCACGCGCCGTTACGGAGGCAGTCGAGATTCCGCCAGTTGCTACACACGCGTCGTGGGATCGTGCACGCGTGGTTGCAAAAGAATAGAGACGTGACACACGCCAGCCAAGCCACACCCATGCCCTCGGCCTCGGCCCGGCCCGGCCCCGCGTGCGCGCGCGTGTGCCTTTCCGACTCCTACCTCAACCGGTCAACAGGGAGCCTCTAATAACTCCCTATTTAGGTTGAGACACTCCTCGCTTAAATCCTGAGGTGGTATTATGTCACGCCCAGAAATTCCCGAATAGAATTCCAAGCAGAATGTGCATTAAAATCCCCGTCCAGGACCAGCCGGGGTACACAAACGACAATGTTGACATTCAGATCCACGTCTTACAAACATCATAAAAATCTTACATAAATGCAGCGGAAAAACGAAAGAATAAAAGAAACTAGGCCTTGACTTGAACTGCAGCGGAAACACCACTCCACAGGTATCCTCGACGGCACGGACGAAGCCTACTCCTCGGAGAAACCACCATCGGACACATACTCGCACTCTGGGGGGGAAAAGTAGAGCAAGACTGAGTACTACCCACTGTACTCAGCAAGTCATACCGGAATAGGGGTATGATACAGGGAATTATCAATGGAGAGCTAGACTGGTTCATTTGCATAAAGCGAGCATTTATAAACAGAAGTTGAAAGAAGAAAACAGTTGTAATAATTACTCAATATTAATCATCCACTGTTCAACGCTATCCCACGTTGCAACAGGCCCAACCATCCAGCTAGGCTATCCAATTTTCATTAGACTAAACCAGGGTGGAACTAATCACGGTGAATCTGGTTGACCGCCCATAACCGCGGGCACGGCTATTCGAATAGTTTTACTCTGATCAGAGGTGTACAACTGTACCCACAAGACACAGCCCCACGACACGTTACCATGCGCCGACATGCCACCACGACATACCGGAAAGAGGCCGTGACAGGACCCTTCGCATAACCCCCTCTAACCAAGCACACCACACCTCAGGTTTCACCCCCGTCCCCAGCGGGCAACGGGCAGTCCCCTCTCGTGCCTAGGTGAATCCGGAAGCGACAGAGGCCATCGCAGGGCCCGCCCCGCTCCATCACGCCCACCCTTGCCTGGATGCGTCAGCTAGAGGAAAGCTACACTACAAGCCCAGCCGTTGCCCACGCTGGCTTGTGGTAAGCACGATAAATTCTTCCAGAGTTTCCCGCGAACCGGTCCTTAACTGCCATGGGTGCGACCAACAAAACCATACACCCACAGCCCACCATGTGATTCATTTTAATTAACCAACACCAAACGGTGGTACTATCCAACATTACCATAAGGACCTATAGTCTAAACATTAATAGGATTTCCCTCATTGTGTGCTAGTTGAACTAAGCATGGCTAAGCGATCCCTAGTCTAATCTCTAATCAGGTTATATCCCAAGCTAACAAAGGAGTATGGTACAGAATAGTATAGCTATGACAGTAGGTAAACATCCCACGTGATATTATAAAACAATGCAATATTTAGGAGAAAACGAGAAAGCATTTGCAATATAGGTTCAATATGATCAAGTGACAAGCATGACTTGCCTTGCTCTGCTGCTGGAGGAACCTCGGCGACAATCTCGAAGTACACCGGAGCGTCGGAAGAACCGGAATCTAAACGACATACAAGGCAAACAATGCAAACAGGCTATAAGACTACTGAAACAGGGAGCAAAACCATTTTTAATGGATTCTACACATTTTTCTTGATTTACTGAGACTTGAATGGGCTTAAACGGAGCTCGGATGAATTAGTTATGAATTTTAGAAGGTTCACTGTGTTTATTACTATAACAAAAATCCTTAAATTATTTATTGCGCAATAAATCCCAGGGCTGACGTCATCAAGGGGGGGCGGCGCCGACACACGGGGCCCACCGGTCAGCGGCTCGGGAGAGAGAGGAGGGCGCCGGCATGCGGGGCCCACCGGTCAGCGACTCAAGGGGGGGCGGTCTACCGTGGACCGGGACCATGCGGATGGTCCACCGCCGGTCCACGGGACCGACGGCCCGGATCGGCTCGGGCCGATCGGACGGCGCGGAGGTGGCCAGGCTCGGCTCAAGGCCGCCGAGCGGCCGAGGGGTTGCGGCGGCGGCGCACACGGCTACCGGCGGCGGCAAGCGACGGCGCGAGCGGCGGCGGCGGACGGCGCACAGGCCGACGGCGGCGACCGGCCGGCGGCGGCGGCGGCGTGAGCGGCGCTAGCGGCGGCTAGCGGCGGCTAAGCGGCGCGGGAGAGAGAGGGAGAAAGGGGAGGGGGATGCCTCACCGACGGCGATCGGCGACGGCGAGCGACGGGGCGAGATGATGGGCGGGACGAGCTCCGGAACCACCTAGCGAAAACGAGGAGAGGGGTTAGAGGGAGAGAGGGAAATGCGAGAGGGCGAGGACGCCGGCCGAAGGCGGCGGCCACGGCGGTGCTCACCGGCGCGCGGCGCGGAGGGGCTCCGGCGGCGGATTTCGACGGAGGAGGGGCGGACGGGGCGACCCGCACGGCGGCGAACGCGACGGCAGCGACGGCGCGGCTCGGCGGCGAGCCTAGCGGTGCCTAGCGGCGGCCGGAGCGGCGGGAGAAGCGGCGGCGGGTGGATGCACGGCGCGGAGGCGATGGGGAGCACGAGGGAGATCGGCGAAATGGGGAAAGAGAGAGAGAGAGAGCGACGGCGAAGCTTAAATAAGGGAGGGGAGGGCCGGACGTGGCCGGGAGAGACGGGATTTCGCCGGCCAACGTGGGGAGTGGGGAAGGAGAGAGAGGCGGGATTCGAAAATCGAATCCCGGCCATCTCGGGCGCGGGCGCGAGCGGGGAGAGAGGGGAGTGAGCGCGAGGAACGCGGCGCACGCGCGGGCGCGGTCGACGTGGCCCGAAGGAGGCGGAGACGTGGGCGCGGCGGCGGTTGCGGGCGTGGCGGCGCGGCGGGAGCGGCGGGAGCGGCGGGAGGTGGGGGAAGGACCCGACAGGTGGGCCCCACCTGTCGGCGACCCCGGGAGAGGAGGGCGGCGGGGCGGCCTGGCTGGGCCTGGGCCTGCGGCCGGCCCAGCAGGGAGGAGGGGGAGGAAAGGAGAGAATGGGCCGGCGGCCCATTCGAAAAAAGGAGGAAAAAGGGAGGAAAAAGAAAAAGAAAAAGGAAAAAGGATTTTCCCTGGAATTAAAATATTGCTTGCTCAATTTTAATTGGTTAAAATTATTTCTAGAGCTCTGAAAATTCCACTAAAAATCCTGTTAGTGAATTTCGACATGTAGAACTCAAGAAAAATTCCACATGTTAATTCCGATTATTATCTGCATTGATTTAAAAGGGATTACTCTTGCTTTGCACCTGTATTTTCTTGGGGTCATTTATAAATTAAATTTTAGGCTTGGGAGGAGAACTTCGGGGTGTGACATATTATTATCCTTAACACTTATTATGGGCCTTTGAGATTTAATAGAATAAATCGGGCCTAGCCCAATTATTCTAACAATAGATGTATTGGTGCAACTGGTAGACAGAGAGAAATTCGAGTGAATGTGCGGAAGCGTACGTATAGACGTGGGGAAGCGTACGCTGACCAAATTAGCCGTCTCAAATTAGTTTTAAAGTCTAAGCTTTATTATCCACCTTTTCTTATACGCTCAAGTTAAATTTATGGATTAAGTTGGTTAGCGTATACTCTTTTTCCATATCAGCTAGAGTCAGAGATCTTGATTTCAAAATCATGGCATATATGATTAAAAACTAGACAAGAAAAACAAAATAGTCATGTTGACTATCAGTTCTGTGATTTTTTTCATAACTACCAGATATCTACACTTGCACATGACATAAACTTAACTTGCAAGACATGGCCTAATATTGTACGATATCTACGGACTACACTTTAGTACAGATAAACGGCAACCCTTTGTGGTGAGAAATTTTTCTTAGAAATAATATTAATTTGATGGAATATCACAAAATTAGTGGGCGCCGGCGAAAATTCGCAAAAAAGATGCCTATCGAAAGGGGGAGGAATGACAGGCGATCTATCGAACGGCCAGCGTTCGAGTGTGGCCTGTTGAACCACAGCAGGTCAACAGGTGCTCCTATCAAACAGCGGGTGTTCGACTGGGCCCATCACCCGGTGCTGCACGGCCTATCGAACACCGGGAGTTCGATAGGTCCCCCCCCTCGCCGCCCCTATCGAACAATGGGTGTTCGACTGGGCCCTTTAAATCGTGTGGCCCAGCCCAGTATTGTCAAAATTGTTTTTGTGAGGACCACATTGCCATCACCGCCTTTGCCATTGCCGGGCGCGCCGGAGGGAGTGAGGGGAGGCATTGGCCGGCCGGAGAGAAGGTCCGGGAGGCGCCGGCTGGGAGGAAGTGAGGATGACAGCCGGAAGCAGCGATGTGAAGGTATAAATTTCTAATCCCTAAGTATGAGGCCTATAATTTTTTAATCGGAAAGAATAAGACTTGTGATTTGTTAATTGTTTCGCATTGTTCAATGTTACTACATATCGTACGATTTGTTAACATTTGTCATTGTTAAATGTTAGTAGAGATATTAAATTAATCGTATGCTAAAATTAGTTCTAAGTTAGTATATGGTAGTAGATACATTTAATGTTATGTGTTAAAATAGTTATAAGTTAGTATATTTTAGTAGGATTATTAAATTAGCTATTTGTAAGTATTAGTTCTAAGTTAGTAGATGGCAATGTACAATTAGTTCTAATATCGTAATCATCGACGTCTTAAATTAATGTTTGTTAGGTGAAGATAGTTGACGGTTAGTATCCTATAATAAGACATTGTGTCAGGTTTTATCAGGATGTCAGGTGATATGCCAATTCGTTTGTATTATGGCGATACTCCTATACAAATATGTGATAGCGGGGTGGATTTGACTTTATATGCCTTTGTTGATATTAGTATGAATGCACCGGAGCATATGGGTTTGAACGACGTGTTAGGGTGGTTGTATAATATGTTTGTGGTAGATCCAGTGTTAGAGAAATTTGTCATAAAAGCCGTGTGCCCAATAAGGGGTCAACATGGATGGCAATGGAGAGTAGTGGACGTTGCATCAATTGGGAGTTGGAGGAATTTTGTTACTAATATAAGGGAGAAAGGGTATAGCCTGGCAGAAGGCAACATATGTTGATGGGTCGGGCGAGTTAAGTCATGCCGAGGTGGAAGAAACTCCGATGGGAGGTGCACAAGCGGAAAATGTTTGGTGGACTGCTCAAGGTCAAGGGGAAGCGGTAGTAGAGGCTAATGCACCAGCAGAAGTCATTGTTCGTGAAAGTAATAGTTCGGTCGACGACTCGGACAACGATGAACCGGATTTGCCTTTGCCTGTTGATGCAGCGGAGGAGAATGAGGCGGCAGTGGATCATATGGAATTGGAAAACGAGGAATACGTGGAAGGCCAAGATACAACACAGTTGGACAACGAAACCAACATACCCGATGATTGGATGACCATATCGATGAGTCGTCTGAGGGTTAATGATGGTTTAGATGCCCACTGGCGTTATGATTGTAAGAAGGTACAAGTTGGATAGATGTTTCATGACTAAGATCACTTACAAGATGTTGTGAAGAGGTGGGTATTTCTGCAGAAGCCTGAGTTTATGGTGAAGGTTTCAAATAGGACAACGTACGACGTGAAGTGCACAAAGCCTGGATGTCCTTGGAGAGTGCATGGTTACAAGCCACAAAATGAAAATTTATGGGTAGCTTTAAGGGTTGAGCATCATACGTGTTTGTTGGTGAACATGACTACCGCATTTGTGGCACAAATGGTCTATTCAAAGGTGGTTAGAAAAACACTTTTGTCACCTTTCACAATAATGCATGACGTAGAGAAAGAGTACGCATATGAGATATCGTACGACAAGGCTTGGAGGGCAAAACAGAAAGCATTGGAGATGAGGTTTGGAACTTATGAGGATTCTTATCACAATCTTCCCCTACTATTGGAGGTGATGCAGGCAAGAAACCCGGGCACACACATGGCTATTCTCGACAAGGAGAATGAAAATGTGGAGAATGTTCTGGTCATTTGGGTGCATGATGGAGGCCATTAGAAATTGCATTCCTTTGCTATGAGTTGATGATAGTGTCATGACAGGCAAGTATAGAGGAACAATCTTAAGTGCGATCAGAGTCGACGCGGATAGCCATCTCGTTTCTGTTGCTTTTGCATTTGTTGAAAGCAAGAACACATTAAGCTGGCTTCGGTTTCCGAGGCACATTAAATTGTGTATTGTTCAAAACAGACCAAATGTTTGTGTTCTGCATGACTGACATGCCGGTTTGCTATCGGCGGTACAGAAGCTTCAAGAAGATGTCACAGAGGAGGTGCCATGGCCAGATTTGCATGCGACGTATGGTGCAATATTTTTACAAACAATTCAGGAATAAGAGATTGATGGAGCACGAAGTTGCAATACGCGCTGAACAACGTAGAAGGGGGTAGTAGAGAAGCTTAAGCCCGATTTGCCCGGGTCGGCCTTTTCGAATGTTATGTTGTTGTATCCGGCACGAATGGGTTATGTTCATCTATGTGTTAGCTAATGTTTAATTCTGTTTTTCTGATATTGTTGTCGAAACGATAACTGCGTACGTCGAAAGACGTGGTTACTCAACTATGGTTGGAAAAGAAGTAAAGTGTATTAATTTTAGAATTTCACTTGGGATCCCCCCTTACATGACCCTAGGGGTCTATTTATAACCCTATTACAGGCCCCCCTAGCAATTTACATGGTTATCCTTATAAAAGGGACATTTACATGGGTACACAGTGTCATTTGTATGCATGGGCTCCTAATGGGCCAACAGATTGGGCCCGGCCTATGGCGAATGGGCCCGTCAGGCCGAAGCAGCCCGTGAGATGAAGGGCTTGCGGCTTCGCCATGCGCCCTTCGCCATATGCCGTTCGCCCAAGGTTCTCTTGCTTCGCATGCACCCGACGCGGTTTGTCAGCCTGTGGCATCTTCGCCCATAGCCTTCGCCATAGGGCTTCGCCCAATCGGCTCTGATGTCTTTGGCTTGAATTCTCGCTGGTCCTTGGGTTTCAGCAGGCCCGGCCGAAGGGCCTCGTGGCATACCACCAACAAGCCCCTCACGGGCAAGGGTGAGTAAGGAGCTTCGGCCGGGACCGTGCAACCCATGTGGTATGGTATGAGGCGCCCCCTTTCGGTCGACGTTCCTGCCGAAACCTCTTCTCCTAGTCCTGCGGGAAAAAGATGAATACTTGGTATTTTCATGGTTTGGTTAGTAAACTGTAGCATTCGCCCTTTCGGAAAAGGCGAAACTGCATTGCTCTGACTTCTGGCTCGAAATGCGACAGTAAGGGGCCCTTCGTGGGCTGGTAGGTTCCTCTTTGGATTTCGGTCTGTACTGTGCGGCCGGCCCAGACCGATAGGAATTTACCATTTCGTCTTCCCCTGGAAACGTGCCGCGCCCTGATTGGGCGGAAGTTGAAACGTCATGGGGCTGGATTATATAACCCCGACCCGGGTTACCGCTTTTCTTCCCTCACCTTTTACTTTCACCGCTGCTACGCGCTCACACCCTTATAGTTCGATACCTTCGCTTTTGTGCGCTCTTGTTCCTTTCGACCACTCCCTTCCTTTCGCCACGGACTCAATGGCTCCTCGCAAGCCTACGAAGGCTAGGTCGACTGGCGAAGACCCTAGCAGCCTTGGCGAAGGGTGGTCGTGCTTCCCTGGCAAATCACTTGTCAAGGAGGCCACCTTGAGCGAGCTTGTCCTTTCTGGCGTTCTCGCGGAGGGCCAAGCGACCTGTGGGGGCGAAGCCGCTGTCCCTTCGCCCGATGACAACCAGATTGTTGTCTTCGCTGCCTTCTTCGCTGCCGGACTTCGCCTCCCTTGTGATGACTTTCTGTCGTCTGTGTTGGAAATGTACGAGGTCAAGCTTTCTCAGCTCAGCCCATCAGCGTTCCCAAAGTTAGCTGTTTTTGCATGGATGTGCCGAACATGTGGGTTCGATCCCACTGCCGAGCTGTTCGCCGTCCTGTTTACGGCATGCGCGACGACGAAGGATGTGAGCACACCGGCTGGTCCGAAGAAGACGGTCAGCTTGGCCGGTGCCTGCCTTGATGGCGAAATGGGAGCGAAACTGGATGCAGAAATGGTTTTACATCAATAACCCATATTCCGCCGAAGATAGCAGGGCGAACTGGTTTAGGTTCGAACGCGCTGCTGTTTCAATCGCTGCGAAGCCGAGCGTGGAGGTCGACGGTGTTCTTGAGGCTCGGCTTATCCTCCTTCGGAAGGTCCTTCAGCGCGGTCCTCGGGGGGGGGGGGGGGGCGTGTCGCCTCCGCTTGCTAGCGACGCCGAAGCGGCGACAGGTGGGAGTGCTTCGGCGCCAACGGTCGGGGCGAACATCTCCCAGGGCGAACGGGTTGAGGTGGTTCCTTCGCCAGCTCGCCGATGGGAAGGAAAAGCTCCTGCGGTCGAAGCGACTATGTCAGACATGATACTTACTGCCCCGGACTTCGTTCCCGCTGACTTCGCCATTCGACCAGAAATCTCCCCATTTGTAGATGGGGTGTGCCAGGTAATCGCGCCCACCGAAGGCCTTGGTCTCTTCACCGAGATGAACGAGTTCGGCGAGAGCTGTGCTGCCGTGGAGAGCTTGTTTGTTCGGGTACGCCCCTTTTTTTGTGTGAAATTTTCCCTTCTCTTATGTCATGGCGTGATTGTATCGGATTCCCCTTCCCAGGGCCTTGCCGCGTACCTGAGTGCGAAGAAGTCTGCCTTGGAAAGGCTAGATGGTTACCGGCTTCGGCTCTAGAAGGCCGAGGACGATCTTCGCCACAAGGAGGACGAAAGGTGCGTCGTGGCGGACACCTTGAGGAGGGCTAATGCGGAGAACCGGTCCTTCCATGCCGATATGGAGGCGGTGAACAAGCGAGGTACCGAACGTGATCGCCAACTTGCTGCGGCCGAAGAAAGGATCAAGTCTCTTGAGAGCTGCCTCATTTCGGCCGAGACCGCTGCTTCGACTTTGAGGCCGGCAACGGACTCCACCAAGCAAGCCTGTTACACGCTCAGGTTGGCCCTGAACGACCTTGGTGCACGGGCGGAGGATGCCCCGGGGGATGACAGGATGGCTTTCGACTTTTCTGAGTGGACGCAAGAGGCGGCCGGCTCAGTTGTCGAAGTGGCCGGCGTGTACGGGGATTACTGTGCTCGTGTTTCGGCGGGCTTCGTTGTCACGCCCGGAATTTCTATCCAAAATTCCAAACGCTTACATGTGTGTAAACCCTCGTCCAGGAATCAGCCGAGGCACACAATAACAAATTGATAATAGAGTACAATTATTACTCTAATTAACAGGCGAATAAAATTGTCATTACAGAGGTGGATAGTTCCTCTCAAACATTAAAGATCTAAGCAGCGGAAAATAAAGAAATAAATAGCGCAGACGACTCCACTCCACAGGCAGCTTGACAAGGACTACGCCAAATCCTCACCACCATCAGCCTCATTGTAGAACTCCTCCTCTGATGAATGATTGCAAGGTGAGTATATGACATACTCAACAAGCCACGCAGCAAATATGCAAGTGCACAGGATAACCAAGGATGGCATAATATAGGCTTCTTTGCATAAACAGCATTTAAAGAATATTTCAGAATTTAATAAAACAGTAGAGTATTAATTAAACAGTATTAATCCAACACTATACAACATTCCCTGTTGTATAGGCCCAACCATTTTGTACAACCAATCCCGGCTGCACAGTTCTAATCTCCAAACCAGGAATATACCATTCCAAACCAGGAGCTAATCAATTATAACCAGTTATAGCATCTTTCATTATAGTGGGAAGGGTGAGACTAATCACGAAAGACATTGTTAGACCCGCCCATAACCGTGGGCACGGCTATTCGAATAGTTTTACTCTGATCAGAGGTGTACCACTGTACCCACAAGACACAGCCCCACATCATGTCACCATGTGCCTCAATACCACCACGGTACCTCGGAAAGGAGCTGTGACATTACCCCTCACACAACACAATCGACCACAGAGGACCATTCCCGGATCATAGTCACCCCCTTATAAACAAGGCATGGACTCCCCAGCGACCCCCGTGGGCTTATCTCCGCCACTTCTCAGTCTAGTGCTCCGTAATGAACTATGCTATGTAAAAGATAAAGCCGTTGCCCACGCTGGCTTGTGGTTGGCACGGTTAATGTTTCACAACCGAAGTTCGTGAACCGGTCCTTAATCGTCATGAGCACGACCATCAAAACCATGTACTCACAACCCACCATTATCAGGTTTTAGTTGTCACATTGATTAATTAACCAATCACGATTGACCATCGTGAACTATCATTAAGCCATCATTAAATAATAGTGAATCATAAGTTATCCCATTAGTGTGCTAATGTTTCTAAGCATGGCTAAGCAATTACACCTAATATCTAGTTGAACCAATATAAAGCTCAACTAGTCAAGTTATAATAACCCAAGGTATCAAGGAATAAGGTAATCAAGAACAAAAGGGCTATAACAAACAATAGGCTAATTCCACCCAATGACATTCAAAAATAAATGCAATAGTTGAATAGAAACAATAGCTTTAAACGGGATCAACATGCTCAAAGGATCTATTAGGATCTGTGTGACTTGCCTTGCTGGCCTTGGAACTCTTCTAAATCTTCTCCTGCAAAAGCGGACTCTCCGGAAACGTCGGATTCTAAACAGAAAAGAACAAAAACACCAAAATAGCACATAAGCAAGCATGAACAGTACATGTGGATATTTTTAACATGTAGATCTCAATTTTAGAAAAATTTAGAGACTTGAACCAACTAAATCCGAGCTAAGATGAATTAGTTATGAATTTTTAAAGATTTAATCGGCTTAAATCATTTATATAAATTTTAATTGAATTATGACGCAATAATGAATTATTTTTGAAAAGAAAAAGGGGCTTTATTGCGTCAGCGGGCTCGGGTCTACGGTGGACCGGGTCCACGGCTACGGTCTACGGGAACGGACGGCCGAGATCGATCGGACCGAACGGACGGCCGAGATTAAACGGCTCACGGCCGGCTCACGGGCGACGGCACTGATGACGTCAGCGATGACGTCATCCCGACCGACGGCGACGACGGCGGCTCGGACTCGCGTGCTCGCCGGCGATCTACGGCGCGGCGGCGCGAACGGACAGCGGCAACGGATAGCGGAGAGCACGGCGAACTCACCGGCGAACAAAGAAACGGCGGAGAACGACCGGACGGCGACGGCGACGAGGATGAAGCGGCGGAGAGCTTCGGGTCGACGGTGACGGCGGTGTTCCGGCGGGAAACAGCGGCGGCGAAGGGTTGGACGAGGACGGCGACGCGACGGCGACCACGTTGGCGAGCTCCCCGAGCGACGGCGATGACCGGAGCAACGGCGACGCACGACTGGAGCGGCGGCGGCGACAGCGGCGCACGGGATGCACGGCGCTAGGGCGGCTCGGGCGACGAGAGGCGAAGGCGAGGGCGGCGGAGGGAAGAGGAGACACCGGGGAACCTTTTATAGGGGTCGGGAGGCGGCGGCGAAGCCCACGGAGGCCCGGCGACGACGATGGAAACCTCGGGTTCGCCGACTCCGAATCGAGCTCGATTTCCCGACCTTCCAAAGCGAGTTAGCGGATGATTCCAAAAGAGAAAATGCGGAGGAGATCACGGGATGCATTTCCCCTCACTCAATTTCGCCGGAGATGGAAAGACGCGGCCGAAATTTGGAAGGCGGCGGCGGCGGCGCTCGGCTAGGGTTTCGGCCCGAGGAAGACGACGACCGACAAGCGGGCCCCACCTGTCAGCGGGCGGAGAGAGAGAGAGCGGCGCGCGCGCGGCGGACTGGGCCGGCTTGGGCCGACTGGGCCGGGGAGAGAGAGAAGAGAGGTTTTGGGCCGACTTTCGGCCCAAAGCCAAAAGAAGACTTTTTAAAACCTTTTTCAATTTAAATAATTCATGAAATGCTCTTTCATTTATTAAAAATACTTCCTTAGCTCAAATAAATCCCAGAAAAATCTAGGAATTATAGAATTAAGCAAAGTATTTAATAAAATTTTATCTGGCCCAATTTTATATTGGAATTTATTATTTAAAATTAAATCTTTTCTTCAAGGCTTTTAAAAATCATTTCTAAAATTCCATTTACACAATAATTTATATTTTTGGGATTTTTAGGGTGTGACAAACCTACCCCCCTGAAACAGAATCTCGTCCTCGAGATTCGGAAGAACTGGCGAAAAGATGCGGATGAGAGGACTTCAATTCATCTTCTCGTTCCCATGTTGCTTCTTCCTCTGAGTGATTACTCCACTGAACCTTACAGAAACGGGTAACTCGATTCCTGGTTCTTCTCTCATTTGTCTCCAAAATACGAATTGGTCTCTCGACATATGTCAGATCCTCTTGGATTTCTATCTGTTCAAGATTAGCTTCCTCAGTAGGTACCCTTAAACACTTCTTCAACTGTGACACATGGAACACATCATGGACTCCTGTCAACGATTGAGGTAATTCCAACTGATAAGCAACCTCACCTCTTCGACTGATAATCTTATAAGGTCCCACAAAACGCGGAGCCAACTTTCCTTTGGTCTGAAAACGATGAACCCCTCGGAGAGGCGTGACACGAAGATACACATGATCTCCTTCTTCAAAACTCAAGTCTCTGCGGCGATTGTCTGCATAACTCTTATGACGGGACTGAGCTACACGCAATCTTTCTTGAATAACCTTTACCTTTTCTTCTGCTTCCCTTAGGATATCAGTTCCGAACACCTGACGTTCTCCCGTTTGATCCCACAGAAGCGGAGTACGACACTTACGACCATACAGTGCTTCGTAAGGAGCCATTTGAAGACTAGCTTGATAACTGTTGTTGTACGAAAATTCTGCGTAAGGCAAATTCTTATCCCAACTTCCACCGAAATCTAGAGCACAGGCTCTCAACATGTCTTCCAAAATCTGATTTACCCTTTCAGTTTGTCCGTCTGTTTGCGGATGATAAGCAGTACTGAAGTTTAGCTTAGAACCCATCTCTTCCTGAAGTTTCTTCCAAAACTTTGAAGTAAACTGACTACCTCGGTTAGATACTATTTTCTTAGGGACGCCATGCAAACACACAATCCTAACCATATACAATTCCGCCAAACGACTTCCGGAATATGTTGTCTTCACGGGAATGAAATGAGCCACTTTGGTAAGTCTATCGACTATCACCCAAATAGAGTCGTGGCCTGATGACGTTCTAGGCAAACCCGTGATAAAATCCATACCGATTTCTTCCCACTTCCATTCTGGTATCTTCAAAGGTTGCAACAAACCTGCTGGCTTCTGATGTTCTGCCTTAACCCGCTGACAAAAATCACACATAGCTACAAACTCTGCTATCTCACGCTTCATACTTGTCCACCAAAATCTTTCTTTGAGATCTTGATACATCTTGGTACTACCAGGGTGAATGGAGTACAGAGTATCATGAGCTTCCTTCAGAATTGTATCTTTCAACTCTTTATTCTCTGGAACACAAATTCTTTCGCCCAACCATACGGTCCCTTGCTCATCTTCCAAGAAACCGATAGCTTTTCCTCTCCTCATATTCTTCTTGATCTCATGAATATCAGGGTCATTAATCTGGGCTTCTCTAACCTGATCAATGAGAGTAGGCTTGGCTTCTAAGGTTGCAACAAAACTTCTAGTGACAATTCCCAAATTTAATCTCTCAAATTCCTTGCATAACTCCAATGGCAACTGTCGTCCTTCCGTAGCATTGCAATAGCCTTTCCTGCTAAGAGCATCTGCTACAACATTAGCTTTTCCCGGGTGATAATGAATTCCCAAGTCATAATCCTTGATTAATTCCAACCATCTCCGTTGTCTCATGTTCAGATCCGGTTGAGTAAAGATGTACTTTAAACTCTTGTGATCGGTGTACACCTCTGTACGAGTTCCGAAAAGATAGTGACGCCAAATCTTCAATGCATGAACTACTGAAGCTAACTCGAGATCATGAGTAGGGTAATTCTTCTCATGTGGACGTAACTGACGAGATGCATAGGCAACCACCTTCCCATCTTGCATCAGAACACATCCTAACCCAAGCTTAGATGCATCGCAATACACTTGGAAACCCTTCTTTGGATCAGGCAAAATCAAAATGGGCGCTGATATTAAACGACTTTTCAACTCCTGAAAACTCCGCTCACATTCTTCCGACCACTTGTTATTTGGTTCAGACTTGACCTTAAGGGCTCTGAAGGCAATGCATGAACAGTCACAACTTGGCCATCAGTACTGGTGAGAGTTACTTTTCTATTGGCACAGTCTATCACACCTTTATATCTGGCTAACCAGTCCATCCCTAGGATGACATCAAGATCTTTGGATTCTAACAGAATAAGATTGGCCAGAAATGGCACCCCTTGAATCTCTATTCTGACAGAGGGGCAACGTTGCACTGAGAGTGCTTGATTACTCGGGGTACTAACCATCAATGGACGTCTAAGATTTTCTACTTCCATCCCATGACTTCCCGCAAAACTCATAGATAAAAATGAATGCGTAGCACCAGAGTCGAAAAGTACTATTGCAGGAACTGAGTTAACAGGGAACGTACCCAAAATCACATCTGGAGCATCCTGAGCTTCTGCAGCAGCAACGTGGTTGACACGAGCCTTTGTCGCTGGTGCGGTGGAGTTGTTCTGTGCAGGGACAACCTTCACGCGTCGAGGCTTCGGACACTTGTCGGAGTAATGGCCTGGTTCACCACAGTTGAAACATACTCCGGGCTTGTTTCCTTGTTCCCTCCTGACAGGCTCATGCGGTGTCGGAGCTGTCACCGGACGCGGAGCTGGGTTGCGGTTGTTGTTGCCAGCATTGTTGTTGAAGAATTGACGCTGCGGACGAACAACAGACGAAGAACCTCCCTGAGGCACTGACTAAGATCCCAAAACAAGACGTGGCCTCTGGTTATTCCCTTGTTGAGCCTTGAAGTGAGCAATCCTGCGCTTCTTCTGCTCCATGCGGTTGTACTTATCCTCCTGGCGAATAGCCTTATCCACCAACTTCTGGAAATCAGGATAATCTCCAGTCATCAATGGGTAAGAAAGCTCATCATTCAGTCCTTCCAGGAACTTCTCTTGACGCTCTTCATCAGTGCGTACTTCCTCCGGAGCATAACGAGCTAGGCGGTTAAACTCATGCAAGTATTCCGTAACAGAGCGAGATCCCTGAGTGAGCGCTCTGAACTCTCTCTTCTTAAGAGACACCACTCCTGATGGTATGTGCGTCTTGCGAAAAGCAGCAGTGAATTCTAGCCAAGTGATAGGTTCCGCCGTAGTCCTGTTGAGACGGAAGTGATCCCACCACTCAGAAGCAGGGCCATGCAACTGATGTGATGCAAAAGAAACCTTCTCCTGATCAGTGCACTGAAGCAAGTCCAACTTCTTTTCTATGGCGTGCAGCCAATCACCAGCCTCTACTGGATTAGTAGTGCTAGAAAACGTGGGTGGCCTCACACGAAGAAATTCGGATAACTTGTTCTGGGGAGGTGCTTGGTTATTCCCTTGGTTCTGCTGGTTCTGGAGTTGTTGCATCATCATATGCATAAGCTGTGTCTGCTGAGCCAAAACTTGGGCAAGGGTAGGATTCTCTCCATTGTTGTTATTGCTGTTGTTCCTGTTGCTGTTGTTGGGGCCATTTCCAACACTGCGAGTGAGCACCATCTAGCATGGACAGGAGCACAAGAAGAGAAACCGGGGGAACTACTTAGGGCGGGGAATTAATTTTTTTTTTAACTTAACTTTTATTGATCTTAACTGAGTTTCATTATTACAAAGACTTGAAGACTCTCACACCACTAAACTTACCAACTACTAAACACTCGAAGGCAAACAAACGCATGCTCTTACATCTCACCACTGATGTAAATCACATGCGAGACCCACACACACAACCAAACTTAAACAAGCAAACTAACACAACGATCTAAGGCAACTGCTTAGCAAGGCGTTCTAGGTCTTCCTAGCATCGGAGTTGATTGAGGGCTCGTCTGGCTCATCTTTAACATCATCTTGGGTTGCTCCCCACTCGACCTTGGAATGGGTATTCTTTGATTCTTCTTCTTCATCATCACTTATGTTGACGACCGGGGGCTTCGCTGGGGTGACATCTTTTTCCACCACACGAACCTTTGGCGCCAACTGATACCGAGGAACAAAAATAGCTCTCTTTCTTGCAGTAAGACGAACTCTGGCTTTCTGGGGTGGTGCTTCTCCCTTCAGTGCGGCCAACTCCTTCTCCAACCTCTCCACCTTGTACTCCAGCTTGCAAATCTTCATACGGTTCCAGTTCTCACGATCATGGGCTGCTATCACAATCTCAGCACGGGTCTCATCCATAGCCCATAGCATCTCAACCAAATGTCTTGTGGTGGCATCATTCTCGATTCCTGCAGGTTCAAGGTAGATGCCACGGTCACTCCCCTGAGGTTGCCGAGGATGGTAGCGATACTCCGTATTGGCCAACTGCTTGCTGTAGCGGTCACGGAGCTCTCCGATGGCGATTCTTGCCCCCTCCTGGCATGCATGCATATAGCTTCTCCCTCCAGCTTCGAACATCACTGATGGGATATCTTCACGATTACTGATCAAGGTGACTTTGACACGGCACTCCTCTTCATCGGGATCATGAGAAATCTGGGCGTACAAAGGAGCAGTCCCAAATCCTATGGCAAAGGACATCGTACGCAACTCCAGGACAAACCCTTCAGTACCAAACAAGTACTCAGGCTTGACACGCATCATCTAAAGACAAGTGAAAGGAGGGAGTTAAGACATTTATCCAATTAATAGCACAAGTTTTCCGGTTACTTTGAATAAAATTTTAAAAATTCAAAATAAAAGGTAAATGAATAAAGTAAACCAATCTTGCAAGATAAGTTGAAACGGTTAAAAACAGGATCACTGGTTTTGCACTTTTGAATAACAGGTTTCAAAAGAAATAATTTAAAAGAGAGTTATAAAATCAACATGCTAAGTTTATTGTAGCAAGACTAAATAAAACAATGTCATAAAACTTTTGCTAATAAATGGGTCATTAGTACAGTAATGGATGTACGGTACTAACCACCCAGAAAGACAAAAGTAAATTTTAAAAGGAACAAATTAAGAGGTTATAAACTGCATGTGCCATTAGCTTGGTTTAATTAAAAGAGAACGGGAGGAGAACAGTTCTAGTTTTCCAATATTTTTAGAGGGCTCTTATAGGTACTGTTTGGCATAACCTATGGTCAAGGAGGCTCTGATACCAACTTGTCACGCCCGGAATTTCTATCCAAAATTCCAAACGCTTACATGTGTGTAAACCCTCGTCCAGGAATCAGCCGAGGCACACAATAACAAATTGATAATAGAGTACAATTATTACTCTAATTAACAGGCGAATAAAATTGTCATTACAGAGGTGGATAGTTCCTCTCAAACATTAAAGATCTAAGCAGCGGAAAATAAAGAAATAAATAGCGCAGACGACTCCACTCCACAGGCAGCTTGACAAGGACTACGCCAAATCCTCACCACCATCAGCCTCATTGTAGAACTCCTCCTCTGATGAATGATTGCAAGGTGAGTATATGACATACTCAACAAGCCACGCAGCAAATATGCAAGTGCACAGGATAACCAAGGATGGCATAATATAGGCTTCTTTGCATAAACAGCATTTAAAGAATATTTTAGAATTTAATAAAACAGTAGAGTATTAATTAAACAGTATTAATCCAACACTATACAACATTCCCTGTTGTATAGGCCCAACCATTTTGTACAACCAATCCCGGCTGCACAGTTCTAATCTCCAAACCAGGAATATACCATTCCAAACCAGGAGCTAATCAATTATAACCAGTTATAGCATCCTTCATTATAGTGGGAAGGGTGAGACTAATCACGAAAGACATTGTTAGACCCGCCCATAACCGCGGGCACGGCTATTCGAATAGTTTTACTCTGATCAGAGGTGTACCACTGTACCCACAAGACACAGCCCCACATCATGTCACCATGTGCCTCAATACCACCACGGTACCTCGGAAAGGAGCTGTGACATTACCCCTCACACAACACAATCCACCACAGAGCACCATTCCCGGATCATAGTCACCCCCTTATAAACAAGGCATGGACTCCCCAGCGACCCCCGTGGGCTTATCTCTGCCACTTCTCAGTCTAGTGCTCCGTAATGAACTATGCTATGTAAAAGATAAAGCCGTTGCCCACGCTGGCTTGTGGTTGGCACGGTTAATGTTTCACAACCGAAGTTCGTGAACCGGTCCTTAATCGTCATGAGCACGACCATCAAAACCATGTACTCACAACCCACCATTATCAGGTTTTAGTTGTCACATTGATTAATTAACCAATCACGATTGACCATCGTGAACTATCATTAAGCCATCATTAAATAATAGTGAATCATAAGTTATCCCATTAGTGTGCTAATGTTTCTAAGCATGGCTAAGCAATTACACCTAATATCTAGTTGAACCAATATAAAGCTCAACTAGTCAAGTTATAATAACCCAAGGTATCAAGGAATAAGGTAATCAAGAACAAAAGGGCTATAACAAACAATAGGCTAATTCCACCCAATGACATTCAAAAATAAATGCAATAGTTGAATAGAAACAATAGCTTTAAACGGGATCAACATGCTCAAAGGATCTATTAGGATCTGTGTGACTTGCCTTGCTGGCCTTGGAACTCTTCTAAATCTTCTCCTGCAAAAGCGGACTCTCCGGAAACGTCGGATTCTAAACAGAAAAGAACAAAAACACCAAAACAGCACATAAGCAAGCATGAACAGTACATGTGGATATTTTTAACATGTAGATCTCAATATTAGAAAAATTTAGAGACTTGAACCAACTAAATCCGAGCTAAGATGAATTAGTTATGAATTTTTAAAGATTTAATCGGCTTAAATCATTTATATAAATTTTAATTGAATTATGACGCAATAATGAATTATTTTTGAAAAGAAAAAGGGACTTTATTGCGTCAGCGGGCTCGGGTCTACGGTGGACCGGGTCCACGGCTACGGTCTACGGGAACGGACGGCCGAGATCGATCGGACCGAACGGACGGCCGAGATTAAACGGCTCACGGCCGGCTCACGGGCGACGGCACTGATGACGTCAGCGATGACGTCATCCCGACCGACGGCGACGACGGCGGCTCGGACTCGCGTGCTCGCCGGCGATCTACGGCGCGGCGGCGCGAACGGACAGCGGCAACGGATAGCGGAGAGCACGGCGAACTCACCGGCGACCAAAGAAACGGCGGAGAACGACCGGACGGCGACGGCGACGAGGATGAAGCGGCGGAGAGCTTCGGGTCGACGGTGACGGCGGTGTTCCGGCGGGAAACAGCGGCGGCGAAGGGTCGGACGAGGACGGCGACGCGACGGCGACCACGTTGGCGAGCTCCCCGAGCGACGGCGATGACCGGAGCAACGGCGACGCTAGACTGGAGCGGCGGCGGCGACGGCGGCGCACGGGATGCACGGCGCTAGGGCGGCTCGGGCGACGAGAGGCGAAGGCGAGGGCGGCGGAGGGTAGAGGAGACACCGGGGAACCTTTTATAGGGGTCGGGAGGCGGCGGCGAAGCCCACGGAGGCCCGGCGACGACGATGGAAACCTCGGGTTCGCCGACTCCGAATCGAGCTCGATTTCCCGACCTTCCAAAGCGAGTTAGCGGATGATTCCAAAAGAGAAAATGCGGAGGAGATCACGGGATGCATTTCCCCTCACTCAATTTCGCCGGAGATGGAAAGACGCGGCCGAAATTTGGAAGGCGGCGGCGGCGGCGCTCGGCTAGGGTTTCGGCCCGAGGAAGACGACGACCGACAAGCGGGCCCCACCTGTCAGCGGGCGGAGAGAGAGAGAGCGGCGCGCGCGCGGCGGACTGGGCCGGCTTGGGCCGACTGGGCCGGGGAGAGAGAGAAGAGAGGTTTTGGGCCGACTTTCGGCCCAAAGCCAAAAGAAGACTTTTAAAACCTTTTTCAATTTAAATAATTCATGAAATGCTCTTTCATTTATTAAAAATACTTCCTTAGCTCAAATAAATCCCAGAAAAATCTAGGAATTATAGAATTAAGCAAAGTATTTAATAAAATTTTATCTGGCCCAATTTTATACTGGAATTTATTATTTAAAATTAAATCTTTTCTTCGAGGCTTTTAAAAATCATTTCTAAAATTCCATTTACACAATAATTTATATTTTTGGGATTTTTAGGGTGTGACATTCGTGCTTACCCTGCTACATGCGCACGGTTGTGAGCATATCAGGGATTTTCCCCAATATGTGTCGGAAGAATGGCCTTTGAACTCACAGCACTCCGGGACGGCCTTGAAGGCCTTCCGAAAGGGTTTCTGGGAGGACGGCGGCCGGGATTGTGCGAAGACCCGCCTTCGCGAAAATCTTGAGAGGATCGCGAAGGAGGAGGAAGCTGCTGCCACCCACACCGGAGATGATCCCGGGTCGTCGAAACCGGCGGCCGAATGCGAGGGCGAGGGCAACGGAGGCCAAGACCACCCTGAGGTGTGAGGCCCTTCACCCTCATATGATTTCTTTCTTTTTGGTGTTTGTAGCCCTGCTGTATATCGGCTTTTTGCATGTTCGGCTTTTAGCCGCTTTCGCCTTGTAACTGCTATGACTTCTCGTTAATGAAAAATTACCGTTTCGCCAACTTTATTATCCTGTTGGACGGTGGTATTGATTTCGCCCGGATTTTTTCCTTTTGCACTTATTCTTTTGTGCTTTATTAGCAGGCTTATGGCCGGAAATCATGCATTTGGCCCCCCACTGGCGATTGGCGAAAAGAAAACGAGAAGGTCGTGGCAGCGAAAGGTTTGCCGAAGGTTAAGCGTCCTCTTCGGCCCGTTTACCGCAAGATGTTAATAAACGGCAACAGCTACCAAGTCATAAAGGTTGCCAAATGGATGCGCACGCATCTGGGTCGGACCTTAGAAGATTATGATCGCCATCGTGTTTCGTGCCTCGAGAATAGTACAAACTTTTGGCGAAACTTTCAGTGGTCGATTCGCCAAGAGGCGATTGCTTGCTGCCGTTATGGCGTAGTTTGTGTTTCGCCTCTCTCACCTCTTAAGGTTGCATACGACATTAGCGATGATGGCGAACCATGTTCGCCAAGTCGTTCCTTAGGGAGTGGGGATTACACTGGGGGCGAAAATGTAATTTATTTGTAAGTTTGGCTGTGAAGGCTTTGCTTTCTATGCTTGTGGCATGTTGTATGGCTGTAACCTTTGATTATTTTTCCGAAATTAATAAATATGTGTTTCATTTCCTTTTCGCTGTTTTCGCATTGTCACCTTTCGTGCTTTCGTTAGGTCGAAACATGTCGGCCTCTTTGCGTATAATAGCGAAATAGTTATGGTGACTTTGCAGCTTTCGACTTCCGTTTTCAATCTGTGGTATTCTGCGCTAGAAGAAGCGCTTTTGTTTCCACATTGATCGAATACAACGTTGTTCGGTTAGTTATTTTCAAAATAAGCTGTCGTGGTTTTAACGTTCGTCGAGCGAGAGCTTCGGCCGATTCGTTTCGCCCCCTGGCGCTTTCGCTGATCAGGCGTTTGTCTTGGGGTTTTCCATGAATTATGATTTACACAGGTAAAGAGGCGAAAGACACAAAAAATTATATACTGGTTCGGGCCTCGAAGGCGGATAATAACCCTACATCCAGTTTTTTTTTCATTTGCTCTTTTTTTTTGCATTTTTGTGCCGAAAGGCTTACATATCAATATGTACGTTTTTACAAGTTGGCGATTTGGGTGCCACCCGTTCTAGACATAGAAACGCCTAAGGGAAGCTGCGTTCCAGGAATGGTCAAACTCTTCACCATCCAGAGTCGCTAAGCGAAAGGAGCCTGTTTTGGACCTGTGCTTGATGAGGTACGGCCCTTCCCACTTAGATTCAAGCTTCCCGACCGCCACTGGGTTCGCCTTCTTCCTTAGGACGAGAGGGTCAGGCAACAGCTGTCGGCCGAACTTTTTTGTTATAAGTTGCCGAAGTGCTTGTGGCGTATTTGTGCATGTGTTCTAATGCTTCAACTCTTACCCCTTCAAGGATTTCGAGTGACACCTCGCGCCCGACTTTGCCTCCCGAGAACATCGCCCTTGGCGAATTAGCCCCTAGCTTAGTTGGGGTCATTGCTTCATCGCCATAGAGGAGTATGAACGGGCTGAACTTGGTTGGCCTTGTGGGGGTCGTTCGAAGGGCCCAGAGAACGGATAACATTTCATTCTTCCATTTGCCCTTTGCTGCCCCCTCAAGTCTTTTCTTGAGCGCCTCTAGGATTTTGCCATTTGTTCGTTTGGCTGCCCCATTAGATTGTGGGTGCGCGACCGAAGCGAACCTGATTTTCAGGTTTAGCCCTTCGCACATTTCTCTGAATTTGTCAGAGTCAAATTGCTTGCTGTTGTCGGTGATGAACTCCTTTGGCACTCCGAAACGGCAAACAATGTTTTTTCATACGAACTTCTGTACGGCCGCCGAAGTGATCGCTCCGAGTGGTTCGGCCTCAATCCAGCGGGAGAAGTATTCGATGGCTACAATTGCGAACTTGTACCCATTTCGCGCTACAGGGAATGGGCCAATGATGTCTAGCCCTTATCTGGCGAAAGGCCAGATTGGTGCGATAGGCTGCAGCTCATACTGAGGTGCAGTTTGGCTTCGGTCGTGCCGCTGGCAGCTTTCACACCTCTTGGCTTGCTCGACAAAAACTTTTAGCACGGTTGGCAAATACACCCCCTAGCGAAACACTTTGGAAGCTACTGTCCTTGCGGCTTGATGCGCACCGCACAGCTCCTGGTGTATATCTTTCACCATCTCCTCTCCTTCGGCGAAAGAAATGCAGCGAAGTAAGGGTTGGAGCACCCCGGAACGATACTGCTGGCCGGAGACTAGCTTGTATTTTGTGGCTCTGAGCTGTAAGCGCTTCGGTTCTGCTTCGTCCTCCGGGAGCCAGCCGTTCTTGAGGTACTTGACGAACAGTGTTCGCCAGTCGTCTGGGTCTTCGCCCAGCTCAGCCTGGTCGATTGCCATGACGTCTAGGCTTTCCGTGGGCACACTTGGTGCGTACAAAACTTCAAAAAAGATGCCTAGCGAATGTGGGCCTCCACAGGCGGCAGATTTCGCCAGGGTATCTGCTTCCTCATTTTGGCCCCTAGGTAAGTGTTTGACTGTTATGCTAGCAAAGCAAGGCTTTCGACCATGCGTTTGACTTACAAGAGACATTCAACAACTTACGCGCGGCTGGTATGAAACTGAATCCTGAGAAGTGTGTTTTTGGTGTTCGCGCGGGCAAGCTGTTGGGTTTTCTTGTTTCTAAAAGAGGCATCGAGGCGAACCCCGAGAAAATCGACGCCATTCAGCAAATGAAGCTCCCGTCGAGCGTACGCGAAGTACAAAAGCTCGCTGGCCGAATTGCGGCGCTCAGTCGATTTCTCTCAAAAGCAGCCGAAAGAGGTCTACCCTTCTTCAAAACCCTCTGGGGCGCGGGAAAATTTAGCTGGACGCCCGAATGCCAAATAGCATTCGACGAGCTAAAACAGTATCTGCAAAGCCCACCCGCCTTGGTCAGTCCAACACCAAGAAGCGAACTGTTGCTCTATTTAGCAGTTTCGCCGGTGGCGGTCAGTGCAGCCCTTGTCCGAAACTAGTATATTTCATCTCCGAAGCTTTGCAAGGGGCGAAGACAAGATACATTGAAATGGAAAAGCTCGCTTACGCCCTAGTGATGGCTTCGCGCAAGCTTAAGCACTACTTTTAGGCTCACAAAGTCACTGTGCCATCGCAGTATCCTTTGGGCGAAGTGCTGCGGGGCAAGGAAATCACTGGCCGACTCAGCAAGTGGGCGGCGGAGTTATCACCTTTCGACCTACATTTTGTCACCCGTACTGTAATCAAATCCCAAGTCCTAGCTGACTTCGTAGCCGAATGGACACCGACGATCGCCCCCGACCCCAAGCCCGTCGAACAGCCTTGGGTAATGCACTCCGACGGGTCGTGGTCGCACAAGGGGGCGAGTGCCGTGGCAGTGCTAACTTCGCTAGGAGGCGTGCCAGTTAGGAATGCCGCAAGGCTGCAGTTCAACACGACCAACAACACAGCCAAATACGAAGCTGTACTATTGGGCCTAAGAAAAGCGAAAGCATTGGGGGTTCGGTGTTTGCTCATCCGAACAGACTCCAAACTGGTGGCTAGTCATGTTGACAAGTCTTTTGAGGCGAAAGAAGAAGGAATGAAGAGATATCTGGAGGTTGTTCAGTCTATGGAAAAGTGCTTCGCTAGCATAACGGTCGAACAATTACCTAGAGGCCAAAATGAGGAAGCGGATACCCTAGCGAAATCTGCCGCCTGTGGAGGCCCACATTCGCCAGGCATCTTTTTTGAAGTCTTGTACACACCAAGTGTGCCCACGGAAATTCTGGACGTCATGGCAATCGACCAGGCTGAGCTGGACGAAGACCCAGAGGACTAGCGAACACCGTTCGTCAAGTACCTCAAGAACGGCTGGCTCCCGGAGGATGAAGCAGAACCGAAGCGCTTACAGCTCAGAGCAACAAAATACAAGCTAGTCTCCGGCCAGCTGTATCGTTCCGGGGTGCTCCAACCCTTACTTCGCTGCATTTCTTTCGCCGAAGGAGAGGAGATGGCGAAAGAGATACACTAGGGGCTATGCGGTGCACATCAAGCTGCAAGGACGGTTGCTTCCAAAGTGTTTCGCCAGGGGGTGTATTGGCCAACCGTGCTAAAAGTTTGTGTCGAGCAAGCCAAGAGGTGTGAAAGCTGTCAGCGGCATGGCCGAAGCCAAATTGCACCTCAGTATGAGCTGCAGCCTATCGCACAAATCTGGCCTTTCGCCAGATGGGGGCTAGAGATCATTGGCCCATTCCCTATAGCGCGAAATGGGTACAAGTTCGCAATTGTAGCCATCGAATACTTCTCCCGCTGGATTGAGGCCGAACCACTCGGCGCGATCACTTCGGCAGCCGTACAGAAGTTCGTATGGAAAAACATTGTTTGCCGTTTCGGAGTGCCAAAGGAGTTCATCACCGACAACGGCAAGCAATTTGACTCTGACAAATTCAGAGAAATGTGCGAAGGGCTAAACCTGGAAATCAGATTCGCTTCGCTCGCGCACCCACAGTCTAATGAGGCAGCCGAACGAACAAATGGCAAAATCCTAGAGGCGCTCAAGAAAAGACTTGAGGGGGCAGCAAAGGGCAAATGGCTAGACGAAATGTTATCCGTTCTCTGGGCCCTTCGAACAACCCCCACAAGGCCAACCAAGTTCAGCCCGTTCATGCTTCTCTATGGCAATGAAGCAATGACCCCAACTGAGCTATGGGCTAATTCGCCAAGGGTGATGTTCTTGGGAGGTGAAGACGGGCGCGAGGTGTCACTCGAACTCCTTGAAGGGGTAAGAGTTAAAGCATTGGAACACATGCACAACTACGCCACAAGCACTTCGGCAACTTATAACAAAAAAGTTCGGCCGACAGAGCTGTTGCCTAACCATCTCGTCCTCAGGAAAAAGGCGAACCTAGTGGCGGTCGGGAAGCTTGAATCGAAGTGGGAAGGGCCATACCTCATCAAGCACAGGTCCAGAACAGGCTCCTTTTGCCTAGCGACTCTGGAAGGTGAAGAGTTTGACCATTCCTGGAATGCTGCTTCCCTTAGGCGTTTCTATGTCTAGAACGGGTGGCACCCAGATCGCCAACTAGTAAAAATGTACATATTGATATGTAAGCCTTTTGGCACAAAAATGCAAAAAAAATGAGGAAAATGAGAAAAGAAAAAAGAATTGGATGTAGGGTTATTATCCGCCTTGGAGGCCCGAACCAGTATACAATTTTTTGTGTCTTTCGCCAATTCACCTGTGTAAATGATAATTTATGGAAAAACCCCAAGGCAAACGCCTGATCAGCGAAAGTGCTAGGGGGGCGAAACGAATCGACCGAAGCATCGCTCGCCGAACGTTGAAACCGCGACATCTTATTTCGAAAATAACTAACCGAGGACCGTTGTACTCGATCAATGTGGAAACAAAAGCGCTTCTTCCAGCGTGGAATACCACAGATTGAAAACGGAAGTCGAAAGCTGAAAAGTCAGCATAACTATTTCGCTATTATACGCAAAGGGGCCGAAATGTTCGACCTAACGAAAGCACGAAAGGTGACAATGAGAAAATAGTGAAAAGGAAATGAAACACATCTTTATTAATTTCGGAAAAATAATCGAAGGTTACAGCCATACAACATCCCACAAGCATAGAAAGCAAAGCCTTCACAGCCCAACTCACAAATAAATTACATTTTCGCCCCCAATATAATCCCCACTCCCGAAGGAACGACTTGGTGAACATGGTCCACCATCATCGCTAATGTCGTATACAATCTTAAGAGGAGAGGGGGGCGAAACACAAACTACGCCATAACGGCGGCAAGCAATCGCCTCTTGGCAAATCGACCTCTTAAAGTTTCGCACAAAGGTTTGTACTATTCTCGAGGCACGAAACACGATGGCGATCATAATCTTCTAAGGTCTGACCCAGATCCATGCGCATCCATTTGGCAACCTTTATGACTTGGTAGCTGTTGCCGTTTATTAACATCTCGCGGTAAATGGGCCGAAGAGGACGTTTTACCTTCGACAAACCTTTCGCCTCCACGAACTTCTCGTTTTCTTTTCGCCAATCGCCAGTGGGGGGCCGAATGCATGATTTCCGGCTATAAGCCTGCTAATAAAGCACAAAAGAACGAGTGCTAAAGGAAAAAATCCGGGCGTAATCAATACCACCATCCAACAGGATAATAAAGTTGGCAAAACGGTAATTTTTCATTAAGCGAGAAGTCATAATAGTTACAAGGCGAAAGCGGCTAAAAGCCAAACATGCAAAAAGCCTATATACAGCAGGGCTACAAACACCAAAAAGAAAGAAATCATACGAGGGCGAATGGCCTCACACCTCAGGGTGGTCTTGGCCCCCGTTGCCTTCGCCCTCGCGTTCGGCCGCCGGTTCCGACGACCTAGGATCACCTCCGGTGAGGGCGGCAGCAGCTTCCTCCTCCTTCGCGATCCTCTCAAGATTTTCGCGAAGGCGGGTCTTCGCACAATCCCGGCCGCCGTCCTGCCAGAAACCCTTTTGGAAGGCCTTCAAGGCCGCCCCGGAGTGCTGCGAGTTCGAAGGCCATTCTTCCGTCACATATTGGGGAAAATCCCTGATATGCTCACAACCGTGCGCATGTAGCAGGCTAAGCATGAAGCTTGCCGAAACACAAGCACAACAATCCCCGTACGCGCCGGCCACTTCGACAACTGAGCGAGCCGCCTCTTGCGTCCACTCAGAAAAGTTGAAAGCCGTCCCGTCATCCCCCGGGGCGTCCTTCGCCCGCACACCAAGGTCGTTCATGGCCAACCTGAGAGTGTAACAGGCTTGCTTAGCGGAGTTCGTCGCCGGCCTCAAAGTCGAAGCAGCGGTCTCGGCCGAAACAAGGCGGGTCTCAAGAGACTTGATCCTCTCTTCGGCCGCAGCATGTTGGCGATCACGCTCGGTACCTCGCTTGTTCACCACCTCCAGATTGGCACGGAGGGACCGGTTCTCCGCATTAGCCCTCCTCAAGGTGTCCGCCACGACACGCCTTTCGTCCTTCTTGTGGCGAAGGTCGTCCTCGGCCTTCCGGAGCCAAAGCCGGTAACCATCTAGCCTTTCCAAGGCGGACTTCTTCGCACTCAGGTGCGCGGCAAGACCCTGGGAAGGGGAATCCGAAACAATTATGCCATGACATAAGAGAAAAGGGAAAATTTCACACAACAAAAGGGGCGTACCCGAACAAACAAGCTCTCCACGGCGGCACAGCTCTCGCCGAACTCGTTCATCTCGGTGAAGAGACCAAGGCCTTCGCTGGGCGCGATAACCTGGCACACTCCATCCACAAAGGGGCGATGTCTGGCCGAGAGGCGAAATTGGCGGGAACGAAGTGCGGGGCGGTAGGTGTCACGTCTCACACAGTCGCTTCGACCGCTGGAGCTTTTCCTTCCCGCCGGCGAGCTTGCAAATGAACCAACTCAACCCGTTCGTCCTGGGAGATGTTCGCCCCGACCGCTGGCGCCGAAGCGCTCCCACCTGTCGCCGCTTCGGTGTTGCTAGCAGGTGGAGGAGACGTGCGCCCCCCCCCCCCACGAGGACCGCGCTGGAGAACCGGCGAAGTCGGTGTCCTGTCGAACCCCTCGCTGTCCGAAATGGCACGACCAATCTGGATGACCTTCCCCTTCTTCTTCTTCCCTCTAGCGACTGATACCGGCTTCGCCGCAATACTAGAGATCGCCAGAAGAGTTTTCGCCACAGCAATGTCTTGCGGGTGAACAGGTGAAACGCGAGAGCCTGCACCAGATTTCGCTGGAGACGGACTAGGGGTATCGCCATGGGTGCCATCGTCCTCAGACTCGGCCTCCCTGTCGTCTTCCTCCTCCTCGTCATCACTTTGGACCGTGTCCTTTGTGGCGTGACAAGATCGCACTTGCCCGCCCTTCGCGATTGCCCGTTTACGCTTTTTCGACATCCCAACGTCGTCACCAGCCTTGGTGGGGATCGATCGGCCGGGTACTTAGTCGTCGCGTCAAGTAGACAAAACTCCTCACAGAGATCGCGGGTACTTAGTCGTTGCGCGACCTTCTGAAGCAGGATAAGCCGAGCCTCAAGAACACCGTCGACCTCCACGCTCGGCTTCGCAGCGATCGAAACAGCAGCGCGTTCGAACCTAAACCAGTTCGCCCTGCTATCTTCAGCGGAATATGGGTTATTGATGTAAAACCATTTCTGCATCCAGTTTCACTCCCATTTCACCATCGAGGCAGGCACCGACCAAGCGTCCGAGCGCTCAGGGCAAAGTATGAAATTTACGCACCTAAACACCAGCTTCTTCGTACTAGCCGGTGTGCTCACATCCTTCGTCGTCGCGCATGCCGTAAACCGGATGGCGAACAGCTCGGCAGTGGGATCGAACCCACACGTTCGGCACATCCATGCAAAAACATCTAACTTTGGGAACGCTGATGGGCTGTGCTGGGAAAGCTTGACCTCCTACATTTCCAACACTAACGGCAGAAAGTCATCACAAGGGAGGCGAAGTCCGGCATCGAAGAAGGCAGCGAAGACAACAATCTGGTTGTCATCGGGCAAAGGGACGACGGCTTCGCCCCCACAGGTCACCTGGCCCTCCGCGAGAACGCTAGAAAGGACAAGCTCGCTCAAGGCGGCCTCCCTGACAAGTGGTTTGCCAAGGAAGTACGACCACCCTTCGCCAAGGCTGCCAGGGTCTTTGCCAGTCGATCTAGCCTTCGTAGGCTTGCATGGAGCCATTGAGTCCGTGGCGAAAGGAAGGGAGTGGTCGAAAGGAACAAAAGCGCACAAAAGCGTTCGAGCGCGTAGCAGCGGTGAAAGTAAAAGGTGAGGGAAGAAAAGCGGTAACCCGGGGCGGGGTTATATAATCCCGCCCCGTGACATTTCGACTTCCGCCCAATCAGGCCGCGGCACAGTATAGACCGAAATCCAAAAAGGAACATACCAGCCCACGAAGGGCCCCTTACTGTTGCATTTTGAGCCAGAAGTCAAGGCAATGCAGTTTCGCCCTTTCCGAAAGGGCGAATGCTACAGTTTACTAACCAAACCATGAAAACACCAAGTGTTCATCTTTTTCCACAGGACTAGGAGAAGAGGATTCGGCAGGAACGTCGGCCGAAAGGGGGCGCTTCATACCATACCACATGGTTTGCACGGTCTCGGCCGAAGCTCCTTACTCACCCTTGCCCGTGAGGGGCTTCTTGGCGGTTTGCCACGAGGCCCTTTAGCCGGGCCTGCTAAAACCCAAGGACCAGCGAGGATTCAAGCCAAAGACATCAGAGCCGATTGGGCGAAGCCCTGTGGCGAAGGCTATGGGCGAAGATGCCGCAGGCTGACAAACCGCGTCGGGTGCATGCGAAGCAAGAGAACCTTGGGCGAACGGCATATGGCGGAGGGCGCATGGCGAAGCCGCAAGGCCTTCATCAGGACGGGTTTGACATGCAAGCGATCTCACGGGCTGCTTCGGCCTGACGGGCCCATTCGTCATAGGCCGGGCCCAATCCGTTGGCCCATTAGGAGCCCATGCATACAAATGACACTGTGTACCCATGTAAATGTCCCTTTTATAAGGACAACCATGTAAATTCCCCTGTAAAAACCTAAACCCTAATAGGGTGTCCTGTAATAGGGTTATAAATAGACCCCTAGGGTCATGTAAAGGGGGATCCCAAGAAAAATTCTCAGAGTTAATACAGCTTGCTGCTTTCGAACATAGTTGAGTAACCACGTCATTCGACGTACGCAACTGTCGTTTCGACAACACCTAAGTACCTCTTTATGTGACTTTGAGGATAGATTACTACCTAATGATTTTATTATGATTAGGAACTATGGAGAGAACCATGGATCACATGAAGAGAGGCTAGGAGATGTATAAGGGCCTTGTTTGGATCCTTCGGGATATTAAATATCCCTCCGGAATCTTGCTATTTAGGAGTTAAACGTAGATTACTGACAAAACCCATTCCATAACCCCTAGGCTATTTTGCGAGACGAATCTAACGAGGTATGTTAATCCATGATTATCGGATGATTACTGTAGCATCACTGTAGCAAATCATGGATTAATATATCTCGTTAGATTCGCCACGCAAAATATCCTAGGGGTTATGGAATGGGTTCTGTCAGTAATCTACGTTTAATGCTCCTAAGTAATCTACGTTTAATCTATGTTTAATCTACGTTTAAATAGCCCTCCGGATCTAAATAGGCCCAAGGTCAGCGTGGGAGTTCAAGCCAAGATGGAGGCCAAACTCATATCAAGTTCGAGTCCACCTATGGCTCCAGTAGTCTGCACTAAAATCATAGCCCAGATTACATTCAGACACCGATTTCGATGTTCTACATATGTATGTGTCACGCCCAGAAAGCTGAATGTGCATTAAAACCCCTGTCTAGGACTAGCAAGGGTACACAAACGACAATTGTTGTAATACAGATCCACGTCTTACAAAAATACAAAACATTGCAAATACAGCAGAAACGATAAAACGAGCTAGACTTGAAAGCTTGACTCCTGCAGCGGGGTGACTCCACTCCACAGGCATCCTTGACGGCAGCGACGAAACAAACCTTTCTAAGACAGCTCCAACCGGGAAGAACTTCAACTCTGGTGTGGGGAAGAGAGAGCAAGACTTAGTACTACCCACTGTACTCAGCAAGTCATACCGGAAGAGGAGGTATGATGCAAGATATAACCAAAGGAGGCTAAGGGTTCATTTGCATAAAGCTAGGATTTAAAAGCAGTAGTTGAAAACAGTAAAACAGTTATAGTAATTAATCAATATTAACCAATAACTGTCCAATGCTACACCACGTTGGAATAGGCCGAACCAACCACCTGAATTACACCAGTTCATTAAGCTAAACTAGGGGTGAGACTAATCACGGTGAATCTAGTTGACCGCCTGTTGGTATTTCATAACAACATTACTAGAAATATAATTCCCAGTAATGGCGCAGAAATACTCCTGGTATATTATGGTTACAGAGTTCATCCGCAAGCGCACAGATATACCATTGTAGCATTTCACCCGAGAGTATTCCAAGGGTATCGTATTTATTTTATCCCGTGGGAAGATCATGTAGAGAGAACTTGACTAATAGTTTATATTACTTGTGATGATCATATTCTAAGCAGGGGTTAAGATAATCCAAGAGTAGAGTGACACACAAGCATTAGCTACTCATTCTCATAATATATTATCTAAGCTAAGTGGGAAGAAAAGAGAAAGAAAATCTATTCCTATACTTCTAATATACACAGTATACATATATTCTAGTTAACCGATATACTAGCTAATACCCTCTATCCGATGCCCTCCTGGTACTTCGAGAAGCCACCCCTGAATGCCGAGGTCCTTACGACAGCCCGTCGTGACCATACAACCGCGGCTAAATACAAAGGAATACCCTCCCCAGGGAATTAACTTAGGATTATATACAGGCGCGGCGAAATACCCGTACTGAGCTGTCACCATCAGCGGCCCACCTCTCATCCGCAGCATATATCCCCAAATAATGATATCCCGTAATCTAGACACCACGTCTAAACTACCAGATACTACTCTAATATCATCGTCATGACATAGAGTAATTGCATATGCAAACATTATACCCGCACCAAAGCATCTCCCAGATAAGCTAGCCGTATATTTAGTATAACATGAACATAATGTAAAATAGGTACTCATATACTCGGAAAGTATTTCAATACCATAAATGTATATAGAAGAGTATTCTAATAAAAGTACAAAGTTTACAAAAGAGGAAAGGAAAGCTACTAGAGCCATACCCGAACTCTTTCGAAGGCTTCCGGACTCCTGATTTCTACTCTATTCCTATTCCACCAGCTACTACTAAACTAAACTTGAGAGAAATAAGAGAGCTCTTGCTTGAGGTGTGTGTTGAAGTGAAGAGAGTGAACTCCTTAAATAGGCAGGTAATGATGGTTATGGCGGTTGGAAAGGTCGGTAATACCTTCCAACCGCCATAGGAATGAATCTCCACCGTTCCCTCAAACCCTGCATCCATCGGCGCTGGCATTGGTTCGGCCGAACCCTGGGCTGGCCCAACCAGCCCACAAGTTGGCTGGTGGCCTCCTCTGGTGTTCCTCTCCATAGACTTGTGAATTTTGGCCCAGTGTGTCATGTCATTTCTGAGTTCTTGGCCCATTCATACATAAGTCTGGTTCTCGACATCGTCCGATTGATTTATCGTTTGTGTTGATGTCAATTCTCCTCCACTTTATTGTCATTCTCTGCAAAAGGTTAGTAGTGGAATATTATTATTCTAACAGATATATGCATTGCAAGCATCACTAGTTCTCCTCTATTTTGGTAATATTGACGGTCGAAACTGATCGATAACAACCATCAACATCGCCCATAACCGCGGGCACGGCTATTCGAATAGTTTTACTCTGGCCAGAGGTGTACAACTGTACCCACAAGACACGATTCCACACATGTCGCTATGCCCCAAAGTACCACCATGGCACTACAAAGGGGGAAATCGTGACAAGACCCTTCGCAAAACCCTCCCCTAACCATCCACACCATGCTAGGGTTTCACCCCCACCCCTCAACAAGCAGTGGGCAGTCCCCTCGTGTGCCGCGGTGAATCTGGTAGCTGGACAACCGGACACCCCGACCGACCCAACTCCATCACACCCACCCTCGCCACCGGTGCCTAGGAAAGCGTCGAGCTATACTTCAGATCAAGCAGTTACCCACTCCTGCTTGTGGTAAGCAAGGTAAGTCTCCCAGGGTTTCCCATGAACTGGTCCTTAACTGCCATGGGTGCGACCAGCAAAACCATGCATCCACAGCCCACCATTCAGTGTATTTTAATTAACTAACACCATTGCGATGGCACCAATCCAAAGCTATGCTAATAGTCAAAGTCTATGTAATAATGTGATCCCCAGTTATTGTACTAGTTGAACTAAGCATTTCCTAAACCAACATCTAATTATTTTGATACCCAAGTTATCAATGGCATAATGTAAACAATATATGGCTGAGTAATAGGACCCATCCCACATGACATTGTAAAAGAATGCAACATTTAATAGAAATGCGGGATATTTGTAAATTGGGTACAATATGATCAATTGTAATGCATGACTTGCCTTGCTCTCGCACTAATGAGACCATAGCAATGTCTTCGAAGAACTGCAGATCGACGAAACGGCCGAAATCTACGCGACAAACAAAGCACACAAGCAAAACATGCTATAAGACTATTGAAACGGGAAACAAAACTATTTTTAATAGATTCTATGGATTTTTATGAATTTACTGAGACTTGAATGGACTTAAAGGGAGCTCGGATGAATTAGTTACGAATTTACTAGATTCTTTGTGTTTTTACTAATAAAGAAAAGCCAAAATAACTTTTATTGCGCAATAATACCCAGGCTGACGTCACCCACGGAGGGGGGGCCGGCGCCGGCAAGCGGGCCCGGCTTGTCAGCGGCACAAGGAGACAGAGAGTCGGCGCCGGCATGCGGGCCCCATTGGTAGTGGCTCAAAGGGGACGGGTTGGCACCGGTCCACCGTGGACCGGGACCACGGGAGTGGTCCACCGCCGGTCCATGGAACCAACGGTCCGGATCGGCGTTAGGCGGCGTTAGGCGGCGGCGCTAGTGGTGAACAGCGCGGCGGTGGTAGTAGGCACGGGAGAGCGCAGCAAGTGGGGGAAATGAGAGAGGGGGCTCGAGGGAGCATTTTTATGGGCGAGGAAGGAGAGGACATGTCCGGGAGGCAGTCCTATTGCGCCGGCGACGTGGGAAGGTGGGAGAGAGAGAGAGGGGGGGACTCAAATCGAACCCCGCCCATTTGCGGGCGCCCGCGCGGGCGGGAACTGTGGGGGTGGGCGGTGACGTGGGCGCGGGGTGCGGAGTGGGGGCACAGTGGGCGTGGGGGAGGTAGGAAAGGTGGCAGCGTGGGCGGTTGCCGCCAGGGGCGCGGTCGGCGTCCGCGGGAGGAGGGAAGGCGGCGCGGTTTGGGCCACGACCTCGGGCCGTACCAGCAAGGAGGGTGTGTGGGAGGGAGGTTGGGCCGATGGCCCAACAAAGGAAAAAGGGAGGAAAAGAAAAGAGAAAAAAAGGAAAAGGATTTTCCTGGGATTAAAATATTGCGGATAAATGAATTTTAATTGGTTAAAATTACTTTTAAGGCTCTGAAAATTCCACTAAAAATCCTGTTAATATATTGCGGCATGTGGAACCTAAGGAATTAGCTCTAGGCTAATTTGAACCATTTCTTCGGACGATTTATTTAACCAAATTTCAAAAGAAGGCATCCACGATCCGTTCGAATATTGCGTCACCGTCTTTGGGTTGTTGGGTCGTGTATCGTGTCGGACTCCAATACAGAACCATCTAGGTGTCCAAGGTCGACCCTACAACCTATATATTTAGTAGTCATTATTGAGTTAGGCTTGGGTTCTACTTAGATTATTTTTGCCATTGCAGTTTCGGCGCTAGTTCATTTTGTGAAACCCAAACTTCGAATTCTTGATTAATCATTCATCTGCAATTGAGTTGTTGTCTTTCTTGTTCTTTCTAGTGTTCTTTGATTCACGTGCAAGGATTAGCCTTCTAGGTGAGGTCAATCGTGTTTCGGCATGGTTGATAACCAGAGGAGACATGGTGCTAAGATTGCAGGGTTCAACTCGTGTTAATCGGAAGCCAGATTATGTGTGTCAAGTTTCCGCTAAATCAATAGTTACCTTCACCTAACGGAAGAGTGGTATCAAAGCATTCTGTTGCAACCAAGTGGTATCAGAGCTTTAGGTATAATGTTAGGTTCATCTTTACCTTAGTATTATTTTCGCTTTCATCCAATAGTTCACGAAAAAGCCAAAAAAAAATAGTAGTCTTTGCTTTTCCTGTCCTAGAACAACGTTTAGTCTTTTGCATAATCCTGTTTCAGAGTCCTTAGTGTCGAGTTTGTTTCCTAGATCAAGTCAAATGATCGTTGGTTAGAGTCGCGTTCGAAGTTCTAGATCTACCTATTGCTTTGTGCGAGAGCCTGCATTGAGAGATCGAATTTTACTCGGTTTCGGATTGCAAGCCGTATTTTGTTAATAACCCGCTTTCGCAAGCCCTCTTAGATAGGTCGCAAGCCACCTTGTGTCAATCGCCCTGCATCGCTAGCCTCCTTGTTAGGCCGGATAACCTATTCTGCAATTTTTACCCTAGCCAGAGCTACAACATGGTGAGCGTGAAACCATAACTTACAAAGCTACCTTAAAACAACCATAACTTTCGCATACGAACATGGAATTGGAAAAATAAGCAGTCCAAAAGAAAATAGCATTTTTGGATTTTGCTATAGTTTGGTTGACTGCGAGAGAAAGTAATCAATTGCAGTCTGAAAAATGGTATAGGTTAAAGCTAGCCATGCATAATGGATTTGTTCCAACTTCTTACCAGCGGGAGTTGCAAAAGAAATTACAACATTTAGATCAACGTAACATGTCTATCGCTTTCGCTCTACACAACAGCTGTCCATCACTAATGCCGCGTTTTTGCCTCAAGGGGAATCGACACACGATGCCCCGAATCTCCATAACGGCTTGCGCAACACCTAAACCAGCTCGCGAACCACCAAAGCCAGCCATTTTTGTGGCAGAGTTACCAATGAGCATCGCCACCCCTCAGCAACCTAAGCACCATAGTGGATCAATCCCCACGGCACCACACACACTGCCAACCTCTGCGACCATCATAAGTCACTCTAGCACCACAAAACCGCGAGCATAGTACATCAATGAATAATAAAAGGACCTAAACCGCGAGCTCCATTGCCCACAGAAGTGAAGCAGGTTTAGGTCGTGCAATTGTTTTCCAATATCTTGATAACTGCCACTGTTACTTATGATGTCTTGTGTGCAATGTAATTGCATTGCATGTGTTTACACCCAAATTTGGCACCTAAGGACGAAATAGGGGAAAATTGCGAAAGTTTGGAAAGTGTCGGGTTTCCTTCACAGGGCTGGTCGGACCACAGGTATGCGGGAGGTCTGACCGGCTAGTAGGGCCGGTCTGACCACAGGTATGTGGCCGGTCAGACCGTCAGGGTCCGAGTCCGAGTCCGTTTTCGTCGGGTCTCGGGTTTCCTTGCTCGGGAAGGCATGTTTCGGGTTTCCTTTGGTTTCTATCCTGAGTTGGACATGGAGAAGGGCCTGTAGAGGGCAAGACCAACCCCTATTTAAGGGACAAGGCCGATTCATTTGTAATACCCCGAATACAATATACTTGAATCGTTCTTTTACCATGTTTTCTATTTTACCCTAGTTTAGTCCAACTTTGTCGGTTTGCACCGTAAACAGTCCACCGCCGTTGCGAAAGTGCGAAACCCTTTGTAGCTTTGTCTTGAAAACCTTCGGTTTTGCCCGCGAGACGGGTAGTTATCCTCATATTGGTCTAAATCAGCCTAGAGGTTGATTTTGATCTCTAAATCGGCTCTGCTAGCCGTTTTAACCGTTTTTCTACTAAACCCATCTTGATTTGGCCTTTTGGCTAGATCGAGGTGGTTGGCAACTCCATATCACCGCAAGGCGTTTAGGTGTTGTGATCGTGCTTGTCAACTTGTCACAAAAAGTTGCCAACACGATTCTTGGCTATTTTGAAGCATATTATCTATAGATTCGGTATTTCGCAAACATTGACTATGGGTCAAGGAGCTTCTTTTATGTCTAAGAAGTGAAGAGTTTTGCCGAATCTTATGGTATTAAATTGTTGAGTTTTGCCGAATCAACAATTATTGTTTGCATATCTTAAGATTCCGGATGATTTTCATAGGAACTTTGTAAGGTTCATTCATCAGACACATGATATTTGTATGGTTCCTCTGGTATTACTTGAGTTAAAGTGATGCAGGAACTCCACCATATATAAGAGGAGTACTTGAAAGGCCCACATGAAGTAAAATCAAATGTTATGATGGTGTGCTTACTCTCCATGCTTTTGTAAAGGGAAAGGCTAATGAGCTTGATGGGGAAAGGTGCACATAGCTAAATATCAACCTTTTGATAAGTCTTGTATTTGTATTTTGAAATTTACAATCTGCAGTGCGATGTGTGCTGGTATTTCTTACGATTACAGATAAAATCTGCAAGCGCACGGATATACCAATGCAGCACTTCCCCTACGGAGTATTCCAAGGGTATCGAATCCAACGGAACGTGTGTGGTCAGATCTTCCTCTGGTTCATCCAAGGACACCAAGCAAATGATAGGCAAGGATAGAGAGGATTTATTAGTGAGAAACAGTGTGGAATGCTTAACTTTAATCGTAATGCAATACTTCAGGCACTGGCAACCCGCTGTTCCCAGATGTCGCTCTACTACGTACCCAGACAGGGAGGACTTAAGTGATCTCGAGGGCTGTCACCACCTCTACACCTACCTCAAACGTACTATGCGATACGTAGCAATTACTGGTTAATAATTACCTAAACACCACGTCTAAGCAATTAATATCTACTTTAGTGTTTATAACTCACCAAAGCAATCAGTATATTTTAGTTGATTATAGTGAACAATAATCCTGTATGCTATTTAGGAACTAACTAAGAGATAATTCTCACAAGATAAATCTAAATTACTTGGGAAGAATATTATATTGAATTCAGAGTAATAAACAGAATAAAAGAAATCGGAGAAGATTACCGACAACTCCGGAATTCTTCCGACTTATTCTACTCTACTCTCTTCCTATTATAGTATACAGTATAGTACAATAGAGCCTCTTATAATTCAGCTCAAGCTTGGGAGTGTGTGTGTGAAGTGAGGGAGTGATGTCCTTTTATAGGACAGTTATAACGGTTGTGAGAAGGGGAAATGTCCAAACTGCCCCGTAACCGTCATTGGATAAGCATCTAGAGTATCCAGGCTAAACCCCAGGATCAACGGTGATCGGGGGGGTCGGTTGGGCCCTCCTGGCCGGGCCTTCGGTTGGTGGACTCCCTGGACTCTCCTCTGTCCATTTCTCAGAGTTTTGGGTATATTCACTGATGTTTTGATGAAGTTCACAACCCCTCCTTGTATGGATACATAATTTTCCTCACTTTAGTCTAGATTTCCTCTCAACATCGGGGTTTATCACCTGCATATAAATATACACCAACACTTGTGGAATATTTGAGATTAAGCACCTATCACTATGTTGGATGTTTTTATTATCTGAACTTTATGCAGATGTTGGCGGTATATAATTGACATTTAACATCCGCCAACAATGTGTTGAAGTCTTGTATTTTGGCTAGTAGTATAAATTGAAGATGACGAAGATAGAGGATGTGCTAATTGATCAAACTAGTATTAGTAACCAAGTTTTTATGAAAAATATATTCTAATACTAAACAAGTGCATATTCTAAAAACCTTAAAAATCCAAATGACTAGTATTTACTTTACTGGTAATCCTCTTTAGTGGAACACAAGATCAAAAGGCTGAAAATGGATAAGATGGAATCCCATCATCACCCCATTCAGGTAGTTCATATGTATGACGATAGAGGACCTGGTTGAGGGAAATATTAACACCATAGCTGCCTCTCAGGGCAAAAAGGATAGCTTTCACATTTTTACATTAAGTACTCAACTTTTGTTTTATTCCAAGTCTATTTAACAACAAATATGTCACATGTGCACTTGTTCCTCTTGCTGTTAATAGGGTGATACCACCTTATTAAGGTCATAAGAATCTTTTTCTCCTTATTGTTGCCTTCTCTTCAATCCTAGGCAGCAACATTCCGTCTTTACTCCCGATTAATTTCCACTTTAATCCTATTGCAATAATTCGTTTGTAATCAACTGTTTATTCTATTATTATTGATAAAAGTTTTATCTTGTCATCTCTGTAGGCATGCATGTTGGTGACACAAGGAAACTTAAAATTTAGATTCTCCCTCCACTTGGGGTTAGTGTTTGATTCCCCTCCTATCCCTCAATACTGCAATTTCTGTGCGTGTTTGTTGAACAAGAAAGGCGACACCTTATTTTCTTGATTGGTTACATTTTTTTTTTCAGCTTTGGTTATGTTGCAACACGAAATATACAAGCAAACTCTCGGTTCTTGTGTGAAGTCGAGTGCATTGTTCAAAGTGAAGCAAGCCAAAAGGGCACATTGACCTTCCACATATTAGATAGTAAAATGCATTGGATGCCATCTTTTGTTTCACCTTGTGCTGATGCCTCATGTTTTGGTTTGTGCTTTTTGTTGTCTCTTATATTACAGGTTGATACATGTATTATGTGCATACTAGTTGTTCTTCATACAACAACTTCTAGGGATATTTAGAAGAGATTAGTAGTTGAGATGCTAGCTGTGAACTTGTTGAACAACTTGCATGCTTTCCTGCTGATGTCTACTCTAATTATCAAGCTTGCTAATGGAGTATATATGACTACAACGGAAAGCATTGCAATGTATCATCGGATTCAGTAAGTTTATTTAGTTTGTTTTGGATTGGTACCAACAATGTGTCCTATCATATATTTGGTATCTTTTTGAAGGAAACATATAGTTGGTATCTTGCATGCTTTTTATCGTTTGCTTGGAATTGATAGCAGATAGATGATTAAGTTTGTTTGCAATGCTAGTGTTCTACAAGTATCTGATGAGTATCTCTATCAATAATTAGGTCAGCAACTCTATGATGTATTTGACTGCTTAGCCTCAGATTGTTCGTTAGATGCTCTGTTGTAGCCTCACTACTCATAATTAATGCTTGGTAGTTGCCCTTTTAATCCCTCTAAGCTTTTGGCATCTGACTTTAATCCGTAACATTTTATAAAACTAAGTTGCATATTTTGTAGTATCTATTACAAACGCACATCACCTAATAAGGGTGAAAGATTTTCAGATCAACTGTGTTACCATTCTAATACCTCATCGTTGAACATGACAATGATTAAATCCCATTTACATATACCCACTGAGTCTAATTATCTTTGTTAAATTTTGATTAATTGGTGGGCTAGGTATTCTAAAAGTAGCTATAGCTGTCAAATGTAGGATTGAAACACAAGAACTAAGCCAACCAGAGGGGGGTGGGGTGAATGGTTTGTATACCCAAAAACCCAAACTTTTTACGGAATTAAAAGTTACCCTCAAATTCGACGGATCGCGGTTTGACCGAAGTAGTCGTGCCGGTCCGACCGCCTGGAAGCCGTTGGTCTGACCGAGATTGAATCTCCGGTCTGACCGCCTGGATCAGCTGCCGCGCCTGAACTAGCCGCCGGTCTGATCGCCACTGACCCGCCAGCCTGACCGCTTCGATGCCACCGGTCTGACCGCCGGTGTCCTGTCGGTTGGACCGCTGCACCCGAGAAAACACAAATCGAAGATCTCTCAAAGTAGATGATAACTTTATTGCTTCTCTTTGTGTTTACAAACTGCAACAACAGCACTCCTTACAAATAACTAAACTATCAACTCAATGCCCTCAAAAGCGATATCAGGAAGCCTCACGCTCCCTCTTTATTTATACATGAGGTAGGCAGCCTAAAGCCACGAACCAAACTCATACTAGAAGTCCTAATCCACCTAAGGAAACCTTCTCGTACAAGAAACAAACTTTACAAACTCCAATCATACCAAATTTGGACTCCTTCCAAATTCGACTCCGCATCCTATACGCACACAATACCTTCATCTTATGCCATATAGAAAATCTTCACCAACCACGTGCATTGAACTCTAGCCTAAGTATCCCACATGATATCTGACCGTTACGAACATCGCCTTATCCCCAAGTCGACTCCCGATCCATCACCCACAATACTCTTACCAGGCATCAAGTCACCTACACATGAATCAAACAAAGAAACCATGTTCCGAGACAAAGCTATCTCCAACTTGACTCATTGTTAGCAAACAATAGTATTACATATGCATAGTATCCATCTAGAAGCCATAAACATAAAACAATCACAGATATCCAAACAAACAATCTAAAACCAATACTGAAATCGACACAGAGTCGGCCGGTCAGACCGCGGGCTGACCGGTCTGACCGTGCGATACACGCCGGTCTGACCGGCAACCACTGCCCAGTCTGACCGGACCCAAATCACAACAGTACCTGTAGATCACCTGTAAAATCCAATCATCTCCAAAACCACTTCGCGAATAATCTCCAAATATCAAAACCAATAATCACAGATGCCAATTGTTCATCATAGAATAACAATCAAAAACACTTTGATTTTTAAAAAACCCTCTTGAATCCATATACCAATGGCTCCTGCTGTGGTAAATATATTAAAAGAGAAGGTATTTACAGATATTTACAAAAGTACAAGGGAAAAGAAAATCACTAGGAAGGCTTTAGACAAAATTGTGTATCCATGATTGCCATTTTGGTTTGTCATCTTCCTTTACTCTGTGCATATGCGAAGTAAAATCTTCCTTGAAATCAGACTTCCATTTTCCAAAATTAATTTGCACGTTGTTGAAGATAAGATCATTCCATCTACTCCAAACGTTCCAGCATCCAATTGCAAGCACTTCCATTTAAAAAATTACGAGAGAAGTTATTTTTTCAGTGGTTATCATGTTCATGAACTCCATGCCTAAATTCCAATTGATTCCAATTGATTCCAATATATCACCAACATTGTTGCGCAAATGAGAAAGAGAAGAAGAAATGAAAAGTATCTTCCACTATCACAGCATTGCAGGTTAAATATTTGGTTCTTGCTTGGATGTTGAATTGTTTCATGTGTAACATGTCTCTGGTGTTTAGTCTGTCCATTAGCAAAAGCCATAAAAAAGCTTTTAGTTTCATTGTGCATTTGCTTTTCCAAATCAGACAGTGGTACATCGGCCTGGAGATGTGCATAGAACATATCATAGACCTTTTTTTGAGTGGTAATGGTTTGAATTCCATTGGTCATCATTAGCAGAGATTTGCATATTTTGTAGGATAGTATCCAGAGTTCTCCATTGTTGCATAGCTTGTTTAGAGAGAGGTTAGTGAAAGAATTGATCCAAATCGATAGAAGCAATGAAAGTTTGGAAGGTCATATCTTCTTGTCTAGCATATGTGACTAAGATATTAGTATAATGACATTCCAGTTATCCTTCCAGAACAGAGGAGTGTCATATGATTGTACAGTCACCTCTGTGATAACCCTGACAAGAGGGATTAGTGTAAACACATCCTTCCACCAAAAAGATCATTTTTCCTTATGTGCATGGGGGGGGGGGGCATTATTTCTGGATGTAGGTAATACTTATTCCATATCATTTGTACCCATGGTAGATTCTTCTTGTTGTAGAACTTGTCCAGATGTTTTATTAGAAGGGCAATATTTTGGTATTCAAGGTTTGATCGTTCCTATACCACCTTTCTTTTTTTGGCCTACCAACATTGTCCCAAGCTACCAGAGAATTAATGTGTTTTAGCATTCATATCAATCGTTTTGCTCCACAGGCAGTGTTTTCTTGCATGATCAATATGTTGTATAACTTTATTTGGTAGCTTCATGGTGCACATGTAATACGTTGGCAAAGATGAAAGAATTGAATTTACCATTATTAATCTTTGGCCATGTGATAAATATGTTGTGGTAGCAAGTAGTCTTCTTCCACTCTATCAACAAGTGGTGCATAGTCTATGATCTTTGGCAACAGTAATTCATTGCTACAACAACTTCTCTAGAAATACAAATGGTTCTTTTGACAAAATTATATGCACGTATAATCCAGCTCAGTTATTTGGTCCCATCTTGACAGCTTGAACCAACAATCCCTATTGGGTGCTGTAAAGTGCTTCCTACTGCCGTGCCCGCAAGAAAATCGAGATGATGGTGAGGATCTTTTTCTCGACCTCACTCTCAATGTGGCTGCTGATATTACATGCAAACTCCTCGAAGAGGTCGTTAACTATGGTTTCACCGAAATGGCTCGTGATCAGGGACTCCAACACTGCCCTTAGGCTCATTGAGATGCTCTTGCTGGCCGCCTGAGCAGCTGTGACACCATCCACAACAGGTGCAGTGACCTCCTCCTCTGTTGACTCCGAATCGTCGTCTTCGATGCGGTTCCAGCTCGTCGAGACAAGGTGAATGTTAGTGATGTCGAGCAGTTCGCTTTTCTGCACTAGCTGCTTCAGCTCCTCAGCCGAAGGCAAGTACATTGGTACATTGAAGGAGTCCAGCTTCTTCTTCTCAACACGTCCCTGTTGTGTTAATGCAAATTAAAGAAGTTACATGTATGAATTTTACAACTAATTTGCAGGTAAATCTTATTCAATTTATTTTAACAAGAAAATAAAGTTAGCTTTATTTGAAAACATGTATGTGTTTTACATGATATGCTTATCTAAATGACGCATATATGTAGTAGGTATTTCCACGATAAATTGAATTTTAGAGTGGAATGGATTTTGTTTTCTATAGTCATTATTCATACGCCTGTGCATTTCTGATGCGAGAATGACATGCTTGTTTAAAGTACTATTGTCGTTTGAATTATACCTTGGCAACAAAGGTGTGCAGCGCCTTCGAAAGAACCTCTAACGCATTGTCATCCCTCCTGCGTTGAACATGTCCTTGCACTTCCTCGCTAGAACTGTCAACACCATTCGACCACCGGGAACAAGCTCCTTGCACCGCATCTGGAGGAACCAAGAGAAATCCTTCTCAAACTGATTTTGGTAGAGCTTCGCCACCGATAGCAGTGTAATCTCCCCTATGTGAATGTTCCCTTCATTCATGTTTCCATCAAGATGCTTAGGGACCTGCCCAACAAATCTTCATTATTGTCATCGTCGGAGAACTCAATGTCAGAACAGTCATGAACTCAGTGTTCTAATTAAGTTTGTTTATGTATAGAGCCCCATTAAACATCACCTGAGAGAGCCACATGAGGCCGAAGGAGGAATGGAACAAGTGGACGCTCTTACAAGGGAAAAGCCTATTGTAGAAGAAGCCTGGCACTCCAGCAATGTATTGCGGAGGAGGTTGTAACCCTTTGAGAGAGCAAATTTCTGCTGTTAATTGCTCGAACTGCTCCAGCGACTGGAAGATTTGATTGAAGTCATTGTTGGCGAGATCATTGAGGAAGAACTGGACCTCCATAGGGCACCCCTTTATAATGTTTGTGGGGTTTCCATTTATTGCAGCGATTGCCACATAGATGAAGAGGAGTGTATTTGCACCAGAAGAGCAGTCTAGATCCGAGATGACCATGGTTCGTGGATGAATATTGATGGATAGTTCCTTAATGGCATTGTCGACCATTGGTCGAGTTAAACGAATAACCCTTTCCTAGTAGACACATATAAAGGAATAATAAAAATAGTGGTCAAATGAATAGTCCAGTTGGGATCACATCCTATCTCTGATCTAGTAAGCCCACGGTAATTGATGTTGCCTCCATCTAACTCTATAGTGGAGTTTTTTCTTTTGCAAATCATATTTAGTGGTTGATATGTAAGTAGTACTGTCAACATCGTAAAGCGTGGAAGATAAAAATGTTTATTCTTGGCGAGGGGCGCAGTGGATAACTTATTAAGATAAAAAGGAAACAGGTTATTGAAACATACAAGGCTGGTCAATTTTTTTATGGTGATTGTTGGAGGCATACCACGAAGGGCCTGCGGCTGGACCTGCCGAAACTAGAGATTTAAGTGACAAGCTTAGACCGCACACAAGCAGCGAAGATCGAGAAGGGAACCATGCGGGCGAAAGTCTCATGGCGAAGGTGGCTCGGACACCCAGACCTCGCCAAACAAGGACTTCGCTAGAAGACGGTGCGGGCGAGGGTGACAAGGAGAAAGCTCTGACAAGGGAGCCCGAGCTTCGATAGGTGCTGAACCTCACCGAAAAATGGCCTAACGGGCTGCTGTGCCCAGGAAGGTTTCGCTAAGTAGTTGGACCGAGCCATTTGGCCCAATAAGGGCCCATACATGTAAAGGACACAGTGTGCCCTTAATAATGTCCCTATCATAAGGGTAACCATGTAAATTCCCCTGTCAAACTTAAACCCTAAAAGCGGGAACCTGTAATAGAGCTATTGTTAACGACCAAATTTAGTAATATCAGCATCGGAAAAGAAGATTAGATCAAAGTGGAATCGGAGGCGGAGATCGATTTGGGAACAGAGCAGGAATCGGCTAGAGTCCAGATCGGCTACGGTCAGGATCGGCAGAGTTCGAGTCAGACAGGGCTAGCCGATACAGCCAATTCCAAGAATACGACTCGGTGTACATCGTCGGGTTGAGTTGATATGCTTCAAGATGATTGCCACGCATGGATAGAGTCCTGAGAAGGCAATTGTATCTATTAATTAAGATATTTTATGTAATTTCCTTAGAGATATGTTTGGGCAAAAGTCTGCCACAAAGGCTTATGGTATCTTAGAGTTTGTTAGAGATAAGAAGTTGTGTCCACTATGGACATATTTTGTAATTCTCGGGTATAAATAGAACCCAAGCCCTATGTAATTTTAGAAACACACACGTTCAATACAATTTCGGCGCATCACCACCCTTTTTGCTTTAATTTTATTTCGACGAGTTCTTGCTTTCGGGTTGAGCTGCATCGGTTTCGATCTTCAACAAGAGGTAAAACTTGTTATGGCGACTTGTGTTTTCGGGATTAGTGCTTCCATCTTTATGACACTCTAATCTTGTTTATGTAATTCGTCAAGTTATCATATATCTTGTATAATCTTCGGTAATATCGTCATCTAACCTACCATCGGCTAACATCTGTTAGTAGAAGGCAGCCGATTAGGTTAGATAGCGACGTTAGCTTGGATTATATAAGATATCTACCACTCTATGAAACATCCAGCGGCTTGATTGTCTAGATATTGTTCTTCTTTTCATACTTAATGCTGCATCGGTTGAGTTTGATCTATTAAGTCGTGCTTAGAATATCAATCTCTAGCCTGCCTTCTGGTTGCCGATTAGGGTAGCATCGGGGTTTCAGCCGATCTTACCTGATTTAACTATAGTTATCCTATGTGCTTGATTGACATGTTAAATCTGCCCTTTATGCTAAGATCTTGTTGAATTTAAGTATATTATGCTTTCGTTTGATATATCCTACTTGCCTTAATATCTTAATATGGAGTGATATCGGAGTATTAGCCGATACATGATAGATTTATCTGATCGGCTATGCTATGAACGTATATAGTTCTATTGTTAATTTATATTTCGATCTAAGTGATTTATACTATCTCGGCATGGCGACCAATCTATCCCAATCACTTGATTTAAGTATATATCGACATAAGGGCTATATATTGTTAATATCTACAGCCGATCGAGTAGATTTAGTTCTTCTTTAATTATTCATGACTGCCGATCGATGTACGCATGACATCAGCCTAAAATAAATGATATGTCATCGGCACCTAGGCGATCGGCTATCATTTATGGATTTAATCGCGGTTTGTTTATCTTCGTTTCTTGTTGATTGTAGGATCAAATCAACTGGCATGCTCATACATCCGAAGGCGAGTTTTGGACCTGCACTGGAGTTAAGCAGATCTCCCAGGCCTCATATTTTCTATCAACACGCTTTTGGCACGCCCGGTGGGACCGATTAGAAGTCAGAAAACAGTTTTCCTCATGGCCGAGAAGCCGCCAGCATCGCCGTCCTCGGCTAACCCAGGTTCTGTTAAAGAGAAGATCCAGCAATTAGACCAATCTGACGTTAATGAGGACAACGTTATTACCGTTACACCTGATCAGAAGAAGGAGTTTGAAGCAATGATGTAGCAAGCGCGGAACCAGTTCTTGAATTCATTCATGCAGACCCGCAAGGGGACAGTGGTGCAAAAGTATCAGGTGCGAGTAGTGGCTGATGTCCCCGGGACCGGTTCTTCCAAGGATGTGGGATTGAGACAAGCCCTAGATGGCTCGGCTCAACCGAGCGACAAAGGTGCTACAGATGGATCGGCTCAGGAGAATCAGAGTGACAACTCTCAAGGAGTGCATGGAGTTCAAGGTGATGGCACTTAGGGACCACAGGGAGGAAATCTTAATCAAGATGGTAGTGCGTCACAGGAATTTTTCAATAATTTTCAAGACCGGGTTGACTATGCTGTGCACTATGCTTTAATCAATCAATCTGGGGTATTAGTCAATACCTTGTCAAACATGATGAAGGCAATAGCCGATGGTTCAATAGCTGAACATCAGGTTCCAGGCCCAGTTTATTTGCAAGGAGGTACATTTCCAAATTATCGTCCTTTGATCGTCGATATTCATCCACCTATTCAAGCAGTTCCTCCCATTGCATCATCAACCCAGCCAATGGCGCCGGCATCAATTTCCCCACCTGCTCCACCTGCTCCATCAACGCTGGCACCAGGCTAGCTGGTTAATCCTCGGCTGTTGATGAGAGAGCAGCCACAGCATAGTGGGCAAGTTGCGAATCGGCTAACGCAGGATCAGGTTGCTGCCATGTTTTTACCACCTCAATCTGCTATTGATCTAGTCCAGCAGCAGCCGATTCAATAAACACCCCCAATCCAGCAGGTTGTACAACCAATTCAACAACAGGTTGTGCAGCCAGTTCAACAAACACCACCAAGGCAGCAGATTGTGCAACCGATTCAGCAAACGTCGTCAAGACAGCAGACTATCCAGCCGAATCACCAGCAAGGCTTGATGAATCCATCGGCTGGGCGACATACTCTGAATCAGGTTGTCCCAGAGCATTTGGTCCATCACGTGCAGCTGGACCACACGGTAGTACCTCTGATTGCCCCTGAGCACTTGGTGCGAAATATTCAACCAAACTACCAAAATTACCAGGGGGGCAATTTAAATTATCAATATCAACTCCCTTCCCCGCAAGACCAATATCAGCAAGGGGGGTTAATTCAGCCTCAATTTGCTCCTCAGTACAGCCAATTCGAGCCCATGCAGCAACAATCGCAAGGAGCAGCTCAACAACAACCGTGGGCCGATGTGATTGCTGACGTGATGAGGGAACAGTTTGGGCTTAAACCAAAAGATACTGGAAATTTATACCGACAACCGTATCCTGAATGGTTTGAGAGAGTCCCTCTCCCTAACTGGTTCAAAGTTCCAGATTTTTCAAAGTTCTCAGGGCAAGATAGTACATTAACTTATGAGCTTATTAGCCGATTTTTAGCTCAGTGTGGTGAAGCATCGGCTGTAGATGCCTTGAGGGTTAGGTTGTTTCGGTTGTCTTTGGCTGGATCAGCTTTTACTTGGTTTTCTGCTTTACCGTGTGAATCGATTAACAGCTGGACTGATCTGGAGAAGTAGTTTCATAGCTATTTCTATAGTGGGGTACGTGAGATGAAGTTGTCCGATTTGACAGCAATCAAGCAGAGACACGACGAGCCCGTGCATGAATATATTCAGAGGTTCAGAGAGATAAGGAATAAGTGCTTTAGCTTGAGTTTAGCTGATGCCCAGTTAGCCGATTTGGCTTTTCAGGGTATGATTGCTCCGATCAGGGAGAAATTCTCATCTGAGGACTTTGAAAGCTTATCGCATCTTATACAAAAGGTAACTTTGCACAAGCAGAGGTTTGCTGAAGCTACGAGGAATTCTAGGAAGGTTAATCATGTCTGTTCTTATATGTGTGGATCAGATGATGAGGATGACGATTCTGAAATAGTTGCAGCCAAATGGGTAAGGAGCAAAAAGGTTATACCATGCCAATGGGTGAAGAATTCTGGAAAAGAGGAGAGGTATGATTTTGATATTACCAAGGCTGACAAGATTTTTGATCTGTTACTCCGAGAAAAACAAATTCAACTCCCTGCTGGTCATACCATTCCATCGGCTGAGGAATTAGTAAGAAAAGGTATTGCAAATGGCACAATTCTGGATCTCATACTACCCATGATTGCAAGGTCTTTAAGCAGCAGATCCAAGTGGCTATCGAAGGAGGCAAAATCAAATTTGATGATTCCAAGAGGGCGATGAAGGTTGATGGCAATCCTTTTCCTGTCAATATGGTGCATACAGTTGGCCGAACAGCAGATGGGGGTCGTGCAAGAGGTTTTCAAGTGAATTCGGCTAAGATCATCAATAAGTACCAAAGGAGGTATGATAAGCAACAGGAGAGGCATTATGAGCAAGATGATGATGGCTTCGATCCTCATTGGAGTTGTGAGTTTTTTAGATTTTGTTCGAATGAAGGTATGAGGCTGCCATCTATTGAGGACTGTCCTGAATGCGGCAACGTTGCAAAGGGTTCAAGCCGGTCGTATATTAAAGGCAATCGGCTGAAGCATGCAAGGGTTTCTGTTCATCAAAGATTGGGCCCGGTAAATCAAGATCATAACCCGGAGGATGATCAAAATAGGAAGACTCAATGGTGTCCTCCTGGTATATTTACGAAGAATCAGAAGAGAATAGTTCAAAGATTGAGAAGCCGGGAACGCTTTTAGGAAGTCGAGCAGGAAATCAATCATCGGCTAAAGAAAACAAAGCCGAAGCAGGAATGGCGCGTTAAGAAAAAAGCTTCTGTAACCGATGAAGTTGTGGCTGATGAAGCAAAGAGATTGGCCAAAGGGAAAAGCGTTGTGATTGCGTCGATTAAGATGGTTTTTACCTTGCTAGCCGAATTCGGGGTCGACCAAGCCGATGTTGATGAAATAGAAGAAGAATCGGCTAAATTGATTCTGTTGCCAGAACAAGCAATCTTTGAAAAGCCTGAGGGTGTAGAGAATAGGCATATTAAACCATTGTATATAAATGGCTATATTAATGAGAAGCCGATGTCTAAGATGATGGTCGATGGTGGAGCTGCAGTAAATTTGATGCCTTATGCTACATTCAGGAAGTTAGGCAGAAATGCCGAAGATCTCATCAAAACAAACATGGTGCTCAAAGACTTTGGTGGCAATCCATCAGAAACCAAGGGTGCTCTAAATGTGGAGCTAACAGTCGGCAGTAAAACTATTCCCACTACATTTTTTGTCATCGGTGGGAAGGGTTATTACAGTTTGTTGCTTGGAAGGGATTAGATTCATGCCAATTGTTGTATTCCTTCAACCATGCATCAATTGTTGATTCAATGGCAAAGCGACAAGATAGAAATCGTGCCAGCCGACAGGTCAGTCAATGTTGCTAGTGCCGATTTAGCTCTTTGGGAAATGGACGGCCTTGATTGTTTATCCGGCAAAGTTTGGGGTGGAGATTTTCTAAAAGTGTTCAATTCTGATATACAGCCAATTGAAGATGGAGAACCCAAGCTATTACTTTGAGGGCGTCGTGGAGGGTTCAAATGTCTAACCAAGGACACAGTAGATGATCTCGATGACAAGCAAGGTCAGGGTTTTATGTCGGCCGATGATTTGGAAGAAGTAGATATAGGTCCAGGCGATCAGCCAAGGCCGACATTTATTAGTAAGAATTTATCTTCAGAATTTAGAACCAAGCTGATAGAGCTCTTGAAAGAATTTAGGGATTGCTTCGCTTGGGAGTATTATGAGATGCCTGGACTCAGCCGATCGATTGTTGAACATCGGCTACCTACCAAACCAGGGGTTAGGCCACATCAACAACCTCTGAGGAGGTGCAAAGCCGACATGCTCGAACCTGTCAAGGCTGAGATTAAGCGTTTATATGATGCTGGTTTTATTCGTCCTTGCCGATATGCCGAATGGGTTTCTAGCATAGTTCCTGTTATCAAGAAGAACGGCAAGGTGAGGGTGTGCATTGATTTTAGAGATTTGAATAAAGCTACCCCAAAGGATGAAAATCCAATGCAAGTGGCCGGTCAGTTGGTTGATGCTGCTTCAGGACATAAGATATTAAGTTTTATGGATGGAAACGCGGGGTATAATCAAATCTTCATGGCCGAAGAAGACGTCCATAAGACAACTTTTAGGTGTCCTGGTGCAATCGGCTTGTTTGAATGGGTTGTGATGACTTTTGGCTTAAAGAGTGCTGGACCTACTTATCAACGAGCTATGAATTACATTTACCATGATCTAATCGGCTGGTTGGTTGAAGTCTATATTTATGATGTGGTTGTTAAGTCTAAAGAAATAGAGGACCACATAGCCGATTTGAGAAAGGTTTTCGAGAGGACCAGGAAATATGGCTTGAAGATGAATCCGACAAAGTGTGCTTTTGGTGTATCAGCTAGCCAGTTCTTGGGATTTCTTGTTCATGAGAGGGGGATTGAAATAACTCAGAGAAGTATCAATGCGATCAAGACGATTAAACCTCCGGAGAACAAGACATAATTTCAGGAGATGATCGGCAAAATTAATTTTGTTCGAAGGTTTATTTCTAATTTGTCTGGAAGGTTAGAATCTTTTACACCATTATTGAGATTGAAGGCCGATCAGCAATTTACTTGGGGGGAAGAACAACAGAAGGCGTTGGATAATATTAAGGAATATTTGAGTTCTCCTCCAGTTTTGATTCCTCCACAGAAAGGAATACCTTTTCGGTTATATTTATCGACCGGTGATAAGTCAATCTGCTCGGTCTTGATTCAGGAGCTCGAGGGAAAAGAGAGGGTTGTATTCTATTTGAGCTGTCGGCTCTTGGATGCAGAGACTAGATATTCTCCTGTGGAGAAATTATACTTGTGTTTGTATTTTTCATGTACGAGGTTAAGACATTATCTACTGTCCAATGAATGTACCGTTGTATGTAAGGCCGATGTTGTCTGAAAGGAAGGATTGGAAAGTGGATATTTTCATTGACTGAGTTTGATCTGCGGTATGAGTCACCGAAGGCGATCAAAGGACAAGCTGTAGCCGATTTTATTGTTGACCATCATGATGATTCTATCGGCTCGGTTGAGGTTGTGCCATGGACTTTATTCTTCGATGGGTCAATCTGTACTCATGGTTGTGGTATCGGCTTTGGTTATAATCTCCCCTCGGGGGGCATGCTTTGAGTTTGCCTATACTATTAAACCTTATGCAACTAATAATCAAGCAGAGTATGAGGCAGTTTTCAAGGGGTTGCAGCTACTTCAGGAAGTTGAAGCAGATACTATTGAAATCATGGGGGATTCTTTGTTGGTGATCAGTCAATTGGCAGGAGAATATAATTGCAAGAATGATATGTTGCTGGTTTATAATGAGAAGTGCCAAGAACTGATGAAGAAATTTTGGCTAGTAACTTTGAAGCATGTGTCTCGAGGGCAGAATATTGAAGCTAATGATTTAGCCCAAGGTGCGTCAGGATATAAGCCGCTGATCAAAGATGTTCAGATTGAAGTTGCTGCCATAATAGCCGATGATTGGAGATATGATGTCTATCGGTATTTACAGGATCCATCTCAGTCGGCTTCTTGGAAGTTAAGATATAAAGCGTTGAAGTATACATTGTTGGACGATGAGCTTTATTACCGGACGATTGATGGGGTGTTGCTTAAATGTTTGAGTACCGATCAGGCAAAAGTTGCAATCGGTGAAGTTCATGAAGGGATATGTGGCACTCATCAATCGGCTCATAAAATGAAATGGCTACTTCGACGTGCTGGATATTTTTGGCCGACAATGCTGGAGGATTATTTCAGATATTATAAAGGTTGTCAAGATTGTCAGAAATTTGGAGCGATCCAGAGAGCGCCGGCATCGGCTATGGATCCTATTATAAAACCATGGCCGTTTAGAGGTTGGAGAATTGATATGATCGGCATGATTAATCCACCGTCGAGTAAAGGACATAAGTTTATATTGGTGGCAACCGATTATTTTACCAAGTGGTTAGAGGCGATTCCTTTGAAGAAAGTTGATTTTGGGGATGCTATACAGTTTGTTCAAGAGCATATAATCTATCGATTTGGTATTCCTCAAACCATTACGACTGACCAAGGTTCAATTTTTGTGTCTGATGAGTTTGTTCAGTTTGCCGATAGCATGGGAATCAAGTTGTTGAATTCTTCACCGTATTATGCACAAGCTAATGGGCAGGCCGAGGCATCTAACAAGAGCTTGATCAAGTTGATTAAGAGGAAGATTTCTGATTATCCTCGGCAATGGCATACTCGTTTAGTCGAAGCATTGTGGTCTTATCGGATGGCTTGTCATGGATCGATACAGGTTTCTCCTTATAAACTTGTTTATGGACATGAAACTGTTTTGCCATGGGAAGTTAGAATTGGCTCTAGAAGAACGGAATTGCAAAATGATTTAACAGCCGATGAGTATTACAACCTTATGGCCGATGAGAGGGAGGATCTGGTTCAATCACGGTTACGAGCCCTTGCAAAGGTTACTAAGGATAAGGAGCGAGTTGCTCGGCATTATAACAAGAAAGTAGTACCCAAAGATTTTTTGGAAGGTGAACTTGTATGGAAGTTGATTTTGCCGATTAGGACTCGTGTCACGCCCGGAATTTCTATCCAAAATTCCAAACGCTTACATGTGTGTAAACCCTCGTCCAGGCATCAGCCGAGGCACACAATAACAAATTGATAATAGAGTACAATTATTACTCTAATTAATGGGTGAATAAAATTGTCATTACAGAGGTGGATAGTTCCTCTCAAACATTAAAGATCTAAGCAGCGGAAAATAAAGATAAACAGCGCAGACGACTCCACTCCACAGGCAACTTGACAAGGACTACGCCAAATCCTCACCACCATCAGCTTCACTGTAGAACTCCTCCTCTGATGAATGATTGCAAGGTGAGTATATGACATACTCAGCAAGCCACGCAGCAAATATGCAAGTGCACAAGATAAACAAGGATGGCATAATATAGGCTTCTTTGCATAAACAGCATTTGATAAATATTTCAGAATTTAATAAAACAGTAGAGTATTAATTAAACAGTATTAATCCAACACTATACAACATACCCTGTTGTATAGGCCCAACCATTTAGTACAACCAATCCCAGCTGCACAGTTCTAATCTCCAAACCAGGAATATACCATTCCAAACCAGGAGCTAATCAATTTTAACCAGTTATAGCATCTTTCATTATTGTGAGAAGGGTGAGACTAATCACGAAAGACATTGTTAGACCCGCCCATAACCGCGGGCACGGCTATTCGAATAGTTTTACTCTGATCAGAGGTGTACCACTGTACCCACAAGACACAGCCCCACATCATGTCACCATGTGCCTCAATACCACCACGGTACCTCGGAAAGGAGCTGTGACATTACCCCTCACACAACACAATCCACCACAGAGCACCATTCCCGGATCATAGTCACCCCCTTATAAACAACGCATGGACTCCCCAGCGACCCCCGTGGGCTTATCTCCGCCACTTCTCAGTCTAGTGCTCCGTAATGAACTATGCTATGTAAAAGATAAAGCCGTTGCCCACGCTGGCTTGTGGTTGGCACGGTTAATGTTTCACAACCGAAGTTCGTGAACCGGTCCTTAATCGTCATGAGCACGACCATCAAAACCATGTACTCACAACCCACCATTATCAGGTTTTAGTTGTCACATTGATTAATTAACCAATCACGATTGACCATCGTGAACTATCATTAAGCCATCATTAAATAATAGTGAATCATAAGTTATCCCATTAGTGTGCTAATGTTTCTAAGCATGGCTAAGCAATTACACCTAATATCTAGTTGAACCAATATAAAGCTCAACTAGTCAAGTTATAATAACCCAAGGTATCAAGGAATAAGGTAATCAAGAACAAAAGGGCTATAACAAACAATAGGCTAATTCCACCCAATGACATTCAAAAATAAATGCAATAGTTGAATAGAAACAATAGCTTTAAACGGGATCAACATGCTCAATCGATTGATTAGGATCTGTGTGACTTGCCTTGCTGGCCTTGGAACTCTTCTAAATCTTCTCCTGCAAAAGCGGACTCTCCGGAAACGTCGGATTCTAAACAGAAAAGAACAAAAACACCAAAACAGTACATAAGCAAGCATGAACAGTACATGTGGATATTTTTAACATGTAGATCTCAATTTTAGAAAAATTTAGAGACTTGAACCAACTAAATCCGAGCTAAGATGAATTAGTTATGAATTTTTAAAGATTTAATCGGCTTAAATCATTTATATAAATTTTAATTGAATTATGACGCAATAATGAATTATTTTTGAAAAGAAAAAGGGACTTTATTGCGTCAGCGGGCTCGGGGTCTACGGTGGACCGGGTCCACGGCTACGGTCTACGGGAACGGACGGCCGAGATCGATCGGACCGAACGGACGGCCGAGATTAAACGGCTCACGGCCGGCTCACGGGCGACGGCACTGATGACGTCAGCGATGACGTCATCTCGACCGACGGCGACGACGGCGGCTCGGACTCGCGTGCTCGCCGGCGATCTACGGCGCGGCGGCGCGAACGGAAGGCAGCAACGGAGAGCGGACATCGCTGCGAACTTACCGGCGTCCAAAGCGACGGCGGAAGAGCAACGGACGACGCCGGCGACGAGGATGAAGCGGCGGAGAGCTTCGGGTCGACGGTGACGGCGGTGTTCCGGCAGGAAACAGCGGCGGCGAAGGGTCGGACGAGGACGGCGACGTGACGGCGACCACGTTGGCGAGCTCCCCGAGCGACGGCGATGACCGGAGCAACGGCGACGCTAGACTGGAGCGGCGGCGGCGACGGCGGCGCACGGGATGCACGGTGCTAGGGCGGCTCGGGCGACGAGAGGCGAAGGCGAGGGCGGCGGAGGGTAGAGGAGACACCGGGGAACCTTTTATAGGGGTCGGGAGGCGGCGGCGAAGCCCACGGAGGCCCGGCGACGACGATGGAAACCTCGGGTTCGCCGACTCCGAATCGAGCTCGATTTCCCGACCTTCCAAAGCGAGTTAGTGGATGATTCCAAAAGAGAAAATGCGGAGGTGATCACGGGATGCATTTCCCCTCACTCAATTTCGCCGGAGATGGAAAGACGCGGCCGAATTGGAAAGGGCGGCGGCGGCTAGGGTTTCGGGCGCGGCCGGCGCGACGAAGACGACGAATCCGACAGGCGGGCCCCACCTGTCAGCGGCAGGAAAGAGAGGAGAGCGGCGGCTCGCGCGCGCGGCTCGGCTTGCTGGGCCGGCTTGGGCCGAAGAGAGAGAAGAGAGGGGTTTTGGGCCGACTTTCGGCCCAAAGCCAAAAGAAGACTTTTTAAAACCTTTTTCAATTTAAATAATTCATGAAATGCTCTTTCATTTATTAAAAATACTTCCTTAGCTCAAATAAATCCCAGAAAAATCTAGGAATTATAGAATTAAGCAAAGTATTTAATAAAATTTTATTTGGCCCAATTTTATATTGGAATTTATTATTTAAAATTAAATCTTTTCTTCAAGGCTTTTAAAAATCATTTCTAAAATTCCATTTACACAATAATTTATATTTTTGGGATTTTTAGGGTGTGACAAACCTACCCCCCTTAAACAGAATCTCGTCCTCGAGATTCGGAAGAACTGGCGAAAAGATGCGGATGAGCGGACTTCAATTCATCTTCTCATTCCCATGTTGCTTCTTCCTCTGAGTGATTACTCCACTGAACCTTACAGAAACGGGTAACTCGATTCCTGGTTCTTCTCTCATTTGTCTCCAAAATACGAATTGGTCTCTCGACATATGTCAGATCCTCTTGGATTTCTATCTGTTCAAGATTAGCTTCCTCAGTAGGTACCCTTAAACACTTCTTCAACTGTGACACATGGAACACATCATGGACTCCTGTCAACGATTGAGGTAATTCCAACTGATAAGCAACCTCACCTCTTCGACTGATAATCTTATAAGGTCCCACAAAACGCGGAGCCAACTTTCCTTTGGTCTGAAAACGATGAACCCCTCGGAGAGGCGTGACACGAAGATACACATGATCTCCTTCTTCAAAACTCAAGTCTCTGCGGCGATTGTCTGCATAACTCTTATGACGGGACTGAGCTACACGCAATCTTTCTTGAATAACCTTTACCTTTTCTTCTGCTTCCCTTAGGATATCAGTTCCGAACACCTGACATTCTCCCGTTTGATCCCACAAAAGCGGAGCACGACACTTACGACCATACAGTGCTTCGTAAGGAGCCATCTGAAGACTAGCTTGATAACTGTTGTTGTATGAAAATTCTGCGTAAGGCAAATTCTTATCCCAACTTCCACCGAAATCTAGAGCACAGGCCCTTAACATGTCTTCCAAAATCTGATTCACCCTTTCAGTTTGTCCGTCTGTTTGCGGATGATAAGCAGTACTGAAGTTCAGCTTAGAACCCATCTCTTCCTGAAGCTTCTTCCAAAACTTCGAAGTAAACTGACTACCCCTGTCAGATACTATTTTCTTAGGGACGCCATGCAAACACACAATCCTAGCCATATACAATTCCGCCAAACGACTTCCGGAATATGTTGTCTTTACGGGAATGAAATGAGCCACTTTGGTAAGAATATCGACTATCACCCAAATAGAGTCGTGGCCTGATGACGTTCTAGGCAAACCCGTGATAAAATCCATACCGATTTCTTCCCACTTCCATTCTGGTATCTTCAAAGGTTGCAACAAACCTGCTGGCTTCTGATGTTCTGCCTTAACCCGCTGACAAACATCACACATAGCTACAAACTCTGCTATCTCACGCTTCATACTTGTCCACCAAAATCTTTCTTTGAGATCTTGATACATCTTGGTACTACCAGGGTGAATGGAGTACAGAGTATCATGAGCTTCCTTCAGAATTGTATCTTTCAACTCTTTATTCTCTGGAACACAAATTCTTTCGCCCAACCATACGGTCCCTTGCTCATCTTCCAAGAAACCGATAGCTTTTCCTCTCCTCATATTCTTCTTGATCTCATGAATATCAGGGTCATTAATCTGGGCTTCTCTAACCTGATCAATGAGAGTAGGCTTGGCTTCTAAGGTTGCAACAAAACTTCTAGTGACAATTCCCAAATTTAATCTCTCAAATTCCTTGCATAACTCCAATGGCAACTGTCGTCCTTCCGTAGCATTGCAATAGCCTTTCCTGCTAAGAGCATCTGCTACAACATTAGCTTTTCCCGGGTGATAATGAATTCCCAAGTCATAATCCTTGATTAATTCCAACCATCTCCGTTGTCTCATGTTCAGATCCGGTTGAGTAAAGATGTACTTTAAACTCTTGTGATCGGTGTACACCTCTGTACGAGTTCCGAAAAGATAGTGACGCCAAATCTTCAATGCATGAACTACTGAAGCTAACTCGAGATCATGGGTAGGGTAATTCTTCTCATGTGGACGTAACTGACGAGATGCATAGGCAACCACCTTCCCATCTTGCATCAAAACACATCCTAATCCAAGCTTAGATGCATCGCAATACACTTGGAAACCCTTCTTTGGATCAGGCAAAATCAAAATGGGCGCTGATATTAAACGACTTTTCAACTCCTGAAAACTCCGCTCACATTCTTCCGACCACTTGTACTTCACATCTTTCTGAAGCAGTCGCGTCATGGGCTTAGCAATCTTGGAGAAATTCTCTATAAATCTCCGGTAATATCCTGCAAGACCCAGGAAACTACGAATCTCTGAAACTGTCTTTGGTTGTTTCCAGCTGGTTACTGATTCCACATTACTAGGATCAACGGCAACTCCTCCGGCTGAGATGACGTGACCAAGGAACTTCACTTCAGACAACCAAAATTCACACTTGCTAAACTTGGCATACAACTGATGTTCTCGTAGTTTCTCTAATGCAAGGCGAAGATGTTCTTCATGCTCTTCTTTGGTTCGAGAGTAGATAAGGATGTCATCAATAAAGACAACCACAAACTTGTCTAAGTATTCCATAAACACCTTATTCATCAAGTTCATGAAGAAAGCGGGGGCATTGGTAAGTCCGAAAGACATAACCGTACACTCAAACAGCCCATACCGAGTAGTGAAAGCTGTCTTAGGTATGTCTTCCTCTTTAATCCTTAACTGGTGATATCCTGATCGAAGATCGATCTTGGAGAAAACAGTGGCACCCTTAAGCTGATCAAACAAATCATCAATTCTGGGTAGCGGATACTTATTCTTGATAGTCACATCATTTAGGGCACGATAATCCACACACATCCTCTGGGTATGATCTTTCTTCTCAACAAAAATAACTGGAGCACCCCATGGAGACGAACTTGGTCTAATGTACCCTTTCTAAAGCAAATCATCTACTTGCCTCTTGACTTCTGCTAATTCATTGGCTGCCATTCTATAGGGTCTCTTATGGATTGGAGCTGTACCAGGTACCAAATCTATTCTGAACTCTATATCTCTCTTAGGCGGCATACCAGGTAAATCATCCGGGAACACATCTGGGTATTCTCGTGCTATAGGAATTTCCTCCAAAGTTATTTGGTTCAGACTTGACCTTAAGGGCTCTGAAGGCAATGCATGAACAGTCACAACTTGGCCATCAGTACTGGTGAGAGTTACTTTTCTATTGGCACAGTCTATCACACCTTTATATCTGGCTAACCAGTCCATCCCTAGGATGACATCAAGATCTTTGGATTCTAACAGAATAAGATTGGCCAGAAATGGCACTCCTTGAATCTCTATTCTGACAGAGGGACTACGTTGCACTGAGAGTGCTTGATTACTCGGGGTACTAACCATCAATGGACGTCTAAGATCTTCTACTTCCATCCCATGACTTCCCGCAAAACTCATAGATAAAAATGAATGCGTAGCACCAGAGTCGAAAAGTACTGTTGCAGGAACTGAGTTAACAGGGAACGTACCCAAAATCACATCTGGAGCATCCTGAGCTTCTGCAGCAGCAACGTGGTTGACACGAGCCTTTGTCGCTGGTGCGGTGGAGTTGTTCTGTGCAGGGACAACCTTCACGCGTCGGGGCTTCGGACATTTGTCGGAGTAATGGCCTGGTTCACCACAGTTGAAACATACTCCGGGCTTGTTTCCTTGTTCCCTCGTGACAGGCTGATGCGGTCTCGGAGCTGTCACCGGACGCGGAGCTGGGTTGCGGTTGTTGTTGCCAGCATTGTTGTTGAAGAACTGACGCTGCGGACGAACAACAGACGAAGAACCTCCCTGAGGCACTGACTGAGATCCCAAAACAAGACGTGGCCTCTGGTTATTCCCTTGTTGAGCCTTGAAGTGAGCAATCCTGCGCTTCTTCTGCTCCATGCGGTTGTACTTATCCTCCTGGCGAATAGCCTTATCCACCAACTTCTGGAAATCAGGATAATCTCCAGTCATCAATGGGTAAGAAAGCTCATCATTCAGTCCTTCCAGGAACTTCTCTTGACGCTCTTCATCAGTGCGTACTTCCTCCGGAGCATAACGAACTAGGCGGTTAAACTCTTGCAAGTATTCCGTAACAGAGCGAGATCCCTGAGTGAGCGCTCTGAACTCTCTCTTCTTAAGAGACACCACTCCCGCTGGTATGTGCGTCTTGCGAAAAGCAGCAGTGAATTCTAGCCAAGTGATAGGTTCCGCCGTAGTCCTGTTGAGACGGAAGTGATCCCACCACTCAGAAGCAGGGCCATGCAACTGGTGTGATGCAAAAGAAACCTTCTCCTGATCAGTGCACTGAAGCAAGTCCAACTTCTTTTCTATGGCGTGCAGCCAATCACCAGCCTCCACTGGATTAGTAGTGCTAGAAAATGTAGGTGGCCTCACACGAAGAAATTCTGATAACTTGTTCTGGGGAGGTGCTTGGTTATTCCCCTGGTTCTGCTGGTTCTGGAGTTGTTGCATCATCATTTGCATAAGCTGTGTCTGCTGAGCCAAAACTTGGGCAAGGGTGGGATTCTCTCCATTGTTGCTATTGCTGTTATTGCTGTTGCTGTTGTTGGGGCCATTTCCAACACTGCGAGTGAGCACCATCTAGCATGGACAGGAGCACAAGAAGAGAAACCGGGGGAACTACTTAGGGCGGGGAATTAATTTTTTTTTAACTTAACTTTTATTGATCTTAACTGAGTTTCATTATTACAAAGACTTGAAGACTCTCACACCACTAAACTCACCAACTACTAAACACTCGAAGGCAAACAAACGCATGCTCTTACATCTCACCACTGATGTAAATCACATGCGAGACCCACACACACAACCAAACTTAAACAAGCAAACTAACACAACGATCTAAGGCAACTGCTTAGCAAGGCGTTCTAGGTCTTCCTTGCATCGGAGTTGATTGAGGGCTCGTCTGGCTCATCTTTAACATCATCTTGGGTTGCTCCCCACTCGACCTTGGAATGGGTATTCTTTGATTCTTCTTCTTCATCATCACTTATGTTGACGACCGGGGGCTTTGCTGGGGTGACTTCCTTTTCCACCACACGAACCTTTGGCGCCAACTGATACCGAGGAACAAAAATAGCTCTCTTTCTTGCAGTAAGACGAACTCTGGCTTTCTGGGGTGGTGTTTCTCCCTTTAGTGCTGCCAACTCCTTCTCCAACCTCTCCACCTTGTACTCCAGCTTGCAAATCTTCATACGGTTCCAGTTCTCACGCTCATGGGCTGCTATCACGATCTCAGCACGGGTCTCATCCATAGCCCATAGCATTTCAACCAAATGTCTTGTGGTAGCATCATTCTCGATTCCTGCAGGTTCAAGGTAGATGCCACGGTCACTCCCCTGAGGTTGCCGAGGATGGTAACGATACTCCGTATTGGCCAACTGCTTGCTGTAGCGGTCACGGAGCTCTCCGATGGCGATTCTTGCCCCCTCCTGGCATGCATGCATATAGCTTCTCCCTCCAGCTTCGAACATCACTGATGGGATATCTTCACGATTACTGATCAAGGTGACTTTGACACGGCACTCCTCTTCATCGCGATCATGAGAAATCTGGGCGTACAAAGGAGCAGTCCCAAATCCTATGGCAAAGGACATCGTACGCAACTCCAGGACAAACCCTTCAGTACCAAACAAGTACTCAGGCTTGACACGCGTCATCTAAAGACAAGTGAAAGGAGGGAGTTAAGACATTTATCCAATTAATAGCACAAGTTTTCCGGTTACTTTGAATAAAATTTTAAAAATTCAAAATAAAAGGTAAATGAATAAAGTAAACCAATCTTGCAAGATAAGTTGAAACGGTTAAAAACAGGATCACTGGTTTTGCACTTTTGAATAACAGGTTTCAAAAGAAATAATTTAAAAGAGAGTTATAAAATCAACATGCTAAGTTTATTGTAGCAAGATTAAATAAATCAATGTCATAAAACTTTTGCTAATAAATGGGTCATTAGTACAGTAATGGATGTACGGTACTAACCACCCAGAAAGACAAAAGTAAAATTTAAAAGGAACAAATTAAGAGGTTATAAACTGCATGTGCCATTAGCTTGGTTTAATTAAAAGAGAACGGGAGGAGAACAGTTCTAGTTTTCCAATATTTTTAGAGGGCTCTTATAGGTACTGTTTGGCATAACCTATGGTCAAGGAGGCTCTGATACCAACTTGTCACGCCCGGAATTTCTATCCAAAATTCTAAACGCTTACATGTGTGTAAACCCTCGTCCAGGCATCAGCCGAGGCACACAATAACAAATTGATAATAGAGTACAATTATTACTCTAACTAATGGGCGAATAAAATTGTCATTACAGAGGTGGATAGTTCCTCTCAAACATTAAAGATCTAAGCAGTGGAAAATAAAGATAAACAGCGCAGACGACTCCACTCCACAGGCAACTTGACAAGGACTACGCCAAATCCTCACCACCATCAGCTTCACTGTAGAACTCCTCCTCTGATGAATGATTGCAAGGTGAGTATATGACATACTCAGCAAGCCACGCAGCAAATATGCAAGTGCACAAGATAAACAAGGATGGCATAATATAGGCTTCTTTGCATAAACAGCATTTGATAAATATTTCAGAATTTAATAAAACAGTAGAGTATTAATTAAACAGTATTAATCCAACACTATACAACATACCCTGTTGTATAGGCCCAACCATTTAGTACAACCAATCCCAGCTGCACAGTTCTAATCTCCAAACCAGGAATATACCATTCCAAACCAGGAGCTAATCAATTTTAACCAGTTATAGCATCTTTCATTATTGTGAGAAGGGTGAGACTAATCACGAAAGACATTGTTAGACCCGCCCATAACCGCGGGCACGGCTATTCGAATAGTTTTACTCTGATCAGAGGTGTACCACTGTACCCACAAGACACAGCCCCACATCATGTCACCATGTGCCTCAATACCACCACGGTACCTCGGAAAGGAGCTGTGACATTACCCCTCACACAACACAATCCACCACAGAGCACCATTCCCGGATCATAGTCACCCCCTTATAAACAACGCATGGACTCCCCAGCGACCCCCGTGGGCTTATCTCCGCCACTTCTCAGTCTAGTGCTCCGTAATGAACTATGCTATGTAAAAGATAAAGCCGTTGCCCACGCTGGCTTGTGGTTGGCACGGTTAATGTTTCACAACCGAAGTTCGTGAACCGGTCCTTAATCGTCATGAGCACGACCATCAAAACCATGTACTCACAACCCACCATTATCAGGTTTTAGTTGTCACATTGATTAATTAACCAATCACGATTGACCATCGTGAACTATCATTAAGCCATCATTAAATAATAGTGAATCATAAGTTATCCCATTAGTGTGCTAATGTTTCTAAGCATGGCTAAGCAATTACACCTAATATCTAGTTGAACCAATATAAAGCTCAACTAGTCAAGTTATAATAACCCAAGGTATCAAGGAATAAGGTAATCAAGAACAAAAGGGCTATAACAAACAATAGGCTAATTCCACCCAATGACATTCAAAAATAAATGCAATAGTTGAATAGAAACAATAGCTTTAAACGGGATCAACATGCTCAATCGATTGATTAGGATCTGTGTGACTTGCCTTGCTGGCCTTGGAACTCTTCTAAATCTTCTCCTGCAAAAGCGGACTCTCCGGAAACGTCGGATTCTAAACAGAAAAGAACAAAAACACCAAAACAGTACATAAGCAAGCATGAACAGTACATGTGGATATTTTTAACATGTAGATCTCAATTTTAGAAAAATTTAGAGACTTGAACCAACTAAATCCGAGCTAAGATGAATTAGTTATGAATTTTTAAAGATTTAATCGGCTTAAATCATTTATATAAATTTTAATTGAATTATGACGCAATAATGAATTATTTTTGAAAAGAAAAAGGGACTTTATTGCGTCAGCGGGCTCGGGGTCTACGGTGGACCGGGTCCACGGCTACGGTCTACGGGAACGGACGGCCGAGATCGATCGGACCGAACGGACGGCCGAGATTAAACGGCTCACGGCCGGCTCACGGGCGACGGCACTGATGACGTCAGCGATGACGTCATCTCGACCGACGGCGACGACGGCGGCTCGGACTCGCGTGCTCGCCGGCGATCTACGGCGCGGCGGCGCGAACGGAAGGCAGCAACGGAGAGCGGACATCGCTGCGAACTTACCGGCGTCCAAAGCGACGGCGGAAGAGCAACGGACGACGCCGGCGACGAGGATGAAGCGGCGGAGAGCTTCGGGTCGACGGTGACGGCGGTGTTCCGGCGGGAAACAGCGGCGGCGAAGGGTCGGACGAGGACGGCGACACGACGGCGACCACGTTGGCGAGCTCCCCGAGCGACGGCGATGACCGGAGCAACGGCGACGCTAGACTGGAGCGGCGGCGGCGACGGCGGCGCACGGGATGCACGGCGCTAGGGCGGCTCGGGCGACGAGAGGCGAAGGCGAGGGCGGCGGAGGGTAGAGGAGACACCGGGGAACCTTTTATAGGGGTCGGGAGGCGGCGGCGAAGCCCACGGAGGCCCGGCGACGACGATGGAAACCTCGAGTTCGCCGACTCCGAATCGAGCTCGATTTCCCGACCTTCCAAAGCGAGTTAGTGGATGATTCCAAAAGAGAAAATACGGAGGTGATCACGGGATGCATTTCCCCTCACTCAATTTCGCCGGAGATGGAAAGACGCGGCCGAATTGGAAAGGGCGGCGGCGGCTAGGGTTTCGGGCGCGGCCGGCGCGACGAAGACGACGAATCCGACAGGCGGGCCCCACCTGTCAGTGGCAGGAAAGAGAGGAGAGCGGCGGCTCGCGCGCGCGGCTCGACTTGCTGGGCCGGCTTGGGCCGAAGAGAGAGAAGAGAGGGGTTTTGGGCCGACTTTCGGCCCAAAGCCAAAAGAAGACTTTTTAAAACCTTTTTCAATTTAAATAATTCATGAAATGCTCTTTCATTTATTAAAAATACTTCCTTAGCTCAAATAAATCCGAGAAAAATCTAGGAATTATAGAATTAAGCAAAGTATTTAATAAAATTTTATCTGGCCCAATTTTATATTGGAATTTATTATTTAAAATTAAATCTTTTCTTCAAGGCTTTTAAAAATCATTTCTAAAATTCCATTTACACAATAATTTATATTTTTGGGATTTTTAGGGTGTGACAACTCGGGATAGCAAATTCGGCAAATGATCGCCGAATTGGGAAGGACCGTTCCAAATTCATAAGGTGGTATCTAAGGGAGCTTACATGTTGCAAGGACTCGATGGAGAAGTTTATGGCAGAGCACTAAATGTTAAATATTTGAAGAAATATTACCCGAGTGTTTGGGTTAATACATGATCGGCTGATGTTGCCGATACATGATAGCCGATGTTTTTTTTTTTATCGCCTTGAGATGGCCGATATGGTTATATTGCCCTTAGTTGTTTTTGGTTGTAATCGGTTGTGGTTTGCCGATGTACAATGGCCGATACTATTATATCGCCCTTAGTTGTTTTTGATTGAAATCGGTTGTGGTTTGCCGATGTACAATGGCCGATATTGTTATATCGCCCTTAGTTGTTTTTGGTTGTAATCGGTTGTGGTTTGCCGATGTACAATGGCCGATATTGTTATATCGCCCTTAGTTGTTTTTATAATTTTATCAATGCTTTTGACGTTGTAAAATTAGGGGGGCATATATCATATATACAAATAATGAAAATTTTTTGAGCAAATTTCGAAGTTGTATTAATCGGCACAAAGGACTATTAAGACAGCAAAGTAACTAGAGTATCTTAGCCGATTACAAAAGTTTTCTAAAGTTTATTATACAGAAAGTCATTGAGACAAGTATCGTTGGATAACCGAGATAGCCCTTTGCCTAATTTGTTCCACTTCCTCAATAGCTTGGGCATCTTGAGCATCAGTTCTAGGGATGACTTACAAAGACTTGGTCAGATCCGCAACATTCTTAATAGCCGATTTAAGTCTGGCTTTTTGATCTTTGATAGACTTCGGGAGATCGGCTAACATTTTGTGCTCCATATCCAGCTCGGCGTTGCATTCTTGAAGTTGTGCCATGAGGTCAATCTTACGAGCTTCAAGCCGATCGATATTTGACTTGATCGGTCCCTCAGATAGCTGATCAAGTTTGGATTTCTCTACATGCACAAGCTGCCGATTGTGCTGGATTGTAGCTTCAATATCTTTGCGCTCCCGGCGATCGGCTAATCTCTGCCTGGCCTTCTCCAGCTTGAATTGGTGTTACTCAAGATAGACGGCTGGAGTAAGGGCGTCGACTAATCATCTGGGAGTAGAGCTTGGATATCTGTGAACCTTGTCCGGATCGAGCCACAGTTGGTCACCAAGTTGTCTAGTGATGCCTCTAGCCGATGAGAGATATGTTCAAGCATTCTCTTCACATCATCAGACAGAGGGGCTATTGCTTTACTGTTGGTGTCTTCCTCTGTTTCATCGAGATAATCCTTGATGTCGAAGGAGAACAGATCGGCTAAGATCTGCAAGAGATAGTGTTATGGATGGTTAAAGATCAAAACATTATTAGCTGATCTCAAATTTATGTTAACAAAACTTACTGGAATAGCAGGAGCAGCTGGTTGTTCTTCCTCTTCGACGATATGACTGTCTGCAGCCGATGGAGTACGGTTGCCTGATTCTAGCTGCACAGGAGGTGAAGGAGGAGGAGGAGGCTGTAAAAAAGACAAATGTTAGACATAATCGGCCGAGATCAGTTGATGAGAGGATTGAGAATATCTTACTGGTGGAGCCGGTTTGAGAGTTGGTGCGGCCGATTTCTTCCTCACGACAGTTTTCTTCTTTTGTGATTATACATCTGTGAGTAACCGGCTGAAAGGTGAAGTAATTACAGAGGAAATCAAAGAGAGATGCTTACTCTCGAAAAATGAGCTGGGGCAGAAGGAGTTGGAGGAGTCTGCTTGGGTGAAGCCGATGGTGTTCTCTCTGTATCGCTCACTTCGGCTGCAGCTTGATCAATGTCCTCTTCATTCTCTTCCTCGTCTAGCGCTTGTTCGATAGATGGATCTAGGGCAGGCAGATCATCAATTGGCTTGGTTTTCTTTGACTTGGTTTTCTTCTTGAAAGCCGGAGCTGATGTCTCCACAGCCGATAATCTGGTTTTCCTTTTCTTGCCTGCATCGGATGGTTCCCTGATTAAGCCTTGGAGAAGAGCCGAAGTCTTAGGGGCATCATAGCCGATGAATGGAGGAGATGGTCCACCTCCATTTGGAATTAGTCCTGGGGCATATTCGATATCTTTGCCACTATTGCTTTGGTGTGGGGGGGAAGATTCTGTTGTCTATAAAACAGGAGATTAGATTAATCAGGTGATGAATCGGCTGATAATTGTTCAAATACGATTAATAAAATAAAGACGTACCTGAGGGACAACATTTGGAAATAGGTCTGTCATGTACATTGAAGCCGGTTGATGGAATAGATGCAGCTTTCATTCATCCCACCATCTGTTGAAGTTTCTACTCCTGAATCTTGCCAACTCTATATTTTCAATACTGCCCAATGGGGGTCCTTGAAGATTAAGCAGCCGATTCATCATTAAGGTAGATGAGATTTCCTCTCGGCGTTGGATCTTATCGGCCAAGAATAAGCCGATTGGAAGTTGGCCCATTCCAAACTGCCTAGCAGAGCTCGTTGGATGATAAAATTCATAGGAGACTTGGATGTTTCTTCCTTGATGAATGCCGACAGGAAGGATACATGGGCTAATTGCAGTTGAGAAGATTTCTCTGGGTTTCTGATATCTGTCATGGTTGATGTCTTCGAATCTAAAGTCCAAAGGATTTTCTAGAAGTGTTGAATCTTCATAAAGGAACCAGACTCGAGCTTCTTTTTGGAATCCTTCATAGAAGCTGCAAAACCAATCTTTGAGCAGTTCGGTTGATAGCTTTGCTCTTGCATCAGTTGGTGTGGACGCATATTCTCCGAAGGATGTGCATCTCCGATGAGTGCGTGCTTCTCCGTCACTGTCTTCAATCGGCTCTAGTCTTGGGAATTCAGCTTCTGTTACAGATGGCCGATTGACAAACTTCATGACTACCAAATTCAGCCAGGATTGCAGTAACCACCATGGTCCACCCGCTCCGACTATTGAGCCGACGGCTAACTTATCCGATGCGTTATTTAGCATTTGGTAAAAGTAACCGAGGAGGATTTTGCCTAAAGGGAATTGTCTCTTTGTTTCCAAGGCTTCGGCTACAAACTGCCAATTGGTTGTAGGGCCACAGCTTGATCGAGAGAAGAGGAATTTTTCTAGCCACATTAGCAAGAAAGCCACATGTTCTCGAGGGGTGACTGGACCCTGGCCCATGTACGCTGCTACATAGCCTGACCAACCACCTATGCTCTTAGTCTTGAAGTCATATTGGTTTTTCGTGTTCAGGCTCATAGGATTTTCCGATGAGGTGATATCTAGACCCGTGATCATGATGATCATCTATGAGGGTTGGGGTCATCGGCCCTTGGTTGAACAAGAAGGTGTTGACAGTATTGGACCAGAAATAAGAGGCAGCTGCCATTAGGGGTTCGTCCTTAGCTGAGTTGGCTATGATAAGGTCGAGTGCTTGGCCGATTCCAATCTCATCCCAATGGACTCTTTTGCTAGCCGATATGCGTTTGAACCATGTGATCCAGCTTTTCTCGGGTGAGGTTTTCTCTAGAGATGGCCAAGATTTAATGGTATTCTTCCAATGACCTAGATCTGGGTTGGCCAATCTGAAAGGAATGCTATTGGTATCGCCGTTGATGAACTCATTAGGATCAAGACTACCGACTGGACCAAGGAAGTAGTGATTTTCATGTGATAAGCTTGGAATTGCTACCAGATTGGATGAGTGCTACAAATAATCGAGAATAGAGGAGAAGAAAATGCTATGAGGCAAGAAAAAACCAATCTGTGGTAAAAGAAAGAGATCTAGCCGATAGACTTACCTCAGCATACTCGGCTGGTGGTGCAGCAGTCGGGCTGGCGGAGGACGACATCGCCGCGGGCGGAAATCTGGCCGGAGATGAAGTCACCTAGGGATCGCCTTATGCGTCGGAGGAATCGCCGGAGAGAGAGAGGGTAAAGTTTTGCTTCAGCGGTGAAAACGGAGGAAACGGTGTGAACTTTATCGAGGGTGACGGTTAGTATTTAAAGAGCTAGAGTAACGGTAAGAAAACGGCAAGTGCGATATTCACTCGGAGTCGATATATGGCAAATCCGAAACATTACCAAATATTCCGGACTTGGGGGGCATGTGTTAACGACCAAATTTGGTAATATCAGTATCGGAAAAGAAGATTAGATCAAAGTGGAATCGGAGGCGGAGATCGATTTGGGAACAGAGCAGGAATCAGCTAGAGTCCGGATCGGCTACGGTCAGGATCGGCAGAGTTCGAGTCAGATAGGGCCAGCCGATACAGCCGATTCCAAGAATACGACTCGGTGTACATCGTCGGGTTGAGTTGATATGCTTCAAGATGATTGCCACGCATGGATAGAGTCCTAAGAAGGCAATTGTATCTATTAATTAGGATATTTTATGTAATTTCCTTAAAGATATGTTTGGGCAAAAGTCTGCCGCAAGGGCTTATGGTATGTTAGAGTTTGTTAGAGATAAGAAGTCGTGTCCACTATGGACATATTTTGTAATTCTCGGGTATAAATAGACCCCGAACCCTATGTAATTTTAGAAACACAAACGTTCAATACAATTTCGGCGCATCGCCACCCTTTTTGCTTTAATTTTATTTCGACGAGTTCTTGCGTTCGGGTTGAGCTGCATCGGTATCGATCACCAACAAGAGGTAAAACTTGTTCTGGCGACTTGTGTTTTCGGGATTAGTGCTTCCATCTTTATGACATTATAATATTGTTTATGTAATTCGTCAAGTTATCATATATCTTGTATAATCTTCGGTAATATCGTCATCTAACCTACCATCGGCTAACATCTGTTAGTAGAAGGCAGCCGATTAGATTAGATAGCGACGTTAGCTTGGATTATATAAGATATCTACCACTATGAAACATCCAGCGGCTTGATTATCTAGGTATTGTTCTTCTTTTCATATTTAATGCTGCATCGGTTGAGTTTGATCTATTAAGTCGTGCTTAGAATATCAATCTCTAGCCTGCCTTCTGGTTGCCGATTAGGGTAGCATCGGGGTTTCAGCCGATCTTACCTGATTTAACTATAGTTATCCTATGTGCTTGATTGACATGTTAAATCTGCCCTTTATGTTAAGATCTTGTTGCATTTAAGTATATTATGCTTCTGTTTTATATATCCTACTTGCCTTAATATCTTAATATAGAGTGATATCGGAGTATTAGCCGATACATGCTACATCTATCTGATCGGCTATGCTATAAACGTATATAGTTCTATTGTTAATTTATATTTCGATCTAAGTGATTTATACTGTCTATCCCAATCACTTGATTTAAGTATATATCGACATAAGGGCTATATATTGTTAATATCTACAGCCGATCGAGTAGATTTAGTTCTTCTTTAATTATTCATGACTGCCGATCGATGTACGCATGACATCGGCCTAAAATAAATGATATGTCATCGGCACCTAGCCGATCGGCTATCATTTATGGATTTAATCACGATTTGTTTGTCTTCGATTCTTGTTGATTGTAGGATCAAATCAACTGGCACGCTCATACATCCGAAGGCGAGTTTTGGACCTGCACTGGAGTTAAGCAGATCTCCCAAGCCTCGTGTTTTCTATCAACAACTATAAATAGCCCTCTAGGGTCTTGTAATAGGGGATCCAAAAATTTTACTAAGCAATACAATCGTTTTTACTTCCAACCACTGTTGAGAGAACCACGCCTTTCAATGTGACGCGGTTGTCTATTCGTCAATAGTGACCTCTACTTATTTTAGAATAAGTTTAAACATGTTATCGTTTGTTATCCAATGAACCTTAATTATTTATACTAGCATCTTAATTAATTACAAATATTAAAGTTATGTTATAGGGTACAATTATATCTACTGTAAAGTCTGACTTCACCCCAACTATTATGAACTTTGAATTACAGCCCTATAAACTACTTAGCAGACATTTTTCACCCTTCAACTCTATAAATTGGATGAAAAACAATTTATCCCCCCCCCCTCCCTCTCCCTTGTTCAATCTAAGTTTGTTTTAGTCTCACGTGCCATCCGAGATGGCATACAATTCATATTTGGCGGCGGGGCTCACCTGTCAACTTATTCCTATTTCTTCCCTCAGTTTCTCCACAGTGCCATATATAATTGGTCTGGTCTAAGAGTACGGCGATGGATACAGTCCGGTATGGTAGTTTAGGGCGGTATGGTAGTTTAGGGCGGTAAGGTAGATCAAACTTTTGCAATATTTGAGGGGCAAATTGGAGTTTATCCATATGTCTACTAGTAATATAAAGTATGAAGCAATGTCTTAGGTCATTTATGTTGGTGATAATACCGCTCGGAAAGTAGAGATCTACAAAAGTACTGTTTTGTTCTAACTACACAGCTTACAGGGTCATGCATTGCAACGGAATAGGAGATAGAAATATGATCATGTTTCTATCCATGATAGTTTTTTTTTAGACAGGTTTCGTTTTTTAGGGCTTGGAGTGTTTTTTTTGGAGCGGGCATTTTTTAAAGAGGAGAAGGAGGATGACTGTGCGCTTTTAAAGTAATTGAGAAATTAAGTAACTACCAAGCACGTACAAGCAGCTACCAGCCAAAACAGGTCACCGGAGTTACAAGATCAAAATGCACCTCACAATTTTCGCAGAGCATGTCTAATGCAACAACAACTAAATAGCACGCGAATGGAAGAAAAGGTAGAGTAGTAGGTACAAACTTGCATCCTAAAATTCCTTGCATAGCTTGTCTCTCCATCCCATTTTGTCATGTGGAAATCACGCTCGATCTTCATGGCTGCAAAAAAAAAATGCTTCGTTAGAAACCTCTAATATCCCTGTATTGTGAAATCTAGTATGGAGTATGAGAGCTTCTACACAGTAGATTTCCGCCTTTTATAGAGAAACCAATGCGTGTCTCAGGACAGAAAAACATATGTGAGTGTTGCCATGTTGATAACATTCTATGTATCCTTCTAGTCCAAACCATGGTGCTTAATCCTGGAGTTGGGATTGAACTGTCCATGTAATTATCACTTGTTTTACACAAAATATTGTCAATTGCTCTTTTTGTGTGTTTGGGGGTCCAGGTCGATTTCTCTCAGCTTGCTTGATGTGCTTGGAGTTGGAACTGTGGTCAAACTTTAGTCTTGTCTGGAAGTTAATTGGCTTTGTGGCAGATGGCTAAGGATTAGTGGTGCATGGAGCTTCTCACACAAGATATACCCACTTGTCTTTTAAAAAAAGAACACGAGATTTCTACTATATATTCAATAATTGTGGGCAGAGTTGATTAGATGGTAACCTGAATCAATATACTAAATTACTCTTGGTGTGAGGTAATGCTGTAGGTAATTGTCTCTGGTTTTTGTACGAACAGTTTTGTAAAAAATGTCTCTGCAATTTTAGCTTACCCACTGTGCAAGTTTGGGTGACTGATTAATAAGGAAAAAATCAGGGGATTTATGAATAGCAAAGCTTTGTAATTCCACTGTGAACCAGGAATATACTTATGCTTGTGCTTATTTGTATCGTTTATTAGCAAACAAAAATATTTATAGGTAAATACTTGCTATTCAAAAGCAAATGTTGTAAAATAAACTAGGATGGAAAAACCAAAAAATCAACTGCAAATTTATGTTTAAAAATTCAGATTTTGCCTTATAAATATAAGCATAAGAAAAAATAGGGCATAAGCATAAGTCATCACCTTGAGAAATAGAAAATTTACCCGGTTAGTTCTCATGTCTGGATGAATACACAGACTTCAGACAGAGCCATAAGCAGGCCGTTGCTTTTGTTTTGCTAATAAGTTAACACACCAAAGTAAAGAATTTTTCTAAGCCTGAATTATTCTTTTGACATTGACGAAACCGTCACTCCATGGATTATATAACAAGTGAACGCATTATGTGCTTTGGGTGTACACATCGTGCACACCAACTAATAGATATCAACGAGAATTCTAAAAGAATTTAAACATGTACTTCTCATAGTAAAGTCTCAATGTACTCAAAATTCATTATATTTTATCTGTAACGAAAAATGAAAATCTTAGTATTAATATCTGTCAAAATTTTATCTCTTTTTCTCTAAGGGTATGATGACCACTAGTAAAAAAGCATTTCCCAAACAGTTGGATCCTATTTTAGAATGCGGTTGAGTCGCCCGTCTATCCAAAAGTGTATGCGAAAATCACTATTTTTCAATGTAGGTGGTGCAACCGCACGCAAAATTCTGATTTTCGCGTGCGGGTGCTCATGTTGTCTGCAAGCAAAAATAAAAATCCGACAAAAGAATCAAAACCCTAGCACCCCGATGGTGATGGCGCCGCCAACGGCGGAGGAGGATCTGGCCGCAGCCCGTCGGTCCCACTCGAGCTCACCACTGCCTGACACCTCCTGCTCTTGCTCGAGCTCGCCGCCGCCAACCATCGCGGGGCCGAGCCCGCCGCAGCTCGCTCGAGATAGCCGAGCCGCCGCTTAAGATAATTGATGGCTCTAGGCCTTTTGACATGCATCACGGGCTGAGACTTTCTTGAGCTCTTTGGTACAATGAAATTTATGGGAGCTGATAACTTTGGAAACAATAGGAATAGATGAATGACTTAAACGACTATATGCCACCGCTCAAACCACGGAGAGACTGGAAATGCTTGCTTGGTGGAATATGTGGACAGCAGGGGATAGAGGCCATGGTGATGTGGACCTCTAAGAACAGTTCTCTTCGTGGCTCGATCCTTGATACAAAAATATTAAGAGTGACTTTCAACAAAAACCGAGTTATTTGAGGAAAGTATATTAACAGATTTAAGATTTTTGTCAGCTTGAGGAATATGAAGGACATTATTTAGGTGTAATGATCTGGTAGGGGTATGAACAATAGCATGACCAATATGTTTACTTTTTATACCTGCATCGCTAGCAGTGTGAATTTGTTCTTGTCCCATGTAGGCTTCACGTATGGTCAGTTTGTGTCACGCCCCGATTTTCGTTCGGGATTCAAAAATAATTTAATAATACATTTCTAGAAATTAAATTAAAAGTTAAAGCAATTTAATCAAGTGAATTAGTGAGGAAATTAAAATTTTTCTTTAAAAATCATGGCCGAAAATATTTTTTGTAATATTCTCCGTGCTTTAAAATATCCTCTAAAATTTCCCTAAACTTAATATCACAAAGTTCATTTAATCAATTAAAATAAATGAAAAACGAATTAAAACCACTCTCTCTTCCTTGGGCCTTTTTCGGCCCATTCCTCTCCTCTCTCCCTCCCTCAGCCCGCAACCCTTCTCCTCCTCAGCCGTCCTTCCTCTTCGCCAACCTCAGCTCCCTATCTCCTTCTTTCCCGGAAAAGTCTATTTCCTATCCCTCGCTTTTCCTTTCTTTCACCAGCCAAAGTCTATTTTGCCGCCCTATCTCTACAGTATCGTCTTCTAGCTTGGACAGAGCCTGTGTTCATCCCGATACCGGCGCCTTCCCCCACCAAATCCAATGCTCCCGTTCGTCCCAGACTAAAATTGATTGAGGGGAAATATTCCCCTTGTCCTCCTCTTTCTTTTTCCCCAAAAAATCGGACCTTATCCTTTTGAATATGACGCTGAATCGAGCTCAGTTCAATCTTATCTCTCCAAACAGAACCTTAGCATTTTCCGGCGACCTTAGGCATGGGTTGGGCTCGATCTCTACCTCCCGTGCATATAAAAAGGCTCCCCGTGCTCCCCTCCACCGTTTTCCCAATTTTCCCAAAGCCAGTGTCGGGTCCCAGAACTAATTACTTCGATCCGACTAAAATTAATGTATCAATCCCTGAATCAGTAAATATTGATACATGTAATACAATTGGTTCTTCATTGCATACGTTAAAGTTTACAATAATAGGGGTTTTACAAGGGTAGGTACTCACCTAATTAAACATAGGTGCTAATATTATACAGCGGAAGTTCTAGTACATTCTGACTAGGAAGGTATAACCTCTAGGGATTCTCTAAGTTATCAGAGTCATCGTAGTAATAGTCATAGGGGTCCTCTTCCTGACCCAAATCTGAAAAAGGGTTATAAGAGCAAGGATGAGTATTCACAATACTCAGCAAGTTATCATGGAAATATGTTATGCATTGGCATATAGTTAGGTTCTTTGCAAAAAGTAGTAGTAAACAATCTGTAAGAGTTATAGCAAGAATTTATAAATATGTAGACTTTAAATTTCTAACCAGGGTGCCATATGAGTCCCGGTACTCAACTCCATGAGTACGGCTATTCGAATAGTATTAAAGATATTCTACTGCAGCAGATGTACGCTTTACCCGCAGTCCACGACTTGCTGATAATCATCGGCTTTAGTCATGGCCCAGTATTAGGTTATTAACAATTGTGGCACCTGTTCCATGAACTTATATCCTCATATGCTCTGAACGTATTGTTAATAGTAGCAAGAGGAGTTCTGGTGTTCCCGAAGTATTTAAGGGGAACTGATCGTATGACACCACGTGATCTCGATCAGGGTTTAGAAATATACCATATAATTTATACTCGAGTATCACAAACCATTTACCTGTACATGGTAATGGTTAAAATTGCCCTTCGTGGCTATAGTTGCCTCCTGTGTGAGAACTTAAAAATAAGAACCACTATACAGAGGTGCCATATTGCTAATTAATATAATAACTAGGTCTGTTCCCATTCTAGAAACTGCGGTCGTACCCGTTCGTTCGACATAAGTACCTGATAATAACTATATCGATCGAGATAGTACTAGCCACCCGGAAATCATCCAATTCTAACGTACTGTTCCAATCTAAGTGTAAGATATTTTAACCAGATTGTAAGCGAAGTAAGCAATGCTAAATTATCTGGGTTTCTAGGGTTGAATTTTGCATATAAAATAGAATATTGAATAGAAGGCTATAAATAAATAATTTGTAAAATATAGGCTTAAATGATCAAAAGGCATATGGTAACTTGCCTTGCTCGATGTCCTGAGATTGATTGATATTATCTAGTGTGTCAGAAGAATCCTCAAGACCTAGGGTTAGACATATAAAATTCAAATTCAAAAGGAATTCAAATAAAATCCAAAAATAAGAAAAATAAGGAAAATAAAATAAAATAGAAAAATAACAAAAGGGGTCTCAAAAGATAAAGAATGATTTTAGAAGAATATTGGTCCAAGTTTTACTGGGATTGGATCTATATTTTAAAAGATATGGGCTTCTAAAGTTTGAAAATCAATTAAATGTGAAATGGTACTTTGTGTGGGTCCCACTTATCAGTCTCTCTCTCTCTTCTCTTCTTCAACCTCCAGCCATTCCCCAAATGCGGCTGGCGGTGCTAGGGTTTGGGATTGCGGCGGGGCTAGAGGGGAAAAGGGGTTGCGGCCGAGGAGGGGAGGGAGCTAGGGTTCTCCGACGACGGCGAGCGGCGACGGAGGAGTTAATTTGATGTTTGGACGGCTTAGCGGCTAGGGCGGCGATGTGACATGGTTAGGGCATAAAGGCGATTAAGGTGATACGAGTTAGACATGGCTCAGGGAGGGGTTCTAGAGCATCTACAGGGTACCTAGAAGGGTTTAGGCAGCTTGCCGACCTTCGGCAAGGTGCGGAATATACTTGCCGACGAGCACCTCCATTGGCGGCGGCCGTGTTCACGTCGGACAGCCCAAAGGGTGGCATGATAGTGCAAAGTGATTGCTAAAATGGAATCTAGGGAGTACATAGATGGTTAAAACGGAAGAACTCACCGAGATTGGTTGAAACAACGGGTTGCGGCCGGAAAAACTTCTCGGTGGCGAAGAACAGAGCAGAGCAGGGGCGACGGTGCTCGGCTCGGTGCGGCGAGGTAAAACTCGACGTAGGGCTTCGGTTAGGGCTCACTATGCTAGAACATGGTTGATATAAGGTGTTCTAAGGGGTATTTAGGATGGAGGATGGATGGAGAGGTGTGGAGTAGATCGTGCACAAGGTGTTCGACCGACGAGCGAGAGTGGTTGATGAGATGGATCAATGAAGCAGAGCTTCGGGGTTGTGGGGCAATGGTTGTTGATGATCGATGATGGAGAAGGAAGGGATTGGGGTCCTATTTATAGGGCCAGGAGAAGTAGATGAGCTCGGACGCCATCATCGCCACGGATGAGCTCAAGGATTGGATATGGCAAAGGTGGTAGAGGCTATGAGAGGGTGGCCAAGGTCAATTTGAGTGGCGGCAGGCCACGTTTGAAAACTTACCGACGAAGGATTGGCTTGACCACGAGTAGAAACAGCTGGCGACGTGTTGGCGCCAATCCGGGCGCGACGCGCGGTGGCGGCGAGGGTGTGGGGACACCCAATTTATGTTTGGTGTCCCGAAAATCCACTCGTGATCGTCCAGGATTTCGATCACGCACAGATTGATATACAGAACAACTTTCGATTAATTATACAAATTTGTTCATACAAACTAATCATACAACCGTTAAAGGGTGAAAAGATCCAAACTAATACATCCTTATTTGAAACACAAGAAAAATCCAAACTTTTAAGTTACTAAATTACAAATAATAAACTCCAAAGAAAATCCTTAGGCAAAAGCTCGAGTGTAGACTAGCCTGACTAAACTCGTCGTAGAAGTAGATCTCACTTCCTTCTGGTCTTCTTGTTTGCACAAATCCTCTATATGTCAAATTATGCAAGGGTGAGTACTTATGTACTCAGCAAGACATATTATAAATAATGAAATGTGAAGAGATATGAATAAATAAAACAATAATAAAGTAAAGGAGTAAATAAAACCATAATTCATCTTTATCCTTAACATTTTAGTTTGAAAACTACTTATACTTCAGGAGTAGGAATCACCCTAACGACACAACTCCAGAACCGGGAGTACGGCACATTCGAATGATTTAATTCACCTCTGCAGAGACTGTCCAGCTTTACCCGCACGATGCCCACAGCTAGCTAGGCTGAGAACAACAGAGCCATTCAAAGGTCCCACTTACTACTAGTTACTGCACAGTGGGGTCTTGGTTCATCATAGTGGTCGAACTCTTGCCAGGCCTAGGGCAAGGTATCTATATCATCACACTTTCAAGAATCCCATTGTTGTGAAACACTGCCGCCCAAACTCCTTACGCAAGTTCACCCCAAAACTGCTCATAGAGCCACCCAACAGTCTTTCATATAGTGGGACAATGTACTAGGCTAAGTCCAATTACTTGGTCGTGTGGATGGACGCAACTATGTCATTTCCCATGGTATAAGGGGATAATTATAATCCGCTTAAACCACCCAAAACTTTCCAAACTCCCCACATCATCTTCATCATATATCAACATTCATAAACCTCAATATCCACAATCACAACTCAGAAATGCGCATTTTAACCGGATTCCTAAATTTGTAAAGTTGTTTGGAATAGTAAATCACATAAACTGATAATCAATGCTTCTTTCTATAGTCTTATGCAATGATGCTTGAAAGTATTACCAATTATTCGAAATCACTACAGTGTTATTCTGAAGTATAACATCTACCCATGAGATGTTAAAAGAGTAAATATCATGCATCAAATTTAAATATGAAAATTATCTCAAGGTTTCTATATGATTGAAATTTTAGTTATGTCTTGCCTTGCGTCTTAAGATTTCCCGCGGCTTCAGCGTAGCCATCTGGGTCCACGTCAGCTCCTTAGATGCAGATAAAACTTGTTGTACGGTCTAATATTCAGTGGGGCCCACTTGTCAGGGTCTTCTTCCTCCTCTATTTCTTCTTCTTCTCTCCTTGCGGTACAGAGAAGAGGGAGAGAGAAGGCCGGGCAGAGGAGGGCGCGGCTTCGGGGCATGGTGCCTGACGGCGGCGGCAGCCAGAGGCGGCGCCGGAATTAGATCGGCCACCGGCGGTGGAGGGCAAATGCGACGGCGGCCGGAAGAGAAGGATTGGAGAGAGTGAGGATAAAGGGAGAGCTTGGAGGTAAACCAAGGGAAATTGGATGGAAATATTTGAAGGGAGATGAAATTTATAGGAAGTTGTTTGTGAGCCTTTTGAATTTTGATAAAGAATTTGAGTATAGAATTTTTAAAGTAAAAGAGGTTTGAAATATTTTTAAAATAAAACTAAAGATGTTTATTTTGAAATATAAATTTGAAAAAGGATAAGAATGGAAATGCTCCAATCTTATAGAATTCAATAAGAACCAAATATAAAACTTGTCAAAAAGATTTTCTCTAATATTTTTAAAATGTAAAATTGAAATAGTCGGATGGGTGAAAATGAAATACAAATAATTAATCTTCTAACTTTGGACAAATTTTTGGGATGGTGGCAAAATAGATGGAAGGGAAGCAAATAGGATTTTAGCCCCAATATATGTGGTATGGATTCTCGGTGATTTATTGGTCGGCTAATGGAAATTGAATTTTGTATGGAAGGGATTGAAAATAGGTTTCTTAACACAAGAGCAATCATTCTACTATTTGCAACAATATTATTCTTGTGCCAAGGATGTGATCAAGCCATGGGAATCAAACTAGTGGCTCGATCAGAATAGGAATTTGATCCCAGAATATTTTGGATCGATTAAAAGGAGACAAAGGTTTTCAGGGATAGGTTTAGATTGGGGTTGATCCAAAAATAAGTTCCAACAAAAATAAAATGGATAATTTGCATGTAGAGGATTTCAAAGGGAAAATATTTGTTGGAGGATAAACTGGATTTGGAAGTATATGTGGATGGGAATTTCTACAGGAACAGAATTGGTGGTAGATTGATAAATTCTAAAGAATGGGTATGTTGACTCAAAGGGGGATTGAAATGATATTTTATGGACTATTGGAATATTTAGGTGGAGATCCAACTCTGAGGAAATTGGAAATTATCATTTTATGTACTGTAGAGATAGTTGAGTGGACTTTAAAAAGGGAAGTATTTGGTGGAAGATAAAACTGGATTTGGTGGTAGTGTGGTAAGCTCTAAATGAAAAGGTATTAACTCTAGAGAGATTGATATTTCATGTGCTCTAGAGATGGTTGAGCGGAAATTAAAAGGGTATTTGTGGATGTTGGAGATGTTCGGTAAAGTAGTCAAAGGAAATATAATCTAGAGCCAAAGTTAGAGATTAAAGAAAATAGATAGAGAGGTTTTGTAAAATTTAAAAAGAGCGATTAACTTTGCAAATAAAGTTTAGATCCAAATTAAACAAGAGATTAAAAACAGGATTACTCCAACGGAAGAATCAAGAAGAACATGACTTAAAATATTTCGCAAAAATTTTCCCCTAAAATTTGAGTCCGTTATAGATCCACCCCCCTTAAAGAGAATCTCGTCCCCGAGATTCCGCTGAAAGGAGTTTAGCTCTGTAAACTTATTGCTACGACTTTGACCGTTTTGTCCATCATATTTCTTGTTTTCCAAATTTTCTTTCTCACAGTCTATTTAGGCACTTCTTAACATGTCAAGTCATTTCCTTAGAATTGCTTGATCCGCTGACTTTTTCTTTTACTTTTCCATGGACCTTGATATATTCTTTGAAAATGTCTTCCAACCATAATCTATACTTGTACATACTCCTTCATGGTGATCCTTTTGTAAATATTCTCCCAAAATTTACTATCTTCCTTTATCTTCACATGAAATAATAGGGTTCTTGGGATATCCCATTTGATAGTTATTTCCACAACATCAAGTAAGGTTGAAGGCTCAAGACATGATAGTCGAAATTTCAAAAATCTTATAATTCATTAGAGAAATCTTCCATCTCCTTAGCTTTTGTGTTCACATCCTTTGGAGTATATCATGATCCCGATCAAAATATGATCCTTGTTTAGTTTATTCCATGAATTCCATTCATGTAATAGGATCCTAGTAAGTCCGTATAGCATCATAATTTGTACAACAGGCGGATTCATTATCTGCATTTAATATCTTCTCAGTATAACGGATCCAACCATTAGCTTTGAGAGATTCGGTAGCTCCATGTAATATAGGTGACTTGATCTTCTGGAAGTCTAACCATTTGTTTCCAGATGGTTCTTCTCAAATTGTGACTCTTGTAGAATTGCTTATCTATTGCTCAAGCAAAATTCTTTTTTGAATACTGCTATTTCTTCCATGGTTGCGAGAACTTAAGCCAAAATCACCATTACTTTCAGAATTTGACATCTTAATTTCTGCCCTGAACAGTCAAACATGCAGCGGTTTTTCATAAAATTTTACAAAAACCCATAAAATTAAAGCGAAAAATACAAATTTTCGCAGCACAAACAACATTTTTCAAAAAAAAAAATCAAATTTCAGAAGCAATTCAACTCGGCAGTCATCTAATAAATGGGAGGAACCTAATTCCTATATGTTAAGCACAATTTTAAGCCTAAGTTTGTCCTTATGTTTCATTCTAACCAATCTAGGTCAGCCTACAGTCAAGCTGAGCTCTGATACCAAGTCCGTGGGGACACCCAATTTATGTTTGGTGTCCCGAAAATCCACTCGTGATCGTCCAGGATTTCGATCACGCACAGATTGATATATAGAACAACTTTCGATTAATTATACAAATTTGTTCATACAAACTAACAATACAACTGTTAAAGGGTGAAAAGATCCAAATAATACATCCTTATTTGAAACACAAGAAAAATCCAAACTTTTAAGATACTAAATTACAACTAATAAACTCCAAAGAAAATCCATAGGGAAAAGCTCGAGTGTAGACTAGCCTAACTAAACTCGTCGTTCAAGTAGATCTCGCTTCCTTCCGGTCTTCTTGTCAGGGTCTTCTTCCTCCTCTATTTCTTCTTCTTCTCTCCTCCTTGCTGTACAGAGAAGAGGGAGAGAGAGGGCCGGGCAGAGGAGGGCGCGGCTTCGGGGCATGGTGCCTGACGGCGGCGGCAGCCAGAGGCGGCGCCGGAATTAGATCGGCGGCCGGCGGTGGAGGGCAAAGGTGACGGCGGCCGGAAGGGAAGGATTGGAGAGAGTGAGGATAAAGGGAGAGCTTGGAGGTTGAATTGGATGGGGGAAAAATGGAAGGCTCGCCGGTTTTTATAGGTGTCGAAGGCGGTTGTGGAGAGGAAGTCGACGACGGCACGGCGTGGCGTCGAGAGAGGAGAAGGTGTGGCGGCGCTGGGTGTCTTCGTCCTATTTGTCGATGAATAGTGGCTTGGTGGCGGCGGAGGCTCGTGGCAACGCGTAGCCATGCAGGTGGCACGACGTCGTGCAGCGGCGGCGAAACAGCGAGCGACGACGGCAAGGCGGTGGGCGACGGCGGCTGAGCAGCGGGGTCCGCGGAATGGCGCCGGCGGTGGTGGCTATGGGGGCGACACGGGGTGCCCCCGGTTTCGATAAGGCGGCGCGGCAAGGTGGTGGCGTCGGATTGGCTGTTATAGAGATTAAAAACAGGATTACTCCAATGGAAGAGTCAAGAAGAACATGACTTGTTACAGAGGGATACTCCAATGGAAGAATCAAGAAGAATCAAGAAGAACATGATTTTTCCCTAAAATTTGAGTCTGTTACAGAGGGTTAAAATAGCCGACTCAGGGGTGATTGGTTTGAATTGTGTGCGGCAAGAATTGGCGCGATTCACCCCGGGTAGAATCAAAATCAGACTCGGCGGCGGCTTTGGATGGGATCGCACGGTGTCGAGCGGCGATTTCTTGCGGCGGAGGTCGTCCCGGCTTTGATGCCGTCAAGATTGGTGCGGCGACGGCAGTCTGAGGGCGACGGCGCGCCAAGGCAGTCGGGCACGCGCGAGCGATTCCGAGGTCGACGCGCGACAAGATAGGACTCCAGGGCGGTGCATGCAAGGGGAGCAAAAGGCCAACTAAACAACAGTTTTTGAGTGGGATGTGGTCCCCAAGGACCAAACCTAGACATTGAGAAAGATTGGGTTGAGGTTGGGCTGTGTTAGTTGGGCTAGACATTCTGTCGAGCACCTAGTGTGCAATGAACAGTAAAATTCAGAAATTTTGAATATTTTTCCTAGAGAAGATTTGAATTTAAACTATGAATTTGGAAAGGTTTCACTAGGGTTTAGAGTATAGCAAATCCTCACTACTATTAGGGTAAACTAAGGAAATAATCTAAAATTTGAAATTTGAGAGAATTTGCTCAAATTCACTAAGGTTTGGAATAAAGGGAATAATTAGGGTAAACAATTAGGGTTCTAAGAAGTAATACTTGAACCAATTAAGAATCAAATAATTTTTTTTTGAAGCACACTAAATTAATTAAAAGCCAGCATGATGTAGTCAAATTTTAGTTTAAAATTTGAGGATGTTACAGCCGGTGTGCCCTCTAGCCACTCCCTCGCCGCGAGCCAGCTCGCTGCCGCTCGCTGGAGCACTCCAGCCGAGTGCCGCCCCCCCCCCCCCCCTAGCCGCTGCTGCGTTGCGCTGCCACCATCGTTGGCTTCGCCGTGCCTTGCCACACCCTGGCCACAACTCCATTTCCCCCTATTGCCACCGAAACACCATGTCCACCGTACCACCGAGCCGTCACCTCTTCCACCACCTCCAGCCGCCGTTTACCGCCATCTCTGGCCACCTCAAGCCGCGCCGTTGCCACTGCCATGTTCGTGGTGTCATGACACCCATCAGCCGCCACTTCGCCAGGGTCCAAGGCAGATCTTGGGCTACATTCTTATCCCGTAAGCTGATGAAGGTGGGCGCAGGACCCACCAAGGTGGGACCCCTTGCCACATCAGTCTGGGTGTGCTTTCTATTTTTAAGGATGGTTTAAGTATGCCATTTATTTTATTTATAATTGTTTTGCTAGGAAGTGGGTACCCTAGTTGCCATTTCACCGACAGCAATGATAATAAACTCAGGGGAAAATAACATAGAAAACATTTCATTTGCATACATACTTATTATATGTGAAAAAACATATATATAAATTTTATTGGAAGATTGTATGGTTCCACCATTGTGTCTTTGCTATAAACATACTCAGAAATACTGGCAATATTCTGGAACTCATGTTTATCTACATGATTTGGCTAGAATCTCACTCGATCAATGGTGTAGATGCATCCTTGATTGTGTAGGTTATTGAACCTTTCAAATGTTTTGTGCCCACACAAAAGATTAATCATGCCCAACCGATAGAGGATATCATTGTTACCAAACCAAGAAATTACGAGAACTCTCAGATTCACTAATTCACCAATTCCCCTTAGACTTACCACCGAGATTCAGCAATTCACCAATTCCCCTTAGATTTATCACTGAGCTAAAGCATATATCAAAGTTTCTAAATTGTGTAAGGACTTTATCTTTTGGGTCCTGTCAGTCAACCTTGTAATTAGAGCTATTAGTAGGTGCAACAACACAAAGAAAATCCACCACGGCACAATATCGAGTGACAGAACACTATATTACGCACTACCCAAGTCTAGTACCTTTTTGGAGGGGCCAATATGAGATGAATATGTGCCTCACCAATAACTTTAAAATATCTCAAATGACACAATTTGCATATTGTTGTGAGAGTAGGATGAGATGGACCAATATGATAATTAAGACATAGTTTTCAGATTGAATTAAAGAGATAAAAATGAAGCACGACTAGCAGCTCACTAAAAATAACTAGCGATCGAATATGTTACATGCTTACTCTGGGTACAGTTGTTGCCATGTTTTGATTTGTGTCATACAAGACCAATCAAAAGATACCAAGAAATCCTAGATAGAGAACAATTAGTTTTATAAGAAACCTAGATCTAGGATTACTACAAATTTTATTAAAGCAAGCACAATAGTCATGCAAAGCTTCTCCATATTCCATCTCAAATCTAAAATACTTTTTAAAAACATCTTTGCGCGGTTACTTTATGACCATATTCAACGTCTAAAGTGTGGTTGTACCAACAGATACTATACAAATTAGAGTATTCATGTTGGCAAAGTTATACAAAACTAATTTATCATACGTTCTCACGGTCAAAAGCAATATGGTAAAGTGTCATGAGGGTAGTTTCATGATTTATAAATTTGTTTCCAATCTTATTATTCAAATGCTTAATTTATCTCTAGTTTATGATGGAATTTAAACAAAAAAACATAAGTATTATAAGAGCAAACGGGATAAATAAACCATCATTCTATTAGGAAATACAAATATGACATGAGAGGAGGGTGCGCATGCCCCACGTGTGTGTGCGGCTAAGTGCAGAAAGACGTTATCTTTTGGATTTCGTCAGACTACCTTGTCCTTGGAGGTATAGTCAGATGCAACCAACAAGGCAAATCCATATCATCGAGTGGAAGATTAATATTTTCTGCACTACCATTGGAGTTGCCCAATATGAGTTGGAAGATGTGCCTCAATTTGAAGTTGCCCAATATGAGTTGGAAGATGTGCCTCAATATGAGTTGGAAGATGTGCCTCAATTTGGAGTTGCCCAATATGAGTTGGAAGATGTGCCTCAATATGAGTTGGAAGATGTGCCTCAATCTTCACAAATGACACAATTTGAAGATTGTTGTCAAAGCAGTTTGAGATGGACCACTACGATAATTAAGAGAGAGAACTCAGGTTGACTTAAAGTGAGAAGCATGAAGCACAAATGACAACTCACAAAATAACAACAAACGATCAAAAATGTACCATAGTTACTCCGGGTACAGTTGTAGTGATATTTTGATTAGACCCATACAAGACCATTCAAAAGATACCAAGAAATCTTAGATTGAGAATAATTAGTTTCACAAGGCTCATCAACAGATCTAACATTACTAAAACAAATTTATTAAAGCAAGCATAATAGCCATCCAATGCATCTCCATGCTTCATCTCAAATATAATGAAAATATCTTTAAAAACATCTTTGCGCGGTTCCTTGATGTCATACATACCTTGATGACAATATTCAATGCCTAGAGTGTGTTTTGTACCGATGGATGCTACACAAACTAGAGAGTTTATGTTAGTAAAGTTACACAAACTCTACAGAGACAAACCTGATCTATCAAACATTCTTGCAGTCACAAGCAACCTGGAAAAATATCATGAGTGTAGCTTTTTGGTTTTATAAATGTGTTTGCGCAAATTTATTAACTTTGGAAATGATTATTTTACCACTAGTTTGTGATAGAATTTAGACGATAAAAAATAATATAAGTGTCAAAAGAGCGAGGAGATAAATAAACAATCATTCTTTTAGGAAATATAAATATGGCTTGAGAAGAGGGGCCACATGCTCCACATGTGTGTACGCTTGATGATGGGGCTTGTTTAGGCTAGACAGTAGTAGAGAAATCGATAGAGATGGGAGGATGTATTACTAATATGCAAATACGAATACACTAAATATATGTTGGTCCAGACAACCTAAGATAGCTCTTTCCGTCAATAAAAACCAACATGGACATATCATAATATGCACACAGTTACACAAAAACTCTCACATTGCAACTATGCACATAGTGCAACTAGCCTGATGATCCTTAAACCATTGTGATATTGATGGGATATGTTAAACATGATCACAAGACAATACCACTAAAAGGTAAAATATCATGTCATTTCTACTCAGTGTTGTAATCCACTAAACACATTACATGTTTTCTATTATACTAGTTACATGCCCGTGTGTTGCTACAGAACTACAATCGACGTGTAAATATGTGTATTCCTAAGATACAAAATATCTCTTATTACACCAAAATAAATGAACAAATTATTTTTTTTCAAATAATTACACAAATAGATGGAAACACAAATTGGATAGTAATGATAATAAACTCAAGGGTCACAATATATAGAAAATAATTGGTACCCATTCATACTTACATTGCATAAAGATTGTAAGGTTCAACCATTGTGTCTTTGCTAAGAACACACTCAAAAGTATTTGCAATATTCCGGAACTCTGTAGCATTTTTCAAGATTTGACTGGAACCTCACTCGGTGAATGGTGTAGATGCATCCCTGATGTAGTAGGTTATTGAACAATTCAATGTTTTGTGCCCACGCAATGACCTCTATCATACATCCCTTAACATCTTGATATCACAAAGTTAATGTTTAGTTTCAGTACACATCATTTTATTAGCGTCTTAACATCTTATCTAATATCCATAGGGATATTATTGGTTGATGGTTTTATGCACTGTTGGTATTTCTTACGATCACAGATAGAATCCGTATAAGCACGGATATACCGATGTAGCACTTCCCCTATAGAGTATTCCAAGGGTATCGATTCCAAGGGAACATGTCTGATTATCTCTTCCTCCAGTTTATCCAAGGACACAAGATAAATATGTGTGATTATCTCTTCCTCCAGTTCATTCAAGGACACAAGATAAATATGGGCAAAGGGTAGAGAGGATTTTCTAGTGAGAAACAGTGTCTAAGGAAAGCTTAATTTTAATCCTAACGCGATACTTCATGCACTGCCAACCCACTGTTCCCAGATGTCACTCTACTATGTACCCGGACAAGGAGAACAAGTGCTGTTCAGGGCTATCACCACCTCTACACCCACATCTAACGTACTGTGCGATACGCAGCAACCACTGAAAATTAATTACCCAGACATCACGTCTACGCTATTAATAACTACTCTAGTGCAAGCTAAACACTAAAGAAATCACTATATAATTAATGGACTATAGTGAACAATAATCCCGTATGCTTATTAGGAACTAACCAAGAATAATTCTCACAAAGCAAATCTTAATTACTCAGAATTATATTTCTATTGAACCAGAGTAATTAACAAAGTATAAGAATAAGGAGAGGATTATTGACAACTCCGAGATTCCTCCGACTTCTTCTACTTTACTCTCTCCCTATTCTAAGTATACTATAAAACATATAAAGAACCTAAAGTATACTTAGAGCCTCTTGTAATTCAGCTCTACATCTTGGTCTGTGTTTACAAGTGAGGATGAGAGGGGTATTTATAGATGGAGAAGTGCCTTGGGAGTGTGGAGATACTCCAAGCATCCAAAGAGCATCTTCTCTTTTGTCATGCCAAGTGTCCATACTTACGACGGTTTCTACTGTTGAAAACGGCCAAAACCGTCATTGGGAAGCGGATTGCTATCGAACACAACTTGGACCTGGGCCAGCGGCCTTCGTGAGGGTTCGGCCGAACTTGGGATGGCTCCATTCGCTCCGGTTTTCGGCATGGACACTCATTTTGGGCCTCTCAATCCATTGGTATGAATATTTGGCCCATTTGGAGGTGTTTAATTGGGTTTTTGGGGTCCAAAACTCCATAAGTTCGGATACGAGTTTGATTATCATCCTCCTTCTTCTATATTTCTTCTCAACTAAGGTAGTTTGTCACCTGCATATGAATATACACCAATACTCGTGAAAATTGTTAGAAATCAGCCCTACCACTATGTTGGATGTTTTATATTTATGGTCTTATGTAGGTATGGACGGCGTTAATTCGGTACTTAACAGCCGTCAACATGCACGTGCATCGGCATGGAACTTTACATCCACTTTGAGAACAATATTCTATACCCTGTAAATGTCCCCGAACTCTAGATCATCAAATTTCTTGCATCTAAATTGTATAATAAAAGAATTAGTTATAGGCAACTTTCTTATGTTGTAGCTTAATAATTCTTTTGAATACCTTAAACTCACCAAGGTAAAACAACCCACTGGTGGAGAAAGCCTTTTTACTCCCGGTTGGTAACCCCCCTATAGTCCCAGTTTTCCAACCGGGAGTACGAATCCGGGACTAAAGATCGTTATCTTTAGTCCCGGTTCAAATACCCGGGACTAAAGATCGATCTTTAGTCCCGGTTGGGTAGCACTTTTTTTTCTTTTGCCAGATTTAATCTCTATATTTTCTCCCGAATCTAGTGCCATGTATATCCCTAAATCAATCCCCAAATCCCCAATTCAAAGTAACATCCCAAATTTTTAAGTTACTTATAAATATAAATCAAATACATCACAAATCCTAAAAAAATACACTCAAATCAAATACATCACAAATCCTAAAAATACACACAAATCAAATACATCACAGATTATACATCTCATATGTATGCAATGAATCACAAAATTACACATCTCAATCAATCACAAATTGTCAAAAAAAAGGAAAAGTCCGGCCGGCAGTCGAGAGGGCACGGCTGCCGCCGGACGCGCCCCCGCCGGCAGCCGCCGCGCACGGCACCTCCGGTCGCCCGCCATGGTCGCCGCCGGGCCGGCCCCACCGGCCGCCGCCACGCGCGGCGCCGCCGCTCACCAGCCCGGCGCCACCCGCCATGGCCGCCGCCCCGCGCGGCACCGCCACCGCCGCCGGCCACCGGATGGGAAGTGAGGGGGAGGAGAGGGGAGAAGGAAGGGGAGGAGGGGAAGGAGGAGTTACATCTGTGAAGAGGAAGGGGAACGGATCTGTGAAGTGTAGGAGAGGATAAGGGATAGGGATTATATACTACGTATTAAATTTTAGTCCCGGTTGGTAATACTAACCGGGACTAAAGATCAATATAATTTTTAGTCCCGGTTAGTATTATCAACCGGGACTATAAAGATGATCTTTACTCCCGGTTGGTGTCACCAACCGGGACTAAAGATCCTCAGCCCCTGACAGACTACTGACACGGGATGAACTGGGAGTAAAGATGATTCTTAGTCCCGGTTGGTGCCAACCGGGACTAAAGATCATAAAATAGCTGTGGTGTTTTTAACCGGGACTAAACATCATTTTTAGTCCCGGTTTTTATTGCAACCGGGACTATTGTGGATTTTGGCCGACCGACGATAGATGGTTTCTCCACCAGTGACCTAGGAGCCACGAAAGCTTTCGTTTGAGATATAGTTATAGACGCCATTGAACTATCCAGAGAATAAATCAAAGAGGACTAGCTTCAAGTACAGAGGTGTTCTATTCGAGCTAAATATGTTTAGCCATATTAGTGCTACGTCTAGGGCATTACATGGTATTTAGCTATTCAGAAGATGAATGTGAGCACACAATGCAGGCATTACCAGACTAAAGAAGTGTCCTTTGTCACATCCTTATTTTCGTTTCAGGATTTATAAATTATTTAATAAATTATTATTAGAATTTATATTAAATATTCATTAATTTAAAAGTGAAGCTAAATGTGGGAAATAAAATTTTCTAAATATAAAGCATGGCTGAATTTAATTTTTATTATACTCTCCGTGGTTAATTATACTCTCTGGAATTTTATCGGATTTTTCGGAGCTCAACTCCTAATTTTAATAATACAAAGAAAATTTCAGAAATTATTTAAATATTGAATTAATCATTAAGTGATCTGGATATAATTTTTTTAAATACTTATAGTGTTCAAGTACTTTCAGGATTTTTCTTGAAATTATTCGAGCACTGGAAGTATTTTTAGCAATTCAAAGATCATTTCAGTGATTAATTTAATTGGAAAAGTAAATTAAATCCCCTTTTCCTTTTCAGTCTGAAACTAGAAAAGTTCACCATCAGTCCTCGGCCCATTCTCTCTTCCTTTCGGCTAGCCTTATCCCTCCTCCAAAGTCCATTTCGTCTAGTAAAGGAAGCTCATAGAGAAAGTCTGCTTTACCTTCTTCGCTACTGTTCATCTTCAACCTCTGGCTGCCGAACTGAGACCGAGTTGGCTCGGTTTTTCTCCTCCAAATCGGGCCTTATCTCTCGTGTATTCTGAAAATTAGCTGAGGGGATTTGTTTCCCTTATCCTCCTCTATCTCCTCCACCGAAAATCCTATTTTATCCCTTTGAATTCGACGCGAATTTGGATTCGTTTTCAAGTTTATCTCTCCACCAAACCCTAGGTTTTCCCGGCGCGATTCCTTGCGTTCCAAGCCTGATCTCTCTCTCCCGTGACTATAAATAGAGTCCCCTCCCTCTCCTCTTTCGTTTGCCAACCTCGCCCGAGCTCGCCATCGCCCATAGCGCCCTAGCCGCGTCTGCCCTAGCGTCGCCGTCGCCGCCGAGTTTCCAGCCGCACCGCGCCGCCTTTGCAGCCGCCTTCTCGGGTCGCCGTCACCACCATCGGGTTCGCGAGGAGGATCCGCACACCGTCCACCACTCGGCCGAAGCCGAAGCCCACCGGAGCGCCACCGACGCCGTCAAGCTGAGCTCGTCACCGCCTCGATCTCGTCGCCGGCCGTCTCCCGTAGTCGTTCGTCGTCGTGCCGCCCTTCAATGAGTTCCCCTCGTCGTGCTCTTTCTTTCGGTGCCTTCAGTTTGCGCCGCCGTGCCCTAGTTCGCCGGCGACCGTGTGGTTCAGTCCCTTGTTTCGGTGATGATGTCATGCCGACATCATAAAGCCCCTTTTCCCTTCTAAAAATAAATCTTAATTGTGTCATAAATCGTTAATCCTTTTCTGTTTAAGGCTAAAATCAGTTTAATCTTGTAAAAATCCATAACTAAATCATATGAAGTCGGAATGAGGCCGTTCAAGTCTCTAAATTCATATAAAATCATGATCTACATGTTTGTTTACTTTTTATGTACTGTTGATTTGGTTTTTATTAGTATTTTTCTTCGTTTTGCGTGTTAGCTTGTCGTTTCCATCGTTGCGAAGGTTCGTGAGTGCGTTGGAAGTGGTTCAGAAGATTTATTGAAGACCGATTATAGCAAGGCAAGTTACACAGATCCCAAACACAATCCTTAGAGCATGTTGATTCTATATTTAAATTCTCTATTTATTTTAACTGTGCATTTATTTTCGAATGTCACCGGGTGGTGTGAACCTATTCCTTTGTTATGACCAATTTGCATTGAATACCCTATTCCTTGATACCTCGGGTAATAAATTGATTAGCTTGAACCTTATATATTGGTTTGGTTCAGTTAAATGCTATATATATATAATTGCTTAGCCATGCTTAGAAACATTAGCTCATTAATGGGATGAATCACATTACATTATTATTTATGGGTATATTTAATGGTAGCTCACGATGATTAATCGTGTTATGAGAGTTAATTGATAATTAAAATTTGACAATGGTGGGTAGTGAGCATATGGTTTTGAAGGTCGTGCTCTTGACAATTAAGTACCGATTCGCAAGCTACTGTTGTGAGACATTAACCGTACCAACCACAAGCCAGCGTGGGCAACGGCTTTACCTTTTGTATAGCATGGTTCATTACGGGGTGCTAGACTGAGAAGCGGCAGAGAAGTCCGTGGGGGTCACTGGGGAGTCCATGCCTCTGGTTATTGAGGGGGGTGATTATGATCCAGGAACGGTGCACTGTGGTGAGTTGTGTTATGCAGAGGGTATTGTCATAGCCTCTACTCGGTACATTCCAGTATCGCGACGCATGGTAGACATGATGTTGAGGCTGTGTCTTGTGGGTACAGTGGTACAACTCTGGCAAGAGTAAAACTATTCGAATAGTCATGCCCGCGGTCATGGGCAGGTTGAGCAATGTTTTTCGTGATTAGTCTCACACCTCTCACAATAATTATTGATGCTATAACTGGTAATAATTTGCTTAGCTCCTGGTTTGGAGTTAGATCTGTACACCCGAGTTTACTGTTTTACTATTCTTAAATATTTACTAAATGCTGCTTTTGCAAATGAGCCTATATTATGCCATCCTTTGGTATCCTTGTGCACTTGCATATTTGTTGTGTGGCTTGTTGATTATATCATATGCTCATTTTTGCAATAATCAATCAAACCTCAGTTGAAGAAAAAGGATCCAGAAGAAGAAGACGTTTGGCTTATACCCCAGTTGAGCTGCCTGTGGGAGTGGAGCCGGAGCTTCGCTAGATTTTATTTTCCGCTGCAGTTTTCTTCGTTGTGAGCACTAAGTGCCTTTTCAGTAAGTGTTAATCGCTTTAGTTATTTTGATGGATTTGTATATTAAATTGTCAGTTTGTGTACCTCGGCTGATTCCTGGACGAGGATTTTATGCACAAATAAGTTCGGAAATTACTTGTGAATTTCCGGGCGTGACATCCTTCCACACACACAACATTACACAGGAAGCAAATCAGCTAAACATCACAATCAACACCAATCAACAGAGCTAATACTCGCAGGTTTTCATTTGATTTAACTAGTGCTACCATGGGTCAAATTATTTAGATCGGAGTAAAGCTGGGAATTCCTTGTGCATCAGTGTAAGTAGTAAGATGATTTAGAGAGGAAATGAACAGAGCATTACAAATTATGATTCTTAATGCTTCACTGACTTGTTGAACTATCATAATGGACATAATTAATAGGCGATACAATTGAACCTGTGCACAATTTACCTTCTCCCTCTTCTTCAATTTTGCTTCCCTAGCTTGCAGTTCCTTTTTCCCTATTCTTTAGGTCCTAAGCTGACTGAAATTATTTTTGATAGATATAGTTAGAGGGCTGGCTGTATATACATGCAATTATTGGTTCGTTTGGCTGGTTTTTTTCCTGGTTTTTCACGATAGGGATAGCGTGGGAATAGGTGGACTGGTTCAGCTTCTTGTGGTTCCTTTCACGCATGCACGTAGATGGGGAGGGGTGGAGGAGAACTGGATCTTCAAAGTAGTAAGATGTGTGTCCACTACAGCTGAAAAGGTGACATGAGATTGTAGCCTCTTTTAACTGCCAGGGATGTCTGCCTAGCAACAAGACTCTCGGTCATGCATGAAAAATAAATGTAGATTAAAACAAGCAATAAGTTCATAGTACCCCTAATTATATATCATGTTTCTCTAAATTATATTACGCATAAGTATTTTATTTACACCCCCCCCCCCACAACTATCCATTCAATTTACTGGTAGGTTCAAATCGAGGTGGGTTTTCTGTTAGGAGATTAGACTGAACGTGATAATGTATCGATCACAGAGCGATTACATATAAAGGCCTCGTCTTTCCATAACAATTGAATCAGGAGGATAAGGAAAGAGAGCCAGGGAAGGATAATATGCAAAACATACTCTAACACCCCTCATATTCGCAGCGTTGCTGAAACATACATTGAGACTAGAGAGGAACTCACTGAAGACCATTGTGGGGAGACCTGTGGTGAAGACGTGGGCACATGAAGACCATGTATGGCCCCAAACGCTATTTTCTCTCGTACAATGTGAATGTCAATCTCAACATGTGTTCGTATGCTAGTGCTGCACTAGATTGGACGAGAGTTAGACAGCATTGACATTCCCACAATACACTAGAGTGGCCTTCGATCGTGGAGCTATTGGTATTTGATACGGTCATAGAAAAATCCGCTAGCACATGGATACCTTTGTAGTACTTCACCTGATATTATTCCAAGGACATTGAATCACAGGTAACGTGTGTGTATAATCTAAGAACATGATTCATCCAAGGATAACAACTAAATGGAAGGCTTAGGAAAGAGATAACTATTACTCCCTCCATTCCAAAATATAAGGCACAACCACCCTTAATCCAAAGACCAATAAATAATTATTATCATCTTGTAGTTTGGATCATCCTAATAAATACTAATGCATGCATCCAATAGGATTAGATAACATAAGAATGGAGGATTTAAAAAAGTAATAATTTAATGCAGAAGATGTTATAGTTAATTGAATGCCTGCATGTATGACTTATATTATGGAACATCTAAGAAAAGTGGTTGTGCCTTATATTATGGAATGGAGGGAGTATGTCTTAACAAGCTTAGGAAAGAGATAACTATTATGTCTTAACAATCTTAACTAAGTTATGGTACAACTCTATCAGTTGCTTTGAGCACTGACTCTCCCCAGGTCTGCTTGGCTAAGTCCGTCCTATAGCTCTATGATGTACCCGAATGTGGAGGAATACGAAGGACGGATAGGGTTGTCACCACCTGCCGCCTATCTCACTTTCCGTGGAGCACACAATAAACGAAGGTAACGTCTAACATAGACACCACGCCTATGTTATGGATTACTACTCTAGCCTCAGCCAAGAATTTTCTTCTTTACTCAGAGTCTTAGTACTAGAGTACTTCGTGTAAATATTATGCAATGAACCGCAATGATGAGAAGCTATCTTACATAAATAATAAAAGTAGATATGAGAGGAAATCACAAATACTTTTTATATAATTGAAGTATCCATCGACGTACAAGATCGGAGAGAGTGCCGACAACTCCGGCACTCCTTCAATTCGGGATTCCACTAGAGAGAGTGCCAACATCTCCGGCACTCCTCCGGAACACCTCCGGAGAGAACTCTGACACCTGGGGCACTACTTTCGGAGCTTCCCCTCACTTTCTTCCTATATATCTAACTCTACTATAGAGTAGCCTAAATATCAAAACGAGTTGTACTCCACTTGTGCAATTTCAGAGTGAGAGTTTCTCCTTCTTATATAGTGTTGTAATGACGGTTTTGATGAGGAATGTTAGGTCCCAATCTTCCGATAGGTATTGATCAGCAGTCGATTTGGGCGGAGTTGTGACACAACTCGATTCGGCTTCTGAACGAACACGCTACTGAGCTCCGCAATCGCAGCACCACGTCTCCTCTGGTTATCAACCGTGCCAAAACCCAGTTGACCTCGCCGAGAAGGCTAATCCCTGCATGCGAATCGAAGAACACAAGCAAGAACAAGATAGATTGCAACCAAAATGCATATGAATGATTAAGCACTTGAATTTGGGGTTCCACAGACCGATCTAGCAGCGAAACTATTCTTGACAGAATATTCTAAGCAAAACCCGACTCTAAACGATGACGGCTACTGAATAAATGTGATTAGGGATGTCCTAGGGTTGCCCTAGGGCGCACACCCCCTTGGGCTAAGCCCACGACACAATTACAAGGCCCAAAACCCAAATCAGATTCGAACTGGATGAGATACATGGCTTGTTTTGCAGATTCCTGGCAGCTCAGTAGGAATTTTGACGTGGAACGAAAACCATCTGAAACTAGACTCCATAAGCTTTCCAACAAGTACTTATGGGCCCCGAAATTCTTTCTAGATCAGCGGCTAGGTCCGTTTGAAGTTGATGCTGTTAGGAGGTCCGAATCCGAATCCAAAACGTGTAGAACCTCTTCTCTTCTATGGACCAAAGTGACGTGGTGAGATGAAAGAAGACTTGGAGAAGGTCTTAGTTTGGTCCCCAATCAACTTCTTCAATCATCCATGCATTTCTTACGCTCGGTCTCTTTTCTTTCGCCCAAGCAAGTACCTCTGCAAACGAAAACAGACAAAACTCATTGTGTAGCAACGTTTGTTCAAATATATAATAAGTAAATCTAATATAGAACATATACACCTTTGGTTGATGAATACATAAGATAGTCATGGTTATATCCGTCCTCGGTTTCACCTTGTCATGGAGCGTATTGAACTTATCTTTATTTAACACAACATCGGGTGAGGAACATTTCTTGATGGCCATATGGTTGGATCCTGTTGATGGAAAAACACGAGGCCTGGGAGATCTACTTAACTCCAGTGCAGGTCCAAAAGCTTGCCGAATTCCCAAGTGTGGAACCAATCATAGAAGACGATGGAGAGGAACGCACCCACCGCAGATGCACATCCTATGGAGAATATGCTTCCACACCAGCCGACGCAGGGGCAAAGCTATCAGCTGAACTGCTTAAGGTTGGTTCTGCAGCTTTTATGAAGGCTTTCAGAAAGATGCTCGAATTTGGTTCCCCTAAGAAGACTCAGCACTTCTAGAGCATCCATCGGACTTTAGATTTGAAGATATCAACCATGAAAGATACCAAAAGTCTTCTCGGCTGCCATCAGCCCATGCATCCTTCCTGTTGGCATTCATCAAATGTGAAATATTCAAGTCTCCTACGAATTCTATCAACCAATGAGCTCGGCCAGGCAATTTGGAATGGGCCAACTCCCAATCGGCTTATTCTTTGTTGACAAGATTCAATGCCGAGGGGAAATTTCGTCAACCCTGATGATGGATCGGCTACTCAATCTCCAAGGACCTCCCCTGGGCAGTATTGAAAATATAGAGCTGGCAAGGTTCAGGAGCAAGAACTTTGACAGATAGTGAGGTTAATGAAAGCTGCATATGTTCCACCAACTGGCTTCAATGTATATGACAGATCTCTTTCCTGATGTTATCCCTCAGGTAAACCTTGACCTCATCAATTTCACTTGAACAATTGTTAGCCGATTCATAACTTGACTAATCTTCTCTTCTGTTTTGCAGACAACAGAATCTTCCCCTCCACACCAAAGCAATAGTGGCAGAGATATCGAATATACCCCAGGTTTAATTCCAAACGGAGGTGGGCCATCTCCCCCTGTCATCGGCTATCATGCCCCCAAGACTTCAACTCTTCTCCAAGGGCTCATTAGAGAACCAACCAATGCCGTCAAAAAGAGAAAAACTAGAGCATCGGCTGTAGACACATCGGCTCCAGCCCCAAAGAAGAAAGCTAAGTCAAAGAAGACCAAGCCAACCGATGACTTACCTACCCTAGACCCATCCATTGAACAAGCTCTGGATGAAGAAGTGATTGGAGAAGATGTTGATCAAGCTGCAGCCGAAGAGAGTGATACAGAGAAAACACCATCAGCTTCGCCCAAGCAGACCCCTCCAACTCCTTCTTGAGAGTAAATATCTTTCCCTGGTTCCCTTCCATAACCATTTTATCCTTAGCCGATTACTTATTAATCTTGTCTTTGCAGAAAAAGAAGACTACTGTGAGGAAGAAATCGGCTGCAGCACCATCCAAGCCAATTCCACCAGTAAGATTTTCCTTATGAGGAATTTTAAACTCTAATCATAACTCATGTGGGCTAACACTTGTCTTTTCAGCCTCCTCCTCCTCCTTCACCTCCTGTGCAGCAAATGTCAAGTAACCGAACTCCATCGGCTGCAGGAAGTCACAATATTGAGGAAGAAGAACAACCTGCTGCTCCTGCTATTCCAGTAAGTATTACCTTCAAAAGTCTTTAATCGGCTGTATTGTGCAATCTGATCTATAACTGTCTTCAATTTTCTCTTTTGTAGGTCTTAGCCGATCTGTTCTCGTTTCATATTAAAGATTATCTTAATGAAGAAACAGAAGATGATACTACCAGCAAGGCTCTAGCCCCTCTGGATGAAACCGTCAAGAGAACACTTGAGGATATATCCCTTCGGCTAGGGTCATCATTAGATAGCTTGGTGGCTGATTGTGGTTCAATCCGAGCGTGATTTGCTGAAATCCAAGCCTCAATCCCAGATGATCTGGCAAACATCGTTACTCCAGCTGTATACCTCGAGCAACATCAATTCAAGCTGGAGAAGGCTAAGCAACGGATAGCCGATCAGCGGGAGCGGAAAGACATTGAAGCTACCAACCAAGCCAATCGGCAACTCGTTCATGAAGAGAAAGCCAAACTCGATCAACTTTCTGTTGGGCCAATTCAGTCGAACATAGATCGGCTTGAAGCCCGCAAGATCGATCTTATAGCTCAACTCGAGGAATGCAATGCCGAGTTGGATCTTGAAAAAAAAATCTAGCCGACCTTCCAAATGCTGTTATAGAACAGAAGTCTAGGCTAAAATCGGCTATCAAGCATGTCGCTGAGATGACCAAGTCTTTAAAAGTCATTCCTAGAACCGATGCTCAAGACGCCCAAGCCATAGAAGAGGTAGAACAAATTAGGCAAAGGGCTATATCGGCTATCCAGCAATATTTGTCTCAGTGACAGATACTTTGACATTCTTGTGTAATACGCCTTAGAAAACTTTTTGTAATCGGCTAAGATACATTGGTACTGTATTCAACTGTCTTGATGATCTTTTGTGCCGATTAATATAACTTCTTAACTTGCTAAAAAATTTATCAAAAATTTACAACTTTTACACATATGTGCCTCCCTAATTTTGCAAAGACGAAGGCATTGATAAAATTATAATTTGGACTAAGGGCGATATAACCATATCGGCCATTGCACATCGGCAAAACACAACCGATTACAATATAAAAACAACTAAGGGTGATATAACCATATCGGCCAATGCACATCAGCAAAACATAGCCGATTACAATATAAAACAAATAAGGGCGATATAACTATATCGGCCATCTGAAGGCGATGTAAACACATCGGCTTTCAAGCATCGGCAACACTAGCCGATCATGCATTAACCCAGACGCTGGGGTAATATTTCTTCAAGTATTTGCTGTTGAGTGCTCGTCCATAAACTTCACCGTCAAGTCCTTGCAACGTGTAAGCCCCTTTGGATACAACCTTATAGATTTGAAACGGCCATTCCCAATTAGGTGACCACTTGCCGAATTTGTTATCTCGAGTCCCTATCGGCAAAATCAATTTCCACACAAGTTCACCCTCCGAAAAAGACTTGGGCACCACTTTCTTGTTGTAATGGCGAGCAATGCGTTCCTTATCCTTGGTGACTTTTGCAAGGGCTCTCAACCTCGATTGAACCAAATCTTCCCTTTCATCGGCCATGAGAATATAATACTCATTGGCTGTCAACTCATCTTGCAACTCCATTCTTCTTGAGCCGATTCTAACTTCCCACGGTAAAACAGCCTCATGTCCATAAACAAGCTTATAGGGAGGAACTTAATCGAACCATGACAAGCCATCCGATAGGACCACAATGCTTCGGTCAATCGAGTATGCCATTGCCGAGGATAATCTGAAATTTTCCTTTTAATCAGCTTAATCAAACTCTTATTAGACGCCTCAGCTTGCACGTTAATCGCCTTCGGTGACTCATACCGAAGATCAAACTCCGTTAAGGAAAATATCCATTTTCCAACCCTTCCTTTTAGAATCGGAGCCGATAACATATATTTGACCACATCGGCTTTGCATATCACGGCGCATTCATTGGATAACAGATAATGCCTTAACTTGGTACAAGAAAAATATAAGCACAAGCACAACTTCTCAACAGGAGAATACCTTCTCCCAACATCCAACAGCCGACGGCTCAGGTAAAACACAACTCTCTCTTTTCCTTCAACCTCCTGGATCAATACCGAGCCGATTGACTTCTCACAAGCCGACAGATATAACCTAAAAGGTATTCCCTTTTGTGAAGGAATCAAAACTGGAGGAGAAGTAAGATATTCTTTAATACTATCCAAGGCCTTCTGTTACTCTGCCCCCCAAGTAAACTTTTGATCGGCTTTCCATCTCAACAACGGTGTAAAAGGATCTAACCTTCCAGACAAATTAGATAAACCTTCTAACAAAATTAATCTTGCCGATCATCTCCTGTAATTCTGTCTTGTTCTCTGGAGATTGAATCTTCTTGATCACATTAACACTCCTCTGAGTTATCTCAATCCCCCTTTCATGAACAAGAAATCCCAAAAACTGGCCAGCCGATACGCCAAAAGCACACTTTGTCGGATTCATCTTTAGGCCATACTTCCTTGTTCTCTCAAAAACCTTCCTCAAATCGGCTATGTGGTCCTCTATTTCCTTTGACTTAACAACCACATCGTCAATATAAACTTCAACCAACCAGCCGATTAGATCATTGTATTTATAATTCATGGCCCTCTGAAACATAGCTCCAGCACTTTTCGAGCCAAAAGTCATCACAACCCAATCAAACAAGCCGATTGCACCAGGACACCTAAAAGCTATCTTATGGATATCTTCTTCGGCCATAAAAATCTGATTGTACCCTGCATTACCATCCATAAAACTCAATATCTTCTGCCCGGAAGCAGCATCAACCAATTGATCGGCTACTGGCATTGGATACTCATCTTTTGGGGTGGCCTTATTTAGGTCCCGAAAATCTATGCACACCCTAATCTTGCAGTTTTTCTTGATAACTGGAACTATACTTGAAACCCACTTGGCATATCGACAAGGGCGAATAAAACCAGCATCATATAAACATTTTATCTCAGCCTTTACCGGTTCAAGCATATCGGCCTTGCATCTCCTCGGCGGTTACTGATGCGGTCGAAACCCTAGTTTAATAGGTAGCCGATGCTAAACGATCGATCGGCTGAGTCCTGGCATCTCATAATACTCCCAAGCGAAGCAGTCTCTATATTTTTTCAATAGCTCTATCAACTTGGTTCTAAACTCCGAAGATAAATTCTTACTGATAGATGTCGGCCTCGGCCTATCACCTGGACCTATATCAACTTCTTCCAAATCATCGGCCGACATGAACCCTTGTCCTTGCTTGTCATCGAGATCATCTACAGTGTCCTTGGCGTAGACGTCTGAACCCTCCACGATGCCCTCAAAATAATAGCTTGGGCTCTCCATCTTCAATTGGCTGTATGTCACAATCGGACACATTTAGAAAATCTCCATCCCAAACTATTCCAGATAAGCAATCAATACCGTCCATCTCCCAAAGAGCTAAATCGGCACTAGCAACGTTTACTGACCTATCGGCTGGCACAATTTCAATCTTGTCGCCTTGCCATTGAATCAGGCATTGGTGCATGGTCGAAGGAATACAACAATTAGCATGAATCCAATCCCTTCCAAGCAACAAGCTATAAGAACCATTCCCATCGATGACAAAAAAAGGTTGTAGGGACGGTTTTACTGCCGACTGTCAGCTCCACATCAGTACTCCTTTAGTCCCCGATGGATTGCCACCAGTCTTTGAGAACCATATTTGTTTTGATGAGATCTTCAGCATTTCAGCCCAGCTTCCTGAATGTAGCTTATGGCATCAAATTCACCGCAGCCCCACCATCAACCATCATCTTGGACATCGGCTTCCCATTGACATAGCCGTTTATATACAATGGTTTCAAATGCCAATTCTCTGTCCCTTCTGGCTTCTCAAAAATTGCTTGCGCTGGCGACAAAACCAATCTAGTCGAAGCTTCTTCAATTTCGTCAACATCGGCTTGATTAGCTCCAAATTTAGCTGGTAGTGTGAAAACCATGTTAACCAATGCAGTCACAACACTTTTCCCCTTAGCCAACCTTTTTACTTCATCGGCTTTGACCTCATCGGCTGTAGCAGCTTGGTTCTTAACGCGCCACTCTTGCCTCGGCTTTGTTTTCTTCAGCCGATGGTTAATCTCTTGCTCGACCTCTTGGAAGCGCTCTCTGTTCCTCAAGCTTTGAACTCTCCTTTTCTGATTCTTTGTGAAAATACCAGAAGGGCACCATTAATTTTTTCCGTATTCAACACCCTCCTGACCACGATCTTGATTCACTGGGCCCAACCTTTGACGAACATGAACTCTTGCTTGCCTTAGCCGATTGCTTCTATTATAAGATCGGCTTGAACTCTCTGCAACATTACTGCATCCAGGACAATCTTTGATAGATGGCAGCCTCATCCCTTCAATCCAACAAAATCTAAAAAACTCACAAACCCAATGTGGATCGAAGCCACCATTATCTTCATCATAACACCCTTCCTGCTGTTGCTTGTCATACTTCTTCTGATACTTGTTGATAATTCTATCCGAACTCATCTGAAAATTCCTATTCTTTCCCCCATCGGCTGCTCACCCAGATGTGTGCATCATATTAACAGGGAAAGGGTTACTATCAACCTTTATCGGCTTTTTTGAATCATCAAACTTAATCTTCCCCCCTTCAATGGCAACCTAGATTTCCTGTCTAAACACCTTGCAATCATTAGTGGAATGAGAACCAGTGTTGTGCCATTTACAATATCTTCTTTTACCCAATTCCTCAGCCGATGGTATGATGTGACCAGCAGGAAGTTGAATCTGCTTCTTCCCAAGCAACAAGTCAAAAATCTTATCAGCCTTCGTAATGTCAAAGTCATACCTCTCTTCTTTTCCAGAACTTTTCACCCATTGGCACGATATAACCTTCTTGCTTTTGACCCACTCGGCTGCTGCTACTTCGGAATCATCATCATCGGACCCATACATGTAAGGACAGACATGATTAATCTTGTTGAAGTTCTTCCTGGCTTCTGCAAACCTTTGTTCATGTAAGGTCAATTTTTGCGCAAGATGTGATAAAACTATCAAAGTCCTGAGATGAGAACTTCTCCCTGATCGGAGCTATCAGACCCTGAAGGGCTAAATCGGCTAGCTGAACATCGGTCAAACTCAAGCTGTAGCACCTGTTCCTCATTTTCCTAAACCTCTAAATATAATATTGCATGGGTTCATCATGCCTTTGCTTGATTGCTGTTAAGTCGGACAATTTCATCTCATGAACCCCACTATAAAAGTAACTGTGGAATTGCTTCTCCAAATCGGCCTAACTGTTGATCGAATTGTATGGCAAAGAAGAAAACCATGTAAAAGCCGATTCAGATAAAGACAAAGGAAACAATCTGACCCTCAGGGCGTCAGTAGCCGATGCTTCTCCACATTGAGCTAAGAATCGGCTGATGTGTTCATAAGTTGAAACACTGTCCTGTCCTGAGAACTTTGAAAAATCCAGAATTTTGTATCGGTTAGGCAATTGAACCCTCTCAAACCACTCTGGATATGGGTGTCGATACATATTTCCAGCGTCCTTCGGCTTAAGCCCGAACTGCTCCCTCATTATATCTACAATCATATCAGCACATGGTCTCGGCTGAGGTGCCCCTTGCACTTGTTGCGGTATGGGCTTGAATTGATTAATCTAAGGAGCGAATTGGGGCTGAGCCGTTCCTCCTTGCTGATATTCAATCTGTGGTGATGGAGGTTGATATTGATAATTCAAATTGCCCCTTTGATAATTCTGAAAGTTTGGCTGTATGTTGCGTACCAAATGTTCAGAAATAACTTGAGGTATCACTGATTGATCTGGATGCACATGATGAACCAAATGCTCAGGGACAACCTGAGTCATGGCATGCTGCCTCAGCTGATTACCAGGCGTCATAAATCCAGCCGATGCATTCAGCGATGTCTGCTGAACAACCTGTTGCCTTGACGGTGTCTGCTGAATCGGCTGAACAACCTGTTGCCTCGGTGGCGTTTGCTGAATCGGCTGTTGCTGTATTGGATCAATGTTAGGTTGAGTCGGCAGAAACATAGCAGCCACCTGTTCCTGGGTCAGCCGGTTAACATTCTGACCAGCATGTTGTGGTTGCTTTGTTACCAACAACCGAGGATTGATCAACTGCCCCGGTGCCGATGCTGGTGCGGCAGGTGCAGGAGCCGATACCGGTGCTGTTGGTTGCACTGATGGTGGATTGGGAGGGATCGGCTGATTATCTGTGATCAAAGGCCGATAGTTTGGAAAAACGCCTCCTAGCAGATAAACTGGTCCTGTGGCTTGATACTCAGCTATTGAACCATCAACCATCGACTTAACCATGTTTGACAATGTATTGACTAACACTCCAGACTGATTAATCAAATCATGTTGCACAGCGTAGTCGATCCGATCGTGGAAGTTATTGAACTGTAATTGTGCCGTATTGCCATCTGGACCAAGATCCTCAACTTGTAATTGTGCCGTAATTGTGCCGTATTGTCATCACCCTTATATCCTGAACCCTCTGGAATACCTTTATTCTCTGGTTCAGTCGTACCAGCTGGAACTTGTTGTACCTCTCTATCCTTAGAAGAACCTGTCCCAGGAACATCAGCAATTAGTTTCATCTTGTATCTTTGAACAATTGTTCCTTGGCGGGTCTCCATGAATGAGTTTAAGAATTGGTTCTGTGTTTCCTACATCATCGTGTCGAACTCTTTCTTTTGTTCAGGTGTCAACTTGTCTACAGTGATGGGCACGATGTTGCCTTCATGAACTTCAGACCCACTAGGCCTCGGGATCTTAGATTTGGGAGGAACTTCTTTGCCAGCCGAAGATGGTGACTGTGGTGGTTTCTCAGCAATAAGGGAATTGTTGTTGAAACTCGGTCCCACCGGACATGCCAAAAGCGTGTTGATGGAGAAACACGAGGCCTGGGAGATCGGCTTAACTCCAGTGTAGGTCCAAAAGCTTGCCTTTAGGTTCGTGAGCGTGCCAGTTGATTTGATCCTGTAATCAATAAGAAATGAAGACAAAGAAACCGCGGTTAAATCCATAAACGATAGCCGATCGACTAGTTGCCGATGACATATCATTCATCTTTGAGCCGATGTCATATGTGAATCGATCGACAGATATGAACAAATAAGAAAGAACTAAATCTACTCGATCGGCTGTAGATATTAACAATATATAATCCTTATGTCGATATATACTTAAATCAAGTGATTGAGATAGATCGATCGCCATGCCTAGACGATATAAATCACTTAGATCGAAATATATATTAACAACAAGACTATATATATTCATAGCATAGCCGATCAGATAAATCTAGCATGTATCGGCTAATACTCCGATACCACTCTATATTAAGATATTAAAGCAGGCAAAATATATCAAACAAAGAGTCTAATATACCTACCTAGATACAACAATATCTCAATGTAAAGGGCAAATCTAGCATTTCAATTAAACAGATGAAATTTGAAGCTAAATCAGGTAAGATCGGCTGAAACCCCGATACTACCCTAATCGGCAACCAGAAAGCAGGCTAGAGATCATGTTTCTAAACACGACTTATAAGGTCAAACTGAATTGATGCAGCTATAAGTATGAAAAGAAGAACAATATCTGGACAATCAAGCCGCTGGATGTTTCATAGAGTGGTAGACATCCTATATAATCTAAGCCAACGTTGCTACTTAACCTAATCGGCTGCCTTCCAATGATAGATGTTAGCCGATTGGAGGTTAAATAACAATATTGTCGGAGATTATATAGAATATATGATAACTCGACGAATTACATAAACAAGATTAGAGTATCATATAAAGATGGAAGCACTAATCCTGAGAACACAAGCCGCCATAACAAGTTTTACCTCTAGTTGAAGATCGAAACAGATGCAGCTCAACCCGAAAGTAAGAACTCATCGAAACAAAACGAAAGTAAAAGGGTGGCGATGCGCCGAGATTGTATTGAACGTGTGTTAGTTTGATTACATGGGGCTTGGGGTCAATTTATACCCGAGATTACAAAATATGTCTATATCGAACACGACTCTTATCTCTAACAAACTCTAAGATACCATGAGTCTTTGCAGCAGACTTTTGCCCAAACATATCTCTAAGGAAATTACATGAAATATCCTAATTAATAGATACAATTGCCTTCTCAGGACTCCATCCATGCGTGGCAATCATCATGAAACACGTCAACCTAACTCGACATCATATGCCGTGTCATATTGTCAGATTCGGCTCAATCGGCTAACCTTGTCCGACTCGAACTCTGCCAATCTTAGTCATAGCCGATTCGGACTTCAGCCGATCCTCACTCTGTTTCCGGGACAATCTCTATCTCGAACTCTGTCTCGATTCCTCCTTCACATCTGATCCTTGGATTATCAAATTTGGTCGTTAACAGATCCTAAAATCTTTGTAGTCGAAAAACCACAACACTCCCCTTCTTGGAAACCAATATGTTACTCATTTAAACAACTAGAGAAACTAGATAGAGAATTACTTATACGCATGCTGTCCTCTAGACAATACATTTCATCATGAAAAGAAGGTATAGTCAAATTCAAACAAATATATACTCGATGCACATTATATTCTCCTTTACTATCATAATTACCAATAACATGAAAAATCACATCAGAAGGGAATGGCAATTCAAATCTAGCAAACAGTTTCTTCTCTAAACTGTTGAGTGGACAAAGATCATCAAATTGAATATAACCCCAAGTATTTAAAGAAGATAGCAATTTAAGCTCTTCATTCTCGCCAGCAATGTGAATAACATGTTTAAACTCAACACATAGGGGCTCTACTATAGAACTAACATGTTCATTCACTAGTTGTGGCATGGATATAAGTGAAGCATCGCACAACTCTTCTTTATCACAAGAAACATCAAACAAATTGTTTTGTGACAAAGGTATTTCAGCAATTGTTTTCACTATGGGTTGCTCTATTGTAGCATAAGTAGTGGACATAGTTGGCACATCATAAATATGTATACCTTGAGTAGCTGTAGCACCATTATCATTACCTTTTTTATCATCTTCAGAAATTATCGGCGCTTGGTCAATTGAACATTCTTCAAGCATGCATGGAGCTATAGATAAGTCTTTTTCCTCTTCGTCTTTCTTCTCTTTCTCATTACCTTGGTTATTCTCAGATGCCTGCAAAATATTAGTATCCAAAACAATAGGCACAAACATGACGTTAGTTTTGTAATAACTCAGACTTAGTTGAAGGCATCACAATAGTATCTTTCCTGGTATGTCTGAAAATCTCATCGATTCTATTTTTCGTCCTTTCAATACTATCTTTGAAAATTTCCTCGATTCCATTCTTCATCCTTTCAAGATTATCTTCGAAAATTTCAGTAAAACTCCTGGTACCAATTTCCTTTTCCGACCATTATGTCTAAATGTGTATATATTAGCAACAAAATTATGCGATCCATTATTATCATATACCCATGGTTGACCAAACAACAAAGAACATGCTTGCATAGGGACAAGATCAAATTTTACATTATCATGGTAATTTCCAATCGAAAAGTTTAGCTTCACAATTCTATTTACTTTGAACTTATCACAAGAGTTGAACCATTTGATGTAATATGGATGAGGATACGGTTTTGTAGGCAACTCAAGTTTCTCAACCAAATCTGAACTCACAAAGTTATTGCAACTCTCACGATCGATTATAGCACGACATGCTCTATCCTTAACCACAAACTTTGTTTCAAATAATTCGTGGTACTATCATTGCTCCGCTTTCTCCATTTGAGAGCTTAGCACTTGTTGCACCAAAGTATTGTCATCACGTGCATTTGTGGAAGGTGATGTAGCAGCTACGGTTTGTCTACCATCCAACTTTATCTCATGTCCATAAGAGATATAACCTACCATTGTTAGTAGAAAAGAGAGAACAACAGAACAATATTGTTCCTATTAACTACAGAACATGGATTGTAGTGGAGACTAGCAAATGGAAGCGTCTTAACAAGCTCTTACAAGTGTCTTACCAGTAATGCTAAGGACGGTACAACTGGTGACTGGTTCGTGACACCTTGAAGGACGTGATGTGGCGATTGCAAGGATCAAAACGGTGCTGACCAGAAGAATATATATGGATCTTGAGAGGCACAATATATAGTAGCAAAGGAACACAATTGTACTAATCAAAAAAATGCAAAGTTGAATAATAGTTCAAAGTACTAGTCAATGTACTGGCCTAACCTAGACTCAACTCTAGCTCAAGCAAGCACCCGACAACACTAAGGACTAGATATGAATCAATGCACAATTCTGCACACTGAAAACATACTCAAAGGATAAATGGTTTTTTTTTCTTTCTTGTGCGGCTTTTTTTAAGCACCTTCCTGCCTTTTTTTTCCATTTTTTAGGTGCGGCTTTTTTTCTTTCTTTTTCTTTGCACCTTTCTGCCTTTTCTTTCTTTTTTCTTTTTTACTTTTTTTCAACAAGAATTGAACCACCGACCTCGAACAAGGACTCAAATATAAATATGAATATTATAGGGACTCAAATGCAAAGTGTAAAAGTAAAATTAGATCACCTCAAAAATGGAATGCTCACATCATGTAGGTTCCGTTTTTATAAAAGTATCTCAAATCCGATAAAGCAAATATATGATATATAGAAAACTACGGACTCCCGATACCCGGTACCGGAGGTGGAGAGGTCGGTGCCGGTCGTGATGAGGTGGAGGGTGGTGACGGGATCGGTCGAGGGAGAGAGAGAGGAGGGTGGGTATTGAAGATAAACAGATCACCCTACAAATTTGGAAACCAACTAAATTCGATCTCTATTATCTCCAACAAAACCAATCCACGGTCACACTTTTCTTCTTTTCTTTCTCACGGCACACAGAAACAATTGATGGACACACCGGAACCCCTAGAAATCGAGCAACTCCAAAACTGCTCGATGAAAACTTCTACTAACCACAAAAACGGAAACCTGACGACGAGATGTGGAGCTCGATCCCGGCGAGATTTTTGGGAGAAACGTGGGCAGAGTGTAGAGGTGGAGGGGAACCGATTTCATGTGGTTTGGGCGTGAGGGCGCGAGCGGGAGGAGCCAGAATCGGCGGCGACGTGGGCGGCATGGCAGCGGTTTCGGCTCAGGGAGCTGGAGGTAGGAGGAGGCCCTGACAGGTGGGGCCTCGGGTCCACCTATCGGCGAGGAGAAGAGAGAGGAGGCCAGGCCGGGGGGGTTAACTGGACTTAGTGAGAGAGGGGAGCCGAACTGGGCTGGCCCAAGAGAAGGACGGGGGCGCGCGGGCCGCGGGAGGGGAAGGAGAAGGGGAAGGCTTGGGCCGAAAATGGCCCAAGGAGGAAGGAAGGAGCCAAGGGGGAGGCATGGCAGACTTGAGGGAGAGGGAGCCGAGCGGGCCAGGGAGGTGAGGCCGGCCCGAGAGGGAGAGAAAAGGGGAAGGAGGGAGGAATGGGCCGAGCCCAAAAGGGAGGAAGGAGGATTTAAATTGGTTTTCTTTTTATTTTAATTGATTAAATGAACTTTGTGACTTTAAACTTATTTTTTGAGCACCGAAAATTCGCGGGAAATTTCAGAGAGTATTTTAGGGCACAAAGAATATTACAAAATATTCTCGGCCAATGATTTTTAAAGGAAATTTTAATTCCCTCAATAACTTCACTTAATTAAAATGATTTAATTTTTATTTAATTTCTAGAAAATGCATTATTAAAAGATTTTTAATCCCGAACGAAAATCGGGGCGTTACAAATCTACCCCCCTTACAGGAATCTCGTCCCGGGATTCTGTGATGGCTAGAAAGAAAGCTGGTGTAGGTTGGCGGTCCGACTGATCTGCTGACATGTGCTGCCTCTTTCTGATTCAACTGACTGATTGCTCGATGAACCAAACCTGCATAAGCTTGCTGTTCTGTTTCTTCCTACAACTGAACTGACCTAGACCAGGACTACAGATGCTCATGGAACTTACTTATCTTGGACTGAACTGTTGATGCTGACAATTTTGGTAACCTAACAATTCACCATGCTGGCTGAAAGAGGATGAAATTATTCCTAAAACTTGCATCTGGCATTTGTAAATTATTGACCCTATGTCCGCTTGAACTGGTCCCGACTCAAATGACAAGTAATTCCAGGGAACCTGCTTGACCTATCTTTCGTCTGAACTGCAACTGTCCTCGATGTTGCTCCTCTAAGCTGAATTGTTGACCTGCTTCACAGGTGTACCTTAGAACCAAACCTGTCGACTTGGGATTGGGGCAACTCTGCTAATGGCTCACAACTGACTCCTTTAATTACTAACTAATTTTTGCACTGGGTTGAATCTTCAACGGGGTAGTCATAACTCATCTCTGCGACCTATCCCCCTTACAGTGGGTAGTCATACTTTCGCCTGACTGGGAACCTTCGAACTGTTGTCCTTGAAAAATCACAAACACTTCTCGAACTTACAGAAGGCCCTGACTTCGGTGTCGTGTCGCATAGTTGATTTCTCAAAACTGAACTGACCGACTCTGCATTGGAACTAACGCAACTTGAGGAGCTTGGGTGTCGCAAACAAAGCTGTTGATGTGATGATGCTGACGCCTTGCCATTGAACAACCTTCTGAGAAGTAACCTGTCGTACATCTTCCATGAATGGTTGGACACCTTGTAAGAACTGCCCTTGTAAACTATAACCATAGCATGCATAGGTGTGCTTGTCTGCTAGGGACTTGCCGGTACATCTGCTAAAATTGCAGATGCTTGCTAACTTGGATATACTAGCATTGACTCAGGTTCTGGTTCCGGGCTTACATCTGAGCTTGTATTTGTTGTGGATGACACTGCCATTGTAACTGTTGCATCGAACTCTGCTGTTGCTGCATCAACAACTGACACATCCCTCATGTGATCTTGGCTAACCAGAATCTGACCAAGAGCGAGGTGCTCTGACTCAGCTGGTAGCTTGTTGTCTTGAACTGATCCACTAACTCTGACTGCAACACACTACTGTCGGAGTTACTTCCGCTACACTTGACCTTGCATCGAGCTTTGCATCTCCTGCAGCGATACACCCATCTTCTGATCTTGGACACCAAAAGTTGATCATAAGCAGGGGTTGTTCTGGCATTAAGGTACACTATTGCTTTCACCTGAACCACTGATCAGTGACTTTAACCCATTGTTGTTGTTGTTACTCTCCTCTCTGACACTAACCATCTGCTGCCAGGACGGAAGAGAGGTGGAAGGGAGGTGTTGCTAAAGATAAGACCTTAAACCACTTGACTACTGATCTGATGTGAGTAGACTTTTATGGTTCAAGTTGCTTAAGCAAACAACCTAGTATGGTCGCATCCCCACCAATGATGAAAACCATACCCCTACACACAAGCAAACAACACACGATCTAGCAGCTAACGAAACTACTCTTCGGGGAAGGATTGGGTTTAGGTAAACTCCGAGAAAACTTCTCTTGATCTTCGTGGAACAACGACTCTGGACTAATCTTCTTGCTCTTTGCTGCATGAAGCTTGAGGCTCGACTTGACTTCCGAACAGGCATGAAGCTGGCGGTTTAACCTCCAAGTTCAACAACTAGAAGAGTTGGAGAGGGAGGGAGGAGAAATTTTAATAAACCGCTTCGCAAAGAAATGCCGAAGGGGAAGAGGAGACATTTTGCAAATAATGTTTTTGGAAAACTTATCCTTAGGGTTTGACCATTTGGCTCAACCTACAGTCAACCTGGCTCTGATACTACTTTGTCACGCCTATAAATTTAGCCCAAATTTCCAGACTATTTTGTGTATTATATCCCTGTCCAGGACCAGCTAGGGTACAAAAAACGACAAGTAATATACAGTTCCAAATGTAAATAAAGCGTAAAATACTTACAGAAGAGGCTCTTAGTCGTCACACCGAAAGAGAACGACAGCAGCGGAAAAAAGGCGACCCTAGCAGGGCTTCAGCTCCACTCCACAGGCAAAACTCAACTGGGATCTGAGCCTTGGTCCTCTAACTTCGTCTTCAGCTCAGAAGCACTACACTTCTGCAAAAGGGGAAATAGCAAGGCTCAGTACAACCACCATACTCAGCAAGCCATACTAATGATGTAGACGTACAAGGGGATACAAGGACGGCTTGTGGCTATTTGCATAAAGGCAGTTGTAAAACATTTTATTGAGCAAAACAGTAAAACAGTTGAGTAATTAAAGTAACATTAAATCTCCACTGATCAATGCTACACCACGTTGAACAGGTCCAACCAACCCACCTGAACTACAATGCATTGGGTCGATTTATTAAGTGCGAGACTAATCACAGTTAATCTGGTCGATCGCCCATAACCGTGGGCACGGCTATTCGAATAGTTTTACTCTGGCCAGAGGTGCACAACTGTACCCACAAGACACAATCCACCGGCATGTCACTGCGTCATCATGCGCCCATGATGATCACGTCACCATGTCGAGTGATTGTGACAAGACCCTTCATATAACCCCCTCTGACCAATCGCACCACACCTCAGGTTTCGCCCCTGCCCTAGCAGGCAACGGGCAGCCCCACTCGTGCCACGGTGAATCTGGAAACCGATCAACCGAACACCCCGGCCGACCCAACTCCATCACGCCCACCCTAGCTTGGGAACGTCAGCCAGAGGAAAGTTATACTTCAAGTCAGACAGTTACCCATTCCCGCTTGTGGCAAGCGTTGTATGTCTTCCAGGGTTTCTCGTGAACCATTCCTTAATTGCCATGGGTGCGACCAGCAAAACCATGCACCCACAGCCCACAAATAAGTCGCATTTTAGTTGGATAATTACGACCAATGCAACATGGTCGGGTGTCTCGAGCACGCAGTTCGTTCTAATACTAAAGAGGTCTAATACTACAATTATCCCATCAACTGAGCTAGTGGTAATTAAGCAAGGCTAAGCATATAGTTCTAGCTAGGTCATCAAGGTAACACAAGCTAGTCAATTTGTCACCCAAGGTTGACAAAGGACAGATATCAAGTAAACATGGCACAAGCGAGCAGATAGGTAAACCCTGATCCCATGTAATTAGCAAGACATGCAATTTTTATTTGCAAACGATAAAACATTTGTAAATTACGATCAAAATGCTCAAGTGGAATGTGTGACTTGCCTTGCTTCTTCACTTTGATCTTCTAAACTCTTATCCTTTGCGATTGCGATCTTCCGAAACAGCGGAAACTACATGCTGGCACGCAAAACGAGGAAAAACTCTAATAAAAACCAAACAAACAGTACATAAAATCTAAACAACATGTAGATCTCAATTTTATATGAATTTTGCAAGTTGAATGGCCAATTTGGAGTTCATATGAATTAGATATGAATTTTAGAAGTTTTGAGCCATTTGATTGAATTTCTATAATTATTAATGATTTATTGCGTAATTTAATACTATTTATGACGTCAGCCGAGAGGGAGGTGTGGCGCCGACAAGCGGGACCCACCCGTTGGTGACTCAAGGGCTTCGACCTACCGTGGAACGAGTCCACGGAGGCACGGGTTAGCGCACCACGTGGCGCACACGGAGCAACGACGTGGCGGCCACGTGTGTGGACACACGGGCGGCCCGGATAGAGGCCGAGGCCGATCTGACGGCCCAGATCGGCCGTGGTTGGGACCAAGGGGAGGCGGCCAGCCGACCACCCAGCATAGCCGGTGACGGCGAGAGAGCGGCGGCGGCAACCTGGCCGGACGGCCACCGGCGACAGCGGCGCGACATGAGGCAGCCGACGAGAGGAAGCAGAGGTGGATGGGAGCTCACCAAGCGGCGCCGGCGAGGGGCGGTGGTGGGAGGAGGCGGCGGCGCTCCTCGGGACGGAGGGAGGCGGCGACGGTCCGACGGCGCACCACGAGCGTGAGGTGATGGACGGCGACCGGGGTGACCTGGGGAAACAATTAAAATGACTTAGTGAGAGGAATGAGGTCCGCGATGAGCGGGGACGTGGGCTGAAGGCGGCAGTAGAGGAGGTGCTCACCAGAGCGTGGAGGGAAACGCCTGCCGGCGGCGGATTCCGGCGGTAAGGAGCGGTGGCCGAGGTGCGGAAGGATGCAGAGGTGCCGGAATTGGACATGGCGCGGCTCGGGATGGCGGGGAGCAGCAGCAAACGACGACCGGAGGCGACGAATGAGGAGGCGGCCTCGGGTTTGCGATGGAGGTCGGGATTCGGCGGTGGAGAGGGGGAAATAGGAGGCAGCCGGGCTTGCCCTTGTGGTGGCGACGCCGACGATGGCGGTGGCGAAGCCTGAGGTGGACAGGGATGGCGGTAATAGGCGGCCGGAGTGCGGCGGCGGTGATGGAGCTCGGGTCGGCGGTGAGGGGGAGAGAGGTAGAGGCCGGGGTGCGGCGTGGAGCGGCGAAGCCAGAGGTGGCCTCAGCGCGGCGCGGGGGCGGCGGAAACGGCGACGGCGAGCGGCAGCGCACGGACTCATGGTGCAGTCGCGATTTGTAGCACGGGGGAGTTCGGGAGTTGGGGGAAATGAGAGAGGGAGATACAGGGAGCATTTTATAGGGCTCGGGTAGGTCTGGGTCGTGGCTGTGGTGGGCAGAAACGGCCGACGACATGGGCGACATCGTGGGCGAAGTGGAGCTCGATCCCGACGAGATTTTTGGGGGAAACATGGGGAGAGAGTAGAGGAGGTAGAGGGGAACTGATTTCATGCGGTTTGGGCGTGAGGGTGTGAGCGGGATGAGCCAGAATCAGCGGCGACGTGGGCGGCAAAAGGGCGGCATGGTGGCGGTTCCGGCTCAGGGAGCCGGAGGTGGGAGGAGGCCCTGACAGCTGGGGCCTCGGGTCCACCTGTCGGCGAGGGGAGGAGAGTGGAGGCCAGGCAGGGGGGTTAAACAGACTTAGTAGGAGAGGGGAGCCGAACTGGGCCGGCCCAAGAAATGGAAGGGGGTGCGCGGGCCGCGGGAGGGGAAGGAGAAGGGGAAGGCTTGGGCCGAAAATGGCCCAAGGAGGAAGGAGGGAGCCAAGGGGGAGGCATTGCAGACTTGAGGGAGAGGGAGCCGAGCGGGCCTGGGAGGGGAGGCCGTCTCGAGAGGGAGAGAAAAGGGGAAGGAGGGAGGACTGGGCAGAGCCCAAAAGGGACGAAGGAGGATGTAAATTGGTTTTCTTTTTATTTTAACTGGTTAAATGAACTTTGTGACTTTAAAATTATTTCTTGAGCTCCGAAAATTCGCGGGAAATTTCAGAGAGTATTTTAGGGCACAAAGAATATTACAAAATATTCTCGGCCAATGATTTTTAAAGAAAATTTTAATTCCCTCAATAATTTCACTTAATTAAAATGATTTAATTTTTATTTAATTTATAGAAAATGCATTATTAAATGCATTATTAATTGAGTACCCTATATCTATACCTTCTATATAATTACAACATACTATATACTAGAGCTCAACTTATAGAGACGTCAGATGATAATCCAGTAGCGATTATTACATTTTATACCTCATACTATACCATCTATAATTTACTATATTTTAGATCTTTAAAATACAACAATGTTAAATCACCATCGCACATCATTTACATAGTATGTCAACATCTATCTATCCATCGTTTTCTATAATATCCTATATAACTATATACTCCCATCGTCTTCAAATATAACTGACCTTTAGCATTCAATATTTGTCCCAAAATATAACAATTTCCACCGACGTTCTCTTCTCCACCAAGCGCAACATTCTTCCATTTAATTCCACCTACATTCTTAATAACCATGCCCAAGACTAAAACTTCTTATATTTTGAGACATAGGTAGTAGTTCTTTACCACTTAGTTAAAGTTATTATATATATTCTCATTAAGCCACATCACCTTACGTTGTTTTTAGATTTTCAATCTATATATTATTTAAATTATTATAAATCACATCAACTTATTGGTTCGTAGCTTTTTTCAATGGTGACAAAGATGACAATTAGATAAGCTTATATCATTTAGCTATTTTATTTTACATGTTATTTCCATTACTGTCGTAATAAACTTTCGCAGCAACGTACGGGATTTCGTCAATTTCAGTAAGTGCATCACAAACTGATGCCCAGAACCAATCTCAATCCTAATTTTTTTTAGTTTTGGTGAAAAAAATTGAGATAATTCTCTATCTAGCATAAAAAGAAATTGCTCTTCCCTCTATAGCACCCAAACTTCAAAAGTTCCCTATCTATACACCATCAAAATTTTTGTTCCCTATCTAACACTTCCGTTAGCCTCCACCATCAAAACAAGCATGGACCCACCCTCAGAAATTTTTTTTGTCGCTCTTTCTCCCAGGACCGAGCGCAATCGCTGCTCTCCCCAACCCGCGCGTGCCTCTCACCAAATCCACGCTGCCAAAACCCTAGATCGCCGCCCCCATGGCCGGCAGCGTGGATGGCGACCCCCGGGCGCGCGAGGACGGCGAATCAGCCATGCCCCTGCAAGGATTGGCACTGGCGGGCTCCCCCGGACGGCCAGCGCCGGCGGCACGGGAAGCCAGGGTGTCGCGGCATGGGAGGGCGAGGCCGGTGGCACGGGAAGGCAGCACCAGCGGCACGGGAGGCCAGCGCCCGGGCGGCTAGCCCTAGGCCTGCTGCTCCGGTGGCACGGGAGGCCAGCGCCCTGCCAGCCCGGGTTATCTATGGATGTGAATTTGGATGCTCTCTAAAATTTATTTGGTTCATTATTGTGTTGCATACATGCTGTCAAATTTCTCTAAAAAATTTAGGTGTTGAAAGGGAAAAAAAACTGTGAACAAAATGAAAAAAAGACGTGCTGACGGCTGGACACTAAATGAAAAAAAAAAACTAAAGAACAAAAAACAGAGAAAGGGAAAAAAGTATAAAATATAGAAGGGCAAAACCGTCTTTCCTCATGCTACTTAACACCGTCACCCTCAAAACTAACGGAAGTGATAGATAGGGAACAAAAATTCTGAGGGTGCATAGATAGGGAACTTTTGAAGTTTGGGTGCTATAGAGGGAAGAGCAATTTTTTTATGCTAGCCAGGGAATTTTCTCAAAAAAATTAGATCCAACATTGCCCTTATAAGCAAACCAAAACTTGGAACCGCCAACCGTGATGTGTTTTCGCTCTCCACTTCCACGAAGGCACGCTCTCTCCGCACGGGAAGGGAGAGAGAAAGAAGGGTGACACGATCGCATGAGGCGCATAACGTTCGTGAGAGGGGCCGGGAGAGGGTAGTCTGCACCCTTGAAAATTACAAGTTAGTTTCGATATATCTATTGGAGAGAAGAACCAATTCCTACCTTGAAATATGATTCCGAAACCCTGATAATAGAATTTCTGGGAGGGATTCTTAGACTTCTCTTGGGCATGTTCTAACTGATCACAACTTTATCAGCCTTCTCTACCTAGCCGTCACTGATTGGGTAGTCTGCTTCTGTACGGGAGCGTGCCTATAGTAACAGGAGAATGCTAAATTGAATACTAAGCGCGTGCTATGTCACCAGCATATATTTTAATTTAGTCGAGGTAACTATGCGTGCATACATAGAAATTGACAACATAACACTACATTTAAAGTAACCTCATGATATGTCACCAGCATTTTTAATGAAGATAATTATCAGCAGAAGTTCATACATGGCAAACTAACCTTTATATATAGGTTTAGGTCTATTGGCTTAAGCTTTTAAGCCAACATTTTGGTTTATATATTTTATAACTTGATGAATTTGAAGCTTTATGTTTAACTACGAAGACATATAGCTCGCGCGCGTATTCGTGAGGGCACGTGTATTAGGTTAGTTCGAAAACAATCCTAACAAACTAAATTTAAATTAGAACTAAGATAGTTTCCCTTTTTTTAATTGAATATTTCATTCTCTCTTTGCTCTCTTTTTTTTAAAGAATTCTTGAAAAACTATTTTTGCTAAGTGCTGATGAATGTATCCGTCATGCTAGTCCTTCCTTTTCATTGGGCGCCAATGTTGAACGGCTTACACATTCAAGATGTTGAGAAACCTATGAGGCTATCCTAGTTTTGTGACTTCGTAGATTTGGCCAGAAATCTCTTGATATTTGTATGAAGATAAATGTTAAAATGAAAAAAAAATTCATTACGACATAAAATAGGTTTTTTCCATATCTAAAGGAGTACTGGTTCATTGTTAACTTGGGTGTTAAGTGCTCCATTATAGAATAGTTATATGAGTGAGGAGTGAGGGTTGGGACACGTAAAACGGAGCAGCATTTAACGCGTGATTAATTAAATATTAGTTAACTTTTTTCAAAAATAGATCGATATGATTTTTTAAGGAACTTTCCTATATAAACTTTTTGAAAAAAACACACCGTTTAGTAATTTGAAAAGCCTAGAAAAACTTCCTAAGTCGATCATCCCATTATTTTGAGGCAGCCCCTCGCTTCACACAAGCGGGTTCATGTCTGAGCCACGTGTGGAAAGGAATGCCTAGTGTTTGCAAAAATCATTAATAATGTATTAGTGTAATCAACATAACTGTTCGAACAATTTAAAAAGTTCAGATAGGTGGTTTAAAACTATTATTGTACAAAGATTATTGATAGTTCCTATGTGAAAAAATGGTACGTATATCGATCTTTATAATTTTCTTTTTACCTAGCAAAACTGGCTGGATATTTTACAATTTATTATGCCAATTACTTATGACGCACATACACTTTTTTGATGTGCTGGGTTTTCTATTTGCGTATTAATGGAAGGCTTGTGTGAAGGTGACACTCTATATACTCTAAATGAAAGTTGGTGTGAAGTCTAATTTGATTTCATAGTGAGTAGGAGACATCCCATCCGCAATGCTTCGTACAGTTGTGTGAGGCTATGTAACACTGCAGGAATATGATTTGGTAGCTAAAGATAACCTCGCAAGCTCATTATTTTATGGAATGTGGGTTTTTTATGATTGCATCATGATTTTAATATTTTTCTCTAAATTTTATAATTAAACATTAGGAATTTCTATAGGCTAAATCATTTGTAATTTTATTTTAGCTAACATGCATTGGGCATGAAGTAAATTCAGATTATGATGAGGAACTAGGTCCCCACACTAGTATAGAAACTTCCATCTGGCGCCCGATTGAGATAACTCAGGCCCGTCACGAATAATACATATCAGTGACGGGCCGTAGTTTACGCCCAATTGAGATAACATTCCATATCTCAATCGGGCCCCAAGTTGGCGCCCGTCACGGATGACCATCATCCATGACGGGCTGAGATAACATTCTATATCTCAATTGGGCCCCAAGTTGGCGCCTGTCACGTATGACCATCATCCGTAACAGGCGCCAAAAATGATCAAAATAAAAGTTATAGATATTGATAAGTTATACAACTTTGTTGTTGACAATTTTTCCATTTGAAATCATTTACAACCCGAAAAATTATTTGAATTTCTTATATTTTAAAATTCAAATTTTATATAGTTCAATCAAACCCGGATGGAGAAATAAACAAAATAAAATTGGTAGATCTCAATGAGTTCTACAACTTTGTTTTTGACAGTTTTTTCATATGAGTTCATTTAGTATCATAAAATTCAATTCGGAATTTATTTTTGCCTAGAAGTCTGATTTGCCTCCTCATCATGTTAATACTTGCTAAATATATATTTGATACAATTAACTCGGTTTTGCTAGTGAAATATGTGAAATATGTGAATGGATGTGAAATATGTGATCAAAATGGATGTTATGTGAATGTAGTTGTATTAAATATATTGATGGTTGTGTAAATGAATGAATGTACAACTTCTTCTCCGAAAGCCGATCCACAAAGAACTCTGAGTGTTGGCGGTATGCCACGAGGCCCTTCGGCCGGGCTTGCCGAAACCTAAGAACCAGCGAGGATTCAAGCCAAAGACATCAGAGCCGATTGGGCGCAGCCCTGTGGCGAAGGCTACGGGCGAAGATGCCACAGGCTGACAAACCGCGTCGGGTCCGTGCGAAGCAAAAGCATCTTGGGTGAACGGCATATGGTGAAGGGCGCATGGCGAAGCCGCAAGGCCTTCATCAGGACGGGTTCGGCATGCAAGCGGTCTCACGGGCTGCTTCGGCCTGACGGGCCCATTCGCCATAGGCCGGGCCCAATCTGTTGGCCCATTAGGAGCCCATGCATGCAAATGACACTCTGTACCCATGTAAATATCCCTTTTATAAGGACAACCATGTAAATTCCCCTGTAAAAACCTAAACCCTAATAGGGTATGTAAAGGGGAATCCCAAGAAAAATTCTCAGAGTTAATATAGCTTACTGCTTTCCAACATAGTTGAGTAACCACGTCTTTCGACATATGCAGTTGTCATTTCGACAACAGCTGGCGCCAACCGTGGGGACCTCCAAGCGAAACCACTGAGAGCGAATGCCACCGAAGAGGGTCATGAAGGAGAAGGTTGCAAAGCGAAAGGAGAGCACAGCAGAAGAGGAGATGGCCGCCGAAGAGGGAGGAGAGCAGCCGAAAGAGGTCTGCTCTTCTTCAAAACCCTCCGGGGGACGGGAAAGTTTAGCTGGATGCCCGAATGCCAAATAGCGTTCGACAAGCTAAAGCAGTACCTACAGAGCCCACCCGCCTTGGTCAGTCCAACACCAGGAAGCGAACTGCTGCTCTATCTAGCAGTTTTGTCGGTGGCGGTCAGTGCAGCCCTTGTCCAAGAGACAGAGTCAGGTCAGAAACCAGTATATTTCGTCTCTGAAGCTTTGCAAGGGGCGAAGACAAGGTACATTGCAATGGAAAAGTTCGCTTACACCCTAGTGATGGCTTCAGGCAAGCTTAAGCACTACTTTCAGGCTCACAAAGTCACTGTGCCATCGTAGTATCCTTTGGGCGAAGTGCTACGGGGTAAGGAAATCACTGGCCGACTCAGCAAGTGGGCGACGGAGTTATCGCCTTTCGACCTACATTTTGTCGCCCGTACTGCCATCAAATCCCAAATCCTAGCTGACTTCGTAGCCGAATGGACACCGACGATCGCCCCCGACACCGAGCTCATCGAACAGCCTTGGGTAATGCACTCCAACGGCTCGTGGTCGCACAAGGGGGCAGGTGCCGCGGCAATGCTAACTTCGTCAGGGGGCGTGCCGATTCGGTATGCCGCAAGGCTGCAGTTCAACACGACCAACAACACGGCCAAATACGAGGCTGTACTATTGGGCCTAAGAAAGGCGAAAGCATTGGGGGTTCGGCATTTTCTTATCCGAACAGACTCCAAACTAGTGGCTAGTCATGTTGACAAGTCTTTTGAGGCGAAAGAAGAAGGAATGAAGAGATATCTGGAGGCTGTTCGGTCTATGGAAAAGTGTTTCGCTAGCATAACGGTCGAACACTTACCTAGAGGCCAGAATGAGGAAGTGGATACCCTGGCAGAATCTGCTGCCTGTGGAGGCCCACATTCGCCAGGCATCTTTTTTGATGTCTTGTACGCACCAAGTGAGCCCACGGAAAGTCTAGACGTCATGGCAATCGACCAGGCAGAGCTGGGCGAAGACCCAGAGGACTGGCGAACACCGTTCGTCAAGTACCTCAAGAACGGCTGGCTCCCGGAGGACGAAGCAGAAGCGAAGCGCCTATAGCTCAGAGCCACAAAATACAAGCTAGTCTCCGGCCAGCTATATCGTTCCGGGGTGCTCCAACCCTTACATCGCTGCATTTCTTTCGCCGAAGGAGAGTAGATGGCGAAAGAGATACACCAGGGGCTGTGCGGTGCGCATCAAGCCGCAAGGACGGTTGCTTCCAAAGTGCTTCGCCAGGGGGTGTATTGGCCAACCGTGCTAAAAGTTTGTGTCGAGCAAGCCAAGAGGTGTGAAAGCTGTTAGCGGCCCAGCCGAAGCCAAACTGCACCTCAGTATGAGCTGCAGCCTATCGCACCAATCTGGCCTTTCGCCAGATGGGGGCTAGACATCATTGGCCCATTTCCTGTAGCACGAAATAGGTACAAGTTCACAATTGTAGCCATCAAATACTTCTCCCGCTGGATCGAGGCCGAACCACGAGGCGCGATCACTTCGGCGGCCGTACAGAAGTTCGTGTGGAAAAACATTGTTTGCCGTTTCCGAGTGCCAAAGGAGTTCATCACTGACAACGGCAAGCAATTTGACTCTGACAAATTCAGAGAAATGTGCAAAGGGCTAAACCTGGAAATCAGGATCGCTTCGGTCACGCACCCATAGTCAAATGGGGTAGCCGAACGAACAAATGGAAAAATCCTGGAGGCGCTCAAGAAAAGACTTGAGGGGGCGGCAAAGGGCAGATGGCCAGACGAAATGTTATCTGTTCTCTGGGCCCTTCGAATGACCCCCACAAGGCCAACCAAGTTTAGCCCGTTCATGCTCCTCTATGGCAGTGAAGCAATGACCCCAACTGAGCTAGGGGCTAATTCGCCAGGGGTGATGTTCTCGGGAGGCCAAGACGGGCGCGAGGTGTCACTCGAACTCCTTGAAGGGGTAAGAGTCGAAGCATTGGAACACATGCACAAATACGCCACAAGTACTTCGGCAACTTATAACAAAAAAGTTCGACTGACAGAGCTGTTGCCTGGCCATCTCGTCCTAAGGAAGAAGGCGAACCCAGTGGCAGTCGGGAAGCTTAAATCGAAGTGGGAAGGGTCGTACCTCATCAAGCACAGGTCCAGAACAGGCTCGTTTCGCCTAGCGACTCTCGAAGGCGAAGAGTTCGACCATTCATGGAATGCTGCTTCCCTTAGGCGTTTCTATGTCTAGAACGGGTGGCACCCAAATCGCCAACTTGTAAAAATGTACATATTGATATGGAAGCCCTTCGACACAAAAATGCAAAAAAAAAGGAGGAAAATGAAAAAAGAAAAAAACTGGATGTAGGGATATTATCCGCCTTGGAGGCCCGAAACAGTATAAAATTTTTGTGTCTTTCACCTCTTTACCTGTGTAAATGATAATTCGTGGAAAAACCCCAAGGCAAACGCCTGATCAGCGAAAATGCCAGGGGGGCGAAACGAATCGGCCGAAGCATCGCTCACCGAACGTTAAAACCGCGACAGCTTATTTTGGAAATAACTAACCGAACACCGTTGTACTCGATCAATGTGAAAACAAAAGCGCTTCTTCCAGTGCGGAATACCACAAATTGAGAACGGAAGTTGAAAGCTGAAAAGTCAGCATACCTATTTCGCTATTATACGCAAAAGGGCCGACATGTTTCGACCTAACGAAAGCACGAAAGGTGACAATGCGAAAACAACGAAAAGGAAATAAAACACATCTTTATTAATTTCGGAAAAATAATCAAAGGTTAGAGCCATACAACATGCCACAAGCATAGAAAGCAAAGCCTTCACAGCCCAACTTACAAATAAATTACATCTTGGCGACTTGGCGAACATAGTTCGCCATCATTGCACTACCTTAAGAGGAGAGGGGGGTTGAAACAAACTACGCCATAACGGCGGCAAGCAATCGCCTCTTGGCGAATCGACCTCTTAAAGTTTCGCCAAAAAGTTTGTACTATTCTCGAGGCACGAAACACGATGGCGATTATAATCTTCTAAGGTCCGACCCAGATGCGTGCGCATCCATTTAGCAACCTTTATGACTTGGTAGCTGTTGCCGTTTATTAACATCTCGTGGTAAACGGGCCGAAGAGGACGCTTAACCTTCAGCAAACCTTTCACCGTCACGAACTTCTCATTTTCTTTTCGCCAATCGCCAGTGGGGGGCCGAATGCATGATTTCCGGCCATAAGCCTGCTAATAAAGCACAAAAGGACGAGTGCAAAAGAAAAAAATCCGGGCGAAATCAATACCACCATCAAACAGGATAATAAAGTTGGCGAAACGGTAATTTTTTCATTAACGAGAAGTCATAACAGTTACAAGGTGAAGGCGGCTAAAAGCCGAACATGCAAAGAACCTATATAAAGCAGGGCTACAAACACAAAAAAGAAAAAAAATCATACGAGGGCAAAGGGACTCACACCTCAGGGTGGTCTTGGCCTCTGTTGCCTTCGCCCTCGCGTTCGGCCTCCGGTTCGGACGCCTCGAGATCCCCTCCGGTGAAAGCGGCAACAGCTTCCTCCTCCTTCGTGATCCTCTCAAGATTTTCGTGAACACGGGTCTTCGCACAATCCCGACTGCCGTCCTCCCAGAAACCCTTTCGGAAGGCCTTCAAGGCCGCCCCGGAGTGTTGCGAGTTCGAAGGCCATTCTTCCATCACATATTGGGGAAAATCTCTGAGATGCTCACAACCATGCGTATGTAGCAGGCTAAGCACGAAGCCTGCCGAAACACGAGCACAGCAATCCCCGTACGTGCTGGCCACTTCGACAACTGAGCCGGCCGCCTCTTGCGTCCACTCAGAAAAGTCGAAAGCCGTCCCGTCATCCCCCGGGGCGCCTCCGCTCACACACCAAGGTCGTTCAGGCCCAACCTGAGCGTGTAACAAGCTTGCTTGGCGAATTCCATCGCCGGCCTCAAAGTCGAAGCAGCGGTGTCGGCCGAAACGAGGCGAGTCTCAAGAGACTTGATCCTCTCTTCGGCCGCAGCAAGTTGGCGATCACGCTCGGTGCCTCGCTTGTTCGCCGCCTCTAGATCGGCACGGAGGGACCTGTTCTCCGCATTAGCCCTCCTCAAGGTGTCCGCCACGACGCGCTTTTTGTCCTCCTTGTGGCGAAGGTCGTCCTCGGCCTTCCGGAGCCGAAGCCGGTAACCATCTAGCCTTTCCAAGGCGGACTTCTTCGCATTCAGGTGCGCGGCAAGGCCCTGGGAAAGGGAATCCGAAACAATTACGCCATGACATAAGCGAAAAGGGAAAATTTCGCACAAAAAAAAAGGGGCGTACCCGAACAAACAAGCTCTCCACGGCGGCACAGCTCTCGCCGAACTCGTTCATCTCGGTGAAGAGACCAAGGCCTGGCACACCCCATCCACAAAAGGGGCAATCTCTGGTCGAGTGGCGAAATCGGCGGGAACGAAGTGCAGGGCGAAAAGTGTCACGTCTGACACAGTCGCTTCGACCGCCGAAGCTTTTCCTTCCCGCCGGCGAGCTGGCGAAGGAACCACCTCAACCCATTCGTCCTGGGAGATGTTTGCCCCGACCGCTGGCGCCGAAGCGCTCCTACCTGTCGCCGCTTTGACGTCGCTAGAAGGCGGAGGAGACGCGCGCCCCACCCGAGGACCGCGTCGGAGAACCGGCGAAGTCGGTGTCCCGTCGGACCCCTCGCTGTCCGAAAAGGCACGACCAATCTGGACAACCTTCCCCTTCTTCTTCTTCCCTCTGGCGACTGATACCGGCTTCGCCGCAGTGCTAGAGATCGCTAGAAGAGTTTTCGCCACAACAACGTCTTGCGGGTGAACGGGTGAAATGCGAGAGCCTGCCCCAGATTTCGCCGGAGGCGGACTAGGGGTATAGCCATGGGAGCCATCGTCCTCAGACTCGGCCTCCCTGTCGTCTTCCTCCTCCTCATCATCACTTTCGATTGTGTCCTTTGTGGCGCGACGAGATCGCACTTGCCCACCCTTCGCAACCGCCCGTCTACGCTTTTTCGACGTCCCGACGTCATCACCAGCCTTGGTGGGGATCGATCGACCAGGTAGTTCGCCAAAGTGAACCCGGTTCGCCCTGCCATCAAGCTGACGCGAAAGCAGTCGGGCGAACTCGGCCGAAGTAAGGCCCCCAATCATCTTCGACACCTCTGCTTCAACGTCTCCAAGTGTGCGAACTAAAAAGTAAAAAAAAAAAGAAAGCGAAATGAGTCAAAAGATGTCTGCATGCATACAAAGGGCACTGATAAACACGGAGAACTTACGCCTGACTCCAGGAGGAAAAGCGAGGCAGGGAAGTCCGAGCACCTTTTCGTCCTCACTAACGGATACCCCCCATTCGCGAGCAAGGGGAGAGATTCGAAGTAGGCAAAACTCCTCACAGAGAACGCGGGTGCTTGGTCGCCGCGCGACCTTCCGAAGAAGGATGAGCCCGGACTCAAGAACACCGTCGACCTCCACGCTCGGTTTCGCAGCGATCGAAACAGCAACGCGTTGGAATCTAAACCAGTTCGCCCTGCTATCTTCAGCGGAATATGGGTTATTGATGTAAAACCATTTTTGCATCCAGTTTCGCTCCCATTTCGCCATCGAGGCAGGCACCGGCCAGGCGTCCGAGCGCTTAGGGCGAAGTATAAAATTTACATACCCAAACACCGTCTTCTTCGGACCAGCCGTTGTGCTCACATCCTTCGTCGTCGCACATGCCATAAACAGGACAGCGAACAGCTCGGCAGTGGGATCGAACCCACACGTTCGGCACATCCATGCAAAAACAGCTAACTTTTGGAACGCTGATGGGCTGAGTCCGGCAGCGAAGAAGGCAGCGAAGACAACAATCTGGTTGTCATCGGGTGAAGGGACGACGGCTTCGCTCCCACAGGTCGCCTGGCCCTCCGCGAGAACGCCAGAAAGGACAAGCTCGCCCAAGGCGGCCTCCTTGACAAGTGATTTGCCAAGGAAGCACGACCACCCTTCGCCAAGGCTGCCAGGGTCTTCGCCAGTAGACCTAGCCTTCGTAGGCTTGCGAGGAGCCATTGAGTCCGTAGCGAAAGGAAGTGAGTGGTCGAAAGGTACAAGAGCGCACAAAAGTGAAGGTATCGAACTCTAAGGGTGCGAGCGCGTAGCAACGGTGAAAGTATAATCCCGCCCCACGACGTTTCGACTTCCGCCCAATCAGGGCGCGACACGTGTCCAGAGGCAGACGAAACGGTAAATTCCTATCGACCTGGGCCGCACAGTACAAACCGAAATCCAAAGAGGAATATACCAGCCCACGAAGGGCCCCTTACTGTCGCACTTTAGGCCAGAAATCAAAGCAATGCAGTTTTGCCCTTTCCGAAAGGGCGAATGCTATAGTTTACTAACCAAACCATGAAAACACCAAGTGTTCACCTTTTTCCTGCAGGACTAGGAAAAGAGGTTTCGGCAGGAACGTCGGCCGAAAGGGGGTGCCTCATACCATACCACATGGTTTGCACGGTCTCGGCCGAAGCTCCTTACTCACCCTTGCCCGTGAGGGGCTTGTTGGCGGTATGCCATGAGGCCCTTCGGCCGGGCTTGCCGAAACCCAAGGACCAACGAGGATTCAAGCCAAAGACATCAGAGCCGATTGGGCGAAGCCCTATGGCGAAGGCTATGGGCGAAGATGCTGCAGGCTGACAAACCGCGTCGGGTCAGTGCGAAGCAAAAGCATCTTGGGCGAACGGCATATGGCAAAGGGCGCATGGCGAAGCCGCAAGGCCTTCATCAGGACGGGTTCGGCATGCAAGCGGTCTCACGGGCTGCTTCGGCCTGACGGGCCCATTCGCCATAGGCCGGGCCCAATCTGTTGGCCCATTAGGAGCCCATGCATGCAAATGACACTCTGTACCCATGTAAATGTCCCTTTTATAAGGACAACCATGTAAATTCCCCTGTAAAAACCTAAACCCTAATAGGGGGCCTGTAATAGGGTTATAAATAGACCCCTATGGTCTTGTAAAGGGGGATCCCAAGAAAAATTCTCAGAGTTAATATAGCTTACTGCTTTCCAACACAGTTGAGTAACCACGTCTTTCGACGTATGCAGTTGTCGTTTCGACAACACTGAGGTTAAGCGTGCTTAGTGTGGAGCCAAAAAATAAAATTTATTTTTTTTGGATTATACTCATTCGTGATGGGCTATAATTTATGCCTGATTGAGATGAGGGTCATCCATGATGGGCTATAGTTTAGGCCCGATTGAGGTGAGAGTCATCCGTGACGGGCTATAGTTTAGGCTCGTTAGAGATGAGAGTCATCCGTGACGGGCTATAGTGTTGGCCCGTTAGAGATGTGTGTCATCTGTGACGGCCGGATGCCCGACTGAGATATTTTCACATCAGCAACCTTTGCTTAGTGACGGGGGCGCTACCCGATAGAGATGAGGCTTTAGGCCCATTACAGATGACCGAACCTGTTCTAGAGCCATCTTCCGATAGGTATTGATAACTCTCGATTTGGCAGAAACTTGACACACGATTCGGCTTCCGATCGACATGATCCGAACCTTACAATTGTAGCACCACCTCTCCTCTGGTTATCAATCATGCACTACTGCCCGGTTGACCTCGCCGAGAAGGTTAATCCCTACAAGCAAATCGAAAAACACAAGCAAGAATATGGTTGATTGCAACTCAATTGCATATGAATGATTAAGCACTCGAATTTGGGGTTTCACATACCGATCTAGCAGTGCAATTGCAATGGCAAAAATAATCTAAACAAAACCCGACTGTAAACAACGATGGATACTGAATAAATATGATAAGGTACATCCTAGGGTTACCGTAGGGTGCGCCCACGCCCCTTAGGATTAGCTCATGACACAGTTACAAGTCCCATGGCCCAAATTAGACTCGAACTGAATGGCTTGTTTTGCTTATTTCCGATAGCTTTAGTAGGGATTTTGCTTTTACCAGAAAGCTTAGTAGGAATTTTAACATGAGACCAAAATCATATGAAACTAGACTCCATAAGCTTTCCATCAAGTACTCATGTACCCCTAGATATCTTCTAGATCAGTAGCTAGGTTTGTCTGAAGTTGATGCTATCCGAAGGCCCGAATCCGAATTCAAATTGTCCAGAACTTCATCTATTCACTTCTATGGACCAAAAGTGACGTGGTGATATAGGAGTAGACTTAAGGAAGATCTTGGTTTGTCCCCAATCAACTTCTTTGGTCATATCCAAGCACTTCGTGAGCATGCATTCCTTTCATTCAACCACACAATTGTTTCTACAAACGAGAAGATACAAAACTCATGATGCAGTAACGTTTGTTAAAACATATAATAAGTAAACCTAATATAAAACATATGCACCTTTAGTTATTTGATGTGTAACATAAGCATGGTTGTATCCAACCTAGTGATGTCCTCAATATCCTCCCTTTCTTGATTGGAAATCGTCCTCGGTTTCACCTTGTCATCAATCCTAATAAGCTTATCATTATCCTTTACAACATAAGGTGAAGTAGATTTCTTAATGGTCATATGGTTGGATTCTAAACTTTTTATACTTGGGAAGAAGCAACATTCCCCTTGCTACAAACCAACATATAACTCATTTAAAACAACTGGAGAAACTAGATAGATAATTATTTATACGCATACGGTTCTCTAGACAATATATCTCATCATAAAAAGGATGTATATTCAAATTCAAACAAATATATACCCCCCCCTATTATTTGTCAATAATAGGAAAAACTACGTGAGAAGGATGTGACAATTCAAATCTTGCAAATAATTTATTCTCTAAATAATTTAGTGAACAAAGTTCATCAAATTGAATATAGCCCCAAGCATTTAAAGAAGATAGCAGTCTAAACTCTTCATTTTCGTTAGCAATGTGAATAATATATTTAAACTCAACACATGGTAATTCAACTATAGAACTATAACATGTTCATTTACCAATTGTGGCATAGATATAAGTGAAGTATCACACAATACTTTTTTATCATTAGAAACAATACGCAAATTATTATCTGATAAAGGAATTTCACCAATTTCCACTATTGGTTGCTCTATTGTAGTATAAGTTGTGGACATATTTACCATATCATCACTATACATACCTTGAGTAAATGTAGCACCATTGTCATTACATTTGTTCTCATCTTCAGAAATTATAGGTACTTTATCAATTAAGCATTCTTCAAGCATGTATGGAGCTATGGGTATACCTTCTTTCTCTATGTCTTTCTTTGTTTCCTCATTACCTTGGTTAATGTACTAAAATAACAAAATTCGTTGATATCCATTTATAATATACATTCATGCATATCCATATATGATGTATTAAAAAGTATGTTAAAACACCCTCTAAGTTTATTAAATGGAAATTCACAATATATTTTGTAATACTTACGTGAAAGACCAGGGGATTTAATTGGTCCTGTCAATAGACCACATTTCAAAAGACACAAGTAATTAAATTGTTGCATACAACTGAAGATACAATATTTTTTTCTCATGATTGTGATGTTATTCGTAGTTAACTGTGTTCTTTTCCAGCTTTACATTGTACGTGTAATTTAACAGCATGCCTGCAAATAATGCACGTATGATGATGTAACATATGCTTGAAATTATTGTTAGTGATATGCCCTAGAGGCAATCATAGAGATGATTGTATCACATACTATATTTACATATTTATCCGACATTGTTCCTTGAAATAGATAACTCCTTATTGGTTAATGAATATGTGAGTCTTTCATGAGACCCTTTATGTTGTTTGTTACTATTTCTAAATGATCCCTAATTAAATATCATATGTGGAATAAATATGTTTATATGATCAGCACATGTATTAATTCATGATCATGTCTCATGGATCATGGTATAGAGATACCAAATTAATAATGTGGACATATGTTGGTGAACATATTATTGGATAGACCCAACATGAGACACTGCAAGAGCCATATGTGTTGTGTCATCAGTGAGCTTATTTAGTGTTGGTGTTGAATCCTTAGACCTGAGATTATCATAGTTCTCAGCATGTGTAGTAGCTTACTTAGGGACTGCTAAACGCTACTCCATAAATGGGTAGCTATAAAAGTAGTTTTCGGGTATGCTATGAAACATGTAGTAGGATATGAATAATCAAGATGGGATTTGCCCCTCCTATGGAGAGATATCTATGAGCCCCTCGATGTTGTAGATTATGGAAGTGCATAGCCATGCCAAAGGTGATTGAGGAGTCAATCACAAGTTATATAATCTATCAACAGGTTCGAGTGAATGATTGAGCTATTAGAGGATGGCACATATCTAGCCTTGAGCTTAATCGATATCGTGAGGCAAAGGGGTTCACACAAGTATATGCTAGAGGTTCAGCCGATATGATCTTTATGTATACCCGGTGGGTCAATACGTTCTGCTAGGGGCCGCTGTTGACGCGTGGACCAAAACGGAGTTTTCGGCTTACAGCCGAGTATATATGAACCTACAGGGTCGCACGCTTAATGGGCCGGAATAAGGGGATTGGATAGAGATCCAATATGAGCTTAATTCGGATAAGGATCCGAATAGGAGTCCTACGGGCCTTGAAGGCCCGAGTGATGGATCCTATATATTCGTGAGGGGTGTGACCGGCGGAGGTATTGCATCACGTGAGAAACCCTAGCCGTCACTTCCTTCCTCGAGCAAAACCCTAGCCGCGCGCGGGTGCTAGCACATCTGCGCGTGGCATTCCATCCCTGTACGTGTGGATACCGGTAGAGGCACCGCTGGTTTGCGGTGCTGATCGGCGTGGGAGTACGGCGAGGAGAACGCACGAGGAGGAGAAGGTCGAGCCGGTGCGATCGACTACTTCCTCTACATCGACGTGTGCTACTTCGCAAGAGTTCCTTCGACTTCTCAGCGTCTTCTTCCGCTGCGCAGCGCGTCGAGTGGTAACGATCTATGATCTAATACTTGCATGGTTCCTGGTTTACGCGATAGAAAATTTTGTTTTATGCTATCATAGCCTACGCATTTCATAACAATTATTTCACAAGTTAATTTGTATGGCATTTTGGATGACATGCAAAAGTGTATGAGTGTTGTCCTTGGATAAATTATTATTTTCTGTGGAAATTTAGTTTGATGGTTAGATTTATATTTTTGATGTTTCGATACCGTTGATGTAATCAACCCATGTGTTTTTTTTTAGAATTATTCACGATGAAGTGCTCATTATATATATAGCATTTCATTTACACCCCTAGATAAATTATTCTCTTATGTGGAATTTTTATTTCATAGTTACAATGTGAACAAATGCATATAATATTTAAGTCAACTATCATAACCGTACATGATCTATATCAACCGATCAATGATATATACAATCTTATTAGCAAGATACGCATCACATGATGTGAGATCACGAGGAACGCGCGTGACTAATAATTAACTAACTTCCTATCACTTCCCATGCAAGCATGTTATCATGCGTGCTCCTCTAGTCCTTTACCATCACTAGTTATCACCTGGCTATCCAAGCATTCTTGGCCTATAAATAGGAGCCATCCTCAGCGGCAATAATCTCATCAATCTCAAGCCAGCAGAGCTGCAAAGGCAAACTAGCTTCTAGCTTCTTCTTGTCCTCCAAGCTCAGCTGCCACACCCTAGCAATGGCTTCCAGGGCGATGGCCACAGCACTCATGCTGCTGGTGATCCTGGCGGCGGCGACGGCGGTGGCTCCGTGCAGCATCCCTTTCCCTGACTGCGGTCCCATGTGCGACACTCCCTGCTTCAAGTTTTGCTTCACGAGGTGCTTCCTCTTCCTCAACCTCGGCGTGGAGCTGTGCCACAAGCAGTGCACCACGTTCCCGATTTGGTGCGGCGGCTTCCTCAACTGACAAGGAAGGGAGATCTGAGATATGTCATGAACAACCACTACTGCGTACTACAGAAAATAACATCGGTGCCGGTTCGTAACTACCATTAGTTAACTGCATTTGGTTTCGTTTGGTTTGATTTGGCGGCATCTCAATAAGTAGTCTATATTTCGTGTTGGATGATTCGCTAGCTTTTAGTACATTAATTCTTCCACAAATAAATGTTTGACGTTGGATAGATGTCGAACAAAAAATATGGAGGGAGAGTACAATGCTCTGCGGAGATATATGTGTATTTCCTTTTCAGTTATCATATGTATCATGCTTGTAACGGCGAAAGTACGGTGTTATTGTCGTATCGATCGAATAACTCGTGTGGCTTCTTGGCTTCAGAAATTCCTTCTGTGACACTTCATTCGGCGTTTTGTGCACAACTAAACTTCCAAGGTTGTACTAAGAAACCACTACTATGCTCACTTTTGATCAGTAACCTGAACCACACCATTATAGGCTTCTCAATCGGACTAGGTTATAATGGCCTAAACCATGTCAGCTCCTTTATCAGACACGCAGGGAGATCACTACTATACAACACATATAGCATCCTGGTCGGTCCATGCATATCGGAGACTTACGATCCATCAAAGAGACACTCACCTGTGACGAGTTGGGAAACGCTCCGTTAAAAATGTAGCCTCATAGCTGAACCCGTCACCGATAACCCCTCATATTTGACGGGCTAAATTTATGGCCCTGTATATATAGGACGTCTGGAATAAACCACAACCAAACCACATCACTAATTAACCGATGAGGGGTCATCGGTGATGGGTGCAAGCTATTAGCCTGTCAAAGATGTCTATAGTCATGTTTGACGGGGCCAATTTATAGCCAGACACGTTAGCCTCATATATCTAACGGGTACAACAATACAATCTGTCACAGCATATTTACCTCCTAACCTACCCTTAACCCCAAAATTATTTTTTTTTATTTTTGTCTCCCCCAACCGCCACCCAGCCACCCCCTTTCTTTCACAAACTCTCTATATCAAGCTCTGTATCACTCTATAGCTCTCTCCCTCACCCAGACAATGGATCTAGCCACCAATGAGACGCGGTGACATGTGGCAGCCAGATCTAGCTTCCCACCCGGGGCAACGGATACTACGCCGGCCATCTCCTGGTCTCCCTGTCCACCTCCCAACCATCATTGCCACCACATCCTACAACCTCGAGCGTCGGCTGCCTCCTCGTCTCCCCCTCAACCTCCAGAACCGCGAGAGGCCATCACCTCCTCACTGCGAACACCAACCATGCCTCCTTCACCCTTTTGCATCCATGGTGGGGACAACCTGATCAGTGGCCTATGGTCACGGTCGTGATCAGGGTCAGGATTGGGACTGCCGGCACCTCCACCCCTGCACGGCTGTCCTATTCGTCCGCTCTCCTCCACCAGTTTTCGTATCCATTATCGGCATCGTCTTCACCTGCTTGGGGTCGGGTTCAGTCGCTGCCATCTCAGGGGTGCCCGATCTTTCCTCCCCGATGTTCAAGGCCACCGGATCTGGCCATTTGAGAGTTAACAATGGCTTGATATGGTCACCCACACCTCGGGGACCTCGGTGGTTTCCACAGTTCAAGTTGGCAATGGCAACGACGACTATGGCGATATGGGGACAACGACGGCGGCGATGAGCTTCAAAGGGGAACATCGATATTTTTGCTTTTTTATGGGTATTTCGCATGGGTGACAGTCCGTGTTGTGTAATTCTTTTTTCCCATTATCTGCATTGGTGACATGTCACGATTATAATACTTCGGAGATAAAGGTCATTGGTGAAGGAAGAGGACCCAACAAAAATGAGATTTTGACACCAATGACTACTCATTTGTGACCAGGCATCTAGTTGTCAAAGATGAGGGGTACAACCCGTTACGGATGGTCGGTTTCGTAGTAGTGTATGCTTAATTCCAAGCTTCTAAATGGTGTACTTTTGCAAAAAAATTCTATATGTGAATATTATATTTTGGGGAACTGTTGTAATCTTATTTTTGAATTGTATAGTATTTAATTTGTTAATTTTTACCCTCGAATAATTATGTTAAATTATTCAGACGTTTAATCATCCAGCCATTCTGAGGATAGGAACACGAATTGCTACGTATATCACGAGAATTTCAAATAGATAATCAATCTTCCAAAAGATGAGGAGTACCCTGCATTTAATAAGTGATCACGTGAGGGATCTATCGGCCTTCTCAACATAACCGTTGACTGACTGAGCAATCTGCTTCTATACTGGAGCTACCGTACGTACAGTAGTTAACAACACGATTGTTCATTTAATTCTAAGCGCATGAGATGTCACGTGCTTTTTTAATAGAGAGAATTTTTATTCCTTTAGAATCTGTTGTTCCTGATGTCAAAAGCTAGTTTAAATTTGCGTCCCTTGTTGACTCAGTAAAATATCTGCACACAGCTATAAGGTGACTAAAACATCGGTATATATATACAATGTGAACATATGAAACTAATTAAGTCCAGTATCATACGGGTAATGTATATCAATCGCTAATGATATATACAATGTTGTTAGCACGATATGTGTCACGCCCGGAATTTCTATCCAAAATTCCAAACGCTTACATGTGTGTAAACCCTCGTCCAGGAATCAGCCGAGGCACACAATAACAAATTGATAATAGAGCACAATTATTACTCTAATTAATAAGCGAATAAAATGTTATTACAGAGGTAGATAGTTCCTCTCAATCAATAAAGATCTAAGAAGAGGAAAATAAAGAAAATAGCGCAGACGACTCCACTCCACAGGCAGCTTGACCAGGGCTACGCCTATTCTTCCACACCATCGGCATCACTGAAGAACTCCTCCTCTGATGAATGATTGCAAGGTGAGTATATGACATACTCAGTAAGCCACGCAACAAATATGTAAGTGCACAGGGTAACAAAGGATGGCATAATGTAGGCTTCTTTGCATAAATAGCATTTATTGAATATTTCAGAATTTAATAAAACAGTAGAGTATTAATTAAACAGTATTAATCCAACACTATACAACATATCCTGTTGCATAGGCCCAACCATTCTGAACAACCAATCCCGGCTGCACAGTTCTATCTCCACACCAGGAATATACCATTCCAAACCAGGAGCTAATCAAATTATTACCAGTTATAGCATCACTTATTATAATGAAAAGTGTGAGACTAATCACGAAAGACATTGTTAGACCCGCCCATTACCGCGGGCACGGCTATTCGAATAGTTTCACTCTGGCCAGAGATGTACCACTGTACCCACAAGACACAACCTCAACATCATGTCAACCATGCATCGCGATACTTAACAAGTACCCGAACAGAGATTGTGATAATACCCTCTATATAATACAATTCAAAGCAGTGCACCGTTCCCGGATCATAGTCACCTCCTTATAAACAAGGCATGGACTCCCCAGCGACCCCCGTGGGCTTATCTCCGCCACTTCACAGTCTGGTGCTCTTACAAAGAACCATACTATACAGAAAGTAAAGCCGTTGCCCACGCTGGCTTGTGGTTGGCACGGTTAATGTTTCACAACCGAAAATCGTGAACCGGTCCTTAATTGTCATGAGTACGACCATCAAAACCATGTACTCACATCCCACCATTATCAGGTTTTAGTTGACAAAGTAATTAGTAAATCAATCACGATTGACCATCGTGAGCTATTATTAAGCCATCATTAAATAATAGTGATCCATAAGTCATCCTAATGATGTGCTAAGGTTTCTAAGGATGGCTAAGCAATTATATCTAATATCTAGCTGAACCAATATATAAAGCTCAACTAGTCAAGTTACAATAACCCAAGGTATCAAGGAATAAAGTAATCAAGAATGAAAGGGCTATAACAAACAATAGGTTAATTCTACCCAATGACATTCAAAAATAAATGCAATAGTTGAATAGAAACAATAGCTTTAAATGGGATCAACATGCTCAAAGGATTGTTTGGGATCTGTGTGACTTGCCTTGCTGGCCTTGGAACTCTTCAAATTCTTCTCCTGCGAAATCGGACTCTACGAAAACGTCGGAATCTAAACAGAAAAGAGCAAAATCACCAAAACAGCACATAAACAAGCATGAACAGTACATGTGGATATTTTTAACATGTAGATCTCAATTTTAGAAAAATTTAGAGACTTGAACCAACTAAATCCGAGCTAAGATGAATTAGTTATGAATTTTCAAAGATTAAATCGGATTAAATCATTTATATAGATTTTAATTGAATTATGACGCAATAATGAATTATTTTTGAAAAGAAAAAGAGGATTATTGTGTCAGCGGGCTCGGGTTCACGGTGGACCGGGTGCACGGCAGTGGTCTACGGAAACGAACGGCCGAGATCGATCTTATCCAAAATGGATGGCCGAGATCGAAGCGGTCCACGGCGGCTCACGGGAAATGACGACGCTGACGTCGGCGGCGACGTCACCACCGGTGGCGGCTCGTGCGCGCAAGCTCACCGGCGAACGACGGCACGGCGGCGCAAACGGGGAGCACCTACGGGTAGCGGGCATCGTGGCGAACTCACCGGTGACCAAAACGACGGCGGACGACGACCGGACAGCGACGGCGACGAGGAAGAAGCGGCGGCGACCTTCGGCTTGACGACGACGGCGGTGCTCCGGCGATCTTCAGCGGAAGCGGAAGAGCGGACGAGATCGGCGACGGCTTGGCGACCACGGGCTCACGACGCTAGGGCGCTACAGACGGCGAGAGGCGAAGGCGAGGGCGGCGACGGGTAGCGGAGACACCGGGGATCCTTTTATAGGTGCTAGGGGGCGGCTGCGAAGGCCCACGGCGACCGGCGGCGAGAAGGAAAGTCTAGGGTTCGGAGAGAGAGAGACGAATCCGATTCGAACTCAAATCCACGGATTTCCAATCGATGAAAGCCAACGATTCCAAAACGAAAAAGGTAGAGGAGATCCCGGAGATCATTTCCCCTCTATCAATTTCACCGAAGAAGGAAAGACGCAGCCAAATTGGAAGGGCGGTGGCGGGCTAGGTTTTCGGGCGCGGTGGCTAGAGGCGGACGACGATCCTCCCACCTGTCAGCGAGCGGGAGAGAGAGGAGAGCGGCGGCGGCGCGCGTGCGGCAGCTCGGGCTGACTGGGCCGACTGGGCCGGGGAAGAGAGAGAAAGGGTTTTGGGCCGACTTTCGGCCCAAAGCCAAAAGAGAAATTTTTAAAACTTTTCCAATTTAAATAATTCATGAAATGCAATTTCATTTATTAAAAATACTTCCTTAGCTCAAATAAATCCCAGAAAAATCTAGAAATTATAGAATTAAGCAAAGTATTTAATAAAATTTTGTCTGGCCCAATTTTATATTGGAATTTATTATTTAAAATTAGATCTTTTCTTCCAGGCTTTTAAAATCAATTCTAATAATTCCAATTAAACAACAATTTATATATTTAGGATTTTTAGGGTGTGACAAACCTACCCCCCTTAAACAGAATCTCGTCCTCGAGATTCGGAAGAACTGGCGAAAAGATGCGGATGAGCGGACTTTAATTCATCTTCTCGTTCCCAAGTAGCTTCTTCTTCCGAGTGATTACTCTATTGAACCTTACAGAAACGGATAATTCGATTCCTAGTTCTTCTCTCATTTGTCTCCAAAATACGGATTGGTTTCTCGACATATGTCAGATCCTCTTGAATTTCTATCTGTTCCAGATTAGCTTCCTCAGTGGGTACCCTTAAACACTTTTTCAACTTGACACATGGAACACATCATGGACTCCTGCCAACGATTGAGGTAACTTCAACTGATAAGCAACCTCACCTCTTCGACTAACAATCTTATAAGGTCCCACAAAACGCGGTGCCAATTTTCCTTTGGTATGAAAACGATGAACTCCTCGGAGAGGTGTGACACGAAGGTACACATGATCTCCTTCTTCAAAACTCAAATCTCTGCGGCGATTGTCGGCATAACTCTTATGGCGAGACCGAGCCACACGCAATCTTTCTCGAATGATCTTTACCTTTTCTTCTGCTTCCCTTAGGATATCGGTTCCGAAAATCTGACGTTCTCCCATTTGATCCCACAAAAGCGGAGTGCGACACTTACGACCATACAGTGCTTCATAAGGAGCCATTTGAAGACTAGCTTGATAACTGTTGTTATACGAAAATTCCGCGTAAAGCAAATTCTTATCCCAACTTCCACCAAAGTCTAAAGCACAAGCTCTCAACATGTCTTCCAAAATCTGATTTACCCTTTCGGTTTGTCCGTCTGTCTGCGGATGATAAGCAGTACTGAAGTTCAGCTTAGAACCCATCTCTTCCTGAAGCTTCTTCCAAAACTTTGAAGTAAACTGACTACCTCGATCAGACACTATTTTCTTAGGGACGCCATGCAAACACACAATCCTTGCCATATACAATTCCGCCAACCGACTTCCAGAATATGTTGTCTTTACCGGGATGAAATGAGCCACTTTGGTGAGTCTGTCGACTATCACCCAAATAGAGTCGTGTCCTGATGACGTTCGGGGTAGACCAGTGATGAAATCCATACCGATCTCTTCCCACTTCCATTCTGGTATCTTCAAAGGTTGCAGCAAACCGGCGGGTTTCTGATGTTCTGCCTTAACTCGCTGACAAACATCACACACAGCTACATACTCTGCTATCTCATGCTTCATACTTGCCCACCAAAATTTTTCTTTGAGATCGTGATACATCTTGGTACTACCAGGGTGAATGGAGTATAAAGTATCATGAGCTTCTTTTAGAATTACATCTTTTAACTCCTTGTTCTCTGGAACACAAATTCTCTCGCCCAACCATACGGTTCCTTGCTCATCTTCCAAATACCCAATAGCTTTTCCTCTTCTCATATTCCTCTTGATCTCATGAATATCAGGGTCATTAATTTGGCTTCTCTAACCTGATCAATGAGAGTAGGCTTTGCTTCTAAGGCTGCTACGAAACCTCTACTGACAATCCCCAAATTTAATCTTTCAAATTCCTTGCATAACTCCAATGGCAACTGTCGTCCTTCCGTAGCATTGCAATAGCCTTTCCTTCTAAGAGCATCTGCTACAACATTAGCCTTTCCCGGGTGATAATGAATTCCCATGTCATAATCCTTGATTAATTCCAACCATCTCCGTTGTCTCATGTTCAGATCTGGTTGAGTGAAGATATACTTTAAACTCTTGTGATCGGTGTAAATCTCTGTACGGGTACCGAAAAGATAATGACGCCAAATCTTCAACGCATGAACCACTGCGGCTAACTCAAGATCATGAGTAGGGTAGTTCTTCTCATGCGGACGTATCTGACGAGATGCATAGGCAACCACCTTCCCATCTTGCATCAGAACACAACCTAACCCAAGCTTAGATGCATCGCAATTCACTTGGAAACCCTTCTTTGGATCCGGCAAAATCAAAATGGGTGCTGATATTAAGCGACTTTTCAACTCTTGAAAACTCTGCTCACATTCTTCTGACTACTTGTACTTCACATCTTTCTGAAGCAGTCGTGTCATGGGTTTAGCAATCTTGGAGAAATTCTCTATAAACCTCCGGTAATATCCTGCAAGACCCAGGAAATTGCGAATCTCTGAAACTGTCTTTGGTTGTTTCCAGTTGGTTATGGATTCTACATTACTAGGATCAATGGCAACTCCTCCGGCTGAGATGACGTGACCAAGAAATTTCACTTCAGACAACCAGAATTCACACTTGCTAAACTTGGCATACAATTGATGCTCTCGTAGCTTCTCCAATGCAAGGCGAAGATGTTCTTCATGCTCTTCTTTGGTTCGAGAGTAGATAAGAATGTCATCAATAAAGACGACCACGAACTTGTCTAGGTATTCCATAAACACCTTATTCATCAAGTTTATGAAGAAAGCGGGGGCATTGGTAAGTCCGAAAGACATAACAGTACACTCAAACAACCCATACCGAGTGGTGAAAGCCGTCTTAGGTATGTCTTCCTCTTTAATCCTCAACTGGTGATACCCTGATCGAAGATCGATCTTGGAGAAAACAGTGGCACCTTTGAGCTGATCAAACAAATCATCAATTCTTGGCAGCGGGTACTTATTCTTGATAGTCACATCGTTTAGTGCACGATAGTCCACACACATCCTCTAAGTATGATCTTTCTTTTCCACAAAAATAACTGGAGCACCCCATGGAGACGAACTTGGTCTAATATAACCTTTCTGAAGCAAATCATCTACTTGCCTCTTGACCTCTGCTAATTCATTGGCTGCCATTCTATAAGGTCTCTTATGGATTGGAGTTGTACCTGGTACCAGATCTATTCTGAACTCTATATCTCTTTTAGGCGGCCTACCAGGTAAATCATCCGGGAACACATCTGGGTATTCTCGTACTATAGGAATCTCTTCCAAAGCTATTTGGTTCAGACTTGACCTTAAGGGCTCAGAAGGCAATGCATGAACAGTTACAACTTGACCATCATTGCTGGTGAGAGTTACCTTTCTATTAGCACAGTCTATCACACCTTTATATCTGGCTAACCAGTCCATCCCTAGGATGACATCAAGGTCTTTGGATTCTAACAGAATAAGATTGGCCAGAAATGGCACTCCTTGAATCTCTATTCTAACAGAGGGGCTACGTTGCACTGAGAGTGCTTGATTACTCGGGGTACTAACAATCAAAGGACGTCTAAGATCTTCTATTTTCATCCCATGATTTCCCGCAAATCTCATAGATAAAAAGGAATGCGTAGCACCATAATCGAAAAGCACTGTGGCAGGAACTGAGTTAACAGGGAACGTACCCAAAATCACATCTGGAGCACCTTGAGCTTCTGCAGCAGCAACATGATTGACACGAGCCTTTGTCGCTGGTGCGGTGGAGTTGCTCTGGGCAGGGACAACCTTCACGTTTCGGGGCTTCGGACACTTGTCGGAGTAATGTCCTGGTTCACCACAATTGAAGCATACTCCAGGCTTGTTTCCTTGTTCCCTCTTGACAGGTTGATGCTGTGTCGGAGCTGTCACAGGACGTGGAGCTTGGCTGCGGTTGTTGTTGCTAGCATTGTTGTTGAAGAACTGACGCTGCGGACGAACAACAGACGAAGAGCCTCCCTGTGACATTGACTGAGGTCCCAAAGCAAGACGTGACCTCTGACTATTCCCTTGCTAAGCTTTGAAGTGAGCAATCCTGCGTTTCTTCTGCTCCATGCAGTTGTACTTGTCCTCTTGGCGAATAGCCTTATCCACCAATTTCTGGAAATCATGATAATCCCCAGTCATCAATAGGTAAGAAAGCTCATCGTTCAGCCCTTCCAGGAACTTCTCTTGAGGCTCTTCATCAGTGCGCACATCTTCCGGAACATAACGAGCCAGGCGATTGAATTCATGCAGATATTCAGTAATAGAGCGAGACCCCTAAGTGAGCGCTCTGAACTCCCTCTTCTTGAGAGACACCACTCCCGATGGTATGTGCGTCTTACGAAAAGCAGCAGTGAATTCAAGCCAAGTGATAGGTTCCACCGTGGTCCGGTTGAGACGGAAGTGATCCCACCACTCAGAGGCAGGGCCATGCAGCTGATGTGAAGCAAAAGAAACTTTCTCTTGATCGGTGCACTGAAGCAGTTCCAACTTCTTTTCTATGGCGTGCAGCCAATCACCAGCCTCAACTGGATTAGTAGTGCTAGAAAAAGTGGGCGGCCTCACACGAAGAAATTCGGCTAGCTTGTTCTGGGGAGGTGCATAGTTATTTCCTTGGTTCTGCTGGTTCTGGAGTTGCTGCATCATCATGTTCATAAGCTGTGCCTGTTGAGCCAAGACTTGGGCAAGCGTGGGATTCTCTCCATTGTTGTCGTTGCTGTTGTTGTTGGGACCATTTCCAACGCTGCGAGTGAGCACCATCTGGCATGGACAGGAGCACAAGAAGAGAAACTGGGGAAAACTACTTAGGACAGAGAATTAATTTAACTTTTATTGATCTTAACTGGGTTTCATTATTACACAGATCTGAAGACTCTCACACCACTTAACTCACCAACTACCTAACACTCGAAAGCAAACAAACGCATGCACTTACATCCCACCACTGATGTAAACCACATGCAAGACCCACACACACAACCAAACTTAAATAAGCAAACTAACACAACGATCTATGGCAACGGCTTAACAAGGCGTTCTAGGTCTTCCGGGCATCGGAGTTGATTGAAGGCTCGCTCGGCTCCTCTTCATCATCTTGAGTTGCTCCCCACTCGACCTTTGAATGGGTGCGCTTCGATTCTTCTCCTTTATCATCACTTATGTTGACGACCGGAGGATCCGCTGGGGCTGGAGTAGTTTCTTTTTCCACCACACGAACCTTTGGCGCCAACTGGTAGCGAGGGACAAAAAGAGCTCTCTTTCTTGCAGTAAGACGAACCCTGGCTTTTCGTGGTGGTGCTTCTCCCTTCAGTGCGGCTAACTCCTTCTCCAAACGATCCACCTTGTCCTCCAGCTTGCAAATCTTACCATGATTCCAGTCTTCATGATCTTGAGCTGCTATCATAATCTCTACGCGGGTCTCATCCATAGCCCACAGCATCTCGACCAAATGTCTTGTGGTAGCATCATTCTCAATCCCTGCAGGTTCAAGGTAGCTGCCACGGTCACTTCCCTGGGGTTGGCGAGGATGGTAGCGATACTCAGTGTCGACCAACCGATCATTGTAGCTTTCTCGGAGCTCTCCTATCGCGATCCTTGCCACCTCTTGACAAGCATGAATGTAGCTTCCCCCTCTAGCCTCGAGCATCACCGATGGGATATCTTCACGGTTACTGTTCAAGGTGACTTTGACTCGGCACTTCTCTTCATCACGATCATGAGGAATCTGGGCATATAAAGGGGCAGTCCCAAATCCTATGGCAAAGGACATCGTACGCAATTCCAGGACAAATCCTTCAGTACCAAACAAGTACTCAGGCTTGAAGCGCTTCATCCAAAGACAAGTGAAAGGAGGGAGTTAAGACATTTATCCAATTAATAGCACAAGTTTTTGGGTTAATTTGAAAAAAATTAGAAAATCAAAGTGAAAGGTAAATAAATAAAGTAAACCAATCTTTCCAAGTAAGTTGAAACGGTTAGAAACAGGATCACCGGTTTTGCACTTTTGAATAGCAGGTTTCAAAAGAAATAAAGAAAAAGAGAGTTATAAAATCAACATGCTAAGTTTATTACATTGCAGCAAGATTAAATAAAACAATATTGTAAAACCTTTGCTGGTAAATGAGCCATTAGTACAGTAATAGATGTACAGTACTAACAACACAGAAAAAGTAAATTTTAAAGGAACAATTTAAGAGACTATAAACTGCATGTGCCATTAGCTTGGTTTAATTAAGAGACAAAGGGAGGAGAACAGTTCTAATTTTCCAATATTTTTAGACGGCTCTTATAGGTAACTATTTGGCATATCCTATGGTCAAGGAGGCTCTGATACCAACTTGTCACGCCCGGAATTTCTATCCAAAATTCCAAACGCTTACATGTGTGTAAACCCTCGTCTAGGAATCAGCCGAGGCACACAACAACAAATTGATAATAAAGTACAATTATTACTCTAATTAATAAGCGAATAAAATGTCATTACAGAGGTAGATAGTTCCTCTTAATCAATAAAGATCTAAGCAGCGGAAAATAAAGAAAATAGCGCAGACGACTCCACTCCACAGGCAGCTTGACCAGGGCTACGCCTATTCTTCCACACCATTAGCATCACTGAAGAACTCCTCCTCTGATGAATGATTGCAACGTGAGTATATGACATACTCAGCAAGCCACGCAGCAAATATGCAAGTGCACAGGGTAACAAAGGATGGCATAATATATGCTTCTTTGCATAAATAGCATTTATTGAATATTTCAGAATTTAATAAAACAGTAGAGTATTAATTAAACAGTATTAATCCAACACTATACAACATACCCTGTTGCATAGGCCCAACCATTCTGAACAACCAATCCCGGCTGCACAGTTCTATCTCCACACCAGGAATATACCATTCCAAACCAGGAACTAATCAAATTATTACCAGTTATACCATCACTTATTATAATGAAAAGTGTGAGACTAATCACGAAAGACATTGTTAGACCCGCCCATTACCGCGGGCACGGCTATTCGAATAGTTTCACTCTGGCCAGAGATGTACCACTGTACCCACAAGACACAACCTCAACATCATGTCAACCATGCGTCGCGATACTTAACAAGTACTCGAACAGAGATTGTGACAATACCCTCTATATAATACTATTCAAAGCAGTGCACCATTCCCGGATCATAGTCACCCCCTTATAAACAAGGCATGGACTCCCCAGCGACCCCCGTGGGCTTATCTCCGCTACTTCACAGTCTGGTGCTCTTACAAAGAACCATACTATACAGAAAGTAAAGCCGTTGCCTACGCTGGCTTGTGGTTGGCACGGTTAATGTTTCACAACCGAAAATCGTGAACCGGTCCTTAATTGTCATGAGTACGACCATCAAAACCATGTACTCACAACCCACCATTATCAGGTTTTAGTTGACAAACTAATTAGTAAATCAATCACGATTGACCATCGTGAGCTATTATTAAGCCATCATTAAATAATAGTGATCCATAAGTCATCCCAATGATGTGCTATGGTTTCTAAGCATGGCTAAGCAATTATATCTAATATCTAGCTGAACCAATATATAAAGCTCAACTAGTCAAGTTACAATAACCCAAGGTATCAAGGAATAAAGTAATCAAGAATGAAAGGGCTATAACAAACAATAGGTTAATTCCACCAAATGACATTCAAAAATAAATGCAATAGTTGAATAGAAACAATAGCTTTAAATAGGATCAACATGCTCAAAGGATTGTTTGGGATCTGTGTGACTTGCCTTGCTGGCCTTGGAACTCTTCAAATTCTTCTCCTGCAAAAACGGACTCTCCGGAAACGTCGGAATCTAAACAGAAAAGAGCAAAATCACCAAAACAGCACATAAACAAGCATGAACAGTACATGTGGATATTTTTAACATGTAGATCTCAATTTTAGAAAAATTTAGAGACTTGAACCAACTAAATCCGAGCTAAGATGAATTAGTTATGAATTTTGAAAGATTAAATCGGATTAAATCATTTATATAGATTTTAATTGAATTATGACGCAATAATGAATTATTTTTGAAAAGAAAAAGAGGATTATTGCGTCAGCGGGCTCAGGTTCACGGTGGACCGAGTGCACGGCAGCGGTCTACGGAAACGAACGGCCGAGATCGATCTTATCCAAAACGGACGGCCGAGATCGAAGCGGTCCACGGCGGCCCACGGGAAACAACGACGATGACGTCGGCGGCAGCGTCACCACCGGCAGCGACTCGGGCGCGCAAGCTCACCGGCGAACGACGGCGCGGCGGCGCAAACGGGGAGCACCTACGGGTAGCGGGCATCGCGGCGAACTCACCAGTGACCAAAACGACGGCGGACGACGACCGGACGGCGACGGCGACGAGGAAGAAGCGGCGGCGACCTTCAGCTTGATGATGACGGTGGTGCTCCGGCGATCTTCGGCGGAAGCGGAAGAGCGGACGAGATCGGCGATGGCTTGGCGACCACGGCGACGACCTTCCCGAACGACGACGACGACCGGAGCGACGGCGGTGCACGGCTAGACGAACGGCGGCGACGGCAGCGCACGGGCTCACGATGCTAGGGTGCTACAGACGGCTAGAGGCGAAGGCGAGGGCGGCGACGGGTAGCGAAGACACCGGGGATCCTTTTATAGGGGCTAGGGGGCGGCGGCGAAGGCCCATGGTGATCGGCGGCGAGAAGGAAAGTCTAGGGTTCGGAGAGAGAGAGACGAATCCGATTCGAACTCAAATCCGTGGATTTCCAATCGATGAAAGCCGACGATTCCAAAACGAAAAAGGTAGAGGAGATCCCGGAGATCATTTCCCCTCTATCAATTTCACCGAAGAAGGAAAGACGCGGCCGAATTGGAATGGCGGCGGCGGGCTAGGGTTTCGGGCGCGGCGGCTGGAGGTGGACGACGATCCTGACAGGTGGGCCCCACCTGTCAGCGAGCGGGAGAGAGGAGAGCGGCAGCGGCGCGCGCGCGGCAGCTCGGGCTAACTGGGCCGGGGAGGAGAGAGAAAGGGTTTTGGGCCGACTTTCGGCCCAAAGCCAAAAGAGAAATTTTTAAAACTTTTCCAATTTAAATAATTCATGAAATGCAATTTCATTTATTAAAAATATTTCCTTAGCTCAAATAAATCCCAGAAAAATCTAGGAATTATAGAATTAAGCAAAGTATTTAATAAAATTTTATCTGGTCCAATTTTATATTGGAATTTATTATTTAAAATTAGATCTTTTCTTCCAGGCTTTTAAAATCAATTCTAATAATTCCAATTAAACAACAATTTATATATTTAGGATTTTTAGGGTGTGATAATATGCATCACATGATGTGAGATCATATGCACGAGAAACGAGGGTGGCTAATAATTAACTTGTTATCATTTCCCATGCATGCATGCATGCTCCTATCCTTTCTTTCTATATGCTCCATCCATCCCAAAATATTTGACACTGTTGACTTTTTTTAAAATATATGACCGTTCGTCTTATTCAAAAAATTTAAGTAATTGTTAATTATTTTCCTATCATTTGATTTATTGTTAATTATACTTTTATGTATACATATAGTTTTACACATTTCACAAAAATTTTTTGAATAAGACGAACGGTCAAACATGTTTAAAAAAATCAACGGTGTCAAATATTTAGGGAAGGAGGGAGTATTCACTATAAGCAATTACTCCTATAAAACAGCCACCAGATGAAGCCACGTCAGCAGCCGTCGGACCAGTATTACATGTACGTCCTAGATCACTCAGCATGTCTCTCACATCCCTTCCCTATCTTCAGCAGCAGCACTAGCAGCATTCGGTCACCGCCTTTCTACCTCCCCCTTCTCTTCTCTGCCTCTACGTTTCTCTTTTTGGAACCGCCTGCCCGGATTAACTCCTTCAACTGCAATAACTCAACGGCAACGATCGTCCATAAAGTGCTACGGTGGCCATCCACACCCACACACCAACGTGAGGAATTGATGAGACATGACCACGCACTGCGAGCAGAGAGGAGAGGAGACCCTTGCGTGTATGGCAGCAGGAGGTGTAGTGGTGGGTTGTCATGGCGTTTGCGCTCGGAGCGCGACATTCGGTGGGTTCGCCGCCGGTAATTTAGGTATGCGGCAATGCTGGTGATTTGTCATGTTTGCTTCGCTCCCTAATCCCCTAGCGCGTGAAGCTCTGCATTTGTGTTTACACCCAAATTTGGCATCTAAGGATAAAATAGGAAAAAATACCAAAGTTTGGAAGTCCGCCAGTTTCCTCCGAGTGGGCCAGTCTGACCGCCATGTGTTGGCCGGACAGACCGGCAGTGAGTGGCCTGTCTGATCGGCAGTGTCCGAGTCCGAGTCCGGGTCTGTTTCGCCGGGTCTCGAAGTTTTCTTGCTCGGGAAGGCATGTTTCGGGTTTCCTTTTGATTCTATCCCGAGTTGGACGTGGAGGAGGGCCTGTAGAGGGCAAGACCAACCCCTATATAAGGGACATGGCCAGTTCAATTGTAACTAACCAATCTACAATCAATCAATCGAATCGTTTTTCATATTGCTTTTAGTTTTCTTCTAGTTTGTCCATCTTTGTCGACTTGCGCCGTAAATCGTCCACCGCGGCTGCGAGAATGCGACACCTCTTTGTAGGTTTGTCCTGAAAACCCTCCGTTTTGCCCACGAGACCGGTAATTATCTAGAATCGGCTCCGCTAGCCGGTTTATTTATCAAAACCCATCTTTATTTAGCTTTTGCTGGATTGAGGTGGTTGGCGACTCTAAGATCACCGCAAGTCGATAGGTGCTGCGATCTTGCTTGTCAACTTGTCACAAAAAGTTGCCAACAGTTTGTTTGATTCCTGACTATATGATGCTTCAGTGAATCAGTTTCAATTTTAGCGGATCAGCGCGCGGATCACTTTCCGATGGTTAGTTTGTTTTGATTACTTGCATCGATTAATTTTGCACCAGCTAACTGAATGTTTTTGCTTCCCCAATTTCATGTATGTATTATGTTTCTGTTCAGTTCATTGGATGTATTTATATGACTCCATTTAAGGCAATCAGCTATCTGTATTTATGATTCACATGACTCTGAATGAGACAATCAGCAATTTAATGCAAACATCAAAATGGTTTTCTTCGCATTCACTTATCCTCTGGCCTCTGTTCTTTCGTTTGTATATTGTAATATTCTGTGAATAAAATACACCTTTTGTTGTTTCCCATAGTAATAGTGTTATAAAATTGCGGACCCATATACAACAAATATACTCACTTAGCCTCTGTTCTTAAAACAGTGAAACTTATTTTTATGCAATCATCTTTTTCAAGTGAATTTATCCATTTGGTTCTCTCATTTGCTGACTTAAGAATGCACATATTACTCAACAACTGAATTTGAAGAATATCCTGCAGTAACGCGTTGGGTATCCTCCTAGTACTATCCTAGCACTATCAGATTGTTATATTCTATGATAGACAGAACACTAATGACTTAGGCCGCACAAATGATGCAATGAGAACCAGCAACACCGTTAAGTTCCCACCAGCAATAAAAAAAGGTAGTCACCCGATGAATTGGGCTCGTCGAGCCAATCCCTTCGAGAGCGCACCCTTTGCCCCCTTCCTAGACAGTGGGCCCAAGCTGCTCACATGTATCACAGAATCAGTATCCACATATCAAGAAAGCATAAAGGTCACGGAATCAGAATCACTTCAATTTTTGAGTAAATCACAATGTATGCCACAGCTAGAACATATCACAGAACTCTACAGAACAAGAAACATAACAAAAAAAAAAAAAAAGGTCCCGGCGCTACAGTCGCTGCACCACCTGGCCACCATTGACAAATCGGTAGAGGAAGGCTGAGATCTCATCCTCATGAGACGTTCCCGCCAGATCCCACTGGCTTTTCCCACTCCAGCCATCAGGGACGAGGTGGGAACCGCCACTGTTGCTTGGTCCGCATCAGCTAGATCTAGTCACACTATTACATGACCGATTTTTGCATGCGGCTAAAACGACTTTTGCGTACGGGTGGGCGGTCCCACGCGCACACAACTGTATGAGAAAATCGTGATTTTCGCGTGTGGACGCGCCCGCACACTCGACAGGCGCTTATGTTGCCTGCAAGGGAAAATAAAAAGCAGAAAAAAAAATTTCAAAAAAAAACCTAGAATTGGCGGCGGCGCCGTCGCTCCTGGCCGCCACCTCCTCCTCCTTGTCGGTGGCGGCCTCTGCACCGCCGCCCGCCAGATCCGCCCTCCCCTCCGGCTGCACCACCGCCGACGCCCCTCCCCTCCACCAGATCTGGGGAGGGAAGGAAGGGGAGGAGAGGGGAGCGGATCCCGCGTGAGGGACGGCCGCCGCCGCCGGATCCGTGTGGGGACGGCCGCCGCCGCTAGATCCGTGCGGGGACGGCCGCCGCCCGCCGGATCCCGCACCTCCACCGCCGCAGTGTGGAGCTGAGGCCGCCGCCGCTATTGCCACGCGCTGCCGTCGCCCGCGCGACGAAAGGAGACGAGAGGAGAGGCGTGAAAGAGAGAGGGGGAGAGAGAAGAGAGATAAGAGGGGAGGGGTGTGAGGAGAAATTAAAAGAGATAAATGAGGGAAAATTTTGAAGCGTGTGAGAGGGAAAAGAGGGAATACTATTTTCGCGTGCGGCTCTCTTAATAGATCTGCACAGAAAAATTGGGTCAATTTCCCGTGCGATCCATTTAGGAGGACCGCACGAGAAATTCGATTTTTCCATGCGGGCAACAGCTCAGCGCCGGTTCCCCTATTTTTCTATGCGGTTCCACTTACAAACCGCATAGAAACAAAGGGGGTAGCGTCCATGAAAATCTATCGTGTAGTAGTGTCGCCACCAAGCTCGTCGTAGCCAAAACCGGTGGCCCCAAAGATCAAGGAGAAAAAGAGGTCCAACGGTGGCAGGGATGGGCGTGACGAAGAAGGCAGCGGGGTTGCCACTGGCTCGTGAAGAGGAGCGGCATCCGTACCCGTGGGCAAGGAAGCGGCACAGTGGTGTTTGATTCCTGTCAGATATTATTTGACACCGTTGACTTTTAAGCACATATTTATCGTTCGTCTTATTATATATACATAAAAGTATATTTAACAATGAATCAAATGAATCAAATGATAGAAAAAGAATTAATAATTACTTAACTTTTTTTAAATAAGACGAGCGGTCAAATAAATTTAAAAAAGTCAACATCGTCAAATATTTAGAAACGGAGGGAGTGTATTTAAAGCACCTATTCATAGATGTTTATTCGACCAGATTTTGTTTTACCTAAAGTTTTAACCATTTCACAGGCTCACAGCAGTTTATCTCTGAACTCTCACGTAACTTTTGAAGTATATGCAAATAGCCTCATCGTTTGGCATATTGGAAGAAAAGACGAAACGGCATATTTGCAAATGAAAAATAATTTTTGAATAGAACTCTTATATACGTGTTTTTAAGGCTGAAAAATAAACCACGGTGAAAAAACCCTAAAAATCAACTTAACAGGTTGAAAATTCAAATTTTGTATGATAAGTATTGGCATAAGTAAAAAAATGAGGCTGAAAATCTCTACATCGGAAGTAAAAATCGGAAGTAAAAAGGGTACCATAAAAATTCCAGACACTTCGATTTGGCATGCAATCTTTACAGCGCAATTAAATTGGTAGATAAGGAGTTCTCAACCATCGTCCTTGAATTGTGAAAAAAATTTGAGAATATATTTTCTTTTTTAATATTTTACATTTATATACATACATGAGAATAATTAGTAAAAATATACCTCTTCCGTACAACGATAACGTGGGATCGCTATGTAATGACAGCGTCAGTACGCGGCCAGATCGTTCACGCAGGGCTAGCGCGCGGCACGGTTTCGATCCCGCGGGATGGATGCGCGGAACCGCGGTCCCGTGGAACCATCATGCGGCACCGATGCGCGGTACCGCTGAACCATCCCGCGGCACCGGCGAGGACCAGCGCTCCCGCATGCTAGTGGTTCGGCAGCACATGCTTAATTAACCTAATTAGTCACCCTGGCCTTAATCAAAGCAAAGAATATACTCCCTCCGTTTTAAAATGTTTGACACCGTTGACTTTTTAGCACATGTTTAACCGTTTGTCTTTTCAAAAGAATTTGTGAAATATATAAAACTATATATGTACATGAAAGTATATTTAACGATGAATCAAATGATAAAAAAAATAAATAATTACTTAAATTTTTTAATAAGACGAATGATCAAACACATACGGAAGAGGTATATTTTTGTAAACGAACCTATATCACGTCTTTGTAACGGTCCCTCGTTTCCATCATACGGATACGGAAGAGGTATATTTTTGCAAATCATTTTCATGCATATATATAAACGCAAAATACTAAATAAAAAGGTATATTTTCAATTTTTACTTCACGTCAACCATTCAAATTGGTCTAATGCCGAGTTTAGTTCCAAACGTTTTTTTCAAACTTCCAACTTTTCCATCACATCAAAACTTTCCTACACACACAAACTTTCAACTTTTCCGTCACATCGTTCCAATTTCAACCAAACTTCTAATTTTGGCGTGAACTAAACACACCTAACTGTTATACTCGGAAGGCCTCAATATACGGACAAGTGATTTCCAGGTGTTCAAAATTCATCATGTCATATGCTCAGTATAACGAGGATCTACATTTACACAATGCAAGAATGTGTGCTACAATTTAAATCATCCTTGTAAGTGTAAGATCAAGTTTATTGATAATAAACTTAGGCAGTGTTAGTTTGGAGGACATTGAGAGAGAAAGCACCTCGTTTTCCACACGCACGCTTCTCAAACTACTAAACGGTGTATTTTTTGCAAAAAATTTCTATAGGAAAGTTGCTTTAAAAAATCATATTAATCCATTTTTAAATTTAAAATAGTTAATACTCAATTAATATGAGCTAATGGCTCACCTCGTTTTGCGTATCTTCCCAATCTCCTCAATGGATTTGCTCATATTGTTTTCTTACCCAGGCATTGCTGCGGAAGAGTGAAATGAAAAACTCTTCTTGAAGAAGAGGACTCTTCCGCTTGATCTTTTGATATGGTGAGGGAACAGGTTTTATGCGTTCTTTGAGCAAATGGGGAAACAAACTGCTGATACAGAAATCTGGCTAAGCATCTTTCGGCGGAGGAAAGGAGGCGACTAGTCGCTTCTGGTGAAGCAGCGAGTTCATGAGCAAGTGAATGAACGAGCTGCGAGTGAAGTGCAACAATCGTAAGTAAGGCTCGCCGTGTTCCTAAAAGAAGTAACCATCCTTTCTTCCCTTCTACTGACACTGAGCGAGCAGCAAGCATAGGCAATAGAGTTAGCTTACGGGGTGGGGCGCAAGCAAGCGTTTTCAGGCTCCGCTAGCTAGCGTACTCTTCTGCTATCAATGAAACCTACCTTCTCCTCAAACACACTGTGTGTATAAATCTACTTCTACTATACAAAATAAATTATAGTGTGTTAGTTTTATCCTAACACGTGTTTCTTATTTTGACAGGTATGTTACAGGGTAAACCACATGAAAAAATGCGATACCTGTTCTCAGTTAAAACGACAGATCTTGGGAGAATATCAAAAGCAGGTGAACGGACATCCTGAACGACATGAATCTATATATGAAGGTTGTTTGAACAGAACAAGACTGACCAGGCAAAATTTCTACAAGAACCACCTTTGTTATGCAAACAGATGCTCCTATATCTTTGATCCTTGAATTGTCTTTTGATGCTACGATTCAAAAGTATGAGAAGCATATGTGAATCATTTGAAAAAAGTCACAAATAAACAATAGAAGGCAAGAGGAAATATGCATAGTACAATACCAGGTTACTTCTTGGAAACGGTTGTCGAAACGACAACTGCGTACGTCGAAAGACGTGGTTACTCAACTGTGTGGGAAAGCAGTAAGCTGTATTAACTCTAAGAATTTTTCTTGGGATTCCCTTTACATGACCCTAGGGGTCTATTTATAACCCTATTACAGGGCCCCCCTAATAGGGTTTAGGTTTTTACAGGGGAATTTACATGGTTGTCCTTATAAAAAGGGACATTTACATGGGTACACAGTGTCATTTGCATGCATGGTCTCCTAATGGGCCAACAGATTGGGCCCGGCCTATAGCGAATAGGCCCGTCAGGCCGAAGCAGCCCATGAGACCGCTTGCATGCCGAACCCGTCCTGATGAAGGCCTTGCGGCTTCGCCATGCACCCTTCGCCATACGCCCTTCGCCCAAGATGCTTTTGCTTCGCACGGACCCGACGCGGTTTGTCAGCCTACGGCATCTTCGCCCATAGCCTTCGCCACAGGGCTTCGCCCAATGGGCTCTGATGTCTTTCGCTTGAATCCTCGCTGGTCCTTAGGTTTCGGCAGGCCCGGCTGAAGGGCCTCGTGGCATACCGCCAACAAGCCCCTCACGGGCAAGGGTGAGTAAGGAGCTTCGGCTGAGACCGTGCAAACCATGTGGTATGGTATGAGGCGCCCCCTTTCGGCCGACTTTCCTGCCGAAACCTCTTCTCCTAGTTCTGCGAGAAAAAGATGAACACTTGGTGTTTTCATGGTTTGGTTAGTAAACTGTAGCATTCGCCATTTCGGAAAGGGCGAAACTGCATTGCTTTGACTTCTGGCTCGAAATGCGACAGTAAGGGGCCCTTCGTGGGCCGGTATGTTCCTCTTTGGATTTCGGTCTGTACTGTGCGGCCCAGGCCGATGGGAATTTACCGTTTCGTCTGCCCCTGGACACGTGGCGCGCCCTGATTGGGCAGAAGTCAAAACGTCGCGGGGCGGGATTATATAACCCCGCCCCGGGTTACCGCTTTTCTTCCCTCACCTTTTACTTTCACCGCTGCTACGCGCTGGCACCCTTATAGTTCGATACCTTCGCTTTTGTGCGCTCTTGTTCCTTTCGACCACTCCCTTCCTTTCGCCATGGATTCAATGGCTCCTCACAAGCCTACGAAGGTAGGTCGACTGGCGAAGACCCTAGCGAAGGGTGGTCGTGCTTCCTTGGCAAATCACTTGTCAAGGAGGCCACCTTGAGCGAGCTTATCCTTTCTGGCGTTCTCGCGTAGGGCCAGGCGACTTGTGGGGGCGAAGCCGTCGTCCCTTCGCCCGTTGACAACCAGATTGTTGTCTTCACTGCCTTCTTCGCTGCCGGACATCGCCTCCCTTGTGATGACTTTCTGCCGTCTGTGTTGGAAATGTACGAGGTCAAGCTTTCCCAGCTCAGCCCATCAGCGTTCCCAAAGTTAGCTGTTTTTGCATGGATGTGCCGAACGTGTGGATTCGATCCCACTGCCGAGCTGTTCGCCGTCCTGTTTACGGCATGCGCGACGACGAAGGATGTGAGCACACTGGCTGGTCCGAAGAAGACGGTGTTCGGGTGTGTAAATTTCATACTTCACCCTGAGCGCTTGGACGCTTGGCCGGTGCCTGCCTCGATGGCGAAATGGGAGCGAAACTGGATGCAGAAATGGTTTTACATTAATAACCCATATTCCACTGAAGATAGCAGGGCAAACTGGTTTAGGTTCGAACGCGCTGCTGTTTCGATCGCTGCAAAGCCGAGCGTGGAGGTTGACGGTATTCTTGAGGCTCGGCTTATCCTTCTTCGGAAGGTAGCGCGGCGACTAAGTACTCGCGATCTCTGTGAGGAGTTTTGTCTGCTTTAGATCTCTCCCCTTGCTCGCGAATGGGGGGTGTCCGTTAGTGAGGACGAAGAGGTGCTCGGACTTCCCCGCCTCGCTTTTCCTCCTGGAGTCGGGCGTAAGTTTTATGTGTTCATCAATGCCCTTTGTATGCATGCGGACATCTTTCGACTCATTTCGTTTTCTCCTTTTTTTTTTTAGTTCGCACACTTGGAGACGCTGAAGCATACGCGTCGAAGATGATTGGGGCCTTACTTCGGCTGAGTTCACTCGACTGCTTTCGCGTCAGCTTGACGGCCGGGCGAACCGGGTTCACTTTGGTGAACTACCCGGCCGATCGATCACCACCAAGGCTGGTGACGATGCCGGGACGTCGAAAAAGCGTAAACAGGGAATCGCGAAGGGCGGGCAAGTGCGATATCGTCGCGCCACAAAGGACACCGTCGAAAGTGATGACGAGGAGGAGGAAGACGACAGGGAGGCCGAGTTTGAGGACGATGGCTCCCATGGCTATACCCCTAGTCCGCCTTCGGCGAAATCTAGGGCAGGCTCTCGCGTTTCACCCGTCCACCCGCAGGACGTTGCTGTGGCGAAAACTCTTCTGGCGATCTCTAGCACTGCGGTGAAGCCGGTATCAGTCGCCAGAGGGAAGAAGAAGAAGGGGAAGGTCATCCAGATTGGTTGTGCCTTTTCGGACAGCGAGGGGTCCGACGGGACACCGACTTCGCCGGTTCTCCGACACGGTCCTCGGGTGGGGCACGCGTCTCCTCTGCCTGCTAGCGACGCCGAAGCGGCGACAGGTGGGAGCGCTTCGGCGCCAGAGGTCGGGGTGAACATCTCCCAGGACGAACGGGTTGAGTTGGTTCCTTCGCCAACTCGCCGGCGGGATCGAAAAGCTCCAGCGGTCAAAGCGACTGTGTCGGACGTGACACTTACCGCCCCGCACTTCGTTCCCGCCGATTTCGCCTCTCGGCCAGAGATCACCCCTTTTTGTGGATGGAGTGTGCCAGGTTATCGCGCCCACCAAAGGCCTTGGTCTCTTCACCGAGATGAACGAGTTCGGCGAGAGCTGTGCCGCCGTGGAGAGCTTGTTTGTTCGGGTACGCACATTTTTTTTTGTGAAATTTTCCCTTTTCTCTTATGTCATGGCATAATTATTTCGGATTCCCATTCCCAGGGCCTTGCCGCGCACCTGAGTGCGAAGAAGTCCGCCTTGGAAAGGCTAGATGGTTACCGGCTTCGGCTCCGGAAGGCCGAGGACGACCTTCGCCACAAGGAGGATGAAAGGCGCGTCGTGGCGGACACCTTGAGGAGGGATAATGCGGAGAACCGGTCCCTCTGTGCCGATCTGGAGGCGGCGAACAAGCGAGGCACAGAGCGTGATCGCCAACTTGCTGCGGCCGAAGAGAGGATCAAGTCTCTTGAGACCTGCCTCGTTTCGGCCGAGACCGCCACTTCAACTTTGAGGCCGGCAACGGACTCCGCCAAGCAAGCATGTTACACGCTCAGGTTGGCCCTGAACGACCTTGATGCGCGGGCGTAGGATGCCCCGGGGGATGACGGGATGGCTTTCGACTTTTCTGAGTGGACGCAAGAGGCGGCCGGCTCAATTGTCGAGGTGGCCGGCGCGTACGGGGATTGCTGTGCTCGTGTTTCGGCGGGCTTCGTGCTTAGCCTGCTACATGCGCACGGTTGTGAGCATATCAGGGATTTTCCCCAATATGTGACGGAAGAATGGCCTTCGAACTCGCAGCACTCCGGGGCGGCCTTGAAGGCCTTCCGAAAGGGTTTCTGGGAGGACGGCGGCCGGGATTGTGTAAAGACCCGCCTTTGCGAAAATCTTGAGAGGATCGCGAAGCAGGAGGAAGCTGCTGCCGCCCTCACCGAAGGCGATCATGGGTCGTCGGAAGCGGCGGCCGAACGCGAGGGCGAAGGCAACGGAGGCCAAGACCACCCTGAGGTGTGAGGCCCTTCGCCCTCGTATGATTTCTTTCTTTTTGGTGTTTGTAGCCCTGCTGTATATAGGCTTTTTGCATGTTCGGCTTTTAGCCGCTTTCGCCTTGTAACTGTTATGACTTCTCGCTTAATGAAAAATTACCGTTTCACCAACTTTATTATCCTGTTGGACGGTGGTATTGATTTCGCCTGGATTTTTTCCTTTTGCACTCGTTCTTTTGTGCTTTATTAGCAGGCTTATGGCCGGAAATCATGCATTCGGCCCCCCACTGGCGATTGGCGAAAAGAAAATGAGAAGTTCGTGGCGGCGAAAGGTTTGCCGAAGGTTAAGCGTCCTCTTCGGCCCGTTTACCGCGAGATGTTAATAAACGGCAACAACTACCAAGTCATAAAGGTTGCCAAATGGATGCGCACGCATCTGGGTCAGACCTTAGAAGATTATGATCGCCATCGTGTTTCGTGCCTCGAGAATAGTACAAACTTTTTGGCGAAACTTTAAGAGGTCGATTCGCCAAGAGGCGATTGCTTGCCGCCGTTATGGCGTAGTTTGTGTTTCGCCCCCTCTCCTCTTAAGATTGTGTACGACATTAGCGATGATGGCGGACCATGTTCGCCAAGTCGTTCCTTAGGGAGTGGGGATTATATTGGGGGCGAAAATGTAATTTATTTGTGAGTTGGGCTGTGAAGGTTTTGCTTTCTATGCTTGTGGCATGTTGTATGGCTGTAACCTTCGATTATTTTTCCGAAATTAATAAAGATGTGTTTCATTTCCTTTTCGCTGTTTTCGCATTGTCACCTTTCGTGCTTTCATTAGGTCGAAACATGTCAACCCTTTGCGTATAATAGCGAAATTGTTATGCTGACTTTTCAGCTTTCGACTTCCGTTTTCAATCTGTTGTATTCCGCGCTGGAAGAAGCGCTTTTGTTTCCACATTGATCGAGTACAACGGTGTTCAGTTAGTTATTTCCGAAATAAGCTGTCGCGGTTTCTACGTTTCGCGAGCGATGCTTCGGCCGATTCGTTTCGTCCCCCTGGCGCTTTCGCTGATCAGGCGTTTGCCTTGGGGTTTTTCCACGAATTATCATTTACACAAGTAAAGAGGTGAAGACACAAAAAATTTTATACTGGTTTGGGCCTCCAAGACGGATAATAACCCTACATCCAGATTTTTTTTCTTTTCTCATTTTCCTCTTTTTTTTGCATTTTTGTGCCGAAAGGCTTACATATCAATATGTACATTTTTACAAGTTGGCGATTTGGGTGCCACCCATTCTCGACATAGAAACGTCTAAGTGAAGCAGCGTTCCAGGAATGGTCGAACTCTTCGCCATCCAGAGTCGTTAGGTGAAAGGAGCCTGTTCTGGACCTATGCTTAATGAGGTACGGCCCTTCCCACTTATATTCAAGCTTCCCGACCGCCACTGGGTTCGCCTTCTTCCTTAGGACGAGATGGCCAGGCAACAGCTCTGTCGGCCGAACTTTTTTGTTATAAGTTGTCGAAGTGCTTGTGGCGTATTTGTGCATGTGTTCCAATGCTTCGACTCTTACCCCTTCAAGGATTTCGAGTGACACCTCGCGCCCGTCTTCGCCTCCCGAGAACATCACCCTTGGCGAATTAGCCCCTAGCTCAGTTAGGGTCATTGCTTCATCGCCATAGAGGAGCATGAACGGGCTGAACTTGGTTGGCCTTGTGGGGGTCGTTCGAAGGGCCCAGAGAATGGATAACATTTCGTCTGGCCATTTGCCCTTTGTTGCCCCCTTAAGTTTTTTCTTGAGCGCCTCTAGGATTTTGCCATTTGTTCGTTCGGCTGCCCCATTAGACTGTGGGTGCACGACCGAAGCGAACCTAATTTCCAGGTTTAGCCCTTCGCACATTTCTCTGAATTTGTCAGAGTCAAATTGCTTGCCGTTGTCGGTGATGAATTCCTTTGGCACTCCGAAACGGCAAACAATGTTTTTCCATACGAACTTCTGCACGGCTGCCGAAGTGATCGCGCCGAGTGGTTTGGCCTCAATCCAGCGGGAGAAGTATTTGATGGCTACAATTGCGAACTTGTACCCATTTCACGCTACAGGGAATGGGCCAATGATGTCTAGCCCCCATCTGGCGAAAGGCCAGATTGGTGCGATAGGCTGCAGCTCATACTGAGGTGCAGTTTGGCTTCGGCCGTGCCGCTAACAGCTTTCACACCTCTTAGCTTGCTCGACACAAACTTTTAGCACGGTTGGCCAATACACCCCCTGGCGAAACACTTTGGAAGCAACCGTCCTTGCGGCTTGATGTGCACCGCACAGCCCCTAGTGTATCTCTTTCGCCATCTCCTCTCCTTCGGCGAAAGAAATGCAGCGAAGTAAGGGATGGAGCACCCCGGAACGATACAGCTGGCCAGAGACTAGCTTGTATTTTGTGGCTCTGAGCTGTAAGCGCATCGCTTCTGCTTCGTCCTCCGGGAGCCAGCCGTTCTTGAGGTACTTGACGAACGGTGTTCGCCAGTCCTCTGGGTCTTCGCCCAGCTCAGCCTGGTCGATTGCCATGACGTCCAGACTTTCCGTGGGCACACTTGGTGCATACAAGACTTCGAAAAAGATGCCTGGCGAATGTGGGCCTCCACAGGTGGCAGATTTCACCAGGGTATCTGCTTCCTCATTCTGGCCTCTAGGTAAGTATTCGACCGTTATGCCAGCGAAGCACTTTTCCATAGACCGAACGCCTCCAGATATCTCTTCATTCCTTCTTCTTTCGCCTCAAAAGACTTGTCAACATGACTAGCCACCAGTTTGGAGTCTGTTCGGATGAGCAAACGCCGAACCCCCAATGCTTTCGCTTTTCTTAGGCCCAATAATGCAACTTCGTATTCGGCTGTGTTGTTGGTCGTGTTGAACTGCAGCCTTACGGCATACCGAACTGGCACGCCTCTTGGCGAAGTTAGCACTGCCGCAGCACCCGCCCCCTTGTGTGACCACGAGCCGTCGGAGTGCATTACCCAAGGCGGTTCGACGGGCTTAGGGTCGGGGGCGATCGTCGGTGTCCATTCGGCTATGAAGTCAGCTAGGACTTGGGATTTGATGGCAGCACGGGCGACAAAATGTAAGTCGAAAGGTGATAACTCCGCCGCCCACTAGCTGAGTCGGCCAGTGATTTCCTTGCCCCGCAGCACTTCGCCCAAAGGATACTACGATGGCACAGTGACTTTGTGAGCCTGAAAGTAGTGCTTAAGCTTGCGCGAAGCCATCACTAGGGCGTAAGTGAGCTTTTCCATTTCAATGTATCTTGTCTTCGCCCCTTGCAAAGCTTCGGAGATGAAATATACAGGTTTCTGACCTGACTCTGTCTCTTGGACAAGGGCTGCACTGACTGCCACCAGCAAAACTGCTAGATAGAGCAACAGTTCGCTTTCTGGTGTTGGATTGACCAAGGCGGGTGGGCTCTGCAGATACTGCTTTAGCTCGTCGAACGCTATTTGGCATTCGGGCGTCCAGCTAAACTTTCCCGCGCCCCGGAGGGTTTTGAAGAAGAGTAGACCTCTTTCGGCTGCTTTTGAGAGAAATTGACTGAGCGCCGCAATTCGGCCAGCGAGCTTTTATACTTCGCGTACGCTCGATGGGGGGTTCATTTGCTGAATGGCGTCGACTTTCTCGGGGTTCGCCTCGATGCCTCTTTCAGAAACAAGAAACCCCAACAACTTGCCCACGCGAACACCAAAAACACACTTCTCAGGATTCAGTTTCATACCAGCCGCGCGCAAGTTGTCGAAGGTCTCTTGTAAGTCGGACGCATGGTCGAAAGCCTTGCGGCTTTTTACGACGATGTCGTCGACATAGGCCTCCACATTTCGCCCCAATTGCTTGTAAAGGACCTTGTACACTAGCCTGGCAAATGTTGCTCCAGCATTCCTCAGGCCGAAAGGCTTCTTGAGGTGGCAGAAAGTGCCGAACGGTGTGATGAAAGCTGTCTTGGGGATGTCGGCCGGATTCATATGGATCTGGTGATAGCCGAAATATGCATCCAAAAAGCTCATGAGCTCGCAGCCGGCTGTCGAATCGACAAGCTGGTTGATCCGCGGCAGGGGAAGTCGTCTTTCGGGCACACCGTATTGAGGTCTGTGAAATCAACGCACATGCGCCACTTGCCGTTCGACTTTCTCACCAAAACCGGGTTCGCCAACCACTCAAGGTGATCGATCTCTTGGATCACCCCCGCCTTGAGCAGCTTCTGCACTTTGGCTTTTGCTGCCTTTTGGCGATCGGTGGACATCTTCCGCGGCTTCTGTTTCCTTGGCTTGGCATCCGGCTTGACCGCCAGATGGTGCATAATGAGGTCTGTCGAAACACCTCCCACTTCGTCGGGTCTGCAGGCGAAGATGTCAATGTTCTTTTTGAGCACCTCAAGGATGCTTTTAGCTTCCTCTTCGCCTAGGTCGCCCCCCAGCAGTATGAGCTTTGCAGGATCGGCATCGTCGACTTGTATCTTAATCACCTTGCCATGAGGTGCAGGCTTCGGCATGCATTTAGCGTGCTCATGTGGTTCGGCCTCAACATTGTGCACTGTCCTGCTGATTGCAGCCATGTCGCCCTTCGATGTGGTCGAGGGTTGAAGCCCCTTGGCGACGATCACACCTGTTGGGCCCGGCATCTTGAGCTTGAGATAGTTGTGATGGGGGATGGCTTCCAACTTGTTCAAGGTTGCACGGCCGAAGATGGCATTGTAGTTGTATGGGATGTCAACGACATCGAACAATATTTTCTCTTCGCGCCTGTTTTCACCTGTGCCGAAATCTACCACCAGTTGTACTTGGCCCAAGACTTGAACTGCTTCGCCGTCGAAACCTCGGAGCGAGGCTGGCGCCTAGGTGAGGGCTAATGTTGGCAACCCCATCTTGGCATATGCTTCGGCAAAGATGACATCGGTCGAACTTCCTCCGTCAACCAGGATTCGCCGGACCTCGAAGCCAGCTATCTCGGCCGAGATGACCAAGGGGTCTTGATGTGGGAATAGCACACCTTCGGCGTCCTCTGGTCCGAATGATATTTGCTGGTTCAAGTACCTCGGAGTTCCTTCGCCTGCCGCAGTTATGCTGTACACCGCCCGCAGCTGCATCTTCTTCTGCCACTTCGACTGTTGGACCGGTGGATCGGCCCTTGTAATCACTTGGATTACTCTGCGCTGGATGTCTTGTCGCTGTTCGGCTCGGGGTATTTGTTCTTGAGCAGCTTCATGAGGTGCTTCGACAGCAGCCCCTTGTTGCGGCCTTTGGTCTTGAGCATTGCCACGTTGCCGGATGTTTCGGCATTGCTCAGTGGTGTGTGAGGATCGGCCATGGTATGCGCAATAAAGGTCCTTCCTAACCTTCTTGCGAACAGGCTGTTGATGGCCGCCTGTTTGCTGAGCGTCGAACTCCTTGCGGAGGGCTTGGACCTCTTCGACAGCCATCATCTCCTTGCCCGCGCGATCATTTCTGAATTTTCTCCAAGTCGAGGGAGATTGACTTGTCCTTGGCGGTTGCCCCTGATTCGCCGGCTGAGGTTGGCGAATGGTGAGAGGAGTGGGTTCGGCAATCTGCGCTTGCACTTGGGCTTGGGCAGCGGCGACGGAGGCTTTGTCGTACTTAGCTTGGATTGCTTGCTGTCGCTTGGAATCTTCTTCGCCTCTCGCGTACCCGTCAATGATGCGAAGCAGGTGCTCGAGTGTCTGCGGCTCTTTGTTGGCGATTTTTCTTGTGAGCTCGCCTTCGAGCAGTCCGGTCAAAGCTGCATTGATGACAGACGCTTCGGTTATATCTTGAACTTGGCATCGGGCTTGCGAGAAACGACGCATGTATTCTCGTATTGATTCGCCCAGCCTCTGGCGAATGCCAAGCAGATGTTGTTGCGTCTTCGGCTCCTCGTAGGTGCCTCGAAAGTTAAGAACAAAGACATCACGCAATTCCTCCCATGAGTAAAAGATATTGGCCGGTAAATTGAAGTACCAAGAACGGGCGATGCCATCTATAGCGATGGATTACCTTTGCCTTGGTGTTTTCGTCGCCGTGAGCGGTTTCGATCGCGGACTCATAGATAGACAGAAACTCTTTTGGGTCTGTTTCGCCCGAGTATCGCGGATCGGGTGGGAACTTGAACTGGGGTGGTATTGGACGGTTCTTTATACCCCCACTCAGCGGTAGCTCCTTTTCGCCCCCCGCTTTGATCGCGGCTCCCTGTTGTGGATATGGCACGGCGAAGGGCGAAGTCATGGCTTGCGCATGAGGCTGGGTCACAATGCTCGGCTGCCCAGCTCCGAATGTGTCGCTTGGAACGCCGCCATGGATGGGTCGAACGGGGGCTGAGGCCAAGCCATGGCGATCTGGTTCGGCGCTTGATTTGCTCCAAAGCCTGGTGTCGGTGCCTGTGGTTGAGTGATTGGTGCTTGAGCAGCGTTGCTAAAATCGAGCTGCGGTCCATGACTCCAAGGCGAAGCCCCTGGACCTAGCTGGTTCGACGACAGCCAACTGGGTGCATCTTGACTTGTATTCCCCTCCGGTTGAGCTGAAGGGGCTGTATTTGGAACGTTGTGAGGTTGGTTGAGTTGCTGAAGGAAAGCTTGAAACTGCGCCTGCAAAGTAGAAGCCCCTTCTGCCATTGCTTGTGACATTCGGCCAGGTGGTGGGAGTGTACTTGGGCAGCAACCAGCCTAACCTGCGGCCGTACATGAGGAGCCGGGTGTACTGTTGCGGTCAAAGGCTGCCCGGTGAAGTACACTGGCGCTTGCATGGCTTGCGGTGGAAGGGCCTGGATCGATGCTTGCGGGTAGACTTGGGGTGGAATGTAGCCTGCCGAATACTGGAGGATTAGGGGCGAAGCGACCTTGGCCTGCCGTGCTGCCTCGTACGCCTGTTGCTGCTCTTGCATCTGGCAAAGCATGTCTTGGAGTCGAGTCATGTTCTGGCGCATGGCCTCCATATCGACTTCGGCTTGTGCTTCGAGGTTGGGGTTGACTTGTGCAGCGGCGAACGTGGTCGAAGTCGTTGCCGGCTGTGATGAAGCGGCCTGGGGTACCAGCAGATGGCTTGTCGAAAGGATCTCCGCCCTGGTCTAGAGCGCCCTTGCCGCTGCAGCTGCGTTCGTCGCGCCGACCGTGTTCGGCACCTGCCCCGACGGAGCAGCAAGAGCCGAAGGTGGCTGAAGTGGCGCGGGTACCAAAGCCGATGGTGCCCCCCCAGCTTCGGCGATGGGCGCCGAAGGCTCTGCTCCCTCTTCGGCGGCCATCTCCTCTACTGCTGCGCTCTCCTTTCGCTTTGCAACCTTCTCCTTCACGACCCTCTTCGGTGGCATTCGCTCTCAGTGGTTTCGCTCGGAGGTCCCCACGGTCAGCGCCAGCTGTTGTCGAAACGACAACTGCATACGTCGAAAGACGTGGTTACTCAACTGTGTTGGAAAGCAATAAGCTGTATTAACTCTGAGAATTTTTCTTGGAATCCCCCTTTACATGCCTCTGGGGATTTATTTATAACCCTATTACAAGCCTCCCTATTAGGGTTTAGGTTTTTACAGGGGAATTTACATGGTTGTCCTTATAAAAGGGACATTTACATGGGTACATAGTGTCATTTGCATGCATCCTAATGGGCCAACAGATTGGGCCCGGCCTATGGCGAATGGGCCCGTCAGTCCGAAGGAGCCCGTGAGACCGCTTGCATGCCGAACCCGTCCTGATGAAGGCCTTGTGGCTTCGCCATGCGCCTTTCGCCATATGCCGTTCGCCCAAGGTGCTTTTGCTTCGCACGGACCCAACGCAGTTTGTCAGCCTGCGGCATCTTCGGCCATAGCCTTCGCCACAGGGCTTCGCCCAATCGGCTCTGATGTCTTTGGCTTGAATCCTCGCTGGTCCTTGGGTTTCGGCAGGCCCGGCCGAAGGGCCTCGTGTCATACCGCCAACAGAAACTTTCAAATATGAGTTGGTGGACTATGCATTGTCTGCTTAATGTTTAAGAATAAGTTTCAGTCAAAAAAATGTTTAAGAATAAGTTATCAAGATGCATGCTGATTTGTCTTGAGAAAAGTATGCAAGTTCATGCCATATATGAAGATTACGATTAAATTACATAGTACACACTATTCTAATCAGAACTGGATGTAGTCATTGTCATCAAGTGGACATTGATGACTAGATTGTATATAAGAAAAATGGGATGAAGACTGATTACTGACCAACCTTCTTCAGACCTGCAGTTGCATAGATGCTTCCCGTGATACCTGAAATCTGAGCCCTCTCAACAGATGCTGAATGCACTCTTGTACTACCAATAATATTTTTGACAGAATACTACCAATAATATTGGATTCAGATTAGCAGAATTAGATGAAAACCGTATAGCAGAATGTACATGCATGCAACACTGAAAACAGTAGGATCCTTTATATTAAGGGCTGCATAATTTTTAAACATACCCCCTTTGGAAACTTGTATTCAAGTTTGAAGCAAGATATCCATGGTGCGAAATTACTAACTAGTATAGGTGTCAAAACCTGAGTTATGTAATTGAAATGGGTTTATTAACATAAGTGGCAACAAAAAAGTACAGCAAGGTAATGCCATCGCTGAAGAATTAATGCAAACTGTTCACTTACATATTGAATAAATCTGAGTTCTGAGATAATATCCAAAAGAAAAAAGAAATCGAGTTTAAAGTTTCGATACCTGCTTACCATGTTAAAGAATACAAAAGAAACATGAGGCTTTATTTGGACTAAAATGAAGATCCAGCAACCATTTAGAAAGCCTTATAGTATAGATTTTTAATTATTCTATAAATGCCTAATTGACTGACCACCAGAAGCAAAGAGCCAAAGATTGACATGGCAGATTAAAAAATCACTACACCTAACTTGCATTAGGAAATTGCTGAAGTTGTCCAACATTTTTCCACTATATATTGATAACCTAAGCAAATCCCCATCTTATAACTTTGTCTTATTGCCAAAGCGTGTTGTTCTTCCCATGCGACTGTCTTCTTTCATAATCTTTTTTATTTTGCTAACAACACAACTACACTTATGATTGAATTTGAAATTCTGAGAACCATGATATTGGTTGTCACCAATCTCCACTAGTTTAGTAACACCAACAGCTTCCTACCACTTCACCTTTTATCATAATGAAGCTCTTCCTCCTTGAGCAAGCATCTGTGAAGCAAGTTAGATTTAGAGTTGCCACCAAACATACACCTCAAATCACAAATGGAGCACACCATGGTGAGTGTTGCTACCGGGGTACTCAGCTCGGTTCTCGGGAAGCTCCCTGCCCTGGTAGAGAGGCAGTGCAACAACAGCTTCAAGGGTGTGAATGAGGAGATCCTCTCCATGATGGCCGAGCTGCAAAGCATGAATGCTCTTCTCCTCAAGCTGGCTGACATGGATGATCTAGATATCCAGGTCAAGGAATGGAGAAACCAAATCAGAGAGCTGTCCTACAATATCAAGGACAGCATCGACGACTTTATTCATCGGATTGATGGTGGCTCAAGCAGAGTTCACAAGGGTTTCTTCCAGAGGAGCATTCACAAGCTGAGGACACTTGGAGCTCGTAATGAGATTGCTGATCAAATCCTAAAGTTGAAGGCACGTGTTGACGATGCAAGTGAGCTGCAAAAGAGGTATAACTTCAATGGTGCCATCTCAAGTTCTATTGATGTGGTACCCCTTGACCCTCGGTTGCCAGCACTTTTTGCGGAGGCAGATGCCCTAGTAGGTATTGATGAACCAGCAGAATAGCTCATCAACTGGCTAACTAAAGGAGGGGAAAAGTTGGAGTCAAGATTAAGTGTGGTGTCTGTTGTGGGTCTTGGAGGGTTGGGCAAGACTACTCTTGCTCGTCAAGTATATAACAAAATTGGAGGGCAGTTTGATTGCCAAGCATTTGTGTCCATCTCCCAAAAACCTGACATGAGGAAAATATTTCAGAAAATGCTCAATGATATCACAAGGACTGAACATGCTAGTCTAGCATGGGATGAAGAGCAACTCATGGGCAGATTGAGAGCTTTGGATGAGGAGCAACTCATCAACAAATTGAGAGAAACCCTCACTGGTAGAAGGTAATCAAACACTACTAATCCATATCCATATTGTTCGAAATGAATTTTGCTCTGCTACCTTTACTCCAATTAACATATTGTGTGGTACATGTCAACCATGTCATGAGTTTTGTGGGCTTGTGGCATTATATGCAAACTAGCAATGCAGCACTGTACATTACATTCAATTCATCCTAAATTATCTAGCTTAACATTTTAATCTGCAACATGCCTCTTCAGCCCTATTTTATTCAATGCAATCTAGAGTTGTAGACAATGGACATCCCTTGCACAAGAATATTTCAAGACAATGATGTAAAACACTGTTACAGATTAATTAGGAATGGTAAACATGAGAATCCCTGAAGAAAGATAGAAACTTTGCAAGCCAGACTGGATGATTGGGGAAGGATAAAGAATCGGGTCAATTTTAGTCAAGGCGAACAAATTTGCTCGAATATTTAATTTTTATAATTATTTATTAGTTAGTCTCCCATGAGCTTAGATCGAATTTTACTATGATAAATCAACTCTGGCCCGAAATAGGCTTACATGTGGATGTGGTAACTTTCATATGTAATCTGGGCCTCTGGAACCAAGTATAACATATGTATATTTTTTCTTATATAGTAATAAATTTTAATTAGAGTTCTCTACTGTTTCCAGAAAAAGACACCAGTTGGACCTATTAGGAAATGGACATAGATGTGAGGAGAATCAAACATTTTGAAAAATAACCAGCCGTTAATTCAAAGCATTACGTAAAATAACTGTCAGTAATACCAGTATTCATACATTACCCTTAACTATGTACACCGTATCATTCTAGAGGAATTAATCAATATTTTTTCCTTGAAATGATCATGTCATAGGTACTTTATTGTAATTGATGATCTATGGAGTACATTAGCATGGAGAACAGTCAGATGTGCATTTCCAGAAAGTAACTGTTGTAGTAGAATATTGATAACAACACGTATCATTTCAGTTGCCAAGTCATGTTGCTATCCAGACCTCAACAATGTGTATGAACTGAAACCTCTTAGCAACAGTGATGCTAATAAATTGTTTATGAAAAGGATATTTGGTTCTGAAGATCAATGTCCATCTCAATTGAAACTACTATCCAATGGCATCTTGAGAAAATGTGGTGGTTTACCATTGGCAATCATTAGTATAGCTAGTTTATTGGCTAATAAACCATGCACAAAAGAATTATGGGAGAGGTACCGAAATTCCATTGGCTCTCAATTTGAACAGGATCCCAGTGTAAATGACATGCAGAGGATTCTATCTCTCAGTTATAATGACCTTCCGCACTATTTGAAGACATGCTTATTATACCTCAGTATATATCCGGAGGATTTCCTGATAAGGAGGACTCAATTGGTAGTGAGATGGATAGCAGAAGGATTCATCACAGCAAATGGCAGACAAAATTTAGAGGAAATAGCTGAGTACTATTTTAATGAACTAATCAATAGGAGCATGATCATACCAGTGAGCATCCAATATGATGGCAGAGTTGATGTTTGTCGAGTACATGATGTGATTTTTGATCTTATTATTTCCCAGTCAGCTGAAGAAAATTTCATCCCAGAATTTGGTTACCAGAATCATGCCTTTGGACCACAAGACAAGATTCCTCGACTGGTTGATTACCATGGTCAAGAAGAAATTATGGTGATGTCAGATATGAATGCTTTGAATGTTCGATCACTCACTACTTATGGATCCACTGAAAATGTGCTGCCTATTTCAGACTTTCAAGCTCTTCGTACAATTAGCATTGAATGCAACGATCAATTAGAAAACCATCACCTAAATGGCATACAGAAATTGTTCCGTCCTAAATACCTAAGGTTGAACAGAGTAAGCATCAGCAAACTCCCAGAGCAAATAGGGGAACTACAGCAACTTGAGAGAATAGATCTGACACAGACAATGATAAAGGAATTACCCAAGAGTATTGTGAAGTTGAAAAGGTTGCTGTTTTTACTTGCCGATGAAGTAAGTCTGCCAGCAGAAGTAGGGAATATGAAGGCTTTACAGAAACTCTATCATATGAAAGTTGACAACAGCATCTCATCAAATACCTTGCATGAACTACAAAGATTGACTGAACTAAGGTATCTTGGGATAATTTGGTGTGTTAATGATATGTATTCTGGTGGCAAAACTCACATAGATAACTTTGTTTCATCCATCAGTACACTGTGCAAACTCAAGCTTCAGTACCTGCATGTTCAATGCTGTACTGAAAATGGTTCGTCTCTCGATTTCTTGTTAAATTCTTGGTTCTCTGCTCCTAATCCCCTCCGATATTTTGGGATGAGCTCAAACTATTATTTTCCTAGAATTCCAGAGTGGATGGCTATGCTCTCTAGCGTCACTTTCCTGAATATCAATATTAGTCATGTTGGGGAGGAAGCTTTTCAGATCCTTGGCAAATTACCTTCTCTTCTAGCTCTCAGGATATGGACAAAAGGAGTAGCCCCCAATCAAAACCTCACCATCCGCAACAGAGGGTTTCTCTATCTTAAACAGTTCGTGTTTTACTCCTGCAATATTGAAATGAATCCATTAGTATTTGAGGCTGGGGCAATGCAAAATCTTGAAAGGTTTCGCTTTAACTTAAAAGCACGAGAAACAAGAAATCCATGCAGACAATTTTTTCTCGGCATCCAGCAAATGTCGTCTCTCAAGCATCTCCTCGTGTTGATAGATTGTAGAGATGCAAAGGCTCATGAGGTGGAGGCTAAAGAGGCTGCCATCAGGGAGGCAACCAATCACCTTCGCAACCATATCAATATTGAAATCAACACAAACTGGACATGGAAGATGGTAAAAGATGATGATGATGTTGGGATCAAATGCAAGGAAGAGGATAGTATGAAGCATCCGTGGGAGTGGGAGAAGGATGTTTAAACCCATTGAAATAGATAAAATGTAGTAGAGCTAAGTATACATAACTTCTTCTGGAACAGCCACAATTCTCTGCACATATGGTGTATTTTAATTTTTTTTTATTTTATATGATTGGTCCTTTATTCTGTGAAGCCATATGAACCTGAAGAAAAAAATGGTGGTGGTGGTGGAGGGGAGGGAGGGGGATGGGGTTTTACTGTTCTTGGGAGGTAACGAGATTTCAAAAGGTACCAACCATTTGGTACAATACACCTAACAAAATGTGATACCAAATATATAATTCATTCATTTCTACTGGAATCATATAACCAGAAATCAGTTCAAAGATTGGGCTGGCAGGGTGGCTGCTGCTGAAAATCACTCTGAAAAAATCCATGAGCTGGCAGATGCTGCCCCAATGCCTGGCCTCGATGACATCTCTGGTTCGGTCTGAAACAGGCAACAATCTTGTCGCGCTGTTCTTCTTCTTCTTCTTCTTCTTCTTCTTCTTTTTTAGATGCTTTTACCCTTTCTTGGGTTGGTGTTGTATGTCAATGAAATGAGGCAAAACATCTGCCATTGATTCAAAACCACCATACTCTTCAACAGCATTTATATATTTGAGGTCTGCTTGAACAGCTTGGCAAGAACAGGTATTCATAAGGCATACACCGTAATTTCAACTAAAATGAGATATAAATATACCAAAATAGTTACTATGTAAGAACCGAATATATATTTTGCCTATCTCTCTCTCTCTCTCTCTCTCTCTCTCTCTCTCTCTCTCTCTCTACAACCAAGATATCCATTTTCCCAAAGAAAGAAAAAAAAAGCATGGAGGTCTAGAGCATGTCGTACCATTTTTTTTCCACATACCTGGTCAGTCCATCGAATCCATTGTGGAATTGCGTGGAACAGAAGCTCATCGCAGTCGGCCCTGCTGTGCCTCGCCGTCGCTCGATGGAGAGCACATAGCGGCGGTAGCCATCGGTCGACAACGACGCCGGCAGAGGGAACCACCGGGCTTCGCGCCACCCCCTCCTGCCGCCACCCGCGGCGATCCGCGCGGGTGGATTTGGGGGTTTAGGGTTTGACGAGGAATCTCCGAGCAAAGAATGGGGAGAGGAAGTTCGCAGGTAGCAGAAGTCATTTTGCCATTTTATATCTGGTTTATGTTTGCAAGGACGGATTTGGAATTTTGGATTGGCCACAAATCATTCGCTTTCCACGTAATTCCGCATCAGTTCTCAACGTGGGTCTGTACTGTGATCAATGGTGACTACTCGAGGTGGAGACCTATTGTTTTCTCGGTGCGAACTATTCATTTCTCATTCATCGGCGCCACCACATCATCGACTAATCACGATCGTTCGGTCAGCATCATGCTTTGCATCTGAACCATTCACGCCATGTTTCCAGTGCCTTATTAATTTTTATTAATTTTGATTCTGCCAAAAAAGAAGTGCTAGTGTTCCCTTCGAGTTGGCAAAATAGCATGCCGATTACCCGATATACGTACATTTTTTAACATATTTTGATGCAAAATTGCAATATTTATAGCGGTCAAATCAAGTCACCCGGATCAATTCATATTGATGATACTAGAAATTTTATTGGATGACCTCCCATCCGGATAGGATAACTTAATAATAGTAATGAGTAATTTCTCTACGTAGTCCTGAAATCTCACTCAATTCTTTTCATTCCCTTGAAATTACCCGATCTCTTCTATACCCCTGAAATTTCAACTAGATCCCTTTCATGCCCCTACCATTATATTTTCCTTCATTCCACTATTACGTTCAATTGCAAAAATCTTTTTTTTTTGCCCTTGATGCTTTAGGTTTGAATATAAGTTTGAAAAACGATTGAAAATTTTGTTTAGGTGCACAGTATATGCATTATTTTATAAAACTAATGAGACTAAATAATTAGTGCAGAAACTTTTGATATAAATTTTGAAAATAAAACAAATGTAATCAATTAAAATTTTATTTGAAATTTTAATAGGATAATAGATTTTTTTATCGGGAGCATTCATAAAAAAAATATTGTGAGCATTGATAGTCCTATCTTTATAAGAATGCTCCTCTTTTTTATGACTTTTTTAAAAAATAAATACATATTTTTTATTTCATTATCTAAAAATAAATTTTTTGATAAATAATGCATCACACAACAAACACATAACTATAATAGTCTTATGCGACAAACTTTTACATTTTTAACAATGTAATTAATAAATTTATACGTTCATCCAAAGGGTAAAATAGTCATTTTTATAGAAATTAGATGGTCAACTAACGGCAGGGGTATGAGAGGGATCAAAATCAAATTTTGGGGGTATACAAGAAAGTAAGCAAAATTTAGTGGTATAAAAGAGATTAGCTAAAAATTCTGGGGTATACAAAGAATTTTATCAATAATAATCCACCTATATATCTTGTCATCACCAATGCACCACGTATTTTAATCAATGGTGACTAGCTCTATGCTGTCGTGGAAGGTCGCCTCTACTCGAGGTGGAGGTAGGGCAATTCATATGGCTTATTCGATTCGTGGTAGTTATGGTTGCCAACTTGATTGTAGGTGGTGAATCAAATCATATATTCTTTTTGTTTTTTGTGTGGTTCTCAAGCATTTGGATAGGCGATTTCTCATGCTAGTTTCGCTCAATGATTTGAGTTTGCTAGCTATATTGAAGGATCTTGGGTACTATTTTTTTATGATCTATTGTTTGTTTTCAAAGGTCAATGAGACTATACAACAACGTTTCTGAATATGGGGTATTGTTTTGATTATATTTTTTCTACCATTGAAACTTTTTGTGTTGATTTTTCTCTTGACACACCTCGTAGATATCCTAGTGCAGTATCAGCATGGTACTCTAATATATCACATCAATGATATTATGATACTTACGCATGTTTAGCAAGAGAAGAGAAGGGATTGGGAGTTTGAAGGAGGGAGTAGGTGGAGGGATTGATCATGGGACTTTCATTTTTACTCTCAGTCCTTTGTTTGGTAGTAGACATGACAAGCATTAGGAGTATGGACGATAATTGAATTTTAAGTATTGATGTATGGCTTGGATTTATCTTATCATACTTAGAAGGGAATTTCTTCTCAAGTACTTGCCCCTACCCAGGTATTGAAAAGGTGGGAGTTTGATCTTAATCTCTCCTTCCCCATCCATTCTAAAACCCTACAAACCAAACAATGGATTTAATCATCCGCACTCCTCAAACTCTCATTCCCCCTTACAATTTCCCCCTCTCCCAACCAAACGGTGGCTGTTAGGTTTGGTAATTACACGTATCGAATCTATTTACCATAGTATTTATAATTATCATATTTTGTACCTATAGGTAAGGATCAGGTACCATAGTACCTGATATGATACCTATAGATATCGGATCTTTATGGATTCTGATACATATAGTACCAAACTTGGTACTAGGTACTAGGGTCTGGTGCATATGATACCTTAGTTTCATGCATGCTGAGTATATACATACAGTATCCCGTTCCAATGGGGTCCCATCCCCTCTACCTCTAAGAAAATGTGACAAATTAGAGTGTGGGATATTTATAAACTACCATTTGAATTTAGATCAACTTTTAACTTAGAAGGCTAGAATGTACCATGGCATAGGTTGTGCCATTGGTAGTGGAGGAGAATTTGTATGGGAAAAAGTTTGCTCGTAAAAACGAGAGAATTGGTGTCTAAATTATGAATTCTCTTAAATTGGTGAGCGATGATAGTGATTCTCTTTTCATAATCAAGTTCTGCAAATTATGCAATGGCAAAATTGTCCGCTCATTTTCAAATGAAAATATTTTTCCGCATTCATATAATACTAGAAGTGCGTCGCTATTTTGCAAAGCAATGGAAGAGCTCATACAATGATTGACTGATTTCTAGAGACAAAATGGACATATATATTAGATGAGCCAACATACGGCAGAATGGGGAAACTAGGTTTGCTAGATGACATGTTTGTTTTTTTGAATATGCAAAAGATTTGTGTATCATTTTCATTAAGCAAGAGAGAAAAAGGTGGGGGTGCGGGATTTAAAAATCCCGAGACACACGCACCCCCCAAAGGTTTTAACCAAAAAAAAAGCACAAAACAAAAACGAAACGACCCATGCTGACTTTCCTGTGGCACACAAGATAGCTCTTGGAGCTAAGACAATAGTGTCTTAGCCAACATCTGTTGGAGCATTGATGCTCCGACTAGAAATCTAAGCGCGCCCTCACTAACCACAGCTCGGATGGCATCCGCCATGCTAGGGGCAACACCATTAAAAACACAATTGTTTCTATTCTTCCAAATCTCCTAAGCGACCAAAATAATCACCGTGTTGAGCCACTTCTTCTTATTCTTTTGCAAGCGTTTTACTGCCTCCGCCCACCAACTAGAGAATTTGCGTGTGTCATTGTTCGGTAGTGTGGAAGAGAAGCTTAGCCTTTGCAAAATTAAAGATCAAACTTGTCGGCTGAAAACACACTTGATCATGAGATGTTTTATAGACTCCTCAACTTGATCATAAAGAGGGCAAACCACTAGGTGAGGCAACCCACGCTTGGCATATTGTATGTTAGAGTGTGCAGCCCGGCCCCCATCCACAGGCCACCAAGGTCAAATTGGGCCTACTCCACCACAGGCCTAGCCGGAGCCACCACTTTAGGTCCTAGGCCTACACAACCCAAAAGACTAGTATGATGGGTGAGAACTGTCCCTACCTTTTAAGTTGTGCTCTCCCATCATCAATTACCGATGTGAGGCTAAACCGAACATTGTAGATAGTCAGCCAGTTAGATCACGAGTTGGCATACTGATATCCTCAATTTACACACATGGCATCAACTAATATTTAAAAGCTTATCTGCTTGCCGAGTTGTTATATTGGACTACACGTTACTTCAATTTACTCTAAAAATCCCATGTTTAAACTTTATGGTCTTTAAATGTTGAAACAACTGTAGGGAGAGCACTTAGGATGACACTAATGGTTTGCCTGCAAGTACAGTGTGATGACTGTGATGGTGCTTTTCTCAACCTCACTCTCAATATAGCTAGTAAAATTTCGCGCAAAAACTGTGAAGAGCTCATCGAGTATTGAATCCCCAAAATGGCTTGCAATAAGGGACTCTATCACCGCCCTTAGGGTCACAGACATGCTCTGTCCAGTGGCCTGAGCGGCAGCAGCGCCCTCTGTTGGCTCCAAGTCATCCATGGGGTTTCCATCCATCTCGAGAGTTGGACGTCACTTATATCAAGTAGGTTGTTCTGCCACACCAACTGCTTTAGCTCATCAACCGAAGGGCAATAAATTGGTATGTTGAAGGAGTCTAGCTTCTCCTTCTCAACACGACCCTGTTGTGAAAAATGCAAATAAATTAAAAAGTGATAAGGGTATAGCTTTTCCACGTATGAGTGACTGTATGTATGTATGTATGAGTTGGATATTATTTCCTTTCTAACTGAAATCAATGTCCAATGAAGTGAGACGTTGTAAAACAATGGATCAGATTGTTTCTGCTACTATTTCTACTAGTAGTAGAAGAGACTAATATATATGAAAGCAAGAAACAATATAGTCAACTTTATTTGAAAAAAGTATCTCATACTTTTAAACATTAATTTCTTGTTTGTCCACAAGCATATTTTGACATGATTTTTTACATGCTATGGATTTTCATGAAGAATTTGATTAAGTACCAACACACATCTCATACATTTGAAAAAGTATTTAGATTGCTTGGTTTTTACTAATATGGGAGTTGTATACTTAGAAATTTTTTTCTACAAAAGGATAACATTATGGTTTAAATAATAATATGGTGCTCATGTCATGTGAACTATACCTCAGCAAAAAGAGTGCGCAACCCCTGTGAAAGCAACTCAAAAATAGTGGTCGTCCTTCCTGCATCGAACACATCTTTGCTCTTCCTCCCAACAACAGTCAGCACCATCCGGCCTCCGTGCACAATCTCTCTGCATCGCATCCGGAGGAATTGCATGAAGTCCTTCTCAAACTGATTTTGGTAGAGCTTTGCCACCATTGGTGGTGTAGTTGCCCCAATGTGAACATTCCCTTCATTCATGCTGCCATGGAGATTTTCAGGGACCTGTCCAAACAGCCAACAAGCCCCAAAGGTCAGGAATGTTGGGTCCTAAATAAGTTTATGCAATGAGGCATATATCAACAAGCTTCACCTGAGAGAGCCACATGACACTCATGGAGGAATGGAAGAAATGGATTGTGTTGCTTGGGAAGAGCCTGGTGTAGAAGGAACCTGCTAGAGCTGCGACATAGTACGGAGGAGGTTGTAACCCTCTGCAGGCGCAATGTTGTTTTGTCAACTGCTCAAACTGCTCTAGTGATTGGAAGATTTGGTTGAAGTCATTGCCAGGTAGGTCATTGAGGAAGAACTGGACCTCCATGGCGCTCTCCTCGAGAGCGCTATTACGGTTTTCACATATTGTGGTGATCACCTCAGAGACAAAGAGGAGTGTATTTGCACCGAAAGAGCAACCTAGATCAACGATGACAATTGATTGAGGATGAAGATCTATGCACATTTCCCTTATGGCTTTCTCGACCATTGGCCTGGTAGCAAGAATAGCTCTTCTCTAGAAAGATATGGAGTAAAAAGTAAAATCAAAATTATGCTCAAACAAATAATACACTTGGACTTTCCAACTCTAATGCAGGTTCATGGTAAGGGGTAGTAACGGATCACAATCTACCTATCCTTTCACAATCCAACTTAGCCGACATATATTCTTAAATAAAAAAATCTATAAAAATTCAGCCCACCATTTTTTGGCCCAACTCAAACTTTGTAGTCTTAAAAGTTTGACCGATTGCCACCCCTATCCAAGGTAACTGAAAGTGAGAAAAAAAGTGTGTTCTTGCCAATTTGCCACATGACTCTAGTTAATTAACTCAATATGTACTACATATGTACAAACAAATGTTTATTAGCAGTTATCCTATATGTTCTGTTTATATATCACTAGTGAGTACAATCTACAGCGTTGGAGATAAATTGCTTAACAATTTTTCACAGAACAGCATATATATGTGTAGTTTGTAATGACCAATGAAACAAAAACTAATAAGGACACAAATAGAAGAAAGTTAGGGTTGGTACAAACTTGTATCCTAGAATTCTTGGCATAGCTGAACTCGTCATCCCCTTTCATCATGTGGAAATCACGATCAATCTTCATGGCTTTGAAATGCTTGGGTAGAAATTGAATCCTATATATGTTGTTATCTGCCCAAAGAACATCATAGCGTGTTATATGAAGTACAAGAACTCACAGGAGATTTCTTCCTTTTATAGATAGAATGCTTGCCTTTGACGCACTCGGCAAACTTTGCTGTTTGTTCAATCCAAGCCATTCATCACTCAGGGGAGTAGTTTTTTTTCCCTAGTTGCTTGCTTCTCGTTCTTCAGTAAACACATATTACGAAGCGATGAAGAATTTTAATTAAGTTTTGAACTTTTAGTTTTTTATTTTAAAATTAAACCCTTCTAAAATTTATTTTGAAACTTTGAATCTTTTGACTATGTCAGCCCAGTTGACGTGGCAAAAATAACACTGCCATGCCACCCGTATTTGGCAGATAGTTTTATCCTACCACTTGAACAGGATCGCTTATCTGTGACGGGCTGAAAGCCTCATCACTATCGGGTAAAGCCCCCGTCACTGGGCAAAGGTCACTGATGTGAGAAAAAATCTCAATCGGGCAAAAGCCCGTCACGGATAAATATTATCTCAATCGGGCTAAAAAGAAAGCCCGTCACAGATGAGTATGACCAGTCAAACCAGCATATTTAGGAGCCCGTCACGGATGACTAATCTCAATCGGGCACACCACTAAGCCCGTTGCGGATGACTAGCCATCTCAATCGAGCATTTAGCTAGAGCCCGTCACCGATAGATTTGGCCCCACGTGTTGAGTCAAACGAGTCCCGGTTCGGATGACTTATCTCTATCGGGCTTACTCTAAAAGCCCGTCACGGATGACTTATCTCTAACGGGCTTGACCCTATAGCCCGTCACGGATGAGATATCTCTTTCGGGCATTACTAAAATGCCCGTCAGGGATGAGTTTGGAACAAAAAAAAAATAAAATTTTATAATTTGGCTAGCCTCAAGCCTTTGCTAGTCATGCCCGCTGCAAAAATTGACAGAAGCACATATATATAGTCCCATTCCCAGCAACCCCATTCCCAGCATCACAGCATTCACATTCACATCCAATTCACAACACATTCACATTTATATTCCATCACAACACATTCTTTCACAGCCAATTCACAACCCATTCACATTTATATTCCTTCACAACACATGCATTCACATCCACAACCCATTCACATATACTCCCTCCGTTTCACAATCTAAGACTTTCTAGCATTGGGCACATATGTCTAGATTCATTAACATCTAAATGAATGTGGCAATGCTAGAAAGTCTTACATTGTGAAACGGAGGAAGTATATGTCATTCACATCCATTTTTCTCTCCAAACCGCCGACATGCATCAAAACCTACAAAACTAAGTTATAAATTGGAACAATTTTATATGTAAATAGAAATGCAAGTATATATAGAGACGAGCTACCTAGGACTTTACTCTAAAGAATTTAATTGTTTTAGAAAGAATATTTACAAAAATAAAATGTTTGTCGCATATGCATTAAAAATGTTCTGCCATTCCAAGACGAGCTACCTAGGACTTCACTCTAAACATCCCTTTCGGTGACAAGATATCATCTAGTATGAATTGTGCTATCTCCTCTCTAATGATTTCGAAGTTGATTTCCGGAATCCTTGAAATAAATTCCTGCATGTTCGGCGCCAAGCTAGTATACATACTTGTAAATTTGTCGTCCTATGTGTGTATAAACAATCGAAGGACACACCTCAGAGTCGAGCAATGTCACCTTGTCTGCGAAGCTCCTCATGTTATGGCAGTCATGGAACCCGCACTGGTCACCAACTTGTTGCTTTATTGGGAAGTCTTTCTTGTGACCGAGTTTGGGATGCCCATCCTTATGCCTCCCGCCTCTTGCCAAGTATTGGTCCAATGCCTCGTTCAAGGCAGATTCGATGGCCGACCAATCGTATATTTTTGGCTTGATATTGGAGTTAAGGTAGTGTACCAAACTCCACTTCGGTGTTATTACCAGAAGAATCCAATGACACCTACGAAATTAATAAATTGCCAGTTACATACTACAGCTGTACGTGTCGAGTACACGCTTACAGCTATATCAAGATTTCGCCCTCTTGATCCTTTTGGCAGGAGGGGGGAGGTGTGGCCTGCTGTCGACCTCCATACCGTCGTCCCCAAAATCGGTATCATACTGTAATTGGAGATCTTTATCTCTTTCTTCAATGGCAGGAGGGAGAGATACAACAGTTGGATGGGGATGCGTCAGCGGTGGACGAGAACTTGGCGCTGGCCTTGGAGTTATATTGATCTCAATGCTATATTTGGGCCATTGAATAAAGGTCTCACGTGCAGCCCCAAGGTTCAGAATCTCGCCATTAGGTGGGTGCGGGATAGTGTAGCCAACCCAATCGGGCTTCACTAAGTCCACCTGAATTTTGGCATTGCCGGCTAGCAGCTGTGCCCCATGCACTCGGGTCTTCGGGGTAGGCTTGAACGCTTGACCCTCTACGAAGGAATTGCAAGTCCTGGTGTCACCATGACGACTAGGGTACAGGATGTGGGTTCCTGCGATAGATTCATTAGTGTTCTTAGTATATGTTGCAATGTATTGTGGTGCAAATACAATATATGCGTTATTAAGTTGTTTTTACCGTTATGTGGTCCACGGCGGCAGGGCCTTCAGGCTGTTCTGCTGGAGCCTCAGTTGATGCGCAGCTGCTACGCCTCTGCGTGGGGCTCACTTGTACTATGGGACCGGGAGTGGCATCAGTCGACCTATCCCTGATGCGTGCCTCCACCCGAGCCTCCATACCTAACAGCTCGACGGTGAGCTCTTCTGTAAGCTCTTCTCTAAGCTCCACCCGAAATTGGTCCTTAAGGCGTGTAGCTTTCTGCGCCTTTGAAAGCTTGTGCTTCTTGTACTGCCACGCGTATTGGGGAAACCCAAACTTCCATGGAACATTGGAGCCAATGCCCCTTGTTCGTCCACGGTGTTCTTCGTTTCCCAAAGCTTCGTGAGGATGTCATCCTCACGTCTTTGTGAGCAGACCTCTTGGGAGGCCTGTCTCTCAGCATTTAGTTCGACCTGGGGTACAGTTAGGACGCGTTAGACGAAGAATACGATACAACATAATGAAACTTATTCTATGTTTTCTGGTACGCCGCTTGATCTTCGGGATTTGGGAACGAAAGAGTTCCGTCACTATTATTCTTCACCCTTGCCCTTGCCTAGTTCCTTGCTCGCTAGACCGGGATATCAGCAAGCACTTGCGGGGTGTTAGATTCCGCTGCAGCTTCATCCTCCTTGTCCCATTCTTCCTGTTTCCCGCATAGCCTCCTGTGCCAAGCCGGTGCGGGTGAAGGTTCCTTGCCTGCAGATCCCGGTAGGCCTGGCTTTTTTCCCGAAACTCTTTCATTGATTTGGCGGCATGGAACTCATCCCACATGGTTCGGCTGATGAATGGGTATTTCCCAAATGGTTCTAGCTGGGCGGGGTTGAGGACGTACTCCGTGACCAGCGTTGTCTTGAAATTTTTCCAACAATTCCCCATCTTGTAGATAGCCTGCCGCTTGAGTCCTGCCTCAGCCTCTGTAGGGTATTGGAAGCTTTCCTTGAACTGCCTTCAGGCCTCTTCTTTTTCTTCTTGAGGGACCAGATCGATGTGGTCCTTCAGAATAGTGAAGTTCCATCGGACCACCCCGCTTTGACTTCTTTCCCTCCCCCGCGCTCTTCTTTCGCTTGTATCGAGAAGCCTTGCAGACAGGACATGCATCTAAGTCCGCGTATTGCTTGTGGTACAATATGCAATCGTTTGGACATGCGTGAATTCTCCGGACCTCTAACCCTAGGGGACACAGAACCTGTTTTGCTTCATATATCGTCTCGGGCAATGTATTCTCCTGAGGAAGCATGTCCTTCAGTATTCCCAAAAGTTCTGTAAAACTCTTGTCTGTCCATCCACTACTAGCCTTCAACTTCATTAGGTCTAATGTTGCTGATAATTTGGTGTGCTTTGGCTTGCATCCTGCGTATAGAGGAGTCTCCAAGTCACTGACCAACCTGCTGAACTTCATGGAATCTCTCTCGTTCATAGTTGGGTCATCAACGTCACGTAACATGTCTTGCAGCAGATCAGGGTCGACATCAACCATTTCACCGCCCAATGGAGATGGGACAAACATGTTATGCTCTTCTTCATCTCCTTCTTCATGATTGTCTGCACCACTTCCGTCTGCAGCTGCACCATCAGTACCCGGATCTTGCTCTCCATGCTTCACCCAGCATGTGTAACTCTCCATGAATCCCCGGCGTATCAAGTGAGCGTGTACTTCCTTTTCATCATCCAACAAAATCTCATTCCTGCAATCGCTACATGGACAACACATGTACCTATCGTTTCTTCTTATCATATCCTCCTCTGCGGCTTTCATAAAACTTAATACGCCATCTCTATACTCCTTGTACTGACGCCTCAAGCTAGTCGTGTACATCCAACTTCGATCCATCACTGAAAAATGAACAAAATAGTAGTTAACATCTCATAACATAAGTACTACTAAATTAATAGGAAATGATTAGTACCCTTTTACTTACTTTTATGATTATCATGTTTTTGTTTGGAAAATAATTACAAAAATTCGCCCCCTTCAACCTCCCATCAAAATAGTGAACAGTGAAATAACTAATGACAACAGACTCCTAGAGTATATATAGTGTGCAAAGTATATCTCAATCGGGCCAAAAAAATTTCATCTCTAACGGGCGCACACTAATCTCTAACGGGCACAAATAGAAGCCCGATACCGATAAGAGTCATTGGTGACGGGCATTAAGGCCATCTCAATCGGGCCTTTTTTAGAGCCCGTCACCGATGACACTCATCTGTGACGGGCTCAGTATTTGGGCCCGATTGAGATAGTGGACGACATCTCAATCGGGCCTAACTTTGAGCCCGTCACAGATGAGTATTATCGGTGACGGGCTATAGGAATATACACCCTGATGAGTACATCTACAATAGTAAAATTTTAGGCCCGATTGAGACGACTTCGTTTTGACGGCCCACGTTGTCCAGGCATGTGATGGGCCGTCACAGATGAGAGGATTTGTACTAGTGTACCACGTGTGACCAAACGTTGTCACACTATTTAGATTGGCGTGGTGTGTCATTGTTGTTTTGCTACGCTAGTTGGTCTCATGTGTCAAAAAGGTGCAAATCTTAAAAATAAGTTTTGCAAAGGTTTATTTTTAAAATTAAAAATTAAGAAAGTTCAAAAAAAATCAGCAAGGCATGGCGCGTGCTATATTTTTCTCTATTTTACCGTGGAGATTATTTCGTACGCGTTTCAGGAGAGCAAAGAACCAATTCCATAAATTAATTGCCCATTACTTAGTCGAGAACTAGGGCCAAGCACTATGCAACCGTTGGTCAAGTGATGAATAACTTGGATGGAAACGAATGGCAAAGTTTGGAAAAAAAAAACTGTATCGGTGCTAGTCGTTCATTCTAAATCAAAGTAATTAATTCTTCGGTTGAGGTATATTGTCCTGAGAGAATCCCTTATATGCCACTAGAATTTGACCAGTTCTCTTATATGCCATTTAAAATTGGCTTCTCCCTTATATGCCACTAGTTCAAGTTTTTCCATCCTTTTATGCCACTCCCACCACTATAGTGTTAGTTGACTGTTAGTCAAAGGTTATTTTTTTCGTAAATAACCAGTATGCCCTCTCAACTAAAAAAATGTGTGAACTTTAAAAAATCATAACTAGTTTATTTTAAATCCTTTTTGAGTGAACAAAATTTTGTCATAACCAGTGAAAAATGCTCTTTATATTAAAAATATTGTTGGAAAACTGCATGTTTCATGCTTACATTGAAAATTTATTTGTGATGGTAATGGTAATGGCTAAAATTGCGCTAGATCCGTCGGCGGATTCGGTAGCCAGCTGCATGCGGGCGCGGCGCGGCGCGGGGCGCGTGAACGGAAGCGGCGTGCACGGGGCTCGAATCTCCATGAAATCGGGAGATTTTCTCGCGGAGCGCGCCCGAGGCCGTCGTCGACACGCCATGCCTGCGCGCGACGCACGCCACCCACACGACCTCGCGCGCGGGACACGACGGCTGACGACGACGCCGGCCACCAGCGCGGGCACGTGGCGCGCGCGTGCACACAGGACGAAGCAAATCAATGCGTATCGTTCGCATGCATGTACCGATGCAAGCAAACCAACCAAGAACACACGTACGTGTGGTAGCTTATGGAGTACTACTGTATACGGAAAGCTCTTTCAGTTCGTTGCCTCACGACGTACCGGAGAACTGCGCATATAGTTAATAGTCAAAACCGAATAAATCTGGATAACTAATAATCGGATCATGAAAAACTATAAGTAGGCTAATTAATGATTGTGTGCTATTAAATCATTTTTTTTCAAACACAGTATTGATGCAGTATCCATAAACACACGCGTACTCATTCATATAAATGTGCACACATATACCCTCATAGGCACATTTAAAAGACTGGGATATAAAACCAGAGCAAACTGTTAGAACACCCCCGCGTCGCCCACACGCAGGCGACGCGGGGGGCGAACCCTACCGCCGGCGCCGACCCCGCTCGTCTCCTCCCCCTACCTCACCGCCGGCAAAGCCGGTTGGCGAGCTAGGAAGGCAGCGGCGGGGCTTTCTCCCCGGTGGTGCCCCCTCTCAAGTGTGGGGGAGGTGGATTTTGCTGGCGGCGGGGAATGGCGGCGGCGAGGGATCCCGGCCAAGCGGCGGCAGATCCGGCACCGCCGTCGCTGGATCTGGACGGTGCACCGGTGGCGGTGTCATGGGGCGGCGCGAAGCAGAGGAGGTGTGGTTGGCGGCGGCCGTTGCGGCATCTAGCGGCTTGTGAGGCGGCGGGGTTGTCGCGGCTGGTGGCGGCCACTGTGGCGTCTGACGGCTCGCGAGGCGGCGGACACGCGCGGCGGTCCGGGCGCCGGTGCGTGGGCGGTGGTTTGCCGGCGTCCGTGTGGCGCCGTAGCGGCGCTAGTTGGCTCTGGTGGTCACCCTTCTAGGGCTCTCGCTGGGGGTCGGCGAGTCTGGCCTCTGGCCACCCTCCTCGTCGCCGGCATATGTGGAGGCCGCCCTGCAACCACCCATTTCTTCTTCCTTGTTGCCTTCCTCCTTTCTCTCTTCCTGTCCCTTCCTCCCTTCCTCTCGCCAGCTCTTCTTAGTTGCTCTTCTTCTCGCCCCAGTGTACCCTTCTCTTTGCTGGTGGTGAAATTGGTGGTGGTTGCTGCAGTATAAGGATTGTCCGGCGATGGCCGGAGTTCCTCGTTGGATTCATGGAAGACACCGTGGTCTTTGTTGCCCCTGACTTCAGCTCTCAGCTCCTCTTCATGCCGGCCACGCCTCCTTCACTCCTTGGTGCTCCTCCCTTCTTTTGGCCGTCTCAATCGGCCGTGGAGCCTTTCGGTGGTTGAGGAGAAGTGTTCATCCGTGTTTGTGGTCTAGTTTGTCTGAAGTCAGGGGTCTTGGGTCTCGCCGGTGCTTCAAGTGTCCTGTGTCTATGTGAACCTGTCGTAGTACCGAGTTTTAAGCGAGGTGCTTGCCCTCTATGTTGCTAGAGTTTTTGTGTTAAGGTGGAGTCGGAGCTGCTGCATCGGGTCAGCCGATGAGCTGGGCAACAATAACACTTAACACTCTGGCTCTGATTTCTTAGAGGCTCTACACCTTTGGGGGAGTCTTAGGCGAAAGCCTTGTCTGGTCTTCCAGGATCGACGACATCGACGCCTGCGGGTGCTGTTACCTCCTTGGAGGTATTGCCTTGTGAACTCTCTCCCCATTTGGGTGAAAACCCAGCCCAGTTCTTTGGGCGGGAGTCGATGTTCATCACCTTGGAGGCTTCGCCTTGAAGGTCTTGCTCTTCTTTCAGTCACTACTGTGGTTCGTAGTTTTGTCGCAGGCTTTTCATGTCTTCTGTGTAAGGTTTTTGCCAGTTTCCCTTTAGCAAACTGTGCAGTTGTATGGTTTTTGGGCCCGGTTTACCTTATAAACAGGGTCAACTCTCTTCTTCTAATATATCCGGTAGATTTTCTACCATCTACTGTTTCAAAAAAAAAGACTAGGATATATTAAGATTCACAAAGTCATCGCATATGTCTCGCTATGTCGAAAGTAAATACGTAACTAGAATATGAAAACTTATATTGTTTAATTTTGGAATATGCGATAATGGGACGGGCAAACGATATGGTATTGAACCCGTGCATGTGAATTCACAATACACTACCCCTATGAACATCTCCAAAGACTAAGCCGATTCCACCACCAAGAACCTGATCAATTTTTTTTAAAAAAACTAGGAGAGCCAACCTACCACAATTTCGATCAATATAAATGAGAAGCTAGGTGCAATCTATGTTCACAACAAATGACCAACTTTACCATTCCCCTTTTCTAGGTGCCATCCCATCATGGTTAAGGGAGGTAACTAGCAGTTAAGTCTTTTTTTTTCTAGACAACTACCATTACAAACACAACCTACCAAAAAGATTGTTCTCAATAGCTCCTTGGCAAAAACCCAAGTTACATTTAGCAGGAAATCAGAATAGTTACAACAAACCATCAGAAGACATCAGCCTCTTTGTTCTTCAGGACATTTAACTATTTGCCACTTTTAAGATGTAGCGTTTAACAATTTGCCACCGAAAGTCCATGACATGTGAGCCCTGATGTATCAGTGATATGCGGGTCCAGTGGCAATTAGTTTAATATCTCCTATTCTTTTGTGTTCTAAGCATTAGTTGCAGTCTACTTGATCTCCAGTTCCATCCATGGTGAGCACCATAGATCTCACTTCCCACTCATCTTTTAGAAGCTCGGCCTCCTCCTGAAGGTTTTTTTTTCCTCTGCTTCTTTGCTCTGCAACATGGCTCAATTGGAGATGTGGTAAGTAATTTGGAAAACAACTTCAATTTCCAGATCACCATAGTACTGTAGCAATCCCTACAACAATGAGCTTATGTTTAATGGATCATTATGCTTATTTTTGTAAGGATGAGATCTTGTTCCCATGGATCTTTTGTTTGTGGACCTGTCTAAGAAAGTCTGCTATTCTCTTGGATCAAACTTAGTATGCTTTAGTTATCCAGTTCACCTCTCGTTTAAATGGGGATTGTTGGATTCTGGTGAATGTTTATGGTCCCCCTCATGGTGAGGCTAGAGACGATTTCAATAATTGGTCGCATAGTCTCCAGTTAAATGACGATTTTTGGCTAATTATGGGGGATTTCAATTTTTATATATCTATCCAATAGAGAAATAAGCCTGGTGGTGACATGAATGATTCAGAGTGATCCTCTGTTGGAACAGTTAGATTGGGTTTTCACCTCGGCAAACTGGAATTCTATGTATCCTAACTCACAAGCTCTAGTGCTTGCCAAGAATACTTCTGATCATGCGCTAATTTTGGTTCAGATCTCCACTATGATCCCCAAGTCAAATATCTTTCGTTTTGAGAATTACTGGCTGAGTCATGATAGTTTTTTTTTGATCAAGTTGCTAGTGCCTGGGTGGACTTCAATCACGTACAGGATCTAGCCAAGCTTATCTCGGTCAAGTTCAAGAACCTTAGGAAATGCCTTAAAAAATGGTGTAAAGGTCTTTTTGCTCTTTCCAAGACAATTGAAAATTGTAATAAGGTTATCCTATTCTTTGACAAGCTAGAAGAGCTGAGGTGACTGTCTGTTCCAGAGCTTAGATTCAGAATCATTGTTAAGCAGCACTTGGCAAAACTTCTGCTTTTAAAAGAGGTATATTGGAAACAAAGATATAAGCAAATTTTGGTTCTTCTTGGAGGTGAAAATAACAAGTTTTTCCATGCCATGGCTACCGAGAGATTCAGATATAATGCTAAAATAACAAGTTTTCCTAAAACCTGCTATGTTTTTTGAGCTGTCTGAGCTTTCTCGCACAATCTTGAGCTTCAGAGTCTCTGTGATCCTATTAATTCTAGAGAGATTGATAAGGTGGTGAAGAGCATGCTGGGTGATAAAGCTCCTGGTCCTGATGGGTTTAATGGGTGTTTCTATAAATCATGTTGGAGTTTGATTGCTCAAGACTTTTACAGGCTTTGTGCTAATTTCCAAGGTGGTTATGTTAATCTTGCTGCTCTGAACTACTCCTATATCACTTTGGTACCAAAAAAGCAAGCTCCATAATCCCCAAATGATTTTAGGCCAATCTCCCTAATGAACTTCTCAGTTAAGATTTTATGTAAGATCTTGGCAGACATGTTGCAAGCTTTTATAACAAAATTGGTTCGTCAGAACCAATTTGGGTTCATTAAGGGTAAATCCATCCAAGATTGTCTAGCTTGGGCTTTTGAATATCTCTACCAGTGCAACCACTCAAGAAAAGAAATTGTTCTCTTGAAGTTAGACTTTGAAAAGGCCTTTGATACTATTGAGCATGAGGCTATTCTGAATGTGATGCAATCAATGGGTTTCCCAAGTCAGTGGCTTCAGTGGATAAGTTGTATTTTCTCCTCTGTCTCGACTGTTGTTTTGCTATATAGAGTTCTTGGAAAGCTTTTTCAATGCAAACGTGGTGTTCAGCAAGGGGATCCTCTATCTCCTCTAATAAACAAAGCTCACCAAAGGGTCATTCTGGCTCTGCTAATTCTAGTCTCTAGTGATTCAAACTTTCCTATTGTTCAATACGAAGATGACACCCTTCTTTTCATGGAAGCCTATGCTCCTCAGCTCTTCGCTCTTAAGGCTATTCTGAATTCGTTTGCTTCATCTATAGGACTTAAGGTTAATTTTTCTAAGTCTTGTTTGATCCCCCTCAATCTGGACCATGAGAAGGCACAATTAATGGCTTCAACTTTTGGTTGCTCTTTGGGTTCTTTGCCTTTCACCTATTTGGTTTGCCTTTGGGAACAACTAAACCAAAAGTGGTTGATTTCTCTTCGCTCACTGATGGAATTGAGAGGAGACATATAGCAAGTTCGGCTTTTCTTTCTTATGGAGAAAGGTTAACTTTGATAAACTCTGTGTTGTCTTCTCTCCCCACTTACTACATGTGTACCTTGTCGCTTCCAGTTTCAGTAATAGATTCGCTTGATAGAGCACGAAGGCACTGTCTTTGGAGAGGGAATGATCTTAACTCTTCTAAAAAAATCCTTGGCTGCATGGTCTAAGGTTTGTAAACCCAAAGAGAAAGGTGGTTTGGGAGTCATTGATCTTAGGGTGCAAAACAAAGGCCTTTTGTTGAAGCATCTTCATAAGTTCTATAACAGAGTGGATATACCCTAGGTCAATCTTGTCTGGTCCTCCTACTACATGTCTGGAGTCCCTTAGGTTGCTAGAGTCTGTGGATCATTCTAGTGGAGAGATGTGTTCCAATATGATGTACTTTTCTAAGGTATTGCTAAGCCAATTGTTAGAGCTGGGACTACTGTGTTGTTGTGGGATGATCTTTGGGATGGAGCTATTCGCTCAAGGGTTTATCCTAGGTTGTTTTCTTTTGCTAAACACAAGGGAGATTCTATTGCTCAGCATCTTATGCGTCAGCCCCAAGACCAATTCTTTTTTGCCTTTGTCAGCGCAAGCTTATGAGGAATATGAGAGTTTGTCACAAAGTCTGCATTCTTTCTCTTTGGCTGATTCCAATGACTCTTGGACATACATCTGGGGTTCTCACAAATACTCCTCACAGCTTTTCTATAAGCTTAATTTCTGGTCCTTGTCCCCCTAGTTACATTTGGCTGGATCTGGAAAAGTAAGCTTAATATGAAAATTAAGGTGTTTGCATGGCTCCTCTTTATGGATAGAGTTAACACAAGAAACCTTCTAGATAGAAAACATTGTGTTCCTGACAATGTAACTGTCTTGTGTACCTGTTGTCCTCAAGGTTTAAAGGAAACAAGGGAACATCTGTTCTTTACTTGCAACTTTAGTTTGCAGTGTTAGAGTGTTTTGGGATGGAATTGGAGCACTAGATTGGAATTTCATAGGATGATTCAGTCTCGAAGTGCTTCCTTCTCTAATCCCTGTTTAATGGAACTCTTCCGTTTAGCTGCCTTGAATGTTTGGAAGGATAGAAACAACCTTATTTTCAATGGAGTTCAGCCAATTGTTTCTTCCTGGAAAAGGAGTTTGAAGTTGGATTTGAGTCTACATTTACTTAGGCTCAAGGAGGTCCATCGCCCCATGGTGCAATCATGGATTGATCTTCTGTAATTTTTGTTCTTTCTTTCTTTGTTTGTAAATAACATTTTATTAGTATAATTTATACCGTAGAGACTTCCTCCATTGTTTTTTCTTCAAAAAAAAAACAATGAGCTTATGAGAAAGTACATCAATAACTCAAGCTGTGAAAAAACAGCCGACTCACATTTCTGGGCGGGTCTTATGAAAGTTAAAGACAAATTCTTAGGGTTGGGATCTTTTACGATAAATGATGGTAAGCAAGTTACATTCTAGAAAGATAAATGGGTTGGAAGTTGTTGACGACCAAATTTGGTAAGAGCATGTATCAGCTTCGAGGTTAAGATTGAAGCGGATTTGATAAAAGAGTTGTTCTTGGAAACAGAATATGCATCGGCTACGGGGGTATCGGCTGAAGACTGCATCGGCTAATAATGGATCAGACAGAAGACAGCCGATGTAGCCGATCTCGCTAAGCTAGTTATATAATCATCTCCGAGATTGATCAACATGCTGCGCAAGTATAGCCATGATTGATATAAGCTCACGGATAGAAAATTGTATCTATTAATTAGGATATTTTGAATAATTACTTTAGAGATATTTACAGGTAAGAGTCTGCCTAAAAGACTTGTTCGTATCTTAACAGTTGTAATAGTTTTAGAGTCGTGTCCGGCAAGGATACATTATGTATTTTGGGTATAAATATGACCCGAGACCATGTAAACAAAAAAACGACAATTCAATAACAATTTCGGCGCATCGCCAGCTTTTTCTATTTTCATTGTTTCGACGAGTTCTCGCTTTCGGGTTAAGCTACATCGGTTTTGATCTTCAACAAGAAGTAAAACTTGTCATGACAGCTTGCGTTCTCGGGATTAGTGCTTACATCTTCATGACACTCTAATCTTGGTTATGTAAATCGTCGAGTTATCATATATGTTATATGATCTTTATTGGTATTATAATCTAACCATAAATCAGCCAGCATCTGTTATTAGAAGGCAACCGATAGAATTAGATATCATCATTGATTTAGATTATATAGCATATTTACCATCCCATAGAGGTTTTCATCAACTTGCTTAGATCTTGTACTTATTTTTATGCTTAATGCTGCATCGGTTGAGTTCGATCTATTAAGTAATATCAATAACTACAATATCTAACTTGTTTTATGATTATCAATAGGGATAGTATCGGAGTTTCAGCAGATCCTTCCTGATTTAGCTATATTATTCCTTACATGTTTACTTGATATGTTAAATCTGCCCTTTATATTAAGATCTAATCGCATTAAAGTATATTAGGCTTACTGTTTGATATATTTTGACTGTTTTAAAATCTTGATATAGAGTGGTATTGGAGTATTAGCCGATACATGTTAGATCTGTTTGATCGGCTATGCTATGAATGTATATATAAATTTCATTCTCAAAGTACTTTTAAGCGTTAGTGATTTATATTGTCTCGACTGGCTGTTCGATCTATCCCAATCACTTTGTTTAAGTTTACTTTGAGAAGGAGATTATATATCATTGATATCTACAGTCGATCGAGTAGATTTAATTTTATTTTGCTTTATTCTTCATTGCCGATCTAATGCCAATAACATCGGCTCAATGATCAACGATATGTCATCGGCCCTTAGCCGATCGGCCATCGTTTATGGATTTAACTTTGCTTTTCTTGTTTTCCTTTCTTGTTGGTTGCAGGATCAAATCAACTGGCACGCCTTTGAACCCAAGAGCAAGATTTAAGACCTGCACTGGAGTTAAGCAGATCTCCCAGGCCAGTGTGTATTTTTTTGTATCAACACGCTTTTGGCACGCTTAGTGGGACCTGAGTTTTGATACGTTCATCATGGTGGACATAAAACCATGTGAGCTGGACCCTGAAAACATCATCCCAATGACAATGGATAAGCTTACACCGGAACAAAAGGCAGAGTATGAGCAGATGATGAATAATTTGCAGAATCGGTTTCTACATTCATTTGTGCAGACTCGTTCAGGTACAGTCATCCAAAGGTACAAACTGAAAATACCATCTAACGATGATTTAGAGTCAAGTACCTCTAAGGATGGAAAGGCTAAAGGCGACAAAGCTAAGGATGATGAACCTAAGGATGACAAGTCAGAAGGAGAAGAGTCTCAAGAGATTGCAAGATCAGATTGACTATGCTGTTCATCATGCTTTGATCTAGCATAGTACGTGATGATAAGGACATATTTAGGTGGAACCTTCATTAGAATGGTGCATTTTTTGTTTGATCAAAGTACTCGGCGTTATTTTTTAATGTGCATATGGAGAGAAAAAATACTGTGGAAATTAAATATGTCTATCAAAATAAAGATTTGATAATTTAGCAAAAATGAATTGGAATGGTCGTAGTTGCTTTTGTTTGCATGAAGAGAATATCCAACATCTATTCTTTGAATGCCATGTTGCTAAATTTCTTTGGAGAATCGTCTTTATTTCCTTTGGGTTGCAAATACCACATAATTTTCCTCAAATGTTTGGGGATTGGCTGGTAGCCATGAATTCTAAAGCTAAGAAATATAATTTTAATAGAAGCATTTGCTTTATGTTGGGCTCTATGGCTTAGTAGGACTAATATGGCTTTTCACAAGACTCTAACTAAATCTTATATGCAAGAATTATTCAGAGCAACTTATTGGCTTTGGTTATAGGGCCAGCTTCAAAGGAGTGAAGAGATAATGGAAGTCATATGTGTTGCACGTCATAATTTAGAGTTAATATTCTCGCAATTTTCGCCTATTTTGGATGGATATTTATCAATATACTTGAACTTTGAGTAAGTAGCTATTTTCCTTTGGTTAGTGTGGTTCTATCGGCATTTTATCTACCTTTGTTTATTTTCAGCGTGTTTGGGCTTCGTGCCAATAACTTTGTAATAAGTGCCTGTAGCTCCAATTGTAATAAGTGCCAATTGTAGCTCCATTATCTAAGAAATGAACCTACTTGTCCTCTTACTGAATTTGTTTAGTGTATCTCGTTTGGTATACCATAGGCAAAGACACAATTAAAACTATTCCACACAAACCTGGCTAAATGGCAATGGGAAAACAGATGATTAGTTGTTTCTTTCTCATTACAAAAATGACGTTTACTGTTGCTTTTTTCCATCCCCTTATAATGAGGATATCTTTAGCCAGGATACTATTTCTAAGAGCTAACCAAGTGAACACTTTAATTTTTACTGGAATCTTAAATCTTCACATTTTTTAGAAGGGATATTTACTTTCTTGTGGTTGATAAAGAAATTTGGCACTAGGACAAATTCATAGAAAGTTTGGGTCAAATTTGAAGTAAACCGGAGCTTTCCCGTGGAGGCCAGTTAGACTGCCATTGTGAGTATGGTCGGACCGGAGGGTGAACTAGGTCAAATAGCAGGTGTTCCGACAATAGGACCAACAGCCCCGAGTCCGAGTCCGATTAGGTTGGGTTCGGTATGGTAGGTTGGGAACTAATCGCTTCGACACGCAAAACGGACAAAGTCATTAGTGTATGATTAATTTAGTATTAGCTTAAGAAAACTTGAAAAATGGATAATGATTTTTTAAAACAACTTTCCTACACACACACACACACACACACATATATATATATATATATATATATATATATATATATATATATATTAAATTTGTTAGGGACGCCATGGTGCCTGGGCTCCATGGCCATCCACTACACACTAGAGGGTACTATCACATATTAACGGGTCTACCCCGATAAGAGTTGTATGCATGCAGGTATTTCCATTTTTACCGTGCATGTATTTCCAAATTTGCGCCCTCCAATCATGCCTACACATTATGATTAGCACTTTCCATTTTCTGTATCACATTTCCATATATACAACGTTTGCATGCAGATACTTACCTATTGAATCATGATTCGTTTTTGAAAAATGACGCCATTCCACTAATTGCGATTATTGCCATCTATTTTCAAGGTTACATTCCATTTTCAAGATACACATATAACCAGCTACAGTATTCCTTTTTTTTTGATTTTTCTTTGCCACACTGTTTCACGGTCCAAGAGCTAGCTATCCACCTCGTCTTCACTGAGTTACCACGCTAGGATTGCTCGCCACGCCGGGAAGAGGGCAGACGTCTGTGGTTTTCATCACCGACGACGTTCGTCCACGAGCCTCTTGCTGGAAACCAAACCTCCTCAACCATTTTTGTCAAGGCATTACAGCGCCGGACGTCCATGTGCCTTTTCGCTGCTGTCGCTGGTTGTTCGTGAGCTTCGGAACAGGCATTAATCACCAGCGAGCTGCATTACCTGAAAGGTATGGATCTCAGTTTTTACCACTCACACAGTTTACATTCACATGCAGTCCCTGTTATGTATAGATGATTTGCCATTCTTCTTCTTTTTATCTACTAAACTGAGCACATGATGAATCACCTAGAACCTAAATTATAGATTTTTTGTTGAAATGCAGTTAAAATTAGATTGTTTTAGGTATATATATAACATGCCCGTTCGAATATCTTGATTTGCACATCCAGTGAACAAAATTTAGCTTGGTAGTGAAACAGCAGCAATGTCTCTTTTACATGGACATCTCAATTATAATCTTTATAAATATGGATTTAATTAACTTTAAATTGAAGTATATGACCCGAAGAAAATCATATTGCTTGTTTTAATAATGGTAGTTTTTAATAGCATGCCGCGGATTCCAAAGTGTGCGAGCATGAGAAGAAATGTGAAGCGTCGTTCCATTCATGATGATGATGACTTTGTGACTCCACCTACAAGGAAGAAGGTTGTTCGTGTTAAATTCGTGGCACCGGTTTCGTGTTGTGTACCATCTTCCATCACACCTATCATACAGAGAATTAGTGCTGAAAAGAAAGAGATGGTAGCTGAGATGGGTTTTGAGGGCCTGCTGCATATGCCCCTCATAACAAACCATCGTGACTTCAGCTACTGGCTTTTATCACGGGTATCCCCAACACGTTCGTCTATCGAACTAGAAAGTGGTGAGGTTTGCCACTGTCTCCTGATGATGTTAAGAAGGTGCTTGGGATTCCGTGCGTAGGGGAGGAGCTGCAAGCACCCAATGTTGAGGTTGTTTCTCATGTCAAGAGGTTAATTGCGGAAAGAATGAAAGCTGCTAGTTTTAAGGACGTTAACATGGAGGAATTGGAGGATGTATTAGATAAACACCATAGAGGGCAAATGTCAAAGGCTGAGAAAGAAAGTTTCAAAACAGCATTCCTAATGTTTGTTATATATGATGAAATTTCTTGCGCCACAATCAAATATGGACAATAAATGTCCAAGATATTTTTCTGCACTACTTGACCCCAATGAAATAGCAAAGTTCAATTGGTCTGGGTATGTGTTGAACGAGATATTGGACGCAGCGGCAGCTGTTCAAAAGAAGCACGCTGATGGCACGAAATGTGGTTATATCACTGGTTGCTCTATTTATCTGCAGGTATATAGACTTTTTCCTAATGCAGTACATACACTAAATGTTATAATTATATAAAGATAGTGAGTACACTGATAAAACTTTTCATGCAAACGTCCATTATTTGGATAAGGTGGACTTTGGAGGTCTAAACTTGGAGCATAATATATTAATTAGTTTCCAAACTTACTATTTACAACAATATTAAATGACAATAATAAAATATACCGTGTACACGAATTTTAAATTTGGATACGCTTAGATTCATAATATAATTAAATTAACGTAATTTAAATCTTTGTATACTTAACAAGTTAGCTAAGTACGTATATAGAAAAAATATCCCGTCTATACATAGCCATTACATTACATAAATGAGTAAACATTTTCTGAATCTGGAAAGTGCAAAACGCACTAATTTAGCTAGGTGTACATAAGCATACCATATACTTACACTCCATATATACTTATATTCCAACTACATCGTTCATGGTGTACTTATGGTACCTCGGTTTCCTTATATAATTATTTTCAAAATAACAGCAGGATAACATTCCATATATACTACATCGTAGAAGTATACTCAGATTTCCATATACCCTAATAAACCGCATTATATTTTGTTGCCAAATAAAATGCAAATTCATGATTATGGTGACAAATATTTAGAAACCAAATCCCGGCCATAAACCGTTTATGGAAAGGTATTAAAGATGCTAAATTGATACTCCTAAATATTTTGCATGCATGCACACGCTGTCAATTACCAAACCAAGGTATTAAAGACGCTACTAAATATTTTGCATGCATATGCACACGCTGTCAATTTCCAAATCAAATGTACTTAACGGCTAAACCCGTTAATCAAATATACATGTACCGATCAACTAGGTGAGAATGTGATCCAATGGCAGATATCAGTGGTGCCTGGGCACCATGGATATATATGTTGCAAAACTTACACCATTTGGTAATTTAGGAAGCGTGGATGTGGAAAATGAGGGGTACAAGTTGAGAAAAGGGAGGAAATAACACATCCTTAAGGTTGCTCTTGTTTTTCCTTGCTTAGACCCGAGGTTCTGTGAGTCCTAACTGATCTCTAAGCCTAGTAGGACATGAAGAATGCCTGTGGAGGCAAAATCAACCATTTTATAAAGGCTATGGTTGATTCAATTGAACCCCTAACCCCTACGTTCTACAGTAAATCGAATCATTCTTTTACCTTTACTTTCAACCATGTTTTCTACTTACCTTCTACCTAATACCCTAGTTTGCCCATCTTTATCGATTTGAACTATAAATCATCCGTCTTCGCTACGAGAGTGCAATGTCCTTTGTAGGTTTATCCAGTAAACCTTCTGATTCGCCCATAAGACAGGTGTTTACCTCTAATTCGATCAAAATCAGTCTAGAGGCTAGTTTGATGTGACATCCTAGCCCAATTAGTACTAGTCACTTAGTTGCACATTATGTGACTTTGAATGCCTACATAAAAGCCATGTCTATCTAAGACAATACTATAACAATGAGATTTTAATTCAATTTTTTTTACAAAATTGCAGTGTTTGATAAACAATTAGTTAGAACTACTGATCTTGATGAACTTATGTTTCAATAAAAAAAATGTTCTGTGTTGGAGGCATGCCACGAGGACCTTCGAGTGAGGCTGCCGAAACCAGATACGTTAGGTGAAGCGCTAGCCAAAGGCAAAGGCTTTTGCCTTGGGCGAACCCATCGGGCGAAGCAAGAATGATTCTCCCAGACCCTAGACATCTTCGCCACGGACAAAGAAATTGTAAGGCCTAAATAGGCCCTTCACCACCTGAGAGCCCATAGTGAATCCCATTAAGGGTCCCAGGGCAAAATAGATACTAGTTACCCTCATATATGTCCCTATCATAAGGTACCCATGTAAATTCTCCTGTAACATTAACTCTAGGGTGCATGAGCTTGTATTAAGGCTATAAATAGCCCCCTAGGGGCATGTAATGGGGGGATCCCCAAAAAATTTCATTAACTAATACATATTGCCTTATTTTCCATTGTGTGAACCACGTCTCTCGACGTAAGAAGTTGTCATTCGACAACATTCTGAATACTATATTCAAAGGTTAAACTCTTGGTTTTGTTGTTTAAATGTGATATATGATCAAAAGATTAGAGACATGTGATCTAGCAGCTAGTATGTGCTCCTCCACATTCCTTTGCTATGACAACAGCAAAACAGCATTAAGCACAACATACAGTTCACAACATACAGTTCCAAATGCCAGGTCGATATATTTTGGTAACAAAGGGTTCTTACAGATAGATGACATCATAAATTATATTCTGATAACTTTGAATAGATCGATGAAACTTTCCTGCTCCATGTAAGCACAGTTGCAGCTCATAGAGAATATAAAGGCTGATGGATTCATGAACTTGGTCCTGGTCCCTTTTGTTAATTGGAAGTTCTGTACCTACAATAGTGAAAATTACAAAACCAAACAATGAAATCAACTGTGACGGGAAAAAAAATTACACCAAGTATTTGAGGATTCTCTCCTTCTTGACCAGGAGCATTTCGTTGAACTGTTCAATGAAATCAACTTTCTATTTTTGATGGAGGTGGCTGAAGGACATGAAAACAACACCGTCCTCAAAAGAAAGAATCTTCAGAAGAACAGAGCTGCTTCTTCTTGTATAAATCAATAGAATTGTACCAGGATTTGCTGAAAAATCAACAAATCATTAGATTTTTTTAGATAATGGAATAGATAATATCCCAGTCTTTGCTCAACAGAGCTACAACCAATTATTACAATCTAGCACTCAAACAAAAAGTGTAGTTCAAATAAAATTAAACACACACAAACATAAAAAAAAGTGACCGGACCAAGATAAGGAGCACACAATTATTCAAGTCTATTTGTGAATCTCCATCCATAGTGGCAAAAAGTTGCATAACCGTCGTCTCAAGCTTACGGCATGCAACCTTCAAAAGCTCTCCATCTTCATCACACTTTTACAGTTGTGCCTAAAACCGGAGCCAATATGTTGCTCTAAAGATTGCTTGCATATATGAAATAGATGGTGATTTGTCAAAAACCATATTATTCCTACTCAACCACATAGCCCAACATATAGCAGAAGCTTCTACAAGAATTAGTTTGCTCATTTACTTGTCGATCCCCCAAAACCAACCATCAAACATATGATGTATAGAAGTAGGAAGGTATAAACCAAAAGAGTACTGTACCACTCTCCAAACAAATTTTGCAAAATTACAATCCATAAAAAGATGTTGAATAGTCTCATTTTTCACAAAAAAACAACATCTTGAGCTGCCATTCCAATTCTGTTTTGCCAAATTGTCTTTGGTTCATAACACAACCCCTTTAAATAAGTACCATATAAAGATCTTAATTTTAAGCGGCACCTTAAGTTTCCAAATAATCTTATTTCTTTCAATATAACCATTATTAATTAAGTCTAGATACATTGACCTTATGGAAAACAAACCATTTTGATGATAATTCCATCTAAAATAGTCAGGAGATTGATTCAACTGAATATGTCCAATAGAAGCGCACAATTCATGACAATATACAAGATTCTAACCAACCAAAGCTCTTCTAAAAGAAACATTAAGTGGAACAGATCTCATGACATTAGCAATAGATGAACTTTTCCTTCGAATATAGAATATAAAGATGGATATTTATCTTTAAAAGCCATGTTTCCTAGCCATTTATCCTCCCAAAACCTCGTTTGTTCCCCATTATTCATAATCCAAGAACCCATATTTAAAAAAGTACATTCAACTTTCATGAGACCTAACAAAAAATGGGAATCACTCTGTTTTTTATCAACTTGGGTTATAGACTGGTTGCAAAGATACTTTCTCTTCAATAAGTTTTGCCATACACCCTCCTCATTTATCAACTTAAACAACCACTTGCTCAAGTGTCACGACCGGAAATAACCCAACAGGCATTCCATACGTGCGTGTATTATTCCTTGTCCCAGGAGGCAAGGTACACAAAAGTTGATACAATTCAGATTTTAACAAGTGGAAGCGTAAATAGTTAATTTATTACATGGGCGACCAAAGCCCCAGCACACGAAGACAAACGAAAAACATCAGAAGACTAGAGCGAAGACCACAGGCACTTGACGGCAGGCACGAGCTAGACACCGGAGCCTTCATCCTCTAGGAACTCCTCTTCTGGCTTGGGGAAAATTGAGCAAGATTGAGTACAACCACAGTACTCAGCAAGACACACACAAATGCAAGGGAGTCCAAGGAATAACAATAGGGGTTAAGTTGCTCAAAGCTATTTTATAAGCACGATCCTAGGGTTACACAATATTATTAATCAAGGCCGTAAACTCACAAAAGTACCGACCCAACGCCCGCCTACAGCAGGAATCCCGGGAAAGGTAGGTCAAGGTTGAGCCCCTAGCAGGAGAACACCGGCCCTGTGCCATGACATCTCGACTACCGAGCTGCTGCCTATGTAGCCTTCATTTGTCCTAGATATGTCCATCGGTCCCCGACTTCGTCCATCTCTATCCATGTACTTTTGTTCATGACTAGACTAAGCTACAAACTACGCCTTACCCATTAGACATGTGGAAGTACGGTAGTGCTTTGCAATAGAGGCCCGAAGACCGGTCCTTATGGTGGCCGAGGTGCTCCTAGCAAAACCATGCACCTCGAGCCCAATCTAAAACCATTTAGGGGTTTTGGAGAGAGGGATAGGTGTGTGTCTAGTTCCAACATTACTCATCCATTCCAAAGTATCCAGGTGATATGAGAATCTCCCAATGTCTAAGATTGTAAAACCACCTAAAGTTTGCCTAATTAAATAGCGAAGCATCTACCTAAAAATTGTACTAGTGAGATCATAATAGTGTACACACTAGTGGGGTTTTGTTTACTCTAGGGTGAACAAGGTAATAATAACAATAGCAATAATAATAAGGTCATAACAAAGGTAAATAGGCATGGCTAAATAAAACGGTGATAACGCGGGAATTTAAATAAAGCGATAATGCATTAATTTAAAGCATGGGACAACTATATGTTCAAAGGTGATGTGACTTGCCTTGCTCGCTTTCCCAAACGTCGGCTTCAACCTCCACGTAGAGCGGATCTTCCGAAGCTGCAGCGTCTACATGACCAACGGGAAAAAGAAAAAGGCTTTTACTCCATATAACCAATAGAAACAAAGCACAAAAATGGGTTCTTGACTTCTTAAGGAAAAATTAGAGACTTGAATGGTCCAATTCCAAGTTCAAACGACCAAGATAAGGCCATTTGAAGTTTATATGTTCTTAATGTGGATATTTGAGTATTTCTTGATTTATTTTTAGATTTAGAAATAATTATAGCGTTAGCATCGAGGGGCGCGTGTGAGCCGGGTCCATGGGAGTGGGTCCCATGTGGCAGCCTCACGGTCCGCGGTGGACCAGGTGCATGGGTTCACCACCCACCGGCGCCGTGGGCCCCACACGTCAACCGCACCTGAGGGACGCGGGGCTGACGGACGGGCCCCATATGGCAGCCACGCAAGGGCCCGTGGGCGGCCACGTTGGCACGGCCAACGGGAGGCGGCGCTCGAGCCCCGATAATTGCTGCCCGCAACCATCGGCGCGGCGGAGCGGCGGCTGAGAGAGGGAGGGGAGGGGGAAAAGAAGGTGACATCCACAGCTCACCCCGGGGCGTCGGCGGTGATGGAGGAGGCGGCCAGAGTAGAAGAAGACGGTGGCACAGCTCAGGATGACGAGGACGGCGGGGTTCCGATGAGAGACGAGCGGGACGGAGGGGTGGACGAGGTCGGCGGCCATGCGGCGAAGCCAGAGGAGGCGACACCGAGGCAGGAGACGGTCCCAGTGGGTGGTTAGGCCTGGCCGGACATCGTCGATGGCGGCGGAGAGAGAGAGGCACAACACGAGCTCGATTCCGATGGGAAGAGTGGGCGGCAAGTGGAAAATGGGAATAGGGAGCTCGGGGAGGGTTTATATGGGGTTGGGGGCAAGAGAGAGGGGCCGGGGAGGCAGGAAACCGACGCGGGGTCCTCAGGCTTCATCAATGGCTCCAGCGGGATTTGCAGGAGCAAATCTGGCCGTTTGATTGTGGGAGAGAGAGGAAATTGGGGGAAAGGGTGAGAGAATCACGGATTTCCCCTCATTCAATTGCATGCGGGAACGGTCGGGGGCAGCGGGATTTGCAGCGGCGGCGATGCTAGGCGCGGGAGCAAGCGGAGGGAGCGGCGGGAGGAGGGGGATGACGGGTGGGCCCTACCTGTCGGCGAGGGCGGACGGGTGGGCCTGCCTGTCGGCGGCTGCGCACGCGGGGAGGCCGAGTGGGCCACGAGAGTGGAGAGAGAGAGAGAGAGTTGGGCCGAAATCGGCCCAGAGAGAGGTAGAGGGATTTTAGGGTTTTTCTGTTTAGAAAAACTATTAAACTTTGTTTATTTCTTGATTATTATTGTCAACGGGGGATACCCGTAGATCAGATATAGAAGGTATTGCGGTCCGTTGGTACGAGGATCTACGTAGTACGACATAAAGTAAACAAAAGACAAGGATTATACTGGTTCAGGCCCCTTGGTAGGTAATAGCCCTAATCCAGTTGATATGGGATTATATGATGGAAACCAAAGATTACAAAGGGAATAGCAGAACTCGACAATACCGACGAGATCGTAGTCGGGTTGGTCTGACTAGATCTCCCAGCGACTTGGCTCTTGCGTGCTCCGGCTTCATAGGCTGTGGTGGATGTGTTGGCTGTAAGATTCGATGCCTTAGGTCCTGCCTAGGGGGTCCCTTATATACCGCGGGTCAGTTGATCTCCAAGTAAGACTCAGAGATATCAGACCCCTCACGATATGGTAAAGACCCAGTCTTTTACCAGTAGAACTCCTTCCATCTGTAGATACTATCCCTATCATGTGATAGATTTCCTTTATGTATGCGGAAACTGTCCGTATACACGCGGGTATACCGTATTGGTACACAGCGTACATCCAAGGATAGAGGGTATACCTTATCCATAGCCCTGACAGTAGCCCCCGACTTCTGCTTAAATGAACTCATGTTATCGATCGCGACTTCTGATGTCGAGGTTGTTGTCGTGCCTATCCGGTCGATCTCGGTGTATGAACGGTAGAGACAAAGAGCCATCGACTACACCGCGTGAAACTCAATGGTCATGAGTGAATTTAAATTGAAGTCTAAGAAACCACCGCGCGTAACGGACCCAAAATTTTCTAGTGGCAATCTCTCTCTTTTCCTTGGAATACGCGTCGTTGGTAGTGCGCCTATTTAAAGGGATTTTGGGGATCCATTTGGAGTCTGTTTGCCAGAAAACTCTCCTACCTTCTAGCGCTCTTCGTCTCCTCCGCTCCCCGCAAAAAACCCTAGCACACCACCTTTGTCCTGTTCTTTGGCGATCCCCCGGCGGCGATGGATCTTGGAAAGTCTTCTTCGAACACCGCGTCCATGAAGAAGCTTCATGATGACGGTGCCCTTCCCGGTCGCGGGACCATGGCGAGGGAAGCTGGAGGTACTAAACCTGAACCCATCTTGGGCCGCATGGTCGTAATTGAAGATTACATTGCTTGTGGTTTTCTTCCTCCGCCTTCCGAGTTTCTTCTTCTTGTGCTAAATTTCTATGGCCTTTCTTTGCTGCACTTGAACCCCAACTCCATCACCTTCCCAAGCATCTTTGCTCATCTCTGCGAGGCCTACATTGGGGTAGTGCCTTTTCTCGATGTCTTCCACTTCTACTATGAGCTGCGTTGGATGGAATCCAACAGGGTATCTGGATGCGTCGGATTCCGACTTCGGGATGGCCTGAAGTCGCGCTACATCCCCTTCCAGTGCCCTTCTTCTCGCAGCAAGTGGCGGACGAGATGGTTCTATCTCCAGATAGAGAAATCAGATCCCGTCCTTGTCGTCCCTACGGACCAGCCAGACAAAATCCCTTAGTGGACTGCCAAACCTGCCTTGTCTCCCTCCCTCCAATCCTTTGTCGAGATCATCGATGACCTCCGAGAACGGGGGTTGTCGGGATACGAAGTTGCTGCTGACTTCATAGGTCGGCGGATCCAGCCGCTTCAGGCCCGCGCCCATCCGGCGTTTGATTACTCAGGGCCAGATGACGCGACCCGGGTCTCACCTTGGGGTATTTATCCTCGTACTGTCGATTTTGTTTCAAGTGTATCTGCTTCTCCTGGCTTATCGATCTCTCGTTCTCGATTTATAGGTCTGGACAGCGACACTGTGGAACGGCACGTCGGCCAGGTCATGGTCAGTGCACCCTCGGAAGTGGTCAACATTCCCGCCCCACTCTGCAATAAGGACCCGACCGAACGCGTCGCCGCAATTAATGTGAGTGTACTTGATGGTTCCTTTCCATCTTTCTTCTCGAGATCATGTCGTGACTTCACGTTGTGCAGGCTCTTCCTCTGACGGACCCCATCGGACCGCTGGCGGATCACCAGGTGGTGGCGGCGTCATTGAAGGAGAGCACCGACAAGGAGGCATCGGACGCTTGTGCCGCCACCTCCAGCGGCGGTAATGTTCCGAAGAAGGGGAGAAAGTTCTCCTCTGTACTTGGGACACGCCGAAAGGCGACAGATCTAGTGGTAAGCCTCTCTTACGTCTTCAATGGCGTCGTCAGAGAGACTCATCTTCACTCCATGTTATCTTACTCAGGACTCGGGTGCGTCTCAACCGCCTCAGCGAAGGCAAAGGCTGGTGACGATCGGCGAGAAGTAAGTAGATGCTCTTGAGGTGTTGTTGCTCTCTAATTTTTAACTATGTGGCTTCATTGAGAAGAGGAAAACTTTGGTAGGGCGGCCCGGGTGAGAGTGGCGCACAGTGGGACTGATGCTGTCTCCAGTGCGTCCCCCACGGCGACTTCGACGGGAGTTGTGGTTGCTACAAAGGGGACAGCTCCGAGTAGCCTCATCGCCGCCCTCGTGCCCACTCAGCCTCCGTCTGGCGATGCCCTTACCTGGGGGGAGCTCCAGGCGGAGATGGAGCGCATCCTCCAGGCCGGCGCTCGCGGCGTGGGCCGTGAGATTGAGAAGGCCAGGGCAGCGGCGTCATTGGCAGCACAGCGTGCCGATCAGCTGGCGAGCGATCTGGCGGAGACCCGCGAGGACCTCCTCAAGATGAGGGAGTTGGTGGCCGGCAACGAGATACAACGGCAGGGACTCGAGCACCGGATGTTGGAGATTGAGAACAACCTGGCGGAGATCCAAGGATCACTGCGAACGTCGTCCACCGGCCTGCATCAACTTGCCGGGGAGTGCGGCGTCACGACCACCATCCCGGCGCACCCTGATGAGTTCTCGCTGACGTCGTCGCTTGTCGAGTTGGTGCAGGCGATGGAGGTGATTCCTTCTCGTCATGCGACCAGGATCGGCGAGGAGACGTCTAACGGTATCTATACTGGAGCGTGCCATGTCCTTGCATGCATGAGGCTGGCGCATCCCAACCTAGACCTCAAAGAGGCTTTGGGTCGGGGAGCCGCCGATGACGCGCGCAAGGATATAATGGAGGAAGTCAGTGACTTGGGGGAATCTGTTCTCCCCCTTTTAGAAGAGTAGGATTGTTGTTTTCCTTTGTACTCCTTAATCTAAATGCTGTAAAACTTTATGTGGGTCCGAACTGCTTTCATAGTTGTTTCCCTTGTTTCCTCAGCACGTGATTCCGAGTATCTTTTTATTGTAGATATGTTGACGTCGAGGATGTCCAGCAGCGCGGATAGCCTGATACGCCGGTAATTGTTCCGGCGCTCACGCTCGAGCCGCACGTGCCAGAGGTCGAGGTCGATCAAGGCCCATCCGCGGGAGCGAATACGGCGATGACGTCCTTAGGTTTGTGTCTTGGTTTCCTTCGCTCCTCGTGTTCAAATTGACTTAATTAGCTATGTTCTCGAGCGAGAAGAGTAGCTTGACCTAGTCCTTTCTATGTTTGGCAAATTTTGAGAACATGCTGGCGGACCGAGATCATCAAATCAAGTATTGGAAGACGAAGCTCGAGGTGGCTGAACTCGAAATGGCCATTGTTGAGGCGAGGAGAGATCTGGCCGTACAAGCTCTCCGAGGTCGTGAGGTGTGGTTCAACTCATACCTCAAGAGTTGTTGTACGGCCATGGCGGGAGTTTGCCGGGAACTCCGAGTTCCCCACGACGATCCCGAGGAGTCGGCCGTGGGTTATATCTCGTGGATGAAGGGGGCCTGCGCACAGCTCGAAGGGATTGGCAAACGCATCGACGAGGCCCTGAAGCAGGAGTGTCGTCAAGCGAGCCGCTACGCCGGAGGGCATGTGCTGGCTTGTATCCGAGATCAGCGCCCGCAGCTGCATCTTGAGTTCCTTCGCGACAGGTTCTCTCGTTCTCGGAGGACATCTTTGGAGATCGAAGGTCTTGCGCAGTCGACGGCGCCGCTTGCCGAGAAGGTTTTCTCATCCATGGATTGGAGTTGGCCGTCCTAGTAGCTTTCATGCCCTATTGGAAAAAACATCTCAAGGAAGCGTGTAATATACCTTGACGTATTTATGACCTGTAAGAAATTCTTGTGAAATAGAAATGAAATCTAAGTTTTCTTACTCCTAGTATGTTGTGTATGAGTGTTTTCTCATTTTGCGACTTCGATCAGTCACTTGAGTCATACACTCTCCCTAGCCCCCAGCCTTGTCGTCGGAGAGTCATTCTCGGAGGATAAGGCTCTTGGACCCTTGACCTGCCTTGGTTGAAAAATCGCTGACCCTAGCCGCCAGTCGTGAAGTTGGAAAACTCAATTTCCGATTACACGGCTTGATTAATACGCACGGTGAGAACTCTTACATGACCAGATCATACATGGTCGTTTGTCTGCATAATCTGACAAGGCCTTATCCGCTCTGGGCGTCCCCAACCGAAGTTCCCTTAAGTTCCTCAGATGCCTTGCTAGGACAACGTAAAGGGACAGTAGGGTAGGTTCAACTCTAGGTGTCTTCTTGTTAAGGGATCGCTGGGATGAAACACTTTGGCAGTAATCTTTACCTGAAATCAACTTTATTGAAATCGTAAGATATCATACAAATATGGATACTATTGATTTATACATAAAGTTTACGTGATTGATCAATGTTCCAGGAGTTTGCTAGCTCGCGGCCATCGCTGTCTGCAATCTTGAATGCACCCGGCCGCAAGACTTGCGTGATCGTGTATGATCCTTCCCACTTGGGTGAGTGCTTGTTACGCCCTACTTGGCTTTGAACCCGTCGGAGGACGTGATCGTTGATCGAAAGTGTGCGTGCTCTGATGCGCTTCTCATGATATCGGCGAAGGGCCTGCTGGTAGCCGGCTGCTCTGACGGCAACTCTTTCTCGATGTTCCTCGAGTAGATTCACATCGTCGCTTTGCCGCTCCTCCTGCTCCTCGTCGGAGTACTTCTGTACTCGTGTGCTCTGATGTCTTAGCTCCATGGGGAGCATAGCCTCTGAGCCATACATGAGGAAGAAGGGTGTCTCCTTGTTGGACGTTGTCGGTGTGGTGCGTACGGCCCATAGGACAGAGGGAAGTTCTTCGACCCACTTCTTGTCGTGTGAGGTGAGTCTGTCGTAGACGCGGGTCTTTATCCCTTGTAACACTATGACGTTTGCCCTTTCGACTTGTCCGTTGCTCTGAGGGTGAGAAACCGAGGCGAAGCAAATCTTGACTCCTAGTCCAATGCAGAAATCCTAGAAGTCGACACTGATGAACTAGGAGCCATTGTCTGTTATGATGCGGTGAGGCAATCCATATCTGCAGAATATCCCTTTGACGAACTTGATGGCGTTATTGGCTTTGATTTCCCCCGTGGGTGTCGTTTCAATCCACTTGGTAAATTTGTCGATAGCCACAAACAGGAACTTGTAGCCGCCCTATCCTCGTGGGAATGGTCCGAGTATATCGAGCCCCCAGCACGAGAATGGCCAAGTAAGAGGGATAGTCTGGAGCGCTTGCACTGGCTAGCTTGTGTGTTTGCTGTGAAATTGACAGGCTTCACACCGCCGTATCATGTCGCAGGCGTCTTTGAGCGCAGTTGGCCAGAAAAACCCTTGTCGAAAAGCTTTTCGCAGATCTCTTCGTGTATGTCCAGGAGGAGATGTTTGCCATCGTCGGACGAGATGCATTTGAGAAGTACCCCGTTTGGCGCCTTTTTGTACAGATCGTTGCTAATCATACAATAGATCTTGGTTTGTCGGGATATCTTCTCGGCCTCTGCATCATCCTCGGGCAACTCATCGCTACTCAGGAACTTGATGAGTAGGGTCCGCCAGTCGTCTGTGGTCTCAATGTCGGCAACAACATGCTCTGCCTCTGTAGCTCCCGAGCTGATGTCAGGGGCAACCGTGCTGCCTTCGTTGTTTGCCTCTTTGACCGATGGCTTTATCAGGATGTCCAGAAAAGTGCCAGGTTCGAGTGGCTCTCATCAGGATGCACGCCGTGCTAGGTTGTCTAGTTTGATGTTGTCCTTACGGTATACGTGTTGGACCTCGATCCCATCAAACCTCTTCTCTAGCTTCCTGAATTCTGCGAGGTACTTAGATAACTCGGGGCTAGAGCACTTGTAGTCTTTGTGCACCTGGTTCGTGACTAGTTCTGAATCCCCATTCACAATTAGTCACTTAACTCCGAGTGCGGCTTTCAAGCCCACAGAGTCACAGTTGTTTCCTTCTTCCCTCTTGGCGAAGTCGTGAGGAACAAAGACATTGTCGGCCGCATCGCGAAATGGGTAGTCGAGCTAAGCCAATTTGATGTCCACTTTGTACCACGAACAACTATCAAATCCCAGGTTCTCGCTCTCTCTCGATAACAATGACAGTACTCACAGAATATGGTGTGGCAGCGATATAGAGAAATAATTCTTCATTAGGTTGGGGAGCAACAAGTACAGGGGGATTTGATAGGTAGCGCTTGAGCGCGATGAACGCGTTTTCGGCCTCCTGTGTCCACACAAATTTGTCTTGTTTCTTTAGCAGGGCGAAGAAAGGTTGCCCTCGCTCTCCTATCCTAGCGACGAATCTGCTCAGAACCGCCATGCATCCAGTTTGCTTCTGGACTTCCTTGAGTCTTGTCGGTGACTTCATGTTCTCGACCGCCTTAATCTTCTCGGAATTCGCTTCGATCCCTCTTCCGGAGAGGAGGAATCCGAGGAGCTTGCCCGACGGTACTCCGAACGTGCACTTCTCTGGGTTGAGCATGAGGCAATACCGTCGGAGGTTGTCGAATGTTTCCCGGAGATCATCGATCAATGAGTCGCTTGTCTTTGTCTTGACAACAATGTCGTCGACGTTGGCCTCGACATTGTTACCGAGCTGGTCGTTGAGTGCCTCTTGGACCGTGCGCTGGAAAGTGTTTCCTGCAGTTATCAGTCCAAATGGCATCTTGACGTAGCAGAATACACCGAACGACGTGATGAATGCTGTCTTCTCGTCCTCTTTTGCCATGCTGATCTGGTGGTAGCCGGAGTAAGCGTCAAGGAAGCTTAACAACTCACAGCCGGTTGTTGAATCCACCAATTGGTCTATTCGAGGAAGAGGGAAGTGATCCTTGGGACACGCCTTGTTGAGATCGGTGAAGTCGACACACATCCTCCACTTCCCGTTGGCCTTGCGCATCATGACTGGATTAGCTAGCCACTCTGGATGGAGAACTTCTCTGATGAAGCCAGCTTTGAGAAGCTTGTCGAGTTCTTCTCGTATGGCTTGTTTCCGATCTAGTGCAAATCTCCGCAGCTTTTGTTTCACTGGCTTGGTATCGGGTCGCACCATGAGTTTGTGCTCGATCACCTCCCTGGGGACTCCTGGCATGTCAGATGGCTGCCAAGCGAACACGTCTGCATTGTCGCGGAGGAAGGTGATGAGCGCGAGTTCCTATTTCTCGTCCAGTGACGCCCCGATCTTGAAGGTCTTGTCGGGGTTGGCACTGGAGAGCGGAACGATTTTGATTGCGCCATCTGGCTTTGGCATCTTGTTGGTTTTGCTCACTTTCTTGGGCGGCTCAGCTGCGGCGAGAGGGTTGGGAGTATGGTCGACCATGTCGAGGCTCCACTTGTCGCACTGCACCGCTAGCTTCGCGTTTCCCTGAACAGTGATTGTTCCCTTCGGGCCAGGCATCATGAGCACTTCATACGCGTAGTGAGACGTGGCCATTAACTTCGCGAGTGCAGTCCTCCCAATGATGGCATTATACGCCATGTCGAACTCAGCGACATTAAAGGTGATCTGCTCTGTTCGGAAGTTGCTTGCTTGGCCGAAAGTCATGGGTAGTGTGATCTTGCCCAATGGCTTGGACGACGATTCGGGAGTGATTCCATGGAAGGGTTGATCAGTGGGAGTCAACTCGCTTCGTGGGATTCCCATCGCGTCCAAGGTGCTGGCGAAGAGTAAGTTGATGGAGCTGCCGCCGTCGATGAGAACCCGTGCTACCTTGATATTCCGAATAGTGGGCTCAACCACAATCGGATATCGCCCTAGAGTGATGGCAGTCTTGGGGTGGACAGTTTCTGAGAACTCGATCTTCTGCTCTGACCACTTCATCTTGGGCGCAGCCCTTGCCATGTCGAACAAACTTCGCGCTCCACTTTCTTGTATTCTCGCTTTGAGGAGTTTGCCGTGGAACCTCCGAAGATGTGCGAAACTTGGAGGTCGGAGTCTGGGTATGCTGAGTCTAAGTCCTGAGTGGCCGCCTCAGCGGCCTTCTCGACTACACGTACTCACTTGCCTTTCTCCAACGCCAGTTGCCTTGTAAGTGCCTTTTTGAAGACGAAATCTCCAAAGAGTGGTTCTCCGTCTTGTGTATAGGGCACCATATTTTCTTCGTGATGTCACCTTGTGGGTTTGGGTGCTTGGGCTGGTCAACATATTCTGCTACGAGGACCTCCGCTTGAGCTTTTCGTTTCCCACTCATGCGACTCTTTTTCTTGCTTGACTCTGGTGCGTCCTTGGTTGGTTTCTTCTTCTCTCCTGTCTCCGGCTTGTCGCTCTTGCGTCTCAAGGCGTCGTCAGCGTGAGCGCATCGGTCGACAATCTCGAACAGCTTGCGAGGAGTTGTGATCCGTCTTGTCGCCAATTCCTGGGTTGTGTAGCGATCTCAGACGTCGGACTTGAAAGCGCGGATGACATAAGCATCGGTGATCTCGGGGATCGTATTTCTGCACTAATTAATGCGCCGAATATAGTCCCTCAATGATTCGCCTGGATTCTGCGTCAACGCATGTAGGTCATCCTCGATCACGTGGCACTTGTATGTTCCTTAGAAGTTGGCGATGAACTGTTGCCACAAATCTGCCCACGAAAAAATCGAGTAGGGCGGGAGGTGAACCAGCCATGAACGCGCAGATCCCTTCAACGCAGTCGGCAGGTAATTTGTCAGTGCGTTGTCGTCTGCTCCGGCAGCATAGAGTATTGTGGAGTAGACCTGAAGGAAATCTTCAGGGTCGGTGCTTCCGTCTTACTTCTCTATTGCTCCCGGTCGAAACTTCTCAGGCCATCGAACATCTCGCAGAGTACGAGTGAAAGCCCTGCACCCACCGCTAGGGGCAGTAGGTGGTCGGCGATCAGGTGCTTGTCGTGGAAGTCTATCCGATGATGAAGATGATGAAGATGACGATGACGATGATGAGGATGGGTCACTTGGTTCCGGGGCACGGTTCCAGGGGTGGCGTTCGGGTTCTTGCGAGCCTCGTCGCCGCCCACCATTGTTGTCCTGACGTCGATCTTCGTCATCGTCGTCACGGTGTCTACCTCGACCAGTATCGCCCGGCACCCGCTGCTCGCGATTAGTAGGTTCGCGGCGGTTGTGGTGATCATCACGGTCCCGGCTCTCGCTCGATCGTCTTCCTCAATCTTCGTTCTCGCGATGTCGTGAAGAGACACGATGTCGGGAACGATTTTCATTGTCTTGAGTACGTCGTGCTTCTCGGCGGCCATTTAGATGGTCGCGGAGATCACTCCCGCTCATCAGGAAGGTCCCTATAAACGTCGTCGGCCGGCGGTTGTTCTGGTGGTGTCCTGGCGGTGGCCTCGGCGAATGCGTTACTGAGATTGGCCGCTGACTCCCAAAGTCGTTCTGCCCATTGATCGAGATCAGCGTTCAGAACGGGATCAAAAGGGCTTTCTCTCAATATCGCATTGAGGGTTCTAATATGTTGGGCCGGCATCAGGGTAGTCGATTGATCCGCCGTTCCTACGTTAGCGCCTCCAGATGTGCTGGTTCCATCGATAGCGTACACGTCGCGTGGTGTACTTGTCGATGACGAGGCCAGTTCCTCGAGTAGGTGTAGGACAGATGGCTCGTGGGGATCGATATCGATCACCCCGATGAATCGATCTGACGTAGTCGCCACACCTTGTTCGTTGTCCATATCTCTAGGAGAGATTTGAGACTGCTGGACCTTAGGTGGTGACATCTTCATGGCGTTGAGAAGGACCTTGCAGCTTAAGATGTCGTGAGTCTTTGTTTTATGGATGGGACAATAGACATCACGAGTTGGAGAAGTTCGCTGAATTCCGCGTTCTTTGCAGGCATGGATTTCAGCTTCTACGTTGACGAAGACCGAACAGGCTTGCAAAGTGTGCTTGTTAGTCCTGTGGATGGGACACCAAGCTCTTGTCGCCCAGGAAGTTGTCCTTGTCGGCTCGCATCTCTTGTGGAAGGAACAAGATTTGGCCGCATTAGGATCCTTCTCGGGCACGGGTGTTGTCGATGTTCTGTTCTCTGCTTCCGCGGGAGGATCCTTCGACACGGGGTTGTCAACCGGGGTCATGACCACACGGTTCTCGCTCCCGATAATCGCCGGGCCAGTCGAAATCGGCATTGTGGTGTAGACCGGGAAGACTATTTCACCGACTTGAGTCCACACCAGCGTCGTTGAGGTTGAAACTCCTTGGTTGACACTGGCGTTGACTTTATCGTCAGGAAGGCTTGAAGTCATAGTAGTAGAACCTTGAGCACCAAGTGCCCCCACCTGGTGCGCCATTGTCAACGGGGGATACCCGTAGACCGGATATAGAGGGTATTTGGGCCCGTTGGTACGAGGATCTACATAGTAAGACATCAAGCAAACAAAATACAAGGATTATACTGGGATTATATGATGGAAACCACAGATTACAAAGGGAATAGCAGAACTCGACGATACCGACGAAATCATAGTCGGGTTGGTCCGACTAGATCTCCCGGCGACTTGGCTCCTGCGCGCTCCGGCTTCGTAGGCTGTGGTGGATGTGTTTGTGACATCCCGGCCCAATAAGGATTAGGCCTGTGTGGCCCATGTGAGCTGTGTGCACATGTTTAGTACCACTTTGCTAGTTTAGCACGAGTGGAACCGACTTATAAGGCCTCTTCCCTCCAACCACATCACTCCCGGGTTAACCCTTTTACACGAAACGAGGACGAAAGTGTAAGTGGAGTGGTGTGTGTAAGTGGGCCCGCTCGTCGGTTGGGCTAGGCTACGCGGTTCTGGAGGGAGGGCTGTTACAGTTGGTATCAGAGCAACCTTGACCATAGGATATGCCAAATGGTTGCCTATAAGAGCCCTCTAAAAATATTGGAAAATTAGAACTGTTCTCCTCCCGTTCTCTTTTAGTTAAACCAAGCTAATGGCACATGCAGTTTATAGTCTTTTAAATTGTTCCTTTTAAAATTTTACTTTTTGTTTCCTTGTGTTGTTAGTACTGTACATCTATTACTGTACTAATGGCCCATTTACTGGTAAAAGTTTACAACAATTTATTTAATCTTGCTGCAATACAATAAACTTAGCATGTTGATTTTATAACTCTCTTTTAATTTATTTCTTTTGAAACCTGTTATTCAAAAGTGCAAAACCAGTGATCTTGTTTTTAACCGTTTCAACTTATCTTGCAAGATTGGTTTATTTTATTTCTTTACCTTTCATTTTGAATTTCTAATTTTATTCAAAGTAACCCGAAAACTTGTGCTATTAATTGGATAAATGTCTTAACTCCCTCCTTTCACTTGTCTTTAGATGACGCGCTACAAGCCTGAGTACTTGTTTGGTACTGAAGGATTTGTCCAGGAGTTGCGTACGATGTCCTTTGCCATAGGATTTGGGACTGCCCCGCTGTATGCCCAGATTTCTCATGATCGCGATGAAGAGAAGTGCCGTGTCAGAGTCACCTTGAACAGTAATCGTGAAGATATCCCATCAGTGATGTTCGAAGCTGGAGGGGGAAACTATATGCATGCATGTCAGGAGGGGGCAAGAATCGCCATTGGAGAGCTCCGCGACCGCTACAGTAATCAGTTGGCCAATACGGAGTATCGCTACCATCCTCGGCAACCCCAGGGAAGTGACCGTGGCAGCTACCTTGAACCTGCAGGAATCGAGAATGATGCTACTACAAGACATTTGGTCGAGATGCTATGGGCTATGGATGAGACCCGTGCTGAGATTGTGATAGCAGCTCATGATCGTGAAGACTGGAATCGTGCTAAGATTTGCAAGCTGGAGGACAAGGTGGATCGTTTGGAGAAGGAGCTAGCCGCATTGAAGGGAGAAGCACCACCACGAAAAGCCCGAGTTCGTCTTACTGCAAGAAAGAGAGCCGACCCTCGCGATTGCGCGTTCGCGGTTGCGCATACGGGTCAGTGGCGGGCATATGGCGCATGCTCTGTGTGAGGCACCAGGCATGGCATATGGCATTGACACTGGACGTACGGACGTGCGCTAAGAGGGGGTGTGTTCCTGGACATTTGCCTGTATGCCTGTGTGGCTGGGTAAGTTGGACCGACGGGGATGTCGGTTCCTTTGAGGGGGTGTATGTGACATCCCGGCCCAATAAGGATTAGGCCTATGTGGCCCATGTGAGCTGTGTGCACATATTTAGTACCACTTTGCTAGTTTAGCACGAGTGGAACCGACTTATAAGGCCTCTTCCCTCCAACCACATCACTCCCGGGTTAACCCTTTTACACGAAGCGAGGACGAAAGTGTAAGTGGAGTGGTGTGTGTAAGTGGGCCCGCTCGTCGGTTGGGCTGGGCTACGCGGTTCTGGAGGGAGGGCTGTTACAGTGTTGGCGGTAAGATTCGATGCCTTAGGTCCTGCCCAGGGGGTCCCTTATATACCGCGGGTCAGTTGATATCCAAGTAGGACTCGGAGATATCGGACCCCTCACGATATGGTAAAGACCCAGTCTTTTCCGAGTAGAACTCCTTCCATCTGTAGATACTATTCCTATCATGTGATAGATTTCCTTTATGTATACGGAAACTTTCCATATACGCGCGGGTATACCGTATCGATACACACCGTACATCCAAGGATAGAGAGTATACCTTATCCGTAACCCTGACAATTATTATTTGTGCTCTGAAAATTCCACTGAAATTTAATTACACATTTTAGGCTTTGAGAAAATATTTGAAAATTCTCCAAGCCTCATTTGACTTTTAAGTTTGCACATTTTAATGTTGGAGGCTTTAACACGAATTTTACTTATTATAGGAATAATTTAAAGAATGTATTTTAGGGTCGTGTTGGGACGTAACATCAAGAGACACTTATTTTGTATTTCCAAATTATGAACCCCCAAACCACCCTGATCTTTGGGCTGACAAATGATATCCCATCTAGTAAGCATGTACTTTTTTTTATGATCATCCCCTTGCCAAAAGGAACGTGATGTATTATAATCAATCTTTTGGAGAACCCCTTTCGGTATTTCAAAAAAGGACATCATAAACATGGCTAAATTTGAAAGCACAGAGTTAATCAAAACCAATCTACCCCCAACAGACATATGCTTACCGTTCCAACTACTAAGATTTTTCTCAATTCTCTGCTTAATGACTTTCCAATCTTTCTTACCCAATTTTCTAAAATGCATTGAGATACCAAGATATTTGACAGGAAAGGAACCTACCTTACAACCAAAGATATTTGAATACTGATAATAAAACTCTTTAGCTTGACCAAAACAAAATAATTCACTTTTGTGAAAATTCATTTTCAGTCCAGAAAACTTTTCAAACATAGATAAACTCAATTTCAGATTCTTTGCTTGTTGTCTATCATGCTCCATAAAAATGATAGTATCATCTGCATTCTACAAAATAGACAAATCATCATCCACCAAGTCGGGGACTACCCCCTCAAGAGACCCACCATCTTTAGCCCTATAAATTAATAAAGCAAGCATATCCGCTACTATATTAAATAAGATTGGAGATAAAGGATCTCCCTGCCTAAGACCTTTGTAAGTTTGAAAATTATTACCTATTTGATCATTTACTTTAACACCAACATGACCCTATTAACGGCGAAATTTGGTAAGCCTCGAAAAGAATTATCACATCACCAATAGTCAGATTTCTACTATATTCGGTTAAGGAAATTAATCTATTAAAGGAAGCTTATTCAGAAGTGACCGAGTTCAAGGAGGATGCGGCATGGCAAGTTATCTATTAATTAGGAATAGTTTGTTGGTTTCATTTTATCTTTAGGAAAGTGTGTTTAGTGTCCTATAAGGACTTTATGTTTTCCTTTTATCTTTAGGAAAGTTTCTTTCTTATCCTACAAGGACTAGTATCTCCCCATGGGTATAAATATGTACAACCAGGGTCATTGTAAAATATCTCCACGATCAATATAATTCGGCGCATCGCCACCTTTTACCTTTTCTACTTTATTCATTTTCAGTCCAGAAAACTTTTCAAATATAGATAAAATCAATTTCAGATTCTTTGCTTGTTGTAAATCATACTCCATAAAAATGATAGTATCATCTGCATACTGCAAAATAGACAAATCATCATCCACAAAGTCGGGGACTACCCCCTCAAGAGACCCACCATCTTTAGCCCTCTTAATTAATAAAGCAAGCATATCGGCTACTATATTAAATAAGATTGGAGATAAAGGATCTCCTTGCCTAAGACCTTTGTAAGTTTGAAAATTATTACCTATTTGATCATTTACTTTAACACCAACATGACCCTGTTAACAACGAAATTTGGTAAGCCTCGAAAAGAATTATCACATTACCAATAGTCGGATTTCTGCTATATTCGGTTAAGGAAATTAATCTATTAAATGAAGCTTATTCAGAAGTGACCGAGTTCAAGAAGGATGCGGCATGGCAAGATATCTATTAATTAGGAATAGTTTGTTAATTTCATTTTATCTTTAGGAAAGTGTGTTTAGTGTCCTATAAGGACTTTATGTTTTCCTTTTATCTTTAGGAATGTTTCTTTCTTATCCTACAAGGACTAGTATCTCCCCATGGGTATAAATATGTACACCCAGGGTCATTGTAAAATATCTCCACGATCAATACAATTCGGCGCATCGCCACCTTTTACCTTTTCTACTTTATTTTATCATCCGGCAGAATTTGGCACCTGACGCGGGGCTGCATCGGTTCATTTTGATCTCCGACGAAGGGGTAAGTCCTACGTTCCACCGGCCCAGGCAATTGTCTTGTCTACGTCGGCATCGTTCAAGGCTGCATCAGTACATTCGACCTCTTGGATTGTTCCGGTTTGGATGATATATTTGCCTGCCTATTTGTCATGTCTTAGTTAATCAAGTCTTAGTATCTCAATTTAGCTCTACCGGTTGTCTCTCGCTCTATGGTTTCTGCCAGTATCATCTAAATCGTTTTACTAGATTATATTAGCTAAGGCATCTACCACCCTAAAAACCAGTCAACGGCTTGATTGTCTAGATATTGTGTTTCTTTTCATACTTAGTGCTGCATCAGTTAAGTTTAATCTACTAAGTCGTGCTTAGAACCATAATCTCTAGCCTGCTTCTTGATTGCCAATAAGGGTTTCATCGGGGTTTTAGCCGATGAGTTTTCTGGACGTTGCATCGGCTTACAAGGACTGCATACATATTGGATTTAGCCAATCGCAACAAAGATTTTACTGTTTATCTAATCTTGTGGATTTATGACATCGGACATCTAGTCGGTGTAGGTTTAAACCCTTCGGATACGTGCTTATTCTATCATATCATTGTTACCTGCTAGGTTTCTACTGGATATTATTATTGTTATATTATATTATCATCAGCCTATTGTCTTTACATCATTCTCTACATTGGACATATAGCCGATAGCTCGAAACCCTATCGACATCTGCTCGAACCGGCTTTGGCTAGTATCGGGTATTGGCTGGAATTGCTCCATCGGCTTGTCAGCCGATCGGCTATTTGATCTACTATTTGCATACCTTGTCAGTTGCAGGATCAAACTGATTGGCACGCCTGCATATCATCAATCTTTGGACCTGCACTGGAGCTAAGCAGATCTCCCAGGCCAGTGTGTGTTTTTCGCATCAACAGACCCCATTGAATAAAAGAAGCTATCCATTCACACCATTTTGGAGAGAAGCCCTTCATCCTTAGCATCTGTTGTACAAAAGACCATTTAACCTTATCGTAGGCTTTTTGAAAATCAATCTTAAAAATTACAACACTTTTGTTTTTACGATGTAATTCATGCATAGTTGCATGTAGGATAACAACCCCTTCCATAATGTTTCTGCCAGGTAAAAAAGCAGTTTGAGTTGGACTGATCACCTTCTGAGCAACACCTATTATTCTATTTGTAGCAACTTTGGTAAATATCTTAAAACTAACATTAAGTAAGCATACAGGCCTATATTGCTGAATTTTCATGGCCTCTACACACTTAGGCAAAAGAATAATTGTACCAAAGTTAAGAGATAATAAAGGCAAAGTACCATTGTGAAAATCACTAAAAAGATTAAGTGATCTTTAATAACATTTTTTTTGCCAGGAAACAGCAGGAGAGGCTTCTACTGCACTATATTAAATGATCTTTACTAACATTCCAAAAGATTTGATAAAACTCAGCCGAAAATCCATCAGGACCTGGAGCTTTGTTATGTTCCATTTGGAAAATGGCATCCTTGATCTCCTTTTCAGTGAATTCCTGTGTTAAAGCTTCATTCTCCAATTGTGATACTTGAGGAATATCTACAAATTTATTTTCATCAAACTGGAGGTTTGAATCATCAGGAGGGCCAAATAAACCTTTATAATAAGTGGTAACATGCGATTTTAGATTCGCATCACCATTTATTAATTGGTCTCCATCATGTAATTGAAATATTGTAGTTTTCCTATGTTTACCATTTGCAACCAAATGAAAATACTTTGTATTAGAGTCGCCCTCTAGAATATCTTTAGTTCTAGCCCTCTGATACCTCTAAATTTCCTCTTCTCTCAACAGCGTGGACAATCTATTCCTATAGAACCATCTAATATCAATTTCTTCGTGAGTCAAAAGGACAGTTTCAGCTTTTTTATCAAGCAAATCCAACCTATCCAAAATCTCATTTTTCTCTTTTTTGTAAATACCACTTGTATGTTTAGCCCAACCCCTCAGGTGTTGTCTTAAACACCGAATTTTTTCCTGCCAACGATCCATAGAGAAGTTACCTTCATCAACACTAGACTAAATCTCCTTCACCATATTAACAAAACCCTCCTGTAACAGCCAACTAAGTTCAAACTTAAAACTATATTGAGCATTATCCAGAAAGGAGAAATTTGTATTTAAAAGTAAAGGAGTATGATCCGAGATATCTCTATTAAGAGCAACCACAGAGAATAATGGAAAATTTATATTCCTACTCTGTCGACATTAAGATCCTATCAAGCTTTTCATAAGTTGGGTTTGCTAAGTTATTTGCCCAAGTAAAGTTCCTACCGGACATTTGCAACTCCTTAAGGCATAGTCCATCAATAATAGCATTAAAAAGGAAGGGCCATCTATCATCATAATTGTTATTATTTTTTTTATCAGGGCTACGAAGAATATTGAAATCACCACCAATAAGAATTGGTAAGGTTTCATGACTGCACAAATTAACTAATTCAGCAAGAAATTATATAAAGCTCCACTTGTTCATGCCTCCCTTTAGTTTTTCTCATTTCCCTTTCTAATTCTATATATCTATAAATTTCATCCCCACTAAGTGTAGTTAATGCTAATTCTCTTCTCTCATGAAGCCACATCACCTCAACTGTTTTTAGCCTTTGGATGATTCATCAAGGGTATAAATTGCATCTCTTCACAACACCTCAATTGTTTTTATCCTTTCAATGATTCATCAAGGGTATAAATTGCATCTCTTCTCCTAAAAGGCATACCATACAACCCAATCATTTATAACCTTTGGATAATTAATAAATGTACAAAAATATATAAACACATATATACTATATTATCATACAATTCTCCCGCAGCAATGCGTGGGGTGCCTATCTAGTAATATTAAAATCCCCTCCCATTACAACTGGATCCTTTAGATTCTGACTTATTGTAGCTAACTCTGTCAGAAACAAACTTTTACTTCCTCTGCCCACAAACTAGAGAATTTGAGTGTGTCATTGTTCGGTAATGTGGAAGAGAAACCCAGCCTTTGCAAAATTAAGGACCAAACTTGTCGGCTGAAAACACTCAACTTGATCATAAATAGGGCAAACCGCCAGGTGAGGGAAGCCACGCTTGGCATATTACTGATAGCCAAACCAGTTCGATCATGAGTTGGCATACTGATATCCCTAATTTCCACACATGACAACAACTAATACTTAAAAGCTTGTCTGCTTGCTGAGTTGTTATATTAGACTACACGTTACTTCAATTTACTCTAAAATATCCCATGTTTAAAATTTATGGTCTTTAAATGTTGAAACAACCGTAGGGAGAGTAATTGGGATGCACTAATGTTTTGCCTGCAAGTACAATGTGATGATTGTGATGGTGCTCTTCTCAACCTCACTCTCAATATAGCTAGTAAAATAACGTGTGACAAGTGTGAAGAGCTCATCGAGTATAGAATCCCCGAAATGGCTTGCAATAAGGGACTCTGTTGCTGCCCTTAGGGCCGCAGACGTGCTCTGTCCGGTGGCCTGAGCAGCAGCAGGGCCCTCTACTGGCTCCGAGTCATCCATGCAGTTTCCATCCATCTCAAAGAGTTGGATATCACTTATGTCAAGTAGGTCATTCTGACACACCAACTTCTTTAGTTCATCAACTAAAGGACAATAATTGGTATGTTGAAGGAGTCTAGCTTCTCCTTCTCAACGCGACCCTGTTGAAAAAAAAAAAGCAAATTAATTAAACAAGTGATAAGAGTATAGCTTTTCCATGTACGAGTGACTGTATGTATGTATGAGTTGGATTTTATTTCCCTTCTAACTGAAACTAATGTCCAACGAAGTGACACGTTGCTAAACAATGGATCAGATTTTTTCTTGTACTATTTCTACTAGTAGTATAAGAGACCACCATATATAAAAGCAAGAAATAAAATAATCAACTTTATTTGAAAAAATATCTGTCAACTATGTTCATAAATTTAAACATTTCTTGTTTGTCAACATGCATAGTTTAACATTATTTTTTAGATGCTATGAATTTTCATGAACAATTTTACACATCTCAGAAATTTGAAAAAGTATTTCGAGTGCTTGGTTTTTTACTAATATGGCAGTTGGTACACTTGGAGATTTTTTTTTTCTGTCAGAGGATAACATTATGGTTTAAATAATAATATGGTGCTCATGTCATGTGAGATATACCTCAGCAACAAGAGTGCGCAACCCCTGTGAAAGCAACTCGAAACCAATTGTCGTCCTTCCTGCATCGAACACATCTTTGCTCCTCCTCCCAGTAAGAGTCAGCACCATCCGGCCTCTGGGCACGATCTCTTTGCATCGCATCCGGAGGAATTGCAAAAAGTCCTTCTCAAACTGATTTTGGTAGAGCTTTGCCAACATTGACGGTGTAGTTGGCCCAATGTGAACATTCCCTTCGTTCATGCTGCCATCGAGATTTTCAGGGACCTGTCCAAACAGCAAACACAAAGCCCCAAAGGTCACGAATGTTGGGTCCTAATTAAGTTTATGCAACAAGACACATATCAACAAGCTTCACCTGAGATAGCCACATGACACTCATGGAGGAATGAAAGAAATGGACGCTGTTGCTTGGGAAGAGCCTGGTGTAGAAGGAACCTGCCATAGCTGCAACATAATACGGAGGAGGTTGTAACCCTCTGCAGGCGAAGTGTTGTTTTGTCAACTGCTCAAATTGCTCTAGTGATTGGAAGATGTGGCTGAAGTCATTGCTAGGTAGGTCATTGAGGAAGAACTGGATCTCCATGGCACTCTCCTCGATAGCATTGTTACGGTTTTCACATATTGTGGTGATCACCTCGGAGACAAAGAGGAGTGTACTGGTATCGAAGGAGCAACCTAGATCAACGATGATCAGTGATTGAGGATGAATATCTCTGCACGTTTCCCTTATTGCTTTCTCGACCATTGGCCTGGTTGTAAGAATAGCTCTTCTCTAAAAAGATATGGAGCAAAAAGTAAAATCAAAATTATGGTCTAACAAATAATACAGTTGGATTTTCCAACTCTAATGCAGTTTCACGGTAAGGGGTAGTAACGGACCACAATCCACGGATCCTTTCACAACCCAATTTAACAGACATATATTCTTCGATAAAAAAAAATCTACAAAAATTTAGCCCACCTTTTTTTCGCACAACTAAAACTTTGTTGGCTTAAAAGTGAGACCAATTACCACCCCTATCCAACGTGAAAGTGAGAAGAAAGTGTGGTATTCTTGCGGATTTAATTTGGCACATGACTCTAGTTAATTAACTCAATATGTACTACATATGTACAAACAAATGTTTATTAGCAGTTATCCCATGTGCTCTCTGTATATATTACTACTTAGTACAATCTACAGTGTTGGAGATAAATTGCTTAATAATTTTTCACAGAACAGCACATATATGTGTAGCTTGTAATGACAAATGAAACAACAACTAATAAGGACACAAATAGAAGAAAGCTGGTAGGGTTGGTACAAACTTGTATCCTAGAATTCTCAGCATAGCTGAACTCGTCATCCCCTTTCATCATGTGGAAATCGCGATCAATCTTCATGGCTTTAAAATGCTTGGGTAGGAATTGAATCCCTATATATGCTGCTATCCAGGATTGCAAGTGGGATGGGTTGTGGGCCGTCCCGCCCCGCCCCACACCAGCCGCAAACTGCATGTGCGGGCAAACGGCAGCCCGCCCCGCACGGCTTGGCGGGATTGCTCAGCCCGACGGGCACCGCTGGACAGCCCACAATGTGCACATCTCTGTTTAATTAGGTTCATCAATCACACAAGCACATAACTACTCCATATCCCAAATTTAGCACATGAAAACTGTATTATTTTCATGTGAAAGTATTCTTTTTCAATGACATAGCAAGTATAGTACTGAATAAGAACACCATTCTTTTCCTTCAACATCATGACTAAAGTTAGAGTGATGATGATGCATTTTCTCTTCATGATAAACCAACTGTACCAATTGACAAAGTGACAAACAACTGCTTCCAACTCCATGAGCTCTTCTGGTCTTTTTCTATATTACCTTCAACACATTAAATTTAATAAAGTTAGAGTGGAGAAACTACTAATCGAAAATTAGAAATGAATTCATCAACCGACTGATCACAACGTTATTCCATATTGTAGAATGGAGTAAATATGTACTAAGTTTCATCAATTAAGAATGCATCCAAAATATGAATTAAAGGACATAATTGACAATAACAAGCAGTTATCGAGGATAGTGAGATATATAACCTGCTGCTGGTTGTTGTGCTGGTACTATATGTTACTAGAGGTGTATAGGCATTTTCACCTGTATAGGAACTTCCTATTAGGAAGAAACAATGGAGTTAATAAAAAAGAGTACATGCTGGACTGTTGGATGTTAAATTGTTTCTTTTTTATTAAACAATGATGTTAGTGGTGTAGTATACAACTATACAAAAATATAGAATAGCCAAGTTAATTCAAACGAATCTCAATTTAAATACCTGAATGTTGCACATTTTGGTCATCACTGTCAACAAGATCACGTGCAAAGAAATCACCCAAACCTTCTGCCCTCATCCAATCTTGAAGGCAAATCAATGCCTCTACAGTACTGCTCGAAAGTCTATTTCTATAGTCACTAATGATCCTTTCTCCAGTTGAAAATGCTGCCTCTGATGCCACTGATGTTGCTAGAATAGCCAAAACATCACGTGCCATTCGTGAAATCACAGGGTACTTTGTTTTGTTTACCATCCACCAGTTCAAGATATCAAAATCATGCCCATCTTGGAAATCACCTTCCTGAGGCATATCAGCAAGATATCGACTAAGCTCACTCTTTACTTTGCTCCTGCTTTTGTCATGTAGAAACTGTCTCCAATCAGCGAATTGATTACTTGCATCAACATTCTGCTCAACACTTGTTTCGGGAAGAGATACTCGAGAATTTGAGCTCTTCAAGACATCAAATAAAGCTAACTTATGATCCTCATAAGCAGCCATACAATCATTTCTCAGTGTGGTTCTTGATATCACCTTAAAATATGGATTTAAACTTGCAACAAATCTCCTAAATCCAACATGCTCAACAATGCTAAAGGGTAACTCTTGCAACACAATCATCCTAAGAAGTTCTTTCCGTGACACTTCTTGGTCAAATTTCCAATTCTTCATAACATCGGCAGTAGGGGACAAGTTGGCATGCATATGTTCAATCAAATGGTGCATTCTAAGCCTGACCTTACAAACTTTCAAATGTCTAAGGCACTGACTAGTCCCAGAAGATCGGCTAGCCACGAAAACCTTATTGCAGTGGATACATTTAGCATGTGATAGTTTATCATTAGTACGTATTGGATCAAATTCTTTCCACATTGTAGATTTCAGTTTTCTTGCTCTCCCTGTGGCTAAGCACAAAAATATTGCTATAAATACACTAGTGACAAGTAAAGTAAAAATACTGCACTGACAAGTATTATACGAATATTATAAGTATACCAGCGACATTTCGACAAGTACTCTATGTTCAGTTTATACATATTGTGCAATTGCAGTACATGCACACAATCAATTAATATAAATTAATTCATAGACATGAATAGATTACTGTAACAATCAATTAATGGCTATTGCATACATATTATATAACTGCAGTACATGCATGCAATCAATTAATGTAAAAATAATAATTCATAGACATGGATAGATAACGACAAAAATCAGAACAAATAATTTCAAAGAAAAGTCAGCAATTTCTTACCGTGACTCCCACAAGGAGTCGCTCTTGTCTGATTTGTCATATCGATATCATTAGAAGTTGGGGCTGGTGATGGAGTTCTTTGCCTTGAAGAATTGATAATTGCCATTGGAGATCTAACAGATGGAGAGCTCACTTGGGACATCATGTGTCTCACCCCTGGGGACCTTACTAATGGCAAAATAGGTGACCGTGGTAGCTTGGCTGAAGGAGGATCTAAAGAACACTTCCGCTTTGCCCCTAAAAGGGTTGCCTCTTCAGTAGCTTCAAACGATGATGGGGTCGACATGGAAGAAAATTTGTGCTGAAAAGAGCAAAATTGTGAGCATAGTAAAATTGTGAGCACTTATGAAAAGAGTAAAATTGCGAGCACTTGTGAACTATATAGCACTTCAAAAATCAAAACAAATAGACTATATATCATGAAGGGCAAATAATAAAAAGAATGCGTAGCACTCTACTATCAGCACATGTGCCTGCTTGGTCCTCTATTAGAACAGTACTCTGATAGTCTGATTGGGCCAACAGTTGTGTAAGTGTTCTGTTTATTTCACCAAGATGAAATTCTGAATAACTAATGCAGATGCAGGGAAAACATGAAAAAATAATTATCCAGTGTAACATCTGGGGTGAATATTACTACTACATGTAACTGTACTCTATATACTATAGAACAAGAAAAAAAAATCTGAAGCTAATAATTAAGAAATTAGTCTGAAGGAAACTTCTCTGAATGAGCACCTATCAATCTTGTTATGTCAAACCAGTGGTAGCTGATCATGCACCACATTAATTAGATAAAAAAAAAGATGCAATAGATCATTTGCAGACGCTGATGTCTAGTATAACAATGGCTAGATCACCAATCACACTCAAAGTTTTAACATATACAAAAACAAATAGAGTGAGTGAGACAACCTGCTGCCATTCTTGGAGAAGCAATTCGTTGATTCACATAAATACACAAGAAACACATGAAAGGTTAGTTTGATCTTGTACCTTAATTAGTGTGTAGAGATCTGGAGGCGGCAGCGCAGCGTCGCAAGCTGCAGGATTTGGATTGGATGGATCTATCAAGAACTATCAAGAACTGAAGTATGAAATGCACTGGATTCGCTATTTCGTTGGATCAGGAGACTGGAGGGCGTCGACTGCTGGATTTGGATGGATGGGCGACGAGGAAGACGAGAGTAGCGGCCGCTGCGGCGCCGTCTCGCCGCCGCCGTCTCCCGTCTCCCGTCTCGGCTGCGCCGCTACGGCTGCGTCTCGCGTCTCCCAGTCTGTGCCCTAATGCCGTGGCGCCCAACGGGCTGTGCGGGATGGGCCAAACAATTTTGCAAGGTCCACGCGGGATGGCCAGCCCGCAAATTTGCGGGCTTTTTTGTGGGGCGGGACTGCGGGCCGAAAAAAAAGCCCGCCCCACTTGCATCCCTATTGCTATCTGCCCAAACAACACAATAACATGTTATATGGAGTATGAGAAGTCACAGGAGCTCTCCCGCGTCCACCGAACAGCGGCAGTGTCGTGCGACACAGGCCGGCCTCCAAGGAGGAGCAAGGGAGCTCCGGCTCCAGCGGCCGGTGTGGAATCTAATATGATCAATGGAGCACGGGGATAGATATAGGCTGTACGGGTCGAGAGGAGGCTTGTGGTGCAAGGGGTCTCACCTAGAAGAGGCCAGACTGGCAGCGGAAGATCGGATAGTCGCCGCGCGCGGTTGATGTGGTGGTGGTGAATCAGAGCAGAGCCGACGAACCAGCTGCTCGATGAAAGGGGGTATGGGCGTATGGCACCACACACGATTTGACTATAATGGAAAGCACAAGGAGCGGATGCAATGGTGAGCAGAGCGAGAGCTAGCTAGCAGCGGCTTTTTGTAGCCACGGCGCGGTCACGCATGGTCGTTCTGGCGCCCCGCGCGCGGCGGAATCTTGCCACGCGACGCCACTCGCTCGCCAGCGCGAGATCCGTCGGCTGATTCGCTGCAGGCAGGCGGGGCGGCGCGTGAACGGAAGAAGCGGGGCGCGCGCGGCCGGGGCTCGAATCTCGAGGAAATCGGGAGATTATTTTCTCGCGGAGACCGAGCGCGCGACGCACGCCGGCGTACACGCGGACACGAGGGCCGACGACGACGCCACAGCGAGCCGATCGAGCGCCCCTCGTGGCTGGCGCGCACGTGACGCGCGCGTCCGCACGAGACGGAGCAGCTAGCAGATCAATATACATGCAGCGTGCATGTACCGATGCAATCAGACCAACGAAGGAACACGTACGTGCGGCAGCATCAAGACGTAGCAGTATGCTAACTACTTCCTTCGTTTCATATTATAACACTTTCTAGCATTACCCACATTCAGACTTTCTAGTGTCTAGAAAGTCTTATAAACTGAAACGGATGGAGAAATGATTGTGCGTTATTAAATCGATTTACAGTATAGCTGTCAGCAAACGTAAATGTGCGCGCACTTGTCTACCTGAACATCCACGTGCATGTACACCGCCCCATTAGGGATGGCAATTTCCCCCGTGGGGCCGGGGTCGGGTGTACTTTCTACCCCGCAGGGAGTCGGGGCCGGGGCCCCGCAATTGGATGGGTGAGGGGGCAGGGGAGTCATTCCACCCGCAGATTTCCCAAGAGGCCCCAGACAAGGTATATTAGACTTTTAAATATAGTGTAAACTCTAAATATAGCCCATTAGGCCCAACCTAACTTGGTGAAATATCTAATCCTAATACACCCCACCCTGACTCTCATATAGTAGTAGTGAATAATAATAATAATAATAATAATAGCTGTAGCAGCAGGGAACCGTTCTATACGTGACCTTAAATACATTCTTGAATTGTTTTTGGGGAGTAGGACAGATAAATATCACTTAGGGTTGATGGATAGGATCGAACCATTGTAGCTAGGGTAAGGAATAAAGAGGGTGAATCCTATCTCCATCATCATGGCTTTGGACAGATGTCCGCTTCAGACTGAAGGAAGCTGCTCTATTTAAGCCGTACGTGACCCTACAGCTCTTGCCCCATTACTAGTACCTTTTCCTGCTCTGGTTGTGGCGAGGTCCGCGAGAGACTTAAGAGATTAAAGCTAGTAGAAGCCTTCTAGGTAATGCATGGAACCTTATCCTTTGGTTTTTATGAGTACATGGCTAGAATAAAACACCTGATGACTAGCTATAGAGTAGATGGATTAGTATGAAAATATACATATTAGTGTTGATGCAAAAAACACACACTGGCGTGGGAGATCTGCTTAACTCCTGTGCAGGTCCTAAATTTTGCTCTTGGGTTCAAAGGCGTGCCAGTTGATTTGATCCTGCAATCAACAACAAAAAAAGACAAGAAAACCGCGGTTAAATCCATAAACAATAGCCGATCGGCTGATGCTGATGACATATCGTTCAAACTATGAGTCAATGATATTGGCAATAGATCGGCAATGAGGAACAAAAATAAAATAAAACGAAATCTACTCGATCGGCTGTAGATATTAACGATATGTAATCCTTCTCTCGAAATATGCTTGAACTTAAGTGATTGGGATAGATCGAACGGCACGTCGAGACAGTATAAATCACTTATGTTTAAACATCCTTTAAGACAATGATTAAATATGCATTTACAGCATAGCCGATCAAATAGATCTAGCATGTATCAGCTAATACTCCGATACCACTCTGCATTAAGATATTAAAACCGGCAAAATATATCAAACATAAAGCCTAATATACTTTAATGTAAAAAGATCTTAACACAAAGGGCGGATTCAGCGTTTCAATCAAGCATACGATAAATAAAATAGCAAAATCAGGTAAGATCGGCTGAAACCCTAATACTATCTCTATTAGAGATCATAAAACTAGCCAGATATTGCAATTATGAATATTAGCTAATAGATCGAACTCAATCAATGCAGCATTAAGCATAAAAATAAGTACAAAATCTGAGAAAGATGATGAAAACCATTGAGAGATGGTAGATATGCGATATAATCTAGATTAACAATGAGATCTAACTTTATTGGCTATTACTCAATGATAAATATCAGCCGACTATGAGTTAGAGTATGAAACCAATAAAGATTATGAAGCATATATGATAACTCGACGATTCACATAAACAAGATTAGAGTATCATGAAGGTGGAAGCACTAATCCCGAGAACGCAAGCCGTCATGACAAGTTTACCTCTTGTTGAAGATCGAAATCGATGCAGCTCAACCCGAAAGCAAGAACTTGTCGAACCAAACGAAAGTACAAAGGGTGGTGATGCGCCGAAAGTTGTATTGAACGAATGTTGTAAATTACATGGGTTCGGGTTATATTTATACCAGAGATACATGATAGGTCCTTGCCGGACACGACACTTCTCTCTAACAAACTCTAAGATACACATTAGTCTTTACGGCAGACTTTTGCTAAATCATATCTCTAAGGAAACGACTTAGAATATCTAATTAATTAATAGATACAATTGCCTATCTGAGAGCTTATCTCCATCGTGGCAATCCATGTGCAGCACGTCGATCGATTCCAAACGGTTTTATAACCATCTCAATGGAATCGGCTGTATCGGCTATATCGGCTGTCCTCTATTCGATCCATCTCAGCCGATACAAACTTCAGCCGATGCCTCCGCAGCCAATGCGCACTCTGTTCTTCGAATGCAATCCTTTACCAAATCCACTTCGATTCCAATGCCGATCCTGGTTCATAATTTACCAAATTTGGTCCTTAACACATGTCCCCCAAGTCCGCTATATTGGTAATGTTGCGGATTTGCTCGATTCCCCTTTCCGAGTATAACTAGGGTTTCCGCCTCCGATTCCGTTTTTGGGCTTTACGGCGCTCCCTTTTAAATATAACCACCGCTTTACCCGTTTCACGGCGTCACTTCCGTTTTAACCGCTCTAGCGAAAAACTTTCTACAATCTTCTCCTCGAGCTTTCCGGTGACCTCCTCGATCTTTCCGGCGACCCAAAGGTGATTCCTTGCAATGCCAGCCTCTATCGTCGGCAATGTTGTCTTCCGCCGATCCTTTGAGCGCACCAACCGCCGAATATGTTGAGGTAAGTATCATCAACTAAATTCCCCCTTTTTTAACGTTAGATCGATTCTTTCTTTGCTCAATTTCTCTTTCTTCTCCTCTGTAGAATCTCTCCCATCAATTTGCAATCCCTAGCATAGCCGACCAATGTCAGTTCTTCCTTGGTCCAATCGGCAACTTAGATCCCACTGAGTTCATCAATGCCAAAACCAATCGGATCCCCTTCAGATTTGCCAATCCCAACCTAGGTCTTTGGAAGAATACCTTTAAATCTTGGCCATCAGCTGATAAAAGTTGGCCAGCTTAGTATATGAGGTTATCGGCTAGTAAACTAACCCACTGGGAAGAAAGCGGCATACCCAAGCTTTAGCCTTGACTGCAGCAGATATGGCCAAAGATGAACCCATGATGCCGTCTGCAACTTACTTCTGGTCCACTGCCTTAAATGCTTTTCTTTTTAGTCAAGGACCAATGACTCCTACTCTCATGGATGTCATGATGATAATTGGCCTAGATATAACATCATCGGCTAATCCAATTAGTCTGAACACAAAGCCCGCCTTTGAGTTCAAAACCCGGAGCATAGGTGGTTGGTCAGGGTTTATTGCAAAAAATATGGGCACTGGGCTAGTTACTCCAAGGGAACATACAGCTTTCCTTCTGATGTGGCTGGAGAAGTTCTTGTTTTGTGGCCCAAGCTGTGGTCCGACTACCAATTGGCAACATATAGCCAAAAACCTAGTGGAGAAGAAACAATTCCCCCTTGGAAAGTATCTTCTAGGTTATCTATATCAGACCTTGAGACAATTTCCCATTGGAAAGTATCTTCTAGGTTATCTGTATCAGACCTTGAGCACTGCATCAGCTAAGATAGCCTCTGGACTGCTAATCGACACGGGAGGTCCTTGGTGGCTTCTTCAAATCTGGCTCAACTTGCACACCATCAAGGTTGTTGATCGGCCACCACTATCAGATGCAAAATTCCCAAGGTTTGAACCGATCATTAATGATGATGGAGAGGAAAACATCACATGCCGATGCATGTCCTTTGGAGAAGCAGCATCCACCAATGCCGGATCCAAACTATCGGTTGAGCTTTTCAGAGACTGGTTCATTAATTTCTATGATGGATCCCCAAGGAACACCAGAATCTGGTTTGCATACAAGGGATTTCCTAGCTTTGAACTGCCAGGTGATTTTCGGTTTGACAAGATCAATTCTGAAAAATTTGACAAGTCCAGAGAAGTATTCTCAACAACCATCAGCCCTTGCATACTACCAGTCAGCATACATCAAGGAAAGAATATCCAAATCTCCTATGAGTTCTATCATCCAACAAGCACTGCAAGACAACTAGGGATGGGTCAACTGCCGATTAGTTGTTCTTTACCGACAAAATCCAGAACAGGGGAGAGATTACATTGGCACTAATGATGGATCGGCTCTTGAACATACCCGGACCACCTCTAGGCAGTGTTGAGAATATTAAGCTGAGAATGTTGAGAAGTGCAGCATTTGACCGATGGTGGATAGAATGGAAGAAACATCTATTCCATCAATCGGCTATGATGTATCTGACAGACTTATTTCCTGAAGCCGTCCCTCAAATAAGCATTCTTTATCCTCTCCAATTCTATCAACTATAAGCCGATACATTAATTTTGACTTGTTTAATTTTCCCTCTATGTAGACAACAGAATCTTCCCCTCCCCATCATAGTAACAGTGGCTTGGAGATTCAAAATGGTCCAGGGCTCCTCCCTAATAGTGGTGGTTTAACTCCTCCAGTCATCGGCTACAATGCTCCCAAGACTTCAACTCTGCTGCATGGTCTACCTGATGTGCCGATTGCCCCTCATACTGGCAGGAAGAAGAGAACTAAGTCGGCTGCTGCTCCATCACATGCAACAAAGAAATCCAAGAAGCAAAAGACTGCTACTGATGACCTGCCATCTTTAGACCCAGATGTGGAGCAATTTCTGGAGGGTGAAGAATTAGAAGATGATGTAGATGAAGCAGCTGACAACATTAGTGAAACAAGAGAGCGAACACCTCCTAGCGATATTCCTGCTCCTCAGAAGACTCCATCACCTCCAGCTCATCATACTTATAATCCAAGGGTATGCATTCACTTTCCAATATTCAAATGTTTGCGAATATGCCAATTTTTAACTTTGTGTTCTTGCAGAAAAAGAAGCTAGCTTCCAAGAAGCCAAGAGCGCCAACTCCACCGGTTAAACCTTTATATTTCTTTAAACTTTCCTTTTCATCATTTTAAATAACCGATGTTAACCCATATTTGTTCTTTTCAGCCTCGCCAGTCTCCAACTCCTATTCCTAAATCAAGTGAACACACTCCATCGGCTGCAGGTAGCCATCATATAGAAGAAGAAGCAGTACCAGCCCCTGCTATCCCTGTAAGTACCTATCTGGAGTCTGCAAACTATATCGGCTATGATACCACTTTCACTAATCAGTAATATATATCCCTTTTTCAGATCTTAGCCGATATGTTTTCCTTCGACATCAGGCAGTTTATGGACGAGGAAGAAGAAACCACAAGCACTGCCTTGGTGCCCTTAGCCGATGATGTAAAAACAACCTTATTGGACATCTCAAAACGGCTGAAGGCTCCTTAGAGACTCTAGTAGTTAGCTGTGGATCCATCAAGGATAGGTTTCATGAGGTCCATGACAAAATCCCAGACGAGTTAGCCGATGACATCACCCCAGCGTTATACCTCGAGCAACATCGGCTCAAATTGTCAATCGTCGTGAGAGAAGAGATCTTGAGGCAACCATCCAACCTAGCAGGGCTTCTATCAACGAGGAGAAAGCCAAACTTGATGAACTGGAAGCTGGTCCAAGTTCTACTCAACCAACATCGATCGGCTGACTACTCGGAAGATAGAACTACTAGCTGAACTAGAACAATGCAACGCACAAATTGCCATTAAGGAACAAAAACTTGCCGATCTGCCCAAGGCCACTGAAGAACAGTGATCAAAACTGAGAACATCGGTCAAACACTTAACCGATTTGACCAAATCCCTCAAAGTGATCTCTAGGACTGATGTAGCCGATGCCCAGATTATAGATGAAGTAGACCAAATTAGGCAAAGGGCTATATCGGCTATCAAAAATATGTATCTAGATAACAAAACTTGTAATTTTGAACTCTGCAAACTTTAGGGCTGTAATGAATCCTAAGTCAGTTTAGAAATTTACTTTTGAAATCCATATTTTCCATATATGTTGCCCCCTTAATTTTGCGATGCTGAAAACATTGATAAAATTATAATTGGTCTAAGGGCGATATAACAAATATCGGCCATCACACATCAGCAAAGCACAACCGATTATGGTAAGATAAAAACGCTGAGGGCGTTATAATCTATATCGGCCATCATACATTGGCAAAGCACAACCGATTATGACAAAATAAAAATGCTAAGGGCGATATAACTTATATCGGCCATCTAACAGCGATAACAACACATCGGCTGCCATGTATCGGCAACATCTAGCCGATCATGAATTGATCTAAACACTTGGGTAATATTTCTTCAAGTATTTCCTGTTAAGCGCTCGTCCATAAACTTCAGCATCAAGCCCTTGCAACATATAAGCTCCTTTGGATACAACCTTGTGTATTTGAAACGGCCCCTCCCAATTCGGTGACCATTTGCTGAATTTATTGTCGCGAGTCCCTATCGGCAAGATCAATTTCCAAACCAATTCTCCTTCCGAAAAGGACTTGGCTACCACTTTTTTGTTATAATAACGAGCAACTCGTTCCTTATCCTTAGTCACTTTTGCAAGAGCTCTTAATCTGGACTGAACTAGATCTTCTATCTCATCCACCATGAGATTATAATACTCATCGGCTATTAATTTATCCGGTAAATCTATTCTCCTTGAGCCGATTGTAGTTTCCCATGGCAAAACTGCTTCATGTCCATATACAAGCTTATAGGGAGGAACTTGAATTGATCCATGACAAGCCATCCAATAAGACCACAATGCTTCGGCTAATCTTGTATGCCATTGCCGAAGAAAATCAAAGATCTTTCTCTTAATCAACTTGATCAAACTTTTATTAGATGCCTCAGCCTGTTCATTTGCTTGCACATAATAAGGTGAAGAATTCAACAACTTGGTACCCATGCCTTCAGCAAACTGAACAAACTCATCAGATACAAAGATCGACCCCTGATCGATTGTGATAGTTTGAGGAACACCAAATCGGAAGATGATATATTCCTTGACAAATTGTATTGCATCCCCAGAATCAACCTTCTTTAAAGGAATTGCCTCCACCCACTTGGTGAAATAATCGGTTGGTACCAATATAAATTTATGCCCCTTACTCGAATGTGGATTAACTTGACCGATCATATCAATACCCCATCCCCTGAACGGCCATGGCTTAATGATAGGGTTCACAGCTGATGCTAGTGCTCTCTGAATTGCTCCAAACTTCTGACAATCTTGACATCTTATGTAATATCAGAAGCAATCTTCTAACATTGTAAGCGAAAAATACCCTGTACGCCAAAGCAACCACTTCATCTTATGAGCCGATTGATGAGTACCACATATACCCTCATGCAATTCTCCCATCACAACCTTGGCTTTTATCGGCACTCAAAACATTTAAGCAACACCGTATCAATCATCCGATAATATAGCTCATCATCCAATAGGGCATATTTTAAAGCTTTATAGCGCAATTTTCGTGAAGCCGATTGAGATGGATTCTGCAAATATTGATACACGTCATACCTCCAATCATCGGTTGTAATCGCGGCGACTTCTACCTCAATATCCTTCACCATCGGCTTGTATCTTGATGCTGTCACAGCCAGATTTCCGTTTTAGGATTTATAAATTATCTAATAAATTATTAATAGAATTTGTATTAAATGTTCTTTAATTTTCAAGTGAAGTTAAATGTGGGAGATAAAAATTTCCTAAATATAAAGCATGGTTGGATTTAATTTTTATTAAATTCTCCATGATTAATTATACTCTCTGAAATTTTCTCGGATTTTTCAGAGCTCAATTTTTAAATGATACAAAGAATAGTTCAGTAATTATTTCATCATTAATGATCTAATTATAAGTGTTAAGTGCTTTTCTTGTTTAAAAATCCTTAAATTATAAATTGTTGTTTAAAAGGAATTATTAGAAATGATTTTAAAAGCCTAGAAGAAAAGATCTAAGTTTAAATAATAAATTTCAATATAAAATTGGGCCAGATAAAATTTTATCAAATACTTTGCTTAATTCTATAATTCCTAGATTTTTCTGGGATTTATTTGAGCTAAGGAAGTATTTTTAATAAATGAAAGTGCATTTCATGAATTATTTAAAATGAAAAAGGTTTTAAAAAGTCTCTTTTGGTTTCTTTTGAATTATTTTTAAAAAGTCGGCCCAAAACCTCTCTTCTCTCTCTTCGGCCCAAGCCGGCCCAGCAAGCCGAGCCGCCGCGCGCGCGCCGTCGCTCTCCTCTCTCTCCCGCTCGCTGACAGGTGGGGCCCGCCTGTCGGAGTCGTCGTCTTCGTCGCGCCGGCCGCGCCCGAAACCCTAGCCGCCGCCGCCCTTCCAAATTTTGCCGCATCTTTCCCGATCCGGTGAAATTGATTGGGGGGAAACGTTCGCCGTGATCTCCTCTACCTTTTCCTCTTTGGAAGCATCGGCTATCTCGCTTTGGAAACACGGGGATTCGAGCTCGATTCGGAGTCGGCGAACCCTAACTTTCCATCGCCGTCGCCGGGCCGCCGTGGGCTTCGCCGCCGCCTTTCGACCCCTATAAAAGGTTCCCCGGTGTCCCCTCTACCCTCCGCCGCCCTCGCCTTCGCCTCTCGTCGCCCGAGCCGCCCTAGCGTCGTGCAACCCGTGCGCCGCCGTCGCCGCCGCCGCTCCAGCCGTGCGCCGCCGTCGCTCCGGTCGTCGCCATCACTCGGGGAGCTCACCATCGTGGTCGCCGTCGCGTCGCCGTCCTCGTCCGACCATTCGCCGTCGCTGTGAACCGCCGGAACGCCGCCGTCACCGTCGACCCGAAGGTCGCCGCCACCTCAGCCTCGCCGCCGTCGTCATCCGTCGTCTTTTGTCGTCGTCCAAGAGCTCGGTGAGTTCGCCACGTCGCCCTCTACCCGTTGGTACCCTCCGTTCACGCCGCCGCTCCGTCGTTTGCTGGTGCGCATGCGTGCCCGAGCCGCCGCCGGCGGTGACGTCAGCGATGACGTCATCATCGCCGTCTCCCGTGAGCCGGCCGTGAGCTGTTGGATCTCAGCCGTCCGTTCGTTGTGAATCGATCTCGGCCGTCCGTTCCCGTGAACCGCTGCCATGGACCCGGTTCACTGTGAACTGAGCCCGCTGACGCAATAATCTCTTTTTCCTTTTCAAAAATAATTCATTATTGCGTCATAATTCAATTAAAATTTTTATAAATGATTTAATCCGATTTAATCTTTAAAAATTCATAACTAATTCATCTTAGCTCGGATTTAGTTGGTTCAAGTCTCTAAAGTTGTATGAAATAAAGATCTACATATTAAAATTATCCATCAATTGAATTAAATTTATTTAATTCTTTTTAAATGGTCTTTAATTAGATTAAATCTTGTAAAATTCATATTTAACTCATATGAAGTCAGAATGAGGCCGTTCAAGTCTCATAATTCATCTAAAATAATGATCTACATGTTTGTTTACTTTATATGTATTGTTTATTTGGAGTTTCTTAGTGTTTTCCTCGTTTTGCGTGTTAACTTGTTGTTTCCGTCGTTTCGAAGGTTCGTCAGAGCGTCGGAAGTGTTCAAGAAGATTAATTGAAGACCCGTTATTGCAAGGCAAGTCACACAGATCCCAAACACAATTCCTTTGAGCATGTTGATCCTATATTTAAAATTCTATATTTTTTTTTCAACTGTGCATTTATTTTCAAATGTCACCGGGTGGTGTGAACCTATTCCTTTGTTATGACCACTTTGCTTTGATTACCCTATTTCTTGATTACCGTGGGTTAAAATTTGACTAGTTGGATTTATATATTGGTTTAGCTAGATATTAGATATAATTGCTTAGCCATGCTTAGAAACCTTAGCACATTATTGGGATAACTTATGATTCACTATTATTTAATGATGGCTTAATGATAGCTCATGATGGTTAATCATGATTGGTTTAGTAATTAATTTGCCAACTAAAACTTGATAATGGTGGGTTGTGAGTACATGGTTTTGATGGTCGTGCTCATGACAATTAAGGACCGGTTCGCGAACTACTGTTGTGAGACATTAACCGTGCCAACCACAAGCCAGCATGGGCGTGACAGATGCCCCCTGAGCCAAATCATTAGCCTCAACATTTTGCTCCCTAGGAACATGCCTCAAACTCACCAGCCGAAAATCATCCATTAATTCTCGGCATTTCTCGTTGTAGATCATCAATACATCGTTCTTGCATTCATACTCTCCTGCTAGTTGACTGATCACCAACAAAGAATCTCCCACAATTTCAACATCATCGGCTTCAACTTCCTTCAACAATTGCAACCCCTTGAGAACTGCCTCATACTCAGCTTGATTATTGCTAGCATAAGGTTTGATAGTATAGGAAAATTCAAAACTTGCCCCACGAGGATAAATTATAACTAAGCTGATGCCACATCCATGAGTACAAACCGACCCATCAAAAAACAATGTCTAAGTTACTATCTCAACTGAGCCGATCGAATCATCACGATGTTCAACGATAAAATCGGCTACAGCCTGCACCTTAACCGCCTTAGGTGATTCGTACCGAAGATCGAACTCTGTTAACGCATATATCCACTTTCCAACTCTTCCTTTTAGAACTGGAGCCGATAGCATATATTTGATCACATCGGCTTTGCACACTACTGTGCACTCATTGGACAACAAATAATGCCTTAACTTCGTGCAGGAGAAATACAAGCACAAGCACAACTTTTCCACCGGAGAATACTTTGTTTCTGCATCCAAAAGCCTGCGACTTAGATAAAACACAGCTCTCTCTCTGCTTTCTATCTCCTGGATCAAAACTGAGCCGATTGACTTCACATCGGCTCACAAGTATAATCTGAAAGGTACTCCCTTTTGTGGAGGAATCAAAACTGGAAGATATTCCTTAATATTATCCAAAGCTTTCTGTTGCTCTGCCCCCCAAGTGAATTCTTGATCGGCCTTCAATCTGAGCAAAGGTGTAAAAGACTCTAATCTCACAGATAAATTGGACACGAACCTTCTGACAAAATTAACCTTGCCGATCAACGACTGTAGCTGTCTGTTGTCCTCTAGACTCTTCTCTTCTGATTCTTAGTAAAAATACCAGAAGGACACCATTGCGAATTCCGGCCTTCATCATCATCCTGAAAACGATTTTGGTGTAGTGGACCCAACCTCTGATGGACAGGCAACTTTTTATGATTCAGCCTATTTCCTCTACTGTAGGATCGGCTCGAACTCCCTGCATTATCACTGCATCCAGGGCAATCTTCTATCAATGGCAGCCTCATCCCTTCGTTCTAGCAGAACCTGAAGAACTCACAATCCCAATGTGGATAGAAACCACCATCGTCTTCTTCAAGATACCTTTCATGCTGCTTGTCATGCCTTCTTTGTTATTTATTAATAATCCTATCTAAATTAAGCTGTGAGCTCCGATGACCTCCTCTACTGGCTGCTTTCCCAAATGTATGCACCATGTTGACAGGAAAAGGATGGCCATCTATTGATGTGAAAAACACGAGGCCTGGGAGATCGGCTGTAGTTATTAACAATATATAATCTTTATATCGACATATACTTAAATCAAGTGATTGGGATAGATCGGTCGCCATGGAGAGACAGTATAAATCACTTAGATTGAAATATATATTAACAACGAGGTTATATATGTTCATAGTATAGCCGATAAGATAGATCTGGCATGTATCGGCTAATACTCCGATACAACTCTATATTAAGATATTAAAGCGAATTAAATATATCAAACAAGAAGTTTAACACATCTAAAAGCAATAAAATCTTAACATAAAGGGCGAATCTAGCATATCGTTTAAGCACATGAAATATAGGGCAAAATCAGGTAAGATCGGCTGAAACCCCGATACTACTCTAATCAGTAACCAAGAAGCAGGCTAGAGATTACAGTTCTAAGCACGACTTATGTGGTCAAACTCAACTGATGCAGCCATAAGTATGAAAAGAAACACAATATCTAGACAATCAATCCATTGGAAGCTTCATAGAGTGGTAGATATCCTATATAATCTAAGCCAACATCGATATTTAATCTAATCGGCTGCTTCCAAATGATAGATATTAGCCGATGAGAGGTTAGATAGCGATATTGTCAAAGATTATATAAGATATATGATAACTCGACAACTTACATAAACAAGATTAGAGTATCATAATGATGGAAGCACTAATCCCGAGAACGCAAGCCGCCATAACAAGTCATACCTCTAGTTGAAGATCGAATCCGATGCAGCTCAACTCGAAAGTAAGAACTCGTCGAAACAAAACGAAAGTAAAAGGGTGGTGATGCGCCGAGATTGTATTTGAACGTGTGTTAATTTTACTACATGGGGCACAGGGTCTATTTATACCCGAGATTACAAAATATGTCCTTGTCGGACACGACTCTTATCTCTAACAAACTTTAAGATACCATAAGTCTTTGCGGCAGACTTTTGCCCACACTTATCTCTAAGGAAATTACATAAAATATCCTAATTAATAAATACAATTGCCTTCTTAGGACTCTATCCTTGTGTGGCAATCCTCGTGAAGCACATTAACTCAGCCTGATGACGTAAACCGAGTCATATTTGTCGGAATCGGCTGTATCGGCTAACCTTATCAGACTTAGATTCAACCGATCTGGTCGTAGCCGATTTGGATTCCAGCCGATTCTTGCTGTGTTTTTGAAACGATCTTCGTTTTGGATTTCGCTTCAATCTGATCTTCATCTTCGATACTTAGATTACCAAATTTAGTCGTTAACACCATCTACCTTCATCGACCTCTTCGGGTCATCAAACTTTCTCTTTCCTCCATCAATAGCCAACTGGATCTGTTGCCTGAAGACTTTGCAATCATTAGTAGTATGAGACCCAGAATTATGCCACTTGCAATATTTCTTCTTTCCTAGTTCCTCAGCCGATGGAATTACATGACCAGCGGGAAGTTGAATTTGTCTCTCCCGAAGTAGCAAATCAAAAATCTTGTCAACTTTGGTGATATCAAAATCATATCTGTCTTCTTTTTCCAGAGCTCCTCACCCATTGACACGATACAACTTTTTTACTCCTTGCCCACTCGGCTGCTGCCACTTCGGAATCATCCTCTTCTTCTGATTCACACATGTAGGGATAAACATGATTGACCTTTTTGAAATTCTTCTTAGCCTCTGCAAACCTTTGCTCATGCAAAGTTACCTTTTGTGCAAGGTGAGACAAGCTCTCAAAATCTTGAGACGAAAACTTCTCCTTAATCGGAGCTATCAAACCTTGAAAAGCAAGATCGGCTAACTGAGAATCGATCAAAGCCAAACTAGAGCATATATTCCTCATATCTCTGAATCTCTGAATGTAATCTTGTATAGTTTCATCATGCCTCTGCCTAACTGCAGTTAAATCAGAGAGCTTCATCTCATGATTCCCACTGTAAAAATAGCTATGAAACTGTTTCTCTAAATCAGCCCAGCTCTGAACAGAATTATAAGGCAATGAAGAGAACCATGTGAACACCGATCCAGACAAAGACAAAGGAAACAATCTAACCCTCAAGGCATCAACAGCCGATGCATCACCACATTGAGCCAAAAATCGGCTGACATGCTCATAAGTTGATACATTGTCTTGCCCTAAGAATTTTGAAAAATCTGGGACTTTGTATCAGCTTGGCAATGGAACCCTCTCAAACCACTCAGGGTAGGGGTGCCGATACAAGTTTCCAGTATCCTGGGGTTTAAGCCCAAACTGCTACTTCATCACGTCTGCAATCATATCGGCCCAGGGCTTTTGTTGAGGCACTCCTTACATCTGCCGTTGAATTGGATCAAACTAGTTGAACTGGGGCAGAATGTGGTGCTGAGGTGATCCCACTGGCTGATACTGGACTTGAGGTGACTGAGAATGATATTGAAAATTCAAGTTGCCCCCAAGATAGTTCTGAGGAGGCTGTTGCACATTATGCATCTGCTCAGGAATAAAGTGAGCTCCAACAGGTTGATGTTGCTGATTAATGGGCGTTCTCTGCCCAGTTGGTATCGGCTGAACTGGCTCAACAACCGGCTGAGAAGGCTTGAACATTGCTGCAATCTATTCCTGAGTCAGCCGATTGATGTTTTGCCCAGCATGTTGAGGTTGTTCTCTGGTCATCAAATAGGGATTGACCGGTAGCCTTAGTGCTGATGCCGATGCACCTGGTCTAGAAGCTGAAGCCGACGCCGTCGGCTGCCCTGGAGGTACATTAGCAACAGGCTATTGGTTGCCGGTCACCAGATTCCTATACTGTGGAAATACACCTTCTGGTAGGAAAACATGCCCCTTAGCTTGATGCTCAGCAACTGTACTATCAACCACAGACTTGATCATATTTATCAAAGTATTGACAAGAACTCCTGATTGGTTGATTAGAGTTTGATGAACAACATAGTCAACTTGATCCTGGAAGTTGTTGAACTTCAATTGCTCTTGTTCACCAGTCTCATCATCTTTAGGCTCTTCATCTTTGTCTTTATCGTCTTTAGCCTTGTCATCACTGGCGTTCTTGCCGCCCTTCGATGTGCTTTATTCTGTATCATCGGCAGAAATCACCTTCAGCTTGTACCTCTGGATAACTGTGCCAGAACGCGTCTGTTTGAATGAATGTAAGAACTGGCTCTTCAAATTGTTCATCATTTGTTCATACTCCGCCATTTGTTCTGGTGTCAGTTTGTCCAGTGTTATTGGGATGATGTTCTCGGGGGTGACTTCTATTGCCGGCGGCTTAGAAGCTGGGGGTTTAGAGGTTTGCTTGCCGTCTGTCATGGCTAAAAACTGTCACATCTCGGTCCCACCAGGCGTGCCAAAAGCGTGTTATGCGAAAAACACGCACTGGCTTGGGAGATCTGCTTAACTCCTGTGCAGGTCCTAAATCTTGCTCTTGGGTTCAAAGGCGTGCCAGTTGATTTGATCCTGCAATCAACAACAAAGAAAGACAAGAAAACCGCGGTTAAATCCATAAACGATAGCCGATCGGCTGATGCCAATGACATATCGTTCAAACTGTGAGCCGATTATATTGGCAATAGATCGGCAATGAGGAATAAAAATAAAATAAAACTAAATCTACTCGATCGGCTGTAGATATTAACGATATGTAATCCTTCTCTCGAAATATGCTTAAACTAAGTGATTGGGATAGATCAAACATCATGTTGAGACAGTATAAATTACTTATGTTTAAATAAGTAAATATGCATTTACAGCATAGCCGATCAAATCGATCTAGCATGTATCGGCCAATACTCTGATACCACTTTGCATTTAGATATTAAAACCGGCAAAATATATCAAATAGAAAGCCTAATATACTTTAATGTAAAAAGAACTTAACACAAAGGGCGGATTCGGCGTTTCAATCAAGCATACGATAAATAAAATAGCAAAATCAGGTAAGATCGACTGAAACCCCGATACTATCTCTATTAGAGATCATAAAACTAGCTAGATATTGCAATTATGAATATTACACAATAGATCGAACTCAACCGATGCAGCATTAAGCATAAAAACAAGTACAAAATCTGAGGAATATGATGAAAACCTTTGAGAGATGGTAGATATGCAATATAATCTAGATTATCGACGAGATCTAACTTTATCGGCTATTACTCAATGATAAATATCAGTCGACTATGAGTTAGAGTATGAAACTAATAAAGATTACGAAGCATATATGATAACTCGATGATTCACATAAATAAGATTAGAGTATCATGAAGATGTAAGCACTAATCCCGAGAACACAAGTGTAGACCCCCGATTTTGGAAATCGGAAATCTTCTGTGTTTATCCGTACCAATCCCTGGATCAGTAGTTGGTACACACATACATAGTTGGATCACAACATATCACGAATGAATTCAGGCTAAAAGGGTTAAATACTTACATTAGGGCCAGGTAGGCCAACAACTATCAGAGAACAACAGCGGAAGACAAAATAATATAAGGGCCCGGTTAACATGCCACAGGCAGTCGACTGGGGAACGAGACCTAGGACAAGACCGCACTCCGATCATCTTGTTGGATACGCAAGCATAGCGACAAGGGCTTCTCTTCAACACTCTCCTAAAAGATATATAAATAGCAAGGGTGAGTACCAACCGTACTCAGCAACCCACCACAGCAACGATGCATATGATAGAGGGTATTTCAAGGAATGGCTTCAAGTTCTTTTGCATAAAGCTAGTTTTGCAATTCTTTTCACAAGCCTCAGACCTAGCATAGACTGATCAAGTTTTAATACCAGTGTTCACATTAAACAACGACGGTTCTGTCCACCATCCATTGTAATCCCAAGGATAGCTTCCCGCCATTGAGTCGTCATGGTTTTCTGAGGACGTTCACCTTCCCGCCTCTCAGGAAGTGGCTCCAACAGCATAAAATCATCATGCAATAACCCATCCCACACAAGTTAAGAATTTAGAGTCTAGCCAAGTGTAATACACGTCCCGCTGCTCAATAACCGTGAGCATGGCTATTCGAAAAGATTTGGTTTACTCACACTGTAGTGGATGTACACTTTACCCGCACTCAACGACTGCCCAACAGATGAGCCTCGTCCCAACACATGAGACGCGTCACGGCAAAACTTTTCGATAACCTCGCATTGGTAGTACCCGCTCCATGAACTTAAATCCTCATGCACTCTAGGTGTCCATGTTTCTAGCAGTGAGAGGAGTTCTGGCGCTTCCGAGAAAGAGAAGTCTCACACACATATTAAATTATGGTTCAAGTTAAGTTCTCTCTCACACACACTCATGGCAGTCCTACCAATGGCGACACCGATGTAGGGCACGCCTCTCGGCCCTACCTCAACGGCTGTCCCACCATAGCGCACCTGCCTCACTCAAGGGTGAACCATCTATGCAGGGATACTGCCTCCGCTCGGCTATCTAATCCGCTAGGTCTATACCCATACGAGAAGTACGGTTGTACGGGGGTCGTTTCATGCTTAACTTCAGGGCTCGGTCCTTAATTGACCGGGGACAGTACTAGCCTTTTCCAGATACCACCCAAATCCTCTATCCGCCCCAGTCGAAAACAGTTGTTTAGTTTTAGTTTTCCTTTCACAAATCATGTCATCAATACCATGGCAATGTGGCGCTCATGTCTCCACATGCTGCATCTCAATTACCTTCCCAAAGGTAATTGCCCAAGCATATAGCATTTGATAAATATGAATATGCATGAATCTAGAGTAGCATTTTCTAAGCATTTGTCATAGTTGACTAGGGACTCATACGTAATCATGGTTACAAGGATTTACGGGTAAACAATAATCAAGGCATGGCATAATCACAAGTAGGATGTTTATCATTGCATGCAATTTTATTTGTAAAAAAATAATTTCGCAATTGGGATCAATATGTTCAAGGAATAGTGATGACTTGCCTGCTCAGGATAGTCCTTATTCTTGATACAATCGTGATCAACCTTCATCTCCTGGAAGCTGCATACGCTGCCTCACGACTAACCGATATACAAATTCTATAATACGCGAGAAAAACCAATATTCAAACAACAATCAAATATGTACAAACAAAATATATTTGTTGAGGTTGAACCTAAGGTTGCTCATATCATTCGCGCTTGCTAATGGATTCCAACATGCTAAGGGATAAAGTTTCTTAATCTTTCTGTTGTCATGGTGATCTATTTAGGAGCTAGCCAATGTAGTATAAATGAGATACGTATCTGGCTAATATGTGGTGTAGTCTAGCTAATGGCTATGGAAGGATTATGGCTACACATGCATCTATCTAAATAAAATGGTCGTATACTAGAGGTTCTGTTGTCGGATGGATTTAGGATCAATCAAATAATTATAGTGAATCATTTGTATTATTATTTTATTGATGAAGGCTTTATTTTAATTATGAAGATATTTTACTTGTCACAATAAATTATGAAAGGTTAATAATTATCCATGCTCTATATGTCACACTTGTGTGGCTAATAATATTTAGTTACAGATTATCCCATCACCTAATTTTACAATGAATAATCCTAATTTACAATTGAACTTAGATTATATTAGGTCAAGGTCTATAATTAGTATTTATCCACCATACATGTTTATCATATATTCTCTTTAATTTTAATACATGCAATCAAGCAATTTAATACTACACCGTATAGCTATAATGGGTTGTACAGTATATGTGTGTGCACAATATCTTAATATTGAATCATTTACTGAATAGTTGCTATTTACTATAGGCTATATAGTACATGTGATTTTAAGTGGATTTATGAGTGAGTTACTGTCTATACAACTTAAGGGTCGATTTCCAACCTAAACATATACTACTATATAGGAAATGTCGTTAATTAATTTCGTGTGGGTGATTTTAGTCACACTAGCTCTGTTATTATGTCTCATAAACAAGTCAAGACTCTTCTATGTGTGTTCATATTTTAGTCACAAAATATGAGGCTAAACATTATTTATACAATTTGGACGTCATGAGTATAATTATATATTGACATATATTAATAAATGGCACTAGTATTTCCTATGCTTTAATTAATTTGAAACAATGCTCCTAATTAGTTTACATAGGTTTTGCAGTGAGAAAGCGTGTTAAGGACAATTATTTGACATCTACCTTACTGCAAAATACTGATTTTATTTGTTAGTACATCTTTAAGTTGACTATTATGTATTATCTTGGTATTAATTATTTAATAATTATAAATATATTTTATTAAATAGTGAATTATATATCATTGGAAAGCTTGTGAATTTAGATGAATTTAGGTTCAAGTTTCACTCAAATCGGAGCTAAAATGAATACGTTATGCTAGTGTAAAGATTCAAATTTGAATTAATTCTAATAATTGTGAAATGGTACTGTTCCTAATTCATTTATTTTTAATACAACCTTATCCACAAGCTATAGTGACTGACAGGTGGGGTCTTCCTATTTTCTTTTCTTTTCTTTTATTTTTCTTTCTAAAGGAATCCATATGGGCAAATGACAAGTGGGCCCGACTCTTTTGACTAGAGTCAAACTGGCCATTAAACCCGGTAGGGCCCGCATGTCATAGACTCGAAACTATAGACCTTCCATAATAAGATTTTTAACCGCCCGGACCCACATGTAATAGACACAACTAATAAAGATTTACAAGGGGATTACTCTTTACTAACCACGCGGGACCCACTCTAATCTCTCCTCTCCTTTCTCTTTTTCTCTCTCCCCGCTACCTCTCTGCTTCCTCTCTCTCTCTCGCGGCTCGGCTGGAACCGGCGGGCGGCGCGGCGCGATGTCAAGCGGTGGGGAAGGGGAAGGCTCACCGGACCGACAGCGGGGTCGACGGAGACGCGGCGGCAGGGTGCGGTGCGGCGGCGGCAAGGCGCCGGGGCACGGCAGCGGCGGCGTGGTGGCAGAATGCGGCGTCAGTGGAGGTGAAGAAAGGGGAAAAAGGGGAGAAGAGGGGGAAATGGCGTGGAGAGGGAAGGGAAAGGGGAGGGGGTATTTATAGGGCTCGGGGGAGGGGTGGCCAGCTTTAATCGTCGACGGGATGGCGCGGCGGCGCGGGGCTCGGGGCGATGGAACGGCGCGGCGCGGTGTTGGAACGGCGAGCGCGACGGCGACAGTGCGTGGCGCGGGCGGGGCTCGAAGCGGTGATGGCGACGGCGGTGACGCGATGGCGCAGCCGCGGCGCGGGGCTCGGGGCGCGGCAGCGGCACATGGCGACGGGCGAGCGGCGCGCAGCAGAGCGAAGCGACGGCGACGGGCGACAGTGACGCGCGCGGCACGGTGGGGGCGCGTGGCGCGAGGCGGCGCAGCATGGGGCGCGATGCGGGGGCGACGGCGGCAGCGCGCGCGGAGGGGAGGGGCTCGAGACGACACGACAAACGACAGCGACGGCGCGCGGCGGGATGGAGACGGTGCGGCAACGGCAACGGTGCGGCGCTCGAGGCGAGCGGTGACGTGACGACGCGCGGTGGCTCGGGGCTCGTGGGTGTCGGCGACACACGGCAGCGGCGACGTTGGGACGGCGCGCGGCGCGGCAGCGCACGGGGCTCAAGGGCACAGAGGCAGCAGCGGCGCGCGGTAGCGGCGACGGCACGGCCGAGGTACGGTGCGGCAGAGCGACGGAGGTGACAAGACGGTGCGGCAGCGGCGCGGGCGACGGCGATGGCGAGACGAGCGGCGCGGCTGCAGGGAGAGGGCGGCGATGGGACAGGGTCGAGTACCTATGGGGCAATGAACAGTGCTAGCCGATTTATTTGGACTTTATTAGATGTTTTTCTAATTTAGAAAATGGACTATTGCCACCTATTTTGTCACAATGTTTTTCACACAAAATCTAAGTTATTCAAATGTAAATTTGCATTCAAAATTAATATTGCCCACATTTTATTTTTATTATATATTTTTCTAATTTTTTTCCTACTTTCGGCTTTGGTTGATTTATAAATTGAGAAAAGTTGCAAATTAAATTTGTATTTTCTCCTAAGCAGTTGAGTGACCATATTAAGTGCTCAAATGCGAATTTTCCCAAAATTTAATATTGTCCAATATTTAAGATTTATTAAAGATTCTATAATTTCCTAATGAGTCTGTTACCAACACATTAGCTCTGTTTATTTATATGTTACTTTTATTTTATATGGAGGGTTCTACTATAGTTCAATCTTTGAATGCAGTTTGGAACTTGGTGCAATGTTGATCTACTTACCAAATTAAATACTCCCATAATTCTATTTCATATAAAGAGCTTATTTTATGTGAATAACTATCATTTCATGTGTATTTATATTATGGCACCCACCTACACAATTCCAATATTTTAATATTTGATAAAATAGATTGTTGCTAACTTTTCTTTTATTTGACTTTACTATCTTGTGCATAAATATTTGTAGGATTTAAATATATCTATTGCCTAAATGTAGTTCTTTTCTTTACTTTCTTTGTGATGATTTACGGTTTGGCAAGCAATAGCAATCATAACAACCAGCATGATGCAAAAGTTTCAAAAAGTTCAAAATTTTAGTGATTTTTATTGTCGGAAATTTTCAGGATGTTACAGCAAGCCGTCACGACAAGTTTACCTCTTGTTGAAGATCGAAATCGATGCAGCTCAACCTGAAAGCAGGAACTCGTCGAAACAAACGAAAGTACAAAGGGTGGCGATGCGCCGAAAGTTGTATTGAACAGATGTTGTAAATTACATGGGTTCGGGTTATATTTATACCCGAGATACATGATAGGTCCTTGCCGGACATGACTCTTATCTCTAACAAACTCTAAGATACACATAAGTCTTTACAGCAGACTTTTGCCTAAACATATCTCTAAGCAAACAACTTAGAATATCTAATTAATAGATACAATTGCCTATCTAAGAGCTTATCTCCATCGTGGCAATCCTTGTGCAGCACATCGATCGATTCCAAATACGATTTTATAACCATCTCAATGGAATTGGCTGTATCGGCTATATCGGCTTTCCTCTGTCCAATCCATCTCAGCCGATGCAGACTTCAGCCGATAGCCGATGCACACTCTGTTCTTCGAATGCAACCCTTTGCCAAATCCACTTCGATTCCAATGCCGATCCTGGTTCAACATTTACCAAATTTGGTCGTTAACAATTAGTGAAAAGACTAATACTCTGGCTAGCAGCAGCTACATGCATGCATCGACTTTTGTTGGCTAGCAGCAGCTACATGCATGCATGCAAGCACCTACTAGGACTGTGTATAGTTCCACGCCAAAATCGAAAGTGTGAAGAAATTGGAACGATGTGATGGAAAAGTTGGAAGTTTGTGCGTGTAGGAAAGTTTGATATGATGGAAAAGTTGGAAGTTTGAAGATAAAAGTTGGAATCTAAACAGGGCCTAGTACTTGCTGGTTCTCTCCCTTTAGCATAGTCACATCAACTAGCTATCTTCTAGTAGGCTGTTAGTAGCTGTCATGCATGGAAATTTATATATTGATTAATATCAAAGATTTGCACATTTGACTAGGTGAGACACATGGGTAGAACGGCAGGAAACCAAGCAAGACTGCGCCTATCAACTATTTTACTTAATCATCTCTAACTAAATTTGCTTACCATTATTACATTGAGATGGTGATACTAACAATCTAACAGTAAATATTATTAACACCCGAATAATGGATTGATGATTTTACGTGATGGTGATACTTAGCCTGAGATGGCCGATACCTGAAACAACGATATCGGGTCGGCTGATATCAGTGTGAGATGAGGAATGCGTCATACAAGTAGGGAATCGGCGGTGTGAATCTCAGATGAGGGTATCACTAATTGGGGGAGAAAATGGATTGAAGGAACGAGATTATGACGATTATTTTAATACCTCTGCAGTGTATTTTTAACTCATTTACTATGTTATCTGTCTTTCATTATTTATCGGTTGTTAATATCTATGGGTAGTAGTATTTTCTATCTTTAAAAACATCTATATAGCTATATTTACTAATCTTGCTGAGTACATATAACATACTCATAAATTATTACTATTTGATGTGCGCAGAAACTAGTCAAGACGAGATGTTCGAGGAAAATGATGACATGCAAACCTAGTGGGGAGTGTGGTCTACTTAGTCTTTAGAAGCATACAAGAGGACATACCAGTATGCTAGGTATAGGGTATCGTCCTGGAGATAACAAGTTGGTCAGTGAACCAACCGATGTATTATGCAATATAGCTGGTGAAAAATAAATGGAACCACTGCTGTAGGTGTCCAAGCTCCAGCTGTGATGGTTAGATACTACATCTTGCCTTGTATCCTTATGGACATATATATAAATATTTAGTATATATGCTTATAAGGCTACGGCAGACTGTCAGAGAAAAAAATTTGGGTTATGACAGTTGGAGTGGTATCAGAACCCGGTTCCATATTAGAATTAGCCTAGTATTAGACAATAGTATAAAAGGAAGTGGGAGATAAAATTAGTGCTTATATTAAGATAGGAGACTTTAATGTATGACTAGTTGTCGTCTAGCTTACTGGGTACAGTAAGACGTGAGACCCTATAGGTCGATAGTTTCTAGGACCGGTCATGCATAGATGTAGGTCAGGATGATACATGTCAGCTTTCTAGGGTTAATAATATAAATTGTTGTATCATTGTTTTTACAGGTATGGCACAGTACATTGAGGTTCCTGCTAAACTCTTTTTAGAAGAGTTTGCATGTATGCTTGACCTTGGTCCACCAACTATTACTGGGAGGCATAGTTCCACTGGACTGCATATTGTGGGGGTGCAGGTTACTCTTGGTCCAGCTGATCGTGTTCCCTAACTTTATTGTGAGGCAGCTAAGACCACTGTAGCGCAAGCTGAGCAAACTGCTTCACTTATGGTTATATATGCCTTAGCAGCAGAGCGCCGGATTGAGATAAGGGATGTCAATTACCCTCAAGTGTAGCACCTGCGTCATCAGGTGGTGTGTTTGCATGGTAGGGTGGTGGAGGTTGAGAAGCTCTGTGCGTCATCAGGTGGTGTGTTTGCATGGTAGGGTGGTGGAGGTTGAGAAGCTCTGTGCGTCATCAGGTGGTGTGTTTGCATGGTAGGGTGGTGGAGGTTGAGAAGCTCTGTGCTGAACTGTTGACTATTGTTCGCTCCAGCGACAAGAATGAAGTTATGTTTTTGGAGCGCTTCACCCATCGCCTGTACCACCGTGTCCGCTACCTGAGTGAAACCATTACTGTTCTGCAGCGTGGGGGTGGGGTTAGTGACAACTCCAGTGGCAGTGTGTGAGGTAGGAGTGGTGTCAGTGTGGGTTTTGTTTTCCTTCGGATGGGATGCACTCCACTACTATATAATAAGTCTTGTAGCGTGAGTAGCATGTGTAGCTCGGCTACAATACAGCCAAATGAACTTTTAGAGCTGAAAGGTTAATATCAGAACTCATGGTGATATCTTTCTAGACATCTTGTGTAAAAACCAGAGTTCTGTACGACTATACCTAGTTTGTAGAACTAGCACAACTGTAGGTGATTCAGTGGTTGCTCCTAGTGCTGGTGTAGCAATAAAGACTCCCTTACGTTTAAGTAATGCAGTAGTACTGTGGTGCTTGTGGTTTGTACTAATCTTTACTTTAATCTTTTTGTTTAAACCGATGCATGTGAATAATAATAATAATAATACAACTAAAATGAGAAAAAGGAAAGCATAATGATAATAATATACTTAAATAGTATACTTGAATATTAACTACATTGATTATTGTATAATAAATATGTTTTACGTCTTGCCGTTTTATGATCTATTAATCGTCAACCCGTGCGTTGCACGGGATGAATTTATATATTGCTATTAGTATTATAAATGTTAAAATATATATGTCAATTTATAAGTAAAATTTGTTTTAATGTAAGTTATGTGTACTAATATTTTAAATATATATGTTCCAAGAAGACAAAATTAATAATTATATATAAACCATTATAGTATTTATTTTGTTGATTTATAGTTTCTAAATCTAATGGTCCACGTGATTTTTATGGGCAAGTTCTATTAATTACGTAAATTAGACCTTCTATAGAAGCCAAATTAAATGAGTTCTAAAAGTGCCTGATGATATCAAATGCTGATTGGTCTACTAAATTATTTTTGTCAAATAAATCACATATTGATTGACTGAAACAGAACAAATGTTTCCAGACAAAGCAACTGATTTATTAATAAGTGATATTGGGAGTACTTATCAGGTAAATCTTCTATCTATTATATACTAAAAGTCCATTAAACTTTCTACAAACGCTACTAAACTGCCATGTGGCGCTCCTATAAATGCTCCTAGATTGCCACGTGGCGCTTTAATAAATCCTAGAAATTCTAAGAAAAAAACAAAACATTTAGCTATCGATTTTCATTTAATCTGGTGGACCCACTGTTTTAAACCATTAGATCTTTGTTAAGAAAAAACGGAAATCAATCTATAAAAAAAAATCCCACGTTACCCACGCAGTGTCCCCGTGGACCTGTACGTATGTACGTACATACGTACGTACGTATCCCCTTAAGTCTTTTTCTTTTTTTTTCTTCTTATATTCTTAGATTATATGAAAAACCATGTTAAATTAAAGTTGTAAAAATATATGCTATTTCAAGTTTTATTCTAAATAGCGCATCGCATCAAAACATCCATTAAAAATATTAATAAATTAAAATTATAGATTATATGATTGTATATCTCTTAATAACATAGTTAAATTGGACTTATATTTTCAAAAAATAAAAAGAATTTAAATTATGAGCAGCGTTCTAAAAATTTACTCACTCCCTACTATATAATATTGATATGCCCAAATGATATTATTAAATTATCATGGATATAATTTCATATATTATATGTTCCTTTATTCATATATTTTTGGAAAATTAACGATCATATATTTTTTACACCATGTGGATGTATTTTTTTATCTCTTAGGCTTCATTCGGTCTACCTCATTAGATGAGTTTATCTAGGACACGCGAAAAAAAAGCATGTCGTCAGCGTAAGATTAATTAAGTATTAAATATTACAAACTTTTAAATATGGATTTATTTGATCTTTTGGAAAAACTTTGCATAGAATGTATTTGAAAACATCCATTATTTCAGGAAACATCTCACCATAAAGGAAGTAGCCAATGCGATAAGATTTTATAACTCCATTTTAAAATTACTATAAAATATATAGTATATAATATATTTTGTCAATTAGGAACAGAGCCAAATATATCAATCATATATCCCTACTAATTCCTATGTATATAAGTTTTATATACCAACCACTATCCACCAATTATCGAGTCATATTAATTACTTATGAGGCATCCGTGCTTAATGCACCTAATAATTAGATGACATCTAATATGCAGTGTGTTATCAAATACTGATAATGGACAATACTAAGTGAGAAACCATCAACAGATGATAGGTAAGTATTGATACCATCAAGCCACAATAAATTATAGTTGACTACAAATATGTTGGAACTATTGGGTAATAGCGTTCCCACACACCTACATACATTCTTAGGATGCCACGTGACGCTCTAATAAATTAGGGTAAATCTAACAAAAGTTATAAGAAAAAGTAAAACATCTAGCCATTGATTTACACTTAAACTGGTGGATAAATTATTTTTAACCATAAGATTAGATCTCTTCAAGTAATCCATTACGACTATGACAAATAGCATTCCTACACTTCCAAGATGCCGCATGACGCTCTAATAAATTAGAGAACATATAAGAAAAAATATATTAACACATAAACCAGTGGATATATTATTTTCAATCATTATATTATATCTATTCAAGTAATCTCTCACTGTGTACGTACCCAAGAGATGTCATAAAGGAAAAAAAGAAGAGTGTATATAGGATTAGCCCCATCAAGTAGTTTTCTCTTTCTTTCTTTGCAGCTCTGAGATTTTCCACAAATTGTGCATATGAGTAGCGACCACTCCTGGCGAGGCTGTCGAAGAAGCCACGCTGCACAGCACCGCTTCACGCCATCTCGCCAATTTTCTTGAAAGCATTTTTTTACTTTTAATGTTAAAGGCAATCTCGAGCGCATATATAAACGTGTGCACACCCATCATAGAAATAGGCATACGCACACCTACCCTAAGAGAAAAAATATTTGTCAAAAAAAGAGGAAAAAAATATGTACTTAGTATTTGCCAGGAAAAACATATATATATATATATATATATATATATATATATATATATATATATATATATATATATAGCATCGAAAATGTCGCATGTAACCACATTATATCCTTTTAATTATATCATTCCCATCTATATAATAATATGCTAATTATTAACATTATAGATTATTCCATCGTATATTACCCACATGAATCAAATATATAATAAAAGAAAAAACAAAACAAAAAATATATTAACTCATATGTTAGCGAACGATGGTGATAGATGAGTTTAGATATAACTGGAACAATTCGCATTGTCATTATATTTTAAGGGTGTAATTCAGACTATTTTCTTTAAAAAAAAGTTACTTCCACATAATAAGGATTCATAAATCAAATTTAATCAATACTAATTTAAGTAAAGTGCCCACGCATATACGCGGGCCACCTTCCTAGTTTAACATAGAAGATAAAAATCCAACGACATGACCATGAATAATACGTTATGCAGACTACACGTAATGCATACAATATATATACTATCCATATATGTCACTGCTTAAAATTATTCTACGATATAATTTTTCAATAGACAAAACATCAACAGCATAATTTGTTACTTCAGTCGAAAGCAAAATTCAAGAAATTATGAAATAAGTCACATGTGATCTATGAGTTTGATGGAATACCTTTGTAAATTGTACATTGGACTATCACTGATAGATCTTCTTGGATGCCTGGGAATTTTTCGATTTGTGAATTTAGACTGTGTTTAGTTCACACAAAAATTAGAAGTTTAGTTGAAATTGGAATGATGTGACGGAAATGTTGGAAGTTTGTGTGTAGGAAAGTTTTGATGTGATGGAAAAGTTGGAAGATTGAAGAATTATTCTAGAACTAAATACGGTCTTAATCTAACACCAGAAACTCATGGATCTATATGATGGCTGGGGCGAGTAATGATTCATGTCGTTTTAGAATTGGGATGAGGGAAGAACGGAGTTACAAACTAATCTTGATTAGAAAATACAGTAGAAGCTAAAATCGAGAGTCCTGATTGGTTAAAAAAAAATAATTGTACCTGAGCACTTCAGCACCTGAGCTGTAGAAGTTTTCAGGTTACGTGTGCTGCAGATGAGCCTATCATGAAGTCTTCGTGTCGCACGGTAGCTCTGACTCTAAAGCCTGCAGGTTCACGTTATACAAATCGATCGTTGCCGATCTGAATGGATGAAGGGCGACTGGAGAGCGCTCGTCTGCTCACGGAAGTCCCAACTGCTCTCACGGAGAGATAGATCGATACCAATTGCGATTAGATGGGTTAATTAAAAATGTGATAAAAATTGGACACCAATTAAATTTGAAGTAGGGAATGGTTGGTTTTATAATAAATTGTGATAATCATACTATCTATCTAATGACCTGATATTTTTAGTTAATATGAGAAGTGTCCAATTAATATAGGTAGTTTAACACATGGATAGATATAAATTATACATACGAACAAATTAATTAATTATAAATGGTGCTTAAAAAAATAGGTGTACCGCATCGAACCATTCATCATGTAGTGATCATTGTTTTGTTGTGGAATATAATCTTGTTGATCGCCGTAATTAGGCCCAGCAAAGTTCACGTCAAAGATGTTTTGATTAAGGGCTAAATCGAACAGGCTAGAGGACGTTTTTTTATTCTCTCCACCGTAAGTGTTGGTCTGGGATTTTCAATCTACAAACCATCTGTGCAATGATTCTTCAATTTTACTCCTGTAGCAAATATGCGATGTTGCATTGATTTGAACCTAATTGATCTAAATAAAATAAGGAACGAAAATAAGATGATATATAATTACCAGTATTCATTTGAATAAATCACGAAAGAGAAAAAATACCGATCAAACATGCTGTCGATGGGAGATTAGAACAGAGGGCAACTGGCCAGCCTGGCTTCCGTTCCCAATATTTGAAGAAATCGCAAGAGAGAAAACAAAATTACCAATCCAACATGGCATCGATGGGTGATTAGATTCAACGGCAACCGGAGCCTGGCTTTCGTTTCCTGATTAACTTTTCTCGAGTGTGTTTGTATTCACGATGAGATAACGGTGCATGTAAAGATGAGATAGAATACATAATGCAAACCTAGATTACAGGGATTTTAAAAGGTGGCCCCACCATGTTGTTAAGAATAATGATCTACGGTAGTTAATATATATGATTGATCTAAAAGACGGCTATATCTCTCTGGTTAACGTGAGAGCTCGTATTTTCTCGAGTGTGTTTGTATTCACGATGAGATGACGGTACATGTAAAGATGAGATAGAAAACATAATGCAAACCTAGATTACAGGGATTTTAAAAGGTGGCCCCACCATGTTGTTAAGAATAATGATCTATGATAGTTAATATATATGATTGATCTAATCGACGGCTAGATCTTTCTGGTTAACATGAGAGCTCGTAGAAAGTGCCCGATTAGTATAGGTATAGATTTAATGATCATCTATACAGTATCGCTGATAAGTTAAGTATGATAGATGGAGCAAAACAACAACAGTACTAGTCAGGAAGGAAATAATACTAGTAATGGTGCCACTGGATCAATGGTACCACGTCCAAGTAATCAGGACCCTTGGGCTAACTTACTCACAAATATATTGGGCAAGCAACATGAAACCCAGCAACGACAGATGGAGATTTTAGAACGCATTACTAAAAGCGATGCTAACCGGAATGGACTCGGGGAATTTCAGAAATTAAAGCCACCAACATTTTTAGGAACAGCCAATCCACTTGAAGCAGAAAATTGGATAGTAGCAATGCAAAGGCATTTGAAGCAATGGGTTGTACACATAAAGAAAGGGTTACATAAGCTACCTATACGCTTCAGTCTAGTGCTTTTGAATGGTGGAATGCTCACAAAAAGTCATATTCCGAAGGTATCTCTATTACATGGGAATTATTTAAGGAAGCTTTCTACAAGAAATATTTTCCAGAAAGTGTGAAGAGAATGAAGGAGAAGGAATTTCTAGAGCTTAAGCAAGGTAATAAATCTGTAGCAGAATATGAAATAGAATTTTCGAGACTTGCAAGATTTGCTCCTGAATTTGTGCAAACGGATAATTTTAAAGCTCGATGATTTGAAAGTGGATTGCGTCAACCTCTCAAAAGGCACGTTGAAGCCTTTGAATTAACCATATTCAGGGAGGTAGTAAGTAAAGCACAATTTCTTGAGATGGGGTATCATGAATAAAGAAAAGAACACAGACAACCCCAAAAGAAATTCAAGACCAATAATCAACAAAATCAGTGAAGATACCGTGGAAACTACCCTGGACAAATGCAGAGGGAATCTTTAGAAAATCAAGGAAGAAAATGTCCAATATGCCAAGGTAGCCATGTTCCATCAATTTGTCCTAATCGCTGGGGAAGGTGCTTTGAGTGTGGAGAACCAGGACATACTAGGTATCTTTGTCCTCTGTTATGGAAGGGTAAAAATCGAGTTAGTTCAACTACTCAGCCAAATACTAAAGTATTGACTCCAGTACCATCGCCTTATTTACCTGGACCATCTTCAGCAAATAATCATGGGCCACACCAAGGAAAGCCACTTGCAAATACTAATACTACACAAGGAATACGGTCGAATAATTCACAAGGTGGAAATCGTGTCGGGTATACAACTTAACTAAGAGTGCAGCTGAAGAATACAACACCATGGTTACAGGTAATGTCTTAATCTGCTATCATCTTGGTAAAGTTTTATTTGATTCCGGTGCCACACATTCGTTTATCTCCACCAACTTTCTCAGAAAATACACCATCCCTACTAGTCAGCTGAAAGAAAGAATTTGCATAGAAACTCCTTGGATAGCCAAATAACTAATTAAATTTGCAAATTTTGTCCAATTACTATTGATGAATGGGAATTAACTGCTGACCTCATACCCTTGGATATTCATGATTTTGATATTATACTTGGTATGGATTGGTTATGTAAGAACAAAGCAAATATTGATTGCCATGGAAAACAGATTACACTTAAACCATGGGATCAAAACCAAATTATTTACCATGGAGATCAAAACCATTTACCAAGACATTTAGTGGCAGAAATCATGAGAAAGGAAGCTAGTTGGGAAGGAATACCAGTTGCGAATGAATTCCCAGATGTTTTTCCAGCTGAATTACCAGGGTTACCACCAGATCGAGAGATTGAATTTGGTATTGAAATAGCACCAGGAACTTCTCCGATTTATAAGGCACCCTATCAAATGGCACCGGTGGAGCTAAAGGAACTAAAGGTACAATTAAAAAAATTAGAAGATAAAGGATTTATTCATCCTAGTGTCTCCCCGTGGGGTGCCCCTGTTTTATTTGTCAGGAAAAAGGATGGAAGTAATTATGCACGGATTATCGAGAATTGAATAAGGTGACTATCAAAAATAAATATCCTTTACCATGGATAGATGATCTATTTGATCAATTACAAGGATCTCGGGTTTTCTCAAAAATTGATCTTCAATCAGGCTACCATCAACTAAAGATTAAACCTAGTGATATACCCAAGACTGCTTTCCGTGCACGCTAGGGACACTATGAATATCTAGTAATGCCATTTGGTTTGACTAATGCACTGGCAGCTTTTATGGATTTAATGAATCATATATTAAAGCCTTATCTTGATCAATTTGTAATGGTATTCATAGATGATATTTTGATATATTCCAAGACGAAGGAAGATCATGCAAATCATTTAAGAATAGTACTACAAACATTGCGAGATCATAAACTATCTGCCAAATTAAAGAAATGTGATTTTTGGATGGATAAAGTATCTTTCCTTGGTCATGTTATTTCGGGTGAAGGTATATCAGTGGATCCTGAAAAGGTCAAAACCGTCTCAGAGTGGAAAAGGCCCTCATCGGTAACCGAGATACGAAGTTTTCTTGGATTGGCGGGATATTACTGTCGATTTATTAGTAACTTCGCTAGAATTGCAGCTCCTCTAACCCGGTTAACACAAAAGGGATCACAAACCCTTAGGAAGACATCAGCCTCTTTGTTCTTTTGTGTTCTCAGCATTGCAGCCTCCTTGATCTGAAGCTCCATCCATGGTAAGCACCATAGATCTCACTTTTCGCTCACGCCTGGCCCCTTCCTGAAGGTTTCTTGCCCCTGCCTCCTTGCTCTGCAACATGGCTCAATTGGAGATGTGGTAAGTAACTTGAAAAACAACTTCAATTGGATCATTATGAAGTATATTTTAAGGACAAGCTCTCCTCAATTTCCAGATCGACCACATATAGTACTGCAGCGATCCCTACAGCAATGAGCCTACTAGCCATCTTACTGAATTTGATTAGCCAGGCACCCATTAGATTTTGCATTCAGTTTGGTGTACCATAGGCAAAAAGGAGACAATTCAAAATATTCCACACAAACCTAGCTAAATGGCGATGGAAAAACAGACAATGAATTGTTTCTTTCTCGTTACAGAACTGACATTTGTTGTTACCTTTTCTCCATTCCTTTTTAATTAGGTTATATTCAGTCAGGACATTGTTTATACAAGCTAACCAAGTGAACACTTTGATTTTCACTGGAATCTTAAATTTGCACATATTTTAGAAGGGATATCTACTTTCCTATCGCTGACAATGAAATTTGGCAATAGGCCAAATTTATAGAAATTTTGGATCAAATTTGGAATAAACTGGAGCTTTCCCGTGGAGGCCGGTCGTACCGGAGGGTGACCTGCGGTCAGACCGCAGGTGGTCCGTTGGTTGGACCGACAACCCCAAGTCTGAGTTTAATTAAGGTTGTTCTTGTCTTTCCTTGCCTAGGCACGAGGTTTCTTTCGTCCTAATTAAACTCAAACCTAATAGAACGTGGAGAAGGCCTGTGGAGATAAGACCAACTACTTTATAAGGGCTATGGCTGATTCGATTGAACCCCCAACCCCAACACTCGACAATAAATCGAATCATTCTATTACCTGTACTTTCAACATCTACCTAATTCCCTACATTTCCCATATTTATTGATTTGCATTGTAAATCGTCGATCTTCACTGTTAGAGTGTAATGTTCTTTCTAAATTTGTCCCATAAACCTTCCGAATCGCCCACAAGACGGGTGTTTAGTCTAATTTGATTGAAATTGTTTGAGAGGCTAATTTGATGTGATATCCTGGCACAATTAGGATGTGACCTATGTAGCTCATGAGTGTTGTGTGCACTTGATTAGTACCACCTGAGCAAGAGTGGAACCAACTTATAAGATCTTGTCCCTTCAGCCATATCACTTCCGGCTTAACCATTTACGCAAAGCGAGAATGAAAGTGTAAGTGGGATGGTATGTGTAAGTGGGTCCACCCGTTGCATGGGTTGAGCTGCGCAGCGAGATTGCATGGGTGGGCTATGTGTAAATTGGGTGGTATGTGTAAGTGGATCTGCCCATTGCGTGGGTGGGCTATTACAAATGATATCAGAGCTAACCCTCACGGTTGCGCCTATGGGTTCGTGTGCGAGCAGGTGACGCATGACGTATGTGGGCTCTGTGTGAAGCACATGGCATGGCATAGGTGCGTTCCTAGACATTTGCCTATATGCAAGTTGGACCAATATGGATGCAAGGTCCTTTGAGGGGGAGGGGGGTGTGCCATCCTAGCCCAATTAGGATGTGCCGTATGTGGCCCAACTTATAAGGCCCTATTACTGCAACCATATCACTTCTGGATAAACCATTTTACACGAAGCGAAGACAAAACTGTAAATGAGGTAGTATGTGTAAGTGAGCTCACCAGTTGGATGAGCTGGAACGTGTGGTTCTGGAAGATGGGCTATTACATCTTATCTCTAAGTCGACTTCGCTGTTAGGTTTTAATCTTTTATAAACACATCTTGTTCGGGTGCTTTTCTAAATCGAGGTGGATGGCTCCGTTAATACCGCAAAACTTTAGGTGAGTCTGTGTCGGCCGGGGAAGGTGCCAACACCTATATATTCATTGCATGATGAACCGATTTAACTGAAAAAACCCATTTTTGGTGAGTATCCAAACCAGCTTATACGTTATATTTGTTAGTTTGATTCTTTTGCAACTCCACTTGTTCTTTTTCCGTTTTACAGCTCTCTCGCCAACCAAAGCTCTTCTAAATCTAAAAATCTCCCAACCTTCAGTAATCACTTTAGCCACATACACTTTTTTCTTATTTTGTTTTACAGAATAAAGTTCCTTTCCCATCCCCACTTATTGTTTTACAATATTTAAAAAAAAAACTTCCTTGATTTTCATTTGGCCAAACAAAAGATGTGAGTCACCAGCTCTATGTTTGACCTGAGATAGAGTTTCTTGTTCCAAATATTTGTTATAATTTGTTCCTGCCATAATCCTTGTTCATTTTCCAATTTCCACAACAATTTCAATAATAGGGCAATATTTATTACTTCTAGATCAAGTACCCAACCCCCCTTGGTCAGGCCCATTGTACCAATTAGGCGATAATTTATAATCCCCTAATCCTCTTGCCACGCAAACCCAGCGCTAAAGCAGTCCATCCTTTTTTCCACCCGGTGAGGTAATGTATAGAATAATAACATGTAAAGAGAGATGCTGCTTAAGCTAGCATTAGTCAAAGTCAATCTACCTCCTATTGCCAAAAGTTTTCCTTGCCAACAGTCCAGTTTACCTCCCATTTTGTCTTTTGTAGGGTTTTCAATCCTTGTTTTGTATCCTCTTTTGTTAAAAGGATCCCTAGATATTTCATAGGGAAATCCGCTTTCTTACATCTTAAGATAGAACTAAGAAGATTTTCCTTTTCCTCAGATAACCCAACACTGTATAGATCACTTTTATGGAAATTAATTTTAACGCTAACATTTATTCGAACAAACACAATTCTTATCATTCTGTACTGAATCCTCTAAAATAAGGATTGTATTATCTGCATATTGTAAAATCAACCAACACCCCCCCCCAAACGCCAATCTATGTCTTGAAACCCCAATCTAGTTATTACGCGATGTCTTTCAGCATTACTCATCATGATTGTATGTGCCTCCGTAGATAAATCAAACAACATGGGAGACAAAGGTGTCGACATTTTAGATCACGACTATGGTATTTCCATGGTATGAGGAACGCTGGTACCAGGGTATATGCAAGATTGAGGTAACCGAGACATAGACAAGGATTTTTATATAGGTTTGGGCCCCTGATTCATCAGAATCAGGTAATTTCCCTACTCATGTTGGCCGAAGCTGATATTGCTCTTATTCATCAGAATCACACAAGTACAATATTTGGAAAAACCTATCTAGTCGTCTACGACTTGGTGCATGGAACATCAACACGTAGTCAACGATGGGGTAGTCTTTCTCCTCGAATACATACTCAACGAAATCAGAGATAGCACTAGATACCTCTTGTCAGCATCCGTAGGCGCCAGATGGGGTATATCTAAGCTTATCTCTGATATCGATGTTGGGCGGCGTGTATTGGTGTCTATTCTAACTGTTCCATGCCCCCTCTCCGCCTTGGGGTCTTGTACTTATACCCATAGATGTCCGCTTGTCTAAATAGAACTAGGGAGACCAGTATGGTATATAATCCGAGTAGTCCTTATAGTTTCCATGTAGAACTCTACTTGTCCATCCTTATCCGGAACTCCTTCTATACATGAGGTACGATTCCGTATAAGACTTGGTATATGGTGGGCCCCACCGAGCTTAATCGACTACTATCGAGTATGTGTTATATATCCATAACCCTGACAAAAGGGTATTGTTGTCTTAATCCTTTCTGAGTTTGAAATATGGACCCTCTACCTCAATAAGCTTCGCACACACCTACCTTTTCTCATTACTCCCATCACCCTATCATTCCATTTATCAGGAAATCCTTTTGCTTGTAACATTTGATATACAATAGACCATTTTATCTTGTGATATGCCTTTTCAAAGCACCTTTAAACAAAATACATGTTTTTTTTAGCTATGAAGATAGTTCGGAATTTCATGAATAACTACTACACACACCATAATATATCTTTGCTTCAAGAAAGCAGTTTAATTTTTGCAATTAAGTAGTGAATCACTTCAGCAAGCCTGTTGATCATTGTTTTTGTGATAATCTTGAAACTGACATTTAAAAGGCATAATGTTTAAATTTTGTATTTGTATTACCTCCTTACATTTTAGCACCAAGGTAGTCACTCCATGATTTAGCCTATTAATATCCAATAGAGCAGCATGGAAATCATCTACCATCTTCTTCAAGTCCTCTTTTATTAAATCCCACAATTTCTTGTAAAATTTGACAGGGAAACCACCAGGGCCATTTCAAAAAGAGTAAAGCGTATTTCTGGTCCTTAAACTTGTTCGCCTGTATTATCAAGATCCCCAAACTCTCAAAATACACTTTCACATCCCCGAACTTGTTAAACATTTGTTATTCTGGTCCCAAGTTACCACAACCCCTCTAGGATCATACATTGTGCTTATATGGCATGCCACATGGACATTGCGGTCCCAAAAATTTATTTTTCTTTATTTTTCTTCCCTTCTACGTTTCCCTTCTCTTTTTTTGCTCTTTTTCCGCCATGAATGGGAAGGAAGAAGAGAAGAAAAAGGAGGAAAAAAAAGATAAAGAAAGTAAGTCAACGTCCATATGGCCCACTACATGATCCCGCAGAGGTTTTGGCAATTTGGGACCAGAATGAAAAACTTTGACAAGTTCGGAAACCCAAAAATACATTTTGAGAATTCGGGGACCTAGATGACACATACGAACCAACAGTGCAATTTACTCTGTCAAAAACATCTTCTTCTTTTTTTGCTTTCCTCCATACTGGATCATTACTCCCAGATTTATTTTCATTGAGGTGTGTTCTGGGCACCCAAACAAGTTTTCTATAAAACTCTGTGATATACTTCAACATGTTCTCCTGCCCTTTAATTATCACTACTTCCTGTGCCACATATGTTATTGTGTCTTTCCTTTTTCCACCATTAGCTTTGCCATGATAATACTTGGTGTTATTGTCCCCCTTCTAATAGCTCTTTTTCTTTACTCCTTTCAAATCATTTTATTTCCTCTTCCCTCATTAATATTTTTAACTTTCCTTCCAATTATCTTCAAAGTTCCCTTTCAGTTAAAGACATCCCCTGAATTTCACGTGACCTATCTAGAGGTGTCAGTGTTTTGGGATACCTGTTTGTGACAACCTTCGCCATTGGCTCATGATCTCCCAGCATGGCCTTATCTGAGCCTTGTGTCTCAGCTTGCGAAGCTGATCAAGCTCATGTTGTTGGTGTCGATGATGATGAACTGTAGTCTTCGAGTGGAGTTGTTGAGCCCCCTAGATTGATTCCTGCAATTGTTACTTCGGCGCTAGGGCTTTCTCCTTCAACACTGGCACCTATACATTTGCACGTTGTGGTAGTCGCTGATGCCCCCCCCCCCCCCCCTAATAGCCAACACCCAGCAAATCGTGCGGCTGTAGTGGTGGAGGGCCTCTTCCCTAGCCCGATGCACCTCCTCCACCTCGATACACATTCCATTGGAAGGGAAGGTGGCATGGGATGTCACCTGTTTGATCGGAATATGTCCGCCATTGGAGCTTTCCCCACCACCTTCACCACCATTGTAAAACCTTGCGAGTCTCCCATCCCCATACCCATCCCCTTCCATCTCCGATGTCTCCCCTGCAACACCTTCTCTCGGCCACTTCATTCCTCCACCCAAACTCGCATTGCTCTAGCCTCCGGAGATGCTGGAAACTGTTTTGAGAAGTGGCAATAGTGATTCTAGGGCAAGCCACGACTTGAGGAGATCAGGAAAGAATGTGGGATAGGTAGCAGTGCACCAGGCATGATAGCTCTCACCTTACCGTGTCGGATCCCCATTACTCCCTGGACACAATCACCGTGGCCAGGCCCCTTGTGCTTTAGTGTCGCCTCTAGGGTTTTGCCTAACTAGTTGAGTTATCCTCACTTTGTGTGTATTATTAAATCATAAAAAAATTATACTCCCTCTCTCCCACTAAATAAGGCACGATCGAATTTATCACGGTCTCCAAAACTAATCTTTTACTTTAAATTTCTCTTATACTAATGTTTGAAGAAACAAAATCATAATCATAGGAAAGTAAATTCAAATGTCAATCCAATGATATTATTTTCATCAAATAAAATTTAAGTTATAATAAAATAGTTATTGGTCAAATATTTAAAGTGTTGAATATTAAAATACATATATGCCTTATTTAGTGGGTTGGAGTGAGTAATTAATAATCAAAACCAAATAAGCTGGAGCTTCATTAATTCTGGTTTTAATAAATCCATATATTTTGTGCTAGAAGATCAATAGATTGGATAGATGGACATTGTTGATTTAATGTTTTTAACTAATGTGAGAATTTATTGCTTCTTTAGGATTAATTTTGGGGCTTATAGGTTCTGTTTATAGGAGAGACTCTAATTAGATATTAATACAAAGATGAGGGGTCCAACTTACCTTGTGAGCAACCAAAAGGCCAAAAGCCTCCTAAGCTTGCTGGTACTAATTGGGAAGTGCATCTCTAGTTGTTTTTTTTTATCAAAGTGCATCTCTATTTGTTATTGGAGTTACTGATGTTATCATTTGCTTAAGAAAATCTTGTAGGAAAAGTCGTGAGGCTTCGGGGAGAGTTAGATGTACACATTCTCCTAACACCAAAGAATCCACCATCTTGCATCGTATGGCACCACATTATTTTCAATTTATTGCATTAACTACTTTCACCGTACTTGCCAAGCTAGCGTACCATGAGCGCACTTTAGTCTGTAAAAACACCTCATAATTAAACTTTATATTTCTCTGCAAGGATATATTGTTGACGCTCTACCGTATGGTACCATTAGCTAGCTAGTGTTTTGCCTGCAAGCACAGTGTGATGACCGTGATGCTGTTCTTCTCAACCTCACTCTCAATATAACTTGTGAAATTACGTGCAAACACTGTGAAGAGCTCCTCACGTATGCCTTCCCCGAAATGGCTCTCAATCAGGGACTCCATTGCCGCCCTTAGGCTTGCAGACATGCTCTGTCCCACAGTGTGAGTGGCTGAAATGCCCACTGCTTGCTCCGAGTCATCCATGGCGTTCCCATCTATCTCGAAGAGTTGGATGTCACTTATGTCAAGCAGCTTGCACTGCTGCACCAGCTGCTTTAGCTCGTCAGCTGAAGGGCAGTAGAATGGTATGTTGAAAGAGTCCAGCTTCTCCTTGGCAACACGACCCTATTTATGCAAATGCAAATTAATTAAACACGAATTAAGAGAATAGATTTTCCACGTATGAGTGTTTGACTTTATAACATCGTTGGTTTCTATTGCCCTTCAAACTAAAAGCAATGTACAGGTAATTAATTTAAGCCCAATATATACTATTTGGACAAACAAAAACATTCAATTAGGTAGCTTCTGGAAAAGAATATATATATTTGTTTTCTGCAGCGCACATATATATATATATATATATATATATATGTTCATATTTTTGCACGTTTCCTTTACGCTGTCAAACTTTCGAAAGCCCTAACAAGCAAAATTTCATATTTGTATAATAAAACCAACTGGGTATAACTATCCAATGAACTAGGTAATTCCCCGCGGCTTTGCTGCGGGCCGGGCTTGATAGATGACTTATGCATAATTTTTTTTACTCAAACAATGACGACGAAATGGGAAATTAAGTGCCTTCTAAAGATCATAATATTAGTTTACAGGGATGCATTACATCTATATTCAGCTAACGGATACGATTGTCCTTTACAGTTCATATTGACACCAAACATGCGAGCTATGGTATATATGCAGCTGTAATGAGTAGAGAAAACAGGTTGCAGGTCAAAATATTTTGATACTTTAAAAATAACATAAACAGTTTCAAACATTTAACCCCCATTTCAGTCAAAATATTCAATTATGTAGAACATCTAAGAGCAAGACTTGGATGAGTAAGGAAAAAATATGCACAAATCAAAGAAGGTAGTGGATTCTAAAATAAATAAATACATAAATAAATAGATAAAAACAATGGAAGGGTTGTAAAGAGATTATGGTGGCATACCTGTACACTCCTAACCCATGATTGGTCAATTGATCTATTCCATTGAAACGTATCGTATCATGATTCATAAAAACCAAGCACACAGATAATACAAACTTATGGTCCTATAGAATTACTTGGAGAGTATACTCGCGCCCTTGACCAAACTGAGAACACAAAATGCTTTGATAGTACATCTCTTTCTAATAAAATCCAAACATGATAAACGAAAATATCATCACATCTCGAAACAACATAAGGTTTCTTGGATGGTGGAAGAGGCCATCAATAGTCATCAATAGATCGATGTGTTCGAGAGGGATGAGAAAGCATGCGGAAGATTTAGGAATGAAACAGTAATATAGGATCCATGGGTTGCAGGGTTGGTATGGAAAGTAATGGTGGTGATTAAAGCCATGAAGCCTCCGTCAGTTACTCATATCACTATATATCAGTCATTGAAGGTGAGGACCGTTGGCGGTAGCAGAAACGTACGCCAAACAATGGTTTCATTGTGCAGGAGGACGGGGAGATGCGCATGGAGATAGTAATACTGCAAAAGGTGTGTCTTGAGCGTGGAGACGTATGGATTGGCTTTGATTACACCTGTTGGTTTCTACTGAATAATATAAAAGACATACTCCATCTGTCCCATAATATAAGGGATTTTGAGTTTTTGCTTGCAACGTTTGACCACTCGTCTTATTCAAAATTTTTTGAAATTATTGTTTATTTTATTTGTGAATTACTTTATTATCTACATTACTTTATGCACAACTTTTCTTTTTTTATATTTGCAAAAAAAAAGTTGAATAAGACGAGTGATCAAACATTGCAAGAAAAACTCAGAATCCCTTATATTGTGGGACGGAGGGAGTACATCACTAATGGGCGGCATGGTTTTGGATGCAAGGGGGCCGTGCGACCGTGATGATTATTGGACGGGCCATCAATACATCCACCTAACTCGGGCTAGGTCGATAAACACAGTCCGCTAAACTGATCAGCGACTCAGGAGATAGCGTATGCTATCAAACAGCTCAGATCAGAGAAGGACCAGCGATCCAACGGCTAAGATATACAGATGACGTGGCTGCACCAGAGGCTGCTTTATAGCAATAATTGCTAGTAGTGGATACCAACTATATAGGAAGAAGGGATTGGGAGCCTTCCAAACCGAATGATCAGATTGTTTCTGCTACTATTTGTACTAGTAGTAGTAGAAGACACAACTATCAACAGTAACAAATGTTAAATGGTCAACTTTACTCGAAACAACAAATATTTTTATTTCCCATATATATGTTTATACTTTTAAGCATTTCTCGTGTGTCATGCACAAGAATATTTTAACATGATTCAAACTTTAGAATAAGTACCAAAATAAGTAACATGCTAGCTATTTTCACTAAAGCTTTGATAAGTACCAAAATACAATTCAAACTTTAGAATAAGTATCTATAGTGCTTCTTTTAATAATACGGGAGTAGGTAAACCAGGAGATTAATTACTTTTTCTATCAAAGAATATCATTATGGTTTAAACCATAATGTGGTATACTCTTGTCATTTGCATTATACCTCAGCAACAAGAGTGCGTAGCCCCTGTGACAGCAACTCGAATAAGATGGTCGTCCCTCCTGCATTGAGCACATCTTTGCTCTTTCTCCCAGCAACTGTCAGGACCATCCGGCCTCCGGGCACAATCTCCATGCATCTCATCTGGAGAAACCGTGAGAAGTCCTTCTCAAACTGTTTTTGGTAGAGCTTTGCCACTTATAGTGGTGTAGTCGCTCCTATGTGAATGTTCCCCTCATTCATGCTGCCATTAAGATGCTCAGGAACCTATCCAAACAGCCAACGTCGCCAGTGAGCTCAAAGTTCCAAAGGTCAATAACTTAGTGTCCTAATTTTAAGCTTATGCAATGAGACATATATAAAAAAGCCTCACCTAAGAGAGCCACATGACGCTCATGGAGGAATGGAAGAGATGGACGCTGTTGTAAGGGAAGAGTCTAGTGCAGAAGGAACCTGGTAGACCTGCGATAAAGTGTGGGGGAGGTTGTAACCCTTTGCAAGCGCAATCTTGTGTTATCAACTGCTCGAACTGCTCTAGTGATTGGAAGATGTGGTCGAAGTCATTGCTAGATAGATCATTGAGGAAGAACTAGATCTCCATGGGGCTCTCCTTGATAGTGTTGTTATGCTCCTGGCATATTGTGGTGATCATCTCAGAGATGAAGAGAAGTGTGTTTGCACCGAAGGAGCAACCAAGGTCAGCAATGACCATTGATTGAGGATGAAGATCTATGCACACTTCCCGTACAGCTTTCTCAACTATTGGTTTGGTAGCAAGAACAGCTCTTTTCTAGACAGACATGGAAAATATAAAAATTATGGTCAAACAAATACTCCACTTGTCATGTGCCAACTTCGGTAGGCCCGTGGATTTGGTACATGCCTTTAATTAATTCAAAGTCCTGCTAGTATTTACACATCAACAAGTAATTTTAGTGGTTAATTTCTCTATGCTCTATATACTACCGAGTAGATGCATGAAATCTACAGTACTGCTCGAGATAGAATTTACAATTAATAATTTTACAACATATGTTTAATTTGTAATGAAGCAATAATTTCAAGAACTTGAATGGAAGAAAGGTAGAGAGTTGGTACAAACTTGCATCCTTAAATTCTCGGCATAACTGAACTCATCGTCCCCTTTCATCATGTGGAAATCGCGCTCGATCTTCATGGCTGCAAGATGCTTTGGCTAGAAGCTTAATTCCCTGTATATGTTCCTATCTGCTGCCTAGACAACAACAGTGATATGTGTGGAGTATATGAGAGCTCACGAGAGATTATTTCTTCCTTTTATAGAGAAACCGGATACATGCATGTCCGATTTCAAGCAAGAAAATAAAACTGTATCGATGATAGTTATTCATTCCAAATCAGGGTGCTTGATTCTGGGGTCATAATATACATTGTCCTCGGCGATTGCCTCTTGTTATGTACATAATAGATTTTGCAACTTGTAAAGTCAATCAGTTGATAGTTTGGGGTTATACTATGGGGATGCATTTAAGGTGGGTCTTGGAAAATTTCTCACGTCCAGTTTGGTGCTCATACAAATGGATTTGTTGAAACAAGAGTTAGGGATCACGTATGTGGAAGAAAAAAAATTTCATTTTTCTCCAACTGAACTATTTCAATGCATCACTTAACCCCCAAAGTTTTTTTCACTCATTTTACACCAAGAATTATTAAAAATGATTCACTTTGCTCTCTATCGATATTTCTCTTTTTGTTCTTCTAGAGCAATGAAATTTAGTATGATTGATAGATGCGCTATAACTTACCTCTCTTTTTTTTACAATTTTTTATCACCGTTTATATAGATCATGAAAAAAATTGATAATATTTGGAAATTTTGATAATGGTGTTATCTACGGCTCTACAAAGTTTTAGCTTAAGATAAGACTCATAAAAGTGAAACAAATCATAGAAATGCTATTAAGAATTAAAGTGAATAATTTTTTAATTGTATAGGGGTAAAATGAGCCAAAAGATTGTTTAGGGTCCAATGAAATAGTTTGGGGGAGTAAAATAGACTTTTTTTTCTATGTGAAATGGAAGAAACGGTGATGGGTTCCTTTGAAACATTCATTCAAGAATGTAGAGGAATTTTTCACGTGGTACTCATTCGAATAAATCCTACTGAATGATCCACATAGGCATCATTCCTTTATATTAAATTTCTCTAGTTTCTCCTTCAAATTATCCAATCCAAAGAAGCCATTTCTTATCTTTTCCTAAGATAGCAATGTGTATCTTTTCATGGTCATGATCTCGGTGATGTTTTTCGAAAGATATATAGATTCAACTTTTTTAAAAAATTGAATCCAATTAGAAGATATGTAATTACATCAAATACAAAATTCTCAGACCATGAGATTTAGACGAACTAAAGTTCACTAAAATCTTCACAATATTCCCTTCAATATGGCATCGACAATATTTTCTATCAATATTTATTTTAGTATGGCCATTCACTAATGTTAAATTAAATAGCTTGACACAAGCGAACAATTATAATAAAAGAAATATTATAATGAAAAATGTACTGACCATATTATAGAAAACTTTGCAAGAAAACATTTGATACCTCAATCAAACTTAAAGTAAATTTTCTACAGATTTTTAAATTTTAGTTATGTTATGTTTTTACATGCGGATGGAGACATGTGTAGAGTATGTTACAAGTTTCTGAGAGAAGTGAAATCAAAATAGCATACGTTCCATAGTTAAGTGCTTTATAGGTGAGATATAGTGAGGCTAAATATATATGAAATGGGATGTCCCGGGTTCAAAAACTGTACGTGCGTCTAAGATTATATATGATGGCTTTGTGACTTGCGATCGTGTGTAATGACTCCTAAAATGTAAAAAAAAAAAGGCTTTTCTTGTGGCTAAATAATTTAAGAAGTGGGTATTCATTTTCCCTGAAGGTTTCTTATCACCAATTTCTACATGCCATGAGCTGCAGCCGGTTCGCTAAACGCATGTTAATGGGTTATCGGTCGACCACATATGCACAAACATTTTCTGTACTCGTGGCACTTCCGGTATATATTTACCATATAGAATTTCTGAATGCGAGTGTTATTCCCAAGCGTGAGTGCTGTGGTTAAGGGCATATCTGAAAAACAAGTAGTAACAACAATGTTTGTGTCTGGTCTGGAGCTTGGAGCTTTGTGACAAGCATTTCATTTTTCCACAAAAGAGATATACTTTTATATTCACAAATTGCGTGCACGCTAGATTTAGATTCTAATCTAAACCAGTGTGCTTAATTCCGGAGCATTGCCAACGGTTGCAATTGCTTTCAAACCCTAAACGTGATCAAATCTTACACGTCAAACCAATTAAAGCACGTTTTAAACGTTTCCGGGGTCCACACAATAGTGCTCTAACGATTTCCAGCTACAACACGATACAACACCAACTTTCTTTTTTTTTCTTACATTGGCACGTCGTGTATAACAATAAAAAGTTCGTAAGGTACGATGAATATGTCCATCTCGTCTTTTATAACAGACACCATTGACCAGTGTAATTTTATTTTTACTAAAAAATATTTTAAATTGTAGTACTGTAAGGAATGCCAGTTATATTTATCATGCATAGTACTCTGTATTATTTTGATAATCCGACATTGTTCTAAATATTTGTAAATCTTTTAAAAAATAAGAGCGGTCAAAGTTTATACATCAGCATATCTAGTGACAGGTAAAAGAGCACGGAGAGAGTAATTACCACCACTAAAGAAACCACCACACTAAAGTCTCTATTGCCCAATTGACTACCCACTTTTACAGAGCGATAGAGACATCATCTATATCTTCGGAAAAACTAATACGCGCGCGCCGCCGGCGCACGCGCGTTTCGGGCCCAGAAGTCCCAGCACCACTGCGCCAGCGCGAGCGCGTCTCTCCACTTTTTTTTCGTTTTTTTTTTCATTTTCTTTCCATCTTCTTTCCTTTTTTTCCACTTTTTTTTATTTTTTTATCTTCAGCATGTTTTGAGTTTGAAAGTTTTTAATTTTTGAGTTGAAAATTTTCAAATCTGAACTTGCAAGTTTTCAAATCTCGAGTTGAAAGTTTCAAATCTCGATTTGAAAATTTTCAAGTTTTTCAAGATTTGAAAGTTTTCGAATCTCGAGTTGAAAGTTTTCAAATTTCAAATTGAAAGTTTTCAAATTTTTCAAATCTGGACTTCAAAGTTTTTGAATCTCGATTCTCGAGTTGAAAGTTTTCGAATCTGAGTTGAAAGTTTTTAAATCTCAATTTGAAAGTTTTCAAATCTGAGTTGAAAGTTTTTAAATATCAAGTTGAAAGTTTTCAAATTTAAGTTGAAAGTTTTTAAAATTTGACTTTAAAATTTAAAACTTAAATTGAAAGTTCTCAAATCTAACTTAAAAAATTTTTAATCTGTAAGTAAAAAAATCTCCAAAAAATCACCAGAATCTTCCTAATTACTATTATTAGTGTTAATTATATTAACTAATTTAGTTAGTTATGAGTAAACTAAAGAGAAGTGAGAATGCTCGCTGCTGGCGCGCACCCGTATCTTGATCAATGCAACGACTTACATGGCATGCGACAAACCTAGCCTTCGTTTTTTTTCTGTAAGTTATGATAACATCTCCTGGAGAAAATTTTGACACGTCAGATTATTTGATTTAAGTAAAGAATGCTGTAATTTCTAAGCTTGACTTTATGCTACACCGTTTGTTGGCAAAATCGTGACAAGAAGGACCTCCTGGCTTTTATTTCTTCTTGTTGCTCCATATGTTACTGCTGATTTTGTTCTCCTGAAATTAAAATTCATACCCAGATTGTACCTGAACAGGTTCACATAACTGACAAAGCCAGTTCAAACCCACATTGGCCAAGTTAGTTTAAAAAATTCAGCATAAATTCAAAATTTTGAGAAATATTGTTTGATTTTTACTGATTTTAGCTAGCTTGATGGTACCGGGTTGTATACATCTCTAGTTGCAGATATTGGATGTTTTTATTTGCTTAAAGAATCTTAGAGGAAATGTGTCTGGGCCTCAGGGAAAGTTAGATGATGGGTTTGCATGCTGACATGGTCAGTTTGCACGCATGGCATCTCCTAGCTACTAACACAAAGGGCTCATAAACCTGCCATGTTGTTAAACCACCGGTCAGACTGCATAAATTTCAAGGGTTAATTTGATCCATGCCATTACAAATATGGCATATTAGGAAGATGGCATTACAATTCACGTTACCGGCTGGGTGACACTAAAAATTTCAAAAATTGGACTCATGCCACTCCCATCACTATTTACGTCCTCCTCTCTTATGTCGCCGTCGTCACCATCACAGTCCGCCCCCTAACACCACCGCTGCCACCGCCGCCGACCACCGCCGGCCGTGTGCCCGCAGCAGCTCGTGCGCCGCCTCCACCGCGGTCGCTGTCGACGTGCCCCACCACCTCCATGACACCGTCAGTGTGGAAGCTGGTGCTCAAGCAGTTCGACGACACGCTCATACGCATCCTCCTCGCCGCAGCTGTTGTGTCATTCGTGCTCGCACTCTATCATGGCACGGCGGGCGGCGAGGTCAGGGCAACCGCTGTTGTGGATCCCCTCGTCATCTTCCTCATCCTGATAGTGAACGCTGTCACCGGAGTCTGGCAGGAGAGCAATGCCAAGAAGGCGCTCGAGGCGCTGAAGGAGATCCAGTCACTACCACGGATACCATTTTCCGTGGTGGTCATTTTGAGTTTTCGCTGGTGAAAATTGGAGCCGCCACAAAGCAAAGGCCAGTGAAAATACAACATATTCACAAGCGGCCACCAGCCGCCAGCGTATATTGATTTTCACTGGCGGACGACATAACGCAGCCGCCAGTGAAAATGCTTTTGGCTGGCGGTTAGGTAAAGGCAGCCATCAGCGAAAAGAAGATTTTCACTGGTGGCCGGTTAAGACGACTGCCAGTGATGATGGATTTTGGCAAAAAAATATTAAAAAAACCGACATGCATATTTCCTTTTCTGCTTATTTCCACAGATCAAACATTCAAACATGACATACAAATCAAAGCATTTCCTTTGCTTTTTATTTCCACATATCAAACATGACATACAAATCAAAGCATCTGCATCATCTCTATTATGGAATACAGATATCGTCTACATCAAATGAATCTGCAAGAGAATGAGAAGATAATGCACAGAGAAAAATCCACATCTAGCAACCCTAGCTCCTAAGCATTCCCCAAATTCAAATCAAATGCACAAAGAAGCCGCTGCCAGATTTGGAAGTTGGGGAGTAGTTGTTGCCGCCGCGGACGGTCTCCTTCCCTCACCGCCAAGCCAGAGATAGAGGGAGGGGAGTCATCGCGCGTGGTCAAGGTCGCCGAGCCCGGTCGCCTCAAATCCGCCGCCCGGGAGCCTCTCCGCCACTAGATCCATGCTCCCGAGGACGGTCGAGAGCGGATCCGCCGCCCGGGAGCCTCTTTGCTGCCGGATCTGTGCTCCTGAGGATGGTCGACAGCGGATCCGCCGCCGGATCCGTCCTCCCGAGGACGGTTTACGGTGGATCCGCGCTCCCGGCTGGCAGTGTCGTCGTCGCCGCGGTCGTGGTTGCCCGTCGTCAGCTCCGCCACCGCCCGCCTGCCGTCGCTGCCGCCACCCCCTCCCTCTGGCTAGATCTGGGAGAGGGAGAGGGAGGGGAGGTGCTGCCAGATCGATGCCCCCCGGCCGGCAATGTCGTGGTCGTTGTCGCTGTTGGTATTTCTTACGACGTTACTAGAAATATAATTCCCAGCAATGGTGCAGAAATACTTCTGGTATATTATGGTTACAGAGTTCATCCGCAAGCGCATGGATATACCATTGTAGCATTTCACCCGAGAGTATTCCAAGGGTATCGTATTTATTTAATCCCGTGGGAAGATCATAGTAGAGAGAACCGGACTAATAATTTATATGTTACTTATAATAATCATAGTCTAAGCAGGGGTTAAGATAAATCAAAGGGTAGGATGACACACAAGTAGGGAGCTACTCATTCTCATACTAAAATATCTAAGCTAAGTGGAAAGAAAATAGAAAGAGAATCTATTCCTATACTTCTATTATATATACATTCTAGTTATCTGGTTAACTAGCTAATACCATCTATGCGATGCCCTCCTGGTACTTCGAAAAGCCACCCTGACTGCCGAGTTCCTTACGATAGCCCGTCATGACCATACAACCGGGGCTAAATATGAAGGAGTACCCTCCCCAAGAAATTAACTGAGGACTATATACACGCGCGGAGGAATACCCGTACTGAGCTGTCACCATCAGCGGCCCACCTCTCATCCGCAGCATATAACCCTAAATAATGATATCTCGTGATCTAGACACCACGCCTAAACTACCAGATACTACTCCAATATCATCGTGATGATATAGAGTAATTGCATAAGCAAACATTATACCCGTACCTATGCATCTCCCAGATAAGCTAGCAATATAATCAGTATAACATGAACATAATGTAAAGTTGTCATTCATATACTCGGAAAGTATTTTAATACCATAAATGTATAAAGAAAAGTATTCTAATAAAATTACAAAGCTTACAAAAGAGGAAAGGGAAGCTACTAGAGCCATACCCGAACTCTTCCGAAGGCTTCCGGACTCCGATTTCTACCCTATTCCTACTCCACTACCTTAAGAACACTAAACTAAACTTGAGAGAATATGAGAGAGCTTTGCTTGAGGTGTGTGTGTAAAGTGAGAACAGAAGCTCCTTTTATTGGCAGGTAATGACGGTTATGACGGTTGAAAAGGTCGGTAATATCCTCCAACCGTCATTAGGGATCAATCCCAGCCGTCCATCAAAACCTTGCATCAATTGACGCCACGGGAGGTTCGGCCGAACCATGGGCTGGGCCGACCTGGCCCAAACTAGGCAAGTGGCCTCCTCTATTGCTCCCATGCGCAAACTTGTAAATTTTGACCCAATTCATCGTGTCAATTCCGAGTTCTTGGCCCATTCATACATAAGTCTGATTCTCGACATCGTCCGATTGATTTATCGTCTGATTCGATGTCGATTCTCCTCCACTTTATGGTTATTCTCTGCAAAAGGTTAGTAAACCTAATACTAGTGGAATATTATTATTCTAACACAAATATACATTGCAAACATAACTAGTTCTCCTCTATTTTGGTAATATTGACGGTCAAAACTGATCGCTAACGACCGTCAACACTCGCAGCGGTCGTGGTTGTCATCGTCGTGGTTGCCTGTCATCAGCTCCGTCGCCGCCCGCCTGCCGTCGCCGCCGCGGCCACTACGACCTTCGCCATCGTGGAAGGTCGACCTTCCATCTTGGAAGAGGAAGAGCAGGGGGGGCAGGAACCGAAAGGGAGAGGAAGAAGAGTTGGAAGTGTTCGAGCTAGTGGGTGGTGTGGGGTGTGTCGACGTTTGAGATCGCGACTACGGTGTTTGGATGGTATGGGGATCATTGGTACCAGGGTATATACGAGATTGAGGTAGAAGAGATTGAAACAGGGATTTTTATACAGGTTCGGGCTCCTTATCTGACAAGTAGTAGCTCTACTCCTGTTGGCCGAAGCCGGTGCTGCTCCTTTCTTCATCTGAATCACACAAATACAATAATTGGGATAACTCATCTACCCTTCGTCGATTTGGCGGCATGGATAACCAGCTCGTAGTCGATGACAGGTTAGTCTTCCTCCTCGAATTCGCACTCGGCGAGATCAGAGATAACGCTAGATCCCTCTTGTTGGCCTCCGCAGACACCATATTGGGTTTATCTAGGCTTATCTCTGATGTCGATATCTAGCAGCTTGTCTTGGTGTGTGTTGGCTTGTGTGTCGATTTGTATGTCTTGTGGCTTGTCCCCTCTCCTCCTAGGGGGCTTGTATTTATACCCATGGATGCCCCCTTTACAAGTAGAACTAGGGAGACAAATATTTAATAGGTTTTAATAGGTCGATTTTTTTTCTGCTGGCATCCGTATTTTTTCGCTGGAGCCCAAGTTGCCTGCCGCCAGCGAAGATCAAATCTTCACTGGTGGTGTGTTAAGTGCACCGCCAGCGAAAATTTTACGTCATCGCTAGCGGCTCGTATAACACGGTCACCAGCAAAAATAGCTTTTCGTTGGTAGTCCGTAGCCCCCCACCCCTCGTTATGTATTTGCTGGTGGTTTTCTTAATTTTCCGCCAGCAAAAATCATAGAGCAACACCATGAAAAATCAATTTTCTACTAGTGAGTCCGAGGACGCAACCGTCAACTCGACGCCCAGTGTTCCCATGGGCTTCCGGCGCGCGACCTCGTCGGCGGCGACCGTGGCAGAGGCAGCCTTTGTGTGGGGCATGAAAAGCACTATTGAAAGAAAGGTGCCGGTTCTAGACCAAAAACCGGCACCTTTGTGTGGGGGCATGAAAAGCACTATTAGAAGAAAGGTGCCGGTTCTAGACAAAAACCGACACCTTTGTGTGGGGCATGAAAAGCACTATCGGAAGAAAGGTGCCAGTCTAGACCAAAAACCGGCACCTTTGTGTGGGGCATGAAAAGCACTATTGAAAGAAAGGTGTCGGTTCTAGACCAAAAACCGGCACCTTTGAGTGGGGCATGAAAAGCACTATCGGAACAAAGGTGCCAGTTCTAGACCATAAACTAGCACCTTTGTCTTGTCATACAAAAAACTGGCACCTAAGTGTGGGGCCCACCAACGGCTAGTGTGGGAGGGAGAATATTAAAGGTGCCGGTTTTGGGTCGAGAACCGGCAGCTTTGTCTCAAGAACCAGCACCTTTGTGTAGGGCCCACCGTCGGGCATGAAAAGCAGTATTGAAACAAAGGTGCCGGTTTTGGGTTGAGAACCGGCACCTATTTGTAGGGCCCGCCAACAGCTAGTGTGGGAGGGAGAAGATTAAAGGTGATGAGGACATCCTCCACTATTACCCGCTGGCAAAGACGCAGAAGTCGGGCGGCGACCGTGTAAGCCTCTGAATAATCCCACCTTGCTTAGCTTGGGAGGAGGAAGCCACCTTGAAAGGGAGAGCCACCCTTCCCCTATTGGACTAGTCTTTTAGGGAGATTGGGCTTTTCTAGTGGGTGTGCCTAAGAACTGTTGGGGTCTGGGCAACCTTAATTTGTTGGGTCTCGGCTATCCCCACCTGGACCGGATTGTTATCATTTGGTATCAGAGTTAGGCCCTTATTTAAGAGCTAGCACCTTTCTCTGACATAGGTTTTAGGTGTCGGTTTTATTTAAAAACCGGCACCTATTTAGACATAAAGGTACCGGTTTTTGAAATGTGGTGCCACTGGCGCGTGGGGGGAAAGGCATTATAGGTGCCAGTTTTTAGTGTGCCGACACCTATAGTGGCGACACCTATTTTCCTTTTTTAAGTAGTGAGCACACGATGCGGGCGCACGGCCTCTTCCTCTGGTTTCCCGTCCGCGGCTGGCGATGGTCGTCGGCGGCGGTGGTGGCATTTGGGGCGGGCTGCGCTGCGGCAGCAAGGGCCGCGTCCTCATGCTCCTGTCTCGGCAGCGGCAGCAGCAGCACGCGATCCCTCGACGCCGGTGGCAGGCAACAACAGAAGCAGCGCTGCACTTGACTCTCTCCAGCAACAACAACACATCTGCAAGCCGCAGCAACAACAGCAGCCACCAGGCGACGACGTCGGCGCCGTGCTCCGCCTGGTCGGCGCGTCGTCACCCCTGCCGTCGTCGTCGATGGAGGAGGCGCGTGAGGTCAGCCATGGCGGTGGTGGTAGGACGAGGCGGCGCATGGGTGCCGACGACGATGCGATGTGACGGTGAGGATGGCGACGTGAGAGAGGAGGCGGAAAGAGTGATAGGAGTGATATGGTTCTAATTTTCGAAATTTTCGGTGGCAACTAGCCTATAACGCGAATTGTAATGGTATTTATCTAATACGCCATATCAAATTAACCCAAATTTTAAATTACTAGAAAAATATCTATACTTTACTATGGGTAGAATAAAGTATTATATGGTAACGCTAATACACGTGCTGCACTGGTCCCACATAGAAGTATAGTAGTATCTGACATCTAGCGTTATCCTAAAGTAATAAGATTATATTATTACCCTATCTCCTCATCCCGTCAGTTCGATATATATATCCCATTGTAAAGTTCTAACTACATCTACTTTTTGTCAATTTGCATAGTAAAACATTTATTTCAATTTGCAGGATGCAGTGGCAGTAACTTTTCCAACGTGGTGATAGGTAGTAGTAATTATTTTACAACATGGATAGCTACATGCAATCGCACAACTTTACGGCACATAAAAAAAATACAAATTGGACCAAGAATACACTCGGGTAGACAACGGCAAAAAAAAAAAAAAAAAAAAAAAAAAAAATCCTTCAACGACGGAACGCTTGGGGGTTGACGTGGAGGAGGTCGGCCATAACGGTGATCTAGGTTGGCCAAGAGAACGTCGGTCTTCCCGGTCCAATCGGCATTGGAAGCAATGATGGACCATGGCGATGAAGCCGGGACCGAGGTGACGATAGGCACCATGGAGACAGCGACGGCCACGAAGGCAAGGAAGCAAACCACTGAGCCAGTGCCTCCACCGTTTTCGACAACATTGCCACCAGCCGCCTGCTCCAGATCCGGTGTAAGCGGCCTCTTTCTCGGCCTCCCCAGCGACACCGATGCTCACGAGCACTCTGCCATTTCCTACACCATGTCGCTACTCGCAACTGAAACAAAACCCCCCCCCCCCCCCCCCTCCCTCTCTGTGAAATAGGAAGTGACGCCAGGGTGCCTGATAGGAGGGCGCTCGATGAGGACGGACTGCTCCTCCACACCAAGACCTCGCAGCCACCTAGGCGCTGCCGGGTCGGTGGTCCCCTCCCTAGTGTGCGCCACTCGCAGGTCATCACCACCTCCACCGGGATGCATCACCCATCCATGGGTTGGGCAGTGGATGGATTCCAGATAATAAAAGGAAAAATGAAGTTTGAGAGAGAAAGTGATTGGTTGGTTATAGCATAGAGAATATATAAACCCAGCAAGATGAGCTTGTAAAAAAAATACTTTGGAACAAACAGAGAGAAGAGGTGTCAGTTAGGTAGGGATGAAAATAGAGCGAATAGTTTCCGTCCGTTTCGGATAAAAACAAATACGGATATCTTTCGGAGCTGATAGTTTGGATACGGGTATTTTCTCCCGGATACGAACAAACATATGGTATTGGGGTTTCCGATGGATATGGATAATAATATGGATATCCGGTGAACAATGCTATTTGGATATCCACTGAAGTCGTGCGACATACTCTATGTCTTAACACTCTACGACCTTCAATTACCTTTTTAGATTTTAACAGTAGTCCATCTCTTAACATTAGTTCACACTATTAATATTATTTAAAATTTTAAATATTTTTATAAATTGTATTATATTTTATATAAAATAAGCTAATTATATATGATTATATTTGTTTCAATTAGAAATTGATGTAGTTTTCATGTTCCGAGAAAAAGTTATTTACATATTCGTATCCGACATATTCGATCCTTATTCGTTTCGAGATAATTTGAGATAATATTACTTTAATTAAATGGGTTAGTATCACTTATTTAAACAAAATAATGGATCATTCTATAATATTAGATAATATCACGGGCCGATTTATAAAATTACAAAAACAGTGATGGTTGAAAGTGAATCTACCACCATAATCCTTCTAAAGGAGTATATATATTACATTAACTTGCACTCACCCACCAAGTTAATACACCATGAGGAATGTTTGCTTAAAAAAGGTTACACACGAGGATATATATATAGGGAGAGTACACATATGTTCGCGCTCTACCAGCTAGAGCTAGTGTTTTGCCTTCAAAGACAATGTATTGACTGGGATAAAGCTCTTCTCAACCTCACTCTCAATATAGTAGTTGGTAAAATAACTAGCAAACAGTGCGGAAAGCTTACAAGTATGGAGTCTCCGAAATGACTCGCGATCAGGGGCTCTCTCACCGCCCTCAGGCTCGTAGAGATGGTCTTGCCAGCGGCCCCAGTAGCGGCGGCACCATGGATGACGACAGGTGCTGCAGCACCATCCTCTGCTGACTGATCCGAGCCCTCATTGGGGTTCCCGTTGATCTCGAAAAGCCGGATGTTGGTGATGTCAAGCAGCTCATTTTGGCACACTAGCTCCTTCAGCTCATCAACCGAAGGGCAGTACAATGGCAAGTAGAAGGAGTCCAGCTTCTCCTTCTCAACACGGTCCTGATGCGCAGATTTAAATAGATTAAAAGGCATTCTACCAGTAAAGCCTAATATTTGGATAAAGCAAAATAAGTTATAACCAGTTAGCTTTATTTGAAAAAAAAAATCATGTATTTGTTTTCTATAGTACACACATGTTTTTACACGCAAAAGCACCTATTTCTAGTTTTCTATTAACATCTTAAATATTGGTAGTAAAACTGAGACTTGCCCCATTTAAATATTTTTTTTCCAAAAGCCCCATTTAAATATTGCGAGATAATTGCCCGATAAGTCAGAAACGTATAAAGATTGTTCATGCTACTATTTCTAATAGTAGTAGAAAAGGCGATGATTATTTTTTAACAACGAAAGAGGTGAAATTAATTGATGGATAGTTGTGATAGGTTGAAATGAGTGAGTCGGTAGAGTAGTAGCTATATTTTGGGATAAAATTTGAACGCTAAAAGTAACTATATTTTGCGATGGGAAAATAAGAAAAAAAAACCAATCTTTGTTTTGTCTTAAAAAGAGCACCTATCGTTGAAAAATTAACTGGTGCACTATGGTGACCAAACTTCAAGATTTAAATTGGGTATATGATGTTTACTAACTAAAATTTAAACATTTTTTTAAGATTTTGATTCTAGATCTGTACCATCCGAACATATAATGTGTTAACAACCAAATTTGGTAAACCAAGTATCGGAGATGAGGATTAAACCAAAGCGGAATCCAAGACAGAGATCGTTCCGGAAACAGAGCAAGAATCGGCTAAGTCTGAATCTGCTGCGACCTTAATCGGCAGAGTTCGAGTCGGACAAGGTTAGCCGATTGAGCCAATTCCGACAATACGACCCGGCACACGTCATCGGGTCAAGTTGAAGTGCTTCATATGGATTGCCATACATGGATTGAGTCCTAAGAAGGCAATTGTATCTATTAATTAGGATATTTTATGTAATTTCCTTAGATATAAGTTTGGGCAAAAGTCTGTCGTAAAGACTTATGATACCTTAAAATTTGTTAGAGATAAGAATCGTGTCTGACATGGACATATTTTGTAATCTCGGGTATAAATAGACCTCGAGCCCCATGTAATCAATTAACACATGTTCAACAACAATCTCGGCACATCGCCACCCTTTTACTTTCGTTTTATTTAGACGAGTTCTTACTTTCGGGTTGAGCTACATCGATTTCGATCTTCAACTAGAGGTAAAACTTGTTATGGCGGCTTGCGTTCTCGGGATTAGTGCTTCCATCTTTATGATACTCTAATCTTGTTTATATAAGCTGTCGAGTTATCATATATCTTATATAATCTTTGGCAATATTGATATCTAACCTCCAATCGGCTAATATCTATCACCAGGAAGCAGTCGATTAGACTAAATATCGATGTTGGCTTAGATTATATAGGATATCTACCACTCTATCAAGCTTCCAATAGCTTGATTGTCTAGATATTGTCTTTCTTTTCAAACTTATGGCTGCATCAGTTGAGTTTGACCTCATAAGTCGTGGTTAGAACTATAGTCTCTAGCCTGCTTCTTGGTTGTCGATTAGAGTAGCATCGGGGTTTCAGCCGATCTTACCTGATTTAGCTTTATATCTTATGTGTTTAGTTGTTATGCTAAATCTGTCCTTTATGTTAAGATCTTATTGCATTTAGGTGTATTAAGCTCTCTGCTTGATATTTTACTTGCTTTAATATCTTAATATAGAGTGGTATCGGAGTATTAGCTGATACACGCTAGATCTATCTGATCGGCTATGCTGTGAACGTCTATAATTATATTGTTAATATATATTTTGATCCAAGTGATTTATATTGTCTCGGCATGGCGACCGATCTATCCCAATCACTTGATTTAAGTATATATCGACATAAAGATTATGTGCTGCTAACATCTACAGCCGATCGAGTAGATTTAGTTTCAATTTGCTTATCTACAATTGCCGATCGATTCACATATGACATCGGCTCAAAGATAAATGATATGTCATCGGCGACTAGCCGATCGGCTATCATTTATGGATATAACCGCGGTTTCTTTGTCTTTATTTCTTGTTGATTGTATGATCAAATCAACTGGCATGCTCACGAATCTAAAAGGCAAGATTTTGGACCTGCACTGGAGTTAAGCAGATCTCCCAGACCTCGTGTTTTTTGCATCAACAGTATGTTGTGATGGGATAGTAAAAAAATGTTGAATTTTGTTAAATATGTGATCCGAATTTTGGGCCCACGATATATTCGGATTAGTTTTTAGTATGACTCCATGTCTTGTCCTATTAGGTGTCTTTTTTTTATCCCCTATATATACTCTTGTAAGCCGTACGGAAATGGTTGACGTTCCCACTGTTATTCCCCTACGTTTGTAATCAACTCATCTATAGTGATCATTGCCGGTCAACACCCGCGGTTTTTTCCTACAAGGTTTTCCACATAAAAATTTGTATCTCCGTTGTGCATCTATCTATCTATCTATCTATTATATACTAAAAGTCCATTAAATTTCCTATAAACACTCCGAAGCCGCCACGTGGCATTTCTACAAACGTTCCTAGACCGTCATGTGGCATTCTACAATCCCACCATTGATTTTCATTTAAATTAGTGGACCCATTATTTTACACCGTCGGATTAGATCCATTGAAAAAGTTTATGCTTTCTATATCTGAGCAATTTACCGGAAATACTATATACATGAAAATAATTAGGTACGATGGAAATACTTACGTACGTATATGAATCTTTAGGTACTGTAAATTAAAAAACAAACAAAGAACGTACGTGTGTACGATAAAAAAACCTATAGAGACAAATAAAAACATTGATAAACTGTTCACTTGGGTGGAAAAATACAAAGGAACATGCGTACGTATGTACGGTGAATGCACGATAAAAAAATGCTATAAAGCCCTAAAAGGAAAATATATGTACCGTGTTATAACCATCGGAAAGAAAATAATAGACGGTCTTTTTAAAATAGGATCTTATGTACTATAGACAATACAATTTATTACTCTACAAATATAGTCACGTGGTACTTCCATAAGCGCTCTTAGAACATCACGTGGCACTATATAATCTCACGTAGCACTATATTTAAATTTATGGATCCGTTATTTTATACCTTTACATTAGCCTGGTTCCTCTTAATATTGTCTATTATATACTAATAGTCCATTAAACATCCTACAAACATACTCAGGACACCACGTAGCACTCCTACAAATGCTCCTACATCGCCGTATGATATTTTAATAAATTAGAAAAATCACAAAAATTTTGAGAATAAACAAAACATTTGGCCGTCGATTTTCTGTAATATACGGTGGACCCATTGTTTTCTACTATTAAATAATTTGTCCAAGTAAAAAAGGAATACCACCTATTTCCTTTCTCTCCTATTTTCCTCTTTTAGAAAGGTGGAAAATATATTTTTTACCAATTATATTTTGTCATTGTATTTATTTAGCCAAAAAGAAAAGGACAAAAAAAAGCCCGCATATCTAATCCCCGCCCGTCCAGTACGTGCGTGCGTGCATACCTCCACACCTATTTCCTTTCTCTCCTATTTTCTTCTTTTAGATAGATGGAAAAAATATTTTATGATAACAAATTATAAACAACTGTATTATCTAAATCATATGGCTAATTTTTTATTGGTACACTCCATTAGATTATTTACTATAATATATTTTTAGATTGAAGATCCAAGTTTGGAACATATATTATTAAAATCGTATAGCTAATATTATTATCGAAATTCATTACTTTGGGGCATACTAGAAAATCGGCGCGCCATTTGGCGCGTCCCTTTTAACCCATCCTTATACATATAACAACTTAAAAATTTTGAAAGATTTTGAGTAAGATTAGGTCAATTTCATTAAATTCTTATTTCAACATGTGGAGTTACTTAATTGAAAATTATCATATTTTTATCTATTTATGCTGGAGGAGTTATTAAAAGAGTTTTTATGTAAGTGTACATTGTTTGAAATATACTTATTTTTAAAGCATTAATTATCAAGCCTCATCTTTAGCTAATAAATCATGGTCTATTTATAAATAGGGTTTGCAAAATGGACATTTTTTTAATAACGACCACAGTGTTTTTTTACATAAAAAAGACCATTAATAATTAAAAAAACATTCTCCCTCCATTCCAAATATAACAGTTTCTAGTATTCAAAATTTGTATTATAATATAGAAAAATATAGCAATTGAGTACTTACTCTCTTATCTCAATCAATCATAATATATCTCATTTAGTTTGTCCACTTAAGTCACATAGTTTCTTAATTGCCTATGCCTAACTTCAACCAATTTTATAGACCTTATAATGATAGACGATATATCTATCAATAGAGAGGCATCTGTGGTGACCTCGTCATTCTAAAGATATACCAGTCTAGTTTTTTGGAGGTGTTTGTAGAGTTAGGGCGTGATTGTGTGCATTCATATGGGTTTATAGAAGTAAGTATGCGTATATTGTAAGTGCGTACATGTACTGTGTTTTAAGAAAAAGGATGAGGTGGAAGGGGAAATGAGAGGAGAAAAAGAAAGAGAAGAAGTCACCTTTTATACAAGGAGAAATCTCTTCACAAACTTCAATGTAGCAATATAGAGAGTAATATGTATAGGATAAAAATGAATAAACTAAATAGTTTTGATGTATTGGAGATAATGTTTTAGAGTTAATACATTTTATAAACTAATGAGCAGATGATGGGAACTAAATTAGATGTAACAATCAACCCTACTACTCCATCGTTTCTTTTTATTTGATACTACCTGTTGTTTATGTATAAACTTTAACCACAATTTGCAAAAGTTTTATAAATATTGTAAAATATTTTTGTACGTGTAATATAACTATTTTGCATCCAAAGATCGTAATTTAAAAAGTTTTACTGGACAATAAAATCAAATTGGTCGATGGTTTATCAATTAAAAGGAGGAACGGAGGAGAAATTGGCAAGTTAATATTTGGTAAACTAAACGTATCTATATATTATAGATTTTATCACAAAATAGTATGGTACCAATCTAAACCAGTATCGAGTATTCTCTCCATTTTATATTATAAGACTTTGTAGTATTGCTCATATTCATATAGATGTTAATGAATCGAGTCACATATATATCTAGATTCATTAACATCTATATAAATGTGGGCAATGTTAGAAAGTATTATAATATGAAACGGAGAAAAGAATTTATTAGTAACTTTCTTTAATATTTGTTTATTTATTGATACTCCTCAACTGTATAGTCTTATCCTCTGCCCAGTGTCCATTGCATCGAGCAATCCAGTGGACAGCTGTGCTCCCCTCAGTTCTGCTGATGCATTTCACCGCTCTTCCTAATTTCCTCTTCTTTTTTCTGTCGTCACGGGTGGCCTGCACAGACGAACAGAGGTTGTCGTTCTTCTTCCTTCCCTTTTGTTTCTTTTCTCGCCACTGCCCACAGGCCACAGGCATGCAGGCAGATGTGTCACCTGCTGCAGCGAAGCTTAGCGTGCGTGTGTCCGTGGGTGGTGGCCGACGGAGGTGCTGCTTGTGGTCCAGCGTCGACTTCCTCGGATTTGATGGCTCAGCAAGTCCCTGGCTCCCAGCACCGTCTCACGGTGAGTGATGGGCGAATCCGGCAGAAAGGGGAAGAAAAAAAGAGGGAATGGCGTCGCGCGCGGTGGTTGTCGGCCGACTAATCGCCCTTCTCTTCCCATCCTAAGAAGCTAAGATCGAGGCGGTTCTCCCTGCCTGCTGATGGTTAACGATGGCGTCTCGTAGGAGGTGAGATGGCGGCAGCTCACGGCCTCACGGGCAGGCAAGATTAGCTATTTTACTTTTATCCTTCTTTTCTTTACAATCCGCACCATATTTTCGGATTTTTCCCTCTGTATTAATTCCAGATTTATCTTCAATTGGAACAAAGACTTAAAGAGAAATGGAAATGTCGTCTCTACATTGCAATGGGGGCAGCTTTATCTCCATTTTAGATTTCTTTTTTTTTCTCATGCATAGTACTATGTTTTCTGGATTTTATTTTACCGGATTTTTAATCAAAATGGCTATGCGCAGGGACGAAACTATGGAATTAGGCCGGCGGGGCTAACCGCTCGTTGATTTTTTTTTATTAGATTCTTTTGATTTTTTTTATTAGATTCTTTTTTTTCTTATAGGATTTTTTTCGTCTACTCCCTGGCTGTTCTATATGAGATCACGTATTTTGTAAAAAAAACCCTCTTAAAACTTGAAATGTACATTTAGATCCACTGGACGTCTTTTTCACCGTTGATATGTTATCGTACGACTGCTGAAGGGGTGGGGATGGGGTACGTAGCGTGCTTCTCCAGCCGAGAATTCGATCGGTGTTCTAGCGTGGTGCCACGTAGCCCAATCAAGAGCCAGGGTTCGGACTTCGGACCCCGCAATCAGGTTGTTTCTTGATTATTCTAGAGATGTGAAGAGGCACCTCTTCAGCCTCTCCAAGGGGCAGTAATTTTTTTTTCATCATTTGCATGGGGCATGGCAAGAGTTGTAATTCAGATTGACACGTGGCAATATTTTAGAGATAGTGAGCTCTTTTCCCAGCCTGCCACCTGGCCCAATGTGCTGCTAGGGTTTGAACCCTGCAATCGGTATAAGAGATATATTCTATTGACTAGCTATTATTCACTCATCCATATTTTTTTAAGAAAAAATCTAATAGATTTTTAAACCTTCTGATTAATAACATGCACTTAAATTGCACTTAAATTAGAAAGATTTAAGTACTTTAATTAGAAAATACATTACCCAAAGTATTTCTAATAGCCGTAAGATAAATTGTATTTATAGAATCCATTCGATCTATACCCTCCTTCCTCTCTGACTCTTCCATCCTCTCCTCTCCTCCCTCTCTGACTTTTCCATCCTCTCCTCTCCAGCTCAATTACCCTATCTTCTATTTTGTTTTAATAACTAACATAATATAAAAACAGTCATAGCTATTGTTTTATTTTATAACTAAATAAATAAATCAAGATCTCATTAGCTATATTTTACTATACAAAATTAAAACTGCATCATTTGAAGTTAGACACTATCGTTTGCATGCCAATAAAATAACAACGAAAAAATAATTGAAAATATGTAACACATTGTATTAAATCATTTTACATAACAAAAAATCAATAAACGCCCTCCAAAACGGTCATAACTCATTGTGTATCATATCCTAAAATTCTAAAAAAATCCAGTTAAATTGTTGTATCTATTATTTTTAACTATTAGATTTATTTTTAAGAAAATCTTAAGTCGCCATGTGTCACCTTCTATAAAAAGGGAAAGAATCTTTGGAATTCTTAGAAAAAATAAAACACCCCATCATTGGATTTCACTTAAATAATATAGAAAAATAGAAGAATAAAATCTCCTCCACCTCCTCCCCACCCTCACATGCACAAAACATCGTCCGTCCCCTCCCTATTTTTCAGCTATTAAACTAAAAGAATAACAATCAATAATATTGATTTTTTAAGAGACTATACAATGCATGCGCTCTAAATGCGCGCACACTCACCCTTATGAAAACACACAGAGAGAAACAATCTATAATATTGGGTATTTGTTTAAGAAACACCATACAATTGCAGGCGCTCACAATACACACACACTTACCCCTATAAACGTATACACACACATCCTACCCATATGAGTATCTCCTAAAGACCGGGCCGACATATTTTTAGATCGACGAAATCACCATGAGCGTCTCGCTACCAATGGATATGTCAGTATTGAAGGAATAATTAGCCGTAAATGCGAGCACCCATGTCAAGTCTAAGACTTGAATCCGGGTGGGCATGTTCCATCATAAGGAACATAACCAGTTGAGCTACACTCACTTCGCAATAATATTGGATATTAAAACAACTATAATTTTCAAGCTACATTTTTGGAATACTACTATGCCTTTTAAACTGAGGAACCATTATTATTTCTAACCGTTATCTATGTTATATAATAAACAAGCGTGTATTGATGGGACATCACATTTCAAAAATATTACTTCACAACTATATTTCGTCATTATCGTATTCATGTTAGGTTGTGTGGAGCCTCTGACCCACTCTAAATGAAAATGTTCATGGATGGATCACCTCTCAAACTCCATCAATCATATTAGGCTATATAAACCCATGCATTTAGTGAAGCCTCATGTCCCACCCAATTCATCCTCTAATAAACCATGATAATATATGCAATTAAAGAAAAGAAAAACACATTACTTTTACTTTCATTGACATATTTTCTAAAGAAAATAAGATTATATTCTTTTCAAATGATGAAGAATATTATAAATAACTGCTTATAGATATTATTTAAATGTGATATAACATAAAAGTAATAGGTTAGAAAATTATATAAGCAATTAATACCAGTGAAAACAATTTATGGATAAATCGTGCCAGTTGATCTCCGGTTAATATTTCGTTCTTATAAATGTCACATACTTAGTGTACGACACATGCCCGCGCGAATACGCGGGTTACCTTGCTAGTTTTCATAACAAGTGGTATAAGAGCATTGGAGACCGATCTACTAATCACGCGGCCACCGGTGTGATTTTTTTTCCGATCGGAGATTCAATCTGATCGGCGACGTCGGCACCACTACAACAAAAGAAACAATTAAAGACGCTTGGCTGGAGACGAGACTTAAATCGTCTCTATTTTCTACGCCATCCGCCAATAAAGACAGTTTATGAGACGTTTTAAATAACGTCCTAGATTTACATTGATTTCCCAAAAAGAAGATTTACATTGACTTTTTTTTCTCCTGGAAACCACCCACGTCCTCATCCTCTCTGCGTGCTGCGACAAACTCCCATCTAGATCGAACTGCCTGCTTGGTGCCACCGCCTATCTTCCACCGGTCGCTATCTCGATGCCTGCCGCCGGCTCGTCCTCGGCCGGGGGCCAGCGGCGCCTCATCCTCAGTGAGTCAAGGTGTCACGCCCGGAAATTCACTAGTAATTTCCGAACTTATTTGTGCATAAAATCCTCGTCCAGAAATCAGCCGAGGTACACAAACAGACAATTTAATATACAAATCCATCATAATAATAACGTTACACACTTACAAAAGAAAAGAAAACAGCAGCGGAATAACGGTCTAGCGATGGCTCCAGCTCCACTCCCACAGGCAGCTCAACTGGGGTATAAGCCAAACGTCTTCTCCTTCTGGATCCTTTCTCTTCAACTGAGGTTGATTGATTATTGCAAGAATGAGCATATGACATACTCAACAAGCCACACAGCAAATATGCAAGTGCACAAGGATACCAAAGAATGGCATAATATAGGCTCATTTGCAAAAGTAGCATTTAGCAAAACATTTAAGAGAAGTAAAACAGTAGAGTAATTAATCAGAAATTTTAATCAACACTGAACAGCACACCCATGCTGCACAGGCCCAACCATCCTGAACAACCATACCCGGCTGAACAGATCTAACTCCAAACCAGGAGCTAAGCAAATTATTACCAGTTAATCATCAATAATTATTGTGAGAGGTGTGAGACTAATCACGAAAAACATTGCTCAACTCGCCCATAACCGCGGGCACGGCTATTCGAATAGTTTTACTCTGGCCAGAGGTGTACCACTGTACCCACAAGACACAGCCTCAACATCATGTCTACCATGCGTCGCGATACTGGAAAGTACCCGAATAGAGGCTGTGACAATACCCTCTGCACAACACAACTCACCACAGTGCACCATTCCTGGATCATAATCACCCCCTTATAAAACAAGGCATGGACTCCCTAGCGACCCCCACGGACTTCTCGCCGCTTCTCAGTCTGGCACACCATAATGAATCATGCTATACAAAAGATAAAGCCGTTGCCCACGCTGACTTGTGGTTGGCACGGTAAATGTTTCACAACAGTAGCTCGCGAACCGGTCCTTAATTGCCATGAACACGACCTTCAAAACCATGTGCTCACAACCCACCATTAATCATATTTTAATTACCAATTAATTATCATAACACGATTAACCATCATGAGCTACCATTAAATATAACCATAAATAATAATGTAGTATATATGATTCATCCCATTAGTGAGCTAATGTTTCTAAGCATGGCTAAGCAATTATATCTAACATCTAGTTGAACCAATATATATAAAGCCCAACTAGTCAAATTATAATATCCCAAGGTATCAAGGAATAGAGTAATCAATGCAAACAGGCCATAACAAAGGAATAGATTCACACTACCCAGTGACATTCGAAAATAAATGCACAGTTGAAATAAATAGAGAATTTAAATATAGGACCAACATGCTCAAAGGATTGTGTTTAGGATCTGTGTGACTTGCCTTGCAATAATCGGTCTTCAATTAATCTTCTTGAACACTCCCGACGCACTCACGAACCTTCGCAACGACGGAAACGACAAGCTAACACGCAAAACGAAGAAAAAGACTAATAAAAACCAAATAAACAGTACAAAAACAAGCATAAACAATACATATGGTTATTTTTAACATGTAGATCTCAATTTTAGAAAAATTTAGCAACTTGAACCACTTGAAACGGAGCTACGGTTATTTAGTTATGATTTTCCGAAGATTTAATCTATTAGAAAAACGGGAAAAAGAAAAACCGACGATGATGTCATGATGACCTCATCAAAGGCCGGACCAAGATGGCGACCTCGCCGGAGATTGGATGGTCGGCTGCGACTTTGGAGGACATGTATACGTAGAGGACGACGAGACGAACCCAACGGTACTCACCCTCAAACCAAACGACGAACGACGACGGATGACGACGAGAAGGGCGACGGCGGCGGCTCGGTTGAACGGCGGCGGCGACTCTCCGGTGGCCGGCGGCGAAGAAGGACGGGTGGCCGGGGTTCCTCACCTTCTTGCGCACCAAACGGTGGCGAGGGGAAGCGGCGGCGACGGCGGAATCGACGGCGCGACCTCGCCGAAGCTCGGCCGGCGGCGGCGGCGAGGCTACGGGGCACGGGAGACCACGGGAGAGGGGGCAAACGAAAGAGGGGGACTAGGGGGTCCTATTTATAGCCTTGGATCGAAGAGATCGGACTCCTCCCGCAAGAAATCGGCCCGGGAAATCAAAACTCGGTTTTGGAGATAAACTCGAAAACGAGTTCGATTTGGATAAAATACCCAACGATTTGCTCCAATTCTTGAGGGGAAAGATAGAGGAGAACGAGAGGATCAAAACCCCTCAAAAATCCGGAAGAAAAGGGGCCGGATTGGGTGCGGATTTGAGGCGGCAAGGCGGCGGATCGGGCAGCTCGGGCTCGGCCTGTACCAGCGGCTGGAGGTTGAAGATGCACTGTAGCAGGGAGGCAAACTAGACTTCGTGCCGGGCTTCATTTCCTCGGCCCGATTGAAGGAGGGAGGCAAAACAGACTTTGGCAGAGAGAGAGAGAAGGGCGGCTCGGCTGCTGGGCCGATTGGGCCGGTTCGGCCGCGCGGAGAGAGAAAGATGTTGGGCCGGATTCGGCCCAACGACTTAGGGAAGGATTTAAAAACTTTTTCCAATTAAAATAATCACTTAAATGATCTTTCAATTGTTAAAAATACTTCCAATGCTCAAATAATTCCAAGAAAAATCTTGAAATACTTGGACACTAAAAGTACTTAACAAAATTATAATTAGACCATTTAATGATTAATTTAATATGTGGGTAATTACTGAAATGCTCTTTGTATGATTAAAAATTAATAATTGAGCTCCGAAAAATCCGAGAAAATTCCAGAGAGTATAATTAACCATGGAGAATTTAATAAAAATTAAATCCATCCATGCTTTATATTTAAGAAATTTTATTTCCCACATTTAACTTCACTTGTAAATTAATGAACATTTAATATAAATTCTATTAATAATTTATTAAATAATTTATAAATCCTAAGACGAAAATCAGGGTGTGACACAAGGCAACATCTGCCTCCTCCTCCTCCTCCTCCTCAGGCCGCCGCCCACCACTGCCTGCTCTGATCCTCGCCATGGGAGCCACCGCTGGCTTGTTCCTCCTATGCCGCTGGCAGTTTGCCGCCTAATCAGCGACTCCCCGTCGCCAACGCGTCCCTCCCTCAGTTGCCTTCACCAGCCCAGCGACACCTCCACGGTAGTAGCCTGGTAGGTATGCTCTCTCATCCCCTAATCTGTAAGGCTTAAGGAACTACAAAGGTGCTTTGATTTGTTTGTGTGATTCAATTTGTCCAGGCTTTATGTTGAGTTCTACCCCATCGGATTATTTCGTAATCCTGCAGAAGTATAAAAGAATAAATATTGATCTATACCTTTCGTTCCTTCTGCTTCAGGGATGAACCATCGTACTAGTTGTTTGACGAAACCAATACCAATACTTGCATGATGCAGATCTGATAATCAATTTGATGATTTGTGAACCTCTGTGGATCAATCAATACCAATATGTCGATCATTAAGGGCTCATTGTAAATTCTTATTTGCTACTGATTCCATTCCATCTGATGACTACATTTGGAATTTTAGCTTCAAGAAGGCACAAAAATATAGATGAGTATTGTTGAAGGTAACTTTTTTTTTGCAGATTTTTAGGAAAAAATTCTGATGATGATACTTTGGGATTGTTGTGTACCTTGTTCAGAAAGATAATCACTTGGTAATTTGGTATCGCTTGCAAAAAATTTATTTAGAGTATTGGATTGCATAACGCTGTGTTCTTTCCCCTGCTTTAGTTCAGCATTACTTAAGTAGTTTTAGCAACAAAATCACATTAAAACACAGAGAGGCATTGCTTTGACTCAACTCAATCTTCTAATCCATTCACTTTGAAACAAATATTGGTATTAATGCTTGTTTAACGTGGATCTCGGACACTAGTTCTGAATGATGCGATGGTTCTTCATACTGTCCTTCGGTGGCATATGAGTAAAGGAATAGAGAAATGCTGGTCCAAAATGGGAGATTTGCTTTCTATATGCTGAAGTTTCCAAACTATTTACATGCAGGAGGGAGAGTAACTGCTAAAGTATCAAAGGTATGGCCATCATAAGTTTTTACCTGTTACTTATAGTGATGACGAGAAATTCTAGCCACATAAAAAGTATAGAACAAGTAGCTATTAAGGTAAATTGTTGGATATCTGTAGGAGAATATTCTCATGTTAATATTGTAGTATAGCTGTAGTCTCTTTGTTCAGAAATATACAAATTGAAGTGCTTTATTTTATTTTACTTTATCAAAGGTTGATTTCAATAAATATGTACTGAAGCTAGTAAACAATGCTAGGAATAAGCTCCTGACAAATATGAAATATGTGATGGTGTATCTTTTATGAATCAATTCATGTATGGATTGTCTAATTCTCTGTTTATGGCCTAGTAAACTTAGCTAGCTTTCTTACATTTTTTAGAAATCTTATCATGTACACTGATTTGGTTTACACAATTCATTTTAGAAGATACTGAAGATTGTAAAGGATTGCTACATCATGCTGTGAAGGAGGAGGAGATAAAGCAAGAATTATCTTAAGAACAGTTATAAATATATTTTATCATGCTGTGAAGAAGGGAGGAGATAAAGCAAGAATTATCTTAGGAACAGTTATAAATTTATTTTTCTAAGAGATGATGCAAATATCTTTTTTCTGTATGGCCGTTTAGCTGACTTGTGAATCACAATTGTCCTTAATATAATTACCTTTCATCTATTGGAGTGTTTTACTGTTTACTGTCATTTTGGTATATATGTTGATGGCGATATATACTGCTCAGATGTGAATGCTGTAAATATGCCAAGCATGGCATCCTACAATGAATCGTATGTACACGTCTTAGTTACTCATAAGGACGCACCTTGAGACGCATTAATAGTTGTAGAGACGTTATTGGATCCCATTTACAAAAGCGTCTCAACTAACATAGGGACGCTATTTCACGTCTCAGATCTCGTAGAGATGCTAAATAGAGCGTCTTTACAATTTTGAGACGGTCCTAACGGAGACGCTTATGGGACGCTTTGAAGAAGCGACTCTATATATACCTAAAGACGGTTCAAAACGTCTCTAGACTATAAATAAGATGTCTCTAAACACATGTTTTGTTGCTGTGTGCACACATCGTCGGCACACAGCGCAGAGAAGCAGCTGGCTGCGCTTGTCGAGAGAACAAAGCACACTGATGTGACATATCACATTATTCGAGGTGTAATTGCTAAAGGTGATGTCAAGGTATGCAAGTGCTCATGATAATCCAGCTGATATGATGACAAAGTCAGTTCCTGCTACTAAGTTTGTGCATTGCTCAAGTTTGGTTGGTGTAACAGTATAGTCCTAGAGACCATTGTTATTTCTCTACGTTTGTAATCAACTCCTCTATAGTGATCATTGCAGATCGGCGCCCGTAGTTTTTTCCCGCAAGGGTTTTCCACATAAAAATTGGCGTCTCCGTTGTACATCTATTTTCATAACAAATTTGAGTTCTTTTATTGATAGGTATGGGTATGAGTTAAATTATTACCCACAAGTTCAACATTTCCAAACAAAAAAAAGAGCCAATTCATGTGTTTTAAATCTTGAAGCCACGTATGGCCATCCATTTGTCTTTCCCAATGTTCATGCTTTTAATCATTTTTTGCCTGTACAGATGCATATTTCAACATTCTATACATGCTAGGTAATTTCACGAAAAATTTTGATAAGTGCCAAAACGCAGCTCAAACGATCTTTAGAGCATGTATTTATAGTGCTTTTTTGTTGTTGAAGTGGGAGCTGGTAAACCTAGTGATTAATTTTTCTATCAAAGAATATCTCATGATGTGATCAACAACATGGTACTCATGTCATGTAAATTATACCTCTGCAACTAGAGTTCCCAGCCCATGTGAAAGCAACTCAAATGCCATGGTCGTCCCTCCTACAAGGAATACATCTTTGATCTTCCTCCCTAGCTTCATTAGCACCATCCGACCTCCAGGCACAATCTCTTTGCACCGCATTTGTAGGAACCGTGAGAAGTCCTTCTTAAACTGATTTTGGTAGAGCTTTGTCACCAATGGTGGTGTAGTCAACCCTATGTGAATGTTCGCTTCATTCATGATGCCATCAAGGTTCTTAGGGACCTATCCCAACGACAAATGTGGTTGGTGTTCTCAAAGCCCCAAAGAGTAGGAACTTAGGATTCTAAATTAAGTTTATGCACTGAGAGATATAGTAAGGTAATTTACCTGAGAGAGCCATATGAGGCTCATGGAGGAATGGAAGAGATGGATGTTGTTGCAAGGAAAGAGTCTGGTGTAGAAGGAGCCTGGAAGATCTACGACATAGTGTGGAGGAGGTTGCAACCCTCTAGAAGTACATTTTTTTGTTGTCAACTGCTCAAACTGCTCCAGTGTTTAAAAGATATGATTGAAATTGTTGCCAGGTAAGTCATTGAGGAAGAATTGGACCTCCTTTGGTCTCTCCTCGATAGTGTTGGTAGGGTTTTCGCCCATTCTCCCCAACAAAGAGGAGTGTGTTTGCACCGTAGGAGAAACCTAGGTCAGCAATGACCATCGATTGAGGATGAAGATGAGTGCACACTTTGCTTATGGCTTCCTTGACTGTTGGCTTCGCAGCTAGAATAGCTTTTCTCTGCATAGATATGAGGGGGAAAAAGGAAAATTGTGGTCAAACAATTACTCCATTTGCCATGTGCCCACTCTGATGTAGCTAGGTCCATGACAATCCAAAGTGTGGTGGGACTGTATATTTGGCCCATGACTCTATAGTTAATCCAAAATAGTGTCAATAATAACATATCAATAACATAGTACCCTCTAACAATTATTATATTCTAAAGCACAACATACAAATATGCCTCCAGTCAAAAAAACATACAAATATGCCATATCATTATCACTAGTAATTATTATTGTAGAGCATCATAAATCTGATGCAACATGACACAATCATCTACAATTTATTATATTCTAGAGGTCAACATGCAAGCATGAAAAATCATAATCCACATATTATTTTCAAAACATTTTAACATATGTCTAGTCATTATTTCTATAATATTTAGCATACATTGATTCATTCATGCATTTTGCAACCAAGTGCATGGCATCATCTAGTTATATAGCAAACAGCAATAGTGTGGTAAATTTCTATATGCTCTATATTACTGATTACATGCATGTAATTTTTAATACATTTTTCAACAATCAATCTCGGAGTAAAAAGAAAAAATTGAAACGTCAGGGTTTATAAGTACTTATCGTGAAACAAACAAATGATACCCGCACTTTAATGTTGAACATGTTGATAAGTATATGTTAAATATTATAAAAATAATAGGTATATTTGTTAAAATATTGTGGAAATGATATGATAGGTGATGATTGGATATGCTTGCATGTTGGTTTGTAGAATTAAATAGAATGTAGATGATGTTGCGTGCCTGCATGAGGTTAAATATGTATTATTGCTAGTGGGTGATCTTATCATGAAACAAATAAATGATACCCACACTCTAATGTGGAACATGTTGATAAGTATATGTTAAATATAATAAAAATGATATATATATTTGTTAAAATATTGTGGAAATAATGTGATAGCTGATGATTGGACATGCTTGCATGTTGACTTGTAGAATTAAATAGATTGTAGATATTTTTTTTGATGTAAAACAGTAGGAGAGGCTCCCACTGTGCTATATTATAATATAATATTAAAATTTACAATATTTACAAGAAGATACAGAACTTTTTAATTAAAACTGGCTAGCCATGATTGCCACGCTGGTTTATCTGCTTCTTTTGCTCTATGCATATGCAGAGCAAACTCCTTCTGAAACTCATATTTCCATTTTTCAAACCTATAGGTGACATTGTTGAAAATAAGGTCATTTCTTTTACACCAGATGTGCCAGCAGCCGAATGCCAGGATTTCAAAGAAGAATTTGTGCTAAAAGGAGTTTTATGCCGATGAAATCATGCTCATGAAGTCCATGGCTAAGTTCCATTGAATACCAACTTGATGCCAACACTGTTGTGCAAATAGGCAGGAGAAGAACAGATGTGACATGTTTTCTATGGTCATGGAGCTGCACATCACACAATTTGTCCCACCCTAGATGTTGAATTGCTTCTTTTGTAGCATTTCCTTCGTGTTGAGCCTAGTTAATAACATAAGCCAAAGAAAGACTTTAAGTTTCATTGTGCATTTGCTCTTCCAAAGAAGTGCTAGTGGCCTGGCAGTTTCAGCATGTTCAAAAAACATGGAGTAAACCTTCTTGGATTGATACTGGTCTGAAGATTGTAGATAATGTTGCATGCTTGCATGAGGTTAGATATGTATTATTGCTAGTGGGTGATGATGTGACATGGTTGCATGTTAAGCTTTAGAGTTAGTGGGTTGTAACTTTATACAAAGAATATATTTTATTTCCTCTTCCCTCATCAATATTTTTAACTTTCCTTCCAATTATATTCTCAATTCCCTTTCAATTAAAGACATCCTCTAAATTTCACACGGCCTATCTAGAGGTGTCAGTGTTTTGGGATACCTATTTGTGACGACCTTCTCCATTGGCTCATGCTCTCCCAACACAACCTTATCTAAGCCCTGGTCTTAGCTTCCGAAGCCAATGACGCTCATGTTGTTCGTGTCAATGATGATGAACTGTAGTCTTCGGGCGGAGTTGTTGTGCCCCCTAGATCGATTCCTGCAATTGTTGCTTTGGCGCTAGGGCTTTCTCCTTCAGCACCGGCACCTATACATCTACACGTTGTGGTGGTTGCTGATGCCTCCCCCCTGCCAACACCTAGCAAATTGTGCGAATGTGGTGGCATAGGGCCTATTCCCTAGCCCGATGCACCTCCTCCACCTCGATACACATCCCCTTAGAAGGGAGGGTGGCATGGATGTCACCTCCTTGAACGGAATATGTATGCCATTGGAGCTTTCCCCACCACCTTCACCACCATTGCAAAACCTTGCGAATCTCCCATCCCCTTCCATCTCCAATGTCTTCCCCGCAACACCTTCTCTCAGCCACTTCATTCCTCCACCCAAACTCGCATTGCTCTAGCCTCCGGAGATGCTTGAAAGCATTTTGTGAAGTGGCGATAGTGATCCTAGGGCAAGCCACGACTTGAGGAGATCAGAAAAGGTAGCACTGCACTAGGCATGATAACTCTCACCTTACCGGGTCGTATCCCTATTACACCCTAGACCCAATCGCCATGGCCATGCCCCATGCCTCTAGGGTTTTGCCTAACCAGTTGAGTTATGCTCCCTTTGTGTGTATTATTAAATCATAAAAAGAAATTATACTCCCTCTATCCCACTAAATAAGGCACAATCGAACTTATCACGGTCTCCAAAACTAATGTTTTACTTTAAATTTATCTTATACTAATGTTTGTAGCAACAAAATCATAATCATAGCAAAGTAAATTCAAATGTCAATCCAATGATATTATTTTCATCATATAAAATTTAATTTATAATAAAATAGTTATTGGTCAAATATTTAAAGAGTTGAATTTTAAAATACATATGTACCTTATTCATTGGGTTGGAGGGAGTAATCAATAGTCAAAACCAAATAAGCTGGAGCTTCATTAACTCTGGTTTTAATAAATCCATATATTTTGTGCTAGAAGATCAATAGATTGGATAGATGGACATTGTTGATTTAATGTTTCTGACTAATATGAGAATTTATTGCTTTTTTAGGATTAATTTTGGGGCTTATAGGTTCTGCTTACAGGAGAGACTTTAATTAGAAAATAATACAAAGATGAAGGATCCAACGTGCCAACTAAGCAACCAAAAGGCCAAAAGCGTCCTAAGCTTGCTGGTATTAATTGAGAAGTGCATCTCTAGTTGTTTTTTTTATCAAAGTGCATCTCTATTTGTTATTGGAGTTAATGATGTTATCATTTGCTTAATGAAATACTATAGGAGAAGTTGTGAGGCTTCGGGGAGAGTTAGATGTACACATTCTCCTAACACAAAAGAACCCACCATCTTGCATCGTATCACACCATATTATTTTCAATTTCTTGCATTAACTACTTTCACCGTACTTGCCAAGTTGGCATACCATGAGCGCACTTTACTATAAAAACTTTATGTTTCTCTGCAAGGATATATTGTTGAAGCTATACCGTATAGTACAATTAGCTAGCTAGTGTTTTGCCTGCAAGTACAGTGTGATGACCGTGATGCCACTCTTCTCAACCTCACTCTCAATATAACTAGTGCAATTACACGCAAACACCATGAAGATCTCCTCGAGTATGTCCCCACCGAAATGGCTTGCTATCAGGGATTCCATCGCCGCCCTTAGACTTGTAGACATGCTCTGTCCCGCTGTGTGAACGGCGGCGGTGCCCTCTGCTTGCTCCGAGTCATCCATGGTATTCCCATCCATCTCGAAGAGCTGAATGTCACTTATGTCAAGCAGCTCGCACTGCTGCACCAGCTGCTTCAGCTCGTCAGCTGAAGGGCAGTACACCGTTATGTTGAAAGAGTCCAGCTTCTCCTTGGCAATACGACCCTGTTTATGCAAATGCAAATTAATTAAACAAGAATTAGGAGAATAGATTTTCCATCTATGAGTGTTTGACTATATCAACATAGTTGGATTTTATTGCCCTTTCAAACTAAAAAAATGTACGGGTAATTAATGTAAGCCCAATATATACTATTTGGACAAACAAAAACATTTCACTAGGTAGCTTCATTTGACAAAAAAAATATTTGTTTTCCACAGCACACATGTATATGTTCATAATTTTGCACGTTTCCTTTACATTGTCAAACGTTGCAAAGCTATGACAAACTAAATGTCCTATTTGTATAGTAAATTAAAACCAACAGGGTATAATTGTCCAATGAATTGGCACCCTTCAAAACTGATGGATCATATTGTTTCTGCTACTATTTGTATTACTACTAGTAGTAGAACACACAAGTATAAACATTAACAAATATTAAATGGTCAACTTTACGTCAAACAAAAAGTATTTTTCCCATATATATGTTCATACTTTTAAGCATTTCTCGTGTGTGTGCACAAAAATATGTTAATATGATTCGCATGCTAGGTATTTTCACTAAAATTTTGTTGAGTACCAAAATAAAATTCAAACTTTAGAATAAATATCTAGAGCACTTTTTCTCTAATATGGGAGTAGGTAAACTAGGAGATTAATTACTTTTTCTGTCGAAGGATATCATTATAGTTTAAACCATAATGTGGTATACTCATGTTATGCGCATTATACCTCAGCAACAAGAGTACATAGCCCCTTGAAAGCAACTCAAATATCGTGGTTATCCCTCTTGCATTGAACACATCTTTGCTCTTCCTCCCAGGAACCGTCAGCACCATCTGGCCTCCGGGCACAATCTCCAGGCATCTCATCTGGAGGAACCGTGAGAAGTCTTTCTCAAACTGATTTTGGTAGAGCTTTGCCACTGATGGTGGTGTAGTCGCTACTATGTGAATGTTCCCCTTATTCATGCTGCCATCAAGGTGCTCAGGAACCTATCCAAACAACCAACGTTTTAGGTGACCGCAAAGCCCCAAAAGTCAATAACTTAGGATCCTAATTAAGCTAGCTAGCTTATGCAATGAGACATAAATAAACAAGCATCACCTGAGAGAGCCACGTGACGCTCATGGAGGAATGGAAGAGATGGACACTATTGCAAGGGAAGAGTCTAGTGTAGAAGGAACCTGGCAGGCCTACGACAAAGTGTGGGGGAGGTTGTAACCCTTTGCAAGCGCAATCTTGTGTTATCAACTGTTCGAACTGCTCTAGTGATTGGAAGATGTGGTTGAAGTCATTGCCAGGTAGGTCATTGAGGAAGAACTGGACCTCTATGGGGCTCTTCTTGATGGTGTTGTTATGGTCCTCACATATTGTGGTGATCGCCTCAGAGATGAAGAGGAGTGTGTTTGCACCGAAGGAGCAACCAAGGTCAGCAATGTCCATTGATTGAGGATGAAGATCTATGCACACTTCTTGTACAGCTTTCTCAACTTTTGGTTTGGCAGCAAGAACAACTCTTTTCCAGACAAACATGAAAAGTATAAAAATTATGGTCAAACAAATACTGTTGTTGTCTAGGCTTTGGAATTTTGCTTAATTCCCTGTATTAGGAACATATACAGGGAATTAAACAAATACTCCACTTGTCATGTACAACTTTGGTAGGCCTGTGGATTTGGTACATGACTAGTATTTACACATGGACAAATAATGTTAGGGGTTATTTCCTCTATGCTCTATATTACTGAGAACATGCAATCTACAGTAGTGCTCGAGATAGAATTTACAATTAACAATTTTCACAGGGCAGCATATTTATAATTTATATAATGAAGCAACAATTTCAAGAACTTGAATGGAAGAAAGGTAGAGAGTTGATACAAACTTGTGTCCTTGAATTCCTGGCATAACTGAACTTACTGTCCCCTTTCATCATGTGGAAATCTCGCTCAATCTTCATGGCTCTCAAGATGCTTTGGCTAGAAGCTTAATTCCCTGTATGTGTCGCTATCTGCCTAGACAACAACAGTGTTATGTGGCGTATGAGAGCTCACAAAAAAATATTTCTTCCTTTTATAGGGAAATCGGATGCATATTCCGATTTCAAACGAGAAAATTAAAATGTATGGCTGATAGTTATTCATTCTAGATCAGGGTGCTTAATTCTGGGGTCATAAAATCCATTGTCTTCGTGGGATTGCCTCTTGTTATGTACATAAGTTTACAGCTTGTAAAGCCAATCCGTTGATTGTTTGGGGGATATACTATGGGATGCATTTAAGGGGGTCATGGATAATTTCTCACGTGCTGTTTGGTACTCATGCAAATGGATTTATTGAAACAAGAGTTGGGGGTCATGTATGTGAAAGAAAAGGGAGTTCATTTTACTCTTCCCGAACTATTTTATTGCATCCCTTAACCCCCAAAGTATCTATAGACATTTCACACCACGAACTATTAAAAACTGTTAACTTTGCACCCTAACGACATTTCTCTCTAGCAATGAAATTTGGTACGATTGATACTTACCTCTCAACATTTTGTACATTTTTTTAATCACTGTTTATATAGGTTGAAAGCACTAAGGCTGATTTAAACATTAAGGTTTTAAATTTTAAGCAGATAGTCATGAAAAAAAATTGTCAATATTTTGAAACTTTGATAATAATGTCATCTATGGCTCTACAAAATTTTAGCTTAAAATACAACTAATATAAAGAGAAACAAAGAAGAGAAATGCTATTAAGCTTTAAAGTGAACAACTTTTAATGTATAGCAAAAAAATGAGCCAAAAGATAGTTTAGGGGTTAACTGATCCATTGAAATAGTTTGAAAGAGTAAAATGGTTTTTTTTCTATGTGAAATGGAAGAAACAGTTATGGGTACCTTTGAAATACATTATTATCATTTCGGAAAAAATGGATTATTATCATTTCAGAAAAATGCATCATTATAAAAATGCTGGAGTAGCCGCTAGAGGAAAAACACAAGTTTAAGGTGTTTTATGACTTGTTACTTGTGACATAAAAAAATAATTAAACCCTGAAATTACTCGAAATAAATCTATGGCTATCTTGTAGGAAAAATGCATTAAATTTTAAGATTATGTGGTGATTTGTTAAAAGAGAAGGAAAAGATGAAGGGATAAGGCGCACTAACTTACAAGGGAATTTAAAAACATGAGTCAAGACATCATGCTATAATTCCTTCAAGAACATAGAGGAATTTTTCCTACTGCTTGTTTGGCAATTCGAGGGAAGGGGATCGAGAGTTTCTACAAGGAAATTCAGTAAGTCCTACTCAATTATCTACATAGGGATTATTTCCTTTAGATTAAATTTCTTTAGTTTTTCCTTCAAATTCTCCAATACAAAGAAGCCCTTAATGAGAATCAATCTTCCGGCTAACAGATAAGAAAATAATTTTCTTATCTTTTCCTAAGATAGCAATGTTTAGCAGAGACTTATTTCATGGGCGAGATCTTGGCGATATTTTCAGAAAGATATAAAAAGTTGAATCCAATTAATATGGGATTATACCAAATACAAAATTCTTAGGCCATGAGATATTGGCACTATGTAAGCAATACTCACAAACTTACTGGCGGTTTTTCTAAGTAGCCACCAGTGAAAACCATGAATTTTAAAGGCTGTTTCTTAAGAAACCGTCTGTAAAAAATGTAGTGACTTTTATAGGTGGTTCTGTTAAATAAAATACATGTAACAATGTTTTTTTACACTGTCCTTGAAAATTGAAGCAATATGTTCTGGATTTAAAGAAAAGTCAAATGATTATAAATTTTATATTAAAGTTGTAGCTCTTGATGTGATCTATAAAAGTTTTTTTTTATTTGAGATCACTTTTCAGTGCCCAAATAGTCATTACAGCCTCTCAGGACATAGGGTAATTTTGCATGTGATATTTTTGGAATTTCAAACTCTGAAATTCATAGAAAATTCATTTTAAGTCTGATTTAGATGAAGTAAAGTTCTCTAAAATCTTTGCAATATTCCCTTTAATATGGCATGGACAATATTTTCCATCAATATTTCTTTTAATATGGCCACTCACTAATGTTAAATTAAGTAGCTTGACATAAGTGAACAATTATAATAAAATAAATATTATAAGGAAATAAGTACTGACCATATTATATATAGAAAACATTGTAAGGATCATCGAGAACATTGGTTCACCTCAACCAATCTTAAAATAAATTTTCTATAGATTTTTAAATTTGAGTCATGTTATGTTTTCACATGCGGATGTAGACATGTGGTACTTAGAGTACAAATATGTGTTACAAGCTTTTGAGAAATGAAATCAAAATAGCATACATTCCATAGTTAAGAAGTGCCTGATAGATGAGATAGCTAGTGAGGCTACACATGGAGTGAGAGGTCCCAGGTTCGAATCTTAAATGTCGTCCGTGCATATAAGATCATATGACTTTGTGACTTGTGATTGTGTACAACGACTCATAAAATGTAAAAAGAAAAAGGGGGGGGGGGGGGTTTCTTGTGGCTAAAAATATTATGTGTGTATTCATTTCCACTGAAGGTTTCTTATCGCCAATTTCTACATGCCATGAGCTGCAGGCGGTTCACTAAATGCCTATGTTAATGGGTTATCGGTCGACCACGTCCACAAACATTTTTCTGTACTCGTGGCACCTCCAGTCCAGTATTTACCATCTAGAATTCTAAATGCGAGTGTAATTCCCAAGCGTGAGTGCTGTGATTAAGGTAAATAATCTGAAAAACAAGTAGTAACAACAGTGTTGTGTCTGGAGGAGCTTTGTAGCAAGCATTTTTCATTTCCACTGGTCCTTGAAAGCAATCTCTTTTGCTATCAAAAGTGCATGCTAGATTTAGATTCTAATCTAAATCAGTGTGCTTAATTCCGGGGCATTGCCCACGGTTGCAACTGCTTTCAAACCTTAAACGTGCTCAAATCTTACACCTCAAACCAATTAAAGCACGTTTTAAACGTTTTAGCTCTTACGATTTCCATCTACACCACGGTACAACACCAACTTTATTTTTTTTCTTTTGCATGGACACATCATATATAACAATAAAAAGTTATATTAATAAAAAGTTATGCATGATACGATGAACATGCCCATCGTCTTTTATACTTGACACCATTGACCAGTGTAATTTTACTTTTAACTAACAAATCTTTTATATTAATTGTAATGTTGTAAGGGATGCAAGTTATATTATCATGCATATTTACTCCCTGGAATTTTGATAATACGACATTGTTCTAGATATTTGTAAATATTTTTTTAAAAAGATGAGCAGTCAAAGTTTGTAAATATTTGATAATACGACATTGTTCTACGTCAACACATATCTGCCTATCTGGTGAACGGAACAGAGGGAATAATTAATTACTACCACGGAAGAAACCACCACTCTAAACTCTAAAGTCTCTATTGCCCAATAGACCGTCCACTTGCACAGAGTACAGATAGAGACGCTATCTTTATCTTGATCAACGCATGCAACGAGCCAACGACTTACCTGCCATGCATCAAACCTAGCATCCGTTTTTTTTCTCTAAGTATTGATAACGTCCCGAGGAGAGAATTTTGACACGTCATATTATTCGACTAAAGTAAAGAATGCTGTAATTTCTAAGCTTGGCTTTATGCTACACCATACCCAAGTCACCATGGGCGTTTTTTTTTATCGATGAATACGTCGTCTGCCACTTAAATAATAATTAGCCGTAAATACGAGTACCCATATTAAATTTAGGACTTAAACCTGATGGGTGGATTGGTTTCACATAAAAACCTAACCAGTTGAGTACGTCCACTTCGATATGTTAGACATTATTTTAATTTATTCTCGTGAAACTTCAAATTACTAGCTAGAGTCGTGAAATTTCACATACTTCATTCGCTATGTTAGACCTTATGCATAAATTTCTAATTACTAGCAAAATATCTAAACTTTGCTAAGGGTAGAATAAAATAATATATGGTAGCACTAATATGCGTGCAGCGCCCATTTGTAGTTAAAGCTCCGCACATCACCTCACACTAACACTACCGATTTTTCCCATTTTCCCTCCCCACCATATCAGATCCTGATTTTCCCATTTTACCTCTTCCCTGCCACGCCAGATCCCCATTTTTTCCGTTTTCCAAACACAGGTTCTCCATGTGCACCGAATACATCAACTGGTCCTCAAATCTGGTCCTCCCACACTAAACCATCTTTGGTCGGGTTCCCAAACACCACAATAGTCCCTATTACTTTAAAATCCGAGAATAAAAAATATTTTTAGTCCCGGATTAAAAGCAGAATGGGACTATGTGATTACCAAAGATGATCTTTAGTCCCAGTTGATTACATGTCAGGCCGTGTCCGGGCACCCAGGATCTTTAGTCCTGATTGGTAACACCAACCGGGATTAAAAATTAAAACGCTATATATAATCTCTAGTACTTATCCTCTTCTCCCATCCTCACAAATTCCTCCTCTCTCCTCTATCTCTTTTTCCTCTATCTCCTTATCTCTCTTTCCTTTATCTATTTTTCCTCTCTTTCCTTATCTCAGCGCAGGGAGCGGCCGGGAGTGAGCAGAGCGCACGAGGAGGAGGCCAGGCGGCGGAGAGCGGGGTCGGGGCGGCAACCGGGCGCACGAGGAGGGACACCGCGGAGGGCCGACCGGCCAGGCGGCGACAGGGCGCACGAGGAGGAGGCAGGGCGGCAACCGGGTGGGGATGGCGGTGGCCGGGGTTGGGCGGCAGCGGGAGAAGGGGCGGCGGCTGCCGGGTAGGGGTGGCGGCAGCCGGGCTGGGGAGGCAGGAAGGAAGAATTTGTTTTTTTAGGATTTGTGATGAATTTGTTGTTGAGAATTTGTGATGTATTTGATTGTGATGTGAATATGTGATGTTTTTTTAGAATTTGTGACGTAACCATCTTTAAGAATTTGTAATGTATGATCTGTGATTTGGAGATGATTTGGGGATTTCACGATTTGGGAATGATTTGGGAATGGAGTAAAATTAATATGCAAGGACTGAAAAAAACCCAACCAATCGGGACCCAGCCTCTTCCATCTTTAGAAACTAAAGATGAATCTTTAGTCCCGGTTATATCACTGGGGTCTCGGATTCATAGTCCCTGGTTGGGGGTTACGATAAAGGGTTAAGAACCCTTTCTCCAGCAGTGCCACCAATCACGATAAAACAATCACGCTATATACATGGTCGCACATGCATAGGAGTATAGTAGTATCTGTCATCGAGCGTTATCGTATATTAAATGAATGGTAGAAAAGATTTGACAGATTTTGATTGAAAATTCTGCCGCATGTCGTATAGACGCTCCCAATTATTATTACCCAGTCCCCTCGTCCCGTCAGTTCGATTTCCCATAGTAAAGTTACATCTACTTTTTGTCAATTTTTCATAGTGAAAAAATTACTTCAATTTGCAGGATGGAGTGGTAGTAACTTTTCCACCGTGGTGATAGGTAGTATAAAATTTTTTTATACAAATTAGATCATACCACTGAGCCGATGCCTCCACCGTTTTCGACAACAAAATTGCCACCAGCCGCTTGCTAGCTCCAGATTCGGTGTCAGCGGCCTCTTTCTCGGCCTCCCAGCGACACCCATGCTCGCGAGCACTCTGCCATTTCCTACTCCACGTTGCTGCTCGCCACCGACCCCCTCCCCCCCCCCCAGGGGGCTGACAGGAGGACGCTCAATGAGGACGGGCTGCTCCTCCATACCAAGACCTTGCCGCCACCTAGACGTTGCCGGGTCAGTGGCTCTCCTCCCTAGTGCGCACCACTCACCGGTCACTGCCACCAACCGCCATCACCAGCACTACCGGGATGCATCACCCATCCATAGGTTGGGCAGTGGATGGATTCCAGATAAAAAAAAGGAAAAATGAGGTTGGAGAGACAAAATGATTGGTTAGTAACAGCAGAGAGAATATATACACCAAGCAAGATGAGATTGTAAAAAATACTTCGGAACAAATAGAGAGAAGAGGTGTCAGTTCAGTAGGGATGAAAATAGAGCGAAAAGTTTCCGTCCGTTCCGGAGAAAAGCGAATACGGATATCTTTCGGAGCGGATAGTTTGGATATAGATATTTTCTCCCGGATACGAATAAAAATATGGTATTGGGGTTTCCGATGGATACGGATAATAATATGGATATCCAGTGAACAATGCTATTTGGAAATCCGCTGAAGCCATGAGATATACCCCATATCTTTATAACTCTACGACATTCAATATATTTTTTTAGATTTTAATAGTAGTCTATCCCTTTAACACCAGTTCAAACTATTAATATTATTTAAAATTTTAAATATTTTTAGAAATTATACTATATTTCATATAAAATAAGCTAATTATATATGATGTTATTTGTTTCGATTAGAAGTTGAGGTGGTTTTCGTGTTCCGAGAAAAAGTTATTTTCGTATCTGTATCCGATCATATTCGATCTTTATTCGTAGGCGAGATAATTTGAGATAATATTATTTTTATTAAATAGGTTAGTATCACTTATTTAAACAAAATATCGGATCATTCTATAATATTAGATAATATCACGGGCCAATTTATAAAATTACGAAAAACAGTGATGGCTGATGAATCTACCACCATAAGCCTTCATAAGCCATCTACCACCATAAGCCTTCATAAGCCTTCTAAAGGAGTATATATATTACATTAACTTGCACTCACTCACCAAGTTAATACGCCATGAGCAATGTTTGCATAAAAAAAAAAGTTACTCACGAGGATATTATATAGTTGAAACAACTATAGGGAGAGCACATATGTTCGCACTCTACCTTTAGCTAGAGCTAGTGTTTTGCCTGCAAGGACAATGTGATGACCGGAACAGGCTCTTCTCAACCTCACTCTTAATATAGTTGGTAAAATAACGAGCAAACACCGCGAAGAGCTTGTCAAGTATGGACTCTCCAAAATGACTCGCGATCAGGGGCTCCATCACCGCCCTCAGGCTCGTAGATATGGTCTTGCCGGCGGCCTCAGCAGCGGCGGAGGCACCATGGATGATGACAGGTGCAGCAGCACCATCCTCTGCTGACTGATCTGAGCCATCATTGGGGTTCCCGTTAATCTCGAAGAGCCGGATGTCGGTGATGTCAAGCAGCTTGTTCTGCCACACTAGCTCCTCCAGCTCATCAACCGAAGGGCAGTACAATGGCAAGTTGAAGGAGTCCAGCTTCTCCTTCTCAAGATAGCCCTGATGTACAAATTTAAATAGATTAAAAGGCATTCTACCAGTAAAGCCTAATATATATTTGGATAAAGCAAAATTAGTTATAACCAGTTAGCTTTATTTGAAAAAAAAACATGTATTTGTTTTCTGTAGTACACACATGCTTTTACACGTACACCGCATTCTTTTAATTTTCACTGTTTGCGAAGTTGTGCCAAGCAAAAGCACCTATTTCTAGTTTTCTTTTAACACCTTAAATATTGATAGTCAAACTGAGACTTGCCCCTATTTAAATACATTTTTTTACCGAAATCCCCATTTAAATATTGGTAGATAATTGCCCAATAAGTCAGAAACATATAAAGATTGTTCATGCTACTATTTCTAATAGTAGTAGAAAAGACGATTATTTTTTATCACGAAAGAGATGAAATTAATTGATGGATAGTTGTGATAGCTTAAGATGAGTGAGTAGGTAGAGTAGTAGCTATATCTTGGGATAAAATTTGAACGCTAGAAGTAACTATATTTTACGATGGAGAAAATAAGAAAAAAAATATAACTTTGTTTTGTCTTAAAAGAGCACCTATCTTTGAAAAATTAACTGGTGGACTATGGTGACCACACTTCAAGAATTAAATTGGGTGTATGATGTTTATTAACTAAAATTTAAACATTCTTTTTAAGATTTTGATTCTAGATCTGTACCATCCAAACATATATAACTAGTTAGAGTTCAAACATATAACTAGTTAGATAGGTATGTTGTAATGGGATAGGAAAATAATGTTGAATTTGAGTTCTTCTCTATTGCTAGGTATGGCTATGAGTTAAATTGTTACCCACAAGTTGAAAAATTAAAAAAAAAGGAGCCAATTCATGTATTTTAAATCTTGAAGCCCCGTATGGCCATCCATTTGTCTTTCCCAATGTTCATACTTTTAAAAATTTCTTGCCTGTAGAGATGCATATTTTAACATGCTTTACATGCTAGGTAATTTCACGAAAAAATTTGATAAGTGCCAAAACACAGCTCAATCGATCTTTAGAGCATGTATTTATAGTGCTTTTTTGTTGTTGAAGGGGGAGCTGGTAAACCTAGTGATTAATTTTTCTATCAAACAATATCTGATGATGTAAACAATAATATGGTACTCATGTCATGTAAATTATACCTCTGCAACTAGAGTTTGCAGCCCTTGTGAAAGCAACCCGAATGCCATGGTCGTCCCTCCTACAGTGAATACATCTGTGCTATTCCTCCCTAGCATCGTCAGCACCATCCGACCTCCAGGCACAATCTCTTTGCACCGCATTTGTAGGAACCGTGAGAAGTCCTTCTTGAACTGATTTTGGTAGAGCTTTGTCACCAATGGCGGTGTAGTCAGCCCTATGTGAATGTTCGCTTCATTCATGATGCCATCAAGGTTCTCGGGGACCTGTCCAAACGACCAATGTGGTTGGTGATCTCAAAGCCCCAAAGAGGAACTTAGGAATCTATATTAAGTTTATGCAATGAGTCATATATTAAGATAATTTACCTGAGAGAGCCACATGAGGCTCATGGAGGAATGGAAGAGATGGACACTGTTGCAAGGAAAGAGTCTGGTGTAGAAGGAGCCTGGCAGACCTACAACATAGTGTGGAGGAGGTTGCAACCCTCTAGAAGTGCAATTTTTTGTTGTCGACTGCTCAAACTGCTCGAGTGATTGAAAGATATTATTGAAATCATTGCCAGGTAGGTCATTGAGAAAGAATTGGACCTCCTTCGGTCTCTCCCCGATAGTATTGTTAGGGTTTTCGCCTATTATGGTGATTGCATCGGAGACAAAAAGGAGTGTGTTTGCATCGAAGGAGCAACCTAGGTCAGCAGTGACCATCGATTGAGGATGAAGATCTGTGCACACTTTTCTTATGGCTTCCTTGACTGTTGGCTTGGCAGCTAGAATAGCTTTTCTCTGCATAGATATGAGGGGAAAAAGGGAAAATTGTGGTGAAACAATTACTCCATTTACCATGTGCCCACTCTGGTGTAACTAGGCCCATGACAATCCAAAGTGTGGTGGGACTGTATATTTGGCCCATGACTCTATAGTTAATCCAAACTAGTGTCAATAATAGCATAGTACCCACTAACAATTATTATATTCTAAAGCACAACATACAAATATCCCATATCATTACCATTAGTAATTATTATTGTAGAGCATCTTAAACCTAATGCAACATGACACCATCATCTATAATTTATTATATTCCAGAGGTCAACATACATGCATGAAAAATCATAATCCACATATTATTTTCATAATATTTTAACATATCTCTATTCATTATTTCTATAATATTTAGCATACATTGATTCATTCATGCATTTCGCAACAGAGTGCATGGCATCATCTAGTTATATAGCAAACAACAATAGCGTGGAAAATTTCTATATGCTCTATATTACTGATTACATGCATGCAATCTACGTTGTGGAAGATGATAATTGCATTTGACAATTTACGCAGAAAATCATATGTTTAGTTTGTAATGAAACGGCAATTAATTCCTTTCAAAAAATGAAACGGCAATTAATAAGCACACAATTATAACATAATGGAGAAACAAAAGGTAGAGTCAGTTGGTACAAACCTGCATCATAGAGTTCTTGGCATAGCTGAACTCATCATCCCCATTCGTCATGTGGAAATCACGCTCGATCTTCATGTCTGCGAGATGCTAGAAGCTCAATCCCTATATTTGTTGCCACCTGGGCCCAAACAACAAAACAGTGTTTGAATGGAACTTGAGAATTCACAGGAGATATTGCTATCTTTTATAGACAAACCGAATGCTCAATTGCTGATCGACTCCTAAAAACTGGATGAATGATAGTTATTCATTCTAAACCAGAGTGCTCAATTCTGAGGTTTGAGATACATGAATTGTCCTTGGGAATTGTCTGTTTTTATTTTCTACAGAATATACTTTGTAAAGCCAGTCAATTTTGATCAGTTGATTGTTTGGAACATATACTATGGGATGCATATATGGTGTATTTCCTGGAAATCTCTCTCTGGTCGCTGCTTTGTGGTGCAGTGCACACACAACTTGATCGTTGGAATAATGGGTTAATTAAGGGCTTCTTTGGAATGCATGATTATAGACTTATAGTAATGTTGGAATAAAAAAGCACATTATTAAGATGTATGATTTTGCTAGTGCCATGGTTAGGCAAAGGTTGTGTTTTGGAGAGCTCCCATACAGTTTAATCCAGAACATGATCAGAAGCTAGAATCTAAAAAATCTAGATTCTAAATTGCCCTTTGGCTAGGGGTAAGTTAAAAAAAAGTTCCTTTAGCTATGTAGAAAATTGTTACTCCCTCTGGACTAGGATTATATAAGGGATTATTCCCTTTTAGCACTAATTAAGGAAGAGAAAAAAGTGTCAAACTCCATCGGTTGCCTTAAAAAGGCAAAGCCAAAGCTAAAATTTAAATTTTAAAACTTAATTTTGAAGTTGATTTTATGATAGAATCGGGGATTAGTACTAATAGTACACGTGATTTTCTCTGTGTGTCTTTTCAGATGGGAAGGGATGGGAGTGGGATTGCTGATGGTTGTTGTACTGATCCTCTCGGGATAACCAAAATCCTCTATAATTTTGGACAAACCCAAGGACCATAATTTCCTATAATTATGGATAGAGGGAGTATAAGATCGATCTAGTTTTTTTCTTTTAAAATACATATTATTTAATGTTGAATGACTGTTGTTTTTATTTTGGCTCGGCTCATTAAAAAAATATGGTCTTAAATGTTGAGAAAAATATGATAAATTAAAAAATAATTTGGAAGAAATCTCGATAAAAAGGTGGCCAAGCTAAGCTTTATCTAGCCATATTATTGCGGTTCAAAGGAAGCCCTACATTGCTCTATAATGTTGTGTGTGGAGCTTGGAGCTTATGATAAGCATTGCTTCCTCCGTTTCATATTAATTAATTATAAGACTGTCTAGCTTTGCTTATATTTATGTATCTATATTTATTAACATATATATAAATACGGGTAATGCTAGAAACTCTTATAACATAAAACGGAGGGAGTAGTTTCATTTCCACTGGTCTATAAAGACAATAGAGATCTCTACTTTATTTCATAGTGTGCATGCTAGATCAGATTCTAGTATAAATCAGTGTGCTCGATTCCTGGACATTCCCCACAGATGGCTGCCATAATTGCTTTCAGCCGTACTTCTGGAAGAAAATTTTGTTCATATGGGAACATAGAACCGATCAAAACCGCTTGGTATTTATGATTTTCTATTGACTCTTGAGGGCATGTACAACGGTCTTTATTAGCGGTCTCTCTCTATTGCCATGCAAGCAAATTTGATGATATAGAAAAAAGAGAAAGAAATATGGTTGTTATACATGACAACGGCTTAGAATCGACTCTTAGCATTTATTAGAGCAAAATTTGTTGCATGGTGGTGAAATAAATGAAAGAAGAGTAAGAAAAAGTATTTGGATACATTAATGATTAAAGACCATATTATATCTAACTGTTATAGGATGTTAGTCTCTAAATAACGTAGAGCTCATATCTGACTCTACCTTTATACATGCCCTTATAGCTCACCAAGAAACCGCTCGGTAAATATTAGGAAATTGGACGTGTCCATTGAGGTGGAGCATGAAAAAAAATTGGGTACGTGTTTTACCAGACCCCTTTTTGACGGAACCAAGCTAGTTTTATTTTCAAAAGAAAAATTAAAATTCAATTTTGTAGTAAAACTTCTTGTCGTTTTACGGTTTTACCTATTTTCAGCAGCTTTTAAGAACTAATCGAGAAAAAGAAAGGACGAACGGGTTGGGAACGGTATTCTGTTGCCAAACAATTCTGAAAACCACGAGAGATAAAAACGGCCTCTCGTATCGCCCCTCCCCTACGGGCAGCCGGGAGGCGACAACCTCTCCGGCGCTCGTCTTCCCTTCCTCCTCCTTTGCCTCACCGCCGCCCGAGCGCGGCCACAAGGATGGTGGAGGCGGGGCTTCATCCTCGCGCTTAGGCAGGGGAAGGGAGCCTCCTCAAGGCGGCTGAACCGCCCAGATCTGGTGGGGGCAGCTGGCGGCGGGGCTGAGCGGTGCGGCAGCGGTGTCTGGTGGCGGTGGCAGCGGCGAAGGAAACCGTCAGATCTACGCCTGGATCTGGCAGGATAGCGGGCGGCAGCGGCGTTTAGTGGTGGGGATGGCGACAGCGGCGGGGGCGGCGAGGGGGTGGCAGCGGGGGTGGCGAGGGGATGGTGTCGATGAGGCGAACCTGGCCGCGCCGGCGGCTGATCCAGCGCCTGGAGGAGTTCTGGACCTCCGGCGGTCACGGCGGAGGTGGCGAGGAGTTCGCAGCGACGGCGGCGCGGGCTACCACGGTGGGCCGTATGCGTCGTGTGCCGTCGGAGCTCGTCGACAGCGAGCAGGTGCGGGAGGGTGGCGAGATGGCGGCAGGGATTAAATGGCAGCAGCGGCTACGGTGGTGGCAACCGTCACCGCGGTTGGGGAAGGCATGGCGGTATCGGACGGCTAGCCGGGGGCGTGGCAGATGGCCGCACCTGGGCGGCGTGGCAGCGTTTGGAGGAGGGGTCGGAGGCCGGCTTAGCGTAGAGAGGCGCAGCCGATGGCAGTGGAGGCCGGCAGGCGTGAGAGGCGCGGCTGGCAGTAAGGAGGACGGCTTGGCGCAAGAGGTGCAGCCGATGGCGGGAGGCCAGACTAGCGTGAGAGGCGCGTCCGGTGGTGGAGGAGGCCGGCGCGGCGCGATGAGGCGCGACCGGTGGTAAAGGAGGTGACCACGATGCGAGGAGGAGCTGCTGGTGGGTGTGGCGCAGTCTTCGGCGCACGAAGACTAGCTGGCGGGGGGCCGCTAGTGCAGTGGTCCCACATGTCGGCAGAGGTTAAGCGGTGGTGGAGCATCGGTGCGTCAGCCGTGGACTCGTAGATGATGAGTGGCGGATGAAAACCCAGCCCGGCCTTGGCCAGACCGACAACGATGGTTCATTCCCCCTCCTGAGGGCGTTGTCGTGCCGTCTCATCCCTCAAGGTGGTTGCCGGGCTAAAGCCCAGTCTTGGCTCTTTTGAGTCCCTAACGGACGGCGGCAGCGGTTTTCTGTCGCTTCTCTCTTTGAAGACGTCGTTTAGGTGTCCCCTTGCCGAAACCACCCAAACGATTGGTGCAAGCACGTTTTAGGATAGAGTTAGGCTTTGTGTTGGTTGTAAGGGCGTTTTTTGGGCGTTCTTATCTGTGTTCCTTTGTTGTAGGGCTGTCAAAAAAGCTCGAGCCTGAGCAAAACCTCGTAAGCTTTACCGAGCTGAGCTCGAGCTTCTACCGAGCTTGATCGAGCTTGACTGTATATAGTTTACTGTATGTTCACCTTATTAGTATCTATTTACATAATAAAGTAGCATTTGTCAGCACAATATATTTATTTTAATCATTTTCTACACTTTTAATAGTGTGATTATCTAGAAAATAATTATACTTATCATAAAATTATCATTAATATATATATTATACTACTTATGGCCAAGCTCGGTACCGAGCTCGAGCTCGAACCGAGCTTTCCTAAAAGCTCAAAGGTGTAATAGGCTCGGCTCGAGCTGGAGATTGGGCAGACGAGCTCGATCGAGCTCGGCTTGTTGATAGCCCTACTTTGTTGGCCTATGGCGGTCGGCTACGCTTAGCGGTAGCCAGTTCAGTGCTAGCTTTCTCCTAGACCTGTGTGTTGGTATTGTCGGTGTGTGGGTGGTGGTATATTTTTTCCTTTTTCCTTGTTACGATTTTCCAGAGTTGTAATCTTGTTTTTTTTTTCTACTTTATCAATAAATCGCATCGTTTTGTGCGAATCGTTAAAAAAAACAATTCTGAAGACCTGCACCCGAGCAGAAATTCGTGATTTTTGTAACCCAACACAAAGAGCAATGCTACCACAAAGCAGTGGTCGGATTGATGCGATATAGAGCATGTCGGCTTCTGGATTTTTATCCTATCGAGCTGGTATCAAACCAAATAATTTCTCAAATTCTAAAGACTGAGATGAGAAGTAGGTACTTCGTCCGTTTCATATTATAAGTTGGTAGATTTTTTTGTCAAACTTTGTTAAGTTTGATTAAGTTTATAGAAAAATTTAGCAAAATCTGAAATATCAAATTAGTTTCATTAAATTTAATTCTAAATATATTTTAATAATATATTTGTTTTGTGTTAAAAATACTACTATATTTTTCTATAAACTTAGTCAAACTTTTAAAAAAAACATTTCCAGTTCCATGAAATTCAGTTACGGAGCCAAATCAAAATGTAAACACGATGATTCCAAATTTCCAAGTTTCGGCTCAGATTTTTGTTGTTTTTTTTAGATGACGAAGGGCGTGATGGGCTCTCACCATCTGAGGACGGCCCATGGGCCTCAGACTCAAAACCCTAGCCCGTTCCCACGGCCCTTAAACCCTTCTCCCATCTTCTCCACCTCTCTCGCTCTCTCGCCCTTTCACCAAGAAAGAAAACACGCGCACGCCTCGCCTCGCCGCCGGCGGCCACCGTCTCCGCCGCCTCCTCCCCCCAACCCAGGAACCCCCGACGAGAGAGCTCGATGGACCAGGCGGGGTCGATGGAGGAGCGGGTCATCACGGAGCGCATCCGGCGGAAGCTGGAGGAGGTGAACGCCGCCGCGCAGAAGCACCTCGCCGGCGTCCAGGACCACGTCAACTTCACCATGCAGGTCTGGGCTCCTCTGGATCTCTCTAGTGTTAGTACTTTCTTGTTTCCTCCTCGTTGTAGTATATTATTGTGTTTTGGGGGACACACGGGACCGGAAATACAGATATTTCGTTGTATTGGTTGCAAATCTTGACTGACTCGGTGCGGCGTTTCTTGGATTAGTCTCGTGGGAGCTGGGATATAAGGGCTTGGATGTTCTTGTTCCGATGTTTGATTTGGGGACGAAGAAGCAAAGTGTTACGGTAGTGCGTGATATTTATATGGGATTTGTAGGTAGTTCAGGGATAGGGTAGTTCAGATATGGTGAGCCTTTGGATAACTAATTTGTTCCAATGTAGTTTCAGTGATTTGGTTGGGCTTAACTGGGTTTCATAGGGCATATTCTTAATAATTTAAGATGGGCATCAATCAATCAGGTGGATGCAACTTAGTATATTTGGAAGTTTGGAAAGCCCAATATCGGAGAATGATTACCAACTACTGAAACCTGCTGGTTATATATTTTTGTGTGACTTTTGCCCGGATCTAGCTTCATAATGGAGTATCTTAAAAATTCTCCTGTCACTCCCTTGTATGTTATCAGGTGTGAGTAGACAGTGTTGGAGTTTGTTTATGAAATTTCTTGAATCTTCTGTTCTTTCCTGTCATTCGCTTTTTGTATTTTATCAGGTATGCGTAGACTGTATTGGAGTTGTTCATGAAATTTCTTTAGTGTTCTGTTCTGGAGTCTGTAAATGAAAGAATGTGGTGTACGCTTGTTCAATTTGTTTCACTGCCTCTCATTGTAGAAGACCAAGAATAAAGTATGTCATTATGAGAGGAGAATTTATCTGTATTGAGAGCCCTGTGCTAATTATTTATTTTATATCTGGTTTTCTTATTGATCTTCAGAAAAAGACTAATGTCTGTAATAAAATATGCTACATATCTTTGTAAGAGGAGAATTTATTTCCATAAAAAAAAGAGGGGTACTTATCTAGAGAGCCCAGTGCTAATTTTTTTTTGGTTTCTGGTTTTCTTATTGATCATCAGCAAGCATACTTCAAGTGTGCATATGAATGCTTTGATCGCCGAAGAAGTCAAGAGGGGATTAACAATTGTGTTGAGAACTGCAGTGTGCCTGTCCTTACTGCCAACAATGTTGTTGAGACTGAGATGGCTAAATTCCAGGTACTTCCAGTTTCATTCAACTATTGCTTTTCTTTCTTTTTCTTATGATATATTGCCTTCCATTACTTGCCATCACATAGAGCGACGTAGAACCTAACTTTGTGTCTGTTCAATTATGTACAGTTTCAATATATTTTTTGCTCTACAGTGTATATATCACTACATGTGAAAGAAGGCATGGTTCACTTGCTGCAACTTTTACCTAGAAATATGCGTGGACAAAAGAAATTTGCTCTTTGGTTTCCTTGTGAACTTAGACTGATCATTGATGCTGAACTATGCCTACCACATGTGTGTTTGTTATTGATGATATCATACTCAGCAACTTGTACATAATGGTACCGCTGTACAAAGCGCACTGTGTTATAGTAGACTATCAAAATTTTGTTGTCCAGCACAAACAAGCATTTGTGCATATCTATTTGCATATGATGTATGTACCTGATTTGTCTTCTGATTATGTATTTTGTTCGCAAGCAACTATTATAGGTGGCTGTGTGCTGATATTAGGGAAAATAATAGAAGGAATTACTTAACAAAAAGTGTCATCTCATCTAACCAAAAGATCGGGATATCTCTCCCACGCAATAGGTATAAGCATCAGGTGCTATGGACATTTGTTATTATGTGCATAAGGTAGCCTAGGTGTTACTCATACAACCCATATAGCACAGTTGATGATGGCAGTATCAAAAGTATCTTGAATGACTTTTTCTGAGATTTATTTTAGAGAATGGTTTTCCCAGATGTGCATGTAGGTAAACATATTATTCCCACCATCTGGCAGTGTAAGTGTCTAACATTGATAAAACTAAATCGGGAGAATTATTAAATGGTAAAATTTTTCAGGACTGTTATCTTGGTGCGTAACTATTTAAGGATATGCATATATAACTGCTTTAGCTATTTTATCGGGATACATATGCGAAAAATATTATGTTACAACAGAAGGAAAAGTCAATGGCATTTCGAATAAAAACATCTGTTTGTACAAATAGTATTTAGTGTATGTTTTATCATGCAAACGCATGTCTCACCCCTATTACCTACAGTTTTATCATGCAAAAGCATGTCTCACCACTATTACCTTTATCTGTATGTGATCTCTCTAAGTTGTGTTCTCCCCTGTCCTCAGGAGCGGCTGAATCGATCTTTGATGGTGTGCCAAGATAAATTTGAAGCAGCAAAGCTCCAGAAGATGAAAACACATGCGACTGAGGAGCTGGAAGCATGCGTAAATAGATCTATTGATGACAGTATCAGGGTCCTGCCCCATCTGGTTGATCAGATCAAGTCCTCCCTCTCCATGAATTAGAGAGATCATAGCTTGCCTCATCAGAAGTTCAGAACTAAACAGTAGATCCTCGTAAACTATTTCAGCTTTTACAAAAAGCATTTCCACTAATTTTGGCACCAAGATCGTCGGCTAAATTACTGCCCTTTGTTAACATGAGTATGACATATGACCGGCATATCGTATTTCGTGTGCCTTTGAGCTTTTTTTTCAGAACCACACTTTGTTGCAAAGCTGATTTATCAAAAGATGGTGCAATAATAGAAGATATCCTCATGCTGCTCATCCTTATTCATTTGCATCTTGCAGTTTGTTTCAGTTCATGTTACCAGCATTTGATCTTCATTCATGAACCCCATGATGATGGCAGAAGATGATATTCCCATGAAATTACTGGCGTTTCCACTTGTTCTCCCTCCCTTGTCAAGTATATACCACATTTTTTATTGATTGTTCTCAGAATGTTATCAAGAATATACAATTAGGCCTCCTTTCGAATGGACGAATCAATTTGTTCTCTATATTATCAGGCCTCTTTTGGAACGGTGGAATTTTGAAGGATTTTTCGAGGAACTGAACTAGAATCCTGTAAAATTTATACATTTCAAAAAGCCAGTCTCTCTCTCTCTCAAAAAAAAAAAGACAAATGTAATGTGCTATGCGCTAGATTTGGTGAAAGGAAATCCTGAAAACCGGGGATGAATTTAAACAAAAATTTATATTAGGAAGACGTGCTGCACACTTAGAATTCAAATTATTTTCCTTGCACAAGAAAAATCTTACTCATCTAAAAATTTTGATCAAAGTTGCTGTTTCAAAACATAAAAGATCCCTCAAATTTGTACCATCACAAATCCCGCAGAACTGACGAGCGCTAATGCCCCCTCCTCCCCTGGCGGCAGCGCCACCGCCCGCCTCCCCCTCCGCCGCCCTCGTCCACCACTACACCCGCCTCCTCTTCGCCGCCGCCTCCGCCGCCGCCTCCCTCCGCGCCCTCCTCCCCATCCACGCCCGCGCCGTCGTGGTCGGCATCTCCGCCAACCCGGCCTTCGCCACCAGCCTCATCACCGCCGCGGCCCCCGCCTGCCTCGCATACGCACGCAGGGTGTTCGACGCCGCGCCCAGCCGGGATGCCTACATGTGGAACACACTCCTCCGCGCCCACGCCCACTCCCGCTCCCACGCCAGGGACGCCCTCGCGCTCTACGCGCGGATGCGCGCCGCGGGCGTGTCGCCCGACCACTACACGTACCCAATCGTGCTCCCGGCGTGCGCGGCGGCGCGGGCGGCGCGGCTCGGGCGGGCGGCGCACGGGGACGCCGTGCGGTTCGCGCTGGCGCGGGATGGGTTCGTGAGCAGCGCCCTGATCTCGATGTACTCCCAGGAGGGGGAGGTGCGCGACGCGGAGCGCGTGTTCGCGGAGAGGAGTGATGCCCGGACGGTCGTCTCGTGGACGGCCATGGTTGCTGGGTACGCGCAGAACTGCTTCTTCGGCGAGGCAGTCGCATTGTTCGGTGACATGGTTGCTGCGGGCGTGCTTCCAAATGAGATCACCCTGATCAGTTTCCTGCCCTGTTTACATGGGCAAGAATGGCTGCCTGTTGGGGAGATGGTTCATGGATTCGTCGTCAAACTGGGATTCGATGCAAACGTTCCCATGGTGAATGCGCTAATTACGATGTATGGAAGGTGTGGAAGTGCTCCCATGGCAAGAGCTCTGTTCAATGGGATGAGTAGCCGCACTCTGGTTTCTTGGAATACTATGGTTGCGATGTATGAGCAACAGGGTGATGGCGTTCAGGCAATCAAGTTTTTCCGCAGGATGCTTACCGAGAAGGTGGGGTTTGACTGTGTGACTTTGGTGAGCGTGTTGTCTGCTTGTGCGCGCTCGGGAGCCCTTGATACCGGGAAGTGGGTGCATGAGCTAGCCAGGAGTCATGGGCTTGACACTGATGCAAGGATTGGCAATGTTCTTGTAGACATGTATGCAAAGTGTGGTGAGATTGCTTATGCAAAGGAGGTTTTTCATTCACATGGTTTGCGTGGTCACAGTGTTGTGTCCTGGAGTGCCATGATCAATGCATATGCCAACCATGGGGAGGCAGAAGAGGCTCTCAAGCTCTTCTCCCTGATGAGGAATGAAGGGGTGAGGCCTAATTCATTCACATTTACGGCGGTTTTAATGGCGTGTTGCCACTCAGGCCTTGTCGATGAAGGACTGAAGCATTTCAACAGCATAGCCACAGACTACCAGATGTCACCAACACTTGAGCACTATGCTTGCATGGTTGACATGCTAGGACGTGCTGGTAGACTTGTTGAAGCACATGGAATCATTAGGGGAATGCTGATTCGGCCTGACAAGTGTGTGTGGGGTGCCTTCCTTGGTGGTTGTAGGCTTCATGGAATGGTGGAGCTAGCTGAATATGTTGCAAAGGAGCTTTTCGACTCAGGATCTAACGATGTAACATTTTATGTTCTGATGGCAAACATGTACTTTGAAGCTGGAATGCTGGAAGATGCTGAGAGGATAAGGGGAGCCATGAAAGAGATGGAGCTAAAGAAGACAGCTGGGCATAGCTTAGTTTGTACTGATAGAGAAAGAATAGCTGTCGTAAGGTAGCAGACTAGTAAAATTGTACTACTGATGCTAATTAGCTTATCTGTTGCTAGCTTCGTATGTAGATTAATTCTTTGATAGTTGAGGCATTCAAGAGTACCAGCACTTTCTTTTGGTGAGTGGCTTGTACTACGGTCTTTATTGTGAAGGCAACATAACTTCCATTGTCTTCAGACCAATAGCAACTTTTCATGGCAATGTTGTCCAATCCTGGGTGTCTATTTGGTGCAATATCCATGATTTGTTTTGGTATATCAGATTGAATGTACCACCAAATGCCTAGATTTATTAAAGGCACGCATTTCCCTAATATCAAGGAATGGAACCTCTTTTTGCACAATTACTTTGACCACAAGCTTCATACTCTATTTTGCAGGTATGTTCTCTTCTGTAAGCACACTAATTGAGGACAATGTTCAACCCAAAGTGCCTACGAAGTCATTCATCAAGAAACAACTGACCAAATAGTAAGCCTTTATTTTCTCAATGATATTCACGAGAACACTATCAACCCAGGAAGGAAAACTAAGAACATTATCTCCAGAATTCATTTCTTGTGGAGAACTAGGTTCAAATGAACTCATATTCTTTACTTGTGCCTACTCTAGTTCTAAAAAGGGAGCTATTTTCCAAGACTAGTCTTGTGCTGAAATCCTACGCATAATTATTTCCAAGATGGGAGGTCTACAGCTCATTCATTTTGCTCTTCTGTTTGCAACCACTAAGAAAGGTACTCTTATTTCCAGTGAATGATGAATATTATTTGATAATACATGCTCTGATAGCCTACATGTATACTCATTATCCTACAATATTGTTTTGAAAATATAAACTGGGAAATGAAAATAAAGGAAATTCGTTTCAGTTGGATAGCATTTAGAATGGAAGCCTTATCATTGTAGGTAATAACTAATGAGGTAATCACCTGGGGTTTTGTAAGCCAAGCGTGGAAATGAAGCTGTGATGTGGACTGCAGGAGAGCTCAGCCATTCACTGGATAGAGACAAGAGCGTGGCATGATGGCAGGTCTATCCGCTCAGCATGTCAATGATAACTTGAACTATGGAGTAATTTCCATTTTAATCTGTAGAAAGACCGTGTACGCAATGCTGAATTGAATATGTTTGGTGAGATAGCAGTTCCCTTATGCAGTTGATACATCAGAAAAACCAGAATACTAAACTTCCTTTTGTATTTTTTTATTATATGCAATTAGCAATTCAATTTAGTGTACTCTGAGCGGCAAATTATCCTGAACAGAAATAGCACTGCATGTCATAATCAATAGTTTTATTGGTCTACCTTGTTTGGTTTGCCACATGTTATGTTCGAAATATCATGAATTTCTGTTCCTCTAAGATTACAATTTTGTTATCTATTATCTATTGTGTTTTCTATCTTGTGGTACAGTATCATTTATCGTTTTCTTCTTTTGGATGTTCAAAAGCTGATGATCCGTGAAAAGAGTGGAAAACAAGTACTTTGTGTTAGATACAATGGTTGAATGGCTGGTCAAGACAAATTATGTGTTCCCTCTATTTGGCTCCTTGATGACATTGATATGATGAGACTGAGGATATGTATTGGACTATTTGTTGCTCAATGAGCAGGACACAGTTTCCATTGGAAATTAGGATGTGTTCTCCCAGAAACCTCTACCAGAAAGGCATGCACAATTCTGTTTCATGTGCTTGTTGTTCATCTTGTGTGCCTTACCTTACCATGGTTAACAATTAGTTATCCATCAAGTGTAGTTCTGGAATAATGAAGAAACTTCAAATTGCCATCTAGTACAAAACTTGGATATATTTTCTTTGGACTACATGAAAATCTTGACCTGATTTATTGTTCGACATTAGTGGAGGCTGGGACAAGCAAATCAGCTGTGTGTGTATTAGAGCAAGTTTAATATTACAGCCAACTATAGGCTCCAAATCAGCTATAGTCAATTTAATAGCTAATTTATACAATAGTTACTAATAAACATGTACTACATAATTAATGTCTGGTCTCACCTATTATACACACATGCATCTTGGAGTCCGTGCTGCAGCTGGCTACAAATCTGTAGCCCTCTACTCTTATCTCTCCTCTTTTATCTCCTTAAAATATATTTATAGCTGACTTATAGCCTACTATTGTACCTGCTCTTATTACTGAGACTACGAGTTCTGCATACTGGTATAGTCACTTCCATATCCATTTCTTATTTTCTTTGGCTGGTTGCAGCAAAATTGGTTGATAGTTAAGGTCTGATGGATATCATAAGACAAACTTTGATGCCTATGTTTTGAGTGTTGTATAGATAATGGCTAGTGGGTAGTTATTTGCCATATTCACCTTCATTCGTTGTCAATTTATTAAGAGTGCCTGGACCTTGATTGTCCATAGTTAACAATTTGTTCCAGCAAATTCGGGATGTAAGGCCCTGTTTATTCAACTATCATTGTGTGTTGACAAGCTTTGCTGCTCTACTGCCTCTACCTATTCACAGGGTTTCAATCTTTCGTTTTCGGTAGTTGTATCCCGGGGGGAATGGGGGGGGGGGGGGTGCCGATATGGCAATATTTCTGAAATTTTGAACAAAATTTAGTCAAGTTTGAAAAAAGATTGCCAAATTATTCCTCATAGTTTGTTGGTTGGCTTATAAGCCAGACCCAAAGTTCTAATTTTTAATCTTAATTTTAGATTATTTTGGACTTTTTTCTTTTTTTTACCTTAATTTTTAAGCTGTTAAATGTAAAGATATAACAACCCTACCCTTGTTGCCTCGTTTATTTTTCTACGGTTTAAAGGTTGAAAACCAATTTGACACTACCTCTACTCCACGAGGCCAAGCCGGCTATCAACATCCTTAGGTCATATCCGGTTTTAGCTAAACTAGAACCTAGTAAGCTTTCAAAAGTATAATTTCTTTAAAACATTTTTTTATCATCCTTACGACTTAGTATTTATTTGTCCTCGTTTCATTCAGTTATGTCTATTTCATCAAATCAAACATACCAAAATCGAAAATGGCCAACAACTACATGCAGGGTGACCGAATGTTTCTCTTTTTTAACATCTAAGATTGGCTCATTCAAATATTCAGAGTTTACATGATCCTGATATAGCCAGGCATACAATATCAATAAACAACGAGCTCACTCGATCTCGCGCGTAATAGAACACGTGCGCATGCGCGCACCAATAGATCACGTGCGCATACGCATAGTCAATGTACTTTCCAAGTTTAACCATTTATCTTATTCAAAAATTATGTGTAAATGCAAAAAAATACAAATCATGCTTGAAGATATTTTTAGTTATAAAAATAACATAAATTTTTAGTAAAATATATTGTTAAACGTGTATTAAAAATCAACAACGTTATCTATTAAAAATAAATAAAAGAGCAGTGTGACCGTATGGTTTGCCTAGTTAACTCTGCGGCTTAGAGCATGTATAATAGGAGCCAGCTATAAACATATTTTGAGAAAGATAAAAGAAGAGAGAGAAAAGTAGTGGGCTACAAATTTATAGCCAGCTGCAGTATGGACTCAAGACACCATGTGTATATGACAGGTGTGACCATGTGATCTGTAGCCAGTTGTAGTACGGACTTCAATACACAATGTGTGTATAATAGGTAGGACCATATATTAATAATATAGTAAGCAACTATTATATGAATTAGCTATTAGATTTGCTATAAATAAATTGAAGCTAGTAGTTGGCTATAATATTAAACTTGTTCTTAGCGTGGTCGTTTCGCCTGAACTCCACCCGCGGACGCAGACAATCTCCGCCAGCGCCAAAGCCGAACATGCCGACGTGGCGAGCAATGTGGGGCCCACCATCTGACTCATCCCCTAAACCCCCCACCCCTCTTCCTTCCTCGACTCGATCCCTCCCTCACTCCCTCCCTCCTCCGCTCCCAATCATGGCTACCGCCACCGCCGCCTCCCGCCTCGCGGTGGCTGGCGCTGAACCTCGCGCCCGGCGCCACCGCCCGACGACGGTGGCAGTCTGCGGGGGCGCGAGGCCGAGGTCGCGCCCCGCGGCCGTCGTTGCCGCCGCCGCTTCTCCGGCCACCGGCGGCGTCGTGCCGGTGCCGCCAAGCCCCAGGGGCTCGTAAGATCCGTACCTGCTTGAAAATTATTTTGGTTGCTCCGGTTTGATTTGGGTTTCTGGGCGTTAAGGAGTACGGAAATGGAAGCTCCCCTCCTCCATTTTGATGGAACTCTCGTCGTATCCGGTTTGACCTGATAGTGTATAGATAGAACTGATCCTATCTTTATTTCTCCCCGTCTCGTGTCGCCGTATCGGATCGATTATGGTGTTAGGGGTGGGGAATTTGGGGATTTAGCATTCCGTTGTGAAATCTAAAATCATTTGTTCTGAGCAGTCATTTCTGTAGCACCTAAGCATAATTGACCAGAATTACAATCATTTGTCAAATCAACCATTGATTCTTGGGTGTCTGTGACATGCTTGTTTACATTTGTTGCACACAAAGCTTGTAAAGTGACTTACGTCGGAGTCCAGAATATTAGCTGCTGAATGCCAATTTTCGTAAGATAATTTTAGTTGCACAAAACATTTGGTATTTGTTTGGTCCATGTCAATGAAAATTGTATAACAGTATCTTTCAGTTATGCAACCCCATTTTTCTTCTGAAGACTAGTTGTGTTAACAAAGGGACCAACTTTCAAGATGTGTATAATATGTTTTTTCTGTTAAGGTTGATTTCGACAACTAAAAAGCTTTCCATATTTATGTATGTATATGATGAATTGATGACCATGTAGGTCTTTGAACCAGAATCTAGCCCAACTCCTCTTTAACATTTCTATGACGATTTCTTCAAAACACCAACAATAGTTTCTCAAGCAACCTTTTAATATACCTCTTTGCATATGTATATCTAAAGAGATCACCAATTGTTATACATACATTTCCATTGAAGATTGCAATCAGCACAGTTTTGTCGTCCTTTCATGTTTTTCAGGACATCCTTTTAAGTCATAAATAATAGCATCTGCCCATATAGAAATGTTAAAGATGCCTGTAACAGTTCCATTTTGATCTATAATTTTTTTTTATGTTTATCTTGTAGGATTATAAAGCGTCATACACTATCAGTTTTTGTTGGAGATGAAAGTGGGATGATTAATCGAATTGCTGGAGTTTTTGCTAGAAGAGGATACAACATTGAGTCATTGGCTGTTGGGCTGAACAAGGACAAGGCATTATTTACAATAGTAGTATCTGGAACTGAGAAGATACTGAATCAGGTTGTAGAGCAACTAAACAAACTTGTTAATGTTATACAGGTCAGTATTTTCCTCCTTATCATATGAATTCTAAGATGTTTACTGATTAATAGTAGCAAGAGTGACTGTACTAACTTGTTCTTTCTTTCCAATATATCTGATATTCATAGCCTAATGTGAATGAAACTAGGTTGACGATCTGTCGAAGGAACCACAAGTTGAAAGAGAGCTAATGCTTATAAAACTAAATGTTGAGCCAGATAAGCGACCAGAGGTATGACTGCACAATCTTATGAGAAAACCATCTGGGGATTTATATTTGTGCTGTGCTTTTGATTTTACAACTTTCATAATGTCTGGATTTCTTTACTCTATCTGCATTTTCTGGATTTACCTTAAAAAGGAGTACTGAATACTGATTACTGAGTTGGTGCGAAATTTAAAGAATTAAGTGGATAATGGATGAAACGCATAAAATTTGCACATTTACGAATTATAAATGTCAACTGGATTTGCAAAGCTGCAAATCTACATGCTAAACCTTGTTTATTTATTTATTTGTTTACCTGGTTTTACATGTAGGTGATGGGTTTGGTTGACATCTTCAGAGCAAAGGTGGTTGACCTTTCTGACCACACACTAACTATTGAGGTAATCCTATGTTTATCTTACCTTGCAGATCACATCGACCATAATTCTTGTGGTTTTTATGAAAGAAAAAAAATCTTCTTTTTTTTTTTCATGTTGAAGGTAACTGGAGATCCTGGAAAAATTGTTGCTGTACAGAGGAACCTAAGCAAATTTGGAATCAAAGAAATTGCCAGAACTGGCAAGGTTAAACTTCTCCAGAAAGAGGCTAGAAAAATATGCTCTTCTCAGTTCTCTCTATTTTTATCTAATAAAACTTATTAATGCAACAGATAGCTTTGCGACGTGAGAAAATGGGAGAAAGTGCTCCTTTTTGGCAGTTCTCTGCAGCTTCCTATCCTGATCTTGAAGTGGCAATGCCATCAAAATCTCATGTCAACACTGGGATGAAAACAGCTAACCAGAATTCTGAAGAATCTTCACAAGTATGACACATCAATTATCCTCGTTCATGTGAACTCATCCATGGTCTATCTTTAATTTGTTCAGAATTGTAATAATATATTTTCTACATATATTACTCTATGGTGTTGTTCTAACTTTCCCATGCATGCTAAACTCTCAGAACACTCGTGATATCTTCCATATTTTTCTTGCCAATCAAGTTGTAGTTTTTTTTTTTTCAAATTGATCTTATTAATGCTCCCCTGCTGCTCATTCCATGAAGTTTGATACTAAAAATCATTTTATTCTTTGCAATATATTACTATCATTGTGTGTTGTTCCCGTGCATTCATTCTTTTTTATTTTTGGAATCATTTATGCATCCAGGACTGGATGCATTATTTAATTTGTTGTTTCTGACTAACGTCAGCATTGTATTGAACAATATTACCTTAATTAGAAATATTTAAAAGAGTTATCTATCTTAGCATAACTACACGGTAGGCTGATATTTCAGAATTGTAAAACTGAGTATCGCTGTTTAGAAAATGATCATGGGTACTGTGTTGCATGCACTAATACGGGTTGTTATTGTTAGATAGTATAGGGAGAGAGGAATACTACGAATATTAGACGATTGTATTGAGCCTCAGGGGGGCCGGTATATATAGGAGTACATGGGGAGGAGATAAGGAAGGATTACAGATATGGAAGGAATCCAAACAAATCAATCCTATCCTAATACATCTCTAACTACCATATACTCTAACAGTTATCATGGCCAGGATGTTCATTTGGATTTTGACTATTTTATATGTGATTGTCTTCTTACTCCTAGGGTGATGTCTATCCAGTGGAGTCATATGAAAGCTTCACAACAAATCAAATTCTTGATGCTCATTGGGGTGTCATGGCTGACGGTGATGTAAGTTCTTGTGTTCTGAATTGTTTGGTTGCAGCTACCCTCACCTCCATCTAGTTCTGCACTTCTACACTTATGTATTTATTTTGACTGACTTGTAATACTGACTTTAGTGTATACCCTCGAACTAAGCTAGCATAATTTTGCTGCTTCAGCCAACAGGGCTTTGTTCACATACTTTGTCCATTTTGGTGAATGATTTCCCTGGAGTTCTCAATGTTGTAACAGGTGTTTTCTCCCGAAGAGGCTACAATATTCAGGTTCATTTCCCCTTGTATATTTTATGTTGTCTGACTTATATAACTGCAGGTTTCTAGGTTCCACTGAATGCTAAATAATTTCATCACTTCACAGAGTCTGGCTGTTGGCCCAGCTGAAAAAGAAGGCACTTCTCGGATCACTACTGTTGTCCCTGGAACTGATGAGTCTATTGCCAAGCTAGTACACCAACTGTACAAGCTCATTGATGTTTATGAGGTAAAACCTATTCACTTTGTCGTTTGCATGGTTATTGATGCGGATGTAAACTTAGCTCAAATTTTGTTTGAATTTTCAGGTCCAGGATCTTACTCATTTACCATTTGCTGCTAGAGAGTTAATGATCATAAAGATTGCTGTAAACACCACAGCCCGCAGGGCTATCCTAGATATTGCTGATATTTTCCGGGCCAAAACAGTGGATGTATCAGATCACACCGTAACTCTTCAGGTAATAATATTGGCTATTTTTACATACACCCACCTCATTGGCCCTTATATCTTACTGATCTTTGAAACTATTATAATTATCAGCTTGATGTAAGATGTTGAGGTAGACTAGAGAAAATCTCTCTAGTGTAGCTTTCAATTAACTGATGCTAATTTCAATATAGATCCTTGAAAATAAACTATCTTTTTTCTTGAAATATATGTGGTGAGAGCCTCTCCCTCAGTTTTGATTCAGTAAAGAAAATCAATACAGGTCAAATAGAGACAATGCTATTAGGAAATGATGTAATTTGTTGATTTGGATTGATTTGAACATTATGAATTTATGCTTTTTTACACCAATGAACAATATACCTGATGACTGAATCATCTCTTTTTAGTATTTGCATGAAGTAGTCAATATACCTGATGACTGAATCATCTCTTTTTAGTATTTGCATGAAGTAGTTTTGAGGGCAAAGTATCCATACTGGCACCAATTGCTTTTCTGTCAAATATTTTTCCTTAATAGTTTGCTTGCATGCAACAATTGTTTTACCATGCAGAAAACTTTTAAGTTTACGGATGATCTCAATTTCTGAATGTCATGAATTTTATATTTTTTGCACATTAGTGAACAACATAATCTCCTTTTTAGTAGTTTTTATGAACTAGTTTCAAAAACCAACTAATCATACTGGCACCAATTTGTTGTGTTATATATTTTCTTAATAATTTGCTTGGCGAACAACATTGATTTGGCATGCAGCTTACTGGAGACCTTGATAAAATGGTCGCGTTACAAAGGATGCTCGAGCCCTATGGCATTTGTGAGGTTTGTATTGAGCTTATCACTTTACATCTTGCACCATGTTTTTCAACCAATAGTAGTGAATCCGAGTTCATATGATTGCAATATATTGCTCTTGATTCTCTCCTCTTTGCAGGTTGCACGAACTGGCAGGGTTGCGTTGCACCGTGAGTCAGGAGTCGATTCCAAATACCTCCGTGGGTTTTCCCTTCCTCTGTAGTTTGTTTGTCAGTTGGCAAAGAGGTCATCCCCATCTTGTCATTTCGGTTCAATTTTGTTCTCTTCTGTTAGAATCACAATCTTGAAGTGATAGAATCATTCGAAAGCAATACAATAAGAAAATAGCGGTCACAGTTTGTGTCAGTTGTATTAGAAAAGATTCAACAAAAGTATTTGAGTCGGCTCAAAATTGTTGCGTCTGACCAAATTCTTTATATTTCTAGTTCTTATATTGCATAGTTTCTGGCTTTCTGCGTGTTTGGGTGAATCCGTGTATGGAATTGTTCATTAGGGTGTTTTCAAGGGTGAATTTCATCGTTTCGTATAAGTTTTTTGTAATACATGTATTTTGGTTGGAACGAATAGGATGAGATAATTTGGATACAAATTTTTTTAATACTCCTGGGATCTCGCATCGTTCCATACACTAAAAAAATGTGCATCACTGTCCCAGATGGCTCGCAACAGAGCTTATGCAATAGCTCAGCATCTGCTTTGGTCTTTCAGCTGTTTTGGTCTCTAGAACTACGTTTTCTTAAAAGAAACATTGTTTTGTTGTATTGTTTAGAACTTATTTTAATCTATTTGTTGAATTTATTTATTTAAATATTTAATTCATCGTTATAATCAAGGAGGCGATGCGTGGAAAATAATATGATCGAATTTTAGTGGTGTTGTGATCGAGCTCTTTCAAGATTTAAATCACGGCACCAAAAAAAATTACGCACAAGCAAGTGAGCTTCTAGCAGAAATTTAGTAAGATCAGGAGTGTGTATCATTGGTTTTCATCTCTTTAAGTATGTGTTCAAAAGCGTATTTACAGATATATAAGTATGGTGTTACGAGCGTAGTGGTGTATATCTATCGTGTACTTTATGTAAGAAATACCATGAATAATCTGTTTTGCATGGAAAAGGGAGGTACATATGGATGTTTCAAACGGAAAAGAGAAGCACGTATAGTGTACGTAGAGCAGATGGACTTCAATACCAGAGCAAGCAATTGGCCACCATGGTTCATGGGTTTCACCTAACAGAAAGTAGCAACAAGGGACAACCCACCCCTACAGACAAGATGCTAGGAGGATTGTACTACCGGTAAAAGACCGTCTAGTGAAAACGCCACAGGTGCCCAGCGAGGAGCATAGGGAGGAAAGGGAGCTGGTGGAAGAGACGGGGGAAGCCACGTCATTTGATGGAAATGGAAGGTCCAAGCAGCCCGTTCATTCTTGGAAAAAGGGGAGGGAGCCTATCTTCTACAAATAACAAATTTTATAGCGGAAACTTTTGGACATCAAGTGGCCAGTATGGCATCGTTGAAACTTTTCAGATAGTGAAAACCAAGTCCTCATTTTCCATTAAAGAAACAAATAAACAACTTTAGACGGTTGCGTGTTGATTTTCTTTTGAACACATACTTGCTCCTTGCTACCTCATAAGAGTTCAAAAAAAATGACAAGCAGTCCTATGAGGTTTTATCTGGTTTTGCCTATGATTCATTAGGGCAAGATGTAATATAATCTGGTTCAAGTTTTCCTGGTCTATCTGCCCTTAAGTGGTATTACCAACCATTCTGGAGGAGCAGTTGATTTAGCAAATTTTATTATTCATCTATAAGATGTTTCATCAAATCGGTTCTATCAATTTTATACAACTATCTTCAACATGTGTGGACCTAGAATGACTATGCATAGTGACAACATGCATGTATCTACCAATTTCGCTATGGTGGCTAAGTTGAAATAACATGTTTATTAAAAAATAAAGTTATTTTCTCGTGATTTATTTAGATTGGAAGAGACATTAGAAAATTCATTACAATTGTTGGCTTTGATTGATTGCTTGGTGTTACGCTATTTACTACTATGGTTAGCTAAATTCATTTATGATACCGATTAATTTATAGCTGATCCATTTATAATATCGCTTAGAAGCAAAGGCTTACTACTGTACTATCCATACAAGTAACTTGGTCAAGTCAAAAGAAGTTTGCTACCTACTACTAAATGAGTGCACGAAGAAAGGAAGGTAAAGCAGGGACAATAGTATATGGTAAGTAGCTTTGCATTGTTCTATATGTAGAATACCTATTAGTTTTTCACAAAATAGTACTATATGTGGATGGTACATAGGTATGATGAAAGAGGGCCTATTTGTGGATGGTACTATATGTAGATGGTACATAGGTATTTTTCACAAAATACTACTATATGTAGAATACCTATTTGCTCTGTTTGAATAATAGTTACCAGTCAAGATAAGACTACTAAATAATCTGCTACTTCGTTTCCAACGGTTGCAAACATACAAAGAAGAGATAATTAACTCTTTCACAAGCGATTGTGGGCATTCCTAGAATATGAGACTAGTGCCTTACTTGGGGTCTTCTTGAAATAAAACAAATGTCCATTCAATCAAAATTGGAAATAATACTTATCTTTACTGAGATTCCAAATCCCAACATATGAACGGGGACCTTCTTATACCGAGCCATGTCTCAAACATATCCTTAGGGTTCTCAGAAATATAGAACTTCCTTTTACAAGGAGGGATTTATAATTGGTTTCTATAGGAAAGAGAGATGAAGGCAGGCCACAAGAAGGCGGTCACTTGCTGTGAGTAAATAGAGGCCAATGGGACCATACTATTACAATGATGATGGAACGTAAGTGATAGGACCTGGAGATCAGCATAATGGAAGAAGTGACTCATGAGATGAGAGTATTAGGTTGGGTTGAAGGGGGCTGGCAGCTAGCAGCTTCTTGGCCATGCCCCCTGCTTATAGCCACAAGATATTGGATCTAAATTCAAAAGGTAGAATCATACCATTAGCTGATATACGTATGGGTACATGTGTACATGGTAAAAAAAAGAAGAGGGAAAAACAATTACAAAATAAGCTAAAAAAGTTCAAAAGTGCATAGAAGAGTATACCGTACCACCTCACTAGCTAGTAGCCAAACATTATCCCAAAAAAAGACAAACCCTGGGTTTTCGTGTGCAACGTTTGACTATCCGTCTTATATGAAAATTTTTTATAATTAGTATTTTCATTTTTGTTAGATGATAAAACATGATTAATACTTTATGCGTGACTTATCTTTTTAATTTTTTCATATTTTTTTCAAATAAGACGGACGGTTAAACGTTGGACACGGAAACACAGGGTTTGTCTTTTTTTGGGACGCAGGGAGTACTTTATAAGAACCTAACCAATCAAACAATATTATTTAATATATCAAAGCAATCCATCATATTGTATCATTCTGTCATTATATCCTGTCCATCTTTACTCATCTAACAAATGCACACTTAGGAGTGGTAATGGTCCAGCACCCATAGGCCCTTTCACAACCCACCTTAACCCAAAAAATATATTAAATTTTAGACTAATCAAATTTGGACCCAAGCTTTATATTTTGTAGGCTAAAAAGGTGTGCCCATTACTAACTCTACGCATACTTAGTCTCTTAGCAATGCATCTTTTAGATGAATGAGAAATTTCTTATAATGGCGTGCTAAAAAAAAGAGGGTCAAAACTCAAAGGAATTTTTTCCTGACTAATCCCTCACACTGCAGACATGAAACTAAGCAAATAAGCCATGGAGTTACTCTCAAATTAAAAAATAAAAATTTCTGGTAGGTGGTTCTCTGATCCTTGCTTAGATTTTATGCTTTAATTAAGGTGGGTCTAGCCATGATATCCAATGCAAGCTAGCTAGTTGTAAACACTGAACTTCAAAGCATATTTTCACGTAGTCCCATGCCTTATGTGGGTCTCACTGTTAACATGCTCATGAATTTTCACCTAATCTCTTATGTCTCTTAATTTAGCCTCATCCCTTACATATCCTTGAGTTTTCATTTTGATCCCTATATGCACATTATGTGAGTTGACTATTAGTTGACCGTTAATAGTTTTCCACTATGATAACAGAGGTTTTACTCTTTGTTCATTTCCATAATTTCACAAACAATTTTGTTGTCAAAAGCTCCATAATCCGATTAAAACTAGCAATACCGATATAAGCAAGCTAAAAATATTGTACATGACTATCCTCCCACAACTTGAACCCAATTCTTAGTGATAACATAGGTGACAATGAATCATGGTAGAAAGTAACAAAAACAAAGGTATATGCAGCAGCTGGCAAGCTACCCAAGCATCCCAAGTAGTTTTGACTAAAACACTGCATGCATAAAAGTTTTGCAATCAATATAATTTGTAAATTCAAAATATAGGAGCAAATGATGAAGGGGGTGCTTGCGTTGGTCCTGGATCTCCTGGTACTCCTCCTCTGGTACCTCCTCAACTGGATCGGCAACGTCGTGCTCTACGTGAATAGCAAACTAATGCAATAAATACAACGACAAAAATTAGCAGTACAGGAAATCCAATATTGTTGCAGAATATGCAAGAGCATGATTTTAGATGAATTTAGAAAAAAATAATCGCTTGAATCCAAGTTTGTACGAGGGAGAAATGGTTAAACAAAGTCTGCTCTGTCCTATAATTGAAATTAAAAGAAAAACAACATTTTTTTTTGCTTCACCAAACCGCTGAAACGGCTCAAAACATTCTACTAACCTAACGGGTCATCTATTTGGCACGTTTTTGGTCCTAGGGCGTTTATATGGCACAGAACCTACATATCTGCTGCTGTAAACCTATGGATAGCTCCCACAAGTGGATATACTCCAACTTGTTAAGAAGTTATTCGCACACGCACACATATCATTAAAACAACCTAGAAGATGAAATCTACCGGAAGTGAAGTATTAACCTAAGGCATTTGGAGGTGTGGAGGGTTTCTAGGGCCTAGGGATCATTGGATGTGCAAGAGGAACCTATGGGAAAACTTTACGAGTAGAGAATGCCTCGGTGCAAAAACAACGTTGAGCGAACTACAGGACTCGCTAAGGACACTAACAATGATCGGCGGAAATGTGAATTCACCAGCAGCGTCTCCACTCATGGTTTTATCATATGTTCTAAGGATAATGGGGGAAACCTAGCATGGATGGGGCCAAACAGATGGCTGCGACTAACTCAAACAAGAGTGCACCTAAGGTGTTCAGTGAAATGCAAGCCAAAGTATGGCTTGCCTACCTCTGTCCTCTCGCTATTGCATGATTGGTGAAGACAAGAGCACAAGGATGCTCTACGGGTTGTGCATGCAAGGTTCCGAATTTCTAAAACTGTGCGGTCTTACTCCGATTGAACCTCGGCCATGAATGTGTCCATTGTGGTGGTCCTTGCGTAGCTAGACGAACAGTGGCATTGCTGATCATGGCAAGAACATGGGGAGAATTAGTTGCTCATCAGAGCTTTTGGACGGAGGATGCGTGCTCACCGGAGCAGCGGGCATCACCTCGTGTTCCCGGTAAACTGAGGGATTGACTAGTTGGACAAGGTGCAAACTTGGTTGAAATTAAATGAAACTTGCAGGCAAGGCTGGCAGCAAGGTGTAGAACTTTTAGGATTTTATCTAGACTTTTTAGTGAAGGTGAAAATTGAAGGTTGGTAAGGGTGGTGAAACCCGTTTTTCTAATTCTTACAAACGTGTCTCAAATCATGAGGGACTTTTCATGCACGAAAAGATGACATGCAGTGCACAAGAAAAACATTTTTTTGCACCAAAGAACAAAAGTGGGTTGTGTTGGTATTTCTTATGATCACAGATAGAATCCGCAAGTGCACGGATATACCGATGTAGCACTACCCCTACGGAGTATTCCAAGAGTATCGAATCCAAGGGAACGCGTGTGATTATCTCTTTCTCCGGTTCAACAAAGGACACCAAGCGAAGGTAGGCAAGGAAGAGAGGATTTCCTGGTGAGAAACAGTGTCTAGGGAAAGCTTAATTTTAATCCTAACGTAATACTTCAGGCATTGGCAACCCGCTGTTTCCATATGTCGATTTACTACGTACCCGAACAGAGAGGACTTAAGTGCTCTTGAGGGCTGTCACCACCTCTACACCCACCTCAAACGTACTGTGGGATACGCAGCAATTACTGGATACTAATTACGTAAACACCACGTCTAAGCAATTAATATCTACTTTAGTGTTTATAATTCACTAAAGAAATCACTATATTTTAGTTGATTATAGTGAACAATAATCTCATATGCTAATTAGGGACTAACCAAGAAGTAATTCTCACAAAATAAATCTAAATTACCCAGGAACATAATTCTATTAATATCAGAGCAATAAACAGAACAAAAGAAACATGAGAGGATTACCGACAACTCTGGAATTCCTCCGACTTCTTCTACTCTACTCACTTCCTTATTCTAGTATACAATATAGTATAATAGAGTCTCTTATAATTCAGCTCAAACTTGGGAGTGTGTATTGAAAGTGAAGGAGTAAAGTCTATTTATAGGACAGGTAATTACAGTTGTGGAAGGGGAATTGTCCAAAATACCCCGCAACCGCCATCAGGAGTACATCTGGACCGTCCCTGTCATACCCCAGGATCAACGGTGTTGATCAGGGTTCAGCCGAACCAGGGTTTCAGCCAAACCTGGGCTGGCCCATCTGGCCCTCAATTTTGGCCTTTCGACTCCTCCTGTTCTACCTTATTCATTTCTCTGAGTTTTCGGCTAATTCTTTGATATTTTGGTGAAGTCTACAACCCACCTGTTTTATGGATATATTCTTTCTTCACTGTAGTCTGATTTTCCTCCCAACTTTGGTGGTTTATGTCGTGCATCGAATAAACACCAACACATGTGGAATATGTTAGAAATAATCCCTATCACTATGTTGGATGTTATATTACTTGAGTTTTATGCAGGCGTTGGCGGTATATATTCAGCACTTAACAGCCGCCAACTGGTTGTTACAGGCATTGGCCCCCTTACCAAAATGGCTAGTGTTTGCCGCCTTTCGAAAATGGCTAGTGTGCTGCTTCTGGAGCAAACACTGTTAGTAGTACTACTCAGTCGAACTATAAATCTAGGATTGAATGTAATTTGGAGAACCCAATATAAAGTTATGGCAGCCAGGCTGATGAATTCTGTTATCTAGAATCTTGCTGCTCTAATGGTGAGCAGTACAAGAAGCATAAGAACATTCAGATGAATGTGACACTACTCAAGGATACGGGGGCAATGGCCCCCTTACCGAAATGTCTAGTGTGCTGCTTCTGGAGCAAACACTCTAGTTAGTAGTACTACGTAGACAACTATCAATCTAGGATTGAATGTAATTTGGAAAAACCCAATATAAAGTTGTGGCAACCATGCTGATGAATTCTGTTATCTAGAAGCTTGTTGCTCTAATGGGTGAGTAGTACAAGATGCACAAGAACATTCAGATGAACATGACATTCCTCAAGGATGAGCTTGGAAGTATTAACACTATCATCAGGAAGCTCACAAACATGGAAGAGAAGCTTGATCTGCATGAAAAGGAGTAGAGGAACCAAGTGATGGATATGACGTTCGACATCGAGGACTGCATCGATGAATTCAATCATTAGATTGATGAAAATTTTGATACTGGTGATTCTTGGTTCACCGGCTAAATTATTCGATATGTTTATGAGTTCAGACCAAGCTACAATTTGACAAAGCGAATTCAACAGCTTACGAATTAGGTGAAAGATGTGATTTCTCTTCACAGAAGGTATAATCTTGATGAGTTATGTAGTCATTGATCCACTTCTTGTTGTACTCTACGTGGAGACAACCAACATTCTTATATGACTTTAACATTCATGCAGCAGCTATAGTGGAGCGAGCAGTACAACGACGACGATGACGCTTCGGTCCCCGATGACTCCTCGGCGTCGTGCCCGCAGCTGTGCGCACCCTACGACGACGACATCGACTCCAACCTCCGTGCCATGGAGAAGGACACCGCCCAGCGCCCGTCGCCAGACTACCTCGACACGGTGCATGACGGTCAGATCAGTGCTGCGGCGCGTGCCTCCCTCGTCCCCTGGATGGGCAGGCTCACCCACCGCTTCGAGCTTGCCATCGGCACGCTCCACCGCGCTGTGTCCTACGTCGAACGGTTCCTGTCCGCGAGAGCCCTGCCGCGCTACACCGCGCACCAGCTCAGTCTCATCGGCGCCACGGCCGTGTATGTGGCGGCCAAGTATGAGGACCAGGAGACGGTCTTCAAGTTGGACGCCAGGGAGATCGCTGGCTACAGCAAGTTCACATCGGTGCAGGAGGTGCTCGCGATGGAGAGCGAGATGATGGTGGCACTCGGCTACCGGCTGGGCGGCCTGAACACGGAGACGTTCGTGGACCACTTCACCCGGTACAGCAAGGGGAAGGAAGAGCTGCACGTGCAGCGGCTGACGCGCCACGTCGCGACCGGTCACTAGCGGAGAGCTATGGCTGTCTGGGCTATCTACCGTCCGTGGTGGCAGCGGTGGCGATCTCCATCGCGAGGTGGACGCTGAACCCGCCGGGCGCGCTGCTGTGGAGCTCGGAGCTGTAGGAGCTGACGAGGTACAGTTCTCAGGACATATCCAGCTGCATCCTCACCGTGCTCAACATGCAGTGATGAGCCAGTGATGGATGGATAATATAGTTACAAGAATCTGGCAAGAAATGTTCTTTTGTAAATTCGTGAACACTTTTTTTGTCGTTTTAGTGTTTGTCATGAAATTATAGTTGAGGCTTTGCCCTAGCTCTTAGAAAGAATTTTGCTCTAGATTTATCAACCTGGGTTCATATGGATATACAACAAATGTTATACAGTTTCTTTGTAACCGTGCAATGTTTCAATTAATTAATCGCCAGTTTGACTTTGACAGAAGTCAAAACATCTTATAACCTGAAACGGAGAGAGTATGTAAGAAACCCACGCTAATGCATTGGAAATTGACTTCCTCTCTTTTGTTTATAGAAAGAATACTAAACAGATCGAGCCTACGTATCTTTGGGTCTTTCATACGTAAACAGGCTAGTTTGTACCGTGGTTCAAATTCGATAGATGCCTATATGGTCTACGCCTACATGGGTATCTCTGGACGTAAACACATCGAGCCTACGCTCGAAAGGTTTACGCGTACATGGGCATGGTCGCATCGCAGCGTGCGTGAAGGCGTGAATGGTCTACTCCAGGTTGGCCTTTACATAGTTCACCCCAGTGATGGGCGAGCCCATGCCCTCATTACGTGTAAAACGGTTAACCTAGATGTGATAATTGTTGGAGGGAAAAGCCCAATCCGTTATGTGTATGTGGACCTGTCGAATGGGCTAGCAATAACGTTGCGAAGCTACGAAGGTTTCGCGCGTAGGGAAAATAGTGGTTTAATTCGTGAGGTGTGTAAAAACGAAATGAGTATCACTACCAATCCCCTAATCTCTTGTCCTACTTGATGCATAAACCATGCAGATGGATTCAAGTTGTCACGAGGGTACAAGTGCCGTGGGGCTCTTGAGGCTACAAGTGCCGTGGGACACGCGCTGTAGTCACTCATGGGCCGTGAGTGTGACATCCTGGCCTAATTAGGATGAGGCCTATGTGGCTCATGTGAGCTGTGTGCGCATGTTTAGTACCACCTTGCTAGTCTAGCAAGGGTGGAACCAACTTATAAGGCCTCATCCCTCCAATCATGCCACTCCCGGGTTAACCCTTTTACACGAAGCGAGGACGAAAGTGTAAGTGGGCCTGCCCATTGGTTGGGTTGGCTACACGGTTCTGGAGGGATGGCTATTACAGTCAGGCTCATATACAAATTAGTTTCGTGAGATCTAACATTTAATAAATTTTGAAAGTGTGTTTGTTTTGTGTTAAAAATACTATAATTTTTCATAAACTTGATCAAACTTATTAAAGTTTGATTAGAAAAAAAATCAAAACGAGTTGTAATATGAAACGGAGGGAATACTAATATTCTAAATTGCATCAAAGATGAGGTAAGTCCATCTTATTTGCTTGATTTTCTTTGTCGTAACGAACATCCCTGTTGGTACGTTAGATTATTTTTTTCCCTGCAATGTCAATAACATACTGCAATGTCAATAACATACGACTGCCGAAGGATGATGACCTTTAAAGGCTTATGAGGATGGTTTACGCACACAATGGGATTGCGCACATAAACAGGCACGTTGAACGTATGAGTATAATCGATGTGTTTACGTTCGCAATCCGAGGACGGTGGTGGCCCGAGGACAAGACCTTGACAAAATTATAAATTATATATCACATTTTCAATATTTTGGATAATAATAAGGGGCTAACAATAAAATTGATGCTTTGTTTGGCTCATAATAGTGGAAACAGAAACGACTGCCAAAATGGGCTTCATAATGGACTGACGTTGGGATTTACTCCTATCGTTATTTAGTACATGGTTGAGAGGAATAGCTGCTAAATGTAGGGGGCCTGGCCCACCACAAAATTTTTTCTTTCTCACAGCGTAAACCAGAGGAGTGCTATCGATCTTATGTGGCTATGTACTTTGTACTTTGTATTTGTAGACCAATGTAAATAGGATCTAACCACGATCGCTTGCTTTTAGCTAGGATCTTCTACATCAGATCATTTGTACCACTATTGACGTACGTGTGCTGATGCAATGGCTTTCTTTAAACGCGATCTACAATAGCGGCGCGATATAGAGAGTAAACCATAAGAACTAGCACGTAATTCAACTTTCCACTAGCCTCTTAGCTTTCCGGTGACTGGAATGCCATTCCATGACGTGCATGTCACTTCATGGAGAGTCTGCAGGCAATTTATCGATATTTTAGTTGTGACGTAAATAGTGTGGAATCGTGCAGAAACCTAGCTTAAGCGCCGGTGAGGATATCTTTGTCTTCTCCAGCGAACTCTAACACCGCGTACGTTCCTCCGGTGTGGAATCACTGAAAGGACTTTGATGTCGCCTAGGGGGATGAATAGGCGTTTCTAAAAATTATCACAACTTCATAACATATTGGAATGATGAGAACTCTCGATTCAAATCGGAACTTCCGGTATAGGATTCGAAGTTCAGGTCTCAACCGAAAAGTTAGGCGGATAACGGAATAAAACACTATCTATGAACTTGTACCTCAAACAAACAAAATGTATATGAATCAAAGGGTGACAAATAAGGTATCTAAGCAAGATATAAGGTCACCAACTAAATCAATTAAGCATGCAAGTAGATCAGGTAAAAGCAATCTCAAGCACAATATGAGAGAATGCAAGAATGGGCAAACCATGAGAGGAGACGCGTGATTTGTTTCCCGAAGTTCGGATCCACGGATCATACATCTCTGTTGAGGAGCCACAAGGTTCGGGCCTATTTAAACCCTTTCCTCACGAGGTTGCACAAATGCACTCCTCGGTTTCACTCTTGATTTCTCCCCTTGCGGAGGCGAAATCGAAGCCTTCACAAACTTTCTGTTGCACACCATAACCTTGGGTGCTCACCGGCGACACCTAGCCGTCTAGGAGACCTTAGGGGTTGTTTGGTTGAGTGACTAAGGTTGCCACGCCTAAGGTTAGGCGTTTGCCGATATTATGGCATGCCTAACTTTGTGGCAAAATAGAGGTGTTTGGTTGATAAACAGAAGTGTGGCAAATTTGTTAAGGGTATTGTTTGGATGACTACCACATAACATACCACAAGTTTGGCAAAAGTATGTGGTAGCTGTTTAGTTGGTGTCAAAATTGAATATGGTTACCTCCAATCAATTAGATGGTGAGAATACCACCCCAGGATGTGTGTGTAAAAACATTGTTGTTGCATATTCTATTCATCAGGTGTCTTTTAAATTAGATTTAAAAACCAGATTATGATTCAGATATATTCTAGTTAAACACAATCATTTTTTAATAATAGATATTCCCTTGACCAATTAGACCAAAAGCATAATGAAAAAAAATCAAAATATTACAGGAGTTACTCAGGCACTACACAAATGTACATAGCAAACCACATAATTAACATAAATTAAAATATCATAGGTGAAGAGCAATACTCAGTCACTGGAGAAATTTTCATAACACACAGTCACTGGAGAAATTTTCATAGCACACAGCATAAGGTCCATTTTTTTTGCATCACTGTTGTACAGTGATAATTGTTCTAATAACCAAAAGTAGCTACCAGCTTGAACCTCACATATTCACATCATTTCATTACAAGCTAATTAGTTTGCCCATATCTAGTCTAATCCTTTCCCAAAAGTAACTACTTGTTTGGAGCTAAGATATTTCATAAGGTTCCAATATAATTGATTAGTACATCTATTGCAACTTAGCAAAAGGTCAGCAACATACTCGAATGCTGGCAGCTGGATCTATTTATCCTACACACCATCTCGGTCGCACATGAACTGGTATACCCAAGTCTCCAAAGTTGTGTCACAAGAAGCAGCAAGAAATCTGTCACGTCCTGATAAATTCATCCCGAAATAAAAATCATTCTCTAAAAGGAATAATAGAATTAATTAAAATTCGAAAGGAAATTGACCAACACTAAAACGCGTACAAGAAAAATTCGAATGTGGCCCGGAGAATTTTTGTTAAATTCTCCTTGGTCTAAAAGGAGCCCTCAAATTTTACTCGAATTTTCATAACACCGGAAATAATTATTAAGCAACAACAACAATTATCAAAGTTTATTAAAAAGAAAAACCTAAAAATAATCCTCCTTCCTCCTTTGGGCCGACTTCAGCCCAAAGTCTTTCTCTCCTCCCTCCCTTTTCCCTCCTCTCTCAGGCCTCCTCTCCCCTCGGCCCGACTGCCTCCTCCTCCCTTCCTTCTCCTTGGGCCAGCCCACTCCCTCCTCTTCTCCTCCCGGCCTGCCCCGGCCTAAGCCGAGCTGCAGCCCTCCCGCGCACGCGCGCCTAGGGGTGGGCAGAATTAGACCGAACCGAAGAACTGAACTGAAAATACCGAGACCAAGACCAAAAAGACCGGGACCGAGAAATTCGGTTAGTAGTTCAGTCCCAGCCATCAAAAGACCGAATTTATTTCGGGTATTTCGGTCATTGGGCTCGGTTAACCGAATTAACCGAGAAAACCGAATAGTGGCCCAATAGGCCTAGATGCCCAATAAGCCCAGTAAAAAGCTATACCCTAAAAATCAGCACTCCTCACCACTCACGGACTCACCAGCACCGCATCCTTATCCACTATCCCCACCACGCATCGCGTCGCGCCGCTTCCTCCGCCTCCATCGCCGCTTTCCTCCAAGCTCCGCCTCCATCGCGTCGCTTACTCCGCCTCTCCATCGCGCCAGCGCCGCCTCTACCCTTCACCTCCAGGCTCCACCGGCCTTCGCCTCCAGGCTCCACCGCGCTCTCTGCCTCCAGGCTCCACCGCGCCGGCGCCACCTCCGCCCTCCGTCTCCCAACGAATCCACGATGCGGCACCGCCAGCGATGACCTTCACTGTGCCGAGCCGCCCTTTCCCCAAGAATCCACGATGCGTGCTCCCTCCGGTGACCCTGCAACCTCGGTGGCGGAGGCTGGTCAGGGATGAAAGCGACAGGATCCAAGTCATGGCAAGATCGGTTTGCTTTGATTTGCTTCTTTATTTTTCCGAATCATGCTCTATTTTCTAGTGGCATCATATTGTGCTTCTTCATACGAGATGCTTCGATTCATTGATCTTGTATGGAGTATTTATTTATTTTTGATTAATTTGTTTGCTGTTGAACTGTTGTTATGGTTAGTTCGGTCTATGACCAAGACCGAACCGAACTAACCGAAGACAGAAATGCTCGGTCTTGAGTTTTCATGAAGACCAATCCGTCTTGTGATTCTAAAGACCGAATTTTCCAAAAGACCGAGGAACCGAACCGAATTTCTCGGTTAGACCGAATGCCCACCCCTACGCGCGCCGCACGCGTGTTGACCGCGCGACCGCGTGGGTCCCACCCCCGGTCATCGTCCTCCTCCCGCGCGGCCTCCTCTCTCTCTCCCGTGCAACCCTAGCTTCTTCCTCCCTCAAATCCGCTCGATTCAAATGGCTAATTCCAAAATTGATTAGGGCGAATTAAACCCCATTGATTCATCTCCCTTTCCCCTAATTTCCCCCTTGAATAGCGCCATTAATCGCCCAGAACGGCCGCGCCAATCTCGGCCACCTTCCATGGCCGCCGGCCGCCATTCCCGCCGCCGTTCCCCGCTCCTCCCATGGCCAACTCCCACCCCGCGCCTATAAAATGGAACCCCCTCGCTCCGTTCTCTTGTTTTAGCATTCTCCCGCGTCTCCCCGTGGCCGCACCGCCTCTCCCCGCCGCCCTCCTCTCTCTCCCGTGCCGCCGGCCACCTCCAGCTGCCTCTGCCGCCTTGCCCATGCGTCGGCAGGTCGTGCCGTCGCCATACTCGGCGTCGCACCCGCCTCCTCTCCCCCGGCCTGCCCCCCGTTTCGCGTGGTGACCGCCGGAGGCGCGTTCCCGCCATCGTCCAATGGCGTTGCCGCCATTGTACCACCTCCAGCCGCCTGTGCCGCCTCGCCGGTGCGGCGGCTGTCATCGTCACCTCCTTCCCTGGCATCGCAGCGTCGACCTCCACCCCGGCCTACCCTCGGTTTCGCCAGAACGCCGCCGCCGCGCCGGCCTCTCCTTCCTCCTTGTCGACGTCTCCTCCGGCAGCCCCTTCCGCCGTGCCCGTGCGCCAGCCGACGTCGCCGTCTCCTCCTCCGGCATCGCAGCGGCAAGGTTGTCCTCGGCCTCGCCTCCCCTCCTCCCGAACCCCGCCGGTCTTCGTCGTCGTCATCGTCCGTCCTCGTCGACGTCCTCTTCCGGTCGGCCGTTCGTCCTCACCGGCTCATCATCTCGCTTTGCCGCCACCGCCGTCGGCATCACAGAGTCCTTGCCTCTGTGCAGCTGCTACCGGCTACCATCGTCGCCTCCTCGCTGGCCCCGATCATCGTCGTCGTCGTCTTATTGTCGTTCCCGGTTGCGCTCGTCGTCGGCCCTCCCTTCGTCAAGCCGTGCTCGTTCGTCGCCCGCGTTTCGTCAAGAGTGCACCACAGCCCCGTCGTTGTCTTCGTCCTCGGCTCCGCGTTGTCAAGCGTTGCGCCGGCCGTGTCTCGCCTCCATCCAAGGATCGCCGCCAAAGTCGTTTCCCCGTCGTTCGCTTCCGTCGTCCCCGAGCCGTCTCCGCCGCGCCCGTTTGACGTCGTCGTTCCCACGCCTCGTCGCGTGGTGGTAAGGGTCCCTCCTCTTGCTGCCCTGTCCTCATCCTTTCGGTGTTGCCCCGTGCCCGTTGTGCGGTTGTCGACCCCGGTACCTGTGTACCGGTGTTGGTAGTCGTTCATGTGTGCGTGTGGTGACCGTGTTAGTGTGCCCGCTCGGTAGCCACGTGGTTTCCACGTGTGTAGCCCACGTGGTGTCTAGTGGAGTCCGTTTGTCGGCCACTTGCCTCGGTTGACACGCGAGGTCCGCTTCTGTCGACGCGTGGACCATCTCTGTGTACCCGGTCCACCGTGGTCCCTTAGGTTGACATTTGGGGTCCTCATGTCAACAGCGCAGCCTTCCTGTCTTTTACAAGCTAGCGCTTACACATGTTTTATAGTTGCAAAGCTTAATTATAATAATCCGCAAATCTCCATATAACAGCATTAAACTTCGGATGACCATGCGTTGGTCATACGAACTCTGAATCGACCCATTCAAGTTTCTTAATGTTTGTTATAACCTAAAGAACCACGTGCTTTCTTTTTATGTATTGTTATTGCTTCTTTATAGGGTTGTAGCTTTGCTTGTGTGCTTCGCGTAGCTTCTGTCGTTCTGGAGGGTTCCGAAGCGTGGTTCGCGGTCGTCGCCAAAGGTTCGGAAGGGTGTTCTCTCCGAGCAAGGCAAGTCGCATCACCCTTGAGCATATTGAATCCTAGTTTATAAAACTATTTTGATTTAAATTATTGCATTACCGCTTTATTTAAATTCCCGCGTTATCATGGTTTTATTTAGCAATACCTATTAATCCTTGTTATAGCCTTATCATTGTTTTTGTTTATTTTCACCTTGCTTACCCTAGGAAAACAAAACCCCAACTAGTGGGTACTCTATTAATGGTACCACTAGTATGAATTTAGGTAGATGCTTCGCTGATTAATTAGGCAACACTAGATAGTTTTATAACTTTAGACTTTGGGAGTTCTCATATCAATTGGACATTATGGAATGGTTGGCCTATGTGGAATTGGACACACACCTTCCTCTCTATTCAAAACTCCCAAAATGGTTTTAGGCTGGGCTCGAGGTGCATGGTTTTGCTAGGAGCACCTCGGCCACCATAAGGACCGGTCTTCGGGCCTCTGTTGCAAAGCACTACCGTACTAACCACATGTCTAATGGGTAAGGCTTAACTCGGTGCTCAGTCTAGTCCTGAATAAAAGGACACGGATAGAGATGGATGAAGTCGTTGCGACGATAGATATCTCCGAGGCAAATGAAGGCTACGCGAGATGCGGCTCGGTAATCGAGATGTCTAGGCAAATAAAGGCTACACGGGCCGGTGTCTGTTAGTCGAGATGCCATGGCACTGGACAAGTATGCGGGTGGTCTCATCCCTATGTGTGTAGCGCACCCGGTCTAGGTCCTGTTGCTAGGGGTTCAATCCTGGCCTGCCTGTCCCGGGATACCGGCTATAGGCAGGATTGGGTCGGTACTTTTGTTCACGGCTAGGATGGGTGAAGGGTTATGTCACATGTTTACGACAGGTTCCAAGGCCTTGGAATGCGGAGTAAAGATGTGTCTTGTGGGTAAAGATGTACACCTCTGATCAGAGTATAATCTATTCGAATAGCCGCGCCCTCAGTTATGGGCAAGCCTAGCAATGTACCCAAGTTAGTGGTTTAATTCTTAAAACTTGCTTAACAACTAAAATGTGGAATGGTTGGCCTGGGTTGGCTTGGGACGAGCTGGGAACCAGGTCGGGTTGCCAGTTCGGTCTGAATCATCGTAGGCCTTCGATTAAGGCAGGTTCGTGTGGGTTCACGGCCTTGATTAATAATATTGTGTAGCTCTAGGATCGTGTTTACAAAATAGCTTTGGGCAACTAAGTGACTTTTAAATGCTGTTTACTGCAAAACCTAACCCCTATTATTACCCCTTGTACCCCTTGCATTAATCATGCATCTCCCGGTGTGGCTTCCTGAGTACTGTGGTCGTACTCATTCTTGCTCTATCTTTCCCCCTTCAATAAGAGAAGCTTTGGAGAAGAAGTCCTAGGTGGAGTCCTGGCTTATACCCCAGTTGAGCGCCTGTGAAGATGGAGCCGTAGGCCCGCTAGTCCGCTGCTGTTTATTTTTGATTGTCAGGCGCCTTTGTAATAATGCAAATATTATCGATATAATAAAGATGTGTGTTTTGTATCATGTTTGTGTGGTGTACCCCGGTTTTTCCTGGGACGGGGATTAATACACTAGCGTTCTAGAAAAGGCAATTTTTCCGGGCGCGACAAGCTGGTATCAGAGCCATCTCGACTGTAGGTTAAGCCAAGCGGATAAAACCTAACGACATATTTTATAAACAAGACTATTTGCGAAAAGTTCATTTTTCCTCCTTTCCCTAATGCTATTTGCAAAAGGTTTACTTCCTTCTTCCTCCTTCGAATTTCAACTAGTACTAGATGGTCAGCTTTGCTAAGAAGAAGATGCCGTCAATTGTCTGCCGAAGCTCCGGAAGACTGCAGGATCCGCTAGTGAAGTGGAGGAAGCTGTGAAGCCAGATGTGAAGCAAGAGTGAAGATCTTAGAGAACTCGTCGCAGAACCTAAGCCACCCTCTAGGGTAGAGTCGTTAGTCGTGTGTTTCCTTGCTTGTGTGCGTAGCGCGTGGTTTGCATCAGTGGGGTGTGATGTAACCATGCTAGGTTGTTTGCTTAATCAACTTGCAGAATAAACCTAACATACATCATAACAGAAAAAGATTATATCTGTTAAGGTCCTATCCTTAGTTTTTGATCTCTTTCTTTCCTCCAGTTTTCCCTCTCCCCCTCTCCAAACCTTGTAACAGATGGCTGACAATGAGAAAGGCGATGAGGTCAGAAGTCAGGACTTGGGTACCTCAAGCTCCTGAGTGAATGAAGCACCAGACACCAGTTGTGTGACAGTGGTCCAACACCTGATTAACTAGAATGAATTGCTTATAGAGCTACGACAGCATCAGGCGCCAATTCTGAACCCGAGTCAGATGCAACCTCAAGTGGAGTTTAAGATAGCTCAAGCACTCACACCACAAGTCAGCGCACCGCCAGCATCCCAACAGGCCCATGGTGTCGTGCCATATGTGGACTCAAAAGAAGCTAGAATCATTTGTTTTATCTGTGATGAACAAGGGCACTATGCAAGGAACTGTCCTCAGCAGAAAAGAAAAGCACCAATGCGAACCGAAGATGAAGTCCGTAAGATGACCATTACCGGCACAGTATGGCCTCCACCAGGAATGACAAAACGTCAGAGAAGAAATTTCTTCCGAGGTGCACCACAGTTGATAGAACATCTTTTAGCTAATGGAGGTAGAGTGTCTGATAGCGAAGATTCAGATCAAGTCTCCTCAGGGGATGAAGATGAGAAGTCTCCCCAAGGTTTCAACCAGAATAAAAAGGAACATAAGGCATGCTCTCGTTGTGGAGAAATTGGTCACGTTGCTAGCTCATGTATCACTACTTGCGTTCATTGTGAGGAAGACCATCCACCCGGCGAGTGTCGAACAAGCAGGATCACTTGTTTCTTGTGTGAAAGAACTGATCATGTACCGAAAGATTGTAAACTCAGTTTTCTGCTGACAAAGAAGATGGCCAACCAACCCGCCAGTTCCAGCGGAGAGAAGCATCAAGGCAACACAAATCCTCGACAAGACTACTGTTTCAGCCTAACTCAAGTGCCAGGACGGAGGAATCAAAATGGGAAAAGAAAATGCCGAGTCCAGAAAGATATCTGTTGCTTCAACTGTCATGAATTGGGTCACTTCGCCGACAAATGCCCGAAACCGACAAACATAGCTGCCAACACGTCAGTCCACGCAACTCCCCGCAATCAGAAGCTTGCTACTCAGCGAATTGTCATCCATGCATCCCGAAGCAGTCCTATAGCCCGCATTGCAACAGCTCCAACTCCAATGAGTGCACTACTACAATGTGTCAATGCTCAATTTCAGCCCCAGCCACTAGTTGACAGGACAGAGACCAGTATCTGCATTGTACCTTTGGATGTTCCTGTACAGCAGCCGAGAAATCAAGTACTTGATGAAGAACCTAAGCATAAGAAAGTTATTGTTTGTTACAACTATAGTGAAGAAGGACATTACTCTAGAAACTGCACACAACCGAAGCATGGCCCGTGCCATCACTCCGGACATTATGCACGAGGAAGACAAGACCACAATATCAGGGTCACTGGAGCAAATGCAGTACCTGTTAAGCCTAGTGCTTGTCAGAAGCAACCATAATACTCTTGTATCGGTGATCAAGTACTTTTGTTTTATAGCTGTTCCCTGTCAACCATGTAATAAGAGAGAAACATGAGATAATGAATGAGTTTGGCAAGTTTATGAAGGATCCATATTAAGATTGCAAGTGTTGTGAGTTGTGTACGTTTGGTTGATGATTAAGGAGACCTAAGGTCTCATTTCCGTAAGCTCATAATCTTAGTTATTGATAGAAAAGAAAATCAAGTGATCAACCAAAGAGATATTTGTTTGGACTAAGAGTTTCGATGGTGTCTTTTTCGGATCGAAGGCAATGACAGTTAGTATAGCTTTTGACGAACTACATCAAGGTTTCTCTGAAAGGCAGCAGGCCCAAGGACCTCACTGCCCCCAGAAGCACCCACAACACCCGGAGTGAAGAGTACCTGGTTGAGAAAGGTCAAAAGGTGATTGATGGAAGGGATCGGAAAAGATATTTGGTTACTGCGAAAACAAGTAGGTCGAAAGGTGATTGATAAAGAATAACGAGTAACATGATTTGTGTCACTCGAGGAAGACTCCCGATAGCAATCGACCCTACTACGGTCACCTTGAGGCTGATGAATTCGCGAGTAAGCAAGATGACCACAGGTAGAAGTACTTCTATCAGGACAAGGATAAAAACTTTTGTGACATGACCAAGAAGTCAAGAAGTTAACCTGAACAGTTGGAATCTAAAGCTCGGTTCAACCTTGGGCTCTGTATCAGATGCTACCAGAATAAAAGGACTTGCACTAGTATCGTTCAACACACTTTCCTAGCAATCGATCCATCAGGAAAGAACACATCAAGGTTGAAGGTGTAAAGGAATACGTTGAATTCTAAATGATGACAACATGAAGAGAATAGTGGGAAGTAAACCGATTGTAAAGAAAGTGAATCCGAGTTGTCTGTTCGTGGGAGCTATTCCCAGTTATGAACCAAGTGATATGTTCGAAGATAATCTACAGAGTCCAGATCGAAATCACATCCAACAAAGAAGTTTCAGATTTGGCAGGTCAACGATCAGACAATAACAAGTCCAGCAGTAAAGCCATTTGGGAAGACGTCAAAGCATGTCAAGTGGGATAAGTTGGTTCTCTTGGGAAACATAATTCAAAGTTAGAGAGGTCGAGCCTCGCATTGAATAGTAGGAGTATCTAGCACCCGGAGACCAGGAAAGCTAATATGAGGCAGTTAGTGGCAAGTTGTCAAACATAGTATCCTTGGTAAGCAGGATATCATAGTCTAAAGCATTTGGTGGTAAGCTGGAAGGAAATGCCAAGCATGGTATTCTCATGATAACAAGCATGGTATCCTGGTAATGACAAGCTGATGTCAACGCATGACATGAAGTTGGTAACTTGTATGATGTTGACGCCAAAGATATGAATTATGAGAAGTTTTGGAACTGAAGCCCCATCTTCAACTACCGCAACCCAGTCGAAGTCAGCTAAAGGTGCAACCTCGACAAGTCAGGTGAAAAGAAGAATCTGCAACAGGAGATCAAGGCAGGCAGTTCAGAGTGGGGAAGTTTTGCTAGGCAAGTTTGTTATAGAAGACACAACAGAAGAAGTCAGAAAAGAAGAGAGGACATCCCAACCTATCTTCTTGCTAGCCTTCTTGAATCTCGGGGGCGAGATTCCTGTAAGGGGGATGTATTTGTCACGTCCTGATAAATTCATCTCGAAATAATAATCAATCTCTAAAAGGAATAATAGAATTTATTAAAATTCGAAAGGAAATTGGCCCACACTAAAATGCGTACAAGAAAAATTCGAATGTGACCCGGAGAATTTTTGTTAAATTCTCCTTGGTCTAAAAGGAGCCCTCAAATTTTACTCGAATTTTCATGACACCGAAAATAATTATTAAGCAACAACAACAATTATCAAAGTTTATTAAAAAGAAAAACCTAAAAATAATCCTCCTTCCTCCTTTGGGCCGAGTTCAGCCCAAAGTCTTTCTCTTGTCCCTCCCGTTTCCCTCCTCTCTCGGGCCTCCTCTCCCCTCGGCCCGACTGCTTCCTCCTCCCTTCCTTCTTCTTTGGCCTGCCCACTCCCTCCTCTTCTCCTCCCGGCCTCTGCCCCGGCCCAAGCCGAGCCGCAGCCCTCTCGCGCACGCGCGCCGCATGCGTGTTGACCGCGCGACCACATGGGTCCCACCCCCGGTCGTCGTCCTCCTCCCGCGCGGCCTCCTCTCTCTCTCCCGTGCAACCCTAGCTTCTTCTTCCCTCAAATCCGCTCGATTCAAATGGCTAATTCCAAAATTGATTAGGGGCAATTAAACCCCATTGATTCCTCTCTCTTTCCTCCCAATTTCCCCATTGAATAGCGCCATTAATCGCCTGGAACGGCCGCGCCAATCCCGGCCACCTTCCATGGCCGCCGGCCGCCATTCCCGCCGCCGTTCCCCGCTCCTCCCATGGCCAGCTCCCTCCCCGCGACTATAAAATGGAACCCCCTCGCTCCATTCTCTCGTTTTAGCCTTCTCCCCCGTATCCCCGTGGCTGCACCGCCTCTCCCCGCCGCCCTCCTCTCTCTCCCGTGCCGCCGGCCACCTCCAGCCGCCTCTGCTGCCTCGCCCGTGTGCCGATAGGCCGTGCCGTCGCCATACTCGGCATCACAGCCGCCTCCTGTCCCCCGGCCTGCCCTCCGTTTCGCGTGGTGACCACCAGAGGCGCGTTCCCGCTGTCGTCCAGTGGCGTTGCTGCCATTGTACCACCTCCAGCCGCCTGTGCCGCCTCGCCGGTCCGGCGGCTGTCGTTGTCGTCTCCTTCCCCGGCATCGTAGCGTCGACCTCCACCCCGGCCTGCCCTCGGTTTCGCCGGAACGCTGCCGCCGCGCCGGCCATTCCTTCCTCGTCGACGTTGTTGGTGGCTTTTAAATGTCAATTCTATACCGCCAACATCTGCATAAAGTTCAGATAATAAAACATCCAACATAGTGATAGGTGCTTAATCTCACATATTCCACAAGTATTGGTGTATATTTGTATGCAGATGATAAACCCCGGTGTTGGGAGGAAAATCAGACTAAAGTGAGAAGGAGTATGTATCCATACAAGGATGGGTTGTGAACTTCATAGAAATACCAGAGAATCAGCCCAAAACACCGAAGAATGAATAGAGGAAGGCTAGGGGAGGAGATGGGCCGAAGGCCAGGCCAGATGGGCCCAGCCCAGGTTCGGCCGAACCAAAATCTCAGCCGTTCAGGCTGGGGTTTGGCGTGGACGCTCCAGATCACTCCCTGATGGCGGTTGGAGGGCACTTCAGACATTCCCCTTCGCCAACCGTCATACCTACCCCTATATAAAGACATTACTCCCTCACTTCACACACACACCAAAGCTTGAGCTGAATTACAAGAGGCTCTAGTGTACTTTATTGTATATTAGAATAGGGAGAGAGTAAGGTAGAAGGAATCGGAGGAATCCCGGAGTTGTCGGTAATCTCCTCCTACTTTTGTGCCTTGTTATTTACTTTGCTTTAATAGAAATATCATTCTGAGTAATTAAGATTTGCTTAATGATAATTACTTCTTGGTTAGTTCCTAATCAGCATACGGGATCATTGTTCACTATAGTCCATTTATTTATAGTGATTGCTTTAGTGTTTGATCGGCACTAGAGTAGTTATTAATTGCATAGATGCGGTGTCTAGGTAATTAATCTCCAGTGGTTGTTGCGTATCCCACAGTACGTTTGAGGTAGGTGTAGAGGTGGTGACAGCCCTCAAGAGCACTTAAGTCCTCCCTCTCCGGGTACATAGTAGAGCGACATCTGGGAACAACGGGTTGCCAGTGCCTGAAGTATTGCGTTAGGATTAAACTTAAGCTTTCCCTAGACATTGTTTCTCATTAGGAAATCCTCTCTGCCCTCTGCCCACATTAGCTTTGTATCCTTGGATGAACCTGACGAGGAGATAATCACACATGTTCCCTTGGATTCGATACCCTTGGAATACTCGATAGGGGAAGTGCTACTTCGGTATATCCGTGCGCTTGCGGATTCTATCTGTGACATTAAGAAATACAAACAAGCATTTCTGGCACCGTTGTCAGAGAACGGTTGCTATTTATTTCCGAACCTTGTTCATCCTCATATCCTTTTTACCTTTTTATTCTACCCCTACCCCTGCTATTCCAGAGAAGTATTCCTGTTCAATCGTTCTCGACCATGGAGCAGCCTCTCTTCAAGTTGTCTGCTCATCGGGGTGAATTTTGCGAGCCACCTTCTTCATCGGAGCCTATTTTAACACCTGGCTATGAAATTCATCCCGAATTCATCAGTATGGTCAGGGATAAATCTTTCTCTGGTTTAGACCAGGAAAACCCCTACCATTATCTGCGGGAATTCGAACAGCTTTGCTCGTGCCTTAAGAATCGAGGCATGAAGCAAGAGACTGTTCGGTGGAAATTGTTTCCGTTCTCTCTTCATGAGAAAGCGAAACAATGGTACACATCTACCGTCGGGTATGTAAACGGTGACTGGGAGAAATTGCGAGACAGGTTCTGCCTCGCATTTTTCCTTGTAACCCATATTACTACTCTTCATGTAGAAATTCTGAGTTTCCAGCAGATAAATAAAGAATCAATTGGTACAGCCTGGTCCAGATTCACTAATTTAGTTCAGTCTGGCCCAACCCTGTCTATACCCGATTACGTGCTATTGCAGCATTTTCATACGGGTTTAGATAGGGAGTCTGCATTCTACCTTGACATAACTGCTGGAGGGTCATTCATGCACAAAACTCCCGCCAATGGCAAGGAAATTCTCGATCGCATATCAGAAAATACCTCCTTTGTCGGGCAGTGTGTTGAAGCCCATCCAGAGGCATTTGTGTCAGGAAGGGAGAAACCTTCTTTTGCCGAGCCTAAACCCGAGCCTTCAACATCTTAGGGTATGACTAAAGAGTCCTCCCTGGAGCTGGATTCCAAAGAAATTCAAGCTTTGGGTTGCGCTCGTAAATTCAGGGATGATCCTCATACCAATTATGAGAAAACCTTGACAGGCATCCTCCCAGATAACACGCCGATAGAGGAAGTAATGGCGGTTCTACTTCATGAGTCCCCTGAGTCTATTCTAGAACAGGATGATCTTCATTTCATTCAAAAAGATTCTGGCGAGACCCTTGAATTGCGCTCGAAAGAACCACCATCACAACCTCTTATGGAACCTAAACCTTGTCTCTCTGGCCTTCAAAAAGTTGTTCTTGATAATCATCAAGAATCAACCTCGTTCTTGAGCGATGTCTCTTTTGAGAAGGAGAACCTTTAGGCCAAGGACAAGTTTGAGACATCAACTCTGGAGGATGAGAACTCCACAAATGAGCATGAAAGCTTCTCTTTCAAATTTCCTCAGGAATCATGCTCACGTAAGGAATCCCTAGAGTCTTGTCAGTTTAATGTCACTTCCTTATGCGAGAACCACAACCACCTTTCAGGCCTTATCTCTAACATGTTTAGAAGGTTGGTTGTGGATGCTTTTATTTATCATAAATACTGCAAATCTCATATATGCCGTGGCACTAATCTTGCAGCGAGATGTCTCCATGGTCGAGCTTGTGACCATAAACAAAGCACTGTCGGGAGATACCCCGGATTATCTTGGTAAGTTTTCTTTCCAATAAAAGCAAGAACCAGTTTTTAGTATATTATGCACCTTCGGGTATTCTTGGTCAGTAACCATTTCAGGTTGAGATTAAGAACGAGGGACGTACGATGCCTAAGAACATGGGAGCTACATCAACTGTACATTTGGTGATACTTGGTGTTGAAATACACTCTATGAAGACTCCAACATCACGCACTTGGTTTTTGATGTCTTACGACACAAAAGTCCAAGTGTGGGGGGGAGGTCGACGAGCTTGCATGACGAGTTCCATCAACCAAGGCCATCCTAGGTTGCAGTTGGTGTTAGCCTTACCTTGCTGAAAAAAAAACAAAGAAAAAGGAAGAAAAAAAAAGAAAAGAGAGATGAAAGAAAAAAAAATAAAGATGGGAGAAGAGGAAGAGAGCAAGAGAGCTGACATGCTACATCTAGATCAAAGACCGCACTATGTGCGAGTCTTTTCTAGCTATACACCTCACTAGTAGCGATCATGCTGCTAGGCTACACCCAGCCCCTCTCTGGAGCTCATGTGCCGCCTTGGCTTAGCCTTCATCTACTCCTAGCTGTGCACAACTTCTCGCTCCCGCAACACCTACATGCATACAAGCAAGAGGAGATGCCCTCTTCTTTTCGAGGTGTTTGCTGCTCCACTCCAGTTGGCACTTGCATACTTGCCAAAAAGAGATGCATCCAATGTATCTTCAGCATTGCGCCGACGGAGCACACCTTCAAGACACAAGGTTCTTGCACTAGAGGTGTATGCAGAACCAAACCACTCACCTGAGTTGGCATGGTCAAAATGCCTTCCTGCGCCACAACCCACATCAAGACGGAGGAGAGATCGACAATCACATGTGACCATGACACCGCTCCAGAGATTTCAACATATACATCATACTGGTGGTAAGTGCACTCAGGTATACGACATGCAGCAAAAGATTCACCATCTCTTTTACTCATACTTATCTCTAGTTGAGTCTGGCTTGATCATGCAAGGTTATGCATCCTCGATCTATTTTCGTATGCTATGGTTTGGGTGGTCGTCGACATTCATAGGCTTTTTAAATTAAGCATGATGCTTAGGATAAATAGCCAGCTTTAATTAAATTTGACGTGGTGTCAAGTTTGCTTAAATGAACCGTAGAGCCAGTACTTTCATGGACTTTGGATGTATACCCTTCGTGGACTAACCCCTATAGGAAATTTTTCAATTTGACGGGTGAGTTTTCAAGCATGAGTCACATTGGAGGTAAGTCAAGGGCCACGAACAAATCAATTGCCAAAACAGGAAAATGAGAAACATATCACCTCCCAAGGTGCACGGTATGTATATTGCCAAATGCTCCTTTGCTATGTTATGTAACTTTATCTCAACCCTGCATGAGTTTTGCTTAAATGAAAATTTGGTGAACAAAAAAAAATGAAATGAAAAAGAAACTTTGTCTCTTGAGTAAAAAGAAAAAAATGACAAAATAAAAGTATGGAAAATTTGTGGGATCTACGCTCTTTAAGTTGTGAATCTAATTCCTTTTAGCGTGGATATGAACAACTAATCCTGAGGCTATGATAAAATCTTTTCAATTTTTTGTAGTCCCTCGGGTATTTGTTGTCCACTGACCTTTTGCAGGAAATAAAAAGATAACTAAGGAGCAGTATACAATAACCTCAACATTCATACCACTGTCCTTGGTCTATGAGAAAACAAAGATGCACAGGGAACCAAGCAGAGCAAATGCAATACTTTGTTACAGTCGATTCGATTCAAAGCTTGGTAAGTACGATCTGGTAAGAATCTCAAACACCCTGTGTATCATGACGTCATATATCCGCCCTGCTAGGATACACACCATGCTCATTGTTGCCATAAACAAATAAAAAATAAAAAATAAAAGTGAAATAAAATAAAATAAATTTAGGCACTTCATGCGCCTAGAGTTACTTGAATAAAATTTAGCTCACCGGTACTTTACCCCGGTGGAAGCCCATTTTGCTTTCGATGTTGTTGAATAAAGACAAGGTGCAAAACAAGTGTGGGGGAGTCTTTTCGGAACTCCCGACACGTAACAGTATCAACTCAACATGACAACATGATGAACACTGGCCAACGGCTGCGCACAAAATTCTGCAGTCAGAACTGAGTCCTGGCTGGGTCGATTGAACCAAGTGTTCACCCAACCATTGCTTGGTCCGGTTTTGTCATCCTTCGCTTGTGGTCAGGTTTGCACGTCTCCTCCCTTATCCTCCCCTGTTTGTGAATTAAACTTGGCAGAAAAATTGAATACAAATTTAGTTTGACTCCAAATAAAAATTGAAAATATTAACTCTCAACAAATAGAATTTTCCTGTGATTGATCATGTATACTTTTTATTCTTTGCTAACACTTGTCACTTGTGAACACTCATCTATCATAGGGAACCTTGCTCATCTATGTAATTGATATATGTGATATGGTTATGACAAAAAGAAATTCTTGTCCAACTATCATGATACTTGGGATTTTGTCTTTGCGAAAATTAAAAATTCTTTTAGAGCAATACTCAATGACTATATTATTACCTACCAAGGCCATATATGATTCTCATTGCAAAATCCTGATATATGTCTAGGTTGCATGTCATTACATTGAGCTTTGTCAAATTATTGTGACCCGTGTGAGATGCTTTTCATACTTTCATGATCAAGATCACACGCACACTCCACATACACACATTATGCTAAACTTCTACACTGGAAGCTAGCATCTCTCATCCATCATTTATTTTATCCATTATCCATAAAATAACTACTCCATGTCATTTATGCCTCTTCCTCCGAAATTCTTTCAAAGAAAAAAAAAGAGAGAGAAAGGCATGGCTAAGCAAAATAGGGAAAAAATAAAGTCTTGCTCATAAGTATGGAGCATTGATAAAAATGATAGAAGAAAAAAAAATATTGCTCATACAAAGTATGGGGCATGAAAAAACAAAAGAAAGAAAAGAAAAAAAAAAGAGGAATAGCCATGCACTCTCTCAAATTTCCAATGGGAGAAAATTGGAGGAGGAGGTATACCTAAGGAGTTGTAGTCTTTTATTTTCCTTTTTCTATCCACACAATTTTCTATACACACATACATACCCACACACATATCACACATATGCACATTCTTGATCGGAGAGTATGACTTGCTATCTCCTTGGATCCGATATTTTGGCTTTGCAATATATGTGATGCAGGTATGCCCCGATTGATCCCTACGGAGCTCCACCTATACAGCCTTTTAGAATAGGGACAATTCGGCAAACATGCCTTGGTGAGGATCCACAAATGAAATCACATGAGTGATCTGAGAGAAGGACATTTGAGAGTATAGCTACTTTGCGAAAATATATAAAAACCCCAAGAGATTGATAGGAGGATTAAGGAGGGCTTGAGTCACGACCGTTCCATTCATCAATTGCCCAAGATGATAAGTTAGACACTTCAAAAGTTCACAGGTACAGGTATGGCTTAGAATAATTTATGTACTTGTATTATATCTTGGGAAATTTTATTCCACATTAATCCTTAACCTCTACTCGGGACGAGTAAAGAGCTAAGTGTGGGGGGTTTTGTTGGCGGCTGTTAAATGTCAATTCTATACCGCCAACTTCTGCATAAAGTTCAGATAATAAAACATCCAACATAATGATAGGTGCTTAATCTCACATATTCCACAAGTGTTGGTGTATATTTGTATGCAGATGATAAACCCCGGTGTTGGGAGGAAAATCAGACTAAAGTGAGAAGGAGTATGTATCCATACAAGGATGGGTTGTGAACTTCATAGAAATACCAGAGAATTAGCCCAAAACACCGAAGAATGAATGGAGGAAGGCCAGGAGAGGAGATGGGCCGAAGGCAATGCCAGATGGGCCCAGCCCAGGTTCGGCCGAACCAAAATCTCAGCCGTTCAGGCTGGGGTTTGGCGTGGACGCTCCAGATCACTCCCTGATAGCGGTTGGAGGGCACTTCAGACATTTCCCCTAAACCAACCGTCATACCTACCCCTATATAAAGACATCACTCCCTCACTTCACACACACACCAAAGCATGAGCTGAATTACAAGAGGCTCTAGTGTACTTTATTGTATATTATAATAGGGAGAGGGTAAGGTAGAAGGAATCGGAGGAATCCTGGAGTTGTCGGTAATCTCCTCCTACTTTTGTATCTTGTTATTTACACTGCTTTAATAGAAATATCATTCTGAGTAATTAAGATTTGCTTAGTGAGAATTACTTCTTGATTAGTTCCTAATCAGCATACGGGATCATTGTTCACTATAGTTGTCGCGTCCCAAATCGACTCTAAAATACATCCTCAAAATTGTGCTTAGAATAATTAAAATTCATGTGAAAGCCTCCAACAATTAAAATGTGCAAAGATAAAAGTCAAATGAGGCTTGGAGGATTTTGGTATATTTCCTAAAAGCCTAAAATGTGTAAATAAATTTTAGTGGAATTTTCAGAGCACAAATAATAATTGAGAAGAAATAAACAAAGTTAAAAAGGTTTTATAAAAAGAAAATCCTAAAAAGTCTGTTCCCCCTCCCTTTTCCCTTCTTGGGCCGGCTCGGCCCAGCTCCCTCCCTCTCTCTCCTCTCCCCCGCGGCCCATCGGCCTTCCCCCGCGCGCGCGCCGCTGACGGGCGGGCCCGCCCGCCACCCTCGCTGACGGGTGGGGCCCACCCGTCATCCCCGACCTCGCGCCGCGCCCGCCGCCCGCCCGTGCCCTAGCGCCGCCGCCGCCGCCGAATCCGCCGCATCCCGCCGTCCCCGCGCGCAATAAAGAGGGGGAAATCACTCCCCGTGATTCCCTCCCTCTTTCCCCCCACTTTCCCCTCTCTCTCTCCCTCGGATTCGTCCGGATTCACGCCCGCGATCCTCGCCGGCGCATCAATGGCGGCCGAGACTTCCGCGGCCGTTTCCTTCCCCTCCGGCCGCCCTCTCTCCCTCCCGGCGCTATATAATCGTTCCTCGAGCCTCCCTCCTTCGTTTCCGCCGCTCGCCGCTCGCTCTCCCCGTCGGGTTCGCGCTCGCGCCGTCGTCCTCTCTCTCCGCCGTCGCCGCCGAGCTCCGGTTCGCCGCCGTCGTCGCCCCGGACCTCCTCCCGTCTCGGCGTCACCTCCATCGGCTTCGCCGCGTCCTCGTCGACCTCGTCCGCGCCTCCGTTTCGCCCGCCGACCGCCGGAGCGCCGTCGTCCTCGCCGTCCCGAGCCGCGCCGCCGCCTTCCTCCGCTCCGGTCGCCGTTCCCGTCGTCGCCGTCGACCCGGGGTGAGCCGAGGACCGCCGTTCGCTTTCCCCCTTCCCTCCCCTTTCTCGGGCGCCGCTCCGCCGCGCCGGTGGCCGCCGGCGGCGACCATCGGGGCGCGGGCGCGCCGCCTCCCGTCGGCCGTGCCGGCGAGGCCGCCTTCGGGCGCGCCCCGCGGCTGCCAGGTGGGGCCCGGCTGTCAGCCGCCCGCGCCCGCGGGTGCGGCTGACGCGTGGGACCCACGGCGCCGGCCGCCGCCAGCCGCGTGCTCCCGGTCTACCGTGGACCGAGAGGCTGCCGCGTGGGCCCCACTCCCGTGGACCCGGTCCGCGCGCCCTCTCTCCCGGCTGACGCAATAAATCCGATTTTTTTTAATTAAAATTTAAATGAAGAAATTCGCAAATATCCATTTAAAGAGCATATAAACTTCAAATGGCCATAACTTGGCCATTTGAACTCGGAATTGGACCGTTCAAGTCTCTAATTTTTCATTAAGAAGTCAAGAACCCATTTTTGTGCTTTGTTTCTGTTGTTATGTGGAATTTATTAGAGTTTAAGCCTTTTCTTTTCCGTTGGTCGTGTAGACGCTGCAGCTTCGGAAGATCCGCTCTTCGTGGAAGTTGAAGCCGTCGGTTGGGAAAGCGAGCAAGGCAAGACACATCATCTTGATCATATTGAATTCCAGTTTATAAAATTATGTTGATTTAAATTATTGCATTATCGCTTTATTTAAATTCCCGCGTTATCACTGTTTTATTTAGCCATGCCTATTTACCTTTGTTATGACCTTATTATTATTGTTATTGTTATTATTACCTTGTTCACCCTAGAATAAACAAAACCCCAACTAAGTGGACACTCTACTCATGGTACCACTAGTATGATTTTAGGTAGATGCTTCGCTGTTTAATTAGGTAACATTAGGCGGTTTTACAACTCTAGACTTTGGGAATATTCATATCACCTGGACACTTTGGAATTTGTTGGTTTATTGTGGAATTGGAATCACACCTCCCCCTTTATTCAAAATCCCCAAAATGGTTTTAGGCTGGGTTCGGGGTGCGTGGTTTTGATAGTAGCAGCTCGGCCATATAAGGACCGGTCTTCGGGCCTCTGTTGCAAAGCACTACCGTACTTCCACATGTCTAGTGGGTAAGGCTTAGTTTGTGGCTCAGTCTAGTTATAAACAAAAGTACACGGATGGGGGTGGATGAAGTCGGGGGTCGATGGACATTCTCCAGGGCAAATGAAGGCTACACGAGCTGCGGCCCGGTAGTCGAGATGTCATGGCACAGGGTTGGTGCTCTGCTGCTAGGGGCTCAGTCCTGCCTGCCTGTCCCGGGGGTTCCGGCCGTAGGTGGGATTGGGTCGGTACTCTTGTCTATGGCTAGGATGGGTCGGAAACTATGTCACGTCTTCCGTCTGTATACCGTGGTGGTATGTGGCACGTGGTTGCACGTGAGGAAGACGTGTCTTGTGGGTAAAGATGTACACCTCTGATCAGAGTATAATCTATTCGAATAGCCGCGCCCTCGGTTATGGGCAAGCCGAGCAATGTACCCAAGTTAGTGTTTTAATTCTTAAAACCTGCTTAACAACTAAAATGTGGAATGGTTGGCCTGGGTTGGCTTGGGACGAGCTGGGACCCAGGGTCGGGTTGCCAGTTCGGTCTGAATCATCGTAGGCCTTGGGTTAAGGCAGGTTCGTGTGGGTTCACGGCCTTGATTAATAATATTGTATAGTCCTAGGATCGTGTTTACAAAATGGCTTTGAGCAACAAAATGTCTTTAAATGCTGTTTACTGCAACCCTAACCCTTTATGTTATAACTCCCTTGTACTCCCTTGCATTTATTATGCATTCGTGGGTGTGTCTTGTTGAGTACGGTGGTTGTACTCAGTCTTGCTCAATTTTTTCCCAACCCCAGAAGAGGAGTTCCTGGAAGATGAAGGCTTTGGTGTCTAGCTCGTGCCTGCCGTCAAGCGCCTGTGGTCGTCGCCCTAGTCTTCCGCTGTTTCTCGTTTGTCTTTGTGTGTTGGGCCTTCGCTGCCCGTGTAATAGTTCTATATACGCTTCCGCTTGTTAAACTCTGAATTGTATCAACTTTTGGTGTACCTTGCCTCCTGGGACAAGGATTAATGCACGCACGTCAGGAACGCCCGTTGGGTTATTTCCGGTCGTAACAAGTTGGTATCAGAGCCCCCTTGACCCTAGGACGAGCCGTAGATACCAAGCCTTAGCAATATTTTCAAAATAAAAACCCCTTCTTATTTGTGAAAATCCTTTAGTCTCTCTCTGTCCTGCTGCTTCATTTATCGTCAAAATCTGATTCTTAAAATGTTGCTTTTCTTTTTGTTTTTGTTTGTAGATGGCCGGCAGCGTCACCCGTCGTGGTTTGGACATGACTGGCTTCGTCTTGGAGCTGCGGGGTATGTGCGTGGTCTTGGGGTATCCACATGGAGTGGATTACCAGGCCAGGCCGCTCCCGGAGCAGGAGGGTGACGATGCGGAGCCCCACGCTGGTTGGGAGGTCACCGCAGTGATCCTCTCTGGCTCTCCCGAGCGGACTTCGCTGGCAGTCACCGCGGGTGGAGATTCCTTCCCCGCCGCTTGCCAGAACGCCGCTCTCCTCGCCATCGGCACTCTTCACCAGCGCTACCCGGACGAGTTGCAGCACTCGCCCTACCGCTACCACCCTCGTCGCGGAGGAGCCCGCAACTTCGCCACCTTCCGAGATGCTAGCTCGGAGGATGACGCTACTATCGTGCACCTAGCGCGCATGGTGGAGGCGTACGACGCGGCTCGTATCGACTTCCATCATATGGTGCGCCGTGGGATGGTCGAGAACAACCTGAAGATCCTGGAGCTACGTCAGGAGAACCTGCAGCTCAAGAAGGACCTCGACGCGGTGGAGGCGCAGCTGCATCAGCTCAAGATCGCCCAGGGAGAGGTCTGCCGCCCCAAGCGTCGCCGCGTCTGCCGCAGCCAGAAGATCACCGCCCGCAAGAGCACCTCCAGGCCCGAGCTTGTTCGTCAGTCCCTGGCGTGGACTTGCTTCGTCGAGACCCCTCGTGCCGAGCCCGCGCCCGTGGTTCCCCAGGAGGGGGAAGCCTCCGGCGTTGGTAGCACGGAGGATGTGCTGTTGCTCCCCTTCCGTCCTGGCCCGTCGCAGCGGTAGACGAGCAGTTAGTAGGCTTGCGCGTGTGTTTTTCCTCGTTTGTCTTCTTGAGTCGTGTGGGGCATGGTTATGCCGGTGTGTGGTATAACTAGGTCGGAGCCTGTCTTTATTTTATTTGCTTAAGCAACTTGAACTTTAATGAACCAATTTAATAGCAGTAATAAATTTAAGAATTATGGTAGTCGTGGGTGGTTAGTTTTAATTGTCAGTTCTCTCTGTTTGCTGGTTCTGTGTGGGGTTTCAGATGGTGACGACCAGGAGAACCGCTGTCACCGGTGAAGGCAATCAACCCGAAGGCAGCAACCACAACCACCAAGGCAATCCACCTCCTCCTCCTCCTCCTCCTCCACCACCACCGCCAGACACCAACGCCATTCTCACCCAAATCCTCGCCCAGCAGGCCAACATGATGACTGCTTTCCTCCACCACCTCCAAAATCCGCCACAACACAATGCCCCACCACCACCTCCCCAACACTCTAAACTCGCCGAGTTCCTCCGCATCCGCCCACCCACCTTTTCTAGCTCCAATAACCCCGTGGATGCGTTGGATTGGTTGCATGCCGTGGGGAAGAAGCTGGACACTGTGCAGTGCAGTGATGAGGAGAAAGTCATCTTCGCCGCCCACCAGCTGCAGGGGCCCGCATCTCTATGGTGGGACCATTTCCAGGCTACGCAGCCAGAGGGACAGCCGATTACTTGGGCTCGCTTCACCGCCGCTTTCCGGAGAACCCATGTGCCCGCCGGAGTCGTGGCTCTTAAGAAAAGGGAATTCCGAGAGTTGAAGCAAGGCAACCGCTCCGTGATGGAGTATCTGCATGAGTTCAATAATCTGGCCCGGTACGCTCCGGAGGATGTGCGGGAAGATGAGGAGAAGCAGGAGAAGTTCTTGGCAGGAATGGACCCTGAGCTGTCCGTCCGGCTAGTCTCCGGGGACTATCCGGATTTCCAACGTCTGGTGGACAAGAGCATCCGCTTGGAAGCCAAGCACAAGGAGCTGGAGTCGCACAAGCGCCGCTTGGCGAATTTCCGCAATCAACAGGGTGCTAACCAAAGGGTCCGCTACACCAATCCCTATCCAGGGGGATCCTCCTCGCAGCAGCAACAACAGCAGCAGCAACCTCGCTCCGCGCCTCGACCTCAATTCGTGGTGCGCGTCCCACAGCCGCAGCAGCAGCAGAGTCAGCAAGGGACTCGTGCGCCCCGTCCTCCTACGCCAGCTGTGCAGCCCGGTCAAGGCCGCAGAGACGTACAAGGTCAACAGCGTCTGTGCTTCAACTGCTTCGAGCCCGGGCACTTTGCGGATAAATGCCCGAAGCCGAGGCGCCAGCAAGGCCAAGCGCCTCCCCGTTCCAGCAATGGTGGGAAGGATGTCATTCGGGGTCGTGTGAACCATGTGACGGCCGAGGACGTGCTGACAACTCCAGACGTCATCGTTGGTACGTTCCTCATTCACTCCATCCCTGCTACCATTTTGTTCGACTCTGGAGCTTCCCACTCGTTTATATCTGTGCCATTCGTGGGGAGAAATCAGTTGGGGGTAGAAAGGCTTAGGAACCCTCTGCTCATCACCACCCCTGGAGGGGTTATGACAGCAAAGTATTATAGCCCTGCCGTCCCTATCGAAATTCAGGGGATTCCTTTCCCCTCGGATCTGATTTTGCTAGACACCAAGAATTTGGATGTGATTCTTGGGATGAATTGGTTGGCTCAATTCCAAGGAGTAGTGGATTGCGCGAGGCGCACGGTCACTCTGTACCGAGGGCCGGAACAACCGGTTGTTTTCTTTGCACCCCCAACCTCTGTCAGAAGTTCAGAACTTCATCAGATAGGACTGTCAGAAATCCCCATCGTCAGGGAGTTCGGAGATGTGTTTCCGGAAGAACTACCCGGTATGCCGCCCAAGCGAGAGATTGAGTTCCGAATAGATCTTGCCCCAGGAACCACTCCCCTGTTCAAGCGACCCTACCGTATGGCAGCAAATGAACTGGCCGAGGTTAAGAAACAATTGGAAGAGTTGAAAGAAAAGGGGTATATCCGTCCGAGTACTTCCCCCTGGGGTGCTCCTGTGATTTTTGTGGAGAAGAAAGACAAAACGAAGAGGATGTGCGTTGACTACAGAGCTCTCAATGAAGTCACTATCAAAAACAAGTACCCTCTTCCTCGGATCGATGATCTGTTCGATCAGCTTAAAGGTGCCACTGTATTCTCCAAGATCGATCTTCGTTCCGGATATCACCAATTACGTATTCGTGAAGAAGATATTCCGAAGACCGCATTCACCACGCGATACGGACTGTATGAATTCATGGTGATGTCGTTCGGTTTAACCAATGCACCTGCCTTCTTCATGAACTTAATGAATAAAGTGTTCATGGAATACTTGGATAAGTTTGTGGTGGTGTTCATTGACGACATTCTGATATACTCACAATCAGAGGGAGACCATCAGCACCATCTCCGTCTGGTGTTGGGAAAGTTGCGGGAACACCAATTGTATGCCAAGCTCAGCAAGTGTGAGTTCTGGTTGTCTGTAGTCAAGTTCTTAGGGCACGTGATATCTGCTAAGGGAGTTGCCGTGGATCCCGACACGGTGACAGCCGTCACTGATTGGAAGCAACCCAAGACAGTCACTCAAGTCCGCAGCTTTTTGGGTTTGGCCGGGTACTACCGAAGATTCATCGAGAATTTCTCCAAAATTGCCAGACCCATGACACAGTTGTTGAAGAAAGAAGAGAAATTTGTGTGGAGCCCGCAATGCGAGAAGGCGTTCCAAACTCTCAAAGAAAAGCTGGTTTCCTCGCCAGTTTTAATTTTACCAGATACTCGCAAGGACTTCATGGTGTATTGTGATGCTTCGCGCCAAGGATTGGGGTGCGTGCTCATGCAGGACGGTCATGTGGTGGCCTATGCCTCACGCCAGCTACGGCCTCATGAAGGTAACTATCCTACCCATGATTTGGAGTTAGCAGCGGTGGTTCATGCCCTAAAGATCTGGCGGCACTATCTCATTGGGAATCGCTGTGAAATATATACCGATCATAAGAGTTTGAAATACATCTTCACCCAGTCGGATCTGAATCTTCGGCAAAGGAGATGGTTAGAACTCATCAAGGATTATGATGTGGGAATTCACTATCATCCCGGTAAGGCCAACGTGGTTGCCGACGCTCTAAGTCGAAAAAGTCATTGCAACACTCTCAACGTCCGTGGCATTCCACCCGAACTTAATCAACAGATGGAAGCCCTGAACCTAAGCATAGTTGGTCACGGATTCTTGGCCGCGTTGGAAGCCAAGCCCACCTTGCTCGATCTAATCCGCGAGGCTCAGAAGGATGATCCGGACATGCATGGACTCCTCAAGAATATGAAACAGGGTAAAGCCGCTGGTTTCACAGAGGATGAACACGGAACCCTATGGAACGGAAATCGGGTATGCGTCCCAGATAACAGAGAACTTAAACAGCTGATACTTCAGGAAGCTCACGAAAGTCCTTATTCAATCCACCCTGGCAGTACGAAGATGTACTTAGTCTTGAAGGAGAAATACTGGTGGGTTAGCATGAAGCGGGAAATTGCAGAGTTCGTGGCTCTTTGTGATGTGTGCCAGCGTGTCAAGGCAGAGCACCAACGACCAGCCGGACTTCTCCAACCTCTCCAAGTACCAGAATGGAAATGGGATGAAATTGGGATGGATTTCATCACCGGACTTCCAAAAACCCAAGGCGGATATGATTCTATATGGGTAGTTGTGGATCGATTAACCAAGGTAGCTCGATTTATTCCTGTGAAGACCACCTATGGAGGGAACAAACTAGCGGAGCTCTACTTCGCTAGGATCGTGAGTCTCCATGGCGTTCCCAAGAAAATCGTATCTGATAGGGGAAGCCAATTCACCTCTCACTTTTGGAAGAAGCTCCAAGAAGAGCTGGGTACCCGATTAAACTTCAGCACCGCGTATCACCTGCAGACAGATGGACAGACCGAGCGTCTAAATCAGATCCTAGAAGATATGCTTCGCGCATGTGTCCTAGATTTCGGGAAGACCTGGGATAAGAGTCTCCCCTATGCCGAGTTCTCCTACAATAACAGCTACCAAGCCAGCATACAAATGGCACCTTATGAAGCATTGTATGGGCGCAAATGCCGGACACCGCTATTGTGGGACCAAGTTGGAGAAAGCCAAGTGTTTGGGACTGATATCCTGAGAGAAGCTGAAGCTAAAGTCAGAATCATTCGGGATAATCTAAAGGTGGCACAGTCTCGGCAGAAAAGTTATGCAGATAACCGTCGCCGTGACCTGGAATTCGCAGTGGACGATTTTGTGTACCTTCGAGTCACACCATTGCGAGGTGTACACAGGTTTCAGACGAAAGGGAAGCTCGCACCTCGGTATGTGGGTCCTTTCCATATCATTGCTCGGCGCGGAGAAGTCGCTTACCAGCTGGAGCTGCCTGCCTCCTTGGGCAACGTGCATGATGTGTTCCATGTGTCGCAACTCAAGAAATGTCTTCGAGTGCCATCCGAGCAGGCCGACTCAGAGCAAATTGAAGTTCACGAAGATTTGACCTACGTGGAGAGGCCGGTGAAGATCCTGGACACCATGGAGCGTAGGACCAGGAACCGGGTAATCCGTTTTTGCAAGGTCCAGTGGAGTAACCATGCCGAGGAAGAAGCTACCTGGGAGCGTGAAGACGAGCTGAAGGCAGCCCATCCCGATCTCTTCGCCAGTCCTTTCGAATCTCGGGGTCGAGATTCCGTTTAAGGGGGGTAGGTTTGTCGCGTCCCAAATCGACTCTAAAATACATCCTCAAAATTGTGCTTAGAATAATTAAAATTCATGTGAAAGCCTCCAACAATTAAAATGTGCAAAGATAAAAGTCAAATGAGGCTTGGAGGATTTTGGTATATTTCCTAAAAGCCTAAAATGTGTAAATAAATTTTAGTGGAATTTTCAGAGCACAAATAATAATTGAGAAGAAATAAACAAAGTTAAAAAGGTTTTATAAAAAGAAAATCCTAAAAAGTCTGTTCCCCCTCCCTTTTCCCTTCTTGGGCCGGCTCGGCCCAGCTCCCTCCCTCTCTCTCCTCTCCCCCGCGGCCCATCGGCCTTCCCCCGCGCGCGCGCCGCTGACGGGCGGGCCCGCCCGCCACCCTCGCTGACGGGTGGGGCCCACCCGTCATCCCCGACCTCGCGCCGCGCCCGCCGCCCGCCCGTGCCCTAGCGCCGCCGCCGCCGCCGAATCCGCCGCATCCCGCCGTCCCCGCGCGCAATAAAGAGGGGGAAATCACTCCCCGTGATTCCCTCCCTCTTTCCCCCCACTTTCCCCTCTCTCTCTCCCTCGGATTCGTCCGGATTCACGCCCGCGATCCTCGCCGGCGCATCAATGGCGGCCGAGACTTCCGCGGCCGTTTCCTTCCCCTCCGGCCGCCCTCTCTCCCTCCCGGCGCTATATAATCGTTCCCCGAGCCTCCCTCCTTCGTTTCCGCCGCTCGCCGCTCGCTCTCCCCGTCGGGTTCGCGCTCGCGCCGTCGTCCTCTCTCTCCGCCGTCGCCGCCGAGCTCCGGTTCGCCGCCGTCGTCGCCCCGGACCTCCTCCCGTCTCGGCATCACCTCCATCGGCTTCGCCGCGTCCTCGTCGACCTCGTCCGCGCCTCCGTTTCGCCCGCCGACCGCCGGAGCGCCGTCGTCCTCGCCGTCCCGAGCCGCGCCGCCGCCTTCCTCCGCTCCGGTCGCCGTTCCCGTCGTCGCCGTCGACCCGGGGTGAGCCGAGGACCGCCGTTCGCTTTCCCCCTTCCCTCCCCTTTCTCGGGCGCCGCTCCGCCGCGCCGGTGGCCGCCGGCGGCGACCATCGGGGCGCGGGCGCGCCGCCTCCCGTCGGCCGTGCCGGCGAGGCCGCCTTCGGGCGCGCCCCGCGGCTGCCAGGTGGGGCCCGGCTGTCAGCCGCCCGCGCCCGCGGGTGCGGCTGACGCGTGGGACCCACGGCGCCGGCCGCCGCCAGCCGCGTGCTCCCGGTCCACCGTGGACCGAGAGGCTGCCGCGTGGGCCCCACTCCCGTGGACCCGGTCCGCGCGCCCTCTCTCCCGGCTGACGCAATAAATCCGATTTTTTTTAATTAAAATTTAAATGAAGAAATTCGCAAATATCCATTTAAAGAGCATATAAACTTCAAATGGCCATAACTTGGCCATTTGAACTCGGAATTGGACCGTTCAAGTCTCTAATTTTTCCTTAAGAAGTCAAGAACCCATTTTTGTGCTTTGTTTCTGTTGTTATGTGGAATTTATTAGAGTTTAAGCCTTTTCTTTTCCGTTGGTCGTGTAGACGCTGCAGCTTCGGAAGATCCGCTCTTCGTGGAAGTTGAAGCCGTCGGTTGGGAAAGCGAGCAAGGCAAGACACATCATCTTGATCATATTGAATTCCAGTTTATAAAATTATGTTGATTTAAATTATTGCATTATCGCTTTATTTAAATTCCCGCGTTATCACTGTTTTATTTAGCCATGCCTATTTACCTTTGTTATGACCTTATTATTATTGTTATTGTTATTATTACCTTGTTCACCCTAGAATAAACAAAACCCCAACTAAGTGGACACTCTACTCATGGTACCACTAGTATGATTTTAGGTAGATGCTTCGCTGTTTAATTAGGTAACATTAGGCGGTTTTACAACTCTAGACTTTGGGAATATTCATATCACCTGGACACTTTGGAATTTGTTGGTTTATTGTGGAATTGGAATCACACCTCCCCCTTTATTCAAAATCCCCAAAATGGTTTTAGGCTGGGTTCGGGGTGCGTGGTTTTGATAGTAGCACCTCGGCCATATAAGGACCGGTCTTCGGGCCTCTGTTGCAAAGCACTACCGTACTTCCACATGTCTAGTGGGTAAGGCTTAGTTTGTGGCTCAGTCTAGTTATAAACAAAAGTACACGGATGGGGGTGGATGAAGTCGGGGGTCGATGGACATTCTCCAGGGCAAATGAAGGCTACACGAGCTGCGGCCCGGTAGTCGAGATGTCATGGCACAGGGTTGGTGCTCTGCTGCTAGGGGCTCAGTCCTGCCTGCCTGTCCCGGGGGTTCCGGCCGTAGGTGGGATTGGGTCGGTACTCTTGTCTATGGCTAGGATGGGTCGGAAACTATGTCACGTCTTCCGTCTGTATACCGTGGTGGTATGTGGCACGTGGTTGCACGTGAGGAAGACGTGTCTTGTGGGTAAAGATGTACACCTCTGATCAGAGTATAATCTATTCGAATAGCCGCGCCCTCGGTTATGGGCAAGCCGAGCAATGTACCCAAGTTAGTGTTTTAATTCTTAAAACCTGCTTAACAACTAAAATGTGGAATGGTTGGCCTGGGTTGGCTTGGGACGAGCTGGGACCCAGGGTCGGGTTGCCAGTTCGGTCTGAATCATCGTAGGCCTTGGGTTAAGGCAGGTTCGTGTGGGTTCACGGCCTTGATTAATAATATTGTATAGTCCTAGGATCGTGTTTACAAAATGGCTTTGAGCAACAAAATGTCTTTAAATGCTGTTTACTGCAACCCTAACCCTTTATGTTATAACTCCCTTGTACTCCCTTGCATTTATTATGCATTCGTGGGTGTGTCTTGTTGAGTACGGTGGTTGTACTCAGTCTTGCTCAATTTTTTCCCAACCCCAGAAGAGGAGTTCCTGGAAGATGAAGGCTTTGGTGTCTAGCTCGTGCCTGCCGTCAAGCGCCTGTGGTCGTCGCCCTAGTCTTCCGCTGTTTCTCGTTTGTCTTTGTGTGTTGGGCCTTCGCTGCCCGTGTAATAGTTCTATATACGCTTCCTCTTGTTAAACTCTGAATTGTATCAACTTTTGGTGTACCTTGCCTCCTGGGACAAGGATTAATGCACGCACGTCAGGAACGCCCGTTGGGTTATTTCCGGTCGTGACAATAGTCCATTTATTTATAGTGATTGCTTTAGTGTTTGATCGGCACTAGAGTAGTTATTAATTGCATAGACGCGGTGTCTAGGTAATTAATCTCCAGTGGTTGTTGCGTATCCCACAGTACGTTTGAGGTAGGTATAGAGGTGGTGACAGCCCTCAAGAGCACTTAAGTCCTCCCTGTCCCGGTACGTAGTAGAGAACATCTGGGAACAACGGGTTGCCAGTGCCTGAAGTATTGCGTTAGGATTGAACTTAAGCTTTCCCTAGACACTGTTTCTCATTAGGAAATCCTCTCTGCCCTCTGCCCACATTAGCTTTGTGTCCTTCGATGAACCTGACGAGGAGATAATCACACACGTTCCCTTGGATTCGATACCCTTAGAATACTCCGTAGGGGAAGTGCTACTTGGTATATCCGTGCGCTTGCGGATTCTTTCTGTGACATTAAGAAATACCAACAGACGTCTCCTCCGGCAGCCCCTACCTCCATTGTGTTGCCAATTTTCTCGGTGGCATCTATGAAACGACTCTTAGGCTTTGGCTGTTTTTTACTTGGGGACTTTACCCCTCTTGGTCTCTTTTTACTAACTCGAGGTGTTCCAGGAAAGCAATTATCAGGACCAGTAGGTGATGGTAATGTGTCAGAGTCTTCTTCAGCAATGTCAATAGGATTGCATAGGTGGACACATCATTCAATCCTTCATGGTCATTGCTATCAGATTTGCTATCAATGTCACAGCATGTTTGCTGGTCTATGGCAAGAGAGCCATTCGCATTACTGTCTGAGAAAAGCTCTTGCATCTCATGAAAGTACTTGATTGGCTTAGCAAGCAAACGCCTATCCCTGTCCTGCATGTTGGTACAACAATATAATTTAGTAAAAAAATGGAGCCAATATAACTCCAAACATAACTAAATTTAAATTTGAAAAATAAGAATTATGATGTAATGTGATTACTCACTTATATAGGTACAAAAGCATTGCAATGTGTGATAAATTTGTAGATTTTTTTACTACATATTAGTAAGGCAAAATTTGCTATAGGACACAAAAAAACATGTAATTAGCTGTGGGACATCGCAAAAACGTGACTCAGCTCTAGGACACTCCAAAAAAGATGTAATTTGCTAAAGGATACTAAAGCCATTATTTTATTATTTCTTAGATCAAATGGAGAGAGCAATTTTTTAAAAGACGGTAATGCCCCTCAGACCTCTCTCCTTCTTCCTCTTGTCTGCAGGTAAAAAAGAGAAAGAAACAGAAACAAGCCGTCGTTGCACATGGCCCACACAACAACGTACAACAGTACTGCGGTATCCTCCATGGAGGACCACTGTGGCGAGGGCAACAATGGCGGCATTCGCATCTCCTCTGATGAGCTATGCAAGCATGTGGCTGCATCAGATCGCCTAAAACACCCTATTGATAAATTGAGAACAACAAAAAATTTTGCCACCAATCCAGCTGAGGATTCGGGATGGAGGGAGGGAACATCAGGATGGTGTTGATGATGAGGCTGGAGAGGAGGAAGAGGAGCCTAAGCTGGAGCACGACAAGCATGAGGGACACTCCATGGCTGGCTCCGCTGCAACTTCCAATCTTGGGTCAGAAGGCCAAGGGGCCAAAAGGCCGAGGATTTTGTCCGGCTGCTCACCCCGAGCACCCTCTCCACCTCATCCAATGGGGGCGGTGGCTCAGCGGGTGGTGGATGTGGCAACGAATCTGCCGGCGACGAGGGGAGACGAGGAGACGGACATGATGAAGAAGTGAGGGGAGGCTTGCTCGCTCCTCTGGAGGTTTTTCATGGGGTAGCTCGAGGTCTATGCCGTCTTTCTGGCCTCTACCAACATCTGGCGCCACCTCATGCCAGTGCTTGGGCTCATCCCTCCTCGTCGTTCAACATCGACGCATGATGCCATCTCCAGTGCTCCGCCACGGGCTTGTCCTCTACATAGCGCCATCTCCTTTGTCGCCGCAAGTGCTAGATGGGAGGAATGATTTGACTCTAAAGGGCAAACTCGTCTTTTATGTTGTTTTTCTCTCCGTTTGACCAAAAAATAATAAAATAATGGCTTCAATGTCTTCTAGCAAATTACACCTTTTTTGGAGTATCCTAGAGCTAAATCATGGTTTTTCGATGTCCCACAGCTAATTGCACGTTTTTTAAGTGTCCTGTAGCAAATTTTGCCTATTAGTAAAGATTCATGACTAATCCTATTTCTCGAGGAGCAATCAAAACTTGCTAACAACAAATCTTATAGAACTAGTGGCAATAATGAGATGACTTCAGATGAAGGATACTTACTTTGAGCTTAGCTTTTTCAGACTCTAATATAGTCAATTTGCATTTACCAGCATCAAAACCGTTGCCACTATTGTTTAAAGCCCTCTCAACTATCTGCCAGTTCTCTTTGTAGTGCATGTAGTGACGGGTTACTTGGGTAGATGTTACACCCATAGCAAACTCTCTGTTTAAGGCATCAGCACATTTCAGATGGTGCTGAGTTTTCCATATGAAGCCTGCATGTTGTTCTTTCTTGTACTCAATGTACCAATTAAGCATGAACTTAGTTTGGTCATCATCCCAGCTGATGGATCTCTCACGGATAGAACCTTCACCCTCCACCTTCCCTTCCCCTTCCCCTTCCCCTTCCCCATTTATTCCTGAGCTATGATAAATTGGTAATAAAGTGATAGAATCAGTAAGATAGAATAGCATGGATAGACAATAGTTATAGTTATATTAATAGATGTTTCCTACATCAATTCCATAAAATGACACAAAGTACCGGACTGAAACTTCTTACATGCCAAGCATCAGGGAAACACACATACTAAATAATAATTTACAAAGATAATAATATAACCACAACTACATGCTAGCATCAATGTTCTCATTTTCTATATCTTGATTAGCTGCTGACATTGATTGACCAACTTTATCTTGCCACATAGCTTGTGCTATCTGATCTCGTTTGAGCACCCAAGCTGCATTCTCCTCGCGTATGTCACGATATACCCTATTGCTTCTTGGCAAGACTCTATACCAGGAATCATCATCATAGACATATTCATCATCTCCATTTTCTAGTATCCAATTGTGAAGTGCACAACAAGCAATCATAGTCTTCACTTGTGTTTTCAAAGGGAGATTTGGTTGACTCTTGAGGATATTAAATCTATTTTTCAAGGTACCAAATGCTCGTTCAACTGTTGTCCTACAGGAGGAATGACGATGGTTGTAAAGTTCTTTATAATCTTCAGGTTCTCTAGCACCTTTGTATTCTTTAAGATGATAACGAACACCACGGTATGGGGGTAGAATACCGGGTCTTGCTGCATATCCAGCATCAGCTAAGAAAAATTTTCCTATAACACAAATATGTGTTTTATAGTTAGTGGCAAATTAAAGTTATGGTCGATGTACTCACAAGATCTAATTAAATTTTTAGGCCACTTGGACGGCTTGGAGCATCTTGGAGCACATGTGAATCATGGGCTGATCCCTCCCATCCAGCAAGGACATAAGTGAATCGCAAGTCGAAATCAACAGCCGCAAGGACATTTTGAGTGGGAATAGTCTTTCTACCCCTAAATTTGTTCTGCATATGTGCAGGGACAGTTGCTGGTACATGAGTACCATTTAAGGCTCCTATGCATCCCTAAGAAAAGAAAAAACGAATGTCCCATTAGTCTAGCATGCAAATCGATTATACGATAAGCATTCTAGTGAAAAGTTATACGATAAGCATTCTAGTGAAAAGAACTTTGTGTTGTGTATCTCAAAATATGGGTGGAATCTTCCCGGGCTACTTGTGATCTTTGGATGGGTTTCAGTGCTTCTGATGTATATCAGTTCTTTAGAAATTGAAACAAGTGAATCTAGAACAGCATTGAAGTACCTACTGACCATCTCACCTGATCGGTAAAACTTAAAACCAACTGATCTATTGGACCATTTATGTCCCACTATATGCATGAACATTGCAACCTGTTCTTCTACTGTTACATGCAGGGTGTCTACTAAAAGCCCACGTGATCTGAAATGGCCACAAAGCTTATGAAAAATGGCCTTTCACATGCGTAGCTCAGAAACACAATTGGCCTCAGTACCATTAATCAAACGTTTTAACCGTGCATCTCGCTCGACATCTCTAAAAGCCATGGGAGAATATGTCACACCTTCTCGTAGCCTTTTTCTCACGTTAAGCAAATAAGAGTAACTAGCTATGCATAGGCCAATAGCAGAAAGCAACCTTCTCCTCCATATATAGTACTGGTAGTAGTAGTTGAAGTAGTATTGTAAATATATTTGCTTCCTTTGGTCCATCTAAGTTATTAGAAGCGCGTAATTAATAAATATTCAGAACAAAACAGTACTGATGTGCAATAATTAGACAGAATAACCGACATATTTTCCTTATGACAATTTGTAGTAAATATTTCAATCTCATAATGGGAATACTTTTTTTTTGTAGAGACATAAAGGGACTACTTGCATAACACATCTAGCAAAAAAGAATATATATACCAGTTAACATGATTTTGCAACCATTGAGTACTTACATCTAGGACAAAACAGGAAATGTCTATCTTTTTTCTCAGAAGTCAAAATAAAGTTCAAGTATCCAAGCCCCAAATCCCTAAAAAAAACAAATATGGCTGTGTGCAGTGTGCTTACCGTGATGAAACTTGCTGGCTCGTTGGCTTCGATGGCGTACGCTCGAGGAATCTCGGCCAGATCTTTGCTCTAACCACACTAGTTACTCCTCTCTCACCAGCCTACTCCATGATTCAAGCCCTATCGAAAGGAACAAATTAATTAGAATCTGGATTTGAAGGAAAGGAAGGAACTTATGGATCTAAATAAGATGAAGGGGATGGAGATGATTTAGGAAAAAAAACAGATTGCTCCATGGCTTGAGCACTCATCAGTGAAACAGATTACTTGTGTGATTTGAAGAAAAAGATGAGGATCTGAAAGGGATGGAGCAGAAGATGAAAAAAGCTAATGGAAGAAAGAGGGGAATAGTTGCCTGTTGCTTGGAGCTGCACGGGAGAATGAATTGGAGAGAGAAAAGAGGCACAAGAGAGGATAATAAACATGGGAGCCTCGGAGATACCGAGCTTCGCGTATTTTTTTCCAGATTGTTTGCACCAAAACGTCAGATGTTTCACGCTATTCACAAAAGGATTTTCACACCATTCTTCATGAAGGTGAACGTAGCGCGCTCTCTGTCCGCACGCAACAGTCGTGCCGCAAGCATGGCGAACGATTTGCTCGCCGCGTCTTTGCCCAAAAAACCAATAGCAAAGCAACTGAGTTGTGGCAGACTTTTTGTGGCAGCCAAAAATCTGGTATCTAAACAAACGGTAGGCTAAGCAGGTGTGGCATGCCTAATATGTGGCTTGGCAGGTTGAGGCAACCATCCAAACAGCCCCTTTGTCCCTAAGAGTAACAAACACAATCGAAGATTTGCTTGCTATAAACTCGAGTGCTCAAAGTATGGAGTGAAGCTCACATGCTCTCAACTTCTCAATCTCTCAACCAACTCTCTCCCCTTCTCAAATCCCTATCACAAAGAGGCACCATAAAGGTAGGAAAATAGGGATGGCTATTTGGCTTTGGATGTGTCTAATGTTGCCCAAGATCAGCAGCCACTCAAATGAGGGGTGGAGGAGTTTATATACCCGATCCTCTCAAAAACTAGTCGTTGGAGGCAAAGACTGGAATTTTTGGAACTTTCGAAAATTTACAGAAGCTAAACTTAGCTTAGCATCCATTTTTGGAACTTTCGATAATTTTTCGGAACTTCCGAAAAGTACAGAGTAAAACGACTATAACTTTTTCTCGGGAGTCCGTTTTTAATGATCTTGGACTCTATGGAAAGCTCACTCAGAGAACTACCCAACTCAACCAAAAACAAAGTCTAAAACTCAAAGGATAGGTTAAAGGTTAGGTTTCTCTCAAGGTAGCACTATGATAGGAACATATCGACGTTGCATGCCTCTTGATAGTACGGCATTCCTCATAACATTGCCGTTACTCGCCCTTCACCATAGGATTTGGTTTTTCGGCGCCAAGCCTCTTGCTTGCCCTTCACTGCCGCATGGTCCATCGTGACCGAGCACCACTTGCCCTTCACCGTCTTGCCATAGTAGCCATGTCGTATCCCACATCTTTAATATCTCCACTTTGTCATTCTTGGTATTTTTAGGTGTAACGATATCACCTGAGTATCAACACCTTTGTAATCCTTGGGACCTATTTCTCTCATTCAACTCCATAAAATTATTAGTCTCAATGATCCAGTTGTCAACTTCCACATGTTGACAAACCAGTCGCATGTATAAAAGGATATGAATAGATGATGAGTATTAATTAACACCACAAGTATCATATACTCAAATATATGCTCAAATATATGCTCAAATGTGAAGATCCCAATTAAATGAAAGTGAATAACTTGGATCAAATACATGCATAACTAAGGTATAGGTTTGCTCCCCCTAAATGTATGCATACAGAATATTTGTGTGAAGCAAGAGTACGCATAAATAGAGGTGAAACATTGGGAGCTTAACCTATAAAAAAAGAAGGCATTAATCAAATATAGATATTAAAATAAATGCATACCGTATCATCTGCATGCCCTCAACGTAAATAGACTAAACACGTGATAGGACTCAAACAAAACATTAGCCTCACATGCATATACCAATCACATGAAAATATTATATATGAATATATCAATATGTACATAGAGAGAAAGAGTGATACATATAACTTGATTTCCATGCATTTCATCCTTGTGATTTAGATCCACCATCAATGAACGTTTCTATCTCAACTCATATGAAGTCTGGGAATCACCTCTCATAAATTTCACTTTCATATCAACATGAGACTAGGCAAAGAAATGCTTATAAAAACGTTAGTCTCATATAATTGGATTTATCATTGATCACCAAAACCAAATTAATGACACTTGAACTTTCAATCACGACTAAATCACGACTAAAGTAAACTAACGATTAGAGTTTACGCTGGTCTCCTAATAACCTTAATACCCCTCGGATAATTTAACCCCATAATTTACTCAGCTGCTAGGTGGCGCTCCCTGATTGGTCGCGCGTACCTTTATACATGTTTATGCTGACCACACTTAAGGAAAGCTCTATTGGAAATATTAGCCCACAAGCTTTTATTGTATATTTCCCATGAAATTATACAAATATGTGGTTGTCTTCCGCTTGCCATCATTAGTGTTGCATGTGTTTTGGCTCCCCAACCATCTGCATCGATAGGGCAATGGAAGTCTGTGCAGATCTTTAAGATCAAATTAAGAACAAACCCGGCATTAGAGGGGATGAAACAATTAATGAAACTTAGCTATAACGATCTTCCTGGTCACCTTAAAGCTAGCCTGCTATATAATGGCATATATACAAAAGATTACGTAATTGGAAGCAAGATATAATGAGCCAGTGGCTGGCTAAAGATCTCATCAAGGTAATAGATGGCAGGGATGCAGAGTAAGTCTCAATAGGTTACTTTAATGAGCTTATTAACAGGAACATGATCCAACCATCAATGCCTTAACTTTTATGGTGGTGAGGTGCAGACATCAAAGTTCATCCTTTGGTTCTTATATGATAATTGTCAAGTCCGAGGAAGAAAACTTTCTGAGGGCAGTACGACAATGTTCAGGGTATCAAAACAATGTTACTGAGCATGGTTTATCGACTGTTGTTTCAGTTTGATGATGGAATGAATCAAAACGAAGTCATTATATAATGAGGACATTACTTCATCGAATACGCTCATAACTCCACAAGTTACCATGACAACTCGAAAATCCAGTTCAGCCTCTAGAGACAGCACTGATTTCAAACGAACCTAGCACTTTCATGCTAACTTCGATTTAGGTGATCTTGAACTTGTTGGAAAGCTTATCTCGCTACCTTTCAAACGCATCCGGTCTCATATCCAAATTTATCCCAAGTCAATGGAAATCGTCAAAACAAGACAGTGATGCTGCTGAAACGAAACTTGGGCTTTGGACCTTGTAATGGACTAGGTGAAAGTGAAAGTTTGATGGATCAAATTGAGAAAATGAATCAAACACATCGACAGTTAACTGAAAACATCCTGAATATAAATATTGGACAAGAAAATATTGTGCGACGCATTGGTTTACTTGAGGCTGCAGGTGCCACTACTTATCGACACTAATGGTATGACGATGAAGAAGAGAAATTTGTTGCTGACGATGAGGAGGAAAAGTAGAGTGTTGAAAATATTAGACGACGTCGAGTTAGGAACAAAGATGATCATTTATCTAAGGTAAAATTTACTATGCCTTCTTTTGATGATAAGTTTGAGCCTTCTGTTTATCTAGACTAGAAGCTAGCTGTTGAGCAAAAATTCTCTTACTATGGTTTTGCTGACAATAAGAAAGCGAGTAGTTAATTTACCTCTGCATCTCTATGGTGAAATGATAGATGTGGTAGAGGACTTAGACCTAGAACCTGGGATGATATGAAACGTACAATGAGGTATAGATTTATAGATTTGTTCTTTCTAATTATGCTCGTGACATGTTAAATAAATTTCTAATTATGCTCGTGACATGTTAAATAAATTACAAATTTTAAGACAAGGTACCTATCGTAGGCTCTCCGGACCTCCCATTATATTTGAGAGATGAAGTGAATAATTCAAGTCATCAAACAAATAAAATGAAATATCCGACACCTTGAGAGAAAAATATTGGAGATATTACTGGACCTTTAGCCTGCCAGTCAACTTCAGCCTGAGATGTGCCCATCAAACCACTCGAAGATGGTGACCAGATATGTTACACATTCAGAAGACTTAAAAAAATGCTAAATATCTACGATATTACGATATCTCAAATATCCTTAACTCATACTCATGTGAATCTAGTTCCTAGGATGTGCACTATATTCATAAACACACCGATTAGGGGTTTACCTCTTTTAAGTTCAAGTCCTAGAAGAAGCAGTCGAAACCCGCATCACTCAAATTAATTTAATTTAAACATACAACCTATAAAATAGATATTCCAGTAAGCCGAAAATCAATCCTAACATACTACATGTAAGGCATATATTCAAAGAAGGGCAATATGTAGTTCAATTTCAGCATAAAGCAAGTTTTAGTTCACAACACTTTTGCAAAGGAGTTGTTGATTCAATTAGCAAAACAAGTTTGTAAATTCATCATATTATCATAAACATACCCTTGTTGTCTTCCTTGGCAACAAGTCATATAATCATCATCATACTCATACAACTCAACATAAGTCACCCATTTCAATTCCAAGTTTTATAAACATAGTTTAAAACAAAGTCTATACTCATCACACTTCACCAAAGCGCTCATGACCGTGAGCACGGCTAATTAATTAGTTTTAGAGAACTCTGTAGAGTTCGTATAGCTTTACCCACATGATATGAATCGCCCTAGTTTATCCGGTACCCGTCGGTACCACCATACTCTACACTTTGAGTAGAGTCTAGAGGTCATAACGTAGTACACTACTTAGAGTCTAGCCTTGCATCAACACGATACGTGCTCCCCCATCCTAGGCATACTTGGAATATGACTAGAACCGTTAAGTGACGGGCCCACACTTTAAACTTAATGACGTGGTGACGAACATTGAACGGACCCCACCACGTGGCACAATACCGTTGTATTGGACAGACTGAGTAACCTAAACTACCTCGGCGGTAAATAGGAAGTTCCTCTGAGTTATCGACTAACTCATACAGATCGACCTACCAGAATGCAAGGCTAGTTCTAAGGAGTTTAATCAGCTAAGGCCCCCATAAAAAACACATGTGGATGTACGGATAACTTTAAGTGGGTGACAGAAGTTCGGTCCTCACGGACCTGGGCAAACACTCCCCCTATTGGTATGCAACTACAACCATATGCACACCACTTGCGGCCTAGGTTTAAAACCACGTTTTAACACATTTTAGTTCACAAATATCAGAAATATTCACCTCTGTCCAGCAGTGAAAATATTACCCAAATTCTCATTTATAAAGTGTTCATGATGTTATTTAGCAATTACTAGGCATGGCTAAGCATAAGCATTTATATAAGCATGTATAGCCCCATTTGAGCACTTAGAAGACACTGTAATCATTATTAAGGTTACAAACAGTGAGGATAACAATTATTTAAGGTGGAATATGCAGCAATAAGGTCATAACTACCATTTACCAAGTTTTCAAATATTGTTTTAATCAATTACTTATGCAACTTTGCAAACAACACATTTCATTCCTCAAATCATAGGGTTCAATGTGATCAAAGGATGGGAGGAGAACTTGCCTTTTTAATGGAAAAAGCCAGCACCAAAGTTACTCATTCACCATTATTGCAATTATCTATATAAATTACACGTTATTCAATTAAACACCGAAATAGGCAAAAATCCAAAATGATCTAAAATGCATGATTTACGCACAAAGGGTAGGTTCTGGTCTAAAATGAATTTAGGTTAAATAATTTCTATTTTATCACTTTTTGTTTGGGAGTAATTATTTTTTGAAGTTTGCGTCGGTATAGTGTAGTATTGGCTTAGGTAATGTTATATTCTTGTGAAGTGATTTTCGTAAGTTTGGTTTCATAGATGTGTTTTGTAAGACTAACACATTTGGTTTCACAATTTTTGGAGTTATAATGATTTTCTTATGAATTTTACAAGTTATAACGTGTCGTAGGCATACAGTGTTTTACGTCTTTGGAGTTTTATGTCCAGAACATATCCCATCTTGCTTGAGTTGTATAAAATAAATAATTAAGTTAATCAATCTAATCTTACTTCATAATTTTAGAGATTATATTATTTTACTACATATTTTATAAGTAGGGGAATGCTCTATGTTAGTTATTTAACATATCAACCTAGAAATTGTTATATGAGCTAAGTGTGCTAAGTTTTGGTGGAAAAGGATGAATTTATAGACTCTCTGGTCCACATAGGATCTATTTGTTTTATTTGGAATTTGGAATGTATTTTTATATAATTTGCTTAACTAGTATTAGGTGATTAGCATCTAGTTTATCAATTTTAAGTTTAGAGATATATTTTATACAGAAGGTACCACATTTTATTTTATTAGATTAAGTTTTACACTTTTCTGGTTCCATAAAAACTTGGTTCACTTGATTTAAACTAAAGATGAATTTTCTACAAATCTTACAAGTTGAAGTGTGCTTTAAGTTGATTGTTGCTTATATAAATGTTTAGGGGCTGTTTATGTACTGTAAGTTGTAAACTTTTATTTTATATCATTGAAGTGCATAATTTTGTGATTCTACAGAATCTGAGTTCACTAAAAAAGGAGTTAGGCTGTGTTCAGTTCCACGCTAAAATTGGAAGTTTGAAGAAATTAGAACAATGTGACGAAAAAGTTAGAAGTTTGTGTGTATAGAAAAGTTCGATGTGACGGAAAAGTTGGAAGTTTGAAAAAAAATTGGAATGTAAACAGGGCCTTAGGATGGATTTTATATGATCTTCCAAATTTCAGCTTATCTAAAACTAATCATTTTGTAGATAATATTTTTATAGGCATTTAGTGCAAAACAAATATAAGTTTTTATTTAACTTTACAGGAGAGCATAAGTTGGTTTCTGTGGAATGTGAGTTTAATCCAAAATGAGTTGAAACGAATTTTGTAAGCATTTTATAAATTTGTGCATGCTTTATGTATAATTTTTCTTTGATGAATTTTTTAGACAAAGTTTGTACTGTAAGTCCAAGTTTTTATTCCATAACATTAAAGTTCAAATTTAGTGAGTTCACAGAAAATTTGATTCATCTCAAAATGAGGTATAATGGATTTCACATGTATTTTACAAGTTTGTGCGTTTTTCTGTTAAACATATATTAGTTTGAGTATTCCTTTAACATTTTTCAGATTTTAAAAGGATAGGGTCCACATGGCAGTGGGAGACCAATATGCAAAAATGCTCCTGAGTTTCTAGGAATATATCTCGAGGTCCCTAGCACATGTCTAGTTCCATTTTCATTAAGAGTGCTCCAAGTTATATATATTTACTAGAAGATCCTGGGTTCACATGTCAATATGTCATCCTAAGTACTTTTACAAATACTCCCTCCGTCCCAAATACAAGGGATTTTGAATTTTTACTTGCAACGTTTGACCACTCGTCTTATTTAAATTATTTTTACAAATATAGAAAACGAAAAGTTGTGCTTAAAGTACTATAGATAATAAAGTAAGTCGCAAATAAAATAAATTATAATTTTAAAATTTTTTTAATAAAACGAGTGGTCAAACGTTGAAAGTAAAAACTCAAAATCCCTTATATTATGGGACGGAGGGAGTAGTACCCTATCACTTCTTCTCAAGCTGGCGGATCTTCCGCAAGCTGATTGGTCCACATGGGCCTACAATTTAGTGACACGTGGAACAGAGAAAGACATGCTGCAGCAAGGACTCTTAGGAGCCTAGGATGCTCAAGCTCACGCTCACAGCTTCTCCTGAGTCCTAACACTAACAACATCTAGATCCTTCCGATTATGTCAACAACACTGCTACTAGAACAAACAGAGCCATCGCGGAATAAGCGAAATGATATATTGTAAATGAAAATTAATTTGTGAATAAAAATTTTATATACGTGTTTTTAGCGATCTAAAAGCAAACTCTGAAAAATAAACTTCAATGAAAAAAATCTTAAAATCAACTCCAAATCTAATGTTGAAAATTCAAATTTTGACTAATAAGTATAAGAAAAAGATGAGGCCCAAATATTACATGGTTTAAAAATTGCAAAAGAAAAAATATAATAAAATATGAGATAAATAATGACATGTTAGAAAAAAAACAAATAGTGGTCAAAAGAAAAAAAGATGGGACCAAGATTTTCATTGAAAAAAAACCAACAATTCAACACTGTTTAGAGCCTAGAGCCTCTGAGTATGCCTTTGAAATAAGAGCTCAAATAAAACAAATAGAGAGCACCTCTAAAATTCAATGTAAAAAAAAAAAAGGCTGCCCACGGCGACACCTGTTGCAATATATTGCTCTTACGATCATCGGTGCCACATCAAATCTGGTTAATCAATTGTTGTAAAAGTTCAAAATCTAAAAGCTCTTAGACAAAGTTTTCCATTTATAAAAAGATACACACAATTTTTTAATAAACATGCATTTCTTTTTTATACCGTTTTCACCAACGTAGCAATGCTAAATAACCTGTTCATAACACAATAAGCTTAGCAATTAGCATAGATTAGTATTATACTTCAGTTCTCGACCTTTGACAAATACAAAATTAAAGAGCCCATACTAGGTTATTTTCAAATATATTAATATCATAGGGAATTTACAACAATTAATTTAACTATGTAAAAGACTTGCATTTTTTTCCTTGACCTAAAGAAGCTTTTCGTAGTACGCATAAGCTATAAATTATTAAGCATGCCAACTGGTGTGCTGATTTTCTAGTATGATTTAAACTATTTCAAATCGCGGTCCTTGGTGCTTAATGAAGTGGGGTCCACCTGTCATAGGATTGGGGAGGAGAACAGCAGCAGAAGAAGCAGAGCGGAGGCGACGGCGAGCTTGCCGGCGAACGACGGCTCTTCGGCCGACACTTCCAAAATAGAAGAGGTAGAAGACGTTCTTGCGAACCCGTCGATGTCTTTCTTGCAAGCTCCAGTGGTCGGAATCAAAGGTGACGGTAAAGGAAACGGCGGTGACTCTCGGGGTGTTGCTGCATGTGGAGCTAGAGCTTGAGTAGGACTAGATGGATGAATGCATGTGAGTTTTACGGGTCCCTGGATGCTTACCGAGCAGTTGGAAAGGATCGGCGAAGCTTGGTCGTCGGCGGTGGCTCGCGGAACGGCTCGGCGGCGGAGGATGATGTCGGCTTCACATTGACAGCTCGGTCCAGTGGATGGAGAGCTAAGAGAAGGTGTACAGGTGGTTAGGGAGGTCTCAAGGATGGTGTATATGTGAGGAATCGACGCGAGGCTCACCGGAGCAGCAGGAATTGAAGATTGACGCCGGCGGCCGGAGTTGAAGAAGATAGGGTCGATCTCTCTTTCCGGTGCACTATTCTTCAGGATTCTTGAGGGGTTTGGGTCGTGGTGGTAAGGGGGATGCTGGTGGCACGGTGCCTCGGCCGGATTCGCTCCACAGTCGCTGGAATCGATGACGATGACGCGGCGTCGACTCCCGGAGCACGCGCTAGGGCCCCGTCGGCACGGCGGCGTTCCCGTCGCTGTGGTGGATGAAACATCGTGGTGTCAAAATAGAAAATGATCGGCATGATGAGGAGAGTATGGAACGATAGAAGAGAGGAGACGACCGCGGCACAATGGCGATGGCAACGGCCGTCGTCTTCACGGCCGGCGACGAGATTGTGGGTGATGGAGAGGCAGAGGGCCTTCTCCCTCGGCTTCTTCGGCTAGGAAATGATAATGGAGAAGACGCGATGCGGATGGAAGGAGTAGAAGGCGAGGAGGAGGGAGTTAAGGCCGGCGACACGTCGATGGCACGCGTCGGCCGCGCCCAGAGCGCCTCTCCTCCCTCTCTCTTGCCTGCTGGTCGGTTAGAGGTGTTGCACAGGGTTGGAGCTAGCTAAAGACACTGTCAAGTGGGTCCAGGACGATGGTTGCTAGGTGTGGGAGAGGGGTATGGATAGGAACATGAGTGAAAGATGATTTTCCAACAATTTTCCTGAATTATTTCTCTCCCTCTCTTTGTTAATTCATTGTTTAATATGTGGAGTAGATAAATTCATGTGGATTTTACTGGATGTAGATGAATGTATCTTAGTTTCTATTTGCCTTAGGTGCACTCAGTGTAGTTTGTTCTCATAAAATTGGAGAAGATAGGCTTAGTAGAACTTTGTTCAAATTTTTAAGAGGTCTAAATAGAGTAGATAAATTCTGGAAAAACTATATTTATTCATGATAAATAACCTAGTATTAGAATATATTATTTTACTCATACACTTCTATACGGTTTAGTGCACATTGTAGTGAGGGTAGATTTTAGCCGATTAAGGATTATAATTAGTCTACTATTTAACTGGTTTGACTTATTTATTTGAGGTACAAATTTAGTTATTAATTGAACCGAAATTACAGTGAGTTGTATGTATTGAGTAGAGCCTACATGAATTTTCCCATGATTTTATCTTGCACGAATTATTTTAGATAATTAGCAAGACTTATCTTTATATATGTGTTTTCTTCTCATAAATGCATCTAGTTATTTATAAAAAAAATATAATGACTCTCTTGACCTGAGGTGATATTATTTAACCTTATTTTCATGTCTTTATAATTATTACTCAAGAGTGGTTATAGATTTGGTTAGTGAAACTTTAACTTTTATTTATGCTCATGAGACCTAATATGCAACGCCAACCAAAAATCCAAATGCACAAAGAAGACTCAAGTCAAAACATGTTTTATGCGAGTATGCATGCTTTCACTTGTTTTTTATCTATGTCCTAGGTTAGAGATGAAAAAAAGTTTTAGTTTGTTCTCAAATTTTATTTAGGTACAAGTTAGGTTGACCACTCCTAGGTTAAAAATGAAATTTTTTTCTCTCAAACATTGGAAATGTTAGCTTCCAACTATTTTCACAATAAATTCTTAAGGTCTAGAATTCAGGTATATTACAGTACTAATTATGTAGAAACATACTATAAAGAGATGATAATTGCCTTGTCGTGATGAGATTTGTAAGAAACTGAGGATACTATAATTTCTAGGTTTTATGGAGGTCTTAATAGAGAGATTTGGGATATTCTTGAATATAAAGAATACAATACCATGAATAGATTATTCCATTTTGCTTACAAAGCTGAAAGAGAAGTGCAAGGACGCAACATGCATAGGAGTTCTTTTGCACTCCTACAAGACAGTGAACACCACGTCAAATCGTCAATCTACTACTGTCATTCGTGCAACTTCTTTCAGGCCACCTACCTCCGCGCCATCCCATGCTCAAGAAACAAGCAAAAACACTTCAGTTCAGACTTCAACCAAGATTGCAACTTCAGTGGCTTTCACTGGAAGTACCCGTGATATTACATGTCATAGGTGCTATGGAATTGGACACATTGCGCATGATTGTCCAAATTGGCGAGCTCTATTTGTGAACGATGATGGTGAGTATACTTCTACTCGTGATTGTGATGATGAATATGCTTTAGCTGCCACTAACCATGTAGAAGGACAAGATAACGATGACATCGAAGAAGAACATTTGCATGCAGAGTCGCTAGATTGGTATCTGTTAACGACCAAATTTGGTAATCTGAGTATCAGAGATAAAGATTAGATCGAAGCGGAATCCAAGTTCAAGATCGTATCGGAAACAGGGCAATAATCGACTGGAGTCCAAATCGGCTATGACCAGGATCGGCAGGGTTCGAGTCAGATAGGGTTAGCCGATTAGGCCGATTCTAACAACATGACTCGGTGTGCGTTATCGGGTTGAGTTAACGTGCTTCATATGGATTGCCACATGTGGATTGAGTCCTAAAAAGGAAACTGTATCTATTAATTAGGATATTTTATGTAATTCCTTAGAGATAAGTTTGGGCAAAAGTCTGCCGCAAAGACTTATAGTATCTTAGAGTTTGTTAGAGATAAGAGTCGTGTCTGACAAGGACATATTTTGTAATCTCGGGTATAAATAGACCCCGAGCCCTATGTAATCAATTAACACACGTTCAAATACAATCTCGGCGCATCGCCACCCTTTTACTTTCGTTTTGTTTCGACGAGTTCTTACTTTCGAGTTGAGCTGCATCGGTTTCGATCTTCAATTAGAGGTATGACTTGTTATGGCGGCTTGCGTTCTCGGGATTAGTGCTTCCATCATTATGATACTCTAATCTCGTTTATGTAAGTTACCGAGTTATCATATATCTTATATAATCTCTGGCAATATCACTATCTAACCTCCAATCGGCTAATATCTATCGCTAGAGAGCAGCCGATTAGGTCAAATATCGACGTTGGCTTAGATTATATAGGATATCTACTACTCTATGAAGCTTCCAATAGCTTGATTGTCTAGATATTGTCTTTCTTTTCATACTTATAGCTGCATCAGTTGAGTTTGATCTCATAAGTCGTGCTTAGAACTATAATCTCTAGCCTGCTTCTTGGTGGTCGATTAGATTAGTATCAGGGTTTCAGCCGATCTTACCTGATTTAGCCTTATATTTCATGTGCCTAATTGATATGCTAGATCTGCCCTTTATGTTGAGATCTTATTGCTTTTAGATATGTTAAGCTTCTTGTTTAATATATTTTACTCGTTTTAATATTTTAATATAGAGTGGTATCGGAGTATTAGCCGATACATGCTAGATCTATCTTATCGGCTATGCTATAAACATATATAATCTCCTTGTTAATATATATTTCGATCTAAGTGATTTATACTGTCTCGGCATGGCGACCGATCTATCTCAATCACTTGATTTAAGTATATATCGACATAAAGATTATATATTGTTAATAACTACAGCCGATCGAATAGATTTAGTCCTTCTTTATTTATTCATGACTGCCGATCGATGCAAAGATGACATCGGCTCGAAGATAAATGATACGTCATCGGCAGCTGGCCGATCGGCTATCATTTATGGATTTAACTATTATTTCTTTGTCTTTATTTCTTGTTGATTGCAGGATCAAATCAACTGGCACACTCACGAACCTCAAAGGCAAGATTTTTGGACCTGCACTGGAGTTAAGCAGATCTCCCAGGCCTCGTGTTTTTACATCAACAGTATCCTAGCCTAATTGTCAAGTTAGTACTTAGTGCTAAAGAGAAGTGTAAAGATAAAAACCAGCGTCAAATTTCTTATGAAAGGCCATACCATCAATGCGATTATTGATAGCAGGAGTTGCAACAATTTAGCAAGTGAAGAGATGGTCAAGAAGCTTGACTTGACTACCATCCACATTCACATCCATATCATATTCAGTGGTTCAATATATGTGGTAAGATGAAGGTAACCCACTTAGTTAAAATACCATTTTCTATGTGCTCCTACCATGATCAAGTTGAATGTGATGTTCATATGCAAGCTTGTTCTATTCTTTTGGGCCAGCCATGGCAATATGATAGAGTTTTTTTTAGGTAGGACTAATACATATAAATTTATGTTCGATGGTAAAAGAATTATTTTGCACTCTATGACTCCTGCCGCTGCTTTAGATGATCTTATAAGAAATGAATGTGAAAAGAAAGCTAAAAGTGAAAACCAAATTATTTCTAAAGATCTTGCTTCAACTAGTAAAACAGAACCAAGTGCCACAAAGAATGAAATTAAGTTGAAGGGTGCTATTTTATTAGCTTCTAAATATGATATTTGTCCATTAGATGTGCCAGAATCTTATTGCTATGCTCTATTTTGCAAAGATCCTATTTTCGCATTTGCTACTGCTCATAGTACTTTATATTCTTTGCAACCCGTTGTTACTAATCTTTTGCAAGAATATGATGATATTTTTCACGACGAGATACCCCAAGAATGACCCCGATACGAGAGATTGAGCATGATCGAGAAGATGAGATTGAGTCGAGGACGAATCCAATTCAAGAAGGGGAGGATGAGGAGGATATCACTTCATTGGATACGTGCATAACTCCACAAGTTACCATGACAACTCGAAAATTCAGTTCGGCCTCCAGAGACAACACTGACTTCAAAAGGACCTAGCGCTTTCATGCTAACTCTGATTTTGGTGATCTTGGACGTATTGGAAAGCTTATCTCTCCGCCTTTCAAAAGCATCTGGTTTCATATCTAAATTCATCCCGAGTCAACGGGAATCGTCAAAACAAGACAATGCTATTGCTAAACCCGAACTTGGGCCTTGCGGCCTTGTAATAGACTAGGCCCATCTCGGAAGTGTCTCCCTCCACCTCCACGAATCAGCACTTAACCCTAGTTTTATTTTCATCTATAATTAGCTTTGTACACCCATAAAAACAATTGGGTTTCATTTAGTTGAGTTTTGCCAAACTTCGAAATGTTCCAATGTGAAATTGCAAAGACTTCAATGAAGAATGGGAGCCCAAACTCAAAGTTTGTTTTGCAGAGATCATCATATTCATAAATTCCATATATGTGTTCCGATGTATACCCACGTAACTCCAGCATTGTGCGGCAAATGAACAAGTGAACAACAGGTGCATCGTATCTTCCGTAGTGGAGGTATTATAGATTGCATAATTGGTTTCAGAATTGGTTTGAAAGTTTTTTCTTTGAAGCATTTCCTTTGTGTTGAGGCGATCCATTAAGAAAATCCAGATAAATAATTTGAGTTTCAATGTGCATTTTCTTGTCTAGATATAATTGAGTGGTACCTCAGGCTGAATGTGATTAAATAACAGTGAGTAAACCTTCTTAGACATATAATTTGCACTGTGTCATTGCTAGACCCATTGATCATGAAGATTGGAGAGGCAAATTTTGCATCATTTGTGATAGACCATTCCATTGGGAGAAAGCTTGTGATGAGAGTGGTAGATGAAATAAATCATTCAGATCAAGTGATTTAAGAAGCTAAAGATCGATAGGTCTTCATCTTTCACATAAGAAAATAGGTTGACAGGCAATCATTGATGCTATATGGTATTCCATCTACAATTTTATCAATTGCAATCTAAGATCTCTTCATTCTGTTCTCACTTTATCTACTGAACCTACTATTTATCTAAAACCTTTGGAAACTAGTCAGAACCATAGTTGTATCGAGGAGCTCAATACTTCATGTTTGATGCTTCCCAGGGTTCCAATTTGGATGGGTCAACAGAGTAAGCTCTCTAGTTTAAATCTTGTGCTGGTTGAGGAAGACATTGATTTACTCTCAGGTTTGCCTAATCTTGCTTATCTCCTCTTGCAGATTTTGAGATCGCCAGAAGAGCACATGAAAATTAGTGGCTGCAGCGACGACATTTCCAGTCCTCGAACAGTTCAAACTCTGGTTCGATGTGCCATGCGTGGCATTTGAGTCAGGGGTGATGCCCAATCTCCAGTCGCTCAGTCTGCAAATCCATGAGCCATGGATGTCCGTTCGAACATCAAAGTACATACAGTAGTTTCTGCATTAAAATCTTATCCATATAAACATTAATAGGTGGTATTCTTTTCTCCTTAAGATGAAGATGAAGATTAAGTTTTTTACGCAAAACGAGGTAGTATTAATGTATGATTAATTGGGTTTTAATTATTACAAACTTGAAAAATAGATTAATATGATATTTTAGAACAACTTTCATATATAAAGTTTTCCAATAAAACACACTGTTTAGCAGTTTGAAAAACGTGCACGAAAATCTTTATCTTAATCCAACTCTTGTTGGAGAAAAAAACGGAACCTAAGTAGGACGTGACCACATACACATAGAAAAATACCAGTAGCACGGCACGCACCTACCATGGTTTATCTTGTAGAGAACTTTCAGCTGGGTCAACTGCACTTATCTCATCAAAAGGTTAGGCTTTAAATAATCAAGAGTTCAAATTACCTTATACCTTAACATCAGGAGGTTCTATTTCTTGCCAACAATAGATGTGGGTGGCAAATATTGACAGGGCCTCCACCTAATTAATGATATGAGAAAAGTACTAAGACTTACTTCCAGAATAAAAAAAAAACATAATTTACAGGAGAATGAGAGAATGCATAAGTGAATTCTATGCTCTAAACATCTTGATTACATGGACTACAAAAACTGTTTATATCGAGACAAGTGGGTGTGGTGTGATCAAAGCTCCTCTATTTATATTCTCCGAAACAAACTGACATACAGTTGACCATAAGAAGACAGCAAAACATTATGTATTACATGGGCTTTACAATTGGCAACTGGAGTTACCTATAAGAAAAGAATGGTAGCCATTGATGCAAAACACAGAACTCTTCCTTGAAAGCTCCAACTGAATTCTAAGCCCAAATATGTGAAATCCAAATACTGGCTTGACTGATAGCTGATTCCTAGGTTGTCACACATGCCAACCTTCAAGTATAGTCAGCCCTCTGGGTACAAAATTTTTTACGGATTTAGCTGGTCACAACAATAAAGTAAGTGCTAACCTAAATGGGTTACTCAATATGGCAGTCTTTGTGTCTTGCTCTCTGTATCCAAACAATATTGTCACCAATGGGATGAAAAATCAATAGAACTTGAGGAATAAATTGTCGTCGCGGCTCAAAGTGTACAAATAGTTATACGATATAAATTGTTTCTCTTATATAAGATAAGGGGGAGTAGTAACTGTTTCTTTTTTAATCTTGTCTTTTGGTACACCCTCTCACCCTTTTCATGAGAGAATAGGCATGGATAGGTGCACCATACAACTAAGCTAACTCTGAAAGAATCAATAAAGATCAATGAGCTATGGACGAAATTTGACATAATACCTGACGATTTCGGTAGAGGAATGAATATTCGCAATGAGCACGACAGTACAAGCCTAGGTTAGGGAAATACATATTTAACTTTCAGCAATGAAAAGAAAAGAACCCACATCTTCTTTCACCAGAATGCATTCTGTTAGGAGCTACGGCGAGCAGCCCCCGATTGCGCAAGTGGTAGGAGTGCACGACGGGAGGGCGAGGCCGATAACCTCGCCTCCCCGGCGCCGTGTTGTCGAGCCGAACAGGAACAGAGGAGGTAGAAGAGATAGGGAGATTGGAGGTAGATCAGATTAATTTCCTTCTTGATTTAACCATAAAAGTCTCGGCTTAAATAGCCTTACAAATCATAACAAACCAGCTAACATAAAGGGATAAGAATAACAAACTAACAAACTGATCCTATTCCTCGAAATCCTTCAGCGCACGAGCTATTCACCGTCCGGCACGGCGGTCGTTTTCTTCCCGCGTCGCTGAAACGGAATTCCCCACATAACAATTCACTGAAAAGCAGCAGTGCAGTAACATACCTTAATGGCTATCTCAATCTTCAGTAGCAGTCATATGTAGAAACGATGCCCACGCTTTCTTGCTTTGGTTCTTAAACGCATAATGCAAATTGTCATGGACTTTTCGGCAGCAAGAAAAATACAGAAACCATTACTCCGTCCGTATTTTAATACACCAACGTTGACTATTCATCTTATTTAAAATTTTTTGTAAATATAAATATATTTATGTTATATATGCTTAAAGAATATTTAATGATAAATCAAATCACAATAAAATAAATTAACTACATAAATTTTTAAATAAGACAAATGATCAAACATTGTTTAAAAAGCCAATGGTGTCATACATTAAAATACGGTGGGTGAGAGTACTATTCAGTGACAGCTCCAAATGTGAATGATATAACGTCATAGAAGAAGCGTTAGAAAAAGAAGAGGACACTCAGGCTGAAAACAAACTGCATTGGCGGTGGGTGAAGGCAAGGCGCTCTAGCCTCGAGTCGACGACGTGTTACAGGAACTTTGGTGCGGTCCACGCGCAGTCCAAAAAACTTGGACAGGGACCATCTCTCGGGGGAGTGAGCAATGGGAGACCGGGGCCGACCGATGGCGTCGAGAGTGAGGGAGTGAGCAGCATGGCAGACGAAGGCATCACTTCGTCTTGCCCACGGCAAGACCGTCATCGCCCGAAACGTTGTGGCATCCCGATCCAATTAGAATTGGATATGGTCTGTGTGGCTAATAAAAGATGTTTACGCTTGTTTAGTACCACCTTATTCGTTTAGCAAGGGTAAAACCAACTTATAAGGGGTTGTCCCTCTAATCGTATCCAGTGGCGGAGGACAGAAAAAAAAATAGGTATGGCGCATGGACTACCGCGGAAGATACAATATTGTAGGACGCAACGTTATCTCATCAAGTCTAGATTAAGCATGGTAACAAGCACTAATCACAAATTCACAGTTCATCATCTATTTACAGTGTAAATAAAAGAGTAGGTACTGAAAATACCTCAACCCCTAAGATTTAGGCTTTCAGCAAACTAGCGAGAACACATAGACATATGTAAAATCTGCAAAACAAATTATTAAAGACTAATTAGTTCTCTTCAAATCTACAAAACAAATTACACAAATGCAATTTCAGTAACTAATTTTTACACTTCAAATTTGCAAATTGCAATGTTATGAAATTGCCAACAATATGTAATGTACCTCTTTTGGATGCCAATGCCTTCCCTTTCCTCTTTCTATCCATTTTGTGCCGCTGGACTGATGGTTGCTTCTCCTATCTCCTTGGCTTGCTTGCTGTCTTGTTGAGTTTCTGCTGCTGGACAGCTGCTGCACGCCTGCACCTGTGCTGCCGTAGTGCTGGCTGCTGCTGCCTGGTTGCCTACTTGCCTGCTGAGCCTGAGCCGCTCAGCCGCGTATGCGCCCTCCGCCCTGTGCCCCTGGCCGGCACCCGGCTGCGTGCGCTGGGCACCTGGCCGATGCTCGCCTCGCCGGCTAGAAAGTGGGCACTACCTGCCACGCCGCCGCTTTGTGCCCGGGAGCCCGTCAGGTGGCAGCCGCTCCTGGGTACTACCTGCCAATGGGCCTAATGTCTTGGACTCCTCCGCTCCTGGCCATCGTTCGCGCCCGCGCCCGCGACAGGTTAGTATGCTAAATTTCATCTACGCGGAGTCGTGACGCGACAGCGGCTCGCGCCCGCGCTCTCTTCGCGTCACGCTGTGCCTTGGCGTCGGCGGCGCGGCGCCCTGTTCAGGAAATAAGAAAGAAAGAAAGTGCAAGTAGGATGATATGTATAAGTGGGCTCACCCGCCAGTTGGGTTGGGCTATGTGGTTCAAGAGGGGGGCCAGGGGCGGATCCAGCATGGGGGCGGCGGGGTCTCGAGCCCCCACTACTGGCGTGAAAACTATGAGAGACCCCACGAAGACCCCACTAATTTTTTTTATCATATATAGATGGGAGGGGGACTGTAACTCTATCTAGTCTGCTCAGACCCTACTGTTATTTCTTTCTGGATCCGCTACTGGGAGGCTGTTCCAAACGCCCAACCACTGTTCAGAAGGAGAAGGCGCATGGGCCGCCACACCCTTGGGCTTAGAAAGAGGTGCACGTCTCTGCACCAACAACCAAACTTGAGTGTGGAGGAGGAGGAAAAGGAGGGCGTGGACAGATAAAGAGCATCAGGAGTGGAGACGATGGCAGGCACTGCTGACGGCGTGAGCCGCTGGTGCCTGCACGACCCCCGTCCACCCGCTTGATAGCACCGCCTCTGTCCTCGCCATCATCGCTGCTCTCCATCTAGGGGGAGGGTGGTCACCGGTGCTGGCACTATCGATGGCGCGAGCCGCAGGTAGCCGCACTGCACCCGTCCACCTGCTCGACAGCACCACCTTCGGCCTCGCCGTCATCCCCATGGATCTACCACCAGCTAGCCCTATGGTCCCTCCCTTCCCATCGGAGAGGCCATATCCACATGATCTAGTCCTTCCCGGGGCTCTGTCATCCTTGAGGTAGGGCAGGATAGGCTGGCGCCATGGGTTTGGCAAGGAGGGAGGAGTGGAGCAGACGGCGGCGGCAGGAGAAGGCACAAGCGGTAGGAGGAAGGTGCTTCTTTTACCTGGTAGGCCGTAGATAGTAGAGTAGGAGATATGATTAGATAGTAGCGGGTGAAGGAGACGGTGGACGATGCCGGCGGTCGGGGGTAGAGGCCGCTAGATCCAACGGTTGGCGGTGCGGTGGAGGCGGCTGCCAGCGGATCTGGCAGGCGGCGGTGGGGGTGGCGGAGGAGGAGGCGATCGGTAGTGGAGAGGCACCGGATCAGCGTCCCCCAAACATGTCGAGGCCAACAGTCGTAAGGCGGGGGAGACGGCGGTGGCCGGCGGTCGGGAGGCGGAGGAGGAAGTGGCCGGCGGTGGGGGGAGAGGCCGCGGTGGCCGGATCCGCGCCCCGTAGGCCAGATCCGGCGATCGGTGGTCGGAAGGCAGGGGAGACGGCGCCGGCCGATGGTCGGGAGGCGAAGGAGGAAGCAGCCGGTGGTGGGGGGAGATGCTGCGGTGGCCGGATCCGTGCCCCGTAGGCCATATCCGGCGGCCGGCGGTCGTTCGGTTGGGGAGGCGGCGCCAGCCGGCGGTTGGGAGGCAGAGGACGAAGCGGCCAGCGGTGGCGCGTGGAGTCGGAGGCCGCTATCGGACCCGGTGCTCAGCGCTTGGGCACGTGGACGGCATGTATCGAGAGAAGTTAGTGGAAAGAGAGGGAGAGAGAGTGGAAAAGTGGAGAAGAATCGAGAGAAGTAGAGAAGCCGGCCTTATCTCCTAGGAGAAGAAATATCAGATCCGGCTTGGCTTCGGGTATATATAGTGGCACAACTCACCTCAAACGGGTTAGGGCTTAAACCCGTTTGAGGTGAGTAAACCTCTCCTCTGATGGGCCATCTGGCTTTGACCCGTCACAGGTGATGGGTTGAAAAGGGAACCCGCCTTTGACGGTTTTCACTTCCGGCCCGTCATAGGTGACTAGTTACCTGTGACGGATCGAAGCCGGATGGCTCACTGATGATGGCATCCGGTAGGATTCGTCAAAGGTGACCTTCATCACTAACCAACACTTATGCCCGTCACAGATATGCCGTTAAAGGTGTGAGGATCTGGTACAGTGTAATACAGTTTATTTGCATGACTACTGGCTACTTTAATCTCTCTGGTGAGTGCTGATAAACCAATTAAAATAGGATTTGCTCATGTTTCTTTTATCTGCCAGGTTATGGTGTAATTGGTGAAGGGATACCTGTGCTTGCTAATGGAGTTCGGATGGAAGATAGTTACTAGTAGCAATAAACAATAAATGTTCAATATGACATTGTAACATATATGCGCCTTTTGTAAGGGATATACCAAATTTAGCAACATGATAAACTTAGCTCTGACGGTGCAACAGGTTGGCAATGAAGCATCTGTTTGAGCCAGAGACCTGTCACGTTACTCACGTAGGATTGGTCTTCCTTAGAGATACATCAGACATGTTCCGTAAGTGGGCTATCGTCCACATTTGTTAGTAATTTCTCAACAGCCCCCTAGTCCTATTCTCAAATAACAAATCAATCTCGAGGTGAGGACGAGGGCGAGGTGAGACGATGAGCAGCAAACGAGGCCTGATGTATGTACCCGCGGTGGGTGTGGAGAATATGGATACCGAGTACCCACACGAACTACTTATACGACTAGTTATAGGATCTGGGCTGGATGCCTAGATCCATAATATATATATATATAATTTTACTTTAAACCACCTTTTATTATTGATGTTTCGCTTTTGATCCACTATAGGTCGGCTCATAGGCGTCAGTTTATTTGAAAAAAAAAGAAACCGGCACCTTTGTAACTATAGGTGCCAGTTCTAAATAATAATTAGCACCTATAAAATAATATAAGTGTCGATTCTTAAAAAACAAACACGTAAAAAAACCTGAGTTGAGCTGAGCCACCACATAACCCTACCAAAGTCATCGCACATCCACTCCATCCTTATCCGATCTGCTCAAGCTATCTCTCTCTCCTCCCTCTACGCCACTACCAATCGCCGCCAGTGCCACATCTGTCGCCACCGCCCACCATTGCATACAGTGCCGCCGCCCGTCATGCCAACGGATTTGACGACGGTGACCTCAGCGTGGACAGGGACCCCAGCAGCGATCTCAGTGAGGAGAGGGACCCCAGCAACCGGCGACGACCTTAGCACGAAGAGGGACCCCGGCAGCGACCTCGGCGCGGTGACTTCCACATCGCTCCTCCGATGGCGACACATATTGGCAATGACGGTGGGACCGGGGAGAGTGATTTCATCTTGCTTGTGTAAGTCTTGATCTTCTTTTGTTGTTGATAATTGTTGTTGATCTGTGATGGATTGGGATGATAATAGTTTGTTGATTTGTGATTTGTGATGGATGGGATAAGGTGTTGCTTGAAGGGGCGGTTCGATGCTTGGAGACAACTTCTCTCTCTCTTTTTGAATTGGGGAGAGCATAAAGGTATAAAGGTATCGTTTGTACAACCAACACCAATGACCTAGCATCATTTGTACCAGATAATTGGTGCCGTCTGTGATACTAGCACATATGCCAGGTTTGTTACTAGCACCTTTAAGGTGTTTTGTAGTAGTGATTACTAGTCATCTAATGTTTTCACTTTGAATCGAGTACTTTTACCTTTGTGGCACTTCAAACCACCCTTAACTATTTTATTCATCTACCTTCAACTTGTCAGATGTCAAAGAAATTGTCTTACATATAGCTGTGAGAGTTCATTGATGAGTAGGAGCCAACGTATTCGAGATCGTTTATATGCTTGAGAAGAGAGTCAGGGTGGTCTAAAGTGAAACAAATGAAAGTTCACCTGGCCCAAAGTGAAAACATAGGTTAAATATTGGTCAAAAATAAAACATCAGTAATAAAAGGTGACTCAAGGTAAACCTTACTCAACTATATAATATGTACTTCCTCCAATGCTACAGTTCATTCAAAGAGTTGTTTCAATTTTTGATGCTGTTGCTCAGTGGTGAAAGACATTTCCATTATTGCCCCCGAGTTGTTCCTCCAATTATAGATGGCCAAATTGGCTGGTCAGCATGACCAAGGCACGGTCCAAGATCAGTCGGGCCGGCACGGTCCAAGATCAGTCAGGCCGGCACAGCCCGACTGACATGCCACGCCGTATCATGCCCGCCCACTTGCTGCACCTACGGCCAGACATGGCCCAATAAGACTCGGGCCATGCCATACCGGCCCGAAGGCACAACCAGCCTATTGTGCTCGTCTTTGAAATAAGTCTATTTTTCTTTCCTTATCTTTTGGGCCGGCCACCAATGGGCTACGGCCTGTGGGAACAGGGGGTGTTGGCCAGCGGTTGTGCTGATTGTTGAGCTGTGCGCCCGTGCTGTTCCAAGGATGAGCACAGTGGTGTCAGTTTTAGTAGTTGTTGCTAATACCGCTGCCTAAACTTCTTACTCTTATCAAATGTTTGTGCAGTTTGTTGTTTTTATTTATTTATTTATTACAAGGAAATTCCATTACTTGATTATGCTCACTTATTTATTTATTGTTAATTGCAGATGGCACCTGGACAGAATGTTCGGCCTCCAAGAAACTCACAACCATCTAATTGCCCACAAACTCAGCATGTTTCTATTTCCAACTCTAAGAAAGTGCGAGGAAAGAATAAATCAAAAGGTTTGGAGCGCTTGATAAAAAAAGCTGGTCACCCACTGAACGAATATTTCAGTAGAGAGGGGGCCAACTGGAGAAAATCATGTACTACTTTCAAGGGAAATTGGGCTTGTTACTAGGTACCATGCACCTATCAAACGCATTGGTTGGAACAATTTTAGTGAGGTTGACAAAGAACCTTTGTATGAGCTTCTGAAGGTATATAATATTATCCTTTTTATCCCTCTATGTAATATCTTTGACTTCTTTGGAGTGATCTTGCAAATACTGACATCTGGATTCTATCTTTTGTAGACGAAATTCAATTTAGATCTGTCTGGACCTCATGTTAAAGGCTGTCTGGAGCTACTATTTTCGTCAAGCTATAAAACATTTCGCCATAGATGCTATACTGATTATCTATAGTCAGGTGGTGGGAATAGTGCTCGTAACAGTCCATATAAACCCCTCATGATTGGACTTGGCTTTGTGATCATTTCGAAACAGAAGAATTTCAGGTATATGATTCTTTGCATTCTTTATCTTATATCTGAATGCATGCCTCTTAACAACTAGCTAAATTTATTTCTTCTTCATATTAACTAAGGCATTTTGTATGTGTGCCTTTGGCTATTCTTGTCATATGCAGAAAAAATCAGTTACAGGGAAAGCTAATCGGAGAAGCTAGCATATGTTCATAAAAAAGGGAACCAAACCATGTGTGGCACTTCAGCATGAGTTAGTATGCTAAATTTCATCTATTTTCCTTATGATTTATTTTTCAATGCATCTGTTTAAGTAAATATTATGTCTTGTCAGAGCTATGATCAAATCTCATTGTACAAGGAGCGCTATTGTAGTGACAAAGGATGGGCATCAAGAGATGCTAGACAGAACTATATATCATTCTAACGAGTCATTTTCACTATTAGTGTCTTCTTGTGCTAACAAAACTTTTGATTTTTTTTCTGTATAACGGAAAAAATTGTTACAGATGCAGCATGAAAATGAGCAAGAAGGTGCAATCCAGTTGACAGAGCAACAAATCTGCGAGAAGGTGCTTGGGAAGGCATATGGGTATATTAGAGGGAGAGGTCATGGTCGGAAACCTAATAGAAGAGCTTCATCAACTTCAGCAAACACCTATCAACAAATGGAAGAAGAATTGTCTTATACAAAACAAACAGTGGCAGTTCAACAAAACCTGCTTGCAGTACAGCAAAATCAGCTTGAATCTCAATAAAAGCAACTTGATTGGTTGTGCAGTATCGTGTCCAAACTTGCTGGTATTCCACCTCATGCTATGGATGATAATGATACCTCAGGACAATCACACATAACCACAACTTCAATTGATGGATCCGGTATGCAACATTTTATTTTTCTTCTAAAAGAAAAGCAGAATATAGTGTTATAATACATAGAAATGCCAATTAACTTTTGTTAAATTTATTTGATAGGTTCACTGATTTCTAATGGAATGTCAAGGAGATCATGAATTTGAAGATCTTTGATTAGGAGGTATTACTATTAGAAATTAATTTATAGCTATATATATATATATAGCTTCTGTGCGTGATTCAAACAATTTTGTCTTCTCCATATTACCATATCTCTAGAGTCAATAATTTTCTATGAGAAAGCCATAGTACTAATAACTAAAGCAGTGAACCAAATCCCTACTACAGGTCAAAATTCGGTGCTATCATAATATCCGTTAAGTTCACGGGCTAGAGATAAGGGGACTCGAACCTCTGACATCCGCCACAGGGTAAACCACCGCCTATCAGGCCTCCCCAACGGGTTCTACCATAGAGGCCAACTATGTATGTGTATATATATATGTATATGTATGTATATATGTATGTATATATATATATGTATGTATGTGTATATATGTATGTATATATATATATATATGTATATATGTATGTATGTATGTATATATATATATATGTATGTATGTGTATATATATGTATATATATATACATATATATATATATATATGTATATATATATATATTATATATATGATTGCCCAAACCATTGTTGGCGGTCGTTATAGACCAATTTCGACCGTCAATATAACTAAAATAAAGAAAATAAAGGAGAACTATCTATGCTTGCAATGCATATTTATTTTAGAATAATCTACTTCCACTTGTACTTGGATTTTATTTGATTGCAGAGATTATGCAAATAAAATGGAGAATAAATGAAGAAAACTCAACCTTAAGTAAGCTTAAGGATAAGATAGGCCCACATGTCAGGTGTAACCATCCCGGAAACCGTCATAGCTGCCACAACCGTCATAGGGACCCACCTGTCAGCGACCCTGGGAAGTGTAGAGGCTTACTGGGCCGGCCCAGGTTCGGCCGAACCCTGGTAGCGCCAGTTTAGCCTGGGCCTCCACGTGTACTTTCCAGATGACTCCTCAGTGGCGGTTGCGGGGCAAATCTGACAATTCCAACCGTTTTGACCGTCATTCCAAGGCTATATAAAGAAGTCACTTCATTCATTCTTCCACACTCAAGAGAGCTCAAGATCTCTCTCTACACTTTAGTATTCTAGTGCTAAGTGGATTAGAATAGAATAGCTCTCGGAGTCCTCAGAGTCTTCGGAGGAATTCGGGTATGGCTCTAGTAGCTTTTCTTATTCCTTTTGTAAGACTTTCGGAATTAATGAAATGTTATTCTTTATATACTCTCTCCGTACTTTAGTTTATCTGAGTATCATCTTTACTCTATATCTGTATCGGTACAGTCTTGTAATTAGCCTACCAGAGAGGTGCAGTGGTGTGGATTTAGTGTCCTATTATTCGGTTGCTCTCTGTCATCTCGGGGATGTAGAGTAGTATTTAATAATGCAGACGTGGTGTCTAGATTATTAAGTATCATTATCTGGGAATATATCATACGGGTCAGTCGAGGTGGGCCGCTGATGGTGACAGCTCAGTACGGGTATTTCTCGATAGTATATATTCCTAAGAAACTTTCCTGGAGAGGGTACTCCTTCGTATTTAGCCTCGGTTGGACGGCCATGACAGGTTGTTGTAAGGAACTCGGCAACCCGGGGTGGTCTCTCAAAACACCAGGAGGGCACTATTAGAGGGTATTTGTACATGGTTGTATACTAGCAGATGTAAATTAAGACTGAGCGTATACTAGAATTATAGGAATCGATTGATTTTCTATTTCTTCTTCCACATAGCTTAGGAATGATTAATGAGAGATGAGTTCTTTGCTTCGTGTTACTCTACCCTTATAAATATATTAATCCCTGCTTAGACTCTGATCATACAAGTGGCATATATATATATATATATATATATATATATATATATATGTTGTCTATGCTACCTATGAAGACAACTTCTACGAACCCTCAATCTCAGACTTCAATATCAATGTTATCGAGCTTGATGATGACTTTGTTATTGCTTTAGAAGAAGAATTTGAAATTGACAAAGAATTGCTTAGGAGAGAAATAAGACTCCCCAAAAATAGAACTAAAACTAAAAGATATCTTGAAGAGGTTGACAAATCATTCAGAATGAAGATAAGAGAAGTTTGGCATAACGAAATGAGAGAACAGAGGAGGAATATTTTCTTCTTTGACTGGTACGAGAATAGCCAGATTATATATTTTGAAGAATTTTTTAAGACCCAGAAGAAAGGAAAAGGGGTATGTAATGAAGAGAGAAAACAAGAACATGACAAGTCAGTAATTAAGGTCTTTTCAGATTATGGGTCAACCAATAGAACGTATATTACTTATTCTCCTTTTAAACTTACTCAACAATCTCAGGATATCAGAGGAAAATATTGTTTTCCAGAAAGCACTTATGAGAAATCCATAGAGAATAATTTCCTAGGATATTTAGTAGAACAACAGAAAACTCAAGATCTATCCCCGGAACAACAAGATTCCAAAACAATTTCTATGGAACCCATTATTCTAGGAAGCCATGAAGAGCCTTCTTCCCACTCTCAATTTGAGGTATCTAGACCTCAATCTGAAACCTATCTTTTGCCTTATTCTTATCCTATTACAACTATACTTATTCCAACTGCCACTCCTAAAGATAAGGTAGCCAAATTCTTTGGTATTCCCAACAATTTTCCTAATACTAATGACCAGATGTCTAATTCCTTGACAAAAATCCAAGCGTCATCTTACGATAAATTGACGCTCCAAAAAGAAGTTTCTTCCTTTTGTAACAAAATCGACTCTTCGGTAAACAGAAACCTCGAGAGTTATATTACCAGAATCATCAATACCTCTTTCTACAACATAATCAATGATCCTAAAGGTATTACCAGACCAAAATTTAGATTGTTCCATAATGTTCTCTTCTCCAAGATCTATATCCAACCCAATCCAAATAAAACACTTTGTTACCATTCTCAAACCAAAAACTCCTTTGAAAGAAAATCTCAAAACTAAATCTCGGCTGAAGCCTTACGTTAAGGGCAAGAAGTTTAGGTTTTTAACGCCGCACTGGGATGGGGATTAAGGGCAAGAAGTTTAGGTTTTTTCTTATTACAAAAACCTAACAAATCGATAGCAGGATGCTTTGTTCTTTTTAAAGATTTTCTTGTATTTTCTCTAATTTAACAGTACCACGTAGCAGCTTAGAAGCGTTCATAGGATGTTTAGCATGACAGATCGAGAACTGCTAGACCTAGCAGGTGGAGGTCTATTTGTGGTTTTTTCAATGTAAAAATAATTTTGATTTTAATTTCTTATGAAGATAGCTAGTTCGTACGCACGTGACGGGGGAGGTTCCGGATGTGTCTTTTTTTTCTGAAAAAAAAAGATATGACCTTCTAAAATAAAATAATGGATCCACTGATTTAAATGAAAATCGATGATCGGATAAGAGTATCACATGGCGACCTAAAAGCGTTTTGTAAGGTGTCACTTAGCGGCTTAGGAGCATTTATTGGATGTTTAATGGACTTTTAGTATATAATAGTCTTTTTTTTCTATAATTTCTAAGATTTTGTTTAATTTAAGAATTAATGTCATATAGCAGTTTAGAGGCGTTTATAAAATATTTAATGAACTTTAACACCGCACGGGGGTGGGAAGGGAGGGAGAGAGGTTTGGGATATTTTATTAAAAAAATCTAACAACCTAAATGTATTCATCAATTTAAGTAGAAATCGATGGTTGGTTGCTTTGTATTTTAAGATTTTCTAATACTTTATATAATTTAATTGCACCATCTAACGACTTAGAGTGCTCGTAGGATGTTTAAAGCTGTGACGGAGGAAGAGCTGATAGACCTAGTAGATGGTCTATTTGTGATTTTCTGAATGAAAAAATAATTTTGATTTAATCTCATGAAATAGAAAATAACAGATGAAGGAATAGAAGGGAAGTACCACAGTGCGTACGTTCGTATAGTACATACGCTGGGTAGTTCGTATGATGCCAAAACTATGATTTTGTTTGTTTGTACATTGGTTTCGGATGTGACTTTTTCTTTTCTAAAAAAAATAGATCTAACCATCCAAAACAATAGGTCTACCAACTTAAATAAAAATAGATGGTTAGATTTCTCTTGTTTATTAGAGTGGCACTTGGTGACTTAAGAACGTTCATAGGGTGCCATTTGGCAATTTAGGAGTGTTTATAGGAAGTTTAATGTACTTCTAGTATATATACTAGATATAAATTTTTTTTAAGTAGAAACTACGGCATTTTCCATCTCTTTTCTGAGAAGTTTAGACCATGTATGAAATATAATTCGTTTTTATTGTTACACAATAACGATTTATTTCTATTAATTTCTTCACTTGATTCAATATTTTTGTAGAGTGCTTCATAGCTTCCATCGGTGATTAACTATTAAGTCCTTGAGATAAGTCGTCCAGTTGCAGTATATACTTCATCCAAAATAGTAAAGGAAAAAAAAGATAGTTGGAAATGGAAGCACGAACCGATAGCATTACATCAGAAGAATCACACACCATGAGGGGCATGTCAGAAGAATCGTATGCAATCATGAGTCAACCTGAAGAATCAGACACTGATGACACTAGCTCATCAGGTTATGCAGTACACACGATTAATAGACAGCTCATGGAAGCAGCGAAAACCGGCGATTCCAGAGCAATGAGGGACATGGCTGCACTAGATCCAGACGTGCTGCTCCAAACAACCAAATATGGGAGCAATTGCCTTCACATTTCCACCATCCACGGTCACTTGGGATTCTGCAAGGACGTGGTTGCACTCAATCGCTCTCTCCTCGCCGCTGTCAACTCATATGGGGAGACGCCACTGCTTACTGCAGTGACAACCGGGCGTACTTTATTGGCTTCTGAATTGCTTAGACTATGCTGTCAATTCGGATTGAGCGAGGTTATTCTGAAGCAAGACGACGGTGGAAGTAATGCACTTCACCATGCTATTCGTAGTGCGTACAAGGACCTTGCCATGGAGCTAATAGCGGCAGAACCAGCACTGTAACAAGCCGTGAACAAGAACAATGAATCACCCGTGTTCATCGCGGTGATGAGAGATTTTGCCGACGTTTTTGAGAAGCTGTTGGTCATTCCAGATTCCTCTGATGCGGGATGCAGGCGTCACAATGCTCTGCACGCTGCCGTGAGAAACGGGAATTCAGGTTAGAATTAAACTTGCTGTCTTTTACGGAGCACATTTTCCTCACTGTTTTCCTAGCTACTTGATCTGTTTTTGTTGCCACTAAGTGCAATGCAAGCGATTAACATTTATAACCGTCACTGACACTATGGATCTGCTTTTCAGCTATTGCTAAAAGAATTATGGAGAAGCGTCGTTGGCTTGCCAAACAGCGAAGCGAAGATGGGCAAACTCCCATGCACCAAGCCGTGCTCTGCAATAAAGTTTTTGTGTTACGAGTATTGTTAGAACATGATTGTTCTTTAGGGTACGTAACAACAAATAATGGCACGCCTCTCCTTATTTCTGCTGCATTTCGAGGTCATATCGGCATTGTTCAAGAGATTCTTAGCTATTGTCCAGATGCTCCCTACAGCACTAACGAAGATGGTTGGACTTGCTTACATCAAGCTGTAAATGCAGGCCATACAGAGTTTGTTAAATTTATTCTAGCGACACCTCAACTACGGAAACTCACTTCCATTCGAGATAGCAACGGGAAAACTGCTCTACATTATGCTGTCATGAAGTGTAATCCAAAAATGGTTGCCGCTTTGTTGTCCCATAGAGGCATCGACATCACAATGCTAGACAACAGTAGTGGGCCACCAAATTCGCAACTACGGGTAGTCAGTGATGATGCTAAGACTTTAAACTGGGTATGTTTATTATTCCCCACACCCACATTTACATCTTCTCGAATAGTGATGCAGCGGAACTTAAGAAGTTGATGGCTCAGGTAAATTACTAAGGTTTGACATGCAGGTGCAGGAGAACATGTACAATATTCCATGTCAACATCTTGTTAGTAATTTATCTTAGAGTTAATCTTTTATGGTCCGAAGATGTATTAGAGTTCCCTTATATGTGTTTTAATTTAGTGTTAATTACATAACTTAACTAACTAGTATGAATTAATTACAATACTATACATATTTTGGGTTGGGTTATTATTCTTATTCTTGTTCTTGTTGTTCTTATTTTTATATTTTGCCTTTGTTTTGATTACGATGCAGAATGAAGTGTCCATGCTTTTGTTGGAAGCTGATCCCCAAGATGCAAGCTCAATGCATAACCTTTATATGGAAGTGAAGAATGAAGTAACTAAAGAAGCAAGGCTAAATGCAATGTCACTAACTCAAACATACACAAGCAACACTTCGCTAGTGGCGATCCTCATAACAACAATTACATTTGCCGCAGCTTTCACCTTGCCTGGAGGATACAAAACTGATGCTGGAAGTGAGGGACTTCCTGTCATGGCAAAAAAGTTTGCATTCCAGGCTTTCTTAGTCTCAGACACCTTAGCAATGTGTTCCTCATTTTCTGTCGCATTCATATGCATCATAGCCAAGTGGGAGGATCTTCAATTCTTAATTCATTACAGGACCATTACTAAGAAGCTCATGTGGTTTTCATACATGGCAACGAGTACGGCTTTTGCAACTGGTTTGTACACGGTATTAGCTGCTCGTCTTCAGTGGTTAGCTATCACGATATGCCTTCTACCAGTTCTATTGCCCATTCTTACTAAGCTGCTAGGTGAATGGCCTGTCTTGAAGCTCAAATTCCGGCTGCAAAAAACATCCAAGTCTGGTTTCCTTGACATGGTTTGACTTTTTTTAAGCACTATACTTTGTTACAATTACAAAGTGAATTGCACATTAGACCACTTATTATTATTATACACAAGTTAATTAGAGCCCAGTATTGTATATTAGTTTGCCACATTTATAATGTGTTCTTATGGGGATTTCTCAAAATTCTATATGTATGTACTGTCATAAAGGAAATCATCAACATATTATGTTTATGAATTAAATGAATACCCAGTTATATATATATGTCCTCAGTGAGATCGTAAATGTGCTGATCCTGTCCACTACCATGTGGCTCCTTTTCGCTTCCCACACCTCATCTATTTTTCAGTAAATAGAGGGTAATGAGGTTTCTTTTAATCGTGCGCACAGAGAGATTTTGGGTTTTTGGCCGACCGAGTAAAGATCGGTTCTCCAGTAGCGTGCTCCCCGTCTCAACTTCATCCACCTTTCTCCACTCTCTTTGGCAATGCAGACTAACCGCATCAGTCACAGTACATCAGCACCAGCAACGAGAACGGGAGCAAAGATGGGGGCACCTTTGACGGTTGCACCGCCACATTGTCCTTGTCAACGACGCTCGTCCTATTGCCAAGTGAAATGCGATTCATTTACAGTAAAAGGAAAAAACAATCAGAAGTAGTTAAAATATGTTTTTTTTTGTCATATGTATTTCTGCATAACATTTTTGCCTCCCTAAGCATATGAGGAAGAGAAAAAAAATTCAAAATATACCTTTCATTCATCGGTTTTACAGGAATATGCACGTTTATAAGGGAGTAATGAAAGTAACCGTTCTCGCGGAGCCGGGATGAGAATTCGTAGCGAGTTCGCAGGAGAGTACACAAACTCGTGACATGTTCATGACATCATCAGGACTTTGTGCGGTCTGCGTCCGAATTCTTAGCGAGTTCATATGGAGGGTGCGCGAACTCATGATGTCATCGCGAGTTCGAGCGGTGAGTGTGCAATTTCATATGGAGAAATGCGAACTTGTATCTCTGTGTAGCGAACTAGCGTCGTTGTATAGCGATTAATTAATTAACAGAATTAGTAATTAATTGATCAAGCGTTATTTCTTTAATTAGCATCATTAATAAGTAATTAACAATAATCATGATAATTAGCTGTGTCATTAGCCCTAAGCTGGCCATTTCGCTGGGCAAGCTAGCGGCCGGTCGCAGCGAGTGCTGGTGGTATATTTTTGTCACTTCCCTTTAAACATATATATTCCTGTGAAAATTGTGGGAAAAAAGTATATTTTCGAATTTATTTTTTCCATGAAGAAGAGAGCTCACATTTCGCCTAATCAACGCATAAAGATTGAATGGTCTTTCTAAAGTGGCCCATGATGTATGATCTTTTAAGGATAAAGATTACCAGCACGCGCGCTGTCGCAGCCGCTTGCTCCTGCTTGTGATTCGTGCAGTACAGTAGTGCAATGTTCCAAAGGGAAAAAAAAAATACAAAAGCCATACGCGCGTACATGGGGCCCACGGTACACCGGTGGAAACCATGTGTCCTTCAATCCATGTCTTTTTCTATCCTCTATCTTATTCTCTCCCTTTCGTTCTCTATGTCCAAAAATGCATCGGCGGTTTGGCGACGGCACGGCGGCTTGGTTCCGGCAACCGCTGCACGATTCCCGTGATAGCGGTGTCATCCGAGGCAGAGGAGGGGAGGACGAGGCGGGAGGAGAAGGTGTAGTCCACTCCGCCGCTGATGTCGCAATGAAGTTGTGGGTGGGCAGGACGTAGTGGCACCGACCACCGTGGAATAGGCTCGACACCTGCGTCACCGCCGGTGGATGAATCTTCCTCCGAGATCCGGCGGAGCAAGACGCCCATACCGCCAAATCTGGAGCTGTGGTCTAAGACGACCAGGTCTGGTCTCGGCGGCATCGGATCCATCGGCATCGTATTACTCGCCAGCGTCGTCGTGCAAACCCGCCCGTCGTCCCCAAGGTCTCCTATTTCCGCAACAGACTATTTTCCCTCTCCCCTCACTCTCTTTCCATCGTCGTACACGTCGCGGACGTTGTCATGCACGGATGCACTTGCCGTGAAGCGTGCACCTCGCCGGCGTCATCGTTTGGGAAGGGTACAGATCCGACGGTGGCAGAGACCATGTCTCCCTGCTACGCGCAATTGCGCGAACAAGCACAGAACCCTCGAGTCCTCAACGCCGCCAGTACAACACTGATTATAATCATCGTTCAAATTCCATGCTAAATTGATTTGGATGCATGTGATTTTGATATCTATTAGTCTTTCTACATAAAAAGGGCTAACAGCCACTGCCTCCTCTCACTGTAAAAATAGGCCACCAAAATCTTGATCTCTAGTATGTTTTTTTTTTTTATCTTTCACAATGTGTTCTTCTCGAGCGGACAAAATTTTCATTTTTTCTCGCCATTGCTTCTGAGCAATACTTTCAATTCGATTGCATCTTGTGTGGGAAAGCATATATATAGTACATTTTGAATGTGTTGGTTGTATTTTTTTTCTTGTGTTAAGAGCACAACTTGAGTACTGCATCTAACTACTGTGCAGTTCTAATATATTCTGATAGCATTTTTTTTCTTGAATGAGCCCGTCTAAGGGAAGTATATATTTTTCTTGTGACAAAATATGTCATACATTTTCAATGTAGTGCGTGCACTTTTTTCTTGTGAAAAAGTTTATTAATGGAACAATTTGAATGCATGTCTGTACAATTATGCAGTTCAAATGTATTTTGAGAGCATTTTTTTCTTGTGTGATAAAACAATATATTGCATTTTGAATGGATGTGTAGACTACTGTGTATTTTAAATTTATTCGGACTTTGGGAGAGTATCTTTTCTTGAGAAAGAAATATGTAATAATAGCACAATTTGAGCATCTGTGTCTGCTACGGTACAGTTTAAATGTATTATTAAGAGATCATTTTTTCCTTGTGAGAAAATCATGTCTTACATTTTGAATGCAGTCGTATATTACGGTGCAGTCGAAATGTATCATGGAAGCATTTGTTTTCCTGTAAGAAATATAATGTATTGCATTTTGAATGCATCTTAATTTACACTACTCTGCATTTTAAAAGTACCTTTTTCTTGCGAAAGAAATATGCAATAAGAATCAATTTGATTGCATGTGTAACGACAATAGAGTTTAAATGTATATTTACGATTTTTTTCTCATCAATAACGTGCAAAGAGCACTTTCGTATGTATCTACGTTTGGTCCGCGGAGAAGGCCATGGCAGAGGAGCTGGGCACGGAGCTGCTAAGGTGTAATTAAGATCCCCTACAGTATTACATATGCAGTACTGCTAACTGACATATGGGCTAGGATAGCCTCGCGCGCGCTGTGGCGGCAGCGGCAGCGGCGCCGCCGCGGTAGAAATTGGGCTCAGAGAAGCTGTTCCTGCCTCCCTGGTAGGCAGCCTTGCGACGGATCTCTGGCCGGCGAACCTGGTGCAGTACTGCAGCGGGTGGTCCATCATCTCACACTTTCAGGTAAACCATGAACCGATCCCCAAGTCAGCTCATCTGTGTATGTGAATGAAATCCTAATATTTTGGACACACCAGTGTTAAAGATTGGGTCTTCCGTTGTATCGGAATTGATTGAACAAACCAGAGAGCATTAGGCCATAAATTTCATGCAATTGAGGTATATATGTTGGTCATTGCATTGTGATTTTAGTGCCAATTGCTTCTTCCTTCTCAATTTTCAGGATAGATTATAAGAGTGTGGATATAAGAGCTTCAATTGAAGATCTGCAAAAGTATGAAGATCTTGAGCAAGGTAAAATTTTTTTGTATTTGCATGTTTGAAGTCAGTTTGGAGCATAACTCGAATTGACCATGATGTGTGTGTGTGTGTGTTTCAGAGCTTGCCACACTAGTTGGTGGAGACACAAGTTAGCTTACTTTTCTGTCACTGGAACTGTAGGAAGAACAATGGAATTATGAGTTGCAGTTGCAGTTGCTTCTAGTCTTCTAAAAGATTGCTACTTTGAGAAAAAAAAACTGTAATAGCTCATATCAATTTATAGCTTGACCATTTCATGTTTTCCCTAGTCAGTGCACAAAGTTTATTTATAAGAATGTCAGGTTTTGATGGATTGTAATCAGACTAGCTTGGGGTTTCCACTTCAACACATAGCTCATGGTCATTCTAATTTTTTTTTTATTTTGTACTTCCAGTTCTTGCTGATGGCAAGCAACGCAGTGACTTGCCAACTCAGTTTTTAATTATTTTTATTTATATATAGTACCAATATTTTTTTTTCATCTCTCTCTGTCTTACTTTGATGCTAATCAGATTCAGGGCAACTGTGCTGTAAAAGAAGAGTAGCTATAGCAACAGGTTCCTGTTAATCATGTAATGTTATGTTACAGTAATTAAGTGCATGAAGCAGCGAGCATGATTAATTGCCGAGGGAAGATGCTTGGGGTTAATCATAGATGTATATACACAAATATATACACATGCATGTACTGGGAAAAAGACTTATTATCGTCTACTTCTTCGTAGCAGCTACTGTAGTTGTGCAGTCCTAATAAGCAGGTTAAACGGGCTCAAACCGTCTAAACCGGTGACCCACCCAAACCGACCCACCAACTCAGCCTGCCTCAAATCTGCTAGAACCAGCCCAAACCGGCTAAAACCATCTAGTTGCTGGTTCGGCTGGGGAACCGGCTAAACCAGCCCAACCCGCGTATGAACAGGCTGAACTCCCCATGCCATGCCGTGCCCGTGTCGTCATCATGCCACGTCAATGTGTTCGTGTGTTTTTGCGTGTTTGTGCCATGAAGTTCCTCATCGCCGTCTCACGATTCGATTGTGTTTTTGTGTCTGGAATGTTTTCGTGATTGTGTTTTTTTGGATGAGGATGATGTGGATCTCGGGTGGTTGTTGGCTGTTGCATGGGGATGTCGAGCAGTAGCCGCCGTTGCTCGACACCCTTGGCGTTGGCCGCGAGCGCTCCGCCTCCACGTGTGTCTGCCACCTCTTGCGAGCACAACGGCCCCGCTTTTTGTTTATTATTCTTTGAATATTAGCCGACATCTATGCCCGAGGAAAAAGATGCTGATGAATTATGTCAATTGGAAAACCCACACCTATTATCGGTTCCTAACTAACATCTATGGCTGTTTATATAGCAGTATACATATATAAATAAATAAGGGGCTGTCCATATATCATGTGACAGAAAATCTCACCTCCTATCATTCGAATTTTGGACCATTAGATGTGCTTTAAGATTCGTGCAGCCCCTTAACCCTAACTCCTCCTCCTCCTCCCCTGATTCCAGATCACGTCGCCACTCTCGTCCTCCCATCCCACGCGCGATCCTCCGCCGCCGCCAACGCCACCGCCCCACCGCGCCGCCGCCCGCCTCGCCGGCTGGCCGGAAAAGGTCAACGGCGTCGGCGAGGTCCCCTTCCCTCTTTCCCCCTCACTTTCTCCTCATGGCGGCGACGACGAGGTGCCCCCGCCCCGCCGTATTCCCCGTCTCCGGCGGCTCCCCGCCACCGGATCCGTCACCACTGGCCGCCGCCTCCTAATCCCACGCTCGCTTTGCCCCCGCCGCTGACACCGGCCCACTACCCTCCTCCATCCCCACGGCTTCGGCAGCGCCGCCGCCGCCTCGCCGCCCGCCGGAGTCCACTGCCCATCGCCGGTCCTCCGCCGCCCACGGCCATCCCTCTAAGCCCCGAGGAAACCCCCCTCTTCCCCCTCCCCTAACCCCCCTCCTACCCTCCCCCCAACCCTAAACCCTAACCCGCCGGAGTTGGGGTGTCGCCGGCGGCGGAGAAGAAGGAGCCCGCCGGAGTTGGAGGAGAGAAGCCGATGCACGAATCTTGGTATGAATCCAATGGTCCAAAATCTGTAAGATTTCATCCCTCAATTTCATTCGAATGCCATATAGCAATCCCGAATAAATAATAAATAGATATCATACATAAATAAATAATAGATAGATAGATATAAAAAGGTAAAGTGCACAGACTATTTTTAATTCTAATGGTACCGACATTGCGCCAAAATCCTAAATGAAAATTGCAGAAAGGGCTAGATAGTTAAATATAAATTGATAGCTAAAATAGCTACTTTGGCCCAAAACAACCCAAGAAGTGCTTGCGAAACGCCTCCTTGAGGCTCTGCCGGGTGCCGCTCTTGCATGGCTCATCGTCATTGTCGACGCTGCATTTGCAGATCGTCATCAGGCCATCCAGGTCATCCGGCCCGAGCTCCGTCGACATCGTCGCCGCTGCCGCGGCCTCCTCGACGACGGCGACGTCGCAGTGGATGGCGAACTCGTCGTCGGTGTTGAACCACTGCCTCGCCAGGACGTCGTGGCGGATGAACGTGAAGCAGCGGTACTCCGCCTTCCCGGTGCCGTGGAACGACGTCGCGTAGCTCCTCACCTCGTTCGTCGGAGGCACGCACGGCTGCAGACTGACCATGCGGAACCGGACGTAGGCTCGGATGCCGCCGCCGGCGGCGGCGGTGCCGGGGTCGGCGGCGTGGAGCTTGAGGCACACGGTGGAGTAGCCGCTGCCCGAATATTTGCTCACGTTGAGGTGGAAGAAGAAGCTCCAGGTGTGGCCTGCGGCCTGGAACTTGGACGACTCGATGTCGTATTTGCTGCCGTGGTGAGATTTCTTGATCGCGTTGCGGACCTTGATCTTGAGAAGGTTGCAACCGGTGGCGGCCGCCGCCGTAGAGGTGGCCGTCGACGCGGTGACGACGTCCTTCGTCGGCGACGGAGACGGCGACGACGACATGGCAAGCTAGCTAGCAGCTACCTGGTGGTGGCGCTGGTGGTCGACGGCGAGATCGATCGGGGACGAAGAACTCGGTGCAGGGCTAACTTTGGTTAAATAGATTAGGAGAGGTAATTAACCACACGTTTGACGTACGTACGCGCGGCTATATGTCTCTATCCGTATAGTAGTTTGGTTCGGATCATGTAGTATAGAAGAAAAGCCAGTTAAATATAATTATATATCTCTCGTTCTAAAAAAACAATTATAAGTGTGTCATTATCAACTTCGAATTCGATAAAGCAGCTATTACTGGGATATATACGTACGGATCTAATATGCAACACAAGTTACTACAGCTATTAGGTCAGTTAATCTCTTCTCTATCTTTACTATTATAAAAATTAAAAATATTTTTCTGGCACTTTTGTATGTCGTCCGCGTATGAGTCGGTTTTAAAGTTTGTTCGCTGTTGAAAAAAAAAAATCCCCCGCCACCCCTCCCACCCTCACCTGCTGCCACCCCTCCCTTTCTGGCTGCGCCGCTGCCGTCACCGTTGCCTTCTACCCGACACCACTCTGCCATCACCTGCTATGGAAGGAGAGGGAAGGGAGGGGAACCAGATTTGGGAGGTAGGAGGGTCGCACCGTCGCCGCCATCGCTCCCTTCCTCTAACCGGATTTAGGGGCAGGAAGGGAGGGAGAGGTAGGGGAGCGCCGCCTATGCGCCGCCACCGCCACTCCCTCCAAGACGCCTCCACAGCCGCTTGCGGTGGCTGTCGCTCCCCCTCCTCCAGCCGAATCTAGGAGCTGGGAGGGAGGGAGGGGAGCACCGTCTCTGTCGCCTCCACGCTACTATCACCGCCGCCGTCCTCTGCTCCTCTGGTTTGCAGTGGGAGGGAGGGAGGGGAGCCGCCTGCTGAGAAGGGTGGTGGGTGAGGTGAGGGAGAGAGGAGAGCTAGGAGGGGAGAGAATTTGTGGAAATTATTGGGGCTTGGTAGGTGGCAATGTTTATGAGGTATAAGCTTTTCGTAGGTGGAACATCTTAAGGTCTTGCCTACGAAAATTGATTTTCACATGCATGGCATTAAGAGGTCTACCTTTGAAAATTAAGGATATTTTTTAGGCAGATCTCTTTTGACCATGCGATTTTCATAGGCGGGACTATGATTTATGGTATCTTTAGTTATTTTTACAAATGGTGATTTTATAGTTCGCCTGGAAAAATAAATCGTAACCTTAGGAAAATAATGTTTTTCTACTAGTGAGTGATACAGAAAACATTTGCAGACAGTCGGTAACTTTGACAAATTTTTTTGTAAACCGCCTGCAGCTAAAAGTCGGCTATTTATACAGATGGATTCTGTAATTGGCCATGAAAATGCAAAAATTAGCTATTTTTATACTAATGGATAATATATAATTCTACTTCTATGTGCGACAAAAATTATTTCACAGCTTGTATTGGAACACAAATGTCTAAAGTTGTCCCTGGGCAAACCTCGTCTGATAACTCATCCTCCGCGATTCGACAGTGTTGGCTCGGTGGTGGTGGTGGTGGTGGTGGTGGTCGACGGCGAGATCAATCGGGGACGAAGAACTCGATGCAGGGTTAACGTTGGTTAAATAGATTATAGGAGAGGTAATTAACCACACGTTTGACGTACGTAGGCGCGGCTATATGCCTATCCGTATTGCAGTTTGGTTCGCATCATCATGTATAGAAGAAAATTATTAAACCTAGTAATTATATTAGTAGTATATCTTATATATATTTATATATATATATATACCTAATTAAAAAATATGCAAGGTTTCCGTGAAAAAAAAATTCGTCCGTCTTTTTTTCTTTTTCTCCGTCGCCAAAAAAAGGGCGTGCGGAAAAAACCACTCGGACGAAAAAAAAACCCGATCGGACAAAAAAAGAAGGGAAAAACCGTAGAAAAAACCGCGTGCGAAAAAACCGATCGGACGAAAAACAGCGATCGAACCAAAAAAACCGTCCCAAAAAACCGTGTATTGGGCTTTTTTTTTCTTTCTTTCCGTCCTTTTTCACCCTTTTTCTTTTTTCCTTTTTTTTGTCCATTTCTTTTTGTCCGTCTTTTTTTCTGCTTTTTTCCATCTGTTTTTTTTACTTTTTTTCTGGGCCTTTTTTCTAGGTTTTTCATATGTTTTTTCTTCGTTGCTGTTCTTTTAGTTGCATTTTTTCGCACGCGGTAAGGATTTGTGCCATGTCTTTTTCGTCGCGTGGCCAAACACTAGCGTCGCCGCCACGTCGATCTACCTCCCCATGCGTTTTTCCCTCCTCCAATTGATTGCCAAAAATCAATTCCCCCTACCCCTCACCATTTTCCTTATGATTTTTCCTTTTAATTCCACTTTAATTCACTAAGTTCAATCTCCATTTAAAAATCACCTTTTTTATCCCGAGTTTTGTCGCTCCGATTTTAATAAAAATGGAAAGAGTGGAACGAGTGTATCAAAAACCCTCAACTAATTTTGGAAGATCGAGAAAGATTCGACTAGATTTGATGTGGAGGATTTGACCAGATGGGAGGATCGGGGACCTACAGCTCCACTTGACAAGCAAGGAATGAAATGAGTTTTTGTGCAAAACCAAATAGTAAAATGTATAGCAATCCAAAAATATTTTTACCCGTTGTAGCGCACGGGTATTTTTTCTAGGCTTTTATCAACTTCGATAAAGCAGTTGTTACTGGGATATACGTATGAAGCAGTTAATATGCAACACAAGTTACTACAGCTATTAGGTCAGTTAATTTTAGTTTGGTTCCGATCGGATGTAAACCGTTACAAACAGTTACGTTTAGAGACGGGACAATATCAAGTTGTTACGGTAGATAGGAATAGTTTTAATCTCTATCTCTATCTCTACTTATATTATCGTGCACTTTTGGTAATAAAGAAAAAATCATATAAGAAATCTGTTTAAAAAACTCGCATGCTAACTTGAGACGATCGGACTCTGAACTGTAGCTCATGATTTTCTAAAAAATATATATATCCAAGCAAACTCCCACAGTGAATTTCATCTTAACTAAACTATATAACAATAATAAGATTAAAATAGACTTCACCCGTTACAACGCACGGGCATTTTTACTAGTATAAATTTAATTTCTAAAATTAATTTATCATTTACCCTTATATAGTATATATATCCTAACTCAATTCAATTAAATCTAATATTTACAGTAATCCCTATATAATTCAACATCGCATAAGAGCACTAACAGTGATACCGAAAGCATTTCCACAGACAAATCAATAAAATTGAATCTTAATATTCACTTTAATATCTCTTATTCCTATATAATTCAACATGCTACAAGAGTAGTATTACTCATTACTAGAAAATAGATTGTTTCAAACAGGCAAAAAAGATTTATCCAGACGATCATCCACCCTGCCTGCACGTGAAGGCCTACAAAAATACATGATTTTTACAGGCGGACATTGGCTCTGCCAGCGAAAATCATTTTCGCATTCATCTTTGCTGGTGGTACCCAACTGTGAAAATATACTCCATAAACAAAAAAAAAAAGGCCCCTGCCACCCCACCAACCCCCACCCACCGTTGACTGCGCTCCCCTCCCCTCCCTTTCTACCCAGCGCTACTCTACCATTGCCTGCTGTGGAGGGAGAGGGAAGGGAAGGGAATCGAAACTGGGAGATACGAGGGCCGCTCTGCTGCCGCTTGCTGTGGCGACCGCGGCCACCCTCCCCCCTTTGGTCAGATCTGGGAGGGAGGGAGAGGGAGGGGAGGGGAGCACCGCCACCGTCGCTCCCTCCGCGCCGCCTCCACTGCTGCATGCGGTGGCTGCTGCCACCACCGCCCTCCCACGGCCGCTCCGGCCGAATCTGGGAGGGAAGGAGGGGACCAGGGGAGGGGAGCACCGCCACCGTCGCTCCCCTCCTCTAGCCAGATCTCGCCTGAACTACTAACACCACTTGAATTAAAAGATCAGAGGGTTACAAACAGGACATAGAAGGATAGGTCTGTTCCATCCATTTTCCTCGATCATAAACAATCACAAGCTACCACATGCATAGATTGGCCAAATAAAATTAATTACTCAAATAAATATGTTAAAAAGGGTGAGGAGGCAAACGATTTTAGCGCGAATTTTATATCCAGTGATCCTACATCTCTGTTGAGTAGCCCCAAAAGGATAGGTCTGTTCCATCCATTTTCCTCGCTATAGCAACGCCTTATTGCTCTGTGGGTTCAATCTTAATTCCTTCCCCTACGGAGGTGAAGCATTCACAAACTTATGGTGAGAGCTGTCTGTCTCGAATTATCTAGGAGGTTCTATTCGACCTGGGAGTTATAGCATTAGCCCCCTATATCTAGGACGACACTATCTCTATCCATAGTATCAATTTTTGGTGACTCTACAAAAGTCTCCCAATGTAACATTAACTACTTTTTCGAAAATAATGATGCAAACCTTTACACCATGGTACTGATATTTTGAAGGAAAATAAGTGTTACCTATAAAGAAATCGATAGGAGCAATTCCATTAATAAATGAAAGAAATGTAACTAAAGACATGAAGGATGGTTGAGATTAAACTCAAAAGAGATCCAATGACTAATGTTTTCTAGGTGATGTCTCAAACTCTCAATACAAATTAATCTTTATACATATTTCCATTTTACACCATGGTGTATCAAACTAAGTTTTACATGACATTGCTACGTCAAGATGCATCATCAAACTAGTAGAAATTTCCATAAATTCCACAAAATCTGAATGAAAGTACTTCATGAAAAATGGTCTAAATTCTTCACAAGATTTTCCTTCCAATCGTGCAACATGAAACTAGTTGTTTTCATATACCCAATGTAAATTGAAATCTATTAACTTATTAAAGGAATAGAAAAAGGAGCCTCCACGTTCGCTCTCATGGCCAAAAAATTCCCACATTAATCGGAGAAAAAAAAACAGAGTCCACATAGAAATAGTTGAAATTCGGAATTAAAAATAAGGAATATTGGAAGAGGAGACTAGTGTCCATATAGAAATACAATTTATAAATAACTGAAATTTAGAATTAAAAAATAAATAATATTAGAAGAAGAGTATAGAGTCCATATAGAAATACAATTAAGAAATAATAGAAATTCGGGATTAAAAATAAGGAATATTAGAACTAGATTATAGAGTCCATATTAAAAATACAATTAAGAAATAATAGAAATTTGGAATTAAAAATAAGGAATATTAGAGGTAGAGTATAGAGTTCGTATAAAAATACAATTAAGAAATAATAGAAATTCAGAAATAAAAATAAGGAATATTAGAAGTAGAGTATAGAGTCCATATAGGAATTTAAAACTAACTAAAATTCAGAGAAAAAAACATAATAAAATTAAAAGTAGAGTTTAGAGTCCGTATAAATGTCACGCCCAGAAATTCACTAGTAATTTCCGAACTAATTTGTGCATAAAATCCTCGTCCAGGAATCAGCCGAGGTACACAAACTGACAATTTAATATACAGATTCATCATAAAAATAACGTTACATACTTACAAAAGAAAAGAAAACAGCAGCGGAATTAACGATCTAGCGATAGCTTCAGCTCCACTCCCACAGGCAGCTCAACTGGGGTATAAGCCAAACGTCTTCTCCTTCTGGATCCTTTTTCTTCAACTGAGGTTGATTGATTATTGCAAGAATGAGCATATGACATACTCAACAAGCCACACAGCAAATATGCAAGTGCACAAGGATACCAAAAAATGGCATAATATAGGCTCATTTGCAAAAGCAGCATTTAGCAAACAATTGAGAATTGTAGAACAGTAAAGTAATTAATCATCAATTTTAATCAACACTGAACAGCACACCCATGCTGCTCAGGCCCAACCATCCTGAACAACCATACCCGGCTATACAGATCTATCTCCAAACCAGGAGCTAAACAAATTATTACCAATTATAGCATCAATAATTATTGTGAGAGGTGTGAGACTAATCACGAAAAACATTGCTCAACTCGCCCATAACCGCGGGCACGGCTATTCGAATAGTTTTACTCTGGCCAGAGGTGTACCACTGTACCCACAAGACACAGCCCCACAACATGTCACCATGCGCCTCGATACCACCACGGTACCTCGGAAAGGAGCTGTGACAGTACCCCTCGCACAACACAATCCACCACAGTGCACCGTTCCCGGATCATAGTCACCCCCTTATAAACAAGGCATAGACTCCCCAGCAACCCCCGTGGGCTTATCTCCGCCACTTCTCAGTCTGGTGCTCTGCAATGAACCATGCTATACGAAAGGTAAAGCCGTTGCCCATGCTGGCTTGTGGTTGGCACGGTTAATGTCTCACAACAGTAGTTCGCGAACCGGTTCTTAATTGTCATGAGCACGACCATCAAAACCATGTACTCACAACCCACCATTATCAAGTTTTAATTGGCAAATTAATTACTAAACCAATCATGATTAACCATCATGAGCTATCATTAAGCCATCATTAAATAATAGTGAATCATAAGTTATCCCAATAATGTGTTAAAGTTTCTAAGCATGGCTAAGCAATTATATCTAATATCTAGCTGAACCAATATATAAATCCAACTAGTCAAATTTTAACCCACGATAATCAAGAGATAGGGTGATCAAAGCAAAGTGGTCATAACAAAGGAATAGGTTCACACCACCCGGTGACATTTGAAAATAAATGCACAGTTGAAATAAATAGAGAATTTAAATATAGGATCAACATGCTCAAAGGAATTGTGTTCGGGATCTGTGTGACTTGCCTTACAATAACGGATCTTCAATTAATCTTCTTGAACACTTCTGACGCACTCGCGAACCTTCGAAACGACGGAAACGATAAGCTAACACGCAAAATGAGGAAAACACTAAGAAACTCCAAATAAACTGTACATATAAAGTAAACAAACATGTAGATCATAATTTTAGATGAATTATGAGACTTGGACGGCCTCATTCTGACTTCATATGAATTAAATATGAATTTTACAAGATTTAATCTAATTAAAGCCCATTTAAAAAGAATTAAATAAATTTAATTCAATTTATGGATAATTTTAATATGTAGATCTTTATTTTATACAACTTTAGAGACTTGAATCAACTAAATCCGAGCTAAGATGAATTAGTTATGAATTTTTAAAGATTAAATCGGATTAAATCATTTATATAAATTTTAATTGAATTATGACGCAATAATGAATTATTTTTGAAAAGGAAAAAGAGATTATTGCGTCAGCAAAGGCGGTCCACGGTAAACCGGGTGCACGGGACGGTCTAAGGAAACGAACGGCCGAGATCGATTCTATCCATAACGGGCGGCCGAGATCAAAACGGTCCACAGCGGGTTTACGGCAGACGGCAACGATGACGTCGGCAATGACGTCATCGCCGGCGGCGGCTCCGGCACCCCATGCTCGACGGCGAACGGCGGCGAGACGGCGCAAACGGAGGGCACCAACGGGTAGAGGGCGACGCGGCGAACTCACCGAGCTCTTGGACGACGACAAACGACGACGGATGACGACGGCGGCGAGGCTGAGGCGGCGGCAGTCTTCGGGTCGACGGTGACGGCGGTGCTCCGGCGTGCTACAGCGGCGGCGAAGCGGTGGACGAGGACAGCGACGACCTCGCGATCCCGATGGTGGCGACGGCGACCGACGACGGCGGCTGCAATGGCGGTGAGGCGTGGCTGAACCGACGGCAACGACGGCGACGGCTAGGGCTACGCGGAGGCGGCGCTAGACGCGACGGCGGGCTAAGGCAAAGGTGGCGGCGGATAGAGGAGGTCCCGGGGATGCTTTTATAGGGGCTAGAAGGCGGCGACGGAGGCCCACAGCGACCGGCGACGGGAAGGAAAGCTAGGGTTAGAGGAGAGAGAAGTCGATCCGAATCGAGCTCAAATCCGTCGGTTTCCAAACAAAATTGGCCGAAGTTCCAAAAGAGAAAAGGAAGAGGAGATCTCGAGGATCATTTCCCCTCAATCAATTCGGCCGGAGGAGGAAAGGGGTGGCCGGATTTGGAAGGGGCGGCGGCGGCTTCGCGCGGCTAGGGTTTCGACGGCGACGGCGCGACGAAGAAGACAGCCCTGACAGGCGGGCCCCACCTGTCAGCGGCACCGAGAGAGAGAGGAGGGAGGGCGCGGACTGGGCCGAATGGGCCGGACGCAAGCAGGCCGAGGAGAGGGAGAGAGAGAGAGACTTGGGCCGACTTTCGGCCCAAGGCCAAAAGAGGGATTAAAAACATTTTCTATTTAAATTATTCATTAAATGCATTTCCATTTTTTAAAAATACTTTCTTAGCTTAAATAAATCCCAGAAAAATCTAGGAATTATAGAATTAAGCAAAGTATTTAATAAAATTTTATCTGGCCCAATTTTATATTGGAATTTATTATTTCAAATTAAATCTTTTCTTCTAGGCTTTTAAAATCATTTCTAATAATTCCTTTTAAACAACAATTTATAATTTAAGGACTTTTAAACAAGAAAAGCACTTAACACTTATAATTAGATCATTAATGATGAAATAATTACTGAACTGTTCTTTGTATCATTTAAAAATTGAGCTCTGAAAAAATCCGAGAAAATTTCAGAGAGTATAATTAATCATGGAGAATTTAATAAAAATTAAATCCAACCATGCTTTATATTTAGGAAATTTTATAACTTCACTTATAAATTAAGGAACATTTAATATAAATTCTATTAATAATTTATTAGATAATTTATAAATCTTAAAACAAAAATCAGGCTGTGACAATAAAAATATAATTTACAAATATTTAAAATTAGGAATTTAAACAAAACATGGGAAGAAGAGTCTAAAGTCAATATAGGAATACAATTTAAAAGTATCTGAAATTCGAAATTAAAAATTAAAGAATATTGAAAGATGAGTTTGGAGTCCACATAGAAATACAATTAGAAATAATGAAAATTTCAGAATTAAAAATAAATAATATTGTAAGAAGAGACTAGAGTATATATAGAAATACAATTTACAGATAACAAAAATTCGGAATTAAAAAATATTGAAATACGAGTCTAGAGTCCATATAGGAATATAATTTACAAATAACTAACACGTATATAAAATACAATACGAATATTACACATTTGTAGTTTCGTAAAGTTAGTACAAAATTTAAAATTATGTTGTCATTTTAATATATTTGAATACATTAAGAAAACATATATGTAATTATATGAGAGAAAATATAATGATATTAGCCGAGTTTTGTACTAAACTAAGTGCAAGGTCACATGACGTAAAGTCTAATTTACTTTTGTCCATATCCCACGAAGCTTTGTAGCCAAATGACTTGATCGATTTGTATTGTAGAGTCAAAAGCAAAGGATTTGAATTCCGCAGAATCAATTCTTATTAGTATCATTCGGTTTGTAAAAATAAAAAGAAATTCTTCTTTCCTACACGTTATAGAGAGAACATAGGAAATGTTTCATTGACTCAAAACTCGTAGAAAATTCCTAAAGATTGAAGTGTTCATACATTTTTATTCCTCCATTTTTTTTCTATTCCTATTGTTTAAAATTTCTTCAAACCGAATAATCCCTTAGTCTTAGTTTGAACCAGCTGTTTGGCCTGGATTTTTGACGGTACGCGAAATAACTTGTTAATGTTTGACTAACGAGGGTAAAATGTACTACATATACATATACATATACATATACATATACATATACATATATATGTATATGTATATACATATATATATTAAATTTGTTTGGTGCTCCATGGTGCCCGGGCTCCATGATTCAAATTGAGTATATACTCAATTCAAATGAGTATGAAATTTTTTTAAATGTTTAGGTATTAACATTAACTACTTTACTAACTAGTTCAAAACTGAATTTAAACATGTTTTTATTAGAATTTAATTCTAGGTATATAGCATCCAAATATATAATTAGTTAGACATGTAAAATTGGATTGTGAAATAAATTTAAATTTGAGTTGTTTTGTTGCTAGGCATAGGTATGAATCGAATACTTATAACTAGGTATATACTCACAATTTGAAAATTTTAAAAAGTTTGAATGAATTTGTGCATTTCATACCATGGTGCCCAGGCACCATGGTGCCCCATATACATATATACATACATATATATGTGTGTGTGTGTGTATTGTGTTCGGTTATCTTGGATTTGGTGGCTTGGGGGAATTTGGGAGATGTAAATATGTAATTTGCAAATATTTGAATGTATTGTGGTTATGTTGATGGATGCATATGGACACTAGTACGGTAAACCCTATTAGTGCCGGTTGAGATCTGACAATATGTGCTGGTTTTCCGTCCAACACCAATTGGTCGGTACCTATTACTGGTACCGGTACCTATAGGAAAAATAGAACCAGCACCTTTATGTCTGCACGAGCCAAAAAAAAGACCCGGCTCGAATCAAGCCGAATCCAGAATCCCTTCACATCCTCAGATTCGGAGAAATATCAAAATCGAAAACCTCACATCCTCACATCCAAAATCAAAATCCTAATCACACATCAATAGCAACAACAATGCATGGAGAAGTTCCCGATTTCACCCAAGAATATCAGGAACTCCATGAGCATCAAGAACTCAAGAACATGAGCATCATCAAGGCACATCAACACAAACACGTTGACCCGCCATCGCCCGCAGCCGCCTCCCCTCCCGCCACCGCCGCACGCCGCTGCTGCCTCCCCTCCTGCCGCCGCATGCCGGGCAACCGGATCTAGCAGAGGGGAGGTCGTGGCCGCCGCTGCTATCTCCATCGGCCAGCCACAGGAGCATATGGTCGATGGCTACCGCAGTGGCCTCTGCAGTGGCCGACCCCGTGGCCGCCGCTGCCGCCTCCGCCGGCTAGCCGCGCGAGCCCGTGGTCGGCGGCTGCCACCGTGGTTGCCGCTTCCACCTCCGCCGCGGGAGCCCGCCGCCTCCCCTCCCGCCTGATCTGGCATAGGGGAGGGCGTGGCTACCGCTGTTGCCTCCGCTGGCCAGCCGCTGACCGCGGGCAGGCACTGTGAGGCGGCGGGAGAAAAGGGAGGGAGAAGAGGATAGCGAGAGAGAGAGAGGGAGCCGAGGAAGAGAGACGCGATAGATCGAGAGGGGAGGGATAGATAAGGACACGGTGGGTGCGGTGCGTGGATGGGCTCGGCTCAAAGCTATAAGTGCCGGTTCTTAAAAACAACCGGTTCTTATAATATATTATAGGTATCGGTTCATTAATTAACCGGTACCTTAATATATTATAGGGGGCAGTTCTAGCATCTTTAAAGGTGCTGGTTCTACATTTTTCCATCGTAGAGAGGTGGGAAAAGCTCTATAGGTGCCGGTTTTATATGAACCGGCACTTATGAGTCGGTCTCTATGAGGGTTTTTGTAGTAGTGGGAATTAATTTGAATTTTCTGTGGTTGTATGATTTATATGTGAATTTGGTAGGTTCTGCCCTTTCTTTTTTAATGTTGTCATATAGGTCTTGGTTTTTAATACATACTGGGACCTAAAGTTATTGACACGTGTCTAGGCCGGTCAACAATCGGCACATATATACAATTATTGGTGCTAGATGTTATAAAGCATCTGCATCTATATAGACAGCCACGTAGCAATTGGTTGTAGAACCAACACCCATAATACTATATAAGTGCCGAATTTATCCAAAAATCGATATCAATATGTTTTATAGGTGTCAGTTCTACAACTGACACTAATAACCGAAGTCATTAGTTCTGCCTGTTGGGTACTGGTTGGGACATTCGCTATCTATGGTTGATTCCCAACTGGTGTCAATCATCTTTTTTTAGTAGTGTATGTTGTCTTGTATCCCAAGACTCGACTGAATATACCATCCATAGATTAGGATATAGAAGTCCTATTCGGCTATGTTTTCCGCTTTGTAAAATTGCCCTTCTAATCTATATAAGGTAGACACGGAGCTCCCTAAAGAACATCAAATATCAATAGAACAATGCAATCTAGCGAATCCAATCTACCAAACAAGAGTTAGCTAATGTAAAATTCAGGTTAGCACGTCCAACGGAATGTTTTTGAAATTAGGAGCTTTATTAATTCCAGTGAGCTTCTTGCACATCAACATGATGTATATTGGACGAAAGGATATGCATTCATAAATGTGTGAGAATGAAGATATACTCTCATTTATTGAAACATCCACCCTCTGATAATTATGAGCATGTCTCATTAATGAGTCGAAACCAATGAGTACTTATTACCTTATTTTAATCCAACATATTAATTGAATGAGTATTTTCTTCTAAAAAAATGAGCTGCGATGATTAATTCCAGGAAGCCTCATACATGGATATACTCGACATAAATAGACATCTCAAGCCAAGAATGGATATCCTAAATAATGCAGATTAACATATAAATTGTGCTAGCTATATAGATCTACAACTTGTCATAAATTGTAGCACCTTGATGATATTATTGCCCAGCCCACATTTATAGGAGCATCCATCTATCACTACATATCTGCTTCATTATTAATTTCATCTGACTGAGTTTCACATATATATATATAGAGAGAGAGAGAGATCTGGTTACTTATGTCCTTCATCACCTCAGTCTATCACCATCTGATAGATTTGCAGCGTTAAAGATGTTGTCCATGAAAGGTGTCATTCTCCTCCTACTAGTGTGTGCAGTAATTTCTCTCCACCCAGTGATTGGTAAGAACCCAATATGTACCCATGCAAACATGTTAGAGATCGTGAGGAAATGCGAGAAGTTCATCAGGGTGCAGCGTCCAGTTCCCACATTTTTGTGTACCCCAAACAGTCCCTGTTGCGAGGCGGTGAGGAAGGTGCGGGACAGGGACATGCACTGTGTGTATTTCCTAATTGGATTGGACAAGCAGAGGGTGAAGCTGTACAGTGAACGAATGATCCTGCGTCTCAGTGATCTCTGCGCGCCGGTGCGATCTCGTCCGCCTCCTCCTCCTCATCGCCAGGTAAAAAAGTCATCAAATTGCTCATAACCTTTGGTATATGAGTACTCTACTCTCTCTGGTGCTCTGGTGAGTGCTGATAACCTACTACAGTAGAAATTAATCATGTTATTTTTTCTGTCAGGTTCTGGTGTGATTGGTCGAAGCCTATCCTGGCTAATGGAGTTTGAAGCTAGAGGATGGACTAATAATATTAAAATTGATCAGCCTGGCATTGTGATATCCATCTTTTCATAAATAAAAGTGTGTGATTAAGATTTCTAGTGCCAAATTATCCATCTATCTATCTATCTTACTAATTTGTTATATTATTAAGACAACTTGAAAAAAGAAATAGCACAATCGTTGTGGAGGCTAGAAATTCTAACATTAATCGAATGAAAAATTAAAATCTAAACAGTTAGATCATAGTACACCAAACTATAACGTGTGGATTGATAGTAACGGTTGTATGCATCACATAGAAAAAAATGTTCTATCTTAAATCTTATCCTACTTTGGATATCTATTGTATACAAAATACAATTATATATAGAAAAAAAAAAGGCAAGAGCGGTACAACAAATCCAATTAACTACCCCGTGCAACATTGCGTGGGAAAATCCCATAGTTATATTATTAAGATAATTCAAAAGAAACACACCATGTTCATTACATAGGTCTAGGTATTACCATATTAATAAGAGAAAAGAAGAAAACGCTGCATCGTCAGATCATGATAGATTCATTATAACAGTTTGAGATTGCTCGGCTGGTCGGACATCTCTATCTATCTATCTATCTAGCTATCTATCTATACCTATAGTATTTTTATGACGAGTTCCAACATTAATTAGAAAGATCTAAGAGTTTATTTTTTGACATAGAAAGATCTAACCGGTGCTTAACTAGATCGATTTATCTTAACCATCCAGCTGGTGTACTAGCTATAATTATGGGCTTTTTCAGGCCATCTAATCTGTTTCTCACAGCCTCACCGTGTACATTTTTTCCCCTTACCGATCCAATCTGTATCGAGGTAAACCTTAAGTACCTATCACAGGCTATATTGTTTGGTCAAAAAATTGTCAGTGTATATCGGCATTCGCCCTAGGAGAAACACCAAGTAGCTGATCTCAGGCTATATCGGCATTCGGCCGAGGATCGGCAATCAGCTGAGGGGTAACGCTTATCATCAGACCAATGTTGCCAACTAAACCGTCGAGGTCAGCAGTAGTAGATATAAGTCTATACAATGTACGGCTCCCTTTCTTCTGTTCGGCACAACAATGAACATATGCGGAACACGAGGACACGTGGGAGGATGGAAATGCCAATGGAGATTCGGTACGAACTTCTTTTTCATAATGTATCCTCATCTTAACCTAGAGTGACCTGCATTGAACTACTACTACTACAAAAACAAATATATACGTCGGCACTATAGGTGTCGGAAATGCTAAAAGAGAAACCTATAGTGCTTTTCCCGTCTAAAATACGCATCCACAGGACGCCATCACTAAATCAGTGGTATTATCATCACAACTATCACCATCAACAGAATCCATGTGATCAACATCCGACCGATCTTCTTTGTCATCGAGATCCACTTTTTGCTCGCCATGATTGATCCATATCGTGTAACTATTGGTATTAATTACGAACATGAAATAATCTGCAAGTGCACAGATACCGTTGTAGCTTTTACTCAAGAGTATTTTAGGGTACTGTATCCACAGGGAACGTGTATGTATAATCTAAAAACATGATTCTTATAAGGATAATAACTAAATGGTAGGCTTGGGATAGAGATCACTCCTATGGGTTAGTTGCCTTAATTATGTTAAGATAAAACTCTATCAATTACTTCGGGCACCGGCTTAACCCTGGTCTACCGACGAGACTCTAGCCTACAGCTCTATGATGTATCCGAACATGGAGGATTACGAATGACAGACAGGGCTGTCATCACCTGCCGCCTTCCTCTACAACACACGACTAACAAAGGTAACATCCAACATAGACTTCGCGTCTATGCTATTGATTACTACCCTAATATCGATGTCACACTAGAAGATTAAGATACAATACCTAAGCAGAGTGATGACTCGCAACGATGAGAATATATCTTACTTAATACGAAAAGTAAATACTAAAGGAGATCACGAATACTTACTTATAAAAGAAGCATCTATCAAGATACAAAATAGAAGAGAGTGCCGACATCTTTGGTACTCCTCCGGAACTCCCCTGGAAGAATGCCGACATTTCTGTCACTCCTCCGAAACTCCTGAAGTCTGACATTTGGGGTACTCTTTTCGGAGCTTCCGCTTACTCTCTTCATATATTCTAACTCTACTAGAGAGTAGTCTAAATGTGTGAGTTGTATTCCACTTGTTGTGTGTTGTGAGTGAAAGCTTTTCCTCCTTTTATAGCTCCCAATGACAGTGGCTTAAATTGTTAACCACCGACGAAACCACCATAACCGTCATTGGGAAGGCATGTGGAAGCGATAGGTGAAAGATGGGGGCGATCAATCGCTGTGGTGGTTCCGCTGAACCACTTTCGCCACCTGTCTCCCCTGTTATCACCCGAGTCATTGTCCTGTGGGCCCTCATGATGGTGCATGCGGGTTGACCTCAAATATATCGGTTTTGCTATGGTTTGTGTGCCCTCCAATTCATCTACACGTGGGTTGACCTCAAATATATCGATTTTGCTACGGTTTCTTTGCATGGTGGGTGGTTTTAGTCCATAAACAAATATTCACCATGTTTTGGAAATGGTTAATAATAACCACTACCTCAAAGTTTGGTATTTTATTTTACATTCTTTCATTCGCTTTTATGCAGGATTTGACGGTCGGATTTGGTACTTAAGGACTGTCAACAGTAACCCATCATAAATCCACGCATCACCAAGTGGCCAATTACTCTCATATTGTCTACCCATACTTTTTCATTCTTACAGTCAGCACATGCATAACATATCTTTGTTGTATTATTGCTGTAAGCGTGCGCCTTGGCAATATCAATAAATTTAGATACTTGATCGTATATAACGGCAAATACCTCGACATATGATACATCATTTGTTTGTAACTCTGGAAATATTTCATTTGAAATTATATTTAAAAAGTAAATTACAAACAAATTAAACTTTGCTCGCTATGGGAAAGAGAAATATAAATAATTAGGGGATGATGATCTAAAAATTTAACATAGATATATTTTTTCTACAATGTGGGAAGTGTGGACAATATATATTTCTCTCTCTCTCTCTCTCTCTCTCTCTCTCTCTCTCCTCTAGATCTATATCTAGGTGATTGGAAAAGTTGCAATATACATATATTTTGGCTAATGAAAGCATCACATTTAAGAACAAGGGATGAGAGGACAACATGCCATCAAGGTGTATACATAGATCCACCACAATCATAGCTGAAAAAAAATTGTATGCACATGGTGCTTTCACTACTATTAAGGCCTAAAAATAAAAAAAAATCGTAAGAAGAGAGGGAATGCATGGATCTAATAACTGTAGAAAAATCCACCGAAGAAATATTGTATGAACTGTGTACGGTTCGGGGAGGAAGAAGATTATATAGAGCCATCTTCCCAAGCAGATAACTTAAGGTGCCGCCTTACATCTTCGTATGTGAAGCCTTAAGAGGCCTGCCTTGGAAAATGTAGTATCACAGGTGAGACGCCTTAAGTGCTCCACCTGCGCTAGATGTATATATCTTCCTAGGCGGCGCATTATGTCATCTACCTAAGAAGATTGGTCTTCGCAGATGGATGGCCATCTTGCCCTCCCCCCCCCCCCCCCCCCCCCCCCCCCCGCACATTCTACAGGAGGACCGATGGTGGCAAAAATATACCCATTTGAAAAGATAGGTGCACCTTGTCTGCAAAAATTATTTTCCCAGTAATGTCGATTTGAGCAAATTTTTCAGCAATCCAGTTGAGCACATTATGTTAGGCTGTGTTTAGTTCAGTGCAAAGTTTGGATTTTGATTGAAATTGAAGATGATGTGACTGAAAAGTTGTATGTGTATGACAGGTTGATGTGATAGAAAAGGACTGAAGTTTGGATCCAAACTTTGAATTTATTTTGCCTAACTTCTGATTTAACATCTGGCGTACAGTACAACCATGAACAGTAGAAGATTAAATCCAGTTGACAACGAAAGCTTAGCTAGCACTACTTTCAGCGAAGCACACATACCACACATAAAGCATCGATCATATCCATATCCCTCCATCGATCACAGGCTCACAGCTCGTCTTTAACCACTCTGTCACTTGCAGCAGCATCGTGTGCTCCTGATTTGATAGGGTAAGACGCCTCCATTGCGATGCCGCACAGCCCATTCGAGTCTGACGACACACCACGCTGCATTCTGATGTACCCTCTCTCGCCCCAATCCTCGCCCCACGAGTTCTTGACGATCCAGTACTTGGTGCCGTCTCGAGTTATACCGTAACCGACGGCGGCAACACCATGGTCGAGATCCGTGCCGCATTCTCCGGTGAAGACACCCTAGTTTGATTATTCCCAAGTGGTATTAGTATCTTTGAGTATAATTAGACACACGCACACTGAATATGTGTAGATCATGTGTTGAACTGTTGATTAATTTCAGACATTGTGTAGGTTGTTGGTCATGTTGTTAATTACCTCCGAATAGAACTGGAAATCTTGGCCGCTAGCCTCTATTGCAACAGCCACAGGCTGGTTTGCGACTGCTTTCTGTAGAGCCGACTCGTCATTGGCAGGAACGTCCTCGTAGCCATCAATCGTTACATCGTGAGAGCTTGCCTGCAACATAAACACCAGATGGCAAATTTTCAGTTTGTATTCAGACTAACTTCATTTTAGTCCTAAAACAAGTGTTTATTAACCATGCATGTTTCTTTACTCGGAGCAGATCTTTTTCATGATAAACATTTATGTTTCCTCCGAAGGCTTTGCGCAAATTAAGTTATTTTTTCTTCAAATTCAACATTGATTTTTTTAGTATAGTTAACATAAATATAAATTTTCATGAGATTTCACCACGCAATTACCTTTGCCTTGTTACACCTCCCCTGCTCCGCTCTGTATGGGTAGTTGGACTCGGTGGTGATCCCTCCGTTCCTCTTGATGAACTGGAACGCATAGTCCATGAGCCCGCCGTCGCAGCCCTGGTTATCACCGGTGTCGCAGTCCACCAGCTCCTGCTCCGACAGCGTCACCAGCCTCCCCGTCTTGATCTTGTTCACGCCCTCCACCGCCGCCACCGCCGAGAACGCCCAGCAGCTCCCTTAAAATCACACCAATAAGAGCCGAGCGACTAGCACACATGTGCACGAAGTAAATGGGACATTTAAATTTTTACCACTTTTGAGATGTGACCATTAAGGACTTGCCACTCGTTGTATATGATATGTGACCCTCATGTGTCTATGACATGTGGGTTTAGTGGCAAATCCTTTATCGCCACTCGTAAGAGTAGCAAATAGTTAATTATTTCCGAAGTAAATATAAGATCTTTTGCCATAAACTATATGCTTAATTATATGGATAGATAAAATATTCTGACAAAAAAGTGTAGCCAACAGTAAAAAAACCATTTTGAAAAAAAATCGTATTTTGACTTATGCAAGAAATTATTTAAAAATCTAACTGAATTTAAATATATTTTGAGTTTTTGACTAAATTTAAGAATAATTAGAAAAAAAATCTAAAAATTTCGTGTTGACAGGGATTCCAAAATTTTGGACACCGAAATTTTAAATCCTATTAGAAAATAATGTGCCGTAATAATCTAATGATTTTGCATGATTTGTACTATATCTATCCATATGTTTTTTACTGCATTTGGCTTTTTCCATAGAAATGTTATATGCTTTTTAGAACGAGAAGAAATGTTGCACGCTTTTTTACCGCATTGGCCTTGATCCTTGATGCCGGTGACGGCGCCGCGCTCGCGCCAGTCGACCGCCGGCGGCAGGTTGTCCTCGTCCTCTCCGCCGTACCGGAAGGAGGCCCCCTCGCCGCCGCGGCCGCCGCTCAGGCTGCGGTGGTGGCGCGCCCTGGAGCCCGCGTAGGTGCGCCGGAACTCATCCGTCGTCATGTCGGCGAACTTGTTCAGCGCCAGCCTGAACGGCCGGCCGCCCCTCCTGTTCGCCTCGTGGATGTACCTCGCGTTCTCCACGAACACGTTGAACCGCCGGCGAGCCTCGACGTAGTCGTTGCCAACGCCTCCTGATGCCGCCGGCCGCGACACGGTGTACCGGCTCCGCCACCGCTCGTACAGCGCCCGCAGGCTCTCCTCCGACGAGAGATCGCTCTCCGTGAACGGGATGGCCCTCGCCGGCGCCGCCGCCGCTGCCAACGCCACCACCGCCGCCGCGACCAGGCAGACGCACCTCAGCATTTCGTGCGGTTTTCACCTAAAAACCAAGCTAGCTATAGCTTCACTAGACTTTGTTCAGTTCAGTGAGCTGAAACGAACCGGAGCTTGAGCGATATATATAGGCGTAGATATGAATCATATGATAGAGTTGTAGCGTGAGGCGGCAAGCGCCATTGGAGCAGTGAAGAGGAAGCTGATGAGCATGTGGAGAGGAGAGGTCAGAGATAGATGGCGGGAGAGGTGGGAGATGGCGGTAAGGAAGAAACAAACTTTTTGGAGGTTGGCGATCATGATCATATGCATGGTCGGACAAGTTTGGGGGAGAAGGAAAAAAGGGGGAGGAATTAAAGCGGAGGCCACCTTGTGCATGTTACATGATTGGTTGGTTTTCTTGCTGGGGGGATTGATCAGATCATGCATGGCGGATTGATCAGATCGGAGTACTTGTTGCGGTTAAGGTCCTGTATAGTTCCCACGTAAAAGCTTTTCACCTGTCATCTTGAATATTTGGATACATGCATGGAGTATTAAATATAAAAAAAACTAATTACACAGATTGCGTGTAAATTACGAGACTGATCTTTTAAACTTAATTGCTCCATGATTTGACAGTATGGTGCTACAGTAACTATTTGCTAATGACGGATTAATTAGACTTAATAAAATCGTCTCGCAGTTTACAGACGGATTCTATAATTTGTTTTGTTATTAATTAGTCTACGTTTAATACTTTAAATATGTGTCTGTATATCCGACGCCAAAACTTTTCACCCTGAGGGCCTAAATTAATTGATGATCTAGTTGATCGGTTTCAGAATGTGACATAATTATCGTCCCTTGCTGGTAAATACTATCTCCGGGCTAATAATACTTGTCGTTTTATAAAAATGTGAGGTTAAACTTTAGAATCTTTGAATATGAATCATTTTTAAAATATTTGTCTTTCAAATATGGTGACTACATGTATACATGTATAGATTAGTCTTTAAAAATACTTTAATAAAATCATATATTTGTTAACACTTTATACATATTATAATGAAAAATAATGGTCAAAATTATTTTTTGGAGACCGTGCCCTTGTCCAAAACGACAAGTATTATCAATTCGGAGGGATTAATTGATTTGTCGTGTCTGTTTTACTCACATTAATTTTTTCAGTTTGGAAAGATGGGATAAACATGTACGGCAATGCATTTATGAGTGTGGTGCTCCCGCTGGCCGTTTTTTGTAAAGGGCCTTTTAGTACCTGCGGCCGGCGCAACAGCATATCTGAATTTTCGAAACTTCAATTGTTGTACATATAAGTAGGGGACTATATTATATCTTTACATCTATCGATAGTTTTTCTTCTAATAATTTGCTAAGTATAAATAATTGTAATATAATTACATTTTAACTCGTAATTGTAATATAACTCAATTGTATGTAATTGTTATAAACCCTGTGGTAGCACGTGCTGCTCTAGTGAAGAGTGGTCACAGGTAGGGATGAAACTGGTTCGGATAGTTTCCGTCCGTCCGGACCAATTTTCGAATTCGAAAAAATTCGGTCGAAACTATCCGGAATTTCTCAGATTCGGAAACGAATTCTAATTTTTTTTCTCGGATACGAAAATGAATACAGTAAGGGTGGTATCCGACAGAATCAGAAATCGGTCGGAAACTATCCGGGATTTTTCATCAGATATCCGGAGATATTTTTCAGCAAAAAAAAAAACAAAAAAACCCCGAAACCCTAGTCGGCCGCGCTAGCTTCGCGCCACCCACCGCCGGCCGCCGCGTGGCCAGCGCCAGATCCGCGCCGCTGCGGCTGCCCACCGTCGGCCGTCGCAGGGCGGAGGGCCGAACACCTCCTAGGGCGTTGGATCCGGCCCCTCCCAAGGGCGGCGCCGCCGGATCCGCCGCCCTCGCCGTCTGCCACTGCCGCCCATCTGACGCCATCGCCGCCCACCGAAGCCGTCACCGCAGCCGCTCCCTAGGTCGCGGCAGTCGACCCCGCTGCCGCCGCCCGCCGCGCGAGCCCGCCCGCCACCGCCGCCGTCCGTCGCCGCCCGCCGCGCGGCGCGCCGTTCTCGGTCGGCCGCCGCCCGCCCCGCCCTGTGCCCTGTGGATGAGAGGAAGTGAGAGAGAGAGAGTAGAAAGTGTGTGTGAGAGAGAGGAGAGGAAGAGTCAAAGAGAAGATAAGGTTGGGGTGAAAAAAATGGTGGATTTATTTTCAATGTAAAAATCGATTTTTTTTTACATGTGGCTCTTTAAAACGAATTTAAAGGCACTAAATCAACTTATATGAAAAAAGTTGTCAAAAACAAAGTTGTATAACTTATTGAGATCTATCATTTTTATTTTGGTCATTTCTCCATCCGAGTTTGATTAAACTATATAAAATTTGAATTTAAAAATATAAGAAATTCAAATAATTTTCCGGGTAGTATGATTTGAAATGAAAAAATTGTCAATAACAAAGTTGTATAACGCATCAACATCTACAATTTTTGTTTTGGTCATTTTTCTATATGATTTTGTTTGAACCGTTTGAATTCGAATTTCAAAATATGACAACTTCAAACAATATTTTGAAATACTAAATGATTTCAACTGAAAAAGTCATCAACAACAAAGTTGTATAACTCATCAAGATCTATAACTTTTATTTTGGTCGTTTCTTTATCCGATAAAGTAATAGTAACATTGTTCATAAAATTTACATCTATCTCATTTGGTTCTATAAATTATAAAAGAGAGATATACAAAGGATATAAACTCTGTAAACAATGTTACTATCACTTTATCGGACGAAGAAATAAACAAAATAAAAGTTGTATGTCTTGATGAGCTCTATAACTTTTATGTTCATGACTTTTTCAGCTGAAATTAATTACAGCTTCAAAATATTATTTGAAGTTTTGAAATTTAAATTTTTAATTGATAAAACAAAGTCACAAGAGAAAAAAGGCCAAAATAATAGCAGTAGGAACATAATAACATGATAGAGCATGATTTTAGAAACATTTAGGAAAAAGAATCATCCAATTTAGAGTTCATATGAGTGAGATAAATTAGTTTCAATTTTTCAAATTTTATGTTTGCATACGGCTTCTTAAGGCACCCGTGTGGAAAAATTGATTTTTCCATGCGGGTCGTTAAGTGGTCCACATACAAACAAATGAAAAAATTCAATTCTGAAAAATAACCACTCAAATCTTTAAAAACTTTCAATTGAAATGTTCAACCCAAAATTTAAAATATTCAACCAATTTTCAAAAATTTCAATGTGCCTACAAAAATTTCAGTGATACGCATTAATTTATTTGTTTCATGATAATATAAATTTGTATGGAAAGTAAACATGACATTTTCTATCTCCTCCTTGCCTTATAAATAGAGATAAAATTTGAAAATACTGATGTTTTGTTTCTGAAAACTAATAGCTACATCTTTTTCTCGTTTTAAGAAACTTATTTTGAGGGGTCTTGATATTTTGATAATTATTCGTTACCGTATTCGTTTCGATTCGTATTCGCTCCGTATCTGTATTCAATAATATTCGATTCTGTTTTCGTATCGGGTTTCCGATTCCGATTTCGATTCCGAGAAAAAAATATAAAAACGAATATGATAGAGCTAGTTTTCAACCGTATTCGATCCGTTTTCATCCCTAGTCACATGATTGAATCGTCTAGTTACAATCTACCCTATATCTACCCTATATGCTTTTACTCATTCATCATGTGACACATCCAACGACTGAAAATCATCCAATCCGATGCCTCAGATTACCCCACGTCTCCCCTTCCTCCCCTCCCGTCCCCGCACCCATCCCCTCACGCGGTCACGCCCGAAATCACGCCGCATCCACCCTCCTTTGTCTGAGTCCCTTTGTCTCGCTCTTCCTTCCTCTCTCTCTCGCACTCACCCGACGACGCCAACGCCGACGCGGCGACGCCCCACCCGTGCGCCATTGATCCCCCGTCCACCGCTGCTCGATTTCTCTCCTCTCCCGCGCCGCCCCTCCGTCGTCGTTGGATCGTCATGCCGCCTGCCGCTTGCTCATGGAGATGGCGATGACCATCGAAGGTGAGGGTCCCTCGAAGTGTCTCCCCTCTAAGATTTACTCGATTGTTCTGGTTCCGTGCTGTTCTGATTTCTGCGTCGTTTGGGCTCCGATTCGAGTCTTGCGGTGCGGGGATTGGGCGGCTAGGGCTCCGGTTCGAGTGGTGTTACGATTGGCTGGTGCTTGTTTACAAATTAGGGCGTTGAGTTCCCAATTGATCGTGCAAGATTTGTTGTAATGCTTGCGGCAATTCAGCAGTGGTCAAGTTAACTTTGCCAGATTAGTCTTGGCATTCTGTGAACACGATTTGCCCAAAAGCGTATCTGTTAATCTCACTCCAAAGGAGAAGGAGAGAGAGAGATAGAGAATAATCAAAGTGTCGGGTCTTATGTTTTTGCCAGTATTTTTTAATGGTGATTGCATTGATGCAGTCTGCCATTGTTTCCCTGGATTTTCTGGCACAACTGTAGCAGAAGTGAGTTCTATGTCTCTATGCTATCCATTCGTTTATCTAACTATTCTTCGCCATCTATTAAGCTTTTCAGCACAGGTTCTCCAATCTTGTATTTGAAATTAAAGGATTTTTGTATGAGCCAGAACCCTTTTATGAATACCTAGATGCTAGAGAATAGAGATACATCTGTCTTAACTGATTGGGAGTTTTGCAGCATTTTATTGGGAGTTTATTTGTATCTTGTTTTTTGCTCTGGTTTTTAGGATTCAAGCCCAGCCAATTCCAAGGGGTATAAACAGAAGACCTTGAAGGAACAGAAAGAATCACCTTGCCTGTGCCTAATTTTTCCAAATTAAAAGGTAAGCACATATCGAATGATTAATTCTTGTTTTCAAGGAAGTTTGACCATCTTAATCGGGAATGTATAGCTCTCATAGCATTATGTATATTACTATGGACCTGAAACAATACACTGTTGTGTGGATGTAATATGCCCGCTTGTCAACTTGTATGAAGCTGTATTTTAGATGTTTTATTTACTTTAGAAAATCTTGATAAGCAGTATTGCGTGCATAACAATGTTATTACAAGATATTCAGAATTTTAATGCACTGTATTGTGTGCATAACTTATGCCATATAGCACCCTAATTTTATCGGCAAGATCAGAGGATAACATATTAAGAGGAGATGGGTGAAGTGATTCCACACTAATTAACAGAGTGGTATTGTATAAAAACCAAATAATAATCAGTTACTAAAAAAGAGTCTTTAGCTCTTTGCTGTGCAGCTCTCATTTACTGAAAAGAAGCTGCTGGTGTGTCTCTTGACCATTGTGATTTATTTAATCATAATATGGAGAACTAGCTTCTCTATGTGCCGTAGCTCAAGTAGTATTTTAGGTCTAAATATGGTTATTTACCATTATTTCTAGGGTGTAATTTGTTTTTTATAGTAAACCACTTGAAGCTATTGATCCATACCTCAAATTAATTTTCTGTTGAAATTGTGTGCTATTATATATAGGGTAATTCAGAACTAACTGAAAGAAAGGTATCATGTGTTTAATTGAACTATCCATAGAAATTGAGTAGCTCAATTAATTTTCTTCACTTTCTTTTAAATTGTAGTGTCTGATTTTTGACGTATTAGAATTGCATGCATATAAAGCCTTTTCTAATTATATTTGTTCAAAACAATTTCAGCCAGCTTGACAACAATAATTTCTCAGGAACCTCAATTCCTTCATCTTATGGCAATAGCACCACACTTCTGAAATTGTAAGTACTTCTTACCGCTGTCTGCAATTCCACCTCTTAGTGTAGTGCTGAAATGAATTTTCACGTCAATAGTGGAAGGTTTTCACATTGTCCGGTAACTTAAAGAGGATGTCGGTTATTTCATCTTATGGTGATATCACCATACTTCTGAAAGTACGCTTTACATCTGCCTGCAATTCCACATTCTGAGCTAAGTGCTGAAATGAATTTTGATTTCAACATCGGAAAATTACACATTGTCTGGTAACATGAAGATTTTTTTTAGGTAATCGTTTGACTAACATCAGTTCACCTGGCTCATTCATAACCAAACATGTTTGCAGCAGCAAACCTGTATGAATGTGCACATTATGGCAGTACGTTGCTACGGGATAGAATCCATGTGAAATAACAGACCATGGTAACTTTGAGGAATTCAGAACATATAGATGTACTAATGCAGTGAGGCTTCTCAGAAAGAAAGAAGATTCTTATTATTACTATTGATGTATCCCCCCCCTTCTCTCTCTTTTTCTCTCTCCTTAGCTCATAGACATCGAAGGCAATGTATTTACTCGTTGTTAATTGGAAGCTCTGTTGTAAGGTAGAGCCCGGGTCATTACGAGGTAAAGAGTATTAACTTTAAAAGCTCTATAGAAATTGTAGCAAGCTAGAGATTATTAACTAGAGAAGCTTTATGGAAATTGTAGGAATCTAGGGTTGTGGAAATTAAACTAAAGAGTTTGATTTGAAGTTGAAAGACTTCTAAAAGATAATAATGGTATTGCTTATATTCCGAGACTATCTAATGCTCTGTTTCGGTTAATGATTTATCATTTTTATGTTTTGTGCGCTATTAGTTTTCATTGCAGCAGAATAACAAGACTGATCCCCTTTTCTGGAAATAGGGTATGTGCTGCAGACAACACCTCTGGTACTTTCAAGTTATTTCACTAGAAATTATCCAGTAGGATAGTAATAAATGTCACATTCTATTCTGTTTAAACAATATAGTACCTCAAAAAGTACATTATCCAGTATAAGAATCCTAATTTTCCTTGTGATGTCAACTGTCTCCAGGTATTTGGTTATAGTAGGATGAGTTTGTCGAAAAAGGCAAAAATCTTGCATCCGTTGAATGATCATTTAAAATACTTGCAAACAGTTGACAGCATAAGAAAAATTCAACAGATAGCCAAATACACTGAAGAATGCAAGATCTACAAAAATTAGGATTCATATACCTCTACCAAATACTATAATTTTCCTTATGATGTCAACTGTAACAATTTTTTGGCTATAGTTGAAGAATGATGCGTTGTCCTGTATGGGAATCTTGCGATTACTTGTAGATCATATAAAATGATTTGAAATTTTCGTAGAGGTTTTTGAGCTGTAACACTGAAGAACAGTACATAACTCATAGTGCCGACTTCATTCTTTCCCATGTTATAATCCCTTTTTTATGGTCAGCTTATCTTATAAATTTATATTGTGACTTGCTGAGTAATATCAGACTTATCTGTAAAAAGAAATAGACCATACCTTACTTTGAGACCCATTGTATTGTTAAATTGCAGTCTGATGATGATTATTTATTGTCTTTAACCGTTTTTCATTTACAAAGCTGATTGTAGTCTCGATGATGAGCTTGGTGGCTAGCATTTTCTGCACCAGCAATACAGGGGCGGTGGTGCAGAGAAGAATTTAGAACTAGCTGGGATGCTAAATGCTTGAAAGAAGAATATAATTTTGTGTTATTCTGCCATGTGTAGTTATGCAATTGGGCCATATTAGTACCATAGTACTTCCTCCGTCCCTAAATATTTGACGGTATTACACATTTTTAAACATGTTTGACCGTTCGTCTTATTCAAAAACTTTTGTGAATATTATTTAAAAACTTAAGTAGTAGTAGTATATTTAACAATGAATCAAATGATAGAAAAAGAATTAACAATTACTTAATTTTTTTAAATAAGACGAACGGTCAAACATGTTTAAAAAAGTCAACGGTGTCAAATATTTAGGGGCGGAGGGAGTATTAGTTTGATAACGATTTAAGCCATATGTTGTTCATTACAGTTGGTGTCATGTATTCCCGCAGCAACGTACGGGCACCCACATGGATTCTATCCGAATTACTATGATGTTTGTTATGTGCTAAAGTGCCGTTCTTCTCATTCTCAGTTTCAATTAACCCTTGAATGGTAAATGAAAATGAAGCTTGAGTAATAGTCCTCTCCAAACGGACCGCCAAATGATTTTGTGGTATGGAGCAGCTTATAATGTGTACAATGTGCATTGCACTGAGTGCCGAAAGCATGTTTCATTTGTATTATCAAATATAATCGTAGCGTTAACACGGCATGCTACTAGTGTAATTAATCGTACTAGTTGCACTATAATATATTTACATTTGACAAATTTATTAGTAAAATTTGTTGATATATATATATAGAAACTTTGTATAGAGGGTCTCTAGTTAAAGTTAAGGTTAAGCCTAACGAACAACCGCATCCCTGTAGTCATTTCTCAGAGGACTTGAATCCCATTATACAAGAGCACATCTCAAATTTCAGCTGCCTAGCATTTCACCAAACTTGAAAAGCTGTCCATATGGTCTTTATTCATAAGTATGGAATATGACAAATCCTTGTTGAATCCAGAAGAATGGACAACCCACATATAGTTATCAACTTTGGGCACTGTAGGAAAGCTAGCAAATTGTTTATTTTCTTTACCAAACATACTATATATCAGATAGTAATCCAAAATAGAAAAAACGGTGTCATTAGTTATATTGCTATATATCTATCGTATCGAAAGAATTTAATTTAAACTTGGAAATTTCTAAAAAACTGTAGTAATTAAGTTTTTTAGGTAAAAGAACTTTTGAGTTACGTTTAATTTATTTTTGTTAGCTATGAGTTTAATTTAATTATAGTTTTAAAGTAATTATAATGTAACTAGGAAGATAGCCGGCGCATTCGCACGGGCATACGTAAAACGCTAAGTATGCGACATTTATAAGAGTGAAATATTAAACGGAGATCAACTGTCACGATTTCTCCATAAATTGTTTTAACTGATATTAATTGCTTATATAATTTTCTAACCTATTACTTTAATGTTATATCATATTTAAATTATATCTATAAGCAATTATTTATAATGTTCTTCATCATTTGAAAAGAATATAGTCTTATTTTCTTTAGAAAACATGTCAACGAAAGTATAAGTAATGTGTTTTTCTTTTCTTTAATTGCATATATTATCATGGTTTATTAGAGGATGAATTGGGTGGGACATGAGGCTTCACTAAATGTATGGGTTTATATAGCCTAATATGATTGATGTAGTTTGAAAGGTGATCCATCCATGAACATTTTCATTTAGAGTGGGTCAGAGGCTCCACACAACCTAACAAGAATACGATAATGACGAAATATAGTTGCGCAATAATATTTTTGAAATGTGATGTCCCATGATACACGCTTATTTATTATATAACATAGATCTAACGGTTAGAAATAATAATGGTTCCACCAGTTCGTAAGGCATAGTAGTATTCCAAAAATGTATCTTGAAAATTATGGTTGTTTTAATATCTAATATTATTACGAAGTGAGTGTAGCTCAACTGGTTATGTTCCTTGTGATGGAACATGCCCACCCAGATTCAAGTCTTAGACTTGACACGGGTGCTCGTATTTACGGCTAATTATTCCTTTAATGCTAACATACCAGTTGGCAGCGAGATGCTCGTGGTGATTTTGTCGATCTCAAAATATATCGGCCCAGTCTTTAAGGAAATACTCATAGGGGTAGGATGTGCATGTTTGCATTTATAGGGGTGAGTGTGCGCATGTTGTGAGCATCTGCGATTGTATGGTGTTTCTTAAACAAATACCCAATATTATAGATTGTTTCTTTTGTGTGTTTTCATAAGGGTGAGTGTGCGTGCATTCAGAGCACGTGCATTGTATAGTCTTTCTTAAAAAACGAATATTATTTTTTGTTTCTCTTTTAGTTTAATAGCTATTTTAATAGGGAGGGGACGGACGATGTTTTGTGCATGTGAGGGTGGGGAGGAGGTAGAGGAGATTTTATTCTTCTAATTTTTCTATACTCCCTCCGTCCCATAATATAAGGGATTTTGATATTTTGCTTGCATTGTTTGACCACTCGTCTTATTCAAAAAATTTGTGCACATATAAAAAATTAAAAGTTGTGCTTAAAATACTTTATTTAATAAAGTAAGTAAAAAAATAAATAATAATTCCAAATTTTTCTGAATAAGACGAGTGGTCAAATAGTGTAAGCAAAAAGTCAAAAGGGAGTATTATTTAAGTGAAATCCGGTGATGGGGTGTTTCATTTTTTTCTAAGAATTTCAAAGATTCTTTCCCTTTTTATAGGAGGTGACACACGGCGACCTAGGATTTTCTTAAAAATAGATCTAATAGTTAAAAATAATGGATACAATAATTTAATTGGATTCTTTTAGAATTTTAGGATATGATACACAATGCGTTATGAGCGTTCTGTAGGGCATTTATTGATTTTTGTTATGTACAATGATTTTTGTTATGTACATATTTTCAATTAATTTTTCATTGTTATTTAATTGGCATGCAAACGATAGTGTCTACCTTCAAATGATGCATTTTTAATTTTGTGTAGTAAAATATAGCTAATGCGATCTTGATTTATTTATTTAGTTATAAAATAAAACAATAGCTATGACTTTTTATATTATGTTAGTTAAAACAAAATAGAAGATGGGATAATTGAGCTGGAGATGAGAGGATGGGAGAGTCAGAGAGGGAGGGTCAGAGGTATATGTAAGACAAGAGGATATGAGGAGATTATTTTTTTCAAGATAGATTGAATGGATCCTATAAATACAATTTATCTTGTGGCTATTAGAAATACTTTGGGTATTGTATTTTTTAATTAAACAACTTATTTTTTTCTAATTTAAGTGCATGTCATTAATCAGAAGGTTTTTAAATCTATTTGATTTTTTCATAAAAATATATGAATGAGTGAACAATAGCTAGTCCGTAGAATATATATGTCCCAAAATAATGAATTTCTATAATAATATTAGCTATATGATTTTAATAATATATGTCCCAAACTTGGATCTTCAATCTTATAAAATATATTTTATAGTAAATAATCTAATGGAGTGTACCAATAAAAAATTAGCTATATGATTTAGATAATACAATTGTTTAAAATTTGTTATCATAAAATATTTTTTCCATCTATCTAAAAGACGAAAATAGGTGTGGAGGTATGCACGCAAGTACGTACTGCACGGGTGGGGATGAGATATGTGGGCCTTTTTTGTCCTTTTCTTTTAGGCTAAATAAATAAATATAATGACAAAAATAATTGGTAAAAATATATATTTTCCACCTTTCTAAAAGAGGAAAATAGGAGATAGGTGGTATTCCTTTGTTACTTGACAAATAATTTAATAGTAGAAAACAATAGGTCCACTGTATATTAAAAAAAATCGATGGCCAAATGTTTTATTTATTCTCAAAATTTTTCTGATTTTTCTTATTTATTAAAATGTCATGCGGCGACGTAGGAGTATTTGTAGGAGTGCTACGTAGCGTCTTGAGTATGTTTGTAGGATGTTTAATGGAATTTTAGTATATAATAGACGATATTAAGAGGAAGCGGGCTAATGTTAAGGTATAAAATAACGGATCCATTAATTTAAATATAGTGCCACACAGTGCCACGTGATAACCTAAGAACGCTTATAGAAGCACCACGCGACTATATTTGTAAAGTAATAATTTTATTTTTTATAGTATAGAAGATTTTATTTTAAAAAGACCGTCTGTTTCTTTCCAATGATTATAACATCGTACATATATTTTCCTTTAGGGCTTATAGCATACGCATGTTCCTTTGCATTTTTCCATCCAAGTGAACAGTTTTTTTTTTTTTGTCTTTATAGGTTTTTTTATCGTACACACGTACGTTCTTTGTTTCTTTTTTAATAAACAGTACCTAAATATTCATATACGTATGTAAGTATTTTTCATACGTATACGAATGCAAGTATTTCCATCGAACGTAACTATTTTGATGTATATAAATATTTACGGTAAATGGCTCGGATATAGAAAGCATAAACTTTTTAAATAGATCTAATCTAACGGTGTAAAATAATGGGTCTATCAATTTAAATGAAAATAAATGGTAGGATTGTAGAATGCCACGTGGCGGCCTAGGAGCGCTGGTAAGAGCGCCACGTGGCGGCTTCGGAGCGTTTATAGGATGCTTAATGGACTTTTAGTATATAATAGAAGATACTTCCTCTATTTTTTAATAGATGACACCGTTGACTTTTTATCACATGTTTGACCATTCGTCTTATTCAAAAATTTTATGCAAATATATAAGATATAAATCAGACTTAAAGTACTATGAGTGATAAAACAACTCATAACAAAATAAATTATAATTACATAAATTTTTTGAATAAGACGAATGATTAAATATGTGAGAAAAAGTCAACGGTGTCATCTATTAAAAAACGGAGGTAGTAATAGATAACATGATACCTATACTATAGTATGATTAGCCTGTAACTATATCGTAACTACTGACATGCAATTTTTTAATATACTTTTTGAAAAAAAAAACTTTCCATTAACTTATAGAGTCAGCTAAATCGCTTCTGACCAGGCTCTCTATGCCTTCCGACATGCCATCCCGCCCGAGCATGCGCCACACGATTTCAAGAACGGGGACAATATACGATTGAAAAATCAGAAAAAAAAAACCGCTTTTAATCTCCCTTTGGAGTTCACCGCCCATTGGCGAGAGATTGAAGGATGAGCCTTCCACCGTTGTCTTCAGAAGAATTGAGCGTGTCTCAGCTATCACTTTTGTTTCCCATTTCACTTGCAGATTTAGTCTCCATTCATGTCAATACTTCAGTTTGGAAAGCATCCATAATAGCTAAAGTTTGCCTGCCCCTGCCGTCACCACCTGATCTCCCTGGTGATTTCTGATGACAAACCCCCAACCTCATCAAAAGCTCCATCAGAGTTAGTTAACCTTCAGGACATCTGCCCCGGGCTTCTTCCATGTCGTTGTCGTTAATTTTGTTGCCCCTGTAACCCTATTCATTGTTGTCTTTTGTCGACAACGCCACCCATTCATCCGCTTGTGCCGCAACTATGTATGCTAACTCGGCTGGGGGACCTCCTTCACCATCCCTGACTCGATTTCTTTCATTCCATCGTGCCACAAAAACAGCAAACCTTCGTTTTCTCTGTTTCTCGTATTTCACAGATGGTCTCCATGACTCCTTTTTCCTTTTGACTGTAGCGCAAGATTTCCTCCATGTGATTGAAGGTTCAGAGTTTGCCATGCTAGCTTCACATGTTTACATCTATCTATCTATCTATCTATTATATACTTAAAAGTCCATTAAACTTCCTACAAACGCTCTTCCGCCACGTGGCAATCCTACAAACGCTCCTAAATCACCACATGGCATTATCTAATCTCATCGTTGATTTTCACTTAAATTGGTGGTCCCGATATTTTAGACCATTAGATTACATCTATAATTAAAAAATAATACCTTCCTTCTCCTGTGGAGAAATATATAACTGTTGCCTAAAAGATAAATACCTTCCCCACGTACGTACGACTAAAAGAAAAAAAAAGCTGAACCATTGTTTGCCGCCGTACGTACCACTAAAAGAAAAAAAAAGCTAAACCATTAATTGTTTGCCGCAAGAAAAAGAAGACCATGTGCATGTACTTATAAGATAGAGAAAAATAAAGAAAAAAAAGAATGTAGTACCGTTCCAAAGAAAAATCGACGTTATTTCATACAATTTACAAATTTATGCAAATATACGTAGTTAAATTACACCTATAATATATAAATATAAAATATCCAATCAACGCTCTTTAAACATTTCATCTTTTAAATTATTTTACATTTATATCCAATTTGTGGTACTATTGTATTCCTTTACTTAAAGATATCTATGATCCAAAATACATCGCAGCACATGGAACCGACATGTATATAATTGATGTTATGTTATCTATCTATTATATAATAAAAGTTCATTAAACTTACTACAAACACTCCTAAACCGCCACACAGTAACCCTACAAATGCTCCTAAGCCTCTACGTTGTGCTATAATTATTTCTAAAAAAATCAAAAGAAGGCAAAACATCTAACCGTCGATTTTTTTTAGTTTATTCCCATGGATCCATTGTTGCCAACCATTAGATCTATTTTTAAAAACGATCAATTAAATTTATCTCCATCAATCCCACGTACACATGCATATATACAAGCACAGCACGTACGTATGTACGTAACCAGCTGGCCTCATGTCCCTCTTTTTCTTTTCTTTTTTTTCTAAAATAAAAAAAATAAATACACCGTTAGAAACCATTAGGTCTATCATGAAAACCTAACAGTTAATTTTATCGCTAAAAATCACTAAATACACGTGCACATAAGCACATAAGCACCGTATGTAAGTACGTAAGCACGTTGGCCTCACAACCCTCTATGTCTGTTTTTTTTCATTCTGAAATCCAAAAAAATAAATCAAAGCTACATTTAGGGTTTAAAATTAAAAATCAAGCTATAAGCTTCGGATTTTAGGATAGAAAAAACAGTATGCAATTTGAATTCCTTATTGATTCATCATGTATTATCCTTTGGTTTCCACAAATATGTCATAGCAATTCTGAAGGAAAAAAAATTATTTTCTACCTATACCATGCAAGAAACACACAAAAAAATTTTAAGTCTATTAAACATCATGTAGAATGCTCCTAAACCGCTACATTGAACTTTAATAAATTAGAAAAAATCATATAAAAATTATAAGAAAAAAGAAAAATACTTAGCTATCCGTTCTAACTTAAATCGGTGGACCCATTATTTCTAACCTTTAAATCAATCCTTCAAAACACAAATCCCTTCCACCTCCCACTCCCTCCCGTACATAATCACTCCTCCCTCTCCAACATCCATATGTACAGAGCATATATCTTACGTACAACAGAATTTTAAATAATTCAATTAGGTTAAAAGTAAAAAAAATGACACATAAGTTGTTTCGTACTCCCCCGTCCCATTTTAAGTGCAACCATAAAATTTCATGTCCAATTTTGATCGTTCATCTTATTTGGATTTTTTTATAATTAGTATTTTTATTATTATGAGATAATAAGACATGAATAGTTACTTTATATGTAACTTATGTTTTTAATTTTTTTAAGTTTTTTAAAAGACGGACGGTCAAAGTTGATCACGAAAAATCATGGCTACACTTAAAAATGGGACAGAGGGAGTAGTAAGTAGATTTTTAAGGAATAAGTTTACATTAATCACTGCCTTTCTTATAAATAATAGAGGTTCAGTTTCAACCTTTTAATATAAATAAATGGTTATGTTGCTCAAATGTGCTTTATTGCGCACTCATATCAAAATATACAAATTGTCAGTTTGAAGTATATATTTTTTATATCTTTATAAATAAGAAAATACTTAGAACATGTGACGAGTTATAATGCACGCATAATGTTATGATGCCGGACTCAGTCATCATATAGAATATAATTATGATTTTAATCTTTTACTTTCTAATTAAATATGTCAATGATTGTTAGGATAACTACCGCTCAACATTTAATTTTGAAAATATCAAACACTCATATTCAAAAGAAAAATATATAGTTGTATAGTTTTGAACGATATTAACAAAGTGCCCATAGAGTGAGCTATAAATATTAATCTTGGTGGTTTATAAATCTATACAATCTAGAAAGTATCATAGCTACTTAAAAACATTTTTAGAACAAATATCATATATTTAAACTATTAGCAAATAACATCTTAAGTAAAAGTCGTCATATATCCTACAGCAATAAAATAAAAACAAGATGTCCGTGCATGTTTTATTCCTTCACATAGCATCTAGGCAATCAAGCTGCTAATGGAAAGTTTGTTTGGTTATGATTTATGCATTGATAGATGATATTTTGATCTAGGTGGGTTAATAAATTTTCAATTCCCGTGATTTTCTACACTCCATTAAAACATCCGTTCTTTTCAATATTCTATTTTACACGTGTATTCCTATCATATTTTTGTACCTTTTCTATTCTTTTTTTTTCAATCATGTGTTACGAAGGAACCTTTAATTTTTTTTTTCACCGATAGGCAAAGTCATAACATTTCACAATCCTAATAACACAAATTATGATGGTTTAAATAAGATGCCCGCGTAGATGCGCCGACTACCTTCCTAGTTTGAAGAACAGGTGGATGGCATCTTGATTGAATATGTTATATAAAAGTTATAATATAGTCATAGTGTAGTTACGGTGTAATTGAATTATAATTGTGGCGCAATTCCTGGGCTTGGCCCTTTTCTTCTTTTTTTTTTGGGGGGGGGGGGGGGAATTAAGTCCACCCACGAATATTCATATTCTTCTTTTTTTTTTTGGTGAAACTAGAGGTGATCATAGGTGGATCTGTAGATCCCCGGACAACCAAAAAAATCCCCGCCCAAGGCCCATCAAGGTATAGATTTTGTAAAAAAAAAAAAGAAAGAGAAAAGGAAAGTACTACCTCCATTACAATTACAAAATATAAGTTAAGTTGGTACGAGATTTAACATATCCCAGTAATATGAATCTTGACAGGTATTGTTGATATTTATAGTGCTAAGATATGCCACATCTCGTACTAGCTAGTGTTTACACCCAAATTTGGCACCTAGGTTCAAAATAAGAAAAATTGTCAAGATTTGGGAAAGTCATCGATTTCCTCCACAGGGCCGGTCTGACCGCCGAGTATGGGCTGGTTAGACCACAGCTTAAGGGCCGGTCTGACCGGCAGCATGTGGCCAGTCTGACCGGCGACATGTGGCTGGTCAGACCGGCAGAGTCCGAGCCCGAGTCTGTTTTCGTCGGGTCTTGGATTTCCTTGCTCGGGAATGTATGTTTCGGGTTTCCTTTGGTTTCTACTCCGAGTTGGACGTGGAGGAGGACCTGTAAGAGGAAAGACCAACCCCTATATAAGGGACAAGGCCGGTTCAATTGTAATATACAACATACAATCTACATACAAGCTATTGAATCGCTTTTTTCAATATTGCATCTACTTTTCACATGTTTCTAGTTTAGTTCGTCCATCTTTGTCGATTTGCACCGTAAATTGTCCGCCTTTGCTGCGACAGTGCGAAATCCTTTGTGGGTTTGTCCCGTAAACCTTCCGTTTGTACACGAGACGGGTAGTTATCCATCATTCTATCTAAATTGGCTTCGCTGGCCGGTTTAATCTATCAAAACCCATCTTGGTCTAGCTTTTTGCTAGGTTGGGGTGGTTGGCAACTGCATATCACCGCAAGGCGTTTAGGTGCCTCGATCGTGATTGTCTTCTTACTAAAAAAGTTACCAACAGCTAGGTTAACTTGGTTTGGGACAGAGGGAGTAAGAAACACACAGCCGAAACAATCAAACTTAACGCGGCACAATGTCTAGCATCAATTCGTTTCCGCCACAAGAACGGTGTGAATACTCATTGTCAACTTCGCTTGATGGCTTCTGGCTTCTCCCGTTCTCCGGCTCTCCACTCTACTCTGCCTCCCGGCTACCTACCTTGCACGATTGGTGTGTGCAGCGACTGCGAGTCCGCAACTCCGCCTCTCTTTCTCTATCTCCGGCCTCAGGTGCTCAGCACCACAACAACACCGGCGGCCCGTGGCCAGCGTGGGGCATGCAGCGACCAGCGTGGCAGCGCTGACGATGCGGTGCGTCGGCTGGCAACGGCGATGAGCAGGGCTGTGGCCAGCAGTGGTAGGTATTTAGGTCTTCTCCTTGTGCTCCTTTTTCAATTTTTCAGTTTGAACTCTTGTGAATTGTGCATTTTTGGGTTTATTTTATCCTCTATACTTGTATTGTACATATTAGCGTCGTCACATTTGCAGTGTATAGAAATTTTTTCTGTAAGTCAGATTACTCATACCATAAATCCTAGATACGCCACTAGGGGTAATTATATTAAATAAAAGATTGAGAATAGATCAGTTTGGTTTACCCAGCATAAAATTCGGTAAAAAAAAAGACTCCACATCTTGGAATGTCGTAAGAAATGCAAGCAGACGAGCACAGCCACAATGCTGATGAACTCCGGCACACATAAAAGCATATGAACAAGTATAGATCACCATCTCCGTCCCTCTAACAGAGTAGACAACCGATGCCACCAACAGAGTTGGTCACCTGGACACCAAATCCAACGACACTGATTTGATCGATAACTTGGCAGACAAGACTTTCTATGCCTTTGTTGGGGACCTCGCGAATGAAGTAGCCACCAACAAAGAGATAGAAAATGCAAAAGGCTCTAAACAAACCTGAATTCATAAACACCATGGAAAGAAAACCTAACCTGACTTAATATATTGATTTCTAAACACTTTATTAAAATGCTAAAAATATATTGCAAACGGACAAGAGACACCCCTCCCTCCCTTCTGCCTCGTGTTTGTCGAGGACACCAGAGGTGGAGGAGGGAGCCGGAAGGAGCCGCACGTAACGTCGCCGGTCCTTGATATTCAAATATGAGTGTTATAATGGAATTTAAACTAGAACCTGAAATTTGCATTGTGATATATATAAGATTATGAGTATAAAGTGGGTTTACAACATTTGCTATATATGAACTGAATTGGAAATATTGTCCTGCATCTTATTTTATAACAGTACTATAACTGCATATTATTAATTATCTAGAGTCATTCATCTCCAACAGCAACCAACAACTTGCCCACATTCCTCCCAGAAAACATGCCAATGAGAGCCTCCGATGCCTTCTCGATGCCCTTGACAACATCCTCCAGGACGGTCACCTTACCTTCCTTTAGGTACCTAACCATCTCATCCTCAAACCTCGGGTATAAACCGAAGTGGTTGAATACGGCAAATCCCTCCACCCGGATGGTCTTGGATAGGATGTGTATCACGTTGTGCACCCCCTCGGGCTCCTGCAGGTTGTACTGTGAGATCATCCCACACACCACCACTCGACCACCACGCCGCATGTTGAACAGCGCCGCATCCAGCGTCGCACCGCCGACATTGTCAAAGTAGATGTCGATTCCATCTGGGAAGCACTGCCGGAGAGCACCAGTAAGGTCGTTGCCCTCTTTCTTGTAGTTGAATGCATCGTGAAAGCCAAACTTGGTCTTGAGAAGGGTAACCTTCTCGTCGGAGCCAGCGCTTCCAACCACATAGCAGCCGGCAATCTTTGCAAGCTGCCCAACAATCTGGCCGACAGCACCAGATGCCGCCGACACAAAGACGGTCTCTCCTTTCTTGGGCTTGCTGACCTCAAAGAACGCGGCATATGCTGTTAGACCAGTCACACCTACATGGTCAATTAACATCACATATCATCTGAAATTAGTACAAAGAAAAGAGAAAAGATGTAACCAAACCGATCTTCTTGTCTACCGAGAACTGATGTGTCTGTCCATGCACAAGAATTGACTCACCGAGAACACCGGTGTAGTAGGAGAGCGGTAGATCAGGATGGTTGATCTTGTGCAGTGTCTCCGGTTGGGTGATGAGGCTGTACTCCTCCCAACCACACAGTCCCCACACGAGGTCGCCAGCAGCGAACACCGGGTGCGTTGAGTCGATCACCTTGCTCACACCGAAATTAACCATGGCCTGTCAATCCCACCATCACCAGCACAAGTCAGCCCAATTTTTCTCCCAAAATAATATAACAAAGTCAGTGCAAAGTCTTCATGTAGAAGACTGTACCCCTCCCCCCCTTTTTTTTTAAAAGGCGAGTTTCACCCAGGGATTGAAATTTCAGTAATTTCTGACCCCATAGCAAGCAATAACCATGTTGACCGAAATTTTAGGGTTTTCCAAATTTATGTGATATTTTCTGAAAATATATTTGAATTAAGTAGGAGTTTGTTAAAATTTCAAATAATTTCATGTAACAAAAGTCTGAAATTCATGAAAATTATGAAATTTTGGTGGTTTCCAAAACCGTGAACCCTAGGCTCACTACCATCATTGTATATAACTTTTTGACTTCTTTGTAATTTTTCATGTGTGGTTTGGATCATAAGTTTTCTCCAGATAAGCTTATAGGGTTATGAAAATATTTTATGATACAAATCTATGCATACAATTTTTTATCTTTTATGTACCAAAAAAAGATTTCAAAAGTTTTATAAAGGTGTCATATATAGGAGAATTTATTAATTTTTGACAAGAACAAGTACTTATCTATGTACCTCTCCTAACACGAAGTCTTCGGCTATCTCCGCAGTAGCATCGTCGTGCTTAGTCATGCGACCGCGCATCCACGGGTCGCACGAAAGGTAGATGTTCTTCACCATCACCGCTGGTGCCATCATTCCCAGAGGCACGCGTGGCATCATGGTGGAGGATACCACCTCCATATCATCTACTGTAGGGTACCCAGCCGTCACGTACCTCCTTAGCACCACCTTCCTGTTCCTCACCATCTCCATCCCATCGCCATCGACGCCTCCTCCAGCCATTGCTGGTTTAGATTCTTGTAAAACCAGGCTAAGCAACCCACCTCTAAGTTCAAGCTGGGGGAGTGCAAGTTTAGCACTCGCGATTGGGTTTAAATAGATGAGGTTTACAGTTTGAATGACCAAACCTCAGTCACTCATGACGCTCGATCGGTAAGAATGGAGAATGAGTAATTAATTGATCCCTCCAATCAATCATAAATGTTGTTTTAAACTTTGCAAAGTCATCAGGAAATAACTTAATTTGATCACTTAATTCATTTGTATAAATCCAAAACGAATTGTGTGTAAACTAATAATATATTATGAAAGTTATTGTTTTTAAAAGTTTGGCTATGCCAATACACAAGTGATGTATTCAAAACAAATTAAGATAGTCAAAGTTAACTCTTGTTGACTACACTGATTCTAAAGTGACACTTATTATTTGTGACCGGAGAGAGTATTTCATTAAAGCTTATGTACTGACATCTCTGTTGACATAATCCATGACAGTAAATGTTGCTTCAACAATTTGGACTGTATATAAAGCACCGCGCACACAAAAAAAAAGGGCCATAGTAGAAAAAGCCCCATACTTACGATATGTTTTTACATATGTATTGCATCGTCCTTTACCTATTTATCTCGTAGAAGTTTTGTCCGTTATTGACACATTTCTTTCAATTCAAAGTTTATTTATTTGTGTGTGGGCCCTATATCTGCAGAGACCGGTCAGAGCTGCTCTAGAAAAATCTATCCAACCTAACGTCACCGGCTACGTATACCTTAACCGTGTCAAAATTTTCAAAGTATACACTTTGGTTACATAACTCAATTGCGCAATCAATTCAAGAAGTCAGATGATGTGCCAATTAATCTAGTGAAGCTGATGTACAGGATGAAAGAGATGGATCATGCTGTTGAATAATATAGAAAGAGAGCAATACTGCGTAACGTGGATATTTGTATTGAGCCTCATAGACCAGTATATATAGAGATTACACGGGTAAAGATAAGGAAGGTACTAGAGATAAGGAAAGACTCTAATCAAATCAGTTATATCTTATTATTTCTAGAACTACCATATATACTCTAATATCCCCCACAGTCCGAGCGTGAGCAGTGTGAACGCTTAGACTAGAGAAAAAACCGACGAAAGTACTCAATACATATCATAGCCCTTTGTGCCATAGTCGACGTAGCCAAAACGAAGGTTGTGAGGAAGCCGTGGTCAATGAAGCCGTGCGTAGAGTAGCCATGATCGATGTAGCCGTGGTCGGGAAGCTGATGTCGAGGTAACCAAGCCGCACGGTGCGCATGGGGCACCATAGAGTGGTCGTGAGCGAGGACGCACTAAAGATGATGACGGTGACGAGAATGCGGTGGTCGTTAAGGAAGATGACACCGAAGAGTCGATGTTGCCGAACCGTGGAGGACGAGACGTCTCGCCGGGTTTGCCAGACCTAGGAACAACTCGGGACAAACACGCACAATAGTGTTGTCAATACCGCACGGGCGAGGTAGGAGACCACCATGAATCTTCGCCAATGTCAGAGGAGACTAGCAGAGAAGGCCTCCGAGACGATCGTGGCGCGAGAGCAGTAAAGAGAGAGAATTGATGGAGCAACACGCACTTGTCGGAGAAGAGCGAACTGTAGTCGAGGAAGATACGACGACGCTGCCAATGAGGCATTCTGGACGGATGAAGATGAAGTAGTGGGACCAACGGCTTGGACGGCGATGTTGGTAGCCATGTAGAGGTAGCTGGACCACCGCCCTAGAGCGGTGATGATGGCAGCGTGGAGACGCGGCGGTGATGCTCGAAGCAAACAAAGAAGAACCTGGCGGCTGAAGATCACCAATGCAGACGACGAGGATGTCGATGTGCAGGCGGCGATGGAGACGACGAGAGCGGTGACGCTGTGGTCAAAAGGGATGACACAGTTGTAGCTCCATGTCGATACAGCGGCGAGAAGTCCACCAGCGATGAAGTCATGCTGAGGAGGATGCCTCTCAGCACTGCAACAAGTAATGGAGGTGGACCACGAGCGGCGGCACTGAAGCCCGAGGGGGTGACGCAGCGGCAACCCGGAGCCTCATGGCGTAGACACGTACTCGATGATGATCAGTTGCGGAAGTCATTGTAGCCGAGCACTTGAACGGGTGATCAAGTCGAAGATATGTGAGACAGAACGATGAAGTCGAAGTAAAGTCTATGTAGATGTCCGAGATGTGCAGATGTCGATGAGACGGTGAGAGAGGCAAACCCACTCTATGAACGAGAGAAAAAACAAAAGGTACAGCAAGCTAGCAGCAGCACAGTAACCAGCCCAGTAATCCATAGACCAAGTCCACGACCTGTCAAAACCCAATGTCAGCCGACCCCAGATCAGCCTTATCCTCCCGCTGCCTACTCCATGTCTGAACACTAAACAGAGAGAGGGGGGGGGGGGGGGGGGGGGAGTTTTGAGGCTGGCGGCAGCAAGGGAGCCGGTAACCCGGCCGATGAGTAGGGCACACGGCTTGGCGTAGCACATCGGCAACAGTGGGAGGCGATGGAGGCCGGTAGTGATGGAGGTTGGGGCGGAGGAGTCAGGGGCACCAGGAGAGAGGTGGTGAGCTAGGTGGTGCCAGTGGGGAGCGCCAGGCCGTCAGGCGGCCAACGAAGGGTCCGGAGGTCGGCGAGGAAGGTGGCGACCAACCATGGAGGCCGTGGAGCAGGCCCACATCGAAGTGGCGTGGTGGAGTCGGGGGCGCCATCCTAGGGGACCCGGTGGCCGGCGGCCAAGACCGGTGGAATCGGGGGCGTCGTCGGGAGCAACGCGGCGGAGGGAATCCAGCGACACCGGCCTTGGCCCTCGACGTGGTCGTCCCGGCCCCGGCGGCGGCGTAGACGGATCGCTCGGGCGACGGCGGTCCCCGGCCGTAGAGGTGACGTCGTCGTCATTGAAGCGGAAGCAGTTGGGCGGTGGTGGCGGTCAGGCAACCGGCGGTGATGAGGTCTCCGGGGACAGGGTGACCGGCGGGGCGATGGTGTCCGAGGAGAGGCAGGGGTCAGCGTGGCCGGCAGAGGAGTCAAGGTGGTGGTGGCCGGCTGAGGGTGACGTTGACAGTGGCGGCGCAGTCCCATGACGACGAGGCGGCAGATGGAGATACTATACTACACCCAGGTGTAGTGCAGCTAAAACACACCCCGCACCCCGCCCCCTCCCTCCCGCCAATCTATTTTTTTTACCCCCACTATCCTCCCTCTTTTCAATTTTCCGTTTTCTATGGATCTCGAGATCGACAACGCATGGAGGAGAGCAGTTTCCACGCCGCCGCCGCCGCCTCCTCCATAGCAGTTCTACGCCGTCGTCGTCTCCTCCACCGTGCAGCCCCTTGTCCCAATCCTCCACGGCGGCCTGCGGTCCGAGAGTGCTGACATTCAGTTTGCAAAGATGTTTAACCCAAAGTTTAACCCAATGATGTTTTAGCACCTGTGCAGTGATGTTTTAGCACCTGGAAACACCTTTTCCTATTTTTATTGTATGACTGAGCTGAACATAACTTCATAAATTTGTTGAGTCAGACCTGTTGAAAACATATGGTTGCTGGCTGTTCTGCTTCCGGTTCCATAATCATTTTGTTGCCGTTCATATCCTTGTGCATTTTTAATACATAGCATCTGCAATTATTGAGGAAATCAAATGCAATTTTCAGTTTTGTTTCATTCTACCTGAAATTCTGGATCCGTTTTTGTTCAGATATTTAAGTGGGAACCAAACTTACTGTGAGAAATTATACTCCTTTCTTTTACGTGCTCCCTGTAGCTGTTGATGTGCCATTCAGACCAATCTTTCTATCTGTGTTGTCATGCTCTGTGATTTCAATTTCCTAGCAACAACATGAACGAACCTGATATTTCAGTTTTATAACTACACATTATTCTTGAGCAAAAGCATAACATGATTAGGAGGCTCTCTGATTTTTTTTCCTCATCTGGAGAGGCAGAAAGTGGTGTCCTCCTGTCAACTGTGTTGGTGCATGTCAGGTCCAGGGAGGAGTGACGGCGAGGATGGCTTCACGGTGGCGACGACGATAATGAGGCAAAGCACAGATTCTGGGGAGTCTTGGCACAGCAAGCTAAAGTTTGTGGCAAGATCAATATGTTATGTTGAGAAACATCGGTGTAATTTAGTTACTAAGAGATAAAATGTTGTGAACCATTAGTGTAACAGTAACTTGGTTACTATGAGAAACTTTGTGGCAAGATCAATATGTTATGTTGAGAACCATCGATGTAATAGTAATTTACTTACTAAGAGAAATCTTGTGACGATACCAATACGTTAATCCTAAGTAATTTGTTTACTAAGAGAAGGTATACGAACCAATTAGGAGTACTACTATCCTAAGTAATTTATTTATTTATTAAGTGAAGAGTTGAGAATGACCTGAGACTCTGAGAGTAATTCATTTACTGAGAGGAGGAACCAAAATGAGAAGGGCTGTAAATAACCTAGAAGTAATCCATTTACTGAGGGAAGGAATCAATTTGGGAGCGTTGGAGTGTTAGTAACTCATTTACTGAGTGGCTGATAGACTTAGTAACCTTGTTACTGATGGGACAATCACGATAAAAGTGTGGGAGGAAAAAAAAAAGAGGAAAGAGAAAAGGTGCGGGCTAGTTTTGCTGGATTGATAGTATGGAGAACCTTTTGATAGTAACTCCTTTACTTATCGAACTAAAACTGCTGATAGTACTGATTTACTTAACGAAAGAATTTTTTGTGTGGGCTGATGGGTGAGTGTTTGTGCGGGCTGCATGGGGTGGGGGGTGGGGGAAGGGGGGTGGGGGTGGGGGGGTTGTATGTGAGGGGAGCGTTTTAGTTATAGCGCACCTTGAGTACGGTTTAGCGCATCCCTATGTATATGTATATACTAGCAAAATGCATGTGCTTCGCTACGGGTAAAGGAACGGTTAAATTCTATGAAGTACATCGTTAACATGTATATAATAATGTTCTAATATAGGTAAATTGTTCATTGCGCTAATGATAATCAAGATGGATAAAAATATTCCTGTTTAGCTCGCATCACGAAAGAAAAAATTAAATTAAAACATATTAAATTCTAATTCAATGAAATATAATTTTTTGCAATGTTAATTACACTCTTTGAAATTATAGCAAAAGTGCTCGTGCGTTGCAACTGGAAGTGTATATACCTGAAAATTGAGGAAAAGTTAAGAAAAATCTACACTATGAAATTAATTAAAATACAAATTTTCTGATATATTTAATATTTTAAGTAGGTAGATGTAAAACTAAATTAATTTACAAGTAAAGTAAGTGTGAGAAATAAAATGACATGGTTAAATTTAATTTTATTAAATTATCCATGATTAGTTATGCTCTTTGGAATTTTATTTAAATTTTCAGAGCTTAATTGCTAATTTTAATAATACAAACATCATTTAACAATTATTTAATTGGAAAAAGAATAAAAATCCTCCCTTTTAGGGGCCGAATATGGAAAAGTTTATATTACCTCCCTTTATCTGGACTATTCTTTCTCCGTTGAAGTTCATTTTACGTCATCATGCAATCATGCGGTCCATTCGGCGGCCCAGTAATGTGGCGGCCCAATAGGCCGACGACCCGATGCGGGAGCAGCTAGAGCCGTCCGATCGAATGAACGGTCTACATTGATCCTAACCTAAATAAATACCCAAAACCTAACCCTAGAATACATTCCCCCCCTCCCTACCCCCCCCCCCCCGAAACCCAACCGAGCGGCGGCGGCACCACCCTCCCCCGCGAGCGGCGGCATCGGCGGCGGTGGCGCCCTCCCCCCGCGAGCGGCGGCGTCGGTGGCGCCCTCCCTACCGAGCATCAGCGGCGGGTGGCGCCCTCCCCCACGAGCGGCTGGCGGCGCGGCGCCCTCCCCCCAGCAAGCGGCGGCGCGGCCTCCCCCCAGCGAGCGGCGGTGGCGCCCTCCAACCCCCCCCCCCCCCCCTCACTCTCTCCACTTCTCCCCCTTTCTCTCTGTGTGGCGGCGGTGGGAGGGCCGGCGATGCCCTCCCCTCCACTAGATCGGGGGGAGGGGAGGTGCGGCGGCGGGTCGGACGGCGTGGAGGCGACCGGCCGGACCTCGCCTCCGCCAGATCCGGCGGCGCTGCGGCCAGGATAGCGTGGAGGCGGCGGGCCGGGCCTCGCCTCCTCCAGATCCGGCGGCATGGAGGCGGCTGCGGCCCAGCGGGGCGGGAGGGGCGGCGGCCCGGATGGCGTGGAGGTGGGCGGTGGTGGCGCCGATTTTTTTTTTTGCAATTTTTTTCCATCGCTATTACTAACCTAATCGGATTGCGTATAAACGAAAACTCGGACGAAATTAGATGTGACGACCGGAAAAATATGAATATTTATATTAGTTATAGATGTATATATGTGTATATATATAGGGATGCGCTAAACCGCACCCGGGGTGCGTAATAACTAAAACACTCCCCTCACAACCACCCCCACCCCACCCTAGGTTGGCATCCCCCACCACACTTCCCTCTCAGGCATCCCCCACTCTACTTCTCTCTCATCCGCAATCTTTGGCCAACCGCCACCCACCCCTTTTTCGTTCCCACCCCTTTTTCCGTTTTCAGTACTTCTCTTCTCTTTTGGTAAATAAACTACTTATAATCAACATATTAATCTTGCCACGAAATTTTCTTCCATAAATAACATATTAATCTTGCCACGAAATTTTCTTCCGTAAATAAATTACTCCCGGTTTATTTTTTTTACTCTTTGCTTAATAAATAAATTACTCCCAGTTTATTTCAGTTTATTTTGTTTCCCGGTTTACTTTGTTTCCCTCCTTGGTTTGTCTTCTAAGTAAAGAAATTACTATCGACGGAACATATTAATCCTCTCCCCTCTTTTAAGTATGGTTTTGGCTTTTAAGTAAAGAAATTACTACGAATAGAACGTAGTTTTGCCTTTTAAGTAAAGAAATTACTACGGACGGAACATAATTGAATCTGGCAAGAATTCCGTTCTGGTGGTCTTATGTTAGTAGACGAAATACTCTAAACGTAGACATAATTTATAGCTTGCCTTCTATCAGTAAATTAATTACTCTAATTAAAAAATTTTGATCTAGTAACAAAATTTACTCCCATCTTTTTTGAGTAAATAAATTACGCATGTACTTATCTTCTTCCATCTTCCACTTATCTTCTCCTAGCTTCTTTCAATAAATAAATTACTCCTAGACTGCTGGAGTATAAGATTTATGAACATATTGTTTGAAAAGACTCTAGACTGATGGAGTAAATTCATTTCAGTCCGAGTCTTGTTTGAAAAAGTTTTAGTATTACATCAACAGTTTGATCACAAAAGCAATGAATTGCATCGGTAGAATGCACAAGACTAATAAAAAATCCATGGTGCCGGCTGTCCTCCCTATTTAGATGTCCTCCAGAACAACCATGGTGTACCATCTTCATTGGTCAAATTTTACGAGCCATGAAAAGTGCTCATAAACATGCATGAATTAGCACAACAGAAATCTTCTCCACCACCTGCCTGCGATCGTCGATGAACTTGACTAAGATCACTTCTTTGCAATCCCCCTTGACACTGACGGTCACAAGTAAAATTCAGCACATTTAGTCTGAATAAGTTTGTTCTGTCAAAACTAAAAAAAAAAACAAAAATAAAACAAAAATAAACAAAAAAAAAAACTAGCCTGTCCAGTTCAATAATATGTTGTGAGCAAGCTAGTAGTTCATGTAGTATTGTTTTCAGAAGCTTATAACAGATTCATCGCATATATCAGAATGCAAAAACCATGAAATTTGCCTCAAATTAGTACAGATAATACTAGGTTTTCTTGCCCGGTAGCAAGCATGCACTTTTCATAGTATCAAATTGTTGGACTCCTGCTTGCTTGCTCAATTGACCAATCACAAATCAAGAATCAAGAATCACAGCCTACAGGCTCTAGATCCCTACTCATTAGCAAGCTAACTCTGCATGCAGCAGCAAGCTCGTCAGGTACAATAGATAAATTTTGCCGGTGATACTGTATGCATGCAGCCTAATATACTGAGTTGGCTGAGAAATTTGGGGAGAGAGAGGGTGAGCAGGAGACTAATTAGTCGCCGACTCCACGTGGGTGCCAAGGCAAGAAAAAGCAACAGCATGTGTTTTTCTACTGGACCATGCAGTTGTGGGGTCCACGTGATTAGTAGTTTGTGGATGAGAAAATGATATGTGTAGACATGACACTATAAAAAAAGAAAAGAAATGTTTTGGCATTAAGTGAAGGCAGCTTGTAGATTATTATTGTACAGGTTAGCTATTTGGTGAAAGAGTATTTTATTATACTTGTCAGGTTTTGAAGCTGATAGCTTACTCCTCTATTAAACTTGCTCTGAGTCGGGTGTAACCGCCGCAGAGACTGTTAGAAAACGATAGGCGAACAAACAATAAAAAACAATAGATCAATCACAGAAGACACGAGATTTTAACGTGCAAAACCCTCCCAAAACAGGAGAGAAAAAACCACGGGCGCCAGCCAGCAAAATATCTTCACTATATCTGGGGTGAGGTTACATCGCCGCACGGCGGCTTACAAGAGGTGTATATATATATATATGGTGAAACCCTAAAAGGGATGACGATACTCCGCTACGCTCCGGCCCAAGCCTCCCGACGACGGGTCTCCGCTCCATTACGGCAGAAGCTGGTCTTTATTAAGTGCAAATGAATTTGGATAACAACTCAACAGAGACGACGTGAGAATCCTCGGCTTCCGTCAAATCTGCTGGGGGAAGGGGTGAGGCGGCCATGGACGGTGCTCGGGGTGGTGGAGGGGCCTCCCGATCGATCTGCTCGTTGTAGAGCTCACCGCCGTCAGCCGCCGGGAATAGGCTGGGAGCCCTGGATGCCACATCTATCATCTCCTGCCTTTTGCCTCTTCAGATAAAAAAACAGGGGAAAAAGGTTGGACCGATGGGCAACGACGAATCGACGATGGATGGCCGCTCACCTCCGCCTGACGCCGCGTCCTCCCTGCATCTCGCCGGCGAGAGCTTCATCGTCGATCCCGCTCACAAAATTAACCGTCATCGCTTATCGAAACCTTACAAGTTCTGTGCGGAGGTCAGGTTCCTAGGCGCACCTTGTCCCAGCCTACAACCAAAGATTGCGCAATTCAGTGAAATCAAAACCAAGATAAATCAAGATTCATACACCGGGGGATTGAAATTAAAGGAACTAAATCATCACATAGAATCTAGCTAGATGATGGTGTTGGTAATTGTAAGTACTATTCAGAACAAATCAAGCCATATGCTCTGTTGAACTAATTACAGAGAACTGCTATTGTATCAAGCTCCTTGAGTTTCATCCAAAAAAATATGAGAGAACATTGCATACACGAATATATGACTGAACGGATTAAAATTCAGATAAGAGCAGTTTTCTGAACATAGTGCACACAGAAATTAATGACTGGACACATGAAAATTCAGAAATTATGTGGATGTGTACCTATCGGGAGGGCGCGATGGGGCGGGGCTGGGGTGATGCGAGGGTGTGACGATCTGGGTGCCATCACACCCAGGTCATGTCATCGGGTCTTCTCGGGTGATTGTCGGCAGCACCTGAGAGACGGCGATGAAGACGGTCAGGGACCGGCAACTGTGGCCTCCTCGCCGCCCCCAGTGATCGTGGATTCGCCGCTTGCGGCCTCCTCGCCTCCTGTGACCACCATGCCGTCGCCTGCGGACCCCGTGCCGCCGCCTTCGGACCCCATGCCACCTCCCGTGACCTCCACGCCGCTGCTCCCTGCGACTGTTGCGCCGCCACCGTGGACCGCCACGTCGCCGTCTGGGACTGCCACGCGGACATCAAGCATAAAGCATAACAGTGCCACCACCGTGGACCACCGCCTCGCTGCCGTTGCCAACCAGGATAGCCACGCCGCCATGGAGAGAGCCACCTGGATCGGGCATAAGAGGAGGCTCACTTTTTTACATGGTTTAACCAAATTGCCCCTCCTTTCTCTCTCTCCCTGCTTTCTCTCTTCTCTGGTGAGGTTGTCGGCGTGTTGCTGGCCGGTGAGCCCTGTGGTTGTCGAAATGTTCCCGAAAGCGGCCAAGAACGCGGCGGTGTCGGCTGCTGAGGCGTTGCGGCGGCGCCCGGAGCGCACGCGGCTTGCTCGGCGGCAGCAGCAGCCACGGACCACGCCAGCACACCGCTGCTCCAACGCGTGCTTCTCCTTTCCTCGACGCGGCGACATCTGACCGCAGACGCTGCAACTCGTCACGCCCACAGTCAACGCGCCGGCGGAGCTCCTCCATCGCCACCCGCTTCTTCCCCGCCTCCTCCTTCTTGGCCACGACCAGCTTGGCCCGGAGCAGCTCAAGCTCCTCGCCAAGCAGCATGGAGGAGAGCCACGCCTTCACCGCCAGCTCTGCAGGAGGCCACCACTACCAGCCACTACTGTGAGGCTTCTATGGTGTAATCCACCGTGCTCCTCACTACGCCGGGGAGATTCTAGACGGCAACCGCAATCGCCGCATTCTTGACCATGCCGGGAAGGTCCAGGCGCCGCAGCCATCGTCGAGCAGGCCGCACGCGCTCCGGGTGCCGCCGCTGTCGCCACCCGCGCTCCGAGCGCCACTGCCGTCGCTGAGCAGACCACACGCACTCCGGGCGCAACCGCTGAGCAGGCCGCACGCACTGCGGAGAAGAGATGAAGGAGGGAGAGAAAGAAAGGGATATAAGGAAGAAGAGAGGAATCGAAAGAGAAAGGAGGGGCAATTTGGTCAAGCCATATAAAAAAGTGGCACCCTCTTGTCTAGTTAGCAAAAAAAAATATTAATTTAATAGATGAAGTGTCCATGAGAAATAACCATTTGTACGGTGTGTGTTTCTCTAAAGTGATTTTATGCGGTGTTCTATAGCTATTCTTCTAAAGTAATTTTATGCGGTGTTCTATATTTAAAACCACGAAGTCACGATGTTCTGTACAAAAATTTATCTTTAGACTTTGGAATTGTTTGGTTACCTTTCACTTCATAATTTCATGGAGAATAACGGTGAGAGTGTAATTAAATAGGAGATGATTATGATTTGATGAGATATCTATACTTCTAAAGGCTGCTCTCCTCGCCAGCTGATTGGTTGAGAGGTAGTCAAATAACCTCGTGACACGTGGAGCAAAATAAGATGAATAACGCGTTGATTTTTCTCCCGCCGTCTCGCGCAGTTGCGCTCTTCCCGATTTTTCGCGTATGTACGAAAGCCAACATATCCCGCAGAAGCAGCTAAGAGCAAGGATAATGATGAGCTATAAGCAAGCTAAATGCCTATATGAAAGAGAGAGATAAAAAAAATGGGAAGTGTTGGCTCGCTAGCTCCACACAAGCTTCAAGAAATAAGCATTAAATTCATAGAGAGATAAAGAGAGATGATGAAAAAAATAAATCTTATCTTATAGCTACACTATTATACATGTTAATTTTAACATTAGTTTATAGTAAGTAGTGGGCTATACTACTAAACTTGCTCTAAGTTGACCGGCCGCTGGCCCACGTACGTGCGTAGCCACAAAAGTTGGGCCATCAAGAAGTTTGGACCTTAGGTTTGAGCTGCTCCGTTCCCACTGGGCTTCACAAATCACATTTTAGTGACTTAGCACATACAGGAAATACAGCCTAACACTTATGTATTCATCTGTTACTACAACAAAATCTAGAGATATTTACACCCCTTTAGACTCTAAAAATTGAAAATGTAAAAGTATAGAGATATTTGCTAGCTCCACTCCAAAGTTCAAATTAAGAGTTGAATTAATTACAAGATTCTTTCGATACAAGATTGGTTTCCTCATACTTTTGAATGTCCAATGAATTAATTCCCACCCCTCTAATTAGATAATGTCGTTAACTTTTGAATGTATGTTTTATTAAAAAGTATGAAATAGAAATTAATTATTTGTTGTGTGTTCGATGATATTTTGTACACCTTTTTTTTTATTTTATAAGAAATGAGGTGCGTCAAAATATTAATTCCGGGAATAACAGTACAGTAGTAAAATTAGTGATTAATTATCACTAATGATACAATCTGGCGTACATGAGAATGTTATATGACATGTGCAGTGCTGCCCAATTAATATACGGGTGCATATATACTCACGTGTATATATGTATATATATATTTTTAATGATGTATTTCAGCCAGGACAGAATATATAAATATATGCATGGAATAGATGGTAGAATAAATGGCAGCACAGCTATAAACGATACCACTGACGAAAAGAAGAAATGACGGTGGATTGATTTTGGAAGCATGCCACTGTAGAATCATCATTAGAGAGCAATAATCACGTCATTTGCCGGCAGTTGATTTCCTATCGATGATTCCATGGAAACCATGGACACGCACGTATGCTTAGAAACCAGAAATTGCTCTGACAGGAGAATTCCACACCATATACAGATTGCACGCATATACGAATATGAGGAAAATGACCCCTCTGTATCATTCCAAATTGGAAAGGAGATCGGCCAGTGTAACTCAGACGGAATCATGCCGAATAAGGATCTCGGTTAATTGGAAGAATCACAGAGCATATGGAAAGAAATGCTAATCGCTAAATTAGGCAATTGGCTGATCACGCGTGCACTGATCGAGCCATGCACGTACTGGATGGAACCGCCTTTCTTCACTATAAAAGGCCATGCCATTTCACACAACGGGGAAAGAGGGGAGGAACACACACAGACAGAACACACACGCATACAAAAGTGACAGAGAGAGACACACACACCATTTTGGCTGGAGAATCTCGGCGTCCAGCGAGAACACGGGCGCTCGGCGGTCGGTGACGTTGGCCGCAGTGCCTCGGCGTCCGGCGAGGAGGCGCGCGGAGGAGAAGACGGTTGCCGGAGCACGTACCCAGCCATTGCCATGGGTACAGCTTATTAGTTCTCTTTTGTTTTCCTGCTCTTTCTGTTCAGATCGTCATGCATGCACAACACGGCGACGAGGCGAGTTTCTGGTGCTGTTCGGCCCGCCGGATATAGCGTCCTCTCCGCCTGTCGGACGCACCGCCGGCCGGAGATCGCGTCACTCCCTCTCATCGGAGACGTCGGTCGCCGGTGACACATCTACCTGCTGCCACGACGTCCTTGCCTCGCCGGCCGCAACCTTTATCCCACGACGCCTTGTGATGTCGCCGAGACGCTGGACGTTGTCACCTTCCCGGTCGCAGCCTCCTCTTCGCGACATCACTGACGTCCGCTCGCTCTCGTCGACGTTACCATCTTCTTCGAACTCATCAGCTGGTTGCTCGAGGAGAACGCCGGCCGGAGTGCCACTACTCGGTGCCCGCAAGGCGTCACCAGCTCCAGCTACGTCGTAAGCCATCTCGTCGGAGTTGCCGGGGACGTCGCGTCGTCGCCGAGCCGCCTGAGTCCGTAGACGACGCAACGCTACCAAGCGATGCTCGTCATCATCCGCTGCTCGCCGGAGAAGGTTTTTTGTCATTGTGCCTCACTAGAGCACGCCGAAGGGAGTCGAGGCAGCCGCCAGGGCGCTACGCTGCTGAGCCGTCCCATGTCGCGGATGCTGACTGACTTGTGCATGTTATTGTATACGGTGACGAGCCAACAAAACAAGACATGCATGCTTGCTACTGTACATGGTGACAAGCAAAAATGAGTTTGCAGATTCATACTCATTTGGGGCTGCTGCGTATTAAACTTCCCAGCCATGACCAATTCGGCTATCATTCGCATTGATCATTTTACTTTTATAATCTAATTCCGATGCAATTTCTACGTCATCGGGTCATCAAAGCTACACAATTCCATGCATGTCTTCAACAACAATATAAACCAATACGTCGTCCAAGGTCGATGAGGCTAGACGGCAGGGCGGGCGGAGTCGACATCAAGACAACGTCACCAACACCGGCGTGCGGACCGACGAGGCCGCGGATACCGCCGGCGCCCACTCACACACATCTACATCACCATCATCATCATGCATGGGAGAACGTGAAGCGAAGACAGACGACGACGACCAGCGTAGCTTAATCGGAGGTATCTCACGGGTTTAACCCGCGAGAGTAATTAACCGGGTGTCTTCCGAGACCCCGGGAACCAGGAGATCACAATCGCCAAGTCAGATCCACCTTGCTCATGGGCCGTGGAGTGTATTTAACCAAGGATTCTGTATTTTTGTAATTCTTCGAGAATTATAATAAAATGCATTTTTCCTTCGTGCACTTTATTTTTTTTTGTGTAATTAGTACACTGGCACGCCCGCACATTTTTTTTATTTTATTTCCCTGGGCAGAAAAAAAAATTATTATTTTTTTTCTCTCTAAACAAAATGGCACGCCCGGTGGGACATGGTTCTCCTCCCATCTTTGCTACGTGCAAATGGTCGTCGGACTCGTCTTCGCTCGTCCAAGCCCACATTCTGCATCCAAATGCATGAAGATCACTACCTGAACAAATATGCTAATAAGGATATCCTTATTGCAGGGGAATTTTTCCACTCTGACAACACACCGGTGCCAAGGATGATTCAGTTTGGATCACTTCCTCCGATGGTGGTGTTCGAGCAAGGTTCCAAGGTATTCTTTCACCAGACTCAGGAGATGGCTCAATTTGAAGTGATGCAATCAAAGAAGGCTCGGAAACGGGCTGCTACTAAGGCAAAGAAAGAGCGTCGTACACTTATGCTGGAGGCTCGCTGTTTTCTGAAGAAAGCAGTCATCACTGAACTAAAAGGAGATGTGGAAGGAGCTCAGCAGCTGCGTGGGAAAGCTTCCAATAGGCGTGCGCAAGCAGCTTCCTTGTACACTCCACCAAAAATAAATGAACAAGACATCCCGAAGCCAACCGTGCAGCGCTCGGAGGTGGAATTACTGGAGTCGTTAGAGGCTGTCTCAAGCAATCTGCGGCGACTAATGACTAATGCTCGTCTGACAAACAGTCCTCACCCACTTCGGAACTATCGAAGGAAGTATAGCAAGGTGCAACGACTGCACCAGCTAGTACGGTCACGCATTGCACAGAGCACCGTCCCTGACGTGGATTGGTCGCTTAATGCAATGGAATTGGCTGACAAAGTCTTCAAGTACCGTAGCACTTTAACGCCGCCGTATGATATGTTCCCTGATGAATGGGCTCATGAACCAAACAAAGTCAAACTCTTGGTACGACAGGAGATCATGAGAGAGTTTTGGAAGCGTCGGTCTCAGAAAACAACTTTATTACCAGGTCCAACCGCCGCCTATACTAAGCACGGAGATCCTCCTCGGCAAAGATCATGGGAGCCATGCTTGCACATCTCCGCGGCAAGAGTTTCCTCGCCAATCAACACCAGTAATAGATTTGCTGTTCTGGCGGCCGAGGCACCAGCACCACGTAATGATGATTTACGTCAAGAATTTCGGCGGCTACGAGATCAAATGAACCAACTTCAGAGGCAACTAAGTCGTCCTGAAGCTCCGGAGTCATCCACAACACGTACCGGGGGTGGGGTTCGATATCCTATCTCGAACTATCGCCCGCAACGAGATCACCGAACCTGGGCACCACGACGAGCACCCATGTCTATGTCGAGCTTTCCACATAGGCAACCAGGGCCGCCACAGCGCGGGAATTATTGGCATCGCCAACAAAATTACATGGCACCACCTCGTGCTAATTATCAGTGGAGAGCACGTAATCCCGTTCAAGATGTAGCTCCCTCTCGAGCTCCTGTACCAACTAGACGACTAATTCAAGTCCAACCATGGGAGGTGCCTCGTGCGCAGCAGGATTCGCCACCCCGCCTCCCAATGCCATCGTTTCCAGCGGCGTCTCATGAGCCATCTATCAACCAACGCAAGCGGGAGAGGCGGCGGGCCAATCGCCATGCACTATACCAAGAACTTGAAGAATTGGTTTTAAAACACACGCAAGTCCGTGTCCGCTCAGATGAAGAGATCCACCAAGAAGACGGAAGAATTACGTTTCGCATTTCTGCGGAATTGGAGCAGAGTGAGAGATTTAATTACCTCCTCGCTCGGCTTACGCCAAAACCGCGTGGAACACGAGCTACTAGGCAAGATGAGGCACCCTCGGCGCAGCGTTCCTTGACTATACTCCGGAGAAATAGTGAAGAAATAAAGCCCCCATCGGCAGCCCCGTCTCTAGGGAGGCAGCAAGCGCTTGATCAAGCCGTCCCCATGGATGGCATTGAACAGCAACCTGCTATGGCTGCACCCCACAGCCAAGAACCGACAGAGGACGAGGCGAATAATAAGGAGGAAGAAATGAAGGATATAGATCAAAGAAAAAATAGTGCTGCGTTATGTGGCACAGTGACAGCTCACGATGGTGGCACGTCTAATTGGGCACCGCCTCGCATAACCCAGGAGCTGTCATATCCTTCCGACGAAGAAATCGCACCAAACCCAAAAGCGGATTTCCGCAAAACTATAATTCCAAGTTTCGGTTTAGTGCGCTCGTTGTTTAAAAGCAATGATGAGGCCGCAAAGGAGGCTGCAGCCACGACATCAGAGGAAGTAAGGTCCAAAGCTCCATGCTTACCTATAATCTCAAAGAAGGGTTCACGATCTGATGATGATATATACGCTCGCACCTACAGAGACCTTGCGTCTCATCTTCCCCGTGATCCCCGGCAAGTTCAACGAGTAGCAAGCAGACCGGGTTCTAATACTCGGTTAAAATCTATTGCACTCGAGGGAATGAAAGAGAACTTCCCAAAACCAAACGCAGAACAGGAGGATCCAAGTGGCGAAGGAGATGTATATGACTATAATTCCTCCTCTTCATTAGAAAATCACGAATCGTCACCTCGTTATCATGATCTCAATCCATCCCTTCCTTCAGACGAGGGCGAACATTTTGATGATCTCCACACTGCACTAGTGCATGTGACTGGCGAGAAGTTGGACGATAGCAAGACAGGTGAGAAACCGGCAAAAATACTCACTGACATAGGTGCATCTGGTTCTGGTGAAGCTAAGCTACAAGAACAACTTATCGAGCAAAGGCAAATGATGGAGCAGTTGGCTGCAAAATTCGAGAACTTTCTCAAATTCATGGAAATCAACGGTCAACCTATGCCTCATCATGATTCGCCCTCGAAAAATATTGATCCGCAAATTGAAGAAATCGAGGACATTACTCATGAGCATACCAATCATCAATTTCGTTCAAATACTCATCCTCGACCCACTGGAAAACCAATTACATCAGTAAACACGATGCCCTCCCCAAGCTCGCTCAAAGACTATCATGACATTGTCGAGGACATGGTAAATAAGAAGTTGAAACAAATTGCTGCTGAGCAAGCGCCTCAATCCTCGGAAAGTGAATTGGAGAAGCCATATGAAGCTTGGCATGATCTCGTGCCCTTTCCTTCAGGGTGGCATCCACCGAAGTTCCGTCAGTTCGATGGTACAGGAGATGCGAGGGAACATCTAGCCTACTTTGAGGCAGCTTGTGGTGACACCGCCAATAACCCATCACTGCTATTACGTCAATTCTCAGGATCTCTTACCGGCCCGGCTTTCCATTGGTATAGTCGGTTGCCTATTGGGTCCATAAGCAATTGGGCCGGCATGAAAGAGGTTTTTAAAAAACATTTTGTTGCAATGAAAAAAGATTTCTCTATAGTAGAACTCGCACAAGTCAAACAGCACCGGGATGAGAACATCGATGACTATATTGTCCGCTTTCGTAATAGTTATGTGCGACTCGCTAGAGAGATGCATCTAGAGGATGCGATCGAAATGTGTGTCCATGGGATGCTACAACATTGGTCACTGGAGGTGTCACGTCGTGAGCCGAGGACATTTAGTGCTCTCAGCTCAGCGGTGGCAGCCACAAAGTTAGAATTTGAGAAGTCTCCGCAAATCATGGAGCTCTACAAAAATGCCAGTGCTTTTGATCCTGTCAAAAGATTTAATTCAACAGCAAAGGCCCCAAGTAGTGGGAGTAAACCTAAAGCACCAGCAGAAGCCAATGCAGCTAGGCTGTCTCCTGTTACACATCATGGAGGAGTGCCTGTTTTGGGTGCTAGGTATGAACAAGCCGGGGGCAGGCAACGCTCATCCCTGCAAGAACTCCTTAGAAAACAGTACATATTCAAGCGAGAGTTGATCAAAGATATGTTTAATGAATTGATGGACCATCATGCATTGAATTTACCAGAGCCTAGAAGGCCTGAACAAGCAAACATGACAAATAATCCTCTGTACTGTCCATATCATAGATATGTTGGACATGTTATTGAAGATTGTATCTCCTTCAAGGAATGGCTTCAGCGAGCTGTCACAGAGAAGAAAATCAACTTGGATCAAGATGCTATTAATCCAGACTACCACACAGTCAATGTAGTGACTATCGAATCTCATTCTATGCAAAGACAGGTGAAACAAGAACAGGAGATTTGGGTGCTGCTCTCACAAGTGGAGCACCAATTGGCTGGCACGACATTTGTCGCAGCGCCAAGACCCATTACTCGCAAAGAAACACCACATATCAATCACAACAAGGGGCCGTGGAAAGTCGTTCATCATCACCGGCCACAGAGACGCTGGCTTCCACGTCACGTGCCCTCAGACTCGATGATGCTCGGTGCCCCGGCACCACGGAGGTGGCATGACCCGAGCCGTCGACGCATGCCAGCAAGATTTGTCCCCTAGTCAGAGGGAGACGAATCTTTCCCTCGCGCAACTTATACACTCCCGACGTTGGCGCAATTTATGCCGCCAAGCTGGGGGCAAAAATCTGCACAAAATCGGGAAGAAATGCAAGAAGATGCCCATGTCACGACTGCAGAAAACATTGCCACTTGTAATGTTTTATCTAGCTCCAGTAGCACTGGTCTCAAAGAGATCTTCACCTCGGATGAACGTGAAGCACTACAGGCCGATGTTTTCTCAGAAGAGGGACAAGTAGAAGAAGTTAACATGAACTTGCGGGGAGGGAAAGTTATCCCAGAACCGACAAAGATCAAGTTAACTAAGCCTGCCAAAGTCATGGTTCCAAAGGAGGTACCGCCATTGGAGAAAGGAGCTGAAGTACCCACAAAGGAAAAAGCAAAAATATCAGAGGTTGATTATAATGTGCTTGCCCACCTAAAACGCGTGCCTGCGTTATTAAGTGTTTATGATGCTCTCATGTTGGTGCCAAATCTAAGGGAGGCTCTCGTAAAAGCTTTACAAGCCCCGGAGCTCTATGAGGTGGCCATGGCAAAGCATCGTCTCCTCTCTAATCCATTTTATGTAAACGAGATCACCTTTGACGAGCAAGACAAAGCTGTGGAAGAGGAAGATCATAATCGTCCACTTTATATTGAAGGAAATATTGGGAGCGCACATCTGCGACGAATCCTGATTGATCCGGGTTCTGCCGTGAATATACTACCCATGCGTAGTTTGGCCCGAGCTGGATATGCATTAAATGATTTGGAATCCACTGATGTGATGATTTGTGGATTTGACAATCAAGGGAAACCAACTCTAGGAGCTATAACAGTAAAAATTCAGATGTCTACATTTAGCTTCAAAGTACGATTCTTTGTCATTGAAGCAAATACGTCATACTCGGCCCTACTAGGTAGACCATGGATTCACAAGTATCGTGTGGTGCCTTCAACACTACACCAATGCTTAAAGTTCCTAGATGGTAGTGGGACGCAACAGAGGATCGTCGGCAACCTCTCTCCATACACTACCCAAGAATCGCATCATGCCGATGCAAAGTACTATTTTCCAGTTGACGATTCTGACCAAACTCTTGGTCGAACAACTCCAGCAGCGGATCTCCTAATCACGCCTGGACGCACACCTACCCCAGAGATAAGACGGCTCATCACAGCAGGACCACTTGCTGGTGCGACAGGGTCCTCAACCCGTAATCGCAGAAATAACGCTCGCCACCACTCATTCATGAGTGCACAGTATGAGAATAAGCCGTATACGGGAGCCGGAAAGTCCGGTGTCGTGGTTCCAGTAGAGAAGGATACTGCTCTTACGTCACCGACTTTCACACCTCTGTTGTTGAAAGCAGGGACATCATCACGGACTCTAACTACACTAAGGTCTGTGGCGAAAGTTCCGGTTGATTTACAGGCTCCCTCATCAAAAGAAATCTTACTAACCAGAAATGTTGCAGGGGTCCAAGGCCGCAAATTGCTAGATATCTGCAACGATGCGCCGACAGTAATCACGATCAGGGCTCGCAACAATTCTAGGTCAAAGGAGAAAATAACGCTGGAAGAAGACTCTAAACAAAAGGGTTTAGAGATTAAAGAGGTTGTATGGGGAGCTAAAAATATACAGCCCCCATCACTTTATGTTTCTGTGACTACTCCTCTAGAGGTTTGGGCTATTCCTGGATCCTCCAATACCTCAAATCATACTATATTTTATAAGGTGCCAATGGTAGAACCATGCGACTTAATTATTGAACTCCCTAATGCTCATTTGGATGCAGAAGAAGTGGCTATCACTATGAAGGTAGATACCAAATTAATTCCTTTATTGGAAAAGGCTGGGATCAACGTTCAACAAAACAGGCGAATGCCGCCGCCGCCGGCTATATGTGAGGAATGGTGGGGGCAAGCAGAAGAAATGATCAAGAAAAAAATGCAAGGTCCAGCCAAAGTTCGGGCTCGGTTATTCCAAGCCTTATTCGTCTGATAGTGAAGACGAAGACTTTGATGATGATGCTGAATTCCAATGTTATACTTTATCCGTCAAGGCAAAAGATGACATTGGTTGCTCCTACGAAATACCTAAAGATTCTTACGCTAGCATGATCACAGAGCAAGAGGGAGAATTAGAAGATCCCTTCATGCCTGATGAACTCAAAGAGGAGAAGCAACCCACCATTGACGATCTTGTGGAAATTAATTTAGGCACCGTGGATGATCCCCGCCCTACATTTGTTAGTGCCGCGCTTTCGGCCGAAGAACAAGAGAGTTATCGAAGCTTCCTGATGGAGTACCGGGATTGCTTTGCTTGGACATATAAGGAGATGCCGGGTCTTGATCCCCGTGTTGCAACACACAAACTTGCCATCGACCCACAATTCCGGCCTGTAAAGCAGCCGCCACGTCGCCTACGACCAGAATTCCAAGATCAAGTCATTGCGGAGGTAGATAGGCTTATCACGGCAGGATTTATCAAAGAGGTACAATATCCTCGGTGGCTGGCCAACATCGTGCCCGTAGAGAAAAAGAACGGCCAGGTACGAGTCTGTGTTGACTTTCGTGACCTGAACCGTGCATGTCCTAAAGACGACTTCCCCATACCCATCACCGAAATGGTCGTCGACTCGACCACCGGTTATGGTGCTTTATCTTTTATGGATGGGTCATCGGGATATAATCAGATCAAGATGGACCCAAGAGATGCCATTGACACTGCATTTAGAACTCCGAAGGGCAACTTTTATTACACTGTAATGCCTTTTGGTCTAAAGAATGCTGGAGCTACTTATCAGCGAGCAATGACGTATGTGCTCGATGATCTCATACACCAATCGGTTGAGTGCTATGTTGATGATATGGTTGTAAAGACTAAGGAACGAGAACGTCACCAGGAAGATTTGCGGGTGGTTTTTGAGCGGTTACGCAAACATCAGCTAAAAATGAACCCGCTCAAGTGTGCCTTTGCTGTACAATCAGGTATTTTCCTTGGTTTCGTCGTGCGGTACCGAGGTATCGAGATCGAGCCAAAGAAAATAAAAGCTATTGTTAATATGCCTCCTCCTAAAGATCTAAAAGATCTAAAAACATTACAGGGGAAGCTAGCATACATTAGGCGTTTCATTTCAAACCTATCTGGTCGCATTCAACCATTCGCCAAGCTCATGAAAAAGGGGGCACCGTTCGAGTGGGATGCAGAATGCCAAAGTGGATTCGACAGTATTAAAAGGTATCTGTTAAATCCTCCCGTCTTGGCCGCTCCGGTTAAAGGGCGCCCTCTCATTCTCTATATTGCTACACAGCCCGTCTCAGTAGGAGCTTTGCTCGCACAACACAATGACGAGGGAAAAGAAGTGGCCTGCTACTATCTCAGCCGCACGATGGTTGGTGCCGAGCGTAATTATTCTCCAATTGAGAAATTATGCTTAGCTCTAATATTCGCATTGAAAAAGCTACGACATTACATGCTTACACATCAGATCCAGCTTATCGCAAGAGCGGATCCTATAAGAAGGCAGTGAAGGGGCAAGCTTTGGCGGAATTCCTCGCAGCACACCCCGTGCCAGACGATTCCCCACTGATTACAGAATTGCCTGATGAGGATGTTTTCACAATTGACACAGAACCCTCTTGGGAGTTATACTTTGATGGAGCATCACGCACGGAGAATGATCGCGATGGTACTCCTCGGAAAAGAGCCGGTGCTGGTTTGGTATTCAAGACACCACAAGGCGGGGTGATATACCATTCATTCTCTCTACTCAAAGAGGAATGTTCCAATAATGAAGCTGAATACGAGGCGCTAATCTTTGGCCTCTTATTGGCCCTCTCCATGGAGGTACGTTCTATACGGGTATATGGTGACTCTCAACTAATTGTTCGACAAATAAATGATATATATGAGGTCCGTAAGCAAGAATTGGTGCCGTATTACAGTGCGGCCCGAAGGCTTATGGAAAAGTTTGGACATATTGAGGTCATGCATGTACCACGCAGCAGAAATGCCCCAGCTGATGCATTGGCAAAACTCGCTGCAGCGCTGGTGCTTCCGCAAGGAGGGCCTACACAAGTGAACGTTGAGGAGAGGTGGTTGCTACCTGCTGTGCTGGAACTCCTCCCGAACGAGTATGAGGTCGATACCGTCATGCCCGCCGCTGCAAAAGAGGATGATTGGCGAGTGCCCTTCCTCAATTATTTCAGGCATGGCAGCCTTCCTGATAATTCAGTAGAAAGGCGCCAACTTCAACGTCGTTTACCTTCTTATGTTTATAAATCTGGTGTTTTATACAGGCGATCCTACGGGCAAGAAGTACTCCTTCTATGCGTGGACAGATTGGAGGCGGATAAAGTTTTACAGGAGGTGCATCATGGGGTTTGCGGGGGACACCAGAGCGGACCCAAGATGTATCATAGCATCCGACTCGCTGGGTATTATTGGCCTGGCATCATGGCTGATTGCCTCAAGGTTGCCAAGTCATGTCATGGCTGTCAAATTCACGGTGACTTCAAGCATTTACCACCTGTTCCCCTTCATCCTACGGTGCCTGCTTGGCCGTTCGAAGCATGGGGAATAGATGTCATCGGGCCGATTGACCCCCCGTCTTCCAGGGGACATCGCTTTATACTCGCCATCACAGATTACTTCTCTAAGTGGGCTGAAGCGGTGTCGTTACGTGAAGTAAAGACTGACAATGTCATTAGCTTCCTGGAACGACATATAATCTATCGCTTCGGAGTCCCCCACCGCGTCACTTCTGATAATGGTAAAGCTTTCAAGTCCCATAAAATGCAAAGATTTATTGCAAAGTACAAGATCCGATGGAATTATTCCACTGGTTATTATCCGCAGGCAAATGGGATGACTGAGGCCTTCAATAAGACGCTCGGCAAGATACTAAAGAAGGTCGTTAATCGACATCGAAGGGATTGGCATGACCGCCTCTTCGAAGCTCTTTGGGCGTACCGTGTCACTGTCCGTACCCCTACACAATGCACCCCATACTCACTCGTTTATGGGAGTGAGGCTGTTCTACCACTCGAAGTAGAAGTACCCTCTCTCCGAGTGGCCATCCACGAAGAGATCACTCAAGACGAGCAAGTTCGGCTTCGGTTCCAGGAGCTGGATACGTTGGAAGAAGGTCGTCTCCATGCCGTTCAAAACTTGGAATTATATCGACAGAATATGGTGCGGGCTTACAACAAGCTCGTCAAGCAACGGATTTTCCGAAAAGGGGAATATGTTCTTGTACTTCGGCGTCCCATCATGGTGACTCATAAAATTAGAGGAAAATTCGAACCTAAATGGGAGGGGCCGTATATTGTTGAGCAAGCTTATGATGGGGGAGCATATCAGTTGATAGATTGTCAAGGAATCAGACCAATGCCCCCTATTAATGGAAGGTTTTTGAAGAAATATTTTGCATAATGTTCTTTCTTTTTTTTTTTTTTGTCTGCTCCTTTATCAATGGACCATTGGTCCTAAAAAAAAAAAAAGGGGGCTTTCCCATGATGAGACTAGCTCAGGGCTAATGATTTGGCTGCCAGAAGACTTGTCGAAGACTGACTAAAACAAAAATATATAAGAAGAGAAAAGAAATACCTAATGATGATGCTGAATTCCAATGTTATACTTTATCCGTCAAGGCAAAAGATGACATTGGTTGCTCCTACGAAATACCTAAAGATTCTTACGCTAGCATGATCACAGAGCAAGAGGGAGAATTAGAAGATCCCTTCATGCCTGATGAACTCAAAGAGGAGAAGCAACCCACCATTGACGATCTTGTGGAAATTAATTTAGGCACCGTGGATGATCCCCGCCCTACATTTGTTAGTGCCGCGCTTTCGGCCGAAGAACAAGAGAGTTATCGAAGCTTCCTGATGGAGTACCGGGATTGCTTTGCTTGGACATATAAGGAGATGCCGGGTCTTGATCCCCGTGTTGCAACACACAAACTTGCCATCGACCCACAATTCCGGCCTGTAAAGCAGCCGCCACGTCGCCTACGACCAGAATTCCAAGATCAAGTCATTGCGGAGGTAGATAGGCTTATCACGGCAGGATTTATCAAAGAGGTACAATATCCTCGGTGGCTGGCCAACATCGTGCCCGTAGAGAAAAAGAACGGCCAGGTACGAGTCTGTGTTGACTTTCGTGACCTGAACCGTGCATGTCCTAAAGACGACTTCCCCATACCCATCACCGAAATGGTCGTCGACTCGACCACCGGTTATGGTGCTTTATCTTTTATGGATGGGTCATCGGGATATAATCAGATCAAGATGGACCCAAGAGATGCCATTGACACTGCATTTAGAACTCCGAAGGGCAACTTTTATTACACTGTAATGCCTTTTGGTCTAAAGAATGCTGGAGCTACTTATCAGCGAGCAATGACGTATGTGCTCGATGATCTCATACACCAATCGGTTGAGTGCTATGTTGATGATATGGTTGTAAAGACTAAGGAACGAGAACGTCACCAGGAAGATTTGCGGGTGGTTTTTGAGCGGTTACGCAAACATCAGCTAAAAATGAACCCGCTCAAGTGTGCCTTTGCTGTACAATCAGGTATTTTCCTTGGTTTCGTCGTGCGGTACCGAGGTATCGAGATCGAGCCAAAGAAAATAAAAGCTATTGTTAATATGTCTCCTCCTAAAGATCTAAAAGATCTAAAAACATTACAGGGGAAGCTAGCATACATTAGGCGTTTCATTTCAAACCTATCTGGTCGCATTCAACCATTCGCCAAGCTCATGAAAAAGGGGGCACCGTTCGAGTGGGATGCAGAATGCCAAAGTGGATTCGACAGTATTAAAAGGTATCTGTTAAATCCTCCCGTCTTGGCCGCTCCGGTTAAAGGGCGCCCTCTCATTCTCTATATTGCTACACAGCCCGTCTCAGTAGGAGCTTTGCTCGCACAACACAATGACGAGGGAAAAGAAGTGGCCTGCTACTATCTCAGCCGCACGATGGTTGGTGCCGAGCGTAATTATTCTCCAATTGAGAAATTATGCTTAGCTCTAATATTCGCATTGAAAAAGCTACGACATTACATGCTTACACATCAGATCCAGCTTATCGCAAGAGCGGATCCTATAAGAAGGCAGTGAAGGGGCAAGCTTTGGCGGAATTCCTCGCAGCACACCCCATGCCAGACGATTCCCCACTGATTACAGAATTGCCTGATGAGGATGTTTTCACAATTGACACAGAACCCTCTTGGGAGTTATACTTTGATGGAGCATCACGCACGGAGAATGATCGCGATGGTACTCCTCGGAAAAGAGCCGGTGCTGGTTTGGTATTCAAGACACCACAAGGCGGGGTGATATACCATTCATTCTCTCTACTCAAAGAGGAATGTTCCAATAATGAAGCTGAATACGAGGCGCTAATCTTTGGCCTCTTATTGGCCCTCTCCATGGAGGTACGTTCTATACGGGTATATGGTGACTCTCAACTAATTGTTCGACAAATAAATGATATATATGAGGTCCGTAAGCAAGAATTGGTGCCGTATTACAGTGCGGCCCGAAGGCTTATGGAAAAGTTTGGACATATTGAGGTCATGCATGTACCACGCAGCAGAAATGCCCCAGCTGATGCATTGGCAAAACTCGCTGCAGCGCTGGTGCTTCCGCAAGGAGGGCCTACACAAGTGAACGTTGAGGAGAGGTGGTTGCTACCTGCTGTGCTGGAACTCCTCCCGAACGAGTATGAGGTCGATACCGTCATGCCCGCCGCTGCAAAAGAGGATGATTGGCGAGTGCCCTTCCTCAATTATTTCAGGCATGGCAGCCTTCCTGATAATTCAGTAGAAAGGCGCCAACTTCAACGTCGTTTACCTTCTTATGTTTATAAATCTGGTGTTTTATACAGGCGATCCTACGGGCAAGAAGTACTCCTTCGATGCGTGGACAGATTGGAGGCGGATAAAGTTTTACAGGAGGTGCATCATGGGGTTTGCGGGGGACACCAGAGCGGACCCAAGATGTATCATAGCATCCGACTCGCTGGGTATTATTGGCCTGGCATCATGGCTGATTGCCTCAAGGTTGCCAAGTCATGTCATGGCTGTCAAATTCACGGTGACTTCAAGCATTTACCACCTGTTCCCCTTCATCCTACGGTGCCTGCTTGGCCGTTCGAAGCATGGGGAATAGATGTCATCGGGCCGATTGACCCCCCGTCTTCCAGGGGACATCGCTTTATACTCGCCATCACAGATTACTTCTCTAAGTGGGCTGAAGCGGTGTCGTTACGTGAAGTAAAGACTGACAATGTCATTAGCTTCCTGGAACGACATATAATCTATCGCTTCGGAGTCCCCCACCGCGTCACTTCTGATAATGGTAAAGCTTTCAAGTCCCATAAAATGCAAAGATTTATTGCAAAGTACAAGATCCGATGGAATTATTCCACTGGTTATTATCCACAGGCAAATGGGATGACTGAGGCCTTCAATAAGACGCTCGGCAAGATACTAAAGAAGGTCGTTAATCGACATCGAAGGGATTGGCATGACCGCCTCTTCGAAGCTCTTTGGGCGTACCGTGTCACTGTCCGTACCCCTACACAATGCACCCCATACTCACTCGTTTATGGGAGTGAGGCTGTTCTACCACTCGAAGTAGAAGTACCCTCTCTCCGAGTGGCCATCCACGAAGAGATCACTCAAGACGAGCAAGTTCGGCTTCGGTTCCAGGAGCTGGATACGTTGGAAGAAGGTCGTCTCCATGCCGTTCAAAACTTGGAATTATATCGACAGAATATGGTGCGGGCTTACAACAAGCTCGTCAAGCAACGGGTTTTCCGAAAAGGGGAATATGTTCTTGTACTTCGGCGTCCCATCATGGTGACTCATAAAATTAGAGGAAAATTCGAACCTAAATGGGAGGGGCCGTATATTGTTGAGCAAGCTTATGATGGGGGAGCATATCAGTTGATAGATTGTCAAGGAATCAGACCAATGCCCCCTATTAATGGAAGGTTTTTGAAGAAATATTTTGCATAATGTTCTTTCTTTTTTTTTTTTTGTCTGCTCCTTTATCAATGGACCATTGGTCCTAAAAAAAAAAAAAAGGGGGCTTTCCCATGATGAGACTAGCTCAGGGCTAATGATTTGGCTGCCAGAAGACTTGTCGAAGACTGACTAAAACAAAAATATATAAGAAGAGAAAAGAAACATCTTCATCACACAGCACACAATGCCAAGCAGTGGTTGCCGAAGCTAGTGGAAAATATTGCACAGTTAACTACTGGGTAGCGGGGACGATATTTCCCTCGTTTTCTCGGTGAGTCTCAGACCAATGGAGACGTTGAGCCCCAGGGTAAGACTATAGGAAGAAGAGCATGAAAGGGCTACCTGTCCCAACATAAGTTGCGGTTCAGTGTGCAGCCGCTTGCCAACCCTGTGAGGCAAGAACAAGGGTTAAAAAAAAAAAAAAATCATGCCTGCGAGGGATATTTAGACACATAGTTGAGTGGCCACTCTCTGAATTCCTTGGAAGACGAAGGCTGCAATCCTCATACGAAGTATTCAACACACAACCAATGGTTATATGGTTTTCCCTTGAAAAATATCCAAGCGTCAGAAATTCAAAAGAACAAAAAAAAAAGAAGAGTAAGAAGAAAGAAGATATCAATAGTCGAGCACGAAGTCTTTTTTCTCCTCTCCGAATCAACATGGAGAATATATCACGTACCATAACACGGAAGGAGGAGAGTGGTTATTCAACACCCCTCGGCAAAAGTAATGGCACATTTCCAAATCCAACTCCCAAAAACCAATGTTAAACATTATAGCCCACCTAAGTCTCCGGTTCGATGAGACAAGCATCGGGAGGTCCGCAGCTAACCGGTAACCCTGCCGAAGCATTATCACTCCACACCCACGAACATCGAAAGAACTGTTATGATCTGAGTCATACTCGCCATGGCTATTCGGCGATATCAAATATGATAAGTCTTTCGGCAGCCTTATCTGAAGTCACCTCCATAGCTGACTCTTGATGGGAAAGCCAACATTTTTTCGAACTAAAACACACAAATTTTTTCGTGTTTATTCATTTCTTTCACTGATACCTTCGTTAAGGTATATGATGATGCTACTGAAATATTTATAACATAATGACCACTTAAGCTTTAATCTTCATATTTATCTTGGATGACTTTTGGCTTCTGGTAAGTAGCGATGGATGTGCCGCTACACATATTTAGGGAGCAGTGCAACACGCCAGTGCGGCCAGTGTGAATCTGTGAAACCCTTCAACTCATTCAGCTGACATCGTGGATTTTTTTTTAAAAACGATCGTGTGTGGGTTGATAAAATTCGCTCCGGACACGGCACGTTTGTTTCGCCATGGCCAGGACAGATTATGGCATGGATGTTCGCCTCATATATCTACTCTGGACCCTGCCAAGAGATGCACAGGTCCGAGGAGTATTTCGTTAATTTTGGCATGGTTGTTCGCCTCATTCTTTTACTTTGGATCTTATTAATCATGTAGAGGTCCAAGGGATATTTTGTTAATAATGGCATGGTTGTTTGCCTAATCCATTTGCTCCGGACCTGATCAATAATACGCAGGCCCAAAGGATACTTGTTAACGATGGCATGGATGTTCGCCTAAATTAAATGAATTCAGACCTTATCATAAAATATACAGGCCAGAAGAAATATTTTTGCTCAACGATAGCCTGGATTTCGGCCTCATATTCTACTAATCCATTAGGCCCTGACATGGGTTTCTTCGGCCCCAGCGCATCCTAGTGGAGTATATATCATAGTAAATACACAGTTATTTATTGCAAAATACAGGTGGCATAATCTATAAGTACCATGAGATTAGTAGAAGGGATTAAACATCTTTACGATGGCAGCTGCATGCACTTCTCCAAACTAAGAAACACAGAGTTCGCCTTGTTTGGTCAGTATTTGAACTCTGCTTGCAGTTATGAAATTTTAAAAAAAAAAAAAGAAGGGGAGATCAAACATATGGTAAAAAATGTGTGATGTGGTACTTAAATTATTACGCATCAGGAAATGGAAATTTTCATCAAGATAATTCTGAATCGATCCACACTCGAATTTAATTAATAGTAGAGAAGTGGTGCGACTATTCGGTCGCATAGACGAAACACGGTGACATGGATTTACTAACAGTAACGTGCACCTGGTCAGAGAACGAGGCAATAATTTTCATCAAGCAAAATTAAGCTTGAATTTACTCACAAAAGGCTTGATTCTGTGTATACAATATGGACAAAAAAAAAAGAAGCAGAAAATAGGCACATATACATATATGAAAAAAAAATATAATACTAAATTTGTGCCAGTTAAGCACTAGTACTCATAATATTTTTCATAATATTTTGGGCGCATCTAAGGATACCCCAGATTATTACAATAAGATAAGAAAAACTGGAATCACAAGCTAAGGACACAACTTTTATTCTGGAAAATATAAAGAGTAAAGACTGGCTGATATTACTCTTAAGGAATAGCTCGGATAACTGTAGGATGACTCAATTAAACTATTACTTGGGAGGTGCTGGAAGACCAAAATATGGGTTGCACGGATAGGACAAGATGCGAAGGATGGTCGGTGGAGCAGACGCTCCAGCCTCCTTCTGCTTTTTTGCGGCTTCAGCATTGGTCTTTGCGTTGGCACACTTGTTCTCCAGTTCGGCCACCTTCTGGGACAAAGAGTCCACGGCGGCAGGGTGATTGATAATCATCTCCTCGTTACACTTCACTAACTGATAATATTCTACAGCGGCAGCTCTCGCTTCTTTGGCCTTCTTCTCATAGTATTCTGCCTTGGTTTGCCAGTCGGCATGACAGGCATCAAGATGTTTTCCGAAGGTCAGCATCTTAACCTTGTCCTCGGCAAATATCTTCAAGTCACGGGAAGCGTCAATGCAGAGGCTCTCATACCTCTGTAACAAAGAGGTGGCTTCACTGTCATTTGAAATGACCATCAGTTCTTCAAAAGAAGGTGGACCTGAGTTGCCATTCAAAAATCCCACCAAATCCTCCAGGTCAGACATTAGCTTCACCAAATCTTCGGGGCGCGGCTCCACATAGTGCTCCTTCCACGACGAAGTAATCACCCCTATGGCATCAACAATCATACGATTGTCGAGGGGTTCCTGTTTCAAGAGCTTCTGCAGATCATGCACATCACGATGCACTGCCGCTGCATGCCGGACCATAGTGAAACCATCAGATGGCAGATTCAGTCTTGGGGGCTCATCATCAGTGGACCGAACTGACATTAGGAGAAGCCTTGGTTCTGCAGAATGAAGCTCAGCAATCTGCTTGGTCAATGCCGCCTCAAGTCTCTTGCCACGGTCTTGCATCAGATCAACCTGGGCCTTATCACCGGCAAGGTTACCTGAAGTACGGAGCAAACCATAGTAAATAAAAATGTTGTACTGCGACATTTCTTTGAACAAAAAGGGCAAGAGACAAATAAAATAAATATAAGTGAGAACTTAATTACCCTGGGGGAGAGATGAGTTGTTATTTTCATCCTTCTCTGGCTCCTCAAGTGTGTACACCACTGGACGTTTCTCTTCTTTTCTCGTCTTCCCTGCATCCGCACGTCGGGGTTGAGCTTGGACCGTCTTAGGCTGCACACTCTCAGCAACGCCAGCCTTCTTGTGCGACTCCTTTGAAACCCGGGGGATGGGCGTATTGCGGTTTGACGAGACAAAGTTATTGTCCGGTATGGTGGGAACCTTAAAGTAACATCTCATCAGTAAAAAAAAAAAAAAGAGGGGATATTTAAGACGTCTACAATCAGGAGGGTATCGTTCAACAAGCAGAAAGAGATGGGACAAAATATATAAATGTATTTACAAAGAGTGTAATAAAGGGGCTCACATGCTCTGCAGAAGGAGTGTTGCCAAGTATCTTGACTGCATCATCCGACAAAGTATCATCCGAGGAATCGCTCGACACGACAGGGGAAGACTCACTGCTGCTGCTTGCCGGGGTAACAGGAGGTTTCTTGGAAGAGCTGACCTTGGCAAGTGTTGGAGAGCGATCTCTCTTCACGCCCCGACGACGCACTGGAGATGGCGAGTCTTGTGCTGACCTCCGAGGGCGAGACGAGGAGGGTCGTGCAGCGGCTCGTTTATCCGCGCGCTCATGAGCTCGAAAGGCGGGTTGCGTAGATCGCGACCCACCGGCAAGGTGATGTTGTGGCCGAGCGCCGAAGTCACCACCATCAGGTGCAGACCTTGGGCGGCGAGGAATTCCCGCGTCATGAATTCCAGCCGATAGTGGCCTCTCGGCTGATCGAGGGCCTCGAGACGAGCCGGCTGCTGGCGTCCGTTCCTTCTCAACGCCACCAGAAGCATGCTTGCCAGCATCACGAGCCATGAATGGAGCTGCTAAAGAAAATATATATATATATGATGAGAAGCAAAGAGTAAAATCACGTGAACAGAAAGGTCAGTGAGAATTAAAAGAGGTACACGAAGATGAAGTACAAACCTGTGGCTTCCCTACCGAGATTGAACAATATTGCTTGATCAGGTCGCTGATGGTACGTGGTATTTATAGGGTGCTTAACCGAACCTTATATTTGGGAGTATTTGGCTAAAGGAAGGTGACGTGAGTTAATTTGGCAACATCATTCATAGTTCCACAGCCAGATCGTTGTTTTCAGATTAAAACATATATGGAAAATATCTGTACGAGGGAAAGGATCATGCTAGAATCGATTCAGAGGGGAAATAGAAAGGTTCATCAGTCACCAAGTTAATTCCGAGTCGCTCCACGCTCGAATTTAACTTGGTGAGGGGGCATTTTGTTCGATGATATTTTGTACACCTTTTTTTTTATTTTATAAGAAATGAGGTGCGTCAAAATATTAATTCCGGGAATAACAGTACAGTAGTAAAATTAGTGATTAATTATCACTAATGATACAATCTGGCGTACATGAGAATGTTATATGACATGTGCAGTGCTGCCCAATTAATATACGGGTGCATATATACTCACGTGTATATATGTATATATATATTTTTAATGATGTATTTCAGCCAGGACAGAATATATAAATATATGCATGGAATAGATGGTAGAATAAATGGCAGCACAGCTATAAACGATACCACTGACGAAAAGAAGAAATGACGGTGGATTGATTTTGGAAGCATGCCACTGTAGAATCATCATTAGAGAGCAATAATCACGTCATTTGCCGGCAGTTGATTTCCTATCGATGATTCCATGGAAACCATGGACACGCACGTATGCTTAGAAACCAGAAATTGCTCTGACAGGAGAATTCCACACCATATACAGATTGCACGCATATACGAATATGAGGAAAATGACCCCTCTGTATCATTCCAAATTGGAAAGGAGATCGGCCAGTGTAACTCAGACGGAATCATGCCGAATAAGGATCTCGGTTAATTGGAAGAATCACAGAGCATATGGAAAGAAATGCTAATCGCTAAATTAGGCAATTGGCTGATCACGCGTGCACTGATCGAGCCATGCACGTACTGGATGGAACCGCCTTTCTTCACTATAAAAGGCCATGCCATTTCACACAACGGGGAAAGAGGGGAGGAACACACACAGACAGAACACACACGCATACAAAAGTGACAGAGAGAGACACACACACCATTTTGGCTGGAGAATCTCGGCGTCCAGCGAGAACACGGGCGCTCGGCGGTCGGTGACGTTGGCCGCAGTGCCTCGGCGTCCGGCGAGGAGGCGCGCGGAGGAGAAGACGGTTGCCGGAGCACGTACCCAGCCATTGCCATGGGTACAGCTTATTAGTTCTCTTTTGTTTTCCTGCTCTTTCTGTTCAGATCGTCATGCATGCACAACACGGCGACGAGGCGAGTTTCTGGTGCTGTTCGGCCCGCCGGATATAGCGTCCTCTCCGCCTGTCGGACGCACCGCCGGCCGGAGATCGCGTCACTCCCTCTCATCGGAGACGTCGGTCGCCGGTGACACATCTACCTGCTGCCACGACGTCCTTGCCTCGCCGGCCGCAACCTTTATCCCACGACGCCTTGTGATGTCGCCGAGACGCTGGACGTTGTCACCTTCCCGGTCGCAGCCTCCTCTTCGCGACATCACTGACGTCCGCTCGCTCTCGTCGACGTTACCATCTTCTTCGAACTCATCAGCTGGTTGCTCGAGGAGAACGCCGGCCGGAGTGCCACTACTCGGTGCCCGCAAGGCGTCACCAGCTCCAGCTACGTCGTAAGCCATCTCGTCGGAGTTGCCGGGGACGTCGCGTCGTCGCCGAGCCGCCTGAGTCCGTAGACGACGCAACGCTACCAAGCGATGCTCGTCATCATCCGCTGCTCGCCGGAGAAGGTTTTTTGTCATTGTGCCTCACTAGAGCACGCCGAAGGGAGTCGAGGCAGCCGCCAGGGCGCTACGCTGCTGAGCCGTCCCATGTCGCGGATGCTGACTGACTTGTGCATGTTATTGTATACGGTGACGAGCCAACAAAACAAGACATGCATGCTTGCTACTGTACATGGTGACAAGCAAAATTGAGTTTGCAGATTCATACTCATTTGGGGCTGCTGCGTATTAAACTTCCCAGCCATGACCAATTCGGCTATCATTCGCATTGATCATTTTACTTTTATAATCTAATTCCGATGCAATTTCTACGTCGTCGGGTCATCAAAGCTACACAATTCCATGCATGTCTTCAACAACAATATAAACCAATACGTCGTCCAAGGTCGATGAGGCTAGACGGCAGGGCGGGCGGAGTCGACATCAAGACAACGTCACCAACACCGGCGTGCGGACCGACGAGGCCGCGGATACCGCCGGCGCCCACTCACACACATCTACATCACCATCATCATCATGCATGGGAGAACGTGAAGCGAAGACAGACGACGACGACCAGCGTAGCTTAATCGGAGGTATCTCACGGGTTTAACCCGCGAGAGTAATTAACCGGGTGTCTTCCGAGACCCCGGGAACCAGGAGATCACAATCGCCAAGTCAGATCCACCTTGCTCATGGGCCGTGGAGTGTATTTAACCAAGGATTCTGTATTTTTGTAATTCTTCAAGAATTATAATAAAATGCATTTTTCCTTCGTCCACTTTATTTTTTTTTGTGTACTTAGTACACTGGCACGCCCGCACATTTTTTTTATTTTATTTCCCTGGGCAGAAAAAAAAATTATTATTTTTTTTCTCTCTAAACATTGTGATTTAGTTAATAAACAAGCATGGCAACCAGCGTGTCTGTTCAGTTTTCCCTGGCCAGACATATCAAAATGTTCTCTAGAAAAATTGTAAATAGTAAATGCCTTATGCTTAAAAAAATCTGTATACCGAAATTTGATGGCACAATTTATCAAGCATGGGTTTTACATTTTCGAAAAATATTTGTAATTTTCACAACTAATCACCACCTAGCAAAATAAAATGGTAAAGTAATTAAACCAACAACAAATCCCTACTCTCACTAAAATTCTATTTATACTCATGTAAATTCTATTTATACTCATGTGCGTGGTGTGCATAATATTTATGAACAATAGATTTTAACCATGGTGGATTAGTATATTACACCCATAATTTCACCATCATACTACTGGTGATTTCTATTTTTTATCCTTATATTTTGTTACCTAGGTTTTCTAAATGTTTCTAAAAGGTAAATATTAAAAGGCAAAGCCACTATTAATCAATATTTCATATTTACAGTCTTACGATGACTCATATATATATCATGCATGATTATTTTGCTCACAGGCCTTCTATAAGCTAAAAAAATAAATTATGTATTAATAGTATACACACGGGGTTCAGATCCACTGGAGTTGAGGCCAACTCCACCTGGTGGATTTGCCTCAATCTCAGCCATCCCTTCGTTTTTATGGCCGAGATCATCTAACCGAATCTCTCTCCTAATTAGCTCCCCTAATCAGGTAGATTTGGAGGGAAAATACTTACCCTTTTAGCTATTCCCTCCAAAACTGTGATTATACTCCCGCCAGGCCACCACAAAAACATATACACTCTTCTTCCCCACACAATCCACCCTATCTTTTTGCTAATCAGTTTCAACATAGATTCAACACAACTTTTCCACATATGCAAACAGAAGAGAATCAAGTTAACCTCAATGGAGATGTGCGCACCAACATGGAACAACATTGGACTCCCAAACTAGGTATGGTTTTTGATACAACAGATGAAGCATGGAATTTCTGGGTTAATTATGCAGGAAAAATAGGATTTGATGCTAGGAAGCACTACTCAAATAAGAAGGATGGGATTGTGACATCAACCAGATTCTTATGTGCTAAAGAAGGTCTCAGAACAAAAGATAAGCGTGATGATCAATACAAGTCTTATCGAGCTGAGACAAGAACCGGGTGTAAGGCACGAATAGGGATCATCTTGGATAGGAAGACCAATAAATATCAGGTTCATGACTTTGTGGAAGAGCATAACCATCCCTTTTACCTGCCAGGAATGATCCACTTGATCACATCACAACACAACATATCTGCAGTGGATGCTATTGATATAGATGCTGCAGACAACGCAGGTATTGCCCCAAAAGCAGCCCATGACTTTGCCGGACAACTGGTTGGTGGAACAGCAAATCTTGGTTATACACTTCAAGATCGTAAAAATTACTTGAGGAATAAACGCCAAAGTAGCCTGCAATATGGTGAGGCAGGAGCACTGTTAAGTTATTTTCAGCAACAGGTAATTGACAACCCATCTTTTCAGTATGCCATTCAGTTAGATAGTGAAGAACAAATAACAAATATATTCTGGGCTGATGCAAAGATGCTAATAGACTATGCTTTATTTGGTGATGTTATTACCTTTGACACTACATATTCCACGAACAAGGAGTTTAGGCCTTTCGGAGTTTTTGTTGGATTTAACCATTTTCGAGAAGTTGTGATTTTTGGAGCTGCTCTGTTGTATGATGAAACTGCAGACTCCTTTAAATGGTTATTTGAAGCATTTCTAGCAGCACATAATCATAAGCACCCAAAAACCATTTTTATTGATCAGGACCTAGCTATGGGAAAGGCTATTGGTCAGGTTTTTATGGATGCAACACATGGTTTGTGTACTTGGCATATAAATCACAATGCAATAAAATATGTCAGCTCTTACAAGAATGATGGGCCAGCAATTCTGAAGGAATTGAAGCGTTGCATGTATGAGTATGAGACAGAGGTGGACTTTGAAGAAGTATTCAAGACGATGCAATCTAAAGTGAAACAAGGAAGTTGGTTGGATGGCATTTACACCCTAAAGCACAAATGGGCTTATTGCTTTATTAAGAATGTTTATACTTTAGGAATGCGCAGCACACAACTTAGTGAGAGTTTAAACAAAGATTTGAAGGAATATTTGAAACGTAATTTTGATATAGTGAGGTTCTTCCAACATTTTGAAAGGGTTGTCGAAGATAAGCGTGCAAAGGAGGTGAAGGCTGAACATGAAGCTAGGAAAAAAATACCAAAGCTGAAATTAAAGGGGACACCGATGCTACATCAAGCAGCAAAGGTTTATACACCACCCATATTTGAAAAGTTCCAAGAAGAGTTTGAAAAATCCACAGCAGCTTACATTAAGTCATCCACAGAACATGGTTGTATCATCGAGTTTATTGTTGCCATTACCAATGTTGATGGACTAACAAATGATGAATGTGAGTTTCGAGTATATAGACACCCTAGGGATCATACAGTTTCTTGTAATTGTATGAAATTTGAGAAAAATGGCATCCTTTGCTATCATGCCTTGAAAGTACTTGATATGATGAATATCAAGTTGATACCACAATTATACATTCTAAAAAGATGGACAAGAGAAGCAAGAAGCGGCATTGTGCAAGATAGCAAAGGAGAGGAAATTTTAGAAGATCCCAAGTTAGAAAAGACACGTCGATACAAATCACTTTGCCGGAAATTTGCTTGTTTGGCTACTAAGGCAGCAGACTTTGAGGAATCATATGTGTTGTTGGATAGTGCACTTGATTCATTGAACAAAGGAGTAGAAGAGAAGATACATGAAACTGAACAAACAGAAGAGTCTCCTAATGGCAGTCTATCAGTCTCACAACAGAACTCGCTTGAAAACTTAGAGAGTATAGTGGCTGGTTTAAAAAAGAGACCAGGAAAAAATAGAAGTACAAGGCCAAAAGACTGGGTTGAATCAATGCAAGACAAAGCTGAGAAGAAAAGCAAAAGGCAAGCCAAATCAACACAACAGAAAGCTAATAAGAGATTCACAAGCCAGAGAAATGAAAAGAAAAGCCCAATAGATAATATACAATACTCCAATAATAAGGTAGTAATAACATTGTGATCCTACGTTCTCTTGGTTCCATCAATTATTTACATATTCTTACTACTGTAGCCCATTTAATGATATCATAATTTGATTTGTAGGGAGTTGAGGTCCCAAATAATGTCTTGTGGATGAATCATGATGAACCAATAGAAGAATGCCAGCCATATGACAATAATACTAATTTCACGCAATTATTATTGGTAAGTTACAAACTAGTATTTCAACATAGTTCAAAATATTACATCTTTGATTCCTAACATACTTGTATTGTAACAGGGACCATGGGGTACTAATTTACCTTCATCTCATATTGCTCATTCAGATAGCATAAACTACAATAATGTAAGATTTAGATTTTTATTCTCTATTGTCTAGTGACCCAAAACAATTGTAGTGTATAGTTTGTCCCCACTTAATTCTAATATATGCTATATGCAGGACACAACTTCTACTTTTGCTCACAATCAACAATTTATTTTTGCTCCTGCAAACAACTTTGAGGGGAGAAATGGGTTTCCCTCATCATATATAACTCCATCAGTGAACACAAACTACAGTAACGTATGTTTTTTTATTATCCAATATCTCAAGGCACAAATAATAGTGGTGCATGATATTTAGACCTAAAATATTTTTTTCCCACATTCCATCTACAGGAACCAAGTGCCAGCTATAGTCAAGATCTTTATGGTCCTGCAAGGCTGCAAACCACTTGGAAGGGATAAAAGGATTATCAAATTGATTTCCATGATACTGCAATATAAGTTTCTGGACTATGGATTAAATTTAGTAGTTTGAAACTCTACTATTATAATTCATGAACATGCTGTAGCAAAAATTAGATGCTGTTGCCCTTTAAATTTGTGTTTCAATGCTTAACCACACATGCATATCTGTATTGCATAACAAGAACGATGAAGCAAATGATTTAATATTTATTTCGTGCACAGTATTCTCAGATCAACACATAAGAACATTAACTAATTCATAGTAGTAGTATAAAAACACACAAACACCTATTTGCTGTACCTTTCAGAGAGGTCTCCTCTTCCTCCCCAAATACTGAGCTTGATTTAAGGTGGATGGGGTGGGATGTTGGCGCTGACAGTCGAGGGCTTCAACTCCAAGCGCAGGAATCCCTCGTAGGGAGCTTCGCCCTGACACCATCATCACCGACGACGAGCTCAGCTCTACGCCGTCGGCGCCTTCTCCGCCATCGCATGGACCACCTCGTCGGCGCCATCAAGAAAGATGCCAGGGAGGTCAATCCTCTGCTCCCCGACCGTGAGTTGAGGATGCGACGCGCGTGAGCTGCCGGAGTTCTTGAGGAGCTCGCCTAAGCTCTTGCTGTTGCTAGTTACTACCTTATCCAAACATGTGGGTGGCTGTGTGGCTTTGGCTTCCAGGAAAAAGAAGGGTCAAAGAAAGAGATATGGATTCAGTTGGATGATCTCAGCCGTAGAAACGAAGGGATGGCTGAGATTGAGGCAAATCCACCAGGTGGAGTTGGCCTCAACTCCAGTGGATCTGTACCCATACACACGAGGCTATAAATTAGTGAGAACGTGCGCGCCGATTTTCTATCAATCATATAAATAAGGGAACAAGCGAAGAAGTAGCTAATAAAAATATTTTAGAGAACATGTGAAAGTTTTGACTGAGCCGATTGGGCTATTTGGGCCGTGATCAGCAGAAGGCCTCTCTCTCTCTTTCTCTCTCTCCCCCTTCCCTCGTGCGTCACCTCCTCGCGAGCTCAGCGCCGCCGCCGTCCAGCTGCTTCTTCCGCCGCATCCTCGCCGCCGGTGAGCGCACCTCCTCCCTCTAGATCTTCCTCCTCTTTCTTCTCTATCTTTTTTTCCTCAACCTAATCTTCTCCTCTAGATCTGGAGTCTTTTGGGTTTTGCGGGATTCTTTTGGGATGGGATTTCTGATTTTTTGGTGATGTGGTGGTGGCTGGTTCGTTTCTAGGGTTAGGGTTTTGGGGATGTCGGACCGGCAGCAGTCGGAGGAGCCGGAGGAGCAGGTGGACCTGGAGGGGGACGACGACAACGACGTCATGGACGACGACGAGGACGGGTACCGCCGCCGCCGCCGCCGCGAGGACTCCGACGAGCCGGACGACGACGAGGAGGATCCCGAGGTCGAGGGCGACGGCCACGGAGACGCGGGGACCGCGGCGGCGGGCGAAGGCGGAGCGGATGAGATGGACAAGGCCGCCTGCGGCAGCGGCGGCGGCGGCGATGGGCCTGAGGACGATGACGAGAAGCGGAAGTGGGATGAGCTGCTCGCTCTGCCGCCTCAGGGCTCGGAGGTGTTCATCGGCGGTCTCCCCCGCGACACCACCGAGGAGGACCTCCGTGAGCTCTGCGACTCGTTTGGCGAAATCTACGAGGTATCTGAATGCTCTCAGCGTTTTTTTTTTTTCAGTATTGTTTACCGGCATGTAACACCATAATGCAAACGCATGGATGGATCGATGGCAGGTGAGGTTGATGAAGGATAAAGAGACCAAGGAGAACAAAGGATTCGCATTCGTCAACTTCACCGCGAAGGACGCGGCTCAGCGTGCTATCGAGGAACTGCATGACAAAGAACACAAGGTATTACCTTGTAGCTCTGTTGGTCGCCATAGAGGAGGCTTTGTTCTATCACGTATGATGTGCTTACATTGGATGGTTTGGTCTTTGGTGCAGGGGAGGACACTGCGGTGCTCACTGTCGCAGGCAAAGCACAGGCTATTCGTTGGCAATGTACCCAAGGGGTTGGGTGAGGAGGAGCTGAGAAAGATAATACAAGGGAAGGGGCCAGGTGTTGTCAACATTGAGATGTTCAAGGTGTGTCTTTTGATTTCACAGTTGTATTTTGTACGACAAAGGTCCCAAGTTTGCTAATAGAGATGTTGTCTTGGTCCTGCAGGATTTACATGACCCAAGCCGTAACCGTGGGTTCCTCTTTGTTGAGTATTATAACCACGCTTGTGCAGACTATGCCAGGCAGAAATTGTCAGCACCAAACTTTAAGGTTGATGGTAGCCAATTGACCGTCAGCTGGGCTGAACCTAAGGGTTCATCAGATTCTTCTTCTGCAGCTGCCCAGGTATCTTTACTTTATGAAAAGAAAACCTATTGGTGAATCTACCATCCATTAGTACCCTTATCTCTACTACTATAAAAAGCAGAGTTTGCTCTGCCCTTCCGCCCCAACCATCACATGTCCTTCCCATTGTGCACGGCGTGCAATGTCGTGCTGTGGCCTTATTCTGTCATCATGAACAAAATCAAGCACCAGCACATCATCTCCAAACCATCTGCCCCCACGTCCTGCAGAAACTGTTTCCCCATCTCCACTCGTGATCATATCCCACACCTGACGTATGCCATTAATCCATTATCTTCCTCTCGCACACATTTATCCTGCCTCACGCGTTGCGCCTTCAGTACAGGTCGACACCCTACCGACACCGATGCTCTATGGATGGAATGCTTGCGTGCTTGGCGCCTCCCAAGCCGTGCCGATACTGACCATATGTTCCCCATGCCCCCAACTGTTGCATGCACCACGCCCCACTGCTATCTTCCCCTTGGCCGCTTGACCTCAAGTTGCTAACTGGCATCACCTACCCACAGATCTACTGTCTCACCCTCTTTTACATCCGCTACCACCCTCCTACACGCTAGCCCACTGGCGCGAGCACAACAAAAGGCGGCAATGTGGCATGGGCCATGTGCATGGCAGCTCAAGGAAGCTGCAGGGGAATGGCTGCACGGCAAGTGGGAGAAAGCATGCATCAACAAGATTGTCTGGACTCGTGTCCAGCCGTCCATTGAAATGGTGACATTTGCTGACTTTTTTTTCCTCTTTTGGTTCCTGTGTTGCTGCCAGGGGATTCAAACAAGGAATTGCCTTGGATAATAGCATTCAGTTATGCATGCATACAAGGTGCTTGAGAAAATACTCCCAAGAGTCAAGACTAACAGATTTTAGATCATTCAGTAACTTCTTAATTTGTTGTGTTGAAGTTGTGGGGTCTTTCTTTAGCAAATGGGGAGGTGGTCTGAATGGAAAGAGGCCTACTTTTTCTTGAAGTTGGACTCTTCATGTTTGGTGTGGTGAGCACCAGCAGTCAGAAGTGTGAAATTATAATAATCAGTGCATTGCTTCTTTAGCGGTGGTCTTTGGCTTGCCAATTGTTTTGTCTAGAATTTAACGCTGTAGTTTCCAAGAAAAATGATTCAATCACTTTTCTTAAAGACATATATACCTGAACCCTAAATTTCATTCGTACACCAAGAGTTCATATGCAACCTTGTCTGTCCATGCATCTATGCTTCTTGTGTTTTTTTTCTTGCAGGTACTATATTGATGACATTTTCTTACACATGAAACATGCAGTACTACCTTAAATTTTAGTATTTGAAATGTTTTGATCCCATTGCAGTGCACGGGCCACTCAGTTAGCACACTGTAAATGAAAAATTCAGCATAATTTATGTTTCAATGTACAGAGTACAACTATGCACACTGAAGTAGAACCCCTTAGGAAAAAAACTGTCAATATTGCGAATCTATTAGGGTAATTTACTTGGAAAAGAGGCACTGAATTTGCTTCCTTTATGCCATATAATGTTTGCTAGAGAAGGAACTGGCAAATGAATAAGGAAACATTAATCTGTGACACTAAAAGATTTTGTGAACCATAATTACTGGTTACCATGGCTGAACCAGAATAACCATCTTTTTGCGGATGTATTTCTAGGTCCCAGTCGCATTCTTACTTTAGTTTCTACATGGTACAGTAGGGGATGTATAACCAGTAATTGCTTGTTGTCTGTACATTAAAACAATCTGACATAGTAGTTAGGTTGACTTGAAGTTGGTCTACTCGTTCAATGCCTGTGCAAGGTTGTTTATGTGGTCGATGGTTTCTCCTTATATGATGCACTTTTAGCTTGTCAATTTTTTATATTCACAGAGATTATTAGCTTTGATATGTCATATCACCTTTTTTGTTGAGTCCTAGGAAATTTTTGTCTGAATGACATTTCCTTTACAGGTGAAGACTATATATGTGAAGAACTTACCAGAAAATGCTTCTAAAGAGAAGATTAAGGAGATTTTTGAAAAGCATGGAGAGGTCACAAAAGTCGTTTTGCCACCTGCTAAGGATGGGCATAAGAGAGATTTTGGTTTTGTTCACTTTGCTGAAAGATCAAGTGCACTGAAGGCAGTTAAAGGAAGCGAAAAATATGAATTTGATGGTAATGTTTTCTCCTTGTTTATCATTTATCATTATTTATGGAACCTGGTATTCTTTGTTTAGGTAGTTGCTTCCTGTGGAAAGCAGATATGTTTAGATCATTTGCTCTGATGATTTTACAGGACCTTTGCAGTCAGCACTGTTACACTGTATATTAGTAACTTGTTAGTTTTGGATATCAAGGAACCACTGGCATTGCCAAGGACCATGTGAATAGCTACTTCTAAATTTTGTTCATCAGAACTAGAGTTAATCTTGCTCTGACTGAAACACAGGGCAAGTGCTGGAAGTATCCATGGCCAAACCTTTGGGTGACAAGAAACCTGATCACTCGTTCAAGCCAGCAGGAGCTCCAAATTTTCCACTTCCTCCTTATGGTGGCTACATGGGAGATCCATATGGTGCTTATGGTGGTGGTGGTCCTGGATTCAACCAGGTAAACCAAACTAACCGTTTGTAGGCTACCATAGTGACATTGTAGTCTGTCTTTATGGAATTTACTTTTTTTTTTGGCAGCCTATGATCTATGGTAGAGGACCAGCACCAGCTGGAATGAGGATGGTCCCAATGGTGCTCCCTGACGGTCGTCTTGGATATGTTCTGTAAGACAATTTTCTGCTGCCGAGTCGTAAACAAGTCTTAGCATACCATCTCCATTTCCTCACGATTTGTTTCCAATGTTGATAGGCAACAGCCTGGCGGAATTCCTCCTCCACCCCCAATGCGACGGGGTGACCGGAGGGACGGTGGCAGCCGAGGTGGTGAAGGGAGTCATGGCCGGCGATATCGCCCTTACTAGGTTTTTTTTTTTTTTTCTGTTCCCTTGTGCCGCCAGCCATCATGCAATTTGATGGATTTGTTAACTTATGAAACAAGAGAGAAGCTTGTATTCCTGTTCCAGCATAACACCTGCAATAGCGTGAGACATGTACCACCTTTTTTTTCTCCAATTATAGTCGTGTAATGCGGTGCTTGTGACTTGAAAACAGTGTGTTCAAGCTTTGTATTTCTCGCGGCGTCTGTAGCAGTAAACCGTTGGAAGAATTTATCTGCAGACATCCAGTTGGACCTACATATGTTCTTCCTTTTTCCTTTTGGCAAATGCACGTCCAGCACTCCAGCTTGTGCCAGTTTTTGTGGCTGTGATTTGCGGAGCCATCGTTTTGAAGCCAAACAGCATATTTTTCAAACGAAAAGTAATTTGTGAATAAAACTTTTATATACATGTTTTAGTGATCTAGCGATCCAAAAGTAAAGGTTGAAAAATAAACTTTGATGAAAAATCCTCAAAATCAACTTTAAATAAATTTAAGGTTTAAAATTTGAATTTTGGCTGATAAGCATAAGCGGAATAAGCGGAAAAATAGGCCATTGTTGCCAAATCTCGAGTTCTTAGGGAGCTCTGCCAAACATCACGTCGTGTCATCCATTTCTTTGGTACTTATTGGTTGCCCACATTTGTTTTAGCTTGTTAAGGAATAAAAATTAATTTATATGTAAAATTTTTTATGTGTTCTTAGCGACTTAAAAGCTAATATTGAAAAAGAAACTACGTTAAAAATATTCTAAAATTAACTTCAAAATTACGTTTGAAAATTTAAATTTAGGTTTTGGCTTTGACTTATAGGGTAACAGACGAGGCTCTTCATGTCGTGTCATCCAAATCGGCATGCTTCTGTGGTAGTTTTCATTTTAACTAAAATACGTAAAATCGATGTCCACACGATTGATCTCAAGCCAGTGAAATTAAGGAAAGTGTTTTTCAACACGGTGATTTCTTCCATGCCTGAATATGGAATGGAAAGTACCATTTTCCTGATTTTGCAGGCAGAGTGTCTCATCTGCCGACCGATAAGAAAATGGTACTTTTCCTTCCATGGCTGATTATGTATGTGTGTGTGTTTCTCTTGGCAACTAATACTCCAACGTCATTGACAATGCCATTATAATATTTGTAGTGTATTTTTCTTCTATTGTCTGTTTTATCTCTTCCTCAAAATTTTCACAAGTTTTTGTTTCTCCTAGGCCGCGCAAGCATATATTGCAATGAATTTAACCAATTCTCTAATACTGATAGGTATTGCGATGATTGAGCTAATGTCTGCGTACGCATGCGTACTAGCATGTAGTTTCAGTTTAAGAGGTGACATCAAATTATCCTATACTAATAATGTGCTATTTTTGGCAACATTTTCTTCAGTAATATCAACACTCCGTAATCCGTATAATACAGTTTAGGGGTATGAAACTGTTATTGTTACTTGATGCAAATTTTGTAATTGTCAGCATTGAAGAGCTTAGATCTTAGTTCTCACTCTTGAATTGATTCTTGATCTGCTGTGCATACATAACAGATTGCTTCCTTTCGAGATCCCTAGCTATTGTAATGCTGATATTAACGTGGTAATTTTCAAGCAAACAAAGACATGAAGACCAAAGAAGGGTGATAACTACCAACTCGGTAGCTGAAACTCACCAAGAAACCAAAGAAACCAGTAATCCCACATCTCATCAGATTATTGTAGGCACCAACTGTATACCTGGGCTCACTCCACATTAACTAACAAAAATGACAAAAGAACGCACCGAAAAAAATGTGGAGGATCAACAACCCAGTAGTACTGTTCAACATTGCTAAATCTACGAGCTACAACTAAATTCGGATGCTGACACAGTTGATCCATCTTACAACAGCAGGACATGCCAATCCTAGAGATAGTACACAGCAAGGCAAGAATATACAGAAAAAGTTTTAACATGGCTAATTGATACAGATCTTACAAACCAAATGGCATGCATATCTTGGAGCTTACAGCTTTACCTAGTGTTGCTCAGTAGTGCAATTGCTGGAAAAAATATACTGAGCAGGATTCCATTCAGTTCAGATCACCCTGATTATCTAGAAGCTTCACAGTAGCTACTGCATCTGAGCAACATCCATTCATCACCCTCATCTAGTTTGCTACAATAAGCTCATCAAGCTTTTCGGCTTCAGCATTCTGCGGCTGCATCGTCAATTCATCATCTGCAGCGCTAAAATGGTATTTCTCTCCAATAGCTCTCATTAGCTGGTAAACCTCAAACATTGTCGGTCTTTCCTTTGGAGCGGAAAGCACACAAGAGCATGCAACCTTCATGAATTGAAGCAGCTCAGCATCATGATCCTTTCCAATCAAGGACTTATCAACTGCATCCTGAAGGATAGAATTGTTTGACAGGTATGTTATCCAATCCACCAAACTTCCTTTGAAGTTTTCCGGGGCATTTTTCACCTGTGTGGGCTCTTCACCAGTGACAAGTTCAAGCAACACAACTCCAAAGCTATAAACATCCCCTTTTGGAGTGGCCACGAGGGTACGTGCATACTCAGGAGCTACATACCCCAAGTCTCCAAATTCACCGTTGACAAATGTGCTCAGGTGGGTGTCGATGGGGTTCATAAGCCTTGCCAACCCAAAATCAGAAATTTTAGGGTCATAGTCATCATCGAGTAATATGCACTTCGAACTAATGTTCCGGTGAAGGATGCGGGGATTGCAACTGTGGTGAAGCCATGCCAAACCTTTAGCAGACCCAATGGCAATTTTGAGCCTCAATGGCCACTCCAATGCCTTTTTCTCACTAGTCTGTTGGTGTAGCTGATCATAGAGTGAACCCTTGGGCATATACTTGTATACCAAGAGCCTCTCTTTCTTAGCAATACAATAGCCTAAAAGAGGAAGTAAGTTGCGCTGCCTTACACTTCCCAATGTTGACATCTCAGATGCAAATTGACTCTCTGAATGTTGAGTATCCTGTAGCCTCTTGATAGCAAGGAATGAACCATCTGGGAGTGTAGCTTTGTACATAGTTCCTGATCGACCAGATCCAATAATATTATCCTTAGTAAAATCACCTGTTGCCTTCATCAGATCATTTAACTTCATCTTTGCAACCGATTTCTCAAACATGGATACCTGAATGAAAAAAAAAGGTTGAAAATCCATCAAACAATACTGTTTCTGTAGGTGAATGTGCTGACTAATCAAATATTATCAGGTCTGATGCTAAAAACAAATCCCTGAGCGCTGTACTGATAAAACATACAATTAAGTTTCTTTAGAGATGGGTGGGAACTGGGAAGAGGGTGTCACTTGATAACAGATTGGGAAAACAGAAACATGCTTTGGACATTAATATACCATCAATTACGAAAGAGAGATTGTATAACAATAAAATCTTTGTTAAGTGGTTATTTGGTGGCATGAAAATATGTTAGTATGCCTAGCGAGTTAACCAACACCCACAATCTTTGAACATCTGAACAAGTACAGGCACCTATTAATTCTTAAATCCCAAGAACAAAAGCATGATTGGAAAAGACAATAACTGCCACCACCAGAAAATAACCAAGTTTCATAAATTGGGAAGAGTAACAGGGTGAATTCAAATAGATAGATGTGCACGCTCAAAAATACACCACAATTCCAAAATGAGAAGTATACCTTCGCTCCTTTTGCACTCTTGATATTCTTTGCCCACTTATTCTCTTCCAAATCCTTTTCCTTCTTCTTGGCAGGCATTTTCCGCAGGAAAATGAACAGGATAACACCAACTATTATAAACATTATAACTGCACCACCAACAGCAGAACCAATAATAACCCCTGTACGGCTGCTTGAAGTGGCAGTGCAATCATTGCTCAGAGGTCTCCCACAGAGGTCTTGATTTGCAAAATTGGATGATGCGAATTTGCCGAAAGATGAAGGTATTGGCCCTGACAGTTGATTGTTGGCAACATTAAACTGGCTTAGGCGAGATAGAATACCAAGCTGCCCTGGGATTGCTCCAGTTAATTTGTTATTTTGCAAATTGACAATATTTAGATAAGTACAATTAGCTAGGGATTCTGGAATCTCCCCTGAGAAACTATTATAAGATAGATCAAGGTTTGTAATGAATGGCAGCTGTTTTGAGATGTCAGCTGGGATTGGACCGGAAAGGCTGTTGCTCGAGAGATCCAGTGAAGTCATGCTACTACAATTCTCAAGCCCATCAGGGAAATGGCCCTTAAGACCCATGCTGCCAAGATGAAGAGAAAGAATCTTGTTTTCATTAGGATGCCAGCACTCCACGCCATTGAATCCGCATATAGATCCCTCAGTAGTGTTAGTAAATGTCCATTCCAATTTATTGTTTGGGTCAACTGATTCCTTCAGTCTCTTTAGGCATTGGATGTCACTTAATGTGCCATAGCATGGCTGACAAAGCATATAGCAGAAGAGAAGTTGGATGATAATAGTAATGGAACACTTGACAGACATCCTGGTGTGCTCTACTTCCTGAACCCCTTCAACATCCAAACTTGAGAATGAAGCTCTTGGATGCCTACATGGAAACATAAGAGAAAATAATGAACATTCACAAGAATACTCATACAGAGTTTACCAATGCATAAGAACTAACGTGTAGATTTGTAGCACATCAGACTATAGCTAATCACACGTAACACACACATTGATACTGTGGCTCATCAAGGCATCAAGTACATCATTCTTGCTAGCCAAACTTATTTAAGATATATACAAGGCAAGTGGATTAAATGCACCATGGATCTATACAAAATAAATGCTGGAACCGAAAGATAACAGCATCAAGAGTTTTTTTTTGGGGGGGATCATCGACCAGACCACAGTTTAACATGAAAAAGCTCTCACCAATGGTCAACAACCAACTAGCACTAGGACATGCAACCTGGATCACCTAACGAGCGAAACAGGAGCATCCCCGTCAGCAAGATTTCGATCCGATACTAGCAGCAGAGCAAATCAGGGTAAAAGCGGAAATCGACATCACTATGAACAGCTAAATACAGAGGCAGAGGAGGTTTGACTTTGACCAAGAAACAGCTAAGGTCGCGAGAGGCCGGTGGAGGTAAAGAGAATACCACAGTCCCCCCACCACGCCGGCGGTCACGCAGCCGAGAGCTCGCCGCCGCCCGGCCGCCCGATCCCGTACAACTAGGGCCGCGGCCTCCCCCTCCCGCAGACCGCAGTCGATCTCCCGCTCGCCGGCTGCAGCCGAGCCGCGCGTGGATCCCGGCGGATCGGGGATAGCCGTGGGCGCCCGAGCTCCCCCGGCCGCCGATCCTGGCCGGGGAGGGGTCGCCGTCCAGCGGCGGTGAGGTTGGGGGTGGGGGCGTGAGGGTTTGGAGCGTGGACTGGAGTGGGTGGGGGTGCTTTGGTCTGGTGCGACGGATTTGATGTGATGACGATGAGGCGAGGAGGGCGGAGGGCCGTTGGATGCTGATGGGCTTATATCGTTTGGGTTAGTCAACTGATGGTGATTGTGATAGTTCAGTCAAAAAGAGGAGCTCAGCTGTTTGTTTGTTTTTTTTGTTTTTGTTTTGGGTGAGGTAAGCTGTGATGAATGGTTGTTTTTACGCTAAATTTGGTTGGTTTTATATAATTGGCGAATGTTTATTTACTTGAACATAAAAACACGTAGGAATGCATAAGTGGACAGTCCTACTATCCATATATAAAAACACACTTGTTAGTTTATATTTTACATGGTAATATAAAATTTCGAAGAAAAAATAAACTATAAATACGATATAAATACGATAAGTGAGAAAAAGAAGTCCACTTGTATCCCTAGTTCACACATAAATGTGTATGGTTCGGCTCGGGATTGTCAAGTCTACCATAAAGCGTTGTTCTAGGAAACTTTTCCATAATAAGAAACTTTCAATTCTGAATCAGAATTGGCCATATAAAATTTCTGCTTACACAGAAGAGGATAATGCGGTGGGAGAGAAAAAAAGAAACGTGCACGCATCCGCCCATCAATTTTTGGTATTTTCTGTGGATTAGTAGTTTTAAGGTCGGGGTTTTATGTGACTAAGTATTAATTTGGCATGAATCATGATAAGTTCATTTAGGATGATACCTTTCCTGCCATCCTATTCATCGGATTAAGTTGTTTATTTGTTTGGGCTTTATTCTTTTTTTTAATAAGATGGCTCGTAAGCCCAAATAAAGAGGAGCTCATCAAGACAATGAAAACGCTATTATCAAAGATAAACCTATGCTTGTAGATGAAGATGTGATCTCTTATAGTAAAATGAATATGGACAGATCACATTCTATACTATGTTGAGTATTTTTTGGATGGACGAAGTACTTAAAGGTTTATTTGGAACATAATCTTAAATAGCAACACTTTAGGACTAAGGAAGAAAGTAGGTAGCAAATTAACCAGACGAATGACCAGTACGTAGAGTACAAACAGCACGAATAAGCGGCAGTAGGTTAACTTTTCGTTATTTTTAGCAATCGGATATTTCAATGCACTCATTAGGTATAGTTTATAGCTTGTACATGGACAACACACAAAAGTCAGATCACATCATTCCTACATTTACATAGTTGTTCGACTCATAATCAAGATCATAAGCCCTATTTGTTTGACACATTCAATTATATACTATTAGAATATATTATATTACTAAAGTATATGATAGTTAAATTTGTAATACGATAGGATTGATTGTATCCTATCCTTTCTTATCTCTATCCATATAATCTCTATATACAGAATCAATACAACGAATCCAATATATATTACAAAGTAACCTAATTCCTCCTATACTATTAAACAAGAGTAAAGTGTATGGACAGTTTTTAAACTTATAGAAGTGTGTCATCTAGATTCCTAAACTCTCAAAATGCATATCTAAGTCTCAGAACTTGTCATAGTGTGTCATCTAGGTCTTAAATTGCCACAACCCCTTCAGGATCTTACGTGGCATCAATATGGCAATGCCACATGGACATGACGTGGTATTATTTTGGCTGACAAATGGAACCCATTTATTTTTTTTCCTTTTTCTTTTTTTCTCCTCTTTTTCCCTTTCTTCTCCTTTCTCTGTGATCCGTGCAGAAGAAATGGAAAAATAGAAGAATGAGAAGAAAACAAAAAGGAAGAATGAGAACAAGAAAAAAAAAGAAAAAGACACGTCACGTCTATGTGGCATTGCCACATCAGCACCACGTAGAATCCTAAAGATGATGTGTCAATTTAGGATCTAGATGATACGCTTTGAAAAGTTTTGGGATCTATATGACACAACCCTACAAGTTTAAGAACCACCAATACATTTACTCATTAAACAACTATACGGTATGTTTTCATTTCTTCATGATATATAGTGCAGTTTCTTTTAAGTAATTTATCCGCTCAGTACAATTACAAAAGAGCCATAGCAGAACATCCAGCTAATAAATGTCCATTCAAAAAAAGTACTCTCTTATTAATAAAACTAGCATGGTGGCCCGCATCATTTTATTATATTATTGCACGGCTAGCATCATTTTATTTTCTCTCATATAATAGCATATATGTTTTCTCAATGTATTGTTCAAATATATTAAAATAACAACATAATTTTAAATTTTATACTAATTTTACGAAACTACTAATGTGTAATATTCATATTGTGTTTTATATACGTGTTAGTTGTTAATTATTTTTAATATAAAATTTTAGTTATTTGTAAATTATATTCCTACATGGACTCTAGACTCGTCTTTCAATATTTCTTTTTTTTAATTCCGAATTTTTATTATCTGTAAATTGTATTTTTATATAGACTCTAGGCTCTTCTTCCAATATTATTTATTTTTAATTCCGAATTTTTATTATTTCTAATTGTATTTCTATGTGGACTCTAAATTCCTCTTTCAATATTCTTTAATTTTTAATTTCAAATTTCAGTTACTTCTAAATTGTATTCATATATTGACTTTAGACTCTTCTTCCCATGTTTTTTTTTAATTTTGAATTTTAGTTATATGTAAATTATATTTTTATACGAACTCTAAACTCTACTTTTAATTTTATTATGTTTATTCTGAATTTTAGTTAGTTTTAAATTCCTATATGGACTCTATACTCTACTTCTAATATTCCTTATTTTTTAATTCCAAATTTCTATTATTTCTTAATTTTATTTCTATATGGACTATATACTCTACTTCTAATATTCCTTATTTTTTAATTCCGAATTTCTATTACTTCTTAATTGTATTTCTTTATAGACTCTAGTCTACTCTTTCAATATTCCTTATTTTTAATTCCGAATTTTCAGCTATTTCTAAATTGTATTCCTATATGGACTCTGTTTTTCTTTTTCTCCGATTAATGTGGGAATTTTTAGGCCGTAAGAGCGAATGTGGAGGCTCCTTTTTTCTATTACTTTAATAATATAATAGATATGTATGGAAATGCTAAAGCTTTATCGACAGAAAAACACTTCTACTATGAATCTGAACATAGATCATATTTTGGAAGACACATTAGTATCATAGATGAAACCACAAATATGTGCCTCTCCGTATTCGTAAAGAAAGTTGTTTAGGACAATGTTTAAGTCAAATCTTGGAAATATAAATCATGAATAACTCTCAAGTTGTTGAGTTTGAAAATATAAAAATTATATGAATAGATTTGTCTTGAAAAATAATTTCATAAAAGTATACATATATCACTTTTCAATAAATATTTTATAGAAATAAAAAGTCAAAATTATATTTTAGAAACTGTGTCACTGTCCTAAACGACTTTCTTTACAAGTACGGAAAGTACGGAGTATAATCACGAACAATTTTCCATCGCCCGCAGCCCCGCAGTCAAACCGTCTCTGCTACACATTCATCTGTACGCAAGCAATCCGTACATACCACGGCATTCTGTACGGCCGCTAATCTCATTCCATTCCGTGCATCCGATCCTTCCCGCCATTCAAGCGCGCGAAGCCGCCGCCCGCCGCGCAATCCTTCACCCACACTCCTACCTAGCCGATCACACGCACTCCGATCGAGGCACCCAACATGCCCGCGCCGCCCGCAAATCAACGCGCGCAAATGCAAGAAAGATCGCCAATAAATACGAGCAATCTCGCAGCCGATCCCGTCTCTGGATCTCTTTGAGATCGAGCTGAGCAGAGGAGGAGATGATGAGCGTCATCATGGTGGTTGTGGTGGTCGGCGTCGTCCTCGCGCTCGCGGCGGCGGCAATGGCGGCGGAGTACAGCGTGGTGGACTACGGCGCGCGGGCGGGGGGGAGGGCGGACGCGGCGGGGGCGTTCCTCGCCGCGTGGGCTGCGGCGTGCGGCGACGGCGGCGGCGACCGGCCGGTGATGCGCGTCCCCGCGGGGACGTTCCTGGTCGGGCGGGCGTACTTCCGCGGGCCCTGCCGCAGCGCCGGCGGCGTGGTGCTCGCCATCGACGGCACCGTGGTCGCGCCGCCGGCCGTCGGCAACGCGTCGTGGATCACGTTCCACTACGCCCACGGCCTCGCCATCCGCGGCGGCACGCTCGACGGCAACGGCCACGCCTTCTGGGCCTGCAAGGCCGCCGCCGGCCGCCACTGCCCTCCCGGCACCTCAGTAATTTGTTTCAAATATTCAAAATCGGTAATATGTTTCAGCTTTGAATTCGCTTATAATTTGATCGAATTTGGCGTTTAGACGCTGGACATCAGCCAGTCGAACAACGTGTCGGTGAAGCGGGTGACGCTGGTGGACAGCAAGAACGTCCACGTCTCCATCTTCGACTGCGCCGGCGTGACGCTCCAGGGCGTGCGGATCGCGGCGCCGGCGGACAGCCCCAACACCGACGGCATCCACGTCGCGCTATCCCGCGACGTCGCCGTCCTCGGCGCGACGGTGCGCACCGGCGACGACTGCGTCTCCGTGGGGCCAGGCACCTCCGGCGTGGCCATCCGCAACATCCGGTGCGGCCCCGGGCACGGGATCAGCATCGGCAGCCTCGGCGGGCGCGCCGGCGAGGGGGAGGTCCGGAACGTGACGGTGGAGTCCGCGTCGCTCGCCGGCACGCAGAACGGCCTCCGGATCAAGACGTGGGGAAAGCCCTTCGCCGGCCGCGTCTCCGGCGTACGGTTCGCCAACGTCGCCATGCGCGACGTCCAGAACCCCATCGTCATCGACCAGAACTACTGCCCCGGCAACGTCAACTGCCCCGGCCAGGTAACCACAAACATAGGATTTTTTTTTTGTTTTTGAAATTTAAAAATAAACCTTTCCAAAACTTATTTCTAAAATATGAACCTTTTTGCTACTCTAAACTGTCTGACGTGGTAAAATAATACTGATAATCCAAACACGCAATTGGCATGACAGTTTTATCTTACCACATCAGTTAGGGTGGAGTGACCAAATAACATTATCATGCCAATCAATCCGGCGTTGCCAAATAACGCTATCATGTTAGGCAGACTGAAGTGACAGTGTTGTTTTACCACACCTGTCTGTTTGGCGTGGTCAAATGATTCATATCTTGTAAATAAGTTTTGAAAGAGTATATTTTTAAAATTGAAAAAGTTCAATAAAATAAAAAAAATCCAAACCTAGCTTCTTGCTTGCAACACGCCATGCTTGAGCTTGGAGCTCGGTGCATGTGAGCTGATCGGGCGCCATGGCTGGTGATCAACAGAGCTCGGGGCTGAAGATCAGCGACGTGCAGTACGAGGGAATCACGGGGACGTCGGCGACGGCGGTGGCGGTGAGGTTCGACTGCAGCCGGAGCAACCCGTGCACGGGGATCAGGCTCAGAAACATCAACCTGACGTACGTCGGCGACGGCGGCGGCGGCGGCAAGCCGGCGAGGTCCTTCTGCAAGAACGCCGGCGGGTCGGCGTCCGGCGTGGTCATCCCGCCGAGCTGCCTCTGACCGGCGACCGCACGGCACGGCACGACGCCGCCGACGTACGGCAGCAAGCGTACAATGATTGCATCTACATGTGAAAATCTTTGTGATTTGCGACGGAAAAAGCAAGCCATATTGGTTGGTGTATCCCGAAGCTACGACGGCCGGCCATAGCAACGGACTAACGGGCGGATTAAGCCACTCTCTCGGATTTTTGCAAAGAAAGCTAAAGTATGCTCAAAACATTTCAAATTATCTATCTATTATATTATTAAAGGAATAAAAAAAGGAGTCTCCACGTTCGCTCTCATGACCTAGAAATTTTCACATTAATCGGAAAAAAAGAAAAGGCAGAGTCCATATAGAAATACAATTTAGAAATAGCTGAAATTCGGAATTAAAAAATAACAAATATTAGAAGAGGAGACTAGAGTCCATATAGAAATACAATTAGGAAATAACTGAAATTCGGAATTAAAAAAAGGATTATTAGAAGTAGAGTATAGAGTCCATATAGAAATACAATTAGGAAATAACTGAAATTCGGAATTAAAAAAAGGATTATTAGAAGTAGAGTATAGAGTCCATATAGAAATACAATTAGGAAATAATAGAAATTCGGAATTAAAAATAAAGAATATTAGAAATAGAGTATAGAATCCATATAGAAATACAATTAGGAAATAATAGAAATTCGGAATTAAAAATAAGAAATATTAGAAGTAGAGTATATAGTCCATATAGGAATTTAAAACTAACTAAAATTCAAAAAAAAAGGAGTCTCCATGTTCGCTCTCATGACTTGGAAATTCTCACATTAATCCGAGAAAAAGAAAAAGCAGAGTCGATATATAAATACAATTTAAAAATAGCTTAAATTCGGAATTAAAAAATAAGGAATATTAGAAGAGGAGACTAGAGTCCATATAGAAATATAATTTAGGAATAGTTGAAACTCGGAATTAAAAAATAAGGAATGTTAGAAGAGGAGACTAGAGTCTATATAGAAATATAATTTAGAAATAGTTGAAATTCAGAATTAAAAAATAAGGAATATTAGAAGAGGAGACTAGAGTCCATATAGAAATACAATTAGAAAATAACTAAAATTCAGAATTAAAAATAAGGAATATTAGAAGTAGAGTATAGAGTCCATATAGAAATACAATTAGGAAATAATAGAAATTCAGAATTAAAAATAAGAAATATTAGATTAGAGTATAGAGTCCATATACAATTAAGAAAAAAAATAGAAATTTAGAATTAAAAAATAAGGAATATTAGAAGTAGAGTATAGAGTCCATATTGGAATTTAAAACTAAGGAATTAAAAATAAAAAATATTAGAAGTAGAGTATAGAATCCATATAGAAATACAATTAGGAAATAATAGAAATTCGGAATTAAAAATAAGAAATATTAGATTAGAGTATAGAGTCCATGTAGAAATACAATTAAGAAAAAAATAGAAATTTGGAATTAAAAAATAAGGAATATTAGAAGTAGAGTATTGTAACACCCCAGTTAACCACGTACCTAGAGTGCCACACCAAACATACACTCAAACCACTAACTCCCAAAATTATTAGAAATTTCTGCAGAGTCTCCCCTGTAAATACGGACATCCACGACAGGCAATTATAAGTTAAACTAATAACAATATCATTCCCACAATACGATCCATCCTTATAATCCATGGGGAAGAAACTATTAGAAATCTAAAAGATTATTACAAGACCGAACCATGATATAGTTTAAGTATCATTATGGACCTAAGCAATATAGTTTGATAGTGTGCAGATAAATGTGTATATATAGGTGCTACTTCCCGCCCATGCATGTCGGTCTCAATATGTACTTAAAACCAAATAAAACACAAGAGTGAGTATAAAAATACTCAGCAAGTACAATATGGAACTAGAAAACACATATACACATCATTGGCAATAAAGCATGAACAGAAGGCTTTTTTTCTTTGATAGGAAACACATTTTCAAACACCAAGTCAAAGAAGATAGTAGTTCCTATCCCGGGCAGGTATGAATTGAAATAGTAGTTTCCATCCCGGACAATAGTGAATACATCCTAGCATTTGCCGGCAAAGCCGAGTAAGCGTGATCAACGCTTACCCATAGGAACTTGAATAAAGAACCAAATTACACTCCCATGACTATGCATGGTACTTGAATAATTGAAACCGGAATCAAAAAACCAAATTGAAACCATATTACACATTCATGGCAAACAGGGAACTTGAATTATTTACCCAGAACCAGAATCCAGAATATTGAAACAAGAATAACATCGTAAACATAGGATAAACATGAAAACCTAAATGGCGCAAACAACAATATGAATATAAGCGATCACATGTCACATAGAAATATATCGGAAATAAATAGATAGAGCAAAGAATCCATCAATCACACACTTAGTTCGTCATGCACTTGCCTCCAATGAAGGGTTGGTATCATGCACGATCTGAAGGACCACCACCTAATCACAAACAAAACCTCAGCAAACACATTCAAACATGCATATAAAATAATGAAAAAGGTGAACCTACTGCCCCATCCCATCAAAACGCAATAACAAGGAACGCCGCTTGCACTATAAACAATATTGTTGCTTCAAATCTTTATATCTTGAAATATTAAAAGGCTATAACCGCAAATAAATATATTTTGGAAATCTACAGAACAAGGCCTACAACTCTTATGTGGAAATCATATTTTTATTATGCCATTAAAATGGTCCATATAGAAATACAATTTAGAAATAGCTGAAATTCGGAATTAAAAAATAAGGAATATTAGAAGAGGAGACTAGAGTCCATATAGAAATACAATTAGGAAATAGCTGAAATTCGGAATTAAAAAATAAGAAATATTAGAAGAGGAGACTAGAGTTCATATAGAAATACAATTAGTAAATAGCTGAAATTTAGAATTAAAAATAAGGAATATTAAAAATAGAGTATAGAGTTCATATAGAAATACATTTAGGAAATAATAGAAATCCGGAATTAAAAATAAGGAATATTAGAAGTAGAGTATAGAGTCCATATAGAATACAATTAAGAAAAGAAACAGAAAGTCAGAATTAAAAAATAAGGAATATTAGAAGTAGAGTATAGAGTCCATATAGAAATACAATTAAGAAAAAAAATAGAAACTAGGAATTAAAAAATAAGTAATATTAGAAGTAGAGTATAGAGTCTATATAGGAATTTAAAACTAACTAAAATTCAGAATAAACATAATAAAATGAAAAGTAGTGTTTAGAGTCCGTATAAAAATATAATTTACAAAGAACTAAAATTCGAAATTAAGAAAAACATGAGAAGAAGAGTTTAAAGTCAATATAGGAATACAATTTAGAAGTAACTGAAATTTGAAATTAAATATTAAAGAATATTGAAAGATAAGATTAGAGTCCACATAGAAATACAACTAGAAATAATAAAAATTCAAAATTAAAAAAAGAAATATTAAAAGACGAGTCTAGAGTCCATATAGAAATATATATAATTTAGAAATAATTAAAATTTGATATTAGAAATAATTAATAACTAACACGTATAAAAAATACAATATGAATATTACACATTAGTAGTTTCGTAAAGTTATTGCAAAATTTAAAATTATGTTATCATTGTAATATATTTTAATAATATAATGAGAAAACATATATGCTATATTATATGAGAGAAAGTATAATGATGCTACCCGCGCAATCTGCGTCAGCCACCATGCTAGTTAATATAAAAATAGAGTATTACTGTATTACGTAGCCACGTAGGCTTTCTAGTTCTTGAAATTTCTTTTTTTGCCAAATGTGAAGGATTACCCAACGGGGAAACCAGTTGCATGTTATCAAAACAAATATTCCGGTATCAAATATGGTTTCTTTTTTAAGCATAAAAAATTGAATTTTAAAACTTAAGTTTAACTAGATTTGATTTTGAGTTTTTCTGTTCGTAGTTAATTTTTCAGCATTTACTTTTTAAGTCATTGAGGAACACAAAAGAATTAGTACTTATAAAAACTTTTACGCTAACTGCCGTTTCACTTAAGTACTGTGAGCGAAACGGTGATATGATATTTTCAGACTTTCTATAAATTTTGAGATAAACGAGTAGCCTTGTCGCCCAGGCCTGACTCTGCTTCTTCTAATGGATTGTCGTGCTAAGCTCATGCCAAAGCTTGAGTGTCCGAAAAAAAAAAACAACAAATGTTTCGAATGTTTCATGCATGTGCCTCTGCAAAATTGTCCTGAGCGGTCAGCCGATAATATCTCTAACTTTAAACCGCTCCAAAATCATGGTTAATAATGCCAATGATTAACTGAAAGTGAACCGGAAGCTCGAGACTTTTGGTTGAGAGTGGATGGGATATCTTTAGGTGGAAGTTGTTCTCCCTTTAATTTCAGTTTAAGTTTACCCAACTTTACTCAAAAGCTGTCGCGCTTTCCACATGAATGTCAAATTAATTTCCGTCTGAAAGTCCGAGATATATCACTTGAAACTAGGTTCGCTTTTAGTTAGCAGAAACGATCAAATTCAAAACGGACAACGCCGCTGACCGTACACCATCAGTTTTCAGGGTAATACTCCCTCCGTCACTTTTTTAAGTATATTTCACCATTTATCTTATTCAAAAACTTTTGTGAAATATGTAAAACTATATGTATAAATAAGTATATTTAACAATGAATCAAATGATAGGAAAAGAATTAATAATTACTTAAACTTTTTAGATAAGACAAACGGTTAAACATGTTTAAAAAAGTCAATAGCCTTAAATATTTAGTGACGGAGAGAGTAAGAGCAAGTTGTGTAGAATAGGCAATTATCACCTCTAATTTTATTATTGTAAACTAAAAGATAATTTGTACAATATATCACCTTAATATTTTTATTTTATTTGTTTGTTCAATTCACCTTTTATTTTCTCTACTTTTTCTTGGAGTTTGTCTTAAGATTGCCCTACGTGAGCAGGGCCGGACCTAAAATTTTAGTGTAAAGCGAGAAAAAAATTGAGACCCTACGATAACTAGCATTTGTATATATGAGTATGAGTAAACTTTTCATACTATACGGGAGACGCACATGTGCACATTACTACACACAAGTCTACCCATAACATACACGAAGACCAATTTCACATCCGCAGCCTGAATAAATTCTTATTGAAAGTCCACTTACGTGTGCTTAATGTATATGGTCAATAGGATTTGAACCCTAGCGGGTGACCTTTTATTTTAAATAGAATGGAATGTTTAACTTTAACACGTGACTAAACATAAACTATTTGTTAGGTGATAATTGAATATAACAACAAATTAACTATAAAAAGGAATTATCAACACCAAACTTTTCAAGTGTATAATATCTGTTATGGCCCTAAAATTTAAAAATCACGCAATCTGTAGAAAATTAGTGCAGTGCTACAAGAGAAATGAATCAATCATGGAAATTATGCTATAGATTACTAAGGCACTAACTAACATGGCCATCTCGTAGAACAAATAAAAATCATCGAACTATTATCTAGTTTTTTTTTCAAGGGATTTTAACCATACTACCTCCATCTCAAAATAAACCAAGCTGAGTACGGATGTGACAGTAGATAGTACAATGAATCATGTCCAGATTTATTGTACTGTCTAGTATCACATCCCTACCCATGTTGGTTTATTTGCGATGGAGATAGTACATACATATAGCATAATATATATAAGAACCTAACTCTGTTTGCAAGAGATAACTAATACTCCATCCGAAAAAAAAATCTAGAAGGGGATGTAACAAAATATAGTACAATGAATATGAGGTTTTTTTTGTCTGAGGAAGTACAACATAAAGCAACATGTACTTACAAAGCCAAACTATATATGCATACTTATCTACATATAGTTTGGGGGGGGGGGGGGGGGGGGGGGGGGGGCGCTTAACGCCTGGGGCCATGACGACTGCACTGCCCGCTCTGCCCCAAGGCTGACATATATATGAGGGATGACTTATATATGCGCCGCCGCCACTGCCAAGGTTGTCGTTGTGTGCCGCCAGCGCCTCCGAGGAGTCTGGCAAGTCACCAACGTCCGAATCTGGCGAGCCTGCGTCTAGATCTGGTGAGCTCGTCCGCGCCACCGCCACGAACTCCACCGCACAAGCTCGTCGCCCGCCAAGGTCATGGCCGGATCTAGCAAGATTGCGTCTGGATTCAACGAGATCGTCTGCGCCACCACCGAGAACTCCACCGCACGAGCTCATTGCCCGCCGAGATCATGGTCGGATTTGGCGAGCTCATTGTCTCATCGCTGCCGTGCCCCCCTCGGTCCGTCGCGAGGAGAGGGGAGAGAGCTCCAGTTCGCCGGCGGAGAGGGGAGAGAGCTCGAGCTCGTAGCCCTCCGCCACGGAGCTTGATGCCCTAATCAGTACAGTCGGGGGAGGGTAGAGATAGTGCTGCCACCGGCGGTGAGCGGAGAGGTGTTGGTGGCGTTTGGTGGCTTCGATGGGGAAAATGAGTGGGGGAGGGGAGGAAAAGGGGATAGGGGTTGACAAGTGGGACCGACAGGAGATCAAGGGTATATTTGTGTTTCTTTTTGTTGTCATAGGGTCCAATTATAAAAAAATCAAGGATTTAATAATAAAGTTTTATAAGGGTTGACATGCAAAAAATTAAGGGCTGAAACACAAAAATCACTCAAGAGTGGTTTCCATTGTGGGAGTTGTGGTCTTTAAGTGGTCTTATCCTGCATGCACATCGAGACTACTCGTAGCAGTGATCTCCATTATACATGCCCTAAGATTCATAGCACCAAGGCCTAGAGGGAACTGAGAAAAGAAGGTCATGTCCTGCAAGGCTGCACTGCACTGCAAGCTCCTGAAGTCCTGCCTAACCTTGCTGTGCACCCGTGCACACGAATAAGTGGCGTAGCAACTGGTCCACACATTAGCAGCAGTGCATTGCCTAATCTTACAAGTAATTGCCCCTCAAACCACTCATGGCACACACGTCCAAAGACAGTTTTGAAGGCCACATCAACGTGTCGCTTTAACACAACCAACTCTTGTTGCATCGCACCAGCAATCGCATCGCAAGCTTATCTTCCCCCACCACCCAATGCCGCGCCGCGCTCATGCTCATGCCGCCGTCGCCGCGCATTTGCTGGTGTCGGCGTTCGTTGCGGCGGTGGCGGCGACGGCGACGTACAATGTCATCGACTATGGCGCGGTGGGCGACGACGGCGGGGTGACCGACAGCGCGGCGGCGTTCGAGGCCGCGTGGGCGGCGGCGTGCGCGGGCGACGCGCCGGGGGTGGCGACGGTGGTCGTGCCGGCGGGCGGGATGTACCTGGTGTCCAGGGCGAGGTTCGCCGGGCCGTGCCGGAGCGCCGCTGTGGCCGTGAACATGACGGGCGCCACGGTGGTCGCGCCCGTGCCGTACGCTGGCGTGCAGCTGTGGATCGTGTTCCAGGACGTGGACGGCGTGTCCGTCGCCGGCGGGACGCTGGACGGCCGCGGCCGCGCGCTCTGGGCGTGCCGGCGCGCCCGCCGCCCCGACTGCCCGCCCGCCACGAGGTCGCTGACGATATACCGGTCGAGGAACGTGGCGGTGCGCGGGCTGACGTCGCGGTACAGCGCCGGGATCCACATCACCGTGCAGGCGAGCGCCGGCGTGTCGATCGTGGACACGGTGGTGTCGGCGCCGGGGCGCAGCCCCAACACCGACGGCATCCACATCAAGCAGTCCACCGGCGTGACCGTCCGCAACGCCGTCATCGGCACCGGCGACGACTGCGTCTCCATGGTCGAGGGCTCCTCCGACGTCCTGATCGAGGCCGTCACATGCGGCCCCGGCCACGGCATCAGGTGAGCGACAAAGCCGGAATCCATGTCGTGTGGTCGTAGACATCCATAGTTAATTCCATTGCTGTGTGTGTGGCAGCATCGGGAGCCTGGGGGACACGCCGGAGCAGGTGGCGGTGCGGAACATCACCGTGAAGGGCGCGGCGCTCGCCGGGACGACGAACGGGCTGAGGATCAAGACGTGGGCGAAGGCGAACGCCGGCGCGGTCACCGGCGTCGCCTTCTCCGGCGTCGTCATGAGGAACGTCAGCAACCCGATCGTCATCGACCAGAACTACTGCCCCGGCAACGCCAGCTGCCCAACCGAGGCACGCGGCCCTGAACCTGTGACCTCGTCGCGCCATGGATGCTGACCTCGTAACGGCTTCTCTCTCTGCTGTGTGTTCAGGGGTCGGGGATCGAGATCAGCGGCGTGTCGTACACGGACGTCGAGGGGACGTCGGCGACGGCGACGGCGGTGAGGTTCGACTGCAGCCCGAGCCGGCCGTGCGCCGGGATCGCCATGAGGGACGTCCGGCTGAGGTACCAGCCGCCGGCGGCGGCGGCGGAGGAGCGGCCGGCGGCGTCGTTCTGCCAGAACGCGCACGGGGTGGCGTTTGGGGAGATCGATCCACCGAGCTGTCTAATCGAGTAGAGATCAAATGTTGGTTGACTTTTGTCAGAGACAGTTGACTCACTGAGCTATAGCTTCTCTCAAGATCAAGAAACGTAAAGAGTGACAGTTGACGAGTCAATATTTTATTACGGGTTGTTACGAATACAGAAAGAGGAAAGGAAAAACTTTATATGGGCCGGCCCATTTGGGACCGCCATTTCTATCCACGAGGGGCATCACGGCCCGGTCAATGCGTTGACGGGAAGCCGAAAAGTCTTTGGCGATTTTTCCTTTCCCTTTTTCATTTCGCGCGGCAACCTGAGCTTTTCGTTTCGCGGGTACTTCGAATTTTCAGCGCCCGGACGGGGCAGTGAGAGGCCTCTTCTTCTTCCTCCTCGCGACTCCCACCCTCCGGCCTCCGTCGCCGCCATGGCCGAGACCCCCGACGAATCCGCGGCCGCAATCGAGGTACGCGGCCTCGAGGTATTCCCCTTCGATCTCCCCCTATCCTCCCTGTCCTTGCTTCTTCAATGCTATCCTGCCGACCGCCGCTCACCGGCGTAACTGATTGGCCTCTCGGGATGCTCTCCTCTCACCTAGCGATAGCGATTTTTCTTTTTTTTTTGTTCCTGCAGGCGCACGGATGGAGCTCGCACCCGCTTTCGTTCCCTTCCCGTAGGTTCCCTTGTGTTCCCTGACAGATTCTAGCATTTCTTGATACGGCAATTTTGGATCTTCCGATCTCATTTTCTGTGTTGTTCGTCAGAGCCGCCGGATATCAAGAACTGGTTCTCGAGCTACGAGTACGAGTCGCCGGAGGTGCCGGAGCTGGTTGCTGGCCATGGCGGCAATAGCGGCAGCGAGACCCAAGACCCGCTGGAGGTAAAATGTTGCTGCAATTTTTTCTTTTTGGTCAGATCATGCTCGATTTGCTTCTATTTATCTTGCTACCCATTCTCACAAATTATTACAATCCAATTTTTTTTCTCAGAGATTCCTATCCAAATTGACTTCCTTAAATTCATATTTTGTTCTAGAATATCCAGGTCGGGGTGCCTGTGGATTCGTTGTTGGAACCGACCACCCATGATGGTGATGGTGATGGTGATGGTGATTCTGCTTTGAGGGGAAACCAATGTGGACAGCAACACGAGCATGAGGTTTCTGCTATTACAGAGTTCATTCCCATTAGTAAGAGCAAAGTGGAGCGTGGCACGAAGAGGAAGCAAAGCTTGCGGAGCTTGTTCGGAGATGGCTTTCTTGACAACATCGGTGAGACTTCTGAAACTGAAACTCAGGCGGTGTTGTCTGTTCAGAGAAATGAAGCCGAGCCTCTGCCAGATCGCAATGCCATGGGCTTGCCTGATGATGATGATGATACTCAAGGAGGTCAGGAAGGCGCGATCGAATGCAGTGAGCTGCCGGTGGATTGTAATGGCATCGATGTAGGTGATACTCAAGAAGGTTCCCAGGTTGATCAGGAGAAAGAGCAGAGCAAACTGCTAATTGGTGATGGTATGAGTTCATGTCATGCTGACAAAATCACCCCGAAAGATGGTAATGAGCAGAGCAAACTGTCAGTTGATTGTACTAGAACATGCAAGGATCGCACCAAAAGGCGGTTTGACGGAAATGGCATTCAGAGCAGCCTACCATCCATCGGTTGTAATGATATCATCATACCTGACACTGAAGAAAATTCTCCAGGAGAAGAAACTTGCCATGGCAACCCTGCAATGGATGACAAAGAGCAGGAAGAAACAGTTTCAGCTGATGGTTTTGTTGCCATCAAGAGAAAGGAGAAACCAGAACAAACATTCAACACAAACAAAATTCCTAAGCCCCCAACGAGAAGAGCGAAGTCCACGACGTTGCAAGAGAACCGTGACATTGTGGAACAGAAAGTCGTAGTCCAAGAACGCACTAGCAGAAGCCCCTTAGCAGACATGACTAATGTTTCAGAAGTAGCAGCTGCTCCAACAACGACAGAGATCCGCGGTATATGGAAGTGCCCTCGCAAAGGGAAGCCCTATGTTGGTCCTCCGTTGAAACAGCTGCGTTTGGGGCAATGGTTGCGCCGACTGGATTGAAGCATATGCATTGTTCAGGTTGAAGCAATTTTTCCTTTTGTATTGGCAACTGGTGATTTGGTGCCATGTTTTCAGGTTTGGTGTTTGTACCCAGCCTGTTGTACGAGTGCATGCCACTATATATGTCAGGCAGAAAACACTATATACCTGCTTCTATGGTCATCTATCTATCTATCTATTATCTATTTATCTATCTACTCCCTCCATTTCGAAATGTTTGACACCATTAACTTTTTAACACATGTTTGACCGTTCGTTTTATTCAAAAACTTTTGTGAAATATGTAAAATTATATGGCCACATAAAAATATATTTAGCAATGAATCAAATGATAGAAAAAGAATTAATAATTACTTAAATTTTTTGAATAAGACGAATAGTCAAACATGTGCTAAAAAGTCAACGGCATCAAACATTTCGAAACGGATGGAGTATTATATTATTAAACAGCTTTGAAAATAGGCACCACGTTCGCTGTGGGGGCTAGAAATTCTCACATTAATCGGAGAAAAAGAAAAGAAGAGTCTAAGTAGAAATACAATTTAAAAATAGCTGAAATTCGGAATTAAAATTAAGCAATATTGAAAGAAGAGTCCATATAAGAATCTAACACAAGAGTAATCAAAATTTGGATAAAAATAAAATAAAATCCAAAATTAGAAAAAAAAAGTCCAAGTATGAATAAAATTTAAAAATAACTTAAATTCGAAATTAAAAATAAGAAATATTGAAATAAGAGTCAATATAAGAATCCAATACGAGATTAATTAAAATTCAGAATAAAAATAAAATAAAATCTGAAATTAGAAAAAAAATAATAAGAGTTCACGTAGGAATACAATTTGAAAATAACTAAAATTCAATACGAGATTAATTAAATTTCGAAATAAAAAGTAAAATAAATTCAGAATATAAAAAAGAAAAATAAGAGCTCAACTAGAATACAATTTATAAATAACTAACATTTGTAAAAAAATAAAGACTATTGAAATAAAATACAATCTAGAACACATGATGAGATTAATTAAAGTTCAAAATAATAAATAGAATAAATTTAAAAAATAGAAAAGTAATTATAAGAGTTCAAGTAGGAGTATAATTTATGAATAAAAGTTATCAGAATGAAAAATATGCAATTTTTTTAAAAAAGTTCATCTAGAACACAACGATGATAAATGACAATAAAGAGGGGAGAAGCAATAGGCAAGGAGTAGAGTGCTGGCAGTTGATGGTATATCTTAAAACTATAAACAAAACCCCAAATGGAATCCCAATAATGATTAAGAGGAGTGACGATAGGCATGCCGTTAAGCAGCATGGTCATGACGGTTAGCGGGACTTATGGAGAGTAAAAATAAATCCCATAATCATGTTCGATTTTTAAAATCTCAATGACAATAAGGAGGGAAGGCAGCAGGCGGGCTGTAGAGGAGTATAGTGGCGAAACCACTAATGATTTGGAAAGACTTTTAAAATCCCAATGACAATAAAGAGAGGTGGCAGCGGACGGGCCGTAGAGTAGTAAATTGGCGATGTTTAATGATACTTCTAAAAATTATGAAAACGAAACCCAACAAGATAATGAACTCTAAAAACTATAAGGCTTAATTTTTATAGTTCTAAAGAGGATAAATGGATGTAGTGGTAGATCGAGTAACCAAATGAAAAGGTGTCAAAGGAGCAAGGGGTAGCGAATGATAATTTAAAAAAAATAATGTGTAAAAATAGATAATTAAAAATTGATGCAAACCACGCAATTGCGTGGGCCGCCCAACTAGTTATACACTAAAAGTCTATTAAATTTTCTACAGACACTTCTAGGTCGTCACATTGCACTCCTACAAACGCTCATAGGCAGCCACGTGGTACTGTCTAATCTCACCGTCGATTCTCATTTAAATTAGTGGACCCGTTATTTTATACCGTTAGATTATATCTATATTGCCATCGATTTTCACTTAAATTGATGGACCCGTTATTTTGTACCAACAAATCCTTAATATATATAACAACTTAAAAAAATTCATAACTTTTCAATCGGCTTCACGCATCGCTCCCAAATCCGGATCGTTTCCTTCGCCCTTCGTCCGTCTTGGGCTCTAGGCCTCGAGGGAAGCTTTCCTGCTGCTGTCTAGACTTGGATTAGGTTTCAAATCAGAGCCTCTACACAGATTAATCGACGGGGATAATAAGCTACATGAGACCGGGATTGTAAAGGGTTTAATTTTCAGTAGCTGACAATGAAATCCACAGGCAGCAGCATATGATTTGGTGGTCGAGGTGAGGTTCCTGTTTGCGTGGTCTTTTTTTAGCCAAGCATTTCCGTGGTCATCTGGAAGAAGAAGACTGCTCATGGATAGGTCGTCTAGCCACTAGGGATGTCTAGGCGTCTAGCCAAAACATAATACTACTCTATAATACTTGCGCACGAACTTTCTTCTTTATCCGGAGTTCTAGTACTAGAGCACTTAGTATGAATACTAAAAAATAAACCCATAAAGATGAAAATCTCTGCTACTTAGACTAAGTAATTAAATAACATAAGAAATGATCCCGAATACTTACTTTATAGAAGAAGACTCTCCGAACCCGGAGCAGAGTGTACCGATAGCTCCGGTACTCCTCTAGAATTCCTCATAGAAAGAAAGCTACACTCGTCGAGGTAGAAGTCGGAGAGAGCACCAAACTTCCGGGCACTCCTCCAGAGTTTCCCCTCACTCTCTACCTATTTTCTAATGTACAAAAGATACAATAGAGCCTCTTGTAATTCAGCTTAAAGTTGTGTGTTTTGGAACGAGAGCCTCTCCTCCTTTTATAGGCTCCAGATGGCAGTTATAGCCATGGGAAATGACAAAAATACCCTTCAACCATCATTAGGGAGTAATCAGGGCTGTCCACGTGAAAGCAGATGGCGGGATGCGCCAGGAAGGGTTCGGTCGAACCCAAAAACACTCCTCTTGGCCTCTCCTTCAGCTGGGAGGTTGCTTATTGGGCCCCTAACATTATGTACTATGTTTTGGTCTAATTCTAAGTGGTTTTTATTGACTTATTGGGCCTCCAATCTGTGTAAACGTGTCCTGATTGTTCGGAGGTGTATTTTGTCGCATGACGGATATGTTTTCTTCATAAAATACCTGCATACACATATTTCACCAACACTAGTGGAAATTATTAGTAATAATCCCTACCACTAAGTTAGATATCATATTTTATCTCATTATATGCAGGCATTGACGGTCAGAAATTATGATTTAAGGACTGTCAACACTTACACTTTCACAATAAGAGTCATCCTGACCGCGTACAACTTTAAGTAAGTCCAGTAGATTTTTTGTACATATCTGTGTTATTTCATCCGTGACTAACTACAACGTCGTTACTATGTAGCGATTATTACATTTGTTTCATTATCTACCCGAACTACGGCACCGTGACAATCTTGGACCCCCTTGATTATCATCACATGACGTACAAACAATTTCTAACAATCTTATAATAGTAAGTGATTCTAATACTCTTGCATGTCTACTAATAATGTATTAAAATTAAATCTCCTACTTAATATGAAACGGTAAAAAATCCATACAGTGCATACAACTACTACAAGAAGAAGGGTGGAGAGTAGATTCAAACAAGGGAGAAGCTGTTACTATATACATATTGGCCGGTAATACTCCACTCACTTAATGTATTTTAATTGTTTTACTAATTACAAAATTTAACTATTTTCTTCTATGATATGTCATGAAGTATCACAAGCAACCTAGAGGCACGGTCCTCTGCGGGTATTACGCATGCGAATTCCTCAGGGTTAATGGAAGATACATGGTTAATGCAGAGGATGTAAATCTCTTGACTCAACGTATAAGTGCACCGGAGAACTGCACATCTAGATGATACTAATATATTGTGCTTCTTTCATGCATGCAGTTGCCTAGAATAGAACTTCGAACAAGCTTTGACGATATATGCATTATAAATGTGCAGTGCGACCTCTACCACTTCATCCACCATGAGTGCTATCATGTCAAAGGACGATTCTTCGACGCAGAGAGCATTCTGGCTACAAGCGAAGCTTACAAGAATCTTCGGGAGTGGAACAACTGAACAACGCGATGCCATAATATAATTAGATAGTGTACTCGAAGTGAAAATGTAAAAAACATTTTAACATTTTGATGACACTATTCACTTATGCAATATATGTATATTTGTCAGTATCAAATGTTTGTTAGTTACTAATATTATTTAAGCATCAATTAATTAATTAATTGGAACATTATTTATCACAAATTATTATTGTAACATTTTTTTCAAATTTTTTACCTATTTTCGCATGCGGCGTCATCTTATTTTTTCAGGCGGACTAAGATATATTTTCCCAGCAGGGAAAATGATCTTCCCAGGCGGACCTCCTGCCCACCTGCGAAGATCAGCGTTGGTGTGCAGGCGGAGCCACCATCTGCCTGGGAAGACGCATTTCGCCTGCATGGGAAAATGCTTTTTCTAGGAGTGTGATGGTGAACATTTACCAAATTCAACAGAAATTCTGGAGAATTATTTTGATGGGTAAAGAATTGTTAGACTATAAATTACAAATGGCATTTTTGGTACTGGTTACTGGTCCTTTCTGCAAAAAAAAAAAAAATCAAAACCGAAATTGATACCTGTAATGTTCGTACTCGAAATTTACGTCCCCTTCCATTTAATTAATTAGCTTCTTCATGGACTAACATATTTTCATTCAATGTGCTCAAGTTCAGCTTAGGCTGTCCTGGAAGTTTGTTTACTGAGCTCTTGATGGCAGCTTTAGCTGCTTCCAATTCTCCACCAGTCGACCCATTACAATCAAGTTGAATGTAGACATTTCTAAGGTTGGTAAGATATTGAATGCCAAAATCAAAGCTACCATTTGAAGACTTCGTGTTGAACACATTCATTATGACATCAAGGCATTCGAGCTTTAACAGACTTCCTGCGTCAAAGGTTAACCCTGCAGGATTGCAATAGAACTTGAAAAACTTGGTAGAATGGAATCCACTGATGATGATCCTCCCTTGAAGGGCAGTATTTGAGTATATGGTCAGAGATGACAGAGCAGGCATATGTCCTAGCAATTCGAAATCCTCCTGCCAAATTTTGTTGACATATAGGACTAACTCTTCAAGGTTGATCAGTGAACCCACCCAATTCGGAATCTTATTGATGGGGCACCACCGGTCAATGGAAAATCTTCTTAGTCTAGATGGAACAGGTTGCCATGTATCTAGTGAGAAGTTGTCTTCACCATATCCATTGATGTCAACAAAAAGGGAATGAAGGTTAGATGTGCCTAGATTACATAAAGAAGAAGCTAAATTTTCCAAGCAACTTCCTGCATCACCTTTAAAGCCATCACAGTCACAAATTACTCGGAGCACCCTCATGTTTGTAAGCTGACCTAGTTCTTTCAGAAAGTCTGGAGAGTACATCAAGGCTGAGAAACTTGTTAGCTCTTCCAGTGCATGCATATTGCTGATTTCTTTTGGTAATTTAACATGATAATCAACGAATAAACGGACCAAACTCTTTAGTCTACCAATGGTTGATGGCAATTCTTGCACACCCGTAGCTCTTAAATCTAGTGTTTCCAGATATTGAAGCTGCCCAATTTGTTTCGGGAGTTCACTAATGGGTGATGTTCTTATACTCAAATACCGTAACTGGACTAGCCTTTCCAGGTTCGTAAGATGATGGTCTTCTAATGCATAACAATCTTCTAGGTCCAATACACGTAACATACCAAAACCTAAAAGAGATGGCATTTCTACAGCAAATAAAGTTAGTGACCGGACTTGCGATGTAACCAAGTGCGTTGATGTGATAATATTTTCTTGAATGCCGCCATTTTGAATAGATAATCGACGAACCTTACCATGTGACCTTGGTACCAATTTTGAACCACCAAATAATGTAACGAAATTTTCTTCAACTGACATGGACACAATAAAATCATGAACGGTGTCATCCACTCGACAAGCATTTGTCTGACCATCAGGCTTAATGTTTGCTGGTTGAATCAAGCTTCTGTTCACAAGCTCATTAAAATAACTGTCCCCCACTTCATATGGATTTTGTCCATGTTTTTTGTAAATGAATCCTTCAGCAATCCATCTACTCACCAAACGTTCCCTGTTTATCTCATAGCCCTCAGGGAATATACTCAAATATAACAGACATGTTTTTAAATGATTAGGAAGATCAGAGTAACTGAGTGATAGCACCCATTCCATGGTTTCAATGTCTGGAGTCCTTTCAAGCGTAGAGCTAAGAGAAACCTTGACCCTGTCCCATTGATCTTTTGACTTTGGTTTGCTTGCCAACAAACTTGATATGGAAATGATCGCCAAAGGCAAACCACCACATTTTTTCAATATTTCCTCAGAAACTTCTGTCAACTGCGGTGGGCGCCTTTCCTCTGGATCAAAAATTCTTTTGTCGAACAATATTTTGGAGTCAATAACTCCAAGAGGCTTCATTTCGTAAATATAATCGCCATGAGATGAACAGCACAATTTAGCAATATCATGTATACGTGTTGTTGTGATAATTCTGCTACCACGGCAGTTCTTGACAAACGCACATTCAATAAATTTCCATATTTGCATATCCCATATATCATCAACTATGACAATGTACCTGTGTAACATATCGCATGTTTGAGTTATGCACGCACGGAGTTACAGTTTTCTGAGGAATAACCATGTACTACCTTAATTATTACATGTAAATAGGAAAATAAATCTCAAATAACTATTAATTCTTATATTAAAATGAGTGACAAAAAAACTAAAAAATAAGTAAAAAGGGAGCATGAGCAATGGAGCTAGACGAAATTTTTATGCTTATCTGACACCAGTAGAAATTTTTATGCTTATCTGACACCAGTACAGATCCTTTCATCTGTGATTACCTCTAACATGCCTGGAATGAGCGGGCTGTCACAAGGAAATTATCTTAATCGGGCCGATAAAGCGTCCGATTGAGATATGGTCGCACAGACATGTTAGATGGGTATAAAACTCAAGCCCGTCATGAATGAAACCTATCCGTGACGGGCCGTAGTTTAGTTCCGATTGAAATAACATTCCATATCTCAATCGGACCTTAAGTTGGCTGTCATCCGTGACGGGCACCAACTTGGGCCTGATTTAGATAAAAACTAGGCCCGTCACAGATGACTCATCTGTGACGGGCTCTATACTAATGCTCGATTGATATGACTTAATCTCTATCAGGGTTTAACTAATGCCCGTCACCGATGAGTATTTTTTCATTTTTTATATGAAATGTTTATATTGTAAGTTGACCTGTAGCAAAATAATTAACTGCAGTATAATAATTTATTTTATTAGTCAAAATAATTTTTCGGGTAGTAAATGATTTCAAATGGAAAAATTGTCAACAACAAACTTGTATAACTTATCAAAATTTACAACGTTTAGTTTGGTCATTTTTCTATACAACTTTTTTTAACAGTTTGAATTTGAATTTAAAAATATGACAACTTCAAATAACATTTTCAAATACTAAATGATTCCAAATGAAAAAATTGTCAACAACAAAATTGTATAACTTATCAAGATTTACAACTTTTAGTTTGGTTATTTTTCTATATTACTTTTTTTGAACAGTTTGAATTTGAATTTGAAAATATGATAACTTCAAAACAACATTTTCAAATACTAAATGATTTCAACTAAAAAAGTCATCAACAACAAAGTTGTATAACTCATCAAGATCTATAACTTTTATTTTTATCATTTTTTCATCTGACAAAGTGTTAGTAACATTGTTCATAAAATAGCTAGATGAGAGATATGTGAATTTTGTGAACAATGTTACTATCACTTTGTCGAATGAAGAAATGACCGAAATAAAAGTTATAGATCTTGATGTGTTATACAACTTTGTTGTTGATGACTTTTCCGGTTGAAATCATTTAATATTTAAAAAATGTTGTTTGAAGTTGTCATATTTTCAAATTCAAATTCAAATTGTTAAAAAACGTTATATAGAAAAATGACCAAAATAAAAGTTATAGACCTTCATGAGTTATACAGCTTTGTTGTTGTTAATGACTTTTTAGTTGAAGTCGTTCACTAATAAAAAGAATTCTATTTGAAGTTCTCAAACTTTGAATTTTAAATTTTAAATTGTTCAAATAGAGTCAGATGGAGAAATGACTAAAATAAAAATTTTGCACCTCGATGAATTCTACAACTTTGGTTTTGGTGACTTTTCTATTTGATATCATTTATTAACCCTAATTTTTGTTCGAAGATGTCAAATTTTGAACATTCAAAATTTAAATTGTTCAAATGTACTTATTTGTAAAAAGGACCAATACAATAGTTGTAAATCTCGATGAGTTGTACAATTTTGTTGTTTGTGATTTTTACATTTGAAACACAAAAATCAGCCTAAAATTATATTTAAAGTTCTCATAAATTGAAAATAAAAAATACCACATAAATTGAATATAAACATTTCATATGGAAAATGGAAAAATATTCATCGGTGATGGGCTTTAGTTAATGCCCCATAGAGATTAAGTCATCTCAATCGGGCATTAGTAGGGCCCGTCACGGATGAGTCATCTGTGATGGTCTTTAGTTAATGCCCGATAGAGATTAAGTCATCTCAATCGGGTAGGGGGTAATTCGTACTTTTTCCATTGGAAGATTCAAAGGGAGTTCAGGGTAGAGAAGTCATGCAAAAATGTTTATGAGGTGAGGTGTGTGTGAAGGAGAAAGATGAATGCGCATGGCGGGTTCACGCATATAAGGGTAAATGGAATGATTATTGGCAGGTCTCAATTGTTACGGAGCACCTGTGCCACTTACAAGGAGTGTGGAGAAGTACCATATTAGATCAGCATTTGTAGCATGTGAGGTGTATAGCATTAGTGAAAAGTCAATATTACCCTTGAGTGTAGTACCCTACATGGTATACTAGGAATATCAATTACTACATATGTTTCATATCATTAATCGTTTTGACTCTTTTGTTAGTTAATTTTTTTTATGTTTGACCAGGTTTATAAAAAACATAGCAACATGTTCAACACAAAACAAACATATTATTAAATATATTGAATGTTAGTTTTAATAAAAACAAATTTGTTGTTATAGATGTTGCTAAAATTTCTCTGTAAACTTGGTCAAAGTAAAAATAGAGGGAGTATTAGATCCTAATCCATATTAAAACGTCATAAAAAAAACATAGGGATGGTGGTGTACATACCTCTTGTCACTAAGGTATTCCCTTAGCTTGTTGATGATGGCTTGCTCATCGTCTTCCACAGCAGCAGTAGTGGCCACTTGGGAAAGAATATTCGTCAAAACCTTCTTGGTGTTGGGATTTTGGAACACTGACACAAAAGCTGCGGACTCAAATTTTCCTTTGATTTTGCAGTAAATTTGATTGGCAAGGGTGGTCTTCCCCAATCCTCCGCAACCCACGATGGAAATTGTCATGACCTGTTTTGCTGAGGCACTTCTCCGCTTGTCCAACAGCCGCCCAATGATCTCATCTCTCGGGGCATCAATACCAACTAATCTGTCCTCGTCGACATAGAGAGCCGATAGCCGTGGATCAACCTTCACATGAACACTAGATCCAGATGCCAAGCCATCAAGCATGTACCTCCTTTGTCTCTCACTCTCCTCCATTACACGCGCCTTGAGTTCTCGAATCATGTGGCCAATCCTACGGGATGCAAGAAGCTTTTGCCCGAACCCAACCTTCGCATCCTTGGAATCAAGCTGTAGTATGAAGTCGTCGATGCAATCCTCAATGTCGTATGCCAACTCGCGTACTCTATCCCTCCAATCCTTCATTTGGGGGTGAAGCTTTTGCATGTCCTCCAACCTCTCCAAGAAGATGCTCATGCTACGGAGCTCGCTCTCGAGGAACTCCATCTCCCTACGGAGCCACTTAAGTAGCTTGTACTCACCACCAAGAAGGTTTGTGAGCTTGGCGAGGAGGGAACTCATCACTCCCGTCGAAGCACTCACTATCGCTGCTTCCATAGCTGGTAGTTCCTCTTTCAAATTCACAGCACATGTTGTGCTGGTGTAAGAGCACAATGGTGCCTCTCCTTATATCTCTCTAGCACACTGAGCTGTTTTTTTTTCTCTCTCTCTTTTTTTTTTTGGGGGGGGGGGGGGGGGTTAGAATTTCGCTTTTCATCATGTAACAAGCAGTCGCACGGCCACATATATTCTCACGCGCAAATGCAATATGACTTAGTTAATAGCCTCCCCATTTGTCATAATTTATTTTTCTTGTCATGCGTGGCTTGCCGCTAAGGCCTTGTTTAGTTCTCAAAAAGTTTCTACCAAAAGCATCACATTGAATCTTTGTACACATACATAGAGCATTAAATATAGATAAAAACAAAAACTAATTGCACAGTTTGCATGAAAATCGCGAGACGAATTTTTTGAGCCTAATTAGTCCATGATTAGCTATAAATGCTACGGTAATCCACATGTGCTAATGACAGTTTAATTAGACTTAAAAGATTTGTCTTGCGGTTTCCAGACGAGTTATGAAATTAGTTTTTTTATTCATGACCGAAAACCCCTTCCAATATCCGGCTAAACATCGAATGTGAAACCCAAAAATATTCTTTTCCCCAACTAAACAGGCCCTAACCAAATACAATATTTTCTGGTCATTTGATGTTTCATTTCCACGACAAGAGCTTTCATGACACTATTTGCACTTTTATTTTAGCGCGTTTGCAGACTGCGTCAGTGCTTACGCATGTATCATTGAAAAAGGACAGCCAGACTGGACCACAGATGGACTGGGACATATATATATATACTACCTCCTTCTGTCCCAAAATAAACCATCCCCGTATTAAGGGGTGTTTAGATTAAGGGGTGTAAAGCTTTAGCGTGTCATATCGGTTATTATATAGGGTGACACATGGATTATTCGGGCACTAATAAAAAAACTAATTACATAATCCATCAGTAAACCGTGAGACGAATTTATTAAGCCTAATTAATCCGTCATTACCACATGTTTACTGTAGCACCACATTATCAAATTATGGAGCAATTAGACTTAAAAGATCCGTCTCGCAAATTAGTCGCAATATGTGCAATTAATTACTCCCTCCGTTCTTTTAAAAAAAAGGCAACCTAAGGTGACCCCTCCTAGTACAACGAATCTGGACATAGTTCGTTGTACTAGGAGGGAACCCCTCCTAGGTTGCCTTTTTTGGGACGAAGGGAGTATTTTTTTTAGCCTATATTTAATACTTCATGCAGCTGCTCAAATGTTCGATATGACAGGGTGTAAAATTTTGGGGTGGGATCTAAACAGGCCCTAAGGCACTGTTTAGTTCCCAAACAAAAACTTTTCACCTTGTCACATTGAATATTTGGACACATGTATAGAGTATTAAATATAGAAAAAAAATTACACAGATTGCGTGTAAATTGCGAGACGAATCTTTTAAGCCTAATTACATCATGTTTTGATAATGTGGTGCTACAGTAAACATTAAGTTTGACAATTTATTCAGAAATTTGTGTAAATATATAAAAACATAATTCACATTTAAAATATTTTTAATAATAAAAAAAGACATAACATAAAATGATATTATATCAATTTAATTTTGTAAATAAAATAGCTAGTCTAAGTCCACTACATAAAATATTTCGCCTGTAGGCGAGTATAAGAAAACAAAAGTCAGGATAAAAGAAACCTGCCAAATTCAGAACACATCTACGATTCAGAAATAGTTGAAAGCTGTAGAGACGAAGTTACTTGTTGGTATTTCTTAACGACGTTACTAGAAATATGAATTCCCAGTAATAGCGCCAGAAATTTTTGTTAGTATTTCTTAACGATATTACTAGAAATATGACTTCCAAGTAATGGCGCAAAAATAGCCTTGGTATATTTATGGTCACAAAAGTAATCCGCAAGCCCACGAATATAACCATTGTAGTATTTCACCTGAAAATATTCAAAGGTATCGTATTTATTTAATCCGAAGGGAAGATTTATAAGAGATAACTATGCTAACAATTTATATACTTCACTTGTATAAACAAAGTCTAAGCAGAGGTTAAATCATATATATGGGTAGAGTGACACGAGGCAGAAGAACGTTGATTCTCTCATTAATAAATCCTACTTCTAATATACACTTAATTCTAGTCCACATCTGCTAGTATACAACTGTGCAGCCAATACCCCTAACAGTGCCCTCCTGGTGTTTCGAGAGACCACCCCAGGTTACCGAGTTTTTTACGATAACCCGTCATGACTGTCCAACCGGGGCTAAATACGGAGTAGTATCCTCCCTACGGAATTTTCTTAGGAATATATACTAACGTGGAGGAATATCCAACTGATCTGTCACCATCAGCGGCATACCTCTATTGTCCTGCAACATATATGCCCAAATTATGATATTTAATAATCTAAGCACCACGCCCACATTTTTAAATACTACTCTATATCCCCATGAATGACATAGAGTAACCGTATAATCGGACATTAAATCCACACCACTGTACCTCTCTGGTAGGCTAACCACACAATTATAACGACGTAGATATAAAGTAAAACCGATACTCAGACAAAGTAAAGTACCGAGAATATATAAAGAGGAAAGGAAAACTACTATAGCCATACCCGAATTCCTCTGAAGACTCGAGGACTCCAAAAACTATTCTATACTACTCTACTTAGCATTAGAGCATTAAACTAAAGTTGAGAGAGAGAGAGAGATCAAGTCTTGCTTGAGTGTGTTGAGAATAAATTGAGCTCCTCCTTAAATAGGCAGGTATGACAGTTGTAGCCTATGCGAAATGTCAAAAATGCCCTGCAACCGCCATCAGCAAGCCATCTGGAGCGTCCACGTGTAAGGCCAGCTGGAGCCGGTGTCACCGGGGTTCGGTCAAACCTGGGCCGGCCCAGCAGGCCTCCAAACTTTCCAAGGTCACTGACAGGTGGGTCCCTATGACGGTTGTGGCAGTTATGGCGGTTTCCGGGATGGTTACATCTGACATGTGGGCCCATCTTATCCTTAAGCTTGCTTAGGAGTGAGTTTTACTCATTTCTTCTCAATTTATATGTTAATCCCTGCAAACAATTAATACTCCAGGTACAAGTGGAACTATGTTATTCTAAAATAAATATGCATTGCAAGCATAACTAGTTTTCCTTTATTTTAGTTATATTGACGGTTCAAATTGGTTTCTAACGATCGTCAACAGATGCCACCTGCTCGAGCCATTGATCACCAAATTCAACTCAAATCCGATTCGGTGCCAGTCGCGGTCCGACCATACCACTACCCCTACCTGCAGAAGGATGAATTGGAGAGGCAATGTGCTGCCATGCTCCAACAAGGGATCATCCGGCTGACCACGTCGCCATTCTCCTCCCCGGTGCTCATAGTCTGCAAGAGAGACACAACCTGGCGTCTTTGTGTGGACTACCAAGCGCTCAACATGGTGACGGCGAAGGATAAGTTCCCCATTCCCATCATTGACGAGTTGCTCGATGAATTGCGCGGTGTGCGCTACTTCTCCAAGCTCAACCTGCGCTCTGGGTACTACCAAGTCAGGATGCACACAACCGATGTACACAAGATGACATTCCGCACTGTCGACGTCTAATATCGTGACTACGGTATTTAGACAGTATGGGGATCGTTGGCACCAGAGTATATGCGAGATTGAAGTAAAAGAGATAGATACATGGATTTTTATACAGGTTCGGGCCCCTTATCTGACAGGTAATAGCCCTACATCCTGTTTATATGGGATTGATATAGAAAACCACAGAGTATAATAATTGGGATAACTTATCTAGCTATCGTGGACTTGGCGGCTAGATATAACGAGCAAATTAAGTAACGAGCAAATTAAACATCAGGCATTATATAAACCATAAGCAAGCATGATTTATACTAAAGAAAATAGAGCGAGCCCCCAATATTAAACCGTTGTCGGCCTAATATAGGGAATGCTTACATAATATCTATCTATCTATCTATCTATCTATCTATCTATCTATCTATCTATCTATCTATCTATCTATTATATACTAAAAGTCCATTAAACTTCTTACAAACGCTCCTAACTCGCCACATGGCAGTCCTATAAACGCTCCTAAGTCGCCATGTGGCGTTTTAATATATTAGAAACATCTAGCCCTCGATTTTTATTTACTAAAAATAAATATGTAATTATCATTTATTTTGTTATACTTTATCCATTAAATTTCCTGCAAACACTCTCACGTCACCATGTGGCACCATACAAACGCTTCTACGTTGCTACGTAGCACTATAATAAATTAAAGAAAATCATAGAAATTATAAGATTAAATAAAACATTTAATCATATTTTCACTTAAAGCTGAGGGACCGTTATTTTAGACAATTATATTATTAGATCTATAAAAAATAATCTCTCACTCCTAATATCCCATTGAAATTAATAGATCTATAAAAAAAATAATCTCTCACTCCCAATATCCCGTTCACACACAAGAGAAAATCCTTGCGTACAATTCATCCGGGAAAAAAAGGCAAAAGCTATACGTATGTACGATCGAAATAAAAACCAAAGAAATTAATAACTATGATTAAAAAATCACTGTCAAGATTAATTATAAAAGCACCAGCCCAAACGACCAGCCAAGATTAATTCCAACTACCCTGCACCATCAGCTCACGTCTCAAGCATGTATATGCATTATCTGCTCTCCTTATTTTTAGGTTGTTGAGATATCTAAAACATAATAAAATCTAAATAAAATTTGATTTATATCTCCAATTGAATGTAGACATTCATGGTTATCCCGGTCAGTCTCATCTTCGTGGAGGGCTCCATGCATGTATTAACTTTTGAAAACTATAATAAGTTGGTTTTATGATCAGTTTAGTTCTTTATATTCTTGACAATTAAATCAATAATTTAAATCTATATATTGATGTTTTATTATCAATTAAAAAATGGTGTGAGCCATACCTTCACCCTTTGCATTTTCTATGATATAGAGCAAAAATATATTACTCTACAAACTTTAAATTAGTGAACCCGTTATTTTATACCATTAAATTAGGTCTACTGAAAAAACAACTACCCCCCACCCCCTCAAATCTCCCATGTAAGAAAAAGCAAAATAACATATTTATACACATGTAAAAATATATACCTAAAAATATACATACATACGTAGTATGATCAGAGAAAATCAATGGTCTCTAAACTATGATTTTCCATGATATAAAAAATATTACCCTAGCAACATACGCAGTTAAACTAGATCAAAGATGTAATGTGAAATCAATGGTCTTTAAGTGTGTGTGTCTATATATATATATATATATATATATATATATATATATGATGACCTTTTTTACTCCCGGGAGTAAATACTCCCTCTCCCATACTGGATTATCTGATAGGATCCAATAGAGGACTAGTGAGCCCGGATGAGAGAAAAATTTGAAACTCCTAATTTCCAGCCGAACAGTGAATTAGCTGAGTAAAAAAAATAAATTGAAATAAATATCCATGCATGTAGGCATGGGATCGGTTACATCTAATTTGAAGTGGTATATGTGCACATGTACCACGGAAAATAGTATATACTGTTTTATTTTCTATATCCGGTATTTGATGCATTTCTCAGTGGATCAGTATACTTTTTTTTTTGTATTTTTTTTACAAAGATGCAGTATATGCATTTTTACTTAGAATGGAGTAGTTAGTACTACTGGTACTATATACTTGTTTTTATACGTTGTAGTATTAGTATATATATGCTACATTCCTCGAAAAAGAAGTATGTACTACTTTTTTTTTGTCAGTATATATACTACATTCCTTTTAGTTAAGCAGTATATACTTCTTTTGTTCGGTACTTTTTTTTCGGTCAGTATATACTACATTCCTTAGTCAAGCAGTATATACTTCTTTTGTTCGGTCAGTATATACTGCTTAATTAAGGAATGTAGTATATACTACTCTCTCCGTTTCACAATGTAAGTCATTCTAGCATTTCTCACATTTATATTGATGTTAATAAATCTAGATAGTCATTCTAACATTTCTCACATTTATATTGATGTTAATAAATCTAGATAGACTATCTAGATTTATTAACATCAATATAAATGTGAGAAATGCTAGAATGACTTACATTGTGAAACGGAGAGAGTAGTATATACTACATTCCTTAATTAAGCAGTATATACTTCTTTTGTTCGGTCAGTATATATACTAGCAAGTTAGTAATATATACTGTTTTTTAGTTAGTAGTGGCATGTTTTTTAGTTAGTAGGACTGTTTTTTTCTGTTAGTAGTAGAATGGGGTTGCTTACATTATGAATCACAGAGCACACTACATCTCAAGGAAAATCAGAATAAGTTAGGACTTACGACTAACACCATGAAAAGAAGTATATATGTCTGCACTGACAGATTCACAAACAAATCACTGGAATAATACATTTGATGCTCTAGCAGCACACTGAGTTCTGACTGGATAGTATCAGTACATCTTTTCCCCATATTAAAACAAGCAATGCATTCAGCACATAGCAGTGCAGCTGGCCGCTGGGTTGAGAGCTAAGCTATTGAAACGTTGGAGTTGACATGATCTACTGCCGGCGGCCGGCCACCATCTGCATGCCAGGAGAAATTAGGTTAATTAGTCAAGTAATTAAAGAATAATTTGGATTACCGTGGAAGAAGATGCATCCCAAACCATCAAAATCCCTTGACATATCTAGGCATCAGGCTAGGATTCCTTGTAGATGTAACAGAAAAAAGAAACGGGATATCCTCTGATCTGATAGGCAAGAAAAGGCAGGGAAAATAGGATGTAGATATACATGTGCAAGCATCAATATCACCTGCGTATGTGCAAGATGCTGAAGAGACGCCTGTCCAGGCCTGGATGAATGATTTTGCACCGTTGCCTCTGATGGATCCATCACGCCATGCTGTCGCAGGAGAGCTGCATGCTGGCTGTGGGTGGACGACGAAGAGGGCGCCGTGGTGGCGGGTCGACATACGTTGTCGTCTCGATCACCTCGTGCGGACGGGCTTGGATCGATGCCATCAACCATCGCAACGGCCATGCCGAAGGATCGCCATCGTACGTCGTTGGCCGTCTGGAGATGATCGTCGTTGAACCCAATGGATCGCATGTCGCCGCCGTAGACGCCAAATCAGCGTTGTTCTCTCCGAATAAACCGTAGATGGCGCTCTCCGCCAACAATAATGACCTGGTTGGTTCATCGATATGGGCTGGCGAGAGGTATTTATATGCGAGAGCAGACCATTCCTGTTTTCCTATTACTACGCCGGAAATTTTTCTAGTCAAAAATCAAAACGGGTCCGCCTAGTAAAATCCAGTAACAAGCTTCATACATTGGTATAAAGTACATAAATTCGCCCAAATTTTTCAAAATTTTCAAATTGTGAGTATATACCTAGTTATAAGTATTCAATTCATACTTATACCTATCAATAAAACAACTCAAATTTATCTTTATCTCACAATCCAATATCACATACCTAACTAATTATATCTTTGGATGTTATATACCTAGAATCAAAATCTAACAAAAACATGTTTAAATTAAGTTCAAACTTGTTTGAACTAGTTAGTAAAGTAGCTAATGTTAATACCTAAACATTTAAAAAAAATTTGTACTCATTTGAATTAAGTATATACTCAATTTGAATCATGGAGCCTGGACACCATGGAGCACCAAACAAATTGAGTATATACTTGAGGAACTCCGATGTGTGTCGGGCATAGTTGATGGATGTATGTCATACGCTCCACTAACATGATAACCTCACTCGCTTTCAAATAAGAATATTGTATATGTATTATTGAAATTTGAGTAATATTGATTTGCACTATAAACAAATTGTGTCTACTATATACCACAAAACAACTCAAACTTTAAAAAGGATTATTTTAATCACCTTCATCTTCTCTTTTTTAATTCTCAAAAGGTTGCCAAGCATAAATAATAAAGCTTGCTATACTACCATGATATAGCAAAGGCATACATTTTGCTAAGTTGAGCCACCATGGGTGGCCACCCTTGGCAATAGACCTCAACTTCCTAATTAACGATGCAATCCTTTATGAGGGTACTAAGGGTACTAATAGAGAATTAGGCGTTAAAAACGTTCTCCACGATGGTCTTGATGGGCACGGCTATGTCGATATGTGACCCATGTTTCAAGGTATCGAGGAAGAAAGCCTTGGTACTTATGTTTGGCTTTATCCATTAGATGGGCATTCATATTAAATTTTAACAGTATTATCCTATTAACTCATAGACTCATAGAAGCGATATTGTTATAATATAATTTTTTATAAAATATTATTGGAATATTTATACATAGATTTGGAAATAAGTCAGATCGACATGAACAGTTAGGTAAGTAGTGGAGATAAATTTTTTAGTCGATTAATGATGGATTGTTCTTATTTTGATGGTACAAATACAATTTCATCTATTAAATAAGGAAAAAGTACGTATTACCCCCCTGAACTATCGCGGTCGTCCGATTTACCACCCTAAACTTGAATACCGGATATTTCACACCCTAAACTTGCAAAACTGGACAAATTACCCCCTGCTCCAAACCGGAACGATTTTGGTCCTACGTGGCATACATGTGGCGCAAACGTGGCATTCCAATCCGAAAAAAATAAAAAAATAACATGGGCCCCACATGTCATATGGAGTACAAGTAGTACTGAACTCTCTCTCTCCTTCCCTTTGATGTCGCGGGCGCGGCGTGGCGCAGAGCCAGACGCGGCGCCGCGGCAAGGACGACGGGGATGGCAGGAGGAGACGTGCTCGCCGGCGAAGACCAAGGAGGAGCTGCGCGCCGGTATATGCGGAGGAGAAGCCACGCGCGCCTGCGGAATCAAGAGGACTAGTCGCCACGGAGCTCGTGATGGCGGCCGAGGGCAGCGCCGGCGCAGTTGTGGAAGGCGGCTCAGCTCGCCGTGGGCTGCGGCGCCGTGGAGGTATGTGACGACGGCGACCACCCCGTCCTCGTGGGCTCCGTCAAGCGCCACGCACCGACGCCGCTCGATTGGGCCAACGACGCTGCAGACATGGGATGAGATGGGTATGGACTAAGCGGCGGTGAGTAGGGATGAAAACGGATCGGAAATGGACGGGAACTAGCTTTATCATATTCGTTTTCATATTTTTTTTCGGAATCGGAATTGGAATCGAAAACTCGGATACGGAAATGAAATGGAATATTATCGAATACAGATACGGAGCGAATACGAGACGGGACGAATACGATAGCGAATATTTACCGGTATATAAAAAAACCCCCCAAATTGAGTTTCTTGATCAAGGAAGAGATATTGCTTATTATTTTAGTTCAACATCTCCAACATTTATATCGTCAATTTTATAGACGGTCCACAACCGTATGTGAAAATCGATTTTCATGGCTGTTCCTCTAAGAGATCCATATGCAAATATGATTATCATTTTCTATTCCCAAGACCTTTTACTAGATGTATAACTTACTTACCATTGTATAAATTGGAGATTTTATTTATTTTACTTTACATCTTCGAACTTGTAATGTTTGTATTATACTTTAAATGCTTTCAAATACAAATGTTATAAACTACAAAGTGGTAGATCCCGTTGAGCTCTACAACTTTGATATGGAACACATCTCCATCAGATGTCGTTGAATTGTAGATCTGAGATTTTGTAAAAATTAATATGGTATATTATAATGAATATTTAGACCCATAAATGACCTCAAATAATAAAATAGTCAATAATAAAGTTGTAGATCTCATCGAGCTCTACAATGTTGATATAAAGTTTATCTTCATCTGATTCCGTATGAAAAAGTTATGTATATATATGTGTTTTTTATATAATTTGCTAAATGTTTGCGGATATCCGAAAAAAATTCCGGACAGTTTCCGACCGTTTTCCGATTCCGATGGATAGTACCCTTACTGTATTCGTTTTCGTTTCCAAGAAAAAATATCCAAATTCATTTCCGAATCCGAGAATTTCCGGATAATTTCGACCGAAACTATCCGAATCCGAAAAATGGTCCGGGCGGACGGGAACTATCCGAACCAGTTTCATCCCTAGCGGTGAGGCCGACGGAAACTATCCGAACCAGTTTCATCCCTAGCGGTGAGGCCAACAGTGACATCGCTGCCGGCGACGACGACAAGCTAGGTGCAGGCCCTCCAGGATGGCGACCCCCAACGCCACGACGGCACGCGCCATCCCCGCAGCGCCGACGAAGGGGGGAGGAGATGGAGAGGGGAAGACGAGGGAGGAAGGGGAAGGATCCTCCTTCCCCACCGTTGCGGCGGCGCGGACCGCAGGCCCCCACGGGCCGCCGTCCCCCGCGCGCTGCCATCCGCCGCTAGCCACGCACACCTACTCCCGCGTCGCCGCTGCTGACGCCCTCCTCCACGGCGTCGTTGGTCGCCCGCCGCGGCGCCGCCCGGGAAGCTCCGCCTCCGCCTCAACCTCAGCTGCCTACCGCCTGCCACATGGGGAGCTCCGCCTCCACCTTAGCCGCCCGCCTCCCGCCGCCCGGGGAGCTCCGCCTCCGCCGCCGCCCGCCCGCTCGGCCTTCGCCTCAGCCGCTCGCCGCCCGCCCGCTCTGCTTCCGCCTTTGCCGCCCGCTGCCCGGGGAGCTCCTTCTCCGCCGCCGGCCGCCCGCCGCTCGGGGAGCTCCGCCTCCGGGGCCGCCGGCGCACGCCCGCGCGCCGCCGCCCACCATCCCCGCGCCACCCTGTGCTGTTGCGCTCGACACAGAGAGAGAGAGGTGGGGAAGAGGTGAAGAGGAGGGGGAGAAGAAGGGGGGTTGGGCTGACAAGTGGGTCCCATATCTTTTTTTTATTTGTTTTGGCTGACTAGACTGCCACGTATGCGTCCACGTAGGACCAAAACCGGCATGGATCGATTTAGGAGGGTAATTTATCCGGTTTGTAAAGTGTAGGGTTAAAAATAACTGGTATTGAAGTTTAGGATGGTAAATCGGACGACCACAATTGTTCAAGGGGGTAATTCGTACTTTTCCATTAAATAATCACCCAAGTTCCAAAAGAACGATAATAAGTATCCATAAAAAATACAATAATAATAAGTAGTGGTGACATTAGGCAAGTTTATATATAACCGGGATATAGTGATTTTTGTTTGAATATAGGAAACGTTTTTGTCTTAACATGCTCTAGGTAAACATAATATATTATTAATCTGACTATTGTGTTTATCTGAATAATAGGTGCGATAAATTGCATATAAAATATTACGTACGGGAATTAGTAGATTATTTTTTAAGAAACCAATCTACTAAATACCTTTGTTCGCATATTTATAAAGATTAGAATATGCAAATATCTGTTTTTCCTCGTCATATATAACTATGTCCTGGTTATGTGACTGATCAAATCCATTAATTAGCTTCCTGATCAGGCGCATGTGAAGCATGGTCTTGGCTTCTGTGTGTAGCCGGCCGGACATGGCATGTTATCTCCCTTCCGTCTTGCTGTTGTACACGTGTCCGATTTGGAGGAGATGCCGTCATCGGTTTGAATTCGTCAGGACGCCAGCCGATGCTTGCTCCGTAGCCTCCTGCTCGATGTCGACTCGATGTCGTCTCCACGGTCAGCGCAGGTACTTCGATTGATGAAGTAGATTAAATTGTCGATGACGATGGTTTCGATCTCGTCGGATGACATACTTTGGTCGGGTTAGATTTTTTCATAGCCGAAGTCGTCGAGTAGTTTGTTGTTGGAGAATTCATCTCTTGATGCCATCTCGTCGAAATCTTGAAGCACCAAAAATTTTCTACCTAACGCGCCACTGTCGACGTTTGATATCGCGACTACGGTATTTGGATAGTATGGGAATCATTGGTACCAGGATATATGCGAGATTGAGGTAAAAGAGATGGAGACAGAGATTTTTATACAGGTTCGGACCCCTTATCTGACAGGTAATAGCCCTACATCCTGTTTATATGGGATTGAAATAGAAAACCACAGAGTATAATAACTGGGATAACTTATCTAGCTATCGTCGATTTGGCGGCTAGATAATCAACTCGTAGTCGACGACAGGGTAGTCTTTCTCCTCGAATATGAACTCGTCGAGATCAAAGATGGTGCTAGATCCCTCTTGTCTGCTCCCGTAGATACCGGATGGGGTATGTCTAGGCTTATATCTGATATTGATATATGGCGACGTGTGTTGGCTTGTGGCTTTGTGGCGTGTCCTCTCTCCTCCTAGGGAGGCTTGTATTTATACCCATAGATGCCTCATTGTCCAAATAAGACTAGGGAGATAAATATGGATACAATCCGAATAGTCATTGTCGTTTTCATATAGAACTTTATTTGTCTTTTATTATCCAGAACTCCTTCTATGTATGAGGTTTGTTTCTATATAAGACATGATATGTGGTAGGTCCTGTCGAGTTTAGTCAATTACTATTAGTTATGTTACTAATATGGTATTTATAATCATGACACGCACGCATCAAGGGCATTTTGAATTCTTGGTGAAGCCGTGCGGCTCACGAACGCACCGGCAATGTTCCAAGCACTCACGAACACAGTACTCGCTCCGTTCCTCCATTGTTTTGTGCTCGTTTTCTTTTTTATAATTTAGACTGTGCAAGGTACTGTATAATTGGACTGGATATTAATGGACTGTATATTTATAGTTTGGATTCTACACGGTGCTGTATAGTTGGACTGCACTCGGATTGTCAAATATGGACTTTTGAATTAAATTCGACATTTAGACGTGCGAGGATCAATCTTAGCAATTTCCCCGAATTTGCTTGGATGGATACACCGCGTTGGGATTTAGGATTGGGCATGGCTAGCTAACTCGCGCGCACGCGGGTCTCCGCCGACAACGACGTCACTAATCCTAACAATTAGTATTAATTATGGTTATTAGTGAGAATGCTACAGTAATTTCTCAATAAAAAATAAAAACAATTGATTTTGTAAATTTTCAAAATATGATTTGAAAGTTTTTCAAAAATATCGATTAGAAAATTTTCAAATCCGAGTTAGAAGTTTTTGTATTTTGAGTTGAAAGTTTTCAAATTTGAGTTGAAAATTTCAAATTTCAGTTGAAAGTTTTTAAAAGTTGAGATGAAAAGTTGAAAGTTTTCAAATTTGAGTTGAAAGTTTTCAAATTTAAGTTGAAAGTTTCAAATTTAAGTTGAAAGTTTTTAAAAGTTGAGATGAAAAGATGAAAGTTTTCAAAATTTGACTTCAAAAATTTTAAATTTCGAGTTGAAAGTTTTTAAATTTTGAGTTGAAGTTTTCAAATCTGAGTTGAAAGTTTCAAATTTCAATTGAAAGTTTTTAAAAGTTGAGATGAAAAAAGGAAAAAAAAGGAAACGTGGCTGCGCTAAAAAAGAAAAAACCACACGTACTCTATGGGTATGGGCTTTTGGCAGCACGCCAATTAGCATTTGCCTTTAGAATTAACGCCCAACAAACGAATTCATCGATTGTCTTAGGATTTCTCTGCGAGCGCCTTAGCCGCTTGCACGAACGAACGACGGTAACTCAAAGGGTTTTAGGGGTGACGGGTGGCATACAAATCCAATCGTCGCGGCAGGAATAGAATCGAGGATATTCGAACCAACATACAATAAATAAATACGTCGATCGATTATAGGTGTTCGAGGGAATCATCGAGTTTCAATTGACAGAGCGGTTCTAAATTAACCGTAGAAAAGAGTTTGAGAGAGAGCGATAATATTGTGATAGGAGGAGAGAGCTTCGGGTCTGTGATTAGTTTAGCACCGGGGCGCTTAACCAAACAGACGAAAAGAATAAGGAAAGGAGGTGGTGTCAAACAGAGAACAACCTTTTAGAGTTTAGGATTTAATCGTGATCTTTGGCATAAACCTAAACACACACAAATAACAGAAATTATACTATGAGGGCTGGGCTAGGCCTTTCAAAGAGGGAGACCAGACTTCATCTGAAAATAGCCTTTTAGAAATTATATTTCACAAATAGAGTTTTTAAGTAAATACTTTACTACTAGATATTATTTGCAAGTTTTTCCAAAGGACTTATTCCTTTTCAAGGATTCTTGGAAAATAGTCAAAGTTATATTTCCCTTGTAAAATAGTATTTGTTTAATACTATCCCTCAGGGGTTTTTATCCAAAATTGTAATATATATAACTTTAGGTATAGAACAGATATATCATAGGGATTCTAATATACAGAGAAGGGTTTTTAGGAAAATAATTGGTATTTTCAAATATTAATATATTACATAATTATGGTTCTTTGAATAAATAATGTTTGAAATCAACATACACGTATATTCTCAAACGTATGTCCTTTAGCCTATGCATAGCATGAAAAACACAGAAGATAAAATCAAATAAATTCCAGTATGCAAGGAAGTTTGAAAAGATTTTTTTTGGTTATTCTGAATTTTTAATTTCGTATTTAAAAGCCAAAATTTTCAGGGTGATACAACGACCCTTGGTGCTGCTGCAGAGACGTCAGTCGGGGTGTGACCACGGCCACCAAACAACGAAGGTCCGCGAGATCGCACTTGGATGCCAAGAGTGAAAGCCCGGAAAGGACGTCGGACATGTCCTGGAGGTTGGCGACGGCGTTCGTTGGTTCCAGCAGCGGCTGCTTATCGGATGAGGAGTCACCTTGAACCATAGTCTATGATACTAAGTTGTCACGAGCTCCAGGAAGAGAGCGTATAGGATATGTGTGGAATGTGGGCAGACGAGGGCGCGGCTGACGGGACGAGCGTCGCCCCGTGATGGCGACGCCGAGAAGAGATGAGGAGAGAAAACAGAGAAAGAGAGATGAGAGAGTAGATTGAATCTGGCTTGATTTCTTATCGATAGAACCTGTGCTTTTATAAGCTTACAGCTGAAGAGATAAATCCAAATCCTAATAAACTCAAACTAACTTAACAACTACTATCTTAATCAAAATCCTCTAGCCACGGTAGCGCGTCTAGCACACGCTGCTCATGTCGCTGCCGCGTGAGATGTGTCGCACGCGTGTCTGTTTTGCCTCGTGTTGCACCTTCTTCCGCCTACTATGATATGTGATACCGACCATGACAATGTAAAAATCAGTCTATCGTACGACGTGTAAGAAGAAATTACGATGGGTGAATTTGTGTGATAACATAATAGAAATGGTTAAATCATACCCTCCTGATAATTTATGTGTAAAAATAAATTTATTACTAAGAATAAACAGTCGAGTCATATAGTGGTTTTACACATTAACTTTTCTTTTTCTTAAATAAAAAAAAAATCTCCGCACCATCTAGGCTATCCATGAAAATAACTTCAGAGGTACCGACAACAGCCTTTACTACCGACAACAGCCTTTACCCCTCTGGTTCAGTTCAACTTTTACCATCTTTTATAGTAGTTCACTCTCTATTCATCCTAAATAAATTAATTTAGAATATAATAGGATGCTAGTCAGTATTTTAATTAGATTGGTGGTGTTCTTTTCTCCTGAAGATGAAGATTAATTTTTTTACGTAAAACGAGGTGGTATTAAAGTATAACTGATTGAGTTTTAATTATTACAAACTTAAAAAATAGATTAATACTACATCCATCCTAAATTAGTAGCAGCTTTGACTTTTTTCGTAACGTTTGACCATTCGTTTTATTTGAAAAATTAGTGCAAATATAAAAACAGAGAAGTCATACTTAAAATACTTTTGATAATAAAGCAAATAAAAATAATAATTTCATAATTTTTTGAATAAGACGAAAGATCAAAAGTTAAGGGAGTAGTTATATTTATAGTGTCATATTTTTCACCAAAAAATAGTCACCATGTACTTACATTGTAAATTACTTAAATTACATATGTAATTTTAGTGTATTTACGATGTAACTTTCATATGTAAGTTTAATGTAATTACAATATAAGTGCAATACAACGTCTATATTTTGCATTGTAGATTACATATATTTATATACTATACAGATACATATGAGTAGAACCATCAAAAGCTTAAACTAATGAAACATGTTAAGTTTTAATTAATCGTGTAATGACAGCCGAGAGATGCTAAGAACCTGAGTGGACTGAACGGTCAGAAATTCGACTGTAATCAGCCATAAAATATGGCGACATCATTTTAGCAAATCCGAAAGTTAAAAAAAAACTCAAAGCAACAAGCCGACAAGTATTCTGGGACGGATGTAGTATGATATTTTAGAGCAACTTTCATATAGAAAATTTTCGCTCGAAATATATTATTATCATTTAGTAGTTTAAAAAACGTATCATAAAAATCTTAATATTTATTTAACTTTTTTTGGAGAAAAGAACGGACCTATTTCGGAAAGAAGGGAGAGCATCCTGGTGACCAAGAGAGAACACAGCACGACCACCTGCGTGTCCTTCCTGGGCACGATCGCATCGCACGACAGCACGAGCAACCAAACTCCACGGACGGGACACGATCCGCGGGTGCGGTCCGCCTCGCCTCGCCTCGCCTCGATCCAATCCTCCTCCTACCCTCATGGGCCCCACCCGTCAGTCACTCCCCTCGGATCCCCCCACCGCCACCGCTTCCTACGGCCCCGTCCATACACCAGCCAACCCCCGCCCCCACGCATCCCGAGGCTGATCGTACGTTCCATGCCCCTATTCCACCGTGCGCCGGGTCCACTGACTCCGCCCCACGCCCGGGCGGTCACCACCCCTCCCCTTCTCCGAGATCGGACGCAGCGGGTGGTGGCCGCGGCGCCGGATTCCCCCCACGCGCTATAAATATCCGACCTCGCCGGCGACCCCGCGAGAAATCCCCACCCATTCTCCACGGCGGCGGCGGCGGCGGCGACGGCGACGGCGCGCTCTTCTTGTCGCTACCCCTACCACTACTACTACTACTGATCACGCCCACTCTACTACTGCCACTGAGCTAGGACTCAGCTAGTACTAGCTGGCGCTGCGGGGAGCGTAACCCTAGAATGTCGCAGCAGGCGGCGGCGGATCCGGCGCAGGCGGCGGCGGAGGAGGGCCCGGGGGAGCTGCCGCGGAGCGGCTCCTCCAGCAGGCTCAACGCGCAGGCGCCGGAGTTCGTGCCGCGCGCCGCAGCGGCACCGCCTCAGGCGGCGGCGCCACCGCCGCCGCCGCCGCAGGTGATCCGGGTGTTCGCCGCGGCGCCGCCCCCTCCCCCCGCGGCGTTCTTCGCCGCGGTGCCCCCTCCGCCCCCGCCGCCGTTCGAGTACTACCCCGCGGTCGGTGGGGGTGGCGGGTTCGGTGCGCCGGTGGAGCTCGAGGCGGAGGCCGAGCAGCCGCCGCCGCCGGGGCAGCAGTCGGGGAGGGACGGGATCTCCGACGACGTGGTGCACAAGATCACGAAGCAGGTGGATGCTCTGTCTTGCTGCGTTGTCCCTATTCGATTGGTGCGATTAGATCAGGGAGGAGATTGGGTCATTTTTAGTCAAACTACCGCACTAATATGTTGGAAGCTTAGTGATGCCTTAGTAAATCAGAAATTTAGTAACTTCAGATTGTTCGATGCACTAGGATACTACTAGGATTGGATCAAATATAAACAGGAAAAGTTATTCTGGTTGTTTTGGTGGGTGGGAAGTGAGCTGTACTTCTGATTGCACTCAGTCAGAGGTGTATATCAGTATATGGATGTAGTTGCAGTTGCAAGGGATCAAGTATTCCCGTTATGTTGGAATTGTTCGCAGCTTACGATGTATTAATTATTGTTGTGATGTTTGCTTGCTGGTAGTTGCAGCTTGCAAGGTATTCCCGTGTTGTTTGCTTGGTCTGTAGGGGATGTCTCGTGGTTCATGCTGTTGTCTCTAAGGTAGTGACTCAGCCAAAATTCAGGTTGCTCCTTAATTTTTGTTCTGTATAGTGTTTTGACTTATGACTTAAGGTCCTAAGTATCTATCGTTTTTATGTTTTTATAATCTATTCTTTTATCTGCTGCTCTCCGAACCTAATGTACTTCATGCTATTTATAATCAGTTACGGTGGCAATTTTTCAGTTATTTACTTATGGTGAACATTTAGGGGTATGTGTGTGGTGTATCTTCATTCTTCAATGCTCAACTACTCTAGTCTAAGCTCATGGTGTGATGTTATCGTGAACCTTTTTTTTTACCGCCAATACTTTCCTTTATTTCACCAGGCACCATGCTTATTTTATTTTGTAGACATGCATGGTGGTTATTTCTGTCAGTTTTAACCAACTATCTGTTTTTATTTTTTGACAATTTGTGATCCTATTTCTTGCCACTAAAGTGCCCAATTGTTTGGTTGTGTATTGTCTGATTGAAAATTTATCCAGTTTCTTTGGTGTGATCTTGCCAACTTAAATAGTTTCATGTGTTGATTTGTGTGTATGACTCAGCTTACTACTACATCCATTCGGAGAATAGCTGTAGTTCTGGGTTGATTCCAGAGGTTCAAGAAAACCAGATATTCTGGTTCTCTCAGGCTTCTTCCACTGAAGGTCCTATAATTAGCTCTGCACGCATGCAATTTTATTGGCAAAAGTTAGTGGTAGGCTTGTACCCTTTTTGTGCATGCATGCTTGGTCTGCACACAAGGGAGAGAGAGGCAGCAGCAGCAAAAAAACATGGAGTGGAGTAAATAGAGGCCCACACAGTAAAAAAATAAAAAGAGAATTGGGAATTAATGGATAGATGAACATGAATAGTGATTAAAGGATCTAGAACCCATTCCTTGTTTTTCTACCTCCTGCCCTAAATGCCAAGTGTTAACAACAACCAGATGGAGCACTTCCATTTAGATTATTAATTATGTTTTGAAAATCTCTACTTACCTATCCCTTGGTGCTTCTTACCTTACCTTTTTAGTTCGGATAGTGTTGATTTTCTAATTAGTTTGATATGGGTGCCAATAGCCAGTATGGGAATTGCATGCTTATAGTCCTCTAGCCATTATTGTTAAACCCTGATAAATAGGAATGCTGTTGCTTTTACCTTTTTAGTTCCTACAATGTCTTATTTCACAAATTGAAATATTGTAGGTGGAGTACTATTTCAGTGATATAAATCTAGCCACTACGGAACATTTGATGAGATTCATTACCAAGGATCCAGAAGGATATGGTGAGTTGAATTTTTCAATCTGAAGCCTTTTCTTCCAGAATGAAATTATATGTGTTTCTTTTTATTCCTTTTATAGCACCCCCTCTCTTCACAAATACCAGTAACACTTGACAACACAGGCTAACCTAGACAATCATTTGGTTTTATCCAATGCGACCGATCTGCCTTAGAAAACTAAGTCAACAGGCCGTTGTCTGACCAAATGTGTAGTGCTAGAGGAATAAGTACAGGGGAAGTTGGAATGCACGCATATGTAAATGTAAGGTGACAATTTTTAATCTAAAGTGATCAGATGATACAAATATTATTAGGAGGGACTAACATTTAGAGCCTTTGTTCCATCATTAGAAACAACATTATGTTTACCATCAAAGACAATGAAGATAATTTAATCAACTTTACAAACTATATTCTCATATGCTAGAATTTCTATGTTTTATTAAATATCTTGCATTGCTCATGTGGTAGATGCATTTTCTCATGCACTCTGCTCACAAATACTTGTTGTTTTGAAGAAGCATTAGGCCAAGCTTTCAAAACTTAGTATGAATATCTTTGAACAAATATAGACCGGATACATGATAATCATATATGTAAAGTTGTCCCTGAATGTACTTCCATAATATTGTAACTTCTGTAGATTTTATGGATATACTACAATAGAAATTAGTGGCCAAAGTTGCGTTTGGGAGTGGGAGACTGAGTTGATGTTCGAAACGACATGTATTTACAGGTGGGAGCATGTGTCTTAACAGGATATTTTTTTTGTTAAATAATCAGGATAAGATTGATTCATTATATTTTAATTTGTAGTAAAGGAACCAACTGGTACAGTGTTTTTAGTTCAAAATTAAAACATAAATCTTTATATATCTTATCATATTTCATATGTGTGCAATAGACTGGTTTCTATGAGTCCTTATAATTTATTTCTTATATTTCCAAATTAAGCTCATACTTCCTCCGTGCCAAAATGTAGGCATTTTTGAGGTTGGCACGGGTATTAAGAAAGTAGGTGGAAATGATTGGAAGAAGTGTGTGATTGGTTGAGAAGAGAAAGTAGATGAAAGAGAATAGTTGTGATTTGTTGAGAGGAATAGGTAGGTGGATAAATAGCTTTATTTTGGGACAAGGTACTGTGCTAGAAATAGCTAAATTTTGGGACGGAGGTAGTAGCTATTAGTAAAACAATAGTATTGTGTTGCTAACTATAATCTACCTCTTTATTATTCAACTAACTAGTCTCAGTGCAGATGACAACTCCAACATTTCAGTTTTCTAATTATGTTTATTTCAGTACTTCTTCATTTTCTTTTTGCGAAGTTTGTTTGTACATTTAATATGTGGGAACAAGTTATGTTTGGTATCTAAGCAAGTTTATAAAAATGATATAATTAATAAAGTGGATCTAGGAAAAAATGAGTTTGAAAAACCAAAGGCAGTTACTCACAGAAGCAGAAGAAGTTATGAAATAAAACTACTGGTATAGGGCAAGCCAATATAAATCTGTTTTTTATAGGGAAAACTGACGTGTCATCTCACTTAATGCAGTTCCGATATCAGTTGTTGCTGGCTTTAAGAAGATTAAGGCTTTGATACAAAGTAATGCAATGCTTGCTTCAGCTCTTCGGACATCATCAAAACTCGTAAGTTTCATTACAATTGTGTTATACACTTATACCTATATCCTGTGGCTTTAATGCTTGATCTTGTAATGTACTCCCTCCGCCCTAGAAAAAAAAATCAACTCCTGGCAACAAATCTGGACAAGCCTATGTCCAGATTCATTGCCAGGTGTTGGTTTTTGCTGGACGGAGGGAGTATGTATTATTCTGAAGTTGTTTTGTTTACCAATGGGTTGCAATTCTTCATAAGTCATAGGCATCAGAATAGTGACAACATATGATACAACTACAGCTGCTTATGTCTTTCCTCTGCAAAATGCATGTTGCTTATGCCTGCAATGAATTTATAACTATTTGGCGATACATGTAGGTTGTTAGTAATGATGGAACAAGAGTAAAACGTGAGCAACCGTTTACAGAGTCAGATTTAGAAGAGCTCCAGGTAACCATATTCTAGATTGCTTTTTATGAAAAAAATGCTAGACAGTAAGGTGAACACTTCACCTGTCTTGTAGGCCCGAATCGTTGTTGCAGAAAATCTTCCAGATGATCATTGTTACCAGAATCTCATGAAGCTTTTTTCAACTGTTGGCAGGTAAAGATTTATCTAGGTCAATGTAATATGCTCCTCTTCCTTTCGATCATAAAATAATTGTTCTATATATTTCTATTTAGATTGATGTTTTGTTATGTTCAGTGTCAAGACAATTCGAACATGCTATCCTCAAACCCCAAATGGCACTGGTCCAGTTACTAATAGATCTGCCAAGCTAGATATGCTTTTTGCTAACAAGGTAATTACTTTTAATATTTCCATTACTCAAACACCACTTTGTTACTGATCACTGAGTTCTAGTAATTCCTGTAGTAATCTTCCCTGAACAATGTATTCTTGCACAGTAGCAATAATTATTGAGCATAATACAACTACCAAAAGATTTATGGAAATTAAAAGTCTAATGGGGATTTAGAAAAAAAAACCGAGTGGGTTAACTCCATTACAACACACTGGTCCTTGCATGTGAGACATCTCAGTTCCTTTATTGGGGGTTCAGAGTCTGATTATATGGTGCAGGAAATTCTGGAAACCCAATTGCCATCTTGACCTATGGTTATTCTGTTTGCACTAGATTGCATGAATAAAATCATGACACGGTCGATATTTTGCTTTATCTGATGTGTTTTGAGGGAAAAAAATACTTTATATTCTATATATATGTGCATGCATATTCATTATTTCATTTCAGTATTTTTAGGGGGGAAATATTTCATTATTTTTTCGATGTAGGTCCAGATGAAATGATGGATAAACATAGGAAGTAATAATAAGATATTAATTTACTTGGCTCAAATGAATAATATTCCTTGTTAACAAGGTTATTTCTTTGTTCCATTTTTGTTGTGGCCGACATATGTGCTACACTTTTTGTCATTGATTTCTTGTTGGATTAATATATTTTCCCCTTGTTGGCAGCTGCATGCTTTTGTTGAGTACGATACTGTAGAGGATGCTGAGAAAGCGGTATGGACCATTACATGACGCATTGTAATATTTTCATGAACATGGTAATCACTGTTGCACATGCATCATCTCTGATGTTTTCTTCATCCTATGCAGATCGTGGAACTTAATGATGAGAGGAACTGGAGAAATGGGCTGAGAGTTCGATTATTGAATACTTGCATGGTAACCATTGGATTAGTCAATTGCACATGAGAGTTCAGTACTTTGGTGCTTAAGTGCATATGCAAATGTCATGTTAATGCGCACTTGTTATGTATGTGTTGCTTTACCTGTCTGAGAGAACTTTAGTTGGTTTTGCCGTGTATGAATCTGCTTTAATGGCAAGAGACCATGATTTTAAATCTAATCCTTATTAGAATGGATCAAACCATGCGGACGGATTCAATCGTATGGCACTTAACATCCATTAGAACATCTAATAGAGTATGAGGTCCATTAATCTATCCAGCTTTAAATACGCAAGATTTAGGGGAGTGCACTAGTGCACTCATAATAGCGTTACATTTCAGATTTGCTCTCAAGTATGGCACAAGTAACCTTGAAAAGAAATACACTTCAGTTATGCCCCCAATTTGCAGGTGACCCCGCTTTGATCCCAACTCTCCACGAATATTAATAACAGATCAAATATGGGGAGTTGGTGACCCTGTACCTCATATATTGTCCAATATATTATAGACAGGTCTAGAGAATGCATTTGCAAGAATATAGGGAAAGTTTGGTACTGTGGTATATAGGTTGACGTGTTTCAAATTTCAACGTCATAATCTTAACTTGTTGCTAATATGTGTGAACATAACCAGTTACTCAAGAAATTATAAACATGGCAGCAGATCAACAGAGAAGTCATATTTATCTAAATAGCCATTTGACTAAAAGATCACAAGCAGTTCAGTGCCAAAATAAGCATGTTTTTATGCTCTCAGCGTGGACAATTCATGTTTATTTTCTGTGAGCGCAATTTATGCCATGTTCAGACTTAATTCGAACTTCAAGTAACAAGTACCCCCCTTCTATTTGGGTTATTTTCTATCAGTAATATGTATACAACAATTGGCATCATCATCATCATCAGTTTAGTGTATGCCATCAATCCTTCCTTTCTTTTGTTTGTGTTCACTGCAACAATTATGTAGTGTAATCAATTTGCGCATTGCTATCTTAATTTATTTGCGCAGTGCTATCCTTAAATTGGTTGCATATCTCAAAATGATTATGTAGTTTAATGCATGCCATAAATGCTTCTTTAATTTGTTTGCACAATGCAAAAGAAGGGAATTCTCTTTACCTTTATATAATGTTCCTTTTTTGTGGTATAGACAAAGGGAGGCAAAGGGAAAAAGGGTGGCCATGATATCAATGATGGACATGGTGTAGAGGATGATGTCTCCACTTCTAACCAATCAAATGAGAAACATGGAGAAGAAGCACTGCAAACACCAGATGCACAGGGAGAGCAATTGGTAAGCTCTCCATTTTACTTTGTATAATCCCTTATTTGGAAACACAAAAAATAAACTAAACAGTGCTTTACTGCTGTAGAGTTTCCAAGTGTGCGTAAACTTATTTCCAAATATGAGCACAATTTGTGGCACTGGTGTTAATAAGGGTTTCTTAGGGCATGTACAATGGTCTTTATTAGCGGTCTCTCTTTATTGTCATGCAAGCATATTTGGTGACGTGGAAGAGAGAGGAAGAAGGAAAGAGAAAGATGGTTGCTACTAAGCCTGCTAATGGTGCGAAATCCACCCCATATCCAATCCAATCCACAGCAGCTAGCAATACACATCCAAACCATCCCAATCCACTAGCCATCCCAAAAAATCCAAACCAACCCAATCCATTTCTCTCGTGAGTCCAAACCGAACCAACCCATTCCTTTTTTTATGGGCACAATCCACTCTCCAAACCATTCAAACCCATTTCAAATCCACTTTAGTTCTTCCGCCATGAAGGGAGCGGTAGGCGTCGGCGGCCGGGGTGGACGCCGCCGCCGAGAAGTGCGTCATCTCCGCGTGGTGCTCAGCGGCTGCGGCGGGCGTGAGGGTGAAGTGCTGCGCGGGCGCCATGGCGATGGGGGTGATGTTGGCGAGGTGAGGAGCAGGGGATGCGAAGGTGAGCGCCGGATTTCTGCAGCTGCGCACGCGCCGCGGCGGCGAAGCCGATGTAGTCGGCGGTGGCCGCGGCGACGGTCATCGGCTGCCACGCCTGCTGCTTGTGGTCAGCAGGGGCAGCGTTGGCCGTGGCCATCCCGGTGAGCAGCTCGGTGAAGGAAGCTGCCTGCGAGGAGGTGGGCGCGGCGGTGGCAGTGGCGGCGTCGTCCTCAGATGTCGCGGCGGCGCTCCACTCCCTCGCGTGGTCCCTAGCCTTGACGCGGCTCTCGGAGCGGGAAAGCAAGAGGACGGAGCCCTAGCTTGTCTCCAACGTGCTAGCATCCGGACTTGGTAAGCTGCTGCTGGTCGGCGTCGGCGGCGACGCGGCGGCGTCGTCGTCATCGGCGGCATGGGTAAGAGGAGTAGAAGTGATAGCAGCAGCGGCGGTGGAGGTGGAGGTGGCGGCGGCGGTGGCGCCGGAGAGGCCATGCATGGCGCCACCGCGCCACCGCATCCGCCGGAGCTGAGGCAGAGGCAGCTGAAGAGGAACAACACAAGTTGAAGCAAAACTAGAACTTTAACTGTGATGGGCTAAGCAAGATTCCATCCGTAATAACTAGTAGTACTATTAAAGGACCCAGTCCATTATTGGAATCCATTCAGCCTCCATGGGTTTAATCCATTTTCAACCCGAAATCACCAAACCAGATCCAGTCCACACCAATCCATTTCTCAGTGTCATCCAAACCAATCCAGTCCATTTGAAGCAGCAACCCATTTTCAACCAACCAAAGGCAATCCAAATTAGAATCCAGTCCATTTAGCCCATTTCCATACAGCCCATTAGCAGGCTTAGTTGCTACGCATGACAACGGCACAGAGTCGACTCTTAGCATTTATTAGGAAATTTTTCGTTGCATTGAGTCTAATAAAGGAAAGATGACTAATAAGAAAGTATTTTGGTACATTAATGGTTAGAGACCGTATTGTCTTAACTATTGTAACGTGATAGCCTCTAATTAACGTAGAGACCATACCGGTCTCTACTAGTTAGGAATGTTCGCTGACATGGAAGAGAAGTGAGGAGAGGCAAACGTCGTTGCTATTATTAACAACTGCTTAGCAATGACTTTTAACCTATATATAATGGAAACTTTGTTGTATGAGGGTGTGAAGAAGGAAAGAATAGTAATATATTTTTTTTCTGGATCAATATGGTTTAGAGCATTTGTTGTCTCACACCATTGTAAAGGTATAGTCTCTAAATAAGCATGCGTTATCTAAGTGTTTATATGGGCTCTACCTTTGAACATATAGTGTTTTCTTTAAGCAGCTCATGCCAAAAACATAACTAGTTACATCACAATGAATGGTTCTCTCTCTCTCATTTGAAGGTTCATGATTGGTTGTAAAAATTTTACCTAATAGTTGCGTTGTGCATCTAAGCTTGTTAAAGAAACTATACTCCCAAAGATCTGAAACCAATTTGTTTCTGTACAGCCTGATGAGAGTGCTGGGGATATGGGACGAGGGCGTGGCAAAGGCCGTGGCCGTGGAGGTAGAGGCCGAGGGCGTGGCTACCACTACCACAACAACAATCAACAGAGCTACCACAACCATCAGCAACATAATCATCAGAACAGCAACAACCGGAACGCTGCCCATCCAGTCGGAACGCCGCCATCCAACCATCCTGCCAAGAACGAGCAGCAACAGCAGGCACAGGCACAGCCACAGCCACCAGCAGGAGCAAACAAGCAGCCTCCAGGGCCACGCATGCCTGATGGAACACGCGGGTTCGCCATGGGCAGAGGGAAGCCGCAAACATCGACGACAACACCCAGCGCATCATCCGGTAGCGAACCTTGAAACTCAAAACACGCAATGTTGCTGTTGGTCATGTTGATAGAGAGAGATACGGTTGAGAGAGACTTGTCTTTTTTATAAGTCTGTCCTTGGAAGCGTGCCTCCTTTTGTTGTTTGTTCTATATATACACGTTTTTCTGCCGTGTGCTGTTGTGTAGTACTACTTCTGAAACAGGTAGAGCACACACCGTTTGTGTGACTCGGTGTGAGTGAGTGACCTGTGTGTGCTCCCTGTCACTTTGCAGCTCTTTTTTTTTTTTTACCATTTTTGCCGCCCTGACTGTAAGATTGTAGTAGTAAGAGCTGATTTCAGAAAGATAGGGGAGGAGAACATAGTAAAATGTGATGATGTTTCTTGTACTGTGTTTTTGTGTTGTCCTCTGTTTTGTTGCTCAACTGGATGTTTTGGTCGTGTAATGTTTGTACCTTACTTTGAAAGCGATATAATTGAAGTTGCCGTAAATAACGACGTGGTATCACCTTAATATGGTTTGATTAAATTGTAAAATAGAATGTGCAAGAAAAAATTATAGGAATGTTACTTGAGAGGCAAATGCTAGAAATTTTGGAAGTGTGTTATTCAGAGCATGTTTGGTTGGTTACTGAACAGGCATATGATCATGACCTGGCAATATAACAATTTAGTATTGAATTAGATACAACATTATAGACTTCTCCAAATTCATATTACTAGGTTGTGTCTATAGTCTGGTACAGGGTTACTATATTTTAGAATGGTAGTACATGATATGTAGGAAAGACTACCAATGAAGCAAAGCATCGATGTAACAAATTGTGTCACGCCTAAAGCCTGTGGCGTGTGTCCTTAGAATTAGTCCATAGACAACCAAACAAACACGCCTTAAATCGCTCTTTCTAGATTCCATGATCAGAAACGCAAAATTAATTATCGATGTTATCACACTAAATTTCAATGCATCCAAGAATTTTACATATACCAGAACACACAGCATCAATCATGTGAAATTACAAAGCCAAGAGTACGTGCACAATGTGCACACGTTACAAAGACTAAAACTACGGCTTCGCCGCCGCCGTCGCGGCGTTCTGCTCCTCCGCCGCGGCGAGCGGGTGGACCTTGACGACGCCGCCGCTCTTGCCGGCGTCCTCCGGCGCCGCCGCGGCGTCGTCCTCGTCGACCAAGGCTAGCAGGCGCGTCATCTCGGCGAACCACCACCTCCGCTCGAACTCGTAGCCCAGGGCCGCCTCCAGGCCGATGTCGCCGTAACGGCTCACGTCGACGGCGCCGCCCTTGCCGTAGCCGGCGCCGTAGCCGTAGCCGTCCCAGGCCCTCGCCGCCAGGTGAAGCCCCACCTGCTCGTCCACCCACCGCCTCTTCTCCGCCTTGTCTGGGCGACGGCGAACCGCCGGCGCCGACGACGACGACGGTGGGCGGAAGCAGCAGGCCAGCTTGGACAAGATCGCCATGCGATCGAGGCGAGGCGAGGCGAGGCGCAAGAGCGAGCTAGACTGATCGATCAATTGGCAATGGCGTCGTGTCGATCCCTCTATATGTAGCGCGCGCGCATGGGCTCGCAATCCGAGTCGGAGAGGTAGTGACCATTTGAAATCGGAGTCGGGGATTTTCTTTCCCTCGTCGTCGACTCCGAATTGAGCAACGAAGGCTAAGTACAAGTTGAATCCACAATAATATAGAAGTGAATGTCATACAGAAATACACAACTTTGCTTCTTTTTTTTTTCTCGATTTTCCCATTGCTCGCTTTGATCAACACTGGTTTGTTTGGCACAGCTCCAGCTCTAGCTCCACTCCTCCTGGAGCTGAAGCTCAGCCAAACAGTTTCAGCTCCACCAAAACTGGGAGTGGAGTTGGGTGGAGCTCTCTCACAAAATATACTAGAGTTGTAAAGCTGGGTTTAGGCAGCTCCACAACTCCACTCCAGACTCAACTCCTAGAGCTAAATTTAAGAGTTGGAGCTGTACCAAATAGGAAGTACTCGGATTTGGTTTGATATCTTCTTTGAGAGCCACAGAGAGTAACCTAGGCTGAGTTCGTTTCAATTTGAGATGCAATTTGAGATGCGTGATCACGGAGAATGAAATATTAGTAGCTGTATAATCCTTCGTGTTCATTTAGTCATGTCAGCTGTATAATTCACGCAACCCGAACTTGTATAATCCTGTAAAACGCAAGCAAGCAATGAACACGAAGGATTATATAGATTTGGACCACATGTGTGCGTAATATCCTACTCCTGTATATGGAATATGGATGATCGAAATAAGCTACAATGCATGGGGTCCTAACAAGGAATGCTAGTTTCTCTGACTCTCTGTTCGTAATATCCTACTCCTGTACGTAGAATGTTTGGATTGTGGATCATTTCACTCGTCTTGATGAGTATGCAACCAACGCATGTAAGTTGATTTATGTCACCTCTGTTCATATGAATCAGTTTCTTTTATCCAACATAATTTAGTTGTCATTGCATTCTTTGGCACAAGCATTGAAACATCATGACTTGGTTTGCCTGATTTTTACGATTTGCAACACCGCAACCGTGGAAACCAATTCAATATAAACCAGCTTTCATGCTGGTAACTATTAATGCCTTTGTTCTACAATTTGGTCTTGGATTCTAAATTCTGAGACTTACTAAGAAATACTCAGTTATCTCTTCAGGACCAGTAACACTTGTAGACTCAATAGAATAGATATATTATCTCTTTAGGGCACTACTGTGTTCTGCTTTTTCAAATTGAGCGTCTAAATAGAAGAAATTGTACCTATGTACCTTTTCTATATATTCGATGAAATAAGTTTTGATAGCAAAAAATATGCTTGCGGTTCTACATAAATAGCGATATGGCTGAAATGAGACATTTCTAATTCCAGATTATGTACCATTTTGATAGTGCTTTCAGTTTATCTATTTGAAAAGTTCTTAGATATCTGATTTAGTCACCCGATAAGCTTGTGACTTTGCAGTCACTGCTGATTGGTTCTTTTCATGTGTGCTTTCTCTCATCAGTCATTGTTCTTGCCGTAGTTTCCAGATAATTAGAACTTTTCAGAAAAAGAAAGCAGTGATATCCAACGTGTTTTATAACACACTACGATGTACTTCCTCCGTTTCACAATGTAAGTCATTCTAGCATTTCCCACATTCATATTGATGTTAATAAATCTAAATAGATATATATGTCTAGATTCATTAACATTAATATAAATGTGGGAAATGCTAGAATAACTTATATTGTGAAACGGAGGGAGTACATGCATATTTCATTTTGTGTTTTGTGATTCTTGCGACTGTCCAGAGGTAGATCATTGAATCAACTTGAAATGCACTTACCTGGCAAAATATGTTCGCTGCAGGGTATTTTTACTCTCATTCTCTTTCCCCATTTTGTATGGGGAGGTATGGTGAAGGCGCGAAGCCTATAATGAAGTATAACTGCTTCACCTTATCTTTGCTGGTATATAATGGCCCATTTTTCTGATTCCTGGTTAATATCAAAGCTCTTCTCATCAAGCAAAATGATTTCCTAACCTCCACAAGCAAAATTGTTTGTAATAGCTTTAAGAAGAGAAGAAACTACCAAAATGATTCCCTAACCCTTTCCAGTGTCTATAAGCAAAATTGTTTGTAGTGCCTTTAAGACGCACGTGAAGAAACTGTTTTGAGCATGTTGCCACATCAATAGTACAATCGTCACCTATAGATGCCCCACATAAAGTCATTGTGGCTCACAAATTTGCATCCAAAACAAGAATTGAGATTCTTTTAAATTGGAAGCTCGTCATTGAGGGTTAGGATCAGGATTGTCTACTACTCCAAGTGATCAGTAGAATAGATGATCAGCTCTTCTTTTTTTTTTAACTTTGCAACAGGTGATAGATTCTATAACTATTGGAAATAGTTAGAAACGTGTAGTTGAACTAGAAGAATATTTGTGGCATTGTAGCCATCTAATCTTTTTCTTAATGAATTATTCCAATAATTTTTTATTGAGTTATCTGCCCTTATAGGAAGAAATTTGTGTTCTGGCCATTTATGCCCCTATAAAGCATGAACATTATTGCATAAGCAGGGAGACACTTCCCAGAGTATAAGCTTTTATCCTTATTTGTGGAACCAAATAATTATGCTATCTAACTGAAATTGTATGTTCATCGAGTGAAAACTTTCAAGCTGAAATTGATTCGTTTTCTCATTTAAGATGTGTATTACAACAACCTGTGCAATTTTTATTAAGGTGTTACAGTACTTGTGCTTAACTGTTCTGTTTATTCAACTACAGCGTTACAACATACTCCATGCAAATGTAATAACTCGCAGCATCTTTTATATCAATAATGGTAAAATTTAGTATTGATATAACCGCACTTATGAGGCGTGCCAATGGCGCGCCCCGTCATCTAGTGCCTGTTTACCAGCCACCACGAGTAGTGATACAATGTTGAAAAAAGAAGTTTGCAAGCATTATAAGTTCAATACACATGGTGCGTAGTATATATAATTGAGTTGTAAAGTCATCAACAACAAGCCCCTTATTACAAATAGTAAGTCTTCGGACCATTGGACCTTACGTCCACAACACAATCACAAAAATAATAGGATACATACCACACTAGTAGTATGGTCTGACAATCAGACCATATTGAGAAGATCAGAGTTAAAAGTTTTACCCAACCGAAATCTGAGCTTCAAGACTGGCCATTCGCCAAGCAACTTAGTTATTGCAGGCAATAAAGCTGGTACCAAACAAATTCCAACAGCCAGCCATTGCAATTGTGGGGCTAATACGGTGTATAAACCAGTTGCAAATGCCACAGTAGTTGCCATGTATGCAAACCACATGAGCTTCTTAGTGAAGGACCTATAATGAAGCAAGAACTGAAGATCCTCCCACCTTGCTACGATGCAAATGAAGGCGACAGCAAGTGAGGAACACATTGCCAATGTGTCTGCGATCAAGAATGCCTGAAATGAAAATTTTCTTGCCATGACAGGATATCCCTCATTGCTGGCGTCGTTGCTATATCCTCCAGGCAAGGTGAAAGCAGCAGCAAATGTAATTGTAGCAATGAGTATTGCAACTAAAGAAGTGTTGCTTGTATATGTCCGAGTCAGTGACTTAGCATCTTCCATTGATGATTTATTTAATTTGTCCTTGGCCACCTTATGAAGATTATAAATGGACGTTGCATTTTGGGGATCAGCTTTCAACAAACGCATTGACACTTCATTCTGCATTGATTCAAAGAGAGGTAAAAATGACTAAATGTGATTAAGATAACATAATAAAAAGCCTTGATAATTCGTGCCCTTCGAGTATAGGTATTAGCAAAACTTGAAATACCTTTGTAATCTTGTTTTGGGAAAATTGGGCTTGTAAAGTCATTTAAAACTCAAGTCAAAAAAAAAAAACATGTGATGTCAGCAAGTTTGCAAACGAAAACCTATCAATATGCACCTACAATTAGAATCATGCATAGATAGTTTGCAATGCAAGTAGATATGTGTTATGGGACGCCCTTGGCTCTTAGCGAAGTCTTAGGTGCCAAAAATTTTGGATCTTTGGGTGATGGGATTGAGCTAATTGGTACGTGCATAGCCTAGTCAATGCCCGTCCAATGGCTTGGTATGACGACCTTTTAGGTGTCATGGGTAACCATGTATTGGCATTGTAAAGGCCTTGTCACAAACATCTCTTCATTGTCATACCTTGCCAGCACGTGTTAGATGATTGAAAAAAGTTTGTCATGGGGGTAAATCCTTTCCCACATCCTCTATAGGGCTTGTCTAATTTGCCCGAACAGCCATTGCCTATGGTCATGCACGAATTTAAGGTGGTTCTTCCAGTGACGCATAGTCTTGTCTGCAAAGGTTTGAAAAAGTTATGGGTTGGGTAATATTTGTAGAATTAGCCTATCTTCTAGATGTATAGCTTGATAGTCAAAGACAGGTATGTGCAACTTGAGGTATCCGCTGGTACCATAGATAGGCTTCTTGATGGAAATCACTACTCCACAAACGATTTTTGTGGACGAGACCCCAAGATTTTTTTCAAACGGACCATAACTTGCCGCGTCTGAAAAATCGAGCGGCATTTTCGTATACTGCTACTTAAGACGCCCGTATGAAAAAAAATCGATTTTCACATGCGGGCTTATGAGGTTCGCATGCAAAAATAAGATCATTTTTGCATGTGGACCACTTAAGAGCCCACATGGGAAAATCGATTTTTCTATACGGACGTCTTAAGGAGCCATATGCGAAAATAAAATTTGAAACCAATTTATCTCACTCATATGAACTCAAAATTGAATGATTCTTTTCCTAAATGTTTCTAAAATCATGCTCTATCATGTTATTGTGTTCTTATTGCTATTATTTTGACCATATTTTCTTGTGACTTTGTTTTATCAACTAAAAATTTGAATTTCAAAAAAATGACAACTTCAAACAATATTTTGAAGCAGTAGATAATTTTAGTTGAAAAAGTCATGAACATAAAAGTTGTAGAACTCATCAAGATATATTTATTTTGATCGTTTCTTCATCTGATAAAGTGACTGTAATATTATTCACAAAATTTACATATCTCTCTTATAGTTTATAAAACCATATGAAATATATGTTCAATTTGTGAACAATATTACTATCACTTTGTCGGATGAAGAAATGACCAAAATTAAAGTTATAGATCTTGATGAGTTATAGAACTTTGTTGTTGATGACTTTTTCAGTTGAAATCATTTAGTATTTGAAAATGTTGTTTAAAGTTGTCATAATTTGAAATTCAAATTCAAATTGTTGAAACAAAGTCGCATAGAAAAATGACCAAAATAAAAGTTGTAGATCTTGATACTTTATATAACTTTGTTGTTGACAACTTTTCCATTTGAAATCATTTACTACCCAAAAATTTATTTGAATTTATTATATTTCAAAATTCAATTTTATATAGTTCAATCAAACTCGGATGGAGAAATGACCAAAAGAAAATTGGTAGATCTTAATGAGTTCTACAACTTTGTTTTTGACAATTTTTTCACATGTGTTCATTTAGTATTATAAAATTCGATTCGAAGTTTAAAAAGCCGTATGATTTTTGCATGCGGACGGTTAAGTGGTCCGCATGTAAAAATGCTCATTTTTACATGTGGACCACTTCAGATACCCGCATGCAAAAATGCCACTTTTTTTTTCATCTCCCTCCACTCTGTTTTCCCTCCCACCACTTCAATTTTTTTTCTAACTCATCTCCTCTCTCTACCCCTCTATTATTTTACTCTCCTCTCTCTCTCTCCTCACCTCACTCTCTTTTTCTTCTGTCCTCTCCCTCTCCCTCTCCCTCTCCCTCTCCGTGAGCAGCGGGGGTGGCAGATCCGGCGAGTTGGTAGCGGCGCCGACGACGAGGAGGAGGCAGCAGCAACTGTCGACGGCAGGCACTCGGCCTCCTCCCGCCTGGATTTGGCGGCGAGAGCGGTCGGCAGCAACATGGGGGCAGCTTCCACAACGCCGGTGAGAGCAGCGGCAGTGGGCCTCCTCCCGTCCTGATCCTCCGGCGGCGGGCCTCGTCCTGCCCAGATCCGTTGGCGGGAGCGGACGACGGTGGGTGCGGGTGGCAGGGGGAGTGGAGGGCACGACGCCGGTGCGGCCAATGGCGGGAGTGGCCGGCGTGATTTTTTTTGTTTTGCAATTTTTTTTTATTTTTTGCATGCGGCCCATGTAAGCAACTGCATGCGAAAATAGCGGTTGCCCTAGTGCATGCAAAGATCACCATTTTTTACAAATCTTTCGTGCATGCGGCTGGCCCAACCGCATGCGAAAATGCTTTTCGCCCGTTTGCAAAAACCGGTTTTATAGTAGTGAATGTTGTGTTGCCCTGCCTAAGGGTGGTGGATTTTTGGAGATTATGTTAAACTGATGTAGCTCTGGGAGCCGGTAATTCTAGTACGATCTAGAAGCGAGTCAGGTTGATTTGTGAGTTGTTGCAAAGAACCTTTTGGAATTTGTCGACTTGTGAGATGTGACTCTCTTTATGAAAGGTTGATAGAGCACATACACATATATACACATATATATAGCAGTGTTTCAGTTTCATTTCAAATACTCCATCCGTCCCATAATATAAGGGATTTTGAGTTTTTGCTTATACTGTTTGACCACTCGTTTTATTCAAAAAATTTGTGCAAATTTAAAAAACAAAAAGTTATACTTAAAGTACTCTGGATAATAAAGCAAGTCACGAAAAAATAAATAATAATTTCAAAATTTTTTGAATAAGACGAGTTATCAAAGAGTGGAAACAAAAAATCAAAATCCCTTATATTATGAGACGGAGGGAGTAATAGATATACAAAACAACATAAGCATGTATACTATTCACTGTTCCTTGGCTTGTTTAGTACAAAAGTAGTCAATCCCCATCTCATCAAAATCCATGATGGTCGACATAATCTAGGAAGGTTAAAGAATACGACAAAAGGAAAACTAGGGTTTCATCTTAGCCCACTGTTGCTTGCGGTTTTGGGTGTGAGATGTGCAGATTCTATTAGGCAATGTTCTGTAGAGTTTATGGGCAGAGCTAATCAGCCGTGCGCAAAACAAGCACTAGAACAGGTTTGGCCATCTGTAACGGGCCTAAAACCTCATCTCTATCGGGTAGCGCCTCCGTCACTAAACAAAGGTCATTTATGAGAGAAAATATCTCAATCGGCCATCCGGCCATCACAGATGACGACACACATCTCAATCGGGCCAACACTATAGCCCGTCACGGATGACTCTCATCTTAATCGGGCCTAAACTATAGCCCGTCACGGATGACTCTTATCTCAATCGGGCCTAAATTATAGCCCGTCATGGATGAGTATAATCCAAAAAAAATAAATTTTGTTTTTTCCTAGCCTCAGGCCTTAGGACTTTTCTAGCCACGCCCGTGGGCCGGTACTTTGTCCGGTCTCGTGTGCACCCGGTCGGTCACCCATTCCAAAATTGCTCCACCTAAGCACGCTTAACCTTAGAGATCTTTGGGGATCGACTTCCGGACAAGAAGTTGTACAATCATTCACATACACAACCATCAATATATTTAACACAACCACATTCACATAACATCCATTTTGATCACATATTTCACATCCATTCACATATTTCACCAGCAAAACCGAGTTAATTGGATCAAATATATATTTAGCAAGTATTAACATGATGAGGAGGCAAATCAGACTTCTAGGCAAAAATAAATTTCGAGTTGAATTTTATGATACTAAATGAACTCATATGAACAAAGTGTAGAATTCATTGAGATCTACCAATTTTATTTTAGTCATTTCTCCATCCGGGTTTGATTGAACTATATAAAATTTGAATTTAAAAATATAAGAAATTCAAATAATTTTTCGGGTAGTAAATGATTTTAAATGGAAAAATTGTCAACAACAAAGTTGTATAACTCATCAAGATTTACAACTTTTATTTTGGACATTTCTCTATATAACATTTATTGAAACAACAAAGTCATATTTTTAAATTCAAATTCAAACTGTTCAAAAAAAGTAATAAAATAATAACCAAAATAAAAGTTATAGATTTTGATGAGTTATACAACTTTGTTGTTGATGACTTTTCCATTTGAAATCATTTAGCATTTGAAAATATTGTTTAAAGTTGTCATATTTTCAAATTCAAATTCAAACTGTTAAAAAAAATTTATATAGAAAAATGACCAAAATAAAAAAATTTAAATATTGATAAGTTATACAACTTTGTTGTTGACAATTTTTCTAATGGAAATCATTTACTACCCGAAAAATTATTTGACTAATAAAATGAATTATTATACTGCAGTTAATTATTTTGCTACATGTCAACTCACAAATATAAACATTTCATATGAAAAATGGAAAAATACTAAGTCATCTCAATCAGGCATTAGTATAGAGCCCGTCACGGATGAGTCATCTGTGACGGGCGCCAACTTGGGGCCGATTGAGATATGGAATGTTATCTCAATCGGGACTAAACTACGACCCGTCACTGATATGTGTCATCCGTGACGAGCCTGAGTTATATCAATCGGGTGCTTTTTCGGCCCGATTGTGATGACTTCCTTGTGACGGCCGTTAATTTCAAGCATGTTAGAGGCCATCACAGATGGAAGGTTCTGTACTAGTAAAGGCATGCTATTACTGTATGATTAATTAAGTATTATAAATTTGAAAAAATATACTTAATTGATTTAAAAAACTTCAACAAATAAAGTTTTTAAAATTCACACCGTTCAACAATCTAGGAAACATGCTCATGAAAAATGATAGAATAGCTTAGCTTATAAGCCAAATCAAATGGCGCAATATATGTATGCATGCAAGAAGAACAATGCATGCAAGAGAATTTCTCTATTATGTATGCATGCAAGAAGAACAATCAAAATTTAGTAAGCAAAAGGAAAGAGTCCTTGTGAACAACGGATAATCCTTAGCATAAAATTGTCCATGTATGACTAGTTTTTTTTTAGTTTTTGGATTAATCCACTGTTTTTTAAATCTTATGATTCATATTAATATATGACCATTTCCAGGTTTAGGATTAAATAGGTGAGGGGAAAGATTAAAGAGAGAGGGGGGGGGTATATAAATATATATATATGAATAGTATGTAAATCTAGTAACGATTAGTTGTTTTTTTTAATATTTATAGTAACATAGTAATAGTCCATCTAATGCACGGGTTAATTAGTTGTATAAAGCTGTATATCTATACCTAAAAAGTAAAGTAAAGGTGCACAGCATGAGTAATAAATTAAGGACGTACCCAATTTAATGTCTTGGCATAATTGGTGGCCCTATATAACTCCCAAACTGCGTCGTCTCCCGTGTTGTTAAGTACTGTGATGTCCGTGTCTCCATGGGACAAAAGAGCGGCAACGACTCTTGGGTTGCACCTCTGCACCGCGTAATGCAGCGCAGTGTTCCCGATGCCATCTCGCATGTTGACAAGCTTCCGAAGATACGGCGACTCGAGGATAAATTCCACAAACTCCAGATGACCTGCGGACGTGGCTTGATGGAGACATGTCCAACCAGTGGCGTAGCAATACGGAGCATCTGGACAGTGATGCAGAAGCTCTCTAGCAACACTAACATAGCCACGGTATGCGGCGCAATTATTACCAAAGGCGTACCCCAAGGACCAATCATTCTGCAGCAATGCTCCGAGAACTTCAGTTTTACCCCATATTGCGGTTAGATGCATTGGAGTATTCGCTTGATTGTCGAATTCTCTAGCCAGCTCTGGACGCTTCTCCACTAACTCTTTAGCAATAACTGAAAACAAATGATATATATATATACATATATATATATATATGCAAGGATCACCTGCCTGTACTGGTTATTTTAACGAATAACTAATTAATTAATTATTAACGACTCTACCCGGCCGGCTGGCCAGCCTAGCTAGTATTGTATGCAATTCTTACCTGGATTCCCGTTTCTCACGGCAGCATGGAGAGCATGGCGGCCATTACAACCCACGTGAGCAGAACCAGGAATCCCCAACAGTTTCTGGAAGATATCAGTGAAATCTCTCATCACAGCGATGTACATGGGTGATTCGCCGTACTTGTTTACACCTTGTGACAGGTCTGCTTCTGCTGCTATCAGTTCCAACGCGAATGGCATAGTGCAGTGCATTACATCCATTCTCATCTTGTTTCAAGATAGCTTCTCTGAAGAACCCCGCTTCGCAGCACCGTTTGAGCAAAACGGAGGCCAAGGCGGTACGGCCGGTGGTTACCGCGGTGAGCAGCGGCGTCTCGCCGTATGAGTTTGCGACGGTGAGAAGGGACTTGTCTAGCATCAACACCTCCTTGCACAACTCCTCGTGGCCACTGATAGCGGATATGTGGAGGCAGGTGTTCCCCTGAGGAGTTGTGGCAAGCAAATATGCTTGGATTCACGGCAGCAACCAGCTCCTTCATTAACATGGAATCACCTGACATGGCTGCTTCAAAGAGCCGTCGGTCCATTTTTACAGCTTGTGTCTCTATGTACTGCTCCTCCTGCTGAATTAATTAATGTTGGTATACAGATGCACTGGAATTACTAGTGATATATACGTATGTACTGTTTGTCATCATCTAGTTGGACTATATATCTTTTTGTAGGTTCTTGATAGCAAATATTGGGAGAAGGATTTACATATATATATACACACACACACACACACACACACACACACACACACACACACACTTACACTGAACATTTTATATATGCAGAGAATTGTCTGAGCGCATTTCTATCCCTACTTTAAGCAAACAACTACTCCTTCAGGGTTGATAATACTTATCGTTTTAGAAAAGGGTAAGGTCAAACTTTAGAATATTTAATTATGAATCATTTTTAAAATATTTGTCTTTCAAATATGATGACTACATATATATATATATATATTACTCTTAAAAAGTACTTTAATAAGATCATATATTTGTTAATATTTTTATACATATTATAATGAAAAATAATGGCCAAAATTATTTTCTAGAGACAGTGTCTTTGTCCAAAACAACAAGTATTATCAACCCGAAGGGAGTAGAAAGGTAGCCCGCGCAAATGCGCGGCCATGTATTTTACGCTACGTTTATATGGGTAGATAATCAACCAAATTATTTATCAATGATTAAAAGGTAGGATTTTTCCAAAATACTGCTCAACAACATTGTTTACATAATTATTTTGAAGCTACACTAAATAGCTTAATTCTAAAGTCGATTAGATAGTAACATAGAATATATTTTAGAGCAATTACTCCCTCTATCGTATAATAACTTTATTTTGGCACATCCCCATTTGTTATTAAATAAGTTTATTTTTAGTAATCATTTCATCGGAGTTTGTGAAAGTAGATGATAAATATACTGGGAGTAGATAAAAAGATAGGAATAATTGTATTGGGACTTGGATTATTCATACTTATTAATTCTATATCTAATTAGTAATAAATGTTTGAAAACTATGTATGATGGGGCAACCTATGTTATTAAATTGCTTTATACTTTTATGTTAAATCGCATGACATATGAAAGGGTTGAGATGTTGTCCCTCAATAAAATATTATTTAATATTTGAATTTGTAATTTTGTTTGGATAATGTAGATTTAATTTGGGTATGTATGTTTGTAGAATAATATATGATGACTCAATATATGATGTCATTTTTTTCAATATTTTATTTCTAGATTAGGAATGAGATTTGTATAGCTTGAAAATTGTGATCATTTTAGTATATAAAATTAAGGAAGGAGGAGAGAGCATGAGGTAGAGGGAGAAGCAGGGCCGTGTGCACCTCATGCGCATGCGAGTGGGAGGGGCATGAGTTGTTTTTTGTTTTTGTTCTCAGAATTTCTAATACAATTTTCTAATTTATTATATGTACCATGTGGTGGGTTAAGAGCATGGTAGATAATGTTTAATGGACTTTTATTATATACACAATATTTAATGGATATTTATTACTTCCTCCGTCTCAAAATATAGCAATTTGGGACTGGATGGGACATATCCTAGTCCAATGAATCTGGATAAGGGACTGTCTAGATTCGTTGGACTAAGATACATCTCATCCAGTTATGGGTTCCTACTCGCTCTGTCCCATAATATAAGGGATTTTGGATGGATGTGACACATCCTAATATAATGAATCTGGACAGACCGTCTATCCATCCAAAATCTCTTATATTATGGAACTGATGGAGTATATTTTAGGACGGATGTAGTATTTGCTAGCTAGAAAATAAGGAGGCCAAAGTGAGCAAGGACAGAGGGGACATGAAATTATTTGTGATGACATGATAGTATATGTTATTAATTTTTGCTATTTATAGGAGTTTGTATCAAATGATGTATTTCCTATTTATCAAAACATGGCCAATATAGATATATAGAATATGTTGTAAAAAAATATAATTATTTTGTTATCTAATCATTATTATTTGTTATCTAGAAAATTAGAGGACAGAAGCGATGAGTAAGAGAGAGGATGTGAGAGGAAGGGACGTATATATGTAAGTACTTGTAGTGAGGAGGAGAGGATGCCCTCATGCCCATGAGGCAGAGGAGCCGGAGAGGATTTTAGGGAGATGGTATTTTTTTTTCATTTAAAATAAATCTAATGTAGTAAAATAATAGGTTTGTTATATTAAGTGAAAATCAAGGCTAGACGTTTTATTTTTTCTTAGAATTTCTTGAATATGTCTCTAATTTATTAGAGTATCAAGTGACGGTTTAGGAGCGTTTGTTACTGTATACTAGATTACATTAAGTATGAAGAAATAAAATATACGCCAATGTATAAGTTTTAATTAATGACTAGTACATACTAATCCCTTGATGTTTTGGTCTTTCCATCATCTAGATCCACTAGTATCCATATGAATTTGGATATCATATATATATATATATATATATATATATATATATATATATATATATATATATATATATATATATATATATATATATATATATATATATATATAAAGAGCACATATATGGACTCAATATTGACTGGCTGCTACCTGCTTAATTACCTGGTAGTTGAATCCGTTTTGTATGGACGGAAGGAAATATGATGACCAGACTATAACTTGGTAGTTGCAAACAAACTAACAGCTAGCACAGCCTTTATATAAATTTAAACAGCATCACCGTTTGCTGGGAGTTCAAGAAGAGAAGCCTGAAACGGAACTAAACGTATCATGTTCAAAGGAGAAAAGGGATTGCATGCTCAGAGAGAAAAGAATAGTATCTTCTGAGCCCAGCTGTAGCTAGCCAATCTTCTGCTCCTTATTTTTATCCAGTTATTTTAGCCAGGTTGATCGAAGAGGAGACCAACCAAATGGACCAAATCTTATGGGAAGCGCATCATGTCTGTGAAGCCCAACTAAATCTTATGATGAGGCCAACCAATCTTATGGAAAGGCCAAAGTATCATGTTCGTGATGGTTTGTAGGATGGTTTGTTTGACTGGTCAAATCTAGTCGATGACAGTTTTTTATTTAGACCCGACAAAGATGACAGCTATCAATAACACCTGTTGGCCCGACACAGATGAGTTTTCGCATCATTGACTAATAATCCGTGACTAAGCCGCTCATCAACACATATGAGAGTTTCCGTTCGACATAGATGGCCTATTCCGCACTAGTGATCAATTACAAATTACATTAATTCTTGTGTTTCTTTATCATAAATAAGCCAGCAGACCATCGTAAGTAGGGAATGGAAAGCTTTTCTATGTCGGTCTGAATTCCAGCATGATTTTCCAGACACCAAACATCTATTTTACCGACATGATCCCGGGCAAACTAATTAACGCGCCATGAGGCAAATCACTGGCGAGATGCTTTGAGATTGGAGGGGGTTCATCGATGAAGGAAACACGTCCACGTTGTGTAGAGCTATGTTCGTGAATGGCAAGGATGATAGGGAACAGGACGCAGAGGACTGATTGTCATTGTACCCTCATTTTTTTCAATCAGTAGATAAATCATATTTAGCTGCAACAGATGTAGCGAGTAATATTTCTCTGGGAGAGGGTGAGGAAGATGTAGCAAGAGAACATGCACAATCTGCATTTTTTGAGACTGAGATGAGAACTAAGCATGCCAAGGGGGAAGGAGAGGAAACAGCAACAATAATGCAGTGGCTTGAAAAAGCAAAAGAATAAGTAGAGGTAGTAGAAAAGGGATCGGATGTGGAAGAAGAGGAGTTATAAAGAAGGGTTAGGATGAAGACAAGGAACAAAAATAAAATGGGTGTGAAGAATTCTGCTATAAGAGAGAAGGGTGCAAACAAATGATACAAATCATGAAAGTACCATATGGGAGCATAAGGGATTTGGAGAAGGCATGGAGAAGAAAACACTTAAGAGGGATTGTATATGAAGAGAGGATTGATATAACACTACACTGGTTCTCGTCTTCCTTAACGAGGTACTTGCATCAAGCTAGAAATAGCGAAATTCCGTCACAAATCGTATTCTGTGACTATCTTGTGATGAAAGAGTTCCAGCGCAAAAACTCCATCTAGGATCACCTTATCTGACAAAAGGCTGCCTCCATCATAATAAATGGTAGACAATTTTTCCAATGCTATAAATTAGTGATGCTCTAGACTATCACTCATCAAACCAAAACCATCAAGAATCGGCTACTTTAGTGCCGCTACGTGGACAACCTGATGATGTGGGTACGACGTGAAGTAATTTGTGGTTTCTCACACATTGAGGTGGTAAACCATTATCTACTACTTATTTCGTCACAAATAACTGGAGGCTCAACATATAATAGGGTATAGTCCGAGGAACAGAACAACATGACCTAACATTTAGTGGGCCGAGGCCAAGCATAATTGTATGCCATGGCCTAGCTTATGGCAAATACCTTACTCGATGACTGTGTGCCACGACCTAGCATATGGTGAGCTAAGGCCCAATAAATAGACTATAGGCCATGACCCAATGTGTCGTGGACCATGGCCCAATGAACTATGAGCCATCACCCAGCAAACAATGGGCCATGAAAAGAGTTGCATTATCATGAGCGGCCTCTTAAGAAAGTCACCTAGCTATAAAAATCATGTGTTAGCAACTATCCTATACATGATTATCACGTGTGGTTCTTGATCCCCCCTCGCCCGATGAACTTAATCAAATTGTTTTCATTTTTTATGCAAGTGTAGTTTAGAATAGGGGCTAAGGGCTATGTGAAGATTGTTTCTGGGAATAGTGAACTTATTACTTGTTTCTAGGCTAAGCTCAACCTCAGTGAAAACATTTAATGTTATTTTTCGCTTCTCTCACTAAGCCATATCACCCCAATTACATTATGAAGTTAAACTCCTGAGGCTCCGAGCGACACGGACCCGGTCGCATCTTCAGTTTTTTGTAAGTTCTAGCTCGTATGTTTAGTTTTTCCACTATAATTGAGTATTAGTCATCGATATATATATATATATATATATATGGTTGTTAAATTCGTTTTCTGTTATTCCAGTTTTTATAGTTAACAAGGGACTGTTCATAGTATACGTACTTTGGAAAAGTGTATGTCTCGTACAACTTTTATTTTTTTTACAGAACTATGAACAATTGAACACTGCAAAATATATACTGACAGAAACCTAAAAGATGAACACTATGAACAACAACATATTAGGCCTCCAGAGAGAGACACCCAATAGCTGGACGAACCAACTAATTAATTACTACTACTTCCAGACACACCCTTCGCCGCCGGTGGGATGTCGCCGCTGTTGCCTGCCGCCGCGGCGTCGTCCTCGTCGACCAAGGCGAGCAGGCGCCCACCACCTCCGCTCGAACTCGTAGCCCAGCGCCGCCTCCAGGCCGATGTCGCCGTAGCGGCTCACGTCGACGGCGCCGCCCTTGCCGCAACCGTCCCAGGCCCTCGCCGCCAGGTGAAGCCCCACCTGCTCGTCCACCCACCGCCTCTTCTCCGCCTTGTCTGGGCGACGGCGAACCGCCGCCTCCTGGCGCCGTCCTCGCCTCGCCGCCGCCGACGACGACGGCGGCCGGAAGCAGGAGGCCAGCATCGGGAAGAAGTCGATCGCCATGCCGATCGAGGAGGCGAGGAGATCGAGCTCGCAATAAGGTTGCGCTTCTCGACTCTGGTTGCTGTCTACTGTGGATCGAGGCGTGATGGATGGCGCCCATAGCCCTTGTATGGCGGGAAAGCGTCGCGCGGAATAGAAATCGGAGAAGGGAATTACCGGGATGGAATCGGATCCAAAAATCCGATTCGGACAAGGGAGGCCAGGATTAGCCAGAGACGGCTCATGTACGGACCATTTCCCCTTTTGTTTGAAAATCCAAATTTTATCTTGAGTTAATTTTTTTATTACAAAAACATTACTGCAAACTTAGGCCCTCAATAATCCCGGGAAAGTCTTTTTGCACGAACGTTCTCTGCTGCTTGAATGCGACTTCGCGCGTACCATATGCACTGCACATGTCTGGTAAAAAAAATGGGCCTGATTCATATATGGGCTAGATGGGTCACATGGGTGACGTTTTCTTTTGATTTTTCCAAGCCCATCCTTTATTACTTCTGTATTTTATCTATTTATATTAGATGGTAATAGAAAAATTCTTTCAAGATAGTTTGTTCCAATTTTGTGTTTAAAATTTAGTGTAAATTTCTCAAAACGACATATACTTTAGCAAAACTATCACAAAATTATAGATTTAACGTGATGTATCACAAAACTACGGATTTAACATTAAATTTATCCCAAAATTACAGATTTAAGATAGAATATTGCAAAACTACATATGTATTCAGTAACAACGTTATCACAAAACTATAGGTTCTACATCAATTTAATTATAAAATTTGGACAATTATAACTCAATCATAATATTAGAGCTAAGGATTTAAACCCTAAAATATATAGTTTTGTGATAATTTTATTATTAAATTTGTAGTTTGTGATAATTTTACTCTAAAGTTTATGAGTAAAAAGTTTGTTTCTTTTTAATTTGAATATAAAAATGTATAATTTTTCTGTACTAAAATTTCTATATATAAACTACCTATACTGAATGTGTGCAAAGTTTATATGTGTGTAAAGTCTATAAGTAGAATGTTTAATATGATTTTGTACATGAAGTTTACATGCGTAAAGTCTTTTTCATTGATATCTGAAGTTTTCGAGTATAAAAGTAGACAATAGTATACCAACATAAAGTTTCGTTAAAATTGGCCTGACTTTGTGAACATAGAGCTATAAATATGTTAAGAAATCATTTCTAAAGTTATAACTTAAGGTGTGAAACACAAACGCTAATCACTTTCGAAAAAAGAAATGTTAATCATTCCTGAAAATTCTTGCAAAATAAAATTCAGTTCTGAAATAGGAAAACGATAATCACATTAGCCTTCGCGTGAAAGAAAAGGTTAATCACGATAAATATGTTGGCGAACGGACAATTACGTGAACGTTAGCGGATTAACCCCCCCCCCCCCCCCACACACACACACCCCAAAAAATACCTGTATAAAAGCACACCTGCAAATCTTACCCCATCTCTAAAAGTCTGATGCGACATATCTTGAGATTCACAAAATCACCATAGGCTCCTGGACATTGACAGGTACATTGCTTACCATTAAAAGAAAAGAATAATTAGCTGTAAAGACAGCATCCGTGTCAAGTCTAGAACTTAAACCAGAATGAGATGGTTTCACCACAAGTAACCTAACCAGTTGGGTTACGCTCACTTCGCTAATTATTATTTTTTATTAAAATTACTACTTCCTCCATTTCATACTATAAGTCTTTCTAGCATTGTCCATATTTATATATATGTTAATGAATCTAGACATATATGTGTTCCTAGACTCATTAACATCTATATGAATGTGGGCAATGTTAGAAAGTCTTATAACCTGAAACGGAGGAAGTACATGCTTAGGCACAGTTCTGCAATTTCATTTTTTGAGCTAAATCACGTTCATCATTTCATCTGTGCTAACACACTTCTTGTAATTATGAAAAATAAACTTTTGTAAGAATGGGGTCACGACAAACGTATGCTTCATTAAGTGTTACTAATGGTAATAGCTACAATTGTTGAATAAAACTCAAGGTTTGGTGATGGGGATTTTGAGGAGGGAGTAGAGAATGCAGGAATTTTTTTTATTTTTTAACCTTTTTAATTTTTTAACCTACCTAAAACTTATTTTTAAGATTCGATCCTTTTAACCATGCCAGCCAAATTAGCATGAAAAACAATAATATCACGCCACTTTCGCTGGCGTGACAGCGTTACTTTGCCATACCGGCCTCGCTGGCATGACAGCGTTATTTGATAACGCCGCTCTCGCTGGTGTGGCTGAACAAATTTGATACGCCCGCTGTAGGTGGTGTGCTAGTGTTGTTTTGCCACGCTAGACGGGCTGGTGTGGCCAAAAGATTCAGATTTTAAAAATAAGTTTTGAAAATGTTTGTTTTAAAATTAAAAATTAAAAAGGTTCAAAAAATAAAAAAAAAACTGGAATGCAGCTATTAGCAAACTAGAGGAAGGAGATGATATTTGATACAGCTACTAGAAGGTCTAGAAACTAGGGTACACAAGGTGCACGAGGAGGATAGAGCTCGACCACCAAGGAGGGTAGATGATATTTTTTTGTTCTTTTCTTTTGGGGAGCCAGTTTTTTTTTCTCGGTTGCAAAGAGAAATATAAGAGTATATATCACTACTAAAGAAACGATTTTTCTGTATAAGGACCATTTTAGATTGTAGACAACTGTAACTGGTCGCGTCTGCAAAAATCATACTCTATTTTCATGTGCAGCTTCTTAAAAGGACCGCATAGAAAAATCAATTTTCAAAGACAAGCCTCTTAAGTGGACCACACGCAAAAGGCCGGGATTCTATTCCATTATCTTAAAAAAAATAGTGGACCACACGCAAAAATATCTCTCATTTACAGATTTTTTTTATCCCATCCTCTCTCTTTTCCCTCTCACTCACCTCATCTCTCTTTCTCTCCTCTCTCTCTTCCTCTCCTCTCCTCTCCTCTCCTCCCCTCCCCTCCAAGCGCACGGCGCGGGAGGTGGCTGGCTTGGCGCAGCCGCCAACAACACGACGGCCGGGAGCGGGGGGGAAGCAACCGGCATGATAGCGCTGGTGATCGGCGACGCGACTTCAGGAGGCGACCAAGCGATGGCTCGGCAGGCAGCGGGTGGCTTGGGAGCGTGCGCCATGGCCAGATCCGCGACGCCCCCACCGTGCGCCGACGATGATGAGGAGGAGGTGGCCGGGAGCGGCCCCGTGACGGTCCTATCCACCACCGACGACAACGAGGAGGAAGAGGAGGAGGAGGCTGGGAGCGGCGCTGCCCTCCCCACTCGCGGCGGCGGCAGATCTGGTGGTGGGGGATGCGCGGCGGTGGCGGATTTGGCGGTGGTGAGGCATGGCGGCCGCTCTCCCCCCGCGCAGCAGTGGTGGATCTGGTGGTGGGAGGCATGGGGGTGGCGGATCCGGCAACGGGACGACGGCGACCACGGGGAAAGGAGGGCGGCTTCTAGGGTTAGTGTTTTGGATTTTTTCGATTTTATTTTTTCGGGTTTTTATTTTTGCATGTGGGCGACATTATCACCCGTACGCTAAAATCAGATTTTCCGTGTGTGGGTGCGCCACCCGCACGCGAAAATAGCAATTTTTGCATACCCTTGGACGCGTGCGGTTAGCCCTACCACACATGAATTTCGGGCCGCACGGAAGTATAGTCCCACTTAATTAAGCATGCACACGCATACACCTATAAGAAAGTGTGCCTCTTATCCTGTTCTTTTCTCCATCAAAAGTTGAATAAAGATTAAGATTTTCGTGACACGCTTTTTAAACTGCTAAACGGTGCGTTTCGTGCGAAAATTTTCTATATGAAAGTTGCTCTAAAACATCATATTAATCTATTTTTTAAGTTTATAATAATTAAAACTCAATCAATCATATGTTAATACCACCTCGTTTTACGTAAAAAACTTAATCTCCATCTGGATTAAAGAACACCTTACAAAGTTGGAGATTCGTAGCATATGTGACTGATCTTACAAAATTTGTTTGAAAGCGTACCCGTATATGTAAATTTTAAATTCTGGTGGTCCATAATTCCACCAGCACAACTTACCTTTTTTGGGTATTGGCTTGTTCGTACCTGCGCAACCATGTTTGTTCTTTAGTGTATTGATCCTCAAAAAAGAATTGGCTCCTGGTTCGCCGAGCCCGGTTAAAAAGGAAGGAAAAATTTATACGGAGCACAATCTTCATAGAATTGCACTTTGTTGATTAAGATAGTTAACCAAAGAGCATCTATTGTTGCCAATGGCCACATCAACACTAACAAAACAAATTTGGTTTAGAACTTTTGGGGGAAATTTTGACTGAAGTTGAAGTTTTGTTCATTTCTTTGGCACTATTTTATGGTAAAAGAAAGTGTAGTTGGTTTGATAGTTTTCAGTGACGTTCGTCGATCTCGGCCGCCACATCTTTCAGAAGTAAAATAAATTCCAGATCAATAATATCGTTAAAAAAATGCTTTATAACGTGATCATGGGATCATGTCAACCATAGCTTCGTTATCGCACAGTAGATCCTAGAGAGTAGAGACAAATTACTCATTTACCAATCTATTGGAGGCATATAATTAAGGAAGAAAACAATTTAACAATGGCGTACCGTACAATTTGACCTTGTCATTGATAGACGAGCAAGTCACGCTCCGTTCACAACACTCGAGGATAATGGTTTTCCTCTTTCTTTAGCACAGTGCGTCGGTTGTCAATAACAATTCTTGCTGATCTTTCAGAAAACCGAAATTCAATAAAAAAAATATCAAGTAAATTACACAAATCCTCTAATAATAGTTATGATTAATGCATAACCTAAGTTTGGTAGGGTAAATTGTACAGCCGGTGCTAAACTTGTTCATCCGTGTCGTTTATGTCGCTATACTCTAAAAAAATATATAAATATAGATGTAGGTCCCAAAACTTGCTAAATAATATCATTCTATTTTAAATTAGCAAGAAAAATCCTATATGGTACTGTTGTGGATCATGTGCGGCTTTAACGTGACATATCACATAAACACTAAGATGACATTATCGTTAACTCTACACTGACTGACTAATAGGCCATATAAAAATTTTCATTTTCTCCTTTTTTTTTCCTTTATCACTAACTTGACAACCGTACTTATTGAGTTGGCTAGTTTATTATGTATTTAAGAAAATACCAAATACTGCTTTTATAATGGTCATTTGTTTTTTAAATATTTTAATCTTGGTTTCATGAAACATTTTAGCCTACAACTTTTACATTACGCACTCCCAAAACCTGAGATTTCACGAATAAATTCGATCCGAAAATATCGCACAAACTTGTTTATCACAGAGTAGTTCATCCCGATCAAAGATCATAACATTACTCCCTCCATCTACTTTTAATAGTCATATTTCATCCTGACACAATGACCAACAATAAGTAATTCTACTTATCATTTATTTAAGCATGTTACAAATTATTCCTCGTAAACCAGTGATTCATTAATATTTACATTTCTCGATGTCCATGTACTAGCCAATCTTATGTGGAAAAATAGAGAGTCACGCATTAAATACAAGAAAGTCATTAAGATGATAGGTGGTTGGATTGAAATATTGTCAGGGTTATGGATACCACATACCTAATAGTAGTTGACTAAATCTCGGCAGGACCCACCACATACGATGTCTTATACGAACAGAACCTTCAGATATAGGAGGAGTTCCACATAAGGAAGGATGAATAGAGTTCTACATGGAAACGACAAGGACTACTTGGATTGTATCCATATTGATTTCCCTAGTTTACTTGGACAGGGGGACACTTATGGGTATAAATACAAGGTCCCCTAGGAGGAGAGAGGACACGGACAACATAGACGCCACAAAGCCACAAGCCAACACAAGCCTACATACGCCAAGACAAGCTGCCAGATATCGACATTAGAGATAAGCCTAGGAAAACTTCATATGGTACCTACGGGAACCAAAGAGAGGAATCTAGCGCTATCTCTGATCTCGTCGGGCACAAATTCGAGGAGAAAGACTACCTTATTGTCGACTACGTGATGATACTTCAGTCCACTATGTCGACAACAGTTAGATAGGTTACCCCAAATATTATACTGGCGTGACTATGGTGAATAAGAGCAACGACCGGCTTCGGCCAACAGGAGTAGGGTTATTACCTGACAATTCAGGGGCCCAAACCTGTATAAAAATCCTCGCCTCCGTCTCTTTTACCTCAATCTCGCATATATCCTAATACCAACGATCCCCATACTATGCAAATACCGGAATCGCGACATCAAACGTCGACAAATATGTCTATCAAAAGTAAATTTTTCAGATTTGGAAATGTACCTCTCAAAAGTAGATGGAGGGAGTATCAACCAAATAAACCGTACTCTACTCTTAATCCATAAGGCCATTCCCAACCCAATGACTACGGTGTCCATAGCATTAGATAAGCTGCCACATAGGATAAAAAATGACGTGATAAGTGAATAAATGAGGAAAGAGAAGGAAATCATATCTTGTATGAGACTATGGTATTTGTATTAGAAGACTAGTGTCGAGTACTAGTTTCTCGATGATGTTAGTTTTTTTGGGTTGAGAATGGCATAAATCTTGCGTGTCACGAGTAAACCGTGGTAGCGTTGTTAAATTCGCTGCGGAATAATCTTCTCCCCATTTACCGTTACACGAACTTTGAATGTCACCATCTGACGACGGTTGACACTTAACCCCCCTCTCCTCCAACGGCTATCTCCTCGATTCTCTCCTCTCCTCTCTCTCCAAACCAAATCACCCCCCAATGCCCTCGCCGCCGCCGCCGCCACCGCCATGATGCCGAGGATGTCCAAGCCAGCGCCCGCCTCCTCCGCGTCCAAGCCGAGGAGGAGGGCCTCCCCTTCCCCGTCCCCCTTCCCCGGGACGGCGCCCAAGACCGCCAAGAATGCTGTCGCTGGTGGTGGTGGTGGTGGCCAGCGTCGCCGTAGCCCGCTCTCCGATCTCAACTCCGGTGACGCCTCCGCCGCGCGGGGCGGGTGTTTCAGGTTCCTCGTGTCGTCCGCGTCGTCCGGGTCCAGGTCGAGGACCCCCGTGGCGTCCCCCAAGGTGAGGAAGCCCCGCCCGGAGATCGGGCGGCGCCGGGTGGTGGCGGCCGCGGATCAGGAGTCGAGGACCCGGGTGGTGGAGAAGATGATGACGAGGGGGAGGGCGGAGAAGGAGACGGCGAGGAAGCAAGCGCCGCCGGCGAGGGGGTTGCCGCATCTTGGCGAGGCCCTGACGCCGCAGAGGAAGGCGGACGCGGGGGCCACGGCGACGGTGTCCGGGGCGACGCCGCCGATCCACGCGTCGATCTCGCCCGAGGTGCTGGCCTGCGGGTCCGCCACGCCGGCGTGCTTCGCGGCGGGGCACCACGTCGTGCCTGGGGTCGCCGACCGCCGCAAGTGCCGGCCCAGGGGCATCCTGGCCATCGCCGGGGAAGGGGCGAGCGAGGAGCTCGACCCCGACCCGTCCAGGGCGTCGATCCACTGGCTGTCCTCGCCGTCGGGGGAGTTGCCCGGAACGTGCTCGACGAAATGCACCAACGAAGCATCTGTCAACTGGCTACCGTCGCCGCGCGAGGAGCGCGGGGTGGATCTTCTCGGCGATGAGATCTTTGTCCCGAGGTGCTCTTTGGAGGATGCGTTCTGGCAAATCTCCCCAAAATGCACGGGGCTGTTGAGCTCACCAGTGCTCAATGGTCTACTGGACCTTGGCACGCCGGCATCGGAATTGTCCGAGACGACGCCGTCATCAGGATTTCTTCCCGTGCAGAAGACGCCGAGCACCGGCGACAGCCTTAGTCCCTTCTCACTCATTGTGAAGAGGGCATCACAATCACTGTCCTCTAGAGGACTGAAGTCCTTGTGTTCCCAGCAAGGGCCAGGCAGCTGCAGCTATAGCTCGGCAGCTGATCCGACAGCGATCTCCGGTGAGTCGTGGAGCAGCAAGTGCTCAGGGCTGACGAGGACTTGCAGTCGCCCTTTGACGAAAATGGATCCGGTGGTCGAATGTCTCGAGATGATGACTCTGTCCCCAAGGCCCGGGGATGCCGATTATTGCGGAAATGGTGCCTTGCCTGCACCATTGCCTGACCTTAGCTTCCAGTTTGCAGGTGCTCCAATGTCTCTGGAGTCCATAGACTTGACCTCTTTTAAGAGGTCACCTTGTGGCATAGAATTGAAGGAGGGGAAGAGTGCGAGTTTTCAGAAACCGGTCCTTGCGGAGACCCGAATCTCTTGGCGAGAAGGGCTTGTTAGCAGGATGTTTGACATGGGTGATCTGAACTGCTGCAAGTGGTGGTCTGATGATGAGGATGGACCAGTTTTTCATGGCAATGAAGAGGCTTTGCGCGATACCGAGCTTCAGTCAGCCATCCCTTCTTGCCTGCAGGAATGTGGCGACCAAACGGCTGCAGCATGTGGCTTTGGATCGGTTGAGTTCAGTTGTAGTGGTGGTGGTGGTGAAATGTGTAATGACAGTAAGCGTTCTCCAAACCCAGTTTCAGTTGCAGAGTCTATGAGAGCAGAAGGATTCGAGCTCGTGTCGTCCGACGACTCGGATTGGACTCTCTTCTACAAGAATGGCTTGTTTGAGTCATGAGTTTGTCTGAATTGGAGAGGGGTTTCCCTGTCCAGAGATGTTGTGTACTAATTGTAGCATGAGAAGAACCACTGCGAACACAGGAGTTTGTGTTTGCCCCCCGGCCTTGTACTTTAATTTTTTTTACCAACATATGGAGTTTTCTGTTTTTAAACCTTGGGCACCCGTTCATGTAAATTACGCTGGTAGATAGATTTGTTTCTTGAATAACTTCTTGTTCAGTTTTAATCCAGTATTTGCAATTCAGAGCAACATGAGTAATATACCATATTAGTCTACCTTTCATTTGATTAATGTCTGAGCAATTTTCTTCGCCCAAAGGCGTCGATTTGGAATTCAGAGTATGTGGTTGTCATCTGTCATGATGGTTAAGGATCCTGTCAACTGATGACATTTGATGAATCTGCTATGCTGACTCTATCAATCAAGGCGAACTCAGTCGATGATATTCTGTAACAAACAACTGTTTAGCTCCTTCGCTTCAATTTTCTGTTCGTGATTACAATTCGAAGCAACATGAGAAATAATAATAGTAATAATAATAATAATAATAATAATAATAATAATTATTATTATTATTATTATTATTATTATATAATCATTTTGTCTCCATTGATTGTCTGAATAATTTCTTCCTCCAAAGGCGTTAATTTGGAATCTATTATATTATTAAAATAGCTTTGAAAGGAGGCACCACGTTCACTGTGGGGGCTAGAAATTCTCACATTAATCGAAGAAAAAGAAAATGAGAGTCCAACTAGAAATATAATTCAAAAATAGCTGAAATTAGGAATTAAAAATAGACAATATTGAAAAAAGTGTTCATATAAGAACCCGATACGAGATTAATCAAAATTCAAAACAAAAATAAAATAAAATCCTAAATTATAAAATAAAAGGAGAGTCCAAGTAGGAATATATTTTAAAAATAACTGAAATTCGGAATTAAAAAGAAGGAATATTAAGAGAAGAGTCCATATAATAACCCAATACGAGATTAGTTAATACTTGGAATAAAAATAAAAATAAAATCCAAAATTAGCAAAAAGAAAGAAGAGTTCAAGTAGGATTACAATTTAAAATTAACTAAAATTTGGAATTAAAAATAAGCAATATTGAAAGAAGAATCCAAAATAACTAAAATTCAAAATTAAAAATAAGGAATATTAAGAGAAGAGTCAATATAAGAACCCAATACGAGATTAGTTAATACTTAGAATAAAAATAAAAATAAAATCTGAAATTAGCAAAAAAAAAAGAAGAGTTCAAGTAGGAATACAATTTAAAATTAACTAAAATTCAGAATTAAAAATAAGCAATATTGAAAGAAGAATCCATATAAGACGAGATTAATTAAAATTCAGAATAATAAAATAAAATAATATCTAAAATTAGAAAAGCTAAAAGAGAGTTTAAGTAGGAGTACAATTTTGAAACAACTGAAATTCAAAAATAAAAATAAAAATATTAAAATAACACTATACGATATTAAATAAAATTTAAAAAAGTAAATTCTGAAATTAGAAAAGGAAAAAAGATTTCAAATAGGAATATAATTTTTAAATAACTAAAATTGGTGATAAAAATAAAGACTATTGAAAAAAAGGCCATCTAAAACACACGATGAGATAAATTAAGTAACAAGCCTATAAAAGAGTAGAGTGGTGGCGGTTGATACCATATAAAACTGTTAGTAAAACACCAAATAGAATCTTTAGAAATCCCGTCAAACGCTGCCAATATACTCTATGACCCGTCCGCCGCTTACTCTTTATTTTCATTGGCATTTTAATAATTGAACATACTATTGTTGGAATTCATATTTTACTTTCAAGAAGTCCCACAAACCATCGGCAGGCCGCAAGCAAACGGACGAGGCGGTTGCCGGTACTTCTAGAAAGTAAAAAAAAAATAAACTCCATTGATAATAATATTCGATTTTTAAAATCTCAATGATAATAAAAAGGAGAAGCAGCGGACGGGGCGTGCAGGAGTATAGTTGCAGAGCCGCCGACGGTTGGCGGGACTTTCAACGATAGTTATGTTCGATTTTTAGAATCCCAATTACAATAAATAGTAGACGGCGGATGGGTCGTAGAGGAGTATAGTGGCATCGATTGACGTCACTTCTATAAATTATAAAAAATGAAACCCAGCAAGACAGTAAATTCTAAAAACTACAAGGTCCAATTTTTAAAGATTCGGAACTTCTAAAAAGTAAAAAAAAACCAATGATAATCATGTTCGATTTTAAAATCTCAATGACAATAAAAAAAGGAGACAGCGGGCGAGCCATAAAGGAGTACAATGGCAAAGCCGCTGACGGTTTGGCGGGACTTATAAAAAGTAACAAATAAACTCGAACGATAATTATGTTCGATCTGTAAAATCCCAATGACAATAAAAAGAAAAGACAGTGGAAAGGCCGTAGAGGACTATAGTGGCAGCGTTTGACGGGACTTCCAGAAATTATAAAAATGAAACTCGACGAGATAATAAACTCAGAAAACTATAAGATCCAATTTTTAAAGGTTTCAAGGAGAATGAATAGAAATAGTGGTAGACCGAGCAAGCAAATAAAGAAGGATATGAAAGAAGTAAGGGGTAGCAGCTGGTGTGACTTTTAAAAACTATATAATTAGAAATACGGGGATGATACGGGGATAGCTATTTAATAAAATTTAAGTAAAATCATACTGAAAAATATATGATTTTGTTTGGGTGCTAGCCACGTAATTGCGCGGACCACCCAGCTAGTTCAGAGAATGTAAAGTGTATGTAGCGCTGGTTAAGTGATGCTGTCAGCTGCTGACATTTCATGAATCTTCTATGGTTGACTATGATTGTCTGAATGTAAAGTGCATCTATCTAAAGTTGATGAATCTTCTTGCTGTTTGGCTTGATTGGCGAATGGCGGGGCGTCAATGCCATGTGGGTCCCACCTATCGGGATCCAGCCATTGTACAGCGAGAAATTCGCATGTGACATCCTTAAAAACCGGTTTCGCTAGAATGTCATCGTTGAGATTCGTTTGAATGCCACTTTCAACCTGCTAGCATTCGCTACAATGTTTATTTTCGTTGTTTCTCCCATTTGAGAAAATTGATATTATGTCATCTTCAAAAACGAGTTTCGCTCAAATATAATTTTGGGAGTGGGTTTTGTTAAAATACCCCTCCCAACCGAAGGCTACACACTATATTGTCCGAACGGACTCCACCTCCATCGTAACGAGGACACAGCGACGGCGAGGCAGGCGCTGACCCACGCGGTCGTTGGCAATGGCCGTTTGATCCGTGCCCTCGGCAGCGACGACTATCGAACCCACGCGCTCATCAGCGACGGACCGACGGTGGTCAGGGGCCCTACCCGCTTATCGTCGTCGGCCATTACATCCACGTGCCCATCAACGGTGGCGATAGATCCACACGCTCATCGGCGGCGGCCAACGAAACTACGCTCTTGTCGGCAACCAGTGGACCTATGCGCTCGTCGGTGCTGGCGACAGATCCATACGCTCATCAGCGGCGACGCCAGATCCGCGACCTCATCGTCATCCTTCACCGGATCAGTGTGTTCGTCGTCATCGTCCTCCAAACCATTGAGACGAAGAAGGCCAGCAGAAGGAGCTTCTACATTTCATCCGTGGCGCTGGAGGAAGGTGGACGGAGGAGCCAGGGGCAATTTGTTCAAAGTAGCATTCTGACATGTAACCTTCGATTAAGGGTAACATTTTAACAAAGTCCACTCTCAAAATAACATTTGAGCGAAACCTGCTTTTAAAGATGCCATATTGTCAATTTTCTCTTACCTTTGCAAAACATTTTTCATCCAAATAATTTGTTTCCTCGGACGTTTTTGCCCATGCTGTGGTTGAACCAAACCACATCTTCTAACTCTAGGGGTGAAAACGGAGTGGATATTATCCGATCCAATCTGCTCCGAATCCGTCCGAAGTGAGGATATGGTAAGGGTTTTAGATATCCGGCCGGATGCGGATGCGGATAGTTACATGCGTATGCGGATACGGATATGGTATCGGTAATATCCGGCGAATACGGATTATCCGCTATTTTAAGAAGATTATCCGATAAATATTTTGGCGGATAATCCGAATTTCACAGCCCATATAACCATTCAATTTGGCCCATTTGACATGTGCATTTTCATCGTGCAAAGATTCAGCCCATCCAAGTCCACCTTATCCATCAATCTATCTAGGAGTTCAGTCCGTGACTCTGTCGACATCGCGTCAACCAATTTTTTCATCGAGACTTCTCTTCTTCTAGTCCTCCCACGCCGCCGCCTGACTTCTCCACCTAGCGTTGCGCCCTACCGTCTCCAGCCCGGCGCCGCCGCCGCCGCCGCCACCTGCCTTCTCCACCCCGGCGCCGCGGCCTACCGTCTCCACCCCAGAGGCAGCGTCGCCGCCACCGCCGCCGCTTCCTGCGCTGGTCACCTGGTTGTCTCCGTCTCGGCGCCGGTGACGCCTCCTGCTATCGTGATGTCAATACTATATGTGTCGATTACATGCTTTTGGACAGAAGACAAGTCAATCGTTAACAACTTGACATTATATTATGATGTGATCATGTGAATAGTGATATTGGTATGTCATTGTTGCTCATTGTACAGATGATCAGATGTTGTATCGATTGTATATACATGTTACATCCGAGTATTTTCATCCGTTTCTGACCCGAGTCCGCACCGACTCCGCACTATTTCCGATATCCGAAATAATCCGCTCCGCATCCGCACATTCCGCACCGCCTCCGAATCCGATTAAAAGATATGGTATAATATATGATATGACTACTATCTGTCCCAATCTGATCCGTTTTCACCCCTATCTAACTCTCTCTCTCGTGACCACGCTTCTCAGGAACGAGCGAGCGGAGAGAAGGGGCGCCGCCGCCGCCGCCCGCCATCCGCGCCGCTTCTCCTTCTCCTACAGCATATATATATATATATATATATATATCGTCGGCGAAGTGAGATAGGGTTTTGGCTCGGAGGGGGAGTAGAGCGGGACGAGGAGGAGGAGGAGGAGGGAGCAAAGGTGGAGGAGGCAAGGCGATGATGATGATGGCTTCCAGGCTCCGATTCCACCAGCGTAAGAGCTCTTCCCATCTCTCTCCTGCTTTTCTTCTCCTCCTCCTCCTCTCTCGCTAGTCTCCTGTGTTCTAGGAGTTGCGAGACCAAAATCTTGGCAATGTTTTCTGCTACCTTTCTTCTTTGTTATCTGTGGATAGCCTGGCTCTTACAGAAATCGGAAACAAAGAACAGGGCAGGCAGGATGTACTGGTTGGGGAATCAAGTGGTGAATAGTAGGAGTACTAGTTAAATGCATCTCCTTTCTCAATCTTCTTGCCCCAGTTTATCCCTTTTCATCCCTGAATCTGTCTGTGGTGTGTTTGATTTGCGTAGTTGGGAAGATGTTGAGGGGGGAGCTAGTCAGCATGTGCTACCTCCAATTTCTTGATTTCTGGAAGAGAGGATTCAAATGGTTAATTAAGGTGTGGCTTTTGCTTTCTCAGTTAGGCTGATTGGGGTCAGACCGACCTGCTGCTCTCCGTCCCGGGATTTCGCGGCGGTGAGAACCCAAAAGCTTCAGCTCACCAAGAAGTAAGGCCTCTGAATTTATTTATTTTTTCACTGCCCTGTTGTCTTGCTTTGTTCAAATCTGCTTTTATGTGCTTGTGTTAGGTAATGCCGGGTAGTTCATATCTAGTGCCGAGTAGCTTAAGCTTTGGTTCGTATAGCAAAATGTTATGTGGCTCTGCTTATGTAGGCTTTGGTTCCAGATTCCCTATTTTCTGTGTGTTTCTTCATTCGCAAACTAGTTGTTGATATTGTGCATACAACAGTCGTGCGGTGTCTGCTCTGTCATGGTGTGGCCACATTTAGAGGTTATACTCCAGTGTTTTTATTTAGAAGTGTTAAGTGTAAGAAATTCTCTTTAAATCTAACAATTTGTTTCTTATAGTTAAATGGTCAATATCCTAGTTTTGTTAATCAGAGACTTAAATTACCGTAAAGAAAGAAGCGGCAATGGCTCAATGTCATTATTGTGATGGTATTTTGTATCGTGCAATTAGTTTGTTCAACCAACGTTGTGTCACTTTTGGTCTTCTTACTCAGGAAAAGACGATTGGATGAAGTGTGCCTTGAGAGGTTTCAACAGTATAGCAGGACGTACATCCAATCATGGATTCTTCAGGGTTAGTCCGTTACTTCATTGATTTTATGCATTTAGATCTTTACAGCTATGAATTGGTTTGGCACTTTATACTTCATATGGTAATAACACTGCTTCAAAAAGCAATCTCAGCTATCATGTCATGCCAAATAATGCAAAACTCAATGCATGCCTTAATCATGTCATGATTATTCAACTTTCCTGACATATGAGAATGGTCTGTGACACTTGATCATATATATTTTGTCCAAAGATCAGTGGACATTGAAATGAACTGTTCACTTCTAAGGGGAAGCTATATTAGAGGCACGCTTATGCCACCTTAAGCTTAATGTATCATTATTTAACAACAATTATCTGCCCTCCTGTTTCATGGCACTTTTACAATATAACTTTACATCATATTCAAATATATCAAAGTAACTGAGTTTGGAACAAAGAAAATATTAGCACCATAAATTAGCCCCTTCCCCCCTTTGAATTTCATCAGTGAAAAGCTTATAGATGTTTTCGCTACTGCAACAGATTGTATGATATGCGTACTCAAATGTGTTTCTCATGCTACTGCCACATATGACATCTACCAGGAAATTGCACAAGTTATTTACACTTTACCTTTCAGCTATGACTTTTTAACCATGTACATAAGTATATTTTGTATGTAAGCAAACCTAGTAAAGCATTCTCTGTTATGTCAAATTTCAGGTAAGGTCCTTGTGGATGGAAGGGTTGTGAATAAAGCTGGAACACAAGTATCTGACAAGTCGATCATAGAAATCAAGGCTGAAATTCCAAAATATGTATGTAGGTGATGCTCGAACTGATTGGCTTACTTTGCTATCAAACAAAAGTAACTCCAGTTTGTCCAGTTTATAATTGTGTCATCTGTCCTGATCAAATTCAGAGCTGGTCATAAGCTTGAGGCGGCTATCAAAGAATTTGGTATTGACTGTGATGAAAAGGTAGCCCTTGATTCAGGGTTATCCACTGGCGGTTTTACTGACTGTTTACTCCAACATGGGGCATCACATGTATATGGTGTTGATGTTGGCTATGGACAGGTTGCGCTACTCCCTTAAAAGTTTATTTTTAATCTAACCGCTATCACATTATTTGTAAGCTGCAGGTAGTTGTTACAAGATTACAGCAGCAGAACTATAATATGCTCCACTTCATTTCAGGTGGCTGAAAAAATTCGAGTGCATGAACGTGTTTCAGTAATTGAACGTACAAATTTAAGATATCTTACTGAACTGCCACAACTGGTTGACTTGGTGACCCTGGATCTGTCATTCATCTCAATTCTCTTGGTATGATTTGGTGCTGCCTTTTTAATGTCTGCATGATTGTCCACTTACACAAGTCCATAGGGAAATTGTCCACTTACACAAGTCCTTATAATATGTCACTGTTTCTTAACTGAGAGAATACCATTTCCCTATGTTATTGAAAAATACACTGGGTTATTTTACATCGTTCTGTTCTTTAGTTGGTGTTTCTGCACAAAACATTCCTTGTAGTATTCATTTGTATGGTTAGTATGATGTAGTTAGGATCATGATCTGTGTGTTCTTGTAAAGTTGTCTGGTATATACAGTAAAATTGACCCAATCAACTACATAAACTTCAGTACTTAAATGCATCTATATATTGTATGCTGCATATATCATATGCAGGAATGTATATTCATGTGCCCTGTTATCTTAACTATGGTTGCTTGACTAGATGGCTGTTATCTTATATGTAGTTACAGTTTCTATCTAGTAATCTTATAGATATTATCTTATCTGGTTTAGAATGTTATTTACAGCAGTTGAAGGTTTAGATTAATTTGTGACGTCTAGCCTGTATAACGATGGCATTGTTTTCTCATTAAGCAATGAAGATGATTTAGTCTAGTTTGTAGTTTCTTTTCCAAGGTCTCCTTAGAAAACCGACGCTGCTTGATTGTCCTCCCAGCAATGTTTAGTATTTAGCGCATAATGATCTAAGTATCATTGCTTGAGACCGGCGCGACATACTTCATGTCGTTGTATTTAGAACTTTTTTCCCCTCAATCTTAATGAAATTGGCCGGCCAATCTTTGGCCGACCTGGCAAAAAAAAAAAGTATCATTGCAATAGAGTTCTTGTATAGTCAATTAGCTCATCTTGCTGAAGTAATAGTGCATTGGGAAAAAATAGTGTGGTTTTGGCGTCCATGGCTGTGGATGCTCCTACTGACCTATGTAGTTTAAGTTCATGATGTTTTTCATGTTCTGCAATCTTTTCCAAATATAAGATGATAAGATCAGCAGCTTCGATAAATTATTAAAGCACATGCTATCCATTGTTCACTGACGTTACCTGTGAAATCAAGGTTATGCCTGCTGTAGTCAAAGTAATGAAGACAGACTCGACATTGATTACACTTATCAAACCTCAATTTGAAGCTCGTCGATCTCAGGTATCAAGCAAATGGTCTTAGTTTTTCTTTTCGAACGTTTTGATTGAATATCAATTGGAAAAGAATGCTTAATCACTTTCATAGCCTTTATATCTCTTCATACATGCACAGTGATAGAAATAAGCAAGCCACTAAAAGCAAATCCTTTTTATCCTGTTCAGGTAGGAGGTGGTGGGATTGTTCGGGACCCTCTGGTTCATAAAGAGGTAATATGATTTGCTGCCTTTTTTGTGCGTCCCCATCATAAAGCTTTGCATTGAATATAGGAATGATCTACTTCCTTAAAATAAGGTTGCTGTTTATTCCTGAAATTCCACTATACAAATAGTTTCACTTGTAAGGGCAAGTATAAAGGTAGAGACCGGTATGTTCTCTACGTTAATTAGAGGCTATCATTTTTACAATAGTTAAGACAATATGGTCTCTAATCATTAATGTACCAAAATATTTTTTTAATAGTTATCTTTCCTTTATTAGACTCGATGCAACAAAAAATTTTCTAATAAATGCTAAGAGTTGACTCTATGCCGTTGTCATGCGTAGCAACCATCTTTCTCTTTCCTTCTTCCTCTCTCTTCCACGTCATCAAATATGCTTGCATGACAACAAAGAGAGACCGCTAATAAAGACCATTGTACATGTCCTAAGCAAGAAAAGACCTCCCAAACAAATCCTTTGATTATATCCTGAAAAGATCCCATCTCAGCAGTGTCTGATTGTTGCCTCATTTTACTTCATGATTCTTCCCTTGGGTTTTGATCGGAGTACCAACATATTCCATTGATTGGTCACAGGTGCTAGATAGGATAATTTCAGGCGTAGAGCAGTTTGGATTCTGCAACAAGGGCTGGATTGAATCTCCGATAAAGGGCGCAGAAGGGAACAAAGAGTTTCTTGCTTGCTTCCATAGGATCCCAGTGTAAGAATTGCAGCCGGAGGAAGCAAAGTCAACATGATTATTTGTACCTAATGCCATATCTAGTTCACATAGAATAGCTGGAGAATACTTTCTGATATTTTTACTAAGGATGTTACTTCAAATTGGCATAATGTGATGTGATAATCCCTTTTGCATTGCTTTCCTAATTCCTATATCTGTAACAGAAACAGAAAAGCCAAGCTTTTTGTGCACTTCCAACTAACTCGGATATTTATTTACGTAGGAGTACACTACAGGAATTTTTGTTTAATTGTTTGGCGAGACTGAAAATTTTGTCTGGACATGACAGTGAGATTCTCGGTGGTAAATTCAAGATATTCATACTCTAATAGATAGGAGTAGTAACTTTAGGGCCTGTTTAGAAGTTTTTTCATCCTGTCATATCACGTTTGAATATCTATATGAAGTATTAAATATGAGCTAAAAAATAACTGATTGCACAGATTGCGACTAATTTACGAGATGAATCTTTTAAGCCTAATTGCTCCATGATTTGATAATGTGGTGCTATAATAAACATTTGCTAATGACGGATTAATTAGTCTTAATAAATTCGTCTTGCAGTTTAGAGTTGAATGCTGTAATTTGTTTTATTATTAGACAACATTTAATACTTTAAATATGTGTCCGTATATACGATATAACACGGCAAAAATTTTCAACCTTGGAACTAAACACAACCTTATTCTCACGGGAACATTTAATGAATTTGAAGATAAGATAAGTAGTAATTTTTCTATAATTTTTGTTGAAATTACTAGTTGGCGTTAATACGAGAAAGTTTATGTGCACTTTGCCACGGTGTTTTCTGTTGCAGAGCAACTTTTATCATACTCCAGGAACTTGGGCGTGGCTCTAGCCGCTCCCAGTCGAATTTGTTTCTAAATTGAATATCCAAACAAAAATCACTTAGGTTTACTTGGGACACAATCTTTACACAGCCACAGCCTGGTTTAGTTCCCAATTTTTTTTCAAACTTTTAGCTTTTCCATCACATCAAAACTTTCCTAAACACATAAACTTTCAACTTTTCCGTCACATCGTTCTAATTTTAATCAAACTTGAAAGTCACATCGTTCTAATTTTAATCAAACTTTCAATTTTGACGTGAACTAAACACACCCAACGTATTCTACTTTCCTAAATACATAATCTTCCAACTTTTTCATCACATCATTCTAATTTTAATCAAACTTTCAATTTTGCCATGAAAAACACACCCTACGTATTCCGGTGAGGAGCATTTACTTAGGAACATCACTTAGCTCACCTAAGCAGCGACGATCTCAAGATTGCGAACCAGAGAATCAGATATCCAAAACTGTTTCACGCCAACTATAAAGGTCACAATTATTCTCTAGCAAAAAAACGATTTCAATGCTAGACACAACTTTACGAAGTAGAGGCTTCGTTTTAAGACAAACCACGAACTTGGATATTAAAGATGCCACAAAGAAGGTTCACAAAACAACACAGGTCACAGCAGCGAAAGCTACAAGCAAACCCGGCATAACCGAAAAGCAAATGTTCTTTCAAAAGCAGACACACAAACTGATAGATAGAAGCCCACACGGGCAGATCATAGGATAGCAGCAGTAATCAGGCACATTGCCAAGGCAGCAGGAACCCTGAACCACCCTCTAGTACTCGTCACCCTCATCACCCTCGTCACCGTCATCGAACTCGGAGCCGACCTCCTCGTAGTCCTTCTCCAGCGCGGCGAGGTCCTCGCGGGCCTCGGAGAACTCCCCCTCCTCCATGCCCTCGCCGACGTACCAGTGGACGAAGGCGCGCTTGGAGTACATGAGGTCGAACTTGATGTCGATGCGGGAGAACACCTCGACGACGCTGGTGGAGTTGGAGATCATGCACACGGCCCTCTGCACCTTGGCCAGGTCGCCCCCCGGGACGACGCTGGGCGGCTGGTAGTTGATGCCGCACTTGAACCCCGTGGGGCACCAGTCCACGAACTGGATTGTGCGCTTCGTCTTGATGGTGGCCACTGCGGCGTTCACGTCCTTGGGGACCACGTCGCCGCGGTACATCAGGCAGCACGCCATGTACTTGCCGTGGCGCGGGTCACACTTGGCCATCATGGAGGACGGCTCGAAGGCGCTGTTGGTGATCTCCGCCACGGAGAGCTGCTCGTGGTAGGCCTTCTCGGCCGAGATCACCGGGGCGTAGGAGGAAAGCATGAAGTGGATCCTCGGGTAGGGCACCAGGTTGGTCTGGAACTCGTTGACATCCACATTCAGAGCACCGTCGAACCTCAGGGAGGCAGTCAGTGAGGAGATGACCTGCAGCACATTAGCATTAACCACAAGATGTCAAGACAAATTGCACATCACATTGATCTTACAGCAAATAACTGGAGTACATATCACTGCAAGGAAAGATGCAAGACAGTACCTGGGACACAAGCCTGTTGAGGTTGGTGTAGGTTGGGCGCTCAATGTCAAGGGAACGGCGGCAGATGTCATAGATGGCCTCGTTGTCGAGCAGGACAGCGACATCGGTGTGCTCAAGGAGGGAGTGGGTGGAGAGGACACTGTTGTATGGCTCAACCACGGAGGTGGAGACCTGAGGGGACGGGTACACGGTGAACCCAAGCTTGGACTTCTTGCCATAGTCCACAGAGAGACGCTCAAGGAGAAGGGAACCGAGACCAGAGCCCGTTCCTCCTCCAACAGCGTTGAACACAAGGAAGCCTTGGAGACCAGTGCAGTTGTCAGCAAGCTTCCTGATGCGGTCAAGGCACAGATCAACAATCTCCTTGCCAACTGGAACGAACAGCACCACATGTTAGACATCCAAACAATCACATTGCCGAAAATTGTGAATGGATACTAGTAGTAAAGATGGCACTTACTGGTGTAGTGACCACGGGCAAAGTTGTTGGCTGCATCCTCCTTGCCACTGATGAGCTGCTCAGGATGGAAGAGCTGGCGGTAGTCACCAGTCCTCACCTCATCAATCACGGTAGGCTCAAGATCGACGAAGACAGCACGGGGGACATGCTTCCCAGCACCAGTCTCACTGAAGAAGGTGTTGAAAGCATCATCACCTCCCCCAACGGTCTTGTCACCGGGCATCTGTCCATCAGGCTGCATAGGACAAAACAAGATTTCAACAAATTACGCCTTATGAATTTTTTATCACAGGATTTATCAAGACAAGACAAACAGGGAGTCACAGGTGAACCAATCCACATAATACAACCTTTCAGATAGCGTTCTAATGAACTTTAAGAATATGATAGCACCTATCTTCAGATCAGATCAAAAGATTACAACGCAGAAATGAGCACTACAAAGCATGATACCGAAGATTATAAAATAGTTGACCAATCTATCTAAATATTTCTGCTGTGCTTGCTCGGAAATAGCTCCAAGCTCGCATGAACACCATACATTTATGAACAAGCGGATAGCAATGTACATTCTACAGATCCACATAATTACATGCGCCTAAGTTACAGATCTATAAATAATAAACAACAAATTCAGTATAAACAGGAGCATAAATCTAGGTGAACAGCAGTAAAATATCAAGATCCATCAACCAAGGGGGCATTTCAGCACGGATCATGGCAATCCAACCAGATCCGCATGCCACTCCTAGACTACCAGGTAGAAAAATTGAAAAAACAAACAAGCATTGATCAGATCTATTCGAAACAAACATACACTGACCAGATCTACCAAAAAGGAGCAGAATATCAACAGGGAGACAGACTAATTCAGTGGATCCACATCTGAAACCCCCTAATATTGCATCATTTCCCGATTCTTGGCGTCTCACGGCCAGATCCAAAACATTTCGCCAGATCCACGAACTACCACTGATCAAAAACGCAGATCCGGCCATCGACAGCCACAGGAGGCCAGATCCAACCACCAGATCGACCAAACAGAACCAACCAAACCCCAGGATCACCCAGATCCACCCACAGATCGAAGCGCTCTACTACGAGAGAGAGGAATGGGAGGATCAGATACGTTTTTTTTTTCCTTTTTGTTTTACCTGGATGCCATGCTCGAGGCAGTAGAGCTCCCAGCACGCGTTCCCGACCTGGATACCGGCCTGCCCGATGTGGATCGAGATGCACTCCCTCATGGCGGCGGCGGAGACGAACGGCGACGAGTCGGCGGCGAGTGGCGGCGGAGGAGGGCGCGGAGAGAGGCGAGTACGAAGACGCCTTTCTCTGCGGTGTGGTAGGGTTTCCACCTCCCACTCCTCCCCTTTCTATAGAGCGGGAGGCGCCTCGGCGTTCTTGCGTTTAACCCCCTCGGATAACTTTCCCGATTTTACACTCCACTCCACTTTGGCTCCTCCAACGGTCAGGAACTGTACTTTTTTGGAATATTGAAATTGTCTGAGGGTTTTTGTGCAAAATAGTTCTGCGGTTTTGTTTGGTGCGGGTGGGTGAGAGTCCAGATCTACCCGCCGCTCACTGGGAGGTGGGCCCACTGGTTGCTCGAGCGAATGACGTCTCGCTTGTTAGGTGGGCCCCACGTATTGTGGGACCGGATTGTCAGTAGCGTGTGGGTTGGTGGGCGTAGTCGGGGTGGAATTCGAGGGGTGGTTCCGTCATTTCGTCCCGCTCCGTCGGCGGCCGGCCGTGCCGATATTTTTGGATTTTGAAATTCGAGAGCGGGGAGCCGGGAGGGGGGGGGGGTGGTGGCAGGCCTGGCCCATGATTTTTTGTTTGCTCGGATGGGCCTTGGGCCTAGCTGTTAGTTTTGCTTCTGTTTTTTTACGGGAGTACCTATGTATCTTTCGAAAGATTTTTATTATCGTATCATACAGATTTTAATAGACACAGTAAAAGACAAAAAGCAACTAAGAAGAACTATAATGAACACTAAATTACCATATCTTCAAAAAAAAAGATCAAATCCAATGCAAATTTCAAAACTTACATGCGAAGATTCAAAAATTATACTGTAACTTACAAAAGTTATAATGTAAGTTTCATAAATTACACTGTAACTTACAAGAAAATGCACTGTAAATTTAAGTGAGAAAATCGAGTGAGAGATAAGAAAAAATCTTTCGAGTGAGATATAGCAAAATCGTTTTTTTATTATTTGTTAGAACTTGAGAATCTACCGGAATAAAAAGAACCATGCTACCTGACGGGTTGATGTTTTACCATTGAGATTTCAAAGGGGGTAAAGTGAAACTGAAACTCAATTCGAACATGATTTGAATTGTTTTGAACTCCCTTCGAATTGAGGGCAGTTTTAGTAGTTATATGTCTTCATCGAGAGAAATTTGCTGATGGTTTCTAAAATTTGACGTCCTAAGAGCATCTCTAACAGGCGACAGCCTCTTCAAATGTCTCTCCAAACTAATTTTTGACAATTCTAGTAAAAAGAATACTACCCCAACAGCCTTTTAAACCGGATGGCCAAATCCCTCCCCTCATTGGCCTAACTTGGTAACCCAAAATCACTTGCCACAATGGTAGGCCCCATGTACTATTCCTCCTTCCCATGTTGATGAGAAGCATGTTGTCGTCTCGAGGCTACAATCGTACTCCATCGTAGACATTCAAATCAGCATGTGCTATAAGCTATTAAGGAGGTAGCATTCCCACCACTGGTCGACCTCAGCGTTCGCCACCCCGACTTCCTCATCCATTGTCTCCTTTGCATCTCCGCTGCTGCCGGACCCCACTGGGCCCTTTGCACTGCGTCCACCCAATGCCATCGTCTGGGACACTATGGGTGGGTTAAGGAAAGATGTTGAGGGAGAGAAGAAGAATATGAATCGCAGAGATTGACAAGTGAATCCATTGTCATATTGAAGAGGGTAATTGAAAAATTATATGAGTAAAAGACAAATTTAACTCTGATTTTTTTTGACAAGCTAGCCAAATAGAAATTTGGAGAGTCAGATTTCAAGATGTTGGGAGATGCTCTAAATAAACTTCTATCGGTAAAAAAAAGATACCGATGTGAAAAGTGAAACCGTTAAACTTATAGGATCGACCAAAATGAAACAAACCTTAACAAAGGAAGCCATGCCCTAACAAAATGGTAAACATACATGATTTGCAGTCTTCAAATCCTACTATGTTTGCATGCTTGGTTGTAACTTGCAAGATACTACTAGGATGCATGCAGGTATCATCAGCCTCTCTGGTCACAAGTTACCAACTTGGGCAAGCACTCAGAAATTGGTTCATGTTTAGGTACTGGATTGGATGTATATAATGGGAAATGGGGGTTGGATTGGGATTGGAAAATGAATGAAGGGTTAGGATTAAATGGAAGAGGGGGAATGAATGGTTAGGATTTAAAGATATCTTTTGCTGGGTGGAAAATTATTTCCCATTTCCATTAGCCAAACATTGCTTAGGAGTAATAAATTTCATGTGAGATATAGATTTATCATGTGAAATTTTTTTATGATTAATTTTTTTATTGTTATTGATGATAAAACATAAATATTACTTTATGCATAACTTATAATTTTTTATAATTTTTTTAAATGAGATGAACGGTCAAATATTAGACACATAAACCCACAAATATTTCAAATAAAACGGACGGTTAATGAAATTTTTTTGGGCGGATGCATGCTACCAGCTACCACCAGTCACTTCAGAAAACTGCAACCTGTCCAACATGAGGTTATTGCAAAGCTACGGCGCTGTTTAGTCCAGCGCAAAGTTTAGATTTTGGTTGAAATTAAAGATGATGTACTGAGAAGTTATGTGTATATGACAGGTTGATGTGATGGAAAAGAACTAAAGTTTGAATCCAAAGTTACTTTGGATCTAACCACACACAGCCTACAACTGCATGCTCATACTATTTTTGTTCTTGGTGTACGTGCTGACAGAGTGGAGTATTAAGTAAGGTCATTGCTGGAATGACCATCAAAATGAATGGATTAATATAAGCTCAACACCTGCTGTACTTTACTGGCAGTAGATTGCGATTAAGAACCAAAGTGGACACACAACTTTTCAAAGTGGACCAAAGTGGACACAAATTGCAAGAAAATATTCCATTCTTCCAGAACAAGAATCTGATGGTCCGTCGGTGCATACAAACTCAAGAGTTTTCCGCCGACAAATCCACATGATCAACCCAGGAAATCTAGCTCTCAGAAGCTTCCTTGGCATGCTTACAAGTTGATAAGCAGCCAGACGTGCACTTTAGATCCTAGCTAAAGTTATGAACCTAGTGGCATCTTCGAGGTTGTAATTTGCATACACAACATCATATCGATCTGGTTTAACATATTTATTTTTCAGATATAGCTAAGTTCTTAACTAATCTTCTTTTTTTCTTTCTTTGAGAAATTCCTGCTTCTGTAGACATTGCCTATCTGTTCTTGAAATGAGAATTAAGAATATGTTGGACTAGGATTATGATACCAATAGCATAATGACTCTGTAATTTATTTTGGAGTTAGTAGGGTTTCTTTTTCGGGGTATTGGAGTTAGTAGTTTACGATACTATAAAGCGTTTCAAAAAAAAAAAAAAGAGCTGAAAGGCTGCAAGTCATATGGCCATGCTAATTGACTTCCATTAAATTAGTAGCACTGCAGCAGTTTCATTGGCATTGACAAGAGAAGATAATTAAATCGAACAAACAGGACTTTGAAAAAAATTAAAATCAAGATAAGTTTGATCTCACGATTTTTCTCCATGGTCAAGTCAAAGGCTAAAATAAGAATCATCGATCCAATGAAAAGTGGCGCAAAAACGATCAAATTGGAAGTAATATTTGCTTGCTTACTTTGCTGGTGCTGCTTTTCTTCTCTCTTTTTTCAGAACACAGTACAAACATGATTTTTTTCTTCTTTTTTTAGAAAGAAAATTACTACATATATATATCCACTCTCTGCATCTAAGATGTGCACATCAATAACTTGATTGACTCCCCATAGACCAAAGGTTCACATTTCTTATTGCAGAGAATTAAATTTTCTGCTTTGTAATTCACAGCAGCCCATATCTATCTATCTATCTTCTATTATATACTAAAAGTCCATTAAACTTCCTACAAACGCTCTTAAGCCGCCACGTGGCAATCCTACAAACGCTCCTAAATCACCACATGGCACTATCTAATCTCACCGTTGATTTTCACTTAAATTGGTGGTCCTGATATTTTAGACCATTAGATTGCATCTATAATTAAAAAATAATACCTTCCTTCCACAGGAGAAATATATAACTGTTGCCTAAAAGATAAATACCTTCCCCACGTACGTACGACTAAAAGAAAAAAAAAAGCTGAACCATTGTTTGCCGCCATACGTGCCACTAAAAGAAAAAAAAGCTAAACCATTAATTGTTTGCCGCAAGAAAAAGAAGAACATGTGCATGTACTTATAAGATAGAGAAAAATAAAGAAAAAAAAGAATGTAGTACCGTTCCAAAGAAAAATCGACGTTATTTCATACAATTTACAAATTTATGCAAATATACGTAGTTAAATTACACCTATAATATATAAATATAAAATATCCAATCAACGCTCTTTAAACATTTCATCTTTTAAATTATTTTACATTTATATCCAATTTGTGATACTATTATATTCCTTTACTTAAAGATATCTATGATTCAAAATACATCGCAGCACATGGGACCGACATGTATATAATTGATGTTATGTTATCTATTTATTATATAATAAAAGTCCATTAAACTTACTACAAACGCTTCTAATCCACCACATAGCAACCCTACAAATGCTCCTAAGCCTCCACGTTATGCTATAATTATTTCTAAAAAAATCAAAAGAAGGCAAAACATTTAACCGTCGATTTTTTTTAATTTATTCCCATGGACCCATTGTTGCCAACCATTAGATCTATTTCTAAAAATGATCAATTAAATTTATCTCCATCAATCCCACGTACACATGCATATATACAAGCACAGCACGTACGTATGTACGTAACCAGCTGGCCTCATGTCCCTCTTTTTCTTTTCTTTTTTTCTAAAATAAAAAAATAAATACACCGTTAGAAACCATTAGATCTATTATGAAAACCTAACAGTTAATTTTATCGCTAAAAATCACTAAATACACGTGCACATAAGCACCGTATATAAGTAAGTAAGCACGTTGGCCTCACAACCCTCTATGTCTGTTTTTTTGTCATTCTGAAATCCAAAAAAATAAATTAAAGCTACATTTAGGGTTTAAAATTAAAAATCAAGCTATAAGCTTCGGATTTTAGGATAGAAAAAACAGTATGCAATTTGAATTCCTTATTGATTCATCATGTATTATCCTTTGGTTTCCACAAATATGTCATAGCAATTCTGAAGGAAAAAAAATCATTTTCTACCTATACCATGCAAGAAACACACAAAAAAAATTTAAGTCCATTAAACATCATGTAGAATGCTCCTAAACCGCTACATTGAACTTTAATAAATTAGAAAAAATCATATAAAAATTATAAGAAAAAAGAAAAATACTTAGCTATCCGTTCTAACTTAAATCGGTGGACCCATTATTTCTAACCTTTAAATCAATCCTTCAAAACACAAATCCCTTCCACCTCCCACTCCCTCCCGTACATAATCACTCCTCCCTCTCCAACATCCATATGTACAGAGCATATATCTTACGTACAACAGAATTTTAAATAATTCAATTAGGTTAAAAGTAAAAAAAATGACACATAAGTTGTTTCGTACTCCCCCGTCCCATTTTAAGTGCAACCATAAAATTTCATGCCCAATTTTGATCGTTCATCTTATTTGGATTTTTTTATAATTAGTATTTTTATTATTATGAGATAATAAGACATGAATAGTTACTTATTATGTTTTTATTTTTTTAAGTTTTTTAAAAGACGGACGGTCAAAGTTGATCACGAAAAATCATGGCTGCACTTAAAAATGGGACAGAGGGAGTAGTAAGTAGATTTTTAAGGAATAAGTTTATATTAGTCACCGCCTTTCTTATAAATAATGGAGGTTCAGTTTCAACCTTTTAATATAAATAAATGGTTATGTTGCTCAAATGTGCTTTATTGCGCACTCATATCAAAATATACAAATTATCAGTTTGAAGTATATATTTTTTATATCTTTATAAATAAGAAAATACTTAGAACATGTGACGAGTTATAATGCACGCATAATGTTATGATGCCGGACTCAGTCATCATATAGAATATAATTATGATTTTAATCTTTTACTTTCTAATTAAATATGTCAATGATTGTTAGGATAACTACCGCTCAACATTTAATTTTGAAAATATCAAACACTCATATTCAAAAGAAAAATATATAGTTGTATAATTTTGAACGATATTAACAAAGTGCCCATAGAGTGAGCTATAAATATTAATCTTGGTGGTTTATAAATCTATACAATCTAGAAAGTATCATATCTACTTAAAAACATTTTTAGAACAAATATCATATATTTAAACTATTATCAAATAACATCTTAAGTAAAAGTCGTCGTATATCCCTACACAAGATGTCTGTGCATGTTTTATTCCTTCAGATAGCATCTAGGCAATCAAGCTGCTAATGGAAAGTTTGTTTGGTTATGATTTATGCATTGATAGATGATATTTTGATCTAGGTGGGTTAATAAATTTTCAATTCCCGTGATTTTCTACAATCCATTAAAACATCCCTTCTTTTCAATACTCTATTTTACATGTGTATTCCTATCATATTTTTTACCTTTTCTATTCTTTTTTTTTCAATCATGTGTTACGAAGGAACCTTTAATTTTTTTTCACCGATAGGCAAAGTCATAACATTTCACAATCCTAATAACACAAATTATGATGGTTTAAATAAGATGCCCGCGCAGATGCGCGGGCTACCTTCCTAGTTTTCATAACTAGATATTGTGTCATGTCTGTGTGTTGCAACAGGATTATAAGGAATATGTACGGACGGTTTTATAGGTTTCGGTTTTGCCTATTTGTTTTTTTGATTTACGCGTGAAAACACTGATTTCTGCATGGGCCGGGGTGGTTTTTTTTTGGATGATTTTTGTGTGGAAGCGTGTGTGGGATGGATTTCTAGACAAGGTGGTTATTTTATATGGGGAACTATCATCGAGTAGGAGGATGACTCCGCTTTTATATAATAGTAGGGATATATCATGAAGAAATCTGATGTCAATATTTTGCAAACTAACTGCTTAATTAACTAACTCGCTTGCTTCCTTGTCCCAAAAACTGTCGACGATAAACAAGCAAGAGTGCACCTGTGATACACTAATTGTACTATGTTTTCTCTGTGCTGACGCTGAAGATTCTTTGAATTGGGTTCATGCATAGAGTGTGGCTTTACTAGGGACCAGGAGAATTTAAAGGGAGAGAAAACATTCAGTGCACTTGTGATCAATCACTTCACTGAAAATGTGTGTTTTGCATACATACGAAAATCGCTAAACTGTAGCCATGTGTAATTGCCATGAAATCAGAGACCAACTAATTGTAATTAACTTTTGGTTGTCTGCTAGCTTTTCAATGTGCAATCAACGAACAAACATGCATGTTTTCAAGACCTATGACAATGGTGTTGACATATATGGACCACCATTGTCTAATTAAGCTTCTAGAATGCGGTGCTTAGGCATCGTTGGAGCAATCTGGATCACTCGTTTATGTAGGTTATTTATTTATTTATTTTTGGGGTGAGTGGGGGCGGGTTGTTTAGAATTTAAGGGTGTGTTTGGTTTGCTACCATGCTAAAATGTTGGTACTACCAAAACCTAGCAACTTTTGGTAGTGCCAAAATTTTGGTAACTTTTTGTATGCTATTGGTATATTTTGGTAGCAAATCAAACAGTAACAAAATACTATCACTACTACAAAAGTAATTTGGTAACTTTTTGTGTGCTATTGGTATATTTTGGTAGCAAACCAAACAGTAACAAAATACCATCACTACTACAAAAGTGATTTTTCTGTACGAGACCCCTTCATTTTTGCAAATGGACCAGAACTAGTGGCATCTGTAAAAATCGAGCGGCATTTTCGCAGACGGCTGCTTAAGATGCCCTTATGGAAAAATTGATTTTCCCATATGGGCCTCTTAAGAGGTCCGCATGCGGCTCACTTAAGCGCCCGCATAGAAAAATCGATTTTTATATACGGGCGTCTTAATAAGCCGTATGCAAAAATAAATTTGAAAAATTTAAAACTAGTGTATCTCACTCATATGAACTCCAAATTGGATTATTCTTTTTTCTAAATGTTTCTAAAATCATGCTCTATCATATTATTATGTTCTTACTGCTATTATTTTGGTCATTTTTTTGTGACTTTTTTTATCAATTAAAAATTTGAATTTCAAAACTTCAAACAATATTTTCAAATACTAAATGATTTCAGCTGAAAAAGTTATCAATAACAAAGTTGTATAACCCATGAAGATCTATAACTTCTATTTTGGTTATTTCTTCATCCGACAAAGTGATGGTAACATTTGTACAAAATTTACATCTCTCTTATAGTTTATAAAACTATATAAAAGATATGTACATTTTGTGAACAATCTCACAAATCACTTTATCGGATAAAGAAATAACCAAAATAAAAGTTATATAGATTTTGATAAGTTATACCACTTTGTTATTGATGATTTTTTTCAGTTGAAATCATTTAGTATTTGAAAATATTATTTGAAGTTGTCATAATTTGAAATTCAATTTCAAACTGTCGAAACAAAGTCATATAGAAAAATTAACAAAAGTTGTAGATCTTGATGCGTTTTACAACTTTGTTCTTGACAATTGTTTTCATTTAAATCATTTACTACCCGAAAAATTATTTGAATTTCTTATTTTCTAAAATTCAAATTTTATATAGTTCAATCAAACTCGGATGGCGAAATGACCAAAAGAAAAATGGTAGATCTCAATGTGTTCTACAACTTTGATTTTGACAACCTTTTCATACAAGTTGATTTAGTGCCGTAAAAATCGATTTGAAATTTCAAATGAAAATTTTCCCTCCTCACCCCTTCAAAATTTTTCTATCTCTCCTCCTATTCCTCTCTCTCACTCACTCTTTTCTCTCCTTTCTCACTCTTTCTCTCCTCTCTCTCAGTCTCGGCGCCACCATCACTCCCCTCCACGCGCAGCCGCTCCTCCTCGGTGGTGGTGGTGGCGGCGGCGCCGACCCCGACGATGACAACGAGTGGGCGGCCACGACGAGGAGTGGTCGACGATGACGACGACACGGGTGGTGCCGGCGGCACCGACCCCGACGACGACGACGAGTGGGCGGCGATGCGGGCGGCGGCGCTACCGCCATCCCCGCCTCACCGTCGCCAACGACGACCACGAGGAGCTGGGCCAGATCCAACGGCGGCGGGCCTCATCCCGCCCAGATCTGGCAGCGGTGGGCCTCGTCCCGCTCGGATCAGGAGGCGGGAGCGTGGGCCGGCGGTGGTGGGAGCGGGAGTGCAGGCGGGCGGCGGCGGAACCGGGGCGGTCGGCGATCTTGGGCGGCGGCACCGCCGCCTGCGGCTAGGGTTTCTATTTTTTCGAATTTTATTTTTTTCGCGTTTTTTCTCTTTGCATGCGGTCGGCTTAAGCGTCCGCATGAGAAAATCGGATTTTCGCATGCGGGTGCCCTGGCCGCATGTAAAGATTCGTATTTTCGCAGACGATTTGGCGCATGCGGTTGGCGCAACTGCATGCGAAAATCGCTCCGGCCCGTTTGCAAAAAGGGTTTCTGTAGTAGTGTATTCAAGGTGCCAAACAATTTGGTAGGGCATATTTTGCCTTCAAACCAAAATGGCCCTAAATGCAAGGCTCAGGTTATAAGCCCCTGCTAGAGTTAAAAAATTTAAAACTTAATATTTAGTTGATTTTAAAAAAATCATCGTAACTTATTTTATTTTTTAATATTACATTTTCTTAAATCGCTTAGGAGTTCTAAGTATAACTTTTCTTCAAATAAATCATACGGTTTATAAGCGACATCAAGCTAACTGATGATTATGTTTGATTATACGGCTTATACAGGACTGCATATTGTTTTCAGGTTTGTCCTCAATAAATTGCTAATTTACCTCCTTAACTATAATGAAAGTTCAAAGAACGACCTTAAACATTAAAACTAACAGTATTTACCCTTAAACTATTATTAAAATTGTTTAATTATTTTTAACTTTGGACCAGATCTAAATGGTTTCAGGTGACGTGGGCACGACAGGGAAATTAAGTTATGATCGAATGCGGAAATAATTATTTATTCATTTTCTTTACAAAATAAGTAAGTGGCTTAAGAACACACAGAAGTATATATATAATCTATGTGAAATTTTGTGATTCTTTTTTTAAAGAAATGTACTCCAGATACGTAAGATCCAGCCAGTTTGGTTAAGGTTTGGCTTTTCCAATCATTAGAGCGCCTTTGAATTATAGGAATGGAAAAATAGAGGAATAGGAAAAATGTAGGATTCTGACAAGAATGTGTAAAACAGAGGATTGCAAAACACAGAAAAAACACAGAAATGCCCGTTTGATTGTGTTGTCGATGCGACAACTGCATACGTCGAAAGACGTGGTCACTCAACAGTAGTTGTAAAAGAAGCAAAGTGTATTAAATTGAGAATTTTTCTTGGGCTCCCCCTATTACATGGCCTTAGGGGTGTATTTATAACCCTGTTACAGGTCCCCTTATTAGGGTTTAGGTTTTACAGGGGAATTTACATGGTTGCCCTTATGAAAGGGACATTTACACGGGTACACAGTGTCATTTGCATACATGGGCCTCTAATGGGCCTGGTTGGCGAATGCCGACCCAAAGGCCGGCCAGAGCGGCCGGGATGGCGAAGTCACCCTTCTTCGGCACGCACCCTTCGTCCAGAATGAACAGTCTTCGCCATGGGGCTCCATCTTTTGCCGTCCTCGCTCCATTGTCTTCGCCATGTGGCTTCGGCGTCTTCGCCATGGGGCTTCGCCCCGTTGAACTTAACACATTGAGCCTGAATTCTGACTAGTCGCATGGTTTCGGCAGGTCTGGTCGAAGGGTCTCATGACATACTGCCAACAAGCCCCTCACGGGCAAGGATGAGATAGGAGCTTCGGCCGAGACCGTGCAAACCATGTGGTATGGTATGAGGCGCCCCCTTTCGACCGACGCTCCTGCCGAAACCTATCTTGGAATCCTGCAAAGGATGTATGCGCTGCGTGTACGTTTATTCCTGTGGTTAGTAATGTGTTGCAGTTTTCGCCCTTGGCGAATCGGCGAAGCTGGCTTTATTCTCTCGCTGGGCCGGGGTCAACAGTGAGGGGCTTTCCTTTGCGGGCTCGTCACTGTGCGGCCTGGTCAATGGGAATTTACCGTTTCGCCTATCCTTATGACACGTGGCGGCTCGCGGTTGGGTGGAAAGGCGAACCGTCGCCTGGGTGGGCTATATATCACCCCTTCCCCTTTTTCACCGCCGCTCCCCCGTCACTTTCACCGCGAGAGCACTCTCTTTCTCCGTCTTTTTCCTTCACAACGCCCTTAGAATCGCTAGGTCGTTCGCCCGTCCACCCTTTTCGCTACAGCGAACGCTTTTCGCCATGGCTCCCCGCAAACCGAATCCAGCCTCCGCGACGAGCCCCGATCCGGGCCAGATTGACGACGACACCCTCGCCTTTTTAGGGGTTTCACTTGTGGACAAGGAAGAGCTGGCGAAGTTGGTCAGCTCTGGCACGGTGGTGGAGGGGCAGGCTTTCGCCCCGGGGAAGGCCGTGGTGCCGAAGCCCGGCGACAACCGGACGGTTGTATTCGCCGTCTTCTTCAAGGCAGGGCTTCGGTTTCCGTGCAATGTACTGTTGCCGGAGATCCTTCGCCTCTTCCAGGTGGAGCTTCCCCAGCTGAGCTCGTTGGCGCTCGTCCGCATCGCCATCTTTGACTGGGCGTGCCGGACCGCCGGGTTTGAACCGAGCGCCGACCTCTTCGGCGTGGTATTCTTCGCCACTGTGAACTCGAAGACGGTGGTCACCCTAGCCGGGACGAAGAAGACTGTATTCGGGAGCGTGAACTTCAATGTTCGCCCCGAGCGTTCCGATCTCTGGCCGGTGAACGCCGCCATGTCGAAGTGGGATCGCCATTGGATGGCGAGGTGGTTCTACCACTCCATCCCCTTCGAGGCTGGGTCTGATGCGGCGAATGCCCTCAAGTGGAGGCGTGGAGCAATCTCGCCGAACAGGAAGCCCAAGGTCGCCATCGATGGTGCCATGGAGGCCCGGTTCGCCCTGCTACGCAATATATGCTCTCGCCTCAGCTGCCGTGACCTGGTGGAGGAGTTTTGCATGCTTCGCATCTTCCCCCTTTCCCAGTCGTGGCAAGTCGAGATCGACCAAGACGGGGAGGTCGACGGCTTGCCGAAGCTCGTCATGCCTACGGGGGCGAGTGGTAAGTCTATGCTTAGCCATACTTGTCGTGCTTCGCTCTTTTTTCCGATTCGACGCCTGATATGGTTACACCTTTCGTCCTCGCAGTTTTGACTCTTGCACAGGCCGAGACTGAAGCCCGAAAGATGATCGGCAACGTGTCGGTCACTGAGTTCAGCCAGCTGCTCACGCGGCAGGCAGCCGGCCGGGCGAACCGGGTTTATGATGGCGAACTGCCTGCCCAGGCGAACCCCCTCAAGGTCGATGACGATGTGAGGCCTTCGCGCAAGCGGATGCGCGGGCAGGTGAAAAAGGCCCCTCGTAAGCGAAGGGCCCCCGACTCTGACGCTGATGACGAGGAGATCGTCGAAGATAATGACAACGAAGATGAGGGGGAGAATGTGAGGGAAAAAGCCGCGGGCGAAGCCATCGACAATCGCGCCGAGACGCCCGGCTACACCCCAACCCCGAGCCCCGAGCCCGTCGAGACCGGGGTGGAGTCGAACTGCTCCCCCCTCCGCCAAAAGGATGTGGAGGGGGCGAAGGCGCTGGTCGCGATCGCTGCGGCCAAGGTGGCGAAGGGGGGGTCGATTAAAAAGACCTCCAGGAAGGGGCTTGTCGATATCGGTCGTGTCTTTAGTGACGACGAGTCCTCGGACGAGACCCCTACTTCTCCCGCTGGCCGGAGCTTGGGTCTTTCGACCGCTCCCGGCGTCAAGGTCGATGCGGGCATGGCTGGCGGGAGTGTTGCCGGGGCTTCGGCCTCAACCGATCAGGTTGCGAAGGCCGCAGCTAGGGTCTTCGGCAGCCTGGTTCGCCAACCGGTTGTTTCTCCGCTCGCCCTTGGGAAGGGGAAGAAAACGGCGCTCGAAACATCCGTTTTGGATTATTCCCTTGCAGCGCCCCACTTCGCCCCTGGCGATTTCGAAACCCGGGCGGAACTTATCCCCTTTGTTGAGGGGGTGAGTAAACTCGTTTCTCCGGCTGGGAGCTCGATTCTGTTCACAGAGTTGAACGAGTTCGACGAGGGCTGCTCTGCCGTCAAGAGCTTGGTGGTCCGGGTACGTAGCTTGATTGTCGTTTTTATTTCAATCGCCACTTTTCAACACCTTGTCTTTAACATTCGCTCTATCTCTCTTACCTTTGAACCAGATCCTCGCAGCCCATTGTTCAACCGAGCGAACCATGCGGGCTCGTCTTGACGGTTTGAAGAACCGTCTTCCAGCCAAAGACGACGAACTGGGCCGCAAGAGGCTGGAAATGGAAGGCCTTGCCCACGCCCTCAAAGAGACGAAGGCCGAGAACAAGCGGCTCCAGGCTGAACTGGAGAAGGAGAGTGAGGCGAAGGCGGAGATTGAGCGCCTCAAGGCCGAGCTCAAAAAAGAGCAGGGTCATTCCGCCGCTCTAACCGACTACTACAACTTTACCGAGCCGAAGATGGAGGCTCTTCGCCAAGAGGTCGTCAAAGCGGAGACGAACGCCAGGAAGGAGGCGCAGCGGTTCGCGCGGGAGATGGCGAAAGCGACCGAGTCCGCGTAGACCGCTTGCCAAACGCTTCGCCTTGCCCTTTCTGACATGGGGGCGAGAGTGCACGGAGTCCCTGGCGAAGGTGCTTCCGTCTTCGACTTCTCCGAGTGGACTCAGCAGGCCGGCGGTGCGGTCTTGAGCTGCGCCACTGCGTATGGCGACAGCTATGCGCACGTGTCAGTGTCTTTCGCCCTGCGTCTTTTGCAGCAGTTCGGCTGTGAGCATGTCGCCGAGTTCCCCAACTCTGCGAAAGGGGACTGGGAGATCAGTGCGCAGGACATTTCGCCCGCTCTGCGAGCTTGGCGTAAGCAGTTCTGGCAGAAGGACGGCCGCTCCACTGCTAAGGCGCGCCTGCTTGAGCAACTGGCGAAGGCGGAGGCGGCGGATCAGGGCGAAGAGCCGACGGCCGGCGGGGGCGAAGGCAATGCCGAGGATCACCTAGAGGTGTGAGGCCTTCCGCCTGCTTTTTATAGTTTGTGGCTTTCTTTTGTGTTCGTCGTGGAGGGCGAACAATGTATATTTGGACGATGGGCCTCTCTCCTTCTTGTTGTAGCCGAAAGCGGCTTTTCTAACATATGAAATGAATTACTCGAGTTATCTTCGCATTATTTTTGCGTATGAATGTCTACCATTTTCGCCCGCTTTTTCATGTCTTAACTCCGCGTTTTTCCGCCTGCCTTTCCTATCTTATATTAGCAAGGTGTTCGCCGGAAGTTGTGTGTTCGGCCCCCCTTTGGGAATTGGCGAAGCAGGAACGAGAAGTTCGTGGCGGTGAAGGTTTTGCCAAAGGTGCGATGTCCGTTTCGGCCTGTTTACCGCGAGATGATAATAAACGGCAACAGCTACAATGTTTTGAAAGTTGCCGGCTGGATGCGGGCGCACCCTGGGCGAACCCTGGAGGACTACGATCGTGTCCATACAGAACGCCGGGAGGATATGGTTCACTTTTGGCGAAACCATCAGAGGACCGATCGTCAGGAAGCGATCGCTCAGCGTCGTTATAGCGTAGTTTGTGTTTCGCCCCCTTCCCCTCTTAGGGTAGTGTATGACATTAGCAGTGATGACGAACCATGTTCGTTGAATCATTCCTTAGGGAGTGGGGATTGCTTTGGGGGCAAAGATGTAATTTATTTGTAAGTTAGGCTGTGAAGCGTTTGCTTCATGTGCTTGTACCATGTTGTATGGCTGTATTCTTCGATTATTTTTCCGAAGCTAATAAAGATGTGTTTCATTTCCTTTTCGCTATTTTCGCACTGTCACCTTTCGTGCTTTCGTTAGGTCGAAACATGTCGGCCCCTTTGCGTATACTAGCGAAATAGGTGTGCTGACTTTTCAGCTTTCGACTTCCGTTTTCGATTTGTGGTATTCCGCGCTGAAAGAAGCGCTTGTGTTTTCACATTGATCGAGTATAACGGTGTTCGGTTGGTTATTTCCGATACAAGCTGTCGCGGATTCAACGTTCGGCGAGCGATGCTTCAGCCGATTCGTTTCGCCCCCCTGGCGTTTTCGCTGATCAGGCGTTTGCCTTGGGGTTTTCCACGAATTATCATTTACACAGGTAAAGAGGCGAAAAACACAAAGATTTTATACTGGTTCGAGCCTCCGGGATGGATAATAGCCCTACATCCAGTTTTTTTTTTGTCTTTTTTCATTTTCCTCTTTTTTTTTGCCTTTTGTGCCGAAAGGCTTACATAACGATATGTACGTTTTTACAAGTCGGCGATTTGGGTGCCACTCGTTCTAGACATAGAAATGCTTAAGGGAGGCAGCGTTCCAGGAGTGGTCGAACTCTTCACCTTCCAGCATCGCTAGGCGAAAAGAGCCTATCCTGGACCTGTGCTTGATGAGGTACGGACCCTCCCATTTCGATTCAAGCTTTCTGACCACCATCGGGTTCGCCTTCTTCCTTAGAACGAGATGGCCAGGCAATAGCTCTGTCGGTCGAACCTTTTTGTTATAAGTTGCTGAAGTGCTTTTGGCGTATTTGAGCATGTGTTCTAGCGCTTCGACTCTTACCCCTTCAAGGAGTTCGAGTGACACCTCGCGCCCATCTTCGCCTCCGGAGAATATCACTCTTGGTGAATTAGCCCCTAGCTCAGACGGGGTCATTGCTTCATCGCCATAGAGGAGCATGAACGGGCTGAACTTGGTTGGTCTTGTGGGGGTCGTTCGAAGGGTCCAGAGAACAGATAGCATTTCGTCTGGCCATTTACCCTTCGCCACCCCCTCAAGCCTTTTCCTGAGTGCCTCAAGGATTTTACCATTTGTGCGTTCGGCCGCCCCATTTGACTGCGGGTGTGCGACCGAAGCGAACCTGATTTCCAGGTTTAGCCCTTCGCACATTTCTCTGAACTTGTCAGAGTCGAATTGCTTGCCGTTGTTAGTGATGAACTCCTTTGGCACTCCGAAACGGCAGACAATGTTTTTCCATACGAACTTCTGTACAGCTGCTGAGGTGATCGCACCGAGTGGTTCGGCCTGGATCCAGCGGGAGAAGTATTCGATGGCTACAATTGCGAACTTGTACCCATTTCTTGCCACAGGGAATGGGCCAATGATGTCCAGCCCCCATGTGGAGAAAGGCCATACTGGCGTGATAGGTTGTAGCTCGTACTGAGGTGCAGTTTGGCTTCGGCCATGCCGCTGGCAGCTTTCGCACTTCTTGGCTTGCTCGACACAAACTTTTAGCACGGTGGGCCAATAGACTCCCTGGCGAAACACTTTGGAGGCAACCGTCCTTGTGGCCTGATGCGCACCGCACAGCCCCTGGTGGATTTCTTTCGCCATTTCCTCTCCTTCGGCGAAAGAGATGCAGCGAAGCAAGGGTTGAAGCACCCCGAAACGATATAGCTGGCCCGAAACCATCTTGTACTTTGCCGCTCTGAGTTGCAAGCGTTTTGCTTCTGCTTCATCCTCCGGAAGCCAGCCATTTTCAAGGTATTTCACAAACGGGGTTCGCCAGTCGCCTGGATCTTTGCCCAGTTCTGCCTGGTCGATTGCCATGACGTCCAGGCTCATGGGCACACTTGGTGCGTATAGGAGTTCAAAAAAGATGCCCGGCGAATGTGGGCCCCCAAAAGCAGCAGATTTCGCCAAGGCGTCTGCTTCCTCGTTCTGGTCTCTAGGTAAATGTTCAACCGTTATGCCGGTGAAGCACATTTCTATAGACCGAACAACTTCCAAATACCTCTTCATTCCAAAGGACTTGTCGACATGGCCTACCACCAGCTTGGAGTCAGTTCGGATTAGCAAGCGCCGAACCCCCAATGCTTTCGCCTTTTTTAGGCCCAAGAGGATGGCTTCGTATTCTGCTACATTGTTGGTTGTGTCGAACTGCAGCCTTGCGGCGTACCGAATCGGCACGCCACTTGGCGAAGTGAGCACTGCTGCAACGCCCGCCCCCTTGTGCGACCACGAGCCATCGGAGTACATCACCCAAGGTTGTTCGACGGGCTCGGGCTCAGGGGCGAATGCTGGTGTCCATTCGGCCACGAAGTCAGCTAGCACTTGGGACTTGATAGCAGTGCGGGCAACGAAATGCAAGTGGAAAGGGGATAGCTCTGCTGCCCACTTGCTGAGCCGGCCAGTAACTTCCTTGCCTCGGAGTATTTCGCAAAAAGGGTACTGCGATGGCACTATGACTTTGTGGGCCTGAAAGTAGTGTTTAAGCTTGCGCGAAGCCATCACCAGGGCGTAAGCAAGTTTTTCCATTTCAATGTATCTTGTTTTCGCTCCTTGCAATTCTTCGGAGACGAAATAGACTGGTTTCTGGCCTGAATCTGTTTCTTGGACGAGAGCAGCACTCACTGCCACTGGCGAAGCAGCCAGGTATATTAGCAGTTCGCTTCCTGGTGCTGGGCTGGTCAGAGCAGGCGGGCTTTGCAAGTATTGCTTTAGCTCGTCGAATGCTGCTTGGCATTCGGGAGTCCAGGTGAATTTTCCCGTGCCCCGGAGGGTCTTGAAGAAGGGCAAACCTCTTTCGGCTGCCTTTGAGAGGAATCGACTCAGTGCCGCAATTCGGCCTGCAAGCTTTTGTACTCCACGTACGCTCGACGGAGGCTTCATTTGCTGAATGGCATCGATTTTCTCTGGGTTTGCCTCGATGCCTCTTTCAGAAACAAGGAAACCCAACAACTTGCCCACACGAGCACCAAAAACACACTTCTCAGGATTCAGTTTCATACCCGCCACGCGTAAGTTGTCGAAGGTCTCCTACAGGTCGGATGCGTGGTCGAAAGCCTTGCGGCTTTTTACGATGATATCGTCGACATAAGCTTCCACATTTCGCCCCAACTGCTTGTAAAGGACCTTGTACACCAGCCTGGCGAAGGTTGCTCCGGCGTTCCTCAGGCCGAAAGGCATCCTGAGGTGACAATAAGGTGCCGAATGGTGTGATGAAAGTTGTCTTGGGGATGTCGGCCGGGTTCATGTGGATCTGGTGATAGCCGGAGTATGCATCCAGAAAGCTCATGAGTTCGCAGCCGACTGTCGAATCCACGAGTTGGTCGATCCGTGGCAAGGGGAAATCGTCCTTCGGACATGCCTTGTTCAGGTTTGTGAAATCGACGCACATGCGCCATTTGCCGTTTGATTTCCGTACCAGCACTGGATTCGCCAACCACTCAGGATGGTCGATCTCTTGGATGACCCCAGCCTTGAGCAATTTTTGGATTTCGGCTTTTGCTGCTTCTTGGCGATCAACGGACATCCTGCGTAGCTTCTGTTTCCTTGGCTTGGCATCCGGCTTGACTGCCAGGTGATGCATGGTGAGATCTGACGAAACACCTCCCACCTCATCAGGGCCCCAGGCGAAGATATCAATGTTTTCCTTGAGTACCTTTACGATGTTCGCAGCCTCTTCTTCGCCCATGTCGCCCCCAGCGATACGAGCTTTGTGGGATCGGCGTCATCAATCTGTACCTTGATTATCTTGCCGTGAGGGGCGGGCTTTGGCGCATGCTTCACCCGGTCATGTGGTTCGGCCTCGACATTGTGCACTGTTCTATTGATTATGGCCAGATCGCCTTTTGAAGCGGCCGAAGGCTGAAGCCCCTTAACCACGATCACTCCTGCTGGGCCAGGCATCTTGAGCTTAAGATAATTGTGGTGGGAAATGGCTTCGAACTTGTTTAAGGTTGCACGGCCGAAGATGGCGTTGTAGTTGTACGGGATGTCGACAACGTCGAACAATACTTGCTCTTCGCGTCTATTTTCCCCTGTGCCGAAAACTACCAGTAACTAAGCTTGGCCTAGAACATGAACTGCCTCTCCGCCGAAACCACGTAGCGAGGCCGGGGCTGGGGTAAAGGCTAGGGTGGGTAACCCCATCTTGGCATATGCTTCGGCGAAGATGACATCGGCCGAACTCCCTCCGTCTACCAGGATTTGCCGGACTTCAAAGCCAGCTATCTCGGCTGAGATCACTAGAGGATCTTGATGCGGGAATACCACTCTTTCAGCATCTTCTGGCCCAAAGGAAATTAGCTGGTTCAGATACTGCGGGGCCCCTTCGCCCGCCGAAGTGATGTTGTGGACCGTTCGGATCTGCATCTTCTTTTGCCGTTTCGACGGCTGGCTCGGCGGGTCGGCCCTTGTGATCACTTGGATTACTCTCCGCTGCACATCTTGGCGTTGCTCGGCCGAGGGTGCCTGCTCTTGGACGGCTTCGCAAGGCGGTTCGACAGCCGCTCCCTGCTGCGGCCGTGAATCTTGCACGTTGCCACGTTGCTGAATGTTTTGGCATTGCTCCGTGGTGTGCGAAGAGCATCCGTGGAAGGCGCAGTAGAGGTCTTTTCGGACCTTCTTGCGGACAAGCTGCTGATGGTTGCTTGCTTGCTGGGCGTCGAACTCCTTGCGGAGGGCTTGAACTTCTTCGACAACCATCACAGCCTTGCCCGCTCGGTCGGTTCTAAACTTCCTCCAGGTCATGGGGGCTTGGCTTTGCCTTGGCGGTGGTCCTTGTATCGCCATTTGGGGCTGGCGAACAGCGAGAGGAGGTGGTTCGGCGACCTGAGGCTGTGCTTGGGCTTGGGCAGCGGCGGTGGAGGCCTTATCATACTCAGCTTGAATTGATTGCCGTCGCTTCGAGTCCTCTTCGCCCCTTGCGTACCCGTCAATGATGTGAAGCAGGTGCTCAAGCGTCTGCAGCTCTTTGTTGGCGATCTTCCTTGTGTGTTCACCCTCAAGTAGCCCAGTTGAAACGGCGTTTATAACAGACGCCTCAGTTATGTCCTGCATTTGGCACCGGGCTTGCGAGAAGCGACGCATGTACTCCCTTATCGATTCCCCCGGCCTCTGGAGAATTCCGAGTAGATGCTGCTGCGTCTTCGGTTCCTCATAAGTGCCTCGAAAGTTAAGGACAAAGACATCGTGCAATTGCTCCCATGAGTAAATGCTATTAGCTGGTAAATTAAAGTACCAAGAATGGGCGATGCCGTCTAGAGCGAGATGTATTACCTTTTCCTTGGTATTTTCGTCACCATGAGCCGCTTCGATCGCAGACTTGTAAATGGAGAGGAATTCCTTTGGGTCAGTTTCGCCTGAGTAGCGTGGGACGGGTGGGAACTTGAACTGGGGTGGGATTGGACGGGTCATGATTCCCCCACTCAGTGGTAGCCCCTTTTCGCCCCATGCCCTATTCACGGTGCCTTGCTGTGGGTACGGCGTGGAGAAGGGCGAAGTCACGGCTTGCGCGTGAGGTTGAGCCATGGCATTCGGCTGCCCGGCTCCGACTGGTGGTGCTTGGTGAGCCGCCATGGATAGGTCGAACGTAGGCTGGGGCCACACCATGGCGGCCTGGTTTGGTGCTTGTGGTTGAGTGGTTGGTGCCGGAGCAACATTGATGAAGTCGAACTGTGGTCCTTGACTCCAAGGCGAAGCCCCTAGACCCGACTGGTTCGACGGCAACCAACTAGGCGCACCTTGACTTGAATTCCCCTCCGGCTGGGTCGAAGGCGCTGTACTTGAAATATTGTGGGGTTGGCTGAATTGTTGGAGGAAAGCTTGAAGCTGCGCTTGCAGAGCCGAAGCCCTTTCTGCCATTGCTTGTGATACTTGGCCCGGCAGCTGAGAGTGTGCTTGGACAGCGATCGGCTAAGCTTGCAGCGGACGAGGGGCCAGATGGACCACCGCGGTCGAAGGCTGCCCGGCGAAGTATACTGGCACTTGCATGGCTTGTGCTGGAAGGGGCTGGATCGGCGCTTGCGGATAGATTTGGGGTGGAATGTAGCCTGCCGAATACTGGAGGATTGGGGGTGAAGCGACCTTGGCCTGCCGCGCTGCCTCATACGCCTGTTGCTGCTCTTGCATCTGGCGAAGCATGTCTTGGAGTTGAGTCATGTTCTGGCGCATGGCCTCCATATCGGCTTCGGCTTGTGCTTCGGGGTTGGGGTTGACTTGCGCAGCGGCGAGCGCGGTCGAAGTCGTTGTCGACTGTGACGAAGCGGCTTTGGGCACCAGCAGATGGCTTGTCGAAAGGATCTCCGCCCTGGTCTGGAGCACCCTTGCTGCTGCAGCCGCGTCGACCGTGTTCGGTACTTGCCCTGAGGCGGCAGGAGCCGAAGACGGTAGTGATGGTGCAGGTGCGGAGGCAGATGGCTCTCCTCCATCTTTGGCAACGGGCGCAGAAGGCTCCGCTCCCTCTTCGGCGGCCATCTCCCACCCGGCTTCGCTTTCCTTTCGCCTTGTAACCTTCTCCTTCACGACCCTCTTCGGTGGCATTCGCTCTCAGTGGTTTCACTCAGAGGTCCCCACGGTCTGGGCCAGCTGTTGTCGAAGCGACAACTACATATGTCGAAAGACGTGGTCACTCAACAGTAGTTGGAAAAGAAGCAAAGTGTATTAAATTGTGAATTTTTCTTGGGCTCCTCCTATTACATGGCCAGGGGTCTATTTATAACCCTGTTACAGGTCCCCCTTATGAAAGAGACATTTACACGGGTACACAGTGTTATTTGCATACATGGGCCTCTAATGGGCCTGGTTGGCGAATGCCGACCCAAAGGCCGGCCAGAGTGGCCGGGATGGCGAAGACACCCTCCTTCGGCAGGCACCTTAGTCCAGAATGTACAGTCTTCGCCATGGGGCTCCATCTTTTGCCGTCCTCGCTCCATTGTCTTCGCCATGTGGCTTTGGCGTCTTCGCCATGGGGCTTCGCCCTGTTGAACTTAACACTTTGAGCCTGAATTCTGACTGGTCGCATGGTTTCGGCAGGTCTGGTCGAAGGGTCTCATGACATACTGCCAACAAATTGGATCGCAGGAAAAACACAGAGATTAGAGGAGAGATGAAGACTCATAGGAAAGTTTCCATGAGGTAGAACCTCATGCTAGATTTCCTCCAAAACTTGTATAGCATTAGGCATTCCATAGGAATTTCATAGCATCCTATAGAATTCATTCCTTTGATTCAAAGGGCTATATAGGAAAAATTCCTGTAGGAATAAAATCCTTTAGAATTTTTATGAATTTCCTTTGAATTAAAGGGGGCCTTAAGCTAAACTGAACAACCTTCTGTATTCAGAACAAATGTGGAATTAATTTGGGGCAAAATATTTATTCCAACCAGGAGTTTTGTAGAACGCTCGCCTGCAAATAAGCAGAGGAAGGATGGACCGAAAACTCACTCTCTCCTGATTAATAAGTAAATCATCATGTTAAATAAAATTTTTGTTCCATCTTTGTGCGGAAGAAATGAGCCCAAATTACTTACACACAAGCAGGGAGTTCTTTTAGAAGAAAGCACCTTTATGCGAAAATGACTCAGAATGCCTGCCCCCTGAAGTGACAAACTGACAATGCCATTAATATTCCATTGATTTGATGACACGATTTATAGCTAAATTGTGATGGCTACGGCTACTTTTACATGTAACCACTACTGGGAAGGGCTCTTTAATCCGGTTTGCAACCGGACGCCCAATTCGAGACTAAATATGTTAATATTTAGTATCGATTAAAATAACCGGAAGTAAAGATGTATCTTTAGTTAGCACCAACCGGGGCAAAAGATGGTAACATCATCCTTAGTCCGGTCGGTTAGGCTTTTTTTTTCTTTTTTTTCATGTATTTATTGTCACCCTCAAATCCCCACAAATCATCCCCAAATCATGCACAACAAATCATCCACGATTCACAGGCCCATCCATAAAATGGCCCACAATACACGAGTCATTCACAAAATCTACAAATCTAAAATAATCTACAACAAAATTTACAAATCATTCCAAAAAAAATCACAAAACACGCCACCGCCAACCGCTCGGCCATGCGCCCCCTCCGCTGCCCGGCCTCCCCTCCCGCTGGATCTGGCGGAGGGGAGGCCGCCGCCCGCCTATGCCTCGTCCGCTGGGCCGCTGCCCGCTATCGCTGTCGGAGGAGGAGGGGAGAGGGGAAGGGGAGGAAGGGGAAGAGAGGGGGAGGGGGAGGAGGTAGAGGAGAGAAAATGAAAGGGGGAGAAGAAGATGAGGGGATAAGGACGACGCAGCGCGCGCGGCTCGGGTAGGGATTTTCGTAAATTTTTTTAATTTTGGTCCCGGTTGGTATAAACAACCGGCACTAAAAATAATCTGACATGTTTTTGAACCGGGACTAAAAATAATATTTAGCCCCGGTTGGTGTGTTACCAATCAGGACTAAAGATAAAAAAAAAGTATCCGTGGGTTTTCAAACCGGGACTAAAGATATTTTTAGTCCCGGTTCTGATCATTTCTCCAGTAGTGAACACACTCTGTAGTACTCTATCTATCTTAAAATTAATATAACCGTATATTTTAAATTTGAACTATAGCTGCACTTATTTTGAGACGGATGAGGCAGCGATTTATAACTCATTCTTTGGACTTGTGGTGACCAAGTTTAAGAACTATGTGCTATTATTGTTTAAAATATAGCAATACGAAACAGACGAAGGGAGAAACCAACATATACTTCTTGTGAAGGGGTAACTAGAAATGATTATGTAAGATGAAGCCGGCATCATGAGAAGAAAGCCGAGCAAATAGCGGAGCAAGGGCATCGTGCACGGCATCGATGCAGAAGACGCAGTAGCAACGGTGATGGTGCTACGAAAATAGATGCACAAAGGAAATATGGATTTTTACGTGGAAAACTCTGTAACGGGAAAAAACCATGAGCACCAATCAACAATGATCATAATTTAAGAGTTGATTACGAACATAGGAAAATAACAATATTAACGTCACCACCTTCTCGAACATTTTATAAGAGTATATAGAGAAGATAAAAGAAAAGACTCATGATATAGAAAGACATATAGAGTTCTATTAAAAAACTATTTCAAATATATTATAAGTCATGTTGAGCAGACGGAAAAGACCATCGTGGCATTGATATGTGGAAGCCGTGGCTCAGGAGATTGGAACGCAACGCGTACATGCTGCGGTTGGGAGAGTGGCGAGCGGGGTGCGACTCAGACGCCATGAAGATGGTGTGAGGCGCGGGCAGGGTTTTATGAGTGGAAGCGAACATCTGATACTCCCTCCCTTCGTCCCATAATATAAAGGATTTTGGATGGATATAACCATATATTTAAATTCATTATACTAAAAAGTGTCATATTCATCCAAAAGAAAAAGTACGAATTACCGTCCCTAAACTATTGCGTCAGTCTAATTTACCCCCTTAAACTCGAAAACCAGATATTTTACACTCTAAACTATGTAAACCGGATATATTATCCCCTTAACTTAATTCGAAGCTGTTTTATTTTTATTAGAAAAGTACGTGGGCCCCACGTGTTAGCTTGTCCTCTCTTCTCTCTCTTTTCGCCAACGACGAGCGCCGAGCGGCGGACCTCCATCTCTCTCTGTCATCGAGAGGCAACGGCGGAGAGGGAGCCGAGAACGGCGTTGGGCGGAGCTCGGGCGGTGGAGCAGGAGCCCGTAGCTGCCGGTGCTTAGGGCGGCGAAGCTCGGGACGCATGTAATTGTTGGCGCACGGCTCGTTGAGGCAACGGAGGGGGCGCCCGCAGCCGCCGGAGCTCGAGTGGATGGAGGGGGCTGCGAGGTGAGCTGAAGATGGCGGCGAGCGAATCTCGGGGGGGCACTCACAGTCGCCGGCGCTTGGGACGGTGGATGGAGCGGCGGAGCTCGGGACGCCCGCAGCCGCTGCTGCGGCCGCCACCTCTCTCTTGGTGCAGCGCCGCGCTCCGCCGGCGCTTGAGGTGGTGGAGGGGGCAGCAGAGCTCGGGACGGCGAAGGGGCCACTCATAGTCACCGGCGCTTGGGGTGGTGGAGGGGGCGGCGGAGCTCGGGACGCCCGCAACGGCTGCTGCGGCCGCCGCCGCTCTCTCGGTGCAGCGCCGCGCTCCGCCGGCGCTTGAGGCAGTGCAGGGGCGGCAGAGCTTAGGACGGCGAAGGGGCACTCACAGTCACTGGCGCTTGGGGCGGTGGAGGGAGCGGCGGAGCTCAGGATGCCCGCAACCGCTACTGCGGCCGCCGCCTTCCTCTTGGCACAGTGTCGCGCTCCACCAACGCTTGGGGCGGTGGAGGGGGCGGCAGAGCTCAGGACGCCTGCGACTGCCGCCTTCCTCCCGCCGCAGCGCTGCGCCCCGCCGCAGCCTCCCGGCTGCCCGCAGTGCTCGCCTCACCCACCCAACCGCACCCACCGTTGCCAGCCGTGCGGACTTGCACCTGCCACACAGAGAGAGAATAGGAAGAGGTGAAGAGGATGTATGACATGTGGGTCTTACCAATTTTTTAAAAGAAAAATGCTGACTGGATTGTCACGTAGGACAAAACCTAGATTGGATCCAGGGGTAATTCTTCTGGTATTAAAAGTTTATGGTGAGCAATGCCTAGTTTCATGTTCAGGGGGTAATTTGGTCAACCACAATAATTCTTCGTATTTTTTTCTATCCAAAATCTTTTATATTATGGGACGGAGAGAGAACTGTATAAGAGTACTGCATTTTGGCTTATTTCCTTGAGTCTAAACTTGGAAAGGAGAAAAGAAAAAGGAATGAGTGGCAAAGGTGTGGCGTGCAAGGGGTACAGCGCCATCGATTTTCCTGCACCACACGCCCCCAAACCGCCTGCCTCTACCTGTCTGTCTGCCGCCAGAGGTCAGGTGCGTGCATGCACTGATCCTGCTCTGCTGCTGCTGCCTTCTTGCTTTGGTGCGGTGCGATTCGCTCCTTCTTCCTTTTTCTTCTTCTCCCTCTTGCTTTCTCGTTGAGTTAATGAGCTTGCGTAGAATCCTCGCTTTGCTGAATCGAAATGAGTTGCTTCCCTTTTTCATTATTACTACTGCTAACTCTACTCGAGTTTAAGGCTGAGTTGGATACAGCATAACCACCGGGTTTTTCCACGGCACATGAAAGAGGAGGTATTATCGAATTATTAATTAATTATTATAATTTTCAAATTTTGATTTATTTGAATTTTAAAATATATGTATAAATTTTTTTTGAAAAAAATACACCGTTCAACAATTCAAAATGTGTATTTACGTAAAGTAGGCTAGTAACCAAACGTAAAAGTTGATTCAAACTCAACCCTAGCTGACAAGGTTCCTGTAATAATAGGTTGTATACGATGGTTAGTACAATATAGAAGGGACCAACAAGATAACATGGCTCTGTCCCAAAATAAGTTTATCTTTAACCCAACCCACACGTACCAATAAAAAACTTAATACAAAACTTAAAAGATTAAAATATCTCTAATTTATCAAATCCCAATACAATTATTCTCACTTTATCTACTTCCAAAATAATTATTCTCTATTTTTAAATGGAAGTAACAAAAGACGGAGGGAATACAAAATACTAGGTCTGTTCCAAATCCACTATCCATGTCTTTTGGGAGACGTGAAAACGGTTCATCCTCCGATTGCCTGGTTCTTTCTTTACATCAGAAAAAGGCATATCGATTCTTCGTTTTTAATAAACGGAGATCCTTTTTATGAGATTTCAACTATGCCTTTCTACAGAATTAGACAGCCTGAATAGATGGGCAGCATCGATAAAAGCTAGCTAGCATGAAAGATAACTATTGAATAACACGACTTGTAAAGTATACCACACAGCAATAGGCCATCTCCGAGGCCGGTAATTTCCTACTGGAATTGGACCAATTGTTGTGTAAAAATACTTGGTACTTTGTACATGAATAGATGCTTTGTTAACAGGACTAGGATCCCATTTTAAATGCAAGATTTTTACAGAAATTTGCGTAAGAGTTTCACAAAAGAACGCTCGTTCCTTACATAAATCAGGAAAATTTCCACGTCCGATACAGACCTCAAGTGATGCATGTGGCACGATGATCTGATGAAGATCAAACTGCAAGGGCATGACGAGCCAACATGAATTAAGGTTGAGTAGGATTTACCTTACTACGGAGATCAGGGGTTAGAGCAACTCCAAGAGAGTGACTATTTAGCTCTTCATGTTAAAATTTGACAAAACAAAAGCCAAAAAAAGAAAAAAAACACCCAAGAACTTGCTGTCCAGATGGCCAAGCCAATCCCCACGCAGCCACGCTTAGGGGCGAAAATGGTAATGAAAATTCTTGATCGACCGATGCTACATTTCCGATTTTTACCTACCGAGCAACATGTAAATGATTACTGATGAAAACAGAAATGAAAATGGTAAAAAAAGCACATGGAAATGGAAATGATTTTACTGCATACCGACTGTTTCCGACTTTTCTCACGTTCTTACGGTAATTACCTTTTTTATATTATGATAATTATCGTATTTCTAAATACACTAATATTTATGGCATATTTCTTTATTTGATTCATAGTTTAGAGCCCATCAACTTCTCAACCAAATCCCTAACTAAAGTTCAAGGTTAAAAGAAGACAACTTATAACTTATACATAGTGTAACCTTGAATTTGTTATATTATAGTTATGTAAAGTTAATTGTGTGATTTTACAATTCAATGTTTCCGATATTTATTATCGGCTTTCGATCAATACCAACATGTTTCTGTCTGTATAGCCTATTTCTGGTTTTCCGATATTTCCGAATGTAGCCCGCCTCCTCCACTTATCAAACGTGGGTCCCACATCCTCTGTCTGTCTTCCTCCCATCTCTCTTGCTTATAACTATTATACATGGGGCCTAAAGAGAGAGAAAACGGAGGAAGACACTCACATGTACTTTCTCCATTCCAAAATAAATTAACCATAGATATGGCGTATCCTAGTACGATAAATTTAGATGCCCTTATGTCTATATTCGTTGTACTAGAATGTGTGACATCTCGTATAAGATTGGTTTATTTTTGGACGGAGGGAGTAGAGCCTATATAATTTGGAGAGTGGGATATGAAGGGATTGTTGGAGTAATAAAAAAATAGAAAGGAATATTTTAGGGAGCAAATGGAGAGTAAGATTTGAAAAGACTCTTTGGGCCGAGTTCTTATCTCTACTTTCCCAACTCACCTCCCTCATTTTCTGTACACACACTTTTCAAACTGCTAAACAATATATTTTTTTTAAAAAAAACTTTCTATATGAAAGTTACTTTAAAAATCATATTAATCTTTTTCAAATTTATTTTAGCTAATACTTAATTAATTATATACTAAATGTTGTTTCGTTTTACGTGCTGGGAGCGAACACACCTTTGGAGATGCTCTTGTCACGCTCCGACGACAAGCTCAAAAGGCACGGTAATGGCGTAGCAACCGCCTACCGCAATGGTTAGTGGAAAATCAGACAAAATTTACTAAAAAAATATTTTTTGTTTAGATTTCTTTTGAATTTTGTGAGGTTAATGGGCCCTTAACGGTACTGCACCCCGACGACAAGCCGCACAGTAACCTATAGTATGGAATCCCTGGTCTTTGAGCCTTGCCTGCCCTGTCGTATTCTGCTCCCTTCCATTTCACTAGTGGAGAAACCATCTTTCATCGGTCGGTCGAATTCCACGATAGTCCCGGTTGCAACAAAAATCGGGACTAAAGATTAGTCCCGATTAAAAAGGGTAACGGGCATATTTGATCTTTAGTCCCGGCGTCCCGGTTCAAATGCTGTCAGGGCCCCCTCGGGAGCCAACCGGGACTAAAGATCGTAAGATCGTAACTTTAGTCCCGGTTGGTGTTACCAACCGGGACTAAAGATCCCGGTGATCTTTAGCACCGGTTGGTAACACCAACCGGGACTAAAGTCCCACCCCTTTATATATGTCTTCTTCCTCCTCCAGCCCGAGCAAGCTTCAAAATTTCTTCAAAAAAGAGGGGAGGTCATGCCAAAATTTATAGTGAATTTACTTTGGTGATTATATACAAATCGGAGGTGCCTAAAAGGTTAGCAACTTCATCCTCCAATGTTTTTTTTGTCATATTACATTTGGAGCTATGTTTTGCACACTTTTTTGTCTCCAAAATTTTGTTGTAAGTTGATGAGAGAGAAAATTTGTGTGGGAAAAGAAAGAATGTATAGAAATTTTGTTTATTTGCTAAATAAGGTTTTATAAAATAGTTGAGTAGGAAAATATAGTGAAAGTTAATCTTAAATAAAAGAAAACAAACTAAATTGAAAATTAAAAGAATTTAAAACTTAAAAAATAATAAATAAGAATTATTTGGTGGAATATTTTATAATTTTTGTATGAATAATGATATGTCATTATTGTATGACTGTTGAAAGAGTTTGTGATTATTTTATCATTATTGTATGACTGTCATTATTGTACGAATGATTATTTGTGTACGATTTTTTTTTCATTTTATGTAGATGGATCGGCAATGGATGTACGCTGGCCGGCGGTCCAAAGAGTTTATTGACGGCATGCATTATTTTTTGAGAGTGGCCGAAGCTAACAAGCAGAAAGGTTTTATTTGTTGTCCATGCAATAAGTGTAAGAATCAGAAGGAGTATTCTGTATCCAGGACTATTCATTTCCACTTATTTGAGTCGGGGTTCATGCCAAGCTATAATTATTGGACATCCCACGGAGAGCAAGGGGTTGAAATGGAAGAAGATGAAGTGGAAGACGACAATATTCCAGACTTTGCTCAGTATGCTGGATTTGAAGGAAATCAAACGGGCGAGGAGGACATAGATGCTGATTATAACGACGTTGCGGATGATCTTGGTCAGATGTTGCAGGATGCCAAGGAGGACTGCGAAAGTGAAAAGGGGGCCCATAAATTGGACAAGATGTTAGAGGACCACAGAACGTCGTTGTACCCAGGTTGCGAGCAGGGGCACAAAAAGTTGGATACCACTCTGGAGTTCTTGCAATGGAAGGCAAAAAATGGTGTTAGTGACAAGGCATTTGGCGATTTATTGAAACTCGTCAAGAACATTCTTCCGGAGGGAAACAAATTGCCCGAGACAACGTACGAGGCTAAAAAGATAGTCTGCCCTCTAGGACTGGAAGTTCAGAAGATTCACGCATGTCCGAATGATTGTATCCTATATCACGGTGAGGAGTACGAGAACCCAGAAGCATGCCCTGTTTGTAAAGCACTACGATACAAGATTAGACGAGATGATCCAGGTGATGTTGACGGGCAGCTAACGAAGAAGAGAATTCCTGCTAAGGTGATGTGGTATTTCCCTATAATACCACGGCTAAGGCGTTTGTTCAGGAACAAGGGGAATGCTAGAATGATGCGTTGGCACGCTGAAGAACGTCAACAGGACGGGATGCTGAGACACCCCGCAGATGGTTCGCAGTGGCGAAACATCGACAGAAAATTTAAAGACTTTGGAAAGGACGCACGAAACATACGGTTTGGTTTAAGTACGGATGGCATGAATCCTTTTGGAGAGATGAGCAGCGGCCATAGCACTTGGCCCGTTACGATGTGTATCTACAACCTTCCTCCTTGGCTATGCATGAAGAGGAAGTATATAATGATGCCGATTATTATTCAAGGCCCCAAGCAACCTGGTAACGACATCGATGTGTTCCTAAGACCACTGGTCGAAGATCTTAAACTGTTGTGGAAGAAGGAAGGTGTCCCCGTGTGGGACGAGGACAAACAGGAGGAGTTTAACCTATGAGCACTGCTGTTCGTAACCATCAACGATTGGCCTGCACTTAGCAACCTATCTGGACAGTCCAACAAGGGGTACAAGGCTTGCACTCACTGTATGGATGAAACAGAAAGTACGTATCTTAAGCACTGTAGGAAGGTTGTGTACATGGATCATCGTCGATTCCTTGCAGCAAACCACCCGGTACGGAAGAAAGGCAAGCACTTTGAACATACAGTGGACCACCGTACGAAGCCTAAACATCGCAGCGGGAAAACAGTGTTTGCTATGGTTAAAGATCTTAAAGTAGTGTTTGGAAAGGGGCCTGGCAGCCAGCCTATAGAGAGCGAAGATGGTCACGCGGCGATGTGGAAAAAAAAACTCCATATTTTGGGAGTTACCCTATTGGGAATTCTTGGACGTCCGCCACGCAATCGACGTGATGCACCTCACTAAGAACCTTTGCGTAAACCTTCTTGGCTTTCTAGGTGTATATGGAAAGTCGAAAGATACACTGGAAGCACGTAATGATCTGAAGCATATGGAACAACGCGGCGACCTTCACCCGGAACCACAGGAGAAAGGCAGCCATTACTTGAGTCCAGCCAGCTACACTCTTAGCAAGGCAGAGAAGGAAAGTATGTTTCAATGCTTGGAGAGCATCAAGGTACCGTCTGGATACTCCACGAATATAAAGCGAATAATAAGCACGAAGGAGAAGAAGTTCACAAACCTAAAGTCTCATGACTGTCACGTGTTGATGACACAGCTGCTACCAGTTATAATAAGGGGTATCCTCCCAGATAATGTCCGGGCAACAATAACAAAGCTATGTTCTTTCATGAACGCAATTTCGCAGACGGTCATCGATCTGGATAGGTTAGAAGTCCTTCAGAATGATGTGGTGCAATGTCTTGCCAGCTTTGAGTTGATATTTCCACCTTCATTTTTCAATATAATGACGCATCTGCTTTGTCACCTAGTGAAAGAGATCGGTATTCTCGGGCCTGTGTTCCTACGCAACATGTTTCCTTTCGAGAGGTACATGGGCGTTCTGAAGAAGTATGTTCGTAACCGTGCTCGTCCAAAGGCAAGCATCGCCAAGGGGTATGGAACAGAGGAGGTCATTGAATTCTGCGTAGAATTTATTGAAGACCTTCGCCCAATCGGGGTACCTGAATCACGCCATGAAGGGAGACTACGGGGAAAGGGGACTCTCGGAAGGAAAGCAATAATGATGGTAGACAACAATTTATTCCGTAAAGCCCATTTCACGGTTTTACAACAATCTTCATTGGTGGCTCCTTACATCGAGGAGCACTTGGCTCTAGTTCGCGCTAGAAACATCGGTAAGTCCGATGCATGGATTACACGGCATCACATTGATACTTTCCCCGCATGGTCAGGCGGCTATAGCGTCGCGATGCCGAAGTGGGAGGAGATGGAGGCAAGCTTGCTTGAGAGGGGTATCGAACCGGCCACCGCTAAATGGCCTGATCGATCAAAGTTCTGGTACTATGCTCACGGTGGAACGCTCAACCCAGTTGATGGCTCCTTGGTCTTCAGCGATCAGATACGCGAGGCTGCGAATCGACTAACGGACGCAGTGGAAGCCTCTTCTCAGGGCACGTTCCGACCCGACAGAGAGAAGGACGAGCTGTCACTCGCCCTACAGACTCCCGAGCATCCAGGACGAACACGAGGGAAAGGCGTGATTCCCTGGAAGATGGGATTCAAAGAGGACATCCACACGTACAGGAGTCGGATGAGGAGCAAGAGAGATACCGAGGCGAAGATTGCAGATCTTGAGTACAGGGTATCGAGCTACGAGCTCAGCATGCAAGAGGAGGTGGCCCGGAAGGTGGATGAACGCATGGCAGCACATCGGTCACACGATCCCCAGCCGTACATATCTCCTCCAATGGTCAGCCCATCAGGCAATCGTAGCAGCTGCGCCTCAACGGGGCAGGTAGTATCACATAGCATGGACGCCATGCAAACCCAGGACGAAACCACCTGCCCCGTTGATGAGATCACGCATCGGACACCATGTGAGCTGCATATTCCCTTCAAGAACTTATCAATCAAGGTATGCTCGATGTAATATATGATTTTTGACTCGTACGTTCCGCAAGCTGCTGCTTAGGTTGATTACTAATAGATAACCTCTCATCACGTGAAGGTGGTGTCGGGAATGGCCATCCCAACGGACATTTCAGGGACTTACCACTACAGGCCGATTTCAGCAGGATACTCGAGGGTCGAAGTTGAGCTGGTGGAAGCCGTGTACGAGGACCTCAAGTTGGACTACCCAGGAGGAGACGATGAGACGCATCTACGAGACACAAGCCACGCCATTATACTATGGTGCAAGCGGTACATCATCCTCCCTGGGCGACAAGCGGTGTCTCGTGCACCATCTCCTCCGGCTCCGCCGTCTCCTCCTGCACCATCTCCTCCGGCTCCTCCGCCACGTCCTCCTGCACCATCTCCTCCGGCTCCTCCGCCTCCTCCGCCTCCTCCTGCACCATCTCCTCCGGCTCCTCCGCCACCTCCTCCTGCACCATCTCCTCCGGCTCCTCCGCCTCCTCCTCCACCGTGTCCGCCTGCACCTCCCAAGACAAGGTCTCGCCAAGCTCCACCTCCTGCCAGCACAAGGGCAACGAAGAAGGCCAAAGTTGACACCACCAAAAACAAGGAGCCGCCGTACGGTTGTAGTCAAGAGGAGCTTGACGCTTATGTGGCAGGAGAAGTGAAGAGGCAACTCAAGCCTCGGAGTCCTGAAAAGAAGATACCTATTGATCCGAGCGTGAAGAATTTCTTCAAGAAAATGTCCACCGCAAACAAGGAGGCCTTAAAGCTATCGGACTATGACCGAACACTTAGGAAAGCCTATTACAGGAAGTCCAAACCAGTTCCTCAGCTTGGAGAACAATCACACCAAGTGGTCGAGCCGTTGGTGACCGGCGATGATTTTGGCATAACGGATTTCATTTCGGACACCGGTCTAACCATGGCTCAGTTGGTTGGAGGCACACCAATCCCGAAGGCGGAAGTGGCATACAAGTTTGAACTCGGTAAACCGCTTGTCAGGCCTGAGCAGCTGCAGTCCCTACTGACACAAATGTACAAATTCCATGAACGGTACATAGAAATGAGCGCCAATGGTAGAGAGATGTTCGGAGCGAGGATCAGAAACCCCGACTTCTTGCAAGGAGAAGATGTTTTATGGATCCATTTCAAGGATGTCTTCGATCTGTACCATCGGGACGCCCTCGACGTCTCTCTTCTGAGCGCATGGATTTTGTAAGTATCTTTGAGTTCGATTTGTTTCGTTCAATAATTAGCTCCTGGCATATATGTAAGCAACAATAATTTCCTTTCATTGTTGTAGAATGGAGATTCAAAGGGCCCGACGGCGGGGGGTTTACGATACTGGGTTCATCGACCCTCGGAAAATCAACACCGAAATGCTCGACAAGTACGAGAAAGACACTGAGGACAATCTCGTCCATCTCCTAACGCAGCAGCATTTCAAGACGTTCATACTATTGCCGTACAACACAGAGTGAGTTTTTATTGTCGTTCGAACAAATTTCATTCCCATACATATAACATATACATTCTGATATTTATCTCATCTCACGCATATTCCAGATTCCACTGGGTCCTGTTCTTTTTCGACTTGGACGCATGCAGAGTCACTGTGTACGACTCAATGAATAAAGAGGAGAAGGTTTTTGACAAGGTCTTCCAACTGATAGATAGGTAATATAATGCCATCTATTCCAAAGTCGCGGGACTCTGTTGCTATTATGTTGATCTCGGGTAATATTTAATTAATCATAGCTTGCAACTGCACATGTAGGGCTTGGGATCGGTTCCGTCAATTGGTCCGCGGGACTTGGAAAGAAAAACTTGGATGGAGGTTTCATTTTCCAGTGAGTATATGCATGATCCAAAATTATATTGAATTGAATCTCTAGTTACAGTTAATATAAAGAGTATATTAAATCTCTCATCGTTTCTCATGTAGATCTCAATTTTAGAAAAACTTAGAGACTTGAACCAACTAAATCCGAGCTAAGATGAATTAGTTATGAATTTTTAAAGATTAAATCGGATTAAATCATTTATATAAATTTTAATTGAATTATGATGCAATAATGAATTATTTTTGAAAAGAAAAAGAGGATTATTGCGTCAGCGGGCTCGGGTTCATGGTGGACCAGGTGCACGGCGGCGGTCTACGGATCGGGCGGCCGAGATTGATCTTATCCAAAACGGACGGCCGAGATCTAACGGTCCACGACCGGCTCACGGGAAACGGCGACGATGACGTCAGCGGTGACGTTACCACCGGCGACGGCTCGGGCGGCGCACGCTCGCCAGCGAACGACGGTGCGGCGGCGCAAACGGAGGGCACCTACGGGTTGCGGGCGACGCGGAGAACTCACCGATGACCAAAACAGCGGCGGACGACGACCGGACGGCGACGGCGACGAGGAAGAGGCGGCGGCGACCTTCGGCTTGACGACGATGGCGGTCTTCCGGCGATCCTCGGCGGAAACGGAGGACGGGACAAGGACGGCGACGACTTGGCGACCACGGCGACGACCTTCCCGAGCGACGACGACGACCGGAGCGACGGCGGCGCACGACTGGACGAACGGCGGCAACGGCGGCGCACGGCTACACGACGCTAGGGCGCTACAAACGGCGAGAGGCGAAGGCGAGGGCGGCGGCGGGTAGCGGGGAGCTCGGGGGTCCTTATATAGGGGCTAAGAGGCGGCGGCGAAGGCCCACGGTGACCGGCGGCGACGAAGGAAAGTTAGGGTTCGGGAGAGACAACCGAATCCGATCCGAGCTCGAATCCGCGATTACCAAACGAAGAAAGCCGATGATTCCAAAACGAAAAAGGTAGAGGAGATCCCGGAGATCATTTCCCCCCTATCAATTTCACCGGATCGGGAAAGGAGCGACGAAATTGGAAGGACGGCGGCGGCGCGGCTCGGCTAGGGTTTCGGGCGGCAGCGGCGCGACGAAGACGACGAATCCGACAGGTGGGCCCCACCTGTCAGCGAGCGGACGCGCGCGCGCGGCGGCTCGGCTGCGGGCCGACTTGGGCCGGGGAGGAGAAAGAGGGGGTTTTGGGCCGACTTTCGGCCCAAAGCCAAAAGAGAGATTTTTAAAACTTTTTTCAATTTAAATTATTCATGAAATGCAATTTCATTTATTAAAAATACTTCCTTGGCTCAAATAAATCCCAGAAAAATCTAGGAATTATAGAATTAAGCAAAGTATTTAATAAAATTTTATCTGGCCCAATTTTATATTGGAATTTATTATTTAAAATTAGATCTTTTCTTCTAGACTTTTTAAAATCATTTTCTGATAATTCCAATTAAACAATAATTTATAAATTTAAGATTTTTAGGGTGTGACAGAGTTCCTCTAGCATCTCAAATCAATATTAAGCAAGATACTGAGTCCCTATAATTCTTTTGTCTGATCCAAATAACCCTTAATTGTTTCGCAAAATGATTTTGCTTGTGTGGCATACTGACTCGACGGTTTTGGCACGTTTGCGTGCTGACTAGACCACTAAAAAAATTAAAAGAAACAAAGCAGGAGCTGAAATGGCTGCAACACTGATGACTTTTGAGCAAAGATGAAAGTGTGTCTTTATCACTAATCCAAGACAGCTTTCCCCTGATTCAATCTGAAATTATTTGACATAACAATGCTAAATTCTGCTATTTTTCCCTTGATAATGGTGACTAAACATCCTGAAGGAAAAAAATGTGTATGAAAGTAGTGCAAACCTGCAATTCTAGAACAAAATTTCTTTGATAGCAATATTGACTATGAATTTGTGATTTGCTCATAATGTCTATGTTGTTAGGAGTTTGATAAGGACTTTGCAGAGCAAGTGGGCGATTGATTTTCACATATATGGACACAAAAAAGGTGGCTAGGGGAGAAGAACCCTTGAACAGCAACACCTCTCCCTTTTCAAAAGTGCTGGGAAGAATATCACCACCACACTCTAACAAGGGACCCAATACTTGTGACCAAAATGCAAACTAAAGGGATTGATTAATTTGATTTTACTTTATTAGGAAATATGAATTACTTTACTGCATGTGCATATACAAGTGCAGAGGACTAGACTATTTGTTATTTAAAATCTAATATTGACTAGCTATTTTAGCACAAAAATATTATCCAGGAAAAAATGCAGCATTATCATAAAATAGTTTTAGAAAATAAACAACCGTTGTAGATTTATGGAGTGTGTATATCTAATTGAAGAGCAGTCGAGCCAATCCTACCAACCAGTCCTCTTTGTCAAAGTTTGTCTTGGAGAGAGCTTTGATTCTTAATCATCTACTGCCAAAATGGATCATTACAACAAGCATAGTATATTATAATACTTTCTAGAAGAGAAGATACTAAAAGTAGTTTACATACATTGTCACTGTACTTAACTATGAACCAAATACCAGGTCAATCCTAACATACCAAATATCAGAAAATGTATAGATATTCCTAAGCCGTCTGTTTTGTCTAATCGATATCCACCAAAGACTAGCCTTTGGAAAGAGCATAATTATTCTAAACAAGACTTAAGGCAGTCGACACGTTTTTTTTTTTTTGCTAATGATGTTTTAGAATATGTGCCGTCCATGCATACCCATCCAATTATTCGGGTTTGTCATGTTCAAAATGATATTACCAGATTTCTCGGTAAAAGAAAAGAGCTCACATCATGACACCTCCAATAACTTTTAGTAACACACTTTTTAAAAAATTTAACAGTAAAAGACGAAGAAGCTAGTAAAAAGACGAATTAAAAAAAAAAGCTAGTAAAAAGAACCTTTACCATACACCTCAAATGAACACCACATCACTTTACTATACATCTAACGTCTTTTTAGCAGCTTCAGATCGTAATATTTTCTTTAAGCTATGCATTTCAAGCTGTACAAATCTATAGGTCCAATATTATTCATAACATTTGGATAAATTATTTTATTCATAGAGAAAATATAAAATTTTATACTATTATAATTTAACCAACACACACTCTAGATCAACGTTCATCTGGGGATCTGGAGTTGAGCCGAACAACACAAAACCTCAAAAGAAAATCCACATTAGCAAAGAGGGAAAAAAAGAGAGGAAACGCTAATGGCAATTACGGTAAATAAATCAAACCCCAACCAAGAACCCTAAGCAATCAATTAATTTCTAGGCTTAATGCTCGCATTTACGCATAATTATTCTTTAAGTAGTAGGAGATATATCTGTCGACAGTAAGACGCCCTTATGATTTCATCAATCTCAAGATGTGCAACCCAGTTTTCCAAAAGTGTTTACTCCCTTCGTTCTACATGCAATTAAGGCACAACCACTTTTTTAAAAATTTCCATAATGCATGCATACATACAATTAATTATGACATCTTCTGTATTAAATTATTAATTTTTTTAAATCCTTCACTTTCACATTCTCTAATTTTATTAAAATTAGATGCATGCATTATATTTATTAAAATGATCCAAACTACAAGATAAAAATAATTACTTTTTAGTCTTTGGATTAAGGATGGTTATGTATTATATTTTAGAATGGAAGGAGTATAGGAGTAAAGTGTACGTTTATAGGGATATATGCGCGTGTTATGATCACTTCCGTTTATACCGTGTTTCTAAAATAAAAATGCATAGTTCCAATTGCAGGAGTAGGGACTATTGGGGGGCCCTACTCGTCGTCCTCCACTTGTAAGCATGGCATGGGGTTGCCCCCCAACAAGTTGGTCCTTGATGCATTGCATCCAGCCCCACTTCCCCTCTCTTGTGTTCTTCCTCCACCTCCCAAGATTTGAAGCCAAGCCAAACCCCACTCATAAAATCGGCTCCACCTTCCCTGTCACCATGCTAATCCTTCCTCCTCCTCCTCATCACCGCAACATCACCGAAAGGGTGGAGGATATCTCCTGCTTCGCCATCAGGGGAGGATCCACCTCTTCGTCCTCTTCTTCTTCTTCTTCCTCCTCCTGCGACGACTTCTTTGCAGCCCTGCCGCTTGGAGTTCTTGGGCTGTCCGGTTCTTGATTTGTGCTTGTGCGTGTGCTGGTTTGTTTCTTGGTTGGGGGGTTTGAGGGAGGAGAGGAGTTCTTGGCTTGTTGGGTGGAGCGAGAAAGGGCGTTCTTGGGAGAGACGCGAAGTCCGGACATGGGAGCAATGCCAAGTTCACGATCCAAGGTATCGGTTTCTTGATTTTTTTTTTGTTTTGCAGCCTAATTTAGTTTTTGTTGGTCAGTTTCTTTGAATTGTTTGGGGGAAAGGCATGAACTTTTTACTTGCCTTTCTTGATAATTTCAGATGGGTGTATTTGGTATTGAGATGATGATTGTACGCATCGTGTGATTGTTAACTCTAAAAAAGCTTTTCTTTCTTTTTTTTTCCCCTGCAGATGTTGTCACTTTGCCATCAGTTCAGATGATGGGCAAGTCTGCAACAGAGACTTCAGATCTGATCAGAAACCACAAGAACTCTCATACATCTCAGTTCTTGGATTGCCAACTGATCTAGACAAATCACAGATCAAAACATCTAGCCGAATTTGGGGTTTGTTGCAATGGAAGGTGTAGGTGCTAGGCAGAGGAGGAACCCTCTGATACCCAGACCAAACGGTTCAAAGAGGCATTCGCAGCATCAGCATCAGCATCAGCACCAGCCAAATGCTGCCGAGAAGAAGGCCGCCGCGGCATCGAATTACTTCAGCGTCGAGGCGTTCCTCGTGCTCGTCTTCCTCACCATGTCATTGCTCATACTCCCATTGGTGCTTCCCCCATTGCCTCCGCCGCCATCGCTGCTGCTGCTGCTGCCGGTCTGCCTGCTCATCCTGCTGGTTGTGCTGGCCTTCATGCCAACGGATGTGCGGAGCATGGCTTCCTCTTACTTGTAAATACACCTCCTAGGGGAATTTCCTTTTTTGTTCTTGTGATTTTGGTTTTGGTTTTGTATTCGACATAAGATGAGCGCGACGAAGCAAGCTGTAAAACATCACTTTCCAGACAGATTTTGAATGCTGAAGAAGTTTAGAGGTTACATATGTTACTGGTCTGAATTTGGGAATTCTGGTGTGATTACCTTACCTGACAAAAAAATTTGCAGATTTTTTCTGTCAAAGTATCAATCTTTTAAGTGATCAATTCTCCAGCTGTACTGGAAAGTCTCCACCTGAGAATGGGCATTGTTTTGAGTTCTTCGCAAGCGACGGTATTCTTCGGTTGACCCTAGAAATGCATACAAAATAATCCGGATAGGGCGGCGATGTAAGTTTCCTAAATTATATGTGAAGTAGGATGGCAGACCAAGTCATCAGTAAACAATGTTTGTGCCCTTGCTGCATTAGAATGGCAGTCTATAGGTCATCAGTTAACAATGTTTGTGTCCATGTTTTTACTAATGTTTGAACATAATAGGTTCGCTTACCTAGTCAAATACCTTTTATTCATTACTAAGTTAGCCTTCAGATGATCAGATATTGAAGTGTAAATCACTAAATATGTTTCCAATAACAAATAAGCCCATGTAGGAGCATTGTTACCCAAGCTTGCATGGTTGTCTTCCATTTCCTTCCTGTCATTATCATATAAGTAGTCTGAAATACAATCCATGTGAAAATTGAAGCCTAAGAAAGCACACATTTTAGAAGAAACTTCTGTCCTAAAAAAACATGTAGCTGCAGATTCGGTCGATGAACGCTATCAGAGGCAACTGATCACTATAAGCAACTGAAGTGTCAGTTTTTAGATAAGACAATTTTAAGTAGGGGTACTATGCAGAGTGAAGTCCATGATAGTTTAGACTTCCACCGATAAAATCACAAAGAGAACTTCTCAAATGGACGAAGCAATATTTCTCCTGTCAAGCCACACCTAATTGGCTTCAGTGTTCTGAAAATCATCAGGGAACAAGAGAATTAGGGAGTGTAAGGACAAACTGTGTTGGTCATGCCTAGAGCAGCTGACAATTTTATGCTGTGCCTAATGGGCCAAAATTCCGGTTACAGACTATCACCTGTTGGGCCTCAGTACCCTATGGGCCGAAATACATAACATCAAATCTCATAGGAAAAAGTTTACTTTGGGTTCCTCCTCCAAGGGTCAAGTTTAAAACACGTCCCTCAACTGCAAAACCTGGTAAACGATTTAAACTTCCACTAGATGAGAAGACCTAAAATGAGCTTTCGCGAATCTACTATTATTAAGGCCAATTAGGAGAACTGATATAACTTTGTGTTTCCCTTTCCACTCATTATTATTATTAAATTATAATATCTCTCTGTGAAATAGAACCAGAGAACATATTCTTATCCCACTTAACACTAAAAAATTGCCAGATCATGGGACATGTGGCACATGCTTGATTCGTTAGCAGTAGAACTACAGAATAACACCATGATTAGTGGTGTGCGCACCCCCTTGTGCACTGAAAAAGGAATTTTATGTCACATCTCATATGGACCTTCAAAAATATTTTTTTTTCTCCTTTTGTTTGTGAACTAAGAGGCTTGAATTACCAGTATAAAGAAAAAAAATCTCTGAAGTTTGACAAGAACCACCATTTTCTTCCCTGCTTTTCTAAGTATTTGTTAACTTCATTTCTCATTTTTAAGGGATATTCCTCTAGAACACCATTCATATTCATCCAATACACTAAAAAAATGACGAGATGCACTGCTTGCTTTCCCCTATGGCAAAAGTTGGACTTTGCTACTCAAATGTAAATTCCATCAAGTCTATTATTTTTTGTTCAATTGGCCCTTGGAATTATGATACCTGACATAGGAGTAGTTACTAGTACTAAACAAGAACATTTATGCCTGACCAATCTAGGGTCCAGGTCTGATGCCTGACATAGGAGTATTAACTTGCTGGTTTTCATGGTTGCAACATCCAAATTGATGATGCCCTGAAACCATCAGAAAGACACAGTGCCTGCCCTGTGGTAAATCACCAGACACAAACAGGCAGCAATCATGTTCATGCAGAACAATTTAGAAATCACCAGAGAATTTTCTAGTTGGAAAATAAACAATTTTCAGGGTTTTTTTCAATCAGAGATCACCAGGGGTGACATTTGGCAGATTGAACATTTTGAGCTGACATGTCACAGCTCATGGTATGGCCGCGTAGCCATGGATGATGCTTGATAATCTGATGTTTGAAAGCAATCAAACAAAAAGAAAAATCAATTGACAAGAAACAGCAGCAAGATCAATATACTAGTATAAAACTATACTTCCTGTCTCGCGTCTCAATCAAGGCATCATCAACACATATAAAGCATATACTTACTGTCCATTCATTTTTATGTTTGTGAAGCCAGGAAAGATGAGACTAGTCCATGTTCAAAAACTCATTAGTCCAAAACAAAAACATGACGCCCATGGCTAGCACTCAAAAAAACTGGAGAACACTTTGCTCAATGCTTATATCATTTTCATCAAGATTATGATCCCAATAAGATCTACTCAACACTTGGCTTGACAAGAAGGTACACACCATTTTCTCCCCAAAATTATATACTCTCCGAACAGCGCCAGCAGGAGAGTTCTTCAGTCACTATGCTCTCAGAGACCTCAAGGTGCCATCGTCTCGGATGATTGTCCCCAAGCAGGAACATGACAGCACTGGAAAACACTGAAGATGGTACATTGCCCTTGTTACTTTGCTTCTTGCAGCGACCAATGCAGATCATGTGGAAGCTGACCTTTCAAGTCAGGATCATGAAACGCGGGAGGTGGTGCTCCAAGATGGCCAGGAGCTCTGTGCCTTGGCTAGCTCTGTCCAGTTGCCGGCCCTCGAGTCTACCAGCCGCCTCGACAAGCTGCCCTCTCAGCTTCTGCGGCAATAGCCGCCCACCTGACTCCACGCATTCCCTGAAGAGTGGTAGGTAGGCCATGGCAATCACCAGCTCAAGTGGGAGGTCCCTCAGGCAGATCGGCGACTCACCCTTTTCCATTATCCTCATGAAGTTAACAAAGTGCTCTTGCGCAGACGCGAATCCCTCAGAAAAAGCTGCCTCTGACCAATGCTCGAGCATGAAAGATCTAAGCTTTGCATCCACTGCCTCATCGGCAGATCTTGCAATGTTGTCTGCTACAGCATATGTGGCAGCTGGGTCATTGAGGAAGTTTGAGCGGAGAAGGAAGTCCACACCATGCAGGGAACCGGTGCTCCTCTCACCAGCAGCCTTGAGAATTTCGACGCTGAGGGGTGCAAGAACATGCTTTGGGACTAGAGGGAGAAGATAGGCTGCAACTGCAACCTGGCTACTAGAGGTGGCAGCAGTAAGGGCTAAGCAAAGCTCCATATCCCGACAACCAAGGTTGACGAACCATTCAACAACTTGAAGGCATCCCCGTTCAGCTGCCCGCATTAAAGGGCCAAGAAAGGCAACCGCATTACCCTCCTCAACTAAGCACCCCATGGTATCCAGTTTCCCATAGTGAGCAGCAAAGCCAAGGGCTAGATCCACATCAATGTCCAAGCTATTCCTTCGAGCAATCTAAAAAAAAAGATACAAACAACAGATATATTTGCACCAACAGACAAAATATATTTCATGATATATATATTTCAAAATATATTTGCAATCTAAAAAGCCAAGGGTTAGAACGCTGCTAATGTTTCATGATATATTTGCACCAACAGACAAAATATGAGAAAGCATGAAATAAAAAGGAAAAAAAATTCCTCAAACAGCATGAGTAGCTTCTATTTCATGACACCTATAATGCCTGCACATTTTTCAGACAGGAAAACATTTGTAAATAGATCAAATAATTAATTGTTATCTAACTCAATTAAATTCAAGAACTGCCATATTTGAGTGATGGTCTAACCATGAAAAGGTGCATCCGTGCATGGCAAAACATTGTTCATTTTTTTTTTGCATGACTAAATGCATAGTGCACCTACAATGGAATTGGTCCAATTGCTACCCAAGTAGAGATGAATTACAAAGGAAACCCATCTGTGCACCAGCTGTCTACAGTCAAAACAACTCCAATATGTTAACCTATTTTAGGACCTGATCAATCAGTGCAGTTCAGGAAAGTCTTCCATCACGAATTGATTGATCACACCATTTTTTTTCCCTTTGATTAGGGATTCCTATGTATCTCCGGTGAGATTAGTGGCCACCCTAAAATTTATGAGCTTCTCTAAGGTGAGAATTATACAATTAACCAGATTTTTCATGTATACTATACTTATGTCATAATGAATCTGGATGAAGCAAGCCAGCAGAAAACAGTCCCCCAGCTACTCTACGTAACGGATTATATGGATCTCCAGAAATTTGGGAGGTATAGTAATAGGTTAAGGTAGGTTCGAAGGCATGAAGGTTGAAGACTGTTACACCAAGTATAATTCAAACATGAGCAGTAAAGCTCCACAGAGAAAAAAAAAAAGATCAATTTCCAGTCAAAAAGAACAAAGTTCTGAATTAATAGCAAAGGTGGTAGCTCTACATAGTTTCCATATTCATATATGCATGACCTGGTTATCATGGGGACCAATGTGTGGTGCAAGCTATTAAGAACCACTTAGTTGTGCTGCATTTATATTGTTTGCTCAATAGGAGTCACTAACCTAAATAGTACAACTAATATTTATTATTAACTGAAATAAGATTCACATGCGAATTATTGTTTTTCTTATTACCTGAAGTAAGATGCGCACGAGTTCAGTGCTTCCATAGCGAGCAGCCTCAAGAAAGCACTGGTTCACATTATCGGCACCACCCTCTACTAACAACTCTAAGAGTCCTTGTATTGCAGCTGCCGAGATACCTGATGCCCAACCTTGGTCAAAGGTATTTGAGAAGAGTGTAAGAGGAAAACATGCCGCATCAAAGGCCTCCGTGAAATCCTTCCCAGTAAGATCATTATCAGCAAGATCCAGAAATGTCTTGAAAGCAGACAGCTGAAGTTGGACCTCAATGATCGTGCCATGGTTTCCTCTGCCCTTGTTCTCCCGCACACGCGAATGCAGCCCAATACACTTTAGAGCCCACTCTGTGAACTTGTGCACCTTTGCGCTTGCTTCTGCCTTCAATACCTCGTCGCCATGGGATTCTTGAAGGCGCTCATGCAACCTGATAAATACATAAACAAACCATTACAGTCACCACAATTGTATCAGGCTAGTTTCAAATACAAAGCATAAAGGTGAATCGAATTCTCGAATTCGATTCGAAGTTTTGCGGTCGCAAAACATGTAATTCATGTTTTGGACAGGCTTACTTTTGTCCCATGAAGCTCACAGCATCGGCGAGGCTAGTCGTCCTCCCCCTGCACGCCGACACGCACGACGCGAGGAACGACGTCCGGAGCGCGGCGCGAGTGAAGTCGTTGGCGCCCTCCGACACGATCCTCCGGATCAGGGCCACGACGGCGGCGAGCTCCTCCTTGTCGCTCAGGAACCAGATGGCGTCGACGGCGACGCAGAGCACGTCGTTGAGCCCCTGCGCGTCGGCCCTCCGCACCAGCGCCTCCGCGCCATCCCAGTCGTGGGAGCTCACCGCGTGCTGGAACGAGCGGCTCAGCTCGACGCGGTCCTGCCTCGACAGCTTCCTCTCCTGCTGCTGCTGCTGCTGCTGCTTGGCACCGAGCTGCTCCAGGTCCAGCTCCTCGCCGAAGTCGGAGCTCACCGATCTCGGCTTCTTGGCGGCGGCGCAACCCTTGGCGGTCTTGGGCGGCGGCGGCGGCAAGGGGCAGTCCTTGGACCCGGCGCCATTATTGGCATCCGCGGCGGCGGCGCCCGGCTCGTCCATGTCCATCTCCGATGAATCCAACTGCTCCTCCATCAGCTTCACGGCGGCGGACCTAACGTGGGGCATCCTGAACCCCCAAAAAAAAAGAAAAAAAAAGTAGAAATCATTTTTGGTTCGCCAACAAACTCCGATTAGAACAGCACCACCCCCACACGCATCAAATCAAACCCGGATGGGTTAATCTCCGTTAATCGGCGCGGGAGAGCGAATCAACCCGAGACCCCCAATGGATCTCCCTCCAATTCAAGAAATCAAAGAAACCAAGAAAGAGAGAAATCAAGAACCGGAAGAAAGAAGCGAGAGTCACCTTCAAATTCGATTCGAGCCCGAGACGGGAACGAGGCCGGCCGGCGAGCACACTGCGACGCGCCCCCCAACCCACCCACGCGCTGGCTGGCTGGATGGCTCCGACACTGCTCGCCGGCCGTGAGAGCGCGCGCGCGCGTGTCGCGCGACGGGGAGGGCCAGGCCGCGGGAGAGGGGGGGCTCGAGCTCGGGCCTGCACGCCCGGCGAGGCGCGCGCGCGCGCGGAGGTGGCTGGCTCGCCGCGCCTCGGCCGGGGAGCGCAGCGCGAGGAGAGAGAGGGGAGAGGAGAGGAGAGAGAGAGAGAGAGAGGGGTGGAGAGAAGAGGGTGTGTAGGTAAAAAGAGGAGAGGTGGAGAGGAGGAGAGAAAAGGATGGAGGGAGGGAGGAGGGGGACATGTGCCAGCAATTTTAAGTCATTTCTATTCTATTTTTTCCCTTCAATTTTAAAAATTTGGGTTTCGAAATAAAATGTAAGTAAATTTTTGGGAATATGTTTTATATGTTTTTTGTTGAAAACTATGGGGTTTTGATGTAGCTTTGAAGTATGATTCTGTTGGCTATAACTTTATCGGTAATTGAGCTTGTGAAATATGTGCTTCCATCCATGGACCCTAGAACAATAAGTACATGACGGGAGAGACGGATAATATTTTAGTTTTTTATAGAATTGTATGCTATTGTTGTAGTTTATTTAGTGAAATCTCCATCTAAGATGTCATCTAAGATGAAGTAATTGTAACTGTGTAAAATTTAGCCAAATTAATGGTGAAGAGAGTTTATTTAAGAAAAGAAATGAGAAAAAGCCTAGAGACTTTTTATAGGCTAAATCAGTACTCACCTCTAAATTCCGCCCACCCTCCTATCTCTAGCCTCTTTCAATCTAACCTAAGAGAAAATCAATCACATAAACAAATTCATCTAAGGGGAATTACACAATGAATCAAGAGGAATTAAATGAATCCAATTAAAAACATAAAACCAATTGATCCCACCTTACAAAACAATAGATTGGATTCAACATTAAGTTGCATAATCCAAATAGACTATCCCTCTTACAATAAATCATGAACCACCTAGAAAAGAATCGATAATGGGACACCGACAACATCATTTGGAAGAAGCATATGAGCAAAAACTACAATCTTGGTGAGCAACAAGAAACAACAACCAATACTTCCTCTGTCCCAAAATGTTGCTACCTAGGATGAGACGAAACTCATAGGACAATGAATTTGAACGGAACATAGTATGGGATTTGACCCATCTAAGACAACGAAACTAGATAGAATTATCCAAATTCATTGTCGTAGAATGAGATTTATCCAAAAAAAACAATATTTTGGGACAGAGGTAGTAGAAGAGAAGACATGTGTTTTCGCGGCAAAGATTAATAGACCAAGATATTATTCTCCTTTTGTTTTATTTTATGTGGATTCGGTTAATAATTAGAGAGGTGGAAGGAAGAGGATTGCTAGGAAGTTTTTTTTTTCAAGTCCTCTCCTTGGAGAGCAAGAAGAAGAAATATCCTTACCTCTCTTTTTTCTTCTCTCCTCGCACACACACGCCACGTCGCCACTACTATATTAGCTCTTTGTTGTTTGTTTGTTATTGATGGCCTATTTTCAACTTTTCTTAAAAAAGAACCCACTGAAAATTGGTGGGTATTTTTCTCGAGTATACAAAGATGGTTTAATTATTGGGGAAGGGATTGGTGTTTGAAAATATAGAACAAACTATTGCAAATATGTAACATGTTATGAAAAAGTAATTTAGAAGAGTTGCATGCTAATTCCATGGAATTTTTTTAATGAGTTATATCATAGCTAGTTTTCCATAGGTAATTTTTACTATGTTTAATTGAAATCCAGTGTGTAAATAAATACTCCATACTTTTTTTCTTGGCATCATTTTTTTGGATTAATTAGAGGCTAGGAAGAGTTTTTCAAAAGATCATGCCTTATAAAAAAAGGAAAAAGTCCTAAGTAACCCCCATGAACTATTTCAATAGCCCAAATTGCCCCTTAAACCACATTTGCCCCCCCCCCCCCCTCCCAAACTTTTAGGAGGCATGGTTTGACAAGCTACGTAGTTCAGGGTGACGCCGGGAGGTGATATACACTGGTGGAGAAACCATCTTTAGTCGGTCGGCCAAATTCTACAATAGTCCCGGTTCCAATAAAAATCGGGACAAAAAATCATCTTTAGTCCCGGTTTAAAAGCTGAGGGGTGACTAAAGATCATTTTTAGTCCCGGTTAAACAAGTTGTCAGGGCGTGTCAGGCCCCAATTATTTTTAGTCCCGGTTGGTATAAACAACCGGGACTAAAGATCTATCTTTAGTCCCGATTGTTTATACCAACCGGGACTAAAATTCACCCTAAGCCGCGCGATCTTTTATCTCTTCGTGCGTCGATCTGTCTCTCCCTCCTCCTCAGTCTTATCCTTAGCTTCTTCCCCTCCACTTCTTCTTCTCACTTCTCCTCCTCTTCCTCCTTCTCCTCCTCCCCTTCCCCTCTCCTCTGTCTTCCTGGCGGCAGCAGGGGGCGCCCGGCGCGGAGGCCTGGCGGCGGCAAGCACCGGCCGACGCGGAGGAGCCCGGCGCGGAGCCAGGTCGCGGAGGCGCGGCGGCTCGGCGGCAGCGGCTGCCCGCATGGAGGACAGGCGGCGGGGGCGCGGAGGCCGCCCCGGCGGCGGCAGGCGGCGCCTCGGGCCGCCCGGCATGGGAATTTTTTTTTCTTTTTTTCCTTTTTAATGTGATGTGAATGGCTGTGATTTGTGCCATCTGTGATTTGTGCGATCTGTGATTTGTTCGATCTGTGATTTGTTCGATCTATGATTTGTGCGATCTGTGATTTGTTCGATTTGTGATTTGTGAATGATAATGGGAGATATGTGATATGTGAAGTATCTGTGATTTATGTATCTGTGATTTGCTATCTGTTATTTGTGATTTGTGGTGCGATTGTGATTTGTTATTTTTATAATGATTTGGAAATACTGAACATGAGAAAAGAAAACAAAGGAAAAAAACCTTTAGTCCCGGTTGGTTACATCAACCGGGACTAAAGATGGACATCTTTAGTCCCGGATTCGTAGTCCCGGTTGAAAAAGGGGACTACAGGGGGTTACCAACCGGGACTACAAACCCTTTCTCCACCAGTGATAGATGGAGTGGTGGAGCGCAAGGTGGTAGACGAGTAGCTGGACTAGGAGATGGGGAGGATGGGCTCCAACCTCAACCCAATGTCCCTAATGTTGCTCCACGAAGACGATGTCGGCAGGCTGCAGGTGCTCACCGACAGCCCTGAACAATGGGCGCCATGATCTGCCCCCACCGCGAAGAGAGAGCGGGATGATGCGATTGCAACTGATAGGTGGGCCTACTTTTTTTTTGCCACACTGGAATGCCGCATCAGCTAGTCTAGCCCAAAATCATGGCTACAACAATGCCGGAGGTCGATTTGAAGAATTAGGGGTTGTTAAATGGCGCTGGAATGCCACACCAACCAGTCTATCCCAAAACAATGTTTTGTTGTGGGGGTGGGGGGGGGGGTAGGGGAGATGAATTTATCTGGTTTGAAGAGTTGATCAAACGTTCGGTTTGTAATTTGGGGATTTATTCGAATTGCCACAATAGTTCAAGAGGTAATTTGTTTTTTTTTTCCATTTAAAAATGGCATGTTACTTTGGAACTCATATGCAACGTTTTTTTTTTTTGGGGGGGGGGGAGGGAGGGAGGGTTGAAATAGTTTTTTTTTTTCCTTTTATTGTGAAAGGGTATTGAGAGCCTAGGGGACTGAAAAGGCAATTTAAAATAAGATGCGGAAGCTAAATGGAGACTATATATATCTTTCATTTGAATCAATAATTTACTTTGAACCTTGCAGCATCTCAACAAACTTCATTAGTAACCCTCTTTTTGTGTTGTCATTAACATCAAAATAATTAGGGGTCTTAGATGCACTTTCATCTTGCTTCATCAAGTTTGCTATACACATCAGTTTTTTTAAAAAATTTCTTGATGCGTGCTTTCCGTTGCTGCATGCTATATGATAAGAGAATGTCATCTAAGCTATATTCCTATTTACTATAATATCGCTTTGCAATAAAGTATACGCATGATTTTATTTATGTGTTCCATATATATTTTTTGTTAATATTATAAGATATTACCCAATTTAAACCATACAACTAGATATTACTTTTACATGCATTTTGGTTAAGTTTTATGCTTACATCGTTTATTATAGAACTAACAAAATCAATGTTTTAAGTTGATTTTTATGCATGTCATGCTGAAAATATGTTTTTGCAGAAGCATGCAAAAAAGGGTATTTAAAATTTTAAACTATGTCAATTGATTCTTAAGCTTGGTGATATGTTAATGCTCAAGCTTCAACTATACTGTAACTAATTTCAGAAGGAATTATGATTATATGTGTTTCATAAATAAAAAACATCATATTTTGTATGCCAAATGTAAAATAAAGATATTTTGGTTGCCATGCATGAACCATTAACATTAAAAATTATAGTTATTTTGCTTCAAGCACGCTCAAAATCACAGCAACGTACACACAACATTTTATTAGGAAAGTAGGGGCATCAAATCAACAAATCTATTGTGCACTACTTTGATATTGTGGTTAAATATACGAATCTCATAAAGTATCATCGACCAATCCATAAAATGTTGTGGTGATCATGTGATCTGATGTTCCCATCAATTTGTGTTTGGTTTTCTTTGGCAATTAAGTGTGCAATTGAAGGACTTTGGAGGTGGCAAATAAATAAATAATAAATAAATACGGTGCAAAAATAAATAAAGATGGCGTTTTCATGCTTTATTTCACTCTCGTCAGCTCATGAAAGTGAGAGTCGCCTCCCATCACAGGCCACCACCAAACACACGTCCCTCTCCCATGTGGGGCCCTCCTTTATTTAGGTTCTCTGCGGGCCCACCCCAATAATTACAATGCCCTTCACAGCTCTCATCTTCTGTGCTCAAGCATAGGGTGGCATCTCATGTGGCTTTAAGGAACAAAATATTACTAGCACTCAGTAGTTTCTTTCAGCATCTCCAGTCTCCAATCTATAGATTTTTATTCAAATTATGTATAAGAATCTATAGCTATGCAATTCAAAAAATGAACTAGAAACAAACTATTTTTTTAATTATCATTAGCTAACTTCCTTTTTATTCAATGGATATTTCTTAGAGTCTCGAGATTCTGAAATAAGGCCGTAGTATGCGTTGTGTCTTATAATGATGACATTGTAACTGAAAAATAATCCATGAGCAAATAATTTAATGTGAAATTCATGCACATGAGTTATAATTTTTTTTGTCAAGGTCTCATTGATCCTTTTTATAATTGTGGTCTCATGCATCATTCCGTGCAAATAATTTGCATTATGTTTACACAAGATCCAATTCTAAATAATGTTATTTAGAAACTTGTCTCACAAAATACCCTGAAAGCAATAATTGGGTTAGACCTTCCGACATGTACAACAACAATAATTATACAGTCTCTGGTGAGTGACACGTTGGATGTTTGCTAATATGTTGGGGAGAGAATACATATACGTCTCCTCATGTACAAAACAACACAAGTATACACTGTGCATGTACTTGTTACACTCCCCCAAGTTATGGAAGCATGTTACTCTAGTCATGTTCTAAGTCTAACTTTAAAACCTTTGTGCATCGATATCAATATCTTTTGAATATTTAGATGGGATGCATAAAAACCATATCTACAGGCCAGTCCAAAAAAATGGTTCATAATATCATAGTACCTACAATACAAATTAGTAATCGAAGTCGCGCCTAGAAGACAGTACTAATATTAATATGTATATATTTTTTCAGGAAAAATGAAACATTTTTATGATGGAAGATAATATTAGTCACCTTGTGTTCAGCCTTCAGTAATGGGTAGACATAGGAACACATGAAATGTTACTACCATATTAACAATTTACACATGCCATTTTCCATTATACACAACAACTTACTACGTATTGTACTAATATTTTCTCTTGTACATAAATAATTTTGTATAATATATGCAGCAAGTTGGGCCACACAAGGGACCACAGAGAGAGAAGGAGAATGCAGGCAGGAGATGGGGGGCAGCAGCACACGGGCGCCACAGAGAATTCCAGCTTTTGGTCTGCACCACGGATCTGCAGGTTGCAAATTACTGTACTATGCAATTGCTACAGCCAAATCAAAAGAAAAGTTATTTATATTATTCATTTATTTATTTTGAGAAACTAAGAGCTCCTAATGTACATTACACACCCATATAAACGTATACACACGTACTCTATTTCTATAATCACCTCTAGAATATACTGATATATCTTAACATTAACGCAGTGACCACACACCACTCCTTATCGACGGGTATATCATCTGCCAAAAAAGTTTAACCATAAATTTAAATACAATTAGCTGTAAATATAAATTCATATGCATTTATTATTATACTACTACTCCACTAGTATATTTATTATTGTTTTTTTATTTAGATTCCTGAACCCAGAAACCCTCGCGCTCACTACTCTCCCTCCCCTGATTCTCTGTGTGCGTGGGTGGGCCAGCGCCACTTGATGCCAACACATTATTATTAAGCGTCTCTGACAAAGCGGGGAATCATGTGGGACCACCTTTTGTGTAGGGACATGACCTGATTTTTTTTCCAGCTCTTTTTAGTTTTCTGCCGGTATTAAAAACTCGTTAGTATTGCATGACACACGTGTCCTTTACAAGCTATACAAGCTTACTCTAGATCGATGGGAAATGAAAAACAATTACATTGCAAACATCATAAAAATATCTTACGGCTAGAGGACATCTCGAAAACCGGTAATTTTGAGGGGACACCGAAACTATTGCTTTATTATTTTTATCTAATTCAAGAGAGAAACCTTATTGAAATGACGAATTTGTCTCTCGAGCTAGCACATGTATGTTACTCGGCTTTGGTTTGATCGAACCGAACCATGACATCTTTCCCCCGACGGCCCGACCCCCTTCAAAAATCTAGAATGGCGACCACGACTCCACGAGTACATTTTACAACTTTCCAAAATTTTTATTTTTTCAAATGTTCAGAAAAAATCAATTGTTTATTCTTATTTTTCCAAATTTTCAAACTACACATTATGCAATTTGCAATCTACTATCGCCCCAAGTATATTGCTGCCATATATCAAATTTCTTCTTAGCATCAGGTTAGAAACTTGTGGCTCGAAAGTCATTCTTGTATTTTTGAAAAAAAAATCTCTCTCCAATTGAACCTAAATAAAATAATAGCTATGGTGCCAGTACTATCCAATAAATTACAGATTTGAATGTGTCCTTCCATCATCGTACGCTTTTATTGTCTAACATCAAATTACATAAACTTTAAGTGTCATGTAGTAAAATTTGCCAATAAAAAGTGTTTATAAAATTTGCCCGTTGTTTTAGAAGAACACTTCTATATATATGACATATCCTATATAATTGGAATTTTGGTGGCAAGGTTTCACAAAACTACCCACATCTGAATCCCTCTTAATCACAAAAGCTTTCTGATTCCCAATCATTCAAATACCATTTAAGAAAATCCTATATTATAGTTTATTCTTTTTCCATAGACGGTTCACGAAACTTCTCTAATTGGTGACCTTCTAATAGTAGCGAACCATAAGTGGCATTTATTTTTTCAGATAATTCAAAACCATCTAGGTGAACCCCACCTATGTATACATACATATGTATGTATATATACATATATATGTATATGTATATATATATATATATGCATATATACATATATATATATATATATGTATACATGTATATATATGCATATATGTACATACATATATATGTATATATATATATAGATATACATATATATATATATACATATATATGTACATATATATATATATATATGTATATACATATATATGTATATATGTATATGTATATATGTATATCTATACATATATATATATATGTATATACACACACACATATATACATATATATATATATACATATACATATATACATATACATATAGGTGTATATGTATATGTATATATATACACATATACATATAGGTGTATATATGTATATATGTGTGTGTAGGTAAATTAACTGGTGCTACATGGAGTATGGGCTCCAAAATTCAAATTGAGTATATACCTAATTTGAATGAGTATGAATTTTTTTTAAATGTTTAGATATGAACATTAACTTCTTTACTAACAAGTTCAAACAAGTTTGAAGTTCAAACAAGTTTGAACTTTTTTTTTTAGATTTTGGTTCTAGGTATATAACATCCAAACATATAATTCGTTAGGTATGTAATAATGAATTGTGAAATAAAGTTGAGTTTGAGTTGTTTTGTTGTTAGGTATTTGTATGAATCAAATTCATATACCTAGGTATATACTCACAATTTAAATTTTTTTAAAAATTTGAGAGAATTTGTGTGTTTTATACCTTGGAGTCCGGCACCATGGAGTCCCATATAGGTATCCTATGTGTGTGTGTATATATATATATATGTGTGTGTATTAAAAAACCATTTCCGTTAAGGCATACTATATAGGAACCATCGGTGATGACCTTCTCAGTAATAGGCTAAATCTTAATTTTAAAATTAATCTATATGTTTGTAATTGTTTTTTTCCAACATAACTTTGGCTTTTAAACCGTTAAATTGTAGATGAGTAAAGTATTGTCCTAAAATTATTTTCTGTTACTTCAAACACTTATAAACCGCAGAAAAAAAATGTCAGCCAATCAGATTCTAAAAATAGCACTGTGGTACTGTTATATGGTTACCATTAGCATCTTTGTTTGGTGGAGTTTCTATCAGCTAAGTTTTTGTCGAAAGCTCTAACTTTCCTAAACAATTCAGATTGTCAACTAAATTATGAGAATTTAAATAAAAAACTAAAATATAAGAATTCATATATTTATGGAATAAAAAAATAATTAGAAGATATAGGTCATGAAGACCAGCCTTTTCAGGTTCTCTATTTTTCAGAATCTCGAGCCCCCAAACAAAGCTTAGATATACCTCAATGTTTCTCATTAGTTTGGGCCTAAAATGCCCAAAAACTTCTGTACCGTTCTTTCCTCATCTGGAAATGCTATGCAGTTTAAAAAACAAGGTCGACAACTGGTAAAAGAAAACTAAAGATAATAGAATGAGATAAATGAGAAAAGAACAAAAAGAAGGGAAGAGAGCGAGATGGGGGCTAGCTAGCTGTGCAGGTTGCGTACAGGTTGTGTGATGTGAGATATAGATTCAATTCTTCTAGAGAAAGTGTGTGGTCCTATGATCTTCATGTACACATATTCATGTATGATGTTGGAGCTTAATGTATAGCCACATCTTTTCAAAATTGATGTTCTAAGTGCACTCCTTTAATTACGCTTTGCAACATAATACTTCGTTGCAGAGAAATAGCATTTGTGGATTTGTCATAAAAGGCATTGGTGTAAGCTGAGTAACAGATGAACAAAAATAAACATAACTATATATGTTGCACATCTTATTCATACTAAATGACAACAAATGAAAAGAGAAATTGCTTAATAAAATAATGCATGGATCTCTTGCGTGTTCCCAAATAAAAGTAAAAAAGAAAAAAAATGATGTAACATTAATAATCCATGGTACAAGCTTCGCAGGCTCTCTTGTTTCATTCATGCAGCTCGAACCACACATTAGTGGGAGTTAGGAACTCTCCGCCAAACATGCAAAACAGAACGATCCATTAGCGTGTGATTAATTAAGTATTAGCATTATTTTTAGAAATGGATCGATATGATTTTTTTTTAAAATTAACTTTCATATAGAATTTTATGTGCAAAAACACACAGTCTAGTAGTTTAGGAAGTGTGCGTGCAAAAATTGAGGGAAATGAGTTGGGAAAGCTAACAAAACAATTCAGCCTAACTCGCTAGTGCGCCGACGAGATATTTCAATGTTTTTTTTTTGTTGGCACCCATGACTCTGCGCAAAGACTCCTCTACCGTTCTTTCCTCAACTGAAAAACATTACGCAATTCACATATAGAATAAGGTTGACAACTACAAGAAAAGAGAAAGGTTGAGAGGAGAGAAAAGAACAAAAAGGAAAACAAAAGAAAAGAAAAGAAAGAAAGAGAGAGGGGAGGTTGCTGCAGGTGGTGCGTGTGATGTGAGATTAGATTCTGCTCCTGCAAAATTTTATTTTCTCTTCTCTTCTCTGTGGGTTGCTACACCGCAGTTTCAGCACGCGTCGGCGTCACTGATGTCACCCCCTCCCGTTTCTTCTTCTTTTTTCTCCTCCTTTTCGTTGTTGCTGTTTGTTCCTTCCGATCCCATTCTATGCCTTTTGTGCTGCGTTGGTTTGTCATGAAACCGTGCACTTGGCTGCCTCTCCAACGGCAAAACGATTGCCGGCTTTTTGTTCTTGTGTGGCGCACGCGTGTGCCAAATGTTTATTCTCTTGTTCTTGTTCTTTGTTTTTCTTAATCTGCTCAGCTGATCAATTTCTCAAATGTAAAATACCGGCCTAGGTAACAGGATTGCTTAAAAAATATATTAGTATATGATTCAAAATTTTGGAGAACACCATGGTTTAATAGACTCTAACATAGGCTAAATTCGATGCTGTTGATTGGCTGATTAGCATATAATTAATTAAGTATTAACTATTATAAACTTGAAATATATATATATTTATTTATTTTTGCAAAACAGTTTTTTGAAAAAAAAATTGTTTAGTAGCTCGAAAAGCACGATCACGATAAACGAGAGAATAACTCTTTCTAACCGCACAGACAAACACAGCGTTACTTATAGGATGTAAGACAAGTAAGACAACTAGCGGTATATATATATATTGCATGGTATGAGAAATATAAATCACGGTACTAGATATATGTGTAAAAGGCGGTTTAATTTCTGATATGCATAGCTTTGTTTTAAGCTGAAGGTATGCTTGGTTAGATCTAGTGATCATTCAAGTAACAACATTCCACACTCATGATTACTTATGAAATTTGGTTACTCAAGCCATTGGACTCCAAACTTCTCATTTACGCCCTATTAAATTCATTCATGCCTTGTGAGACCTATGATGAGCGATTGTTGTCACTATAAAAAAAATTGATTTTCTACAATTTTATTTTAGACTTCGTCAAGAGAGAATGGTGCAACAACATGTCACTTGGTGAGCCTTGACAACAATCTCGCAGCAGGTAGCTAGGGTGGTACTTGTCGTTGACCTTGACATAATTTGGAATTATTGGACCTTTAATAGATGTCACAAGTACATGTGTGCAACCTTGATGTGCATCATAACAGCAGCAGAGATCGTGACAGCTCAAGTTAAGCGTATGCCTCCTTTTCAGCTTCACAATTAAATCTAAAGGTTTTTACCATTCCTGTAGTTAATGGCTGCACAGCTAATCCCTGTTCTTCCAGATCAGTGTGAAGTTTTGGTGATCCAGTTTTTTTTTTTTTGATCAATATGATTAACAAACAGAACAGTATGAGCTACTCCTATTTGATTCGAATGATTACATTTGATCCTACATGCCCATGTTTTTTCTTTGGCAAAATTTGTCACCGGACATTCAAAAAACGTGTAATTAGCTGGTAGACACCTTAAGAACACAAATTTGCTGTCGGGCACCACAAAAATCTGGTAATTAGCTGTCGGACACTCGTAGTCTTACTTTACTCCCTCCATCTACTTTTGATAGTCATATTTCCAAATCTGAAAATTTTATTTTTGATAGACATATTTCAATCCAACAACTTATCATCTTAATGGCTTTCTTGGATTTAATGCGTGACTCTTCATTCTTCCATATAAGATTGGCTACATGGGCATTGAGAAATGTAAATATTAATGAATCGCTTGTTTACGAGAAATGACTAGTAGCATATTTAAATGGATGATAAGTAGAATCACTTATCCTTGGTCTGTGTGCCAAGATGAAATATGACAATCAAAAGTAGATGGAGGGAGTATTATTTTTGGAGGAATTGGAGAGAGAAATACTTATTAAAGACAAGTTTGCCCTTGGTTGAATTTGCTCCCTGGTTGATGCTGCAACAGCGGAGGTCGCCGGAGGAGGAGTAGAGCGGAGCTATGGTGGGCGAAGCAGGCGGGCGGAGAGCCATGGGTGGTAGGGGGAACTGGAGACGGGGTTGGAGGAGAGGAGAGGAGGCGCTTGGCCGCCACTGTCCCACTCCTCTAGCCACCTCCCTCATTGCTGCCCCCTTCTTTGCTCACCGCCCGCTGGCGTCGCCGTGCGAGCTCCGGCAGGTGGCAATGTCGAGCCCCCGGATCTTCACCGCCGATGCGAATGACGGGGCAAAATTACTGCTGCTGCTGCTATTGCTGTAGATGGGGAGAAGAAGGTGGTTGTGGTGGCTGCAGTGGTCAAAAATTGAGAGCTCCGGCATCGCGACAGGGCGCTGGTTGAGTATGAAGAAGGATCATGGATGAGCGGGCTGTCGGCGCGTGCCAGCTGCGACCCGCCGAACATCCCCTAGCCTCCGTCCTCCTTGCCACTATTTGCCCCCTCCCCTTCACCTCATCTATCAAAAATTCAAAACAGAATAGATCTTGGTCAGATATTTTGTTTTCTCCAAATGATGGGCGCGTCCACTCGACTCCGTTGCGAGCGGGAGGAGGAAGCAAGGATGGGTAGGGACAAGGTCAGCGTGCCGGTGGTGGAGGATGAGCTGCACGTCGAGCGTTGCCGGCCGACCTCCTCGCGCACGTGCTCTCCCTCCTCCGCTCCTGCCATGACCTCCTGCTTCCAACTCCTTCAGGCACCATCGTTCAGCAGCTAAAACTTGTTGCCTATCTTTGTTTTTCTGTTCTTAGAGTTCAAGAAGCTGCTGGTTGCTTCAACAAATCAAGGGGCAACAAGGACATACATAGCGGCGGGCGGCGACGTGGTTAACGATCGTACACTAGCTTCAGATAGGGCGTCTATGGATTGAAGCTGCGCAGGGGTAAAATCGTACTCTCACATCAGTTTCTCTCTCTCAATTCCTCCGAAAATATTAAAATAATACCGTGAGTGTCCATCAGCTAATTACCAGTTTTTTATGGTGTCCAACAGCAAATTCACGTTCTTGCAGTGTCTACTAACTAATTACACGTTTTTTGGATGTCTCGTAGCAAATTTTGCCTTTTTCTTTTGGCTTGCGCAATAGAATGTAATAGTCCCATGATGTATCGACCGTCTCCTTTGGAGTTTGGAACAAGGAATTTTGCAGAAATTAAACTAGTTTTTGTAAAATTGCTGCGTTCCAAAAGAACTCTTGGTTTGAACAGCTCAAACCACACAGCCTATTCACAGGAAAATACAGCAAGGGCTTGTTCGGTTTTGAACGGCTCAAACCACACAACCTATTCACAGGAAAATACAGTAAGGCTTGCTCGGTTAATCCATATAAGAAAGACATTAGAGGGGAATTAATTTCACATGTAGAATTAATCCCTTTCAACTTTTTGGGAGGAATTAACCGAATAAGGCCGCCTAAGAAAGGGATTGCAGCTTGCAAGGGATTGAATGAGATCTATTCCGCACCTCCTCCAAATCCTCCTCAATCCTTAGGTGAGGAATTACCAGAACAAGGCCTGAAGCAGATGCACATGTTACGGCAGTTGAAAGAATCCACTGGTTGTTTGGCTGAAGAATCTAACCCTCCTACAGTCCCAGTTGCAGTCAGCTTACTGTCACACTATGCAAAATGGTAAAAGGCTGTTACTGTCTGAAGCTGTTTTCTTCCTACCATGTCCTGGTCCAAGGAATGGCATGTGAAAATGAAGTGTTGAGAAAAAGATGAAAGCATCGGCCCTGAAAAGCATACAGATGCTACAGCTAAAATAAAAATCAGATGCGAATTGAATCATATTAGTGTGTTGTCAACCACAAATCTATGATGAACTATGCATGCAATCTTCATGAATGGTATGTTTATTGCCTTTTTCCCTGATGGGTAATCAAGGGTGAAAGCATGGTGTAACATAAAGCAGTCAAGGTACAATTTTTTTTTTAACATCAGAGCTGCAATGCTCAACCAAAATAAATCGACCAGTCTAATCATAAAGCATCTAAGGTTGTGATTCGTGACAAGTCGGTCCATCTGCATTATTGTTGTTGTAGAGTAGAAAAATATACAAAAAGAAAAAAACGTGCTAAAATATATTTATAGGATTAAAAGGACATCTAGTCATGATCCTGAATGAGTTGTTTGCTAGCCCTAGAAATTCCTCCCAGAAACATATAATTAATTATAACAAATCGCTCACTAATTCGTTTCAGTGATAGACAGGCTTGAGTATTTCGCCAAATGATATGATTGCCCTATCAATCACAACCCCACAAGTAGTCGTAAAGTTCAACAGAAAGTTGTTTTTGATTTCTTGATTTCGACGCCTTAGGGTGACAACATAGAAAACACAATATATATATTTTTGTTTCCATAATAAAAAAAAGTCTTACAGTTACATGTACAGCATAGTTTATATAGACAGGGTCACATAACATAACATAATAGGCAATAATCTACCAATACCATTTACATCATGAACATAGCATAGACGGAATTTCTTAGTATTTAAGCACAAATGATTCCAAGCAAGATGCAACCAGTTAAGCTAGGCTATTGGTACACCATACACAGGTAGAAAAAAGTGTACATCGATCAACAACATAAAAAAAAGAGAGAAATTATATCGCCCAATGATGAAGTACGAGAGGGACATTTCAACCAAAAGTATGATGTTGCATGTAACAACCAATAGAAATGGACCTAGGTTTTTCGGTATTGCACAAGGCAGGCAGGCAGCAGGGGCCGTGTGCCCACACCAAAGGTACCAACCTGAACTTGCAGACAAGCGAAAGATTCCAATACGCATAAAAAAGTTGCTTTCAAACAAATCTGTAAAATCATTCACCCCTTGAAACTTTTGCAATGCAGAAAGCAAAGAATTATTGATGGGGAGTTCACATTATTCAATCTCCATCTTTACATTTTTCCTTTGACACCATCGTACAAAAGTTGGGCATACTTGGTTGTTCTGAGACGACATGATAGCTGTTAACTATTTTTAGCATGTTGTTGAGATGTATCACTATGCCTTTGAATCTAAAACAGAAGGAAGTTGGCTGACATCTACAACATATATACTGTACATACCATATGGAATTGGCAACATAGAACTGTATCAAGAAATGATTAATCTATCTGTATTGCTGTCTATTATTAGGGTTCCATTTTATTAAGATGTGGTACTGATTAGGAGGGAAAAGACTTTATTTAGATTTAGGGACACAAGAATGAGAGCACAAGCTACACTGAGCTTGCCAAATAACAAAAAGTTATTTGAGACACTGACAATGAAACAAGCTGCAAACCACAGAACAGAACACAAGGCAAACATGGAAATCTCAGTTTATAAGCATATGCCACTGACAAAATTGATTTGTTGCTCCAACTCCATATCGTACTATAATTCGCTTGCACCTTGTTTTCCTCTTCTGGAAAGGAGAGCATCTGTAGCCCCTGGTTAGAAAAACTCAACAAAACGTTCATAGGGCATATAAACTAAATTATATAGGACACATGAGTTGTACTGGAAAATTCTACTCTTTGCTCAACCTTTCAAGCAAGATTAATTGTGGGTCATCTGCTAGAATCTGCTTCCTCTGGTATCACTGTCAAAGACACAGTTACATTGTTCGACCTTTTAACAAGTACTTTAAATGGCACTCCAACCTTGTCCCCCATGATATCAATGATCTGGAATAAATATTTTATTTATTAATATGGTTTAACATGCTCTTGGCTCTTGGATTGAGGACAGGACAATATAATTACTAGGTTCCTAAAGGAATACTGTAAGTGATACACTAGTTAGCTTAGTTACCTCTTTGATGCTCTCAACCAGTTTACCATCAAATTCAACGACCACATCCCCAGGACGAAATCCTGCACGTTCAGCTGGTGATCCTGGTGTAACCTGGTTGACACTCATATGGTGTCAGCAATGCCAACTACTATTATGATCTCCATAAAAATAGACGCATACTAAACATGTGACACCAGATTTGCAGTTGAGTTAAACAGTCATAGACTCCAGCCAATATCCAAAGGCCATTGCACTGTGATAATTAAAACTGAACAGTAAAATTCAATTCAGACAAGGTAATTATATCCACTCTACCCAGCTGCAAGAAGATTCATCAGACATGATGAATTAAGCATTACTTACCATTGGAACAAGCACACCATTTTTTACATCTGGAAAAGAACTTGATCTTTCTTTAAGTTGTGCAATGATCATTGGGTTAAGGTCAAGCATCTTTAAACCAAGCCATGGTCTTACAACTCTCCTGCATTGCATGTTGGACAAGTATAAGTAGCAGCTAAGCATATTACAAGCTAAACCAGAACAACTAAGCTAAGTGTTCATTACAAAAGCAAAGCCATGACTGATTTCAAGTAATTGTTCACTATTGAATGAGGTTTCATTACTTCTCTTCGCACAAGAGAAACCAACAGGAACTAGAAGATTTAATCATGATAAAATAAATGGATAATACATATATTACAGAACTTTACTGTTGTAAACATGTTGAAACTATTTTGAAAGAACACACCCATTTTACCCCATTTGACTCTTATGAGCCCCAAAACTACAAAATCATTTCAGCCTTTTACCCCTCATCTATGAAAACCAGTTAAAAGCATAGGCCTCACCAGTGTTTTCCTCTCTCTCTCTCTCTCTCTCTCTCTCTGTCTCTTATATGCAACGGCCAGCGGCTGAGCGCCGCTGCCTTCCCAATACCCTCACTGCCAAAGTTACTACACGAGCAACCTTGTCACTGTCTTATTTTCAAATATGCATCTTCTCGTAATTTTATCTCCCCAACTATCCTCAATAATCCTGCAAGATCTAAGCAGTGCTCTCATTCCTCACATCTTAAGCCATGGAGGAAAGGTGGAGCAGTGGCCAAGATCAAACGAATTGATAAGATGCAAAGTTGGATGGTTGGAAAAGTCTTGCTGTCTTGAAGAATGCTACTAAAGTTCATATACTCATCAAGAGTGAATTCGTATCATTTTAAACACAGCGAAGGAAAACAGGTGAAATGGAAAACCACATGTATGCTACCAGAGAATTGGAATGGGTGAGAATCGCCTTCCTATTCACAGTCACCTACTCCTAGTCCTCATCTAGCCACTGATACGGATTGTTTGGGGAATTCGAACTTAAATATACCAGCTCATCCCGGAAAATTGGTCATGATTTAACCCGTGCTAAACAAGACTTGAGTGGGATCAATGACTGCTATGGTGAGGAACTCAATAACATGGTAGCTAATTCAACAGCTTTATGGCTGTATGAGGCACTGGAATATGGTCAGTGACCACAACTGCTTGAAGCGGCGGTGATCAGCATGAAACTATAGTGAGGGCTTCCATGTGTGCATTAGTGTGCCAACTGTGACCATGTGCACACTAATATGCACATGAAAAGGACAAATAGCGTTTGTTTTTGCCAAGATATAGTTACTAAATTAGGACGCGACGACTCAAAATTTCGAATGCCATGTCAACCAAAACCACACTAGTCTTGAGAGTAAAGGGTTTACTGATTTTTATAATCAAGAGGGTGAAACTTAGACGGTCATGTAGTTGAAGGGTTGAAGTTGGATTCTTCTGGTAATTGAGGGTGTATACTAAATCTACTACTACTTAAAAAATAAAAGAAGTTTTCGTCGTCCGGTGGAAAAAAAAAAGCGAGAAAAAAACAAAAAAAAATTCTATCGTAAAAAAAAAGTCTGACTCCTAAAAGAAGTCCGACTCCTTCGGAGGAAAAAAAAGAGAGAAAAAACAAAAAAAAAACTTCTAACAAAAAAAAGAAAAAAAAAACGTCAAACTCCCCGGTGGAGAAAAAACAAAAAAAAATGAGAAGAAAAACTTCTACCGTAAAAAAAAAAGAAAAAACAAACGTTGACTCCCTCGAAAAAGGACTTCTCGTCCGTAATCTTCTCTTCTACTTATACTACTTTTTTTAAAAAAATATAAAAGTTGAATTTTTTGCCGGTACTTTGGTACATCATCCGTGTATGGGTCGGTTTTTAAATTCGTTCGCTTTTGAGAATACAAATCCGTATTTGAGTCGGTTTTTAAGTTCGTTCGCTTTTGAAAATACAGAAGGAATCGTATAAGAAATCTCTTTAAAAAACTCGCATGCTAATTTGAGACGATCGGACTCCTAATTGCAGCTCATGATTTTCTAACAAAATATATATCCAAGCGAATTTAACACAGTGAATTTCATCTTAACTAAACCATATAACAATAATAAGATTAAAATAGCCTTCACCCGTTGCAACGCACGGGCATTTTCTAGTATATACCTATTTCAAAATTGACAGAAATATTACAAGCTGATTTGAAAGTATGATACTATGATGCTAGATGTCCTTATAATTCATTCTTGTACAAGAGTGCAATGCATGTGGAATTTATGTCACAAAAAAAAAAGAAAACTATTCACAAAAGTCAATGCATAAAGACAGACTAACCACCAAGCGATTTCTTGTATTTGGTTTCTCCCACAGAACAAGTTGGAAACAATGAGGGCATTCCATTTAATTATCACATTTATAGAAGTACCTAAGTGGGTAAACTACAGGCTTTAATCACTAAAAAAACCCCAACCTGAACTGAACAAATATATTTCAAAAGAAAAGACGAAATACACAGGAATGGTATCTAGGAATAAATAGTACAATGCAACTGGCATCATACAACTTAGAAGGAAGGCATACCCATTTTTCTTGAAGTTCTCCACTATTTTCACAATAGAGTCAATCGGTACTGCAAAGCTCAAACCATCAGCTGCCCAAACTTTCATCACATTAACTCCGACAATTTCACCGTCAAGATTCACAAGTGGACCACCAGAGTTTCCCTGTGTCCAATAAATGCGTGAACTATTTGACATAGAGAAATTGAGAAACTGGAACAGGAACTAGGGAAAAAAAATATATCCTAGAAGTCGGTACATGTGAGCCCAATCATCCATGGGACAGAGTACAGAACCAACAAAAAATAACTCCAACAGACACAAAGGAGTTTATGTTCTTCCAAACAAGTATAACAAGAAAGCAAGAAAATTAAAAGGAAACTGGGATGGTTGACAGCACTATGTACCATATTGTTAGGTCGGTAAGCCCTGATAAGAAGGGGAAAAGTAATTCACAATTTTCTGATTACCCCCTTCTGCAATTACTAGAATTGCGATCCTGAATCAAATTGTATATGCTTCAGTAGAATTGAATTCTAGGATCAAAGCGTAGAATCTTAGACCTATTCCAAAGTGGCACGAGAGTCCGTTTGATCACTGTGGCACCTAATTTGATTCATTATCGTCTATCTTAGCACCATAATACTGTATTCCTCTTAATAACATAATACCGTGGAATACATGCATTATTGACTGATTCTTTTTTCAGCAATGTGCAGTACATTCCATAGGTTAATGGTAAGCATGTTTATTAGATCATTTACACATAATTTGGTTGGTAAATATACTCCCTCCATCCCAAAATAAGTTCATCTTTGCCTCCACTTGTTTGTCCCAAAATAGGTTCATTTTTAAGCAATCATTACATTGTAGTTTGTGAAAGTAGGGGGACAAATGCGTTGGAAGTAAGTGGGGGACAATTCCATTGGGATTTAGTAAAGTGGAGGGTATTCTAGTCCCCTTTCTTTTGTATTGGTATGTATGTGATGGGTGAAAAATGAACTAATTTTGGGACGGAGGTAGTATTATTTAGCAACTAGGTCACATTCTGATATCATTTGAACAATTCTACGCCTAGAATAGCAATTTTAATGATCTTGACATTTTATGTGACAAACTAAACTAAATATATGTAATCCATTTTACTTTTTCATCCTTCAGGATTCCAAATTCAAAGAGAAAATCTAATTCATCAAATAATAACTTCAAAGTAATCAACGTAGAAGTTCTAATTCTTTCCAAACCTGAGAAAGCCCTTTACTGGACACAACACACAAGCCAACTCCCAGAATGGTACAATCTTATACGATCCTACATGACTAGTGATCCTATGACTGGGATTACAAGCATTCGTGGATGAGCTTGTAGCTCAGTGGTAGATCACCCAGTAGAGGTCTCGGTGGGCTTCGTACCCACTTCCCTGCACAAGGTTCCGGGGGCCCCTTCTTTAAAGCTAACTCAAGCGGGACATACTTCCCCCTTCATCAAGTTATTTTAGGATTGCAAGACTTCCAGATATGATTCTTGATATGATTTGAATTGTTTAGTTGGGTGGAATCGTAGAAATCACCCTATAACTAGAATCGTGATTTTAACAACCAATTGTTACCACCCAGTGAACATAGATCATAGTAATTAAAGTAGATGATATACCAATGGTAACCACTCACTGAACAAACAGAGTACATAAAGGAGATAACACCTATGAGTACCACTCACTGAACAACAGAACAGAGTAGCTGAGAACTGTATGGTGTTACGTTTCTTGTTTTATCAGTGGGTTTGAACCACAAAACTACTTTGACATATGCTTATTAGATATATTAAAATTTCTGCATTTATTGTGATGGTTTGGTGACAGGGAGTAGTACAATGCAATAAACATTAGTATAAAACAATCTAGTGTACTCATAAAAGCAATGACTTAGGGGTATAATGTAAAGGATCTTGCCTTATTGATAGCACAATCTGTTTGCAAATACTCCCTTCTTATTCCTCCAAGACCTAGGTCACTGCTTTTCCGGTCAACACAACTACAAGAGAATGGGGTGGAAGTGAAACATTGAAGCCATAAAAACAAGTAGAAAACTTGCAATCAGATGGTAGCTTATAATCTTAGTGATGGACAACAAATGAGAGTACAATAAACTAAAGAGATTAGGTCTGCACTTAGGGAGGTGTTAACCTTACAATACCAGCTGTAACTGTGTTTTGAAGAGAAAGTGGGCAGCCCAAAGCAACAACCCAATCACCTGGTCGAAGTTTAGAAGATGATCCAAGATTTGCAGATGGTAAAGGGGTCTTCGATTTAATCTTCACAACAGCAATGTCAGAGTGACGATCAGCATTGAGAACAATGCCTTCAAACTCACGACCATCTTGCAAAGTCACACTAACCTATTACAATTTCAACCCTTGTAAGAAAAGAATCAGGATTTAGACAAACACATTGCAAAAATAACCTATATCAACCAAAGTCATGCAAGAGTTATCAAATAGTACTACCACCGTCCCAAAATAAGCGCAGCCATGAGTTTCCGTTTCCAACTTTGATCGTCCGTCTTATTTGAAATTTTTTTATGATTAGTACTTTTATTTTTATTAGATTATAAAACATGAATAGTACTTTATGCGTGACTTATGTTTTTTAGTTTTTTCTCAAAAAAAAATCAAATAAGACGGACGATTAAAGTTGGACACGGAAACTCATGGCCGCACTTATTTTGGGATGGAGGGATAAGAAACAAGATGAAAGTATTTATCATAATTCATAAGCACAACTATTGTATAATAATTTTTAAGAAAACAAGTACTTAGATGGTCCAGATCATTAGGCACTGAATTATCCATTCTAACATGGACAATAATTTGGCCCCACACTTCATAGCTATCATAAGCACAGCTATAATAATTTGACCATACTAAAATTTAGGATTTTGCCACTAGTACAGAGAAAAAAAATATTCTATGTCATTATCTTTCTTCAAAAGAACATTAAAGCCCTATAACACTCAGTTTGTCCAAGTGCAAAGTGGTATTTGAAATACAAAACCAAACAGTAAATTCCAATACAAGCCAATTGTAATTTGTTGCATCTGTACTAATATAAGGAAATAAGTTAGTACATAAAAGCCTGAATTCTAAAGCTTGGAGTATATCAGATAAGTGTGTTTGCCATGTCCAAGATTATTTTCCCATATTAGGAAAAAAAACCACTATCCCCGGAAAAGAAGAAGAAGAAGAAGAAAAAAACAATATGATATAAGGGGTTATCCATATCATGGCATTGAGAATGCCTATGTGTGCCACTAATGTCTCACCAACGTAAGACAACTGCATGTTACCCTCACATTTTTTTTTGGCATATTTCAGATATTGATGAGAACTATTGGCACAGCATGGATTTATCCTATAAAATACTGGTATACTTCCCTCGTGAGAAAATTATATTCAGAACTGAGCAAAAATCACAGATTTATATGAATAAGTGCAGGTAACATAATGAAGAAGTGTACAGCATGAGATGAACAGAAAACTACAAAAGTTAGTGACATGTTAACAACCTTTCCCTTCAAGATTGGTTTTGTGCTTTGAAAATCTAGAACAACATGGGCACATGTCAATATTGTCCCATCCGGGTCTATTATGGTTCCAGATCCAATGCTCTTCTCTAGAACCCATCCATGAGTTTCTACAAAAAGACAAACAAAAGTTTATTACATATAGCTAATGTGCTGACTGTAAATTTTCACACCCTCCTTTAGACAGTTTTTACCTTGTGTAGAAGAAATGTTGACAACAGCAGGACCAACTGCAGCTGCAGCCTTGGCGATTGTATTTCGGTTAATACATCCTGGGCAACATTTTGAATCATCTGAGTTTCCATCAGAGCTCTGGTTGCTCAAATTAGTGGGTGGAACTGACGCAGATGCGAAGGAATTTTGGGTGGGAAACCCTGCACTCCAATTTGATGCAGATGTGAAGAAATTTAGGAAGGAAAACCCTGCACGTAAACTGTACACATTAAGATCTTCAGGGAAAAAAATACGAGAGCTTAATCAAGAAGATATGGTGGCTACTATTGTTTCAGCAAAAATAAATAAATAAATTCACTTGACTGCTTCTCTTATATAGTGAATATGTTGTTAAGTTACACATCGTGAATATTCTCATAGCATTTTATTGACAATCACAGAAGCTGTTCAGCTCAAATACTCATAAAAAGCATTTATACAGTGAAGAGGCAATTTCATGCCTTCCACAGAACAAGCGAAAGTCACAGCTAACTGTTAACAGCTGAAATCTAGCACATATTTACATGGTCAGACATATGCAGATTCTGCAATGTAATGGGATAACATACTATGTTCTCATCTCCACACACAACATGCCATCAGATTGGTCCTCAACCAGTCCTTTTGGTACATAGCACAATAGAGTACATATAATATAACATAGTGGGGGCACACGGCTCAATTTAACTTTTTTATTTTAGGAATGACTGAATTTAAATTAACTACATATCAAGAAAACAACTGCACAAATGAACAATGAAAACTCCCACCCACAGGAGCTCTCACCCACCTACTAAAATTTCAGAAGTTCATTTCCACATCGAACCACCATTTCCATTGAACCACCTCGGAAGTCACAATGGTGGTTAAACTAGAATAACTCCAGCACATTGATGCACAACACCGTAGCTACACACCACACGCTAGAATGTATGCATATGACAAGGCGGCCACAAATTTATAGCTCAATATCACACTATGTTCATACATAGTTGGCAAAATACATTGAACTCGCCCAGGAAAGCAGATCACGCATCTACGTCGAGCAATCACAGTACGAAAAAAAAACGATGAATCAATCCACCGTTGCGAGAACCGTACACGTCACCCCGACGAACGACGACGCCGAAAAATGGCAGGAGCTAGCCTGACAGAGAAACGGAAGGAAACCGAAAGTACCTTCACCGAGAGGGAGCGGCGACGGGAGGAGGCGTGCACCGCCCCCGGGGAGGATCCCTGAGGCCGCGGAGGACAGCGCGCGGCGGAGCGGCGCGGACGCCGAGACGCGGACTGCGGTGGTGGTGGTGGAGAAGGCGCCACCGTCGCCGTCGCCGTCGCCGTCGCCGCCGCGGCGGTCGTACGCGAGCGCTCCGGAGGAGGCGGCGGCGGCCGCGGCGGCGAGGAGGAGCGCGCCGGCTCGGCGGGGGCGAGCGGCGCGGAGCATTGCGGCGGCGGCGGCGAGAAGAGACGAGAAGAAGAAAGAAAGCGTGTTTGGTGGGCCGTATCGAGGCCCATTTCATGGGTGAAGTCGGCGGGGCCCATTTTGGATGAAGGGTGGGTAGGCCTGGATGGATCCATGTTTTTTTCTTCTTTGGAGTAAGTCTACTATACCTCCCTCATTCTCTTGCCCCTTAATCGAACCGCATCTCTCAACCACAAAACCAAGTATAACTCCTTGCTCAACTTTAAAAACCGATGCAAATAGAAAACGGTTTATGCCGAGTTAGCAGAAAATACTTTAAACAATAATAGTGGACCCCATGTGTCATCCCCCCCTCTCTCTCTCCCTCTTCTCTCTCCTTCCACCACCTCCCCCACCTCCGCTTGGTGGGCTGTATTTTGGCCCATTGCTGGGGTGGAGAAGATTTGTCAGGGAATAAGTTCACCGGAGGTCCCTCAACTTAACAACAAGATTTCTTGAGGTCCCTTAACTACAAAATCATAAATGTGTACCTCTAAACTCACACAAATTGTGCACTCAAGGTTATATGGCAGTATATACGGGTGGTTTCGCTGACGTGGCATGCTAGTCAGAAAAAAAAAGTATGTGGGGCCCACATGTCAGCTGCACATTATATTTTCTTTCTCCTTTTCTTCTCTCTTCTCTTCTTCACTGAGGGAGGCCGGCGACGGGCGGATGCAGGCGCCGGTTTCGGAGAGCAGCGCCGCCGTCGCCAAAGCCACCAAATGGGGAGCCCTCGGTGAACACGGGCTCGTGGGTGCGCCGTCACGGTCGTGTAAAATCAAAGGTGTTTTTGATTATTATTCTGTGATGAACAATTGGCATTGAAGATTATTGGTTTTATTATTTGGAATTTATTCACGAAGTGGTTTTGGAGATGATTGGATTTACAGGTGAATCGCAGGTACTGTTATTTTATGTGACCGGTCAGACCGGGCAGGTGTTGCCGGTCAGACCGGCGTGTATCGCGCGGTCAGACCGGCGCAGCCCGCGGTCTGACCGGGCGACGCTGTGTCGGTTTCAGTTTCGGGTTGTTTGTTTGGATATCCGTGATTATTTCATGATTATGGCTTCTAGATAGATACTATACGTATGTAATACTGTTGTTTGCTACTAATGAGTCAAGTTGGAGATAGCTTAGTCTCGGAATATGGTTTCTTTGTTTATTTCATGTATAGGTGACTCGATGCCTTGGGAGAGTATTTGCGGTGATGGACCGGGAGTCGGCTTGGGGATAAGACGACGTCCATGGTGGTCAGAGATCATGCGGGATACTTAGGCTAGAGTTGATGCACGTGGTTAATGGAGATTCCATATGGCATACGATGGAGGTATTGTGTGCGTATGGGATGCGGAGTCGAATTTGGAAGGAGTCCAAATTTGGTATGATTGGTTATGTAAAGTTTGTTTCTTGTACTAGAGGGTTTCCTAAGGTGTTTAGGACTCCTAGTATGAGTTTGGCTCGTGGCTTTAGGCTGCCTACCTCGGGTATAAATAGAGGGAGAGCGTGAGGCTTCCCGGTATCGCTTTTGAGAGCAATTGAGTTGAGTTTTGAGTTAGGGTTTCGAGTTTAGTCGAAATTTTTGTAAGGAGTGCTGTTGGTGCACTTTGTAAACACAAAGAGAATCAATAAAGTCGTCATCTAATTTAAGAGTTCTTCGATTTGTGTTTCACCGGGTTTCGGCGGTCTAACTGGTGGTGCACTGGCGGTCAGACCGGCGGCATCGCGGCGGTCCGACCGACGGGCACACGGCGGTCAGACCGGCTTCAGCGACAGGAAGCGACGACGAGCACTAGCGGTTAGACCGGTAGATCAACACCGGTCAGACCGGCGGCTACGCTTCGGTCAGACCGGCTAATCTACTCCGGTCAGACTGATCTCCATCGACACCGGTTAGACCGGCGGCTACGCTTCGGTCAGACCGGCTAATCTACTCCGGTCAGACTGATCTCCATCGAATTCGAGGGTAACTTTTATTTCCGCTAAAAGTTTTCGGTTTTTGGGTATTCCAACCATTCACCCCCCCTTCTGATTGGCTTAGCTATTGTGATTCGATCCTACAAGAGGTATCAGAGTCTTGTTTTCTTCTTTGGATTTTATTGATCTAGAGTTTTTGCCATGGCTACTCCTGTTATGTTTTCAACTAAGCCTCATGTTTTCGATGGAACGGATTTTTCTCATTGGTGTAGTAGGATGCAATCTTACATTATGGCTGAAGATTATGATATTTGGAGAAAAGTTTCTCATCCTTATGTGATTCCTGAAGTTATTAATACTGCTGCTGCAAAAAATGAGTTTGAACAAAATTGCAAAGCTCGCAATATTCTTTTGAGTGGGATTTCTCGTTCCGATTATGATTGTGTTGCGCATTTTCAAACTGCTCATGAGATTTGGAATGCTTTGAGTAACTTTCATCAAGGAACAAATAACATTAAAGAAGTTCGTCGTGATATTTTCAAAAAGGAGTACATTAAATTTGAGATGAAACCTGGAGAAGCTTTGGATGACTATCTTTCTAGGTTTAATAAAATTTTGAGTGATCTTAGATCTGTTGATTCTTCTTATGATGCTAATTATCCACAATCTGAGATTTCTCGTCACTTTTTGAATGGTCTTGACATGTCTATTTGGGAGATGAAAGTTACATCTATTCAGGAGTCTGTTAACATGTCTACTTTGACTTTGGATTCGCTTTACACAAAATTGAAAACACATGAGATGAACGTTCTTTCTCGTAAAGTTGATTCTAAGTCGAGTGCTTTGGTTTCTTCTTCTTCTTCTTTAGATGTTGATGCTTCTTCATCTAAGTCTTCTTTTCTTGCTATTTTTAATGCCACATCTGATGATCAACTCGAACAGATCGAGGAGGAGGATTTGGCTATGGTTGCTAACAGAATTGTTCGAGCTATGAATAATGCCAGGAACAAGAAAAGATGTGGTCCAAATCGTTGCTTTGAATGTGGTTCAATTGATCATCTTTGTTCGCATTGTCCTAAGCTTGGGAGAGGCAAAAGAGAAGACAAAGATGGTGAGAAAACCAACGACAACAAGTCGAAGGGTACATACAAAGGAAGGAAGATCAAGGAGAATCTCAAGAAAGCTTTTGATCAAGTCTACGCCGCGTTTGAGCCACTAAGCGACGTGGATGGTGATAGTGGAGATGAAGCTAAGGGAAAGAATATCTCTGGTGTTTGCTTCATGGCACGTGGTGAATCGGATTCAGAGTGTGAGAACAATGAGGTAAGTGCTTTTGAGGAAGCAATTAATATTTTGAGAGCAAAAAATAAGAAGTGTGAGAAGATGTATAGAAAACAGGAATTTATCATTGAATCTCTTAATTCTGAAATTGCTAGATTAAAATCTCTTATTCCTAATGATGATGATTGCAAAAGTTGTGAAGTTTTAATGAATGAGATTTCAAAAATTAGAGATGTTAATGCTGCACATGATTTGAAAAATAGATCTTCTCTTGCTCTTAGTTTTGCTTTGCACACACGCACTTTGGATGAGTTGTTTTTAACTAAAAAGTTGTTGCAAAAATATCAAATTGCTTTTCATGCTAGTTTGATGTTTAACATGATTTCTGCTAAAAAGTTAAAACAACCTCATGATGTTTTGGATTGCTCAACATGTAATTTGAATAAGTTGAAATTGAAAGATGCTTTAGGTCGTGTTGAGTACATGGAAGATGTTGTGAAAAACAATGAAGTGCTTTCTTGCTCCAAGTGTCGTAAAAGCAAAGGTGTCATGGTAGATTGTGAAAATTGTGCTAATTTGGAAAAAGAGGTTTCTTATTTGAAAAATTCTTTGCTTAGATTTTCTGATGGTAAAAAGAACCTCAACATGATTTTAGATCAATCTAAGGTTAGCACACATAATCGTGGTTTAGGTTTTAATCCTTATGCTCATAATTCTAGACATCCTCCTGTTGTGTTAGGTGTTGGTGCTAGAAGTGGTGAGATTTTGGTTAAACCTGATACTAACAAAACTGTATTTAAATCTGCTGGTATCATGTCTACCTTGAGTGCATCTTCTTCAAAATCCAATGTTGTGCATGCAAAATCTCCTGTTGTTGCTTGTGTTGCTAAGTCTTCTAATTCTACCAATGTGTCTAATCATCGTGAAAAATATACTTGTTCTTTTTATGGCAAAGATGGACATATTGTTGGATTTTGTTTCAGATTAGCTCATAAACAGAAAAAGGAGAGAGAGGTTGCTTTTGCAAAATCAAAGTGGCAAAAATCTGGTTTTCCCTCGAGGAAACCGGTCAGACCGCAGTGGGTCCCGCGGTCGGACCGGCGACAGGTCAGACCGGCTGCAGTGTCTCGGTTAGACTGGACACCGGTCAGACCAGCGGTACAGCAGCAATCAGACCGGCCCCCGGTCAGACCGGCTGCACACCCTTGGTCAGACCGGCCTCAGAGGAATTTTTCTGAAAATTCTAAAATTGATTTTGCACGTGGATATATGCCTATTGGATCTTCTGGTCGTGTGTCTCAGTACTGGATTCCTATATTTTTATTATCTTCTAACTCCAGTACTGAGACTTCGACTTCTGCTTGTGTGTAGGCTTTGGTGGCACGGAAGGAGAACGTGTGGATCGTGGATTCCTGTTGTTCGCGGCACATGACCGGTGATAAAAATTGGTTCTCCTATCTAAAAAAAGTCATCCAAGACTGAATCGATTATCTTTGGTGATGCTTCTACAAGTGTCATTCTCGCTACAAGTTTGGTTAAGGTAAATGAAAATTTTGAATTGAAGAATGTAGCTTTGGTTGAGGACTTAAATACAATTTGCTTTCAGTTTCACAAATTGTTGATGAGGATTTTGAGGTTCACTTTAAGAAAACTGGAAGTAAAGTTTTTGATTCTTGTGGTGATTCTGTGTTGAATATTTCTCGCCGTAGAAGAGTATTTAAAGCTGATTTTGATAATCTTGTTTCACCTGTGATAACATGTTTGGTTGCTAAGTTTGATAAAGATGTGATGTTTTGGCATCGTAGACTTGGACATGTTGGTTTTGATCATCTCACTAGGTTAAGTGGTTTGGATATTGTTCGTGGTTTGCCTAAACTTAAGAAAGATCTTAATTTGGTTTGTACACCGTGTCGTCATGCTAAGATGGTTGCTTTTTCACATGCTCCTATTGTTTCTGTGATGATGGATGCACCGGGACAGCTATTACATATGAACATTGTTGGTCCAGCTAGAGTGCAATCTATTGGAGGAAAGTGGTATGTGTTGGTTATTGTTGACGATTTTTCTCGATATTCTTGGGTTTTCTTTATGGCAACTAAGGACGAAGCTTTTCAACACTTTCGTGGTTTGTTTCTTCGTTTGGATCTTGAATTTCCTGGCTCTTTGAAAAGAATTCGAAGTGATAATAGTGGTGAGTTTAAAAATGCTTCTTTTGAACAATTTTGCAACAAAAGAGGTCTTGAACATAAATTTTCTTCTCCTCGTGTCCCTCAACAAAACGGTGTTGTTGAAAGGAAAAATCGTGTTTTGGTTGAGATGGCTAGAACAATGTTGGATGAATATAAAACTCCTAGAAAATTTTGGGCTGAGGCGATAAACACTGCATGTTATATTTCAAATCGAGTTTTCTTGAGATCAAAACTTGGAAAAACTTCTTATGAACTTCGATTTGGACGTCAACCTAAAGTTTCACATTTGCGTGTTTTTGGTTGCAAGTGCTTTGTCTTAAAATCTGGAAATTTGGATAAGTTTGAGGCACGTTCTACCGATGGATTGTTTCTTGGTTACCCCGCACATACTCGTGGCTATCGTGTACTTATTTTGGAGACTAACAAAATCGTTGAGACTTGCGAAGTTTCTTTTGATGAGGCTAGTCCAGGTACTAGACCCGATATTGCAGGTACATTGTCACAGGTTCAGGGGGAGGATGGTCGTATTTTTGAAGACGAGAGCGACGACGACAACAACGACGAGGTCGGCTCGGCCGGTTAGACCGGGCGCCAGGCCGGTCAGACCGCCGGCACGCCGCCGGACAGACCGACTCATGAGGAGCGGTCAGACCGGCCAGGGACATCGGGTTCTGGTACTGTTGATGCTGATAGAGATGGTCCTCCGGAAACTACAACTTCGACCAGTATTGATACAAAATGTGGATCAACTTCAGAAGTCGCTGCTCCTTTGCACATTCAACGACGACATCAGCCGGAACAAATCATTGGTAATATAAGTGAGCGGACTACAAGGTCTAAGGTAACGACTCATGATGTTTGTGCAAATTCTGCATTTGTTGCTTCTTTTGAACCTAAAGATGTGTCACATGCATTAACTGATGAATCGTGGATTAATGCCATGTTGAAAATTTTGAGAGAAACAAAGTTTGGACTTTAGTTGAACCACCTTCTGGACATAATATTATTGGTACCAAGTGGGTTTTTAATAATAAACAAAATGAGGATGGTTTGATTGTGAGAAATAAAGCTAGACTTGTTGCTCAAGATTTTACCCAGGTGGAGGGTTTGGATTTTGATGAAACTTTTGCTCCTGTTGCTAGAATTGAGGTAATTAGACTTTTGTTGGGTTTTGCTGCTTCAAAAGGTTTTAAATTGTATCAAATGGATGTGAAAAGTGTTTTTCTAAATGGTTTTATACAGGAGAAAGTTTATGTCAAACAACCACCAGGTTTTAAAAATCCTGATTTTCCCAACCATGTTTTTAAATTGTCTAAAGCTTTATATGGTTTGAAACAAGCTCCTAGAGCATGGTATGATAGGCTTAAGAACTTTTTGCTTGCGAAAGGTTTTACAATGGGAAAGGTTGCCAAAACGCTTTTTGTTCTCAAGCATGGTGATAATCAACTTTTTGTTTAGATTTATGTGGATGATATCATCTTTGGTTGTTCAACTCATGCTTTGGTTGTAGAGTTTGCTGAGACTATACGCAGGGAATTTGAGATGAGCATGATGGGTGAGTTATCGTACTTCTTGGGATTGCAAATTAAGCAAACAGCTCAAGGTACTTTTGTGCATCAAACGAAGTACACGAAGGATCTTTTGAGACGGTTCAAGATGGAGAATTGCAAGCCAATTTCAACACCAATTGGTTCTACAGCTGTGTTGGATCCTGATGAAGATGGTGAAGCTGTTGATCAAAAGGAGTATAGAAGTATGATTGGATCTTTGTTGTATCTAACTGCTTCTAGGCCAGACATACAATTTGCTTTGTGTTTGTGTGCATGTTTTCAAGCTTCTCCTCGTGCTTCACATCGTCAAGCGGTCAAGCGAATAATGAGGTATTTGAATCATACACTTGAGTTTAGAATTTGGTATTCTACTTCATCTTCTATATGCTTAAGTGGATATTCCGATGCTGATTTTGGTGGTTGTAGAATTGATAGGAAAAGTACTAGTGGAACATGTTATTTTCTTGGTACATCATTGATTGCATGGTCTTCTAGGAAACAATCTAGTGTTGCTCAATCAACTGCTGAATCTAAATATGTTGCTGCTGCTAGATGTTGTTCACAGATTCTTTGGCTTTTATCTACTTTGAAAGATTATGGTCTTACTTTTGAGAAAGTACCTCTCTTTTGTGATAATACTAGTGCTATTAACATTGCTAAGAATCATGTTCAACACTCACGCACAAAGCACATTGATATTTGTTTTCACTTTTTGATGGATCATGTTGAGAAGGGAGATATTGAATTGCAGTTTTTGGACACGAAGTTGCAACTTGCTGATATTTTCACTAAACCTTTGGATTCTAATCGCTTTGCTTTTCTTCGTGGTGAATTGGAAATAATTCATCCTTTTGGCATGGTTTGAGGGCGAGTTTGTACCTCATGGTTTTATCAAGCAATAATATGACAATGAGAAAAATTGAGAAAAGAGAGCTTTGTGTTATACATATGGTATTTGTTGAGAAGAGCATGTTGTTTTTGGTTCAATTGGGAGCCGGAGGTGGCGGTGAACGCCCCGCAGTGGATGACTCCGCTTTCCAGCGGCGGCCCTTGGAATCGACGATGATGGCGACGATGAAGGACAACGCCACCACGGGCCCCCGCGGTGGCAATGATGGACGACGCCAACGGCGATGAAGAATGCCGCCTTCGCGAACCCCTGCGCGAACGCGCTCGTGGGCAACTGCCTCTGCCGGCATGCGGATACAGCAGCCTCCACCCTTACGAGCGGCAGAGGCCCGCGTGGCGGGCGGAGCGGCGCCGGGATGCGGTTAGAGCGGTGATGTGGCGGCGGGTGGAGCGGCGGCGAGCGAGCGGAAGAGCGTGACGATGGTGTGGCCGATTTGCTCCTCCTTTGCCAGCCGCTGCTCCGCCCCTCCTGCTTAGCCCGCCCATCGAGACGTGCCACTTCATCGGGGCCACGCTCGACGCTCAGCCTCGCCGCCACCCGCCCGCCCGACCCGGCTCTTCCGCTAGCTCGTTGGGGAAATCGCTGCGGAGGACTAAGGTGACGCCGATGTCCCACGCGAACGGGAGCAAGGTCGCCGCCCGCCTCACTCACCTTCTCCGCCGTTCTCCCCGCCACTCCAAGGTCATCACTTGCTCGCTCCAGTCCGCTGCCGTGGTGGTGGCCGTGCCCGTGCCCACGTCGTCGCCCACGCGCATGCTCCCGCCGTTCGCCGTCGCGACCGTGGGAGATGGTGTTGGCGTGCCGCATTTCATCGGGACCGTGAGAGAAGAAAGAAGAATAGAGAAGAATGAAGAGATGTTGGTCCCTTTTTTTTCTCACTTACATATGGGTCCCATAGTTTTTTATTTTTTGTTTTGTTGACTAGGATGCCACGTCAGCGAAACCACCCATCTATACTGCCTTTGGACCTTATGTGCACGGTTTGTATGAGTTTAGGTTACACATTTCTGATTTTGTGGTTATGGGACCTCAAAAAATCTCGTTATTTAGTTGAGGGACCTTCGGTGAACTTATTCCATTTGTCGGTGACGTTACCTTGGCCCGTTTTGCATGAACGGCCAGTTCAATTTGGTTGTTTGGATAGGCCTAGCTGGGTCCATGTTTTTTCTTTTTCTTTTCCAAATTCATTCGTGTGTGTGTGTTGCGGGGGTACTGAAAACCTAGTGCTCTCTCTGTTTTAAATTAAGGGACATTGTAAATTGATGTCAAAATGTGCCCTAGTTTAAATATTAAATGTGATAGTTTGGTTTGATGTCAAATAGTTGGTAATGACCATACTTTTATTATAAGATTTGACACCATGTTGGTAGCAAAACATTGCCAAAAAAAAGTATTAATAACTGCATCATTTGCTTGTGGGCTTATCAGACGTAATCAAGACTTAAATCAAGATTTAATTTTGTATTTGATTTTAAAGTTTCTTTTGTTGTAGTTTATTTTTTAACATAAGCTTTTATAAGTTACTAAGAATACAAGTATATATAAGTTTTACTTATAATAATTATTTTAGTTGCTTTAGTTTGTTTTTCTACGGATTATCAAGTAGTAGGGATCAAACAATGGGAAGCGCTAAAAGAACTCGCGCAATCCTTGACTTCACCAGAGCTATTTACGCATTTCATCTCCTTTTCTCTCTGACTGATCTGATATTCTTCCCTGTTGGAAGCTTCCATTGTACGGTAACGTACAATTGAATTTTCAGACCGAATCGAATCGAAGCAGTTTTTCCAGCCCCAGGACAATCTCTTATTCTTCCATGATACACATCATCATACATGATGAAACCAAGAATTCGTCGTTCAAAGTTATAAAATCGAGAAAGAGAAGCAGTATCAATTTAGTACTTTTATAATTTATATTTACGCCTGCGGGCAACGGACGCTGTCTGATGCGAGACAACATCAGGCAAATTACATCGATCGACGACAAGTTAACTAACTCCATCCACCACTGCTCGATCGATTTCATCATACATATATGTGCAAAAGGGAATCAAATCGCTTCTCATTCTAGCAGAGATCAGAGTCTGAACTCGGGAAATTAAACAGCAGTTCAATTGTCTAATCAACGTTTGCTCTTCCTTTCTCTTCTAGCAGAATTGCAGAAAATGATGATAGAGATTAATAATAAAAAACTTTCGCGGACAAGTCGATGCAACTGATGATGATGCCAGATATGGATCTTGTTCAAGTGCAGACAAATCGTGATATCGACCAAATTTTCAGAGCGAACCGAAGCATCGATCGATCTATCGTCTCGCCCGGTGCAGTTTTTTTTCCAGCTCCAGCCAAGAAAATCTCTTCTTCCAAAATATACACATCATCAGACACGGAAAGAACTTGCCATTGAAAGCTCTGCTGTTTTTTCTTGAGAAAACAAAGTTACGTTGTCGTGTAAAGAGGAGCACGGTCAGTCAGTATTCGTGCAGAGATAGATCACTGTCTGAAAAAAAGAACAGTTCAAGATTCTCTCCTTCCGTTCTCTTTTTAGATTAGTTGTAAAAAACCTTGCGTGCATAGTACAAATTAATGATGGTTAGATTAATCAAACTTTTTTGCAGAGAAGTCGATCGATGCAAACTGATGAAGTCGAAGCAGACAAATGGTGATCAGTTTACTTTCTTCTGCTGAAGATTTCTGAAGGCAAACGTTTGCTTGTTTTGCCGCCATGGACCAGACGACCAGGCTATAGGCGGCCATTTTCGTCCCTGACGCCATCGATGAGCTCGCTCGATCGGATTCCAGACGAAAAACCTCTACAAGATGGTTTAGTTGCTTAATTAATGATGGATAAGTCTTTGTGGTCCTTATCTTGATTCTTTTTTTTTTTTTGCTTTTGGGTAGTTTAACCTTTTTAGGGCTGCATCTACTCTTTTAGCATATTTTTCAGTTGCTAGGACAGCTGCGGTTAGTAGGACAGCAGTAGTTAGCATCTCCTTTATGCCTCCTTTATACTTTATTCAGTTTGGATGCCCTCTAGGACATCATCCCATTTAAATTTCGAATTTTACACTAAGAGGGTACAGCAATAGGCTAGCAGCCAGCTATGGCTATATATATATGTATCCAACCTCCCTCGGGTAGGTATGACTTTTGAGTTTGTGAATGAAGAAAACCAGAAAATTGCCCTACTCTGAGTGCCATCCTCTTCTCAATGAGAGTAACCATTGAAATTCTAACATCTGCTATCAGAGCCACACTTTTCTGTAGGCTAAATATCTCTTGTTCCACCCCTTCCCAAGCTCGGTTGAGCTCTCAGCTAGCAGCAGCAGCAGCACCGGCTTCTTCTCCTTCCCCTTTCCCTTCCCCCCTCCATGCAGCAGCCTCCTGGAGGCGCGCCATGTCCGACGTTCGGTCTTGGCGTTCGGTCGTCTCGAGCACTCGGCGTCAGCAGGACGCCGAGCTCGCCGCAGTAGAAGAGCGCAGGCGAGCAACGGCTCAGACCGCTGCAGCAGCCGCGAGGGCGGCCAGACTGGCGGCAGCGGAGTTGGCAGCAGCCAGGGCGGAGGCGGAAGCAGAGGCGGCGGAAGATGCGGCACGTGCGGCGGAGGTAGAGGTTGAGACCTTGCGCAGCAGCATCAATAGCTCCATCGCCGGCGACATCACCGCCGACAGGGAGCTTGAGGAGCTGGCAAGAGGAAGGGCACGGGAGCGGACAGAGCGGTGGGCAGCAGCCCACCTCCACGGCGGCGGCGGCGGCCCAAGGGACCGCGCGCCCGCCGACGGGAACCCAGACGGGCGCGGGCGTGCCGGCGGTAGCCCGGAGCCCGCGCGTGGCCCTCGTAGGCAGTGCGGCTCTCCCTCCCCTGACCGGTGCCATGGCCACCACGGCGTCCAGACGGTGGTCAGGGACTTTGGTCCCGGCGGTGGGTGGCCTACCCTCACCAAAACCAACTACATTAAATGGGCCGCGGTGATGAGGGTGAGGCTCTAGGTGCGGCACATGTGGGAGGCAGTCCGGTACGGCGACGTCGACTATGACGAGGATCGGCGGGCACTGGATGCCCTCATCGCTGCAGTCCCGCCCGAGATGCAGTTCTCGCTTTCCCAGAAGCGGACTGCCAAGGAGGCCTGGGACGCCATCGCTGCGGCACGCATCGGCAGCGACCGCGCCCGCAAGTCCACACTGCAGGTACTCCGCAAGGAGTGGGAGAACCTGGCCTTCAAGCCAGGTAAGGATGTTGATGACTTTGCCCTCCGTCTCAACACTCTTTTGCAGAAGATGGTGCAGTACGGCGACGACACCTACAACGAGGAGAGAGCTGTTGAGAAGCTCTTTCGCTACGTCCCAGAGAAGTACAGGCAGATCGCTCGCTCGATCGAGTCTCTGCTGGACCTCTCCACGATGTCAATCGAGGAGGCATTAGGTCGCCTCAAGGTCGTCGACGGCGATGAGCCACAGCCTCTCTCGGGGCCTATCACCATTGGCGGGAAGCTCCATCTCACTCGGGAGCAGTGGGAGGCCAGCCAGGGTGACGGGAGGAAGAGGGAGTCCTCTCCCTCGACAGGCGGCTGCAAGCCGCGCAAGGCGCACGGAGGCGTCCAGCTACGGTGGGCGCGAAGACGCGGCGAGGGTGGCGCTCGCAGAGGCGACCAGGGCGGCGCCGCCGGCAACCACAAGCCGGCACGAGACGACACCTGCCGCAACTGTGGCAAGCTTGGTCATTGGGCCAAAGACTGTCGACAGCCACGACGCGGCCAGGCCCATGTTGCACAGGTGGAGGAGGAAGAGCCGGCTCTGCTCCTAGAACACGCCAGCATCGAGCTATCTTCAGCGGCACCGGCCGCAACGGCTTTCCTCCACCTCGACGAGCCGAAGGTACATGTCTTCCTCGGCAATAGCTCCAGGAACGACAAGGCTGATGGGTGGTACCTCGACACCAGCGCCACCCATCACATGACTGGCCGGCGGGAGTTCTTCACCGAGCTTGACTCCAGCGTCCGAGGCTCCGTCAAGTTTGGGGATGCCTCCGACATGGAGATCAAGGGAGTCGGCTCCGTCACCTTCACCGCCAAGTCCGGTGAGCACAGGCTGCTCACCGGAGTCTACTACATCCCCGCGTTGAGAAACTCTATCATTAGCGTGGGACAGCTGGATGAGAATGGCTCACGCGTGTTGGTCGAGCACAGAGTCATGAGGAGCTTTCTTGCCAAGGTAACCAGAGGCACTAATCGACTCTACATCCTCAGTGCGCAGGTCGCACAACCAGTTTGCCTCGCCGCTCGTCGGGACGACGAGGCGTGGCAGTGGCACGAGCGTTTCGGGCACCTCCACTGTGAGGCCCTGAAGTGGCTCAGCGCCAAGGAGATGGTGTGAGGCCTGCCGTGCCTTGACCACGTGGAGTAGCTCTGCGATGTCTGCGTCCTAACGAAGCAGAGACGGCTCCCCTTTCCCCAGCAGACGAGTTTCCGAGCCAAGGAGTGGCTCGAGCTTGTGCACGGGGACTTGTGTGGCCCAGTGACACCGGCCACACCAGGTGGACGATGTTACTTCCTGCTGCTCGTCGACGACCTCTCCCGCTACATGTGGGTGATGGTTCTCGGCAGCAAGGGAGAGGCTGCGGACGCCATCCAGCGCGCGCAGGCTGCTGCAGAGGCGGAGTGCGGCCGTAACCTGCGCGTGCTGCGCACCGACAACGGCGGCGAATTCACGGCGGCTGAATTCGCGTCGTACTGCGCTGATGAGGGCATTCAGCGCCACTACACCGCGCCGTATAGCCCGCAGCAGAATGGCGTCGTCGAGCGGCACAACCAGACAGTTGTGGGGATGGCTCGGGCTCTCCTCAAGCAGAGGGGGATGCCGGCCATCTTCTGGGGAGAGGCGGTGGTGACGGCCGTCTACATCCTCAACTGCTCGCCTACCAAGGCCCTCGATGGCAGGACACCGTACGAGGCTTGGCATGGGCGCAAGCCAGGGGTCTCCCACCTGCGGGTCTTCGGCTGCCTCGCGTTCGTCAAGGAGCTTGGCCACATCGGCAAGCTCGACGACAGGAGCACCCCAGGGGTGTTCATCGGCTACGCGGAGGGCTCGAAGGCCTATCGCATCCTCGACCCGGAGACACAGCGTGTGCGCACAGTGCGCGACGTAGTGTTCGACGAAGGGCGAGGGTGGGTATGGGACAAGGTGGTGGACGATGGTTCGACTCCAACGTACGACGACTTCACCGTCGAGTACGTCCACTTCGAGGGAGCTGGGGGAGTAGGCAGCTCTTCTTCACCGAGCGTGTCTACCCCAGTCCCCGAGCCTCCACCGACTCTGACACCAACACACCCTCGGGCCACGACTTCGACTACGACGAGCTCTTCGCCGAAACCACCACAGCCGGCAACCCCACGCGCCCCAGCACCAACAACCACTCCTCCGAGCACGTCTGCTCCGACGCCAGCTCGTGTTGAGCGCAGCCCGGTGGAGTTCGCTACTCCGCTCTCCCACAACAGGGAGCGCATCGACGCGTACCACGACGGCTAGCAGCTACGGTACCGTACGATGGAGGATCTTCTCAGTGACCAGCCGGTGCCGGGACTGGTGCCTCGCGACCTGGAGGCGCAGTTGCACCTTGCGTGCGACGAGGCTCCTGGAGGCGTGGTTGCATCTTGCGTGCGACAACAGTGAGCCTCGGTCTTTCGCAGAGGCCGAGAAACACGCGGCATGGCGTGCCACGAAGCAGTCGGAGATGGACGCGGTTCAGGAGAACCGCACCTGGGAGCTTGCTGACCTCCCTCGTGGTCACCGCGCGATCACCCTTAAGTGTGTGTTCAAGCTGAAGAGGGATGAAGCTGGAGCCATCGTTAAGCACAAGGCTCGCTTGGTGGCACGCAGTTTCATGCAGCAGGAGGGGATCGACTACGACGATGCCTTCGCTCCCGTGGCACGGATAGAGTCCGTGCGACTCTTTCTTGCGCTGGCTGCTCAGGAAGGCTGGGGCGTCCATCACATGGATGTCAAGTCGGCGTTTCTGAACAGCGACTTGAAGGAGGAGGTCTACGTGCACCAACCGCCGGGATTTGTGATCCCCAGCAAGGAGGGCAAGGTGCTACGCCTGCACAAGGCCCTCTACGGCTTGCGGCAGGCACCGAGGGCGTGGAATGCCAAGTTGGATTCTACGCTCAAGGGGATGGGCTTTGAGCAAAGCCCGCACGAGGCGGCCATCTACTGTCGGGGCAATGGAGGAAATGCCTTGCTGGTGGGTGTCTACGTCGACGACTTGGTGATCATCGGCACCAAGGATGCGGAGGTCGCGCGTTCAAGGAGGAGATGAAGGCTACCTTCCAGATGAGTGATCTGGGGCCTCTCTCTTTCTACCTGGAGATTGAGGTGCACCAGGACGACTCCGGGATCACGCTTTGACATACCGCCTACGCCAAGCGCGTCGTTGAGCTGGCTGGGCTCACCGATTGCAACCTAGCTCTCACTCCAATGGAGGAGAGACTGAAGTTGAGCTGCGATAGCACGACGGAGGAAGTGGATGCTACACAGTACCGGGGTCTTGTGGAGAGCCTTCGCTACCTCACCCACACATGGCCGGACTTGGCCTTCTCCGTCGGCTACGTCAGTCGGTTCATGCAGTGACCGACAACGGAGCACCAGCAGGCTGTGAAGAGGATCATCCGCTACGTTGCGGGGACTCTCGACCACGGTCTCTACTACCCGAGGTATCCTGGCAAGGCACACTTCGTCGGGTACAGCGACAGCGACCACGCCGGCGACATCGACACCAGCAAGAGCACGAGCGGGATTCTTTTCTTCCTCGCCGAGTGCCTCGTTAGCTGGCAGTCGGTCAAGCAGCAGGTGGTGGCCCTGTCCAGCTGCGAGGCCAAGTACATGGCGGCCTCCGCCGCTTTGACCCAGGCGCTGCTCTGGCTTGCTCGACTGCTTAGTGATCTCCTCGGCAGAGATACTGGAGCGGTGGAGTTCAGGGTGGATAGCAAGTCCGCTCTAGCCCTGGCAAAGAACCCCGTTTTTCACGAACGGAGCAAGCATATCCGGGTGAGGTACCACTTCATCCGAAGCTACTTGGAGGAAGGGAGCATCAAGGCGAGCTACATCAACACCAAGGACCAGCTTGCAGACTTGCTCACCAAGCCTTTTGGGAGGATCAAGTTCCTCGAGCTCTGCTCCAGGATCGGGATGGCCCAACTTCCCTACAAGACGACGCACAAGACTTAGGGGGAGAATGATGGATAAGTCTTTGTGGTCCTTGGTCGTGATTCTTTTTTTTTGCTTTTAGGTAGTTTCACCTTTTCAGGACAGCATCTACTCCTTTAGCATATTTTTCAGTTGCTAGGACAGCTGCGGTTAGTAGGACAGCAGCAGTTAGCATCTTCTTTATGCCTCATTTATGCTTTATTCAGTTTGGATGCCCTCTGAGACAGCATCCCATTCAAATTTCGAATTTTAGACTAGGAGGGTGGAGCAATAGGCTAGCAGTCAGCTATGGCTATATATAGGTATCCAACCTCTCTCGGGTAGGTATGGCTTTTGAGTTTGTGAATGAAGAAAACCAGAAAATTGCTCCACTCTGAGTGCCATCCTCTTCTCAATAAGAGTAACCATTGAAATTCTAACAATTAAATCGCTGTGCTGTTTGTGATCGATGACGTCCATATGGATCAGAGACAAAGCATCCGTGGCATTACTTTCAGAAAAGATAGAATAAGAGTGAAAAGATATTGTTGCAGCCTTATCATGATGCACTTAGAACGCAGTTCAGACGATGACAAACCGACCATTGCAAACAAAAAAAATAAGTAGAATTAATCTCGTAAAATAGTTTAGAGCTGATGCTGATGAACTGTGATGGAGACCTGTATGTTGACATGTTGTGTCTCTCCTTAATTATGTAGAGCATGGCAATTAAGTGTGATTATAAAATACTAGTAACATTTCATGCTAGCTAGAATGACTCAACATTGTCGTTTGGATTGATCCAATGGGCATCTGATTCGACAACCACAGCCACTTGCATTAACAATTTAACATCAGCTGCAACCAGAGACATGGATACTTTGGCATGCAGCTCTGATGAACATCAGTAGACTGTACTCCAGTCCACTAGACTTGTCTGCTCTGCATATGCCATGGAATTCTCTGAACTTTGTTGCATTTTGCATCATGCTGCCTGCAGAAGCCTGAATTTTACAAGGCAGAGAACGACCAGTCCACATGTCACAAAGACTTTGCACAGTGCTGTACTGTAGTACTATGTACTTTTCTCTATGTTTAGGGCTTATTTGTTTCAAAGGATTCGTAAAGGAAAAGTACAGGAATATTCAATCCTTTGGAATGAGCACTATACTATCATTCGTTTCAAAGGAATGCATGAAAGGAAAAATTCCTATCCCTCCACTTTTAGGGGGAAAACAAAGGAAAAAAATAATCCATTCCAACCCAATCTTTTCAATCCTTTGGATTGTTTGCAACCCAACCATAGAAAAATTTCCTATGTTTTCCAATCCATAGGTTTGCACATGCATTCCTGTATTATTCCTATGTTTTCCCTATTCCTACGATTTGAAAATCCTACGAACCAATAAGCCCTTAAACACTTTCTCTGAATAGTGGTGATCTTGGACAGTTCAGAAGCTCAGTATACTTTTCTGTGGTCCAGGAGAAAGAGTTTTTTCATTTCTTTCTTGTTCTGTTCTGCAAATAACTGAACATTAATTTGATCAATTTGTATGAGGTGGTGGCTCCATCTGTTGCCTTGTCTGGCTGCAGTGTTCTCGAAGACAGGGACTGAATTTTACTTTCGGTAGTTTACTCCTCAAACCAAAAAATGTTTCTAGAAGCAAAGGTTTGGATGTGGACATATTTTGTAGCTAAACTGATGTGGATTGATGGGGGTTAAAGAAATGCATGGAAGTGGAAGTTGCAGGAAGGTTTTCTTTTCTGAAACCATGTTCAGCATCGGTATTGTATACTACTAATAGTTTCATTGTCTTGTATGTTTCTTTCTCATTTAAAAACTTTTTAGAGGCGCAAACTTTCGTGGTATTTGTTAATGCAGATAATGCAAATAACCCGCTACTTGCCACTGCTTTTGTAAAACAAAATTCTGGCATAATATTAACATAAGCAACTTCTGTGTAAAAAAAACAATTTCTAGCTAAAAATCTAAGCACCGCCTATATCCAGATTTAAAGTTAGAAGTTGATTTCTTTTCTGGAACAGGGGAGCAGCGGGGAAGTGTGTATACCTATCTGTAATGAACTGACATTTCTAAATAGCTATCCTTAATGGTGGGTATAAACAAAATAACTGGAAAGCATAGTGCTTCCTTCGTTTTAAAATATAAGGATTTTTATGTTGTTTAGCCAATCTGAAGGTTAGGTCAAAAGATTCATTTTTAGTCACTTAAGTTGTTAATTTTGATATTCTAAATTACTTAGATCCTCTTTCTAGGCATGTGATTGACTTAAAATCACTAAAATAACGAGAATCATAAGAATCAATATAGAAATCACTATATAGTGGTATAAAATCCGAGCCCAGAACTTCATTTTAGAATGAAGGGAGGACCAAAGAACACGTGATGAGTACAAAATTGTTGTCAAAACACCTGCACAGCACCTCTACTGTACTCCGTCATACCGGCAAACCCATGGCGGCTGCCTAGCGGTCGTCGGTTCCTTTGGTCGGCCACTGCTTCTGCTGGATCTACATCTGTGGAGACAACAAATCGTGTCTTGAGGAAATCATTCAAGCTCATACTCGTATTAATCAACATCAAAATTCTCTCTATATCTCTCTCCCAATTCATCATCATGTCTAAGACTAAGATCTTGAAGGTGGAATAAGGGCAGCCCCACCTCTCCGCCTCAGCTAGTGTCCATAGCATTAAATACGTTGTCACATAAGCAAAAATCTAATGTGGTAAAATAGTTAATGAGGAAAAAGTTAAAAAGATGAAGACACCATTTCTTATCCAATAAATCATCTCTACACAAGTATCGAGAATAAAAACTAGAGGAATCTCTTTAGATTGATGCCAAAATAAATCTTACCAAATTTTGGCAATACCAAAATTTTGACAAATCGATAGCATTGTCAAATTTTGGTAGGATTGGCTTAATAATATTACCAAAATTTTATACACATTGCCAATATTTTATAACAAACTAAATATAGCCACATAATTATTAATTTTACCAAATAATGGAATGGTTTAAAATTTCATCAGTCTGAATAGGCCCGAGGATAGGTGGCTAAAAGAAAATAGAGGAGAGGTGATTGGATGATAATTTAATTTGAAAGGTGATTGGATGATAATTTAATTTGAAGACACTAATGATATGATATGTAGTGTCTATGTATGACAGTGCAAATATGAAAATCAATGCATCGATCAATTTCTCATTCAATCGTATCATGAACCCAGGATGGGCCAGATTCATCACTTACCGGCATGGCAGGGAGATCCAAATTAAATACAGAAACTTGCCTCGTTGCTTTACATGTCATCGGTCTAGTTTTGTGTGATTGGTTCATGGTGGTATAACTTTAGTTCTGGTTTGTGCCTTTGAGGATTATTTGTTGATTAATTAACTTTAGTTTGCGTTTGTACCTTTCAGGGTTATATTGATTTTAGGCAAGCTGTTGGAAAAGCAAAAGCTTCTAGAAGGAAACTATACATCGGTGTGCATGGATTCCTTTTACCAGCTTGGATGTTGATGGGTGAGTCAACACTCGAGACACAACAAGCGTGAGTGCGTGACATGTAACATGTACTGTATATTCCAAATGGAGGGATTTTTACACACAAGGACAATAGGGTTTAGTACTTTTGGGGAAGAAATGACCGGACATTTGGAGTTAACATATGCATTTTTTACTATTGTTACCACAAGGACAATTTTCATGAAGTCATTATCTTTGACTGAGTACCCCTTTTCTGGGTGTAGAGGTTTTAATCTATTATTTTTTAAGAAAAAAAAGTATTTATCTTATTAGTACAAGTTATGATTTTATTGTACCGTTTCATGCAAATAGATGATGGTGAAATTTTGTCAAATAAATATGACGTTGTGCTATACTGTAGTACTACAGTATTTATAGAAATTTTCATAATCATCTGTGCGCGCACGTTTTTCCTGCTTGAAGCTTGGATATTGTATAATATCTAATTAGGTTGAATTCTAAATAGATATTCAGAACGTCTATTTTCTTTCCGTAAACCAGCTTTCTCAAACCACGTGTTTCTTGTAAAAGTTATATATACACACATGTTTTTCTTTAAAAATATTTTTAAATTTATAGTAGTTAATACTAATTTATCTCGTTTGCGTGCCAAAAAATCCTAACAGTTATAGAGTTGTGTATATAGATCAAGAAAACAAAACCGGCCTTATTGTCAAGTACCAGTAATTAAGCACTGAAAATGATACTTCCTCCATCCATCATTAGAGTTAGACATATTTTATATGTAAGTTTTTCAAATAAGTTGTTTCTAATAGTCTCTACACATCCAAGATTAAATGGAGAGGTAAATTAAATGATTTATCAGAATGCGAGAAACCATTTTTATACTCATTGGTTGTACATGTGCATATATCTTTGTTATATATAAGATAAGTTAATTTTTTTTATTCTTGGTGATAAAAATAATAGGTGTAATATTTGGGAAGGATGAAGTACCACATATTTTTATCGACGAGAGTGGTACTCCCAAAGATCCACAGCAAAATCGATTTGGGAGTTTCTTCATTGCTTTTGTCATTCGGCTCCAGCTCTTCTCAGGCCGTACGTCAAAGAGCATAAATATAGAAAGCCGTGCTATAAAATGATCGTTTCGTACGTACTTTCTCATTGCTTCGGTCAAGGAGTCGTTTCTCACGGCATTTAACGCATAAAATCCGTACTCCTATTAGTGAAGATGTGCACATTTCGATCGTGCAGCTAGCTAGCACGCAAATTTTGTGGCACGACCGTGTGCCACGACGGCTATTCGCGTCGACCATTATTCGTAAAATCTCAGTTGGTTCGTTTGTAATTAACTTTGGATGACGCCCATGGATCGAGCGAGCGATCGACACGATAGACCCACACACGCGTCGATGATGAGCCCGCAGGAATTGACCGAAATTCCGTGGGCGCGCCGGCATTTTCCAGCCAGCGAGACCCACGGATCACGTGGGCAAAAGTTTACGCTTGATCATCCACTGAGATTATTTCTAAGATCTTCTCAGAATAACTATTATTCTCTAACTAGTCGTTTCTCTTTGTTTATTTGTACGAAAAATAAATGAACATCATTTAACATGCTGCGTTAATTTCTATTACCAATATTTAAAACGTGATGCAATCGACGGGACACGAAACGACGTAGCATCTTACCCGATAGGGATTAATTTTGGAATGCTAAAGTTTTTATTGTCCTTGGTCTTTATGCTCTTTGCTTACGTAATGATCAAACCAGGATAAAGGGAGTAGTAGGCTATTTTTGGATGTACCGTTCCTAACTTTAATCCCTCGTTTTTCAAACACACGTTTTCGTACTCGATGCATTTCGATAAGAAAATTTTATAGGAAAGTTTATTTAAAAAATCATATTAATCCATCTTTCTAGTTATCTTTCCCTTTTTGTTGGTGTCGCTTGCCGCTTCCCCTCCTCAGAACAGGTCAGGTGCCACTCCACTCCAACTTTCCTTCTCATCGAGATTCCACCACCACCACCCCTTCATCCTTGTGCTCAAAGGCAGCAGTCGCTCTGCGCCACGAACTCACTAGATCTGACCTAGTGCTCGCTGGATTCGGCCTCGGAGGCAACGGTAGCTCAAGTGTCGGATTTGGCTTCCTCTACTTCCTTGGCTCGTTGGATCCTATTAAGCTCAATGGTGGCTGTCAGAGTTATGGATACCACATATCTAATAGTAGTTGACTAAGCTCGGCAGGGCCCACCATATACCAAGTCTTATATGGAAACAAACCTCGTATATAAAAGGAGTTCCGGATAAGGAATGATCAATAGAGTTCTATATGGAAACGACAAGGACTACCCGGATTGTATCCATATTGGTCTCTCTAGTTCTACTTGGACAAGGGAGTATCTATGGGTATAAATATAAGCTCCCATAGGAGGAGGGGGACGAGCCATCAGACGCACAAGCCAACACACGCCAAGATAAGCCATCGGATATCGACATCAGATTAGCCTAAACATACCCATCCCGTGCCTACGAAGGCCGGCAAGAGGGATCTAGCGCTATCTCTGATATCGACGAGTTTATGCTCGAGGAGGAAGACTACCCTGTCGTCGATTACGAGTTGGTTATCTAGCCGCCAAGTCGACGACAGCTAGATATGTTATCCCAAATATTGTACTTGTGTGATCCAGATGAATAATGAGCAACACCAGCTTCGGTCAACAAGATGTAGAGCTATTACCTATCAGATAAGGGGCCCAAACCTGTATAAAAATCCTTGTCTCCATCTCTTTTATCTCAATCTCGCATATACCCTGGTACCAACGATCCCCATACTATCTAAATACCCTAGTCGTGATCTCAAACGTCAACAGTGGTGGCAACCTATGCTTTGCGTTGTGATCACGACCTCCCTAACGCGGTTTCGACCTTTGCTCATGTGCATCAATGTCCTTCATCCTAACAATCAGTGACAAGGTTCATGTATTCTCGTGAGCTTGCGCACCCTAGCATGGGCATAACCCACGCTTATGTGGACGGGAATTTTCGAGCTGACGAGGTGAAGCCAAGCACTATCTCACTACACTGTGAATGTGCTAAGTATAGATTTTAACAATGTGTAGCCACGGAATTAGAAAATGAACTACACTACATAAAGCTGACAAAGGCAATTCTTTCAGTCTCATATGTTAGCTACTCCCTCCGTGCTAAAATATAAGCATTTTTAGCTTAGTGACAAGTCAAACATTATCAACTTTAACTATTAATAGAAAAAAAAATAAAAAAGATTAATCATATAAAATTGATGCTACTAAATTTATCATTAAACAAACTATCACATTATGTAACTCTTTTTATTTAAAACATCTTACTTTTATAGATATTGTTGATTAAAGTAGCATTTCGGAGACCGTGTCAGAGTCTAAAAATACTTATATTGTAGCACGGAGGGAGTACTCATTTAGATCCTCAAACAAGCCCAAAGATCCCGCTAACGAGTAAATCATCAAATTTTCCCAGAAACCATGGCAGCTCCCTACTAGCGTTACCGACAGACATATGACGCTCAACAGCAATCTTTTTGTTGATAAATTGATATATAGATATCGTCGCAAATTCTAGGATGTAGTGACTCCCAAATTAAATTAAGGCAAGTGATGATCGATGCGACGTCGACAGCAGGGCTGGATTTTTTTTTCTGGTTTGGTTTATTTGAAATATTATCATCTTTGCTTTTACAAGTTTACATGTCGTCTCTAGGCATTTTCTTTCAATCCCTTTCCGAGAGCATTAATTAGTTGAGGTAGAATTATGCAGTGCGTATAATTGCCGTGTTGGGTGGGCACCATAATATGATGTGCGCTTCTGCCACCGTTCAAGGTGCACAATATGTTGGTACTGTATTATCAGGGTTTTTCTGCTTGCAGCTGTATTGTAAAATGGTTCTATGGCCAAAGTATATACTCCCTATATTTTATATTATAATATATTTTGATTTTTCTAAAATTAAACTTCTTTAAATTTAAAGATAGAGAAATGTAGTAACTTTTTAAACACAAAATAAATATATTATCAAAATAAAATCAATGTTATATTTAATCAAACTAATTTAGTTTTATAAATATTATTATGTTTTTTTATAAACTTTGTCAAACTAAATTTAAGAAAGTTTAACTTAGAAAAAAGTCAAAGCGTCTTATAATATTAAACGGTGGGAGTAGTTCGTACCAGTATATATCAAGCTTTCGTCATCCCCCTAAGATAGAACAAATTATTTTGTTAAAATTTATTATACCCATATTTAAATATATAATATTGTTGAGTTTATTCGGTCTTTAGTACTCCTATGTAACATTGATCTCTGTTTTTATTGAAATATAACAATAATATCTAACAAAATTATAGCATGTAAAAGTATATAACGAAAAAATATACCCATATGATTCTTATGTTCTCAAAATATATATATATATATATATATATATATATATATATATATATATATATATATATAAATTATTGATGGTTAAAGTTTTAAAAGTTTGACTGGATAGTCAAGATTGTCATATTTTAAATAAGGAGTTAGCTAGTAGTACTAGATTTTAATGGAAATTCCCATATAAAATAAAATAAAAAAATGTGTTAAAAGGAGGATGGATATTTCAGTTAAAAAGTAGGGGGAGGACAAGCCAGATGATATGGCTCTAGGTTACTTTTGTACCAGCTAATTTGATGCAATGGAATTGACTAATAATGTGGTGAGGACAGTGAGGAGGGGCCATGGGAGTGGTACCTATGATGTTGCAGGGTGGCCATGCAGTAGATGAGCTAGAAAAGTGAGTGGCCATGTCCTTGATTAGCATGGCCTAACAATCAAGTGAGCAATGGTAATATCTTGGTTGCTTTGACATGTCATCATCATTGATTTATTATTGGCAACTATACATTGCCCACAATAGGGTGGGATAAGATAAACCTAGGCATCTTTTTATCTTTATTTTCTCTCATTCTTAATGGATATACTATTTATCAGATGTCTAAAATCATTGCCCATTAATGGATCTCAATCCAACAGCCACGGTTTAATTTATCTTTCCCTTTAACTAGAAGTCTAGAGCCCAAAATATGTAAGGAATGTTTAAGGGAGTCCAAGGTGACAAAAGACCATAGGAAGAACCATGGATCGTGGTGCGGTAGCAGTGATGCCACCTCAACCACACGATAATATGATGATAGTAGATAAGGTTGGTAATAATGATGAGAGAGATCAGCGGCACAGAACAATACAACAACGACAAGTTTGATGACGCAAACCGTAACATATAAGATAGGACATATGGGGTAATGGAGTGTCATCACGGAAGATGAAGAAACGTGTGACCGACAACAATGATGTGCAACAACAAAATAAGCGGCACATGGGACAGGGGAAGACGTGGCCTGGTTTTGTGACATAGAATCCATATCAAATTGTATATGTTGAGATACAAGGAAGCAATAACTCTAAGAGCCCCTTCAAATTGGACGGTTGGTAAATGATTTTTTTTAATTCAGTTCCTCTATGATTTTTTTCTTATGGATCCCTCTAATTCATAGGAAAAGGGTAGGAAACTTTCCATTGAATTGCATTTCTACAGCCAATTTCATTGGAAAATAATAAAGACATTAGATCTCTTGGAAATTTCCCTCTACTTCAACTCTTCCTATAGTATCATCAAAGACATCTCTTCTTATTTCACGCGTTTCAATTCATATAGGATTGAACAAGCATATGCTACTTTTTAATTCCTATGGTTTTTTTTCTATCCAATGCTTTAAAGGTGCCCTGAAGTACAATGAGGTTAGAGCAAACCCTAAATGAAAGTGAATCGAATTATTGATTGTGCAGTAAATGCTCTTAATTATGCCTTCATGCCGGAATAGGAACAAGGTGCATGACTCCTCATAGCCAACATGAAAAGGGACAGTAAAATCCTAATGCAGATGTAGTTGTACATATTGGTTCAATTTAGGTCAACTGCTTCTCTCTGTAATATTATCTTCTTTTCCAACATACTCCATATATAGTCGGAATGTTTGTATTGGCACGCGAGTCGGCTATGTTTTTTTTTCCTCTTAATTTCTAAATTATGGCAAGTTGGTCTCGTGTTATTTTCAGTCCAAGCTCTGTTAATTTAATCAGTAGTACCAAAACAAGCAACCGTGCATATCATCTGTGTGCTATATTATATGCCACTCATGCAGCCATTTGCTTTGTGTTCCCTTCTAGAAGCTTAATCGATCGCATCACCGCCCTCTTGCCAATTAATTAAGAATGGGCTTCCAAAAGCTTAATTATACCTTAGTGGAGCAGATAATTAATTAACAGTCGAGCTGGGTGAAAAGGCCCATGTAGCAATCTCGTGCTTAATATTTAATTTGAGTTGTGAAGCCATTCGAATTTTGGACAAAGAAAAAGACACCCATGCAGGAGATTAATTTAAAAACCAAGGACGGAAGGAAATGGAACTCGACCAAAACTAAGGGTCTGTTGTTTGTTGTTTGGTACAGAGTGAGCCCAACCAAATAGTTTCAGCTACATCTAAAATAAAAGCGAAGCTGAGTGGAACACTATCACAAAATAAATTAAAGAAGTGAAGCTGGGTTTGCGTAACTCCACAACTCTACTCCAAACTCAACTCCTTAAATTAAATTTAGGCCATAAACCATCGTTCCTTCTCGTTCGTACGTACGTGCTAGCATATGTCGTGGCCCATTGGAAATGGAATAATATTTTGAATTACAAAAGACTATAATTTTTGTATGTTCTATTGAGGCGAGTGATTCATTTTTGTTCCATCGCGTGGCGTCAAAATCACGGTGAGATAATGGCTGGCGTAGCTTGATTGTGTTTTTTTTTATCGTGACGCTCAAGTAATTAGTAGTATTAAAATGCATGGTCGGCGCAATGGAGTTAATGCCTATATATATTTTGCATTTATTTATTTTTTCTTCTTATATGTTAATCCTTTCTGCTGCTCGAGCATGCATGTTTCATCTGCATCTTTAAGAAATCTTACAGGTTCAGTTTGACTTTATTTTCTTCTTAATTTTCTGTCCGTTCTCGCTTTCCATATTGTCTCGTGTATCGCTGCTCAAATTCTGGCCTCGTTGACTTTGTCTCTATATGTAAGTACTCCATCACTTCTAAAATATACGGTACCATTAACTCTTAATATAATATTTGATTATTTATTTTATTTAAAAATTTAATATAGTATAAGTTAAAATTATTTTATGATAAAACAAGTAAAAAAATAATACTTATATATTTTTAAAAAAATGAGATAAACGGTCCATCAGTGGCATCATATAGTATTTCGGAACAGAGGAAGGAGTAATTAAGAAGATCGCATGTCTGTGACGAACAGATAAAGTAGGTTCATTTACACGCACTACTTGCGATGCAAGGCAAACCTTAATTTAGGTCAGACAGCAGAAGCAAAGACCAAGAAATTAAACGTACTGTATGTATTATTTTTGTCATATAATCAGAAGGTCAACCATAGTATCTGTCACAACCTGTTTCAACGCGCATACGGCACACACCGCGCACTCGCGTTCACGGCAGAAAAATGAATAATACGCGACCGCCCACTTTTTTAAAAAAATTTGCTGCAAATCGCGAACGACTTGTTGCTTTCAAATGCTACCTCCGTTCCATATTACTTGTCTTTTTGAGTTTTTATTTGTCAATATTTGATCATTCGTCTTATTCAAAAAAAATAGAATTATTATTCATTTTGTTTGTCAATTGTTTTATTATCAAAAGTACTTTATATATGACTTATCTTTTTTTATATTTGCTCTAATTTTTTAAATAAAACGAATGGTCAAACGTTACAAATAAAAAGTCAAAAACGTCATCTATTATAGTACGGAGCGAGTACTACAGAAGATATTCGGCCAACTTGACCCCTCCTCCATCCGCCTGGAGATTTAATTGATTGATTTTTTTTTTTTTTGTTTCTTCTCTGTTTCGGCCTCTTTCCTGTGTGCCACACACTGCCACTTGTGCAGGCCAGCGTTCCATCAATGTACACAAGGTGTGTGTGTACACACGCGTTTTCTGCGAGTGGAAATTAACACTAGGTAAGGTCGACTGTGACAGCGATATATATAGGATCCACACAGTCGGCCTGAACAGTAGGGATTTCGGAGGAAATGGTCTTGGTATCTAATGAGTCCTCATCGGTGTCGATTCTTAACCTGGCACTAGTGCGAAAGTTTAGTGCCGATTCGATTTTAGACACTGATAAGGGGTTATGACCCGGTATTTAAGCCATTTTATACAGTAGTGGATATAGGATTGACGCAGTCGGTACGAACAATAGAGATTTCGCAGGAAATGATCTTGATGTATGAACAATGTTATGATTCGATATGCCTGAGATGTTATCAAGTTTGTCACGAAAATGATTTTACATGGTTTTCATTTTTATTTTTTTTAGAAACACAGTACAAACAGCGTCTCACAATCGACAGATACGTCGCTTACCACTAAAATAATAGTTAGTAAATACGAGCACCCATGTTAAGTCTAAGACTTGAGCCCGGGTGGGTTGGTTTCATCACAAGGAATCTAACCAGTTAAGTTACACTCAATTTACTTTTTGTTTTATTTTTATAAACATTGAATTAGGAAATATAAGAACCGAAATGCATATTGAAAACTACGTAGATTGGTACATAAATGTGAACAAACATTGAGTATTGCCCACTACTTTCTCCTTGCGTCTTAGGTCCTACCAATATTTAGGAAGCTGTAAATTAATTCTGATAAGTAGTCAGTGAGAATTTAAAATGTTAGATTAATTTATTTTGAAATATTTTTAACTAAATGTGTACCCAATGTTCTTAAATATGAGTGAAAGTGACAATCTAAATTATTTAGGGGTTGTTCAGATTGATGCTATTTTAAATCATACATTTTTTAAAGTAAAATTGTCAAATATGTGCATACATTTATTTTTTTCCAAACTTTGCTAAACACATAAGGAATGCTGTTAAAACTCGACAATATTGTGAACTTACCTTTTGACAATGCCAAAATTCAGTAAATTTTATTTTGGCTACAATCTGATCAGCTCCTTAGATAGCTGAAAAATATGAAAGCTCTCTAAACATGAGCTATAATCATATTCCTACGTGTTTGGAACACGGGAGACATGAGGAATATCTCTATGGAATAAGTGAAAGCTAACATGAGAATTGAGATTAATTTGCATGAGATGAGTGCCTGACTCATCCACACGTGCATAAGCTTCATCAGTTCCCTGGTCATCAGGAGTCTGTACAGTACGTATATAGCCTACTTAATTATGTGCTCCACCATGTTATGAGATCTAAATTCTTTTAGAGCGGGTACGATAGTAGATTATTAGCTAGCTATAAACATATTTTAATGACATAAAAGATGAGAAAGAAGAGCAACAGACTACAGATCTATAGCCAGCTATAGCACGGATTTCAAAATGTAATGTGTATATGATAGGTGGGACCATATATTAATAGTATAGTAAGCAACTATTGTATGAATTGGCTATTAGATTGACTATATATGAATTAGAGCTAGTAGTGGGCTATACTATTGAGGGCCCCTTTGAATCACAGCAATGAAAAAAACGGAGGAATAAAAAAAACATATGATTCTGACAGAATGCAAGTGTAAAACAGAGGATTTCAAAACACAGGAAAGAGGATTTCAAAACACAGGAAAAACATAGGAATGACCGTTTGATTGGACCACAGGAAAAACACAGGAATTCGAGGAGAGATAAAGACTCAAAGGATTTCTTCCATGAGATTCTACCTCTTATTAAAATTCCTCCAAAACTTGCATGAGAAGAGGCATTCCATAGGATTTTATAAGGTTCATTCCTTTGATTCAAATGGCTTTGTAGAAAAAATTTCTATACGAATGAAATCCTCTAAAATTTCTATAAATTTTCTTTTAATCAAAGGGCCCTGAACTTGCTCTTGGAGATAACTATGAGAATTAGCAGATGGATTGCCATGGCAGAGGGGATCGATCAGTACGATCGATTTGAAATAATAATGCTCTTGTCTTCGCTTTACATGTCATGTCGGAGCCTCTTCATCACTTTATAGTACTCCGTACATATTTTTTCTTTGTAAGGTGCTATACGTATAAGCGATTGGTGCGTGGTGGGGCCATCGTGTTTGTGCGATTGTGGGATCGATCGATCTCACGATGGATGGGTACTGGTGCTCATGCAGGCATGTGATCGGTCGCAATGATTGAAATGATTTGCTATTTGCTACAGGAATTATTAAACAATTTTTAATATATTTTTTTCGACAATCGGTTATAAGTAAAAGAAAAAAAAAATAAAACGTGGGGGTTTATCAGTACTTATCATAAGACAAATAAATCATACTCGAGATTTAATGTGGAACAGATTGATAATATATTGATAAGTGTATGTTAAATACTATAAAAAATGATAGATAAATTTATTAAAATATTATTAAAATGATGTGAGGGATGATAATTAGATATACTTGCAGATTGATTTGTAGAATTAAATAAGCTATAGATGATGTTGTATGCTTGCATGAGATTAAATATGTAATTATTATTAGTGTGTGATGATGTGCCATGGTTGCAAGTTGAGTTTTAAAGGTTAGTGGGCATTAACTTTACAGTAATACAAGATTAAAGCAAAACTCTCGTCGTCCACAGATCGCATTTTTTTCATCAAATCCAAATTACAATTTGCTCTTTACTCGTTAGCACATCTTTTAAACTGCTAAATAGTACTTCATCCATTTCACAATGTAAGATTTTCTAGCATTGTCTACCTTCATATAGATGCTAATATATATATATATATATATATATATATATATATATATATATATATATATATATATATATATATATATATATATATAATGTCTAGATTCATTAGCATCTATATGAATGTGGGCAATGCTAGAAAGTCTTACATTGTGAAATGGATGGAGTATGCTTTTAAAAATCCTATTTACATAGAAGTTTCTTTAAAAATTCAGATTAACTCACTTTTAAAGTTTGTAATAATTAATCACTCCGTCCTAAATTATAAGACCTATATTTTTTATACGATCCTTGATGCCATATTTTAGTTATTAATTTATTTCATATTATACTTCCAACGAATATGAAAATACTTGATATAACACGTATAATACTTAGCATAGATATGGTTAGTATGATTATCAGTTAAAAAATACCGAGTTTGATTTCCCTTAAAAAGAGGTGCCATATAATTTAGGACGGAGGGAGTAATACTCTATTATCCATGTGCGAATGACTCACTGGTGGAGAAACCCTTATTAGTCCCGGTTGGTAACCCCCCTGTAGTCCCGGTTTTCAAACCGGGACTACCAATCCGGGACTAAAGATCGCTATCTTTAGTCCCGGTCGGGACTAAAGATGGCTCAGCCACGTGGCCGGCTGAGCCATCATTAGTCCCGGTTGGTGTTACCAACCGGGACTAAAGATCGAGCTGCCCTTTTTTTTATATTTGCATGGTCCTGTTGCTGCATGGTTTATATATATATATATACATATATATATATATATATATAAACCATGCATATATATATATATATATATATGTTTCAATACACATACATGCATAATATATATGTATTTATACATATATGTTATGCAAATGCATATGTATATATATATATATTAAAGCACTTAACATTTTATGTGCATATATATATGACCAAAATATATATTTACACTAAATTAAATGTATACATGCATATAGAAAAATAGACATGTATTAATTACAATTCATTATGATGTCCTAGCTAGCTACGACTTCGACGTAGTAGTAGCCGTTATCTCAGAAGCTAACGACCTATGAATTGTATTTCCGTCGTAGTAGAATTCACTCTCGCGATCAAGGATTTGTTCGTTGATGAATCCCATGAGTTGTTCTTGAACCACCGCGATAAATTCCTTGTGTGTGAGGTTATCCCTCATGCGAATAACCTATGAATGTATGAAATTAATTAGTAAACAACAAATCGATACGTACGCAATGAAAATTTCAATTTATTTGTACATACATCGAGCTCTCTTGTGTTGATGATTTAGTCTGCAAGGTAGTGGCAATACTCACACACGTAGTAGCCGCACAAGTTAGTTCCCTGGGCTTGCTTTGCGCACTATATACATGAAAACTGCGAGAGATCTAATTAATATACACTTGTTTTTGAATTCGAGATTCAATATAAATGTAGAGCATGTGTACTCACATAAAATTTAAACTTCCGCCTAAGTCTTTCTCTTCATTTGCCGCGGACCAAATGACGGAACCGATACCAAGCCCTACATAGAGTTTAAAGCTATGATTTGTAGTAGCAATTAATTATAACATGATTCGTAATTAACATTGGAACTTATGACAGTCGTACCTGTCTATAAGTTCAAAAACCTTGTCAAACATAGACTCTTTTTTATCCATTGAGTCATATACATCGACTACGCAGGCCTCCAAGTCGAAGAGTAAAAGGACCCAGTGGAGTCTGCAATGTGCGTCGGATGCATTACATATGAAACACTTAGCATGTTCGTACGGGAATGAAATTTGGTAGGAAGACAGTAAAAACTAACTCTGTGTTGTACGGCAATAGTATGAACGTCTTGTAATGCTGCGCCTTCAGGAGATGGACGAGATTGTCCTCTGTGGCTTGCGGATACTTGGTGATCATTTCGATGTTTACTTTCCGAGGGTCGATGAATCCAGTATCGAAAACCCCCCGCCGTCGGGACCTTTGAATCTCCATTCTACAACGATAAAAGGAAGTATATATTATATATGGTGTACTTATATACAAGGACCTAATTAACTAAAGGAAACGTAATAAGAAATCTAACTGAACGATACTTACAAAGTCCAACAACTCATAATAGAGACGTCGAGGGCGTCCAGCTGGTATAGTTCGTAGATACCCTTGAAATTGATCCAGAGAATATCTTCTCCTTGCAAGAAGTCTGTGTCCCTGATCCTCGCTCCAATCATCTCTCTACCGGTGGCGCTCGTCTCCATATACAGTTGATGGAATTTGTACATTTGTGTCGGTAGGGACTGCAGCTGCTCAGGCTTGACAAGCGGTTTACCGAGTTCGTACATGTATTTCACTTCCGCCTTTTCGATTGGTGCACCTCGTAGCAATTGATCCGTAGTTAGCCCGGTGTCATTAATAAAATCTTGTATTCCAAATTCTTCACCGGTCACCAATGGCTCGATCTCCTAGTTTGGTTGCTCTCCAAGCTGAGGGACTGGTTTGGACTTTCCAGAAGATGCTTTCTTAAGTGTTCGCTCATAGTCCGATAGCTTTATGGCCTCCTTGGCAGGTGCAGACATACCCCTGAAGAAGTTCCTGACACTCGGGTCTGTAGGAATCTTCTTTTCTAGACTTTGAGGCTTCAATTGTCTCCTGACTTCTGATGCCACATAAGCGTCAAGATCCTCTTGCGTGCAATCGTACCCCGGGTCCTTATTTTTGGCGGCGTCAACTTTCGCCTTCTTCATTGCCCTTGTGGGGGCAGGCAGTGGAGCTTGGAGGGCCCTTGACTTGGAAGGTGCCGGACGAGGAGCTTGAGGAGGAGTCGGTGTAGGAGCCTGAGGAGGAGTCGGTGCAAGAGCCTGAGGTGGAGACGGTGATGGAGCAGGAGGAGGAGACGGTGTAGGAGCCTGAGGAGGAGTCGGTGTAGGAGCCTGAGGTGGAGACTGTGCTGGAGCATGAGGAAGAGACGGTGCAGGAGCCCCAGGAGATGGCGGAGCCGGAGGAGATGGTGCATGAGACGCCGCTTGTCGCCCAGGGAGGATGATGTACCGCTTGCGCCATAATATAATGGTGTGGCTTGTGTCTCATAGATGCGTCTCACCGTCTCCTCCAGGGTAGTCCAACTCGAGGTCCTCGTACGCGGCTTCCACCAACTCGACTTCGACCTTAGAGTATCCTGCTGGAATCGGCCTGTAGTGGTAAGTCCCTGAAGGGTCCGTTCGGATGGCCATGCCCGACACCACCTTCACGTGGTGAGAGGTTATCTATTAGTAATCAACATATATAAGCAACAACTTGTGGAATGGACAAGTCTAAAATCTATAAACTACGAGCTTACCTTTATTGATAAGTTCTTGAAGGGAATATGCAGCTCACATGGTGTCCGCTGAGTGATGTCATCAACGGGGCATGTGGTTTCGTCTTGGGTTTGCATGGCGTCCATGCTCTGTGATCCTACCTGCCCCGTTGAGATGCAGCTGCTACGATTGCCTGAAGGGCTGACCATTGCAGGAGGAATGTACGGCTGGGGATCCTAGGACCGATGTCCGGCCATGCGTTCATCCACCTTCCTTGCCACCTCCTCTTGCGTGCTGAGCTCGTAACTCGATACCCTGTACTCAAGATCTGCAATCTTCGCCTCGGTATCTCTCTTACTCTTCATCCGACTCCTGTACGTGTGGATGTCCTCCTTGAATCCAATCTTCCAAGGAATCACCCATTTCCCTCGTGTTCGTCCTGGATGCTCGGGAGTCTGCAGGGCGAGTGACAGCTCGTCCTTCTCTCTGTCGGGTCGGAACGTGCCCTGAGAAGAGGCTTCCACTACGTCCGTTAGTCGACTCGCAGCCTCGCGTATCTGATTGCTGAAGACCAGGGAGCCATCAACTGGGTTGAGCGTTCCACCGTGAGCATAGTACCAGAACTTTGATCGATCCGGCCATTTAGCGGTGGCCGGTTCGATACCCCTCTCAAGCAAGCTTGCCTCCATCTCCTCCCACTTCGGCATCGCGATGCTATAGCCGCCTGACCCCAAGTGGTGATGGAACTTCTTCTTGGCGGCATTTTCTTTGTTTCTTTCCATCATCGCCTGCCCTTGTTGACCTGTCTTGTAAGCAAAGAACTCGTCCCAGTGATCCCCTAGCTTCGGGAATGTGTTGAAGTTCGGTGTCTGCCCCTTCAGGATGTATTTCTGGTACAGATCTCCCTTGAAGCTCTGAAACTTTTCTGCCATTTTCTTTAGAGTCCACCTTTTCACTATGTTCTCTGTACCCGCGGGAAGGGTGAATGTCTCGAGCATTGTGGTCCACAGCATCTCTTTCTCCGAATCTGGGACAAAGCTCTCATGATCTCCGCATGCCCTTGTTCTGCGCCAGTACACCGTACTGACAGGCACGTTATCCCGCACAACCCAACCGCTGTGTCGTACGTAGTTCTTGGTTGCTTCTGCCAGGGCACTAGGTCAACCGTCTTCGTCCACTTCCGTTATGATGTGTCGACCCTCTAGCTTCTTCGCGGCACCTCGTTGTCCGCGCGCCCTCTTCTGTCCAGCGGAGGGTTGACTTCCACTAGCCTCCTCCTCCTCGTTCCCCTCTGCATCCCTCTCCACGTTCCCCTCCTCGTTCCCCTCCGCATCCCTCTCCATGTTCCCTTCCTCGTTCAAGTACTGGTTTGAATCCTCGTTCCCCTCTTCTTCATTCCAGTACTGGCTGCTTCCCTCTGCGATTGTATCGTACAGTATCTGTTCCTCATCGCGATCAGCCATCTGTTCATACAAGAAATATTTGCTAAGTCTATAGGTCATATTTGCTTTAACAATCATATATGCTAAGTCTAAGTGTCGTATATTAGAACCCTAGATAATCATTAAAACTGTACTAATCTTGTATTAAAAATCTAACAATCATATATGCTAAGCCTAAGTGTCGTATATTAGAACCCTAGATAATCATATATGCTAAGTCTAATTACAAATCTAATAATCTTATATTAAAACTCTAATAATCTTGTATTAAAACTCTAATAATCTTATATTAAAAATCTAATAGTCTTATATTATTAGTCCTATATTAAAAATCTAATACTGTTATATTAAAACTCTAACAATCACATATGCTAAGTCTAAGTGTCGTATATATGAACTCAAATAATCATATATGCTAAGTCTAAGTGTCGTACATTAGAAACCTAGATAATCATATATGCTAAGTCTAAGTGTCGTATATATATTAAATCTAATAGTCTTATATTATTAGTCCTATATTAAAAAACTAATAATCTTATATTAAAACTCTAACAATCATATATGCTAAGTCTAAGTGTCGTATATTAGAACTCAAATAATCATATATGCTAAGTCTAATAATAATATTATATTAAATCTCTAACAATCTCTAACACTCACATATGCTAAATCTAAAACTCTAATAATAATCTCTAACACTCACATTTAGTAAGTCACATAATCTACTAATCTTAATTATATTAAAAATCTAACAATCATATCTTTACATCACTTGCCTGCGCGAATTCATTCGAGGGCTAGCTACCACTCCGGCTTGAGGGACGACGACGACGACGTCTTTTCTACAACATACAAAAAAATGTGTTAGTATAAATGCAAAGTAACATATATTGTATTTCACGTAGTGTCGTATAAGGCGATCATTCACGTTTCATTCACGTTTGTTCATGTTTCATTCTCGTTTCATTCACGTTCGTTAACGTTTCATTCACGTTCGTGTTTCGTTCACGTTCGTTAACATTCGCGTTCTCGTTAAGTTCATGTTTCGTTCATGTTCGTTCACGTTCCCGTTCTCGTTAAGTTCATGTTTCGTTCACGTACGCTCGTTCGTTCACGTTCGTTCTCGTTAAGTTCACGTTTCGTTCACGTGGCGGCAGCGGAGCGGCGGCGTGGCGGCACGGCGTCGGCGTGGCGGCGCGGCGGTGGCGTGTCGCGGCGGCGGCGTGGCGCGACGGCGTGCCGAGGCGGGGGCGGCGGCCTCGACGTCGGCCGGCCGCGTCGACGTCGGCGGCGGCGTCGGCAACGAGGCAGCGGCGGTTTGGAGAGAGAGAGAGAGATCGAGGTCGAGAGAGAGAGGGAGGCAGCGGCGGCTCTCACCCGCGAGATGCGGCGGGGGCGGAGGCGGCGACGACGACACCCGCGAGACGACGGCGAGATACGACGGCGGCGTCGGCGTGGGGATGCCCTAGGCAGTGGCGGCGAAGGAGAAGCCGAGATCAGGAAAAAAAACTTCTAAGTGTTGGTGGAGAAAACGAGGGCGCGCATCGGGAATATATATACCCCTAGATCTTTAGTCCCGGTTGGTTAAGATCTTTAGTCCCGGTTGTTCTTACGAACCGGGAGTAAAGATATCTTTAGTCCCGATTGTTCTCACCAACCGGGACTAAATATATTTTCCCCCTATTTCCAAATTCTTTTTAAACCCGGTTAAGGTTAAGAACCGGGACTACAGATAATAGAACTGAATATTGAATTTCATTATATATGTGTTTCTAAAATAGTATATAATGCATTAAAATTATTTAAAGTCGAAAAATTAGTGACAATTACTTCGAAAAATTATTGTTGTCTGTTGTAAATTAAGTGGATAATACGTAATAAGCACATGAATGATTTAAACTTGTTAAAAATTCTAATAATCATATATAATTAGCATATGCATGATATTAAATTGTTAAAAATTCTAATTAACATATGTAAATACCACATGCATGATTTAAAATTAATAAAAATTCTAATAATCATATATAATTAGCATATGCATGATTTAAAATTATTAAAAACTGTAATTAACATATGTAAATGCCACATGCATGATTTAAAACTTTTAAAAATTCTAATTATCGCATATAACTAGCATATGCATGATTTAAAATTGTTAAAAATTCTAATAATTATACATAATTAACATATGCCATACAACAACTGATTTATATGGATAATCAATACATCCAAAATAGTTTACATCGTGTACACAATAATTACGGCAATACATTGGCGGTGACGGTTGACCGTACGTACTTTCTCCTCACTATTGTTCCTTCCTTGTGATCGCTACGTGAGTAAGGTGTGTCTTCATTTGATAGGAGGATGCTAGGGTCAATCGTCACCGTGAAAGGGGGTTGCCCATCCAACTGATCGTAATCCTCGTCAGTCCTGTCCTCTACTCCGACGATTTTTCTTTTGCCTGAGAGAACCACGTGGCGCTTCGGCTCGTCAGGCCCTTCATGGCGTGATTCAGGTACCCCGATTGGGCGAAGGTCTTCAATAAATTCTACGCAGAATTCGATGACCTCCTCTGTTCCATACCCCTTGGCGATGCTTGCCTCTGGACGAGCACGGTTACGAACATTACTTCTTCAAAACGCCCATGTACCTCTCGAAAGGAAACATGTTGTGTAGGTATACAGGCCCGAGAATACCGATCTCTTTGACAAGGTGACAAAGCATATGCGTCATTATATTGAAAAATGAAGGTGGAAATATCAACTCAAAACTGACAAGACATTGCACCACATCATTCTGAAGGGCTTCTAATCTATCCGGATCGATGACCTTCTGTGAAATTGCGTTCATGAAAGCACATAGCTTTGTTATTGTTACCCAGACATTGTCTGGAAGGATATCCCTTATTACAATTGGTAGCAGTTGTGTCATCAACACGTGACAGTCATGAGACTTTAGGTTTGTGAACTTCTTCTCCTTCGTGCTTATTATTCGCTTTATATTCGTGGAGTATCCAGACGGTACCTTTATGCTCTCCAAGCATTCAAACATACTTTCCTTCTCTGCCTTGCTAAGAGTGTAGTTGGGTGGACTCAAGTAATGGCTTCCTTTCTCCTTTAGTTCCGGGTGAAGGTCACCGCGTTGTTCCATATGCTTCAGATCATTACGTGCTTCCAGTGTATCTTTCGACTTTCCATATACACCTAGGAAGCCAAGAAGGTTTACGCAAAGGTTCTTAGTGAGGTGCATCACGTCGATTGCGTGGCGGACGTCCAAGAATTCCCAATAGGGTAACTCCCAAAATATAGAGTTCTTTTTCCACATCGCCGCATGACCATCTTCGCTCTCTATAGGCTAGCTTCCAGGCCCCTTTCCAAACACTACTTTAAGATATTTAACCATAGCAAACACTGTTTTCCCGCTGTGATGTTTAGGATTCGTACGGTGGTCCGCCTTATGTTCAAAGTGCTTGCCTTTCTTCCGTACCGGGTGGTTTGCAGCAAGGAATCGACGATGACCCATGTACACAACCTTCCTACAGTGCTTAAGATACGTACTTTCTGTTTCATCCATACAGTGAGTGCAAGCCTTGTACCCCTTGTTGGACTGCCGGAAAGGTTGCTAAGTGCAGGCCAATCGTTGATGGTTACGAACAGCAGCGCTCGTAGTTTAAACTCCTCTTGTTTGTCCTCGTCCCACACGGGGACACCTTCATTTTTCCATAACAGTTTAAGATCTTCGACCGGTGGTCTTAAGTACACATCGATGTCGTTACCAGGTTGCTTGGGGCCTTGAATAATAATCGGCATCATTATGTACTTCCTCTTCATGCATAGCCAGGGGGGAGGTTGTAGATACACATCGTAACGGGCCAAGTGCTATGGCCGTTGCTCATCTCTCCAAAAGGATTTATGCCATCCGTACTTAAACCAAACCGTATGTTTCATGCGTCCTTTCCAAAGTTTTTAAATTTTCTGTCGATGTTTCGCCACTGCGAACCATCGGCGGGGTGTCTCAGCATCCCGTCCTGTTGACGTTCTTCAGCGTGCCAACGCATCATTCTAGCATTCCCCTTGTTCCTGAACAAACGCCTTAGCCGTGGTATTATAGGGAAATACCACATCACCTTAGCAGAAATTCTCTTCTTTGTTGGCTGCCCGTCAACTTCACCTAGATCCTCTCGTCTAATCTTGTATCATAGTACTTTACAAACAGGGCATGCTTCGAGGTTCTCGTACTCCTCACCGCGATATAGGATACAACATTCGGACATGCGTGAATCTTCTGAACTTCAAGTCCTAGAGGGCAAACTATCTTCTTAGCCTCGTACGTTGTCTCGGGCAATTTGTTTCCCTCCAGAAGAATGTTCTTGACGAGTTTCAATAAATCGCCAAATGCCTTGTCACTAACACCATTTTTTGCCTTCCATTGCAAGAACTCCAGAGTGGTATCCAACTTTTTGTGCCCCTGCTCGCAACCTGGGTACAACGACGTTCTGTGGTCCTCTAGCATCCGCTCCAATTTATGGGCCTCCTTTTCACTTTCACAATCCTCCTTTGTGTCCTGCAACATCTAACCAAGATCATCCGCAACGTCGTTATCGCCAGCATCCCTGTCCACCTCGCCCGTTTGATTTCTTTCAAATCCAACGTACTAACCCAGTCAGGAATGTTCTCGTCCTCCGCTTCATCTTCTTCCATTTCAACTCTTTGCTCACCGTGGGATGTCCAACAATTATAGCTTGGCATGAACCCCGACTCAAACAAGTGGAAATGAATAGTCCTGGATGCAGAATACTCCTTCTGGTTCTTACACTTATTGCATGGACAACAAATAAAACCGTTACGCTTGTTAGCTTCGGCCACTCTCAAAAAATAATGCACGCCCTCGATAAACTCTTTGGATCGCCGGTCAGCGTACATCCATTGCCGATCCATCTACATGAAATGAAAAAAAATCGTACATAAATAAATTTTCGTACAATAATGACAGTCAAACAGTAATGATAAAATAATTAAAAACTCTTTCGACAAGAAATTCTTATTAACAATTTTTGAAGTTCTAAACTAATATTAATGTTGTACTTCTCTTAATTTTCAATTTAGTTTGTTTTCAATTTTTTAAGATTAATTTTCATCATATTTTAAACCATGAGAATAAAATTCCTATATATTCTTCTTCCCCACACAAATTTTCTCTCTCATCAACTTACAACAAAGTTTTGGAGACAAAAAAAATGTGTAAAACATAGCTCCAAAACTAATATAACAACAAAAAACATTGGAGGATGAAGTTACTAACCTTTTAGGCACCTCCGATTTGTATATAATCACTAAAAAAATTTCACAATAAATTTTGGCATGACCTCCCCTCTTTCTTTGAGAAATTTTGAAGTTTGCTCTCGGGCTGAAGGAGGAAGAAGGCATATATAAAGAGGAGGATCTTTAGTCCCTGGTAACACCAACCGGGACTAAAGATCCCGGGGGCCTGACAACGTCTGACATCTCTACAACCGGACTAAAGATCACATATGCCCGTTGTAGCCACCAACCGGGACTAAAGTTCATCTTTAGACCCGGTTTTAAATGGATCCGGGACTATTGTGGATTTCGGCCGACCGATCAAAAATGGTTTCTCCAACGGTGACTTATCTTATTTTATGTGCCGTTGAAAAGCTAAAGTAAGCTAAATTCAAATAGCCATATCAAAAAATTAATTCTAAAGTTGATTTTTTTGAAGTAGTCTATTTTTAATCTTCTTTTAAATTGATATAATATAACAAATGTAAAAGTGTATACTGTAAATCCGTTTTAGTTGCTTCGTTTATTTTTTAACACTTTACTCGTCATAGCTCTCAACTGATGAGAGTCATAATCCTATTTATTTTTAAAGTTCATATTCAGTAAGTATAGCTAATATTATTTCTCTATTATCTATTAAGCTATATTAGCTTAATTGTTCCTAACACTTGATAATTAATCTATGGTCCAAATTACCCTATCATTTTTTCTCTTATGAAGTCATATCATCTTAGCTTTGTATTTAGATGATTAATTTATATTATCTTTCTTCTTTTCCTTCTCTTATTGAGCCACACCATTTTACTTTTAATTTTGGACGATCAATCCATATATAATTTAAATTGTTATAAACTACATTATCTTAATTATTTATAGTTTTTTAATAGTCGATAAAAATGAAAATTATATAAAGTTATGTCGTCTGTCTTACATGTTATTTGTACTATTATTATACCAAATTTTTATAGCAAAATGCTAGGTTTCATCTGATTAACCTGAAATTAGAGCGATAACTTATTGTACCTATCTAGGTTAAAGCCATAGTACTGCAGCTGGAACATCTTCTAGAAGCAGAGATCGATGGAGCTAGCTAGCTGAGCAACAAGAGGATCTGGATATGAATGTACGATGCAACCTTGGCACCAGCTCAGATGTTGACCCTTGCATGGGAAAGGCGCCAAGAAAAAGGACATTGTAGAGTAGTGATTCAGATGTTGGGAGTAAATAATTAAGTGCAGCTTAGCTTAGATCAGATAGGACAGTGATGAGGGGTTGTGTGTCCTCAAATAATTAGGCACTTTTGATTTGTTAGTATCACTCAAATGTACATATGCAAAGTCTATGTTAGCTTTTAGGGCACCATGTGCAATGCTTGGTCGTCCTTGGCCGATAGAAGTGAATAACAAGTGGTGAAAATTACGTATATTTTTCTTTTAGTAGGGTATCAATAAGAGATTGTTAAACCAGTGCGATGTTTTAATATTAACTTACTCATATTAGATTAGACTCCGTCTTATATATAGATTTAATCTTATTATTGTTATAATATCCGTACGTTGCAATGGGTGAAGGATATTTTAATCTTATTATTGTTATACGGTTTAGTTGAGATGAAATACACTGTGTTAAACTCGCTTGGATAAATAGTTTGTTAGAAAATCATGAGCTGTAATTAGGAGTCCAATTGTCTCAAGTTAATATGCGAGGTTTTTGAAAAGATTTTTTATACGATTCCTTCTATATTTTTAAAAGCGAAAGAACTTAAAAACCAATTCAAATATAGATATTGTATTTCTAAAAGTGAACGGATTTAAAACCCGACTCAGATACAGCTAACGTAGTAAAAATATCTCCAATTTTTATAATAGTAAAGATTATTAGCGGCTTTGACATGTCACGACATGACTTGGTGACTAACTAGCTAGGTGAAGTACTATGTGTACTATGCCTTGATACTTAAATTGTGGAATAAAGTTTGCTCGTCTCACACATCCATCAGTCCTACAAGTTAATACTTATCGTCTTGCTATCTCTATCAGTTGGTCTTTTTTTCCTCACATTCATTTTCTTTGTACAAGATGAAAACGAAACTCGTTGAAAGACCCCCCACAAGTAGAATGTACAGGAATATATTACCTTTTCTATCTTAGAAAAAATAACCTTTACATACGAACCTAAGTTAAAAGTGATTTTTCTTACAAATACGCAAAAAGGCCAAGCTATCCTAATAAGCAGGGTATATCTTTCCGTTTTCAATGTAAATCGCTCTTCACCGGTTCACCCAAAACCGATAAACACAGACGACTCACGGTCAACCTCTTACGAAAACCGGCTAATATTGACCGGTTCAAACAAGCAGTGTCCAGGTCAAGTGATGCCGTCCTACGTGGAAGGATTGGAACCGGTGAACTGGACAGTGACTACCCAGGTGGGCCCCACCGATCCTAAATCCGTTTCTCATTTTTTTACTGCAAGTAATAACTTTCCCTCTTTTCTTTGTCCCGTACTGGACGGTTGAAAGTTCACGCCACTCCAGTTGGGAGTGGACCGGATCACTGGATGAGAGGCGGTGGTGGGGCCCGCGGCTGGTAAGGTGGGCCCACCGGCGACTTGTCCACCCAGCGGGAGAGCCGGGCCCACCGGCCGGCCGCCGAACACCCGCCTGCCTGCCTGCCTGCCCCATGTGGGCTCGGGCCCACCAGGTTCCTTTTCCCTTTTCTTTTTAAGTTTTCCCCGTAGTAATCTATACAAGCTGTTGTCATTTTCTTCCTTAAAAATGTGATCCTAATCCAACGAAAACTCCTAAAATTATGGAGAAAATTATTAGTTTATTATAGCACTATTGAATTCATTTCTCCAGTGTTTAGGTCAACTGCTAATCTCCACCGTGAATCACCCTGCCCAAGTTCACAATTGCCATGGCAATAATAATATTTTTCACGACGAGAAAAATCAAAGAATAATGTTTTCCCTCATTTTCAATCTGGTGTAATTGATTACGTACACGGAAATTTTAGGATAAAATGAGGCCGATGCAACATAAGTAGACGCAAGCAAACATTAATAATTCGATTTTGCTATATATTTGTCGACAAATTTTCTCCCAAAAATTTGACAGATGTAATTACAGTATAATCGTAGTGTAATTACACTGTAACTTGCATGTAATTACACTGTAACTATAGTGTAACTTGTATGTAACTTTCAAGAATCTCTCTGTAATATGTTATTTCGGTGAAATGGAGATTGTGGGAATAAATGCTTATACATATGTGTGTGCCGTGATTTTTTTTCTTCCTCACCAAAACAAATCTTGTAATAGATATAACGATTCAAAATTACATGAAACTTACGTATAAGTTACACTGTAGTTACATGCAAGTTACAGTGTAATTATACTATGATTGTACTATAATTATATCTGTTAAAGAAAATTTATCGTCAAATATGTAGGTGGTCCCTTAATATTGTAGTTGGCGGTTTTTGTTTTCCACTTGTTTAGTGATAAAGGATGCGCCGAGCCGGGAGCGCTAACGGGAAATGAGCGCCCACCTTTTTCTGCTCTTCATCATCCAAAAGCAAGTTGTCAAGTTGCATATATCCATGTCATTTATAGTTTTCAATTCTAGCTTTGGTGATAAATTAGGGTCAAGTGGTTGATTGCATGGACTGTCCTTTGCCAAGACCTGGTGGTCGATTAGTTATCAACGAGGAAAGCTAGTGCACAATATCCAGAGTAATGGTAATTAATAATAAGTTATAAGTACATAAATTACATATATAACATAAATTTTTAGGCTCTTCGACATAATAAAAGAATCGGTCGAGTGAACACCTCCACCGATTTTTCTCCAAATCTAGACAAGTCGCATGATGCATGCAGCCATGAGCATCAGTGGACAAATCATTTTGTATTTTATATCGTTTTTCTAAATAGTTTGTCAAGTTGGATTTCTTTTCGTGATGGCAGCGAGCGGCTTCTACTATATATAGTTGTCGGTTTGTCATGGTAAGACAAAGGTTGCCGCGCTAGGTTAAAGTTGTGACATGGCTATACAAACTATGTTATTAAATAGTGTCGGTTTGTACGTTATACAGGTTGCCTTGTCTATTTATTTAGAAATATAATTTTAAGTTTCATAGATTATTTTAAAAATATATATGTAATTACTGTTAAACTCAGGATTGAAATTGGGTTCAATGTCGTCATACACACAGCGACTGATGGTTAAACCCATTAATCATATCAATTGAAATTAATTATGCATGTTAGCTAGTGTATCATTGTCTCTCTCCATGAAACTCTACGATCTAGTACTACTATATCTTGCAGTATATCCCATGTCCTCCAATTAGGCCGCTGTTTATATCACTCTACTGCCCTAACCGCTGGATTCGATATGATTGAGGAGTACTGGATTGAAACTATCATCCAACGAGAACATAATTAATTAATTAATTAATTAACATGTTGTAAAAGGGTGCTACCTTTCCCGGCCCATCTCCATCTCAAGAGGATGACAGCATGACTATGTTTTTCTTCAGACAGGATGCAACACAACACACTGAAAATATCTACATATATCTGTGTGCTATAATTAAACCACCCGATGCAAGGCCCCCTGTTCTAGAAGCTGGATCTTACGGTTGCCCTCTTGCAAAGAAATAGTTTTCTTGAGGGTATCATCTTAGTGGAGTATGTGGAGATAGCATTAATTAAGCTGGTAATCAATTAACTAATTAGATGATCAAAGCCTTGGGACTATGGTACTGTTTCAATAAAGAAAATAAAAAAAACATGGAAGATGTTTAGCCCCATTGGTTGCCCTAGTGAGCCAAAACCAAAGCCAAAAAATTAAATTTTCAAACTTAATTTTGAAATTGATTTTAAACTATTTACAACGTAATTTTTTTCAGCATTGACTTTTAAGTCGCTAAGAATATATATATAAAAGTTTTATCTATAAATTAATTTTTATTTTTTAATAATAAGTTGTTTTGGTTTATTAGGGAATATGAGCAGCCAATAAAACGGGTTGAAATCACAGGGAGCTTGTAAAACAAAACATGTCTTCTTCTTCCTCCTCCTCCTCCTCCTCCTCCTCCAACCCTTGTTCGGTGTTAATTGTTCCATCTAGCGGCTGGTTGAAATCACCATGACCTTGTAAACAAAACATATCTTCTTCTTCCTCCTTGTCCAGCCCTCTTGTTCGGTGTCAAGTGTTTTGTCTAGCGGCTGATCGTGTTAAGTGTACATGCATAGGTTTGGATGTACGAAGAAAATGAATTAAAAAATAAAGCAAATGGAAGATGGCAAAAATCATGCAAATGAATTAGAAAACGAGGAAATAAAAATACCTTTTAGTTAAACTCGTTTTCGACATAGCATTTGGATAATACCAACTTTTGATAATGCTATAATCCTATTTTCTCGTAGGTACTTCACATTTGTCCTGTGTCCATATTTATCTTTAAGATTGGATTTATTTTGGCACAGAGAAAGCATGTGCGTATATCAAATTTGACAAACTATTTATATCCACAAGCAAATGCAGCCAAAATGGTGAGATTTGAGAGCTAGAGATCGCACGAGACACAGTTGCCGACTTGGCGTTCTCTTCTCTCCAACAATATCGCCACAACTATTTATTTCCAACAAAGAAAACGTACCTTTTCTATCACACAGGAACCGGGAGAATCTTTCCACATGACTGACGACTACTAATATTCTCTTGGAACATGATCTAATTAATCTAGTTTTTTAGCTCGATTTTTCAACTCGAAAAAAGAAAATTGGAAAAGGAAATCAGAGTGGCAGATCTCTGCCACTTTTCTCGAGGCAATCTTGCATATCACACCACCACAAAACTAATATCCAGTTGTCACTGGTATAACCCAAATTATTCAGTTAAAAGCATTCTTTTTGACTGAACGAAATGCTGAATAGCTAAACTATTCGAGGTAAAAATGAATGTATTAACTATTACAAAATTAAAAATATATTAGAATAGTATATTTTTGTGAAATATGTAGAGAGTAGCTAAATGTTTACATGGTTTCTTCCACACAACTTTTGTGGTTTCTCACCATAATTTACCCCACTTCTCCAGAGGCAATCTTTAAAAAAAAATCACATCCTCCACAAAATTAGGGCTGGTTTAGTTGACGAAAAATTTTGTCATATCACATTGGATATACGGACACGCATTCGAAGTATTAAATGTAATCTAATAACAAAAGAAATTACAGATTCCGTCAGAAAACTACGAGACGAAATTATTAAGCCTAATTAATCCATCATTAGCAATATTTACTGTAGCACCACATTGTCAAATCATGGCGTAATTAGACTTAAAAGATTTGTCTCGTAATTTCCTGATGAACTATGCAATTGTTTTTTTATCTACATTTAATACTCCATATATATATCCAAACATTCGACGTGATAGCGTGGAAAAATTTTGTTTGGCAACTAAACATGTCCTTAATACTAGCTTTGATTTGTTTGTTCGTGTAACCCAAATGATTCCGTTGGAAAAGCATACCCTACCAACATACTCCATATATCCAGAATTACAAAAGAAACAAACCTCTGCAGAGCATGCACGCTTGCTTCTGGAGACACTCATGACATGCAGTCTCTAATGATCTGATCTTCACTCCATCACTGAACCTGAAAACGAAGTGGCAACAGCTCAAAAGGTAGACGGACAACTCACACTCCTATCTCCTACTCGAGCTTCTAGAAGCTTGTGCTTTTGCTTTGCTTGATAACCAGCTTAGCTTGGCTGATCATTCATGCCCTTGGTGTGATCCACTGATCACTGCTGAGTGATGACTCAACACCAAGCGGTCCTCTCCTCTCTAGCTAAGCTCCTTTTAGATCTGCATTGTGGGGCCCACTGTGACTTTTAGGTGGCCCACATGTGCCAAAAGGTACAAATAAAAAGAATTGTGGTTCGATTTGCTTCATACTAGTCCATACTAAACCTCGGAATATTGTGGTATTGATTTAATTAGTAGAAAATATTTTCGTATTACATGAAACAATTATCACACAAAGCTATGGTGGTGTTTAGAAAGAAGGGACTAAATTTTAATCTCTCTCACAAAAACATAAGTTCTTATGGGAGGGGCTAAAGTTTAGTCCCTCCTTCCCAAACACCATCTATATGTGTTATGCAAGGAATATGTTTAAGAAAAAGGAAGAAGTGGTGGTAATACAATTTATAGCTAATCCAGTTGGCAATGGATGAATTAAATAAATGGCTGATAAGGAGTTAAAAAAAAAAGAACTTATAGCTATGAATCTAAACATGGTTTTGTTTTGTGAGCTTAAAATTCGGAGAAGCAACTGATTTGATAGTCAACGTCTGTAAATCTAAAAATAAGTTAGGTTTTTCTACATTCTGGCTTGTAATTCATTTTTTATTCAGATTCTCAAAATCTAGAATCCACACTATTTACGAGAGCTACAGAATATGGGAAAAGCTATAACTGCTAAAAGTCCCCTCTGATAGGTTTTGGGAGTCTATCAAGAGAGTTTCTGACAGCTGTAAGAATCTCCAGCTTCTAGAAGCTCCCCTAAACAGTCTAAAATTTCACTTAGAATTTAAGAATTTGTAGTTGTAGAATTTAGATATTATTAGTTAGAAACTACTCCCTTCATCTACTTTCGATAGTCATATTTTTAAATTTAAAAAATTTATTTTTGATTGGCATATTTCAATCCAACAACCTATCCTCTCAATAAATTTCTCGGATTTAATGCATATCTCTCTATTCTTCCACACAAGATTGGCTACATGGGCATGGAGAAATGTAAATATTAATGAATCGCTTGTTTACGAGGAATGACTAGTAGCATGTTTAAATGGATGATAAGTAGAATTATTTATCCTTGGTCTATGTACTAAGATGAAATATGGCTATCAAAAACAGATGGAGGGAGTAGGTTTTTCAGCCTCCAGATTATTAAGAGCTGACTACCAATTAATTACTCTTAAAATCGTAAGTTTCCAACAGGGCCCAAGTTCGCGGTAGAAATTGGATTTTTCAACAAGGGTAAGCAGCGTAGGCCCTGACCCTCTTAACAGCTGAACAAACCTGAACACTGAAGCAAGTGATGTAGACCATTCTCCTTCCACCTCACATGAGCCTCCTCTCCTCTCCACCCTCATCCTTATCCTAATCCAAATCCACCTCCATCTCCATGTTCATCTCAACCTTCTCAGCCCCACACACCCCAGAAGCCTCATCACATTCACTGATTGCAGAAAAAACAAATCACTCAAGGATAATTTTGACATCACTGTCACTGATTGATCCTTTGCATCAGGAGGTTCTTTTATTGTTTCCATGGACCAAGTTTGGATGGCATCTTTTGGGGGTGGAAAATTTGGGTCCATAATATGTTTTTTCCATTGTCTGGATTTTATTCTGGGGGTGTTCAAGAAGAGCACCAAGTTGGACAAAGAATAAGTCTACAATGCCATCTTGTCAAATTTGGGATAAGAATTTAGAAACAGTGTGCTTTGCTGGTCTATATGGTGACAGCATGTGATTAATTTATTTAGTTTTTTCTTTATGGGAGATTCGGATGCTGTTATGGACTCTCGTTTTAAGCGCGCTGGATATTTATATTAGTGGGACATCAAAATGGAATTTTTCAGGTAAGAGAATGCGAGCTAAATAATTGAAAGAGAATTATTGTTATTATTATTACTCATGTCAAGACGGACTGGCTAGTATCTCCTTAATTACTAGTAATTATAATCTAAGCGCTATAATTAACACCACCACGGTGAATAAATTCTTTTTAAACTAAGCTGCTAATTAGTTAAATCAAATAATGCTAAGAGGAAAATGCTGTCATAAAATGTCAGGTAAAGTGAAATGGAGTAAAAAAAAACACTCTCATTATAGGCACTGCAATAATTCAACATAAGAATACAAAGGCCTTGTCAGGTTGTCATGGACTGTTCTACTATTATAGAAGTAGCAAGGAAAAATGAAGCCTTTCTTTTGGCCATAAAAAAAATTTAGACAGCAACTAATTTTTCAGGCAAAAAGGCACTTACTAGTCATTATCACCTTTTCCATAGTTCCATCATCAAAAACCACAAGATCACGTTTTCCAGCTCACTCTTTCTTTTCTTTTCATTTCCCTGTGTACTTGTTCTGATCTACTACTAAATTACACCTCATCCTTGCATACAAACAAACAAAAAAAGTAAAAAAAATGAATTTCCACTAATGATCATTACCTGTAATTCAAGCCCCTCTTTAAGCAACAAAAGAAACTTTTTTTATGAAGGGCTGCATGTTGAACCGGCAGAAAAACAGGCTTTCCAAACAGGTTGCTTTCATTTTTAAAATTTAATTTTCATTAAATTTTGTTAGCGGTGGAGATCCACCAATCAGAAGGCGCCACGTAGCGTTGAGTGAGCTCTATTTAAACCACTCCTCTCCCCCCAGAGAGAGGCGACCCACAGATCCAGAAGCAGCAAAAAAAAGAGAAAAAAATCAGAGAAAAAAAATGAGGAGCCCGAGGAGCCGTGCGCTGGAGCGCGACGCCGCCGCCGCCGTCGAACACGTCGAGCTCATCCCGGGGATGCCCGACGACGTCGCCGTCGACTGCCTGGCGCGCGTCCCGCACGGGTCTCACCGGGCGATGCGGCGCGTGTGCCGCGGGTGGAGGAGCGCGGCGGCGGCGCCCGCGTTCGCCATGGCGCGCGCCGAGGCTGGCGCCAACGAGGATTTGGTGTATCTGCTCCAGTTCGCGAACCCCGCGGCGGCCGCGGCGGCGGAGGAGGCGAAGGAGGACGGCGACGCGCCGGCGAACTCCCCTGCGTACGGGGTGGCGGTGTACAACGTGACGACGGGTGAGTGGAGGCGGGAGAAGGCGGCGCCGCCGGTGCCCATGTTCGCGCAGTGCGCCGCGGTGGGGACGCGCCTGGCGGTGCTCGGCGGGTGGGACCCCGAGACGTTCGAGCCCGTGGCGGACGTCCACGTGCTCGACGCCTCCACCGGCGTGTGGCGGAGCGCGCCGCCGATGCGGTCGGCGAGGTCCTTCTTCGCGTGCGCGGAGGCCGGCGGCAGGATCTACGTGGCGGGCGGGCACGACAAGCACAAGAACGCGCTCAAGACGGCGGAGGCGTACGACGCCGTGGCCGACGCGTGGGACCCGCTCCCGGACATGTCGGAGGAGCGGGACGAGTGCGACGGGATGGCGACCGTCGCCGGGGACAGGTTCCTCGCCGTGAGCGGGTACCGCACGGCGAGGCAGGGCGGGTTCGAGCGCGACGCCGAGTGGTTCGACCCGGCGGCGCGCGCGTGGCGCCGCCTCGACCGCGTCCGCGCGCCCCCCTCCGCCGCCCACGTCGTGGTCCGCGGCCGCGTCTGGTGCATCGAGGGCGCCGCCGTGATGGAGTGGCTCGGGTCGCGCGGCGGGTGGCGCGAGGTCGGGCCCTCACCCCCGGGCCTCAAGGCCGGCACCGCCCGCGCCGTCTGCGTCGGCGGCGGCGAGCGCGTCGTCGTCACCGGCGCCATCGAGGACTCCGACGGCGGGTCCGGCCGCCACGCCCTCTGGGTGTTCGACGTAAAGACCAAGAACTGGACCGTGGTCCGCCCACCTCCAGAGTTCGCCGGATTCGCCTTCTCCGTCGCCGCCGTCCGCATCTGATCCGATCCGATCCGCCATTGACGACGAACCCCCGCAAGATCCAAGATCTCGATCTGGATCCAGCTGCTCCGCCTCAAGGAGATCTCTACTACACACAACCAAATACTACTCTACTCTACTCTACTAGAACAGTAGTATGTGCACAAGAAAAGAATCACAAGGAGAAGAGAAGGATAGGAAGCTGGTGGTGAGTTTGTGGTGAGATGTGAAGCTCCTCTCCTCTCTCTATCTCTTCCCAATCTGTTGTTGTTGTGAGGATGATGATGATGATGAGTGTGGTGTTTTTGTCCAAGAAAACCATGGAGGAATGAAGGGGAGGATGATCTTGGATCTCCTCCTCATCCTCCTCCATCGTTCACTTATTAGTAGCAATAATCCATCCATTGTACATATTATCACCAGCCGTTTGAGGTGCAGATTGCAGAGTCTATCTTTTGTCTCAAAATTAAACCATCTCGTCTTATGATTTCTTGAGAAATTTTCTGACTCAGTTCTTGCCGGATTTGCGCCGGGATCTTGGCCGGTGTAGAGTGGTTGACATTGGCGTTGGATCTGGAGGTTTTAGTTAATTGGTCGATTATTAGTAATTAATCAGCTGTGGAGCGTTGCGTGAGGCGATGGAAGCACGTCGCCATCGGTGGCGAGCAGGGCGAGGAAGGAAGGGAGATAAGGTCGGCACCGAGTAAACCTCTCACATTTGCTTTTCTTCTCTTCTCGCCCTTCTTTTCCTTTTCGTTTTTGTTTTTGGTTCTCACATGGGAGATAACGAGATCCTCTCGTTTATGGACTTCTCCCTCTGTTTCTAGCTCCCCTATGTTTCATCGTATTGTATGAGCCGTTTTGATTTTTTATACCAGGTTGAAACTTTTAAAGTTTAACTAAGTTTCTTGAAAATTTTAGTAGCATTAGTTTTATTAAATCTAGCACATATGTTTTTGATAATACATTTGTTTTGGTTAGAAATGGTATTATATTTTTTATAAACTGGTCTAGGAAAAAAATCAAAATAACTATAATACGAAACTAAGGTAGTATCTAAGACAAGGTTTGTGATCTCGCCTTGCACCGTATTTAGATCCTAACTTTTTCTTTAAACTTTTAACTTTTTTCATCACATCGTACTTTTCTACTCAGATAAACTTTTAACTTTTTCATCACATCGTTCTAATTTTAATCAAACTTTTTAATTTTGACGTGAACTAAACCTTGGGTCGAAAATGCTAAGCTAGTCAATGAATTTTTACATAGAGGGGGCCTGTTTTATAGGGCTTCTAACTTTAGCCCATCTAACCCTCTCCCGCTCACTCATATTAGGAGTCCTTTTAGTTTAGGTGATAAAATCTGGATAAAATTACATTCAGTTGCAGATCTAGGTACTCATTCTTCCTCAGATGGGGAATGGCGGTGGAAATCAAAATGTTTTCATTGACGAACAATTCTACAACTTTGACACAATCTCATGTTTTCTGCATTTCCTTGCGAAGGAGTACTTAAAAATATTACCTCCGTCCAAAAATAAGTGCAGTCATGGGTATCCATGCCCAACGTTTGATCGTCCGTCTTATTTAAAAAAATTGTGAAAAAATTAAAAATATTTAGCCACACATAAAATACTATTTATGTTTTATCATCTAATAGCAGTAAAAATACTAATCATAAAAAAATTTTAAATAAGACGAACGGTCAAACATTGAACGTGAATAGTGTAAAACTGCACTTATTTTTTTTGAATTACACAGTACAACGCAGACACTCACAATGCACGCGCACTCACCCCTATGAACACACGCACGTAAACCCTACCCCTATGAGCATCTTCGAAGACTGGGCCGGCAAATTCTGGAGAGATTGACGAAGTCACCACAGGTGCCTTTGTTGTCGACGGGTACGTCGCCTACCACTGAAAGCACAACGCCGTTAAATCCTGAAAAACTGCACTTATTTTGGGACGAAGGGAGTAATAACATACATTTTTTTCTACCTAAGTTACTTTTTTTTCTATCCTTGAAGCCCGTAGAACAGATTTTCCCTTCTGATCCAACCAGATGTCCACAGATAGTGCTAATGTGATGGAGCTATGCATTTACTAACATGAAGTAATCCATACTTCTGACGGTTGGGAGGGGGTCGAGAGGCAGCCAACGCCCCAACCCCCTCTCTCTCTCTCTCTCTCTCTCGTTGCTTGGAAACGCAAGGAATTGAATCCAAGCCACTGAAACTTGAAATAGCCAAGTGTCGCACTCCGTTGCTGCATCAGCGCTTTCCTTCATTGACAAGTTCGTGGAGTATCGACGATGATATCGTCTGCACCGCACGATCTCTTTGAACTATTCAGGAGTATCACGTTCGTAGTTGACTTCCTTTTCAAAGGTTTTCTTAAGATTTTTGGTGGCATAAAAATAGTTACGGTATTGTACTAATTGGTTTTGCGAGAATTCGTATCACGAGCTGCGCCGTCGCGGAGTTCAAATTTAGCGTTTTGGAATGTTCCATTTCAAGAATCTCGGTCACAAGTTTTAGAGAATTTAGTTAGTCACATACGCTTGTCTCAGATCGAGACTAAACTCAGGTTGAAATGAAAGACTAAACTTAGAGTATTTGTCATCATCACGCCACGCCGTTGGCTTTTCTTTGTATAACCATGCTCCAAGCAATTTTAATTTTCCTTCCATGCTTGGTCCCAAAGGAAAACAAACCTCCCTAAAATCAAAGAAAAAAAAAAGGTAAACCTTCTTGCCAAGAAAATTGGGGGAGAAAAAAAAAACAAAGGATAAGAACGAGAGAGGCAGCCATGACGGCGTCCATACTCCGCTGGCAGTTGATGCTGACAAGCTGAGGCACGCAGTTTTGATTTGTAGCGTCCGGAGAAGAAGAGAAGAGAAGCGACGACTTGGTTGTGAGGAATCATGCTGAGTTTGCTGACGGCTGTACTACACGTTCCAGCTAGGGAGAGGAGGAGATCGACTTGATTTGTTGAAAGCTGCAGCAAACGAACTTGTCTGGATCACTTTGATCGAGGTGACATGGTGGATGAACAAGCTGTGTTCGATTAATACAAAGGTTCGGAAAATCGGAACCTTTCTACAGCGTACGAAAAACATGTTAACTCATTATCGCATATCTAACTAATTATTAGCTTAACAATTTTAAAAACAAATTAGTATTATTTTTAAAGCAACTTTTTGTATTTTTTTAAAAATTATAACGTTTAGCAATTTAGGAAACGCGCTTGTAAAAAATGAGAGAACATGAGTTGGAAATATGCAGGTGAGAACACACAAGACTAGCTAGCAAGGTAGCTTAGCTACTTCTAGTTTTTTATGCATTTTTTAAAGTGCTAAACAATTTGGTTTTTTCAAAAGCTTTATATATACAAGTTTTAATTAAACAAATCTACTTTAAAAACTATAATAGTTAATACATTTTACTAGTTTTGCATGCAACTGTTTAGCCTTGGCAATATGCTCAAACGATCGCAGCTTAAGTTTCACCTCTTGTGTTTGTCAGCTAGTTACCGTTCAAAAAAATTTGGATTGCTAGGTTCATGCGTGTGGGGAGGCCCAACGGCATGTTGGTTTGGGGCTTGTTTGGTTAGTTGCCACACGTAAAAAAACACGAGAAACCAGAGTCTAACTTTTGAAGTTACCGAATTCTGGGGAAGCTAAAAGTTGGTTAAAACTTAAATTTCAGGCTGTGTTCAGTTCACACTGAAGTTTGAAAGTTTGATTGAAATGAGTACGATGTGATAGAAAAATTGTGTGTGTATGAAAGATTTGATGTGATGAAAAGTTGGAAAAAAACTTTGGAACTAAACAGGGCCTCAGTTGGAGTTGGGAAAGAAGAACATTTCCATCCATCACTCCAAGAGAACAGCACTGAAACTGAAAGTAGTTCGTGCCCATCAATCCGTGCATTCTCATGGTTTAATTTCCATTTTCTGTTTTCTCCTCGACAGATAGGCATGGGAGTTGCAACCAACATTTAATGAAAACTGAAAACAGCAAGCATCCTCATGTATTATTTTTTTTAAAAAAATTCTCCTTTGAAGAACTAAACAATGTTATCGACACTAACTAACAGTAGCTATCAAATTGTTTCAGTTTTTTCAGCATTTTCGCAGCAGGTAGCATTAATCAGATTCTTTGTATACATTTGTGTACTATCTCTGATGAAGTACTTATATGTTGTTGCGAAACCTAATAGAGGAAGCTAGGCAGATGTGTCTATCAATCATTCCAATTAGCTTGAAATAAAATTTATTGTACAACCTTTCAGGTTCAAAATTTTAGCTTATCTCATCCGAGCTTTTGTTATACAAGTTTTGTGTACTTGTACCATTCAAAACAGAATTATTGTGCCTACGATCGATGGCTTATAAGATATGATAGACTTGGATTAATTACCAATAGGTTCCAATTAAACTAAACAAGCATGAACCATCCAATATCTAGACCTGAATTTCTCCCTGTCCAGGTAATCGGTTGTTAATTATAGGCAGGTAAAGCTTGCTACAAAGTTGCAATTAAGCCCATTAATTTCATATAGTAGTTTAATGGAATTTGGTGGTTCCTGTACAATAGTACAATTAGTACTACGGAGTAGCTTGCAGTAGTGACATATATAGTGAACATTACACCCCCGCAGTGGAAACCGGCACACATACACACCACCACAGTACCCAAAATTTGATTAACCGGCGCACCGCTTACGAGCGGTCATCTGGGCGCGCACGAGGAGCCGGGAGGAGGAGGAGTGACATGTAAAGCAACGAGATAGCCCAAAAAAAATTCAAAAAAGGGAGAAAAAAGGGATGGTTAGGGGAGTAATTGGCTGATGATTTCCTAACAAGAGTGTTGTTCCAAGGGCCTTTCCAGAAAGCTCCACATAACAAACTTCAATTGGGTAACTTGATGGATGATAGGAAAGGGTGAACATCGATCACCCCATAAAAATGCCACCTGATGCATTTGTCATATACTAGTATTCAAAATAATTTGGATTGCTTCATGCATTTGGAAAGGCTCAACAACTTTGTCAAGTGAAAGCCTTGGCTGCTTGGCATCTGTTTGGCTCGTAGCCATACGAAGCACGTGAAGCCTAACCTGAATTCTAGCATTACTAAAACTGGGGGGTGGTTAATCAAAATTCGGCTAAAAGCTAGAGACGTCAAGAAGCAGAAGATTCCTAAAATTTTAGTTCCCCTTGGTCTGTTGCTGTCAACACACCCTAGGCCCCAGCGGCGGAGATAGCTCCACCGTTGCCCATCGGCGTATAAAAGAATTGGTAGTTCACAGACAAATATCATTAGCCGCTCAGGCTTAATAGCGTCGCTGGCTCCGCCGCTGCTAGGCCGTAGCCAGTGGAGTCTAATGGAGTTCTAGTGAACTCCAATGGCAGAAATTAAATGCCCAAATGCAACTCTATATGTGCCCAAATGCTACAATTTTAGGAATCTTCCTTGTAGCAGAAATCAGATGAGCGAATGCAACTCTAGATGTGCATGGGTTGGGCCAAGCTGTTGTTGGGCTCTGGATGGGCCCATTGTTACCCTAGTTGATAGAACCGGCCCATCTTGAAGGTCCAAACAGACGATAAGTAATTGAAAGGAAAAAGTCCACTTTGACTCCCTTAAATTGTAGAGGCCGAATCTAATCGGTACCCCTCAACCAGAAAACTGGATAGTACGACTCCCCAAACTATTAAAACCAGTGCAATTTGATTCCCTTAGCAGTTTTCGAGGGCGGTTTTGCTGACGTAGCGATGTTGACCTAGTCTTCGTTCCACGTGGCGCTTATGTGGCATTAGAATTAATAGAATATATGTGGGACCCATCTGTCATTCACACACAAAATATTTTTTTAATTCTAATGCCACATAAGCGCCATGTGTGACGAAGACCGGGTCAACACCGCCACGTCAGTTCCACGCCAGCAAAACCGTCCCCTAAACCGCTGAGGGAGCCAAATTGCACTAGTTTCAATAGTTCGGGGAGTCGTCCTATCCGGTTTTCTGGTTGAGGGGTACGAATTAAATTCAGCCTACATTAAGGGAGTCAATGTGGACCTTTTCCGTAATTGAAATCAACTTTTGTCCTAGTTGCAGTACTGATGAAAACGGAGCGGATGCCGCTCCGGACAAAAACGGATACGGATACCTTTCGGATCGGATAATTCTCGGGTAGCTCGGATACGAATACGAATACGGATAGGGTATCGGGGTTTCCGTTGGATACGGATAATAATTCGGATATCCGGTGAACAGTGCTATTCGGATATTCGCAGAAGCCATGAGACATACCCCATTTGTTTCTAACTCTATAACCTCCAATATACCTTTATAAATTTTAATAGTAGTTTATCTCTTAACACCATACTATTAATATTATTTAAATTTTAAAAAATATTTATAAATTATACTTCATTTTATATAAAATGAGCTAATTATATATGTTGATATTTGTTTCTATTAGAAGTTGAGTTGGTTTTCATGTTCCGAGAAAAAAATGTTTTCGTATTCGTGTCCGATCATATTCGATTCTTATTCGTATTCGAGATAATCCGTATTTGTTTTCGTATTCGAGCTATCCGTATTCGTTTTCGTATCCGGTAAAAAAATATGAATATGAATATTATCCGTCTGTATTCGCTCCGTTTTCATCCCTACTATTAAGGGAGAAATTTGATTTCTTGGCACTCCACAAATTGAGCTTACATCCTGGACAAAATAATCAAAGTGCAACGAAAAAGTGTCAAATTGTTGAGTTTGTCTGATCCCAGCTTACAAGCTTTGTGTACTTGTACCATTAAAATCAGAAATATTATGCCTAACATGTTTAATAAGATATGATAGACCTGGATTAATTACCTATAGGTTCCAAATTAAGTTAAACAAGCAGCCAACCACCCAATCTAGACTTGAACTCCATGTCTATACCAGGTAAATAATCAGTTGGCAGCTGCTCAGTGTAATCGGTTGTTAGGCAGGTAAGCTTGCTATAAAGTTGCAATTAAGCTCATTCATTTCAATAGTAGTAGTTAATGGAATTTGGTGGTTCCTGCATACTACTCCTAGCATGTATAGTGAACATTTCCTAGCAAGAGAGTTGTTCCAGGACCTTTCCAGAAAGCTCCACATAACAAACTTTAAGTGTATAACTCGATGGATGACAGGAAAGGATGAACAACATCACCCCATAAAAATGTCACCTGATGCATTTGTCATATAGTAATAAAAACAATTTGGATTGCTTCATGCATTTGGAAAGGCTCAACAACTTTTGTCAAGTGAAAGCATTGATGCTATCTGTTTGGCTCATTAGCCATACGAAGCATATGAAACCTAACCTGAATTCTAGCATTACCAAAACTGGAATGGTTAAAAGTTGGGTACTACCAAAATTCAGCTAAAAGTTAAGAGAGTACAGAAGCAGGAGATTCCCAAAATTTTAGCACCATTAAAATTTTTAGTTCCCCTTGGTTTAATGCCAATATGCATGCTGTGAACACTTCATGCTGCCACTGGGGTTCTAGTGAACGATTCTTCCTTGTAGCAGAAATCAGATGCTGGATGCAACTCTAGATGTGCATGGGCTGGGCCAAGCTGTTGTTGGTCTCTGGATGGGCCCCCTTGTCTCCTAATTGATAGAACCGGCCCATCTCGAAGGTCCAAACCGACGATAAGTAGTTGAAATCGACTTTTGGCATTGGTGGTTAATTACCTTACTATACCCCCTTCAGCTTGTAATGTTTGATGTTGATGATTTTTGGACATATGTTTGATCATTCATGCCTTCTGTTCCAACCGATGTTATATACGTGCCTATTTTCACTTGTCTTCCATTCTGACCGGTTGATTCCCCAACAAGTACGTTGCCTCTCCATCACTGAAAATAATCAAGGAAATATAGTTAGGTAACCTTGCTAAACATTTAAATTACGCACTAGTTTACCATTCTAGTGCGGGATGCAAAACAACAGCCCTTTGGTGTTGGATGGACATCTTAAAAGAAAATGTCAAGTATCGCCAAGCTATTTCTTGAATGGAATTGCCAGGAATTTGCGAAGCATACTAGTATCCATCTGTTTCACCATTCAAGAATGACTTAGACTGAACTTGGACAGCATCGGTGTGTAATCACTTAATCAGGCCATGCAGTGTAGTGTCGCGCAAACTACTTTATAGTACTTGTAAACATCAATGGAAGGTTGAATATAGAATCAAAATTAGGAAATGCAGATGAAGTGAAAACGAAGCAGGAAAACTGCCAAAAACCCTTGTTTGCTCAAATTTAACAGAACACGAAAATAGTTGTCGAAGCAACAAGACATCACATGAGCAGAAAACAATCGAGTTGCTGCATAAATATCCATGACTTCAACTTGCATTAGCATTATTAGCAATCAGATGATTTGTAGTTCTACCATTGACTGATGTCGAGATTTGAGAAAAAAAAAAGATGTTGCCATGACTTAAAAAATCAACAGATTACTTCAGAGGATGAAGTGTTGCATTAGCTATAAAGCCAGAGAGATAACTGACCTCCGATATCTGTCTGTCTGAAGATGTTGAGTTAGACTTTGTGCAGGTGATTTGCCAGCATGAACAGCGGCATAGGCATCCGTGAGACCAGGAAGAGCATCCTCGTGGCGATCAATGTACCTCGCTACGAAATGTTCATTGCCAAAACAAACACAACTGTAGTAATCAACATCATTTTTGATCAACCCCTTCTCCACAAGGGCTTGTAGAACATAATGCCGCGGCGCCAACCGCTTGTCCAGGCTGAGCGTGAGCATCACAGGCCTCTGCAAGATGTATTCAGGCTCCAATTGGACCTTAGTGAGCAAGAACTCTATTTTGCCGCGAAGCGTCTTCTCCGAGAATCCTAGAATGCTCGGCTTCCTGCTGATCGCAGAGCGTAGCTTGTCCATGGAGCAACCAAGAGTGCCGCGCAAGAACTCCATCCTCGCGGCGATGGTGCCTTCATTGTTACGGGCGACGGTGCACACGGCGTCCTTGAACGCCCATGATGAAGTGGGCACGCCGAGCTCCTCGGCGCGCCGCACGACTACCTTTAATCGCTCTGGGTTGAACGTGAGAAGCCACGCGGCGGTCTGGGTCATCTGGACAATATCACAAACACCTAGCCCGCACTCCCCGAGCAGCGCGACGTTGGGCCTGACCACCTTGTCGACGTCGGTGGCGAGGATCGCGTTGCACCTCCTCAGGATCTTGAGGAACATGTCGAAGGAGCCGAGGAAGGGGACCCAGAACGCGAGCTTCGGGGAGACGTCGGACGAGGCGGCGAGGTGCGCCGCGCCGCCGGACAGGAGGAGCCTGCCGACCTGGGGCGCCGACAGGCCGGCGGCGCCGAGGAGGGACGCGATGCGGCGGGCGATGGTGCCAGGCCTCGCGCGGAGCAGCCGCGGCTCGGCGGCGACGACGGCGGCGAGGTCCGCGCGGGAGAGGGAGAGGCCGCCGGTGGAGGAGAGGAGGGCGAGCACGGCGTCCGGGTTGGAGGCGGAGTTGAGGCGGGAGAGCTTCGGGGACGCCCTGCGCGCATGGGCGGCGGTGAGGCCGCAGGTGGCGACGAGGTAGTGCTCGACGGAGAAGGGGGATCTTGCGGCGGTGGAGAGGAGGCGGTGGCGGGTGAGGTGCAGAGGGGAGGAGGAGGAGGAGGCGGCGTGGAGCAGGGGGAGGAGGTGGTTGCGGAGGTGGAGCATGGCGCCGCGCCGGCGACGCCGCCGCCGTCGGCGTGTCGGCGGCAGCAGAGGTTTTTTTGTGGTTGTGGGATTTTTGTGTTCACACCGCAGCATCGACGCCTCGATACTAAACTAGGAGGGTTTAGGGCCTCTTTATTCGGGGAAAAACATAGAAATTTTAATACTATAAAAAATTTCGTATGAACCCTTTTGAAACAAAGGATTGAAACGGAGAATACCAGCGATCGGTCGACCGGCAAGGAGAGCAAAAATCAGACTTTTAAAACAAAGGATTGAATCGGAGAATACCAGCGATCGATCGACCGGCAAGGAGAGCAAAAATCGGATGCTCCGCCCGCCCCCACACGCGCGTGACACGTGACGTCTGGGCCCCACCACGATCTCTGCCTCTACCTGTCACGTGTCTCCACAAAAAATATTTCATCTAGTGTATTCACAATGTTTCACTATATATAGATCTAATGTTGTAGTGAATTGAAACATTCTTTTGCAACAAATCACCCACATATTTTGGAAACCCTCTATTAAGAAAATTCGTTTCATTTTTTGTTCCACCAAAAATGTTTCAATCAGTGTACTCATAATGTTTCACTATGTATAGATCTAATGTTGCAATGAACTTAAACATTCTTTTGTAAATCACTCACATATTTTGGACATCCTCTATTATGGGAATTTGTTTCATTTTCTGTTTCACCAAAAATGTTTCACCTAGTGTACTTATAATGTTTCACTATCTATGAATCAAATGTTGTTGTGAACTAAAACATCCTTTCGCTGTTTGCTGAAACATTATTTTTTATATAAGGTGAAACAACGTCCGATTTAAACGATTGAAATATTTTTGATCTACTTAGTGAAACAATTCTGATATACCTGGTGGAACATCGTGCAATATTTAAAAATAATTCAAAAATAAGCTATTTTTTCGTCGGAATATATCCATGTGTGGTCTTGTTTTGAAGATTTAATTGCAATGAATTTAATGGTGAAAGCATATCATTATTTGGATAAATAATTTAAGAGAAAAAATAGTTTAAAGTGTTTTTACACGCATGCGTGGCGCTGATGTCAACGCCCGATTTTTCACCCAAACCATCGGGTGCCCGATTCTAATTTTCCTCCGATTGAATCATATCTAATCCTTTAAAATTCCTATGGAACGGATAATCCTATAGAGATTTTAGAGGAAATTTAGCAAGAGTTTCAACCTCTTTGTAGCTTTCCTTTGAGTCTATCTCTCTCATCCAATTTCTGTGCTTTTCCTGCGGCTCAATCAGACGGCAATTCCTGTGTTTTTCCTACGTTTTGCAATCCTCTGTTTTACATTTACATTCCTATCAAAATCATATGTTTTTCTATTCCTATATTTTCTCAATCCTTCGATTCAAAGGGGCCTTAAGGAAAATATCAGAAACCGCGAAATTTTGAGGTTTTGACGTGGGATAAAAGTATATTCCGAGTAAAATTTTGAAAGGATTTGGTGAATTAAAATTTAGAGTAGTAAAATTCAACCAAATTAACTCGAAGTTTTTCAAAATTTGGCAAAAATTATGGTAGAATCGAAATCCGAAACTCAATGAGAAAAGTGAACCAAGCACACTAGTACTCCGAATTACTACAGTACTATTGTATTAATATTTCTATTTATTTATTGTATCGATGGTTTAAGCTACGTCTAAAAAGTCATGAAAATTTTCTTTATGATTAAACTTTTATTATATATAAGTAATTGGATGTTTAATAGAAAATGCTAAAGAGTAAACTATGATAAAAGCACCCAACATAATGTTGATTCTACAATAAAAAAAGAACAAAAAAATAGAAGTAGAATTCAACTATTCATACCTCATATAAGAACCAAACTTTAACAATTCCATCGCAATGCTTCAGTAAAAAGATGACAAATATCCAACGTATGTAAAAAAAAAACTTGTTCAATAAATTTATAATGGCATGGATTCAATTAACCTATTTTCTAATGAAAAATTATTAAAGACACTATCTCCTCGGGATTATTCCTGATAACAACATTACTTGGAGCAGAAAAGAACTTGTGAATAGCACCCTTTTACTACTCAATAAATTGAACTTCTCGTTTTTGTTTTCCTTCTTTTTCTCAGCACCCGACAAAAACTTCTTATGGTATGCAACAATAATTCTAAAATCTAACATTTGAAGACAGCTACGAAGGATAAGGAATATAAAAAGAACTAAGAATCCTAATCCGTTAACTAAAGAAGTATAATAATGGAGTAATGTACCTCAAGATCTTACATCAGAATCAAACGGAAGAGGAGTCTGCCTGCCCCTGCTTGCCTGTGCATCGACGGTGGCCACGAGTCCGCTACACCGCCGGTGGCAGTTCAGAGTGCTAGAAGTAGGACCTAGAGGGAGATGAGTGCTGCGGTGAAGAGCAACAATCAGGGCCGTCCCGTCACATTCGGGGCGTTGTGCAAAGTTAAAGGATAAAAACTTAATTAATGATATAATATAAAAATAAATTATACTCCGTAATATATTTCATAGCAATCTAGAATGGGCTAAAATGATAATCCAATATTAGGGATTATCGGATTAGAAATTACCAGAAAGAATTAGGTCAAGGGCGCGGCAGGCGTCAGGCGGCACGACTGCACGAGAGAAAGAGGTGAGGCGTCATTTACTCCTCTCTCGTTGCGAATGGCGAGGTTCACAATGGGAGGCGATTCAAGATTGCGAACCGGCACAACTGTGCGAACCGGCAAAGGCGTAGAAGCCAAAACGACAAGAAAAATAACAGATTTTCGGGACTAGTTAGGCTACCAGTTTACTTATTGAGTTGTATATCTAGTGTTGAAGTTTTGAGCCTAGGGGGCCCTGTGCGGGCGCGCTGGCCGCACGCCCCTAGGGACGGCCCCGGCAACAATAGGGTAGTGTAGTGTAGTTTCTCGCTGCAAGCTTACAACACAGTCGCCATCTGCGCCACGAAGTGGACTGGTGGTGCTGTTGACATGAGGCCCTTTGATGGCTGCTGCAGTAACCCCTGATAAATGGGGAGGTTAAGATTCTGAGAAACAGCTGTTTGGTAGCTAGTTTATGAGAATCTGGAAAAGCTGGGTTTCCCAGCTTCTGGCTTAGATCATTTTCTGGATTCTACAACTACAGCTTCTCGGAATCTAGACCAAAAGCTGAACTGTTTGGGGAGCTTCTGATTTTGGGAGAAGCTGCAGCAGCTAGAAGCTCCCCAGACATGCCCAATCCTGATGGAAATACTTAGCTTCCACCAGGATGTTATTCAGTTTTTTAAGCTTGCGTAGTAGCTTTCTGTTGGCAGGGAGCAAATTGGACGGCAGGCATTAGAGCAGAGTTGGAGGTATATCTGGATTCTGGAATTGTCAAGGATTGCCAAGCACAGCTAATTAATTATATCTGAAACTAGACATGCACAATATCAGAAACTTCTAGGACTTTTTTTTGCCGGAATGACCGAAGGAAGTCATTTAATGTAATTAAGATAGGAAGAAAAAGTTACAAGAAAAGTTTTACATCGATAGCTGGCTGTCGAGTAAGGATGTGCACCAGAGCACATGCCCCAAACCATGTGCCAACCGTCCAAACACACACTACAAAGAGGAAAGCCAAGCACCGAACCGGCCATCGCTATGCGAGACCGATCGCCACCGAGCTAACAACACCACTACGACACGAAGATTCTAAAACAACGCCCTCACGAGGGTCACGACGCCAAAAGACGCCGCCGTCATCCATCCAAAGACTGGACAAGGTTTTCACCTAGAGCTTCTTGCCGAGGGAAGAGGGATACCTCAACAGTGCCCTCAAGAGGATTACTACACCCGAAGACGAAGTCATTGTTGGCCCAAAGAATTGGGCTAAGCTTTCGCTCGGAACCCCCTACCACCGTGGTACGTCACCCAATCTGAATCCGCCATCTGAACATTGGCGGCACATGGCTTCCACCACACCCGACCGACGCCCCTCCATCGGCCGGCTTCATCGAACCACCATCCCTGAGAACTGACCTAGGACCTCTCCGTTCCACCACCCGCCGGCCTCCTCGCCAGATCTGGCCGAAGGAGAACCCGGGATTGGATGGCATTGCTTCAGCAGCCTGAGCTTCCCCCGCTGACAAGCTACCGCCTCAATCCAATTTAAAACTCCCCACTGAGAAGGGGAGGAGCTCCAGGAAGGGTGAGGGTGCTGACCGGCAACGAGGAAGACGACCCACCGCCGCCTGCTCCCTTAGCACAACCATCTGGGCCTACGCCGACGGCGGAAACGTTGCCGCTCTGGCTCCGGCGCCACCCGTCGGCGCTCCCAATGCCCGGCCGCTACTCCCCACCTGGCCACCACGGCGACATCCCGGTTGCCTAGCCATCGAGGCCTGGCCGCTCGCGCCCGCACCAGCGAGCCACGGCCGCCGCGCCCAGCCGCCACTCGTCCACTCCTCATCGCCGTCGAAGGCTCGGCTGGAACTGGACTGCACGCCTGCACCGTTCGCGTTCGCACCCCGCCGGATGGACGCACCACTGCCTCCACGCCCGCGCCGGCGCCCGGCCGCCTCGCCACTGCCGCTTCCCGCCGCCACGCCACTACCGCTCCCCGCCGCCCTCCCACCGCCGATGGCTCGGGGGCCAGCCTCCCACGCCGGGGAGGCCGGATCCGGAGGGGAGGGGAGCGGATCTGGTCGTCGGCTGCCGCTCTGCGCCGTCGGCGCCTCCTGCCCGAGCTCACGCCACGCTGCACGCCGTCGCCCCCGCTGCGCGGCGCCGTCCGCACCGCACGCCGCCGCCCCCACCGGTGGGGCTGGATCCGGGCGGGGCGGTGCCGGATCCGTCGCCTGGCGCCGGAGAAGTCGCCGCACCGTGCACCACCGGCCGCCGCCTCCCGAACGACGCGCTGCTCCGCCTCCCGCGCCGAGGAGGACCTTCGCCGGCTTGATTTCCCTGCCGCCACCTTCCCAGCCGGCCGCGCGGCTTCTGGCGGCGGGCTCTGGCGGCGGCGAGGCGTCGAGAGAGGTGGGGAGGGGTGGCAGCGCAGGCGGCTAGGGTTTCGCCCCGAGCTGCCCGCGCGAGAGCGACGCGGGGCGCGCTGTGTCCCAATTAGCTGCTTGAGTGATTTGGCTAATTCTTGAGACTTTGAAACTTCTAGGATTGATGCTGACACATGGAAACTTGAACTGTAGTACGTCATGACTTCACTTTTCATGTTATTGTAGAGAGAATGCAGATTTGGATTGAACCATGTGTACCCTGAATTAGACAGCGCCAAAATATCCAAGCATATTTTGGCGCTGTCTAATTCAGCGCCAAAATATCCAAGCACCCAACGGAAGGAGTTGTTTGGCTGTATATCTGAACATCTCCATTCGGAAATACTGAAAGTTCTGAACATATTGATGAAGTTTACTAAACTACCAACCGCACAACTCATTGTATCCTTGCAGGGGCATTTTGATCATTACACAACCAGTACATACAATGCAATCACCCCAAGAAAAATAAAAATTCAAAGAGTGCCAAACCACAAACTTCAGGCGGCAGATTGTCGATGCTGTAGCTTCGTCAGGCAGGCGGCTATCCCATCTGTATCTGAAAGGACCAGAACAACAAAATCTTAATAAAATTAAAACTAAAGTAATTTGGTATTTAAACATATGGAGAACATGGTATTTATATTGAATATTTTTACTTTAATAGCACAAATACAGGGATGGCTATATGAGCAATGAGAAACTAATTTGTCGATCACACAAATTAAATAACAAATCATTTACCTATTATGCATTTTCTAAATTATTACTTCATGACTTATTGGAAATTACATCCAGGTGATCTTACTATCAATATTATTTTAGATTCATATATGTGCATGAACAAATTTTCTCAAGAAAATAACAATGAAACATAGAATATTATTTTGTCTTTTCAAATACATATCTTTTGAAGGATAGTTTTCAAATACATATCAGTATACACTATACACACTCTCTCTAGTTAGTTATTTGACGTCGGGGGAACCAAAGTTTACGTATCCCATCATCAAATATTTTTATATTAGAGTAATTAATTCAGAATTAATGTGGAGGAAATACATGTACAAATCAATTTGCTAGCCTATAGAAGTAAATATTCAAAAATTCTTATTACTTCTGGAATTTGGAGCTTCTTTAATGAGACCAGTGGTTTGTGATTAACAGACAATTGTACTTGACAAGGAGTGCTAATAACTGCAAATTTTACGCATTATTTCTGGCATAGTAATTCAGAAATTAGCAACTAATAATTATGTTGTTACGATTCAACTCTTCTAGAAAACAATTGATTCTCCAATAAGTAGTAGTCCATAAGTTTTCATTTATCATTTTCTGGTACTTATGCTCAGTTATACCCCCTTAGTTTTAGACCCTACCTACACGTATAACTGTGAGGCCTAGACTAGTTTAGGAACGATCTGAAATATAACTATTGCAGATGTAAATGAATCATTACTTACAGTGAAAGACACTCCTCCTTTATAATTGGAAAATTCAAACAACTTCCAACGGATGTGTTCAACCTTTGGCCAGTTTTCTCCATTAGGTGCCTGGCAGGTTCTTTTCAAGCATTCGCAACCTCGTATTTCAATTTGCTGGAGGGAACTAGGGAAAACTGGTAAAGATGATAAGTTGGGGCATTGGATGAATGCAATTCTCTCCAGACAGGACAAGTTCTCCAAACTTCTTGGCAGGGACATAACTTTAGAGTCACTGAACTCTAGTGACTTGATAGATGTGAAATTTGCAGAGCTTTCAAACTTAATGGATGGCTCGTCATAATGTTTAAAATAGAGTTTCTCTGGGAGCTTGAAGTCCTTTATAGAGAGCATGAGACTGAGCATTTCAGAGCTACTGATAGTGAATGATTTCCATGCATGATGCTGGGAGAAGGACTCCGCGGTAAGCTTTGGAATATTTATAAGATGTACGTCCTGGAGATTTGGGCAGGATAAGCCTTCAAGAAAGCACATATCTGGCATGTTATTCAGTGAGAGCGATTCCAGGGAATGCAGATGACCAAAACCAATGATGCAGAGCTTCTGCAGCTTGTGATGGAAATGCTATGCAGGTGTGAGAGATCAATACTGAGGAAATCAGGCCCTAGTACACAGCCAGATATTGAAAGCTTTTCAAGAGAGGATGGAATAGTAGCTATTCCATTTCCATCCACTAACTCTAATGAAATACATGAATCTATCTCAACTTCTGAAAGGGAGGTTACCTCTCGCAAGCCACCTAACGATCTAAGGCACCAGCAAGAATGAATATACAACTTTTTAAGTGCCGATAAGCACTGCAACACCTCTGGTGATGGAAAGGAAGTTAAGCTCATGATCTGAGCTATATGCAACCGTTTCAGTGAGGTAAGTCCTTGAAGGCAAACAGCTAAAGCTCCATTTGTGAGACTGCAGGATGAAAGAGTGAGAAAGCTAAGTGATGATGGGAGATGCAACAGATTCTCAGTGGGCCTTGTATAGATGAGTTTTATTCTCTGCTCTTGGCAAGACAGCCATGCTTCTATGGTATTTTCCTCCACCAGTGCTTCGTCATTTCCACTTTGTATAGCACTTTCCATGGTCAGGAGTTGTGCTGATTTATCATCATTCATCATTGTCATCAATTTCTTCAGAGATGAATGTTCGGACACCAATGTGTCCCTAACATTATATCAACATGTCTTTGATTCTCTCTGTGTCTCTCAGATCATTGCAAGCTGGGATGACAAAGTGCCCACTTTCATCAAATTTGCATGTTGTTCATGCTGTCCAAGCTCTTCGCTAGAAATCAATATAAGCAAAGGGCAACCCTTGATTTCTAAGTCTCCAAGCCCCCCTGGTAAGTGTGGCAACGTCTTCAGGTTCGGGATATTGTCAAGGACTATTCTATAGAAATGCTGGATGAGCTGTACACCGGATGGTAAACCTTCCAGGGCAGTGCAATTCCTAAGACAAAGAGACTTTAAATTGGCAATATGAGAATCTTCGCACAACCAGCTTGGATATACATGAGATCTGTAGCCGTCAATTCCAAGGCTATGAAGTTCATGAGGTGGCTTCAGACCTTCTAGAACCTCCAATTGCAGACTGTCATCTATATGCAAGTCACCCATGCAACTCCAGGATAGATGTAGTAAAGACCAAATCTTACTTTTATTATGCAGCATCGCCTCAGAAGCCTCGTCCTTGGTTCTGACATTTTCAAGATTACCAATTTCTAAAATGGAACTAAGCTCTTTCATGTCCCTTAACTGCCGTAGTCCATGTCCCCTCTGCTTCGCCACATAGAACTCTACATCACTTTGGAGTTTAGTCAACCTGCCTATATAAGGAATTTGAGGCAGACGTAGTCTTCCAATCAATCCAGATGGACTATGAGAGCATCTTTCAAGATGCCGCAATTTACTTAAGTTGCAGATCTTCACAGGCCAAGCGTTAACATCTTGGTGTACCCGAAGGAACTGTAAATGGTAAAGAGAACACAGTGCTGCAGGTAATTCGGAAATTGAAGTTTTGAAGATGTTCAAATACCGCAGGTGCTTCAACTCACCAATAGATTGAGGCAACTTTTTCCCATTGTGAAAGCACAACAGCAAGACTCGCAATTTCTTCAGGTTATGGAGTACCTCATGAAATAGTTTATTTGCATCGTCCATTACTGGCTCCATGCAGATAACAGTGCGCAAATGAACTAACTTGCATATGCTTTGTTTATGCTGTTCCATTGTAACAACAGAAACAGACAAGTGTCGAATAGTATCTGGTATTTCTGTCGCACTGTCTTCTAATCGGCAACAGTCACCACAGGAAAGTGTTTCCGCTAAGTCATGAATATTATCATGCATATTGAATAATACACCTCGAGATATTGTATGAACTGGCTGTAAGAAATAAGCAGACACCAACTCACTGAAGTAGATTTTGCCAATGTCTTCTAATGTCCTACTCTGATCGGAGGAATCGGCAAACCCCTCTGCCACCCAGAGGTGAACCAACTCAGTCCGTTCATACATATGACCTTTTGGAAATAAGCTGCAATACATAAAACACCTCTGTATGTTAGGATCTAGGTTCTGATAACTCCACAATAGAGCACCCCTGGTCTCACCTAAGTTATCTCTCTTGAGAGCATCTTCCCATGCGGCAATAGTCATGTTCCTGCTCAACTGAGAACCCACAACTTTTGCTGCCAGAGGAGACTGTCCAAGCTTTTGAGCTATCTGACCCGCGATATCTTGCAGCTTCTCGTGTTTTTCCAGCTCTTTGATTTCTGCTCCAGCGAATGCATGGTATTTGAAGAGTGCCAAGAACTCTGTGTCCTTCATGTTCTGCAAATTAAAAACATGTTTACAACGAAGAGGAGCTGGGAGCCTCCCTGATTGAGATCTTACCAAAACTTGGCTTCCACGCTGCTGGGAAACTAGAGGAGCTAGCAGTTTGGCCCATTCCTCCTCATCCTGGAAACCATCAAACCAGACATCATCCAGCACGAGTAGGAACCTTTGCGACTCCTGTAGGATGCCTCTCAGCGTGCACTGGAGATTGTTAAGGTTAGCAGACTGCACATGTTGATTCTTCTTTGTGGCAGACTCCAAGATCTCTGCTGTGTGGTGATGCACATCAAGTTTACGGGAGATGCGAATCCACATCCTGACATCAAAATGTTGCATCACGCGTTCATCGTTGTAGACATATTGTGCCAGCGTGGTTTTCCTGCACCTCCAAGTCCAACAATGGCAAAGGTAGAGTAGTTTCTCTCACCACCAGTGTCAGCATCATCTGGATTGCAAAGAAAACTTACAACATGATCACGATCTGCGTCACGATCAAATATTTTTGAAGTGGGAAGTGATGTGGTGGTGATGCTGCTGCTGCTGTTGGTATGAGGCCCTGTGATGACTTCTGCTGTAGCCCCTGATGAAAGGAACTCCCGATAGAAGTTCTTGGCTTCCACCAGGATGTTCTTCAGTTCTTTCAGCTTGCGCAATAGCTTTCTGTTGGCAGGGAGCAAATTGGACACAGCAGACACGCGCGCAAGGAGAGCATTGGAGGTTGAGGAGGTAGGGTTGTTGAATGTTGCTTCACGCTGAAGGAGTTTGTACTCGTGCATGTCCAGCAGGTCCTCAGCGTCATAGAAGGCCGTTTTGAGCTTCCAGAGCCAGCGCTCCAGCTCCACCCTGCGGGGGCTCCTCTCTGCCGCTTCAATCACGAACTTGAACTGTGGCATGACAGTAGTTTCCAAATCTTCCAGCTCATGCTCCATGTCCTTTCCAAGGTATTTTCTAGCATCATTGATGATCTTCTTCACGATCGGTGACACAATCCATCGTGAGCCGGCCAACAACGCCGCCTCCGCCATTGTACTGCAACTTCACCACTATCAACTCTCTTGCCTAGTGTCTGCCTGATTGTGAGTTGTGACCTGTTTGTGTTTCAGTGTTTGTGTTTTGACACCGCTTGAACTACACAAATATGATGGCATGAGCAGTTGAGTAATGATTGAATGGTTGGTTCCAACTTCCAAATCCGGTGGTTGCAACTGAGAGAAATTGCAAAACCTTGCAACCAAGCTAGATTCCAAAACCAAGTTTTCGATGTGTACACTTCAGGAAAAAAATATCCTTAAGTCAGACTGGCATGACGTATTGTTTTCTAAAGAACTGGTAAACGTCTGCAAATTAATAAAGAATTATGATTGGAGCCCAATGAATAAATATACATGGTTTTAGTATATAGTACAGTTGTAGCTTACCAAGTACGCAACTTCAATTAAAAAAAAGGTCAACATGATGGTATAAAGAACTGTTCATTGTGTTAGGTGTTATCAGAAGTTTTAGTAAAATGCAACCTCAATTAAAAACATCAACATGGAAGTGCATAAAACTGCTTCATATTCTAAGTGTTGTCAGCTGTTTTAGTACACTTACAGCATACCTGTAAATGAAACCTCAATTGAAAACATCAGCATGGTGATATCAAACTTCTAAATGTGACGTTAAATAATAACAGCAGCCCCATTGATACCCTTGCATCAAAAGAAAAGAAAACAGGCATTTTTGCTATTTATCAGTTGCCTGATTTTTTTGTCCTTGTTTATAGGTCACATAAAACTTGCGCACTTTATAAAATTACAAGGAACTCTTGTACAACTTTGTTGCAACTTTAAATATGTGTGGCTTTATATTTTCGCAAGGACATATACGTGAGTGCTTTAAAACTTCTGTACACACGCACAAAAAAAAAATGTTTGTATTGTATATGTCGGGATTTACTGAGGTGCAATTCCTTTATTGTGAGAACATTGTTTATTCATGAAAAAAACATGAGTTGTTGTATGTTGATCTAATAGTTGGTAAAAGTAGTTATAGATAAGAAAACAGCAAGTCAGTTAACGAATAGACAGTCCAAAAAAAAAAAAAATTGAGCCTCCCTGCGGGGATGACGCATGTCATGCACCCGTATAGCTGATCGTCAAGGAGAAGAACCGTTCAATGGAGGATGCACCAAATACACACTTGTATTCTTCAAGTATAACAAAAAAAAATATTCAAATGGCTGTGAAAAAAAAATTGTATCAATACAGCAAGAACAAGCATGCCAATTTTAAATTCTCAAATGGGTGAAGAAGTTGTAAACTTCGTCTTGTAACTATTTCTCTTGGTAAAACTCAATTTACAAAGAGTCAGAGAAACACAGATAAACCATACTCAATCAACAATATTGGAAGAACACATTGTAGAAGATATATAGAAGCTGAGCTTCTGCAACTACATAACAACAGACATGGAACGCGAACAAACTACGGCATTTCGTCGAACACGTCACACGCAGAACTCAATCCATCAGCAAACAAGCAGAGCAAGACGAACCTTGTACCAATGAATCCCAGGCGAGACCCTCCCCGTTGAGGAGGGCGGAATCGACATCCCGACTCGCCGTGGGGATTCAGCGACGTGCTGTGGCCTCATCCCGATGAGAGATCCTCTGCCCCAGCGCCGGCGACCGACCATGGCGACCTCGGTCGGCGGGGCTCGTGGTGGGGGAGATGACCCGCGCCGAGAAGGAGGACACTTCGGCAATCGTCACCACCGCCGCCGCCTCCGCCGCCGCCGCCGGCTGCCCTCCAATCCCGGAAGCGATGGTCGTCGGCGGCGGCGGTGGCTCTTGCCGTCGAGTTTGCTCCGCCCAGCCTTGGACACGTTGACATGGAGAATGGGCCGGGCCCTACAGGACCTGGCCCATCTTGAAGGCCCACAGGAAGGCGATTTCATCAAATTTAAATGTTGTTCGTGCTGTCCAAGCTCAAGCTGTTGAGCTCTTCGCTGGAAACAAACGTAAGCAATGGGAAACCCTCGATTTCATCGAATTCACAATCACCAGTTCAAGCACGCTAACTGTAAGACATAATTCCTATCAGAATAATAACTTGTGAATTAGTGGTCTTAATACTCCCTCCGTCCATATTATAAGGGATTTTGGGTGGATATAACACAAAGTCTGTCCAAATTCATAGTATTAGAATGTGCCACATCCACTTAAAATCTCTTATAATATGGGACGGAGAGAATACTTTAAGAGCAAATATAGAAGAATAAAATACGACGGGAAAATCACAAAATAAATTTTTGAAATTTAAATTTTGGCTGCGCCTTTACAAGTTGAAGGGTAAACTGTGGTAGTATGAGATTGTTAACATCTCGGTGTACAGCTACAGGTAATACATGTTGAGATTATAGGCATATAATGATTTAATATATTCCATAAATAAATCATGATATTGCAGATGTAAACTAGTATGAACGCATCATTAGATCTACACATGTAAACTAAGCAGTAAAATATGAACAGATTAAATATGCGCAACATGCCGAACACGTACCAAGGTGGCGGAAAGACCGGTTGCTCGGCAGGAACTATTCGCGGTTGCGTGCGTCGACGAAGGCGCGCATCACGCGAGCGGAGAGGAAGGCGAGCCGTCGCGGAGGAACATGGAGCAGTCGCGCGAAGCGCTTCCCGAAAACCTTATTGCCGCCTTCTCCCGGTGCAGGACGTCGAAGGCAGAGGTTCCGGAGACCTGCTCTCCCGATCGCCGGTGCACGCCGGCGAGCGGGATGGAGTAGTCTACGAGCGACGGCGCAGCACAGAGGAGGAGGCAAACCCTAGATTGATTTCGCGTATGTTGCGTGAAGGCGGTGGCTCGGTTTATATAGAGATAGGTCGCTTGATCAGAGCGCCCGCACGATCTCCACTCCGCGTAACCGAATCGGATAAGTCGCGCGTAACTTATCCGGACTCCACGCCAACAAAACTTTGATCAGGGCGCCCGCATGATCTCCACTCCGCGTAACCGAACCGGATAAGTCGCGCGTAACTTATCCGGACTCCACGCCAACAAAACTTTGATCAGGGCGCCCATACGATCTCCACTCCGCGTAACCGAACCGGATAAGTCGCGCGTAACTTATCCGGACTCCACGCCAACAAAACTGGATAAGTCACGCGTAACTTATCCGGACTCCACGCCAACAAAACTGCAAAAGGAGGCTACATCTGCGCAAGGCCAGGCGAGGTGAGCAAGCGCGCGCATGTGTTCCCCCTCTTCTCTAGGAGGATATCCTCCGTTTTAAGGAGGTCCCCATCTCCTAAAATAAGCAAGGTGGTACTAAACTCCACATGCATGCCATCCTATGAGGTGGGCTTTTGTGATTTTCCAAAAAATAATCTTCGAATGTACCTTAGCCCATTTATTAATTCCAACAATACAGTTATTCATAGGAACTGTAAATGAATCCAACAGCACCAGGTAATTCAGAAAATTTGAAGCTTCGAGGATGTTCAAATACCATATGCACTTCAACTCAGTAATAGTTTTGACGCAAATCAATACTGTTGTAATAGCACAAAAATCAAAACTCACAGTTTCTTCAGATTACCGAGTAGCACCTCATGAGTTGAAACATATGACGGTGCGCAAATGAATCAGCTTGCAGATGCAGAGATGCTTTGTTATGGAACAGCATAAACAAACACTAAACAGTAAGTTTGGTAAAAAAAAAAAAACCACTGAACAGTAAGATGAAGTCCTAAAGGACAAAACCAAATCTTTAGGTATGACTTTTTTTTTAGTTTTCAACGTTTAGCTCGTTTTCGCCTTGTTTAAGAAACAGCTCAGACCATACCATCCACATCTATCTACAGCTTATCAAAACTGGACAGCCTGCATTCTACTGTAGCATATGAACCACTCAGACACCCTCAACTTCTCGTACAAAATTGCTCGTGTACAGAGTGAACTGTTATATATACTAGAGGGTGGGGCGCGCCAATGGCGCGCCGCCTGTAGACAGCTAGGGCACAACAGTAGGGGAAGAATAGAAAACCAAATAACAAGCAGACAAGAGAGAACCTAACAAAGCTGATAATAATAGATAGGTTCATTACATATAGATAAATTTACAGGCAGCTGTCTGTAATAAGGAGCAAATATATTGATGCTCTTATATGTACAAACAAACGCAGCATGGATGGCAAGCAGCTTAGTAAAATCCATTTGTCTTGTTTCACTGCAAGTAGTTTAGTAAATCCAGGAAGGGCTTCTGTTTTTCCTTCTGTTTCTTTGTCTTGTCCCCAAAATCTTGCTAGTTTCCTTACATTTGTGCTTCTCAATCTCTTTGCATCCTGTTGCATCAAACGACACTCAACCTCACATTTGCCTCTCTTTAACTCTTTGCCATTTGTCAGGTCCAACTTCATGCCAATATCTTCAAACCTATCACACGAGTCGGTATTGCCAATCTTCACATTACTTGTTTGATTATAGGATCTGTGCAGCTCCCGGAAAACACCCCAAAAGTAAAATCCATCACATTTTCCTGTTAAATTGGTAATTATACAGAAAAGGCTAGATGATAAATTTGTACATGCATACTACTCTTTAAAACATTTAATAGGGACTGTATAGCTATGCATATGCAAACTCCATGTAATTTCATCTGGTTGTAAGAGAAACTATTGCGACAAACCAAAAAACAGGTATTACAAAAAAAAATCAAATTGACAAAATATTCATACAAATAAGATTACCAAATAGCAACTTTGAGAAATGGATGCATCACAGTATCAGTTTGTTCAAGCATACAAGGCCAAGCATTGTCGATTATGGGGGGATACATGACATGGTTTATAATGGAAACGGGACATAAAAAGGATCATGGAACATACTTTGGTATTCCTGGGTAAGCAACTTGGATGAAAATATCAGCACCTAGTAGCACCAATCTTGGTTCGTAACCCTATATGCGAAGAAATATTTTTTAGGAGATGGTCAGAACTCTCCTTTGGTCTGCAAAGAGAAAGAGAGAAAACACACATGCAGATAAGCTTCATGCACACAACTGCATTCTGTAGTTAATAAAAAGAGTTTAAACTCCAAAAGCACTGACATTTATTTTTTCAGGGATAAATTTCTGAATCAGTTTTCAATTGCCGGTAACTGAAATGAATACTCCCTCCATCCCAAAATATAGTAACTTCTAGCATTCGTAATTCATCCCAAAATATAGCAAATTTTCCACCTACAGTCTCCTCTCAACCAATCAAAACCCCGTTTAATTTCTCCACCCATCTCCTTTTCTCAACAAATCATAACATTGACACATTTAATTCCACCTACTTCCTTAATACTTGTGTTTAACCCCAAAATTCCTTATATTTTGGGACGGAGGTAGTACTTGTTAGGATATGAGAGATGATATGAGTGAACCCACCAAAATCATTGGTGATACTTCTGAGGATTAATTTCTATCATGCCACCAATTAAACATCTGAAAACTCCCTTATTTTATAAATAATGAGCCGGGTCCACACCAGCAGGCCGACATGCCATTGAGACAAGTGAGAGGAACAAAAGGAAAGTCAGTAGAAGCATCGATTTAAAGGGCCATACCTTTGAAGAGAACTAATGAAGCACAGTCCAATATTTTGTCCTTCTGGAGGTTTCATCTTGAATGTTTTTGGCCACAGATGAGAAAGAGATCTAGCCTCTAGCTTTAATATTTCGGCCATTAGTTTTGAAGGGTCATATACTTGGGCAGAAATTTCGAAAAGGGAAATGGGCTTCAAGTCCATCACAAATATGTGCCAGTTCTCCTGCCACTTCAAATTTACCCCTAAAGAACATGGAAACAGAGCCTCAATGTTTAACTAAAAATCAAACAAAGGTATACTAAAGTAACAAAGCCTCACAGGTTTTCCATTATAAGTTGACTTCAGCATTGGATAAAAATTCAACACTTCCAAATTGCATAATCATTCCAAAAACAGAAGCATACATCACTTATCATACATGTGAAAATTGTTCTGAGATATATAGCTTACCAGCACAAAAAAAGGTGCAAGATAATTCTGCAGATACTCTGCTAACCAATTATATTTGCTGATTAGCTTCATCCTTACCAGACAATATGCCATGAAAAATGCCTTCAGCTGATCACTCTGACACCAATTAACCCAAACCAAAACATCAAACTTGCAAACAAAAAGAGTAATTCTAAATGCAGCTATAAGTCCAAAATATCAAATTCTGACACCAATTAACCCAAACCAAAATCACTACAATTTTCTAAGAATGGAGCAATTCAAAAAGAAGAGTAATTCGAAATGCAGTTATAAATGGTTAGTGTGGAGATGGATGGTACGGTTACCTCAGTTTTTAGGAACACATAGGTTGTGTTGCTTTCCCATGACATATAGATGTTCGTGAGTATTAGTTCGTTGTTAATGTTAAGGGGACACACCATAAGAGGTTCACATGCGATGACAGTTTTTGAAGCAAACTTTGGAGGTAATGGGGAAAGAGTGAGCTGAAGACAATAGAGGGAACATAAAGGAGTCCCTGATGCGAATTCCAATAGCTGATTCTCAAATAGATATATTTGAGGACAAAAATTTTGACCTGGCAATTCAATAGGAAAAGTTAGATCTGACCAATTCATTTATCTCAGCAAAGGTATCATGAAGTCTTACCAAAGCAAGGCACAGGTGGAGGTTCTTGTGGAACAGATTGCATAAAGGGCTATATCAATGTGCATGGCGGACGAGAAAATGTGTCCCTAGAGAAATAACATATCAGTACATGAGAATCGAACAGAGGTTCTTCAATTAATTTGATAGCTCAAACAAAAACTCTAACAATAGCGCGCCTCCTTCATATTGTTTAATTTGATTTCTATTTGTGTTGTTGCTATAAGTTTAGAATGTAAATAAGAAAAAAATTGTCGACATAACTTAGTGGTGGATTTTCTGAGTGCTAAATAGCTGGATCGCTCAAGCAGTGTATTAGATACCATGTTTGCAACAAAAATTGGTGGTAGAGTGCCCTGTTAAACCGTAGACGGCAATAACACAATTCTGATGGATGAAAGGGATAATAGTAACTGATGGATATTTTACACAATATATATGGCCACTTCCAAGAGCTTCTTGCATACTGAAGAGTTGTTCAGCTGATCAAAGGCTCATGGTCATCACTTCTCAAGCAAGGACTACTGCCTACACAGTGCAGTTTCAGCTGCTCTGGTAATGAGCTATTGTGCTGGTGGTCATCTCGCCTGCCTGTGGTGAAAAAACTCTCTAAACTCGAGCAATTAATTGATAAAAAATGCCTGCAAGATAATTAAGTAAAGGATTAGATAAGGCATCAGGATAAATTATTGAACTCATTGCATAAATCATACATGTTTTGAGAGATCTATTATATACTAAAAGTCCATTAAACTTCCTACAAACGCTCTTAAACCGCCACGTGGCAATCCTACAAACACTCCTAAATCACCACATGGCACTATCTAATCTCACCGTTGATTTTCACTTAAACTGGTGGTCCTGATATTTTAGACCATTAGATTGCATCTATAATTAAAAAATAATACCTTCCTTCCACATGAGAAATATATAAGTGTTGCCTAAAAGATAAATACCTTCCCCACGTACGTACGACTAAAAGGAAAAAAAAAAGCTGAACCATTGTTTGCCGCCGTACGTACCACTAAAAGAAAAAAAAAGCTAAACCATTAATTGTTTGCCGCAAGAAAAAGAAGACCATGTCCATGTACTTATAAGATAGAGAAAAATAAAGAAAAAAAAGAATGTATTCCAAAGAAAAATCGACGTTATTTCATACAATTTACAAATTTATGCAAATATACGTAGTTAAATTACACCAATAATATATAAATATAAAATATCCAATCAACGCTCTTTAAACATTTCATCTTTTAAATTATTTTACATTTATATCCAATTTATGATACTATTATATTCAAGATATCTATGATCCAAAATACATCACAGTACATGGGACCGACATGTATATAATTGATGTTATGTTATCTATCTATTATATAATAAAAGTCCATTAAACTTACTACAAACGCTTCTAAGCCGCCACATAGCAACCCTACAAATGCTACTAAGCCTCCACGTTGTGCTATAATTATTTCTAAAAAAATCAAAAGAAGGCAAAACATCTAACCATCGATTTTTTTAATTTATTCCCATGGACCCATTGTTGCCAACCATTAGATCTATTTTTAAAAACGATCAATTAAATTTATCTCCATCAATCCCACGTACACATGCATATATACAAGCACAGCACGTACGTATGAACGTAACCAGCTGGTCTCATGTCCCTCTTTTTCTTTTCTTTTTTTTCTAAAATAAAAAAATAAATACACCGTTAGAAACCATTAGATCTATCATGAAAACCTAACAGTTAATTTTATCGCTAAAAATCACTAAATACACGTGCACATAAGCACCGTATGTAAGTACGTAAGCACGTTGGCCTCACAACCCTCTATGTCTGTTTTTTTTTTCATTCTGAAATCCAAAAAAATAAATCAAAGCTACATTTAGGGTTTAAAATTAAAAATCAAGCTATAAGCTTCGGATTTTAGGATAGAAAAAACAGTATGCAATTTGAATTCCTTATTGATTCATCATGTATTATCCTTTGGTTTTCACAAATATGTCATAGCAATTCTGAAGGAAAAAAAATCATTTTCTACCTATACCATGCAAGAAACACACAAAAAAATTTAAGTCCATTAAACATCATGCAGAATGCTCCTAAACCGCTACATTGAACTTTAATAAATTAGAAAAAATCATATAAAAATTATAAGAAAAAAGAAAAATACTTAGCTATCCGTTCTAACTTAAATCGGTGGACCCATTATTTCTAACCTTTAAATCAATCCTTCAAAACATAAATCCCTTCCACCTCCCACTCCCTCCCGTACATAATCACTCCTCCCTCTCCAACATCCATATGTACAGAGCATATATCTTACGTACAACAGAATTTTAAATAATTCAATTAGGTTAAAAGTAAAAAAAAATGACACATAAGATGTTTCGTACTCCCCCGTCCCATTTTAAGTGCAACCATAAAATTTCATACCCAATTTTGATCTTTCATCTTATTTGGATTTTTTATAATTAGTGTTTTTATTATTATGAGATAATAAGACATGAATAGTTACTTTATATGTAACTTATGTTTTTAGTTTTTTTAAGTTTTTTAAAAGACAGACGGTCAAAGTTGATCACGAAAAATCATGGCTGCACTTAAAAATGGGACAGAGGGAGTAGTAAGTAGATTTTTAAGGAATAAGTTTACATTAATCACTGCCTTTCTTATAAATAATGGAGGTTCAGTTTCAACCTTTTAATATAAATAAATGGTTATGTTGCTCAAATGTGCTTTATTGCGCACTCATCAAAATATACAAATTATCAGTTTGAAGTATATATATTTTATATCTTTATAAATAAGAAAATACTTAGAATATGTGACGAGTTATAATGCACGTATAATGTTATGATGCCGGACTCAGTCATCATATAGAATATAATTATGATTTTAATCTTTTACTGTCTAATTAAATATGTCAATGATTGTTAGGATAACTACCGCTCAACATTTAATTTTGAAAATATCAAACACTCATATTCAAAAGAAAAATATATAGTTGTATAATTTTGAACGATATTAACAAAGTGCCCATAGAGTGAGCTATAAATATTAATCTTGGTGGTTTATAAATCTATACAATCTAGAAAGTATCATAACTACTTAAAAACATTTTTAGAACAGATATCATATATTTAAACTATTATCAAATAACATCTTAAGTAAAAGTCTGTCGTATATCCCTACAGCAATAAAATAAAACAAGATGTCCGTGCATGTTTTATTCCTTCACATAGCATCTAGGCAATCAAGCTGCTAATGGAAAGTTTGTTTGGTTATGATTTATGCATTGATAGATGATATTTTGATCTAGGTGGGTTAATAAATTTTCAATTCCCATAATTTTCTACACTTCATTAAAACATCCGTTCTTTTCAATACTCTATTTTACACGTGTATTCCTATCATATTTTTTACCTTTTCTTTTTTTTTTCAATCATGTGTTACGAAGGAACCTTTAATTTTTTTTTTCACCGATAGGCAAAGTCATAACATTTCACAATCCTAATAACACAAATTATGATGGTTTAAATAAGATGCCCGCGCAGATGCGCGGGCTACCTTCCTAGTTATCTAAATAGGTGTATAACTGATAATTCTCATGATTAGATTCTAATCACTCCAAAAGGTGCATCACATGGACTCAGAAGAATTGCATCTATTTTTAGAAAGAATATTGTTTGCAGTGCTCTTAATCTCAATATTTCATTTTTATCGTTTGAATTTTGTTCTTGCAACTGGGGTCAGGAGGCAGTAGAATGGTAAAAATGAGAATGTCATTTGCCTAAATCAATGCGAACAAACTTTTTTTCCCTCATAAATATCGATATGAGCTAAAGCTTGCATGAAAAATTAGCTTGCAGATGGCACCTCTAAAAATGTTTGCTCAACAAAAAGAACGACGAACATACAGGAAATGGTGCTGTACTAAAATTATTGCACAAAGTAGTGCTTTGGAGCATTTATATAATTCAGATAAATTCTGTACCCCATTCATATGTGCCTTCCTAAATACCATCAAAGAACTGTAACCCAATTAGGCTGTGTTTGAATGAATTCTTTTCACAAAGACCCCTGACCTGCACTGTTTTGTATTCAACATCAACCAATATGATCGAACAAGCAATAATTAGCCAAATGTGAACAAAACAGTGGAACCATAGCAAAGTGTAGCGCTTATCTAAGAGACTATGTTTGAAACAATAAATATTGTGAGTGTAGAATGAACATTGAAATGTATATATCCTATAATGACAGTGCCACAATTTATCTCTGATCATATGTCATTTAGCATAAAATTGAGAAAAAGACATAATGCATATGACCCCACACCAATCATAAAATATATCTTGTAAAGATGCGCGGGCAAATTCATTAATACTATCATTTTTCTCATGAAGGAAGACTAATGCGCAACAATTTTTCCCCAATCCTCACAACATTTTTCCCCAAGGTCAGCCATTTATAAAATTAATCATGATCTCTTCGTATTGATTTTTTTTGTCAATCCAACTTTGTTGGTATTATAGATTAAAACAAAGATTTAGGTTTACAGAACCAATATTAGATTGGATTTATGATCATGTTTCTTACCATGAGTGGCAAGAGTGGTCCATGGTCTTCTTACTTCTTTTTCCTGATGACCAAGGATGATAACATCACGTTGAATACGATAGGATCTTATTTATTCTTTTTCCTTGGATAGCTCCTGCACATCATACAATAAGAATCGTCATTTTGCAAACTTTGAAGAGCCAGAACAGTAATACCAAAGTGATATTTTCAATGAGATGAATCTCAAAGTACAATTATCAATTTATAGTTAAAGGAACATAAAAAATGTAATACCAAAGCCTGTATCACATCACATAGAGTTCCCAACCAAAGGATAAATGGATTAGAATACATGAAACAAAGATAGCCCCAAAATCAGAAAATGCACTGCATAGTTTCTCATTTTAAATAAACATGCTTTACTCATTTTAAGATAATAAACATGCTATAAGAACAGGTCACCAAAAGAATAGCAGCAAGGCAAGGCAGATTTAGGCGTCTTAATGATTCTTACCAATTGCAAGGGGTGCAATTGCAGTTGGAGCCGCAGCTGCAGCCATGGGCAGTCTTGCCGAAATCGGTGGCCACCTCAAACTGCTGCGCCTTCTTCTCCGGTGCCAAGCCGAGGACGACAATGACCTTGGCACTGTTACTCTTCTCTTCCAGGTTAGGGTACTTCTTTCTACAACCAGCCACCCACAAAATCAATATTAAGTAGTTAGCACAAAACTTAATTATACAACATACATGTAACTCACAGGCTAGTTCTGATTATATTCAGAGAAATAATCAAAAGATTGCCATACAGATCAAGAAAAAATTCAGCAAGTTAAATGTACCCACTGGGGCAGTTTGAGTTGCAACTGCAGCTAGATCCAAAACTGCAAAACATCTTCTCCCAGGCTGTAAGCTCAACCAACTGAATATGAAATCAATTAAAGAGAAGAAGAGCTTTGAGATGAGCCAAAACACCATTATATGTCTTGTGTAAGCATCTAAAAGCTGACACATTAAGCATCGGTTAGTTTGCTATTTTGGGAGATATTAGAACTGTATGGGCAGGGCATAAAAAGGAAAACCTAAATCCACTATACATCTATTCATAGTTTTTCTTTTTAACCAGTTGATAATTGATAAATACTTGTGCAAGGGAAACAAACAGGTAAGTCCAGACAAAATCATAAACGAAATCATACTGGACCTAGCTACTGCAAGGAACTAATGGGTAATAGATTCAGGGTAACCTGTTACTAATGGCAGTTTGTTTACAGAAAAATGTTGGGGGGTTCAGCTGAACTCATACCCTCAGTTAGATCTGTCCCTGGTACAGTTGAATATATGTGCATACCAATGTTCTTTGGAGGTGGCTATGAAATACTTTGCTCTGATTCCCACTATATCTTTTCCTATGCAAACCAAACGATAATGCCTCACGCTTTGTTGTGGGATATATATTAAATATTATAAAAATAATTAAATAATTTGAATTTAAATATTGTGAAAATGATAAGTTCGCATGTGTATGTTTAGTATTAGAATGAAATAAATTGTAAATATAATTATTATATGCTTGCATGTTGAGCTTTGTATGTTTAGTGGGTTGATATGGTATGCTTGTATATTGATTTTAGGAGTACTAATAAATACTATGCTTGCATGTTGAGTTTTAGGTGTTTAGTAGGCATTAGCTTTATAGAAAAAGAGATTAGCAAAATATAGCAAATAATCTTTTTGAACATTTAAAATTGGGGACTGTCTATATAAAATGCGGCTGAAATTTTTTTGTTTGTTGGCCGTTTTTTCGCTGACGGTATGATCCGCGCAAAAAAAATATTTTCTATTTTTTTGCCACAGCCCACATCCTCTTTTTTTAAGAAAAAAAAGCCCTTCACAATTTGTACACACAAAATACAACAAAAAGCCCACTAGTTCACATGGCCCAGAGCCCACAACCCATGACAGGATTAAAAAAGCCCAAATACAAAGAAATTATGTGCAGAACGCAATGTCACACACACAAATCCCATTTAGTTTTCTTTGAATTCAACTGTTAGGTGCTTCTCTTTGGTTTCATGCATGTGCTGCTTCAAGAAATTTTTAAGAAATTTTTTGATTTCATGAAACACAAGGATCTACCCCTCTGATTCCTTGCTTGTTGTTGCAATAAATTTGCTTTGATTTCCACTCTGAAGAGACCTCCCCTGCGAAATAAAAAAAGAGCACAACCATAATAAAGCAAAAAAATAACTTGAATCCATGCCAGCTTTTAACTATAAAGTTGAGGAAACTTATATATAGTATGCATACATCAATACATATTCAAAAAAGACCCCATATAGTTACTAGATAAAACACTTTTGTAGATGCATTGGGGGCTCATGTGCATTTGTTGTTCCAATCCTCTCATTATTCAAGACTCATCATTGGATCAGAACAAAATCAATAATTCAGAACAAAATCAATGTGCATTAGCTGATATTTGTAGCATCTAGTCAGAAATACAACTTCATTTGTCTACCTAATTATGGGTTGAACTCTACTACTCCTACTCATGCCAACTCTTATATGCTTAAAGCTATAGCTGTAGCAACCTAGCTGATGAAAAAGAGCTGTATTATCATGATGCATCCTATGCTTCTGCATTTTCAGAAAGTTTTGGTTTCTAAACAGTTTAGTTTGATAGTGCCAAGACAACCTGTTGACTGGAAAAAATACAGGGAGCCATTAAATCATAGCATGAAACTACTCAGTCCCTTATAACCCATGATTTGCGCATGAAACTACTTAGTCCCTTTGAATGCATGAATTGAACCAGGAAGCCATTGAGCTAAAAACAATACTGCTAGCTAAAATATATTAGGTACTCGAAGTGCCTAATCAAAACATTACTAACTGAAAAGTTCACAAAACTGAGAAATTGGCTTCAGTACCTAACCAAATGCGTACTACCTAATATATCTACCTAAAATTTCGCTAATTTAATTTGTCTAACAAGACTGATCAATGCTAATTTTAAGTCTAGTAAACTTTGATTGGTTAGGTACTAGAAGCTTGATTAATATTAAATTTAAAAAACTAATAGCATGTTTAGAATCTTAATTGAAATTAAATTTAAAAAACGGACAAAGACAAAGACAAATAAAATAAATTTTAAAAAACTGACAAAATTGGTTACTAAGACAAATACTCACAACACCTAAAAATTTGGTAACAGAATTACAAATGGGACACAAAACCATTTTTTTGCATTTTTTAAAAAAAAGATAAAGATAAAAAAAATTTATGCTCATTTCTGACAAAAAAAAAGATAATAAAATCCACTTAACAATATCACGCCACATCCTTAGTTTTTTAGACAACAGTAAGCACAAGTTTTTTAGACAACAGTAAGCACAAATCATTGCTTCTTGTTCCATTAAGAATTTTAGGTTTCAGTAATTTTGCATAAAGCATGGAGAACATGCAAGATTTCAGGTTTCTGAATTTCTGGACATGCACAAAACCAAACATGTTAGTGCTAACTAATAAAAGATCATTAACAAATGAAATCATGCTTATTATGTTTTTCTAAATATCTACCAACCTAAGCACCCTCCACTTAAATTTCTGAAGTGAGACACTTCACTTATTTCAAACCTCCAAAAAAACAGATACACATCTGAAAAAACATTTACTTTTGTTTACAGCATGGAGAGAAAAGTGCAAGTTTTCATATTTCTATATTCTAAACATGCACAGTGACAAACCCATATTTTCAAGAACTCAAATTCAATAACATAATTAACCTCTATTTAAATGAAATGATCTTATTGACCATCGCAAAAAAGTACTGGTAGAAAAAATTCAGTCTAAAATTCCAGGCTGTGCAGGGATGTGAGACTCAGGATATTTTACACTGAATGAGGAGTTATACTTATTGTTTGGTTCCACTGGCTATGAAAGGTAAAATACAAACAAAATATTCAGTGGGATCTATGTGTCAAAAATAGAACTGACAACCTAAGAAAAGAATTATGCTATGATTTAGTGCCTAAATGGTGTGTTGTCGAATGACAACTGTTTCATGTCGAAGGACGTGATAAACTTGATGAGTTGTTAGAATAGTAAAACAATGTATTAGTTGGTAAAATTTTTTGGATTCCCCATTATATGGCTCTAGGGGGCTATTTATAGTCTAGTACAGGCTCATACCCTATAGGGTTTAGTTAATATAGGGAATTTACATGGCTACCCTTATGATATGGATATTATAATGGGTATACAATGTCTTTTGTATTCATGAGCCCTAAGGCGACCTTCTTAGGTTGGTCCATTAGTTGGCGAAGGGCCTCTATGGGCCACAGGGCCTCCCAAGCCCATAGTTGAGGCCTTCGCCCTTGGTGGATCTTCGGTCGATTGATGAGCTAGGTGGTGAACCCTTCATGCTTCATTGCCTGGTTTCGCCCAGGCTTGATGATGAACCCCTTAGTCTTCGTCATCCGGCTTCACCCAAGAGCTTCGTCCCTTGGCTTCGCCTTAGGTGTTCGTATGGGATTTAGGCGATGTTTGATAGTTTAGACGGTTTAGGCTGGTCGGCCGAAGGCTCTCGTGATACAAAACTTGTGCTGGTAAACATACCACTAAAGAATAGATGTTTGCCGGCAAACTAGGATTTTGCCCTGGGGGGGGAGGACTGAGAGCTTGCTAGGCCCATGAACAGATCTGAAAAATTTCGCAATTGTGCCGTAAGCACAAATGACCACTGTCAAAAACAACAAAGCTAAACTCATTCACCTTGGAGGCGTGAAGCTTGTAGGAGGGGCCTACACGGCGGAGCTGCGGCATCACCGCTGATAACGCCGCTTCCGTCTCTCCTCTCAGATGCGTGTGGAGGACAGAAATTATTACAATTCTAATGGAGTTTGCGAAATATTGTTTGTATTATTAAATTATGCTGTTGGCTTTTAGACATGCTGTTTGACCATTTGTCTTATTAGAAAAACTATGTAATTATTATTTATTTTATTATGGCTTGTTTCATCATTTAATATATTTTTATATTTGTACTAAATTATTTAAATAAGACAAGTGGTTATCATTATTTTCAAAAGTAAACAACATCGTACATTTAAAAATGCGGGAGTAGCAGTTCTCTGAAAGTTCGACGGACATCTAAAAATTATTTTGAACTAGGAAGGTAACCCGCGCGAATGCGCGGGCATGCATCGTACGCTAAGTTTGATACACTTAAAGCGAAATATTAACTGAAGAATATCTGCCATGATTTCTTTGTAAATTATTTTTGTTGGCATTAATTGCTTTTCTAATTTTTAACCTATTAGCTTTGTAATATATCATATTTAAGTAGTATCTATAAGAAATTATTTATAATCTTCCTCATCATTTGAAAAGAACTTAGCGAAAGTATGTTAACGAAAGTAAAAGTAAGGTGTTTTTCTTTTTTTATTGCCTATATATTATCATGGTTTGTTAGATGATGAATTGGGACATTAAGCTCCACTAAATTTTATATAGCCTAATATGATTGATGTAATTTGAGAAATGGTCCATCTATGAACATTTCATGTAGAGTGGGCAAGAAGTTCTATGTAACCTAAGGTGAATATGATAATGACGAAATATAATTGCACAATAATATTTTTGATGTACCATGAATACACGCTTGTTTTTCTTATATAAGATAGATCTAATGATTAAAAATCATGGTTCCACTGGTTTAAAATGCATAAGAGTACTTCAGAAATTTAGCTTAAAAGTTATGGTTGTTTTAATATCCAACATTATTGTGAAGTGAAGGTAGCTCAACTGGTTAGGTTCCTTGTGGTGGAACTTGTCCACTCGGGTTCAAGTCCCAGACTTACAAATTCTTTCAGTGGTAGATGACGTACCCGTCAGCAGCGAGGCACTTATGTGACTTCGTCAATATCATAATATGCTGGCCTATTCTCTCAAAGGTACTCATAGGGGGTAGAGTGTACATGTGTGCGTTCGTAGGGGTAAATGTGTGCGTTGTGAGCACCTATGTTTGTATTTTGTTTCTTTTTATCAGCAGCTTCCTCATAGGGGTAGGGTGTGCATGTGTGCGTTCGTAGGGGTAAATGTGTGCGTTGTGAGTGCCTATGTTTGTACTTTGTTTCTCTTTGATCAGCAGCTTCCCTCTTTGTCTTCATGGAGGAAACTCTTGAAGGGTGATCTCCTCCTTTTGTTGCATAGAATTAGTGTAAGAGATCAAGACGCAATTTTAAACTGGATTAGTGTTTTGTAATTTCTTTCTTCTTTATTAATAAAGTCTTAATAAATTTTTTTTGTTATAACTCACCGATTTTTACTATGTGTGCACCCTCTCAATATAAACTTAGACACACGTATCAAATTATACTTGATCAAAAGTAGAGTAAATTAAGCAAGAGATACCCTTCTCTATTTCGTTTTAGCTTTGCCCCTGGTTGCTTGTATGTATAAAGATTAAGGGAAGGACATTACTTAGCATGTAAATACCCGGAATTTTTTTTCTCAATCCGGCAGATGGTAGTACGTATTGTACCTGTGAGAGTTTTTTTTTATTTTTTGCGTGAACAGTACGCATATACGTTTCTCTCGTAGCAATTAGGTGGGACCGTGGCTAGCTAATCATTTTTTTCAATTGTAATTACGTTTTTTCCTTTTTTTGCCGTGAGTAGCAGTCGGTGAAGTACGTATATATACGTCTAATCCTCGATTTTTAGATGGGATGTATTTTAAATAGATCTAATCTAATGGTTTAAAAATAGTGGGTCCATCAAATTAAATAAAAATCGAGGGTTGGATGTTTTTCTTTTTTTCCTCATATGCGCGGGCAATTTATGTATTATTTATAAAAAGAATATTAAGAAAAGTAATATATGAACAATATATTACCTATAATCGTAAAACAAGAAGTATTTATATTATGAAAAAGACCATAAACTTTGACATACTAAATGATAATATCTACCACATTCAAATAAAAATCATTTTGTTTCGGTTACATGTAAACTCACCTATGAATTAATATATTTTTTGTTTTGATTTTTTTTAATTACACATCTGATTCATCTATGCATGTTTATGGGTAATATACGTGGTGTAATATATATTGTCAAAATTATTTGCGCTACTTATTAACACTATTTAAATAAGAATGACTTAAACTAAAGGGATATAATGTGGATCCTTATGATATTTTCGATAGTACTTATGTATGTTTTTCTCTTGCAAATAGTAGTCTCTTGTACGTACGTACTTTTTTCTTTTTTTGACAAATATTTTTCTCTCATGGGTAGGTGTGTGTATGTGTATTTAACTATTTATATGATGGGTGTGCTCGTTTATATATGCGCTCATGATTACCTTTTACATCATTCATAAAAAAATACTTTTAAGAAATTTGGTGAGATGGGTGAAGTGACACTGTGGCGGCAGGCTTGTCGACAACCTCGCTAGGAGTAGTCACTATACAAATGAACAATTTGAGGAAAACCTTAGAGATGCAAAGAAAGAAAGAGAAAACAACTCGATCAGGCTGATTGGATATACACTCTTCTTTTTTTTGACATATCTTTATGTATGTACATAGAGAATGATTAGCCGGTTTTTAGGAGTGCGAGATTATTTGAATAGATTTAATCTAATGGTTGAAAATAATAGATCACTGATTTAGTATTATTCTTTATCTTCAGTACTTGATTACACACATGCTCATTGGATGTTAGGTGATTATTAGATGCACTATGCCCGTATATAAGATTATTACTTGACAATTGGTGGATAGTAGTTTGATTGTGGATAGTAGTTTGTATATGAACTTATATATATGAGGATGAGGATTAGTAGGGACATACGATTGATATATTTGGCTATTCCTGATTAAAAATGTATATTATATACTAAATATTAAGCGTTGTAGTGCATATATAAGTATACATATATATGAACATATTTCTTGAACGACTAAACAGTATGTGTTTTACAAATACTTTGTACACAAAAATTCTTTAAAAAATCAAATAAATATATTTTCTAGTTTGTAATATTTAATACTGAATTGATCTTGCGTTGATGACGTGTGCTGTTTAGCATACCCTAGATAAGCTTATCCAATGAGTTAGATTGAATGAAGCCTAAGTAAGAGATAAAGATATTGACATGGTGTAAAAAGAATATAACTGACCATTAATTTTCTAATAATATATGAAAACACATTCATGGTAAATTTGGTAATGTCATTTTGACATATCAGTATTTTTAAACAAATAGTTAATATGGACACAAATTAGTTTGGTTTTCATCTAATCTAAGTGAGAATGAAAAAGAATGGAAAAAGTAGTAGGGTGGGGATAAGTACGTCCATGTAAGGGAGCGATGTGGGGGGTTTACAAGAGATTATAAATTGATTTGGTAATTATTTTAGATATAGATTTAATAGTTGAAAATAATGGATCTACAAGATTAAATAAAAACCGATTGTTAGTTGTTTTTTTTCTTAGAATTTTTAACATTTATTAAAGCATCACGTGGTGATCTAGAAGAGTTCATAGAAGTGTCACGCGATGATTTAGAAGTGTCTGTAGGAAGTTGTTGAATGGACAACTGCGTCACGCCGAAAGGTGTGGTTCACTCAACAATGGTTGAAAGTAAAGAACAATTGTATTACTTAGTGAAAATTTTTTTTGGATCCCCCTATTGCATGGCCTTAGGGGGCTATTTATAATCCCATTACAGGCTCCCCCTTTAGGGTTTAGGTTTTATAGGGGAATTTACATGGTTACCCTTGTGATAGGGATGTTGTTAGGGGCATACAATGTCTTTTACATGTACGGGCCCCTATAGGGCCATGAGTGGCTTGGCCCATCTATTTACCGAAGTCCCCCGAAGGCTTGGCGGCCCGCTGGGCCTCCTGGTGGTGGGGTTCGGCACCTTGGCGAAACCCGTGCCCCTATGTCAGGGTTTTCGCTTCTTCATCTTCGCTCGGGCAGCCCTCTGACAAGGTCTCCGCTTGGCGAAGCTGGCGTATTCCCAGCTACGGCTTTTGCCATGCGTCCTTCGCCCGTTGTGGTTGTCTTCTTGACCTTCGCCATTTTCCTTTGGTCTGGGCCTGCCCCCTTTCGGCCGATGTTCCTGCCGAAACCTGTCTTCTATTCTGCATAAAATAATATTTCGATTAGGTTGTCTTGATTTTCGCGGTCGTGAACAGTGTTGGGCTTATTGGGCCAACTGTTTTGCAATTTTCGGCCATTCACTGTTCCCGCCCGCGTTGACGGGAAATTACCGTTCCGTACACCCTTGGCTTACGTGGCGAGTTTTGATTGGGTGGTAGGCGAATCGCCGCGTGGGTGGGCTATATATACCCCCTCCTGTCGCTTTCACTTTTGCTTTCACCCTTGGTTATTTTCGCCGTTTTCCCTGCCGCCCAAACCGTCTCTCTATGCTTAAGAGCTTTCGATGTTTTCTCCAGCTTGCCAACCCTTAGGCTTTTTCGCTTTTTCTCCATAGCTCCCCGCAAGCCTGCACCTACTTCGACCAGCGGCCCTGACCTGGGAAAGGTCGGCGAAGACCACTCCGGATATTTAAGTGCCTCGCTCATTGAAGAGGCGGATCTGACGAAGCTTGCCTCGGCCGGGGTCGTGGCGAGTGGTCAGGTCTTCGCATCTTGCAAGGCCGTCGTGCCGAAGCCCGGCAAGAATCAGACCGTGGTCTTCGCTGCCTTTTTCGATGCGGGGCTTCCTTTTCCGTGCAGCTCACCATCAGCGGCCCACCTCTCATCCGCAATATATAACCCCAAATAATGATATCCCGTAATCTAGATACCACGTCTAAACTACCAGATACTACTCTAATATCATCGTCATGACATAGAGTAATTGCATAAGCAAACACTATACCCGCACCAAAGCATCTCCCAGATAAGCTAGCAGTATATTTAGTATAACAAGAACATATGTAAAGTTGGTACTCATATACTCGGAAAGTATTTCAATACCAGAAATGTATATAAAAGATTATTCTAATAAAAGTACAAAGCTTACAAAAGAGGAAAGGAAAGCTACTAGAGCCATACCCAAACTCTTCCGAAGGCTTCCGGACTCCTGATTCCTGTTCTAATTCTATTCCACCAGCTAGATACTACTAAACTAAATAGATACTACTAAACTAAACTTGAGAGGAATGAGAGAGCTCTTGCTTGAGGTGTGTGTTGAAGTGAAGAGAGTGAGCTCCTTATATAGAGGTAGGTATGACGGTTGTGGAAGGGGAATTGTCCGAAGTACCCTCCAACCGTCATTGGGGTGCAATCTTGGACGTCCATGCCAAACCCTGGCCTCAACGGTGGAGATGGGGGTTCGGCCGAACCTCCGAACCATGGGTTGGCCCAAACCAGCCCATCTTCGACTGGCGATTTCCTCTATTGCTTCACTTTGTAGACTTATGAATTTTAGCCCAATTCATCGTGTCAATTCTGAGTTCTTGGCCCATTCATACATAAGTCTATCTCTCGACATCGTCCGATTGATTTATCGTCTATGTTAATGTCGATTCTCCTCCACTTTATTGTCATTCTTTGCAAAAGGTTAGTAGACCTAATGCTAGTGGAATATTATTATTCTAACAAACATATGCATTGCAAGCATCACTAATTCTCCTCTATTTTGGTAATATTGACGATCGAAACTGATTGATAACGACCGTCAACACCGAGCTTAACAAGTTCGATGAAGGATGCACCACGGCGAAAAGCCTCCTCGTTCGGGTATGCACTTGAGCCTGCTTTGCACTTATCTTAAGAACGCCTTTCACTTCTTCTCGTAACTTGCTTCTTTTCTTTGTGAAGGCTCTTTCGGCTTAGTGCTCCATTGAGCAGGTGGCGAGGGCTTGCCTGGACAGTTACAAGGCCAGGGTCCGCTCTTTAGAGGGGGAGCTCAGCCGAAAGGAGCTTGAGAGGAAGACCATCGCGGGTTCACTGAAAGATGCGAACTCCGAGATCCGAAAACTTTGGCTTGAGCTTGAGAGGGAAAAGAAAGATAACCAAGGTCTTTTGACCTATTACAATGACTCCAAGAAGATCCTAGATGGCCTTCGCCGGGAGCTTGCACTGGAAAGGGCTGCCACGAAGGTTGTGACTGATGAGGCGAAGACGGCGTGCCACACTCTTCGTCTTGCACTGACAGACTTGGGAGCCAAGGTCAGCGACGTCCCGGCCGAAGATGCGTCCGCCCAGACCTTCATGGAGTGGACCCAACAAGCGGGTGGCGCCGTGGCGGAAACCGCTGTCGCCTATGGCGACTGCTGCGCTCGAGTGTCCACCACCTTCACCCTTGGTCTCCTTCAACAGCATGGGTGCGAGCATGTGGCCGACTTCCCCGGGCTTGCCAAAGGGGATTGGACACTAAACTCGCAGGACGTTTTGGCCCCCCTGCGCGCTTAGCGAAGGCACTTCTGGCAGAAGGACGGCCGATCGATGGCGAAGGCTCGCCTGCACGCGCAGCTGGCGAAGGTCGAGGCAACTGACCGTGAGGAAGAACCGACCGCACAACAATCTGCCCCGGCGGCAGAGGGGGATGTGAAGAATCCAAGCCAAGATCACCCTGAGGTGTGAGGCTCTTCGCCTCCGTATCTTCTGTTCTTAGACTTAGCGCCCAAACTAACTTATTGTTGGGTTTTTTTGTATATCGGGCCGATGGCTTTGATTATTATGTAGCCATTTCTAGCCCCCATATTTATGAATGGAAATCACAGCATTTCGGTAATCTATCGTTGCTCGTGTGTTTTTTGTCCATACCCTCCGCGATGTTTTTGCTCTTTTATCCAGAGTCTTCGCCATGTCTTCGGCCTGGCCCTCTTATGCGCATAATTTTGACAGGTTTCTAGACGAAAGATGTGTATTCGGCCCCCTTGCGGGAATTGGCGAAGTATGAATGAAAAGTTTATAGCGAAGAAGGACCTGCCGAAGATCAGGTGTCCTTTTCGACCCGTTTATCACAAAATGCTGATAAACAACAATAGTTACAAAGTTCTGAAGGTGGCGGGGTGGATGCGGGCGCACCCCGGTCGAACCCTGGAGGACTACGACCGCTACCATGTTGCCCGTCGCGAAGATAGTTCCAGATTTTGGCAAAATTTTAAGAGGTCGAAACGTCAAGAGGCGATTGCTCGTCGCCGTTATAATGTAGTTTGTGTTCGGCCTCCGTCCCCTTTGAGGGTTGTATACGATATTAGTAGTGATGACGAATCTAGTTCGTCGGCTTGTAACGCAAATGAGGACGAAGGTGTAAATGATGATGTAATTTACTTGTAATGTTCGTTTACGTGAATACAACAGATTGGTTGTAATTTTGACTATTTGGTGTTCTATGAATTCTTGAACATATCTTTATGCTCGTTCGCATGGTCACTGTTGTGCTTTCGTTAGGTCGAAACGTGCCGGCCCCTTTGCGTATTGATGGCGGAAAGATACGTTTATTTCTCAGCTTTGTCCTTCCGTTTTCGGCTCGTGGCAGGCATGCTACTAGGCATCGTGGCCTGTGCATAAGCCGAGTACAACGGTGTTTTGACTTGCATTCTCAAAATCCGAGCTGTCGCGGTTTCGGCGTTCGGTGAGCTATGCTTCGACCGATTCGCTTCGTCCCCCTGGCATTTTCGCTGATCAGGCGTTTGCCTTGGGGTTTTTCCACGAAGATATCATTCACAGAGAGAGAGAGGGAAAAAACGAAAAGACACAAGGATTTTATACTAGTTCAGGCCTCCAAGTTGGATAATAACCCTACATCCAGTTTTCTTTTTCTTTTTTTTCTTTTTTTTTATTTTCCTCTTTTTTTTGTGTCGAACGGCTTACATGATATGTACATATTTACATTTGGTGAATCGGGTGCCACCCATTTTACACATAGAACCGCCTAAGGGAAGTGGCATTCTAGGAGTGGTCGAACTCTTTGCCCTCCAGTGTTGCCAGCCGAAAAGAACCTGTTCGAGACTTGTGCTTGATCAAATATGGTCCTTCCCACTTAGATTCTAGTTTCCCGACTGCCACAGGGTTCGCCTTCTTCCTTAGTACGAGGTGGCCTGGCCGGAGCTCTGTCGGGCGAACCTTTTTGTTATAGGTTGCCGAAGTGCCTTTCGCGTACTTGCGCATGTGTTCGAGTGCTTCGACTCTCACCCCTTCCAGGAGTTCGAGCGACACTTCACGCCCGTCTTCGCCCCCAGAAAACATCACCCTTGAAGAGTTAGCCCCTAGTTCTACCGGGGTCATCGCCTCATCTCCGTAGAGGAGCATGAAAGGGCTAATCTTGGTTGGCCTTGTGGGGGTTGTCCGAAGGGCCCAAAGAATGGATAACATTTCGTCTGGCCATTTGCCCTTCGCCGCCCCCTCAAGTCTCTTCTTTAGTGCCTCTAGAATTTTTCTATTTGCTCGCTCGGCCGCCCTGTTTGACTGCGGGTGTGCGACCGAGGCAAACTTGATTTGCAAATTCTGCCCCTCACACATTTCCTTGAATTTCTCGGAGTCGAACTACTTGCCATTGTCAGTGATAAACTCTTTCGGCACTCCGAATCGACAAATTATGTTTTTCCAGACGAACTTCTGAACCACTGCTGCGGTTATTGTGCCAAGGGGTTCTGCCTCTATCCAGCGGGAGAAATACTTGATGGCCACAATGGCGAATTTGTAGCCATCTGATGCTTTGATTGCAGATTCGTAGATAGACAGGAACTCCTTCGGATCTGTCTCTCCCGAATACCGTGGGACTGGAGGGTATTTGAACTGGGGTGGGATGGGATGATTCTTGATTCCCCAGCCGAGGGGCAAACCCTTTTCGGTCCGCGGCTTGATCATAGCCCCTTGCTGAGCAGGCCAACTTAACTGTGGGTACGGCAGTGCGAACGGCGAAGCCACAACTTGCACAGGTGGTTGCGCTGCAGGCATCGACAGGTGTGCCATGCCGATCATCATTGCCTGACTCTGCTGATCTGTCGAAGTGGCTTGCACCACCGTGGTTGGATCGAACATGGCTTGATTCCAGGCCTGGCTCGGTGGAGGGGTTGTTCCGTATCCTGGAGGTACGGCTTGTGCGAAAGTCGTTGGTGCTTGGGCCATCGTACTTGGGTCGAATTGTGAAGATGGACCCTGTGGCGAAGGCCCTTGAGACTGGCTTGGCAAGGCGAGCTGTCCCATCAGCTGCCCTGCCAATGCACCCTGACTTGGGCTTCCTTCAGCCTGGACCGGAGGCGAAGCTCTTGGTATGTTGTTGTAGGGTTGATTGAGTTGTTGCAAGAAAGCTTGGAATTGGGCTTGCAAGGTTGAAGCTGCTTCCATCATCGCTTGCAGCGTGTGAGCAGGCTTCGGGTACTGGGCCTGAGGCGCCACCGGCCGAACCGGTGCTTGGATCACTTGAGATGTCGGGCGCACAGCAACGGCTGGGGCGGGCCTAGCGAAGTTCACCGGTGCTTGCACAGCGTATGGAGGCGTGACTTGGGGCTGAGTACAGAATTGTTGGGTGTGGGCCTTGGCTTGTCTTGCTGCTTCATACGCTTGTTGTTGCTCTTGCATCTGGCGAAGCATGTCTTGAAGTCTGGCCATGTTTTGACGCATGGCCCCCATGTCAGCTTCGGCTTGAGCCTCGAGGTTGGCGTCAGCTTGTGAGGTGGTGATCATTGCTGATGTTGAAGCTGGTTAGATGAAGGCTGTGGTCGAAGGCGCCCCTGGTACTTGGGATGACAAAACCGCGTCTCTGACTTGAAGGGCCTTCGACGCCGCCGCCGCCTTCGCTGCTTCCGCATCAGCCGAAGTTGTGGGCGCCGAAGGTGGGAGGGGTAGCAGCCCCACCAGAGGCGGCGCTGCTCCGGCTTCGCCCTTGGAGGCCGAAGGCTCTGCTCCCTCTTCGGCTATCATCTCGCCTTCGCTTCCGTCTTCCTTCCGCTTGGCAACTTTCTCCTTGACGACCTTCTTCGGTGGCATCAGTGGTTTCGCTCACTCTCAGTGGTTTCGTTCAAATGTCCACACGGTCGGCGCCAGCTGTTGTTGAATGGTCAACTGTGTCACGCCGAAAGGCGTGGTTCACTCAACAGTGGTTGGAAGTAAAGAACAATTGTATTACTTGGTGAAAATTTTTTTTGGATCCCCCTATTACATGGCCTTAGGGGGCTATTTATAATCCCATTACAGGCTCCCCATTTAGGGTTTAGGTTTTACAGGGGAATTTACATGGTTACCCTTGTGATAGGGGCGTTGTTAGGGGCACACAATGTCTTTTACATGTACAGGCCCCTATTGGGCCATGAGTGGCTTGGCCCATCTATTTACCGAAGTCCCCCGAAGGCTTGGTGGCCCGCTGGGCCTCCTGGCGGCGGGGTTCGGCACCTTGGCGAAACCTGTGCCCCTATATCAGGGCTTTCGCCTCTTCATCTTCGCTCGCGCAGCCCTCTGACAAGGTCTCCGCTTGACGAAGCTGGCTTATTCCCAGCTACGGCTTTCGCCATACGCCTTGACGAAGCTGGCGTATTCCCAGCTACGGCTTTCGCCATACGCCTTTCGCCCGTTGTGGTTGTCTTCTTGACTTTCGCCATTTTCCTCCGGTCTGAGCCTGTCGCCTAAGTTCATGGTTTTGGTAGCTCCGGCCGAAGGGCCCCGTGGTATACCTCCAACAGTGAGAAAGAAAAAAAGAAAAAAGAAGTAGGGGTGAGGTATACGTATGTCACGTACGTACATGTATGTCGAGAGAGGAGGCACATAATGGAATGATGTGTGAGGTTTATAAGAAATAGATCTAATGGTTAAAAATAATGGGTCCACCAAATTAAATAAAAATTGACGGCTAGATGTTTTGTTTTTTTTCTTAGAATTTTTAAGATTTATTAAAGTGCCACGTGGCAGTCTAGAAGCGTTTGTAGGAGTTTCACGTGGCAGCTTGAGAGCGTTTATAGGAAGTTTAATGGACTTTTAGTATATTATAGATAGATTTATTGTTCATGACGATTCTGTACTTCTATTTGTAATTTACATATTACACACTTATCCTAAACTACAAATATTCTCTCTGCTCTCCATACTTTATTTTTCATGGATAGACTGCATATTAAGTGAACTAAGGTTCTGACACTTGGAAAATGGAAACATAGCCCAAGAAATCAGTGCAAGCAAACATGGACAGTGACAATTATCCTAGAAAAAAAAACATATACTTAACCACAGGACGGCAAGCCAACATTACTTCAAAAACATAATAAATCTACGTAACAACAAATTAACTATCAAAAGAAGACATCTTTGACAGCAAGAGGGGAAATTCTTATGATCGGACACATATATATAGATGTGACAGGATCCAATTTTCATTGATACTAGTATCCATTTCCATGTCCTGACATAGCTCTGGATCATGGAGAAGGGGCAGGAGATAGGAGCATCAGCCGGCGAGAAAGGTTCAGAGCAGCACGCCATTGACGTCGGCCCCGGCGAGCATGGCGACGGCAGAGTCGTCGCCGGCGCCGCTGCAGAGGCACTGGAGAAGGAGAGATTGGCAGTTGTGGAGGAGGAGCCCAGGAAGAAAAGCAAGAGGGTGGCATCTCTTGATGCCTTTAGAGGGCTAACCATTGTGGTATACATATATCCATCGCATCTGCAGTGAAAAATATGAATAGTTTTATTTCCATCTAGTTACACTTTGGTAGTACTTATCAGTGTTTTGATGATCAGTGTCGTTTACTATTCATGAAGTGTAGAAAGTAGCACTCCTTTTTATTTACTCCCTTCAGTAAAGAAAAAAAAGAAAGTTGTTTTGGATATGTTTCAAGTAAAACCTTAGAAAGTTTGGTCATTAATTAATGTTCTTTAATTATTTAGATTTGGACTATGAAAAATTGAAAATCACCAATGTATATTTGTCTCAAAAGTTACTTCCATAAAATTATAATTTTATCGGATCTTTTTATAAAAAAAATTGCAATAGAAATTTACTGTCAAAGTTCCATTTTAGAATTGTGCCGATGTTTTTATGACCAAAGGGAGTAGTAAAAACAGAAATTGGAATTCTTAGAATGAACATTCATGTGACAGTGTAAACTGTTGAGTTGCATTGTGCAGCTGATGATACTGGTGGATGATGCCGGTGGGGCTTACGAGCGGATGGACCATTCACCATGGAACGGATGCACCTTGGCAGATTTCGTCATGCCCTTCTTCCTCTTCATCGTCGGCATCGCAATCGCCTTCGCGCTGAAGGTTAGTACAGATACTTCCACAAGAGCACCTCTTGCTATGAATCTATGAGTAATGTTAGGAAACGATAAGCGAACAAACGATAAAAAACAATAGATCAATCACAGAAGACACGGGATTTAACGTGGAAAACCCTCCGAAAACAAGAGAGAAAAAACCACGGGCTCCAGCCAGCAAAATATCTTCACTATATCTGGGGTGAGGTTACATCACCGCACGGCGGCTTACAAGAGGTATATATATGGTGAAACCCTAAAAGGGATGACGATCCGTTTCGCGGGGGCTCCGCCCCCGCACCCCCCCCCCCCCTGGGCGTCCCCAGGTGCACGGCCTCCGGCTCAAGCCTCCCAGCGTCGGGCCTTCGCTCCGCTACGGTAGAAACTGGCCTTTATAAAGTGCAAATGAATTTGGATCACAACTCAACAAGTAATGCTGCTGGTAAATTCTGGCAATTGATCATCTGACTTATACATGGTTGCAGAGAGTTCCAAAGTTGGGTGCAGCTGTGAAGAAGATCACCATCAGAACACTGAAAATGCTCTTCTGGGGCCTGCTACTGCAAGGTAAGTAAAACCTTCAATGAACATGCCCACTATCAAATGCAATGTGCATATTGAAAAATTTTTCAGTTTGCAACTTGAATGTTATGACAGTCATTGGCACTGCCGAATTTGATGTTTCGCATGTATGAAGGTGGATATTCGCATGCACCGGATGACCTGTCTTATGGGGTGGATATGAAGAAGATAAGATGGTGTGGCATCCTCCAGGTCCAGTACCTTAATTTGCTGAAGAAAACAAATATTTGTTCAGAGTTTATGTTCTGTTTATTTGTTCAGAATTTATTAGTTATGTTTGACAATGCAGAGGATAGCTTTGGTGTACTTCGTGGTTGCTCTAATAGAGGCATTCACCACAAAAGTTCGGCCTACGACACTGCGGTCCGGTCCATATGCAATCTTCCACGCATACCGATGGCAATGGTACACAAATATTACCTTGATATTTGGCTAACAATGTCACTGCAATTCTGTGAACATCTGTTCAATTTCTGAAAATGGTGAGCATTTCTGGTCCTTTCTGTTATCTGACAGGCTAGGCGGTTTTGTCGCGTTATTCATTTACATGGTCACCACATTCTCTCTATATGTCCCGGATTGGAGCTATGTCTACCACAACGATGGCGATGTTAACGACGGGAAGCAATTTACGGTACTACTTGCAGTTTTCCCTGATCATGTGAGCAGAGCTGCAAATCCTGTATTTGCTACAGTACTGTCTTATCCCTGCAGGTTCAATGTGGTGTGAGAGGTCATCTGGATCCTGCCTGCAATGCAGTTGGTTATGTTGATAGGGTGGTTTGGGGAATCAATCATCTCTACACGCAGCCAGTTTGGATCCGATCAAAGGTAGAAACTGTAATCTTGCAATGATCAGATGTACAATATTTGTCCTTCTGTAATCAAGTGCAGAATTTTGTTTTGTTAATCTGTACCCTGCAAACCCTGAAACTTTTTGTGAACTGCAATTATCTTTGATTAGGATTGCACATTTAGCTCACCAAGGACAGGTCCTCTCCGTGCTGATGCTCCAGCATGGTGTCTTGGGCCTTTTGAACCAGAAGGCTTATTAAGGTTGGAAATCTGACAACATTAGCTAACTGAAGCTGAAGTTAAATTTATCTTAGAAGCTTCTTTGTATTAAGTAATTCAGCTGTCTAACAATTTATTCTTTTGCAGTTCAATATCATCGATTCTGTCAGGGACAATTGGGATCCATTATGGACATGTTCTCGTTCATTTCAAGGTTATTTTCTGTTAATTTATACTTTATAAGTTAATCTTTGACTAGTACAAGTTTGAAACAGAAGTTTCTGAATTTTAGACCCACAAAGAGAGACTGAGACACTGGCTTCTGATGGGATTTTCCCTCCTTGTACTCGGCATTCTTCTCCACTTCACAAATGGTACTACTACTCCCCAAAATCTGTTTCCCATATCAGAAAAACAGTCAAAAATATTAATTCAGTATTTTAATCCATTTTATCCTTCTTACAGCCATTCCAATCAACAAGCAACTCTACAGCTTAAGCTACGTCTGCTTCACGGCTGGTGCAGCTGGAGTAGTTCTTTCAGCTTTCTACATATTGGTATGATTTTTCATTAGTACATTGAGGCCTCATTTGGTGTGGGCTAAACCTGACCCAACCACGCGTATGGACCGGGATTTTAGTTCAAAGTCCCGGCCTATAAACGCGGATGGGCTGGGTTAGATTACCTGAGGCCCATCCAAACGAGGCCTGATATTGAATTTCAGTACTCATTTTCATGACCGATTTTGATTTAATTTATTTACTGGATTATTATTTTTTTATTAATAGATTGATGTCTGGGGACTAAGAACACCATTCTTGTTCCTAGAGTGGATTGGCATGAATGCCATGCTTGTGTTTGTTCTAGCAGCACAGGCAATATTTCCAGCATTTGTCAACGGATGGTACTATGATTCACCAGGCAATACTCTTGTAAGTAACCTTGTTGCAAGTTTATTTTTAATCCATCATGACAGCATGGTGACATCTACAGGGAAGTTTTGACATGAGTTTGATTTGTTTTAATCCATTATCTAAAAAACAAATCTGCAGGTTAGCTGGATCCAGAAGCATGTGTTTATCAATGTATGGCACTCACAAAGGTTGGGAACACTGCTGTATGTCATATTTGGGGAGATTGTCTTCTGGGGTGTTGTGTCAGGCATCTTGCACAAGCTGGGAATTTATTGGAAACTATGAGGATTTTGGATGTAAGTGTAAACAGCGCTAAGGAGAACCAATTACAGTTGCTTTTACAGAAAAAGTCTGGTTTCTGATTTGAATGTGATATTATTTTGTATGATGCTATTATTTGTATAATCGAAACAGAAATGAGATACATATATTTTAATCTTTGAAGCATTCTTTAGGATGTTGATGTTGATGTAGTAAGTGGCCATATATATGCTTGTTCAGTGTGACAATATGCTACTCCCTCCGTCCCTAAATGTTTGACGCCAATGACTTTTTTAAACATGTTTGACCGTTCGTCTTATTCAAAAAATTTTAAGTAATTATTAAATTTTTTCCAATCATTTGATTCATTGTTAAATATACTTTTATGTATACATATAGTTTTACATATTTCGCAAAAGTTTTTGAATAAGACGAACGGTCAAACATATTTAAAAAAGTCAACGGCGTCAAACATTTAGGGACGGAGGGAGTATTTACCAAAAATCAGTATGTATATCCCCTCATGATTCTTCTAGATAATGGAAGCTTTAATTAAACTCAGTTGATTACATCAAGGTGATACTACTTCACTGAGAACACTCCTGGCCTCTCCATAATCTCCTCATGATTCTGGTGGAATGATCTCAAACGTCTGTATCTGAAGAGATTATATCACACCGATTGATCTGGCCATGTTACAACGGGATCACATTCTTGAAACCAACCGTCCAAGCCAGTGTAAGTTCAGAGTTAGAATCTCTGATGATCTTCAAAGACTTCAAACTGAAAGAATCAGATCAGTCACAGTCTCACAGAGAGACTGACTGCAGTATCAGAAGAACATGGACAAGTTGCAACTGTGCTCAGGGATCCCGAGACAAGCCTGCCTGTCCTATCTACTCATTGTTCAGACATCTTCTTGCAATCAACCAAAAGGCCCACACTACATACATGGATAACAGCCAAATTGGCTGGCAAAAATGCCTAATTGGCTGCAGAATCTAGTCCCTCTATGCTCAATGTTATGCGTTCTTGCCCTTATCTGCATATATCATTGGGCTTGGGATGCATTGCATCAGACATGTTCAGCAAGCATGGCAATGCCAAATTGCCAATGCTACTTCCTTTGTTTCCTTCTGCTTGAATCAGCAAAGAAACAGTGTGAAATGGCGGCATCCATGGTTTGGTCCGTTTTGTATTTATGCTGGTTTCTTATAATGAAATAAAGTACATGTTTGTATTTATTTTGCTTTTTAAATTTTAGTTCTGTTTTTTGGTGCTATGATGTGCTGTAATGTTGCCTTGTAAAGAACAAAAGAGAAGTCTTCTCCCCATACTTGTCAATCATGCAAATATTGTCATTTTCCCCTGTTGATTGTCACGTTGTTATTCTTCGAGAACATGAAAGGCCCTGTTTAGTAGGACAAATATTGGTCTTATCTTTCATGGGGCTAAAAATTTTTGTCAGTATTGTTGAGATTTTGATTCCACCAGAAGAAAAACAAGATTCTAGGTTAAAGGAAAAATAAACTGGTTGCTCCATGAAGTTGCAAAAATTAATTAACCATACTGCAAGTCCGCAACCTGTCTTAATTGGTACTCACTCCGTTTCTAAATATTTGACGTCGTTGACTTTTTTAAATATGTTTGACCGTTTGTCTTATTTAAAAAATTTAAGTAATTATTATATTTTTTCTTATCATTTGATTCATTGTTAAATATACTCATATGCATACACATAGTTTTATATATTTCACAAAAAAATTTGAATAAGACGAACGGTCAAACATGTGCTAAAAAGTCAACGGTGTCAAATATTTAAAAACGGAGGGAGTATTAATCTGCCATGCTACCAGCTAACACCATTATATTTTGAGAGATCACAGATCTAATCCTGAAATAAAAGGGGGATAAATAATCACAGATCTCTATAACATTGATGCATCCAGCATGTATGTATCTTATGATCTGTCAGACTTGGTATGCTTATCCCTGAACATAATGCATTGCTCCCATCCATGAACGTTGTGAGATCAGAGAGCAGATGATCAGTTAATCAATTGTGCATACATGATCATAAATTTATATTATAATACATTAATGTATACCGTTGTGAATAAAAGAATAAAATTATCTGCTCAATGTTCTTTGATGAGGAAACAAACAGTAAACTGAACCAACGGCTAAGTAGATGAATGTACAGTTATAGTATTAAAAATATATAGTAAGCATGTAAAAACAATAAAATTATAGGTGAACTAATGCATTAAAAGAACTTATCCACTTCTGCATCTTATTAACTTAATTAATCAATCAGGTATTGCATGCTTACTATATTAACGCATGGTGAGCTCTTCTCTTCACTTGCCAATCTGAGCATATGCATGGGAATCTATCACAACAGTTGACATTATAATAAGCAAAAAAAAAAAAACAGATGAATAACTACATTTTTAGGTCAAAATATTGACTCCTAGCCGGTGACTGCACGACGGATTTAGATGTGTATATACACTGTATTTTCATAAAGTACTACCGTATGATGCTCTGCGCCCATCCATATGCGCATCGATCTGTGTATTACATATAAGAAATTGTTGGTGCTGCAAAATAGGCCGACATCTCTATCTTATTACATATTTTTCCCAATTTTATTGTAACCCGGCCCCTAAGAGAAAAATATATGCTTCCCTAATAAAATGAAAAATATCAAAAAAGATAGAGCCACAAATTAAAATAATATTAATAAATGGATATAATTTACCTTACAATTACGAATTGTTACCTTCTAGGCACCGGCGGAGCGAGCACTCAGCTGCCATGAGCAGTTGCCGGGGCTCGCTATGCACATCAAGAGGTGAAAATGCCATGTGGCTGATATTGGGCACTGCCAGTAGACTATCATAGTGGGTTTTATATAGGTTCTATGTTTGTCACCGCTTTCTAAAGACATGTTTGGACCAAAAGATTTATGGATGATATTTTTTGTGTAGGATTTTTTTCTTTGGAGTTGTCTGGATTAATTACGGAAACGGTATCTGAATTCTCAATAAATGATCTTATTTTTCTACTATATTAAGGCATTTTTTCTATTTCTATGTTTCATATATTCTTATATGTTGCGGAAGAACAATAAGGATCCTCTCTTAGCCGGTTTTTAGCAAAAAAACATTTTAGAGGAGGAAAAAAATGCAAGATAAACCCCGAAGGGGTGGAACTTAATTTTATATTTAAATGAATCATATATATTCTTGGATTTTAAGATGATAACTGTGAGTCAACTACTCGCAATGTCAGCGACCACATGGAGAAGGTTGATGGTCAGTTACATGTCCACTCCCGAAAAGGTCAACCTGGTTATCACCAAATTAAAAAGTGATTATTGCAAACAGCTAGCTGCAACACATATAATTCACCAGTCAACCACTTAGCTTTTGCCGCCAACTAATTTGTGTTTAGTCAACGCCCCATTAACGCAAATTTGAGCTGGATTATCCACCGTAGATGCTGCATGATATTTATTCATCTGGTCAGTGCCTTGGGCATGCCGTGTCCATTGAGTTGTAGTTAACTCTGTTTTCAATCCCTTTTTTTTTTTGCGATGCTGTTTTCAATCCCTTTGAAATGATGCTATCAAAATTTTCAAGAAACATATATTTTTGTATGGTTATATTCAATGCTTCTATATGAAAATGACAAAATATATACTCTTTTCTTTTTAAATATATGATGTGGTTGACATTTCAACATACTTTTGAGCATTCATCTGGTTGAATAATAATAATAATAATAATAATAATAATAATAATAATAATAATAATAATAATAATAATAATGATGATGATGATGATGATGATGATGATGTATAAATATATGAGTTATGCTCGGAGTACATTTAACAATAAGTATAATGATATTTGAACTAAATTTTTAAATAAGATAAACAATACAAACATATGTCAAGAAATCATTGTCCTCATATATTTAGAAACATAGTAGTTAATTAGTATAGACTTTATCTATATTCTAAACGAAGAAAAGAACGGAGAGAGATGGATAGCCTTAGCAATCTTAGGATGAATACACATGGGCGATGCAAGGGAAACTAATTTTTTATGAGAGTTTTACACTTTTACTCTCAGAGGTTGAGTAAAGAAAACAGAAAAAGAAATAAACTAATTAATTCTAAAATTTAGTCCTGAAATTCAACAATAATATTATGTGCGACTTATCTCAAATCGCACGGCAGAGAGGAACATGGAAATGCATCAGTTGTGTTGCCACGTGGTATATAGTGCTTGCGTGCGGACCAGCCTAATTTGGTAGCTTGAGACGCGTTCGATCCATTAACCAACTGTGGTTGTTTGTAGTTGAATAATGGAGTTGCCGGTCTGGATATCAGACACTCAATTTAAGTGGACACTACTCCTACATGTGTGGTGCCAATCATCAAGCAAGAGTATTTCATTTTTCATATTTTAGTATAACCTCGTTATAATTGAAAAAAAAATGTATACTAGTCATACATTGATGTTCTAAGGTTAATAATGGTCAAAGTTAAAATATAAATGGTTGTGACAAGTGAAAGAGAGAATATATGTTCTCATATACATTTGTTTCTGAGCATCTCAATATCTCGTATACACAAAGTCACAAACCGCTCACACAAAACAGAGGCGGGTAGCTACTGGCTTTGCTTGGTAATTATAACCAAGTAACAAACATTTCATTAAAACAAAATACAGTGAACAAACATGTCCTGGTTTGCTTTTGTTTCTGAACTGCTCAACAGCACAATCACGTTGCCCTGTTCTGCAGCATTGCATTCAAAGCAGACATCTCAAGTCCAAAGGTGAACAGGTTCAGAGTAATTCCAAACCAAGTCATCACCTGACCTACCAAGGTACCAAGGACTAACTCCAGCAGCAGCAGCATGCAACTGCAACAATGTCTTAAATTTCTCCCTTTATTATGAGTGTGTTTAGATTCCAAAAAAATTTTGGCCAAAAACGTCACATCAAATGTTTGGACATATGCATGGAGCATTAGATGTGAAAAAAACCAATTGCACAATTTGCACGTAAATTGCGAGACGAATCTTTTAAGTCTAATTGCACCATGATTTGACAATGTGGTGCTACAGTAAATATTTGCTAATGACGGATTAATTAGGCTTAATAAATTCGTCTCGCAGTTTACAGGCGGAATCTGTAATTTATTTTGTTATTAGTCTACATTTAATATTTCAAATGTGTATCCGTATACGTTAAAAAAAATTTGGATGGGAACTAAACACGGCCTATAGCCACTTGAAAAGCAAGCTCTCCTTAATTAATTACCTTGCATCATTCCAAAAATTTCAACCTTTTTCTCCCAGCAACACAGCATGTATATATTGTGATATATTGGCCCAGTAGATATAGTATGTCCAACTAAATACTAAGTATTGTATGGTATGGGTGGCATTCATGATGGTCATATTACCAATGGCCTTGCCTACATGCTGCTTGAATGATGCCATTTAATCTTTCTGAGATCTACCTGGCTAGGTGCCGAATTGTGTGACAGCCAGCATGGATAAGGGTAATTTGTGTGGGAAACTCATGAGGTTTTTTTTAGGTTTGATTTTCATAGCCAATCAGTTGTGTTACCCTGATTTTCAAAAATAAGTCTGATAATCAACATTTGATTAATAAATAAAATATCGGTTTTAGCCTTTGCACAAATTGATAATTCACACAACGGCACAACCAATTATTGGGCTAGTTGGGTGGGCGCATGTCTCAATGTCAATATATACAGCACACGGCTAGTTTCTGAAATGCGCTATGAAAACCCACCAATAGCCAATAAAAGCTCTTTGCTGCTCAAGCTTCATACCATCCTTGGCTCTCCAACTAGATATCCACACATATGAAAATCGTTAGGACCGGCTATATTATCGAATTATGCAGTATTATTTTAGAAATTTAACATAAGCATGTTTTCTGATTTGCTAGGCAGCATCCAAAAGTCACATTATATTGCTACATGGATTATAGCTAGGTTTAGAGGACATGCATCATCATTTATAAGACCTTATCTGCCAAAGCATATCCCAGTTCACCTTTTCTCCTCTAAAGCAACTAATGTGTCACCTACTGCCCTAAGTACCTTGAATTTAAATATTACAATCAACTCTAGATCAAAAAGGTCTTAATGGTCCTATTCCTTCTGACGTGGCATGATTATTTTCTTTGGAGCTTGGTTGGCACATGTATGTGCAATGAGAGCATATTATGCTATAAACCCCACAAAAAGAAGGACAAGCTAGTGCCCCCAAAAGACATCATTTTAACCCCTTTATAATTAATTCATCACTTTTATCTCACTTAACTATAATTAAGTTTGGTCCCTTAAAAGCCCAATTCTTTCCTTTGGAGAGTAGCCCTGCAGCCAAGTGCATGCATGCCTGCTCAAACAATGCCATGTGCACAAACCTTCCCCCAGCATCTTCCTTTGCTTCATCTCTTTATGATCTCCAAAGGAAAAGAATCATTTCCTTTTTCAATTGCTCTAGAGTTACAGCATACAACCACTAAAACAACATACCTTACAAATTAACAACTTTAATTTGTGCAGATGTTTTCTTCTCTGATGAATTAAAGGATAAGTTATGTGCAAATTAAGATTGCTCTCCTACACCAGTTGATGAATCTGGCTATCTCGACAGATTAAAAGATGCAACATGGAGTAAATATGGGAAAGTAAATCAATTAACATATATACTCGTTTAAAATAGAAGTACATCTCCCATAACAACATATTCTAGTGGTCATTTATAATTGTTGTTCACCAACCCCTCACTTGTGTTGCGCTCTAATTAAGCAGGGTTGTGGTTGTCTTTTATGATTTATGTATTTTTCCTTAAGAGAAACTACGAACGAACCATCGGATAATTTTCTATGTTGCTACAACCACACAATACTATTAAGCAAGAACCAGGCCATTATGTATTCGTACGCTCGCATCGAAATATATACCTTTTATCATTGACCGGCACCGATCCATCATATAGCTCCAAATACACTCTTCTCTAAACCTATATATCTATAAGATTCACATGATGACCCGGATTATTTTACGGCATTTGGTCGGTGCACGCACAACCTCCCCTCCCCATTGGGTAAGTGTAGCAATACACACATTACCCCCCCATCTTTGATACCATTGGTGTATATCCACGAGGGCAAGCAAGCAAGCTCCACCTCTCTGTCACTGGCATCTCCATGTGCCCCAATGACTGCATGTGGTGTGGCTCCACACCCCATTTCCTCTCCTCACCTCTTAAAACCTCCCTCTCCTCTCCACCATTGTCCACACACATAAAAAAAGCAAACCAAAATACCTACTCCACATCTAACTAATTCTGCACCAGCTTATATATTTATACACACACACACATCTCCATCTCCATCTCCATTTCCATTTCCATTTCATAGACAGAGAGAGAGAGAGAGGCCAATCTTACTACCCCAATTCCATCCCCCTTTGCATATTCTCACTCACTCTCAAGTCTCATTTCAACTCATCAAGATATCATCATCATCAGAGAGGTAGTAGAAGCTACCTAGCTAGTTAACCAAAAGAGATATCTTTCAGAAGGAAGAAGAAGAAGAAGAAGCAATGAGCAGTGGTGGTGGCTCCTCTCCAACATCATCCCCTTCTGTCTGCTCCAGATCATGGTAGGCATGCATACATGCAACTCTCTCATCACAAAACTATCAACATCTATTCATATATATGTTCACCATTTTTGTTTCTTTAATCACCCTATATGTTCATATAGGTCCATCTAGTCTTATCATGAGTTGCCTATCAACATATTTACATTAATTTGGACAGAAAATTCACGTGTTAATCCGTGAAATACATTCTAGCTGCAGGTTAATGAATTGCCTGATGACGATCATGTGTTAATTAATTTGATTTGTGTGAGCAAATAAATTAATTAATTGAATCAGGTCTATAAGTGAGGATTCGCTGAAGAGGTACGTGAGCTACGCGAGCGAGAGCTGCATCCAGGAGCTCCTCGCCGCGTCGGACTCCGGCGGCGGCGGCGGCGGCGACGAGGGGTGGAAGGTGCTCGCGTACTGCAACGGCGTGGAGATATCGAAGCGGCGGGCCGGGGCGGCGCACGTCTTCCGGAGCCGGTGGCTGCTGCACGCCGTCTCGCCGGGGAAGTTCATGGCCGTCGCCAACGCCGTCGACGCCGCCAAGGTACCTGCCATTTTAGCTGGTGAATTAACACATAATTAAATTATTAAGTAGTAGTTAATAAAATTTTAAAAGATTGATATGATTTTTTTTAAAACACCTTTTCTATAGGAAAGATTTAAAAAGAACATATTGTTTAGCAGTTTGTGAAAATCATGTACGTGGAAAACGAGAGAGTACAAGTTGGAAAAGCATGGGGAAGAACTCAATCTTAATTACTTTTACTGCTTTTATTTAATGGCTCATTAACTAAAGCCCTGGGAAAGTAAAACTTTTTTGTTTAAGTTAATCATCACTAAAGGAAGTAAATTAATTCAAGATGTTTCACCAAAGAGAGATTAAGAAAAGGTGTTTTTTTCAAAGAATTTCTTTACTTTAGATTAAAGTGAACAATTAATGAAGACCTTTTAATAAGGTTTGAAATATATCCTTCATTTTCAACTAATTTGTACTGAAAACTAAAAACACTTTCTCTCGAGTAGTAGCTCTCAATGCCTAAGTTATCCGTCCTTTCTTATCAGCTTAATCTCCAACGACAATTTGATAGTACCTACAACTGATCAATTGTCGAATTAATATCGATGCAATTTCACTAACTAATTAATTGATTAACTAAAAAGCGACCAACAACTACTAACTACTACCGTACTAACCGTGACTGTGAGAGTACACACATTATGTACATATGGTGAAAATGCACAGCATTTTTGGAGTACTCCTTTCTTCCAAAAATCCGAGACCTATTTCTTTTTTCATCATAACCAATAAACAATTAACTCACTTACTATATGGTAAAACTAATGAACATGCAACCAATAAATACTATAATGGTTTTTTGGTTTCCGATCAACAATTTAATTTAGCACGTAACGACTATAAATATGATTTAGATTTTTAGAGAAACCAAAAAATGAAATAGATCTCAGATTTTTAGAAGGAGTGAGTTATATATATATATATATATATATATATATATATATATATATATATGTGTGTGTGTGTGTGTGTGTGTGTGTGTGTGTGTAATAAATGAGTATAAATGTGTAGCGGTGACAGTAGATTAGTAAAACGTGTTACCATTGATGAGTAAAGTTAATGTGTTGTTGTCTCGTGATCCGACCGCCAGCCTAACCCACCGTACCTGTCGTCGTAGCTACTAGTATCTTTGTTACGCCCGTGATTCTTAAAGGCCTTCAAATTAAACGTACCTTATTTTTGTGCATATGGTACAAATCTACCAAATTTGTACCATCTTGAACGACCTATAGTACGGTACCATGAATGAAAAGGAATTTACCAATTGTACGAGTATGCAGTAATTAACAGTCCAAGTATCAGTGATTGTCTACTTTTTTGGTAATTAATTAGAAACCTAGCCCTTGTACATTTGTTTTTCCAACTTTATTCAATACAACATGATGCAATTAGTATTAGCATACCTATAACTAAAATGCCTAACCCTAATCGTACAGTAAAATTTAAATTTTAAAACTTAATCTAAAAGTTGATTTTGATATTTTTTTTCATCGTAAATTACTAACAACATAAATAAATAATAGCCGGGACCAGCCCTATTGTGTTTCTTTTAAAAAAAACATAAAAATAAAAGTTTTACTAACTATTATAAGTTAGGTATAGTCAATTCTAGGCGAAATGACGAATCTACAAATTCTTTCTCGAATTGTTTATGTTATTCTTGCATGAATAAACCAAAATAACTAATATGACTACTTTTGTTAGCTTTCTAGATCAGAGTCTACAAAATATGTGGCTTGAAAAATTTTAGGCTTACCAACTACAAAAGCTAAAAGACCACATTATTAATTAACAAAAGCCGAAGCTAATAAAATTAATTAATGCGTGGAGGGGCATTGTGCTGCAGAGAAGTCTCTGTTTTTTACTGTACACAGACTGTATAGAAATACTCCATACTAATGTAACAGTAGCCAACGTCCCTACTACTACCTAGCTAGGCCCACTACACCTCTCCTCATGCACGCTGCAACAAAATTCTGATGCCAAGTTGTCGCCATGCTGCCCCCTCAGCCATGCATGTCGCATCATCAGATTGACACGTACCTGACACATCCAGCAAATTGTTCCCAACAAATTATTACTACTGGCATTGTAAAAGAAAAAACAAGAGAAAAGGACAGCCTTTACTAAAATAATGTATTCCCTCTAGTTTTTAATAGATGACGCTGTTGATTTTTTCTCACATGTTTGACCATTCGTCTTATTTAAAAAATTTAAGTAATTGTAATTTATTTTGTTATGGGTTGTTTTATCACTCATAATACTTTAAGTGTGATTTATATCTTATACATTTGCATAAAATTTTTGAATAAGACGAATGATTAAACATGTGAGAAAAAGTTAACGGCGTCATCTATTAAAAAACGGAGGAAGTATTATAGAGCCAGCGATGTCGTGAAGCCTGAGGACGAAGAACGTTTTTAGACTTTCGGTTAATTTTTATGGGCATTTTCCGGGTCGTTAATAATAACAACGGCTAGCTCAGGAGCTGGCTCCGTCATTAGCTATTTCTGTGAACAAAACTAATTAATTGAGAAAATACTCTCTTTTATTTTGAATATGAGTTGTTTCTTTACTTGTGCTCTAGAGTTAAAAGTAAAATAATCTCGTTGCCCTTGAACTACACTTGATATTAATTGGGAGAGAGTAGCATTTTGGTAGAGCAAATATGGAGAAGAAAAACTTTTAAAGAAATTGTAATATTTAAAAGACAAATTTAAAAATGTAAAACAATGAAGCAACCTACATTTATCTAGTAGTAGTAAAGTTAAAAGAAAAAAAAACTACTCCCTCTGTCCCACAATATAAGGGATTTTGGGTTTTTACTTGTAACGTTTGATCATTCAAATTTTTTTTGCAAATGTAAAAAATGAAAAGTTGTGTTTAAAATACGGTAGATAATAAAGTTTAGTCACAAATAAAATAAATAATAATTTCAAAAAATTTTAAATAAGAAGAATGGTTAAACGTTGTAAGAAAAACTCAAAAACGTTTGATCACTCGTCTTATTTAAATTTTTTTTGTAAATATAAAAAATGAAAAGTTGTGTTTAAAATACGGTAGATAATAAAGTAAGTCACAAATAAAATAAATAATAATTTCAAAAAATTTTAAATAAGAAGAATGGTTAAATGTTGTAAGAAAACTCAAAATTTTAAATGAGACGGAGGGAGTACTGCAGTAGCATGTGTGAGACGAGGCAGGCATATGCATGAATCCACGAGCCCACAAGTACAGGCCAAATCATTTGGCACTTCGAGATCAGCAAAAAAAGGGAAAAAATTAGACAGACCGAGAGAGAAAGAGATGGGTATACGAGGATGATTAATTAGAGCCATGAGTGTATCATAATCAGAGAGAGTTACTCCCTCCGTCCCACTGAGTCAATTCCTAGCATTTTTAGATAAAATTAGTAGAGAATGATAATGAGATAAAATTAGTAGAGAGTGATAATAACTGAAATGCTCTTAATTATTGTAAAAAGTAATAAAAGTGATAGGTTGATAAAAGATATCGAAGTAATAAAACTTCTCGTTTTGATAAAAATTAAACTTTAGAAGTTGATTTTTTTGGAACGGAGGGAAGGATTAGTAATTAATCAGTTAATCAATTAATTAATTGGATGATGGATGCACGCATGTATGCTGATTTAATTACGCTCTAAACTCGTGGGCTGGCAGTAGTGTCAGGCAGGGGCACACGGTGCCATGTGAGGGCACGTGTACCCACATGCCAAAACCTTAATTAACGTGAACATGATTGTCTTAACGGCTAATTAAAGGCACGCAGCCTGTCAGATTGTTGTCAGCAATTTCCTGTTTTAATTCAAAACGAAAAAGACGACGTGCATGTGTGAAAATTACCCTTTTTCTTTTTCTTTTGGTAGCCATCTCCGTCGAGCTGGACACCAATTAAATTTCTAAAAATTAGATAGTACAAAACAGTGGTAAAAACTACGCAAGTGCAAGTGAAAAATAAGATAAGGTTTAAAACAGGGGAATAGTATGAAAAATAGAAGATCGAAAACTTCTTTGTACGTAACTAGCTACCTGGAGTATTGATCGGCGAGCTTAATTTGAATTAAGCAGGAAATTAATTAATAGTACTACCATTCTGAATTAAATTGGTCCCGATCAGGCGATTTGTGACCTTAATTAATTAGAATGGCTCTCGCCTGGTCGGCAGCTAATTAATTGTACTTGGCGAATTAATTAGTGAAATGGGCCATTTATGGGCCCAAAATTACTAGGCCAGATAGTCCAATGGCTAAAATTAAGATCTTTGCATGCAGCAATGGTCCTCTTCCAAACATCTTTATCTTTTCACTAGCACATCCCTCATATAACCACTTTATTAGGTGTGAATTGACCGCTTTAATCTGAACATTGACCGTAATAATTTTCAAGTATAATTTCACTAGTTAATTAGTAAATAAAGAAATTATAGTTGTACTTTCTACGTTTCAAATTACAAGACACTTAAATTTTTTTTCTAAATCAAACTTTTTTAACTTTAATTAAGGGTATAGAAAAATATAATAACATTTTAAATATAAAACAAATATAGTATAAAAATATATTAATGTTATATTTAATAAAACTAATTTAATGTTATAGATGTTGGTATAATTTTGGATAAACACGGTAAAACTCATGAAAGTTTGACTTAGAAAAATTAAAATGTCTCATAATATAAAAAAGGTAGAAAATAAATTGATATTTGGTGCATAGTTATACTCTTGAAGAGGGTCCAATAATCCAATTGAATTACGCTGCAATAATCGTTTTATACTATAAATTACACTGCAGTTACTCCTTCTGTTTTATACTCTTAGTCGTTTTGACTTTTTAAGTCAACATTTCTTTAAAATTTATAAAAAAAAAGCCTTTAGCAACATCTAAAACACTAAGCTAGCTTTATTAAATATATATTGAATATATTTTGATAATATGTTCATTTCGTGTTGAAAATGTTACTGTATTTTTTTCTATAAACTTAATCAAACTTAAATAAATTTGACTAACAAAACAGTTAAAACGACTTATAATATAAAACAGATGTTCCAGTATCTATTTATTTAATTATTTTTTACATATCCATATATATTTATTAATACTGCTTAAGTAATTAAATAAATAATAATATGATATTGCAGCAGTGGGAGTCGGACCTGGTGGACGCCCGGTACATCAGGGAGCTGGGCGACGACCTCAGCATCGTCCACCTCAAGCTCGGCGCCGACGCCTCCAAGCGCACCGCCGGCCTCTTCCGCCGCCGCGACGTCGTCGTCTACGAGCGCCGCCAGACCATGGACGACGGCACGCTGGTGGTCGCCGTGGCGTCGCTGCCCAAGGAGATCGCCGCGGGCCTACTGCCCCCCGGCTCCTCCTCCGGCCGCGGCGCCGGCCTGCTGCTCCAGTCCGGCTGGGTCGTCGAGAAGCTCGACGCCGACGGCGGCGACGGCGGCGGCGGCGGCCCTCCCTGCTGCGTCGTCACCTACGTCGTGCAGCTCGACCCCGCCGCCGGGTGGCTGCCCCGGTGCTTCGTCAGCCGGCTCAACAGCAAGCTCGTCATCATGATCGTCGCCAAGCTCAAGAAGATGGCCCTCGCCACCATGCACTCCGCCGCCGACGACGGCGGCGAGGTGATGCCATGAGTTTAGTTAGGAAGGAGAGAGATCATCTGGATTAATTCCGGCGATCGATCGATGTGGCACTGTGGCTACGAGCTCGCCGTCGTCGTCGTCTTCTTACGTGAGTAAATACGATTTTGTAGAAGAGTGTGGTGTTGCGTGTGTGGAGGTGTTATTTGTGACATGCGTCGCTTGCATGATGACATGCGTCTCAGCATCTCTCTATATATAAATATGAACTTTGAGAGTGAGAATTGTTACCGTGTGCATATAAATTAATGTGCTTTTGAATTTTCTTGCATAAAGGCTGCATCCTACTCCCACCGTTACATAAAAAACAAATAAGATAGGATAAAAAAGCATACTCATATCCATATTCATTGTACTAGAAAACATCACATCACTCAGTCTAGCTAGATTCATCGTACTAGGAATGAAAGGAAGGAGTATGTATGTGGCTAAATCCCCAGCTAGACATCTATGATGGATCATCTGTCATAGATATAAAAGACACGTGTTAGATGAACTTATCTCCGACAAATAAAAAAGGAACCGTTGGATCCATAACAGACGAACTTATGGAAATTTCAATATGACTACAAGGGATCAAATGATCCATAACAGATGTATTGTCACCACCTGTGGGAGTGACCACCGCCGTCACCTATTCATAGTCACAGTGTCGTCGCCTCCACCACTCCTCAATCTCTTCTACCCTCCCAAGCAACCTCCAGGGCACCAGATCTAGCGTCCTAGAGGTCGGAGGTTGTTAGTTTGTATTCTTAGGCCACCTTCGAAACAAATGAAAAACCATAGAAATTCTAGATAACTTTATCCTATGAGAAATAATCCTATAGTCCTTTGAAACAAAGGAATGTTTCCTACCAATTTCTTTGAAATTCCAATAAAATAGACCTTACTAGAGTAATTTTGGAGGAAAATAATCATGAGGTTTTACCTCATGTTTTTCTCTTCATGTGTCTAAATTTATAGTTTTTCCTGTGTGCTAATTAAACGATAGTTTGGAGACTTTCTTGTGTTTAAAAATCCCGTAGGAATCCAATAAGTATGACATTCTATTGCTATGTTTTTTCTATTCTTATATTTTCTCAATCCTGCATTTCAAAGGGGACCTTAAAGGGTTTCAAGACACAAGAAAGCTTTAAACTAACGTTTAATTGATAGAAAAACAGAGGACCACAAGGGACATGAAGAAAACATAACGTGAGACCTCGTGTTTATTTTCTTCCTAAATTCATCTAAAATAGCACATTTTATAGAAATTTCAAAAGAATAGGAAGGAATCAATCCTTTCAAACTCTCTGTTTCAAAGGGCTCCTCAATCAGAAATGAAATGTCAACACCTATATACAGAGTACATGCCTCCCTTGAACTTTGCAGAGGTGACAGGATGTCTTCTTCAGGATTCTGTCATAATTTGCTTGTTCTTGCTGCATTCGAATTACTTGATACATAGCTGAAGACCTGAAAGCCAACATGTATGTACTGAATGAATCGACGCATACACAGTACAACAAGGGAAGGGAGAAAAAAAAGCACTACTAGGCTGCTTACACATCATGAAAAAAAGGAAAGAAAACGTTAATGTGTTTTCACCTTCTAGTTCATGATCCTTTTTTTTCCTTTAAAAAGATAGTTTCACTGAGTGTACAATTAATAAAAGGGAATGGATCCATGTCGTCCGGTATTTGTTCATGCTGTCAAGTCCCACTTACATGAATTCAAATGTAAAATTTGATTAATTTGGACCAACCACTCCTTGGGATTGAGGCTTACAATATGAAAGCAAATTTACTTTTCTGGTTTGGGGCTACCATAAAATGGACTTGGTTGGGGAGCATAATGCCATTCTTTTCAGAGCTACAGCTTGTTTGTGACGTACTATTTGTTAGGTTCTATTATAATTATATAGACACAAACATAAATAAGCATATAAAGTAATCTACGTGTATAAATACAAAATCACCAAAAAGCTAAATTTATTGGGTGTTCAATTCCTTAATTATATATATATACTCCAGGATCCTCCATTTAGTAGTAGTCTTTGTCAAGAAAGCAAGCCAGGAACAGGAGGAAAAAGACGATCTTACAATTGCAGGAATGAGAATACGAAGGAAAGCCTAAGTGCTAATAATGTCCCCTTAAGCACTCGGAAAGACTTAGCTTCGCGTTTTCCTGATGCCTTTCATTCCTATGGTTGTAAGGTTCTCCTTCCTATTCCCTTGGGCTTGCATGGTTTCGCAAAGAAAAACATAACATATTTTGTGTACTGATTTGTATGTGGAGAGTTTGGTAATTTTATAGCGAGCCAGGAAGATCAGGAAATTGAGTGTGTAAGAGCGATGGGAACAGGAACACTGAGGAAAGCCTACATTGTATACAAGCCAATCTGTAAGTCTCTAGCGCCCCCTCGCTGTCGATACTTCTTGTGGTTGGTCGCCCTCAATCGTTGTTGGACAGCCTTCGGAGTCGAGGGCTGTCACACCCGGCTCATTGCCTTCTTTGTGATTAATGTGATGAAACGATTGATCACCTCTTGGTCGCTTGCTCGGAGTCTCACCAGCTATGATGGATTGCTCTTACAGCTATTGGTCATTCTGAGTATCTACCACTCAATTAGCAATCTTTTCATTCTTGGTTGTGCGACAGTAGCAAAAGAATGGCCAAGGAGCATCGCCGGGGGTTCGACACCATTGCAACTTTGGTGGCGTGGACGATTTGGAAGGAAAGAAACAATCGGGTCTTCAACCAGAAGAGCATGACATGGGCTGAAATTGCTAGGGCCATGACGGGCGAAGCATGATCTTTGGCGGTTGGCTAGAGCCGCAATACCGGCCATGGCAATCCTTATGTCGGGTGATAGGTCACCAAATCCGTTGAGAGATTAGGCTTTTGTTTTCTTCCTCTTCCCCCTCCTGTATCTTGTCCCCTTTGTTTTTGATTTTTCGGCCCGCTCTGTAAATACTTTTATTCCTTCTTAATACAAAGAGGCGCCTCTCGCGTATTCCAATAAAAAAAGCCTATATTGTATTATTCTCCAACAGAATTGTGGGGTGAAGATAATGTTTATGGTGTTCTCCCAATGCCTCCCGTTCCTATGTTGTTAGATGCTCCTTCCACTTCCTTCTAGATTGCACAATGTAGGGGGCAAAGAATAAAGTTTCATGCATCGAAGGTGCCTAGTCTTTGGACTTCGATTTTTGGCTAGTGTTTACAGTTGTTGACACTTGACAGTCAGAACTTGCACACTGCACATGTAGAATCCATTTCATCTCCATCATAACTTTGAATTTACTTCCTACGCTCTGCATTGTGCAACATGGTAAAGAATAATCCTTTTCTCATGCACAAATGATCCATATAATACTGCGCATAAGGCAATTGATGAATATGAAATTCTGCAAAACTGCCAACACAGAATTCTGCGAATAAAATAGCACAAGGCACAAACTTTTGACATGGCTCACCAAATTAGAAGCCATATGTTGAACTGCTAATGTTTCTGTATATTATTACTAATAACTAAAGTCACTGTAACCATGAAAATCTGAAGTAGTAACTCAACATCATTAATTTATGCCACTTCAACCATGGTGGCCTAGTGGGAATCTTACCACAATGTCAATGTAAATTCATACTGCCACTATTAGGCAACTTCTCTTTTCAAAAACATTTAGGCAACTACAAGTAATTCGCACCATTTTGCTATCAGTTTATTACCAACCACACTGAAGGCCGACTTGCCTTGCCTTGCCTCCAATGCATGTTAAAAGTGGTTTGTCCTGTGTAGCAATTAGCAAGTATAATCTGAATATTTTGTATGATGTCATGTCGAGGTATAGGAAACAGGTTCAGTGGCATGCTTGTCATGCCCATTGGATTGATGATCAGTAGTCTGGGTGGATTGAGCACCTTAGGTTAAAGCATGGCCATAAGATCTGTACAAATTAATTAGACAATTTAAGTGAACAAAGTTATTTAAATCCAAATCCATCACCTCTCTGAAGTTGTAAAGTCCAAATGGTGTTTTCATTTGTTGGTCTAATTTTGTTCCCCTCTTAATTCTGCACAGACTTTATTTGTACATGGAATGCTTTAGAATAACAGGGGCCGTGTTGAAACGAAACCAGTTTTTCTTTAGAACAAACTGAACCAGTTTTACGACAATTTCAATTACAAGGATAGGAGTATTCTTTGTTCATATTTGTCGAGGAGTGGTCCTCTCGAGCGGGAGATCGTGGAATCCACCTTTCGTGAGTTCGGCCAGGGGAAAGGGCTCGCCTCTGGAAGTCACGTACTCGCCCCCTAAATTATTAGCTATCCATACAACAAGATTATACAGGTTCGGGCCGCTGTAAAGCGTAACACCCTACTCTTGTTTGTATGATGATCCTTCTGTGCTCGGGAAGCCTCCGAATCTGAGATGTACAAGCTAGAGTTAGAGAAGCTCTCTCCTCTGGATCCAAAGTCCCCTCCCCCTCCCTCACTAGACGTGGCCCTCCTTTTATATTCTAAGGAGATACCACACATGCTCCAAGATCTACCTAGGGAGAAGGGAAAATATTCTCTACATTAATTACATGTCTTGTGCCTTAGCTTGGAAGCTAAGCCACGGTTTGTCTTTGGAGTGGGGCCCGGCGCCTTCCCTCGTCTGACACGGGGGACATCCCTGTCATTCTCCCATTAATGGATGAAGAACTGTGGTGGCCGTCCTCCGGCGGGGTGGATCTCGAATGACCCTCCCGATGGGACAGGTCATACCTGCCTCCACTCCGCCGGAGGCAGATGCGACGGGGGGCACAGCTGTCTGTCCAGTCAGATGTGACTGGTGACAGGCCGGTCACAGACTGGTCATTCCTGTCTGCCATGCACCAGTTGCGTACGCCGCGCGTCTGCCCCTACCGCATTAAATGCAGCAGGGGGCAGTTGGGGCGCCGTGTTTCATTGAAGAAGGCTCGGCTTGGGCTCTCTCCCCGCTCGCTCCCCCCGCCAGATGGCGGACAGGCGGGGGCCTCGGGGCAAGACGGCACGAGGGCCCGAGGGTATGACGTGGCACCCCGAGCCCTTGGGGCAAAACGGCGCGAGGGCCCGAGAGGTATGATGTGGCACCCCGAGGCCCCCCGACCGCTCGTACGACCCGCGGGGTACGGGGGTAGAGCCATGTTGTAGGTCATGCACCAGGATGGGAAGGTAAATTTCCCTTATTCTGCATACCCCCGGGCCCACTTCATCGACAATATTATTTTTCTCTTTTGTTCTGCATGAGTCACTTGAGATCCAACAAGGATGTGTCTAGCTCCATGTTCCTTTAATTTATTTTTCTTTGGGTTGTAGATGCAAAGCTCAGGGTCAGGAGTCAGGACTAGCCTACAGTCAGCTTTTCATGTATGTTGATATGCAATAGTAGAAGAAGACCACCTCCCTACAGCCAAAAATGTGTTCATCTACATTTACAACACAAAATCCATATAGTCCCACTGCCATCACTGATATGTCCTATGGACTGGAAGTATGGTACACCATGCAGTAGGAGTGCTCATTGCTCATCACTCACATAGCTTATTTTCCGAGTTCTGCACAGCACTTGGCAGCAGGGAGGGTGAGCTAGGGAAGGGAAAGAATGAGAGGGTTCAAGAAATCTAAGAGAAGGGGGAACAGGAACATGGTGGAAAGCATGAGCTCTAAACTTCTTCGACGTTCGGCTTTTTGTTTTTCTGATGCCTCGCATTCCTATTGTTCCTGGGTGCTCCTTCCCCTTCCTTCTCGTCTCGCACATTTGTCTAGTAGGAAAAGATGTCTGCATTTCGAGCGATGGGCTGGACCTTGAGAGTGAGATTGGGAAGAGGAAGAAAGAAGGTTTATATAAGAGCTGTAGAAATGGGAACATGAAGGAAAAGTGCCTCCCATTCCTATTGTTCTTAAGTGCTACTTCCTCTTCCTTTGGTCTCACAAAAAATTGGTAGGAGTGTGCGGTTTGGTTGTTCAAGCAGTGCCATAATCCAAATTTCATTTAGTTCAGCATGTTTTGCTTACCTTTTGCATGTCTGACCCCCAAGTTCAAATGATGGCATAGCCTAGTTAGTGCCAGTCTACAAAAATATTGACATAAAATTTAACTTTTGACTGTTCACGTAAGATGGATGATTAAATGATCTATGACAATCTTACTAAATTAAAACAACATATTTTTCTGTTGACAACATGTAAATGCATGTACTGGTTTCATGTTATAGTGTGGCTATTCCATAATCAAGACAGGTGGATTGGTTTAGAGCACTCTTGTGAACAATAATACTTGGAGCAAACAATGGACAGTACATGTATCATGAACACCTGAGGCCATTTATAACAAGTCAATAGTAATTGCTCCTACCTACTCCTAGTAAGATTACATATGCCATGGCGCAGCAAGCAAATGGGACCTAAAGACCTGTTTGGTACAGCTACAACTTCTAAATTTAGCTCCAGGAGTTGGGTCTGGAGTGGAGTTATGGAGCTGCCTAAACCCAGCTCCACAACTCTAGTTCATTTTGTGAGAGAGCTTCACCCAACTCCACTCCCAGTTTTGATGGAGCTGAAACTGTTTGGCTGAGCTCTAGCTCCAGGAGGGGTGGAGCTGGAGCTGTGCCAAACAGACCCTAAATTTCTCATGTATTAGCCAGAGGTGAAGTATAAATAACAGTGATAAATCATACCCTGAGCTTCCAACATTCTACACTCCAGTTAGATTGCTATCATCCTCTCATTGAGTTCCACGGGATAGACAAGATGCATACCAGGCAACAAATGAACACGAGATGGAGCACGCTTCAGATTAGGCCACTCTTCAAAATTAATCCTAGTTCTGCCAACATATTTACTGGATACAAGATGCTTTAGCAGATGAAGAACAACTGAAGGAGCACATTTAGCTGGTAACACACATATTGGCACATTTTTTGTCACTAGTTCTTCCAAGACAAACCGAGATCAGTGCCACCGCAAATAGATTGTAAATCGAAAAATGCCATCCATAGTGAAAATGGCATGTGGAATCCAAGGTCACATGTTTGTGGCGATCTGATTGATTGGTACTCTTGCAATGGTAGTACGATTAGCAAGATTATAGTAAGAACATATTTGGAGCTTCAATTTTCTTTGTATTTCCAACAAGAGCACAACGATTGCTGTATTCTCAACTTAGGTACAAGATATTTGCAATCCTGCATAATCTCTTTCTACATTCTGGTGAAGTTCAGACCAAGCTAAGCTACCTGATGCGCTTCAAGATTCCTAATTCGTCCTGTTTATTTCGAATTAAGCATGTCCTGGAAATACTGGACCCACTTCAATAGATGTACTTAAGACTGAATACAACATCATGCCGAATCAACATGACACACATGATGTAAAAATGCCAATGCCAAAGTGTATTTTTATAAGGAATAGATTATGTTAATTGTCTCCTGATGTTCTCTCAATTTGAAAAACCATATTTTTGCCATATTGTTTTCCTGTTGTTAGTGAACACGAATACACAAAATTTGTTGGACCCCAGACCACTTGCTCCGTAGGGTAAAAATACATAATACACGCTTTCGTACATTATATTTTCTGTAGGATCATATAGCAGTATTAATTTCTTCTATTGCTTTGTGACTACTCAAGCTAAACTTTCAAGTCATTAACACTTGATATTCATTTGTTGACTGCCTAGGGAAGTTTGTAGCATCTCTATGCAGAAGAACCAGAGAATTAGGTCCATGACATGTGAGGTGGTACCAACTTTTCCTGCACCCACCCTTCTCTTGTTCTTAATAAGAATGGGAGTGAATGCATGGATCCCTTTCTTTCACTTTCAGTAAATGCAAGGCCAAAGATTACAGTCTAGCAGGCCTATATATGCACAGATGACCTTTCATGCAGATGGCCCACTGTCATTGACTTCTGAGTGCTATGGTGCACCATGCACTAAGTTTGTTCATTGATCACAAGGCTTCTGTGCAGTCTAGAGCACTTCACTAGAGGCTTATATATACCACAGAATACTCCAGCCATTTTTCAACAGCTTTGAGTCTTGTTGTTATAGTTGTGATGTTCTTTGGCTTGAGAGTGAGCAGGGAAGAGGAAGAAAGAGAGCCTCTAAGAGCGATGGGAATAGGAACATGGAGGAAAGCCTGAAGCTAAATTTTTACTCCAGTATCGGAGTTAGAAATTTGCTCTGCGTTTTCCCGATGCCTCCTATTCCTACCGATCTTAGGTACTCCTTCATCTTCCTTTAAGCTCATGCTATTATTTTAAGGGGAGAAAAACAGAAGTACCAATGTATAGGTTTATATAATGAGGCGTTGGAAGCGAATCGGGAAGAGGAAGAAAAGAGGGTCCGAGAGCGGTGGGCATGGGAACATGGAGGAAATACCAAGCTCTTTTCTGCCTCTAGAACTAGGGGCTGAGATTTGGGTTTTCCTGATGCCTCCCATGCCTATTGTTCTCAGATGCTCCTTCCTCTTCTTTTTGGTTCGCACAATATTTTTTTGGAGGGAGTGAAAAATATCAAATCATATTCATATGTCTAAATGATGAGGGTTTAGCACTTGAGAGTGAGTTGGGAAGAGGAAGAAAAGAGGGTCTAAGAGCAGTGGCCATGGGAACATGGAGGAAGAACATGTACTTTTCTTCCCTCTAAATTTAGAGGTTGAGATTTGCTGAGTGTTTTCCCCAATGCCTCCCATGCCTACAGTTCTTAGGTGCTCCTTCCCCTTCCTGTTGGCTTGCACACATTTCTTAGTTGAGTGAGAAAAAGGTAAGATTTGGAGTCTTTTTATTTTTCTAGCCATACATAAATCTTGCATATGTAGAGATGGTCTCTGAATCTTGGTTCAGCCTTTTCATACTGTTTTTTCCTCTAAAGTTGGTGGATTTTACCTAGTAAGGAAATGAATGCTGAAGTCCCATCGCAGTAAGAAAGTAATGTGATTTGTAAAACTCTAGTGACCTGGCCAGTATCCAAATTCCACTGATATATATAGTGTTCTTTTATAAAGAAAAGGAGGAATGTTTTTGCTAGTTAACACCTTCTAGTGTTTTAGATGAAGATTTCATATTGGGCTATTTCTGAAAGCTGCAGAAAGTACAAACTGCACACTTAATACAACTGCAGTGTGCCAGTGTGAAGAGTGAACTCTGTTACAAACTCATGGATGAATGCACATTTAGGATTACTGAAAAGCTATGCCAGTAACTTGGAAGTTGGAACCGTCTGAATGAATAACATGCGAAGATTATCCATGTAATGGAAAAAAAAAAAGGACCTTGCTGAGAAGGTTGATACAGCTGCTCTAAATAAGAGTTGGAACAAACTGAAAAAATAGCTATGCACTATGCACATAACTTTAAACCTGGAGACATGTAGTTAGCACTAGAGACTTTAAAAATAGTTCAATCAGGTTAGTTCTTTTTGTTGATATTATACAAATTAGAAAAAATCAAAACCCAGCATGCTATGAACAAGAGAAATTGAGCTGACACTGGTGTGGCCACTAGAGTGGACAGAAAAGAAGATAAATGCAAATGTAGCAAAAAAGCAGCACAAGAATAGTGACAATACCTATTCACAGCTCTCTAAAATATAAATCGCCTCAAATGATCAGATGGTAATGGAACCGGTTGCTCCTATTACTTTTTCCTTAGACTCAAAATACTTTTATCATCTGTTTTATATAGTGGTTAAGCAGAAGCTGAGCTGAATAACCACTGTTTCTCAAAATTTCTCAGTCTTCCAGGTCGCCAGGAATCAAGCCTGTCCTGAAAATGTTAGATTCTCAGTGGATATATTACATACAAAACTAATGTTGCAGATTTCCGGTCTTCAAGGGATTGTGTTAACCAAAAGTTCATGGAAGTTTCTCCTTTAGTATAACCAAATGTATGATATGTTTTGGTTTTGTTCCATGCTCTGTATTCAGAGTTTAGACCCATCAGCCAATGAAGCTTACACTTACATGATGCGTGCTCTGCTTATGCGAAAATTGTAATATTCGTTGGCCAAATGGCTAGCATTGTACATTTTGTTTGATTGTCCCCTAGAAAAGCAGTCTTTGCTTGGAGTATGATCAGAAACTTGTGGGATTGGCAGAGGTGCCCTGGGAGTTTGGAAAATTTATGGCATTTGGCCAATGTTGAGAAGTTGAATGCAAAGAGTTTGAATTTGTATCTGGTGATGTTGGCAGCTATTTCTTGGGCTCTGTTGAGTGGGAGAAATGACTATGTGTATGAAAACATTCTTGTGAAGTCTCGGTTCTATATAGGATTATTGTTATGAAATGGAAGATTTTTCTGAAGGAAGAAGACACAGAAGACGGGGAAATGGATTGAAAAAGTGATGGACAGGATGCAGGAGCTGAGACCCACAAATGTTCTACCTCTGCCGATTTGAACTAGTTTCTTTGCTTTGCTGCATTTTGTTTCTAGTCTTTGTTCCCTGGAGTGTAGGCGGGGTTAAGTTTCCTGTTTAGAGGTAGATGGTATGCTGAAACTGTAAACTGGTTCATCCCCAACATTGAAGTCTGTTGTTTCTTTTTAACTTTCTGCTTTTACTTTCCTGTAAAGACCCTGTTATCTTGGCTTTCTAAAAGAGCTGGATCGATCTTATGGTCTAAAAAAATGGTGAGCATTATATGTTGGGGCAGATCATCTTTAATTGTGAGAAATTATGCTTGGTTCCCGTGATCCTCCACCGCGTGCACTATTATTTCTTCTTCCACTCAACTATCATTCTCAAAGTAATCAGAATGAATTCATGGCATAGGTTCCTTTCTTCCTTGTGTAAATGCATGGCTCAGATTTAATGACTAACCTTGCAAGGCTCAAAATCAAGGACTATCATGTCAGCTATTTTATATGAGAGTAGGCAGAAGATGTACTGATGTCTCCATTGCATGAGGTCTACATTAAAAAGATGATCTACGGCCCACTGTCACTGACTGTTGTGTGTTATGGTTCATTATGATGTGTGCATACTCATTGCCTCTTGTACAGTATAGAGCCTAGGTGCTTCACTTATGTCTATATATATACTTCAACACCACAGGCATCATCAACAGTTCATGTTCTAAGCCTGAAACATTTGGAGCCTTAGGTGTTTGGGATGAGCCAGGAAGAGGAAGAAAGAGGTAATCTAAGAGCAGTGGGAGTGGGAACATGATGGAAAAATGAGATATCAGTTTTCACTTCTAGAATTGGAGGTGGATATATTTGTCTCACTATTTTCCGATGCCTCCCATTCCTATCGTTCTTAGGTGCTCCTTCCTCTTCCTTTTAGCTCATTTAGATATTTTAGTTGACAAGGCCAAAAGATGTTCATATTTTGGTTTCGGTGACGAGGCAAAGAGAGTGGGTCAGGAAGAGGAAGAAAAGAGTACCTAAGAGCAGTGGGCATGGGAACATGGAGGAAAGTTCAAACTCTTCTTCCCCTCTAAATTAGGGGGCTCGACTTGTTTTGATGTTTTCCCGATGCCTCCCATGCCTATTGTCCTTAGGCGCTCCTTCCTCTTCCCTTTGGCACACATAATCAGCTTGGCAATAGCGTAGATGGTGAGGTGTTGAAGGCGAGTCGGGAAGAGGAAGAAAAAGAGCATCTAAGAGCATTGGGCATGGGAACATGGAGGAAAGCCTCGACCATCATTTCCCTCTAAAATTAGGGATCACAATATGTTCCTGTGTTTTCCCAATGCCTCCCATGCCTACTGTTCTCAGGTGTTCCTCTCTCTTCCTTTTGGCTTGCACAAAAGTTATCAAAGAAACAAGCGGAATCAAGGATTCACCAGTTTTCCATTACAAAAGTTTGCATTTGAGAATATTTGCTGTAAAAAAAAAAACCTCAAGTGTAACCTGATTCTAGACTTTTACTAAACAAAAAACAGCTTCATGGTTCGGCTAGTCTCGGCATGAATCATGGGAAGAAAGACCATCATTTTTCTTAAAATCATTCGTAACACGCCACAGATTTTACCACTTCTATTCTAACAACAGAAATACCCTATCACCCTAGCTCCCCCAGTATATATCCTCAAGCTCCAGATCCCCGCTACTGCATGAATAATAATAATATGCAACAGTCAATTGAACAGACATGCCGAATTGGCGATTGCCATCGAGTCTCATCCACCCTAACGTGGCCACCAACCTGATCGATCTAAGACGATTACACCAAATCTAACCTAATGCATTTCAAACATTTCAGTAAATTTCTAGTAGAGCTAGGGGACATGCAATTGCAATCGATTCAAAACACACATCACATAACTCACAGGCTCGTTGTACTCCGCGCGTCCGCCCCTCACTCTCCCAGCCGGCGGCGGCGGCGGCGAGGTCAGGTCGGATAGCGGAGGCTCGCGGTCGCCGTCGGCGGCGGCGGCGAAGAGAAGAGGGTGGTGTACTTCTAACACTTGGGTATTGGGCTGGGCAAATTCCGAGGCAATTGGGCCTAGTCAAGGCCCAGTTTCGGTGGTCCTCTCAAACAAAAAACTTCGAAGTTTATTGAAGCTACTCATTCAAGAAAAAGTGAATTTATTTGTTTATAGACATATTCGGTGCAGGTTTTCCCCCCAAAACCTCCAAATCATGGGCTAATTTAAATTTTGTTGCCGTGTCATATGATGAGGAGCAGAGAGACTTTGACAAATTTTGTGTGTGTTTTTCTTGATTGGTTCCGGGAATAGTCAATTCTTCCATCGCGTGCAATTAAATGGATCCCTTTTGGTTGAGTTTGAACATCCTATATAATGTTATATATGTCACTCAACACCATATTATACTAAATATTACATATACCTACATCTAGCATTATTCAACGTGCTATAAATTTTCTTATTTTCAAAACTCTTGTAATATTTTTTATTTTCAAAAATTTTGTAATTATACCAAGAATATTTCATTCAAGACATAGAATAAGCCGATCCTCCAAAATCAGTCATGGTTAGTTCTGACACTAACAGGTAGGCCCAATGCCTCATCCCACCATCCCTTTGTCTGGAGCGAAAAAAAGAAAAATGATGGTCACATCCCCTTGGGCAAACATGTGATGGATTACCCCATTCAAAAATCGAAGACATTATCGCATTCTAGATTACCCCAAACCAAACACATAATTAGAATAGTTTAGAACAGTGAAATTACGAACGTGTGAAAAGGTGTGAGCTCTTCTCTCGAATTGCCTTGTGGTATTGGAAGTGGATATTGCTCTTGTGTTTTTTTCCTCGATGTCTCTCGTTCCTATCCAGAGTAAATAACACAACATACATAATTTTTGGGCTGATCATGAATTGGTGATAGATGCCTTTTGAGATGGAGTTAGGAGGAGGAAGAGACAGGTGTGCAAGAGTGGCTGGTAATTTGGTACATAAACATGGAGGAAAAGCCTATATTGGCTTTCTCTCCAAATTCAAGGTTGACAATTAATTGTTTTAGTGTGTTTCCAATCATGCCTATTGGTTTATTTGTCCATTCCTCTTCCTTATTGCTTACACTTATTTCTTTTTCATAGTGCTTGCATATTTTCTTGGAAGGATGTGATACACATAGCTAGTAATAATCAAGTAATTTTATATAGCAAATTCTACACATGCTAAATAGGTGTATGCTCCATTTATATTATTCGCTAAATTATTTGAACGGATTATTCAGTCCACACTTTAAAATAGTCGTTTTCTAACAATACTTTCTTCCACTACATTATTTATACCACTTATTTTGAACTATGTCTGTTAAGTTTATTTATCAATTATAAAAGTTAATCTACTACAATGTTTCATTTAATGTATTGGTTTTTGTTTCCATTAAATGTAAAATCAAATATAAGATGTCCTATAGAGTTTCTTTGTTAAAAATATCTAAATCAAACAAACGAAACTAAAAGCAACAATTCCCCTAAACTCATCCTAATTTTAAAATTAGGAGGTTTTAGTTGAAAAAATCGTTTCAACAAATTCTCAAATCATCTGCTCAAGGATCGGAGTTCCCTTGTCTATCAAAGTCGCTCTCCGCATGTTTGGCACCGAGCTCACTTCCAATCGGTTGCACTCCGAGGAAGGGAGAAGTGATCGCGTTACATCAGATGATAGGAAAAGACAAAGATTTTTATTTTATTCTTAATTTGGGGTGGCCTATATTTTTATTTTACAGAGTCAAAGTTTTGATCCATCCGTGATTTTAAATCATAAATGCTATTTTGGTATTAGAATTTATGGAAACAGTTGTTACATCGGACGTTTAAACACCTGAAGTATATTAATATAGGCTAAAAAATAACTAATTATACATATTGCGACTAATTTGCGAGACGAATCTTTTAAGTCTAATTGCTCCATAATTTGACAATATGGTGGTACAATAAACATTTACTAATGACGGATTAATTAGGCTTAATAAATTCGTCTCGCGGTTTACTGTCGGATTTTGTAATTATTTTTTTTATTAGTGCCCGAACACCCCATGCGATACTCCATATAATACCCGATGTGACACACCAAAATTTACATGCCTTGATCTAAACACCCCGAATTTATGATGTGTTGGGAGGTATTGGTTGGATATTCAAAACGATATGATGAATTAACACATAATTAACTACTCTATCCGTCCTAGAATATAAATATTTTTAAAATTGGACACGGTTATTAAGAAAAATGTAGAATTAAATAGGAGAGGGTTGTGATTGGATGAGAAATGGTGGTAGGTGGGAAAATTAAATGATAGAGGATCTTGATTGGTTGAGAAGAGAATGTTGTTATAAAAATTGTTATATTTATATTTTGAGATAAATTCTATAGGTTAGAAGTTATTATATTTTAGGACGGAGGGAGTACTTACTAGAAAAAAAGTTTTAAAAAATTAGTACGAATTTTTAAAACAAATTTTATACTATAATTTTTTTATAAAAATATAATACTATTTAATAATTTAGAAAACGCGCGTGAAAAAAATTAGCAGGAACGTTAATTAGGAACAGAAAAATACAGCCTTAGACCTAAGCCACGTTTCCACTTCCATCCCGCGGCGCCGCCCGCTGTCTGCCTCCGTCCAGCCCCCACCGTCGCGGGCCTCCCTCTCCGGCGCGGCGCCGCCTCCGTCGACGAGGAGGCGCGCCGCACCATCTCAGATCCCAAGTAAGTTCCCTTACGTCCTCCCCCCACCCCCACCCACCCCCAATCTGAATCTACTTGCGGCAATCGATTTTTTACTGGATTACGGAGATCTCGACCCGTTTTGTCGCGCACGATCGGTTTATCCACTATCAGTACTAGTTTAGCTACTTACTGTATTTTGGTTTATGAGGTTTGATTAGTTCTGGAATCGGTGAAATCAGAACCAATGTTGTGGGGCGCACGCTAGATTACACCGTTGGTCGATTGGAAAGGAAAATGATGATGAATTGCTCATCTTCTCAGTGTCAGCCTATTGCATTTAGGAGAATTTTGGTCCTTCAGAAGCCTTGGTTCACGGGCTTTGGTTGCAACGGCATGTCAGTGCTGGGAGCGGGTGGTCAGGCAGTGTATTGCGCAGGGACATGGGTGGCGGTCTAGGCTTAAGATTGGTGCTCCCTACATTTTACTGCTTTTTTTTCACATGTTATAAACTCTTCCGTGAGCGTATGTGTGTTTTGGCTATGTGCATCCTAGTTATGCAGGAGCCGGGAGTGATCTTAGTATGGTTCTATCAATTTAATGTAATCGTTTGAGACTAGTAAAAGCTTCCTTTATCTTTAGAAAAAAGTTAGAATATTGGAGAAGCAAATTTCCCAAATCCCCTTGGCTCCATTGAAATCGTCAAGTATATAACAGATAACACTCAAAAGACTTGTATACAAAGGCATTATCAACATGAGATTTCTAGCACAACAACTTGCACCCCAGATTGTTAGCTAATTATACAGAAATTCCAGAAGAAACTCACTATACAAAGCAGTTCAGAACCTTGATGAACTGTACACAAACAAACAAGCGCCAAGTTATTTACATGGAGATCATTGTGGGCCGACCGAACCGATCATTTTGGTTCAACCCTGGAAGAAGATGGGATGCCACCACTGTAATCAAATTGAGACTCTCCACTGTATGGATGGCGTGGTGTCCTGCTGTTGTAGCTCATCGAGTTTGATGCCGAGTCGACCTTTGGGTTTACACCTGCCATTTTCATGATCTTCTCAATCTCTGCCACCACCTCACTCATTGATGGACGGTCCATTCCTGCCTCCTCCACGCACTTCAAAGCCAAGTCGACATACAGTTCGAAGCCGGCCAGCGACGTGGGCGCTAGCATTGGGTCTAGGAGCTCATGGAGGCCATATAGGTCCTTGGTCCTATCCATTGCACCTTTCACCTCACGCATGATGTACCTTCCCCTCTCTAATGGCTTTCTCGCCGTTATCACTTCAAGCAGTAGCACACCGAAGCTGTAGACGTCGCTCTTCTCGGTCAACTGCTGGGTCATGTAGTATTCAGGGTCCAAATATCCCTACATGACAAGTATTTTATAATCTTTAAACAGCTCTGTATACTCATCTTACAGAGTTGATGAAAAATAACCAGGAAACAGTATCCAATGTGCTTAATCGTTGCAGTATTGCAGTTAAGAGAGCTGTGAAACTCACCATGGTTCCTTTCACTTGAGTTGTGACCTGACCCCTTCCATCTTGGTTCAGAGGCTTGGAGAGACCAAAGTCGGAAACCTTTGTGTGGAGGTTTCCATCAAGAAGAATATTACTTGACTTTATATCCCGGTGTACTATTGGCGGATCTGCAAGCTCATGCAGGTATGCTATGCCTTTCGCTGCACCAAGGACTACTCGCAGCCGTCTCTTCCAATCTAGGCGCACCCCAGACTTCCCTGAAAAAGATGTGAGCAGAATATGTTTTTTTTTCACAAAGAAGAATTGCAGATTCAGTCACGCATAACTGAACAGATGAACATACCTGTGAGGCTGTCCTTGAGTGTGCCATTGGGCACATACTCATAGACCAGCATTTGCTCACCCTGGTCAAAGCAAAATCCCACAAGGCTGACAAGGTTCTTGTGATGAACCCTGGATAGGAGCTCTATCTCAGTTCGGAATTCTAGGTTGCCTTGCAAGGACCCTTGCTCGGATCTTTTGACTGCAATTAGATGCCCATTTGGGAGTACTCCTCTATAGACCTGCAATTGATCAGCGTTATCGCTTCGGATGTCAGGCACTAAAGATAGTCACATCCCCGTTTCAATAAATATACTATATATTACCTTCCCATAGCCACCAGTTCCAATGTCATTAGCATCGGAGAAGCTGTTTGTGATTTTCCTCAGCTCATCGAATGTGAACACCCGCGCGCCTTGGAGATGCGGGGTGCTGATGCTGGTGCTCTTGATGTCCCATGAAGCTACAGTCATTTAAGTAATTTTAGTTGCCAGCTCATGTGTTGGTCAACTCAAATGGACAAAAAACATGATTTTTTTTTAACCCAATGCTTCTTACCGTAAGATGGGCTCCTGGGTTGTGGCTGCAGCTTTGGCCTTTTGTTCCTCCTGAAAAACAGAACTGTAAAAACAACAAGCAGTGACACAACAACAAAAGCTCCACCAGCTGACACACCAATGATGAGGGACTGGTTCTTTTTCGTCTGTCTGGGTGCTGATAGTGCTGTGTAATCATGAAGAAGTCAAGAAATCAGTAGTGCCAATTCTTCAACAAAAAAAAAGGAATTCGGTAGTGGATTAATTCTACAGTAGTCGAGATTTTCAAACAGTTGACTTACTCTCAGCGAATGGGTAGGATTGCCCAATGAAATAGTATGGCCCATAATTTATACCAGGAGCATGAGGCTTGTAGGTCTGGTTGTTGAGCATGAACCCAATGTAGGAGATATCTTCTTTGCTGAACCGAATCTTTCCGCTTGGGAACACTCTCAAGTTTATATCCAAGTTGTTGCTAGGACCAAATGCCGGGTTATCCAGAGCAATGGACTCAACAGGAAGCTGCTTGCCCAGGAACGCTTCTTTCATGTTTTCCTCGAGGAGTACAAAGAATGTATCGTTGCTTAGGTCGGAGAACGGTGGTGACCGGAAGTGCAGAGTACCCATGTATGGCACCGCGCAGGTGCAGTTGGGGCTGAGATACTGCTCTGACAGGCATGTGGGTTGTAATCCAGGACAACTGGATTGAGTAGAGTAAGGCTTTGCTGCAGGGTTCGCTTGCTGTGAGCTTTTGCAGTATGGTGCCTCATTGTTCCCCTGAACACAGATTGGGTTCCCGACAAGTCTGTGATGAGAAGAGGGACATGGTAGTGTGAATGAAAGCATATATAAGAATTGGTATATTGGGTAATTTCATCATCCTTGAGAAGGTACCAGGAGGTATCACATTTTCTGGTGTAAAACTTGGTACCTCCAGGTACTAGTTAACTTGAGGTTCCAAAATCTTTAGTGTAAAATTTAGGTACCTCGAAGTTCTTTTTAAAGGACCGTAAAATTTCTCTTGGTATATTTGATGGATCTTACATGAGTTTCTTGTTGTACTGAGCCCCGCTCACGGCGAGAGTGGTGATCTGGTTGTCCTGCAAATCAATCAGTGAGAGCGTACTGCTGTAGTCTGATCCGATGGTTAGTGTGCCGTTGAAATTATTGCCCTTAAGACCCCTGCCACCACCAGTTCACCTTGCTAGTTAGCACTGACATGTTCAATTTCCTTTACTCTTTTTTTTTTTGTTCATTGAGTGCATAGTTCTTGTGACCACATATTATGAGCAAAGATAACACTAATTCCACTCACAGTGTCTGGATAGCCGGGAGTTTGAAAAGAGGCTGCGGAAGCTCCCCAGTGATGTGTAGGTTCTCAAGGTTCCTGTGCATTTACCAAGATTTGAAAGTGAGTGTAAAAAAAATTGCATCCTTGATAACTTCTGTGTTCTACAAAAAGTGTGCAGAGAAGAATTACAGTGAAGTCAAGGCTGACAAAGCTGTGAACCAGGTTGGAACATTGGATGAACTGAAGTTGTTGTTGCCCATGGAACTGCAAATGTATTGTCAGATTAGTTGTACTTACTGGCCAAATGAACCAAAAGTTCAATATGCCAGATACAAGAGTTTCCTATGATAAAATTTCAGTAGAGTGTACCACAGTGTGTTCGGCACTTACACAACATATAGTGAATCCATTCCTGTCAAGTCTGGCAGAGGGCCTGTCAATTTATTGTTTTCCAGATGCCTGGCAAAGAATAAGGTTGGTTATTTGTTAAAATTGAAGGCTAGCACATTCAAATACTGATCAGAGATTCAGAGTAACCAGAAACTTACAATTCTTGTAGTTTTGTGAGGTTATTAAAGCTGGCAGGAACAGGTCCAGTCAATTGGTAATTTCTGTCGAGACGCCTGTGCATATTGAGTTGTATGGATTATATACTGAATGGTTACTCAGTTTTAGTAAGCTGGTCATAAGCCTGCTCAGAAAAATTATACTTACAGGACTTCGAGTTTAGTTAAAAGGGTCAATGTGGGAGGAATGCCACCAGTGAAATTGTTGTTATCAAGCAACCTGAATGACAAGAACAATGGGTAATCTTGAGGCTGACATAACAGATTAAAAGCAATGGGGCAGTTTGCAAATATTATCTAAGGTTATCTTTGCCTTACAGATGTATGAGCTTCATATTTGATTTGAATAGCTGGCTTGGTATGACGCCTGATAGTTGGTTGACCCCAAAATGACTGAATAAAGAGCAGTCCAAACATTTTCCTTAGAACGGAAGCGAGTGAACTGAAAGCCTGGTAGATATTTTAAGAAAGGTACTCACAAATGCAGAGCGTTTGTCAAATTGTCCAATCCAGTATTGGTTCCATCAGATACTGGAAGTGATCCAGTCAGACGATTTTCACCCAAGTCAAGCCAGTACATATTTGAAAGGTTGCCAATTGATGGAGGTATACTTCCAGTAAACCTGTTGTTGTTCAAGGACCTGCAGCAATACAATCCATCAACTCTTATACCATGATACTATAAGAAATAATACACAGTTGATACTCAGTTAGCATTTCCTTTTGTTTGCTATATCCCCCCAAAACAGATAAAAACTATTTTCTGTTTTACCTGGAATGAAATGGAAATGGTTTCAAGCTAACAAATAAGTCAATGTGAAAAAAGAAGGGTTTTCAAATTGAAATTTCAACTAAGTCTAAACTACTGTCTTCATTTACCGTCACAACTTCTTATTAACATAAAAAAAAATGACGCAGGTATATGAGATCATTAACAATATTTTCCAAGTCATTGAGATCTTTACAGGAACCGCAGCTTTGGGAGTTGGCCGAGTTCTTTTGGTATGTCACCAGAAAATTGGCAGCCAACAACGCTCCTGTCATGCACAAGAGAAAGCGAGAGACTCATTAATGAAATTAAAATTGATATTATATTAAAATCATGATATGGAATCTTTGTTCTAATCAAGTGATCAGTTTATGACTTTTGAATAATCCAGCTTCAGACTTCGTTGTGAATTAATTAACCAGCAAAGAGCTAACATAAACATTTAATTTTGTGCTTACAGGCTTTCAAGGTTACTCAACGATCCAATGTTTGGTGGAAGTGGACCGCTCAAGTTGTTGTAAGACAAGTCCCTGCATATGATCAAAATAGATTCATCAGCATCAAACAAGGCAAAAGCTTGCCCAAACAGATTCAGCACCATTAAGCAAGATCCATGTTTGCAGGTCTTGTTTATAGCACTGGAAAGCTAAGCACAAATTTGACAAGATACTGCACATACAGGTACTGTAATTCTGACAATGACTGTATGTCACCTGAAAGTGACCCAGACAATCCAAAACTTGACAGCCTTCTGCAAACCATCCGAGAAAAAAGAGAGAGAAAATCATTAGTTGAAACATAGAGGAAACAACATGTTGATTCCACAAAGTATAAGAAATGGCAAAGGGGAGAAAGATCATGTTGATTTGGCTAAAATGGTTCTTACATTGAGGTGACACGATTCTGGGTGCAGTACACTCCTGGCCATTTTTCGCCGCATGGATCATTACCAACCCATTCTGATAGCTTGGACTTGGCGTTATCCCAGGAAGCTGCTATGCCATTTAGGGCAGAGGCTACAAAGCGATGAGAGTGAAGAAACATCATCATGAAACAAAAAATCTAGTTTTTTACAGCAAATTAACCAGAAACTGGAATGAGACTGAAACACTTACTATCTTGTGGATCTGTATCTGCTGAGATTATGAGAGCGTGGTCAAGAACAATGATCAGGAAGATTAACAGATGTATGATCCTCCAAGAAGTTGGAGAATGCCCCATAGTGATCTTGATTTCAGGTTGCTGAGAAGCCCTTTCTTATGCAAGGTTAGCAACTCTCCACTACTAAAATTTTGTGCACTTGCAACTACGCGATGTTATGAAGGCTGAATAGGCACATCAGTTGTGTATTAGTTAATGGAATCAGTCAAGAATGTGACTGTCATCTCCTCTCAATGGATGCCTTTTAAAAAAGGGAAATCATCCAATTAATGGTGAAGGCCCCAAATTTTATCAATCGAACGAGAGAGAGCAATGCGAGTCAACTGTACGCTATTGGCTGGCAGGGGAGCATGAAGTTATCTGCTATGAATTAGGATCTGACTGATTCAAATTATTATTACCATGTTTGAAGTATCACTCCTTTTAAGAGATTTATATGTATTGCATGCATATTATATTTGGTTGAATGTTGTAGATTTTATTTGGTGTATATTTGTGGTAGGATTGACTTTGGAAAATTACCAAATATTGGGACCATTTTGTTGTGTGCGTGTGTTGTACGTGAGGCATTTTCCAACGCTTTGCTAGCAAATGGTCCAAAACATCTGGTATTTCTAGACATATTTGCAGTGCCCATTTTAACAACATTGCTTGCTTTCTATGGTACTCATGATTGAGGTAATGATGCAACTGTAATGCACAGAGGTTTTATGTGCAGAAATATGGTGCGTTTATGTGATTATATTTTGTTTGGTTTAGAAACTCTTCGTTCTTGCAGACCATGCAAGTTACAGCTGAAGAAAACAAGGATAGGCTGTATCAAAGTCCATTTTGTCATGATATACCAGTGTGAGCATATTTTTTATATTCATGCAAATGTGATTATTCATCCGATTTAACTTGATTCTTTCCCAGTGATATAATCAATGTGTCATTTTGGCTGCTCATAGTTTTAGAAAAAATCAATACTACTTCCTAGCTATATAATTTGGTAAGATGTCACATTCAAAACTCAGCTTACCTTATTATGTAACTACTTTTCTGCCCAGTTGTAGGAGTTAGGTAAATATAAAAGCTCAGAAGAGGTCAAGAGGACTACTTGGTCTAGGGTGGCACTGTTTTAAGCAAGACTGGAACAACGGTCCTGCGTCATGGAGCTAAGGTCAGGAAAGGACACAAAGACAAAATCACCACCAAGAATCCAGAATTAGTTGGTGAATTTCATGTACAGAGTCAAAGGGCTATCGCCCTCGTACATGAAAGCTGCGGACAAAGTGAAGGAGATTACTCTCAAAATTGATATAGAAAGTTCCTGATTGATGCAAGTTACTGAGGTAAGATTTTGAGAAATCGACCTTGCTTTTCCATTAATTTAAGCAAAGTTTCAGCCATTGTTCTTTCCTGCACCTGTTCGCCTTCCCAGAGCCGTGTGAGCAGAGCATGGGCAAAATGATTAGACGGAATATTAATCTTTGATCGAGTGGGAGAAGATTTAACTTTGCAAATTTTACCATTAGTCTGCTTTGATCATCAGGTGAAGTAATTAGTCACGACACTGCATATACTCTCTTCTGTCAGGTTGCTGGGGGAGAATATAATGCTGTTGCCAGGAATATGATTTCGTAGTTCTTGATGATCTTGCATTAACTTAATCATCATCGACAGTATTCTTAGAAAGGCCTTATGATGATGGTAACTCGTTGCTAATCTAGTGGAAAACCTGATGATGACGGTAAAATAAGCCTTAGGAAAGCCGCTACCTCCAACAAGTATAGAATTGGTCTAAACTCTCAGGTCATTTCCACGAGTAGTACAATACTTTGTGTAGAGATCACTGTAAAAGTCTTCTCTACTGATACACCTTTTTTTTATAAAAAAAAAACCAATGGATTTCAATCTGGTCTGTACATCGCAAGATTGGTAGTGTAAACCTTCCACAGAAGATACTTATCCCTATTCAGTTTCACATCAACAAACTGCTTAATGGATGCAGAGGTTGTGGAGAAGAGAAGCCAGCATGGTGATGATCAAAGCTAAGGTTCTATTGCCATAAGATGCGGCAAAATGAACCTTTTCTGGCTTCTTTCATCTTTATATAAAATGTAAAGAGATCTCAGAACTACGATAGTTACAATAGTAATTGTTTGAACAAGCCAAGAAGATATATGCAAAAGAGATAATCCAAGAAATGCCATTGACAAGCGTCCAAGTCTCAGAAATGCCATCGACAAGTGTGAGTTCCAAGAAATACCATCGTACAAACGATTGTCCCAAAAATGCCATCACCGTTAGGGTTCCGTCCATTTTGCGCCGTTAAATACACTGTTCATCATATAGAACTTAACGGCGCGGAATGGATGGAACCCTAACAGCGATGGCATTTTTGTAGCAAAGTCGTTTGTACGATGGCATTTCTTGGAACTCACACTTGTCGATGGCATTTCTAGGATTTGGACGCTTGTCAGTGGCATTTCTTGGATTATCTCTATGCAAGACGGAGAAACAATATCCCAATTGTGCCGGATTTGCTACAGTTTGGTGCAACCAGAAAATACTAGAAATTATGTAACCATCCCAAGTATGAGAGATCTGTTTCTTCCGGCACCACAGGCTTATTTGATCCTAATATAAGTGTTTTAATGTAGATATGATCAGATCTCAGGAGAGGAAGGTGCATCCGGTTGCCGCTCTGGCAGCGCGGCTTGGAAAGCTGGATGTTCCATGTACGCTTCATGGAGCCTGGCCAAGGTAGGGTAATTTGTCTGCGAGAAAAGGAAAATGCACTTCTGTTATTTATCTTGTGATTTGGCTGCACGGAAACCTCATGTGAAGAGTTATTACTGAACATTCTTGTCAAGCACCTAATCTGTAATTGTATGCTGCAGGAAAATCTGACTATCATGCGATATTAGTGCTTACCATGTCGATCCCAAAGCGCTTAATGCCACCGTATATCTGGGGTTCCAGAAAGAGGTCTCCCTGTGCATTATCAACGAGTAAACAAACCACAAATCGGAAGGTTGAGTGAGCAACAAAAAACTGAAATTCTCTGGCAATAGTATTACTTGCACAGTGAAAAACTGAAAATATGTAATACTGTGCATGACTGAGATCAAGCACAAACCAGTTGGATTTCATCTCCAGTGGCATATGTAGTTGTGCAACCTTTCAACAATTTCTCGAGAGCTGAAATTCAGTAAAACAATGGTAACTTGGATGGGTTACTAGGAACTGAAATTATCACAATTTTTTTTATAGGGTTACTGTCATTAACAGAAATTGAGTAATTTATATCCAATTTGCACTTATTCCGTTTATCCTCAGCAGAAATAATGGCAAGAGTACAGAAACTGTGAAGCCCCTGTTGAGGTGATATTGGATCCAGTTAACTTTCTCCTGTGAGTCTAATTTCTCCTCAATAAAATCCTGCAGATATATATAGATCCAGATCTCAGATATTGTTTCTTTTTCTTTATATGAAGGAGGAAATTATACAAGTATATACTGCAAACTGTAAGAACATAATTTCTGTTCATGTGAAATGTGACCAAAGTTGAAACTCACAAGGACAGAATTGTTCTGAAGAGGTTGAATGCTTGAACCAACTATACTTGCAATCTGCAACCAAAACAAAAATTTGTTTCACTCAGAATTTCACATCCACAATAATACAAGATGCATATACAGTGGCAGTCTAACTAAAAATGTTGCTTTCCTACTCGTTCATCACCATTTGTAAAATAGGACTTGTTTTACTTCTGTGAGGGATTAAAATAGGATTCTGGTATGTACATTTTGGATGAAACTTATTCGAGAAAATACAATTTGTCTGAAACTATTACACATCTCTTAGAAAGAATTTCCGTGCAATTTTTTTTAGGATGGCATTAATCAATTACTAATGTATATGTACCTGGATATGCAGTGCCTTCATTTTTGGGTCTTGTGGCAACAAAGGATGCTGAGGGTAAGTGTCCTCAAGATACTACCAACCACACAAGAAAAGCTTATGACATCAAATTTTAAACATTCAGCCATTAAACTGTTCAGGAAGAATTAATGATTTCTTTCCTCATATATATGCCTCTCACCAGCAAGATCGCAAAGGAATCGGCGATGACCGTATCATCGCCGTCGACGCACCGGGACATACTTCATCGGGTTCAGCTTCTCAAATTCTACCAACAACAAAGCTCCATCCCGTTACTATGCTACTACTAGTACTAATTCTTTTAAAAAAACGATATTTGGAGGGAGAGATGTCCCTGCTATTTAAGTCTAGGTGAAACCCCGTGCATTGTTGCGGGAATTTAGTATGATAACAATAAAAAAAATAACGTGTAAAATAGCTAGATAACATTATATTAAGTAAATTAATATGGTTTATGATAATTTAAATCTAAATAGTATGTAGAATGGTGATTCAAATGTAAAAAGTAATGTGGTATAACTTTATGGAAGAAGAAAAATAGGGACATAGTTTGGACCGTAGATTAATCATCTAAAGGCTAAAAACAATTGATGTAATATGACTTAATTAGAGGAAAAAAGGAGAAAGATAATTTGTACCATAGATTAATCATTTAAGCACTAAGTAAGTGAGGATGAACTATATAAGTATATAGGATATGCATAATAAAGATATACATTAAAACATTATGTGAATTATGTTGGATGATAATTTAATATGTCTGTATTTGAAAAGCTCTTAAATTATAAAAACTATAAAGATATAGCATGTTTGCATGATGTTTAAATGTGATGATTGTTAGTGGATGATGATGTGGCATCTTATTAGTGGATGATGATGTGGCAACTTTGCATGTTAAGCTTAAGGAATTAGTGTGTAAGATAGGATATGTGTCTTTTCCCGCATTCTTGTACACTTTTCATATGGTCTATTGACTATTATATTCCCATTTTCTCTACAATCTACAAGTTACACCTTCAAACATTTTTTAAGAAAAAATTATAAGCGTGTTGGGGATTGAACACATGACCACAGGGTTAAAAGTCACTGATCTATCAAGTGCATCTCTAGCTCTCTAGTAGTACTAATTATGATCTAAAAATCTCTAAACAAAAAAGAATTAATCTGAATTAAGCTAGCTGAGGGTGAAACTAAGAGCTTGATTAGTTGGTTAATTATACACTCCTACTTATACCTGGGTGTGACTGCTCGTTTGCAAGGAGATTGACCGTCCAGCCCCTTGAGGCTGAGGGCTATGCGGACGCGGTACGAGCACGAGCTGCATGCGCCAGAACGAGTAGAGCTTCTCAGCCTCCTCTCCGGCGCCGGCGCCGCCGCTCCGGCGATCTCGCCATGAGTCTGAGTGGAACGAAAGCAAGAAGAAGTGGCTGATCAGCAAAATATACCAACTGGGAGCTAAGGCGGCAGCGATGGTATATGCAGGCAGAGAGTGAAGTGGATCGACGAGGGATAGCTACCTACCAGCTGCTGTGCTTCCGGCGAGCCGGAGGAGGCCATCGCGGCGGCGGCGCGTCGAGGTCAACGGATTGGAGGAGGCCGGCTGCCGGAGTGGAAGAGGGAGTGATGCGGTGGAGGGGATCGACAAAAACGAGGTTTCGATCAGCGGTTGACCTGCTACCGTGTCTGCATGCATGCCAATTTGCCACTCTTTCCTTTCAGATGGTGTATTCTCAAATGCATGCCACCTGTGTGTCAATCCGTTTGTATGCTCCTGTGTTATCTTTCATCCGTAAGACACCACATCATTAGCTTCAAGGACAAAATAACCGTCTTAACCCATGTGCACTTAGTCCTCCATCTCCCTAGGCGGCGAGCTACTTGGGCTCCAGCGATCTCAAGAGAGCTCTCCACCTTGCAAAAATCAGGGCGGCACCGATCGTTCCATCTTCCAAGAATCAAAACGCGCGCGTGACTCGTCCCTCGCCTCTCAATCTCTCGCCGTCTCGATCTACCGCTGATCTTGCCCGACGCGGCGACGTCCGTATCGCCTGGATCAGCCCTGGATGCCCTTGTTGTGCTGGCCGCCGGTATCGCCTACCCCTACCATGCCCGACGTCGGCCAGCAGCTCGTCGTTTGCCACCCACTCCACCTCCGCAGGCCGCAGCCTCAAAATCTAATCGGTAAGTCAAGTCAAGTCACGTTGTTTCTCTCTTTCAATTTTGCTGGACTACCCATAACCCATGATTATTGATTAAGTTAGCGTTTGTTGTTTGCATTCAACGGAGGGGAGTAGGATGACAGCAAGTGGCAAGTTATAAGATGGTTTCTTCATTACGATACACATATTTTTAATTTTTCTATGCATTTTCTTGTTGTATATCGCCATCAATTAGAGAGATGATGCTTATATGTATTGGATATATAACTATTTAGTACAATATCACTTTAGAATTATACATACCGGTATTACACAAAGAAAATTAGAAACCCCCTCATTTTTTCTCCAGCTCCGCCCCTGGTCACCGTCGTTGTCCTCCGAGCATGAAGCAACCGAGCAGGGAACTCTAGATCCAGGATGTAGTGCATTGTTGGAGCCTTACTCCTCCATGGTCACCGTCTTCATCCTCCGAGCACCGCAAGCAGCTAAAGATATAGGTGAGTGGGATGACACGAACCTCTCACTATCGATGGATGGCTCTCTCAATATCAACAACAGTGTAAGGTCTGGCCCCGCGGCTCCCCCTTCCACACGCCGCTAGGACAGGCGACGGTGCACACCGGAGAATTTCTTCCCCTTCTTTTCCGGGCAAAGCCAAGTTTGTCTTCTGTCCACCAATTTCCCGCTAGAAACGGTGACGTGGCACCTCGCAGGCTTAAAAAAAATAGAGTACACAAGCAAACAAGAAAATTTCTATAATAAATGATAATAAAGAAAAGTCATCCGAAAGAGTAGCATTTGAGAATGCGTCATAGGGGGAGTGGCAAATAGTCCACAAGACCACAACCTGTCAACAGCAGCCCAATATGATTTGGGCCAACTCTTTGTGGCCCAAAACGGCCCATCAAAGTGGCCCTTGGGAAACGAGCTTCAAGCAGCCTTCTCACTTCTCACTCCTCCGCCCCCTTCACACTTCGCCGGCGTCCCACTCTCCTCTCCTCTCGCCGCCGGCCGCCGCCGCCTCGCCCTCCTCCCCTCAGCGGCAACGAATCTCCCCCTCCTCCTCGAACTGTGGCCATGCCGCTGGGCGCCGCGGGCGACGAGGATGCGGCGGCGGCGGCCGTCCCGGGTCCGTCCTCCGCGGGGGAGCCGGCGGCGGGGATGGAGTTCGCGTCGCCGGAGGAGGCGAGGGCGTTCTACTGCGCGTACGCGGCGCGGGCGGGGTTCCGCGTCCGGAGCAGCAAGTCGTTCGCGTCGCGCATCGACGACGCCATCATCATGCGGCGCTTCGTGTGCACCCGCCAGGGCCTCCCCTCCCGCAAGGACACCCTCCTCGACGCCTCCAAGAAGCGCCGCAACCGCGCCTCCGCCCGCGCCGCCTGCCCCGCCATGCTCCAGGTCAACCGCCGCCCTTCCTCCCGCTGGCTCGTCTCCCGCTGCGTCCTCCTCCACTCCCACCCCCTCGCCTCCTCCTCCTCCTCCGCCGACGCCGCCGCCGCCGACGCGGCCGAGCCCAACGACTCCTCATCGGCCGAACAGGATGGCGGCGCCACGGCGGCGGCGGCGGCGCTGGCGCCGGGAGGCGGCGTCGCGCAGGGGCTCCTCGACCACTTCAGGAAGCTGCAGCTGGACAATCCGGCCTTCTGCTACGCCGTCCAGATCGACCGGAGCGGCTGCATTGCCAATTTCATCTGGGTGGATGCGCGTGCGAGGTCTCTGTATCGACGGTTCGGGGACGCCGTGGTGCTCGATCTCACCTGCAGGAGGAACCGCCGCGCCGTGCCGTTCGCGGCGTTCACCGGGATGAACCATCATAGGCAGGCTATCGTGTTCGGCTGCGCCCTCATGACCGACGAGAGCGAGAATTCCTTCGCGTGGTTGCTCGAGACATGGCTTGCTTTCATGGGCGGGAAGAAGCCGATTTCGTTCACAATCGGTTATAGCAGAGATGTCGAGATGGCTGCCATGAAGGTCTTTGGTGGTGATGTTAGGCACCGGTTTTGCCGACGGGACATCTTCTTCATCTGCAAGCAGAAATTGGCCGGTTTGTTTTCGGAGCATTCGACACTGAAAGAGGAATTGAAGGAATGTGTAACTGAATTGGAAAGGATCGATGAGTTCGAGTCGACTTGGAGGATGTTGCTTACTAAATACAATCTTTTTGGGAATGAGTGGTTGCAAACAATATACAGTATCCGTCACCAGTGGGTGCCTGCGTATCTGAAGGATAGCTTCTTTGGTGAGATAATCAATGCCCCGAAGTTGGAGACGATGTTCAAGTTTTTTCAGAGGAACTCCATCACCACCACTACCCTGCGAGATATTGCATTTCAGTTTGATAAGGCTATAGCAAGGGATTATCAAACTGAACTCCAGGAAGACTTTGCGACTTTCAGTAGCAAGCCGGTAATGAGGTCTTCACATCCAATGGAAAAACAAGCATCAGAGCTCTACACCAAAGTTATGTTTGACTTGTTTCAGGATGAGCTTATTGAATCATCGGGGTTTTCGGTGCAGAATGTTGAAAGTGGGGACATAAGCAGATTTGAGGTAACACAATCTGAAAATTCCAATATAAGATACACTGTTCTTTATAGTGAACCGCGTGCGAGCGTATCTTGCAGTTGTCACAAATTTGAGTTTGCTGGTGTGCTGTGCCGGCATGCACTAAGGGTTTTGATAGCTATTGGCATACCAGTGCTTCCTGAAAATTATATTTTGAAGAGGTGGACAAGAAATGCCAAGAACAACATATTATCTCAAGTTCCGGCAAACACAAAAGGGTCTTTGGCTTGGCGGTGTAATGATTTGTGCCGTGATGGTATCAGATTTGCAGAGGAAGGTGCAACATCTGAGGAGATTTACAAAACTGCCAAGGAGGCTTTGCAGAAGGCATTTGCTGAGATTTTTTCTCAAAGTGAAGCCCATCTAAAATAATCAGGTATTAGTCAACTTCTTATGTCCTGATCTTTTGTCTTATTCAGCTTGACAAATCTGGAATAGTTTGATGTGTCAAACTGCTGATGTGGTGCCATGTCTTTGGGTGTTGTCAACATTTCAGTAATCAGTTATATGCAAACGAGATAATTTGTTTGTTGTAACTTCAACATTGTTTTTCACTAGGTGGCAGACTTATAAGGATCATGTCCATGAACATGCTGCTGTCACCATTCAGGACTGATGTGGAACTGGATGCACTTCGCCAAAAGGGCAACTGCATAGTTTGTCATTGTACATGTTTTTTTTGCCATTTTGAGAGGTGTGGACGTATCGACTTTGTCATCGCTTCATGGTATGCATCAATTTATATCATGTTCTAATTCATCATCACTCTGCATGAGCAGAATTACAGGAAACAACAACATAACTGCGCTATGTCCTCCATTAGTCACCCACTCAACCACAGCTTCATTTGAAGAGAAAAGACTCTATTACTGTACCAGAACTCCTATCGTTTGCCTCGTTGTCAATGAAGAACCAAGACCATCTGCCATATGGTCCTTGGGCTACATGGGGCACAACCGCACAAGAGAGCAGCAGGAAGAACAGATAGGGTCCAGATGGGTCAGCTAGCGCGTGCTTGCCAAGTACTCCCCTTATGACTTGATTATCAAAATCCTTTATAGTATGAGGATGGAGATAGTAGTTTGTATTATCATCTGTTCATAATCAAGAACATGATTAACCTATTTACCCAACCTGTCTCTCCATCCTGTTCTGTTGCTTTGCTGAACCCCTCTTTCTCTCTGTCTTGTCATTGCAACTATCAACCAATCTTTTCAATCTTCTCCAAGACCCCCACTTCCTGCACCAGCTACCACCACCATCTACCAAAAAAACGAATTGGGATCGTATGCAGTTTGTATATGAACTGTAAGTTAAGCTACTGCAAGCAATAGGAGCCATCTATTTTATTGATAAATGGACCAGATCATTAGCCACAGTGACAGATATAAAAGTACTAAACAACTTTGCTACAGTGATCTACAGTACCCCAACGCATTTTGGCCCTGGGATCCGAATCTAACCAGCTGATAGCGGACTGCATAAGTTGCAGTCATACTACCAACTGCACCGGATCCAAATCCCAAAAAAACCAGCCCTTAACTGACAACAGTGACCCCCCCATAACATCCACTCATGTGAAACCAAGATCTGCTGCTGCATACATTTGGCCCTGCATGGCAGGCTGCATGATTGGAGAAATTGTATTCTTGCAGCTATGCTACTGTGTAGTATACACTTGGCCCTCACAGCTAACAGCTTGAAGGTTTGAGCCTCATGACACAGCACTATTTGTGTTTTGTAAGATCTCTGTCTGTCCATTCTGTTTGTTTGGATGTCATCACCATTTTCATCAGTAGAAACTGAAAACATGCAACAGAAGGGATGCTTACTCAAACCAGTGTGGTATCTCTGCATCTGCTGCCGCTGTTATTATCTTCTTCAGTTCATCACTCAAACAATCCCATCATTTCGCTTATCCATACGCCTTATCTGCAACCAAAAAATAATCTATAAATAAAACTTTTATATACATGTCCGTAATGGCTCAAATGCAAATGCTGTAAAATAAACTACACTAAAAGTTACAAAATCAACTCTAAAATTAGGTTTTAAAATTCCATTTTTGATGTATAAGTATAAGCATAAGCCGAACAATAGGACTAGAAGAAGCTTATGCAAATACTACAACTGCATTTGTTTCTTCTATTACCTGCATTTCCTGGAATGCTGGAATCAAGTATCCAAACCATGATACTCCTACATCATAACTAGCATCCATCCCAAGATTAGATCATTGGATACATATTTCAGCAATACTGTTGTTTCTTTATAAAGTTTGTAGTAGCAACATGCGGCATCTTCTTTTCGCTTATACTTATCAGCTAAAAATTGAATTTTCAACCTTAAATTTGAAACTGATTTTGACATTTTTTTCACCAAAGTTTATTTTTGGCATTTGCTTAACGCATAAAACACAAATATAAAAGTTTTATTCACAAATTACTTTTGGTTGGCAAATCCCATAGTTACAAATTCCAATCCCATGAAAGCAACAGCACTGCCTATGCCTATCCAGCTATCCATCCTCCCCCTGAAAAATTAGCCTGTGCGCCCTAGGCCTAGCCGATTTGTTCACGTGACGTGCGCAGGCACACACTGGCCGGTGGGCCCCACGTGTCAGCGGGTGGCGCGACGCGCGCCCCGACCGTTTTTCCACTGGCTGTGTTTACGTCCCCTTGTTACAGCTCCTTTTACTCGTTTTTCACGCGCACGCTTTTCAAACAGCTAAACGGTATGTTTTTTAAAAATATTTTTACATGAAAGTTGCTTAAAATATTAAATTAATCTATTTTTTAAAAAAATAGCTAATATTTAATTAATTACGTGCTAAGAGCAAGTTTAATAGTATAGCCCACTACTAGATCCAATATCTAATAGCCAATTTATACAATAGTTGCTTACTATACTATTAATATATGTGGTCCCACCTATCATATACACATTGCGTTTTGGAGTCCGTGCTGCAGTTGGCTGCAGATCTGTAGCCCACTGCTCTTTTCTCTCGTCATTTATCTTATTAAAATATGTTTATAGCCGGCTAATAGTCTGTACCTGCTCTAATCAACCGCTCCGTTTTCCGTACGGAGGGAAGTTCCCATCCCGCTCATCCGAACACTGGTGTATCCGAGAGAGACAAACTCTTCCAGGGGGCAAAACGCAATTTCGCCGCGAGAAGGGGATCGGGGAGAGAAAAAAGGCCCGGGGGGAAATTTGCAGATGGGCCCTCGGGTGGATTCAAAATCCGCGCCATGGTCCCCCACCTCTCCGCGGTTTGGCCTAAAAAAATCGCCCCATTTCTTCTCTCTCTCGCTTGCGCTGTCCTAACTAGTAAAGCTTTTTTTTTTTTGTGCTTCGCTTCGTGCGCTCTCTCTCTTCCAAAACCCTAACCCTAGCGGCGGGCGGGAGCGGCGGAGGAGGAGGGCGCGGCGGCGGTGGGGTGGTGGTGGTGGTGGGTGGAATGGACGGAGGCGGGGCGCACCGCACGCCGGAGGACGTGTTCCGGGACTTCCGCGCGCGGCGTGCCGGGATGATCAAGGCGCTGACCACAGGTATGGAGGGGGGAAGAGGGGTCTCGGTTTGAGCTCTCACGCGGATGCTTTTTCTTCTTTTTTTTTGAAAGGAAAAATTGGGTGGGTTTTGGAGGGGTACTGATTGATCGGTTGGGTTGCTGATGAGTGGTGAATGTGTGGCTGATTTTGGTTTGGTTGGATTTTTTTTTTGTTTCTTTTGCAGATGTGGAGAAGTTCTACCAGCAGTGCGACCCAGGTGAGCTTCCCTTCCTGTTTAGTTCCTCCGATTCGCCGCTCTCGGGGCTCGAATTTGTGTGTTTCTTGATGTTTTAGCTCGGGGAAGATGTGGTTTTTGAGCTGGTTTGTGGACGATTTGGGGTATTCAGCTTGATTTTGCTGAAATGGGATTTTTTTTGGGTGGGTTTTTAGCGTTCTCGGCACTGATTTGGGGAAATATTTTGCTTTTATGCTTCGATTCTCGCTGGGTTTTTTTTTTTGCTGGAATTTGTGTGTTCTTGGTTGGGGATTTTTACCCTTTTGGGAAAAGTACTTCATTTTTGAAGAAAAGCTGCGCTGCAATTATTCTCCTAGTGTCGGTCTTGTGGTTCTTGCTTTCGATCTACTGGTAGCAGATTAGTTTGTCGTACTAAAAAAATGATATGGTGGTAGGATATGGGAGAGAGAAAGAGGGAGTAAGAGAGAGATGAGGGGAAAGGAGGAGGAAGTTGAAGTGCTTGTTTTTTTGTGATTGGTTGACGAGTGCGCTCCTCACAAGAAAAGGATGTGTGATGTACTTGTACTGTTTTGGGGCCTGCTAGTGGAAAATGACCAATATGTCCATCGTACCAGGGGTATAATTGGGAATAATTTTTTAATACACACTGATTCTAAAAGGAAAATTAATAGGAAGGTTAATGAAGCATGATAGAAGACTCACACGGTCACTGGTTTACCCTGCATTTCTTGGCTTCCAACTGTTGGAACATTCCTTTCGTTGTTTTTTTTTTCTGTCATTTGGTAGAAAAGAAATGTTTTCTTGTCTTAAATTCTGTAGCATGATAGCAAATACTTACTTGCTCATATACCATATTAGGGATATCCCTTACTGGAAGTAGGCCAACAATATGGTTTAATCTTGTTTTGTTGAAATATGGATCTGTTAGTCTTGTTTTTTTTGCTTGTCAGGCAGTTAACAGAATCATTTTTAAACCATACCTTTTTCAATTCAATATTTTTTATTTTCTCGGTTCAGTTTTCTGTGGGCACAGTTGCAGTCGTTATCAATGTTTCTTGGCTATGATTTATTTTGATTAGATAACTTCCATGAAAAAATTCCAGAAAATGATTGATATGCTTCTGAATTATTGTTTAATTGCAGAGAAAGAGAATTTGTGTTTATATGGTCTTCCCAATGAGACATGGGAAGTGAACTTGCCTGCTGAGGAGGTTCCTCCAGAGCTTCCAGAACCAGCTCTGGGAATTAATTTTGCTCGGGATGGGATGGACGAGAAAGACTGGCTGTCACTTGTTGCGGTTCATAGTGATACCTGGCTGCTAGCAGTGGCATTTTACTTTGGAGCAAGATTTGGGTTTGACAAAGAATCCAGGTACTACATTTGTTGTTCTGGGGCATACACTTTTGATTGTCAGTTGCTTGTGGTTCTTCAATGTGGTTTTCTATCCCCTATTTTTAATATATTGTACTTGGAATGTGACAACTGAATAATAACTAATAAAGCTACCATTCTTGATAGTGTAGTTGTTCCTTTTCATGGTTTGTGCAAGTTAAAAACATGCAACTACTTTGGTTAGAATGAGTATTTTAGAGCACATGCTTTTAAAACCACCGTGCCGTTTAGTGCATAAAGAGCTTTTTTCCCTGTTGATTCCATAGGCTTCATTGCTTGTAGAATCATCAACTTGTTATTTTGTTAGGGAATAGCAAATGCACCCTTACAGTATGTTAATATGATGTACTTCTGGCATCTCTTGGGTTCTGTTTTTCTTTCGAACTCAAGTTCAGTCATACTTCGCATGTTTCTTTTGATTGATTTGTATACAGTCCATGATTCTCTTTGCTTCTTTCTTTCTCTTTCACTGTATTGTTATTACATACTACAAAAAATCCACAATACTTGGCCTTGTTTTTGTTTGCTGGTGAGGCTTTTATAACTTTGATTGCTCAAAATGTTTGTACCAGATACTCTTTGTTGTAGGGCAATTATTGACTCTCTTTCATTTTATATTCATAGATAGTATATCTGGTCCAAAGTATTTGGCCTTCTTGTATATGTTCGCGGTGTTGTCTAACTTTGATTATTTAGATGCATATGTCTAGTTTGGTCATAATAGAAATGCAACTACTTTCGCGATAACATTATATTACAATTTTATAAATTCTTTTGTTTTGCCTGATGAAAATTAATGGAATCATGTACAATAAGAAAAACTAATACCTCGCAAAATATTTTAAAATATTATAGTTTAAACTGCAGAGTGGTAATTCAATTCTTTTCAGTACCAGTGTATTGAAAAGAAAATAACAGGATACATAGAGGAGAATACGGTTTGAGAAAGTGTCGCTTGTATATGTTAAAGGTTTCCTGGTGAATATAGATATTTAATCACGATCCTGCATATTTACAAAATTGCGAGGGGTACTTATTTCTGATTTTGATTTTCACACAGTTTATGTCTTGACTTGTGGGAAATGGGCAGGATGCAATTATGCACATTTGTCATCTGATTTATAATCTATATACAATTGGAAATGGAAACACCTAGCGCACTGTGGCACTCCGTCAAATTCGAAACATTAGGAGTATAACTTTCCAAAATTTTTCAATAACAAAAATTAGGTATGCATGGAGATTTATACCTTTTGCCCAATCAAACTCTTCTCCATCTTCATCATTTAGCAGTAAACCCGAGACATTTATAACATGTCTTTTTTCCTTTGTTTGTTAATCACCTTGTCGCCTCATTCCCTATTCCTGACCAAAACACACTTTATAAAAAGAAATGGAAAGATTAGTGTGTCGCTAACATAGAATAATTATGGTCTGTGCTTTTTACCACAGTTTATTTTCATACTACAGTGTTGGCAATGTAGTTTTTGGGCTCAGACATAGATTGCAATCTATATTCGTGCTATCGAAGTAAAGATAGATATAGTGTTTATACTATGTCACATTATGAAAATAGTGGTTTCTAACTTTCTATGCATCTTTTGGTATGTAGGGCTGGGCTGTGATTGGGCCCGGCAAAGATTGAAACAGTAAAAAGGGCCCTTAACTTCATCGGCAAACACTAAAGTCTATGAAACCCTTGAATTGATAATACTATTTCAACTGTAAATATTTTTAAAAAATTGTAAATAGCTGCAATAAAGTACTATTGATCCATAATTTAACTGAGAATTTTTATATCTTGTTTCGTTTTATTACTTTTCATTACCCTGTTTGAATTTTGAATCATGGTTGTGTAGTTTTACATTATCTTAGGTAATGCTTTCCTTAACCATTCATGTGTAGCATGCTAGGGCACTCGTCAAACACTGCAGTAATAACTTATGGTACTAATTATGCCTGAACAGTATGGTCCTACAAGTGTTAGAAGGGATTTGTTATTTAGAGACCTATTTATTTGGTTGTTTGGTATCTTCTTCATTAGTTGGTTAAAATTGGATTGATCTAATTCTTAATTGTTACTAGAGAAGAATTAATCAAAAGGGTTTCTATAATCCATAGTCTCTTTCCCCTAAAGTCCCTCCCTTACAAGCTACAAGCCAAGCCTCTTTCCCTGCCGGTGGTGATTTTATCATGCTGTTGTTCATATTTGACAGAGTATGTTTATAAAGAATATCACTGTCAGTTGTATATGATATGTTACAAATTTTGAATATTCTTGCTCACTTGTTGTCCATTCCATGTTCAATAGAGTATCATTTGTGGGAATTTAAATTTTAGAAACACGCATTAGCGATAAGACTAATTGAAAGAATTTCAAATTACGGTAAGAAAGATCTTGAATTTTTTTTACCCTCTTTATGTGGAAAAAGTGTATTTCTTGTCCCTTGACTCTTTGCTTCTCTACTTTCACCCTTAAACTCCAAAACTGGAGAGAACTCATCTCTCAACTCCCAAAACTGGGCCAGACTGGTCTTTTTATTCTTGGAGCCCATGTGTAATAGAGGTGGCCTTAGGGTCGACAATTCCTTTTTATTCTTTCTCCCTCTATGACAAACAGACCCACTGCCACCTTGGATACTACTTATACAACACGTCAGTCCAGTATTGATTTCTCTTTTTTGAGAGTTGAGGACTTGAGTGACAATTATTTCCCTGTTTGGAGTTGAGATACAAATATTAAACTAAGTTGAGGAGTGAGAAATAAATATCTGTGGGCCCTTACTGCCGCGGCCGCAAACAATTTCTTTAATACGAGTAAAGTTACACCATGCCAGTTATTTAGTCACGAACTAAGCCTTCTGTCCACTGGAATCTTGTTTAACTTGTATTTAGTTTATATATTTTACTGTGGACTAGTGGTACTGGATGCCATCTGGCCTATTGTATTGGTATTATGTTGGTACTATGTCCCATGTAGATTTTGTTCCTGATGTGGGTTAATGGCGTAAGCTAACTTCAATTCAGTATAATGCATAAATAATCTAGACAATTTGTCTGCAAATCTTTAATTTGGAATATGCACATATGCAAATGCAATGGGATTTATTGTTTCGGTGTAAATTGAAGTGATTTGAACAAGTTGCAGGTAACTGAGACAAAAGATGTCTATTCTTATAACAATCTTTAGTTAGGATATCAGTCAGTACGAAGGTGTGGTTTGTTCTAAAGATGTGCTTCAGAGTAAAAGTTAGGATGCATGAATAAAGTCAACGAACAATTATGGATAAGCTGCGTAACCAATTCTTGGGAGCAGACACCTCTATGCCTACTTGGCATCCGAAATGCCAGGCCCTGTTTCAACATCTAGGTAGAGTCTTTCTTAAGGTTGATTAATTACCGTATTTATTTAACTTTTTAATTGTTGTATTTTCCAATAGTGATGGTAAGTAACGGTTTTCTGGTATGTTCTGTCATGCAATTTGACTTTTTTCTATATTGACCATGAGGTTCATATGATATTTTATGGGCCTTGCCTCAATTTAATGTGCGATGTTTTTCTAAGGCAGCTTATTTGGCTCCTCTGAGATGGGCATCATAAGAGTCCCTCAAGTCCCCTGCTAAATAGAAACGTGGTACTTGTATCTGTCACAGGCAAGGGACTGAATAGGTAGCCATGATGAACAGGGAGATAAGGACCTACCCCAGGGCTTGGGTGATGTCGCTGATAAGCATTAATTAACCTAAAGCCTGCCGGTTCAGCTAGTCGCACTTAACAGACTAACTAGAATATCTAGTCTGTTGAAAACCAACTAAACATATACAAGAGACAAGACATAAAATCCTAAAAGAAAGTGACTTATTTAATGCAGAAGCTGGAGAAACTGTCTTGCTTGACTATGCACTGTACACCTTTACTGATTGCGCCACATGATGATATCTTCCTATTGAAGCATTAGGATTGGTCTCACGATTAAAAGATCCAAGTTATATATTGTTGAGAGCAATTAAACATCCATTGGGAACAGAATAAGATAATTGGCTTCAACATGTGACTAATAGCAACAGTGCAGGAATTGAGTAGTAGTCTATCAAACTAATTTATGGTTTAAAAGCACTTTCTCCAGTACATAGTTGTGGCCTGTGGGTTGAAGCTGTGTGCCATGACTCCAGATTGCAGGTTCCCCGTGATTTTGGTTTGTTGCCATGTTATTGATCGAGCAGGAGAGGGGTGAGAGAAGACGGCTGATTAGCTGCCGTTGTTTCTTCTCACCGTTACTGCTGCTGCTGCTTATTGGAACTGAAGCTGTTGCCACCGACTTGTAGCTTCGTTGGACATGACGGGGATGGAGGGGGTAAGTGAGAGAGCGTGCAAATCAGCAGCGTTAGGTTTGGTTTGAGAGATTACACGATAGAGGGGCTGTGTCACTAACTAGTGTTGCTTAGAACATTACCTCCCTTTAATAATTCAATCCACATTTTAGCCACCCACAACCTGCATCACATGAGTCATGACCCTGTTCTCGAACTAGGTTCTTGTTAATTATGATCTAGAATTTATTGCATATGTTTATGTTTTCAAGTGTTATAATTTCTACTGGATTGAAATATTCTAGTTTGGTTACCTTCATGTGTAATGATTTATGGTGTTTTCCTATTTTTTCTGTTTTCTGCTCTTTTGATGACATGATTCATGTTTCTTTTTTATGACACCGGCTGCAGCTTTTGCATTCTAGGATTTTGAAATCGGTTTTAGGTGTTCCAACTAATTTATGTTTTTAAAGTAACATGATGGATTTTCTTGTGTCCATTTGGAGCATCAATTTACATATAAATGCATTGTGTGATTGTGTTGTAGGAAACGGCTTTTTAGCATGATTAACAACCTTCCAACCATATATGAGGTTGTCACTGGGACTGCAAAGAAGCAGAGCAAAGAAAAAACCCCTAAGACCAGTGGCAAGAGCAATAAATCCGGCACGAAGGTAATGAATGAATCCTTTTAATTACTCTGTTACTTTTGGCATGAAAATGAGCTCATAACATGATGTCCTTTGGCACCACATTCCCCAGCCATCGCGCCAGCCGGAACCCAACTCAAGGGGTCCAAAGATGCCACCTCCGAAGGATGAGGATGATAGCGGAGGTGAGGAAGAGGAGGAAGAAGAAGATCATGAAAACACATTATGTGGTGCATGTGGTGACAACTATGGACAGGATGAGTTCTGGATCTGCTGCGATGCTTGTGAGACATGGTTCCACGGTAAGTGTGTCAAGATAACCCCTGCCAAGGCTGAGCACATCAAGCACTACAAGTGCCCGAACTGCAGCAGTAGTAGCAAGAGAGCCAGAGCTTGATGGTGGATCCCTCTATGGCTTATGTCTGAAGAACCAAGAATTTGACTCGCTGTAAAGACCCTCATGAGATAGAATGCCCAATGGATATGCATTCAGCTGCTGGTTTTCAGTTTAGGACCAGCTTTAGGGTCTTTAATGTGTTGTTTGGTGTATGTCAGTGGCATCAATTCTAGATTTTCTGTTAGTAGTAGAAACTAACTTAATAGCTTATGCTTCTTCAAGCCCTTCTAAGTGCACCTGTACTGGACTCTTTAGTGTTTTAGATTTGAATTGTGTATTTGTGTCAAACATGTACTCTTGTAGTTTGTTAAAAATTGCTTGTGGTCATTTATTCTCAGCCTCATTATTGATATCATTTTGCCCACGTAAAATTTTAGCAGGAAGGCGCAGTAGTGTTGTGATTTTTGTCAACTCATTAAATTACAGACTCAGTTGCTCTGATGCTGATTGTGATTTTTGTCAACTCATTAAATTACAAATTCAGTTGCTCTGATGTTGATTTTGATAGCTTCTAAAATTACAGTGGACTTAATTGATGCTGCATGCCGAAAAGTCTATTTAATTTGTTCTTTGTGGTTTCCCCATGTGGCTTATTATCTGCAGTATTCCTAATCTTTCCATTTATCAACTTTGCTCTGCTTTTGAGGCTGCTTATATGTATATCTCCATATAATTAAATTGGGTTTGACTCTGTAGTGGTCACCTTTTGTCAAATGGAACATACATATATAGGCCGTGTTTGGGGGAGCTTGTCCTAGCTGCAGTTTTTTCTAAAAGCTGCTTCTGCTGGAAGCTGCCCTAAACAGTCCATAGCTTCTGAGAATCTGTAGTTACAGATTTTGAAAAATGAATTAAGAAGCCAGAAACTGGAGAAGCTAGGTTTCAGAGCTTTTTCAGATTCTCAGAAGCTGGCTACCAAATAGCTGCTTTTCAGAATATAAAGCTCTCCTAGACAGGTCCATGGATTGGCAAGAGAGTAGACTGCATCAGATGCCCTGTTAGTTTAGATGCATATCTGCATCAATCAATCACGGTCTACTTTTTTTCTTCTTTTTTTCCCTCTGGTTTTCATGCTCATGTCCCTGTCCTAATTGCAACCTATCAAGCTTTATTTTCCACTCTGCTAACCTCTCAAACCTTTTTTGACTTGCGAAGTCTATCTATCTCTGATTCTTTCTTGGTATGTTTTCCGCACTTTTTTTTCAGGCGTGCCAAATCCTGGCGACAACAATATGTTGCAGATTTGTGTACAGTTTCAGGGTTTTGGGGGCAAGACGATCTGTTATGTTAGGCCACCGGATGGATGGATGGATGGATAGATATCATGGTCAGATGCCACGGTAGCCTCACTCTAAACTAGATGGATAGATAGCGTCTAGCAATCACCTTTTTCACATTGACTGCAACTTCACCTCATGTCCACTTCATGATGCCAAGACACTCTCTTTAACCAGTTGATTTTTCTTCTTTATGTTTGTTTCGGAATTAAGAAAAGGGTAGCATTCTCATCCTATACATTGGTAGGAAGAATATCTGACTTAGTCCCTCAAATTTCGTCGTCGGTCCAGTTTCATCCTAAATGCTTTTACTCTGCCAACCCCATTCAGGACAAAGGCATATGGGTCTAGCCAGCCAACCAAACATGCCCTAATACATTTCGCGTATATAGGTTGATGAATCGTCCAGCTTAATTTATTACGAGCATGCTGGTGAACGATGTAACTGTATTTTCGTATTAATAAAGATAGCCGAATGGCATCTCCCCATCCCCACCCCCCAAAATATGCCCTAATACGTTCGTTCCATTTAAATTTCATTTTGTTCCAAAATCATTGGTCAGTCCTAGACTCCTAGTCATCAATTTCATTGGCATATGCAATTTTTCTCCATCGTTCAAATAGCTCACAAAAGGAGACATGAGAAAAGACTGCATTTTCTTCATAAGTAGATTTTTTATTCTCTTTGTTTTGGAAGTAAGAAAGGCACATTCTCATCCTAAATTTTTAAATGATAATGGTAGGACACAGCTTTTCACGAATATTTGCACTATATTTGTGCTTCACCCTTGCTTTTCTACATCTCTATATTTGCAATTTATATACGATTTCTTGTTAGGCTACTACTAATTTTGTCATCTTGAGCCAACATTTTACATGTTCATTGCTTAGTCTTATAATTGTGGACCATGACAAAGAACATACTAGGTCACAAAAAGAAGCCAAGGAAAAACGCTAAAGCATAGGTTAATGATAAAATGGCATTTGCAATGCTTCTCCACATGTTGCGACAGATGAATATTGAGTTTTTTGGAATTTCTGTAAAAAGGTTTTACAAGAATAAGTGAGTAGTTTAAGCATAATCACTTTCAGATGGAGGAAATATTGCCCTAAATTGAATAAACAAATTGAGTAGGTTAGTTATATTCTAATGAGAATTACCCAAACCAGTATCACTAATAAGATATATGTAACTTTTTGTACTTGACCCCAGTTGTTTTCATATATCTAACTCGAAGGTAAATACAGAGTACATGTAATGCCACATACTTACCGTTGCTCTGTTTCAGCGTGTTATTTTCAATTGTTGCGATATAGTTTGCCCGAATTTAGACAGGATTAGTTTATATATTAACACACAAATCAAGTTCCTAATTAATGGATTTGAATCTGATGCTGTAGCAAAGCAGCATCAACTTGAAGTATTGTAACCACCAGGATGCCAGTTTAGTGTTGCTTGCACCAAATGAAGAATGTTCTTAGGTCCCTTGGAAAGAATTATTTAAAATCATTAACTTTCGTGTGGAATTTTTTTCATGCTAAGGCAGAGGCCAGGACACAAAAGCATAAAAATTATAAATCCACCGTGTGCTTCTATATCAAACAGAAGCACTGCCTTTGCCTTTAGTCATGTCAAGTACACCTTTTCACTTTCTCCAAATGCGCGCTCTCTCTCTCTCTCTCTCCCTTGGAATTTATGTTCTTTGGAGGCAATATCATGGTGCATGCCAGGACATGGCATGTGAACAGTGTCCCACTAGCAGAGAAGAGGAACCAACAAATGATCAGCTGAAAACTTAATTTTTGTGGAATTTTGGCATGTTTGGTTCATGGGATATGTGAAAGGATTTCCAAAAGATGTTGCTATCAACCCATGTGATCGATCCTTTCGCGAATAAGAATTCAAGAATGGTGGACCGAGGCAAGTGGTATCAAAATGTCGACATTGATAAACAAATTAGTTTATCGAGTTTACTATAGCTCCCTCTAATCAGTCCCATATTTTCCGATCGACGATATCTGGCTGGTGAAAAGTACTTAAAGTTGTACATAAAATTACACAACGGCATAATTTTCGCATGATTCTCTCTTTCTTCCCATACCAATTATAAAAACAAATTGTAATTTTTTAAAAGTAGATTTTTCCTAGCTACAACCACTAATGCCACCAGCAATATAACATAGAGAATATGTGTGGGGTTGGGTTGTTTCAAATGGCCAGGGATCACCCACACCACTAATTTTCTCCCTATGAAAAATATCCTTTTGATCAAAATTATTCAACCTACACTTTTCGCAATCCGATTCGTCGACACATCCGGTGACACACTTTGTCCTACAAAGTGCATTGAAACAATAACATCAAACGCGGCACAATTATAACTACACTATGAGCAGTTCAAAAGTCTCCATTGATTTCTTTGTCAAGCACATATATATCAATATATATCGGAGTGCAAATTAAAGCAAGCTAGTCTAACAGTTATCCATCACCTTAGGTGAGTACATCTAGGATAATATATACACTCTTCGTCAAAAAGAATAATCTTTTGTTTATGAATCTAGACATAGCCCATGTCTAGATTTAATAGAGTATGTATTCTCTAGAGGGCAATATATAGTATGACTCTTTTCTTCTGTTGGCTTAAGTGTGGACTTAACTGTACCAGCTTGCCTTTGTTTAGCCCCCTAAACCCTACATTCCCCCCCTCAGAAGAAAAAGCCCAAAGCTCTCCTTGTGTTTGATGTTGATGTGGAGGAATCCATACCAATACTAAATAACTGGTTTGTTTGAGTCAAACCTATTGTTAATATGCCAATAGTTGAAGCCTTTGATGCAGCATGCATGAGGCACCTCATTCCAAAGGCATTTGATTCCCCCACCCAAGAGTTGACCTAGTTATACATTTTTTTAGATAATGGAATAGATTATCCCGGTCTTTGCTCAACGAGCTACAGCCAATTATTACAGAGCCAATTATTACAGAGTAGCTCACAAAATAAAAAGTTTCTCACATAAAAAAGAAGGCACCTACCAACCTAAGATAAGGAGTACACAATTATTGAATTCTGTTTGTGAATCTCCATCCAAAATTGGTAAACAGTTGCAATTATTGAATTCTGTTTGTGAATCTCCATCCAAAATTGGTAAATAGTTGCATAACCGTTGCCTCGACATGCAACTTTTAAACGCTCGCTCTCTTCATCACACTTTTGTTTCCTAGCTATACATACCTCCCAATATATTTTCTTTCCTTCCTCTATCTCTCTCTAGATTTCATTCATTTTAGAGAGAGAGAGAGAGAGAGAGTGGTAGTGGGGTGTAGCTTTCCTCTTGCTACACTCCTTTTCTCCAAGTCATACACTTAAAATCCATCCAAAAGAATTTCTTTGATCATGTCTGACCATGTCCATATACATGCAGATCTTTCAGGTCTCTTTTATCAGCTAGTTCCACACTGTGTGGGCCCCACCTGGCAGTGAGTGCATGTTTGTGCTATAACTCTCATGCACCATCTCTCTCTTGTCCCCTCCTCCCTCACTCTCTCAAGCTCACCTGATCCTCATGAGGGCTTATAAGACATGAAGGTGTTCAAGGGCAAGATTTGGGCAGCACTCGGGTCACTCATGGACCACAGCAACGGCAAGGGCTCATCGGCGGCGACGCCCACGGCGGCGGCGGCGCCGGTGCCGGACCGGGCGCTTCTCGCCGACATCGAGGCGGCGGTGGAGCGGTGCACCGGCGGCGGCGGCGGCGGAGGTGGGGATGATGAGAGGCACGTGCATGAGATACTGTTCCTGGTGTCGAACGCGCCCGGCGCGATCACGTTCCTGTCGCGGCGCATCACGGCGAGGCTGGAGGCGGCGCGCGCGCCGCCGGCCGCCGCGCTCCGGTCTCTGCTGCTCGTCCACCGCCTCCTCCGCGCCGGCGACCGGTACTTCGAGCAGGACCTCCGCGGCCTCTGGGCGTCCCGCGACCTCCGCATCGACGCGCCACGGTGCAGCTGCTCGCCGCACGCCGCCGCCGGCGAGTACGCCACCGCCACGGGCACCTGCTCCTTCCTCCATGGCTACTCGGCCTACCTCGAGGAGCGGATGCAGTGGGCCATCAACCAGGCCGGCAACCTGGAGCCCGCCCGGCCGCGTCCTCCGCCTGACCACGACGGCGACGACCACGCCGCCGCCGCCGCCGCGGAGGCGCCGCTCGTCTTCAAGCTGGCCATGAGCCAGAGGCTGCTCGACCTCGCCATCCAGCTCCTCCCCGACAACAACACGAGCGCGACGAGCGCCGCCGCCCGGTCGGCCTTCGGCATTGTGCTCCGCGAGAGCTTCAAGGTCTACGACGCCTTCAAGGACGGCCTCGACGCGCTCCTCCGGTCTCTCGCCGCCGCCGCCGCCGCCGGCGGCAAGGCGCCGAGGGCGTCGTCGTCGGCCCACGAGATCCTCAAGAAGGCGCGCGCCCAGACGCCGGAGCTCAAGGAGTTCTACCACAAGTGCAAGAAGAGCAGCAATGTCAGCAGCAAGAGCCTCGACTACCCCGTCGTCAGGGTCGTCACGTCGGCAATGGAGCTCATCATGCCGCCGGTCACCGACGACGAAGACGATGACGGCGCCGCCGCCGCCAAAGAGGCGGCGGTGGCGGCGGCGCAGGAGGCGAGCCAACCCCAACCGTTTGCCACCAAGCTGGAGACGACGATCAGCACGGTGTGGGTGGAGTTCGACGATGGCGATGGCGACGGCGGAGGCGGCGGCGGTGGCGGCGGCGACCATTCGTTGCAGGGCGTGCAGAGTAGCTATCTATAGCTAGCTTTGCTAGTTTGTAGAAGCTGATCATCATGAAATGCAACATGTTTGGGAGTATATTAATTTTGAGGGCTGCAGGATTATATTGCTTGTTAATTAATTTTCCTCCTCTCTCTCTCTCTCTAATCTCTATAGCTTTCTTATCTCTTGTGTGCAAGGATTTCATGCAATTGTTTTGGGGGATTTTGTGTCTTGATTCTGCTGACAAGAAGCTAATAATTAATTAATTACTCATTATTTGTTCTGCCCCCTTTTCTCCCTTTTGGTTTTGGTCTTATCTCCTGGTATATAGCTTCTTTTAATTTGTTTGATTGCTCTAAATATTTTGTTTCAAAGGAAGCTTGTTAATTTTGCGTATTTTCCTTTGCCACTATGTTAATTTTGATTTCCCATATAGTGCGATCATACATTCTTTTTATACCATATAGTTATAAATGGTGAGCATTGTAACCCTATTAGTTTTATACCATATAGTGATATTGAATATTGGAACAATGTAACTTAATTTGAATTGCCTGTTTGTCCTAATACTTCTATTTGATTGAGATTACTATAAATGTTACAAAACTAAGGGCTTCACGTGAATGACAGAGATTTTGTATGGAATGATATATAGTATGAAAAACGGCGAAGCTATTTGTCATACGAGTCTCTTCAACTCTATATATCCATGATGGAGAGAGGGAGGTAGATAGCTAGGCCTTGCAGCGTTTTGCACCTGCACATTAATGCGGATATGGATTTTCATCCCTTGAGAGGATAACCCATCGTTGTTTGCATGCTATCTAAATAGTTATCAAAAAAATTTAAAAAAATTGACAACATAGATTGAAATGAAATATATCACTCCACAAACATGCAAGACTAAATTCAACTTCTATAAGTTGCAACAAGAAGAACAAAATAAAGTGAAAATAGTTATCGTACATTCGCAGTTATATTTGTACTTTTTGTTACAACTTGTTGAAGTTGAATTTTAACTTGCATATTAATCTATCTTACCAATTTTTTTTATTTTTTTTATAACTATTCAGGTGGCATGCACGAAACGGGTGGATATACACTCGGAGGGATGAAATCTCTTTCCCCATTATTTCCTTCTTTGCTTGATTAATTATGACTAAATCCAAATTTCAACTTCAGCTTTGTGGCACACTAATTCTACACTTCTAGTTGTATAGTTTAATGGTTATAAGTTGTAATTAATAATGAGTGATGTGCCATATGTGTTTGAACTGTTTAGAGTAACTTGCCATCTGTAGGTATCTTCCATTTTAAAAAGGGAGCCCTAGATTTTAGGCTAGTTCTATTTGATATATATCTATACTATATGCTCCTTTAAAAGGCCGCAATGGTGATAGTATTAGTGAATGGTGAATTGGTGATTTGAGGGTCCCACTATTACCATGGCCCCGTTTGGATTCAGATTCAGAGGGCTAATAATTAGCCCTCCAGAATCTTGTTATTTAGAGTGTTAAATATATATTACTGACAAAACCTATCCCATAACCCTTAGGCTAATTTGCGAGACGAATCTAATGAGCCTAATTAATCCATATTTTGCTACAGTGACGCTACAGTAATCATCGGTTAATAATGGATTAATATATATCGTTAGATTCGCCTTGCTAATTAGTCTAGGGGTTATGGAATGAGTTTTATCAGTAATCTACATTTAATACTCCTAAATAGCAAGATTCTGGAGGGCTAATTATTAGCCCAGAGGATCCAAACAAGGCCCATGCATGTGGGACCCTCAAATAGTAATTGTGTACTCCTTTACGGACCACTACGCGTCGAATAGTCACGAATGCTCAAAGAAATGGCCCGTCACAGGTATAAGGATTGATTACAACGGGAATAATTTTATTATAATTCTTGGGGATTTATAGCAAACCGTGGTGTTCTCTTTTTTAAATTTCATTGCACTATATGGGTATTTTAGCTAGTGTATACAATTTTTGCACCGTTTGGAGAGAACATGTACATATTCTTTCGTTCCGTCTCACCATGATAGTTTGATTAACAAACTGAATATTGGGACGCACGATTTTTGGCATAACATCACAAGTTTACATTACCATTACGGCGCATGAAAAATCACATATTTTTTGTGAATTTTCCTATCAGTGAGCTAACTAGTCAGTAAGTCAGTTTGCAAGCTAATTAATGAGCTAGATAGCTTGCACAAATTGGTAGCCTTCTAATATTTGGGGAAGAAGAAGAGGGCCGGAGGGCAATAGTCAGGAGTGGGCCAAAATTAGACTAGATAGGCTTGATTGATATAGCTTAGGCCCGGCAGATTATGATTCGACCTTCATTAGGCTCCAGCCTACAGGCATTTGGATGATACTAGTAATCGTGCACGTGCAATGCACGTTTTCACAATTTACATTCTTTCAATGCAAAATTTCTCAATTGTGTCAAAATATATTCTCGAGAGCCACGTGAAATTGGTTGTTTCTGTTTCCATCTAAAGGGATAGTGAAAAGGCTTGCATCATTTTCATTTCAATTTCAAAACAGAAACATAAATTGAATTTCAAAATTGATAATCCTGATGCTAAAATTAGTGTTCTGTATTAAGCAGGAGAAAAGTTCACTATCTCGCTGAAACTCTCAGGGCCTATTTGGTCTGGAGGTATTTCGTGCAAATGTTGAATGGATTGAATTGTTTCCTGTGAAAATCATGTAAAGTTCATGAATTCTGAATATGCCCTAAACAAACCATTGTGGGTGATTTTCATGAAAGTGTAGCAATTCATTTTTCCTTTTTTTTTGCAAAGCAGAGGAATGCACAGATGATCTGAATATCCAATCAATACTATGTGCATTCTACTATGACGTTTGACATGCACAATCGACAATTCTTTGAACTATCTACCATTTTAAGTAGCACATACTCTATTCAAGAATATAGTTATCGGTATTAATTAATACAGTGTCAAATAAGCACCTTTACCATTTATTTAATACATATAAAGTGCTACTACTAATGAATTATCAAATCACTCTACTATGAAATGTTTTTTTCACAGAAATCTAATTTGTCATCATTTATTAGTGTCTGTGGTCGAGGACTTGAAGTTAATAAAACAAAATATGTGTTCAACCTAGGCTATGGAATCAAAGTTTTATAGGCATTGTTGTTAGATGGCTTGGTTGAATAGAAATGGTGTGGTTTGTAATAGAGTCAAGACTGACTCTCTTTTTTAAGACCATTTTCAAAGTGACATAATTGATGCGTCAATGGTTGCTGCTGCTTAAGAAGATAATTGTTATATGTTGAAGAAAGATTGCGAGCTATTGAAGTCATGTTTTTTTTTTTCTAAATTTTGGTTGGAACCTTATAAACAAGATTGAAGCTTAGGTGAGTTCTAAAGAGTTACTCAGAATGGCTACTTCCTCATTCTCTACCTACATGCTTCCCTAAAACAATACATTTTGTGCAAAAGTTTTTATATAGAAGTTTCAAAAATCAAAAATATCTTTTTAAGTTTATAATAATTAATATTTAATTAATTATACATTAATAATCTGTCTTATTTTCCATGTAGGTAAATAAGCTCAATCAAAAATAAAAGATAAAAAAAAGCTCAATCAATACACGCATTTGAACGCGAATGGGCATGTAGACTAGTGGTTATAAGAGTCTCAGTAGCACCTTAGGTCCTGGGTTCGGCTCCCCATGGGAGTGAATTTTATAGGATTTAACGGCTTTGTGTTTTCAGTGATAGGCGACGTACCCGTCGACAACGAGGCACCTATGATGCCTTCGTCAATCTCTAGGATTTGCCGACCCATTCTTCGAAGATACTCATATGGGTAGGGTTTGCGTGTGTGCGTTTATAGGGGTGAGTGTCGACGGGTGATACCCGTAGACCGGATATAGAGAGTATTGGGGTACGCTGATGCAAGGGTCTACGTAATACGACATCAAGCAAACAGAAGACGAAGATTATACTGGCTCAGGCCCCTTGATAGGTAATAGCCCTAATCCAGTTGGTATGGGATTATATAATGGAAATCACAGGTTACACAGGGAACGATGGAACTCGATGAAACCGGCGAGATCGTAATCGAGTTAATTCGACTAGACCTCCCAGCGATTTGGCTCCCGCGGGCTCCGACTTCGTAGGCTGTGGTGGTGGTGTTGGCTGTGAGATTCGATCCCCTCATGTCCTCCTAGGGGGTCCCTTTTATACCGCAGGTCAAGCGGTCTCCAAGTAGGACTCGGAGACGTCGAACCGCACATGATACGTTGACGACCCAGTCTTGTCCGAGTAGGTCTCTTTTTATCTGCCAATTCCGTGAAGGATTTCCTTGACACATACAGAGAATGTCCATATATGCGCGGGCATGCCATATCGATATGTGACATATATCGAAGGGTAAAGGGTATACCTAACCCGTAACCCTGACAGTAGCCCCCGACTTCTGCTTAAATGAACTCGTGTGACCAATCGCGACTTCTGATGTCGAAGCTGATGTCGTTCTCGGTGTGGGAACCGTAGAGACAGGACATAGTCGAGAACACCATGTGAAGCCCAACGGTCATGAGTGAATTTAAACTGAAGTCCGAAAGACCGCCGCGCGTAACAGACCCAGAAATTTCCGGCAGGCATCTCTCTCCTTTCCTTGGAATTCGCGCCGTGCGAAGTGCGTCTATTTAAGGGAGTTTTGGGGATTCATTTTGAAGTCCGCCTGTTGTGAGAAAACTTTCTAGCCTCCAAGCGTCCCTCGTCTTCCCCGCTCCCGTAAAAACCCTAGCTTGTTAATCTCCGTCCTTCCTCCGGCGATCTCTAGTCGGCGATGGATCTCGGCAAATCTACTTCCACCAACGTGTCGCTGAAGAAGCTCCAGGAAGATGGCGCCCTTCCCGATCGCGGAGTCATGGAGAGAGAAGTAGGAGGTACTGAACCCCTGCCTATCCTGGGTCGCATGGTTGCGATCGAGGACTACACTCTTTGTGGTTTTCTCCCTCCACCTTCTGAATTTCTTCTATTGGTTCTGAACTTCTACGGCCTTTCTTTGCTCCACTTGAACCCCAATTCCATTGCCTTCCTCAGTATTTTCGCACACCTTTGTGAGGCCTACATTGGGGTAGAGCCTTTTCTCGATCTCTTCCACTTTTACTATGAGTTGCGTTGGATGGAATCCAACAGGGTGTCCGGATGCGTCGGATTCCGACTTCGAGATGGCTTGAAGTCGCGCTATATCCCGTTCCAGTGCCCTTCTTCTCGTAGCAAATGGCGGGCGAGGTGGTTCTATCTTCAGATAGAGAATTCGGATCCTGTCTTTGTTATTCCCGAGGAACAACCAGACAAGATTTCATCTTGGACCGCAAAGCCTGCCTTGACCCCTTCCCTCCAGTCCTTCGTCGATGCCATTGATGACCTCCGAGTTCGAGGTTTGTCGGGGTATGAAGTCGCTACCGACTTCATTGGTAGGCGGATCCAGCTGCTCCAGGCTCGAGCCCACCTAGCCTTTGAGTATTCTAGACTGGAGGACGCGACCCGGATTTCTCCTCGGGGTATTTTCCTTTTTAGTTAAATTGACTCCCTTATGCGCGTGTTCTCCCTGGCTTATCGAATTCTGTTCTCGATCTGCAGGCTTGGATAGCGCCACCGTGGAGCGCTGCGTTGGCCAACTGATGATCAGCGGCACCAACAACGGCAGGCGACGTCCCTGTTCCTCTTTGTGAGAAGGAGGCGACTGAGCGCGAAGCTGCAATCAACGTGAGTGTATTCAGCAACCCCTTCATTTTTGCTCCTGGATCGGATAATGACTTTATGCGATGTAGGCTCTCCCTCTGACTGCCGTCATTGGACCACTCGTGGACCACCAGGCGGCGGCCTCGTTGAAAGAGTGCGTCGCTCAGGAGGCGTCCGATGTGGCCGTGGCCGCTGCTGCCGGGGAATGTGGTGTCACGACAACCATCCCGGCAAACCCTGACGAGTTCTCGCTGACGTCTTCACTCGCGGAGCTGGCTACGGCGATGGAGGCGATACCTTCCAAGCACGCAGCCAGGATCGTGGAGGAGGCGTCCAACGGGATCTACACCGGGGCCTGTCACGTCCTTGCGTGTGTAAGGTTGGCGCACCCCGAACTCGATCTTCGGCGGATCTTGGATCAGGGAGCGGCCAACGACGCGCGTAAGGGCGTGATGGAGGAAATCGGCGAGCTGGGAGAGTCTGTTCTCCCGCTTTTTGAAGAGTAGGACCTCAGTTCCCTTGTAATCGATTGTGCTTTGTAAAACATTTATTGGCTTCAACTGCCTTTCTTCGTGCAGTCATCACCTTGGTCTCTGTTAGCACTTTAGTCCTGAGTATTTTTGGTTGTCGTTTGTAGGGATGTCGATGACGAGGATGTCCAGCAGCGTGGGTAGCCCGATTTACCGGTGGTCGTTCCGGCGATTGCGCTCCGACCACATGTGTCACAGGACGATGCGGGTCGAAGTTTGCCTGTGGATACGGGTATGGCGACGACCTCCTTAGGTTGGTGGTCTCTTCATCCCTTTTCGCTCCTCCGACTTGACCAGCCGTGTTCTCGAAAGAGAGAAGCAGCTTGACTTAGTCGTTTCCATATTGAACAAATCTCGAGAATGCACTTGCTGACCAAGACCATCGCATCCAATACTGGAAGACGAAATTCGAAGTGGCGGAACTCGAGAGAGCCATGTTGGAAGTGAGGAAGGAGCAGGCCGTGGAAACGCTCCGAGGTCGTGAGGTGTGGTTCAACTCATATCTGAAGAGTTGCTGCACGTACATGGCCCATGTTTGTAGGGAGCTCCGGGTACCCCGTGGAGATCCTGAGGAGTCGGCGGCCGGATACATCTCGTGGCTGAATGGGGCCTGTACTCAGCTCGAGGGCGTCGGCAAGCGCATTGACGAAGCCCTGAAGCAGGAATGCCGTCGATCGAGCCGATATGCCGGAGGGCATGTGTTGGCTTGCATACGAGATCATCGTCCGCAGCTGCACCTCGAGTTTCTCCATGAAGGGTTCGCTCGTTCTCGGAGGACTCCGGCGGAGATAGACCGCCTGGCGAAGTCGATGGCGTCGCTGGCGGAGAAGGTTTTCCAGTCTATGGAATGGCGCTGGCCTTCCTGGTAGTCTTTGTACCTTGTGATAGATATTCTGGATGTAGTGTGTAAGAGTGCCTCCTCAGTTCTCGACTTTGGCCAGTCGTTTGAGTTGTACACTCTCCCTAGCCCCCAGCCTTGTCGTCGGAGAATTCTTCTCGGAGGGCAAGGCTCTTGGACCTTTGACCTGCCTCGGTTGAACAAGCACTGATCCTAGCCCCCAGCCGCGAAGTTGGAAAGTTAATTTCCGATTACGCGGCTTGGTTAATACGCACGGGGAGAATTCTTACACGACCAGGTCTTACATGGTCTTTCATCTCTACAGAATCCGACAAGGCCTTATCGGCTCTGGGCGTCCCCAGCCGAAGATCCCTTAGGTTCCTCGGAGGCCTTGTCAGAACGGCGTAAAGGGACATGAGGATAGGTTTCAACGCTAGGTGTCATCTGGGTGAGGGATCATCAGGCAGGAACACTGTGATTGTAATATGCGCCTGAAAATAGGCTTTATTGATACTGTAAGGTGTCTTACAGGTATGGATAGTATTGACTCATACGTAGAATTTACGTAGTTGGTCAATGTTCCATGAGTTTGCCAACCCGCGGCCATCGCCGTCAGCAATTTTGAATGCGCCTGGCCACAAGACTTGTGTGATCGTGTATGGTTCTTCCCATTTGGGTGAGAGCTTGTTTCGCCCTGCTTGGCTTTGAACCCTTCGGAGGATGTAGTCGCCGATCGAAAGTATGCGTGCTCGGATGCGCTTCTCGTGGTAACGGCGGAGGGCTTGTTGGTAGCCGGTTGCTCGGACGGCAACTCGTTCGCGGTGTTCCTCGAGTAGATTCGCATCGTCGTTTCGCTGCTCCTCCTGATCCTCGTCGGAATACTTCTGTGCTCATGTACTCTGATGTCGTAGCTCGCTTTGGAGCATGGCCTCGGAGCCGTACACGAGGAAGAAGGGTGTTTCCTTGTTAGACGTTGTCGGTGTGGTGCGTATGGCCCATAGTACTGATGGGAGTTCTTCGACCCATTTCTTGTCATGTGACATGAGCCTGTCGTAGACACGGGTCTTGATCCCTTGTAGTACTATGCCGTTTGCCCTCTCGACTTGTCCGTTGCTTTGAGGATTAGAAACCGAAGCGAAGCATATTTTGACTCTCAGCCCGATGCAGTAATCCTGGAAATCGGCGCTGATGAACTGGGAGCCAATGTCGGTAATGATGCGATGCGGTAGTCCGTATCTGCAAAATATCCCCCTGATGAACTTGATGGCGTTGTCGGCCTTGATTTCCCCCGTGGGTACCGCTTCGATCCATTTAGTGAATTTATCGATCGCCACGAATAGGAACCTGTAGCCGCCCTGTCCTCGTGGGAATGGCCCGAGTATATCTAGCCCCCAGCACGAGAACAGCCAAGTAAGAGGGATGGTCTCGAGCGCTTGTGCAGGTAGCTTTGTGTGCTTGCTGTGGAATTGACATGCTTCACAATGCTGGATCATGTCACATGCGTCTTTGAGGGCGGTTGGCCAGAAAAACCCTTGTCGAAAAGCTTTCCCGACCAATGTGCGACCGGCGGCATGTGACCCACAGATGCCTTCATGTATATCGAGGAGGAGGTGTTTGCCGTCGTCGGACGAGACGCATTTGAGAAGTACTCCGTTTGGCGCTTTCTTGTATAGATCGTTGCCAATCATGCAGTAGATTTTTGCTTTACGGGTTATTTTCTCGGCCTCTGCGTCGTCCTCGGGCAACTCTTCGCTGTTGATGAATTTGATCAGTGGGGTGCGCCAGTCGTCTGTGGTCTTGATATTGGCGATGGCGCGTTCCGCCTCTGTGGCCTCCGTGCTGATGTCGAGGGCGGCTGTGTTGATCTCGCTAATTTCCTCTTTCACTGATGGCTTTGTCAGGATGTCCAGAAAAGTGCCGGGCTCGTGTGGTTCTCGCCTGGACGCACGTCGTGCTAGGTCATCTGACTCGATGTTGTCCTTGCGGTATACATGTCGGACCTCGATCCCATCGAATTTTTTCTCCAGCTTCCTGACTTCTGCGAGGTACTTGGATAACTCGGGGTTAGAGCATTTATAATCTTTGTGTACCTGGTTCGCGACTAGCTCGGAGTCCCCTTTCAAGATCAGTCGTTTGACCCCAAGTGCAGCTGCTGCTCTTATCCCGGTGAGTAGTCCTTCGTACTCGGCTGTGTTATTGGTCGCCCTAAAGTTGAGGTGGATTACGTGCTTGAATTGATCTACGGAAGGAGATGTCAAGATGAATCCTGCCCCTGCTCCTTGGCTGTTGAGTGCACCATCGAACGCCATTGTCCATGTTTCGTTGTCGATCTGGTTGTTTGATTGGTTATCAGGCATGGTCCAGTTAGCTACAAAATCGGCGAGTACTTGGGACTTGATGGCTGTTCGTGGTACAAAGTGGACATCTAACTGACTTAGCTCGACTACCCATTTCACAATGCGGCCGACAACGTCTTTGTTTCTCACGACTTCACCGAGAGGGAAGGAGGAGACAACTGTGACTCTGTGGGCTTGAAAGTAGTGTCGTAGCTTTCTTGATGTCATGATTACTGCGTAGAGCAGCTTTTGGATCTGTGGATATCTGGTCTTTGCGTTATGGAGAGCTTCGCTGACATAGTAGACTGGTCGTTGGACTTTTTCTTTCTCGACAACAATGACAGTGCTGACGGAGTATGGCGTGGCGGCAATATAAAGGAATAATTCTTCATTAGGTTGGGGAGCAACGAGTACAGGGGGATTTGATAGGTAGCGCTTGAGTGCAATAAATGCCTTTTCGGCTTCCTGTGTCCATACAAATTTATCTTGCTTCTTCAGTAGAGCGAAGAAGGGTTGTCCTCGTTCTCCCATCCTAGTGACGAATCTGCTTAGTGCTGCCATGCATCCGGTTAGCTTCTGTACTTCCTTGAGTCTTGTGGGCGACTTCATGTTCTCGATTGCCTTGATCTTCTCGGGATTTGCTTCTATTCCTCTGCCAGAGACAAGGAAGCTGAGCAGCTTGCCCGACGGTACTCCGAAGGTGCACTTATCTGGATTGAGCATGAGGCGATATCGTCGGAGGTTGTCGAACGTTTCCCGTAGAACGTCAATCAATGAGTCGCTTTTCTTGGTCTTGACAACAATGTCGTCTACATATGCCTCGACATTGTTGCCGAGCTGGTCGCTAAGTGCGCCCTGGACCGTGCGCTGGAAAGTATTCCTGGCGGTTATCAGTCCGAATGGCATCTTAACGTAGCAAAATACCCCGAACGGCGTGATGAATGCTGTCTTCTCTTCGTCCTCTCTTGCCATGCTGATTTGGTGGTAGCCGGAGTAAGCGTCGAGGAAGCTCAACAGCTAACAGCCGGCTGTTGAGTCCACCAGTTGATCTATTCGAGGAAGAGGGAAGTGATCCTTGGGGCACGCCTTGTTGAGGTCAGTGAAGTCGACACACATTCTCCATTTCCCGTTGGCCTTCCGCACCATGACTGGGTTGGCTAGCCACTCTGGATGAAGTACTTCTCTGATAAAGCCAGCTTTGAGAAGTTTGTCGAGCTCTTCTCGTATGGCTTGTCTTCGGTCGGGTGCAAATCTCCGCAGTCTTTGCTTTACTGGCTTGGCATCGGGTCGCACCATGAGTTTGTGCTCGATCACCTCCCTGGGGACCCCTGGCATGTCGGATGGCTGCCAAGCAAACACGTCAGCATTGTCGTGGAGGAAGGTGATGAGCGCGAGTTCCTATTTCTCGTTTAGCGATGCCCCGATCTTGACGGTCTTGTCGAGGTTGGCACTAGAGAGTGGAACGGTCTTGATCGCACCGTCCGGTTTCGGCGTCTTGTTTGTCTTGCTCATTTTCTTGGGTGGCTCAGTTGTGGCGGGTGGACTTGGCGTTTGCTCGACCATGTCGAGGCTCCGCTTGTCGCATTGTACCGCCAGCTTTGCGTTCCCTTGAATAGTGATTGTTCCCTTTGGTCCCGGCATCTTGAGCACTTGGTATGCGTAGTGAGATGCGGCCATGAACTTCGCAAGTGCAGTTCTCCCGATGATGGCGTTATACGCTGTATCGAATTCAGCGACATCAAAGGTGATCTGCTCTGTTCGGAAGTTGTTTGATTGGCCGAAAGTCACAGGCAGCGTAATTTTGCCCATTGGTTTGGACGAAGACTAGGGAATAATTCCATGGAAGGGTTGATCGGTGGGTGTCAACTCGCTTCGTGGGATTCCCATGGCGTCCAATGTGCTGGCGAAGAGGAGGTTGATTGAGCTACCACCGTCGATGAGAACCCGCGCGACCTTGATGTTCCGAATAGTGGGTTCGACCACGATCGGATAGCGTCCTGGGATAACGGCAGTCTTGGGATGGTCTTCTTCCGAAAATTCTATCTTCTGTTCAGACCACTTCATCTTGGGTGCAGCCCCCTGCCATGTCGAGCAGACTTCTCGCTCTACTTTCTTATACTCTCGCTTTGAGGAGTACGCTGTGGAACCTCCAAAAATGTGTGAGACATGGAGGTCAGAGTCTGGATATGCTGAGTCCGATTCCTGAGCAGTCATCTCCGTATCCTTCTCGACCACGCGTACTCGCTTGCCTTGTTCCAATGTCATGTGCTTCTCGAGCGATTTTTTGAAAACAAGGCAGTCTTCCAAAGAATGTCTGTTCGACTTGTGTATGGGACACCATGCTTTCCTTGCGTCGCTACCTTGTGGGTCTGGGCGCTTGGGAGGGTTAGCATATTCTGCTGCGAGAACTTATGCTCGAGCTTTCCTTTTCGCGTTCTTGCAATTTTTCTTTTTGCTTGACTCAGGTGTGTCCGTGGCTGGTTTCTTCTCGCCCTCGGTCTTCGGCTTGTCGTTCTTGCGTCTAAGCGCATCGTCAACGTGGGCGCATCGCTCAACAATCTCGAATAGTCTCTGAGTAGTTGTGATGCGTCTCGTTGCTAACTCCTGGGTAGTGTAGCGATCTCTGACACCGGACTTGAAGGCGCGAATTACAGAAGCGTCGGTGATTTCGGGGATTGTTTTTCTGCACTCATTAAAGCGCCGAACATATTCCCTCAAGGATTCATCCGATTTCTGTGTCAATGCGTGTAAGTCGTCTTCGATCGCGTGGCGCTTGTAAGTTCCTTGGAAGTTGGCGACGAATTGCTGCCACAGGTCTGCCCACGAAGAAATCGAGTAGGGCGGAAGGTGCATCAGCCATGAACACGCAGAGCCTTTTAACGCAGTTGGCAAATAATTCGCCAACGCGTTGTCGTCCGCTCCAGCAGCGTAGAGTACTATGGAGTAGACTTGAAGAAATTCTTCTGGGTCAGTGCTCCCATCGTACTTCTCTATTGCTCCCGGTCGGAACCTCTCAGGCCATCGGACATCGCGCAACGAACGACTGAAAGCCCTACACCCAGCACTGGGGGCAGTGGGTTGTCGGTGATTGTATGTCCTTCGTGGATGTCTGTCTGATGATGAGGAGGAGGAAGAAGATGAGGACGACGATGGGTCGCTTGGTTCCGGTGTAGGATTACGAGAACGCCGGCCGGGTTCTCGAGAGTCCTGTCGTCGCCCTCCGTTGTTGTCCCGGCGCCGATCTCTGTCGTCTTCGTCATTATGGCGGTGTCCTCGACTGGTATCGCCCGGCGTCCGTCGCTCACGATCGTCGCGAATATGGCAGTTGTGGCGGTGATCACGGTCTCGGTCTTCATTCGAGCGGCCTCCTCGTTCTTCATTGTCGTGATGTCGTGAAGATAGTGATGCCGGGAACGGTTCTCGTTTTCCCGTGTGCGACGAGCCTCTCGGCGGCCGTTTAGGTGATCACGTAGATCGCCAGTGCCGCGAGGTGGAGGGCTAGCTCGATGGGGTGATTCCCGCTGTTCGGGGTTTTCGCCGTTGATACCACCAGTTGGTTGCTGTTCCGGGTGGGTTGCAGCAGCGGCCTCTTCGAACGCGTTGCTGAGGTTGGTCACTGATTCTCGTAACCGTTCTGTCCATTGTGCGAGATCATCGTTTAGAACAGGGTCATAAGGGGTTTCCCTCAGTATTGCGTTGAGGGTCTTGATGTGCTGAGCCGGTGTAGTCGTTTGATTTTCCGCCTCGGTGTTAGTGCGTGCTGATGTGCTTGTCCCGTCGATAGCCAATACCTCGCGTGGCGTACTTGTTGACGAGGAGTCGTAGTCCTCAAGTGGATGTAGGACTGATGGTTCGGGAGAACCGATGTCGATAACACCGACGAAACGATCTGGGGTCAGCGTTGTTCCTCGTTCTTTGTCTTCGCCTCTAAGGGTTTTGCCTGGCTACTGGACCTTAGGAGATGACATCTTTGTGACGCTGAGAAAAACCTTACAGCTTGAGAGGTCGTGATTCTTTGTCTTGTGAATAGGACAATAGACACCACGAGTTGGAGAAACACGCTGAATTCCACGCTCTTTGCAGGCGCGAATCTCGGCGCAGGCGTTGAGGAAAACCTAGCAGGCTTGCAAAGTATGTTTCCTGGTTTTGTGGATAGGGCACCAGGACCCTGTCGCTTCGGAAGTTATTCTTGTCGGCTTGTGTTTCTTGTCGGAACGACAAGGTTTGGCTGCATTAGAATCCTTCTCGAGCTCGGATGTCGTCGATGTTTCGTTTTCCGCTTCGGCGGAAGGATCTTTCGACGTGGAGTCGTCTTGGGTTACAGCCATTGCGTTCTCGTTTCTGGTCATCGATGGCCCAGCTGAGATCGGCATCGTGGTGTAAACCGGAAAGACAATTTCGCCGACTTGAGTCCACACTAGCATCGTTGAGGCAGGAAACCTGTGGTTGAGGTTGGTGTTGACGCTGTTGTCGACGAAGCTGGATGACATAGTAGTAGAACCTTGAGCACCAAGTCCCCCTACCTGGCGCGCCACTGTCGACCGGTGATACCCGTAGACCGGATATAGAGAGTATTGGGGTACGCTGATGCAAGGGTCTACGTAATACGACATCAAGCAAACAGAAGACGAAGATTATACTGGTTCAGGCCCCTTGATAGGTAATAGCCCTAATCCAGTTGGTATGGGATTATATAATGGAAATCACAGGTTACATAGGGAACGATGGAACTCGATGAAACCGGCGAGATCGTAATCGAGTTAATTCGACTAGACCTCCCAGCGATTTGGCTCCCGCGGGCTCCGACTTCGTAGGCTGTGGTGGTGGTGTTGGCTGTGAGATTCGATTCCCTCAGGTCCTCCCAGGGGGTCCCTTTTATACCGCAGGTCAAGCGGTCTCCAAGTAGGACTCGGAGATGTCGAACCGCACATGATACGTTGACGACCTAGTCTTGTCCGAGTAGGTCTCTTTTCATCTGCCAATTCCGTGAAGGATTTCCTTGACACATACAGAGAATGTCCATATATGCGCGGGCATGCCATATCGATATGTGACATATATCGAAGGGTAAATGTATACCTAACCCGTAACCCTGACAGTGAGTGTCTACGTCGTACTGTGTAATTCTTAAAAAAAAACACGCATTTGAACGGAGCCTTTCGTCTTCCCCCATATGATTTGTGTTTTGTTCTGAACCTTTTTCGTTAGTGTGGGCCTTTTTTACAAGGTGTTAGGTCCAAGTACTCTTATTTTTTTTTTCTTGCACTGTATACACCCACGTTAGGTGTAGAGGGCATAGAGGCAGGATTTTATCGATCCATCATTAAAATTATGAGTTCAACCAAATCGTGGGATGGAGGGGTATGAACTTGAGATAAATTCAGATCAGATGTTTGCAATGATACCATCAAGTAGTACTAAAGTCCTTTTTCTCCCATGATCCCATCAAAACATCAACATGTCCCCATTACACTGGCTTTCTTATTTAAGGGAAGCAAGTACACCATGGCATGATAATTGGGGCTTACTAATAATTCAGGGGAGAGAAGATAAACTAGCTTCAGAAAGGCCAGAAATGAAGGCCGGCATGTTGGACCAAAGGGTTGTCCCTCACTTGGAAAGAAAAATAAAAGGTTCTTCTTTACCCCGCAAAAATCTCTCATTTTCCTAAGTGTGGGCCCCAATGTGTGTCCAGCTCAACACATTTAAACTATTCCATCCTCTCATCCTAGTCACAGCACTCACATGAGTGCATACCACTGGTCTACTTGAAAAGCTTCTGAAATGTGCAGTTTCTAATAGAATAAAATATTCTCTCGAATAATTTGTTTTTTTATAGATTTTAAGAAATCGTAGTTACAAAATCTAAAAATGAACTATAAGAAACCCAATTATTTTGGATTATTAGAAACTGGCTCAGAATTTCAAGCACCCCAAACAAATCCGTGGTTGGAAGTCAGTTTTTAAGAATATAGAAAAGCTGGTTTCTTGGTTTCTAGTTTCTAATATTTTTTTTTCTAAATTATACCGTTACGGTTTCTCAAAATATAGATAAAAATTTAAACTGTCTAGGAGAGTTTCTAATTTTAAGAGAAACTCAAGCTGCGGTTGACAAATAGCATGTTTGGAGATTCTAGGAAAATTTATAATAACTCTAGAAGCTCTCTCAGACAGTGCAGATCTTCAACTAAATTATAAAAATATGTAGTAGAAAATAAAGTAGAAGCCTTTTTCTAGATTTTTATCTGCTATTTCCCATAATCTTAGCCCGTAAAACGGAGGAAACTCTCTCCAGTGTAGGAGTATAAAGTAGTAGTACAGTGTGCATAAAAGAATCCAAAGAAAGAAAAAGTAAAAAAAGAAGAAGAAAGAAATAGGGAGAGGAGGAGGAGGTGCCCAAACGCAGCGGCGGCGATCTCCCCACAAATCCGCCCCCCGCATTGCTCCAAATCCAGCCCGGCGACCGCGGGGGAGACGTCCACTGCGACGCCGCTCTCCTCCTCCACTTCCTCGAGGTTAGTAGTCGCTGCATGCTCCTAAAGGCGCCACCTTTTTCTTTCTCGGTTTCTTGCTCTGCTCGTGCGGCTCTAGGCCCGATTTGTTCTTCTAGGCGAATCCATCCCCTTCTTTGTGCGTTTTCTTCTCCAATCTGCGGAGCCATCCCTTCTTCTTCTTCTTCTGCATGCCTCCTTCTCGGTACGAATCGGACAGCAAAGCTTGTGCTTTGATTTGAAGCTTGTGTTTGATTTGGGGGTAGAGCTCCCATTCCGCGAATTCGGTCCTGATCACGCTAGGATGATGATGCTAGGGTTCCTGGATTCGTTTCCGGTACAAAGATGTGATTTTTTTTTTCTTTTGGTCCCCCTTCCGCACACGCGGAGCGCTGGAAAACTTGGTCTAGTTGGTTGATCTCAAGCAGAGTACTTTCCACGGTCAGCTCAGTGCGGAACATGACAGTTTAGCTTCAGTTTGACTGAAGTTGGGTTGGCCCTGAGCACCATTTCAGTTCTTGGACAGACTGGTGGTTCGTGGTGAAACTTCCCTGAATTAAAGTTGCCGTGGGCGATCCAAGTTTCTGCCTGTCAGATAAATGATGTTTCTACTGGTTGGCCTATCTCTTCCTCTTGTGATGACGTTCTCATAAACTAGTGCAAAGTATGGGAAAACTATTTAGTAATAGCTTTGTTCAGTGAATTGCATTGTTTGTCCTTTAGTTAGTGATGGTTAATGAGATCTGTTCAAGTGTGCATGACCTCATGTTTTCCACCTGTGCAAATGTACGTTTAAGTGTTTTTTCTTCTTACCTGAAAGACAAGAGTGACCGTGGTGTTCCATTTAGGCAGTGTAAAGGAAAAGGAATATGAATATTGATTTTAAAATAAAGGATGAATTTGGGATTATTTACCACTTATAGGTCCCTGTTTTCGTGTCGTCGACTATGAGCGTTCAATTCACTTATACTGGTTTGACTAGACCAACAGTTTGGCTAGACTTGACCCAACAGGAATTCCTCCAAATGCTACCGTCTTCATCCAGATATTTGCTCTCCCACCTGCTGGAGGTTTCCCCGCTAGCATCACACCACCACCTCCACATAGATTTCCTCTCCTTTAACAGAGATTGATAACTGCAATATTTCTTGTTTGAGAAAAGAGTACAGTGCCTTCCACTAGATGGGAATTGGTGATATGTCCTCTAAATGGCAATTAGTAAAACTAAAATCCCCTCATCTACGCATACCACTTAATTAAACATATATCTATTTTTTCTTTTTTGAACAAAAAATCCAAGATGAACAAGACAATTATGTCTGTTCCTTCTTCCTCCGCCGTTTCTCTCACGTCCCTCCTCATGCAAGCCTACAATGCTGGTTTTCTGGCTGTGTTCATGCGCAATGTGGGAGGGTCGGAGCATACGGAGAAGCAGCAGGAGGCTGTGGGATGGGGAGGGGGGGGGGCAATATGGGAGGAGGCTATGGCGGTGCTAGGAGTCTAGGACAGTACATCGCTAGTATTAGACTGTTAGTCACTTGTAATGAAAATATTGTTTATGAAAAGATTGCTGTGCCAAAATTAATCTTTTCTCTGTGAGAAAAATGAGAAATATGATTCACGTATTCATTGAATGCTCGCTTAGTTTTCTCTGCATAGTCTATTTCTATTAGATTATCCCACGCCAATAGAATGCCCTTTATGTTGTTTGCTTCCCATTTCATCATGGATCTATTTTTTGATTGTTTGTGTTATTATTACTCAGGTAGTTTGGTAGCTTTAATGCTTATTATGATAGGTTATTTTTACTTTGCATATGCCTTTTAGTTGTTTCAGGCTTTGACAATATTGGGTATGGATTTATTGCAGACTGAAGAACAACATTTCTTTACTTGAACAGTGCTTCCTTTTGATTATCACTATTTCTCTTGCTCCTAAGTTATGGCAACTATGGTTGAGGGGTGTGTTGGTCCAAGTGAGCTTCACTTGAAAAAGGAACTTACTGCACTACGAAAGGCACGGTTCTTGCGTGATCCTGAAACATGTTCATCATGGAGATCGCCTTTGAGTTCTAAATCATTCATGACAAAATCGTGTGTTATTAATCCCAATGAGATTGGCAGTAATGTATCACAAAAGCACATTGAGCCAGCTGCTGCACCTCCAAAGGGTGAAAAGAAAAGGAAAAAGGTTTATCTCTACAATTGGAGGCATCATTCTAACAAATCCAGTGAAAGTGGGATAAAGTTAGATGATGATGGCAGGCAAGCTTCAGCAGACTGTAGCTTGGAAAGCCCATGCATTTCTAATGGTGTGGACTCTAGGAGCGAGACAGGCCTGGAAGTTCCTGTCAGCATATACAGTGTTCAGGGTTCCAATTCAGGCACTCCTGTTACAAGAACTGTTAGAAGGGTGAGGAGGAGTTCACTTTCAAAGAAAGGAGCAATCAGAAATTCAACAGTTTCTAAGTTGCTAGATCTCCATGTTAACTCTGGGGAGCAATCTGAAGACACCGATAATTATAACTCAGAGAATCATGAATTGCTTCAGAAGGGGGGCTACTTTTCTCATTCTACATCACCCCTCTTTGCTGCATCTGGGTGTCTCAGCTCATCGAACCCCTCTAAGTTTTTGAAAGTACCAAGAAGAGAAGGATCTTCGTTTTCTTGCACTCCAGTCTCCACTAGTTCTTATTACAGGTACAGAGGGAGGAATCCCAGCACGGTTGGTTCTTGGGATGGAACAACTGCTGCTTCACTAGATGAAGATGGGCTGAACCAACCTGAATTATTGAGAAGTCAAAGGTGCGGTATTCCTTGTAATTGGTCAAAGAGGAATAAACATAAAGGATCTGAAAGAAGTTTTTCTCCTTCGCTCTCTGATACACTCAGAAGAAAAGGGAGCAGCCTGTTGTGTGGGGGTCAGACAATGCACAGAAGGAAGAGATCATCTGGCTCCAGTAAATGTGCATATCTTACGAAGTCTTCCCAAGGCACGCCACTCTTAGATGATAGTTGTCATTTTGCTTATTCATCATTTGATTCAGCAAGTGATGAAGTTTCGACCATCTTTGGAGAATTAGATTTGGAAGCTTTGAGCAGATTGGATGGCCGAAGGTGGTCAAGCTGTAAAAGTCAGGATGGGATTGCACTGCCTATGAGTGGAGCTGATCATGCAGTTTCGGACCAGAGAAGCTTGAGCCAGAAATACCGACCAAGGTCATTTAATGAACTTGTTGGTCAGAGTTTTGTAGTACAATCACTTAATAATGCCACCATAAGAGAAAGAATAGCCCCAGCATATTTATTTCATGGTCCTCGAGGGACAGGAAAAACATCTGCAGCAAGGATATTTTCAGCAGCTTTAAGTTGTGTTGCTATTGGGGAGAACAAGCCCTGTGGGGCTTGTGTGGAGTGTACGGATTTTTTCACTGGAAATGGAATTAATCTAATTGAAGTTGATGCTAGCAACAGAAAAAGTATAAATAGAATTAGGCACTTGATTGAAAAGATCCCAGCATCTGCAACTTCTTCACGATACAAGGTCTTTGTAGTAGATGAATGCCATATGGTATCTTCTAAAGTGTGGTCAGCATTTATGAAATTTCTTGATGAACCATTACCTCGTGTTGTGTTTATATTTATAACAATAGACCCTGAAAACCTTCCTCGTGCTGTCATATCACGTTGTCAGAAATACATGTTTTCCAAGATCAAGGACATTGACATAGTATGTCGGCTGAGGAAAATTGCTGTGAAGGAAAATCTTGATGTTGAATTGGCTGCTTTAGATTTGATAGCACTAAATTCTGATGGATCACTAAGAGATGCAGAGACTATGTTAGATCAGTTGAGTTTGCTTGGGAAAAAGATTACACCTTCACTCGTAAATGATCTGGTGAGTTACTGTTCAGATTATTGGCTATCTTTTGAATTATCATTTCTGCTATTTTATTTGAAGTTGTGCTTGCTTCTTTAAGGTTTTCGTCACGATTTGATATCCAAATGGAACTTGTATGTATTGAATAGGTTTATTGTGTTCTAGTTTAACCAACAGGCAAGAGACCCTGATAACATGATCGATGAAGCTTAATAATATTAAGCTAAGTTGAATCTCTTGTTTAATCAAAGTCGTGCAAATAAATCAACATATACTCCCTGTCAGTTTAGAATGAGAGGATTGGGATAAAATAGACTACGAGGATCATAAATATTGAGGTGTTGGGCACATTCAAACCTTGAAATCTTAACTCACAGATATATGCAAAAAAACATTAAGAGTTGATATGATATCAGAAAATACTTTCATGTTATATTTTAATATTTTTTATGGATATGATTAGGAAAGGAAATGATCAAACATTTATATAGGAGACTGTGTGTTTTGGTGTTCTATAAAAAGTAAAAACAACAGAGAGAGTAATCATACCTTCAACAGTTGGCTTAAAGTTCTCTGGGATGTGCACTGTCATAGTTAGCAGAGTAGCAGAGTCCAAGGATTTTCCATAGCAAATTTAGAGCCTGTAAGCACAATCCAAGCAAATAGGCAATCCACCAGCTGGTTGCTTTTTAATTTAATTGTACTTATTGATCTGTTATTGGAATCCTTCATGAATGAATTGAACTTCTCTTTGCTATCTAATATGAATTCACTATCCAAATTAGTTACAATGTTTTGAATATATTTCAGGTTGGGGTTGTGTCCGAGGAGAAATTACTTGATCTTTTAGAGATAGCCATGTCAGCAGACACTGCTGAAACAGTGAAAAGGTCAAGAGAACTGATGGATTCTGGTGTTGATCCGATGGCATTAATGTCTCAATTAGCTGGGCTCATAATGGACATCATTGCTGGGACCTATAGGTTAGCTGACCCTACTTGTGGTGGAGAAGGAATTGGTGGTCGAAATAGTGAGTATTTCCAATTTACTAGTGCAATACTATCAAGTTATGCTGTTTTATTGAATTATTGCTCATCCATGCGTAAGTTTTTTCCACAGAAATATCAATTTTATATCATTTTGATTAGCTAGATTAAACTGTTTTATGCTCTTTCTTCATATTTGTAATGTGGAATATTGTTTTTGAAGTTTGTTCTTGTTTATTATGGTGTGACACTGTGACTGTTTTGTGCTTGTGAGTCTTATGCTCCCAGTCAAAGGCATTGAATAACACAAAAAGTATGTGGTTTTTAAGGTACTATACTACTATAGAGACCAATTCATGATGTATTCATTATTAGTATCACGAATTTTCCTGTTGTGCTACTACCGATGGAAGTTTTAAATTACTTTTGTTCAATACTTCAGTACTAAAAAGAAGGAAAAATGGCATGTCAGGTCCCTCAACTCTCAGTCTATCACTGTTGTAACTTTTACCTTAACTTAAAGAACCTTTTACTCTACATCATCAAACTTTTAAACTGGATCAAATCCACTATTTCAATTCCTATGTTGGTATTGGAAGTGCTTTTGGCCATGTCAGTATGTCACTCAGTTTACAGGGATATGGTACCTTGGTGCATGGTTATTGCTTACATGTTCACGGATTTGTCATCATTTCTGCCATTTGGATGCTACACCATCATGTAGTGGGTTTATATGGAAAAATCACCATGAATACCACCATCAAGGTTGGACTTGGTCCTGTTGAGAAGTTAGAGGACATTAAGTTAACATTTTTATGTTCAGTTCATTAGGGTGAAAATCGTACTCAGACGATAGTTTAGGGACCAAAAAAGGATTTCTTTCATAGAACAAATGCAAACATGAATGTAACAACCACTTACTCAGTAGGCTATGTGTAAGAAAAAAAAGATCAATTCTACATACGGAGTACTACATAGTGTATACCGCCACACCTTATTATCTTTCTTGCTTGGAATTACTGTTTGTCTGATCTGTAATGCCCTACTGGTTGTTACTGCTATTGTTAAAGGGTATTTTTCGTATTTCCCCTTAGCCTAGGGTTAGTGAATGTCTCAGGACCTCTTTGCAATACAAGCTAAATGCAAGACAGCCATGTAGTGCTATCTACATGAAGTTCTCAAACACAATTTTGTTTTATGTAGTTACTGATGCCGAGTTGGAAAGATTACAACAAGCTTTGAAGATTCTTTCTGATGCTGAGAAGCAGATACGGCTTTCAAGTGAGCGTTCTACATGGTTCACTGCAGCACTACTCCAGCTTGGTTCTGGTCATAATTCAGAAATGATCCAGTCAAGAAGCAGCAGTAAACAAAGTGCTAAAGCAACCAGTGAGATTGTGATGGATGCAGTGAGAGAATCCTCTGCTAGCAGGACTACAGCTCATCCTCTATTCAATTTGCGTGGTTCAAGGAAAACGCTGGACCTCAGAACAGCCAGTGGGCACTCCAGTCCTCAGGGTGTTGTTTCAGTGTCTTCCAGAATGAGGGCCAACGACAGCTTAAAGCATGGAGAATGTAGGTCTGTTGATAGAGTTTTACAAGATTCTGCTCAAAGAAGTAATTCTTCTGAGCTTAGGCCTATGACTAATGTAAGCTCAGATAATCTTGCCCGAATTTGGAGAAAATGCATAGATAATTGTCACTCCAAGACATTGAAGCAGTTACTCTGTGATCATGGGAAGCTAGCATCTGTCAAAGACTGTGGAGGTAAACCTGTACTATGAATGCTCTCTTGTTCTTGCACCATTTTTTGTGCTTTCACTAGTTTGCTTCACAAGTTTGCCGAGCTCTAGGACCTACCTTCTGGACTAGGCTAGAGCTGCTGTATAGCTCTACCGCCTCCACTGTTCGGTCTAAAATTGAGTATTGATTAAATGCTAGTGTGATAGTAGTTGGATGTTTTGCATTTTGCATTCCAGGATGGTGTACAAACTAGGCATAAGTAGTTGGCCAAATGTTTAATGAAGGTATAGTTTATTGCTTACCTCAAACAGAACGTGTCGTTAACTTTTTATTAACTGTAGTTGGTCGATTTAGTGCCTGCAGATTAGACGAAAGCTCATATTTGAATTCTGTTCTAATGTTATCATGTTAATATGATTAATCAGATGCATATAGTACAATAGAGCCTCATATGCATGTTTAAGCAGTTACGCTTCGAAGTTCTGAGAAACTCTATGAATTTCTTTCCCTTCTGTACGATTTCCTAATGTTTCACTAATCTAAATTTGAGCTGCTAGCATGCCCAACATTTATTTTGTAAACTTTATTTTCAGTATATTATATTGCTTTCATAGCATTTGAGGGAAGTGATATAAAGTCTCGAGCTCAAAGATTCACGAGCAGCATCAGAAATTCTATGGAGACTGTACTGAGATGCAATGTAGAAGTCAGGATCGGTTTAATGCCAGAGCTTCTTGCTGGAGGACTAAAACGTGAGGAGGACTTGGATGAAAGAGATGAGTTTGATGCGTTGAGTTGCTCAACAAACAGTGATCGACTAAAGGGAATTCGAAACCCATCAAGAAATTTAAATTATTCTGAAGAGATCGAGAAAAAACTGGAGAAATTCAGCTGTGCTTCAGCTGCTAGTGGAGGTTTGCAGTCATGCACCACTGAAGGGAACACAGGAATGCATAGAACTAGAGGGAAAGAAGTCTCTGTTGAACAAGCAAAAGCCGTGACTGTTGAGGAGCAAAGGTTAGAAAGTGCATGGCTTCAGGCTGTTGAAAAACATGCACCTGGGATTTTGAATCAAATGAGACCTGAGAGAAATCAAGTTGTGCCACGAATTAGCGGTGAACAGTACCACAGGATGCCCGAAACGGACACTGTTTTTCCCTCAAGGCAAGTCGACAAGGAACTGAGCAATGGATTAAAATCCTTAAATATTGGCAGCCATGGTCTCCGCCAGAATGGACAAATGGAAAATGGATATGCCATTTCACCAAGCCTCTTGCATAGCAATAACCACTTGGCAAACTGTGACAATGAGAGTGTGTAAGTAACAAACCATCTTAGTTATATGGTTTCCTTCTACATAATAAACAATCGCATGCAATCTTTATATAGAGCAAACCTAGCTTCATACAACATGCAAATGTTAGTAAGCGAACCAAGCTTTGATTTTTTAGACTAATTATTTGGAACAGTGTAGAAAGTGGATACTGACATGGAAGCTACTTTGGTTCCCTGTCATATTGGTCAATTCTGAATTTCTGATACACTAGTAGTTTTGGAGTAGAGATTTTTAGGCTACCTTTGGGATTTGGAATATTCCATTTGGTGGTTCAGAAATATTTCAAGTTTTTGACCAAATTCCCTGTGTAGTACACTGAGTTCATTGCTCAATAGGAAATGTTTTTCTTTCAACTTGTTATGCTTACTATTGATCTGCCTGAGCTTAGGGTACCTATATGTGATTTGCAGGGTCTCTGAGCCCGGAGCACCTGGCTGTCATGGTCTGTTCCCCTGCTGGAAAACTGAAAAATCAAAAAGAAGAAAGGTAAAACTATAATTTGGTAACTTCCGTATAGAAGTTTGTTTTGATTGTCTCACCTCACTTCTCTTTTGATCACACTATGTATTTTCAGGCAAAAGGGCAAACTCGTTTGAAGTCATCTTAAGCTGACAATTTGGTGATGATAAAATGAGTATTGTGGTTTGGAATGCAGAAAAAAGCTTGTCCACTGCAAACACTACTCAAATCATTCGTGCAAAGACGATTTAAGACGCGCTACTCATGTTTACCTCGCAGTCGAGCTCACATCCCAAAGTTTCGCGAGTTTGATGGCCTGCCGTGGTGCACGTCTCAGCCTATCCAATTTATGAACTTGTAGAGGGTGATCAAAAGTTGGTTGTTCAGCAAAAATGCGGGTGTGACTTCAAATGTGAACATGACACTTTACTGAGTTCATGACCAATTTATGCTTCTTGTACAGACATTTTGATGTGAAATCCCCTTGCCTATCTGAAGAGGTGAGGCGCTCGGCACAGCTAGGATAGCCTTGATTTATGATTAATTTTTCTTGTTTTTCACGCGTCCTTCTTTGATTATAGTTGTTTTATTGTATGTGACAACATTTTGGTATATTTCTTACTTTGGTCATCACACCAACTTTTTCTCCCTTTATGTTAAAAACAGAATGTTAACTTGTTAATGTGCCATCAAGCTATGATGATGTACAAGAACTGGTAGCGTCTGCAAGTATCTAGATTTCTCAATGCTATTTCATTTTTTTTCATACTTTTTCCATTGGTGAATTCTATTTTTCTTTTAGTTGTCTGCCTTCCTAACATTATCCTCTGTATCTGTAGTCCGTTCAGTTTCTATGAGGCATCTATATTCCGTACACTCAGATTCAAAGTAATATCATTGGGTTTGTATGCATGTCGTTATGATCATATATATTCATAGTTTCGTAACTGCTGACATATATGAATTAGGCAATTTCGAGGAATGCATGCAGCAGAAATTCAAAGGAGAGTCTATTAATTATATTTGTACCATGAATTCTACGACTGAACACTTCTCACCACTAGAACCGAGTAACCGTTCATTGGAACAGAGAAATTTTACGGAAAATTCAAGAGAGAACGATCTAATCCCTATCAAAATCTTCTAAAATTTCTGCGCTACGAAAGGAGACCTTGCTTTTTTGATCCGTTTCATGTGCTCCCTTCCACATTCAATACATTGAGAGTTTGAGAGGTGTAAAAGGAATTTTAAATATCCCCAAATCTTAATTTTACACGTACATTTTCTGCAAAAAAAAAACAGCACAATTGTTAATGAGATTCTAAAAAAGAATTCTCTGGCTATTCAAAGGAGCCAAGAGTAAATAAAAACGGAGAAGCACACGGAAGGATGGCCGAAAACTCAGATCCAAACCTTGAATCTTTCTTAATTATGATTAAGGAATAAGTTCACCGGAGGTCCCTCAACTTAACAGCGAGATTTTTTGAGGTCCCTTAACCACAAAAGAAGAAATGTGTACCTCTAAACCCATATAAACCGTTCAAAAAAGATCCCATAGCAGTATATGTGGGTGGTTTCACTGACGTGGCATCCTAGTCAGCAAAAATAATTAAAAAAAATGTGGGGCCCACATGTTAGTTGCACATCTTTTTTTTTCTTTTCTTCTCCTTCTCTTCTCTTTTCTCCTGACATTATCCTTGAGTGGGTCGTCGCTCTCCCGCGTCACCGTTCACATCCTCGCGCTCTCAGGCCGCAGCCCACCACGTTGCCCGCAGGCCGCAGCGTGCCGCCGCCCATCGCCGCTCTGCCCGTATCCCGGCGCCGCTCCGACGCCTCCATTCTGCCCGCAGGCTGCGCTCGCCTACTGCTGCCCGCTGCCGGTCGACTGCCAGACGGATCCGCCGCCCACCCATCGCCGCTCCGCCCGCCGGCCGCCGGCCTCACTCACTGAAGAAGAAGAAGAAGAAGAAGAAGAAGAAGAAGAAGAAGAAGAAGAAGAAGAAGAGAGAAAGAGAAAGAGAAAAGAGAAGAGAAGGAGAAGAAAAGAAATATGCAACCGACATGTGGGCCCCACGTTTTTTTTTAAATTTTTTTCTGACTAGGATGCCACGTCAGCGAACCACCTACATATACTGCCATGGGACCTTCTTTGAACGGTTTATGTGAGTTTAGGGGTATATATTTCTGGTTTTGTGGTTAAAGGACCTAAAAAAATCTCGCTGTTAAATTGAGGGATCTCTAGTGAACTTATTAATATGATTAATTACTCCAAACCCAGACCAAGCCATCTGTTGGGCCCAACTAACCATCCTGGCCCAACCCAGCCCAATTACATTTCCAGACCTCTCCCGAAACCTCGCAACTCCTCCAATGGCGCTCCATCCTCCATCACAAGAGAAGCTCCTAGAAGAACCTACTCCACCTCCATCTCGACCCATCTCGACCTCTCACCTCACCTCTCCTCGCCATCCATGGCGCCACCGCGTATAAAACCCTCGTGAACGCGAACGCTGCCTTCTCCCAAGAAAACAAGCAGAAACAGCAAGACGTACGACATCGTTGGAGCGAGCGAGCTAGACAGCAATGGCGGCGGTGGCGGAACGGAAGGTTCTTGGAATGGTTGCGGCGGTGGCGGCCATGGTGATGATGATGGTGGCGCTGCCGGCCGCCGCGCTGGTGCCGTACGGCTACGGCTACGGCTACGGGCTGTGGGATCAGTATGATCACCACCTGCTCGACGACCCGTTCCGTGTGCTGAAGCAATCGCCGCTGAGGCCGGCGGGAGGTGTTTCTGTCGCCGCCGGCGAGCCGGCGGCCGTGGCGCTGGCGAGGTGCGCTGGAAGGAGACGCCGGAGGCGCACGTGGTTGTCAGGTTTCCCTGGACAATCGAAACAAGAACTCGAGCAAAACTCAAACACACGCGAGAGGTGGAAGAACGAGTGGACACAAATGTTTTGTGCTGCGATGAAGCTGCAGCATTTTCTATTTTTTTTTCTTTTCCTGTTTTTGTGCATGGTCAGTGCATAAGCTCCAATGTGTGGAAGCCGTGCATGTAGTGGCATCCAAGAGCGAGATTAGCTTGTGATGGATCTGAGCTTTGGGGCATTAGCGCACGTCGTTCGGTCGTGGGGATGGACGCGGCAAACTCGCGTGGCGTGTGCAGTGATCTGGAAGTTTTGCATGTTGCATGTTTACAATTCACACAACAAAAGGAGAAGAAAAAAACAGAAAACGCTGCAGCTTCATCGCAGCACAAAACACTTGTGTCCACTCGTTCTTCCACCTCTTGCGTGTGTTTGAGTTTTGCTCGAGTTCTTGTTTCGATTGTCCAGGGAAACCTGATAATTGGTATCAGAGTAAGGTTCCAGACTTGGACTCAAGACTGTGTGCTTGAGGGCGTCCTGATGTTGAGACGGAGGTCATCATCCCCGATCCAACGCACTTCTGAGGATTCCGGCAGCCGCGCCTCGGGCAGCGGCGGGAACGACCGCGGGTTGGTTATACACCGCGTGGTCAAGGAGGCAGGTGGCTCGGCGAACTACCCCGTGCTCACCAAGACGAACTACAACGAGTGGTCTCTACTGATGAAGATCAAACTGCAAGCTCGTTGCATGTGGAGTGCCATCGACCCGGGCGGCAATGTCGAACTCCATGAAGACCGGATGGCTCTGGACGCCATCTGCAGCGCCATCCCCGCCGAGATGATCTCGACGCTGGCGACCAAGGCGACAACGAAGGAGGCGTGGGACTGCATCAGGACCATGCGCGTCGGCAACGATCGCATCCGCAAAGCAAGCACACAGAAGCTGCGCACGGAGTACGAGGCTCTCGCGTTTCACGACGGGGAGTCCGTGGAGGATTTCGCCATGCGGCTCACCGGCATCGTCACCCAGCTGGCCACGCTTGGGGATCCTGAATCGTCGGAGAAGGTCGTCGAGAAGTACTTGCGTGCCGCGAGGCCCAGGTTCTCCCAGCTCGTCTTCTCCATAGAAACCCTACTTGATATTTCCACGCTGTCTCTAGAAGAAGTAACAGGAAGGCTCAAGTCGGCAGAAGATTCCAGCCAGTCCTCGTCATCGACCACGACTGGCACAGCCGGCAAGCTTTACCTCACCGAGGAGGAGTGGCTCGAACGCTACAAGAAAAAGGAGCAGGAGGCGAAGCGCAACGGCGGCGGAAACAACCGTGGGAAGCGCCGTGGCGGACAGGGTCGCACTGGCGGCGGCGGCGGCGCTGGCAGCATGGAGGGCTCAAACTCTGGGCCGGCCTGTAAAACTGACAAGTGCAGGAACTGTGGCAAACTCGGCCATTGCGCCAAAGATTGCAGGAGCAAGCCCAAGTGGGATGAACAGGCACATGTGGCCCAGGAAGATGACGAGCCCACACTAATGTTGTTGACGGGCGGCTGCGTCGATGTCGTCGACGGTGGCACGCCGCCGGCACCGGAGGTGACGCGCCCGCGACCCGGCCATGTCGAGCTCGAGGAGAAGAAGGTGTTCGCAGCGCTGGACGACGCTGCGGACCACGACCATGGGCGTTGGATTCTCGACACAGGCGCGTCGAACCACATGACCGGCTCCCGGACGGCGTTCGCCGACCTTGACACCAAGATCACGGGCAACGTCCGGCTCGGCGACGGCTCCATCGTCCGCATCGAGGGCCACGGTACGGTGTTATTCGCCTGCAAGAATGGGGAAAATTGGATGAAAACGGCTTCAAGGTGGAGGTCGAGGATGGCGTCATGCGTGTCTGGGACGAGCGACGGCGTCATGCGGCGACTGCTTGCCCGGATTACTCGGAGCCCAGGGCGACTCTATGTGCTTGAAGCTGATCTTGCACGACCTGTGTGTCTGACGGCGTGCGTGGGTGAGGACGCATGGAGGTGGCATGCTCGTTATGGGCACATCAACTTTGCCGCACTACGTAAGATGGGAAGAGAAGAGCTGGTACGTGGTCTGCCACTGTTGTCGTAGGTGGATCAAGTTTGTGATGCTTGTCTCGCTGGCAAGCACCGGAGGGCGTCGTTCCCCTGACAGGCGCTGAACCGCTCCACTGAGCCATTCGCGCTGATGTACGGCGACCTCTGCGGACCGATCACGCCAGCGACGCCTAGCAGAAACCGCTACTTCCTCCTTCTTGTTGATGACTACAGTCGCTACATGTGGCTGTCGCTGCTCTCCACCAAAGATGCTGCACCGGCCGCCATCAAATGTGTTCAAGCGGGCTGAGAGAAAAAGCGGCCGCAAGCTCCGTGCACTGCGGACAGACAGAGGAGGAGAATTCACCGCCGGCCACTTCATCGAGTACTGTGCTGAGCTCGGCCTTTGGCGAGAACTTACGGCGCCATACTCCCCTCAACAAAATGGCGTCGTCGAGCGTCGGAATCAATCCGTGGTGGGCACGGCGAGGAGCATGCTCAAAGCTAAAGGTCTCCCAAGTATGTTTTGGGGGGAGGCGGTGAATACAGCTGTGTATTTGCTGAACAGGTCTTCATCCAAAAGCATTGGCGGCAAAACTCCGTACGAGCTGTGGAATGGAGTGCCGCCGGCCGTGCACCACCTGCGCACATTCAGGTGTGTGGCGCATGTCAAGGTGACAACCCCGAACGTGAAGAAGCTTGACGACAGGAGCCGCCCCATGATTTTTGTTGGCTACGAGCCTGGCTCCAAGGCATACCGGGTGTATGATCCGGTCACGCGGTGCGTCCACATTTCCCGCGACGTCGTCTTCGACGAAGAAGAACAGTGGGATTGGGACGACATGACTGCCACCGACGCCGGCGACTTCACCATTGAGTATACCTCGGTCTATCATCCTGCGCCGGCGACCTCGGATCAACCGAGGATGGAGGACACGGGGGAGCCGCCACGCACGCCTGCATCGAGCCCATCATTGCCACCAACTCTGCCAACGGTGGAGTTCGTGTCGCCTCCACCGGTAGCCGAGGAGGACCTCGACGCCGATCATGACGATGCGCCGCTCCAATTCCGCTACATTGACAACGTGTTGGGACCTGCGTCGCCGCCGGGACTGGCTGCACGGGAGGTCAGCGAGGAACTGCTGGCTGTCACAGCAGAGGAACCGGCATCGTTTGCTGAAGCAGAGCAGCACAACTGCTGGCGACAAGCAATGGTCGATGAGATGCAGTCCATTGAGGCGACCAAGACTTGGCAGCTCGTCGATCCGCCGCCGAGACAACGCCCAATCGGGCTCAAGTGGGTCTACAAGACCAAGAAGGACGCTGCCGGGAAAATCACCAAGCACAAGGCTCGTCTGGTGGTGAAGGGATATGTGCAGTGTCAAGGGATTGACTATGACGAGGTGTTTGCACCGGTGGCACGGCTCGAGTCTGTCCGGCTGCTGCTGGCGCACGCGGCAAGCGAAGGTTGGGCCGTCCATCACATGGACATGAAGTCCACGTTCCTCAATGGCAAACTTCAAGAGGAGGTCTACGTCGTGCAGCCTCCGGGATTCGTCGTCGACGGCCAGGAACACAAGGTGCTGCGTCTCGTGAAGGCACTGTATGGGCTTCGTAAAGCACCCCGTGCGTGGTATGCCAAGCTTGACATGTCGCTGCTTTCGCTTGGCTTCCACCGCAGCGTGTTGGAACACGCTGTGTATATGCGCAGCGTTGGGGAGCATCGTCTGGTGGTTGGCGTGTACGTTGACGATCTCATCATCACGGGCAGCAACTCCGGTGAGCTCAAGCAGTTTAAGTAGGAAATGAAGGGGACATTCCAAATGAGCGACCTCGGCTTGTTGAAGTATTATCTTGGTTTGGAGGTGAATCAGACAGATAGCGGCATCACCGTGAGTCAAGGTGCTTATGCACAGAAGATTTTGGAGATGGCCGGCATGGCTAGCTGCAATTCAAGCCTCACTCCAATGGAATCACGCCTGAAACTCAGTAAGTCTAGTACTGCTCCCTCTGTTGATGCTATTGAGTACAGACGCATTGTTGGATCCTTGCGTTATCTGGTAAATTCAAGACCGGATTTGGCGTTCTCGGTGGGATATGTCAGTAGGTTCATGGAAAACCCCACCACTAAGCACCTAGCAGCTGTCAAACGCGTGCGAAGGTATGTTGCAGGCACCATCAACCATGGCTACCATTACAGGAGAAAGGAAGAAGCTGCTTGTCTGACGGGCTACAGTGACAGTAATCTTGCTGGCGACATCGATACTCGGAAAAGTACCTCTGGTGTCTTCTTCTTTCTCGGAAATAATCTGGTTACTTGGCAGTCGCAGAAACAAAAGGTTGTGGCGCTATCATCCTGCGAGGCGGAATACATCGCCGCGATGACCGTTGCATGCCAGGGAGTGTGGCTGGCGCGCCTTCTTGCTGAGCTCAGAGGAGAGGAGGCCAACGCTGTCACATTGAAGATCGATAATCAATCCGCAATTCAGTTCAGTAAGAACCCTGTCTTTCATGATCGCAGTAAGCACATAGATACAAGGTACCACTTCATCAGGGAATGCATCGAGGAGGGCAGGGTGAAGATCGAGTTCATTGGGACCGATGATCAGCTGGCGGACATATTGACGAAGGCGCTAGGACGTGACAGATTTAGTGAACTGTGCTCCAAGATTGGCCTCGTCGAAATCAAAACTTGAATACAAGATTTAGGGGGAGTTTTGTTGTTTTGTTCGAGTTCTTGTCCGATTGTCCAGGGAAACCTGACAGTGGTGACGGTGGACGTGCCCAGGGTGCGGCGCGGTGATGTGCGCGTGGAGGTGGACGAGGCCAGTCGCATGCTCCGGGTGTCCGGCGAGCGGCGGCGGCGCGCCGCCGAGGAGGAGGAGGGGGAGCGCGACGGCGTGCGGTAGCACCGCGCCGAGCGCGCGGCAGGGAGGTTCTGGAGGCGGTTCAGGATGCCGCCAGGCGCCGACATGGTGCGCGTCGCGGCGAGGCTCGACGACGGCGTGCTCACAGTCACCGTGCCCAAGGTGCCCGGCCACCGCGGGCGGGAGCCGCGCGTCGTCGCCATCGACGGCGCCGGCGCCGGCGAGAAGGAGGCGGAGGTGGTGACGGCGTCCAAGGCCGAGATGTGATGTGAGCATTGTCAGTGAATAGTGATCGGCTGTCAAAGTGTGTAATCAGTGTCTAAATGTCTAATACACCTATGTGTAATACTATGATCATAATGAAGATTACTTTATGCATGTGAGAAAATGTTTTCCCTAATTGCCCTAAAAGTTCTCTTTTTTTTAAAGGGTAAAGTTCGAAGTAACTTTGAATCCAAACAACCAACACTCCAAACCATACGCCCTTTGTATTGGATCTTTTTAAATTTAAAAGTGTATATAGCTCTCTAGTTATTTAGGTTATTAATGCTAATACGATCAGTGAGAACTAACAATTTATTTGAGACTAAGTGAAGTTTGAGAGTAAGTGAGGAATGTCACTTCTTCGTGAAGTGATGTTCAAGGCATAATCTGTTCATGTTGCAAAATGTAAACTTTCATTTGATTAATTACGTCATTAGGAAAACAGGACTATGATGTTGTTTTGATATCTAGGAACAAAATAAGTTCTCAAAATCCTTATTGAAGTGGTTCTCATTCTTTATTCTTTATTTTGTGTACCGATTTATTTCAAAGTTTTCTAAAAATGAGTTTCGAAAATTTCCGAAACATATTTGCTTTCGAAGAACGATACTAATCTTTTTTGGAAGTATCCAAAATGCTTTCAAAATTTTTGAAAAGGTGTGTTGGCACGAAAATAGTATCGGTAGTTTTTGAAGTTTCTAAAATTGCCTTAGGAAATTTCCGAACTGAGTTGAACTTGAGAAAATCGGTACTGGTCTTTCTTGGATGTTTTTTGAAAATGCATTTTTCTTCTCCGGTGATTTTGAAATTTTCCGAAAGTACTTTTTGAAAAAAAAAATCCGAAAATGGTTAACTAGGAATAATGCTCTCTGGTCGGGTGTTTTTTGGAAGTTCCCGAAAATTTATTTTGAAAATTTTCGGAAAAAGGGATATTTGCCCTCGACAAACAGATTTGAGATTGTGACTATAAAGAGATTGCTGCTCCCATTGAATACTTCATGCCCTTGGTTTGTTGCTTTGAGTCCCACTTTGAGTCTTGATTTCTCATTTCTTTCTCTCCAACGATCTTCAAGTTTGGACTTCGTGTTTGTGAGAGTGTTGGAGTTGAGTTTGTACGAGTGTTTTGTTGACTTCGTGAAAATTTGTTGAGTACTTCTACTTGCTTCATCCCAAGAGAACCATGCCTTTTATTTTTCCTCATAGAGGTTGAGAGCTTATAGATAGTTAGGTGTCGCTCTTGATCCGCGATCTACTTGTGGTTGGCCGGGAGGAATGTGGGCAATATTGAGATGTATGTAATACTCCCTCTGTCCCAAAAAAAAACTCAACTTCTGGAGTTTGAATTTTGTCCCACAAAAAACTAACTTCTACCATCCTACCTACTCTCAACACATAAAACAAGAAAGTTTTATTCCTTAAATACCATTTAACTACCTATCACCATTACTACTTTCATCCTACCTACTCTTAACACATAAAATGAGAAAGTTTTATTACTTAAATACCCTTTACCTACCTATCACCATTACTATTTTCTTCAATAATGAGGGGTACTTAGGTCACCTTTACTCATCACTAAATTTGCATTAGGGTGCTAGGAATCCTCTTCTTTTTGGGACGGAGGCAGTATATTATAAAACTCAGCATATAAAAGGACGAATCTATGCGTCGTGCACCCGATCGATTTGGACAAAAATCGGGCGCTGCGCCCGATTTACGTGTGAAAACTACTTTAAACTGATTTTTCTTTCAAATTACTTATCCAAATCATGATCCGATTGCACCATTAAATTCGTTGCAATTAAATATTCAAAACAAGACCACACATGGATATATTCCAACGAAATTTTTTTAGCTTATTATTGAATTATTTTTAAATGTTGCAGGATGTTCCACCAGGTATATTGAAATTGTTTCACTAAGTAGATCAAAAATGTTTCACTCGTTTAAATCGAGTATTGTATCACCTTATATAAAAACAAAGTTTCAGCAAATAGCGAAAGAATGTTTCAGTTCACTGGCAATATTAGATCTATACATAGTGAAACATTGTTAGTACACTAGGTGAAACATTTTTCGGTGTAATAAAAAATAAAACGAATTCCCTTAATAGGGGGTTTTCAAAATATGTGGGTTTTTTTGTTGCAATGGAATATTTCAGTTCACTAAAACATTAGATCTATATATAGTGAAACATTGTGAGTACATTAGGTGAAATATTTTTGGTGGAACAAAAAATAAACCAAATTCCTTTAGTAGAGGGGTTCCAAAATATGTGAGTTTTTTGTTGCAAAAGAATATTTTAATTTACTGCAACATTAGATCTATAAAAAATAAAACATTATAAGTACACTAGGTGAAACAACTTTTATGAAAAAAGGAAAGGGAGAAGTGGGTGGGCCCCAACAGATACGCATGTGGGGGGAGGCGCGCGGGGGAGTGTCCGATCCGGCTCCCCCGTGCCGGTCTCCCGAGGATGAGTATTTTCGATATAAGTGTCAAATTATCATCCTCACATTATTTTCATAATATTTTAACATATACACATTCGTTATTTCTATAATATTTAACATACAATTATCTAAGCATATTCCACATCAATGTAGGGCATCAATTAGTTATTTTTGTTCTGCATATAATTTATTAGGAGAAGCGTTGATTGAGTCCGTGGCGTCGGTAATCTTATGCATCAGACTGGGGTCAAAGATAGTAAGTAAATTTGATGTTTTTCTCTCTCTTGTTTCTACAACTAAGCAAGTATTTTAATGGGTAGCAGGAGAATATGGAAGGAAAGGCAGTGCAGGCAGGCTCCAGGCACTTTCCCTTCCATCAAACTTGGCCATGCCAAGTTTGAAAGGGAAGTTCATTCATCGTATAATAAGTATTTCTTCGTATATTCACTTCATCTTCTTTTGTGTTAATTTGTGTGTGCCAATTCATAATTAGCTAATAATAAATAATGACCATATTATTATCAGAATACCCGGTAAGGTGCGAAGTGAGCGTTGCTCAAGGTTTAAGTCCTATATAATGTTCGTATTTACGGCTAATTATTTTATTCATTGGTAGACGATGTACACGTCTATTGCGAGACGCCCGTTATGACTTAAAGATATGTTGGTCCAATCTTTTCGAGTTACTAGTAGGGATGATTGCGAGATGGCTGTAGTGATTTAAAGATACGTCGAACTAGTATTTCAGAGTTGCTCGTATGGTAAGTGTAGGTAGGCCAGCACTTGTCAGACTAAACGTACGGCTTGTAAAATGTAGTAGCAAGATTAAAGCTTCCGGTGTTAGTAAAAATAATAATTTCTTATCAATTGGAGTATTTGAATTTATTTATTTCTTTTTTTTGGATAATTGGATCTTGGGGCAACCAACCCATCTTATATTCTTCTTTTGATAATAATAAATCCTTAGCAATTGGAGCATTTGAATTTATTTATATCTTTTTTTGAGTGAACTTGATCAATTCTTGGGCCACCAACCCATCTTATATTCATCTTTTGGTAATAATAAATCCTTAGCAGTTGGAGCATGTAAATTTATTTTGATTATCTTTTTTGACTGGACTGGATCAATTCTTGTGCCACCAACCCATATCTTAAATTCTTCTGTCGCCAATAATAAATCTTTACCAATTGGAGTAAACCTAAGTTACTCATCTGACCTAGTAGTAAAGTACTCTCTCCGTTTCAGGTTACAAGACGTTTTAACTTTGGTCAAAGTCAACATGCTTCAAGTTTGATCAAGTTTGTAAAAAAAAAGTAGTAATATTTTCAATCCAAGATAAATTTATTATGAAAATATATTCAATTATTGATTTGATGAAATTAAATTAATATTATAAATATTATTATATTTGTCTATAAACTTAGTCAAATTTAAAACAGTTTAACTTTAACCAAAATTAAAATGTCTTATAACCTGAAATGGATGGAGTACTAACTTAGTTTGCCATATATATTTGGATGCACACTAACTTAACTCTCATCAACACACATATACTCCTCCAGTACTCCACACATTATTTGGAAATTTTCCAACGTTGGAAATCTCAGGATGCCGTCGTCGTCGCCGCCGCCGTCGCCGCCGGTGCGCGTGGTGTCGACGCGCACGGTGAAGCCACCGCCTCGGCCGCGGGAGCGTATCCCGCTCACCTCGTGGGACGTCGCCATGCTCTCCGCCAACTACATCCAGAAGGGCCTCCTCTTCGCGCCGCCGCACTCCTCCTCCGCGCTGCTCTCCACCACCGCCCACGTCGTGGAACACCTCGCCGCCGCCCTCGCCGCCACGCTCCGCGCCTACTACCCCGTCGCCGGCCGCTTCGTCACCGAGAAGCACCCCGACGGCTGCTCCGTCTCCATCGATTGTGATGGACAGGGCGTCGAGATCGTCCACGCCGTCGCCGGCGGCGTCTCGGTCGCCGACGTCGTCCCTCCCGACGCCGACGTTCCGTGCCGTCTCGTCCACTCCTTCTTCCCGCTCCGGGACGCCGTCAACTACGACGGCCACCACCTCCCGCTCTTCGTCGTCCAGGTCACCGAGCTCGACGACGGGGTGTTCGTCGGCTTCGCCTACAACCACGCGCTCTCCGACGGCACGGCGTTCTGGGACATGGTCAATGCGTGGGCCGAGATCGCGCGCGCCATGCTCGCGACGGCGGCGCCGCCGCCGCCACGGACGTCGCGCCCACCACCGTTGCTCAAGCGGTGGTCGCCGGAGGACGACGACGACGCCACCGTCGTGCTGCCGTACGCCGACGTGTCCGAGCTGATCGAGAGGCTCGACACGCCGCCGCTGCGCGAGCGGATGGTCCACTTCTCATCGGAGTCCCTGTCGGCGCTCAAGGAGCGCGCGCGCCAGGAGCTCCTGGACGCCGGGGACACGGCGGGCGCTGCCGCCATCACCAAGTTCCAAGCGCTAAGCTCGCTGCTATGGCGGTGCATCACGCGCGCCAGGTGTTCGTCGCCGGATCAGGAGACGGTGTGCCGCGTGGCCATCAACAACCGGGGCCGCCTCCGCCCGCCGCTGCCGAGGGAGTACTTCGGGAACAGCGTGTACGCCATCGGCACGGAGGCGGCGCGCGCGTCGGAGCTCCTCCTGCAGGAGCGCGGGCACGGGTGGGCGGCGGCGGCGGTGGGGCGCGCCGTTGCGGCGCACACGGACGCGGGCATCCGGGCACGGGTGGCGGCTTGGGGGGCGAGGCCGACGGTGTACACGGCGAGGTGCTTCGACGCGTCGGGGGTGATGGTGGGGAGCTCGCCGCGGTTCGACATGTACGGGTGCGACTTCGGGTGGGGGAAGGCAGTGGCGGCGCGGAGCGGCGGGGCGAACAAGTCCGACGGGAAGGCGTCGCTGTACCCGGCGCGGGACGGCGGCGGCGGCGTCGACGCGGAGGTGGTGCTGGCGCCGGAGCACATGGCGGCGCTGGAGCTCGACGGCGAGTTCTGGGCCGCCGTCACGCCGGACCACGTGCCGCGTGCATGCTCGTCAACAAAAGCTTGAAGCCTTGACTTAGGTCAACCGTCGATGTTTAGTTCTATATTGTTTTGATCCCTTGATTTGGTCTAGTGTTTGTTTGCTTGCTTAGTAATCCAAAATCAATAAACAAAGTGAATCATATTGAAATCTATAATTTCCTGGCCAGAGCCATCCAACATGGACACGGCCATGAGGCGCTGGTGCGTATAAAATGATGTTTTTTTATGTTTAGAACACGGCCATGATCCTTACTACTTTCGTTTCATTACACAATTCATCTTTTAGTTTTAAAAAAAGTTATAGTTCAATAGTATTGTAATATCAGTCGTGTAAGCACAACCTAAGCCAATATCTACTGGAGATGCCCTCTCAATTTGATTACATGAAACTCCTTACACTACACTGGTCAAGGTCACCTATGACGGGTCCAAACCCTCACCTTTGATGGCTTTGGACTTGGTCAGTGATCAGTGGTCACTGGTGAGTCCAGTTACCTTTGACGGGTGGCTGGCCGTCAGTGGTGACATCAACCTCTGACGGACAAGTTAATAGCAGGCCGTCAGAGGTATTGGTCTCAGCTAGCCAAGGGCCAGTTAGGACCTGTCACAGGTGTCTCATCTCTGACGGGCCTCTAAATAAAGGCCCGTCAGAGGTGATGGTCTCCGATATATAGTAGCCGTCACAGGTAACCTACCTCTGACGAGCCCGTGGGTCACCAATGACGGTCCAATGTTTGCGAGTCCGTCACAGGTGATGTTACCTTTGACGGGTTTTTTTTTTCTCGAACCATCACTGATGAGTTAATTCCAGAAAAAAAATAAATGCTAAATATTAGCTAGTCTCAGGAATTGCTAGTCATGCCCTCTGAAAAACAGAAACATTACAGATGCCAATCACCCCCCAATATCACATATTCCCCAACTGCCCAACATCACAGATCCATCACATATGCAGCAATTTACAACATCACATCACACAATTTATGAAAGTCCTCAAATGATTACCAAATAAATTAGAGGTTAGCACGTTTAGAATAGTAATGTTGGTATTGAAATGAGCTTATTCGCCATTAGCAACAACCTCAGGGTTGAAATCTTTCACCTCTCTTAGAAGTGTTGACATGTTGTGGCACACGTGGAAACCACACTGGTCTCCGATCTGTTGTGCGCATGCGAACTTGGTGTCATGATAGAGTTCGTCCTTGCCCTCCTTGTGCCTACCACCCTTTTCCACATATGGGCCCCAAGCCATATTTAAGGCCTTGGTGATTTCAGTGAAATCATAATCTTTCGTCTTATTGGAGTTAAGGTAGATAACCCTACTCCACTTAGGTACGATGACTAAGAGAATCCAATGTCTCCTGCGTGGTGGTTATGTAGCGTTAGTAATAAAAACCTTAACTTCAAAAACAATATGCACGAAGGGTATTGTCCTCTTACACCTGGTTGTGTGCGCACATGATGTACTCCTTGTCTTGGTGGGCCCATAAACACCGGTTGATATAGTCAACCACATCAGTGAAGCTCTGGCGTAAATTGACCTCGTTCACCATGGATGGATCAAGGAACCCAACCTGATTACCAAGGCGACGACTCTCGATCCAACACAACCTTAAAACATTTACGTATTAGAACTAATTGAATTAGGAGATATAGTCCAATCATATCACAAGTATGGAAGGTCTGCACTTACAAGGAGTAGCATTTTAGAAGTCCTATGTCTAACTTCCAGATCCTGAGCAGGTCGAAGATGTCATCAAAGCCTATAGTTATATAGGCAAGCGACGATAGGAAGAGCTGGTGGTTGTGATGTCCAACTATGGATGACTCCCTCATTTTCCGCTTGGCATTGCTTAGCTCCATGTATTGCCTATGTAGCTCTCGGCAAGCAATACCCATCACGGCTAACACATTGTCCTCCACCAATGGCATGCCTAGTTCAAAGTGGGCCGGCGCCCTCATGACCTTCCCCGCTTTGCTCACCGACATCGATGTCGTAGCCTTGCCCTTTGTTGGCACCGGCGCTAACTCCCAGACCTTCCCCTTGCCGCGTTCATGCTTCTGGCCCTTGACAAGTGGTGGGGAGCTATCGGGTTTTCTTGTGGTTTTAATTGGAGCCAAGCTTTGAGCTATATCTGCCAAGTCCATATTAGCTCCACCAGGAGATTTAGGTACTGACAATGCCGGTCCACGGGGAGCCTCAATTGATAGCTTAGACTTGGGAGGTGTAAGCTCCGTCGGTCGACTTAGACGAGGAGTCATCTTCACAACTATGTCTTCGTTGGGCCATTGTATGAACGTCTTGCGCGCATCGCCCAAAGTCATGATTTCATCATTGGGGGGGCACAGGCAGCAGATAGCCTGACCAGGTGTCCTTTACTATATCGATGGACACCTTGGCATACCCGGCTAGCAGGTCTGCGCCATGGACCTTATCTGTAACCGAGGGTTTGAAAGCCATGCCCTCAGCGACTTCCGGACGAAAGTTGGGTGGACCCTCGCCAGTAGGATACACTGTGCTGCACCCTGCATATGTAAAGTTTGAATTTAATATTGGAACGTGTGAAGGTTTTTGATTAGATATGGATCGGATAACATCAATTACCTCTATGTGGTCCACTGTAGCTAGTGGTGCGACCGGGAGACCAGGGGCCGACACCTCTATGGATGCACAACAACTCCTACGCTGTGACGGACTCACATCATGTTGTGCACGAGGAGTTGGATGCACAGCATGTGTTGTGCCTCGGGGTATATTCATGTCGGCGAGGACCTTGTTAACCCTTTCTTCCACCCTAGTGTCCATGCTTGCTTCTAGTTCTTGAATGACTTCCACCTTAAGCTCGGCCTTCAAACGAGCGTCCCTCTCTTCCTTGGAGATTTTCTGTTTCCTATATTGGGAGCTGTACTGCGGCAATCCATGCTTCCAGGGTACCTCGCTGCCAATTCCCCGAGTCTGGCCAGGATGTTCTTTAGTTCCGAGCGCCTTCGTGAGGATGTCATCTTCGCGCCTCTTCGGCGCAGACTCAACCTCGTTTTGTGAAGCTTGTTCGGCAACCAACCCCAACTATAAAAAACAAGAGTCGTTTATACAAACTTCTACTTCATACGAACGGTAATTAGTTAGGTTAAGTAGTGAACTCACCAGTTCCTAATAGACGACGACATCACTTTTGATCTCAAATATGACGGAGCCGTCCGGGTTGACCTTACCCCTTGCCCGCGCCCGGTTGTGAGCTCTTTGTTCAGGGATGTCCGAAAACGGGGCAGGGACATTCGCTGCTGCTGCGGCTGCATCCTCTTGGGCCCATATTTGCTCCTTGCCGATGTACCCCACGGTGCCCAGCCGATGTAGGTGCTTATTCCGCTGTTGCAGTCTGCGATGTGCCTTGCTTGAGTCCCTAAACTCTTGGGTGTTCTTCAGAGAGTAGAATTCCTCCCACAAAGCTTCGGTTATTTGAGGGTATTCATCAAATGACGTACGATTGCCGGGCAGGATGACAAACTCGCTGAAGAGCTTCCACTTCCAATTCTTCCAAGCTTTGCCCATCTTCCGGAATGCCTTCTGCTTGAGCCTATCCTTTGCTTCAGCCGGAAATGTAAACCATTTCTCCATTGCCGTCCAAGCTCGCTCCTTCTCGGCTTCTGTGACCTTGCCGATATCTTTATGGACGATCCCGAAATTCTCACGTGCCGCCAGACCGCAGCTGTTAGACCATCTTCCTATGACGGTCCTTGGCGCCATGGGCCTACCACTAGCGTCAACCTCTCTTATAACTTGCACTGTGGTCGGCCATTTATTTTGTGTCCGGGGGTTTCTACTCGACCTACTTACACTTGTCCCGCCCGACATCGACGTATGTTGTTCCTAGGGTGATTCTGCAGCACATACAGAAGGCAGCATATGTTAAGGGGTGCTAGCTAAAATTTATGTTGTCATGTAGTGAAAAATTATCCTATAAATTACCATGAGTTTCGGGTTGTTCGACCGCCGTTGTCGAGGGATGACCTTTGACAACTGTCTCCGTGGCTTAGTTTGCTTCTTCTTGTATCCTCGCAGGCGTCGGGGAAGACGGGGTTGCACCGGGCGTTGTCATGGACTAATTTTTCCAAAAAAGCTTATAAATTTCCTATCATTATACTAATTAGCATTAGATACATGTAATCCCAGGTATACTATGAAAGATATGGCCTCAGTTTTGCTCAGAAATTATGCATCAATTACCATCATTTGCATGATGGGAAAAAAGAGGAAATCAACTACTAGGAGGAAAAAGCAACCCAAAGTGTAGATAGTCTCCTCTTATCAATCCAGAAAAAAGAACAAGTGTAGATAATCTGTTCTTATGTATAAAAAAAATAACAAGTCTAGACAAAATGTTATTGAGCATTCATCACTGGCCATTTAGCAATAATCCATCACTGAATAAGGGGCACAGGGGCAGCAGCAACAACAATTCATCAAAAAAAGAACAAGTGTACATTAAAAAAAATGAACAAGTCTAGACAGAATGTTATTGAGCATTCATCCCTAGCCATTTAGCAATAATCCATCACTGAACAAGGGGCACAGGGGCAACAACAGTAGCATCAATTCAATAATATAACAATTCTATAATAGCAACAACAATTCGAACAAGTGTACATAAAAAAATGAACAAGTGTGGATAATCTGTACTTATGTATAAAAAAAGAACACTCATTCTATAACAGCAACAACACCAGCAAATTCATTATATAACAATCATCAAAATTCATCAAAATCAGGCAATCAGGGGCAATTCAATCTATAACAGCAGCAGCAGCAACAATTCATCCAGTGCATCAAAATTCATCCAAAATCATCTAATACAAAGAAGCTAATTCATCTAGTCCTGCATTCATCCAAATCATCCACATGGATCCAAAATCATCCATCACTGACTCAAATCAATCCACAGCAGCATCAGCAATTCATAAAAAAAGGAGACAACAATTCATCCATTCATCAGGAGGAGGAGGGGTGGCGGCGTACCTGGTCCGGGAGAAGAGGCTGAGGAGAAGAGGTCCGAGAGGTGATGGCGGCGATGGTCGCCGATCGTCCTGGATCCCGGCGTTGTGGATCCCGGTGTCGTGGCAGCCGATGTCCAGGGTCGTGGCAGGGACATCTGGAGGGCGGGAACGGTGGCGGAGAGGGAGAGCGGCGAAGACGATGTCGAGGTGGCGGTGAAGACGACGTCGAGGTGGCGGCGAAGACGACGTCGAGGTGGCGGCGCCAAGGACGAATGGCGGAGAGGGCGAGCGGCAATGGTGGAGAGGGCGAGGGCAAACGGTGGAGATGGGGGCGGAGGAGATGGCGGCGGAGAGGGCGGAGGAGAGGGCGGTGAAGACGAGGTCAAGGCGGCAGTGGTGGAGGTCGAGGCCGAGTGAGAGGGCGAGTGGCGAGCACACGAGCGGCGGCGGCGAGAGTGAGTGAGAGTGAGAGTGAGAGAGACGAGTGACCAGATCTGGATCTAGAAGAGGTCCAACCCTAGGTCAACCCTAGTCAAACTCACCTGTGACGGGCGCCAACTGTGTCCGTCACAGGTGAGTTAACCTATGACGGACGCCAACTACGGGTCCGTCACAGGCGAGGCCACCTGTGACGGGCCCAGCGTCCTGGGCCATCACAGGTGAGATCTCACCTGTGACGACCCCATAGTTGGCGCCCGTCACAGGTGAGTTTGACTGCATGGACTATAATATTTTATTTTATTTTATTTTATTTCACTTAGTTCTTTTATTTTCCTTAACATATTTCCACATAGACTACATATTTTATTTTACTTAATTATTTTATTTCACTAACAGTAGTTATTGTACTTCATTATTTTACTAATTTTTTTTATTTCATTTGCAATGGTAGTTTTGCTTAATTATTTTATTTCACTTATAGTGGGTGCTTCACTTAATTATTTTATTTGACTATTTCATAAGTAATATACTATTGATCATCGCGAACATATTCGAGTCATACGGATAATAGACATGTAGACATAAACTACGTACATAAATTACAAAAATAATCCTTCCTCATGGTCGACACGTGCATGTTGAACGTCATCTTCTTCTTCCTCCTCTTCTAGAGGTACTTCTTGACCTATGCCGTGGTCATGCTGGTTGTAATCATCCTCGTCTGTAATATTGTCCAATCCAACAATTCTCCTTTTCCCTTCACGAACAACATGTAGTTTCTTATTACACGGGTCAACTATGTAGAAGACTTGAACAACTTGTTTGGCAAGAACGAATGGTTCATCCTTGTACGCGTTGTTATTCTTCTCGACAGTGGTGAAACCTTCATTATCAACTTTTAAATTGCGAAGATCGACCCATCGACAACGAAACAACGGGACTTTGAACTTCAAGTAATCTAGCTCCAATACTTGCTCAACTCTGCCATAGTATTGATCACGCCGACCACCGTCACTACCAACCTCAATGCGTAACCCACTATTCTGCACTGTGCATTTGCTATCTTACTTTATCTTGTGAAATGTTTATCCATTTATGTCATGTCCTTGCCAGGTGGTGGCACTCCATTCAGGACCCTGCGACAACCACTGAAGTGTTTCACTAGACAAGTTCTGCAACCTGGCAATTCGATTCTTCAGCCACTCGTTGAAAGAAGACATGTGCTTGTTTCGAACCCAACTCTCTGATCAGCCTGGGTTCTCCTGTCGGAGAACTGCAAGGTGTTTGTCAACGTACGGCACCACCTCAGTCATATGCTGCAGTACCGTGAAATGAGCTTTATCATACACCTTGCGATCCATCCTAACAATCTTCCTTTCAACAGTACCAACACCATCAAGCCTCCCTTCGTGATGAGATCGTGGTAATCCAATTAAAGATGTTTCTGACATGTAGTCCACACAAAAATCGATGACCTCTTCGGTGGTGTAACTCTCGATGATACTCCCCTCGGGGTGTGAACGGTTCCGTACATAACCCTTCAGGATCCCCATGTACCTTTCGCAAGAATACATCTGCGTCATGAAAGCTGGACCACAGCACTTTGTTTGCCTCACAAGGTGCACCGGAAGATATTCCATTATGTCAAAGAAAGTTGGAGGAAAGTACATCTCAAGATCACATAGGGTTCTCACAATTTCTGCCTATAGTTCATCTAGTCCCTCGGGATCAATGATCTTTTGGCCGATTGCATGGAGGAAGGAGCACAACTGCTGGATCGTGTGTCGCACCTTAGGAGGCAAAATATTCCTTGTTGCAACGGGCAACAACTGTGTCATAAGAACATGGCAATCATGCGACTTCATTCCTACCAATTTAAGGTCTTCCAGTGAAACGAACCTACTAATTCTTGATGAGTAACTAGATGGAACCTTTATACAACTCAAACATGTTAGCAAATCAATATTTTCTTTCGAGAGAGTGTAGCAGGCTGGAGGAAGGTGCACCCTGCCGGAATCCGTGGTTATGGGATGTAGATCCGAGCGAACACCTATGTCTTCCAGATCTCGTCGGGCGTTGAGACCATCCTTTGTAGTACCTGGGTTAAGCAATAATCCCATTAAACTCTCGCATGCATTCTTCTCGACATGCATCAAATCTATGCAGTGGCGAACTTCAAGATCCTTCCAGTATGGTAGTCTCCAAAATATTGACTTCTTTTTCCACATGCTCTTCTCTTTTGTCTTTTGTTTTTCCACATGCTCTTCTGGTTAGTCGTTCGACATGCTCTTCTGTTTTGACTTTCCAACTTTCCTCTTTTTTCCAAACTCGTTGGTTATTCCCATCATTAAGTTGTGCACCTCTGTCACTGTTAGCTCTGCCGGGGGTCCGGCTGTATCTATGTGCCCATTGGAATTCTTTCTTATATTCCCATAAGGGTGATACCTTGGGAGAAATCTCCTGTGACCCATGTAGACCATCTTGTGTGAATGCTTCAACCATTTGCTCCTCGTTTCCTTCATACACTCCGAACACGCCCATTTCCCTTTGACAGTTTGGCCAGAAAGGTTGCCAGGGGCCGGATAATCGTTGATGGTACAAAACAACATCGCATGGAGGTTGAAATACTATCTGTCGAAACACATGTTTCTTGGGTCCTTTGTGAATTCCTGGTAAATCCTATGGATTGTCCTCCACTGTACTGAATCTGCTGGGTGCCTCAGCTTACTATCGACTTTCCTTTCTTCGGCATGCCAGCGCACTAGCTTAGCTTGTTCCTTATTCGCAAGCATTCTCTTCATGCGCTCCGCAATTGGGAGATACCACACCACCTTTGCGGGGCCTCCCTTCTTTGACTTACTTCCTTCACCTTCACTCTTTGCTCGTTTGTATCTAGATGCCCCACATATAGGGCAGACATCCAAGTCAGCGTATTCCTTGTAATACAAAATGCAGTCGTTCGGACAAGCATGAATTCTTCTAACCTCTAGGCCCAACAGACATAATACTTGCTTCGCTTCTTATATCGTCTGCGGTAATTTGTTTCCCTCTAGCAACAGGTCCTTTAACAGCTCAATAAGTTCTGTAAAACTCTTGTCGGACCAGCCATTACTAGCCTTAAGCTTCATGAGTTCCAACACGCATGACAACTTGCTATGCTTTGACTTGCATCCATCATACAAAGGCATATGACAATCTTCCACCAACTTACTAAACTTCTCAAAATCTCTGTTGTTGTCCTCTGCGTCTTCAACATCATGCAACATTGTAGCTAGATATTCAGTGTCCAAATCTATGGTCTCTCCACCTAACGGAGAAGGTACGGACATGACTTCTCGAGCTGCGGCGGTGTTCTCTATATCCTGATCCAACACATTTTCAGCTGCGGCATCAGGCGTCTCTTACTCTCCATGCTTGGTCCAGCATGTATATTTCATGAATCCATTCGTTATCAAATGAGAATGCACTTCTAAACCATCAAGGATCATCTTTTCATTCTTACAGTCCCTACATGGACACAATATGTACATGCTCATCCTACTTTTTCTGTCATTCTCCGCAAATGTGACAAATACAGTGACCCCCTCTCTATACTCTGTAGACGAACGATAAATATGGTACATCCAACTACGATCTATCTGAAATCAACAACATAGGAAGAATTATATGATGATCGATTGAGAATAAAGGGAGAATAATATGTTTTTTACCTTCAATTTTAGCAAAAATTCGCCCCCTTGCCCTCTCAACCGATTTGTGAACAGTGAACTGGTCGGGATGGAAAGTAGTTGGTGGTTTAGGGGGTATTTATAGACCCAACACACCTCAAACGGGTTAGGTTAAAAAAGCCCGTCAAAGGTGTTGGTCATACCTTTGACAGGCTTCAATTGAGTTGCCCGTCACTGGTATCCCCTCACCTGTGATGGGCCAGAAAACAAATCCGTCACAGGTGGCGGCCCATCACCTATGACGGCTGATAATTCCACGGCCCGTCATAGGTGAGGGGATACCAGTGACGGGTTGGAAGAAAAACCCATCACTGCCTCACCTGTGACGGCTTTTCCTTTCGGCCCGTCACAGGTGTGAGGATCTGGTGTAGTGTTATATTAAAATGTTATCTTTTATTAATAATTTTCTTCTTTTTTCAAGTTCTATAACATTATAGGTGGTTGTAAAATTATCCCTATATCCAATGCTAGATTGCATTGATTGTATACATTATACACACTCCCTCTAATGTCTAGACAACCAGCTAGACCTTCCAACCTATAAACCCACACAATGACATGCCTGGTGGGAATTAAATTTAAAAATATATTATTTATTTATTTTTTTCTTATAAATATTCGGGATATAAATTTTTCGGCAAAAAGATACCATCGTGGCTGGATAAAAGTGCGAAAGCGATGCGGTATCGCTGATCCACGGTGCGAGAATGACGTGGGGCGATGATACACCACGGTTTACGGTCTCGCACAACCAATGTGCGAGACCGCATGGCATGGCTGTGACAATGCCAATGATTAATGTTTAATCACATTGATTAGCAACTAATTAATCCCTAATTATCATTAGTTACTCGCTAATTATAGTAATTAATCACTAGTTAAACGACACCATTGGACAAGACATTCGGTATCGCTGTTTCTCTATACGACATTGTCTCGGTCTCGTTCTTTCCTTTCACGAGACCGTTCGGTCTCGCTCTGAACGGTCTAGCTCTTTCCATCCGCAATACCGCCCGCATCGTCATACCCGTGTCATTTTCGCACAATGATCGTGCGAGATCGAACGTATATTTCTACCAAAATAATTGCATCCCGAATATTTTTGATAAAAAAATAAACAGTATATTTTCAAATTTCTTTCTGCGTGGTGGTTCCTAATAACCAATGCTAGCACACAGTGGAGGTGAAAAAGTGACCGCAGGAGAGCACCCTCACCTGCTCAGCCGCCTCGTAGTCCTCTAAGGGCATTAGCAGTGCGCCATCCATTTTGCGGAGCCTGGGGCTACCACGTAGGACGAAGCCACAAGAAGAATAATACTTGCCACAAGTTTCAGAGTGCTATGTAGCTTCAAACAGGAGCCACACAAGTAAAAAAACCATTTCTCTCTCCCCTATCCTCATAGTCCGCTCCCCACCCAGTCCGCTTGCGCGGCGCACGCCTCTCCATCTCTGCCCGCGCGCCGGCTCCCCCCTGCTCCGGCGGCCGTGCCTCCCCTTCCTCCTCCGGCGCGGCGGCGGTGCCGACCCATGCAGCGCGGCGGCCGTGACTCCCCTTCCTCCTCCGGACGACAGCGGCGGCGTGAAGCGGCGCTGCGGATGGCGGCGACGACGGCACGGACGGCCCGAACGGCGACGCCGACGCCGGGAGGCCCATGCGGCGACGACGCCAGCGGCAGATCGGGAGCTCGACGGCGCTGGTCGGCAGGGCGGCTCGAGCGGCTCCCCTCCTCCTCGTCTTCCGGCCTCCGCGGATCGATGGGCGGCACAGCCAGCGGCGGGGCTGCTTGAGCGCCTCCCCTCCTCCTCTTCCGGCGCCGTGGATCTGGGCGGCGAGGGACAGCGGACGACGCCTCCCCTCCTCTTCCGGCCGAATCCCCATCCATCCAACGCCGGCGCCACCTTACCGCCGGATCTGGATCAGGGGCCGACGAGCATGGTGAGGTACGGTGGACGCGGATCGGGCGGCGAGGGACGGCGGAGCTCCTTCCTCCTGTAGCTGACAATATCGGTGGCGTGAAGCGCGAGGATGACCGTTCTCTCTCCTCCCTCTCTCATCCTTGACGCGCAGAGAATCCCACCTACGACTGAGAAACGCGTAGCCAAAAAGTTGGCTACGCGTTCCTGGGGAGGCCGCGCAGAAGGAGCACGTGGCACCGAATATTCGATTTTTGTGTTGAGGCTAAACGCCACACAAGCGCATTGTGAATGGCCTAAACACAGCACGCACTCCCTACTAGCATCCGCTGCAGGTAGCTAGCGTGCCCTCTACAGCTGCAAAGGCGACAGGAGGTGGTAGCCTCTGTTAGGAATCAAAGAACTCACGCGAACGCAGTGGACACCAATCACACTTACACGTGAGAGCACAAGAGACCAATCTCATGGCCGGAGCGCTTTGTTTTTCTTTTTTTTAGAAGCGATACAATCCGTGAATTTGTGTGGAGGCGGAGAGGGAGGGGATACCGGGAAGGATAGGGTTGCCTGTGTGGGGCTGTGGGCTATTGGGCTGCCAATTGAGATGGTTATATTTTGGCCCAACTATATATATGCATATTACATGTAATTTTATTTTTACCAAAAAATTTGGGGGCACAACTTGGGGGCACGGCCGTGCGCGCGCGCGATCAGCTGCCACCCCCCCTCTTGTCTGATCTCTTATCCTATATATACTACTGCTATATGTACTATATGTATATGTATATGTATACATACGTATAAACTTTATATATATACAAAGTTTATACATATTAACACACACATATATATATATATATACACACACACTTAATTTTTTATATGTATGCACTTTTAATATATAAAAGATATACACATGTATATGAAGTTTATGTGTACATATAAAATCTAAAAAATGTGTATATAAACTTTATATATGTGTATACAAACTTTGTATATGTGTATACAAAGTTGGTATCGTATGTATAAAAAACCAAAAAATACACGTATATAAAAGTTTGCATACTTGTATACAAAGTTTGTATACGTGTATATAAAATTTGTATTTGTACGTATACAAAATTTACATACATACATATTAAAAAAGGAAAAACAGAAAAATATACGGGAATGTCCGTAAAAAAAAAGAAAATATACGGGAAGAAAGAAAAGAAAAAAAAAAGGAAAACCGGAAAAGGTACGGAAGAAAAAAACAGAAAAAACAAAAAAAAAAAAGGGGCTGTACGTGCCGTCCGCTGCCTCCTCTCCGCACGCGACACGTATCTAGTCGCGTGCAGGAGGGCGAGTGCGACTAGTCGCGTATTAGCCTTCTCGGGTACAATTAGTTGTACCCCCATGTGCCAGCGTGTGTCCGCCCCTGTGTACTCCTGCAACTAAATGTGATGCCATACAACAAAATAAACATGATCACCTAGTACAGCAAGATTATTTCTAACAGCCTCTCCCCTGCAGCTGGAGCGACGTACGACTGTCTGCGTGTGCGTGCCAACAAGGAGGAGGTCAGGCCACGCCCAGCAAACAAGCAGGAGTAAAAAACGAGTACTAGCTAGGATAACTAGCCCTAGGCAAACCCCAACAATCACTGCTATCTTCTCAGCGCTGAGGGGGACACCATGACCTACATGTTCCTTCATCGCAAATGATACCTGAAATTAATGAAAGTTTACTTAAAAAAATAAGAAAAAAATTTGTTTGCAATGTTCTCAGGTATTTAGTTTTGGTAGGAGTATTGTTGAAAGGCAGCATTACTACAGTAGAGTTTTAGATGAGTATTCGAGACCGTGCACACAATCATTTTGTCTTTTACTATAGATTTATTATTCCTATATGGAAGGTACGCCTACCCCGGTGCACAGGATACCGGGTAGAAAATGCATTATTATTTTTGTTTGTTTTATGCTATATGTGTTAAACAAATGAGGGAGTTTAGTTTTCAGTTGACTGAAAACTTGAGAAATTTCAATCACGTTCTGTATCCATTGGATATATAACCAATGGTGGCAGTCTGGTAGATTGCCCATATGTTTTCTGCAAATTAATTACTAAGTACCACCTCTTTTTCAGGTCATAAGATATTTTAATTTTAGTCAAAGTCAAACTGCTTTAAGTTTGACTAAGTTTATAGAGAAAAATAATAACATTTTCAACCCACGACAAATTTATTATGAAAATATATTCAATTATTGATTTAATGAAACTAATTTGATATTAAAAATATTACTATATTTGTCTAAAAATCAACATATAAAGTATTCAAATCTGAATAAATAAAGTAAATCTCTTTAAATATAATGACATCGAATGTCATACATATATTAATATTATGAGACATACATGCCCATGCGATTTGCGCGAGTTGATGATTAGTATATATTGTAAATTGCTTATTGCAAATATATGTATACATGTAACATCTAATATGTCTTGCAGTTGATGACATTATTTAATGGAACGTAAAAACTATTTCGAGAGGCATCTCCCGTTAGGCTTAACCAGCGATGACGCCGCAATACTGCGAGAAGTACTACTGCACCTCACAGACATGCAACTAATTTTTGCTATTAGATTATACATGTCTTTTTTTTATCTTCTTATGAACTTTTCTCTCAAGTTACTTATCCGATCTATAATCCGATTACACCATTGTGCTCGTTGCAATTAAATCTTTAGAACAAGATCTTACATGATTATATTATGATGAAAAAATATTTATATTTGTATATTACTTTTATTACATATGTAAGCTACTTTTATCATATACATAAATTACTTTTAGATTTGACTAAATTACTTCTTAGACATATAACAGTAAATTCAATAAAGTCTAAAAGTAATTTACATATATTATGAAAGTAATTTAAAATAAAACGGAAGTAACTTTGTCACCGCATTAGAAGTAAATTCGTTGTAGGAATAAAAATATGACTCTATCTAGAAATTAAATTTAATCAGCACAAATCAGCACATGTAAGTTTAACAATTTTTAAAACGCAAAATCTATTTTGAAAGGTATCTCGAGTTAGGCTTAACCAGCGATGCCGATAATACGTGTGAGAAGTATTACTGCACCTCACAGACAAGCAAGTATTTTTTGTTATTAGGTTATACATGTCTTTTTTATCTTAGTCACGTCCAATGAAAAAAGCATGCATTAAAGTTACTTTCCTTTTACTTCTATAATATATGTAAATTACTTTTAGGCTTTATTGAATTTACTTTTATATGTCTAAAAAGTAATTTAGTGAAATCTAAAAGTAATTTAGATATATTATAAAAGTAATTTATAATTTTTCATTAAAATATAATCATGTGAGATCTTATTATAAAAATTTAATTTTTACGAACATAACGGTGTAATCAGATCGTAGATCGGATGAGTAGTTTAAGAGAAAATTTTATTTAAAGTATAGATGGATAGAATCTCTCATATATAGAGTGATAGCTGATTTAGACAAACTAATGGAAAAGTTTGCATGCTGTATGCTGCATGCTATCGATGTCATGCCGTTTTGCCTGCACACATGACTCGGAAACAAAAGCCTTAATTGGCATAGCAGTTATGCACACTGATCAAAGAAGAGCAAATCCTAGCTGCATGGACAGTACATTAATGCTAATCAAACAAGAGGATCATACTAATAAGCATGAACGAAGTGACAAAAGTAATTAACATCGTGCACGCACATGGTACGGATATAAATACATGCATAGAGCAAAGAGCGGATTTAACGTGGGTACAAGGGACATAAGTTTCCCCTATATCTGCCGGACCCATAGATACCCCCTAGTCTCCGCTTTAATTTTTTCACCATGGTTAATAAGATAAGAGGTGCTAAAGGTCTCTGAATAGTTGGAGGGTAGAAGAAACCATGTATTTGTATATTGAGATGATGTGTTTATGCTGATATATTCGGTATGTTGAGTCTCCAAATTTTTTGTTCCTGGATCTGCACCTGCATGGAGTTAAAAAAAATCATTACAACAAATTAACCACTATACGTTTTTATAAGTAAACCGGCCGGATTTTTTGACTTCTAAATAGGGCGGAAACCATTTTATCTTAAGTAAGAATCATAGTAAAAGCATAAATATAATCTCCATCACCAATAATTAATCAAGCAAGGGTCCATGAAATGTTTGGTGTAAAAACAAAAAATACATTGTTGCAAGCAGTGGGGGAAATTAAGCAAGAATCGAACATTTGCAAAGATCAAGTTGATGAGGTTTTCACCAGCGACGAGGGCAGGAATGGGACGGCGCTCCTTCAACGGCAGCGGGGAAGCAGGAAGGGGATGGCGGCGCTCCTGCAACGGACGGCGGCGACACAGGAAGAGGACGGCGGTGCGGCCGGAGAGGATGATGAAGGTGCAATCTAGCTGCTAGCAGGCAAGAATATGCTCCCGTATTCCCGACCTCCTCCCGGGTCCCGGCGGCGTCCACGCAATCAACAGTTCAGCACGGCAACATCATTAATCTTAAAGATAGAAGTAAAATCTATTACTTGCATATTTCTTCACCGTGATGATCGATTTCCATTGCTAGCTGCTTTGCTGCTTCCCTCCCTTCCCATTTCTCTATTGCACGGAATCTCACTAGCCATGGCTAATCAAGGCAGGACTTTTCTCAACGTTCATATTTGATGTATGCATTTTTAAGGAAGGAGGCTAGGAGCAGCACAGAAGATGCATCCTAGGTCGCACGTCTCCAGGCCCGTAGATCGATCTGATCACACACCGGCAGGGCGGTAGTCCGGAACCACAACGCGATCCTAAAATCCCAGCAACCCTAGTGTAGGTTAGTGGCGGCGATGCCTACAAATTCCTGTGATGAGATGGGAGGGGCAGAGAAAGGTGAGCGACCGACAGAAGCAACTCGGCTACCGTGGCGGAAAGTAGCATCGACGCCGGGAGGAGGTCGGGAATACGGGAGATGGGGGGGAGAAGAGAAAGAAGATGAAACTGTTCCAAGATTCGTGCTCATCTACGTGGCTAACATCTACAGTGGGGCCTCATAGGGTGGGAGCTGCGGCCCTGCCCCAGAGAATTTTTTTCCGTACTTCTGGAACTGGCAGCAGGTTGTGTGCTGACACCTCACTAGCTCTCAATCGATCTCCAAATTAAGCTAACCCTAACCGTGCTCTATTATTAATTAAAGTGGGTTGAACGAACCCACTTCATTCATTGCACCAAATCTTAGCCGTCAGTTGGGACATATCAAACAATTGAGATTCCTCGGTACCGTGAGGACGTGCCGTACCATTTTAGCCCATATGGTGTGTCACATCTAGAAATTTTACCTCAATTTTCAGAATATTTTGTGTATAAAATCCCTATCTAGAAATCAGCCAGGGTACACAAAACGATAAGTAAATATATAGGTACAGACGTAAATAAAGCGTAAAATACTTACAAAAGAGGCAGTTAGTCCTCATACTGAAAAGAAAGTTGCGGCAGCGGAAAAAGACGATTCTAGCGAGGCTTCATCTCCACTCCACAGGCAAAACTCAACTGGGGTATAAGCCTGAGTCCTCTAACTTCGTCTTCAACTCAGAAACACTACACTTCTGAAAAGAGGGAATAATAGTAAGGCTGACTACAACCACCGTACTCAGCAAACCACACCAACGATGCATTCGTGCAAGGAAAAACAAAGAGGGTTTGTGGCTATATGCATAAAGACGGTTGTAAACATTTTATAGTTTAAAACAATAAAATGGTTGATCAATTAAAGGCAATATTAAATCTCCACTGAACAACACTACACCATCTTGAACAGGCCTAACCATTCCACCTGAACTAAACCAGTTCATTAAGTCAAGTTACTTAATGGAGTGGGTCTAATCACGGTGAATCTGATTGATCGCCCATAACTGTGGGCACGGCTATTCGAATAGTTTTACTCTGGCCAGAGGTGCACAACTATACCCATAAGACACAACCCACCGTCATGCCACTATGTCCGCACAGACACGTCACCATGGCGAGTGATTGTGACAAAACCCTTCGCATAACTCCCCCTAACCAATCGCACCCACTTTAGGTTTCGCCCCACCCCTAAACCGACAGTGGGCAGCCCCCCTTGCACCTAGGTGAATCCAGAAGCCGCATAGGCCATCGCAGGGCCCATCCAAACTCCATCACGCCCACCCTTGCCTCGGTACATCAGAAAGGGGAAAGCTATACTACAAGTCTAGCAGTTGCCCATTCTTACTTGTGGTAAGTGTGGTAAAGTCTTTCAGGGTTTCCTATGAACCGGTCCTTAATTGCCATGGGTGCGACTAGCAAAACTTTACACCCACAGCCTACCATTAAGCCATATTTTAGTTGGATAATTACGACCAATAAAACATGGCCATATGTCTCGAGCTCGCGGCTCATTAGGACACTAGAGTGAAATAATGTAATTATCCCATTATGTGAGCTAGTGGTAATTAAGCATTGCTAAGCATAACATAATTCTAGCAAGATCAACATAAGTGACACAAGCTAGCTAAATTATCACCTAAGGTTTGACAAAGGACGGATGTCAAGTAAATGGTACAAGCAAGCAGATAGGTGATCCCATAATCCCATGTAATTAGCAAGACATGCAATTTTATTAGCAAACAATAATACATTTTTAAATTAGGTTCATCTCAAGGGGAATGTGTGACTTGCATTGATTCTTCAAAAGATTTTCCAAACTCTTTTCCTTGCGAACACGACCTTCCGAAACGGCAGAATCTACGTGCTGGCATGCAAAATGAGGAAAAATACTAATAAAAACCAAATAAACAGTATATTAAAAGTAAACAAACATGTAGATCTCAATTTTAGATGAATTTTGCAAGTTGAATGACTCAATTCAAAGTTCGTATGAATTAGTTATGAATTTTAGAAGTTTTGAGCCATTTGAATGAATTTTTAGAATTAAACCGAATTATTGTGCAATTAATAATTATTTTATCGAAGGAAACGGACGATACTGACGTCATCAAAGGGACTGGTGGGGACACGCGGGCCCCACGGGTCGGCGGCACAAGGAGAGCGGTCCACCGCGGCGAGGGCACGAGGGCACCATGTGGACGGCTACGTGGCGGCCACGGCGGCACGGCATGGATTCACCCGAGGTGAATCCAACGGCGCGGGTGGCGGTGGCCCGGACACGGGCTCGTCTCAAGTCGGCTCGGCCGGACGTGGCGCTACGGTGGCGCGCGGCCACCGACCTTGGCCCTTACATAGGGGTTGGTCTTACCTCCTACAGGCATAGTAAAAAAACCAGACCGGGGACTGACCCGGTGAGCTCGTCGGTTCACCGGTTCAGCGGTCGGACCGCCGGGTTCATTGGTTGGACCGCGGTTCTATGTATTAGGAAAATTAGTGTTCATTCCATTCAGCAACAAGGAGATTAGCGTGATGGTGGTTGTGTTGCCATTAGGACCAGCAGACCAGGGATCGATTCCCCACATTGCAGCCATTTTTTAAACAAAAAAACATAGCTAGTCCTTAGGAGTTGACTGGACCATTACGAAAAAATGTCATCTGACGGCCCAGTACGTCTGAACCGGCCGGTTCAGAAGTCTCCGGTTCGACGGTTTCTCGTTCATCCGGTTCACACCGGGTCAATTGCATGAATGGTCTTTATAGCAAACCGAACCGGTGAGGAATGGTCTTTATAGCAAACCGACCGGTGAGGAAGCTGGTTCTGGTTTTTTTCGGTTGGACTATCGGTTTTTTTACTATGCCTACAGTTAGTACTCGAAACGTACCCACCTCCACCACCACCCTAGCAAGGAAACCCAAGACCGGCTCTGTGAAGGAAACTTGGTCCTTTCCAAAATTTCGCAATGTCTTTCTATTTCATGTATAGGTGTCAAATTAGGGTGTTAACACTTTCTTTAAGAAATTGATGGTCGTCATCACTGACGCCAGAGAATGAGAAGAGTTCACTAGCTGGACGAAGGTGTTGCACATCGTTGGCGTGCTACCCATCACTTGCTCCTCTGGTTCAGACCTCAGACATTGAAGATGATGCCCTTGCCATTCTATTGTGATCCCCACGGCCGGGGCTAGATGACTGAAATTTTCACCAAAATTGGGTCACCTAATGGATAGAAAGTACCGTTTGTTAACTCGATGGTCAATCCATTACACGAAGGTATATTGGATAACATACCCACTATTTCTATTCTACTTAAATATGGTGATCCCTACCACTAATATTTGGCCCCACAATTGATCTATACTATTACACCACCTCCAACGAGTCTTCTCTCATTTCACTGGTGTCCCAACGCAAATTTTGAAATCACTGTACAATAAGGAAAATCATAAAGTACTACTTGAACTAAATATATGCTTCATTGACTTAATTGGCTACAAAACCAATTTGTTTGTTGTAATGCACAAGCTCTTGGCTAGTGGATCCTAAAATGAAGATTTACTTTCTCGTGCCAACGAACATATGGTGCCGTCTAAGGTTACTTACATGTGGGTCAGGAGGGTAGATCCTCAGTTTTAATCTAAATGGATGGATGGTATATGATCAATTGTTTTTTCTTGCACAAACATTATGCTACCAGATAAAGTGCTTTTGTTTTCAGCGAATTGATTCTCGTGGCAAAGGAATCTATTATTAGAAAAGGGAAAAGTTCATTTTACACCCTCTAACTTTTGTACTTGTTTAAAATACACCCCCGAATTACGAAACCGGATATAATACAACCTCTAACTATTAAAACCGGACACTTTAACTCCTTGAGTTGTTTTTATGGTGGTTTTGGTACACGTGGACGATAGTTGTATAAATGATCCACGTCAGCGGTTATATATATGGGCCAAAGCCAGATGTTTTTTCTCCCTTCGGTGTTTGCTTTGCAAGCAGCGGCAACTAACACAAAGGGAGGGGGGAAGGAAGAAAGAGAAGGAGAGGAAGGAAGAAGATGGGCCGGTCCTCCTCCTCCCCCTCGACCACAGTGCAAACCCCGCCGAAGGGAGAAACATCTGGCTATGGCCTATATATATAACCGCTGACGTGGATCATTTATACAACTATCGTCCACGTGTACCAAAACCACCATAAAAACAACTCAAGGAGTTTGCACTGTGGTCGAGGGGGAGGAGGAGGACCGGCCCATCTTCTTCCTTCCTCTCCCTCTCTTTCTTCCTTCCCCCCTCCCTTTGTGTTAGTTGCCGCTGCTTGCAAAGCAAACACCGAAGGGAGAAAAAACATCTGGCTTTGGCCCATATATATAACCGCTGACGTGGATCATTTATACAACTATCGTCCACGTGTACCAAAACCATCATAAAAACAGCTTATGGATTAAAGTGTGCGGTTTAGTTGGAGGGTGTATTATATCCGGTTTTGTAATTCGGTCGTGTATTTTAGACAAGCATAAAAGTTAGAGGGTGTAAAATTCAACTTTTCCCATTAGAAAAATACCACTTGCTGAATCCGTTAGATTTAGTATCAAAAACTTAAAACATATAGGATTGTTACATCAAACCACGAGAAAAGGAAGTAGTTAATTTGTGCAATAATTTGCATTTTAGTACTGAACTATACCCACACTCAGCATGTTGTTCCAATACAAATACTAGAGAGTGGTTGTGGAAAGTAGAAAATTAAATAAGTCTACCTATATAAATGAATCAAAGCTAGAACAATAAATGTTTCTGTTTACAGTAAATAGAAGATATGCATGAATGCATATACATATCTGCTACAATAATTGCCATATATCTGATATTTGTTTTTTAATGAGACATATGCTCATTAAATAAAGTAAATTCTGTCGTAATAAAGCATGCCATCCTACCTATATTCTACGTATTTATGTTATAGGCATATCGTCACAAACCCGAGGTCTTTTATTCGTAGGAAAAAGTACGAATTACCCCCCCGAACTATCGCGGTCGTCCGAATTACCCCATAACCACAAAACTGGACATTTTTCACCCCCAACTATGCAAACCGGATGAATTACCCCCTCGAACCAATTCAGGGCGGATTTGACCAACATGGCGCACACGTGGCAATCCAGTCAGCGTTTTTTTAATTAAAAAATTGTGGGACCCGCCTGCCATACTCTTATCTTCTTCCTCTCTCTCTATTCTCTCTCTCTCGCTTTTTCTCTCTCGGGGCTCGCGCTGCACGCACGGCAAGTACGGCGCGGGAACGGGCGGTCGGCGACGGCGGAGGCAGCGGTTGCGGCGAGGCGACGGCGGAGGCAGTGGCGGGGGTGGAGGAGGCAAGGTGGTGGCAGAGGCAGCGGCGGCGGCGGAGGCAGTGAGCGCGGGGAGGCGAGCGGCGGGGCAGGGCGGCGGTGGGAGCTCGCGCCGCTCGTGGAGGAGGCGAGCGATGGCGGGGTGCGGCGGAGGAGGCAGCGACGGCGCCGAGGCAAGGCGGCGGGCGATGAAAGATGGGAGAGGGGAGAGGCGCGGCGGTCGGCGTCGAAAGATGGGGAAGGGGAGAGGCGCGGTGGTCGGCGGCAGCGGAGCTCCCCTCTCCCCCTCTCCCTCCTCCCGTCGTGAGGCCCTCGAGGCGGCGAAGCTCAACCGGGCTCGCCGGCCGCCTCTTCCCTCTCTACCACCTCGCCTCGCCGCCGCTCGCCTCCTCCGCCGCTGCCGCTCGCCTCCTCCGCCGCCGCCGCCTCACCTCCTCCGCGAGCAGCGCGAGCTCCCGCCGCCGCTCGCCTCCTCCGCCGCCCTGCCCCGCCGTTCGCCTCCCCGAGCTCGCTGCCTCCGCCGTCGTCTCGCCTTGCCGTCGCTTCCTCCGCCGTCGCCATCCTCGCCGTCCCCGCAAGCCGCGAGAGAGAAAAAGCGAGAGAGAGAGAGAGAATAGAGAGATAGAGGAAGAAGAGAAGAGTATGGCATGTGGGTCCCATAATTTTTTAATTAAAAAACGCTGACTGGATTGCCACGTGTGCGCCACGTTGGACAAAATCGCTCTGAATTGGTTCGAGGGGGGTAATTCGTCCGGTTTGCATAGTTAGGGGTGAAGAATGTTCGGTTTTGTGGTTCAGGGGGGTAATTCGGACGACCGCAATATAGTTCGGGGGGGTAATTCGTACTTTTTCCTTATTCATATAACTGTATGTACTTATCTGAGAGAAATTGCAATCCTTTGCATAATGCCACAAGATGTCAGCCTTTTTCCTCCTAGTATTTGTGGTTTGGTTGAGTCGTGTTTGCACAATATCATACTGTTATGAGTATCCTATGGATCTTTTACAACCTAATGGTGTTTTATCCTCGAAAATGTTTTGTCAACTCAGATATGGTGACATGATGGCAAGTGGAGCTTCCCCTAATGGATTGGAACCGAATCAAATACCACATGTACGTCCGAAAATACTCGAAACCTATGTTCTTCCATAATTTTCTACATTGATTTACCTAAGTAAGGTATGCATCATTCTTGCAAAATTTATTTTATTCCTTGTGTTAGGTGTAATCTTTTTTGTTTTGCTACACATATGCCTTTATTCTTCACAAAATAATAAGAGAAAATCCCCTATGTACTCATGAAAGTTCACCTAATCCCTTCTATACCCCTGAATTTTGCTCAATCCCTTACATACCCTGAATTTTAGTTTGGATCCCTTCCATGCCCTTTTCGCTAGTTGACCGTTAGTTGACCATTAAATTCTTTTGAAAAAGTCCATTTTTCCCTTTGCTATGAAGAAATATAATAAATTAATGAAGTACATTATTGGAATGTAAAATTTATTGGATGAGACTATGATATTTATGAGTCTGTGATGCACCATATTTTTTGTGACAAATTTACTTTTACATATGATATAAAAAGTTAATACTTATTTATTAGTTATTAAAAGCTCTTTTATGTAGCATATGTGTTTTCGTAGTAATACAACATATTTGTTTATTACTATCAGAACACATATGCTAAAAAAATGTTTTAATAACTAATAAATAAGTATTATTTTTTTATGTCATATCTAAAAGTATATTTATCGCAAATAATATAGTGCATAACTATCTCATAAACATAATAGTCTCATATAACAAATTTCTATGCTCCAACAATATACTCTATTAATTTATACTAGTAATATGCCCATGCTAACGCAACGGCAATGTTTGACAATGTATTGTAATGCATTTTGAAGAAAATGTTTTATGATGAAAAAAATTATTGTCATAATATAATTTTCTGAATAAATATATACTTCAATGCTTACCTCATATACTGAATAACAATATACAAGATGATATACAAGATATCATCTTGTTAAAATTTAATCCCAACAATCACAATTTAGAAATCACATCTCGATTTTCAATTGACAAACATAACAATAAATTGCATGCTCTACACTTTTTATCAATAAAATCAACTATAGAAATCACAAATGACTAACACTTCTGTAGGAAGACAGAGAGCATATGCAATCAATGCTACTGGCAATAGAAAGGAGGTTTCTCATTTGTATCACAGGACCATATTGTTTTAGCAATAGAAATTTATTGATCATGAACTTCAGTATTATAATAAATAAACTCCTCTCAAAGCCAAAATTATGACCTACAGACTAAGACTCCCTGCCTATACTCTCAACCAGAATTACGGCCATGCTTCTTCCATAATGGTTGCGATCAGTGCATGTGGTTCTTTTCCTAGTTGAAGACTCAATTATCCTTCCAGATTACACAAGCAATGAGGGCCACATACTGTATCAGAAGCCTATTTTGTTGAGAACCTTCGAATCTAGCCTCTATTGAGAACCTTGGAATCCCTTTCGCATGTCCGCAATTCAAATTTAACAACAATGATTAAGGAAGCACAAAAAATAATACATTGTATTTTAAGGATACTATAATTGTACTTATCTTGACATATAACCATAATTGTGTTTTCTAACATTTAACTGTGAGTAGTTTGGCAACGAAAGAACTAAAAAAACATTTTATATATTGGGCAGTTAGGCATATGTGAATTGTACATAAAAAGATATTTACTTAGAAAATTTGTCATATAAATATTGTTGACAAATGGCCATAAAAATAGCCTAAATGCTAGGTAGTAAAAATAATATGTAATGTAACCTGAGAAGCCGGCAACAAAATCATGCAAAAAAAATTCAGAATAAAAAAGGGCAACATTAAATACCTAGGATCATTGCTTTGGTTTTATTATCACCAAAAAGGTGAAACACAGTCTATCATGTCAAGCCAATCTTTGTGTAAAGTTTGCCACATATTGATTTTCTGATCAAGGAATTTGCAATCCAAAAGAAATCAAGGATTGCTTTAACTATTCTCCTTGGTTTTCTGAAGCTCCCTTGGAAGTTCTTATCTACACATCTGTTCATGCCTTCAGAAGTCAAAACAGAAAGGATGATTGGCTCAATCATTTACTGAAAGTAAAAAATGGAAAGAATTAGAATACTAACTTTTTTTTTCAAAAAGAGCAAATTATTCCTTGAACTAGCTTAGGCCTTCACTTACAGGTATTTATCCTTTTATGATTGAAGGCAGAAAAATGTATCACTGAAGCATATAAAAAACGGCTTACTCCATCTACAGATACAAATAGAGAGAAATTAATATTTATTTAATGTATGTATGTGCACGAACTAGATGATCACAACTGCAACGCAAAATATGCAGAACATCATGGAAATAAAGCTAACCCAAGGCGCTGCAACCCAGTACCAATCTGTCCTTAAAAATATTTACAATTAGAATAGAACAAAGACCCTATCAAACAAATCGAGGGTGTTACCGGACCAGCTCTAAGGAATAATCTCACCCTGACATATTAGTATTCTCAATATTGAATCACAACATGAGGAACAAAATAACATGATCAATGATTTGCAATCAAGAAAACCAGTTATATGAATTAGGCGGAAAATGCACGAATCCACAGTGCTAATATATACGATGGAAGAAAAACCATGGTCGGAGCTACTCTGGCTAGCCTCGACTGAAAAGTAAATATGAGATCACCTGCAAGTGAATATTTGAGAACTTTCATCTGTACTGCAGAAACCCACAAACTCATATATGTTCAACTTGATTTACAGCACATAATATATCATAGATTTTTCTGAGTGCAAAATATGAATATTACTATCTTGAACATATTTTGACCTGAGAAACTAAACTTCAACCAGAATTCATTTTCAATGGGCCTCGTATCACATTATTCTTTCGCCGGGCGGGGCCATCGTACAAATATGCTGAGGTTTACCTAAAACACCATTCCATTAGAAGCAATACAATTAGATGGGCATTTATACGCCTCATCCCATTGCACCGAATCACATTCAGCGGTATAATTTTAAAATAAATCCAGTTATATCCACATTGCAAAAAATACTTTGGAAGGCAAACATGTTCAGTCAGCTACCTTGTGACACAGAGAACTACTACTCTTGGTCTCCTTGGCTTCATTGACATACCCATATGTTGCTTCATCACGAGGCAATTCCTACAGAAATGAAATGACGGTGCAACAAACGCAAATAAATCATTCACATGCTATCCCATCCAGGGCAATCTAAATTATATTTGCTAAAACCTCAACACAAGTGGGAGCACATGAATCCTACATCCAAGTAAAGGAAATGCAGAACTAACATTCAGAGTTTCACACGCTAGAATGTAAAGCCTACTAATTATTAATCAGTAACTAAAGAATGCACAGCTAATCTTTCCTGAACAGAAGTAAGTGCATCTGCTGTGATGTATCATCGAGCTAAGATCCTGCTGGTGGAAAAATTAACCAAAAATCCACACCGCCCAGTTCCAACATATAAGCAAAATGTAGATTTTGTAAATTGTTAGTGCAAACCCCGATTTACAAGTAAACAACGGGAAAATTTAGTTTTTTTATCATGCACTAAACATTTGCTATAGGTGGCTGAATCATCTGAAATGAATTTTGCTACATTTGCCCTGGATCAGTAAAGAGCATGCCCTGTTATTCATTAGTCCTTCCCTATCGCCGTTTAGAACTCTGAAAAAACAAATTTCGGCAGAGCATTTCAGAACAAAAATTTACCTAGCAGTTAGAAAGAAAAAAGAAAAATAACCAAAATTTCCCCCATAGCAGTCAAAACGTGCACACACATACATTAAAATGATCAAAGAGCGGCTCCTTGAAAAGATCGATCAACCAGGCAGGCATATGGTCTGTTACATGATTACAGCAGCGAGATGAGATCGATCGAGAGCAGGAAGGATTTGTACGGTCACCTTGTGTTGATGTTGGAGTCGATGAAGAGATAGTCGAGGACGCGGATGATGGTGCCGGCGCGGATGGCGCGTGCCCTGATGAGGTGGGCCATGAACGCGACCAGCACCCTCGCTCTGACTTGGCTCCGTCGGAGAGTGCCGGCGGCGGGCCACACATCGGTGACCTGCAGCACCAGCCGCAGCCCGTGCTCCATTGGCAACATCGCCGCTAGCGCGACAGCTCCACCAACGCCACCATCACCACTCCGTGCTCCCGATCGAACCTTCTGGAAGTTTCTCACCGACCTCCTCCTGGATCGATCGGTAGCGAGAGATTCTTGGAGACTGAGAGTGCAAGTGAGAGGAGGAGGAATGGAAGTGAAATACTCATATAGATTCCTCCCAACACCGCCACCGTCGGTACTGCCTCCAAATCCATCGATCCAGAAGAAGGGTAGAGTGAGTGGAAAGAGGAGAAGAAGAAGGAAGGACGGCACCAGGCGCTGGCTCCGACGCCGCTGCCAGGCGAGGAGCACGGGATGCGGCCGGCGCTCGTGCAGGCATGAGGTCAGGAAGAGGCCCGAGATAGGGGAGAGGGGGGGGGGGCGACGACGGGTGGACGACGGTCGACGACGGCCTGCGGCGGGGGGAGCCACGCGTCGGTAAAGGCCAGCATCCCCCGCCGGCCAACCTCACCGCTTTCTCCATCGGTGTTGTCCTCTTCCTCCTCCCATGCCGCCGTCCTCTCCCCTCATACCCTCCTCAATCTGACGTGGGGTCGGCTCGCGCAGATCGAGTCAGTGCAGATCGGGACACCTCGTCCCCGCCCGTCACCAGCTCCTTTCTACCCGCACCTCACACCGCCACCACCACTGGTGTTGCCGCCATCCCCGACGCCGTCGAAAGGGGATAGAGGAGGGAGGGGAGCACCGGAGCCGACTCAGACGCCGCCACGAGGGGAGGGGGATACCGGCGCTGGTTACGCCGCCGCCGCGAGGGGAGGGCGAAGAAGGGGGGAGGGGGGACCGGCGCCAGATGACGCACGGCGGCGGCGGTGAGATGGCGCACGGCGACGGCTGTGGCGGGGCGACGGCGGCGGCGTGACGTGGTGGCGAGGCGCGAGACTGCGAGAGTGAGGAAGGGAGGGGGTGGGCGTGATAGGGAGGCGAGGCGACGGCGGCGCCTTCTATGCTAGGCGATGCGAGAGAGAGAGGATGGGAAGGGGATGCGGGTTGGATGCGGCGCGTGATTGGGGGAGATCACGCGGTAGATGGAGGTGGGAGGCTGCTGATCGATCTGGACCGTTCGATTTTCACCAGGATGATCTGAGCCCTTGAGTGATGAATGAAAGAATGAAAGATGAGTGAAAGTATTTGTTGAACTATAGGGTAGATATGCTTCTTTATACCAAAGGGCAAAATGGATTTTTTCATAAGAATTTAACGGTCAACTAACGGTCAACTAGCGGAAAGGGCATGGAAGGGATCCAAACTAAAATTCAAGGGTATGTAAGGGATTGAACAAAATTCAGGGGTACAGAAGGGATTAGGTGAACTTTCAATGATACACAGGAGATTTTCTCAAATAAGATAGCTCTTCACATAAAGTTTGCTTTGAGGTTAACTATATGACCAATAAGAAAGGCTCAATAAATAGTCTTAGAAAAACAGCATTGCCCAAAAGAGTGTAGTCTTGTACGCACATTGTTGAGCGTTTGTGAAAGGCCAAAATATGGTCACGATTCTAGCCATATAAGGTTTAGTTCAATTAGGGTCTATATTTTTTTTTCTTTTTGGTGGGGAAGGGGGGACTGCATACTCTGAGCAATGGTACCAAATATATTAATTACTGTAGTTTAGCAAAAACAAAAGAGCCTGATGTGGTCTCCAATAAAGAAGTTTTTGAACAATTTCCCATATAGTAAGAAAGCACATGAATGTCCATTGTAGAACAAGACTAGATCCTAACACTTGAGGCAAAGAGAAGACATGCTATAGGAAATTAAATCTACTATATATAGAACTATGGTAGCATATATAGTGCACTGACAGTTGTTACCGGAGTTATATGCTTTTGGATTATTTGTTGTAAAAGTATATTCAACCTCTAGAAATGTGGGTTGCATAGCAAATTAAAGACCGACTCGGAGAGTACTACTTGATAAAATCTTCTTTTGTTGTACTCCCTCCGTCCCTAAATATTTGACGCCGTTGACTTTTTTAAACATGTTTGACCGTTTTTCTTATTTAAAATTTTTTGTGAAATATGTAAAACTATATGTATACATAAAAATATATTTAACAATGAATCAAATGATAGGAAAATAATTAATAATTACTTAAATTTTTTGAATAACAAGAACGGTCAAACATGTTTTAAAAAGTCAACAGCGTCAAATATTTAGGGACGGAGGGAGTAGTTTGCAATATATCGATCAAGCACAACACCTAAAACTGGATTTGCCGGTGCCATCGCCACTTTTGATTTTTACGAGTTTCCAAATGCAAAGAATGGATCACAAACTTCAGCTCAAATTTGGTTACAGAATGACCAAAACAGTGAAGTTGATCTCATTATATCTGGATGGGAGGTAAGAGTTTTCTCTGTTTCTAACATGCAAAACTACCATCAACTAGCACTAACCTCAGAAATATATCTGTTTTGTAGATTAATCCAGAATTATACCTGGATATAGTAAAGCCCTTTTTTTTGTATATTGGATGGTACGAATCAATTTCACAAGTATTTATTATTTCTGATATAAGTGTTTAAGAACTGCTTAGTAAACATTATTCTTCTAATTCGGTTTGTCAGACGGATGGAACCAAATCAACTGGCTGCTCTAACTTGGATTGTACTGGCTTTGTACCAGTAAATGGGGCTCCTATTACTCCTGGCAATACTCTAGATCACAACACTGGACAAACCAAAATCACATTGAAGATATTTTATGTAAGAATTTCTAAAAAGGGTGTATGCATAGCAAATAATATCTTAATTGCCTTTTGTTGAAGATATTTTAAACTTTTTTTTGCAACGTATTACATCCAAATCCACCATGTCTTGAAACCTTGAAAACATAGGTCCCTAGCCAAAAACAATAGTTTTTCTTATCATGAAGAAACATGAAGAATCAAATGTAATTAGAGGTGGCGGTGAAAGTTTTTTCTAGATAGTAAGAGTTGAGGGCCCAAAACAATAGTTTTTCCTATCATAAGTTTCTTCTAGTCAACAAAAATTAATAATCCTTGAGATTTGACCAATATTTGGCTAACTTTCAACATGTTCTTAGCACCAACACATGTTATTAAAACATTTGTATACAATACATGCAAATGCACAACTTGATGATTAGCATACAACATGGTAAATAATTGCATTTGTATTATAACAAACTCTACTCACTTTTGAAAATTGTATTATAGAGTCATGATGATGGTGATTGGTGGCTACACTTTGGGAATGACATAGGCAGTCTTAGCGCAGTCGGGTATTGGCCAAATAGTCTTTTCAAAAGCTTAGACCATGTCACGGTTGTAGCATGGGGTGGATATACCTAGGGGCGGATGTAGAAAGTAGCAAGAGTGGGGGCTAAGGATCTACCGCTTAGGTAGACTAAGGAAATAAAAAGTGTCAAGGGGGCATTCGCCCCCACTCGCTGTAAAATTGAGTGGGGGCTAAGGCCCCCACTTCTTACACTCTATATCCGCCCCTATACTGTGTCTTACCGAGGAGATTCTAGTACTCCAATGGGCAATGCGAAATGGCCAGAAAAAGGTTCAGCCTCTATACAAAACATTCAATTTATTGATAAAGATGGACAAGGATATGTTCCCCATTGGCCTAGCAATATTCACCATTGCAACCCACAAGAAATGTTATCAAGCTAGTATCTTTCAAGATGACATGTTTTACTATGGAGGACCTGGTGGTTGCACCAATTAGGTTATGTTTTCAATTGTTGTAGTTTCATTGTCTAAAAAAAACTTAATGGAATAATCAATTATCTTGTACTATATAATAAGTGTAGTAAAGAAATTATTATAACAGAAAGAGTCGGTGACCAAGACAAATCCCTGGCCCAACTAAAATCCTATTAAAAGTACTCTCAGATGTCTGTAATATCCATTGTCACCAAGATTTGAACTTCACCGCCGCAGTGCTTCTGTAACTTTATTTTGTTTGTTTTCTCTATATTTATCTTCTCACTTCTCTCCACCTTATTATTTGTACTAGCTTGTGGCTAGCATTTGAAGTCTTATTGTACATGCTCTAAGGAAATATTTTTTCCTTAAGCAACATAAATGTTCTCCTTTGATTGTTATGATAATTGATGTTATGGCATATTTGAAGACATGCCTTGAAAAATATTCCATTTGCTCTCACTTCTGAATTAATTATAACCGTGCTAATAAGTAGTAAGGCTTCAGAGAATATAATGAGATGTGCATCGCACCATCACTAATAGACTATACGAGATCTATAGGTCATAGATAAATTAAGCAAGATTTGACCATTAGAACATCACTCGCATTATCTTTGAAATTTTAAGATACAAGCAACGAATTTGGATAGTTCAAACTTAAAAGAAATGCAAGGTTAAGGGGCCAATTTTGCCAGTATATCAACAAAACTTGATATGAAGAATCAAATATCCAAAACCAATTAAGAAAATCAAAGCAAGAAATGGGTAGATTGTATTCTTTTTCCCTTGAATAACTTTTCTTGTAATTTCTTATAAATGTTTTCAATAAGGTAACCCATATGACATACATGCGTATGCTATGTATTCTTTTTTCATATTTTTCCACTGTGTTTTTATAATGAGTTTTGATGAGGCACTGACATCGCGCGGTGAATGCCCAAGGAGAAGTATTAGGAAACTTTGGCATTGGCCCATGAAGGCATGACCCAAATACATTTATTGGGGCCATCACCAAAACCTTCCATACATGGATCATTACTATATAAAGAAAAAGGGTTGTTCATTTATATATTTGATGAAAGGATTGTATTGAGAAAGAGAGTCACACCCTAAACATTTGTGTCTTCACTTTGATTTAGACACTGTATAACCCCATTTGACTATTCTGTAGTGGTAGTAGGGGTTTTTTTTTTAAAAAAAAGAAAGGTATTTTTTACCCGGCCTCTACATCTAACCGGATATTTGTAGCCGATTTGATCTTAGGATCTTGGGGGTGCTACTCAGGTCACTGTAACCACTAGGCTACATGTCCTTACATGGTAGTAGGGGTTATATAATAATAATAGGCATAACAGCAAAAGAAAACAGAACAAAGTACTTCCTATAGTATTAATTTCTCTAAATATGTGTCATGTGAGATCCACCCTTGGGGGCCAAGCGCTAGCTGTTGTTTTCCAATCCAGCATCCGACCTCCATCGATCTGACGTACTCGTCGCCACTATCATGAAACATCATATATGTATTGCGCTCTAATTAGAAATATATATAAATGTATAAATATATAAATAAATAAATATATATATATAGAGAGAGAGAGAGAGACACTACACTCACTTCCAGCTGCTGCACCAACCGAACCGAAGATGTGACGGCGAGTGAATGCGTTGGCTAATTACAGAGTATAAGCTTGCTTCCTCTCTCCCTCTTTCTTCACAACTCAACAGTTGTGATCCAAATTAATTTGCACTTAATAAAGGCCAGCTTCTATCGGAGCGAAGTGGAGGCCCTGCCGGAGGCTGGGTGGGAGCAAAGCGGAGGCTGAAGCTGGCCCATTGGGTTGTGCACCTGGGTCGCCCTGCGGTACGGATCGTCATCCCTTTTAGGGTTCCACCATATATATACCTCTTGTAAGCCACCGTGCGGCGTTGTAACCTCACCCTAATATAGCGAAGATATTTTGCTGGCTGGCGCCCGTGGTTTTTTCTCTCCTGCTTTGGGAGGGTTTTCCACGTTAAATCTCGTGTCTTATATGATTGATTTATTGTTATTTATCGTTTGTTTGCCTATCGTTTTCTAACAAGTGGTATCAGAGCTTGTTCTAAGATTAGGGTTTCGCGATGGCATCGATGAAGTATGATCTACCGCTGCTAGACTACAAGACGAGATTCTCGCTGTGGCAAGTTAAGATGTGGGTTGTTCTGGCGCAATCTTCGGATCTTGATGAGGCGCTGGAAAGCTTCGGGAAGAGGAAGAAGGATGAATGGACCGCTGATGAGAAGCAGAAAGATCGTAAGGCTCTGTCGCTGATCCAACTTCATCTATCTAATGATATTTTGCAAGAAGTGTTGCAGGAAAAAATTGCTGTAGATCTTTGGCTCAAATTGGAATCGATCTGCATGTCTAAGGATCTAACCAGTAAGATGCATATGAAGATGAAGTTGTTCATGCACAAGTTGCAGGAGAGTGGTTCTGTGTTAAACCACATATTGGTCTTCAAGGAGATCGTTGCCGACCTAGTGTCAATGGAGATACAATTTGATGATGAAGGTTTAGGTCTTCTACTGTTATGGCCACTGCCTAGTTCATATGCAAATTTTCGTGACACCATTCTATTAAGCCATGATGAACTGACCCTTGCGGAAGTTTATGAGGCATTCCAAAATAGGGAGAAGATGAAAGGTATGGTTCAGTCTGATGCGTCAGTCTCCAAGGGCGAAGCATTGCAGGTCAGAGGCAGATCTGAGCAGAGAACCTACAACGACAACAATGATCGTGACAAGAGCCAGAACGGTAGAGGCCGTTCAAAGTCCAATGATCATGACAAGAGCCAAAACGGTAGAGGCCGTTCGAAGTCCAGAGGTAAAAAGTCCTGTAAGTATTGCAAAAAGAAAAATCACTTCATTGAAGAATGTTGGAAGCTGCAGAATAAGGAGAAAAGGAAATCTGATGGTAAGGCCTATGTTGTTACCGGTGCTGAAAACTCTGATTCAGGAGATTGTCTTGTCGTTTTTGCTGGTTGTGTTGCTGGTCATGATGAATGGATACTTGATACTACATGTTCGTTTCATATCTGCATTAACAGAGATTGGTTTAATTCTTACAAGTCTGTGCAGAATGGAGATGTTGTGCGTATGGGAGATGATAACTCACGTGATATCGTGGGCATTGGCTCTGTTCAGATCAAGACACATGATGGCATGACACGCATGCTGAAAGATGTGAGATGCATACCAGGGATGGCGAGAAATCTCATCTCTCTCAGCACACTTGATGCAGAAGGATACAAATACTCCGGTTCAGGTGGAGTTGTAAAGGTATCTAAAGGTTCTCTCGTTTATATGATAGGTGATATGAATTCTGCAAACTTATATGTCCTTAGAGGTGCTGCTGTTTCTAAAGATGAACCAAGTAAGACTAACTGTGACATATGCGTCTTGGATATATGTGTGAACTTGGTATGATAGAATTGATGAAGAGGAACCTGCTGGATGGCTGCACTCAGGGTAACATGAAGTTCTGTGAGCACTGTATTTTTGGTAAGCACAATAGGGTAAAATTCAATACCTCAGTTCATCGCACCAAAGGTATACTTGATTATGTACATGCTGATTTGTGGGGGCCTTCTCGCAAGCCCTCTCTTGGTGGTTCTCGTTATATGCTTACCAGTATTAATGATTACTCTAGAAAAGTGTGGCCTTATTTCCTGAAACATAAAGATGATACTTTTGCTGCTTTTAAAGAGTGAAAATTTATGATAGAAAGGCAAACTGAAAAGGATGTAAAAGTACTTCGCACTGATAATGGTGGTGAATTTTGTTCAAATGCTTTTGATGATTACTGCAGGAAGGAAGGCATCGTTAGGCATCATACCATCCCGTACAATCCACAGCAGAATGGTGTGGCTGAGCGCATGAACAGAACCATCATCTGCAAGGCTCGTTGTATGCTGTGCCAACGCTCGCATGAACAAGCGTTTTTGGGCAGAGGTTGCTAACACTGCCTTCTACTTGATCAACAGGTATGGTCTGGTATGCCTGCTGATTATTCACAGTTGAGAGTTTTTGAATGCACTACTTATGCTTATGTTGATAATGGAAAATTTTACCCTAGAGCTATTAAGTGTCTGTTTCTTGGTTATGGTTCAGGAGTAAAAGGATACAAGTTATGGAATCCTGAAACTAATAAGACCTTCATGAGTAGGAGTGTTGTTTTCAATGAATCTGTTATGTTTATTGACAGCTTGTCTATAAATGTCATACCAGGTGGTTCTGATGAGGAGCAGCAATATGTCAGCGTGCAGGTGGAGCACGTGGATGATCAGGAAACTGAAATTGTTGATAATGATGTTCATGATACTGTTCAGCACTCACCTTCTGTTTTGCAGCCACAAGAAAAACCTATTGCACATCGCAGAACAAAGAGGAGTTGTGGAGCTCCAGTCCGTCTTATTGAGGAATGTGATATGGTTTATTATGCTTTTAGTTGTGCTGAACAGGTGGAGAATACTCTTGAGCCAGCTACATACACTGAAGCTATTGTTTCTGGTGATAGTGAGAAGTGGATCTCAGCTATGCAGGAGGAGATGCAGTCTCTTGAGAAGAATGGCACATGGGAGCTTGTGCACTTGCCAAAATAGAAGAAGCCTGTTTGTTGTAAATGGATCTTCAAAAGAAAGGAGAGTTTATCTCTCAGCGAGCCTCCGAGGTTTAAGGCAAGGTTAGTAGCAAAAGGTTTCAGTCAGATTGCTGGTGTTGATTATAATGATGTGTTCTCTCCAGTTGTAAAACATAGTTCAATTCACACATTCTTCAGTATTGTTGCTATGCATGATCTTGAGTTTGAGCAGCTAGATGTGAAGACAACATTTTTACATGGAGAGCTTGAGTAGGAGATATACATGGACCAACCGGAAGGGTTCATAGTACCTAGTAAGGAGGATTATTTTTGCAAGTTGAAAAGATCCTTGTATGGTTTGAAACAGTCTCCTCGTCAATGGTATAAAAGGTTTGATTTATTTATGTTGTCACATGTCTTTAAGAGGTCTGAATTTGATAGCTGTGTGAACATTAAATTTGTTAATGGATCACCTATATACTTGCTGTTATATGTTGATGATTGTTGATCGCTGCCAAGAGTAAGGAAGAAATCACTACATTTAAGAAACAGTTGAGTAGTGAGTTTGATATGAAGGATCTTGGTGTTGCTAAGAAAATTTTAGGTATGGGAATCACTAGAGACAGAAATTCTGGTTTGTTATTTCTTAGTTAGCAAAGTTACATTAAGAAGGTTCTTCAGCGTTTTAACATGCATGATGCAAAGTGTGTTATTACTCCTATTGCACCTCATTTTAAATTATCAGCTTTATAATGTGCTAGTACTGATGAGGATGTATAATACATGTCAAGAGTTCCATATTCTAGTGTTGTTGGTTCTTTGATGTATGTCATGGTTTGCTCCCGTCCGGATTTATCTTATGTTATGAGTTTGGTTAGTAGATACATGGTTAATTCGGGTAAAGAACACTGGAAAGCTGTTCAGTGGATTTTCAGGTACTTTAGAGGAACAGCTGATGCTTGCTTGAAGTTTGACAGGACTGATAAGGGGCTTGTTGGCTATGTGGATTCAGATTTTGCTGCTGATTTAAATAAGAGAAGGTCACTCACAGGTTATGTGTTTACTATTGGTAGTTGTGCTGTGAGTTGGAAGGCGACATTGCAGCCTGTTGTTGCCCAGTCTACCACTGAAGCAGAATACATGGCTATTGCTGAAGCATGTAAAGAATCAGTTTGGTTGAAAGGATTGTTTCCTGAGCTTTGTGGAGTTGATTCTTGCATTAACTTGTTTTGTAACAGTCAAAGTGCCATATACCTCACTAAAGATCAGATGTTTCATGAGAGGACAAAACACATTGACATCAAGTACCATTATGTTCGTGATGTAGTCGCGCAAGGTAAGTTAAAGGTATGCAAGATAAGCACTCATGATAATCCTGCTGATATGATGACAAAGCATGTTCCTGTTGCTAAATTTGAGCTTTGCTCAAGCTTAGTTCGTATAGTGGTTTAGACCAAGAGGCTATTTGGTGCCGAAAATGCTTTTGTCTTTATTGTGTTCAGGGGTGAAGGATTGCTTCATGCTATAAGAAGGAATTTGTCTCAAGGTGGAGTTTGTTGAGTAGTGATCCAAATTAATTTGCACTTAATAAAGACCAGCTTCTGCCGGAGCGAAGTGGAGGCCCTGCTGGAGGCTGGGCGGGAGCGAAGCGGAGGCTGAAGCTGGCCCATTGGGTTGTGCACCTGGGGACGCCCGGGGGTGCGGGGCGGAGCTCCGCTGTACAGATCGTCTTCCTTTTTAGGGTTCCACCATATATATACCTCTTGTAAGCCGTTGTGCGGCGTTGTAACCTTACCCTGATATAGTGAACATATTTTGCTGGCTGGCGTCTGTGTTTTTTCTCTACTGATTTGGGAGGGTTTTCCGCGTTAAATCTCGTGTCTTCTGTGATTAATCTATTGTTTTTTATCGTTTGTTTGCCTATCGTTTCCTAACGACAGCACCTACTTAATTAAGCCACTTTCATGCGTGTCTTCGTCCTTGTCACCGGCAGCCGGAACGCGTCCGGGCGCCGTCGCTGGTCGCTGATCGCCGAACGTCGTCGTCTCTCCTTCATCAGTGTTACCGAAGCACCGACCAGGCCCCTTCCCGCCGCCCGTCGGCCGGTCGCCGTGGATCGGACAAGCTAGCTAGTCTCGCTGGTGAGCAAAAACTTCTTGGGTGGTGTTTGAATATCCTAAAGTTGAGGAGAAAGATAAAAATTAAGTGTTTTACCTAAAACGAGATAGTAATAACATAGGATTAATTGATTTTTAATTATTATAAACTTGAAAAATAGATTAATATGATATTTTAGAATAACTTTCATATAGAAAGTTTTCGCACGAAACACACCGTTTAGCAGTTTGAAAAACGTGCCACTTTTATCCAAAAGTTTATCGAGCTTTTGATCAGAATCTTTCGCATACGTACACGTAGACCATCTAAATTGATGTCAGTTCAATTTCTTTCCATATATACTCGACCCTTAATTTCACCCTAGAAATTCTGTTTTGTTTTGCTTTGCTGTTAAATAGTACTATAAGCTTTACATGTTTATCAGTTGTAATTCGGTCATTATCTAAAAAATTAGTTGTAATTCGGTGGGGAGAAATGAAATAGGAGAGACGGATTGATATAATGTTTATTTATACTTATAAAATTATTGTCTTGTAAATGCTAATGTACTTAATTGCTATTACTACTTAAAAACTCGATCTACTTGTAAAATGTCTTGTAAATGCTAATGCAGTACGAAGACATATTCTCGTAGTAGTAAACCACCGCACATTAAATCTCCGTGTAAACGACAACTGAAATGTCATCTGAAATCACACAAACTAAACAATCCTACGTACATATAGATAAGATGGTGATGAATAGCGTGTAAAAAATCTTTGTTCAAATTCGACTTCATTGTGAGTTATAAAAAGGAAAAAGTACGAATTATCTCCTCGAACTATCATGGTCGTCCGAATTACCCCCTGAACCACAAAACCGGACATTCTTTACCCCCAACTATGTAAACCGGACGAATTACCCCCTTCGACCCAATCCACGGTGGTTTTGATCTACGTGGCGTACACATGGCAGTCTAATCAGCATTCCATTTAAAAAAATTTTGTGGGACCCACCTGTCAAACACTCATACTCTCTTTCACCTCTCTCTCACACTCTTCCTCTCTCCCTTACCGACTCATGGCGGGCGAGGCAGGGCGCGAGCGAGGCGGAGGGCGGCGCGCGGTCGGCGGCGGCGTGAGGTGAGGTGCTGGTGGGCGAGCTTGCCGCCGGACACGCCGTGGAGGTAGGCGAGCCCCTGCGCCGCGTCCTGCGCCAGCTTCAGCCTCGTCTGCCACTCCAGCGGAACACGCGCCGGTCCTCGGTTCTCTGAAAGAATCCATTGCCATCGTCATCGTGTAGAAATTGATGAGAAGAAGCCATGAGAGGTGTCAGGAGATAGAGGTTACGGACCATGGAGGAGGCTGTGGAGGCTGCCATTGGGGACGTAGTCGAAGACGAGGAGGAGCTCGTCGGCCGACGCGTAGATGGCTGCGAAGGCTGACGACGTTGGCATGCCGCCGCGTGCCCTTCTCCCGCGCGAGCTCCCGCTTCCGCCGCTCGTCCTCCCGGGTCGCGCCTTCCCTCCGCCGCATCCTCTTCACCACCACCACCTGGCCAGCCTTGCCCTCCTCAACGACGCCGGCGTCGTCCACGATGACGTTGTCGCCTTCCTTGGCCATGCGGTACGTCGTCGCCGTCGCGCCCTTGCCCAGCATCTCCGCGGCGCCCTACCTCCGCCTCGCAGCAGCCGTCGAAGCGCACCATCTCCTCCCGCGCCATCGAGCTGGTGCGTGAGCTGGCGTGCGGTCTCTCCGGCCTCCCCACCCCCGCCGCCCACCGCCTGCCCCCACGCGCCGCCTCCGCCTCGTCTCCCGCCGCCGCCTCGCTCTCGCGGCCGCCTCCTCATCTCGGGCCGCGCCCGCCCCCGTGCGCCGCCTCCGCCTCGCTCGCGCCGCCGCCGCCTGCACGCCCCTGCGCGCCGCCTCCACCACGTCTCGCGCCGCCACCAACCGCCTGCCCCGTGCGCCGCCCTCTGCCTCGCTCGCGCCCTGCCTCGCGGATTGGGTCGAGGGGGTAATTCGTCCGGTTTGCATAGTTGGGAGTGAAGAATGTCCGGTTTTGTGGTTCAGGGGGTAATTCGGACGACCGCGATAGTTGGGGGGTAATTCGTACTTTTTCCTTATAAAAATGACAAATTTCGAACTGGACAATTGTCCAGTCGGTTATTTGAATTTTCATTTTTTTATCTTAAAATGAACTCGAATTTGGAAAATATTTCTCGCATAACTATTCATCATCATCATATTTACATATGGGATTTTCTTTGTGATTTTAGATGTCGTGGTTTGCACGGCCACGAATTTTCATCTAAGGTGGTGTTTGAATCTAGATCGAGTTTGATGGAAGTGTAAAATTGGTAAAATGCTGGCTGCCTACCTAACCCTATTTGGGGTAGTAAATGATTTCAAATGGAAAAATTATCAAAAACAAAGTTGTATAACTTATCATTTATTTTGTTCATTTTTCTATATGACTTTGTTTGAATAGTTTAAATTTGAATTTGAAAATATGACAACTTCAAACAATATTTTCAAATACTAAATGATTTCAACTGAAAAATTCATCAACAACAAAGTTGTATAACTCATCGAGATCTATAACTTTTATTTTGGTCATTTCTTCTTCCGATAAAGTGATAGTAACATTGTTCATAAAATTTACATATCTCTAATTTGGTTTTATAAACTATAAAAGAGATGTAAATTTTATGAGCAATATTACTATCACTTTATCGGATGAAGAAATGACCAAAATAAAAGTTGTATGTCTTGATGAGTTCTACAACTTTTATGTTCATAACTTTTTCAGCTGAAGTTATTTACTGCTTTAAAATATCATTTGAAGTTTTAAAATTCAAATTTTTAATTGATAAAATAAAGTCACAAAAAATTGGCCAAAATAATAGCAGTAGAAACACAATAACATGATAGAGCATGATTTTAGAAACAAAATAGCAAAAATAGTTTGTGACTAGTGAGGGGTTTTTATATTCCGATTAATATTCGTCACCGTATTTATTTCGCTTCGTATTCGCTCTGTATTTGTATTCGATAATATTTGATTCCGTTTTCATATCCGGGTTTCCGATTCCGAAAAAAATTATGAAAACAAATATGATAGAGCTAGTTTTCGACCGTATTTGATCCGTTTTCATCCCTAGTCTCACAGTAGTTTTTCTTGTCTATCTTATTTATAAGGCATGGCCTAATCTTTTTGCTAGTGAGACAGTCCTAGCAGCTGCAGAGGAAAGGGTGCCACCTCATGTCGCCTTTGCAACTATAGAGGACACACTACCGGTAGATGCTAGTAGGGAGTGTCCACTTTGTTTAGTGGATTACTAGGCTCGGGAGGTGACAATGTTGTCCTGCTGTTAAGGACGACATTTGGTAAGCATCGGAGTCATCATCGGCCTAGAGTCAGTATCAGCTTGGGAGTCCTGGGATAGGCCGATGATAAATTATCAATCGCCAGTAGTTGTATTCTTGATGGATTCGAGTAAAGACCAATTAAAGGAAGCTTATCTTGAAGAGTCCGAGTTCAAGAAGGATGAGACATGGCAGTTTATCTATTAATTAGGTAGGGTTTAGTTTCCTTTTATCTTTAGGAAAGTATGTTTAGTGTCCAATAAGGACTTTATGTTTTCATTTTATCTTTAGAAAAGTTTCTTTCTTGTCCTACAAGGACTAATACCTCCCCATGGGTATAAATATGTACACCCAGGGTCATTGTGATCAATCTCTCGATCAATACAACTACTCTCGGCGTATCGCCACCTTCTTTACCGAGGTTTTTACTTATCATCCGACGGAATTTGGCACCTGACGCGGGGCTACATCGGATTTCGATCTCCGGCGAAGGGGTAAAGTCCTACGTTCTGCCGGCCCTGGCAATTGTATCATCTACATCGGCGTCGTTCAAGGCTGCATCAGTATATTCGACCTCTTGGATCGCTCTGGTTTGGTTGATATATTTGCATACCTGATATCTCAATTCTATCTCTAATTGCATTGTGTTGAGAGACGCATCGGTTTAGTTAGGATTGTCTCGGTTAGGTCTGATCTCCTGTCTTAGCCGATATATCTCTACAATCACAATGCTATTAAAAACAATGCTGTTATAAATAGATTTGTTATATCCATCACATTAGTCAGATCTATTGGCTCATCAAGTATTAGATTAGAATATACAATCTCGTGTTGCATCGGTTAGGTCCAACCTACTAGATTGTTGTTGATAATATAAACCTTGATGAGCCGATAGGTTCATGTTAGTTTTATCGAGGTGCTAGCCGATAAGTTATCTGGACGTTGCATCATCTTATAAGAATTGCATATATATATATATATATATATATATATATATATATATATAAAAGTTAGATTTAGTCGATGACAACAGAGATTTCTTTGATCTATCTAATCTTGTGAATTTTATGACATCGGACCTCCGGCCGATGTATGCTCTAACCTTCGGATCAATACTTATTATATTATTATATCATATTGTGAGCCGATTGGTTTCTACTGGATTTGATTGCCTTTATATTGTTGTTTACATCAAGTATCAGAATCTACATTGGACATATAGCCGATTGCTCAAAACCCTATTGACATCGGCTGGCATCGGCATCGGCTGGAATTACTCCATCAGCTTGTCAGCCGATCGGCTCATTGATCTACTATTTGCATATCTTGTTAGTTGCAGGATCAAACTAACTGGCACGTCCATATCTCATCAATATTTTAGATCTGCACTGGAGCTAAACAGATCTCCCAGGCTAGTGTGTGTTTTTCGCATCAACACTTGCGGCCATGTTTTTCACTACCAATGTGTGTCGCGGTGGGTTAGGGATCACCATACTACCTGCCCTATGTGTAGGGCCGTGGTTTGAGAGCTTACACTGGTGGAGAAACCATCTTTGGTCGGTCGGCCGAAATCCACAATAGTCTCGGATCCATTTAAAACCGGGACTAAAGATGATGATCTTTAGTCCTGGTTGGTGGCTACAGTGGCCATATGTGATCTTTAGTCTCGATTGGTAACGATCAGCTTTAGTCCCGGTTGTAGAGATGTCAGACGTTGTCAGGGCCTCGGGATCTTTAGTCCCGGTTGGTGTTACTAACCGGGACTAAAGATCCTAACTTTAGTCCCGGTTGGTGTTACCAACCGGGACTAAAAATCCCCCCTCTTTATATATGCCTTCTTCCTCCTCCAGCCCGAGAGCAAGCTTCAAAATTTCTCAAAGAAAGAGGGGAGGTAATGCCAAAATTTCTTGTGAAATTTTTTTAGTGATTATATACAAATCGGAGGTGTCTAAAAGGTTAGTAACTTCATCCTCCAATGTTTTTTTCTTGTTATATTACTTTTGGAGCTATGTTTCACACTTTTTTTTTCTCCAAAACTTTGTTGTAAGTTGATGAGAGAGAAAATTTGTGTGGGGAAGAAGAATATATAGAAATTTTATTCTCATAGTTTAAAATATGATGAACATTAATCTTAAAAAATAGAAAACAAACTAAATTAAAAATTAAGAGAAGTACAACATTAATATTAGTTTAGAACTTCAAAAATTGTTAATAAGAATTGCTTGTCGAAAGAGTTTTTAATTATTTTATCATTACTGTTTGACTGTCATTATTATACGAAAATTTATTTATGTACGATTTTTTTTCATTTCATGTAGATGGATCGGCAATGGATGTACGCTGACCGGCGGTCCAAAGAGTTTATTGAGGGCGTGCATTATTTTTTGAGAGTGGCCGAAGCTAACAAGCGTAACGATTTTATTTGTTGTCCATGCAATAAGTGTAAGAACCAGAAGGAATATTCTGCATCCAGGACTATTCATTTCCACTTGTTTGAGTCGGGGTTCATGCCAAGCTATAATTGTTGGACATCCCACGGTGAGCAAGGGGTTGAAATGGAAGAAGGTGAAGCGGAGGACGAGAACATTCCCGACTGGGCTCAGTACGCTAGATTTGAAGGAAATCAAATGGGCGAGGTGGACAGGGATGCTGGCGATAACGACGCTACGGATGATCTTGGTCAGATGTTGCAGGACGCAAAGGAGGACTGTGAAAGTGAAAAGGGGTCCCATAAATTGGAGCGGATGTTAGAGGACCATAGAACGTCGTTGTACCCAGGTTGCAAGCAGCGGCACAAAAAGTTGGATACCACTCTGGAGTTCTTGCAATGGAAGGCAAAAAATGGTGTTAGTGACAAGGCATTTGGCGATTTATTGAAACTCGTCAAGAACATTCTTCCGGAGGGAAACAAATTGCCCGAGACAACGTGTGAGGCTAAGAAGATAGTCTGCCCTCTAGGACTGGAAGTTCAGAAGATTCACGCATGTCCGAATGATTGTATCCTATATCGCGGTGAGGAGTACGAGAACCTAGAAGCATGCCCTGTTTGTAAAGCACTGCGATACAAGATTAGACGAGATGATCCAGGTGAGGTTGATGGGTAGCTAACGAAGAAGTGAATTCCCGCTAAAGTGATGTGGTATTTCCCTATAATACCATGGCTAAGGCGTTTGTTCAGGAACATGGGGAATGCTAGAATGATGCGTTGGCACACTGAAAAACGTCAACAAGACGGGATGCTGAGACACCCCGCCGATGGTTCGCAGTGGCGAAACATCGATAGAAAATTTAAAGACTTTGGAAAGGACGCACGAAACATACGGTTTTGTTTAAGTATGGATGGCATGAATCCTTTTGGAGAGATGAGAAGCGGCCATAACACTTGGCCCGTTACGATGTGTATCTACAACCTCCCCCCTTGGCTATGCATGAAGAGGAAGTACATAATGATGCCGATTATTATTCAAGGCCCCAAGCAACCTGGTAACGACATCGATATGTACCTAAGACCACTGGTCGAAGATCTTAAACTATTGTGGAAGAAGGAAGGTGTCCCCGTGTGGGACGAGGACAAACAGGAGGAGTTTAACGTACGAGCGCTGCTGTTCGTAACCATCAACGATTGGCCTGCACTTAGCAACCTATCCGGGCAGTCCAACAAGGGGTACAAGGCTTGCACACACTGTATAGATGAAACAGAAAGTACGTATCTTAAGCACTGTCGGAAGGTTGTGTACATGGGTCATCGTCGATTCCTTGCAGCAAACCACCCAGTACGGAAGAAAGGCAAGCACTTTGAACATACGGCGGACCACCGTACGAAGCCAAAACATCGCAGCGGTAAAACAGTGTTTGCTGTGGTGAAAGATCTTAAAGTAGTGTTTGGAATGGGGCCTGACAGCCAGCCTATAGAGAACGAAGATAGTCACGCGGCGTTGTGGAAAAAAAACTCCATATGGAACAGCGCGGCAACCTTCACCCGGAACCAAAGGAGAAAGGAAGCCATTAATTGAGTCTAGCCAGCTACACTCTTAGCAAGGCAGAGAAGGACAATATGTTAGAATGCTTAGAGAGCATCAAGGTACCGTCAGGATACTCCACGAATATAAAGCGAATAATAAGCACGAAAGAGAAGAAGTTCACAAACCTAAAGTCTCATGACTGTCACGTGTTGATGACACAGCTGCTACCCCTTGTAATAAGGGGTATCCTCCCAGACAATGTCCGGACAACAATAACAAAGCTATGTGCTTTCATGAACGCAATTTCGCAGAAGGTCATCGATCCGGATAGATTAGAAGCCCTTCAGAATAATGTGGTGCAATGTCTTGTCAGATTTGAGTTGATATTTCCACCTTCATTTTTCAATATAATGACGCATCTACTTTGTCACCTTGTCAAACAGATCGGTATTCTCAGCCCTGTGTACCTACACAACATGTTTCCTTTCGAGAGGTACATGGGCGTTCTGAAGAAATATGTTCATAACCGTGCTCGTCCAGAGGCAAGCATCGCCAAGGGGTATGGAACAAAGGAGGTCATTGAATTTTGCGTAGAATTTATTGAAGACCTTCGCCCAATCGGGATACCTGAATCACGCCATGAAGAGAGACTACGGGGAAAGGAGACTCTCGGAAGGAAAGCAATAATGACGGTAGACAACAATTTATTGCGTACGTATCGATTTGTTCATTACTAATTAATTTCATACATTCATATATAAGTTATTCACATGAGGGATAACCTCACACACAAGGAATTTATCGTGGCGGTTCAAGAACAACTCATAGGATTCATCAACGAATAAGTCCTTGATCCCTAGGGTGAATTCTACTACGATGAAAATACAATTCATAAGCTGTTAGCTTCTGAGATAACGACTACTACGTCGAAGTCGTAGCTAGCTAGGACATAATAAATTGTAATTAATACATGTCTATTTTTATATATGTACACATTTACTTTAGTGTAAATATATATTTTGGTCATATATGCACATAAAATGTTAAGTGCTTTAGTATATACATATATATTATGCATGTATATATGTATTTCATATATATATATATATATATATATATATATATATATATATATATATATATATATATATATATATATATATATATATAAACCATGCAGCAACAGGGCCATGCAAATAAAAAAAAGGCAGCTCGATATTTAGTCCCGGTTATTTCACCCGGGACTAAAGATAGCGATCTTTAGTCCCGGATTCGTAGTCCCGGTTGGACAACCAGGACTACATGGGGTTTACGAACCGGGCCTACAAACGGTTTCTCCACCAGTGTTATGTGCCCTTGTGTGGGCCTATAGATTGAGAGTTATGTAGACACTGCAATGAGTACACGCATGTGTATGCTGCGATACGATTATTTGGGTTTCTATATTGTCTAGCTCAACACAAGTATGTTATTGTTGGCATATGATATAGTACTGTCTTTTTTATATTATATAATATTAACTACTAGCAAAATGATTTTAGTAGGTTGCATGTTTTTTATTGCCTTTTTGTTTTTTTGTGTATAATAAAATAACCACTACTAAAAATGTGACATATGTTAGTGTCTATAGAGATCATCCCCCCTCTTAATGTTGAGAGATTTAGTTGGAGAGGAAAATAGAGAGAGAAGAAAGCAAAGAGATGTAGATATTTCCTTCATTGTCTCTATATGTGGTGCTATTGGTTTATTTTTTATTAACTAAATATGTTCATCGAAGGTAAAAATGGAGAGAGCGTGGATGTTTGTGTTAGTGGCATAATTTTGCTTGTTGATAGTTCATTTGGGCATACCAGATTATTTAGAATAGTTGGTGTAATTAGCTAGTGATTTGCTTAGGAAATCAATTCAATTAATGTATGTACTCTTTTCATCCCAAAATATAAGTATTCTTAGCATAGTGACAAGTCAAATATTTTGAGCTTTGACCATTAATAGAAAAAAGAATAAAAAAGATCAATCTTGTAAAATTAAAATTTATGTTACTGGATTTATCATCAAACAAACTATCTCTTCTTATTTAAATCATCTTATTACTTTTATAGATACTCCCTCCGTATTGGAAAAAAACATCGTTCTAGCCATAACCTCGTTTGCGATTTAACGACGTTCTGAACCGCAGCAGGCTATGTGGACGGAATTACCCTTGTCTATTCGATAGCCGCTCCCGCAATTAATCCGCAGCACGCCCGCGCTCGCCTCGTTTCATTCCTTAAGTGTCGCATGCAGGCATGCAGCACGCTGCTCAACCTTGCCGCTCACGCTCGCCGCTGCTGCTTGTGTCGCGCTCGCTGGCCGTGCTCTCGTCGAACTCGCCACCGCCGCCACTGCTCTCGTCGCCCTCGCCACCGCCGCCGCTTGCATCGTGCTCGCCGGCCCCGCTCTCGTCACGCTCGCCGCCGCCGTCGCTTGCGTCGTGCTCACCGGCCATGCTCTCTCATGCTCGCCGCCGCCGCCGCCGCTCTCGTCGCACTCGCCGCCGCCGCTCGCATTGTGCTCAAGATTCTTGACGAGAAGCGTGAACGTGAGCTCACTCCCAGGAAGGATGATGCCAAAGAAATGGTAAGATAACACAACTTAATAATCGCATTACAAGGATGTCTCTATTAATTGAGTGCAGAAGCTAACTAGCTTCATTCTAAATGTTCGATGCAGCAAGAGTAGCCTCGGCTTCATCTAGCAAAGATGGTTGACAAAGGGATAGAAGTTGGTAGCCGATCTTCTCTTTCAAATGTTCCTTTTTCCTTGCTTCCACAAGCGCTGAACTGCACGAATATGTAGACCAAACTGATATGCAACAACTCTTGTATCTTTCTTGCCTAGTTTCCCATCCCGCTTGCTTCTAGCCAACAAAGCTTGATAAACTTGTCTTCTCACTTCTTTGGTCATGTATTTCCTTCGATGGTTTACTTCCACGGGAGCCACGACATGTTCTAGCAAAAGGAAGAAAATCAAGCTCATTGATAGTACTAATAGCCACAGCATGTTCTAGCAAAATCTAATTGCATCAAAAAGCAAGTTGGCTTATAGTGAGAAGAAGCTAGCTAGAACTAGAAGAGATAGCTCAGTACTCCAAACGTGAAAGCAAGTTGACGTATAAATACGGGCAAGCAGTAACCCAAGCGTCGGCATTCTCAGCGCGCGCACGAGAAAAAATTACCACGGCATACACGCGCGAAGAGCGGTAACGAGCGCTAGGCAAAAAAATTTCAGCATCACGCGCGGCAGTGAACCCAAACTAAAAAAGCGAAAAAAAAACGCGCCTGCACGAGCGCCATGCAGCCAACCAAGTATCCAAGCCCGCCCAAAACAATGCCATGCAAAACCAAGCAACCAGCTTGCCCCCGCCAAGATTCGAACCTAGGTCCTGCAGAATTTGGCCTCATCACACTAGCCACTTGAGTAAAGTGTGTTTCTCTACACACAACCATATTTAATAGGGGTAGATATGGAAAAATACCCATAATTAATCACTTCTTGGCATGTTAAATGCTGTCCTAAACGTCATTTTTTATCAGTATGGAGGGAGTATTATTGATCATCGTAGCATCTCGAAGACCGTGTTAGATTTTAAAAATACTTATATTTTAGAACGGATGGAGTAGAAATTTGTGATGCATTAGATGGTTGTGCATGTAAATTGTAAGGTGGTCATAGCATTTATAGTCATGATAGGAGGTAGATGTAACCTTGATAAGTGGCCAGTACATTATGGAATTCATTCTTAGTATTGATAAATCATGAGCTTCACTTGATGCACTTAAGGCTCTGATTGACTCTATCATATAGATGTTACATCTTTTTTAAATAAATTTTGATATAGGAATATATTAGAATGATTAACCGCATGATTTTATCGTACTTTACAGTCATAATACCCAAGCTTATATATGATGTGCCAAATTTTGAATGATTTTGTGACTTGGTAGATTTCATTTCATGAAATTGACGCATTTTATTTTACACGAATCGTCATCCTCCCCCTATGATTCTTCATGCACACGCAATTTTTTACACGAATCACCATCCTCCTCCTATAATTCTTCCTCCACACTTTGCTATGAGAGCTACTACTACGAATTTGGAGAAAGAACATGGAATATCACATTGATAAGTGTTGCCGAAATATTTTAGGACGGAGGGGATACTCGCTAGTTGTACGGCTTCGATGGCGGCGGCGATGAGTACGACACCCCGTACACCGGCGGTAACGGCAGCTTCCCTCCCTCCTGCGGCCGGATCCCGGAGCTCCTCGGCGGGGTCGGGTGAGATGGGGTCGTCGGCGTCCGTGTCCCCAATCTGCATCGCCAGCGTTTCCCCCGACCTCGATCCTCTGCGCCTTGGGCGTCATCCCGTTCATCGATCCGCATCCTCATCATCAATCTGGAGGGCTCGATCTGTGTGTCGCCGCGTTCCGGCCTTAATCGATTCGTTGATGCCTACAAAGCAGATGGGAGTCATTTGATAAATTCGATGTAAGTAACATTCAGGCATTGGCCACCTTGCTATGATGGGTTTACTTACTGCGTTTTAGAACTACTAGTATTTCCAGTTTTTTTTTTGGGTGATTGGTTCTTGATTGATCGGTAATTTTTGAATTTTGACTAGCTATATGATGTAATAATGTTTATGCATGTAATTTAATTGGAATGTTTGCACTCAGTTTCTAATTATCGTGTCCCTAAATCGATCAAAGATGCTGCCCCAAATCGATCAAAGATGTTGTGCTTTGTTAACTTCACATCTCTTCTTCTTCTTTTTTTTTCCTGAAGAATGCTTCACGTTCCAAACGGCCAAACATACCAGCTGCTAGTACTTTTTTCACTGGTAATTTGGGCAACCGAAAATTACAGGTGTATTTTCAATAAAGGGGAAAAATATGTACTATTGTTCCTGTTCATAACCATGGGGTTAAGAATCACACAATAGTAGCAGGCAGGCAGGCATTTTTAATCAAAGTTTTGCATGTTTCACATAAGTAGCGAAGTCAGGAGCAATCAGGTACATAAATATGAAATCTTGTTATATTTATGTTTATGGTACCCTTCTTTTTTACTTAACGGACCCCGATAAAAGTCAAGCATCTTCAGACTTCAGTACTACTTCTTGCTTCAAACAAATGGTCCAAGTCAAACATTACTGCAACTTGGAGATTACTTAGAATCTTGATAAGAAAAGTAGAGAGTTTGGAGTAGTAAGTAGGCAGGGAGTGCAATGTCGATGCCTTAGGCTTTCTTGCCTACTGCGAGCTGCGACAGGGGAACTGGAGATTGCATATTTCTCCTCGCATTCAAAGATTTCAAAGGTCAGATCCCGCTTCTTTCTTCTTCGGCTACTTCCTTGTGAATAATTTCCCTGAATTTATCAAGAACCCTTGACTGCTATAACTGGATGTTTAGGTTTGATTCAGTTCAAAGATATCCTTCTATTTGGATGCTTTTTCATTTTTGACTCTTGAAACTTGCTCGAATTTGGAGTGCAGGTGTCATTCAAGTGAGCAACAAAGGGAGCTTTTCAGATCTATATAGAAGCTTTCCGGATTAATTCATCAGCTTCTGAAGACAAAAGAGAGTTTTCAATGCATGGTGCAGGGCTAAGGCGCTAAACTTGATGTCTTCATGAGGTAAAAGAAAAAATGTTAATTAGGGAAAGCCAATAATAACAGTAGTGAAAATTTAGTTTATATCATGTTGGGATGGGCTGGTGGAATTAAACAAAGGATAGTATCTGTGTTATACTGTTCATTCCTTTCCCCTCAAGATGATAAATGAATGCTAGTATGGTAAATAATGTTGATTTCTTTGTGGATTGAGTGGCATGCTTCAACTATTTCACTAAGATATATGTTTCTGTCAAACTTTTGTGCTTGGGAGATGTTCTAGTTGTTTCTTTCTTCTTTTTTGGCTGTGTGCATTTTATGCAGAGGCCGGGGGTGACTCAGTTTGATTGTATCATCTTGATGTAATTAACTGAGTCTAAATAAAGCTTCCATTATCTAAAAAAAACTATTTCACTAAGCTTGTCTTCGAAATTTTGAATGTTTCAGGGCTGTAATTTCTTGTACCAGATTTTACTGGGTACAACTCAGTTACTGAACCTGGAAATAACTTTCAAGATACCCATTGATAAGCACTGTAAATCAATTGACAACATACGGGCATTTACTTGTTGAGAAGTTTGCTTGATGGCAACCGTACTGGATTCTTTTGTTGGATTATGTATAAAAAAGGTGCAAGGCATTGTCGTGGAAGAGGCAATACTGATACTAGGTGTGGATGAAGAGCTCAAAGAACTGCAGAGGAGGATGAAGCAAATACAGTGTTTTCTCCATGATGCAGAGCAGAGGAGGATAGAAGAAGAGGCTGTTAACAATTGGCTTGGTGAGCTGAAGAACGCTATCTATGATGCAGATGATATTATTGACATGGCCAAATTTGAGGGCAGTAAGCTTCTAGCAAATCACTCTTCACCCTCTCCATTGCCGATAAAATCTATTTCATGTTGTAACCTCTCTGTTACGTCTTGCGTTCGCAATGTTTGGAGTCATCGCAAGATTGCGCTACAGATTAGAAGGGTCAACTATAATCTTCAGAGGATATCAATTGATAAGACATTTTTAGCACTAGAGAATGTGAAGGCTACTTACAGAGTACTTGCACCAAGTAAGAGACATACATCCCATCTTGTGGAACCCAACCTTGTGGGGAAGGAGATTAAATATGCTACTTCAAGATTGGTGGAAATGATACTTACACACAGGGAAGAGAAGGCATTCAAGGTTTCAATTGTTGGAACGGGTGGAGTTGGAAAGACAACACTAGCTCAAAACATATACAATGATCAAAGAGTGAAAGGTAATTTTAGCAAACATGCCTGGATATGTGTTTCTCAAGATTATTCTGAAGTTAACCTTTTGAAAGAATTACTTCGGAATATAGGAGTACATGAAAGGCAAGGTGAAACTGTTGGAGAGCTTCAAAGCAAGCTTGCTTCAACCATTAAAGATGAAAGCTTATTTGTTGTGTTGGACGATGTATGGCAGTCCGAGGTATGGACAAATGTGGTACGAACTCCATTTCATGATGCTGCTAAAGCAACAATTTTAGTAACAACTCGAGATGAGTTGGTTGTGCGAAGAGTTGGAGAAGAGCATCTCCATCGGGTTGAGATGATGTCGACAGATGTTGGGTGGGAACTACTTTGGAAGAGTATGAATATCAAAGAAGAGAAAGAAGTGGAAACCTTGCAACACATAGGGACCAAGATTGTCAACAAATGTGGCGGTCTTCCTCTTGCAATCAAGGTTATTGCTAGTGTTCTAGCAACCAAGGAGAAGACCAAGAACGCATGGGAAAAAGTTGTAGAAAGCAGTGCATGGTCTATGAGCAAGCTTCCAGCTGAACTTAGAGGTGCTTTGTACCTAAGTTATGATGATCTACCACACAATCTAAAGCAGTGCTTCCTTTATTGTGCTCTCTATGTCGAAGGTCAGATGATGCATCGTGCTGATCTTGTGTGGTTTTGGGTTGCAGAAGGCTTTGTCGAAGAGCAAGAAGGCCAGTTACTAGAAGATACAGCAGAAGAATATTACCATGAGTTGATTTGTAGGCACCTTCTTGAACCAGATCCTTTTTATTTCGATCACTACAGGTGCAAAATGCATGATCTCTTGAGGTATCTTGCTCAACATTTATCAAGAGAAGAGTGCTATTTTGATCAACTACCTTTAGAGCCTACTTGGTCTAAACTGAGACGTATTTCAATTGTCAACAAAACAGATATGTTATCTAGTGTGGTTGAAAAAGGTCACTGCAGAGTAAGGACTTTGATGTTTTGCATGTCACCAAACATAGATAGTGATGTCTTCATGAGGTTTCCACATCTTCGAGTTTTGGACTTGACTGGCTCAATTGTACAAAGAATTCCAGATAGCATCAACAGCTTGATCCATCTACGTTTGCTTGATCTTGATGCTACCGATATATCTTGTCTTCCAGACTCCATCGGTTCTCTCACAAACCTGCAAATATTGAACTTGCAGAGGTGCTATGCATTGCATGATCTTCCAATGGCAATCACCAAGCTGTGCAGTTTAAGGCACCTTGGTCTTGACGATACACCAATAAACCAGGTGCCAAGAGGAATAAGTAAGTTGTCATTACTTAATGATCTACAAGGGTTCCCTGTTGGTCATAGCTATGTTAACACTGGAAAGCAAGATGGATGGAACTTGGAAGAGCTGGGTCATCTTTCGAAAATGAAGAGACTTGACATGATAAGATTGGAAAATGCCATGCCTTGTGGTACTTCATCATTGCTACTAGACAAGAAACACCTCAAATTCTTAAATCTATGCTGCACTACAAACACAAAGGAGTCATATACCATGGAAGATATTAATAATATTGAGAATGTTTTTGACGAACTAAAACCTCCATGCAACCTAGAAGATCTTAGTATTGCTGGATCCTTTGGTCAAAGGTATCCTACCTGGCTCGGCGCCGATTTATCTTCGCTGAAAGTCTTGCGACTTATAGATTGCGCATCTTGGGCACATCTTCCGGCGGTTGGTCAGCTGCCTAACTTGAAGTGTCTGAAGATCACGGGAGCATCTGCTGTAACCAAGATTGGACCTGAATTTCTTTGTGACAAGACAGCTACTCCCAGGTTCTTGGGGACAATAGCCTTTCCCAAGCTTGAATGGTTAGTCATATCAGATATGCCCAATTGGGAGGAGTGGTCATTCTCTGAAGAAGTAATAGGAGCTTCAGATGGAAAGAGTTGTACTGAAAACAACAAAATGGTTTTGCAAGTGATGCCTCTTTTGCCGAAATTGGAACTTGGGGACTGTCCAAATCTTAGAGCTCTTCCTCGGCAGCTAGCGCAGGCGACCAGCTTGAAATGGCTCCACATAGAGAGGGCTCAAGCTTTGAAGGTGGTGGAAAACCTTACTTCCCTTTCTGACTCCCTTTTACTCAACAAGTGTGAAGGTTTAGAGAGATTGTCAAATCTTCCTCAAGTTAGAACTTTGTATGTATCTGAATGTCCTGCTTTACGGTGGGCTGAGAAGCTGGATTGTGTTCAACAATTGTGGTTATCAAAGGATTTGCAGATGGAATTTCCCCTTTGGTTATCTTTACTTAAACAACGGCATCAACAACTTCATGGAGAGGAATTAGATCTCTACACATGGTGATGCCAGATGATCAGTTAGAGCAAACTTATTAATAATCTTCAGTTGTGTATGTTCTTCTTTCTTTTTTTACCTTCCTCGCCCTTTTTTCTGTTGGATGTAAGTTCGCTACCTCATGTATTTGAACATGTACTGTATATAACTAAAGTTTACAGAACATTATGAATATGATTGTTTTCTCTAAAGCGGAATGAATATATCTCATTGACATGGTTAAGATCATACCTTGCTTCAATGTCTTTAGAACAATGGCTATCCATTCCCCCATGAAAACAAAGAAAAAGTTTGTGATCCTGTAATATTCATGTTGCCCCCAATATCTTTGTTGTATCTCTTTTTATGAGGAAATGCCCCCAGAAATGTTTTTCCAAAATATATTCACTCAATTTTGGGCATGCTCCATTTCCATAAGAATCGACAAAAAAAATCATTGTGTTCCGAAGGGCCCTCATAAGACCATTAACATTTTACTGACAATAGGATAAGGAAATTAATCCTTCCCAACAGCAGTGTTGTCCCCAATTAATTTTAGCTGAAGATCAATGGACACATACTGGGGTTGGCCCATCTGTGATCTAGCTAGCAATTAATCTGATTAATTATACCATCATCTGAACCTGATCAGCCACTGTTCTTTGCATAAGTTTTTTGTCAGACTTGACCCATGTAATGATATGATATATATTCTGGGCAAGCAAGCTGCCTGATTTGTGCCATTGCCAGTTATTTGTCACATACACCTAACAAGATAATAATTGAGGTTGATCCAAAATTATCCTGTCTGCTGTCAGCATATGCAGGCGCTCATCACTAAGGGTGAGTTTGAGGGGCAGGGGATTGAGAAGATTGTGAACATACGCAAAACGAGGTGAGCCATTAGCACATGATTAATTGAGTATAAACTATTTTAAATTTCAAAAATGGATTAATATGATTTTTTAAAGCAACTTTCCTATAGAAATTTTTTGCCAAAAACGCACCGTTTAGTAGTTTGGGAAGCGTGCGCGCGGACTACGATGTGCTTTCTCACCCTAACTCACCAGAACGAACGCTCCCTAATTGGACCTAGCTCAGGATTCAAATTAAATCATGTGTGATTTTCAAAACATTTGGTTTCACAGTATACATTGTTACAACTAAATATCAATAAATTATGTTCATCTCTTTCACATAAGAGTAAAGCAGGTGGGACAAGTGGTTTTACATTTTTTTAAATAAAACAGTGGGTCAGGATCATCTGACTGATTATAAATATATTAGTAATAAGAAAGTAACATTACAGTAAGTGTACTGTAGGGCTAAAATAAATAATTGTATATATGAAATCTACTAGCTTGTAGTATTAGGCTTTTGCATGATATTTGGATCTTTTTTTACTTGACGTTTTTTATTAGTTTTAGGGACTTCGAGATATAACTTTGACCATTACTTTTTGTGAATTTATTAATACATAACAATAACATTATGAAAGAATTTATGTGATGAATATAATTGTATAATTATATTTAACACAAACTTAGATAGTTTTAAACATATTAATGGTTTTTGATGGTTTCAGATACTGGAGTATCAGGTAAAATGAATAATTAGCCTTTGCTTCATGATTTCATTTCATCGAGCGAGATAGTGACGGTTGCTTTTTTTATTATTGAGAATATAAATGACTATTTTGAGATACAGATTTACTAGATTTGCTGTCTTCTCGTACAGAAAAAGGGAAAAATTCATTGGTCGATGGGGTTGGTGCTACCTTGGAACAGAGAAAAGAAACACGATCTCACAACTAGATTGGGTAGAGCATAGTGGTGTGCAGAAATAGAATGTTTGCTGAAGTACTCTATTAGTCATGATTACAATGAAAGAATAAAAGAACTAGGAGAACACGTGTGCTATATCGTTGCTCTTTGTTTTCATGCTTGAACTGTGCCTCTTTTGATCTTTCCATGTAGCTAAGCTTTCATTGTGTGGCTGTATTGTACATATATATGGTGACATTTTTCTCTAGAGTAAAATATATAGAGGGTCACTTAACTTGTTTAGGTGTGTCATATAGGTCTCTACTTTTAAAATATACATATAGGTCACTAATTAATACTAGTATGATTTAAGTGACTCATTTGCTCATCTAACTATCCACACAAGTATACTTTGTACATGTGGTATGCCACCTGTGATTGAAAATAATTACTTTTGAACATGTGCAGAAAACTGTATGTGTATTTTCCCCTTTCTCATAGCACTAGCATTTGGAAATACACGAAATTAGTACTATAACCTAATCGTTTCACTTGTGCCTGTTTTGATGAGTTCGTCTATATCTTAGTCCTCTCTCTCACTTACTATCAAACCCAACGGCGACAATCGATGAATGCAAACAGTGACGGAGGTAAAATCCTAGGCGGAGGCAGCGATGACAAGCTATGACTATAAACAGTGATGAAGGCAAAATCTTATGAGGTAGCGGCTGATGTGTAGATGTAATTTTTTTTTCAATCCTAGGTGGCATCCTATATATACAAGGTGTGCTCACGTGGAAAGTTAAATGGCTAAATGACTCATTTAATTTGCATTAGTGATTAAGATGTGTATTTTGAAAGTAGAATAACCTATATGATACACCTGAACAAGTTGGATGACCCTCCATGCATTTGACTCTTTTTTTTTTAATGAAGGATGGCTAGAATTACTTACTAAATTGCTTGTTATATTGAAGATATTTTTTTCTGTAAGGTGTCATATTTCTTCAATTGATGGATATTTAGGCATGCATCAAGTTGGATTCTATGTGCTTTTTTCTATATAATGGTCAACATGCGAAAATCAGAATTTTGCAGGAGCCTACTTAGGAGATCCGCTTGCGAAAAATACTGGGAACTAAATATAAAGAACAAATCCTCTCACTCTTTCACCTCTCCTCTCTTATCCTCTCCTCCCCCTCTCTCTCGCACAAACTCTCATCCTCTCCTCCCCCATCTCTCTGTCTCTCACTCTCTTATCCTTTCCTCCCCCTCTCGTGCGGCGATGGACTGGAGTGGCCAGCGGGTCAGCCACCGGCGATGGGCAAGAGCTTCCAACGCCGGGCTGGAGTGCCAAGGAGCTCGACAATGGATCTGGCACGAAGGTGGGCGGCGGGCTCGGGCGGCGGTAGTGACACCGCCCCATGTGGATCTGTCGGCGGCAGCCCTCCTTCGTGCGGATCCAGCGATGGGGGCCCTCGGTAGCGGCAGCGCAGGATGGTGGCTGGCTCACAGGCTGCGGCGATGGCTGATCTGACGACGATGATGATGGCGGACGGTGGATCCGACGAAGACGATGACGGCGGACCGCGAGCACCACGACAGTGACGACACCGGTGGTGGCGGCGACAATGATGTTAGGCTTTTGGCCGGCATCGGGCTAGGGTTCGACCGATTTGGTGTTTCGTGATTTCATTTTATTTTATTTGCGAAAATTATTTTCGTGTGCGCTCGGTATAAGTGACCGCATGCGAAAAGCTAAGACACCTGGGTGCATGCAGGCCACCTAGCCGCATGCAAACATCGATTTTGTAGTAGTGTGGGATACCAAAATTTTGTACTTAACTCGGTAATTATGATCCACAATATTCACTTAATTTTCTTAAATGAATTATTGGTCCAATAGAAAAAGGTAGTACTCCCTCCATTTTATATTATAAGTTGTTTGACTTTTTTCCTAGTTAAACTTTGTTAAGTTTGACCAAATTTATAGAAAAATCTAGCAACATCTAAAATATTAAATTAGTTTCACTAGATCTAACATTGCATATATTTTGATAATATTATTGTTTTGTGTTGAAAATACTAATTCATTTTTTTATAAGTTCAATCAAATTTATAGAAGTTTGATTAGGAAAATAGTCAAATGACTTATAATATGAAAAGGAGGGAGTAATAACGTTTAGTCCAAAAATTCTAGCCAAAAGTGCTTCCTTGATATGTGTGGAAAGATGGATAAGGAATCCAGACCTATGGCATGATAAGCATGGATAAGCATAGAGATAAAGGGAAAGAAATGGTTGTGTAGCTATGCTCAGGCTTAGGTTTATCTCTTTATCTCTCATATATGAGGTGGAGAACAACGAACAAATTATGGCTAACAAGTGTAGTTTTGGTTGATTCCTGTGCCCTTCTTGACATGTGTGCTGTCTAGTTGTGCAAATCCTCCAAATAAACTTAAAACATAGTTCGTCACATGACATGTTATTTGGTTTGCTATATAAATTATGCATATTTCAGTTTAGTCTATTTTCTTTTACTTCAGCCACTTCTACTCAATGCATCCTAAATCTCAACATACAAATATATCACATTATGCACTAACAATTATTACATCTTAAAACTCATACAAGCGTACCGCATCATCCCTACATATATTATTTTCATTATATTTTAACATATCATTATTCATTATTTCTAAAATATTTAACATACATTATCCACCCTTTTCATAGTAAAGCATGGGATATCATATAGTTAATTAATTGAGTTTGTCTCACCAATTAACATAATATCGGCCCTTCTATTTCAACTGATAATGACTCAAGCTCCATGTCTCAACCTAATTTGAATCTGGAAGCACACAGAAGTTGGATACGTACTGATAGGAAAGCTAGAGTTTTTAATTGGACCTCCGAACGCTAAACCATTTATAATATTAGTACTAAGTAGATAGGTACCCAGCGCGTTGAGATTTCCATGATAAAATAGTATATATGAGTTGTTAAAATTTCTATCTTACTTACTATATGATTTTCTTTCATGTGCTTATATGTTTGCATCTCGATTAATTATTCAAAAGTTATAAATGATTGTGTTGTATGGTATGGCTTTTGGGGAGATGAGATACAATTTACACCCTTGATGAATCATTCAAAGGCTAAAAACAATTCAGGTGATGTGGCTTCATGAAGATAGAATTAACATTAACTATATTTAATGGGGATAAACATTATAGATATATAGGATTAATGATAGTGTGAAAAAAAAAAGTAAATCATAACATGGCGAAAAATTGAAGATTTCAGTGTTAAGAATAATATTATGCCACTGCTTAATGTAAAAATAAAAAGGTTCCCTTCTTTTCAGCTCCTGCATGGATGACTCCATATATGCTTATAGTACTCCGTATGCCATCTTTCTAGAGGAATCATCACGAATAAACTATGCAAAACAGAGTGTCTAGAGAATTATATTGATGATGCTACATCATCCTACTACAAAAATGAAGTTCTAATAGCTTAGTCAATATAATGTGGTAATTGAAGTTCTGATAGCTTAGTGAATTCTATAACTACCGATTTGGGGAAGCAATATCAACAATCTGTTTGCCAACTAAAGACGACAGCTAACAGCATGGCAATTCCTTCACAATGTCTGAACTTCAAAGTCGTTATCAACACCAAGAGTCCGAGACAATTAATATGATCAGGAAAATCAATTCGCACATTAAAATAAAAAACAAAGAATAGTTATTCAGTCCGCAATTGCTAGATACACTAGTGGAGAAACCATCTTTGGTCGGTCGGCCAAAATCCACAATAGTCCCGGTTGCAAAAAAAAACCGAGACTAGAAATAATCTTTAGTCCCGGTTAAAAACACCACGGCTATTTTATGATCTTTAGTCCCGGTCGGTAACACCAACCGGGACTAAAAATCATCTTTACTCCCGGTTCATCCCGTGTCAGTAGTCTGTCAGGAGGCCGAGGATCTGACACCAACCGGGACTAAAGATCATCTTTATAGTCACGGTTGATAATACTAACCGGGACTAAAAATTATATTGATCTTTAGTCCCGGTTAGTATTACCAACCGAGACTAAAATTTAATACGTAGTATATAATCCCTATCCCTTATCCTCTCCTACACTTCACAGATCCGTTCCCCTTCCTAACTACTCCTCCCCCTCCTCCCCTTCCTCCTCCCCTCTCCTCACTTCCCATCCATTGGCGGCGGCGGCCCGGCGGCCGGCGGGGCCGCGGCGGCGGCCGTGGTGGGCGGCGGCGGTGCCGCGCGGGGCAGAGGCCATGGCGGGCGGCGGTGCCGCGCGCGGCGTCGGCCATGGCGGGCGGCGGTGGTGCGGCGCAGGGCGGCAGCCATGGCAGGCGGTGGCGGGCTGGCGGGCGGCGGTGCCACGCGCGGCGGCGGCCGGCGGGGGCACTCCCAGCGGTGGCCATGGCGGGCGGCCGGCGGGGGCACGCCCGGCGGCGGCCGTGCCCTCTCGACTGCCGGCCGGCCTCTTTTCTTTCTTTTTCTTTTTTTTGAGAATTTGTGATTGATTGAGATGTGTAATTTTGTGATTCATTGTATGGATATGAGATGTATAATCTGTGATGTATTTGATTTGTTTGTATTTTTTAGGATTTGTGATGTATTTGATTTATGTTTATAAGTAACTTAAGATTTGGGATGTTACATTGAATTGGGGATGTTACTTTGAATTCGGGATTTGGGGATTGATTTAGGGATATACATGGCACTAGATTCGGGAGAAAATATAGAGATTAAATCTGGCAAAAGAAAAAAAAAGCGCTACTCTCTCTTTAGTCCCGGTTGGTGTTATCAACCGGGACTAAAGATTCCTCTCTTTTTTCTCGGTTGGTAACACCAATTGGAACTAAAGATCGATCTTTAGTCCCGAGTATTTAAACCGGGACTAAAGATAGCAATCTTTAGTCCCATATTCGTACTCCCGGTTGGAATTCCAACCGGGACTATAGGGGGGTTACCAACCGGGAGTAAAAAGGCTTTCTCCACCAGTGATAAAAAGGGCCCTAGGAGAATGTTAGGTTTTGTGGCTCCATGTGTTAAGTACTAGACAACCAAGATATATATAGGAGCAAAGTTTGTCACAATAGTTAAAGTAAGGCGTCCAATATATATCGCAATAGATTTTGGCACTTTCAAGTAAACACATTTCAACCAAATCTAGGGAAAGAGAGATGGCACCAAGGGAAGTGGCAACAATGAATGGATGATGTCTATTTGCATCAAAATCAAATGTCTACACAAACTAGTACATATGGCTCACCGAACAATAATAAAATAACTGCAAATGCATGAAAACAATGTGTTATTAGAACAATACACCGACAGAGTCCAAATATCCCAATAAAAGTATGCAACAACATTTTATCTTCATATAAACCAACAATTTGTAGGACTTTAAAAAATTAAACATACAATTTTCAATGGTGTATTTAAGCAACTTTTCAACTTGAGCCTCAACATTTTAACTAGAAAATTAAACAAAAATCTTATATCAATCAGCATTTCAAGCAAACCTTTAAATAGTAAGGTAATCATTGCTTCACTTGGGCAGAAGACCAAGCGGTACCACATGGCTAGGGGATTTATGGTTGGTGTATTGGGCTTATAGGAAAACATGTCTTATCATGTGCTTGCCCACACTAAGCCCATAGTCCTATACTCATTCGTCAACTCCAGCGGCGTGCCCTCTTCTTCAGTTGCTGCTGAAGAGAAAGAAGCCCAGGGTATGACAATGTTTGCCAACACCGTTAGGTTTGGCCATTGCCAACGTTGCCTTATTGGTGGGTTCATCCCTGTCCATGGCCTAGTTTTACTAATATTGGAAAATTACCTGACTTGATTTAATGATTGAGGAACTCATGTAGAGAATTGAGGTAGTGAAAAATAGCTAGAAATGGCACAATGGTTGGAATAATCTCAAAGTAGATTAGTTTTCATGAAGTACAAGTCTAGCTAGATTTGGTATGCAGGTGTTGTGCGGTCTCTAGATCATACATTGGCACGTGCAAAGAGGCAACCTCACAGGGTCACCAAATTTTTAGGTTTTGATCCAAGCCAATAGGTTCTAATATATGTTTGAGGGCATTCCCATCCCATTTTCTAAAGTTTCCTTCGTCCTCCTTCAATGATCTAGCTAGAATATGGTTTTCCTGGCTATGATAAGTGTTCGACTAGTAATCACAATCATCTTAAAGGCCTGGAGTTTATAACGATGATGTGAACGCATGTTCCAATTGCTGAAGATTCCATTTTTTGCATTTAATTAAGAAAACAAAACGGTTGCACCGGACACAACGTTTTTCTTAGACTCAAACAAAGCACCACCATCGTTGTCTATTGGTAAGATTCATCGATCATCCATGCATCCATCTTATCACCCCCCCCCATAAGCCTACCCATTATTGATTGCACACATTTCTTGCATGTTACAGAGGGCATAACTACAAAGGGATACTAGATCTATCGATAGATGTCCTAATGTACATAGAAGGTCACTGTCCGCCATGTGGACAAGCAAAGCATAATGGAGACCCCTTGCAATGAATTATAAAATATATGGCATTGGGTGAAAATTAAGGTGGGTATAGCCTTGGTCCGTTATGTAACTTTAGTCAATATACATAACAAAAGGTGGAATTTACTGTCTGTTGTTCAATGACATTTTAAATAGAAGGCCTCATTATATGTATAGGACCAACGCCTCAGGTTTTTAGGTACGGCCATGGAAATATCCCAATCAATAATCAATGATGGGTTCAAATATTTTCTAAAGCCTGGTAGAACAAACATCATCTAGCCATCAAGGGTAAACTTTGGCAAAGCGCATACACTGAACTAGACAATAGGTTAATGAACCGAAGAGGTTGCTCCTGGGGACCTAGTGTCAGCAATGGTTTCCAACTTGCAAAGCTACATCTGAAATAAGTTGACTACATTGATGTACATATGTGCAAACGTTAGAATTGCATGATGCATTTGCACTGCATTAATTCGCTTATTTGTGCATGTAATGATGTAGATATGAAAAATTAGTCATGCAACATTGAATTAATATCACATTTTGTCTTTTGCGAGTGGTACTACAATGTCAACTGCATTGGACTACTACAATGCATGACTATTGAGGAAACATGTGTACTGATACAAACGCATACATATTTGGAGTCGACATAGACATAGAAGCTTTCAATTTTGTTGTCTTTGAGTTTTGTCAAAGTGACTTCCCTATAGAAAGTCTATTGATGAATTAATTTGAGTTATTTAAATATTTTGTGCATGCATGCCAAGTGCCGAACCATGCACAATGCCATGTTTTGATTTTGAAATCCATTTGGCATCTTTTGGTGGTCTGGAGTGCAACGTGTAATTTATATATATAATAATTACTATGCCATATCTCACAGATATGGCCATCTCATTACTTGCCTTTATAGTATCAACCTTCTCCATTTGCCTTTATGATATCCACCTTCTCCATTTGCCTTTATATATCAACCTTCTCCCCGCCTTAGTTCTTCATTGAGCCATATCTATAGCTAAACAAGGTTCTATCTCCTCATTGTTCTCTATTTTAAGTGATAGTGATAGGTTAGTACAATTTAGATCTTTTAATCTTTGTACTCGTGGTTTTCCTATGGTTTTTTTTTCTTCACAAATATGTCATCTTGACCTTGTAGGGTATTGGAACTTGATGACTCTTTGATGCTGTGACATGACTTCTTCTTGTCAAGTGTAGAGGTATAACTCAATTCCACGCAAAATGTTTCTCTTGGATTTTTTTTTGTTGTTTGTTCTAATATGTGTACTATCCTCTATTTGTTGTATTGTTGTTTCAATATTTTGTTGTTTTTTTATGAAGATAAAATTCTGTTCTTAGCAAAATAGAAGATTATTTCTTAGGTTTCGAGTATATATGATCTTACTCCACAAGTTAGTTTGCCCTAGGAATTAGGCATATAGATAGCAAAATCTTGGATATTTCTAACCTTTCCTCAAAAAAGGAGAAGAGGGTTGGGGTATGAAGATGGATTGAGAGGTCAATATATGGGTAGCACATAATATTTAATTTTATTTACTACTTACGGTTGGGTTTTCCATGTTATCAAAAGCAAACTCATGTTGGCACCTAGTTGGAGGAAAAAACGAGGAGAATGTTTTCAAGGGCCATGTGAGGGGGGATTATGAGTCTAGTTAGTTTCCTACTTCTACACTGAAATATAAACTAAAACAAAAGTTGAGGGGATAAAAGGACTGATTTGTATTTCCGTAAAGGACTTGTTTATTTCTTTAATACTTTAATACCAAAATGTATGCATTGCAGTTTTTATGAAAAACCATGTTTCTATATCTGAAAAATTAGTTGTATTCAGGATTTTCCCCAGCATGTGTCACATGTGGGCCCAAAACCGAAGAGCTAGTGACACATGCCAGACCAAAAAGTGCGTTACACACAAATGTGAGTAGGGGTCCAGAGTCTAGTTTCATACTTTTATGTTGAAATATTACCTCAAACAAAAGTTAAAAGTCAAAAAGACTTCTATTTGTTTAATACTTCTCCTAAGATATTTTACACTTGCATCAAATATTTTATAACAAATCCTTTAATACTTAACCAAAATTGTTATACACGTGCATCGAATGTTAAAAGCTATGTTTCTATCTCCTGAAAATCCTCACAAAGAGCATGTCTTTAAGATTTTCCCTTGCATGTAGGCTCAAAACCGGTGTGGCAGTGACAAAATGTAGGATAGTGGTAGAGCCTCTGGTAGTGGGGACGCCAACCTAGATTGCAACCTAGGTTTTGAAAAAAATAAAATTTCCCTTCCAAGCAATGATCAAATCGTGCTCCGCATGTGAAGTCATGTACTGTGTTCGGGAGTAGGGGTTGGTTCTCAACTTAGTTAAATGACACGAACCATATTAATCCACCAATTGACTGTTTTTAGTCAGTCACAATTAGTTTACAGTTTTATAAACAACTTAGGTTGTGTTCGGCAGCCTGGATTGCCAACTCTTCTCTCTCATGTGTCCGTGCGCATGTTTTTCAAACTGCTAAACGGTGTGTTTTTATAAAAAGTTTCTATATGAAAGTTGCTTAAAAAATCATATTTGATTCATTTTTGAAAAAATATAGTTAATACTTAATTAATCACACGCTAATGAACTGCTCCGTTTTCCGTGCGTAGGAGATTTGTTCACATCTCCTCCTAATGAACTCATCCTTATAGGAGGAATTAATGGTCAATAGTGGCCATCATAGAAATACTCCCGTACCATTTAGAGATGCCCTTTACAAGTAAAAAAAAGTGTAGAATTATACATAATATAAATCTAGCTACCACTTGGCATTTAAACATAATTTTGATACTAAAAAAATGAAAAAAAAACAAAAACTCTACTCATCCAGCATTGCAGTAGATAATTAAAGGTTTCGAATTAAAACTTTTCTTAAGTGCACCACTGATGATCATTCATTTGAAGGTGTGACTATCAATGCACTCTATTTCCACCTGATCTCCCTCAATCTCTACACACCCAACTCACACAATCCTTGCTCATTTAATGGCATTAAATACACAAAGCCAAGGCAATCCCTGTGATCAATTCAATTTGGGGATAGCCATAGCTGGTTCTTTGTCCTGCAGAAGCATTTGGTTTGATCATCATGAGCCTGTGCACTGCTACTGCCATGCACCACACACACACAGAACACAACAATTGAGTGAGTCCGTTGTTGCTTAGATATGTACACATGCCATGGGGCTCATGAAGAGGTCCATGCATGAACTTTTTTCAGAGCAACGTGTGCAAAAACACGTGCATTGCAATCACCGTCCTTGTTTTCGTTTTTCTTGAAGATGCATCACGTAGGAGCATAAACAGCTTTTTTTTTAATTACTAGTAACATGTATGTGCATTTCAATGGACCTATACGATTGGGGATAGACTTGGGTCCATATGACTTTGATGCGCCGGTGGTTGCGCGCTCTATGCAAGGTGAGGATGAGCGGATGGAAGACTGCTTAATTTTAAGTAGTATATGCTACGGTAAAAATAAGAGAAATAAATACTAGCAATATTTTGTACAATTTAAAAGATGGTATAAATATAGCACAAGGGGTAAGGTCCGGGTTGGTATGGGATTTTTAAGGAGTATAAGGAGAGTTCCATTACAACTTTATCATAAATTGATCATATTGAAACGTTGCATATTTTTGTCACAATAAACTGCAGTCGCTAAAATATCTATGTTGAAATCTGTGGATTTATATGTTCAAACGTAAAATTTGTATTACAATAGGCACAAGATAGAACTCAACAATAACAGTTGTGTTTTATTCTAAGTATGGTAAGCAAGGTTGATAAAAATTAAATGCAACTTCTAAAACAGCTAAAACTCCACATGCATTGATATTGTCCCAACTCCAAGTCCCAAAACCTATGTAGCCCAAGTCAACCAAGGCCCAACCCGAACCCAAGCCCAAGTTAATTTCACTTTATAACTCAAAACATGTATAAAATAAGCCATCTAGAAAACTACTGGCCCTAACTGAACTGGTGACGTGGCGTAGTAACTTAGGGTGTGTCCGGCACCCCCTTTTCCCAACCCCTCTCCCTCGTTTTCCACGCGCACACTTTTCAAACTGCTAAACGGTGTGTTTTATGCAAAAAGTTGGGAGCCGGCTGTAGCGAACACACCCTTACACTTCATTTGACGACTTATTTTTTTCCCAGTAAAAGAGAGAAAACAGTTCAAACTCTTATAATTTGTTTTCCTTTAACTGAATATGCTCTTTTGGATGAAGTTCATACATCCACATCATAAATCCACCGTCCATTCCTAAATTTCGCAATAACGAGTTATGCAAAAGTTGACTTTGCAAAAATAAGACTTAGAAAGGAATTGTGTTTTATTTAGAAGCACTCCTCTGTGCCAAAATAGGCAATAGGCACTTCTTAGCGTCTTAAAAGTGATTTTTCAAATGCTTAGGTACATAAACCCATTTTAACAAAATCAAGCCTTGGTTATCTAAAAATCTTTAGAAAATGTTTTGAAAATGGTCTCAAACACATAAATTTAGTTTCCTTAATATTCAAAACAGTCAAACACAACTTAAAGATGAACAAATTAATGACCCGGTAAACATGAAAAAGGAGGCTGGCAAAAGGCACTCATAATGAAGTTTAAGTCAGAATAAAGCAGCTACATAGTGAAGAATAAAGTGATAAGGATGTGCAAAGATAAGAGGAAAAAACCAAGAAAAAAAAAGCAAGAATACACATAATTGCAGCTTCAGAGCTAGCTCAGCTAGGAATAAACCAGCTATACAAGGAGAAGGGAGGGAGAGCAAGCAAAAGGGTAGAGCAAAATAAAAAAATAAAAAATCCTGAAAAAGCTAAGGATCCATGCATCTTTAATCTTTTGCCCTTGAGAGAGATATTCTTGGATCATCCAGCCTTATATTGTTCCAAAGATCATATCTAGGGTGAACATTCTTCAAAGATCTAGGGGACATTCAGTTGATAGAAAGAAAAAGGAGGGTGTCTTGTTTGTACCTTAAAGATCATTCTGTGTGCACTTTGCATGCTTAGCAACTTTTATATATTCACCACCAAAAGAAGTGATTAGGACCTTTCTCTCCCCACACACAATTCAAAAGGGAGGGAGAATCTAATTCCGAGGTGATAATAATTTAATCCGAATTGATTCCACCACATGTGTGCCCTAAGGGCAGTCCCAACCCATAACATTAGACATGGTTTCCATAAACTCCACATCATCAAGAAACTAGTACTAGATACTACTCTTCCAATGTAAACACCGCTATTCCATACTTCAATTTAATGCTACTTATCTCACATGATGTCTTGGATGTTGTGTAGAAACCATGTCTCACGCAAGACATAGTTTCCTTCTCTCTCCTCATTTATTCACTTGCCACATCATTTTTTGTTCTAGATGGCAACTTATTTAATGCTATGGTTGGGAATGCCCTAAGCGCAGCTTTGCTACCCCCTGCTGCTAAAGAAAGACAAAGCAATTTTTCTTTCTAGGCAGGGAGAATGTTGTGCAGTGTGAGGACAACACAACCTCACTACTCATCAGTAGCTCTCTTGATTCTAAGCATGCATGCATGCACAATTGCACACCCAACATCTAATTCAGAGACCACCAGAAAGAAAGAAAGAAAAAAAAGGTTTCAGGATCCAAAGCTTTGGGGTTAAGTGGGCCTGAGGACAGGTAGTAATATCTTTGCACACCCCAAGGTGAGCTGATCAGCTGATGCAGTAGGTGCCAAACTCAAAATCATGCATGCAAATGGCCAATGATACATAATAATCTCTCTCTATCTCTCTATCTCATCAGATGACATCTTGTTGTACCTATATCCTAATTCCTAAATAACTAAACTAAGACTCTGGTTGGGGAGCTTTAAATTCTAAGAAAAATCCAGCTGGTAAGAATCTGGAGAAGCCAGGTAAAACCAGCTTATGACTTCTAGTTTATTTTCTGGATTTTACAACTGTAACTTCTTATAATCTGAAAAAAAAAGCTAAACTATTTGAAAGAGTTTTTAATTGTGGAAAAAGTTGTAGCTGCCAAAAACTCCTCAAACATGCCTTGACAATAGGTGTGCATGTTAATTTAGTAATTATCACTTTAATCAGGGCAGTTTAATTTTATATTCACTTCATGATCTGACCAAAAGTGAAAGTTAGATAACTACTCCTGCCCCCTTAATCTGGTATAGTAGTACTCCCTCTGTCCCACAATATAAGGGATTTTCAGTTTTTGCTTGTAACGTTTGACCACTCGTCTTATTCAAATTTTTTTTGCAAATATAAAAAACGAAAAGTTGTGTTTAAAATACTGTAGATAATAAAGTAAGTCATAAATAAAATAATTAATAATTTCAAAATTTTTTGAATAAAACGAGTGGTTAAATGTTGCAAGCAAAAACTCAAAATCCTTTATATTATAAGATGGAGGGAGTATGTTCCATGGTTGCATGCATGCTAGGTTTGACAAAACTTGAGAGCCTGCAAAATTGCAATGCTGCTGCTGCTTCTGCTGGTGGTGCACATTTCCAGGAAGCATTAGATGATTGGTTTATTGGTGTGGTCATGGGGTTTTATCATTAGGACATGCACTGTGGTCAACTCTTAGGGCACAATCATACTCAGCCCCCCTCTCTTACAGACAAACCCACTATATACTCCTCTGCAACAGTCAAATATAATACCGTTACTTTTGCTACTATAATAATTGGTGCCTAATTAAGCTGGGCATGGATTATCTTTTTTTTTAGTTTCTCAGTTAGCAGCAAGTAAATAATTATGTTTGTTTGTGGTTGGGAATTTTTACCGGTTAATTACGTGGCGTGTTTCAGACCACCAGAGATTGGGTATCTGTCTGGGTGTTGGCTTCTGTCTACAGGTTTGTCATGGTTTCTGTCCTGTTAACATCAAAGGCAACAGAAAAGTATGGGCATTTTGGGTTTCGCCATGGCTACTAGTAGATTACAGATCTATTTCCTACTAGTGTCAGGGTTTCGTAAAAGAAATTATGTTTAAAATGATCTAAAAATATAGTAATATTTTCTTGGCTTAGTCTGTGTTTTTTTCCTCTCTTTTCTATAATGGAAATCGTTACATTTCAATATCTCTGAGTGCATTTGTTTCTGTTGGGGGATGAAAATTGAACATTATTTGGTTTAGTTGTTAACATTAACATTCATTCGTTTGGAATCCTGTTGTGCGAGTCTGACATAGCTTAACTTCCAAGTTTGGCTAGAAATTTTGCACTTGTGATATGTTAAATGTGAGTTTTTTCGGGTGTGTTTAGTTCACACCAAAATTAAAAGTTTGGTTGAAATTGGAACGATGTGACGGAAAAGTTGGAAGTTTGTGTGTAGAAAAATTTTAATGTGATGGAAAAGTTAGAAGTTTGAAGAATTATTTTGGAACTAAACACTGCCTTCATATAAATCCGAACTCTTGTTTTACTGTTACATGCATGATCCATCAGAACAATGTCAGCTTTTTATAATGCCAATAACTTTAGTTGTAATACGCAATTGTGTTTAGTTTATTTACATATGTAATGTAAACATGTATGTACAGCAGTTTATCTTGGTAGAGCAAAACATAAATAGATTAATTTACTCTGTGCATTTATATATAGCAGTAGTTATGACCTGTGATCAAGTCATGAATGGCTCTCCGACAATAGAATTGATATATATTAGGACACTGCTTATGCATGCATGAGGAATAAATACACAGCACAAGAGTTTTGTGAATACATACAGCCCATGAGTGCATTAAGTTAAGTGTCAAACTCCATTTTCTTTGTTATTATTTTAGTAATTTTCTCATCTCTTTCTCTCTCTCTATACCTGTATGGCTCTCTGTCCATCCTGACAAAAGAAATGAGAGAGAAGAGAAAAGACTATCATTTTTTTTGCAGTTTAAAACAAAAGAAAATCACAGTGGAGGCATGCTCGTGCTGCTCCCTGACACACCACAGTCTCTCTCTCTCTCTCTCTCTCATTTCTCTCTCCCTCTGAATGAAGTAAGCTTGGATTCCTGATAGTGCAAGCAAAGCAAAGCACCAGACATACTGCCTAATTTCTCTCTTCTTTTTTTTTTTCATTTCACATTCTTACTCATCAGTGTCTCTTCTTCCATCTCTTTCATCTCTTTTCTCTTGATTACAACTAGTACTACTACTACTACTATACACACCACATGCAAGATGCAAGAACTGAAAAATATAAGCTCAGAACATCTCATCTCATCATCTCATCCTTCTTGCTCTAGCCTTTGCTAAGCTTCAGACTTTCCAGTTTCCCCTACCTAGCTTGCTTTCTTCTTCATCCTGTCTTTCTCTCTCTAAGTTTACTCTCTCTCTCTCTAGATCTATGTCTAGCTAATAAGCTCCTCCATAACCATAAGTACATGTGAGCTCCAAGTTTCTTTTCTCTTATTAATAATTTTTTTATGTCCTCCACTTGGGTTGTTGTTGGTGGAGGTAGTAGAGTGCCCTAGCAATAGCACCCTATAGCACCCTGGTCGCTTCATTCACTCACTGCAATGGTGGTGGAAGCTGCAAAACACTGAACCCCTTGCCCCTTTCTTTGTCCTCTCTCCCTGATTACCCCCTTGACACCACACCACAACAACAAGCTTGCCCCTTGCTAGCTTTTGGTCTCTTCCCTTCTCTCTCTCTCTCTCTCCTGTCTGTCTCTCATGCTCAAACAAGTTCAGGGAAGTGAAGAAAAAACATAGCTGTAGCTGTATGTGGTCTCACACACAAAAGAAAAAAACACAGAAACATCTGTGCATGCATGGGAGCTGAGCCTGATCTCCTCTTCCTCCTTCCTTAGCTTATAGTAGCCATTGTTGCTGTGTCTGTCAAGAGGGAGGAGAAGAGGTATGGATGTGTGTGTGTGTCTTTGTGTTGTCTGAAACTCTGAATATAATGTAGTGTTGTGTGTTTTGTGGGCTGGTCCATACAGTATATACATACAAGGTAGTAGATAGATACATTTAGTCCACAGAGGAAAAAAAAGGCTAGCACTCACAAGTGGTGGTGGTATTGTTGGTGTGTGGTAAAGTTGTAAAAACCTGCATTTATTCACCACAAGGCAAAAAAGAAAAAACACAAGCTCACTGTTCATTTCATCCTTCCATCCACCAGGTACTAGTGATTAGCTGCTAGCTTAGGTTAAGCTTCTCCTTCCTTCCTTCTTCTTCTGATCTTGTTTTGCATGGGGAAGAGCCCAAGAAAGGAGAGAGAGCCTAGAAGAAACAATAAACTTATATTTATTTTATATTTACATATATATATATATATATATATATATAAACTAGTACTTTATTTGGTTGTGTAATTTAATTACATCTCCATCTTGGGGTTTGCAAGTAGTAGTAGTATCTTGTTGATAAGGTCCCCAAGATCCCTCCCCCAACACCACACCATGCACCTCTCTCAGCTTATTTAGCTTAGCTCCCCTTTTTGTTCTCCACTTCCCCTCTCTCTCTTTGTTTAGTGGCTTGTGTTGAGAGTCCCAAGAAACACTGAATTTTGTTGCATCCTTGTGGGTTTTAGGTGACCATTGGCCTTTTCCCCCCTTTGATCTCTCATGGTTTCCATTCTGCAGCTGCAGACAAGAACAGAAGCATCACCAGCATCATCAGCAGCAACTAGGATCTTTGCAGTGAGGAGGCAGCAGCAGCAAGAACAAGAAGGAGAAGAAGAAGAGGAGGAGTTTGAGTTTCAAGAACGGATGGATCTCTCCGGGGCGCAAGGCGAGCTCCCGATCCCAATGCACGCCGCCGCGTCGCCATACGCCGGCATGGGCGCGCACGGCGGCGCAGGCGGTGGACATGTCGTGGAGCTTCACCACCATGAGCATGTGGGTAACAATGGGCAGGCGATGGCGATGGCGTCGCCGCCGCCGACGAATGTTGCTGTGGCGGAGCAGGAGGGCTCGCCGGTGGCGGGGAAGAAGCGCGGCGGCATGGCGGTGGTGGGTGGTGGTGGTGGTGGGGTGGCGGTGAAGTACAGGGAGTGCTTGAAGAACCACGCGGCGGCCATCGGCGGCAACGCCACCGACGGGTGCGGCGAGTTCATGCCCAGCGGCGAGGAGGGCTCGCTGGAGGCGCTCAAGTGCTCGGCCTGCGGCTGCCACCGCAACTTCCACCGCAAGGAGGCCGACGACCTCGACGGCGACAGCTGCGCCGCCGCCCTCCGCGCCGCCGGCGGCCGCCACCACCACCTCCTCGGCCCCGCCCTGCCGCACCACCACCACCACCACCACCACAAGAACGGCGGCGGCGGCGGCCTCCTCGTCGCCGGCGGCGACCCCTACGGCGCCGCCTACGCCGCGGCGCGCGCGCTCCCGCCACCGCCACCGCCGCCGCCGCACGGCCACCACCACCACCAGATCATCATGCCGCTCAACATGATCCACACGTCGGAGTCCGACGAGATGGACGTCAGCGGCGGCGGCGGCGGCGGGGGGCGCGGGTCGTCGTCGTCGTCAAAGAAGCGGTTCCGCACCAAGTTCACGGCGGAGCAGAAGGCGCGGATGCTGGAGTTCGCGGAGCGCGTGGGGTGGCGCCTCCAGAAGCTCGACGACGCCATGGTGCACCACTTCTGCCAGGAGATCGGCGTCAAGCGCCGCGTCCTCAAGGTCTGGATGCACAACAACAAGCACAACCTCGCCAAGAAGCCGCTCCCCTCCTCGCCGCCGCCGCAGATTCCCATGTCCATGCCGCCCTCGCCGCCGCCAATGCCGATGCCGATGCCGCCCTCGCCGCCGCAGCTCAAGCTCGAGTGACCTAGCATTGCCATTTCACTGTTCCATCGAAGCAGAGAGAAAAAAAGGAAAAAAAAACTTGAGTTATTTATCATCTTTTTTTTTCTTGGAATTTTTTTCCTTTTGTCATAATGTAGGGGAGCAAGCATGAGATGAGGGGAGAACATGGATCATAGGTGAACTGAACTGAACTGAATTTTCGAATTTTTTTTTTCTCTCTGAATTTCCTGAGCTTGATTTTTTTTTCTTGGCAATTTTCTTTGTTGGTGTCTCTGACTTAAAGTCTAGCAAGTGCATGCTTGATGATCTGAGCATTGAGTTGTTATGGATCAGAGGGTGTATTAAAGAATTAATTTTATCTGACTCTTTTGTTTAATTTCTCTTCTATCATTTCTGAAAATGCCTGTGCCCTTGGACTAATGTGCATGTTGAGATGACAGAGATGATGATGCAAAATATACAAATCCCAAGCTTCTTCTCATGGAGTTGTATCTTTCAGGCTCACTGTTCATGACATGATTTTGGATGCATCCATCCATGCTTAATCTGCAGCATGCTGTCGGTGATGTTACTGTGGCCTTCTTGTCTGATCATCTCACCAACAAAATTAAAGGAGTCAAGACTGAAGAAATTAAGAAGGGAGTGTGACAGTGTACATGATTCAGAGAGAAAATTGCCCCCCATTTCTTGGAGCAATTTTTGTAAACACACACTCCTATATGGGAATTTGGCTTTGGTTTGGATTGCCCCAAACCAATCAATCATTCTTTGGGGGGCCTTGTAGGAGTGCAGGGGGGCAGGGGAGCATGTGGCAAACGAATCAAAAATAAGTTTGGGTTGTTGTGGCTGGCTCTTAGGGAGAAAGAAATCAAATAAATTTAGTTAACATTGGATGGATGGATCATCCATCGCATTGCCATTTTTTTTATCCAATTATATATGTTTTAGATCAAAGGCCAACGGCCCGGCTTTTATAGAAAGCCAAAACGGCACCAGGTTATATTTATGTAGAATCAGGCTCATGCACACATCCACGAATGCGCCTTCAAAATTCAAGAAAATGAGGTTTCATCTAGAGATTTCGTAGAAAAGTAACCCATTTTTTCCCATGTCATACGTATCATGTAGTCGCGGTTTGAATTGTGCAACCATTTTGGTTCGAATATTGTGAAACGACTAAACTTGACAACTTTTGAAGCATCAGGGCACTGGATACTCAGTTTCACCAAAAAAACAAAGCATCAAACATATTTTATGAATAAAACTTTTATATTCGTGTCCTTAAGTTAAAAGTCAATGCTAGAAAAATGAACTATCATGAAAATGAACTATAAAATTAAGTCTTAGAATTCAAATTTTAGCTATAGCCGATAAGCCAGCAAGAAGACAATACCACACCTTTGCTTCTGACTAGGGACATACTCCCTCCGTCCCAAAAAAAAAAGACAAATCGTGGGTTTTCGTGCCAACGTTTGAATGCTCGTCTTATATGAATTTTTTTTATAATTAGTATTTTTATTGGTTACATGATAAAACATGATTAATACTTTATGCGTGACTTATCTTTTTAATTTTTTTCATAATTTTTTTAAATAAGACGGACGGTCAAACGTTGGACACGGAAACCGGAGGGAGTATTATATAACTTACCAAAGGGAGTAGTAGTATAAATTTTACAACGTGATATATAACTGCAGGTTTTGGGACAGTGAGTACCATGTCAAATGATGTGTGCTTGGGTTTTAGCAGCAACAGGGTGTAGCATAGCATGCATGCGTCTCCTGCTCTCAATATGTTTAATTGGTGCCAATGTACACACACAGTACTTGTGATTAGGTCCGTACTTAGTTTTGCCTCCTGCCATGCAATATAATGTCAGGCGTGATTTATTTCGCTAACCCTGCCTGCAAATTGTTCCCAGCATTTATCGTGGATTCTACAGATTATTCAGTGATTTTTAGCGGTGAGAATATGCAGAGATCTAATTCCGCGGCAGTTTCTGGTGAGTGGTCCTCTGATCCGTTGAATTAATCGAGAAATCGCTGTGCTGTCTGTAAGGAGTACTGTGAAAAATTTTGATTTTAATTTTCAAACATGATATATGTGGTCCAATTGAGAATATGTGAGCCCAAATTTGATGCTTTAGAATTTTCCAGGTTGCAGCCTTTGAAAATAGGGTTTTTACGGTTTTGCCGATAAAGAGGGTTGTTTATGATTCTAGATAAACCGCAATGGTTATTCGCAAAATTCCTGTGGAATTTCTTCACTCTTTTTTTTTGACGTTCCTGTTTTCTGATCAACTAACTGAACTCTGATCTGTCAATTTCAGAAATTCTTCTCATGTTCTACAACCGTTGAATTAAGACGGCTTGTATGCTCACATCCTTCAACTAGAGTTCATCGGATCCAAAGGCACTTCAAGGGGTAAGTAATTTGCATCCACCATTACATATCCAAAAGAATCAATATCCCGTGAGGTCCATAGAAGAACATATATTTCGTGAGGTCCATAGAAGACCATATATACAATTGATAATCGCGTAGGGAAACATGATGTGGAATTTTTTTAATTTGCAACAAACACCAAAAAATAGAAGAACCCATCTTTGTTGAATACTATCTCCGTCCCAGAATATCTAAGTGCATATTATATGGCCAATACAATTTACGACTGGGGGTTAGAAAAAAAAACATTTTGGTCATTTAAGAGACTCCATATATTCTTTTATGCTACAATAGCTATCGAATTAGAATCCTTGCTTCCACAATAATGACACAGCGAGAGGGAGCAAGCAAGCGAGGTGATTGCTCGAAGCAGGGATCTGCAAACGGCAGCAGCCATGCCTATGCCTCCTGCCCTGTGTTGTGTTGTTGTGTGCCATACATGCAGACATGTCATCTGAATATCGTCCAACAAATGCTGCCATGCTGGCAGCTTCTTGGCTTGGGTGCTGTAGTGGTAGGCTGTAGCTCCGTGTTGTTGCTGCCGATGTGCTCCCATCCGATGCATCGTCAGAGATTCAGACACATAAGGGATGGGCTCAGCAGCCTTTTTAGCTCCCCTGTTTAATCTGCAAAATGGGATTTATAGTGCTCCAATGGGAGTAGAATGCTGGACCTGCTTATTTCGGGAAAATATACGGTGGAAACTTGAAAACTATCGTTGGATCGAAAAATAGACATCTATGATTTATCCACGTCATCACGAGTAAAAATTCAACACGCAGATTTACTCGTGGACGAATCTGTAACGTCCATTTTGTGATCCGACGGTAATTTATAAGTTTCCACTACATATGTGGTTTGTAGTATATATTTTCCACTTATTTTAGCCTTGGTGGTAACTTTCGCTGCTCATCCTTTATTAGATTTTGGACCGCAATAATAGATGTATAATACTAGTTTTTACATTAAAATTACTTTGAGTAGTGGATTTGACAAAACTAAATATAATTTGAAAAGACCAGTGTTAGGGATTTAAAATCTATAGTTTTATGATGATTTTATTATTAAATTTGTAGTTTTTGCGATACTCTGTCTTAAATCTATAGTTTTGTAATAAATTTAGTGATATATGTTACATATTGCCTTCAACTATAGTTTCACTATAGTTTGGTTGGAATATCTGTAGTTTATGAAATTTTCTTAATTATTTTATGTTACTTCTATCACATGTTGATTTATAACACAACAGCCAAAAATAAAAAATGCCTTCCAAGGAGCCATTTTGTGTTGCGTTCTTTGAATTAAAATTTATGGAACAGCGCCAATAGTGCAATACAGCCAAGATTCCACTGCATACTTGAGAAACCCTAGTCCAGTTAGGATTGAACCAAAGTAGGATCAGTAGCACAACTTTTTACTTCTAGAGATCATATCCATCAGTAAAATTCAGTTAAAAACACATATTAATCACTAATACACTTACTAATCAAACAGACATAACCAAAACAAATCCAACTGTTCCCTTCCTCCCTGCAAAATCTGCAATTGAAACCAAAGAAAGCAAAAGGTAGAACAAAACAGCTGTAGCACTGCAGGATGAAAAAGAAGGGGCATGCATGCAGCTGAAGAAGATGAGACGAGATGGAATGATCACCAAAGAGAGCTTGGTCAGGCAGCAGGGCCAAATGACCATTATGGCTGGCGCCCTTGGTCTGATGAATGTCTGTCTTTCTTTGCGAGCATTGCAAAGAAAACACTTGCCTTCTTCCATTCCATTCCATATCATGGTTTTCAGAAGGGTAACTCCATGACTTGCTGCAGTTCCAGCGCATGCATGTGTGTCAGTGCTGCTGTGATAGAAAGAAAAAAAAATTAGTGGTTGCTGGCAAGGCAAGCCATCAGAATATCAGATCATCAGGAGTCCCATGTTCTTGGCATCAGAACACCATCAGCTGCTCTCTGTAATTTCATTTTTTAGGTTGTGTGCTAATTTTTTTTAAGTATACGGATACGTATTTAAAGTATTAAACATAGACTAATAACAAAACAAATTACAGATTTCGCCTGTAAACTGTGAGATAAATTTATTAAACCTAATTAATTCGTCATTAGCAAATGTTTACTGTAGCATCACATTGTCAAATCATGGCGCAATTGGGCTCAAAAGATTCGTCTCGCAATTTACATACAAATTGTGCAATTGGTTTTTTTCCACATTTAATGCTCCATGCATGTGTCCAAACATTTGATGTGATGAAATTTTTGAAAGTTTGAAGGGAAACACTGCCACATGTATACTAGTAGTACTAGTACTCCCTCTATTTCACAATATAAATCATTTTATCATTTCCCATGTTCATATTGATGTGAATGTGAGAAATGCTAGAATGACTTACACTGTGAAACGGAGGAAGTAGCATTTTTCTGTGTGTGTTTTTTTACTTTTGGGCTGGATGATGAAAGGGAAATTGGAACGATGTGACAGAAAAGTTAGAAGTTTGTGTGTGTAGGAAAGTTCGATGCAACGGGAAAGTTAGAAGTTTAAAGAAAAAAGTTGGAATCTAAACAGGGCCAAAATCAGGATGACTGGAAGGTAGGAGCGTACTACTAGCTATTGCTCCCTCCATTTTCATAATGTAAGTTGTTTTAACTTTTTTTTTTCCTACATTCGATGTGACAGAGTTAAAAGTTTTTGCATGGGAACTAAACAGGCCTAAATTTGACCAAATTTATAAAAAAATTTAATAAAATCTACAACATAAAATTAGTTCCATCAAAACTAGTAATATTTAATATATGTTTACAATATGTTTGTTTTGTGTTAAAAATATTGCTAATTTTTTCTATAAAATTGGTCAAACTTCTTTAAGTTTGTATAAAAAAAAAGTCAAAACGACTTATAATATAAAACGGAGGGGGTAGTATCAAGAAATCATCTAAGGTAAAAGAAAATCACTTGCATGATGTTTTTTTTCACATGGTGATACATGGTGTTTGAATCTCCTGAGGATGATGATGAAGATAAAGATTAAGTGTTTCACGTCAAACGAGGTGGTAATAAACATGTGCTTAATTAAGTTTTAATTATTACAAACTTAAAAATAGAACAACTTTCATATAGAAAGTTTTCACACAAAATACAGCGTTTAGCAGTTTGAAAAGCGCGCCATGAAAATCCAAACATCCAGTCTTTGTAGTGGAAACGAACGGGGAGTATATCTTCTTCTCTATGCCGTATCCAAGCTATTTTTTATGATTAATAAAAACATTTAGTTTTGGACATCAACAGTTAGTCTCTAAAACTTCCTTCAAAAAAGTCTCTAAAATGTAACTTGGACCACTTATTGCAATACAATTGTAAAATCGAATGGTATCATAAGACACCTTCCAGTCATAAATATTTGACGTCTACAGAAGATTTACTAAAACTTTTAAAACTTCAACTATCAATGTATGGTTTGGTACGTCATCCGTGTATGAGTCAGTTTTTAAGTTCATTCGTTTTTGGAAATACGAATCTGTCTTTGAGACGGGTTTTCAATTCGTTTGCTTTTGGAAATATAGGAGGTGTCATATAAGAAATCTCTTTAAAAAAACTTGCATGCTAACTTAAGATGATCGGACTCCTGATTGCATGATTTTTTACAAAATATATATCCAAGCAAATTCTCACAATGAAACTATTATAAAAATTAAAGATGTTTTTTGCCGGTACTTTGGTACGTTATCCGTGTATGAGTAAGTTTTTAAGTTCGTTCGCTTTTGAAAATACAGTTATGTATTTGAGTCGGTTTTTCAGTTTGTTTGCTTGTGGAAATACATGACCAGTCATATAAGAAATCTCTTCATAAGAACTTACCTGCTAACTTGAGATGATCGAACTCCTAATTACAACTTATAATTTTCTAGAAAAAATATATATCCAAGTGAATTCTCACAGTAAATTTCACTTTTACCTTAATTAAACCGTATAATGATAATAATAAAATTAAAATAGCATTCACATGTTGCAACGCATATACAATTTATCTTGAAATGTTTGGCCGTAATACCATAAAACTGTTAATTTTCAAAAATTTATTCTAATATAAAATTAATGATAAAAGTTTTAAAGAGTTTGATCAAATATTATCCCTAATCATCAAATATTTAATTATTACCGAATGGACTAATTTGCTAGCACAATCCAAGATAAAATCTACAGACATGATTTTCTTCCTTTCGGAAAATAAATATAATATATCTGCACACAAGAATTTTACACATCCAATCTATTCCTTCTGAGAAAAGAAATACATACTCCCATATGTTCCTCTGTACTAAACTGTTACTACAGACTCCAGAGCATGTGTTCTGCTGAAGGTCGCAACCTCCAATAAGAAGGGGTCTTAAAAACCGCTTTTAAGTGGTAGTCATATTAATTACAGCGTGGATGCAGTAAGCAGAGAGCAGAAAAATAATTGCCCTGATCAGGTGTGCATTGATGTTGGACAGTGACAATTTAATTTATGATGTAAGAGCAAGTTTAATAGTATAGCCACTGCTAGCTTTAATTTATCTATAGCCAATCTAATAGCCAATTTATATAATAGTTGTTTACTATAGTATTAATATATGGTTCCACATGTCATACATACATTACGTCTTAGAATCCGTGCTGCAACTGGCTACAGATCTGTAGCCCGCTGCTCTTCTCTCTCATCGTTTATCTCATTAAAATATGTTTATAGATGGCTAGTAGCATGCATTGTACCTGCTCTAAGGGTGTGTTTAGTTCACGTTAAAATTGGAAGTTTGATTGAAATTGGAACGATGTGAGGAAAAAGTTGGAAGTTTATGTGTGTATGAAAGTATTGGTGTGATGGAAAAGTTAGAAGTTTGAAGAAAAAGTTGGGAACTAAACTAGGCCTAAGATTGTTAGGTGTGTTTAGTTATTTGGGTGTAAAGTTTTCAACATTTGAAGTATTAAACGTAGACTAATAACAAAACAAATTACAGATTCTATATGTAAACTGCGAGACGAATTTATTAAGCCTAAATAATTCATCATTAGCAAATGTTTACTGTAGCATCACATTGTCAAATCATGGCGTAATTAGGCTCAAAAGATTCATTTCGCAATTTACATGCAAACTGTACAATTGGTTTTTTCCTCACATTTAATGTCCCATATATATGTCCAAATATTTTGATGTGACATTTTTGGCCAAAATTTGTTGGGATCTAAACAAGGCCATAGCGGTAACTCCATGGAAGCAAGGCAGTAAATGAGCAAAGTGTGTTGCTGCAACAACAACCAACCCCTTCTCCCTTTTTTTTTTCTAAAGGATTAAAATCAAAATTCTATCCTTCCAAATCAATCTAAAGGATGCCAATAAGATATCACTTATAGTTCTGTTCAAACAGACCAAAAGACTCAAAGTCTAGAAGTGATCAAAATTTCTGCCCTTGGATTTTGCTCATCCAGGTTATGCATGCTTGAATCATTAACATAGCAGCAGAGACACATTGCAAATATTAAGTGTACTAAGGCTATGTTTAGATTCCAACTTTTTTCTTCAAACTTTTAACTTTTTCGTCATATCAAATGTTTGGACACATATATAGAACATCAAATGTGGACAAAAAAACCAATTACACAGTCCGACTGTAAATTGCGAGACAAATCTTTTAAGCCTAATTACGCTATGATTTGACAATCTGATGCTACAGTAAATATTTGCTAATGACGGATTAATTAGGCTTAATAAATTCGCCTCGCAGTTTACAGACATAATCTATAATTTGTTTTGTTATTAGTCTACGTTTAATACTTCAAATGTGTGTCTCTATACTTCAAAAAAATTTGGCACACGAACTAAACACAGCCTAATAAGATATCGTTTCAAATTCTGTTCAAAGAGAGCAAAAGGCTCTATTTTGAGAGCTTAAGATTGTAGGAACAGTTGGTGAGAAGCTAGCTTCTGAAATTTTAAAAAGGTTGGTTTTCTAGTTTCTGGTTTCTACTTCATTTTCAAAATATTATTATTATATATTCTCATAATTTGGATCACAATTTAGATTATTTGAGAAACTTTTGATAGCTGGAGATTTTAATAAAAGGTACGTCTATTAAAAGCACCCTTAGCACCTACTCCCTCCGTCAAAAAAACCCAACCTCATACTAGGATGGACACAACGAATCTGGACATAGCTAGTACGAGGTTGGGTTTTTTTTTTACGGAGGCAGTATGACTGAAAACAACAGACAATGAAGGAAACAGTGCACAATAATTTTAACATCTTCCTAGGGCCTATATAGAAGATCACTAATAGATCTTAGAGTACATGTATCGAACAACAGTAAAGACGAAGAATGACCAGTGCTTGTACCACTCAATCCTTGAATCTCATTGAAAGGTAGAGAATATGCGTATGTTGTACTCCAAGTCGTAACTTGTTTTTTTTTTCAGAAAACACCCTAGGATATCTGTACATGACCAGTAGCCCTTGCAGCCAGTGTGTTAAACATTTTTTTCAGGGCCACTCAGGAAAACAATGTGGACCTCAGCCCGAGTGCCCTTGAGAAGAGTTTCAGACATAGCATGAAATGAAAAAGGAAAAAACCACTCCTTCCGTTTTAAATTGTTTGTCATTTTAAACATTCCTAGCTTTAATTATTAATTTCTAGAATTTCATATGATTTAACAACAAAGTGTTTCTAATGACGGATCTAATAGCATAAATCTTATTATTTGAAATTATACATTTTTTTAGAAATTAATAATCAAATTTAAAAATATTTGACTTACGATAAAGCTAAAATAATAAGTAATTTAAAACAGAGGGAGCTTCCTTTCAATCTAAGCCCCGTTCTTTTCAGCTCCTAGCTATACTACATTATAAAAAAATATTTAAAATTTTTTGAATACTTTTAAATCGATTTCAACTTTTTAATATTTAAATTATTCATTCATAACGTTAAATATTTGTCATAGAGTTAGAATAATCTATCTTCCATCATCTACCATCTAAAACAAACGTGTCCTTATAAATATATATATTTGGAAATTTTAGAAACTTGTTTGTGTTTTCATCTTTTCCATTATCAAACAAACACTACTCTTATCGCATAAGTAAATTTTCTAATACACCTTTTTAAAATGCAACAAAATTATTTAATTCTTGTCCACAATCTAAAATGTCTTGATATTTGAAATGAGAGGGGAGTACAAACAGAGAGATGCATTGAATAGCATTTAAGGGTAGAGGAGTAGATAGAAGGGAGAGATCATGAATTCATGATTCATGATAAGAAGATTTTATAACGAGAAGTTTACAGATGCAATGCAGCTGCAGCTGCAAGCAGTGGCCTGCTACTGTGCTGCCATAGCTATCAACCTCAAAAAAAAAAAAAAAAGAAGGAGGCCCCACGCTGTAAAACAGAAGTGGTACACATCATGCAAGAAGAATCCAAATCAACCCAGCTGGCTAGCCGGCCTGCCTGTGCCAGTGGCAGGCAGATGGGAACCTGCTGCATTCTGAAATTTTAAGAGCATGCCAACAAAAACAGATGGAGAATTGGAGAGTACTAGCTTAACTATATATATATCTTCTAATCTATTTACAATTCTCTAATAAGTAGTACTTCATATAAGTAAAACAAGGAAAAAAATATACTTGCAACACTTTAAGTGTTCGGTTTGATGCCTTATGTTGCCACCCCACATTTTAGGTATGGCACAAGTTCTTATATACATGTTTTAAGTTGATTGTTATAATCATGGTTAACCATACTTTTCATTCACATGGGTAACTCTACGCGCCAAAGATTTTTTTTTCGTGTCTAAGGGTTGTTTGGTTATATGCTTCACTTTGCCAACGTGTGCCATATATACCACAAGTTTTGTGCTAATAAATTGTTAGTCACATGTTAGCCAAACTTTAGTAAGCAAATTGTGTATATTTGTCGTACATATTGTGATTTGCAACATGATAAAAATGTGGCAATAAAACAAAAAAGTGGTTAAGTTGATCAAAATATGCTTGTCAAAGTTATGGCAAAGTGTGACCAATGTTTTATTTGTCATTCTTGTGGCAAGCTAGCTATAACCTTGAGTGTTTGAGAGGAGAGGATTGGAGAAAATTGAGAAGATACATAAAACGAGGTGAACCATTAACGTACAATTAATTAAGTATTAATTATTTTAAACTTTATAACCGAATTAATATAATTTTTTATGGCAACTTTGTATAGAAACTTTTTGAAAAGAACATACAATTTAACAATTAGGTTAACATGCGCGCGGAAAACGAGGGACTTCTCTACTCTCTATCTGCCGAACACAGGTATGTGGTTTTTCAAACTTATAGTGATTAATCAAACACCCCCATTAACATTTTTTTATGAGATTTCGTAGATAAACTAAAAATTTGAAAATATGACATTGCCTGAACTAATAATTCAAACCTTTTACTTTTCAATCTTGACATAAATTTAGAATTGTTCTAAATGTCAGCATTTTTCAAATTCATAAATGGCCTACGAAATTATGACTTTTTCTCTCAGTTGCACAAATAGTATTTGGAATGTATATAAATTTTGTTAGAGTGAAATAAAGGTTAATTGTTTCGTAAAATGATTTTATTTAATTGTAAGCATTACTAATATTATGCGGGCTAATTGTAGTTTATTTCCTTGTCATTGCAAATTTAGAATTCTAATAGGTGGTTTTGTATGACAAGCCGTTGACATTGCAATGTTGTTCATATTCTAGTTAGTTAAAAACACTATCTATCTTTTTTAAGGGGGAGGGGGTTTTACTCTATATCAAAATGTGATTTACTCCAACATATAAACTCTCATCTGTTGAGCTATAGCTGATAAGGCATAAAAATATAAACAAAGCAACCAAAAGTAAATTATGGGTAAAACTTGCACTGTTATTTACAGTTTACAAGTCGATGCTGAAAAATAAACTATAACAAAAAATCATCAAAATAAAAAAATATTTTTAATGCATAGCTGATAAGGTAACAAGTAGACGATGTGATGTCTAGTTGTATCTATTCTCTTTGGCAGTTGTTTCAAAGCCAGTCACAAAAGCATACATAGATTTATTCTATCTATTTGATCTCTTCGTTCCCGTTACTTGTCTCGAACATTCAACTTTTTTTCTTATCATTCTAATATTCCAAAGCAATTTTAGAGATAGTATGTCTTCCATATCTACCGGTCTACCTTTCATCATTACATCTATGCATATTTGCACAATTGTTAATTAAAGATAATGACGCCTCGGGAAATGATTGTGTGAAGTTTGCTAGAATGACAAGTATTATGAAACAAGGGGATCGAGTAGTTATCTCGTCATCTATTTATAGAGTTATGTGCAGTGCTCTAACCTCTAAGAACTTGAGGGAGTGAGATGAGAAGCCAGAGCCTCATAAAAAGGTATATAACGGTGGTGGATGTAGAGATTTTCGGGTATTCCTAGAAATACTCATATTTTTGTGCAACGAAATTGTTATACATATATAGGCATATCATACACGTATATACTTAGTTAGACCTAATACTTAATTCTCGATGTTTGTTCTCAATAAATCTAATCTTCTAGATTTCTACTCACACCACTTCTAATCTGGAAGACAACTAGCTATCTCAAATCCCCTAATCCTATCCCACCAAACATAAAGTACAATACACTTATATTTGTTGAGTAATTACTCCTTCTCAAAATCCTACGTCCGCCACTGTGCATAACATAACTGACGTTCGATCATCCGCAACTCAATCAAGGGAGCATCGATCGAGCGTGTACAATTGTGTCCACCCCATGTTGGATCCCAACCTTAATTCTAGACAGTGGAGCTATAACATACTCCACCTTCCACCACAACTACACACATGCAACAGAAGAAACCCTGAGAGAGATTCAGTTCGCTGCAAGAGAATCAATGTCGCAGCATGCACAAACTTTGCAAAGCCAGCCAGCCAACCAATCTCGACGCCCCAGCTAGCAGAAGAGGTAGCTGCTAGAGCAAAACGGATGGTGAATTGCTGATATATGGGCCTGTCTAGATTCCACCCTAAAATTTTACATTCTGTCACATCGAACGTTTGAACACCTGCATGAAGTATTAAATATAGGCTTTTTAATAAAAATATTACTAATTATACAGATTGTGACTAATTTGCGACACGAATCTTTTAAACCTAATTGCTACATGATTTGACAATGTGGTACTACAGTAAACATTTGCTAATGATGGATTAATTAGGCTTAATAAATTTGTCTCATGATTTATTGACGGATTCTGTAATTAGTTTTTTTATTAGTGTCCGAACACTCTATATAATACCCTATACAATATCCAATGTGACATGTCAAAACTTTATACCCCTGCATAAACACCCCCTATATCTATATCTAGCTAGAGAGACAACTCATAGCTTCAGCTGCTAGCTCGATCCACCTCTCCCATGGCGCCATGGTAGGCTCCCATCGTATGGCCTATTCAGCTAAAGAAAAAACCAAAATTTAAATTTTCAAACTTAATTTTGACATTGATTTTGAGATATTTTCAACGTAGTTTCTTTTTCAGCATTGGATTTTAAGTTACCAAGAACACATATATAAAAGTTTTAACTAAAAATTCATTTTTATTCTCTAATAAGCCGTTTTGGCTTATTACGGAGAAAGCCAAACGATGAGACCCGTAGCGTAGTGTGGTCTTCGATATATTCATTCAGAACCATGGCTCGGATCCATGCGTCTCAGCTACAGCATCTGCAGCAGATGCAGAGATGGAGCAGCGTGGTGTCAAATCGGATCGATGCACGCTGAGATCTGTCACTCACCATCGATCATCAGTAGATGGAGCTACTACGCTGCTGCTAGCGCACGTGAAGCAGAGCGTACTACGTTTCCTCCGCGGCAGCAAAGACAGCAACCACGACAAAAATCTTCAGAGTTAAGTAGTGTGATGAGGCTGCCATGGCCATATGACTGTAGCAGCATGCAGCTCTAGCAGCCATATGCAAAGCTTATCTCCGTCACTGCAACCAGACAGAGCTTAGCTAGCTTTGCTGCCTTTTGGGATGATGAGAGAGAGAGAGAAGCACACTAGCTGCATGACCTTGCCCTTTTGCTGCTTTTCTTGTTGCTACAGTAACAGTACATCTTTGCTCCTCTCATCTGATCCCATCATGTAGTGAGTGCTGGATTTTTTACACTCTAACCCTGTTTCAAATGTTTATTCTATAAATAGATCTTTGAAAAAACTTATTTGCAGAAACGGTTTCATAACTTGGTGCTGGTGTCTTTGGCGCGAAGGTTAAACATCTCAACATCAACATGATCTTTGAACCGAGCACGTACATGCTTCCCTAGCCACTAAGGGTCCGTACGCTTGCTAAGGTTGTTGCCTATATCATTAGCATTGATCTTCCCCGCTCAACATCACGTCTTAATCCAAATAGTTTTAGAAAAGGAGGAAATGAAACAAATTACCTTGTTGTGTCAATTTTCGCGTGAAATCCGATATCAAATCAAAATAATTTAAAGGAGGAAATGAAGGAGGGGGCCACACCCTTATCCCCATATTGAGTTTCAAAACTAAAAATAAATTTGGGAGAAACAAATCAGTTTTGTAAAATTTTCCACCAGCTCAATAGGATTTGAATTGAAGGTTAGGAGAGGAGATAGGGAAGTGAGTTTGTAGGCTGGGAAGAGTCGGCACCAAAAAGAAACTGGTACCGAACTCTTCCCACATCAACCTCTAGCTTGGCCTCATTGCCATGGGTGCCGCCGTGCCAAGTTCCGGCGTTAGGATCATTAGCACTAAGACATTCAACTTCCATGCTGAAGTTGTTAACATTTAGCTATGAGTCTATTTTTTCTATAAGTTTTATGGAAGGTCTATTTGTAAAATAAGTTCTCTAAAAGATCCAATAGTGAAAAAAAAATCCAGTAGTGAGTGCTGTGCTGGCATGCATTTTGCGCTGCACAGTGCCACTGAATATGTACACATGTACATACACCGGTACACCTCTTGGATTTATTAGGTTTGGGTTTGTGATGTGCACATGAGCAGGCTATGCTATTGGCACACTACTACAAGCTAGTGTCAGGCAGGCTATAGTGTGGTGCTTGTACTGGTATGTAAGACTGTGAGGTGGATCAGAAAGGAAGGTGATGATTTCTTTCTTTTTTCTTGGCCACATCAATTGGATTTGCAAAGGAGAAAGCTGGTCTCTTGTTGTTTGTGGCTTGCCTTGTTCTCATCCCCATGGCTGTTTCTTGCTTCCAGGACATGAACATTGAACCCCTATGGTTTCCCTGACAGAAGACAGCAAACCATGGCCCCCTGTAGGAGAGCATGATAGAAAATATAATAGATTATTTAATATATATATATTTCGTAATAAAAGAAATGAATGTTTTATCAAGGACAAGGGCCAGTTGTTTGGTAGTACTACTCTGAATATCTGAAGATTCAGGCATATCCTAGTTGGCCCCATAGCTATTTATCAGGAGAGGAGAGGACATGATTCAATTCATTGATTAGCACAATTAGCTGCTCCCCAATTGTGTTGAGGAGCTCATCATCCATGGAGGATGCTTGCATGCTAGTACAACATGCAATGCATGTGAAGTTCCACAGCAACAGCTGAGGCATAAAGAACCAGCAAATCAAAAGGAAGAAGATCAAAACATAATGAGAATTCAGAGAGTGCGCCAGAATGAGATGGAAATTCAGAGAATTAAACCTTTTCAACTTATGTACGTATAGTACGTGGTCCACTATGATCGATACGAGCAGCCACACTGCACACAACTCGCAGACACAGCTAGACAAGCAAATCTGTCCACAGCTCACAATATATTTGTCTGTCGAAGGCTCTACGCAGAGATCGACCAAGCAGATGGATGAGTTTTCGAAAAAAGATCGGTCACAGATCTCAAAAATCCAAGGTTTTGTGGGATGAAAGTAGATTCCAAGTGAAATCTTGAATGGTTTCAGCGAGTTTAAATTTGAAACAATATAATTTGACCAAACTGGTCAAAATATGGCAAAAATGTCATATCGCTAGGGTCAAGATTTGGCACCCAACATGAAAGGTGAACCCTAACAGACTAGAACGTTTGGCGGTTCAAGCTTAATAGCAACTAACGCAGACAAACAGGGGCGTACCAAGGCCTCGGGGCCACCCAGGCCATGGCCCGAGGCCTAGGATTGGAGGCATGAGGCTTGGGCCAATCCTATATCCACTCCTACAGATAAATACCAGCCATGGTCACAACTTGGAAGAAAGATAGCAGGAGTAGGAGAGAACACGTCTACAGAGTGCTCGTCGATCTCAATGGTTTGGTGCCGAATTGATGGCGATCAATAGACAACTCTGATGTGGTGAGATTCGATCTGGAGCTAGAATCGTTGCTCGGTTGTGTTAACGGTGAAATTTGGTAAGCCCAAAGTTACCATCGGCTTAGAGTCAGTATCGGCTTCAAAGTTCTAGAATCGGCCGATGGGAGTCAAGTCGCCACGATGTCGTGTTCTTGGTGGAGTCGGATCAATCAAAGGAAGCTTATCTAGAAGAGTCCGAGTTCAAGAAGGATGCGACATGACAGTTTATCTATTAATTAGGAATAGTTTGTTAGTTTTCTTTTATCTTTAGGAAAGTGTGTTTAGTGTCCGATAGGGACTTTATCTTTTCCTTTTTAGTTTCTTTCTTATCCGACAAGGACTAGTATCTCCCTATGGGTATAAATATGTACACCCGGGGTCATTGTAATCTATGATCTATCAATCTATCGATCAACAATACTCTCGGCGCATCGCCACCCTCTTTGCCGAGGTTTTTACTTATCTTCCGGCAGGATTTGGGCACCTGACGCGGAGCTGCATTGGCTTTCGATCTCTGGCGAAGGGGTAAGTCCTACGTTCCGTCGGGCCCTGGTGAATCTGTCGACTACGTCGGTATTGTTCAAGGCTGCATCGCTTCGATCTCTTGGATCACTTTGGTTTGGTTGATATATTTGCCTACCTGATATCTCAATTCTATCTCTAGTTGCATTGTGTTTAGAGACGCATCGGTTTAGTTGGAACTGTCTCGGTTAGGTCTGATCTTCTATCTTAGCCGATATATCTCTATAATCGCAATACTGTTATAAATAGATTTGTTATATCCATCACATTAGACAGATCTATCGGCTCATCGAATATTAGATTATCATATACAATCTCGTGATGCATTGGTTAGGTTCGACCTACTAGATTGTTGTTGATAATATAAGTCTTGTGAAGCCGATAGATTCATACTAATGTTTTATCGGGGTGCTAGCCGATAAGTTATCTGGACGTTGCATCGGCTCATAAGGATTACATATATATACAAGTTGGATTTAGCCGATTGCAACAAAGGTTTCACTGTTTAATCTAATCTGTGGATTTTATGGCATCGGACCTCCGGCCGATGTACGCTTTAACCTTTGGATCAGTGCTTATTTTATCATATCATTGCTAGCCGATTGGTTTCTACTGGACTATATTATTGTTATATTTTATCGTCATCAGCCGATTGCCTTTATATCATTATCTACATTGGACATATAGCCGATTGCTTAAACCCTATCGCTATCGGCTGGTATTGGCATCGGCTATTATTGGCTATCAGCTGGAACTACTCCATCAGCTTGTCAGCCGATCGGCTGTTTTGATCTACTATTTGCATATCTTGTCAGTTGCAGGGTCAAACTGACTGGCACGCCCGCATCTCATTAATCTTTGGACCTGCACTGAAGCTAAGCAGATCTCCCAGGCCGGTGTGTTCGATTTTTTCGTCAACAGGTTGCCTCCTCACAATCCATGTAGGCGAACAAGAAGGCCACGGAGGAAAATATATTGAGCTTCATGGATATATAGTGGCGCTATGTTTAAGTGAGGTCGTTTATCTAAGTTTTTATAGATTTTCACATAAAAATGAAGGTTTGTAAGGGGTTTCTGAAAAGTTGTGGGGTTAGCTGACCTGGCCTAGCATCCAACTATCAACGCATCTAACCATTTATATAGAAACTACCTATAGGAAATTTGAAAGTTTCAGGGATCAAAACATTCGATTTTTTCAGCCATGAAATCCAACATCAATGGCCATGAAAAGTGGCTAATGGACCCTCAAAGGACAATACAACAAAGATGACTCGGTTGCAAACATTTAGGTTAAAAACATAGGCTACGATATAACTATTATATGTTACATTGTAACTGTATTGTAGTTACGGTACAACTAACGCATAAGTTTACCTTAACCAGTATAACTGATGCTAGCTTAGTAGAAAGGAAGCATCCTTGTGAAGTGGAGGGTAGGAGGCTCATTCCCCATGCCCGCGCATGCACACCATTTTTTCCCATCCCAGTTGCAAGAATCTTGAAGCAAAATGATCCAAAGGCTAAAAAATCTGTTAGGAGCGAAATCCAAAGGCATCGCCAGCTTTTAGCAATTTCATTTAAATATGTATGAATGTATGACGTATGTCCTTAAACTCAAGAAAATTCGTAGATCTGTAACTCTGCGTGATGTTTGCTTGCTTAATTTGTAGGCTTTGTAGTGCCCAGTTTGCCCCAAGCATAGCACAAACTTTATCCTCTTGGACAATGGCTGATTGGCTGCAGAAGGGCTCATCAGCTTGCTAATCTGCTCTCTGCTCTGCTAGCTCAATAATCAACCAAAATATTACTCCCTCTATTTTTCTTTACATTGGTTAGCTCAAAATTAAACTAACCAATGTCAAACATTTCTAACCCTAGCTAGTAATTTGTTCTCTGCCACCAGTTGACAGTTTTTCACATGGAAAAAAAAACCGTGATAGGTGTGCTCCTGGGCTGCGTTATTTTGCATGTCATTGTGTTCAAATTAATATACAAGAAAAGAACAATTTATACTGAAACTGAGGGGTGTGTGTGATTTAACTGTAGAGAAGTCCGGCCACGTGCTTCAATGAAAGACGGTAAAAGACTAGAGAGGAAACTTAAACCTCTAATAAAAAGAGAGAGGAAACTTACATTTATATCATTGTTGTTAAGTGTGCATACCTTCCCCTAAAAATGAATGCCAAAATAACCGTTGGTTAATAATTTGGCCAACAAACCAAGAGAGACCCAGCCGTGTGGGATTACAATCTATCCTATTACCCCATGTGTGCACATTCCTAATTATTCAGTCTGTAATCGAAGATGCCCCTTCTATTTTAGATCAATATCCGAGTTCCACTAGTGTTGTATAAGAAGAGAGAAAAACCTCGTATGTGTGAGATGACGATATCTCGCAGAGCAAGCCTTCTCGCAAAACTACAAGCTTCTAAGGATGTGTGTAAGGAAAATAAACTATTTATATTGTATTCTCAAAAACTTACTAATTACAAAGCCTTGGTGTTTATTTATAGCTTTAGGGGTTCATTTACAAATGTTTTTACGCTCTTACTCCTCGATAGATCAGAGATAGTTACATGGATAGCACAATATTTTCTAGTCTTTCTAGGCCTAATTAATGAGATATTTTTGGACTGCTTGGCCCATTTGAGTGAGTTGAGCTTAAAGGGAGCTACTGTAGCCCAAGTCATCCTTTGGTATCTGGGGGGATGAAAACGGTCAGAAATGGTCGGAAACGGTACATTATTTTATTATTTTTTTTCGAAAACAAACGAAAACGGTCGGGAAATTTCCATATTTATGAATTCATCTATTTAGTGTCAACTTCAATGCCACGCTGACAGAAATTAAAAAAACTAAATTTTGAAAACAGTAACCATCGATAAAAGTATTATTATTATATTAGTTTTACGGAAACGGTAACGGTACGGTCGGAAAATTTCCATACCATTTTCACCCCGGTAGCCTCCACTTTCACTGCAGTTTGCAGGATCGCTCTCTCAGATGGCTCTCGGCTCTCGCCATCTGCGATGGCCTTCTCTTTCGGTTCTGATCTGCTGCCTTCAACAACTTTATGTCCCTCTAATTTGTTGACATGCCTAGGCCTATGAGCTTCTACAACCTTAATCTGCAATTATGTGTTTACTTGTTTAAGAGTTGATTTGTGTGTCACAGTTGTGTATGCAAAACACAGTTTTCCTCTCTTCTGTTTAACTGTTTGTTAAATTATATAAAAAAATTAAGTTGCCATCGACACTATAGCTGACTGACCTCCAGAAGACTGCTCAAGAAAAGGGCGACTTAACTCACTAGTCAAAATTCATGGAAACCATTATTAGAGACAATTTACTCAGGTAGCAAATAGTCAAAATTCAAAAAAAAAAAATCCAGGGAAACCATTCAGCAATGTCAACGATGATGAAAACCACTTCGAGACAATTTACTCAGGTAGCAAATATTTCTCAGCCACAAATCCAAACACTTGGTCCTTCCTATCAGAAGATCAGAATGAACAGGTTTTTCAAATCCATCTCCAAACTCGACGATAATTTACACGTACATTTAACACATTCTTCCACCCTTCTCAAACTTGTCCCTCCTTCCCGGGTAAAATTAAAATTAACTTGAGGCCAGCTAGCGTCGCCGGCGGCGAGATGTTTACAGGCTGGGCGTCCTCTCGGCGGCGCCGGAGATGACGGTGAGCAGGTTGTTGCCGAAGGGGTCGCTGAGGTGCTTGGAGAGGTTCTCGACGGGGCCCTCGCCGGTGACGTAGGCCTGGATGAAGAACCCCAGCATGGAGAACATGGCCAGCCGCCCGTTCTTGATCTCCTTCACCTTCAGCAGCGCCGCCTGGTCCGGGTCGCTCGCCAGCCCCAGCGGGTCGAATGGGCCACCCGGGTGGAGCCTGTCCTCCAGATCCTGCACCACCATCGCCGTCGCCGGCGAATCTCCGGTGAGTATCAGCGAGCAAAATCAACAATTGTAGACTAACTAAGGTCCCGTGTTTGAGTTCATCGAAGATAAATTAAGGGTACTTCAAATGAGAAAGCTATTAGCGTTTAATTAATTGAGTTCTAATTACTTTAAGTTTGAAAGAGGATTTAAAATTTTTATATAAAAAGTTTTCGTACGAAATACACCATTCAACAAATTGGAAAGCGTGCTACCGGAAACAAAAAATGTAAGACTAATTAAGTTTTAATTATTTTAGATTTGGAAAAGGATCTATCTGATATTTTAAAGCAATTTTGATATATAAAGTTTTCGTACGAGATATAGCATTTAACAAATTGGAAAGCGTGTGCTACCGGAAACCAAAAAGCGTAAGACTAGGGCGTGTAGATTGTGCAGTTGACTGACCAGGCCGTTGATGATCCGGTAGTACTCGGCACCGCCGACGAGGACGACCTCGGCGGCGACGGCGACGATGAGGTTGATGGGGATGCTGTTGCCGAAGTAGTTGAGGGTGTTGCCGTCCAGGAGGAGGGCGCCGGTCTGCATATACCATGAGTGAGTTCACTTCAGAGATTCAGGTATTGAGCTTGAGTGATCAGTGAATTAGCTGAATTGCCGATGATCAGTGGCTAGTACACGCACCTTGAACCAGACGGCCTCGGGGCCGCAGTTGGCGCCGAACTTGTTGCAGGCCTCGGGGATGATGAACCCGGCAGCGCCGAGCATCGCCCACCTGGCATGGATCAGCTCATAGGCCTGGTACCTGCAGGGTGAAAATTTTGTCAGATTTTACTCAGATACAAGAATCTGAAAAGAAGAAGAATTTGAGGATTGAACGCTGCTACTTACTTGGAGAAGTCCTCTGGCTTCTTGCTGAGGCCAAAAGGGTCGTAGCCGTAGCTGCAAGTTCCAAGGGCAGGATAATTTAGTTTAGTTGCATTAAGAAACTACATTTTCATGAGCATTTTGTTCATGCTGGTGTGCTACTAGTGGAGTGACAACATCATGCTACTTGTACAACTAAAAGTGAAGAACAATATCAAACTTTTGGTAGGTGAAAATTGCTCTTTAAGATTGGGAAATAGAGCACCTGAAAATTCAGATGCTAGTTTGTTTCAGAGATATTCGTGCACTTTTGATTGTATGGAACAACTAAACTAAACAGCAATATTTTCCTATACAACATGAAAACAAAATGCAATTTGGGACAAAACTATTCCTTTTTCTCCAATGAGAAGTCCTAATTTCGTTTGTACTCTATTTTCTCCACTAATTTCCCAGTTGAAGCTACAATGTTTACAACCTGTACTAGCATTTCACCTGGTTTCAAATTTTCAACTTGTACTGCCTACAAAAAGGTCTGGATTTTTTCCACACAAAAAGATCTAAACTTTTTTCTTGAAACTACAGCAAAAGACAGCAAAAAATGGGAGCTTGTGACTTACTCTCCGGGGACCTCTCCGTTGAGGTACTCCGGCACCTCCGAGCGGTCCAGGAGACCCTCCGGCAAGAAGATCCTCCTGTCAGGGCCTGACAACAAAAACAAGGCAAAATTTTCAACTTGTCAAGATTCTGAATTTTACATTTAAAAATTTCTTGGGACGCAAAATTTCAGCCGCCAGATTTAGCAATTTCACTCACCGTACCACTTGGCGAGCTCATCGCCGATGTCAGGGCTCGAGGAGGTGACAGCGGCGGGCTTGGGCTTCGGGGCGGGCTTCTTGCTAAAGAGGGAGACGATCTTCTGCGCTCCGGCAGTCGGTGCTGCGGTGGCGTAGCGGGAGGAGCCGGCGAAGTTGAGCCGGGTGCCGAGCATCTTGGACGGGGCAAGCGCCGCCATCGCCTCAGGCCCACAATTCAGAGGGAGGTGGGAGGTGCAGCAGAAGGGTGGTGCTGTGTTCAGAAAGGGGGGAGAGTGTGGTGGGCGTTTGTGGAGGGAAAGGAGTGCTAGTTTAAATGGATGGAAATGGGGATTTGGAGGATGTTGTGGGCCCATGCAAGATTTAGCCATGGAAGCTGCCATTGGCTGGGTGCCCAGGAGGGCTATCTGTTGCTTGGATCTGATTGGGCAGTCCATGCTGACCTGGCAGATGAGGGTGCTGATGTGGCACCATTTAGGGCCTCTTGTGGTGTTGTTTCATCATGAAGGACCAAAATGGTCCACATTAGATGGATAGAGACACCAAGGAGAACCAACCAGAGGGCAGAAGCAGATATAGCCAAGACAATACATACTGGCCACACATATGCTTGAACACTAATGTGCATTTAACTGATATTATCAAGGTGTCAATGTCCTAATGCCATCAGAATTCCACAGAATCAATTCATCCAAGAAAGCACAGCCTGAGATGAGCACAACCATTAACTGAGTAATAACAAGCAGCCAAATGAAATTACTAGTCTCATTTCGTTCCTAAATTCTAACTGACACTGTTCATCATAGGAGGATTTCTAACATGCAGACTACAATAGCATTCCATTACCCTAATTAAATATAGACATAATTACTGATGTACACAAGAATAAGAAAGAACATTGCAGTGCAATAGTCTGCATCCCACGACTAACCCCTAAACTCCATCTAAGATAGCATATTGCTTGCAATAGGCTTCATCCCATGGCTAGCTCCTAAACCTTCATCTAAGACAGCAGCATACTGCTTTTAACCTTCAATGATGACCCAGTTTTCATAGGCTGACACAGCTGATGGAGGCAATTATAAGTTCAACGCCATTTTTCAATCTCTTTTGAAGTTGCTCTCACAAGCTTTTTGGTGTTCACAACCAGCTCATCAACCAAACCAGCAACGGTGTCCCTGCAACAGAGACAATGAAGAAAGGATGAGCAACAACAAAACAATAGGCACACCTTGTTGCACAGTCCAAATTTAGCTTGATCCATGTATGCTTAACAAAAATCGAGGTCCAGAAAACAATGAGCTCCAACTTAACAGTATGTCAACAACCATGGCAAGAAAACTGGTGGAAAGAATTAGCGTTTTTATTATCAGCAGAAAATAATCATCTGAAATTAAGGACACAACAGTAGAGTACTGCCCAGATGTCAAAGGTTTTGCGAAGAACATCAAAATATAGTGTATTTCGTTCCACTGCTTTCATTAGTAGAATAATAAGAGACTAAACGGTACTCCAACAAATATATACTCCCTCCGTTATAAGGGATTTTGGTTGGATGTGACATATGCTAGTACAACGAATCTGAACAGGCTTCATGTCTAGATTCATTGTACTAGGATGTGTCACATCCAACCAAAATCCCTTATATTTAGGGACGGAGGGAGTACTTAACTAAGGAATGAGGACTGCTTTAGTCTTCAGCTTAGTTGTGACTAAAGTAATCATTATAACACGTGATTCATATGAAAAGAATTGCAATCTTTCTTCCCAGAAGAGAACAACATATAACTGTATTAGATTACAGCTCAGATTTTCAGGATTTTGAGGAGAACAGTAATAGCTGTGTTCTGTACTATGCAATGCTTTCAAAGACAACGGTAACTGACAAAAATTTGTAGTGTGAGTTAGTACTTTAGGAGTCAGAGAAAAGTTATTCTTTTTGTTATTTTCATGTAGGATTACTTGGTTACCACTTCAAATATCTTGATATTTTGTTTTGACATCAGAAAGGAACAAGTCTGTGAATAATCTGCACTAGGTTCTAAAAACTGGTCAGTTGAGGGACTAGGTAGTCAAATCATTATGTCTCTAGGCAATTTACACCAAGTTAGGGCTTTTATGAACAATTTCTCCCTGAAAACTTGTTTCACACTTTCACCAAGTTTGAATTGTTGCAAAAATTAACACGAGAAAATATAATTCATGGTGTTTGAGCACAAACATAGTATCCATGGCTTTCTATGGGTTTGCATGTCATACTTCCACCTCATTTTGTGTTCAAAACTAAAAGCTTTTAGATATATATAGAATTTTGGATAGCTGAGATGAACGAAGTGTAGCTAATCCATTAAAGGTCAGATTCTGTCTAGTGTCCAAAATGACAAAAGTTTGGACTTGAATCAGTCCTACAGTATAAACTTGTCACTTAGGTTCCATTTTTTCCATGGCATTCTAAAAAGGCATGCTCTGGTTCTGTTCTTTTCCCAGCCAAAGAGACATACTGACGATCCAGTACAGACATACAGCTTTTACAACTTCAACAATCTTTTCACTTCAAATATACCCTAGTCTAACTTCTGTCCTTGAATCTAATTCGGCCCTCCACATGACTGAATTATAATCAATATCTACAAGTAATTCACAGAACATACTGTTGAAACTGCTCATTACATGACAGCTAATTATATTTCCAGATTGCTGCTCAATCCACATACCATGCATAATGCAGGATAATAATTAACAGAATATGGAATTACATTATGCATTACTTATTTGAAATATAATTGGAAACAGGAACAATATATAACTGAACAGAATTACTCTGGTGAATAGTTACTGAATCACAACTTCAAAAAATCATTCATTCAAACTCAATCTTAGAATCTTTGGTAATGCGGAAAATAATTACAGGGCACAACATTATCAGGGGAAAAAATACTATTGCAGAATTCAGGCTCATGTTGTAGCTGCAGTTCTCAGCAATTTTAGGCAATAAATTTATCAGCACAAATCCTGGCAAATATTTCTATGTCCACGCAATACTTACATAGGAAGACTTGGAGCTTCTTGAAACATCTTGCCAACATTAGAGTATCTTTTGTTTTGATCATAAGCAATTCCTTTCCCCAATCCATAACCAAAACCAAATCCTACACCACATCCAGCTCCAACTCCAAAGCCTAATGTGAGTCCGGGAAATCCATATCCTAATCCTGCACCTAAAACATTCATAAAAAGAAATGATTATACATCATCCATGGAAAAAAAAAAGGGATAGAATTTTCATGGTTACATGGACATATGTGAGTTTAAAATATCACCAGACAGTAAAATTAAAAAAAGGGAGTGAGGTGTGCTCACATAATTTGTGAATATTTTGTAAAAGAGAAAAATTAAGCAAGAACTGATTCTGAACTCCAGAAGTAATCTGGATGAGTATTTAATTAATAATTATCTTATGCCATATTGGAATGAATGATAGTATTTTAACAAATATCTATCGTGTTGAGACTCTTTAATATTGGTAAAATCTAGTGCCAATTTAAGATGTGTGTGTTGTCACAGATATTTGGTGCCAGTCATATGTAGCTCTAATTCTGTCATTATTTTTATAAGCAGAACTATGACCATCTCAAAATTCAATACAAGGAAAGTGAAAGCATTATGTATGAGCACCAAGAGTTAGCAAATGCTGCATCTCATTATGCTAAATGACATTTTAACAGCAAGCAAATAACCAATGTTTAATGATGATCTTTATTGTTCAAAGAATTTAGAGCCAACAATTGGAAATTCTGAATTCCTAGGCATAAGAGTAAGAATTCCAGCCACCCAGGATATTATAAGTTTTTTTTACTGATGTTGTAGTGCATTACAGAAACAATTCTGATATTAGACTCCTTGGCAGCAACATTTTGCAGTTGAGACAGACCTCGGATAAACCCATGCAACTGCAAGGTCACCGCATCAAGCAGCCCTAAACTCCTAATGATACACTGCACCCACTGGCAAGCTATTAAGCACAGTGCTGATCTCTGTAAGTAACACCAAAATTATCTATAATTGATATTATGGTACTCCAAAGAAATCAGATTTATCATGTGAATGGATTGCCTCGATGATGAGACTTGTATCATACAGCTAGAATTAGTGCCAATCGAAGCAATAGATCAGGTCCAACCAATCTATCTACAGGAATCGATCACGACGAGGTTTAAGAAAAACCCTATCCCATTCCCACCAAAAAAAAAAAAAACTCCTTTAAATCCCCGACCTATTCCAACCTCATCTATCTACCCAGCACGCACAGTCCGCCGAGCCAAGAATTTCGGCTCATGGAACAACGAAACACAGGAAAGATTAGACCTTCTGGAGACAAAGGAGAAGGGGGGGAAGAAGTTACCGCCGAAGAAGCCGACGCCGGCGCCGACGCCGCAGCCGACGCCGAGGCCGAAGGCGGGGCCGATCTTGCCGAGCTCGGTGGAGGTGACCTCCGGGAGCCTCCAGAGGAGCGGCCTCTGGTCATCCCCTCCTCCGCTCTTCTTCTTGCTCCCGCTCCCCATCGCCTCTCCTCTCCTCTCCTCTCGCTTGGGACTCGCAAGCTGCAAGGAAGAGAGAGAGGGGGGTAGAAAAGGTTTCTCTTTTTTTTTGTTGTTGTTGTTGCTGCTTTGTGCGCGTGATGAAGGGAACTACGAGGCGATGATGATGATGACCTGGCGGGCACCTGGAGTGGAGGTTCACGTGGAAATCGTGTCAGTGTGGAGTGCAAACGCATTGCCGACGTCAACTAGGCCATACCCAACGCAACACCGTAAACAGTGATCTCGGGCCTTCACGTCGGAGCCGAGAGTGCCCGTGCTAGTGGAGATCGGGGCCTCGCGATACCGCTCTTGACATATAGATTCTAGTTGTCTCGACGCTGCCCCGGCTCAAGAGATGTGAAGCCACGGCTCGGGGCCACGCGTTGTGAAGATCGGAGCCTCGCGACGTGCTGTAGGGGAAAGGAGAAGAAAAACAGAACTTGTGGTCGTTGCCGCTATTGAGGACTCCGGCGGGGTTGAGTCGCTACTCCCCACCTCCACCAAGGACTCCTAACGAGCTCTTTGAAGGATTTTGGCGAGCTCATGGGCCATAGCCAGACGTGTTGCCAATGTCGCCAGAGGATAAGAGGAGGGGGAGAGGGAGAGGCTAGGGAGCTCTCAACCAGATCTGCCGCTGTCGTGGGGATCTATCGCCGACACTCACGGAGAAGGAGAGGGGGAGGCCGACAAGCTCATAGAGATGCTTCACCCCGTGGGGATCCGTCGCCGCCATGGGATCGTCCACCACCGTTCGCAAAGGAGGGGGGAGGGAGAGGTGGTGCTTCGGCCGTGGAAGAGGAGACATCGTTCCGTTAGAGAGAACGGGATGGTTTTTAGCACCGGTGGCTAATGGGTATAGAGTGTGGTAGGGGAGAGAAAAAGGATGTGGGAGAGGTTGACAGTGGGTCCATGTGTGGGTTAGGGTATCTATATATTTGTTTTTGCTATTATAAGGTCTAAAATATAAAAGTTGATAATGAGATACTATTGTAAGGGCTGACACATATATTACTAAAGGCCGAAGCGCAAAATATATTTTGGAGTGTACTCTCTTCGTCTCAAAATAAATTAATCTCGTACTAGAATCTGACACGTGATAATACAACGTATTTGGACATCATCCTAGTACAAGGTTGGTTTATTTTGGAATAAAGGGAGTATTGCATTGTGGATGAAGTGGTCTTTGTGTGATATTATCCTATATGGCACGTTGAGACCAAGGATAGCTGTGGTCTCCATTGTATATATCCTTACACGCCATAAACAACACAAGTGCATGGCGAGTAGCCTCATCCCATTATGTTGGAATTTCATTGCTAGCTTGGCTGGGGGAGCCATGACGAGCCATGACTTAGTAGGTACGCGTATTCCCCCGTTAAAAAAAAAAAGAAAAACCTCGTATCCAGAGGTCATACTCTATATCCAGATTCGTTGCATTAGAATGTGAGGTCGGTTTTTTTTAACAGAGGGAGTATGCTCTACAGAAGGCACGTGCCTCACAGAACTAATGGCTTTGGTGTATCTCGCGTGTGACAAAGATCCAAGAGAGTGGAGAGGAAGAGAAACGATGGAGGGGAAAGAAGGGCCTGCTAAGCAGCAACCCGTGCAAAATCTAATGCCGGTGAGCTCGTCGTCACAAGCCCCGGCCCACTCCACTCCGGTGGGAGCTCAAATAAACAAAACAATTGCTTTGGATAGGGCTTTATTCAACAAAAACAAAGTAATTCCCTCCTTTAATACTGATTTCCCCCTCTGTTTTATCTCGTTATCTCGTAGTATATATTTTAAGGCTCATTCTAAACATAAGAATTTTTTAATTTCTGTCTGTACATAAAGCAAACTATTTCATAGATGAGCCCTTGCTTTTGCGACAACCTTTCCTTCAATTAATTAACAAATGGTATTTTTTTTCAAAAAGAAAGAGATTATCTTAGCAATTGATATATACAAATCAACCCTAATAAAAAATCCCCAGGAGATCTAACAAACACACAACTCAGCAAACTTTAGGTCTGTGGTAGTACTACTCATCACCAATCAGCTGCCACACATGCATGGCTAGCTAGCTGCATCTTGTTGATCCTTCAAGCATCAATCACCTACCGATTTACCAACCCATCCCTGTCCTACCACACACAATCAATACATCCTCCCCCAAAAAAGTACACAACACACAAAATCAACAACACAACCTAAAAGTACAAAACACCAACAAATTACAAACAATCAAACAAATCGCAATGCATCATATCATTGCATAATCACAACAACACACCACTAATTATTTTAAAGCAAAGTGAAAGAAGGAGACACTAGAAACTTAGCTTAGCTTAGCTAGTGCAACAACAAGAAGAAGAAGAAGAAGAAGAGGAGGAGGAGGAGGTGCAATGGCGAGCCCCATGCACGCGCGGAGGGCGAAGCTGAAGAGCCAGCTGGTGTCGGCCAAGGCCAAGCTCAAGCACCATGTCACGCCGCGCCGCCTCCTTCTCCTCTCCGCCGCCGCCGCCTCCGCCTTCCTCCTCCTCCTCACCCTCCGCACCCTCTCCGCAGCCGCCGCCAACACCTCCTCGCCGGCGCCCGTCGTCGTCCACCGCTCGCAGCAGCAGCAGTGGGACGAGCAGTGTGACCGTGTCCCGGCGGGCGTGGCGGAGGCGCTGGTCCACTACGCGACGTCGAACGCGACGGCGTCGGCGTGGGGGAGGAGGAGGAGGTCCGCGGAGGAGGTGGCGGCGACGGCGCGGGCGGTGTCGCGGCGGGCGCCGTGCAACCTGCTCGTGTTCGGGCTCGGCCACGGCGCCGCGCTCTGGGCGGCGCTCAACCACGGCGGCCGCACGGTGTTCCTCGAGGAGGACGACGCGCTGGTGTCCGGCGCCAGCCCGGCCAGCCTCGCCATCGAGGCCTACCGCGTCGCCTACCTCGCCAGCGCCGCCGACGCCGACGAGCTCCTCGCCCTCCGCGACTCCGAGCACTGCACCGGCGCCGCCACCCAACAGCTCTCGCCGGGCCACTTCGACCGCTCGCCGTGCAAGCTCGCCGTGCGCGGCCTCCCCGCGGCGTTCTACGAGGCCGAGTGGGACGTGATCGTGGTCGACGCGCACGCGCCGCCGCCGCCGACGACGACGGCGATGATGGGCGCGATATACACCGCGGCGGTGGCGGCGCGGGCGCGGCGGCCGGCGGCGGAGACGGAGACGGAGACGGACGTGGTGGTGCACGACGTGGACTTGCCGGTGCAGGACAGGTTCTCGACGGCGTTCCTGTGCGGCGGCTACCTCAAGGAGGAGGTTGGCAACCTCAGGCGCTTCGCCATCCCTAGCCACAAGGAAGGAATGCCATTTTGCCCTTGACATATTTTATCATCATTGGGTAAATATATACTACCTCCATATTTTAATGTATGACGCCGTTGACTTTTTATCTAACGTTTGACCATTCGTCTTATTTAAAAAATTTATGTAATTATCATTTATTTTATCGTGACTTGATTCATCATCAAATGTTCTTTAAGCATGACATAAATATTTTTATATTTGCATAAAAATTTTAAATAAAACAAATGGTCAAACTTTGGTCGAAAAGTTAACGGCGTCATACAATAAAATACGGAGGGAGTACCATTTTACCAGTAATTAAACACATATTAGTAGTATATGCATATTTAAATATTTGTATAGGATTTATGTTAGAGGAAACAATAACATATTTGTAGATTTTTTTTCCTGCTTCTTTGTGTTCCTTTTTGTTGCCATGGTTTTTTCTCAAATCTCAACTCTGGTTGATAACTTGAAATGGGGATAACATTTCGGAATTTCAAATTCACTGTCGAATTTTAAGTAACTATGTGTTAATGACATTTTCATGATCTAGGACTCCTTTTTGTTTTAGCAGCTATGTGCTAATATTATCTTTGTTTTTTTAATATATGACGTTATTGATTTTTTGACCAACATTTGACCATTTATCTTATTTACATTTTTGTGCAAATATAAAAAATATTTAAGTCATGCTGGAAGAACATTTGATGATAAATCAAGTCACAATAATAATTACATAATTTTTTTGAATATAACGATCAGACGTATCTCAAATTACCAACGACGTCATATATTAAAAAAATGGAGGGAGTAGCATTTTAAGAGACTATGTGTCGGATTTCAAACAATTGGGAGCTGATTTTTCCTTTTTTTTTTTAGGACTATTGGGAGCTGATTGAGAATGCTTCTGCCAGAGAAGGGAAACAATTGGCGAAAAGGGAAGCATGAGCTCTCGCGCTTCCCTTCTTGCCAATTGGTAGGATTCGGTAGGCTTCAGTAGAGTTTGATGAAACTCGAGCAAAATTCACGAATTTTGGTGATTCGATAGGGATTGCATTCCGAACCCATTCAACATGTAAACCCTTCATATAGAATATTGACAAAAGAAGCTTATGTCTACTGGTGAATTTTGTTTCACCTATTATTTCGAGTTCCCAACTTTTTCCCTTGAAGAAAAAAAAAATTATGATTATGCATTTATCTAGCAGCAACATGAACAATTAATCCCCTAATTCGATAGACACAAGCATTATTAAATGTTTTCTCATCACAAAATACTAAGAAGCTGATACAAAGATTTGAGAACTGAAAGGTCTGCTTCAGAAGAAAAATGCCCAACATGTAGAGAAATTTTAAAAGGAGAGGAGTGAAATTCAAGGGAAGAATCTGAACCACATGAACCAACAACAAGCAGACTCCGATGTACCAACACATTTTGTTTCTTCCAGTGATTGTCTCATCAGGGAAAAAAATGTCACAGGGGAAGACGACTGATCTTGACATTGCATCGCTACATTTTTCTCAACAAAAGCTTCTTGAAGATAGAATTTCAGAACCTTGGAAATGGCTACGCATTTTAGCAGCCTAAATGGATCTAGAGGAAGGTACTTACAATGTGAAGATGGAAGTTCTGAATTCAGCTTTTCTTTTTTTTTTCTTCTGAAGATTAGAGATAGAAGCATCACATACCATTGCTTGAACAGGATGTTAGGAACTCCTGAGGTTGAGCTGCAAACACCAATTGTAGTTTCTCTTCCGGTTTCCAGGCAGAATGAAGGAAAACATGCTGTTACAGTTTTCTGCATTGTTTCCAGCTTCAAGGAACCCCACTACAAATTCCTTCTTATATCAAACAAAAGTAGGCAGGAACTCTGCCATTCAATTAAGGAAAGTAAAGAATGCACAGTTTATACAGTACCCTTGCAAGAAGAGAATCGAGAGAAATAAGAGGATGAAAAGTTTATACAAGCCCGTCTAGCAACACCAGATGCAGATGGCATGGGTTAGAACAGCCATAACAAGGGGAAAGACCACAGAAGCTTGGTGAAACAAGACTTCAGGCAAGAATAAAGGCCAGTCTACGCTTTCGGATATCCCTGGCACTCTGTTTGGCCTCCTCTTGCGCAGTGCTGTTCATACTTAGTAACTGTAAGATGTACCTATCCATGTTGTCGAAATTTCTTCTCAGTTGCTCCAGCATGATCTGGATCTCTCACTGCCATCAGTCAAGAATTTCAGGTTCAAAGGACAACCTGTCATTTGAAACAATGTCCACGCCCAAACTCTCGTATTGTATCGACATTTCAGGTTTGATCTTGATCTGTAGAAAAAACGGCAATCAAATGACCTGACACTTTAACATATCTCCACTTTTAAGCGATCATGTTATTTTCAGCTACTTCATCAGGTTTTAAAGCAACTAGGAAGGTAGCCCGCGTATTTGCGCGGGCATGCATATTATTTTTTTTATGAAATAGTTGTAACAAAAAAAGTTGAAATTAAAGTAAGGTCAGTTTTTCATTTTTAATTGAATTTTCAATGTTTACTTTTTCCTTAAGAAGTCTCGACCAAGAAACTTTTATTGCTCATAAGTTTATCTTTTTACCATCTTGCTAGCCCTCTTTTTAATTGATCAAATGTACATATCTTATATAGCGCTTCTTTTTAATATGTGAGACCCTACATGATTTTTTAAAAAAAGACATATTCAACATGAATCTTAAAATAATAATTTATTAGGAAAATATAACTTTTAATCATATTATTATAAGAAAGGCTACTGATTTTGTATTGCCACCTTAGAGGCCTATACATACAGGTTGCAGAGAAACCCATGGAGCTACTTTAAAGGATAGAATTTACTGAACTGATTTAGCATTACCTTCGCCTCTTGGTGTGTTTAATATGACTTGTACAAAGAGAAATATAAAAATTTTGAAAGAATAAAATATCATCATGATGTAAAGTGGGCTATGTTTTTCTATAACGAAGGGAGTAGATTGATTCAATACTATCTTACGGGTTAATTGCTCCACTAATTTAGTTTTATGTGTAAAAGCTTTAACGCTACATTGTGTTTCAAGCACTCCACTAAAATAGTTCTGTGCAAAAGGATTGCAAAAACTATTTTCAAAGAACACCCATGAGTCTGAGGCAAGAGGCTCACCACATAGGAGGCTGCATATTTGAGCCACATGTGAAAAGAATGCTCGCAAAAATCATTTGTGTAGTTGTGATGAAAAATAATTATCATACAATTAAAAAGTTGGAAATCCCTATGTGAAAATAATGGCACTTGTGCCCATATTATTGTTTGCCAACAATAGTTAGAACTTGATAGTTCTTTCTGGTATGTAGTAAAATTGGCTAGATATTTTACAACTTATTATTGTATCCCGTTGCTAAAATGCACCAGCTAATTATTTTCTATATGCTGCATTTTTAATGGGTGCCTTGGTGCATGTCGCCGAATCCGCCTTCTTGGCGCCTCAACGTCGCCCGCGCGCCCCCGCACCGCCATCTCCCAGCACAGAGAGGAGAGGAGAGGGAGGCGGTGGGCGGTGGGTGGTGGGTTGTGGGTGGTGGGCGGTGGGGCCGTGGGGGTTTTTAATAACGCAATTGTTTTCTTTTTGCGAGCTCTCTATGTACTTTTTGCTGTTGAAGCTCATTAGCAACCACCAACGAAAATTCGATTTAATAACTAAAGAGGTCCGCTTGCAAAAAGACTTCTACTTTAGCGGTCCTCTTAAACCGGCCGCTAGCGAAGACCTATTTTTGCTGGCAGTCCTAAGCACCTCATCCATTGTTAAAATTTCGCTGGCGGTTTTCACTTATGGCCGTTAGAGAAAAAGAAAGTTTGACGCCATGAAAAATCAATTTTGTAGTAGTGAACCGATTTAAGTAGAAATCGATGGTCGAATATTTTGTTTTTTTATTTTCTCTAATTTAAGAGTGCTACGTAGTTAATTAGAAATATTCGTATGATGTTTAGTGTTCTATAAAGAGAGTACGGAGGAAGAGCTTGCTATCTAGTAGGTTAATGTCTATTTATGGATATTTTAGGCTCATAAAGAAAAAACAATAATTTTAGTTATCATGGAAATATAAAAAAGAAAGGAATAGAGGAAGATTAGGTTAGGTACATTCATGAGAATGTCGCACATAGGCATGGACAGAGGGAGATTTTTCTTAAGATAGACCTAACAATTTAAAATAATGGGTTCATTGATTTAAATGAAAATCGACGAGCGAATTTCTAGATTTTATTAGAGTGCCACGTGACGACTCGAAAGTGTTTATAGGATGCCACATGGTGGGTTAGAAGCATTTGTAGGAAGTTTAATGGATTATAATTATGCTCATCAGGGTATCTAGAAACAATACGTATGTACATACATAAATATTGCTAAGATAAATGTAATAGTGGAAAATAATTGGTCGGTCATATTTAAGTGAAAATCAATGTTTCTTTTTGTTTTTGTCTTCATAATTTATATGATTTTCTCTAATTTATTAAATTAAAGTGTTTCTTGGTGTCTTAGGAGCTTATTTAGTTGTCCGTTATTAAAACACAAAGAAAGTAATTATTAAGACTATAGTTCCGCATGACAAATTTCTGTAATTAAAATATAGGTAATATGGATGTTATTTTTTTTATAGATAAGATACATCATATACTTTATAAAATTTTAAGTAGTGAACAACCGAAGAAAATAAAGGGGTAACGATTGATCGCTTCTTTTCCAACCATGGTGCAAATGTGCATACATGTATGTTCTTTTTTTATTTTTTCCGATGAATAGTTTTTTATTGTTTTCCTTTACCAAATAGCATGTAGGTAGATTCTTACGTACGTTTGTATGTTTGTACGTACGTGCAGGGATGCTTGAATGTGGGCCCGTGGGGATAGGAGAGGGAGGTGGAAAAAACAATTCTAATGGTAATTAAAAATAGTGGGTCCAGTTGTTTATTAAAGTGACACGTGGCATTTTAGGAGTGTTTGTAGGATTCCCACGTGGCGGCTTAGAAGCGCTTGTAGTAAGTTTTATGGACTTTTAGTATATAATAGATAGATTACCCTTTTGAAGAAGCTCTGTGCTCTGTGCAAGAATGCAGCCCTGCCATTCCTCAACTGGAACTTGGAAAAGTTGGGATCTTTAGTTTGAACACACATAAATTTCACAACTATTTCTTCTTGTTAAGGCGTGCTTTGCGCACGGCTGCTTGGATGTTCCTGTCATGCTCCTTGAGCATCTCCTCTATGTTTCCTTCTGGTGTAACCAGTGAACCAGAGTGAATGTGTTCTGTTCTTAACCCTATAGCTCTGGAGAGATAAAAGCAAAACAAAAAAAAAAGATTACTGTTAGTTAAGAGATAAATGGTTTGATCTTTAAATCAAAACAGCCAAATTATCAATTTAATTTGTTACATAAAATCAAAATCAATATGTATACAGAGACGACGAATTGATGCCCGCACAACATATTACACATCTCAACTCTCGGCAGTAAATTATAGTCTGTATGTCACAATCAGCAATTAAAGATTGTAGTAGAATATCAAATCATTGTACTATGACCCTTGAGACATTCAGTCCATCTTTTATTTAAAATTTCTGTAAACTATAAGTTTTGTTCACTTGTGGAACACTCTTGCAACAATACCTTACAGCATATATATCAGTAACAACACTAACAAGCAGGCAATGACACTAAACCTTACATGAGGGATGTCCTTTAAGCTGATGTTCTTATGTGCTTTTCATCTGACCAGACTGATGCTTTTGTTGACCAACCAAAGTTATATTAAAAAAGAATTAACATTTGTAGAAGTAACATCCTTACCCCAGTCTGGCCCTTCTGTCCCAGGTCGTTCTTGCGAGAACCATGCGTCTTATTCATTACATCAGTTGGTTCAGGTTGAAGCAAGTCTGAGCTCCTTGTCGTCAAGATAGTGGAATATGCTATCCGCACAGAGTTGTACTTACATCCAGGTACTTCACGACCGTCATTGAATCACCCCTGTTGTTCCATGTGGCGTCAAGTCCAGGAGATCGCACCCTTGTAGCTAATGTCCGTGGATCACCTTGCGGGTGCAGATTTCCACTGATATATTTATGTTTCTGCACGATGATGAAGCTTGGTGAGTTAACCTCTAGTGCTTATTTCGAGCTAATGTATAGGAGATGATTAGTAGCGTCAAATATATGAAGATGTTCCATCAAGCATGAGCATGTATAATTGGAGAGCAGCACATCTTATCAAAGTTTCTGCATATAACAATGATCATCAAGAAAAATTTCTTGTACTCACCTCTTTTTTTTTTGGGAATACGCAAAGAGCGCATCTTTGTATTAAGAAGGAATAAAAGTTATTTACAGGGAAATTAGGAAAACAAGGAGCATATCTTTGTACTCACCTTTGGTTGGATAGAGCCATTACCACGATTTATTCTAACGTTCTCTCTTCCAGGTCTAACAGATCCTCCAACCTTTCTTTGCCTAAAGAAACGTGACAGAATTTCAGAATCGACTAATAGTTCTTCTCAATTACATCCTCCTTGAAGAATAAAAGGTTGGGAAACACATACCTCCTAGCTTCCTCTAGCTTGAGTCTTGCATCGTATTCTTTGCTCGGTGGAAACTTTGGTAAGCTTGAAGGGCTGCAAGCAAGTGGCTTTCTTCTGAAAAACTAAAGTTTGTGATACATGGTTAAGTGCTGCGATGTAATGTTCTCCTAAAATAAGGCTATGAAAAACCAGACATATAATGAAATCGCGGTAGACCAAGACATAATAACTTGTTGAACCATGTGAGTTGTATTGGCATGATACTGGGGAAAACTACTTCTGGACCAGTTTAGCATTTTTGCAGGCACTAGTTTGCTGGTACTAGGCGGTCAGTACAATATTTCCTCTAACAAGCTAGATACCAAATCAACTTAGAAAAATGTCTGGTTTCCACAACAAGTTGGCAATCCAGTACACACAGAATTCAACCTAAAATATAGAAAATATGCCTTCAATTGACATCATTATGTTACTTCTGACTAGATCTATGCATCGTTTTAGGTATTCCAAAAATGGAAAATCATTTTGCAATGATCATTAGATCAAGTTAAAACAGCCGTGAAGAAGGCTGCGTGTATGCTGTACACCTTGTGAAGGTATGCAGCCGGCCCTCAAAACCACTCGCTAATGAAATAGAATTCTTATGTATAAGTGGCTTAAGGCCAAAACAAACTAAACAACAGTTAGGAGTCAATCTGTTGTAGACCTGTTGGATGCCTGCCTTGTTCTGCCTGTATGTACTGGGCCAGCAAGGCCACGTAAGGCTGATTTCTTAGGCCATGACAAATTCCAACTCAAGAAATGTGCCTTGATTAACCCCCAATAATATTTTCATAAAACAAGGACAAGTCTTTCCTGGGGTAGCCAAAAACTTTGTGTTGTACCGTAGTAAATTACAGAACACTGCACTGCAACCAATAATCAATTTGAGGGTACTAACTTACGTCACTCTGGAGAGTCGAGGCAGCTATTCCACGAGCTTCTGGTTCTAATGCAAGCAAATTATCTAGAAGAACTATAGCTGGCTGAGGGAAATGTTTGAAATTATCTGCAATACACCGCCTATACTGGCCGGAGGGCTTGAACATCCCTGTCTGGGGCACGTTCAGTTTCTGCCAGTACTCATCAGAGGGTGATCCACAGAGCTTGAAGATCTTGTGAATTTGCTCTACCTAGGAATGCATTGTTGGAGAACACCATGATATAAAATGACATAAGGTACTATACTAAATGTAATAGACTAATAGTTGTATGTATACCTCAGTTCTTCCTGGCATGATTGGCTTGCTAGCAAGCAATTCTGCCAGAATGCACCCAGTACTCCACATATCCACAGAAACTCCATACTTAGTGGCACCAAGCAGAAGTTCTGGTGGCCTGTACCACAATGTTGCAACACGGCTTGTGAGTGGTTGCTGATTGTTAGGATCATAAAATGTTGCTAGACCAAAGTCTGCAATCTTCAAGACACCATTGCTGTCAATCAAGAGGTTGGAACCCTTCAAGTCTCGATGAAGAACTCCATTGCTGTGGCAGTGATCAAGGCCACTAAGCAATTGTTGCATCAAGCACTTTACCTGAAATTAATGAGAAAGGGGAACAGTTAAAATTCTTGTCTGCCAAGTGGTTAACTGAAAAACTAGTATCACAATGACCTGTGGTTCAGTGAACTTGAGGCCTGGAGTTGCAGCAAGACCAGTAAGGTCATGTTCCATGTATTCAAATACAAGATACAAACTTGTTGAAACAGGAGATGCTATGACCCCTTCCAACTTTATGACATTCGGATGATTCAGTTTCCGAAGAACAAGTATTTCTCTTGCCATAAAGCGCACGCTTTCAGGATCCAAATTGACAAACCGCACCTTCTTGAGAGCAACAATCTTGCCTGTTTTAAGATCTCGAGCTTTGTACACACTACTATAAGTTCCTTCTCCAATCTGAAATAGAAAAGAAGTGATACAATAGTAATTAGGGATGGTTAAAGAAATTAGCATTAACAAGCACAAATATCAAAATTTTCCAGTGAGTAACTTGTATCATCAACTTGACTACACACCTTGCTTAATTTCTCAAATGATTCTGTACGACGAGGGAACCAGCCTTGCACTGCCTCAGGGGCCACATTCATGAGCCAATCTGGCCATACAGTATTCACGTGTTCACTTGGGAACTGCTTAGGCACATTGGCAGCATTTAGCTCCAACTTCTTTCCGTATCTTCCGATTATGCCACTGTGTCCACTAGTGATCCAGATTTTCAGTCGATGATGTGCACTCAATTTTTTAGAATGATCCGACGACAGAACTGACTTCTCTCCATCCTCCAATATGTTATTAGAATTGCGACCATTTTCTTTCGACTGGATAGCGACAACTTCTGTATTTCCATCATTGCGCAATACATTGTCTACAGCTGCAGTGTCACCTTCACTTGATGGTCTGAAGAACTTGTATAAACACTTGAACTTGCTTGAAGTGGTTTCACTTTGCAAAGTGGTACCATCATCATGTTTAGGACATTTGGAACAAAGTTGATCTATAAGCCCATGTAATGCCCTTCCACTTGATCGAAGGAATTGTACGTGCACTGAACTTTGCAGCGGTTTCCTGGTGAATATCTTCATCCAGCAACAAACAAGCAGGGCCTGAAGCCCTGATCTTCTGAATGTAACAAGAGCCTTGATATCATTCTAAGTTGACATGATTTCGTCAACTCTGGATGAGAGTTTCAGGTATTCCTGCTTTGCAGATTGTGATGTGATGCAAATACCTGTATGAACATTTCCCCAAAATTTTAGAGCAAAACAATTGTCATCAATCATCATTATTTAGATAAACATGAAAGTAGAAAAAAATTAGTGACAGAAGTTGGTTCCAGAAAAACTATAAAGAAAAAGATCTATAGAAACAAAATGTGACCAACTGACCATAGGTTGAATGCAATTTCCATCCATCCCACCAACCATGCAAAACCGTATCTGTGCATTTCCGAATCTAAAAGGTTCTTGAAAATTGAGGCAAATTTTTTTCTTGACATCAATAAAACATGATTTTTTTACACTAATCTTTCCGTTGAAATTTTGAAGCAAAATAATTGTAAGCAAATTCAGTACAAAAATGTTTGGTGTGAGATCTGCTCGGAAAAATGATACAGCACAACAGACACCAACAAAAACAGTATCCTCACAAAATAGTGGAAAAAGCTATAATTCATTTGACAACTAGTGATAAAAGGATGTACTTTTGGGGATGCACATCAAGAACAATTATCAAGACCTGAATTCCTTCGCCTTCCTTTTCCTTTCAAGAAAATATAATGGATGAACAAATCTAACAATTTTCCCCACCTTCCTCTCTCTCCGTTCTAATCCTCCAATGGAGGAGAGAAAGGCGGGGATAACTATGACAAATGAATATGGAATCCTAAAACAAGGGGCTGCTTTTTGCAATGCATTTCTCAGGACTTCTTTCTCTTTCCTTTCCTTTTCCTATCCCCACTCTAACTGAACTATAGAAAATGTAGTAGAGAAAATGAGTGGAGGAGAGGATTTCTTGAGAGCTAAAGTTAGCCAGTGTGGGTTTTTTCTTCTTTGCTCAGTTTCCTTTTTCGTTTTGAACAAAACTCTCCCCATTTTCATAAATGGTGGTTGAATAAGCAAATCATAGAAGGAATATTGACAGAAATTACAGAAGATTACCGAGGACTCGCTATGGTTTCTCCACATAATCGTGCTGACAACTCTGAGGAATGGTGATGCACTGGGCTTTGTATTCATATCCTCAACCACCAGGCCACGCTGATCCATTGAAGATTATTCAGATAAACTCCTCTGAGGCTCTGACAGCAACCAAGGAAAGGATGCTGCCACTCGCGTGCATAAAACCGTAGCACATTTGCGACGCGGCTCAAAGATTCATTCAGACCAACCCAACCCCATTGTCAATCCGGCATCACACCTCCATCTCCAACACTGCGACGTGCACAGAACACCTGAACAATGGACACGCCAAAACCTGTCCTGTTTTTGCCAAGCTGCAGCCAAAGGGACAAACACGTCTAAAATCTCCAGCTTCCTTCACGGCCATTGCAGAGGCACAAGGATAGGTGGGGCTCGGCTGAATGGCTGAGATGGCGATGCCATTCTCATTCATCCATACCATCCATCCCTCTCAGGCATTTCATCAAACACCTTGTGCCCACGGCCTCCGGCTCCAAGGCAAACACCTCAGCGGCCGCCCACCCACAGAGAGGATCGCAGACATCACTCGCCGCTGAGGAAATTCCAGCAGAAAATCGGGTAATTTCCTGAGTGCTGCAGAGCAGAGGAGAATCCATGGCCAGCTTCTCGTGTCGCCACGTCGCCTCCCGCGTTGAATTTGAACGTGGGAGGGAGCGAGCGCGCGTTTTCGCGTGGACAGCAGCGTATAAATGTGTCCTCTTCTCTTCCCCACAAAATACAAATCCTCCTCCCCTTTTATCCCCATCCTGTGGCCATGGCCGCGCCACTCCACTCCACCACCCCCTCCTCCTCCTCCTCCTCCTCCACTCCCTCCCATCCCCATGGCGTCCATCACCACCGCCGCCGCCGCCGCAGCCGCCTCCTCCTTCCTCCACCGCCGCCGCCGCCTCGCCGCGGCCGCGTCGCCCCCGCGCGGCACCGCCGCAGCCACCCTGCGGCACCACCACATACAGCACCACCAGAGGGTCGTCGGTTGCCGCGCGGCGGAGGTGTCGGGGGCGGAGCCGTCGGCGGCGGCGGCGAGCGGGGATGGGAACTGGGTGCCGGTGGTGCCGCTGGCGGCGCTGCCGCGGGGGGAGCGGCGGGTGATCGTGCAGGACGGGGAGGAGATCCTGCTGCTGTGGTACAAGGAGCAGGTGTACGCCGTCGAGAATCGATCCCCCGCCGAGGGCGCCTACACCGAGGGCCTCCTCAACGCCAAGCTCACCCAGGTCTCCTCCTCCTTCCTCCCAATTTCTCTACCACAATGTGCTTATTCCCAATTCCTGATGCACGAAAGCCACAATTCGATAAATTACCAATCAGAGCAAGAAACATTTCTTTGGGTATATTCTAACATACTACCTCTGTTTCTTCATATTATAAGTCGTTTTGGTTTTTCTTTTTACTGGTCAAGTTTGACTAAGTTTATCAACAACATTTTCAACGCAAAGCAAACATATTATCAAAATATATTCAATGTTATATCTAATAAAACTAATTTGGTGTTATAGATGTTGCTATGTTTTTTTAAATAAATTTGGTTGAGCCTAAAGAAATTTGACTAGAAATAAAGTCAAAATGACTTGTGATACAAAACGGAGGTAGTAACATGAACGATTGAGTTGAGCACAATTGGATGAGAAAGACAAAATCATAACAAGGCATATTATAGCTCCCAAAGTTAGTATTTTAACTATGAAATACATTCATGTAGGTGCCAATAACTCAGGGTCGTGTATCCTGTTTGTGTAAGTATTCATCAAAGTGACGGTGTTCAATATTTTGATATAGATAGCGTGTTGTGGGGATTCTTGTAACCGTAAGTAGCCAGCTATGTGCATCGAAATGACCGAGGATCTTGTTCTTGTTACAGCTAGGGTGTCAGGACTATGAATGTGAAGTAGCCACCAAATCAATTTACTTGGGGAGATGGCTATATTGTCTAGTGATTTTCTTTTTGATAATCAATATTGTCTAATTGATTCTTTCAAACATATATGGATTCTTCCAAAACCTTCAATTGAAGTTTTACTTCCCTTTTCTTTTGTCCAGTTCTCTGGCTTTCTTTGTGATATGTTCATTAATACCCTTTTATTAAAACAAAAAAAAAGGAACATGTTATGGATCACATATGGAAACCATGAGGTATATATGATGCCAAACATTTTTTAGGTTCAATTGGAAGGCTAGGAAAGAAGTACCCAATTTGTGCAGTGTGATGCACTTCCCTTGATGAGGCCTTAGGGCTTATGCTGTAAAATTGAATGGTTAAAATTATCAAGTAACTTTATGATTGTTTTGTTCATGTAAGATGGAAATTAAATGTGTTAATGAACATGGTCTGAGGAAAACAGCTACATTGATAATCATTTCGTATGCTAGTGGAGTTATATGCATTGTCTTGTACAAGAGGCCTATTTCCATTTTTGTGTGCGTGCTTCTATATTAAAAATCTGGCATGCTATGAGCTAGCGTACCTTTTGACCATATGAACTTGGAAATTAATCTCTATCACTTGAAGATTATTAATCTTTCACAAAATTGTAGTATTTCAAATTTGTTGACATGAGCAAGTGTTCGCTTCTTTTTCATTGTACTTCATTGTTGCTTGAAAATGAGATCATTCCAGTTCCTTTCTCAAAGATATAACCTTTATATTTTTTGTCTTTCAGGACGGCTGCATTGTTTGCCCAACAACAGATAGTACATTTGATCTTCGTACTGGTGAAATAAAGGAATGGTATCCCAAAAACCCTGTTTTAAGGGCTCTTACACCTGCATTGAGAAAACTATTCGTGTACCCTGTGAAAATCGATGGGGAGAATATATACATCAGTATCAGTGGGGCTGTTACCTCTGGTGGATCCGCAGAGATTATATTCAGTGGGAAAGCACAACCTGGATTTACTGCATCCGATGTCAATATTGAAGAGGTTTCACTCCTTTCTCCCTTACTTTTTCTCTGAAACTGAAGATCATATCTATGCTTTGCTTTGGTCCTTTCTCTGAAACTCAAATGAATCCAACTTTCAGTATACTCCATTGCCTGCAAATTTTTAGATAGAAATCTGGCATCTCTATCAACAGGTGGATATACTCTGCCAAAAAAAAAATCACAGAGCTATTTACCAGAATATAATCCTCTGTTTACATTTTTCAGGTGAGAATGGTGATTGATGAGGATGTCGGAGGTTTTGGTTTCACTAATAAGAATGAACTAATTAATGGGAAAGCCGCTATAATTGGCTTTCTCTTGTTAATAGACTTTGAACTTTTAACTGGGAAAGGGCTTCTCAAGGGGACTGGTTTATTGGACTTCATATATGCAATCTCAAGAGCTTTCAGCTCATAAGGATGCTTCTTCTTTGGTGTAGAATGTTGTCCATGTACATCACTCATGTAAGTCTAGATTTTATTTCTACATGCCTTTGTATTTCATGTTATGTCTGTCTCTGTTTTAAGTACAGTGTAAGATATATTTTCCATAATCCCTCATGAAACATCTGAAAGTGTATATATTCTTCCTTCAAAAAGGGTATAAATATTTACCACTGCACATTTAGAATGGTAGGCTGTTCAAACTCAATTATCTACGAAAAAAAGTGCCACATCCAACATGCAGAACACGCACTAATAACTTGATCAGTTTCCAGATATTTGGAGTAAAAATGGATGGGAAGCAAATGAGGAAAGCAGATGGTAAGTTGGTAACATAGAACATGTGATGGGAATCAACAAAGTGGATGTAATACTGTACGTAGAAAAACTTTGATGTAGTTCTCATATGTAGTCTGAGCTTGTAACTGTACTCATGCTGCAAATAGGCTGGTTTCTAAGAACTTGGAGAGAAATCCTTGTGAACAATGAGAAAGTTCATTAAGGTACTTTGTTTTGATCAGACACATTGTTCATTTTTAATAAAAGAAAATAGTGAAATTGTACTGTACATCAGTGGAACTTAATCATGCAAACAGCAAACTTTGACCCAATCCTAAAGAACAAGTTCATTCTACACCTTATTCAATAGAGCTAGAAAAAAAAACATACGATGGGCTTGTTTTGTTGCAATGCTCATATGGGCTGATTACATAGATGAGTGAGACCATACAACCTCTGAAATCTGAAGTCTGAACCTCTTTGATGCCAGCCCAAATGTTCTGTTCTTTCCTGTGTTTGGGCTTGTATTTCTGCCTTTCTGACATCTTCACCATTTGCTTATTTCCACATTTTAACTCCATCTTTTGTTTTCTTTATCATTCTCGTTTCCTAAAAGATGTCAAGTGGTTTGCACAATCTAGGTTCCTCTGCTGTTCTTTCTTCCCTTATCTACATCCCCTGTTTTTCAGAGAGTCTAGGGGATGCACACACTTAAAAAAAATCATCAAATAATACTCCTCTCGTCCCAAAATATAAGAATCTAGTACTGGATGGGACATAGCCCTCAGTTTAAATTCGTAGTACTAGAATGTATCCCGTCCACTATTAGATTCTTATATTTTGGGGTAAAGAGTGTAGATTGTAACAAAAGGCCATTATTTGACCTTGTCAATGCAGCCATCATGGTGGTTTTGAGTCCTTTGTAACAACCATGTTTAAAGAAATCAAACCACCTTATTACAAGAAAATGAATGAACATTATTTGCTACATTTAGAATGAGAATTGATGTATTACACTAATGCCTAGAATCCTAGGCTTGTACTCTCCCTAATATATAAAGGGACCTTGAGATCAATGATAAATGACAGCTATTCATTATTCACCGTCAACATTTCTAACATAGATAAGCTAACTCGCACTTAATACTAAGCGTGACTGTCTGTGTCCATGTTCACATTCTTGGGATTTTCTGGAGGCATGGTTATACATTATTCTGTATTTTTATATAGCGAAAGTCCTGAATTAACGTATGATGAGAGGATTAAATGCATCATTGTCGGCTTATTACTTTAAATCAAACTGAAATCCAAACTTCAGTGAATCTTTGCAATGCCTTTAAAGATGATGAAGTATGTTTGGACACCAGCCTGATAGATTGGAAAAAATGTAAATCGTGTACTTTGTTAATACCTTTTGTTCTTATTATTTCTTACCAACAGCAAGCATGTTGTCCTAATGCAAATAAATTGTGTTATATTTTCTTCTTTACCACTGATTGGGTGAATTTCTAGATCCTTTCTTGTCTCTGTTCATTCATTGTGCTAAACCTGACCCTACATTCTGCAAAAACTGAGCACAATAAATGTTCAGAAATTTGATGAACCATGGACCATACTCACCATAGCTAGCTATCAGATAGTGTGGACAATAAAAAAGACTCGAATCATTTCAAACACAGAAGCATGCATGATGATGGGCCAATGGATAGATAGAAACCATATTGAAGTTTGCCATCGTACAACTTCCTGTAGCCTGTTCTTGCTCAGCTGTGTGCCATTGTTACTACTGAGATCCTATTGAATATATATGTTCTGATCATCTCCTGTGCCCTCCCATTCCTAGCTTCCATGCATGCATGCTGTACTGCTCCTCTCTCTGTCTCCAGTCTCCACATTACTAGCATTCATCCATGTTCAGTCTGGGTAAAAAAAACAATCTGTCCTAGATGGAATGTGACAAATCATATTTACTGCATCTGCCAAATAAAATTCACCATGGACCATCCTGGGTTGGGTTCTCACGAGGCATCAATTCACCATTCAGTAAATGAAGTTCAGTTATGCTCAGGATGCTCTTTTCTCCTCCCAAAATGTATATGCATAGCATAGGTCGGGAGTGTTTTTTACTTACAGTTGTATCATACTTTGCAGAGATCAATAAAGGATATGCACAACAGAGGCAATCTTTTAACTTTCTGAAGCTTAGTTACACCGAGGTAAAACTACCTAACAGTACCGCATATTTTATTCATATGCTATGCATAGGCCTTGACTGCTAGACAAATAAATTGGCATTCAGATTAACCGTGATTTCTCACCCATCGAACTAGTCTTTTACGTTAAGTTGGTCAAGTACATAATTATGTGCTCGGATCGACAGTCCAATGAGACCTAAACCTAGGATATTATTGTAGGATCACACGAAGTCCGGTTCATGGTATAGCTAGCCAGGCCAAACCACTGTGCCATATACATCAAGGCCAAAAAAGAAAAAACGAAAAAGAAATTAGGAAGCAGTGTCATGGTCACAGAGAGGAAATGTTGGCAGCACATGCACTAGGTCAACCCAAATCCTGGACTGAATCAGACAACTGGACAGAAAGCTCTTTGGCTGATTATATACTTTAGCTTTGTTGTTTTGTAGCATATATCCTTAAATTAACTAAGAGCTAATCTTTGTGTCTCCCCCTGTCTCGATCTGTTGTTAGTCCAGTTAATTGATCGAGAGTGTGATGGGGCTCTCATTGTGTCCATTATCCATCCTTTCGTGCTGGATCTGGGAAGCTTCCTGGCCTAAAACGAGCTTAATGAATGAATGAACATGTATGTTCTGATATCATGTTTCGTAATGTTTGCATCAGCACATTTGTTCTGGCAACTGTGGAGTAACAGCAACATATATGCAGTTATAATCCCTCCAGTCAAATTTATTTGACGTTATTTACTAGAGGGGGTAATTGCTAATAGCATATGCTTCAATATTAGTACCATCTAACAAAGATTATGAGTTCAAGTCTCGCTATATTATTCTAAGTAAATTTTATAAAACTGTAAATACTTTGACCAAACTATTACTGTAGTTTTAGCACTAAATACTGTAGATCTAAGGCTAGGACTCTATCACAAAAAATACATTTAGTTGTATGATAAATTTGGTATTAATAAATCTCTAGTTTTGTAATGCACCATCTAAAATCATTGTGATAGTTCATCTTAAATCTATAATAATTTGGACTGAAATTTACTCTTATTATAATACTAAGAGAAGCATTACGATATGCCATCGATGAGGGCTTACTTCTACAAATAAATCAACTATAAAGATCAGTTTACAATATATATACCATCACATTCCGTAAAAAAAAAATAATTCCGTCAAACAATATATATACACACACACACCATCACACAATTAGCCACTACATAGATTGGATACGAATTCAGGGGCGGAATCAGGCATGGGACAGCTAGGGCTTGGGCCCCATGCCTAGTTCCATAATCCCCATTATAATCTTGAAAGATACTATATAATTTATGAAAATATTTGAGATCCCATTAGCTCAGCCTTAGGCGTGGAAATTTTTTGGCTCCGCCACCGGATACGATGCCCTGAAAGTGAAAAGTAATGATACTAATTCTGTCCCTCGAAACTTAGACCCTGTTTAGATGGGACTAAAACTTTTAAGTCCCTATCACATCAGATGTTTGGACACTAATTATAAATATTAAACATAGACTATTAATAAAACCCATCCATAATCTTGGACTAATTCGCGAGACGAATCTATTGAGCCTAATTAATCCATGATTAGCCTATGTGATGCTATAGTAAACATTCTCTAATTATAGATTAATCCGGCTTAAAAAATTTGTCTCGCAAATTAGCTTTCATTTATGTAATTAGTTTTGTAAGTAGTCTATATTTAATACTCTAAATTAGTGTCTAAATACAGATACTAAAGTTAAGTCCCTGGATCCAAACACTACCTTAGATTTATAGCGTTTAGAATTTGTCATACAAAGGTTTATCTTATTAAAAAATAAACTATATAAGTATCACTTATTTTGTTGTGATTTGTTTTATTATTATAGGTACTCTAAGCATAGCTTATTATTTTACTTATCTGCAATATTTTTCTTAATAAAATAAATGGTAAAATATAAGTAAAAATTAATGACCTCCTATATTTAAAAATGATGGGAATGGTAATTTGCCTAGAATTGCTAGAGACTTAAGCTGTGTTCAGGAGGTGGAGTTTGGAACTCTATCTCCTGTACGGAAAACATGGTGATTTATTAATATAAAATTAATTAATATTAGTAAAAACAACTTAAAAATGGATTAATATAATTTTATAAAATAACTTTCATATATATATATATATATATATATAAAATGATGTATCATTTGATAGTTTGAAAACATTCACGCGAAAACTAGAGAGGTGAGTGGTAAACTCTCATAGCTCAGTGTGGAAAAAGTGGAGACATAACTACAAAAGCGCGTTGGCATTACTATGAGCTCACGCCCCATACAGTCGAAACGTGTCAGTAGTACAGGATGGAACCCTGAACTTAGGCTCCTGTTTAGTTCGCTAGACGAAAAATTTTGGCACGTTACATCGGATATATGGATATATATTTGAAGTATTAAACATAGACTAATAATAAAATAAATTACAGATTTCGCCTGTAAACTACAAGACAAATTTATTAAGCCTAGTTAATTCGTTATTAGCAAATGTTTACTGTAGCACCATATTGTCAAATCATAAAGCAATTAGGTTTAAAAGATTTGTCTCGCAATTTACACGCAATCTATATAATTAATTTTTTGTTGTCTATATTTAATACTCTATACGTGCATCTAATGTAACATGGTAAAAGATTTTTGTTTGGGAACTAAACAGCGCCTTAGCTTATGATTGCTTGAAATCAACTCAACCAGCAGCTCAATTAGCCAGGTGCATGCATGCAATGCACGGATGCACACACGCATGGCTCGCCGATGAATGAATGAATGAATGCATGGATGGATTCAGCAGGAGATGGCACAAGCTGTGCGTGGCTCAGGCTCAGACACATTCCTGCAGCCAGCTACTTTATCGACCAGTGCACTCCCTCTTTTTTTTTTAATATATAACACGGTTGATTTTTTATAATATGTTTAACTATTTATCTTATTTAAAATATTTATGTAATTATTATTTATTTTGTTGTGACTTGATTTATTGTAAGTGTTCTTTAAACGTGACTTAATTTTTTTCATATTTATATAAATTTATTGCATAATAAAACGAATAATTAAACGTCTGTTTAAAGTTAACAACGTCGTATATTAAAAAAGATACAGTACTGCTAGCTCGAGGCATTCACTAGGAGCTGGGGCCTGTCTCTAATATGATCCTTATTATATACTCTTTCGTTGTAAATATAAATATTTTTAACTATATACTTTCTCTAGTTTGTTTTTGTTTGTTTGTTTTAAAATATAAGTATTTTTAACCACGTACTCTCTCTAGTTTGTTTTGTTTAACGTTGGTTAGTTGATTTTTAAACTAACCAATGTCATATAAAATGAGAAGGAGAGAGTATAAATTAAAATTTATATCGCAATACTATAAAGTATTTTTGAGATATTGATTTTGATACACTAAAGCTATACATTTTCAGCCAATCATGGTGGTTGGGAGGGGAATCTAAGCAATTCAAAATTTGACCACTGATATAACTATAAAGGATTTCTTTTCCTTCAATCTTATTCTTTGCTAGATAACATATAAATACTTATATGTTGGGATCGAGCAGTATCACTTACCGGTGGGCCCAACGCCTCAGCAGCAATATATGCATTATGACATTATGCAATCGATCGATCGATGGTCTGGCACTGTATTGGTTAATTTGCCATTCCGCCGCATGATTCCTCCGTACGCTCTTGTCCATGACCCGTCAGCAATTTCTTATGTAGGGGTTTTATTATGTGGAATTAATTAATTTGATTTTGTTGGTATGGTAGTTAGTACAGTGACCAAGTGAGGATTTCTTATTATCAAGTACTCGCTCCCATCCTAAAATCTAATATACAACCTTTTTTTTCAAAGTTTCATAATATAAATATAAGATGATATGTATGCATGCATGTATTCAATTAACTATTAACTCCTCCTCTTTTAAATTTGTTTTAATCATCACCCTTAAAATCTCTAATATATCCTATTGAATGCATGCATTATATTTATTAAAGTGATTCAAACAAAAAAATAGTAATAATTTATGGTTATTGCATTAGTGGTAGCTGCGTCTTATATTTTGGATAGAGAGGGTAGTAACAATTAGAGTGTATAAATGAAAGCTGCAATTTCATGATATAGTAAAAAAACTTGTCATCTTTAAATAACTTAGTGCGTATGTTTTCTTTAATTAGTTTGTTAAATATAAATGCGAGGCATTACCAGACAGTTTTTTTCCCTACAAATGGTTTGCTATTTCGTGTTTGAGTATTCTAAACCAAACCAGTCAGGATAACTCAGAAATAGAGCAACTTAATAAAGCCATGTTTAGTATAGTTCTAGCTTCAGCTCCACCTCTCCTAGAGCTGTAGCCCAGCCAAACAGTATTAGCTCCATCTAAAATAGGAGCGAAGCTAGGTTGAGTGCTCTCACTAAATAAACTAGAGAGGTGGAGCTGGGTTTAGACAGCTCCACAACTCCACTCCAGCCTCAACTCGTGAAGCTAAATTTAGAAGTTAGAGCTCTATAAATAGTGAAAAAAAAGAAATATTACTCACGAACGTGTACCACACTCACACACCCGCGAATATACCTACAATACTAGTAGCTACTACTATTTTGCTCTTAGGCCTATATATAATCGCAAAAATAAAAGAAAAAACAAGAGATTAGTTATCCAAATTGTTTGTTTGTGTCTAGCTAAATGCAGAGGATCTGCTTCTATTTCCCAAGGTTGAAGGTGACATCAATGCTATAGACAGCTATCACTAGATCCTGCGTATCAGCCTCATCCTCATCTGTACGTACGCTACGATTTTTGTTGAAAAATGAGATCTATCTAGTATTACTCTAAAAAAAAAGGATGTACATACGAAGAGTATTTCATTATTCCACCAAACTAAGAATTATTATTGATTGAACACATGCATCCAGGCTCTGCTGTGTGTACATGCTCATCAGACCCCACCGGCAGTGCCCACAAAATCGACTCCATGCTGTCCTTTTCGATTTGGGGGGCCTATAGACCCAAAAATTATTATCGCTTAATTTCATGGGACTTTGAGATTAGTGCCAAAAATTCAGATTAAATAAAGAACTATAATTAACACCCTCACCATGGATGAAAATGTTGGTAAAAGAATAAAAAAGCTAGTTTAATTTAGCTGTCTCGGATCAAAATTGCTTTGATTCATCTACTTTTAAAAAAATTAAAATTATTTTATTTTGAACGGAATTAAGTTGTTTCCACCTGGTTTGGCTCGTTAGCTTGCTAAGAAAATGAAAAATATAACAAATCATAAAAAAATGGAATTGCAGAAAGTCTTTCCACCAGTTGACAAACATTAAAGAAGTGAGCTGAAAACACAAGAAATTCCTCAAATATACTCCCTTCGTCCCAATAAGATGGTTGTTTTCGAAATTCAAAGTATATCAAGAAAGATACCAAATAAATATTACATCCTCTATTAATATAGGGAGAAAAATCTATATTCCTTTAAAAAGACTCTGAAGGCAGTGAATCTGTTACCCCACCTAGTCCCATTACAATTTTGACATATTACCGCTCAAACTTCTTAATATTATAAAACAACTAAATCTAAATGGATAGCCACATATAAAATTAATGTGGGTAGCCGGAAAAATATGGGTAACATTTTTCATGGAAAATATGATTTATTTATTTTAGAAAATATTGTGATATTTTTTTATACGTAGCAAAGCATGAGCATTTAGCTAATGAGAAGAAGGGAGTACTAATGATTTGATGGCCAAAATGAGAAGAAAAAAATGTAGTGGTATTAAGATGTCGATAGGACCCTAAGTTTTATAAGAAAAATAAAATAAAAAAACAAAAACCCACTTTTTTTACTAGGACATGGGACTGCATTATATATCTTTGTGATCAATACTTCAACCAGCGTTAAAATGAAATTGTGTACGATGAGCGAACAAAGCATGAGCTAATGGAAGCATCGGTAGTATGATGGTGAAGTCGTGGGTATATGACTCTATAGTCCATCCACCCGTGTTTAAATCCTAGAATTCATAAAATTAATTTAGACTCATAAGTGTGTGTTTTCAACAGGGTTTATTATGATTAAGGATGTGCCGTCGTCCGTCGGTTTTCATATCTTAGGGCATGTGTTAGGGGGTGCATCCAGGGAGTTGTGAGTGTAGTATTACGTGTGTAATAATGTGCGCGCGTGTGACTGCCATGTTATAATGAAAAAAATAATTAGATTATAGCCTAAAAATATAAAATAAAAAAGCGAGCTGAAAATTCGTTCGGTGATGCTGGGCCGGTGGGCTCACCTCAGCGGTGACCAGTAGTACGGACGGAGAAGTGCGTGCAGCGGTCAAAGTCGCGTGGACACGTATCGCCGCTGCAGGTGCCTCTCGTTTGTCTCTCTCCCCTAGCTTAATTTCCCTTTCTCTGCATCTCTCAATCAATAATAATTTTCTTGTGTAACCTCTTAGAAAAAATAATTTTCTTGTGTAATGGAAGCCAGCCTGCCTCTCCTAGTCCAACTCCAACCCCAAGCCCATGCGTGCGATTAAGACATGACAACGACCCCTCTCAAATTACAATTATGAAATGCTGAATTTAAGCTTATAGTCACCTCGTTTTGTCTATAATTAATTGTAAGCCACACAACTTATTACCCTAAAAAGTAATTTATAAGAAAAAATTGTACTCCCTCCGTATTTTAATGTATGACGCCGTTGACTTTTCGACCAACGTTTGACCATTCATTTTATTTAAAATTTTTGTGCAAATATCAAAATATTTATGTCACGCTTAAAGAATATTTGATAACGAATCAAACCACAATAAAATAAATAATAATTACATAAATTTTTTGAATAAGACGAATGGTCAAACGTTGAAAAAAAGTCAATGACGTCATACATTTAAATATGGAGGTAGTATATATTAGAAACTTAATTAGAAATCAATCCTGAAAAATAAACTATGATAAAAGAAAAGCAAATTAAACTCTAAAATTAAGTTTTAAAATTTTAATTGGCTATTATTGATAAGCTGAAGAGCAAAAGAGACGACAGAGCTAGAATATCAAGGTCTCGCAACTATTTTTAAATGTGGTAATCATTTCCAAATTTACTTGAGAGTTTGACTGATGATATTCTACAAAGATTTTTAAAGTTGGTCTTAACCTTTGCTAGTCACTATGCACTAAACTACTAATGTAATGTTTTTAAATTCGTTCCAAACACAGGTGCTCATGTACACGCACATAAATCACCTCTACGAAGAGCATAGATGCACCTGTCTCGATCTATAAGGCCTCCTCCAACAAGAGTGAGTCAACTAGCTCATAAATCTCCACATCAGCTTTTGTATGATGTGAAAGAGAGAGAAGATAAGGAGAGAGGATGCACTATCTCTTTTTCAAGAGCTAAACTCCTAAAAAAATGTGAGAGGAATTGTGGAACCTAAAGCATTTTGAACAATGTACTATGAGACAATCTATTAAAAAGGTAGATTTTTTGCTATCTCTTGTATAAGGTGGACAAACATGAGCTAGTGCACTAGCTCAACCATTAAAGGAGGCCTAAGTGCCTCCAAGGGACTAAACACTTATATATAAAAAATTCACTACATAAGTTTTATTATCGATAGACATGATATGTAACATTGAAAGAATAACTAGCATGAGATGCGAATGCACCCGATAGTACTTCATAAGTTTAGGTGTTCAATAATTAATTGTACAAGCGAGTTTGAAGGTGTGAAAATAAGTTGAAGAAATTATATATTTTAAAGCTTTTGTAAAACTCTTTTTTTTTTTGCGGGGAAGCTTTTGTAAAACTCAGCCATAAATATATTTGATGTTTAGGACAAAGTTTCACCAAATCTTTAAATTTTGATCATAAAACATTTCAAAACATCATCAAGATTCATCTCTCGAAGCGATCAAGCTGGTGCCAAGGTGGTTGATCTGGAATGTCACATGTTAATTTTGCATAAAGTAATTTAAAGTTACTCTCGTTTAGATGTGGCAGTGACATATATACGAGTTCTACCTGAGAATCTCCCCAGGAGATTGTTTGACATTGATGCCACAAAATATGTGAGGAAAAACAAACGTGTATAAAACGGCCGAGATGGACTGATGATCAAGTCCCAGCTCGACACGTGTTGATCCCTGGACGAGGCCACGTCAGGCTTAATTAGTGCCTTTGTGTATTTAATTTGCAACTGTTCATATCACTAGGTTTTACAGCTGTTTGAGAGTGCCACAAATATTTATTTGGGCTGCAACTATGCTGGTTTACGCCTGCTACATGTAGTTCTCAGCGCGTGCGTGTGGTCAAAGGCATCACCTTTTATGTAGATTTCGGTGATTAAATGTTTTCTGCTTGTTTCAAGGAGAACCACTCAATTCAACCAGGTAGATCATGTGTGTGCCAAAATGTATATAGAGTAATGTAATGTTCAGATTGTTTAGTCTAATTGGGTGTTTGTGCGAGGGAAACATGACAAACCAAAAGAATTAAAAGTCTAACTGGGTGTTTGTGCTAGCTTAGTAGGAGTGACAGCTAGCTAGCAAATCTTCACAAACTAATTTTTTTTTCCGATTACTCCGCAGACGCACATGTGCGCAAACACCACTACATACACATGATAACATCACTCTCTCATGTACCTACAAATACATTTCTATCCCCACGCTCAAAGAGATAAAAGCCAGTGACACATCCCTAATATCACTGAATTCATGTTAAAACTACAATTGTGTGCGTAATATTTATAGACACCATAATTTAAATCCTAGTGGATTTATGCGCCTAGTACACCACATCACAAGCCATTTTATAATATGGAGAGCTTACATATTATAGAAAATTAATAATTTGAAGGCCCACATTTAAAATGACACACATAAATACAAAATTAGTCGATCATCCATATAACTAAATGCTCAAACCAATATAAATGCATGTACATACCAAATGTGGGTGTATATGTCATATACACAGAAGCACTCAACTACCTTTTGGATCATATCATGTATTCATATATATTAGCCAACGACACTGCAACAATTAAACAAAAAATGCATGATGACATTAGTAATACATTATCAGTTATGATCAACTTCACGAACTAACCACCAAAACTTGTGAAGTATCCAGGAAACTCCCTCCCCAGAATGGAAACCCAGCATCTTGCCGGTGGATAATGCATCAGCACAATCTCTCCCCCACAATTTTCTATATACACATATTATATATACATAAACATATATAATAAAAACATCTCTATATATGTGAAAAAAAAGAAATTATTATTATAGGAAATGGACACGTATTAACCTCCAGCTGTCTCCCCCAACCCCATGCATGCACCATGCATCCATTTCATCTTTCTCTCTCTAAAATTTCTCTCTCTATATATACACCTCCAAATCACATCCAAGCATCAGCTCTCACTCTCGCACTAGCTCAGCTAGCTCGCCATTGAAGCATTTCGCAAGCAATCAAGCGATCGATCGAAGCTCATCGATCAGGTGTGGGCGGCGGCAATGGAGGTGGTGGTGATGCAGAACGGCGGCGGCGGGGAGATGGCGGGGCAGTACCGAGGGGTGAGGAAGAGGAAGTGGGGGAAGTGGGTGTCGGAGATCAGGGAGCCCGGGAAGAAGACGCGCATCTGGCTCGGGAGCTTCGAGTCGCCGGAGATGGCCGCCGTGGCGCACGACGTGGCCGCGCTCCGCCTCCGCGGGCGCGAGGCGCGGCTCAACTTCCCGGCGATCGCCCACCGCTTCCGCCGCCCGGACACCGCCGAGCCCGACGACGTCCGCGCCGCCGCGCTCGAGGCCGCCGCCCAGGTCCGCTTCAGCCCCGACCTCCTCGTCGTCACCGGCGGAGACGACGCCGGACGACGATGCTGCTCCGCCGGCGAGGCGGAGGCGGCGGCGGTGGCGGCGGCGGCGGCGTGGGAGTGGGACGTGGTGGTCGGCGGCGGCGGCGGCGGCGACGAGCTGGAGGCCAAGTCGCCCAACATGTGGGCTGAGCTGGCGGAGGCCATGCTGATGGCCCCACCTGTCTGGGAGGGAGAAGGAGAGACGGACAATGACGAGTGGGCCCAGCAAGCGGCTTCCCTCTGGGACCCATCTTTCTGGGACTACTGATAATCTGATAAATATTCACAGCCTTTTTGGTTTTTAGAGGTGTGAACTATATTGAATTGATTTTTCTGAAACAATGCACAACATATAGGAAGTGTACTCTGAATTAGGGCGTTCTGCAAATGCTGGAATAATTAACAATTTGCCACTCTTACAAGTGATTTGCTACTTGGTGCACATGTTATAGACAACGAATGGTAAATATGTTATCATCACATCTTAGGAGTGGCAAATAGTTAAATTCCGCGCAAATGCTTGGTTTTAGAACAAATTATGTTCTAAATCTGCTAATGTGTGTTCTATCACTTCTGGCTAGTTTATTATTACGGAGGTGTAACTATATAGCACATTCATTTGGGTGAAAGAAAGTATGAATTTAATTCTTCGATTGTTTTCTCAATAAGGATAAGAGAAAATTAAGTTTAAACTATCGGCAAATCCATAATTGAATTAAATGAAGGTCACTCCTTACGCCTCATGCCCTCACCTGATCATGTACCAGCGGCTTAACACAAACCGTCTAGCCGCGTAGGTATATGGTTGTTCAAAGGAACCTTTGGAAGCTCTTTTAGATGATTGCTGCCAAGCACAATTAGTTTATAACTTAAAATATATCTATGTAGAGACTCGTTCTTTTATATTTTTTTTCACCATAGGTTTTTTATATGAAAAAAATATCTAGATGTTAGCGGATTAAGCGACGGTTCTTTAATTTCAAAATGGAGAAATTTTCAAGGATATTTATGGGAATTAATTAATTTATGTAAAAATCCAGTAAAATTTCTATATTCCAAACTTGACACATATATTTGCTGCTAAGGAATGTATGTTTTGCTTCAATATACTCATGCATTAGGGCCCAAGTTGAAATGACTATAATTAATCTTGACAATTTGTGTTGCATGTTTATCCATAGACAAAGTACATGTATATTAGTATATATATACAAGGTGTATATATATTTCAGTACACCACAACACATTCAAAGGAAGACATTTACTCCTTTTGTCTCAAAATATAACGACTTCCGCACTAACATTTTCTTCCTAATCAATCACAACTCTTCACTATTTAATTTTTTCACCTACCTCCACTTTCATCCTATCACAATCTTTCTCTATCTATTTCTACATATTTTTTTAATAATTATGTTCAACTCCAAAATTAATCCTTATAGTTTGTGACGGAGATAGTATCATCTATGCAAACAAATCGAATTAGCGACGGCGGCAAATTTAACTGATGCGTGGGTGTGTTAAACAAATTTTTCCACTATTCAAATTTGTAGCCTTCTTCATTTCAATTGAACGACGAAATTAATCATGGTAACAACATTTAATGGCATGTCACATTTAATTTCTAGGCGAAAATCTCGTATATGCAAGCGTGACCGTCCTTGCTCCACCCTCGTCTATTGCCATAAATTTTTTCTTATCTCCGTACCCATCCAAATGGATCAAATGAAAATAGTGGATAAATTTGAACCTGGGACAATGGATAAGAAATCATTAATTGGGTCATCAACCTATATATTCTCGCCACTACATGTGAATAGTTGATCCGAAGTCCGTATTAGTTTGATTAATTAACTATTCATCAATTTATAAGCTAATCTGATCGATCGATGTCCTTTGTCGATAATACGGGGTGTGAAGCTTCCTGATGATATCGGCACACTACAGTATATTATACCTCTGGTTAATTAAGCTATTGCTAATACGCCGTAAAAAAATAAAATAAGTAAGAACATAAAACCATGATGATAAACTATGATGATAAAAAACTAAAAATCAACTTTAAAATTAATTTTAAAAATTTTAAAATTTAGTTGCAACTGATAAGCCACCATGAAAATATTCCATAGTTTCGTACGAACTTTGTACGTCAGTGCAGTATCGAGACCTGGTCAAACCCATGTGTGGTTATATAAAAAAAACGTCCAGATTCAGGTCATGGAATCAGGCATGGAGATCGGCATGTCTCCCCATCCTGACAATTGCACTGCTGATTAATAATGAGATTAGCCTAAGGCATGCATGCACCTGGTTAATTAATTAATTAATTAAATTAAATTAAATTAGTGTTGTCAGGATGGGGGACTAGCTAGGCAGTGTTCTACTGGGGTGCAGATCCCTGGAGTTGGTGCCAAATCCACCGGGTGGATTTCAATAAATCTGAACTATTAGTTTCTTTCTAGAAGCTAGATGTAGCCACGTCACCTTTTTTTTTTTTTGTCAAATCTCATGCACGAGAACTGAAGCATGCCAAGAATTTTCTACCAATCTCTTGATATGACATTAAGACATTGTATAAAAATTTTCCTTCACACGGTTCAGAATGATTAATCATGGCGTTTTGATTTGCTATCTCCGTGCCGATGAGCTATATACTTAAAGTTAAATAGCATAATGAATGTATCATGCATGTGCCATGTTTTTAATCAACCGGCGGTAATATTACAGTCTCCATTCCCTAGAAAATATGTATCTGCAACTTATATCATTCGATCTGCTCCTGACGTTTGTTATATTCTAGAAAAAAAGTAAATAATTGGGATGTGGTGTGAGCTCATATAGATAGGGAGAAGTAAATAACTTGCTTAATCTGGTCCGTTGAAATCAATCAATGGCTTGGATCACCTGAAATCCACCCGGTGGATTTGACACTAACTCTAGAGGATCTACACCCGTTCTACTGTGTGCAGGGATCTTAGTACAGGAGTATGCATGTTTAGGGCCATACACACATCAATCATTTGGGTGCCTGTTGGCTGCTTGATACTGTTCTGTTTGGTAGCAAGGGAAGCTAACTGAAAGAGTAATTTTTATGGTGGCATGCACATGATGCAGTTTAGGTTTTTTTTTTTCTTTTTCTTATTGGGTGCTTCTTATATATGGTTATGGATCTTGCTTGATCCTCTATACTCTTGTTTAGGTACGGGTACGCACATATATACATGCCCAGTAAGTCAGCAACATATATAAGTCTCCTCCTAAATGAAGGAATTTTAGAGGATTTTTACAAAAAGAAAAGAACAAATTTCTATAAAAGTTCAGTAAAATTCATGTATTGTAAAGAAGCCATACGCCATGTTTGATATAGATTATTGAGTGAATTATTGTCAGGTATTATCTACATCGTCAAAAATATGAATTAAATATCTCTTACACAATAAACTTAACAAATAACTTCGAATAAGTGGACAAACAATAATTGATTTTTTCTTTTAAAAAAATATTTTTAAGATACATGAAGCAAATTAATAATCGTACAAATAATCTAATAAATTAGCTGAAAAGAATAGTACCTTAAGTTTCGTTATCACATCATTGTACAAGTTCTATATATGTATGATCATTAATATTAAGTAGAAGGAAAAAAAACTTCATGCTCTATCATTTCATGGATCAACATTAAACATTAGGCCATGTTTAGATTCAAACTTTTTTCTTCAAACTTTTAACTTTTCCATCACATCGAACTTTCCTACACACATAAACTTCTAATTTTTCCGCCACATCATTCTAATTTCTTCGAACTTCCAATTTTAGTATGGAACTAAACACAGCCTAAGTATCTGATGTGTAGTAGCAGATTCAGAGTGATAAGGACGAAAGTTACAACTCAGGGGAAAAGAAAAACAAAGAAAATGAGAGGAATTAATGGTGGTAGATAATAATGTATCGCCGATTTATTTGCATGGGCGACCACAGGGCCTTGCAGCCATGTGTCAGCGAGCAACTGGAGAGTGCATTTAAACAGCATGGGTTTTACTGCTATCATACCTCACATTCACGTACTCCCTCCGTTGTTATAAAGAAAGTCGTTTAGGATAATATTTAAGTCAAACCTTGACAATATAAATCATAAATAACTCTCAAGTTGTTGAGTTTGAAAATATAAAAATTATATAAATATATTTGTCTTAAAAAGTACTTTCATAAAAGTATACATATATCACTTTTCAATAAATATTTTTATAGAAACAAGAAGTCAAAGTTATGTTTTGGAGACCGTATCGCCGTCCTTTACGAGTACGGAGGGAGTATGCCAACTCGGCAACTTGTACGGCATTCATGCAGGGGAAGAGCTAGAACAAAATGAGAGGATTTCACTCGCTTATTTTATTCTGGTTTGAATCAAATATAGTTTGATATGGGTGTTTAAGTTTGAACTGACGGGTATATATATGATAAAAATAGATAAATTATAGAAAAAAAATTTAAACCAAGTTCCTGGGCACTTCTTATATATAAGTAGCTCCGCCCCTGCGTTCATGCAATATTTTTTTAATAAATACAAGGTGTATTTGCAATACTTTTTAAAGTAAATGTAGGACATTTTTATATTTTGGTATTCCCTCCATTTCACAAAAGATTGTTGTGCTAGAAAAGTCAGACAAAGTAAGAGAATGCAGAAAATGATATGGTTACCATAGTTTACCCCGCCCAAACGTGTCCCATACCTGTCATTAACTGTGTGATTAAGAGCTTTGAACCCCCTCTCTATGTTTCTGAGCACTGACATCCCCAATGCAAATTAATGAAGGTTAGGAAGGTCATATCACCTATAGAAAAATGCATTGGAATGTAAGAAGGGGAAATTGCAAAAACCACCCTAAATGACACCTTGAGTTTAAGATTCACCCCCATAAAATGATTTGTTGCAAATACCCACTCCTAATTTACCCACTTGTGTCATTCTATAGGGTTGGCGACCACAAGAATTGGGGGAGTCTGTTATCGCCAAAAATTTGGTACAATTCTTTAGTGTGATTGGTTATGGAAATAAGTTTATTCGTAGATAGAAGTTTATTCAGATCAAGCTGAATTCAAAGAGGAATCGTGAAAACCACAGTAAGATAGTTTCATATTTTTAGTATATTTTTAAATAGGCAGGATTAATTATTTTCCTTTTCTTGTTTGGAGTCTTATCTCATGTTTGATCAGGACTTGTATCAACCCCAAGGTATAAATATGTACACCTAGAATCTTTATAATCTATCTCCATAGATCAATATAAATACTTTTGGCGCATCGCCACTCTTTATTCTGGCTAGTTCTTAGTTTCGTCAACTTCGCAAGTATCAGCGTGGCTATAACTTTCTCGGTTAGGTTCGATATTCTATTCAAGTTGATGCAAGCATTGCCTATTAGATATATTGACTATATCTTTAACTGCATCGCTATTTAGAGTCGTATCGGCTTAGTTAGGACTTTCTCGGTTAGGTCTGATATTCTAACTAAGTTGGTATTTCTCTAATTGTACTGATGTTTTAGATAGATTTGTTATATCCATCACGTTTGTGTAGATCTATTGGCTAAACAGGTTTTTCTTTTTATCTTTGATCTTATACTGCCTCAGTTAGGTCCGATCTATTATATTGATGTAAATAAGTTTAAATCTAATAAGCAGAGAGAATTTTATACAACGTTCATCGAAGTATTGGCCGATGAGTTATTATTATTGTGGGTTTCAATTCTCAGATGTATTAGTTAATTAGCCGATATATATTTTAATTTACTTACATCAGAAATCCAACCGTTGTGTATGCTTTAACCATCAGATTTACGGATATCACAATATATTAGTTTTGGCCGATTGGTTTACATTATATTATCTCGTTGCAATCTCTGAGTTACATTGATTCGCAATGTTTAGTTGTTTTAGCATATATTAACTATATTATTAGTTAAAAATTACAGTATTATATGTGTTATGACATGTAAAGGACCTCCGGTAATTTTCGTTCTGGGTCGTCACTGACAACCCTGCGTTTGGAAAGTTTTTGGATTTCAAAAAGGGAAAGCTTGGTTGGAATTTTTTTTAGAAATTTTTTGAAATGGAAATGGATTCGATTTTTTTTTTCTGGAAAACAAAAACGAAGACAGTAGAGGCACTATCTGTCGAAAATGAATTTGGATTTTTTTTTTAAGAATATGTGAACAGACAAAGTGATATATGTGAACCGTAACGATGGTCCTCATGATATAAAGTGGTATTGTTAGTTGCTAAAAATTGGAATTTTTATTTATTGTTTCAGAAAGAATTAGAAGCTCAATTTGAGGAGTCTTTTTATTATGATAAATATTCATTATCATATTCCCTCCATTTTCTTATTCGGGGTTTTCGATTCCGATTAACAAAACACAAAAACAATACGTTCGTTTTTTATCCGTTTTTCAACCCTGCAGCCCAATGGATACGACTACCACTCCCTCCTTTGATGTACATACGACATAGTGAGGGAGTACTACGTAAATACGTTGTTGTTCGTAGGCATACTGTAATCGCGTTTGTTTTTTAATTGATAACATTCTCTCCTTAGTAAAGTAGCAACGAAAAAAAATTGTTTTCAGCACTGTCTTCTAGACATGCATCTCATTTTGCATTTGGCATCTGATACCTACATAATGACACTGAATTATCTCTTACATGTTTGGGCTGTATGAGATGATCTATTGAACGAATTAGTGACAAAAACAAAAAAAAATCTCCAAATTAATAATTGAGACCCCTAAAATAGGGCACCTGGGAAGGAAGCAGGAAATTCATCCACATAACACAAAGAGACAAGCTCACCAGGAACAAAATCTCCCCCAAATATGTTAATCTTTGCCTTCTGGAAGAGACAGAGACATCATGAACACACCTCCAGCATAATTAAATCATCTAATCTTCTCTCCCGACAAAGCAAAATGCGGTCTCCATCGATCAGGGCAGCACGAGGACGACACAAACAGAGCTAAGGACGGCACAAACAGAGCTAATTATTTAATTAACCTACACTAATCGTCCTTGTGGCTCTAACTAAACAAAGATTAGAGATCATAATCTTTGAGATCGCCGTGCTTAGCTGGCCAAGATTCTGCAAAAGATACCTAAGCTAGATATAAATCGTTCTTGTTGGAGTACAGACATGAAAGAAAGAGAGAGAAATTTAAAAAGGAATTCGGAAAAGTGAATAGAAAAAAGTTAAAGAGAGACGAGGTCAATGGGAGATCAGAATCAGAATGTCGCCTTTCTGGATTTTTCTTTTTAACTCTGCATCTAACGTCAGTAGGAGGACACGTGTCAGGAAACATCATCCTCTTGTTCTTCTTCCTCGTGCTAATCCTTAATTTGTTAATTGCTGTGCCCTGTGAGGTGAAAAAGATGATTGAAAAAGATGCTTGTTTTTCAGGTGAGATCACATGATGGTGACATTGAGACATATATAATATGGATATGTGTGTGTGATTTGGTTGGTGTTGGTTCAACTCTTGATAATTTGCTTGTTTGACAGTAGAGTTAGTGGTTACTGTGGTCGGCCGGGACAGAGCCTACTAGAAGCCCGCCATGGGCCGCATATTGGGCCATTAGATATGAGGCTTGCTTGGAATAAGTTCATGCAAGATCTCTTAACTTATCGACGAATTCAATTTTTATCCTTCAACCACAAAACCAGATACAACGGGTCCCTCAACTATTAAAACCGGAGCAATATAGATCTTATGGCGGTTTGAAAGACGGTTTTGGCTTACATGGCGTCTATGTGGCTAAATTGATCCGGTCTTCATCTGATGTGGCATAGATGTAGCATTGACGTGACAATTTGATTCGGAAATTAATAAAAAGAGTGACCCCACATGTCAGCTACACCAAAAGAATTAATTAAAAATGGTGGGGCCCACGTGGGCTCCACCTGTCATTCACTCCCCTCATCTTCTTCCTCCTCTCTCTCCCCGTCTCCCCTCTCCTCTCTCCAGGAGCTGGCGGTTCGGCGACGCGGCCGGCCAGCGGCGGCGGAGCCAGGGATGACCTCGGAGATGAGGACGCCGGGGAGCTGCGCCTGGACGGGGACGCCGACGGTGATTGTTGTTAGTGGACTCAGAGTTGGTGTAGTTGTTGTTGAGCTCACCGTGGTAGGAGCTGAGAGGGGGAGAGGGAGAGATGGGGCGGCCGCCGTGCTGCGACAAGGCAAACGTGAAGAAGGGGCCATGGACGGCGGAGGAGGACGCGCGCCAAGCTGCTAGCGTACACCTCCACCCATGGCACCGGCAACTGGACCTCCGTTCCTCAGCGAGCAGGTCGTGAAAATCAACGATATCGATCGCCATTGCTGCTGATGGGATCGAGCTTGAGGTGCATTTGATCATATCAGATCAGATCAAAATATGGTGTTTTTGTTTATCTCTTCTTTTGACCTTTCGGCGATGCGGCGTCAAGGGAGGTTCGGCGGCCGGCGACGCCGCGGCGACCCCCTGTCCGACCTCCTCGCCAGCGTCGAGTCGGTCGTCTCCGCCACCTCCCGCGGCATCCACGTCTCCAAGTTCTCCGTCGGCTTCCCCGACGACGACCCGGACTCCGGCTTCTGCCCGACGACCCGGACCTCCTGCGCAACCGCCCCGTCCCCGACCGGCTCCTCGTCGTCTTCGCCGGCGTCGCCGCCAACCTCCTCTTCGCCTTCCTCATCGTCTACACCCAGGCGCTCACCGTCGGCGTCCCCGTCTTGGCACAGCTCCCCGGCGTCCTCGTCTCCAAGGTCATCCCTGGCTCCGCCGCCGCCGGCCGGCCGGCCGCGTCGCCGAACAGCCGGCTCCTGGAGAGAGGAGAGGGGAGATGGGGAGAGAGGAGGAAGAAGATGAGGAGAGTGAATGACAAGTGGGGCCCACGTGGGCCACACTATTTTTAATTAATTTTTTTAGTGTAGCTGACATGTGGGGTCACTCTTTTTATTAATTTTCAAATTAAATTGCCACGTCAATGCCACATCTATGCCACGTCAGATAAAGACCGGGTCAATTTAGACACGTAGACACCACGTAAGCCGAAACCACCGTCCAAACCGCCATGAGACCTATATTGCACCGGTTTTAATAGTTGAGGGACCCATATTTGGTTTTGTGGTTGAGGGATGAAAATCGGATTCGTTGACAAGTTAAGGGACCTTGGATGAACTTATTCCGGCTTGCTTAGTGAATATTTTCGTGGGCCTCCATTATATATTCATTGACTGGTGATCTTTGATGGATCATGTTAGAAGATACCAAATGATCAATATCATGGTGGAAAACATGAGTGAATAAACCCAACATTAGACACTATAAAGACTATAGTGAGCTATCGATTAGCAGTAGTATTGGCCTGTAGTCCTGAAACGTATACAGATTCCGTTTTTAAAATATATGACGCCGTTGATTTTTTTTAAGATACGTTTGATTATTTATTTTATTTAAAAAAGTTATGTAATTTTTATTTATTTTATTGTGACTTTTTAAGCGTGACTTAAACTTTTTTTATATTTGCATAAAAAATTTAAATAATACAAATGGTCAAATATTTATCAAAAAGTCAGCGATATCATATATTAAAAAAATAGAGGTAGTATCTCATGCTTCTCAAACTGTGGCTTATTACTTGGAGACTTCTAAATAGGGCGCCCCTAATGGGTGGGTGATCGCTCCCAGCGATCAACCCGCCCCTCCTCCCTATACTCCTCTACCTTCTCTCCTTTCATCATACTCCTATTAGAGAGTAAATTTCAAAAAAAAAGTTAGTAAAAAAATTAGAAAAAAAATCTAATACTCTCATTCATGTGCATAAACTTTATACCGTAAACTTTGCACGCATAAACTTTATGTATAGAAATATTCTATATAAAAAATATTTGAATCCGAATTTGAATTTATATCGGGTATATAAACTTTTGACTTATAAACATTCGCTTTACAACTTTAGGTGGATAAACTTTAGATGTGTCAACTTTAGGTGTATAAACTTACTAAAAGAGGAAAATAATGCACGCATAAACTTTATGTATAGAAATATTCTACATATAAAATATTTGAATCCGAATTTGAATTTGAATCGGTTATATAAACTTTTGACTTATAAACATTTGCTCGGATAAACTTTAAATGTGTAAACTTTAGGTGTATAAACTTACTAAAAGAGAAAAATAATACGGTGACAAAAAAGAAACCAGGTGGGAAGGGGAACCAATCGCCACCGATCGCGTGGGGCGATCGTTCGTCCATTAGGATTTTCGTTCTAAACATTATTGCAGACGAGAGGTAATGAATCTCAAATCTCAATCTGTTGGATCCGGCCGGCGGTATAGGCAGCATGGGGAAAGAGCCAGCAAGAGATCGATGGATAATTGATGAAAGGTGCAAGAGTTCGGGTTGCGCTTCAAGATCGACTAGTGTGGTTTTTAGTGTGACAGGGCTCATCTGGCAAGTGAAAATAGAGCAATTAGTTTTTCTTTCTGTTTCTTTTTCTTTTTTGTTAATCTTGTTCCCTTGTTATGAGATCTGGAACTTATTATCCAAAAATGTGGTGTCCAACTTCATGTAAGAAATTTAGTGAAGTCTTGCTGTTGCTGGTAAGGAATATTGCCTCAATGTTCAAAGACTTCAATATACTACATCGATCGAATTTACACAAGTTAATTGGATTTTGACATATCTTACATTTACAAATTGAGGGATACAGTGCTACTAGCCTCTCATTGCCAGCCCCTATATTTCATCCTACAAATATACATGCATTAATACATAGTTAATGCATATACAAAAATTATTACTGTCAAAAAAATTACCAAACCAAAGAGGCTACATATCTACAGGCTTATCATGCCATCAGTGCTAATCAGCTACATATTTACGGTGCAAACTCTAGCATTTTGACCCTCTCCATTTTCATCTCCCATCCCATCCATCATCAATTCATCAGCTTATAATCCATCTAATTAACTCCTAATAATTATGGTTAGTCAGTTGACAATTTTGTCACTAATTAATCAGCAGTTCAAAAACCTCTTGAGGTCGACGACCATGACGGTGACGTCATCCCTGCTCCCTCTCCGCCGCGCCATGTCCACCAGCCGCCGGCACGAGTCCACGGAGTAATGGTCGCCGGCGGCGGCGACGGCGTCCACCGCCTCCTGGTTGGACACCTTGTTCCAGAGGCCGTCGGAGGCGATGACGAGGAACTCGCAGCCGGCGCCGGCGAGCGGCGTCCTGCTCACCTCCGGCTCCGCCACCACCCACCGCTTCAGGCCGCCGTCGCCGAACGACCTCGTCACCGCGAGGCAGTCCTGCACGCGCCACACGCCATTGCTGCCGCAGCTCACGTACCCGCCCTGATGAGATCGATCAAATTCAATCATAATTAAGTTTAATTTGGTGATTGATATATAATTTGATTTGATTTTTTTTGTGTGTTTCTTGGGGCTAGCTTAATTACCGAGGACTCGATGCGGGACCTCTCGTCGTCCCTCGCCGGCGTGTGGTCGGAGGTGAGGGCAGCGGCGGCGCCGTGGCGGCTGATGACGGCGCGGCAGTCGCCGAGGTTGGCGACGTAGAGGTCGCCGTCGATCACCAGCGCCGTCGCAGCGCATGCGCCGCCTCTTGTTCCCTGTACAACAATAATTAATAAAGGAGACTTAATTAGTGCACAGCACAGTAAATATAAAATTAACTGAAGAAATAAAGATTATTACTACTTCAGTTCTGTTATTCATTAATTAGGCCCTTCTTTTTATCAGACTGGAGTACATAACATTTGATTTGTTTTTAACAATAGGAATTATTTATGTTCATTCTCAGCTAATAAGCACACGGCCAATAAATTTAAAAGCTCGAGATTAAGGAACAAATGCCTGATTCTTCCCTCCTGATGATATATCAAGCGGAATATCGAATTGAAATCACATAGATCGATTTTGAGGATGACCTTTTATTGGCCGATTCTTAAATATAAAAAGGCTCTGCGCAAATCATCATTATCATTAGTATAAATTCCTAACGTTTCTGTCATACCACATGAGCAAATTAAAGCTAACTTTACAGGTCTTTTTTGATGAGGATATATATATATATATATATATATATATATATATATATATATATATGTATGTATGTATATATATATATATATGTGTGTATATATATATATATATATGTATATATATATATATATATGGAATCTGACTTGACACCTAGGACACGGCAAGGGAAGAAGCAACTGAGCAGCAGAGATTAGCTAGTGTCCCTTTTCGCCGTCAACATCACATTCACAATCGAACAAAACAAACGAAGATGCAAGCGTCACCATCGCCATGGCAGGGCAGCTAATGATCGATACGCGTGCAGTTCAGACAACAACAAACCACACGCAAATTGCCAAGCACAAAAAGCCATTTATCCTTTTAAGTTTTTTTGACGAGTTCAGAGAGAAGAGAGCAGAGGAAGACTCAGTAAAACGCACGATGGCTATAGGCTCACCTAAGGGTTCCGTCTTTCATTTCCAGTGTTTGTATCGGAAGGGTGCCGATATACCGAAATTTCATATATTTCGGTCCGAAATTTTAAACAAAATATTACAAAATTCATAAAATAAAGATTAAAATTACTGTCGAAATAATATCGGAATCCGATAGGACCGAAATTTTAAGTTCTGAAATGTTGAACACTGTGCTCACCTGGCTGAGGAACTCGCTGTCGGTGGCCAGGTACGCCGCTCGGATCGCCGCCGCGACGTGGTCGGCCGCCGCCGGAGACGATGCTTTTTCTGATAATCTTTGCTTCTCCGCGGCGGCGACGACGTTATCGCCGAGGCGGCCGGCGACGAAGTCCACGGCGGCGCGGCCGCCGTGACCATCGTACACACCGTAGAATGCCTGATGGAATTGAAGAGAAAACGATCAGAATAAGAATGAGAAACAGTAGTGAGACGTTACGTACGTACTTGTGCTAATTAATTACGTATACTCTCGGTGACTGGTGTTTGGCGTACGTCCATCTCTAGTTGATTAACTGAGTCAACAAGCTGGGATAATTAATCTCTAGCTACTTCGGTTGGGATTCGTTTACCTTTTGTCATCTTTGTGAGTAATTATTTTATTAGCTCGTTGAGATTTGAGAATTAATTGTCTGAATTGTTTAAAAATGTGTGGTATACGTCATGCATTCTCCTTCAGGGATTTGCATTGCATTACTAATTGTTTTAACTTGATTGAAATAAGATAAGGTTGGCTGAATTAATAAACCAACTATTTCCAGAACAAATGGTATATCCATATGCAGTTAGTATTCAAGCGAGAACTACTTTTATTTTACCGTATGTCACAAAATACTGCGTCTTAAATTAGTTTTTAGATAATAGATAAAATCCAATCTTTGCTTCAATAGAAACTAAAGCCACAAACTTGCATGATTAATTGAGTGCAGAAAATGGATATAGATACCAAAAAGAAAAGGGAAATATGTATGTCCGGCGTCTCATAATTAAATACAAGACACCCCTTTTCATCTTTTCTACGTCCAATGACATTAATTCAGCAATTTTCACATTTACATGTGGGAATATATTTATATCACAAACTAGCTTTAAATAGTGCACTTTTCATGTATTCTCAAAGAGAATCAATTCAACTCTCACTCTCAAAAACAATCTCAAATTCTTCTGATTTCAAGCAAATGCGTATTAAAAGTGAAAGTTAAAATTCATATCCTGCCCTTATGTTAAAAAATAAAATAAAATTCATGTTGTTCCAAGCCTATGGCATAGTTAAATATGCCGGCCAATTCTTCTATACTATATGTCATCTTTGCTCTAAAATGTTAAAAACATTTTAAAACTAAAATACATTTGTGAATCCTCATCTTTTGGAGATGTTGTGTGTTCTCGAGTATCACCACTAGAAATCAAATTCAAGTAATATATTTTTTATGAAATGATCCAGGCAGACAAATCATTTTTAAGAAGCAAAAAGACTAATTAATTACCATTTGGGAATGTCCTTCGATTCTCTGAGTGATCACACCATAGCCATCCTCCATTGCATGCCTTAGTCCTCTCCTACTCGCCACCCAAAACCCTTCCCCCTCCACATCCATGGCCTCCTCCTCCTCCCTCTCCTTCGCCGCCGCCACAGCCGCCATCGCCTCGTCGGCGCCAGCCACCGCCGGCACGACCAGCCTCGGCGGCCTCCACCTCGCCGCCACCGCCGCCTTCTTCTTCTTCGCCGGCGCCGCCACACTCATCATCATCGACGGATGGTGGACCTCCTCCTCCTCCTCTATCACCACGGCACCGCCGCCCTCGTCGCCGCACGCCGCCGGCGACGACGACGACAGGTCGTGATCCTTCACCGCCACCGCCGGGTGCACGACGTGCGCCTTCCTCCGCGACGACGAGGAGAAACCAACGACGGCGGCGCCGCCGGTGGCCGGGGACGACAGCGCGGGCAATGGGGAGCAGCAGAGCATGGACGCCATGACGACGGCCAGCTTACGGCGGCGAGAAGCTAAGCCGGCGACGGCGGCGGCGGCCAAGTAGCACTGGAGTACGACGATGGTGCACAAGCACAAGAACAGCATATACAAATCGATCGCCGCCGGCGACGTACGGATCGCCGGAGAGGCCGCAGGGGAGAGTGTGTGTGCGTTGGAGACGATCGAGCAAGGAAGCTAGGTTAACTATATATACATCACATGTAGGGAATCGGGAAGGGATGACGAAGGCGAGGAGGAAGAAGGAGTCGTTGATGCTGACCGGTCAATGCAGTGACCAAATCATCTACAGAGATAGAAGTAAATACATTTGTATACAAATAGATAAGTAATAAATGGTTTAAACGGAAGGTATATTGGTTTTACTTAATCCGAACGGCGCAACCAGTATTGAGCCGAGTCCATGTAGCTCTGACAAAGTTTATACGTGCTGTGTCACAATTTACATCGTTTCTGACGAAGGCATCAAGGCTGACCCCACCAAGATCGAAGCCATTACCAGCTGGCCGATTCCAACGTCCATCCACGACATTCGGATTTTCCATGGCTCACTTTTTCGATCCCAATAAATGTAGATCTTTCTCTAATTCTTCGATTGCTCCTTTTTTCTTTAATAAATTGGGGAATCCAATATGGATTATGACGTGGATTGTATCGATTTCTTTTTGAATTTCTATATGTGTAATTACTTCGGAAGTCAAAATTGTGACAGGTGTGCCTGACGCGATTCCGGTAATAGGATCACCTTTAGTGGAGTTATTACGTGGAAGTGCTAGTGTGGGTCAATCCACTTTGACTCGTTTTTATAATTTACATACCTTTGTACTTCCTCTGCTTACTGCCGTATTTATGTTAATGCACTTTCTACATGTAGCCATGTACTAGTATTTTGTAATACTCCCGCCGTTTCAAAATGTTTGACACCGTTGACTTTTTAGTACGTGTTTGACCGTTCGTCTTATTAAAAAAATTTATTAAATATGTAAAACTATATGTGTACATGAAAATATATTTAACAATGAATCAAATGATATGAAAAGAATAAATAATTACTTAAATTTTTTGAATAACAATGAATCAATGACACCGTTGACTTTTTAGCACATGTTTGACCATTCGTCTTATTCAAAAAGTTTAAGTAATTATTTATTCTTTTTATATCATTTGATTCATTGTTAAATATACTTTCATGTACACATATAGTTTTATATATTTCACAATTTTTTTAATAAGACGAACGGTTAAACATGTGCTAAAAAATTAACGGTATCAAACATTTTGAAACGGAGGGAGTAGTATATTCTGGAGAGAGAGAGATATAATAATATCTAGATCGATTTAATTTATACCAGGCCTGCTGCATGCGTGTAAATTAATAATAACTCTGCAAGGATCATACGAACATAAAAAAGAAACTTTACTTCCTCGTATTACTTCACGGAAATAATAGCCTACTTCTTTTCTCCAACTCCAAACTTCAACTTACTCATTTTCCGTTAGCACGTTTTTTAAACTATTAAACGATGCATTTTTTATAAAAAATTTCTATATACAAGTTGTTTAAAAATTCAAATAAATTCATTTTTCAATTTTATAATTATTAATACTTAATTAATTATATGCTAATGAGTTTTCTCGTTTTACGTGCGCTAAAAATTTCAATAATCGAACGCAGCATCTTAGGTTCATTTTATCCTGCGAATTACTTCAAACGGTTCATTTTGCAACCTAAATGGTTTATAACCTAGGAGTTCCGGTTTTCCAACCGGGACTACGAATCTGGGACTAAAGATAACCGGGAGTAAAGATCTTACCAACCGGGACTAAAGAGAGGATAGGGACAATCCCAGATGGTCCCCTTTTCTTTTTTTGTTACTTTTTTTTTATTTTCTCCCGAATCGGATGGCATGCACATCCCAAATCAAACCCTAAATCCCCAAATAAAGTAACATCCCAAATCCACATCACAAATCTTAAAGTTACTTATACACACAAATCTAAAACATCACAAATCCTAAAAAAATTACACACAAATCAAATACATCACAGATTATACATCTCAAATCCATACAATGAATCACAAAATTACATCTCAGTGAATCACAAAATATCAAAAAAAAGAGACAACAAGTAACTTTAGGGGAGGGAGGACGTCTGCGCGCATGTACTCCCCCTGCAACGCACGTCTGCGCCGCACGCCGCGCGTCCGTCCGTCCACCGCGTCCACGCGGCGCGGCCTCATCCGTCTCCAGGGGAGGGAGGAGGAAGTGAAGGGGAAGGAAGGAGGAGCGGCCTCATCCGTCTCCATAGGAGGGAGGAGGAAGGGAAGGGGGAAGGAAGGAGGAGGAGGATCTGTGTAAGATAGGAGAGGGGAGGAGGGGGAGAAGAGAGGAGGATCGATCTGTGCGTGAGGAAGTGGTTGTGATTGTGGAGGAGAGGATGAGGACTAGGGATTATATACTATGTTGAATTTTAGTCCCGGTTGGTAATACCAACTGGGACTAAAGATCTAAATGATCTTTATCCCAAAGTGGCAATCTTTAGTCCCGGGCCCTCTGACATGCCTCTGACAGGGGATGAACCGGGACTAAAAATCATCTTTACTCCCGGTTGGTCAAATTTTTTTAACCAGGACTAAAAATCATTTTTAATCCCGGTTTTTAATGGAACCGGGACTATTGTGGAATTTGGTCGACCGACCAAAGATGGTTTCTCTACCAGTGATATTTCTCATTATGTGGAATATGTTTTAATTTCAAAATTTTAAAACCATGTTTAACAATATAAACTATATTACAGAAATATTTACGATTTTTTCTTGACAGTTTATTTACTGTTTAAAATCTGCTATATATTTAAATCAATCATAGATGCGGCGTCCAACATATATATGTAAACAGGAGTAATTTCAAGAAAACTTTGAGACATAAGGTACAGCACTAGCTAGCTATCACCCCGTCACAAAATTCCAATGAAAAATTTGACTTATATACACAGAAAAAATGTTATTGGGATATAAATTGAACCAATTTACTAGTTAATTTAGGGCCAGAGGATAAAGTGAGCTGAAAAACATATTGGTGTCTATATAAATTGTTTGACAGAATAGTTCGAGGGACTAAAATAATTTTTCTTTGAAAAGAGTTGATATATGTGCCATTGCTTACCGAGGAAATACATCTATAATTAAATATAGGAATTGCCATAGCATTATATTGGAATAATATGAATAGAACAAAGTAAACTTCATAAAACTACATATATTTTGACGAAATTATCATAAAACTACCACATTTAAGATGGTACGTTATATAACTACATATATATTTAGTGCCAAATATACCAGGAAACTAGAAATTTTTGACTCAATATCATAAAACTATAAATTTAATAAATTTATGAAAAAACTAAAAATTTAGGCACAAAGTTATCACGAAACTACATTTAACGTGAAAAATCGTAAAACTACAAATTTAATGATGTTAAAAAAACAATACAAATTTAGGCGCAAAGTTATGATGAAACATTTAATGTGAAATATCGTAAAACTACAGATTTAATCTGTAATGAAGTTACATAAAAAAAACTACAAATTTATGCACAAAGGTATCACGAAACTACATTTAACGTGGAATATCGTAAAACTACATATTTAATGAAGTTATTATCACAAAACTACTAATTTAACTTTGATTTAATATAAAAGTAAAAAAAGGATTATCAATCTATTAGAATGATAGTGTTTGAGAGATTTAAACTCTAAAATATATGTTTTATGATAAATTTATGATAGTTTTATGATAAATTTGTTACTAAATCTAGTGTGGCGATTCTTCACCCTAAATTTATATTTGTGATAAATTTGATGTTAAATATGTAGTTTCTATTACACCACTTCAAATTTAAATTTGTAGTTTTACGATAGTTTGATCAAAGTATCTATAGTTGTACAAAATTTACTCAATAAATCAAACGATAAAAGTTTGCTCCAGACTAGTTCTGCCATGCATTGGACAGGGTGCGTTTCTATTTGTTCATCTAATTAAGTTTTAAGATCATGCATTATAACGTCTAAACTAAAGACAAAGAAAGAAACAATTGGGACGGAATTGAATCAGCTATATCTGGGAAAAGTTGCCAATCTTGGTCAGGATGGAATAGTTCAATTTGGGTTGATCAAGAAGTGGCACTAGCTAATAGCAAAGCAGCAGCAGCAGCAGCAGCTTGGTCGGAGCTGGACAACTTCAGGAACAAGTCTCGTCAGCACGCTACTTGTTTCGGCCTGCAAGGAATTAACTATTAACTCTGCGTTGAACTGTTGTATTCCAGCAGCACATTGGCTATTACTTACTACGTTCCACCCTCCCAAAATTAATGAATCGTCGTTCTGGATTATTTAGCGGAGATTAAGATTTATAAATAAATTATAATTAGAGTGTTGCCTATTAAATAATGTATGGTGAAGAGTTATAAGATTGTTGGGAAGGCTAGAAAAAAAATTAGATCGAAGATGATTGGTTTGATAGAATAGCGCAAAATGATAGGCTTGATTAGATAAATTTTGAATCTAAAATGATACTACCTCCATTCTAAAATGTAGCTACCTGATACCTGATTGGATACCGTCAATTGGTTTACATTTTGGCACGGAGGAAATAACTATTTTAGAATTGGGAGATTAATTAATATCCAAATCTCGTTTGATGAAATAGACAATGCTGTCTCTTTCGGAGATTAAATTAACAGACAAGTTGAGCAGTTCATTCAGAAAACAGACAAGTTGAGCCGTGCTTTTTTCTTCAATGTGGATATGTATATACTTAGGACAGAGATATGAAAGCCTTAATTCGTTTGTTGAACTAGTATAACGTAGCACACCATGCACGATTTTTTTTTCTCTAGAAGGAAGACCTGCCCTTAATTTTAATCTTATTTGGATAAATTATAATCTTCTTCCTAGAGTGAAGAGCCTTTTGAAATTTAGGAGTTTCTTCTGGAAGTAGTACATTGTTAATTTAAATTAAATGTTTAAGTTTGATACATAATTTAGTCTTGTAGAAACTCCTTTTTCAACATTTCACTTTGAATAAATTATATATGTCTTTGTTTTTATCCAAATCTAGTCAATACATGCAGGAAAATGCCCACTTTGTAGAAAATTTAAACGGATATTCAGATTTTACGATTTAAATGGGCCGATCCAAGCACAGCCCTTAGCATAGAAAAACCTTGTCACATAACCACCCATTTCCGGTGTTTATCTACGAAAATGGTGAGGACTTTTACTTGGAAAAAAAGTTTTGCAATTTAGCGAACATTCATTATTTATTTAACCAGTAAACATTTTCAAACCCCTTGGTTACTATCCCACCAATGCCATTTTCCTGTTAATGAGGGATGCTTTGGTATTTTCTCCTTGGCACTAATTTTTTATTGGGATGCGAGAGATCAAATTTACTTTGGGATAGATTAGGCAATAGTTTATTAACTGGGAAAATTCAAAATCTACACGCCTTTAAAACCCTTTAGTGGTGGTGGCAGTGAATCTGCCGCCCCACTAATATTTTTTGCAGTTTTTATAAATTATCCTCCTAATATTTTTTTAATATTGTGAAATAGTCCAACATATGGTTTAAACAACTGAATAATAGATAATCAAATAAGCAAACAAGTGACATTACGATATTTAAAAAATAAATATTTTTTTGCTATGATATATTATGATATTGTTTTCTTTTGTCGTAGAAAAGCTTGAGCATTTTGCGAGTAATATCTAAAATTAGGAAACTCTACTAAGTCCTCCATTAGAGCTAAAATTATCATATTATAGCTATAGAAGGATATTGGTAATTAAGTAACTAAGGAAAAAGTTTGCTCTATCCTCCAAAGTTTTTCGGCTGGTCTACTTAACCCTCTCAAGCACAAATACTGGTTTAATTAATTTGATGATTGATATGGCTACAAATTAAATTGGTGATAGCTTAAGAAATTGGGGTTTTTCTTACCTGGGGGCACTTCATTGGATTTTAAGTAAAAACCAAACACAAAATAATTCAGGACAAGATTGAGTTAATTTGTTATACTTACTTAATATCCCCAATTCCATTCTAGAAAAACCCAAAAATTCTTCAGGGAGGAGAGAACAATATCAATATGCACACTGTAGGCTGCTCCAGGCAGGCAGCGTAGAGTACCAACTATACCAAGTAAAATCTAAACAGAGTCTGAAATGATCCTGTCAACGCCCGGCCAGCTTAATTGCCTTGTCATCCATCATCGCCTACGTAATAACGTTTTTAATTCTTCAAACAACTACAATCTCGCACGCACGCATCGGATCGACGCAGACGTAGGCAGGTCAGTTTCAGTGACTGCGTGCGCATATATATAAAAAATCTGCATGCAGATAATTAGTAGATTAGTTGCAGGCCAATTAACACTGTATAAATTAATGTGCAGGCGACAGTGCAGACTTGTCGTCTTACCTGCTATGTACAAATATTCTTTTTTTTTTTTTTCAGGAGAACGCTGACGCAGTCCGTCCCCGTCTTCATCTCCCTCTTACTTCATGTGCCTCAGGAAACTTTCATCAGGATTGTGGAGTGTAGACTGTAGAGAGAAAAGTATATGATCCTTATATATATATTTCGGATTGTTTTGTCCCTTTTCGACTTTATAAAAGGTATTCATGCACGTACTGATCCAACGTTTGACCGTCCGTCTTATTTAAAATATTTATAAAAAAATTAAAAAATAGTCATATATAAAATATTATTCATATTTTATCATCTAATTAAAATAAAAATACTAATCATAAAAAAAATTCAAATAAGATAAACGGTCAAATATTAAATATAAACAGTGCAAAACTGTACTTATTTTAGGACTGATGAAATATCATATAGACGGGCACATATTCTCCGGGTATGTGTCCTTAGCTTGCTCAGTAGATTTGCGATGACGATGAGTCTGTGAATATTATGAAAATTCATATTGTAAACGCTCGATCGGCCGTGGCATGCGTAGTTGTGAGTATAGGGACTTAGATATTCACAGACTTCAAATTTGCTGATTTGACACATTTTTTGTTTTCACTTTAATTGTATTGATGCCTTGTGTTAATAACATGTGGGACCATCTGGGTTAATAACAATATTGCGTTAGGTATGAAATAATCAAAGACCAATTTATAAAATAGCATGCTTACCGTTTTCCGATAGATAATTATAATTTTCTATGCAAATGATGCCAATAATCCTGTTTCATAATACTAGTTTGGTACACATGAAAAAAGGATTTTTTTTAAATTAGACACTGTGCCAGTGGTTGTTACATGAGTATGGGTCTGTTTTGGGAGCTTAAAATTCTGAGAAGCAGTTGGTTGGTTGGTAGCCAGTTTCTAAAAATCTGGAAAAGCTGGTTTTCCTAGCTTCTGGCTTCTAGTTCATTTTATGAATTCTATAACTACAAATTCTCATAATCTAGACCAAAAACTAGACTATTTGGGGAGTTTCTGATTCTGAGAAAAGCTGCAGCAACTAAAGCTCCCCAAACGGGGCCATATATGCTATTATTGCTACGAATATAATTGTGACAAGCCAATGGTTCAATTATACTAAATATTATTGAGATACTATTTTCCTGACAAAATACTGTACCTTTTCTAATACTGAAATTGGGGGAACATCTCGCCCATATTTTTGCCATGTAGATAGTGAAAGGACGTAGTATTTGTTTTAGTTTTGATAAAGTCATTGGATGGCTGCTGGCTTTTGTCATCTTGTAACTTGGTTCTTTCTTTTATTAATTGTGCATAGGTAGCTTAGGTAGCTTAATTAATTGTGCATACTCCTCACTTTTTTCAACTGCAAATTTTTTTAGAGGTTCCAATCGATGCCATCATGAATGTGACCTCTAGTTGTGCTTACTGATTGGTTATCAAGGACAAACAAACAAAGTCAATTAAATAATCTCTGTTTGATTTGGTGAAGCTTTGATACTATTGTAGATTATGTTTTCTGCATTATCCTAGAGAATTTTTTTTTTTGTACAGATCGACGCCGTCACTCCACGAGAAGAAGTATTCGACACCTATTGTTGTGAAAATATTTCAACTGGACATCTTTGTTTCCGTCGTATGCGAGTTGTTCTGCAGATATATTATTGATTTATTACTGGTTGAGCTTACTTCACTTATGCAGAGACATGCTTGCAGATTGCACACTTAAATAATCAGAGAGCAAATCTGAATATTTGTTTAATCGGTCGGCAATCATGTTGTGTTTGAGAAATATTTTGCTGACATCGTCACCTGGAATAATGTTGAATGCATCAAATATATCAGGCATTTGATTAAATTTTAAACAGTGAGTGTTAAAGCTCTGCTTTGCCCAATCTTAAGTTGGGCTGAGAAACGATGTGTAGTGTATCCTACAAGGAAATGCTGAGTCCTAATCCATATGGCTAAAATTTAGATAAATTGCATCAAGAGAAAAAGATAATTGCTGGAAAAAATATGAGGTTTTGTTATCAACCAAATAAACGAGTCCAAAGTTAAATCGCCATAACTAATGAGTTGTCCGCGTAGTATATCAAACATAAATTTGAGGTTTCATTAGATTTTTACTAAACTCAAAACTCGTTGATTGGAGGAAAGCATCTGTTTCGAAATTATTAGTTGTAGCACTTGTTAGTAGCGGATATAAATCAGACATTTTCATTAGATTTAAGATTTTGTCAATAATGTTAAAGCTACTAACCAAATGGACAACGCCAGCTATTGGAGCAAAACAAAAATCAGATGAAGAGGAAACTTATATATGAATATTTCGCATCATCACAATATATTTTGGCCCTTTGATGAACATGGCAAGGCAATATGCACCATCATGCTCAACATATATCCACGATTAATAAAGTTTTATTATCATAAACTATATACTGAAGTGTGCTGATCAACAGCAACAAATATTCTCAACCAACAATGAAAATACGGCCAATGGACACCCAACAATAAGGAGCATATTTGCCCTTTCATCAGGACCTATACCTGTTACGAACAATCTCATAAATCACTCGAAGGAAACTCTTCGGCGATTCGTCTTCAGGTAAATGCAGCAACTTCGCAATCCGAGCATATGAGAACTGGTTCTTTGGGAAAGAGTCCTGTGGGATATCTGCAGTCTGCTTGTGGAGTTTTGGGTTTGATAGTGCCCACTGTATGGCCCATATTGCAAGAGGGCGCATGTAGCACAACGATCGGTATTCATCGTCATTGTTCCAAGCTTCAGGGGTTTGAAATGAGTACCTGAAATTTCAAATTGTAGGTGTTTAAACAAGTTCATGGAAGTTGGCATTAGGATGAAATTGCACAATCATAAAGAAAAAAACAGTAGTAGGATCATCAGTGGATAACCGGCTCCAATAATATGTTTGCTGAACTAGCTGGTGATTGAAAATACATGCTTAAATTCATTAAGCAACTACAGTTTCATTTATCATTTGAATCATGTAGCATATCCTATCATAATTGATATCTGTCCAACATAACCTTAGAAAGCATGATGCAACGACATAGCAAGAGTGTAAAATCTTCAAGTATCCATCCCTTTAGTTTATACATGATTAAAAGTTGGGATGACGTAGTGATTTAGTATCAAAATTCCAATTCAAAGAGTATAAACATTTTTAGGGAAAATGTTATTAATGGCTCTAGCTCACATAGTAGTAAAACATATAGGCGTGGAAGTTCAGTTCATATATAAATACTCACCCAAGTCCTTCTGGAGACCAGGCAGCATGATAAATCCCTTCAGCTGTTTTGAACCCCTTCTCAACCATGCCTTCTTGAATCATGGTTGCAGCAAGTGCATATGTCACACCTGGCCATATCTCCCGAGATTGCATTGCGGACATGTCCACTGTGCCATCTGGCCACATCCCATTCATTGCTCCCCTTTTACCATCCTTGAATTTCATCACATTGAAAGAATATATCTTTTCTAGTGCACTTTCCGCCTTATCCTTGTCAACAATTGGGAAGAGACCGCAAGCTTTGGCATACCTGGAAAAAGAAGTTAATTAAATGAGATTAGTATTGAAAGTGACGTGAGCAGAAGAAAATGCGACAGCAGAAATGTGAGGGCAACAACACTTGAACTTGAGCGATGGAAAAAACATAAACATGGAAGATACAGTGATCATGTCTTGTCTTGCAACTACATTACAAGTATTCTGTCACTATATGATTTTATCTTACTCAGAGCATGTCTGTTTGTTACTCCATATGTAAATAATAACCGGGGAAAAGCTTCTGTATTTGATATGACAGGAGATTTTTTTTTAGCAGCCAAAATTATAGAAGTCATTAAGCAATGATAAAAGGATCCATTTTTTATTTTGTACAACCAAATTTATACTGATACATAAAGCACAATGAATGAGCAACAAAGATGTATCCAGTATAACTTATTATTGAAAACAAACTGAGCTTTTTTTCCCCTTTTATATGATTAGATATTGACAATGTGTAAGAGTTCCAACCCACATTGTCAATAACTCATGCTATACCTAGAATCTGATAAAATATTAGTATATGGTAAATAATTGAACAGCAAAAGCTAGTTTAAGTACACGATCTATACAGGGACAAACTTAAATATATTTACTAGGAGTGGCTGTTGTACGTAAACATTAATTAGAAAGGGTTTAAAATTCTTTCCTCCCTTGCCATAAGCAAACACCTATTAATTTGATTAGACATGACTTCAAAACTAGAAAATAATGTTAAAAAGAGGACAGAGTTAACAGATTTTTGATGTATACCATTGTCCAGCCAATTGATCCGCATGGATGGATGCACTCATTATGTTGTCGCCATCATCATAATTGAAGTAAGAACCATTCCACAACTTGCCATAAACAGACTTAGCCTTCTCATACTTGTCCCAGAAAAGTTTTTCAGACGCTTTGTCACCAACTTCGTGTGCCAAGGCTGACGCAGCTTGAAGAGCGGCCACCCAAAGTCCACCACAGTACGCACTTATACCAGCCATTGACCACACATCATAAGTCTGATCTGGAAAGTCCTCATTTTCAATCATCCCATCTTTATCCCTGTCAAATTGCTCCATATATGCCATTGCCATATAAACAGATGGCCAAACAGCACGAGCAAAGGATTTGTCACCTGTGGCAACCACATCTCTATAAACTTGCAGAACAAACTTTGGGTTCAAGTCCTTCCATCGATCTGTGTTATAGAGCGTATATGCATTAACTTTGAACCAGGGGTCATATAACCCAAGATCATGAGGAACAGCACCAAGAACTTTTCTCGCAACCCATTTTCCATCATGTAACATCCTGAGCTTTTCAGGATCATGCATCAAAACAGCAGCAGCGAAGTCTCTCTGAATGCTGAGCTGGAGTTTTGGAAACAGCATGATCAGAGAGAATGATGCATAGAAATGAACATCATATGTGTTCCACATATAATACTCAATGCCCTCAAGGTAGAGGAATTGGCCAATATTCTCTTCACCCTGAAGTAAAGTTGTTCCTATGGCAGAATTTGATTCCATAGATGCATGAATTCTCTCAAGTACTGACGCCATTTGATTAAGGATGTCGCTGGCAGTATTATTCCGTGGGATTATCCCATTGGCATCATCAGCGTCCCCATTTTGCATGTCCAGAGAAAACTTCTTTTCACCAATACCTGTCAAGCTTTGAATTGGTGGCAATCCATCTGTTGCAGTATACATACATTAATATTCAAGAAAGCCACGTAGCCTCAATGAGAAAAAGGCTAAAAGAGTAGTGGATGAGTACCAGTCCATATAGTTCCTCCAGCATTAAGATAGTATAACTCATTGAAAAGTGTGACCGGGTACCTGTGGTATAAAGGTTCATATACTATACATCAGTATTCAGTAATCTCGGATATCAGGTGGTTTGTATATAGGAAGAGGCTAGAACATACCAGTCAGGAAACCTCTCATCTTGCAAAATAGGATTCTGCCACTCCTCAATTTGCCTTTCCCAAGAATTATGTTCTAATTTTGTAAGATAGATGAATTCAGTAACAAAAATCAACAAGAAATATGATTTAATAGAACAGTCAAAGGCAGGATGGTGTCCCTTCCTCTACAATAACATCTGGCAAGATGACACTGCCAATACATTAAATACTCAAGAGACAAATTTTAAACAGCTTTGTACTATAGTACTGTTAGCTCAGTGCATATGGTGTTTTTTTTTTAAAAAAAATGGTTTGGTATCAGTAATGCCAATTTATTCCCGTTTGGCATTGGTAAATACCATACTGACAAACTTAATGAAAATTGCTTATGACAACACAAGCTAAGAGTTGATATGCTACATCAACATATTAACAAAAGTGTCAAAAAACACCAGCACTAAGGCAACAATCCAACAAAATAGCATTATAGCAAGCAATGCTCATTGCTCAGGTACCAAATGGCTTAGCACTAGTACCATCTAGCAGCCAGCAGCGAAGTGGCCTACAAGCAGAATGCAACCACGCATCTCATGCAGACCTGCAGCATATAGCAGCATGCCTGAGTAGGATGATCTCATCAAGATGGGTGAGCTGCCTGGTGCATTTGGAGATGGTATAGTTCAGTAATGTTGTTGGTTTACTGAATCAAATTGTCTGCCTAAAAAAGGATTTTCAGAAACCACACCGGTAACTGTCAAACTGGGTTGACCAGTATTTTGGTAAGATACAGTATGAAAAATGCACAACCCTATTTTTTTTCTGTTGTATAACATACGTGATGAAATATGATAGGAATACAACTGGAAAAAATGAGCTGCCCAACTTCAATATGATTTATTAACCAAATAATAGATACTAAACAACTTTTTTCACAGCAGCTTAAAGATATACTTAGCATAGTGCAACAACCACAAAGTGAGTCTAAAACCTGTGCTAGACTGCCTGGACAAGGCAAGGTCAGTAGGTGTCACATGTCGATGCTTGTAACTAACCTAGTATAAGCGAGATAGTAAAGAATCAGCTCAGCTAACAGCTTCCTTGGGACTTTGTGATCCAACTAGTCTGGTGCATTCACAATAAAGCTTGAGGGTATGGAAACCATGATTTCATTATTAACAACAATGCCCAGTGAAAATTACTGACAAATAGTATTCTATCTTAAATGTTGAATTCACATATTTGGATCTAAGAAAAACTAGAAACCAGCAGATATCAGTATTAGCAATTCACACCTTTTTACACAAAAAAGAGAGATTCACTTCTCAACCAGCAGCCAGTACTAATAGTTTGAACATAATCTTTTAACATTTGGATCCTGAACCATCCAGTTATGAGCAATGTTTTAGAATCATGCTGAGCGTTTATGTGAAGTACAGTTATTTTACTGAATATATTCGATAGTGTTAGCAATGAACTGAATTGCACCTAGAATGGCATCATGAGCAAGGCTTGCTGCTGCATCATTATCCGTGCCATGAAATTTCGTATAACGCCTGCAAAGCCAGGAGATAAATCAGTTTCAGATTGCTTTAGTCTTTTGTCCTTCTAACCATTAGTTTTTTTTTTCAGCAGCTACTCTCACCTATGGTAGGTTTTTCCACTGGAGAATTTCACTTCAGGACAAGCCCAGGCAAGTGCAAATGATACATTCTGGGTTGTCTGGGGAGGCAGCTTAACAGAAGCTGCAATAGCTGCCCCTATTGATAATCCAGGTTTTGAGCACATCGATGTTTTGGTGAGATCAAGGTTATCAAAAGATCCATTCTGCCAAAATGGAAAGGAAGTTGTTTCAATTTCTTATTGACAGTACTGTAATATGGTGTAAATCAAATAGGGTTAATTTACAGAATATTCGAATCTTGACATATTTAATCAAAGCAATTAAGAGTCTGCGAATAAGCAAGAAGACAAAGTGCAACATAATTTATTTTGTACCACCTCTATTCTTCTATACTTGATGTGTTGGATTTTTCAATCTCAAAGGCAATCTTGACCCTCACTTATAACATTAAAATATACTAACAATTGTGATATTATGAAAGTACTCTTTACAAAAAAATTCAATATTTTCACATGGCCATCTATATATTGTATATATGAGTGATCAAACATCAACAAATGTTAGGAAACTAAGTAAAAATTAACAGATGAAGTATTCAAAAAATGAAATTCCACTGAATTAGAACTTTTGTATGCCATTAAGTAACTTGTGAAAGTTATACAACTACTCCAAAAAAGATTCCATCTAACAATTCATTGTTTCATAGTTCCAAAAACTGCCTGCTATTTGACAGAACAATATTAAGGATCAGTTTTTCTGAAAATATAAAAGATAAAATTCCATACAAACATTGAAAGGAACGTTGAATATCTCCTTGAAATGCCAATGTTTCCACCTTCCAGTTTTATCAATTGCTCTTATTTTTTATTTATTAGATATTCAACAAAACGAGCAACACACAATTAAAAATGTTGTGAAAATAACTTGAAATCTTCAGACTGTCTAGTGCATGTCACTAAGATTGCCTTTTCCTATATGCATGGCACAATTTGCAAGTTTGCATCCAATATCTGATGTGCAGTAACCCGTTCAAGTTTCAACAAACCTCTTTCACATAATTCCACATGTCTTTTGCTGAAAATTCATCAGAACTTCCAGATATTATAAAGTAAGGGCATTCCGAGATATGAACATCTTCTTTCTCTTGTGCAGCTATGGCAAAAGTAACTGGTGGTTGTCCATTAGCTGTTCTGCTCTCGTTCATGTCATTTAGACAAATAGAAATTTGTTTAGGGCTAAGTCTAAGTTTACATCACTGAAACTCTAAGTCAAAAGGAGATAGCATGTATTTCACACAAATTTTACCTGTGATGTAACAGAATGCCATGCACACCATCCTTTTCTCTGTCGTTCATAAGGATATTAAAAGCATAAAACAGATGTTCATTGATTACAAACTGGAAAATAAGTTGAAAAAAAAATATTGATTATTTCTTACATCATAGGGGAATTGGAGTGATATCCAGTTAGTTCAGATTTCCCACCAACAGAGTTCTGGACATATTTAAACACATATTGAGTTTGAAGGGGTTCAGAAACAGAGTAGAGTTGAAAAGGATAAATATGCGCTCATGATAAAAGCTATTGGAAATTTCTACAAAGAGTGCAATATCCAAGGATGGAACTTACAGCCCATGTGAAAAGCAAAGTTACATCAGCAGCCGTATTGCCTGAGTTAGTTACCTGAAATTTTTAAATATGGTTGCTTGAGTACAGTTGAGCAATATAAATTATATAATAAATTTAAAACCTACTAAAATAGTGTATTGAATGTATCTCATGGAAAGTAGTATTACTGTGAAAGTGAATACAGAAACTGGATAGCTGCTCTGTTGATAATTATGTGGAATAATTGGAGAAATCTGATGACACACTATGTTGACATCTGGGTCAGGTTCTCCTAATAAGCAAAATCCAACATTAGAAAAAAGAATAGTAGTCACTTGGAAGTAAACCCTATTGTTATTTGTTACTGCAATACCATTGTATATCGTCCAGGACCTAGGGTAAAGAGCATGGTACGTAGAGTTTTGCCCACTCATATTCCAGTCCCAGGATCCAATTCCTGAAATGTTACTTCCTCTGCATTTAAAAAGCTCTAAGGAATTTTTCATGTACGAAAGAATTGAATTTTATAATGTTATTGCATATGATATAAGGGAAATTGTGCAACTAATGTCAAAATGAAAAGCAGAAAAACATCAATAAACTTACTTTGGCAAATCTGGTTTCCCAGGATGCAGCACTGAGGAATAGTTTCTACCATCTTTGCGGGAAATGAACGCCTATAAATTACAAAGATAAAATATACTAAAACACTACTATCATACAGAAAGAAACATATTGATATTTCATTCTCTGCTTGATCTTAACAAATAATGCATGGCTACAGCACACAATGAAGAGTTATAGAGAGCATTTTAACACACCACTCAATACATATTCATGTAACTATTGAAGTTCTCATTTCTGGTAAATCAAACTGATCCAGGCACATGAATTACAACTTTTTTTTATCAGGTACGCTTGAGCAGTAAGTATCAGATGGATCAGTAGTAGCATATTCATCTTCCAAAGAGTCAAATGTCCAATCATGAATGGTTGCAAAAAACTTGCAACATGTAACATGTGGTCTATGTAGTATTGTAGTGTTCTTGTGGGTTCTTTATAATGGAGAAATATACAGTGGATGTATGCTATATGATGAATTGGTGTTTGGTTCTGTCCATTGTGTGCTCTGTGTGAAAAATATTCAGGGGAATGGTTCCATCTCATCATTGATGTAAATTTAGCCAGGAATGAAGAAATTTGATCAAGATTTACTTGGGTATACATCCCTGGATACTGTCAATACGTTGACTGTTGCTAAATATCGATCCTGTTAATGAACAAATTAGTCTATGAAGCTGACATATGTTTCTCAAGAAAAAATACTCAAACCCTAAAAAAGCATAGATGGATGAGGCTTCTCTAAACTGGCTCAAAATTACAGAAAGCAAGAGCTGCTCTGTTAATCAAATTCTGTCCAGCTGGTCTGGCTAGTTTGTATATGTTGGTTCTGCTTCTTATTTTGTTTCTCTTCTTCACTTTTGTTGAACATAATTTTCTTTTTTAAATTACATATTATCCAGTAGGGTCCTCATCTAAAAACATGTCATGGAATTCTTGTTTTAAAAAGAAAAAGTAATTACCAAAAGGAACTGGCCTGTAATAGAAGACTTACAGAAAATTGATTTGCCAGTACAGGTCTCTCTTCACAAGTTCCTGGGAACAATTGCCAGCGTTGAAACTCGCCTTTGTAGCTCCTTCCAATACTTCCTGAACTACAGTTTTCTAATAATTAGAAGATACAGAATCCAGTGAATTGAAGCTTTATCAAACAGGACATTGTTCAATTGAGCCATGACAACCATTTAGTGAATATATCAGTTAGAAACAAAGAGAAATTTTCACCCATAATTAACAATTAGATGCTGTCATGCTGGGAAGTGTAAGTGCGAGCTTCATTTATTTGCATAACATCAACAATCAAGATGACAACTGAACTTGATCTGTATGTACTTTTGATTACTTTCTAAACAAATAAATACATCTGAGATTGAATACAACAAACTAAATTCATTGCATGATGGCAAGTAGAATTATCATATAGTAACATATATGATAAACAAGAGCAGAATAGAGTGGATTCTCATAATCAAGCAAGCACTTCTGTAGTGTCAAGAAGCTAGCACTATTAAAAATTATTCACTGGACACAACAAACTTGTTCGCTTTTAACACTTTTGTAGATTAGAAACACATGTTACACAGGAAGAAGAAGGTATACCCAATGCCGCCAAGTGGAACACCCTGACCAGATTTTGCAATGCGCTTCTTCATGGGATCAATCACAGCAGCCTGTATAAAACTAACAAAGAAAGCATTTACATAATATCCAGATAAATTATTAGAAAGGAACATGTGGAATTGTTAACATCCCAAATGATGATTAGCTATACAGTAAAATGTAAAACATACACGTCCTTTTGATGTTTCTTCAAGGATGTGTCGGCCAAGACGAAGACCAAGGCCAGCCTGCAATGACGAAATGAATTTTAATGCAAGGGAAAATTGTAATAGGTACCTCAATGTCATTATGCCTAGAAAATTTACAAGTATCCAACCTTCAGTAAGCCATTGAATGAATCAGTTAGAACTAAAATAACAACAGAGGAATGCATAGCCAAAGAATTCAGTAGATTAAAACTAACATCATTGGTAATTTCTGAACTGCCAAACTGTATAATATAGTTCTCCCACAATGAATTTCAGCAGGAAAAAGGCTAAAATGTATATAAAGTAGAAGAATTACCAACTGGAATGTCTCTCTCCATGTAAGTCTGAAGGATGGCAAATCATAGCCAATATTGCTGAGCTTGTGTTCCCATGTCAACTCTGGGAGGTATCCAGGATCAACCTTTCCATAACAAGTCAGAATGTCCAACAAGAATTAGTAAATTAAAAAAAGACAAATTGTACTCACAGGACGCAATTAGTTTTCCTCTTTTGTTCCAAAAAAAAGATAATCCAACCCACCAAATTAGTAATTAAGACTGCTAACTATGGTAGCTCCAACTTATAAATGAATGTGAAATGGTTAATTATCAGTTTGAAATTTTTTGGACTTCATGCTACAAATATTTGCTTGTTAATAAAAAAAAATTAGTGGTAAACAGTGATTCAATACAACATTACAATTTCTGGAATAATTTATAAAATCAAGGTGGTAGGAGTTAAATCATGAAGAAGTTTCCATAAGCATCTTGGAAGAAAGAACTCACTGGATGATCATTCGACTGAGCACGTGGCCTATTTCGAGACACCCCCTTTGGTTGCTCCAGAACACCATTCTCTACCATTTTAAATCCTTTGGGCTAGCCCTGTGAACAGATTGAAATGTCCAAAGCTTTATGCTTCCTCAATTTATCTAAATTTAAATTAATAAACTGTGTAAAAAACATAGAAGCATAAAAAAAATGGTCCAAACAACATAAAGATATTAACACCCTCTATTTCCAATTTTCCATTTACCATTCAAAGCACATACACCAGGCATAGATAGAGATATAGAAAGACACATCTAATACGGAAGTATGTTGGAACTACATGTCCAAACATAATCAAACTTATGGCATTTTCAGTGCAGTGCAGATACAATGAAAGTATATACCTTTATTCTTATGAGAGGCAGTTTCAAAACGAACTCAGCAATTCTTATGAGACCAGGTTCAGAGCTCATCAATAATGGTCAGATAATAATTAGGACTCTCAAACATCATGTGAGAACAAGAATATTCAGCTTACAGTGTAGAGTTGAGCATGGTTGACTTTGGTTCTCACAAATCACTCTCACATATTATGAAATGTCGAACTGAACAGAAAATGTTTATCTTACTAAATTCTAGATGACATGACTGCAAACAGAGTTAGAGCAGCAGTGATAAGAAATATTGTATATTGGATAAGAAGATAGTGATGAGACTATCATGGTTAATTATTAATTATGAATAGCAACATGCAAATTTGTTAGTGGCAAGAGAACTAAAAGTAGAGTGCTATATCAATAATTCTATTAGCAAATCTTGTCCAAGATGACAAGTCAAGGTTTCCTCCCTTGCAACAAGCGATCGATCTAACAAGTTTATAGGTAAAATCTGAATGGCTTGATTAACAAATAAGTTATCAAAAAACAAAATACAAGCCAGAACTCAAGCAACTAAAGTATCAGATTTGACACAGCGTTGTGCAGTTCATTGATGGGCCAAACGGCCAATGCCGACGAAGTCCTATTATACAGCAGTAACTAACCCCGAAAAATTTCAGAAAACAAACTTGGCCTGAAGAAACCAATCCAGGGGTTAACCGAGTCAATCTTGCGCACTGAAGAGGAAATCATAATCAACAGCACATGAACACAGATGGATTGAACTAGTAGCACGCAGCAACCGAGCCCTCAATTAACTGGATAGGAGATAATCCAAGAAAGAGCTGAATTCGATTGCTCACAGCCATCAACCACAGCAAAGAAGACGAACTCAACTCACAGAAAGAACGATCCAGGGAAGCAATCTGGGCCGGGTTCCCTTAGCAAGAGAAGAATCAACCGATCAAGTTCACAACTCCTCAGATGGATCTCCACACTACCTGATCAGCTATTTCGAGAAGACCATTTCCTCCACGATTTCAGGAAGCCTCCGATTGGATCATCATATACCAGAATGCGCACAACATCACAAAAGAATTTATTTATTTAAAAAGAAACTGGACTTTCGTATCAGCAGCATACACGAAATTCACGCAGACGAGTCCATCTAGTTTTCAACCCAAAAAGAAAAAAAAAGAAGAAAGGATTTTTGTCAGGCGTAATTCAACACAATCCGCCCCCTGCGCTACAGTGCCAATGGAGCAGACGCCCTCGCCATCGCCGCCATCGCGGAGTCTAACTCTATCTCGGATACGAGGGAGATCGAAGAGCGTGGGAAACCAAAACCACGACATACCGGAGGGAGTGACCCGGAGTGGAGAGGCGGACTCCGAGAAGGCCGGCGCAGGCGCAACCCGCCGCCGCGGCGGATGTGTGGTGGGGGAGGCGGCGGTCGATCTCCCGACTCCGCGAAGCTCGCGAGCGAGGGGGGGAGATGGAGGGAATGGGAGTGGAGGAGATTGAGTGGAGGTGGAAGGAGGAGGAAGACGAAGACGAAGAAGAAGAAGACGCGGAAAGTTCAGAAGTTCAGAGAAGTTCAGAGATTCCGCTTTCGCTGTGTCTCATTCCATGTCGCTCTGGGGGGGTCTGACCTGTGTGTGTGAGCTATGGCCGGTCGTCGGAAATGACCATTTTGCCCATGTATTATTGAGTTTGATGGGAATATATTTTACTTTTTTCTTTGGATGCTTATTGTTTTTGGCTTAGATTAATTGGAGAACATGGATGTACATAAGCATATGCTCAAAATCGATCATTTATATTATTCTAGTTTGTAGGAGGTATCGCCCCTATTTTTGCTATAAGAGTTTGTTTTTTTTTTATCGAGAAGAGATAATGTTGTACATAATAATGGGCAAAATGTATAAACCATACAAATTTCCACTCTAGTTTTAAGATCCCATTTTCATGCAAACCCACCCATCGAACTTCCTCCAAAGGCTGAGTCCGTTTGTAAGAGCAAGTTGAGCTACCTACAAGATATAAATTAAACTCATATTAGACTTAATATGTATAATAGGTTAGCTATCAGGTTGCTGCATGCACGCATGCTTTCCAATCGGTTAAATGATATATTTTTTCAAATAACTTTCTATAAAAATGTTACCTTAAAAATCATATTAATTTAATTTTTAAGCTCTCCTGGATTGATTTTGCTTTATGGCAGCATAAACTAATTGGCAGTAAGTCCTTCGATATGATGTGGTTCTGTATCAGTCCTGAGGCTTGTATTAGTATCATGAAATTTAGCTAATGTTTAACTAATCATATGCTAATCCACTGCTCCCTTTTAGGTAATGTGTAGGAGAGGTTCCCAACCCCATAATCAAACACTGCTCCTGTTCTTTTCTCCAACAAGATTTGGATGAAGATTAAAATTTTCGTGCCACGTTTTTCAAACTGTTAAACGGTGTGTTTCGTGCGGAAACTTTCTTTACGAAAGTTGCTCTAAAATATCATATTAATCTATTTTTCAAGTTTATAATAATTAAAACCCAATCAATCTTACGTTAATACCACCTCGTTTTACATAAAAAAACTTAATCTTCATCTTCATTTTATCTTCAGGAGAAAAGAACACCACCTAACAATCTAACACGTCTATATATGTCCTCTTCTAACTTGTGATGATGGCATGAGTATTTATGATATCTGGATAAAAATTTAGGACTTTTCCGCTCATTTTCCCTTGATCATGAACATAGTCATAATTATTACCGGCAAAATTGTATAACCACCCTAATCATCGCTCTTGTTTCGAGATTTTACAATCATAACACATTTTATTGTAAAAACTCATCCACCCAATATATGTGACTAGTTGATTCGGCCGCGGATCATATCAATCAGTTTGGGCTCGTCTAGCGTGGCTACAAGGTCAACAGCAGAGGGCTGAGCGAAGGCGATTGGTGGCTCGATGATCAGCAAAGAATAAGAAATGGGCTGAAACAGCTATTCATGTGCACGTATGTACGAATTCCACGTGGATGGTGCACCATACGTGTGCTTCAACATGAGTACAGCAGTGTCAATGACATCACAGGAACACTTTTACTTCATGGACACCTTAGGGCAAGATTTATAATAGATATGGTGGTTATCTCTAATTTTATCCACATCATCCATCCAAAAAATTAAAATTAACTTATGTAGATGCATTGTATTTAATACACTAGTCCCAATACACTTGTCACCAATCAGTCCTCTTATTTTCTCTTGTTTCTTGAAGTTTGTGTGGAGGTTGTCCCTTGCATGAGGGGTGGCTCCTCCCCTCTCTCTTCTCTTTTCTCCTCCACATTATTATTTAAGCATACATGACACTTTGGAGTTTGTGCTTAGAACCTTATAGTACTTGCCCTTAGGGCACCATCCACGTGAGCAAAAGTGATGACCTAGCTAGAGATATGCCTCACATGGTGTAAATACCTCCATCTTATTTTGTAAATTAGCACCTGTCAGTTAGTCACATTTACATTTAAACCCTTAGATTATTTTTATTCACATATAAGTCCAATATTTGCAGTATCCCCCTAGAAATCACAAACATATATAAACATCAACCCCTCCTCTTCTCACCATATCTTCTCAATCTCTCCAGCGCCTCCTCTCCCTCCGGCGGTCTCTTCCCCGGCGTCGCATCTCTCTCCCCACGCCTCCCCTCCCCGGCAGCGCCGCCTCTCCCCGACCCGACCCTCTCTCCCCAGCGCCGGATCGAGCGGCGGCGGTGGCGGATCGAGCGGCGCGTTGGCGGATCAAGGCGGCGGCCACGGATCCACGCGGCAACGGCGGGGACCGATGCACCACATCCCGTCATTCTCCAATGCGCCGCCGTGCTTCTTCTCCCCACTGACTGGCCTCGAGCTCGCTGGATCCGCACGGCAGCGATGACCTCAACCTCGACTGTGATGGCAATGCTGCGGGAGCTTGAGTTGATGGCGAGCTGGAGCGACGGCATGGGGCGACACAGCTAACCCACGCGCATCCCCATCGATTCCTCCGGGCACTAGAGCGGTGCCTCTGACAAGGGTGCGCGGACCTCCTGCAGCATTCGTGCACCCCTACAGAGACGCGGCTCCTTCCGACGTGCCACGAATATTCGCTTTGGGAGGTGTGAGACCACGCTCCAGGGTGGAGCGTTGAGCATGCCCTTACTAGCCAAATTTTCTTTTTCTTTTAAATTATAGGTGTATTTGATTGTAAGCCACACTTTGCCATGTCTAAGGTTAGACAAATTTGATAGGTGTTTGGTTGTAGCCATAGTTGTGGCTCCTTCTAACAAATTGGATCCCATATGTCAATGATTCAAAAAAAAGTGTTGCAATATTCTCTTAGGCTTAGTAAGTTGTGGCTAAGAATTTGATCACCTCACCTTGATGACCTGTGGTAATTTTTATTGGTAAGTAATGGCGTGGCGAAGTGTGGCAGGGAACTAAACAGCCCCTACGTCTTTTTCCAATCAAAATGTATGGTTACATAAGTGACACGTGTCAATATGAAATCAAAAGAGTTAATTGCACTTTTGTCCACCTTTTATTACTGAAATTTCACTTTGGGCTATCCTCTAGCTCATATTTTCACTTTGGACCAGGTAAGATTACCTTTGTTGCACTTTGGACTACCCCAAGTCATTTTCTTTAGTTGTATTTACTCTATAATGTTGTAAAGAATTATCTGCGTAAGCTGGAAAAGATTACCGGGTTACGGGTTGATGATGTGTTTAAAGTTGGAAAAGTCTTTTATGTATTCATAGTGAAAGAAAGGTAAAGTAACCTAGCCCAAAGTGAAAAAATATGTTCAAGGATGGTCTAAAGTGAAACTTTGGTAATAAAAAGTGGCCCTAAATGCAATTTACTCAAATCAAAATAACCTTCTTTCGTGATCAACAAGTCACCAGAACTACAAAAGAAGTCAATATGAAATCAAAAGAAGTCACCAGAACTACAAAAGATAGAGGATAGCACAACATACATATAAATATTCCAGCTCTCAAGAAGGATATTGCTGACATAGTAGACAGCAAAGCAGTACACCTTCTAGTGACCATAACAGCTAAGCTAAGCTAGACACAGACGAGAAGGAAAAGAACAACAAAAATCAGAATCGAGATAGCGATCGATATACCGATCGGCGACTAACTTACCTTCGATTTGTTTGTTTTTCTTTCCTCCACAAGTTCTGTTGTTCCATCATGCCATCTCTCTACTCCTATGAAAGTTGATCGTCCATCCTCTCCTCCCCCCTCTCTCCCTTTCACACAACAAAAGAAAATTTTTATAAGACCTAGTGATAATAATGTTTCAGCTCATTTCGTCCATTGCTCTGCACTCCTTTCATTGATTTTTATAAGACGCAGCCCGATTCGGTTTGGTCTAATAATATTTAACTTTTAATTTGCCTTACGATCTATTTTTATGGAACCTATGAACATAAATCCAGTGTTATCATATTTATAGTATTTTGGACCAACACATATATAAAAAAAAACTTAGAGGCATTTTGTAATGTAAGATTTACCCCACCAAGATTGTGGACTATGGACGTTTTCACCTTTCAACGAGATTTCAGTAGAAACAAATTATAGATTGTAGACACTTTCACCTCTAAACGAGAACTGAGGTAATATGGCATAGCAAAATTCCACCCTAGAACTGCTCTTTAAGGATGAGAGCAATGAGCTAAGTTTGCCACGTCACACGGATATACTCATGAGTTTATACAACCTTTTATATAACGAAAACGCTCATTATCGAGCGACCGACGCGAGGCGTCCTTATCGGGCGCTCCCCCAAGACGCCACGTGCCCCTGGCCCCACATATGTCATGTCCCCACCTGCCACATGTCTCAAAAAATGTTTCACCTAATATACTCACAATGTTTCACTATATATAGATATAATGTTACAGTAAATTGAAGACATTCTTTTGCAATAAATCGCCCACATATTTTGGAAACCCTCTATTAAGAGAATTTGTTTCATTCTTTGTTCCACCAAAAATGTTTCACCTAGTGTACTCACAATGTTTCACTATGTATAGATCAATGTTGTAGTGAACGAAACATTCTTTTGCAACAAATCACCCACATATTTTGGAAACCCTCTATTAAAGGAATTCGTTTTATTTTTTATTCCACAAAAAATGTTTCACTTAGTGTGTTTATAATATTTCACTATGTATGGATCAAATGTTGTAATAAACTGAAACATTCTTTCGCTATTTGCTGAAATATTGTTTTTATATAAGGTGAAACAACGTCCGATTTAACGTTTGATTTAAACGATTGAAACATTTTTTATCTACTTAGTGATACAATTCCGATATACCTGGTGGAACATCATGCAACATTTAAAAATAATTCAATAATAAGCTAAAAAAAATTCCGTCACAATATATCCATGTGTGGTCCTGTTTTGAAGATTTAATTGCAACGAATTTAATGGTGTAATCAGATTATGATTTAGATAAATAATTTAAGAGAAAAAATAGTTTAAAGTATTTTTGTACGCATGCGTGGCGCTGACGTCAGCGCCCGATTTTATCCCCTTCCATGGGGCGCCCGACCAGGAGTCGTCCCCTTTTTATAATAGATAGAAATCAACCTGATCTCTACATTCATGATTAGATATATTCTTCTAATTTTTCAGGACTCTGTTTTTTTTTCATGATTCTTATGAAGGCTTTGATGCATAGCTTCCTAGGATAATCCTTTAGTCTTAGATCACTTTTTGAGAAATTATGTGTTTTCCATTAACAACTAATTGATTCTAATCAATCGTGGTCAAGGACGTAATTTATGTTGTACTAAATGGCATTGCACTTTTTTTTTGCTTTTATCTTTTTGCATTGCCAATAGTCTCAACCTATGAGCCGTTTCATAATGTAAGACTTTCTAGCATTGCCTATATCTTTACCTATTATAAATGTTCAAGGTGTTTTTGCCAAACTTTCGTACGTCGCCCCTAAAATTTGGAAATAGCGCGCGGTTTTTTTTTGCACGGTGTGACATCTCGGCCTAGGGCTTCATTGGATTAATAGAATACTCATATCAATAAGTTGCAACTTCTTTTCCGGAAGACGATTTTCAAAGAACTTGGCCTGGAGCAATTTGGGATGGGTGACCGACCGGGAAATTCTTCCCGGATGCGCACGATTGAGGATAAAGTGTGCAGAAAAGACATGTGTTGGTCTGTGAGGGCAGTCTATGACCTATCAAAGCTGCCAGATGTAAGTGGGCTCTGCCTGGGAGAGGCGGGACGTTACAAAATGGTATCAGAGCTGCCAGATGTAAGCGGGCTCGGCCTGTGGGAGAGGCAGGACGTTACAAAATGGTATCAGAGCCGACTCTTACGGTTTCACGGGCGCATGTGTCGCAATTGCGCAGGCATGGTGCGCATGGCTGGTGTGGATCCGGAGTGGTCACACAGCATGGCACATGCGCGCGCGTGTCGCAGTTGCGCAGGCATGGTGCGCATTGCTGGTGTGGATCCGAAGTGGTCACATAGCATGGCATATGCGCTGGCACTGGATACATGGACGTGGCCAAGAAGGGACGTTCCTGGCCTAGGGTTGATCGATGGGGACATCGATCTCTCTTAAGGGGGTGAGCATGTGACATCACAGCCTAGGGCTTAATAGGATTAATAGAATACTCATATCAACAAGTTGCAACTTCTTTTCCGGAAGCCAATTTCCAAAGAACTCCAGGGTTAAGCGTGCTTGGCAGAGCGGGTGTAGCAATTTGGGATGGGTGACCGACCGGGAAGGTGCGCACGAGTGAGGACAAAGTGTGCAGAAAAGACATGTGTTGGTCTGTGAGGGCAGTCTATGACCTATGAAAGCTGCCAGATGTAAGCGGGCCCGGCCTGGGACAGGCGGGACGTTACACACGGTTTTTTTAATGTGCGGTTTTATTTGTCTGACTCCCCAGAAATTTCGCTCGGTTTTTTCATACGGTTTTTTTAATGCGTGGTTTTTTTCCGACTCCCCCAGATATTTTTCCTTTTTTTTAGCGCACGCTTTTTTTTTGTCCAACTCCCCGCACGGTTTTTTTCTTTCTCAGATCGCATCCGTAGTGGTTTTTTTTGTCCGACTCCGATTTCCACCCATATTGCTCTTCGAACACCACAGGAACTCCCCCCTATTACATCCAAACACCACAAAAACGCTGCATACATCCTATCCTATATATACACAAACAAAACTGGTGCCACAAATAAAATTTGTTCTTATGGTGTGATCAAAAAAACATTTAAAGAGTTCTGCTCCATCACCAAAGAAGCCATCGTGCCAAGAGTAGCTCCGTGAACAACTTCAATTGTATTGGGGATCACAAATTCACAATGCCTGAACATACAAGATGCATTTGTAAGTATTCTTAGGGCCATAAGTTCATCAGCAACCATCAACAAAGACAGAACATATTTCAAATATTCTAAGCAGTTTGCATAAACTCTCAACAAAAAAACATTTAGAGGAAATTTTCAATGTGCGGTTTTATTTGTCTGACTACCCAGAAATTTCGCTCGGTTTTTTTAATGCGTGGTTTTTTTCTGACTCCCCCAGATATTTTTCCTTTTTTTTAGCGCACGCTTTTTTTTTCCAACTCCCCGCACGGTTTTTTTCTTTCTCAAATCGCATCCGTAGCGGTTTTTTTTTTGTCCGACTCCGATTCCCACCCATATTGCTCTTCGAACACCACAGGAACCCCCCCCCCCCCTATTACATCCAAACACCACAAGAACGCTGCATACATCCTATCCTATATATACACAAACAAAACTGGTGCCACAAATAAAATTTGTTCTTATGGTGTGATCAAAAAAACATTTAAAGAGTTCTGCTCCATCACCAAAGAAGCCATCGTGCCAAGAGTAGCTCCGTGAACAACTTCAATTGTATTGGGGATCACAAATTCACAATGCCTGAACATACAAGATGCATTTGTAAGTATTCTTAGGGCCATAAGTTCATCAGCAACCATCAACAAAGACAGAACATATTTCAAATATTCTAAGCAGTTTGCATAAACTCTCAACAAAAAAACATTTAGAGGAAATTTTCAATGTGCGGTTTTATTTGTCTGACTACCCAGAAATTTCGCTCGGTTTTTTTAATGCGTGGTTTTTTTCTGACTCCCCCAGATATTTTTCCTTTTTTTTAGCGCACGCTTTTTTTTTCCAACTCCCCGCACGGTTTTTTTTCTTTCTCAGATCGCATCCGTAGCGGTTTTTTTTTTGTCCGACTCCGATTCCCACCCATATTGCTCTTCGAACACCACAGGAACCCCCCCCCCCTATTACATCCAAACACCACAAGAACGCTGCATACATCCTATCCTATATATACACAAACAAAACTGGTGCCACAAATAAAATTTGTTCTTATGGTGTGATCAAAAAAACATTTAAAGAGTTCTGCTCCATCACCAAAGAAGCCATCGTGCCAAGAGTAGCTCCGTGAACAACTTCAATTGTATTGGGGATCACAAATTCACAATGCCTGAACATACAAGATGCATTTGTAAGTATTCTTAGGGCCATAAGTTCATCAGCAACCATCAACAAAGACAGAACATATTTCAAATATTCTAAGCAGTTTGCATAAACTCTCAACAAAAAAACATTTAGAGGAAATTTTCATGCAAATGACACAAAAAGTTGGACTTTGCATCTCAGTGTTTCAAAACGATGTAAAATTGTACCTGTAGTATATGGCTATAATTTTCGCAGTGACCTTATCTGAATTCCTGGTAGAGTATTGTCATACCCACCAAGATCCCCATATATAGCTGCCCAAATAACCACCAGTACCAAAGATCCCAATGTTAATCTGCAAAGAAAGATTAGGTGTGAGTTTGAGAACACAGGATTAAACAGTGTCAAATAGTGCATATATTATGAATGTGATCAAAATTGCAGATCTTCCCTGTACATAGATAAAGGTGATGGATCTTTTAGTATTTTTGTTATTGTTTCTCTTCTTCCCTCCATCTTTTTGTTTAGAGCATTAGTTATAGTTTATAACATGTTTCAAATAAGAAGTGTCCATTGACAATAACACTACTTTATTATCACCAGAGAAAGGAGATTGCATAGCATCTTTAATTAAATACTCTCACAGGCTACCAAAACCATCGCTGGTCAGAACCCCCAACAATTAAAGAACACACATCCATATGCCCCGGACCCCCACATGAACATACACAAACAAAATCATGTCTAAACGTGCAATCAAAAGGCTCGAAAAATGTTAATCAACCGATAACGCACCTGAAAAGTCTTACATTATGAAACGAAAGGAGTACATAATTAAGGGATTCGTTGACAAGTTAAGGGATCTCAATTGAACTTGTTCCTTTTACTCCTCGTCGTCTTCCATCGCGTTATACACATATCCCATCCGACGACCCAAAACCATCTCAGCCCCACTCACTCAAATCCAACGGCCCATCTCCCTCTCCCTCCCCTCACCCACACTCCCATCCATCCGGAAACATCCCACCACTCTCCCGCGATTCCCCGCCCTAATCCCCTCCTCCCCGCCGCCGATCCCCGCCGCCCGACCTCCGATTCCCCGGATTGGTTTTGATCCCGCCTGCGGCTGGATCTGCTAAATGCTCGTCCCCAAACCTCTGCCTCCCCCACCTCAGCGTTGTGTTGAAGGTGGAAAATCGATTTCGTCACTCTTTCTCATGTTTTTTTTCATCTGTTCTTCTTTTGTAGTGGTTGAAATGGTAGGGACTAATTGATTCTATCTGGTTGGAAGATGGTCACATGGTTGTAATGGTGAAAGGTTGATATGATGTAGTAGTAGTGAAGATTTGTTGGTAGTAGTAAATGGAGCTCATAAGTGCATCATTGAATTTTTTTTGTCCAAAGTTTTATTGGTGTATTTTAATGGTTCGATTTTGATTGGTGCAAACAACGGGCTTAAACAGCTTCAATTAAAGTACATCTCTTGTTAGACATGCCTATAACAGTGGCGGACATAGGATTGTATAGATGGAGTACGATAAACTAATTTATTTATAAAACAATAAAATATTTAATTGTTATACAATATTATTTCTAAAGAAATGTAAAAAAATCCAATACATCATAAAACCAAACTAGAAATAAACTAAATCTTATTTTATATGAAGATTTCATTGTAATGCATAGGCATGTAACTAGTAAATAGTGAATGTCACAACTCACTTGAAAAATATATATAGTGCATTATGATCATTGGATTCATAACAAGTGTTGATCACTAGTTTATCCAAAAAAAATTATATGCTTATATCATTTAATATTATTAACCTTTATAGCATTCTAGATTATATTTAGCAAAAATATCTTTCTCTTAAAAAAACTAGTCAGGTACCTTTTATAAATACAATATCATTGACAAAGATAATAGTTATTATTCCTCATGTAAAAACATAGGTAATATATATTACGGAGCACACACACATGAGCTAGCTTCTTAGTATTCATGTGCAAGTAATAGTGCTTTCTGTAGCAATATATTATCAAAAATAAATAAGAATGAGAAAAAAAGAAGAAGATGGAACAACAGAAGAATATAAGATTAAAGTTTTAAGTTTCACACCATTCACTACAAAAAACAATTTTAATAATATTAGTATATTATCGATTAATGTGAGTATATACCATACCACGGATGTGAGCAACCACCCTCATGTGTTTGGGCTAGTGACTAACCTCCTCTTTTTCTTACTTCTTTCGAAGTTCTCTGAATGTATTTAGGTAAAAGATGTCTTGTTTTGGATAAAAAAGAAACAATTTAACTAGATTATTTTTAGAGAGAATCCATCGTGTGCCGCTGACTTTGTCCTTGTTCTATAATATGCCACTGAGTTTGTTAAGTTCTACAGCATGTCATTGTATTTTGCTTAAATTCTATAATATACCATCACCGTCTATTTAGATTCCGTTAGTACTGTATAATTTTGTCCTAATGATTGAAATATCTCTTGGACAAAAATTTCCAAAATTTGGCCGAAAATTCCGAAATATCATATTATAAACTAGGCAGAGAAATTACCCATCTCAAACTCTTTAAGTTTTACAATCTGTATGATAAAATTGTACAATGCTAAGAAGGCTAACTAGACGACGATGGTATATTATAAAAGTTAAGAAAAATACGATGCCATATTAGAACTTGACAAACCCAATGACATATTGTAGAGCAGGGACAAAATCAGTGACACACAATGGATTGTCTCTGTTTTTTATGATTGTTCAATTAACTAACTATCTACTATGATGCGGCATTTTTAGAAAAAGTTAAATCTTATACTATAAGTCCATATCTTACCCATTAAATTACATACACTTATAATATAATTTTCAAATTATAAAATGCCCTATTCTCATTTTATAGGAGAAATATGAAAAAATGATGTATTATCTATTTAATTATGAGAAATATATTAGTCCAAATTAACATATATGTAGAAAATAAAAAACAATATGAAAGAATTACGGAAATATGTACTAATGTAGTTATCATATATAATACAATGAGAAAAGAAGACCATAGTCAAATGCTTTATTATTGAGCAAAAATGATGGTATTATTTTTATCATCTTTTAGAGGAATCTATCTAACCATAGGTAATCAGCCCGTGTTAGTAGAAGTCTGTATCATCATGCATCAACATATTATGAGATTATTAGTTATAGCTAAGTACACCGGTGTAATCATACTTAGCATATCACGAGACTATCGGTAATAGACAATTATCTTTAATTGTGCTAAAGAAAAAAAACGTACTCCCTTTGTCTCATAAAAAACCAACCTAGGACTGGATGTGACACATCCTAGTAAAACGAATCTAGACATGCATATGTTCAGATTTGTTGTACTAGAATGTGCCACACCAGTTCTACATTCTTTTTTTTTTAACAAAAGGAGTAAATTATAATCCATACTATGTATTCTTAAAAATTCTTACAAGTTTTCATATAATGTTATCCTTTAACCATTTTCATTTACACAATAGCTAACTTTACATTTTAATTTGGACCACCATATTCTATCCATCTCCAAGTCTGGTGACTCAGTAATCACTTCGCACGTTAACTCTCTCTCTCCATTTTTTTTTCCATCCGACAGTTGGATAACCGATAGATATAGCAAGAAAGAGCCTGGATATAGCGCCTTCGCTCTTCGTCGGGTCAGCTCCTGCCTTCCAAAGTCCCTGCAAGCCCGACATCTCCGACCTCAATGGCAACCATAATAATAGTGCGCATCACGATAGGGGAGAAAGAAAAAGACTTGCCGGTTACTAGAGGTTAAGGCTGCGCATGTAAAGGCAAAGGGGAGGAGCGATGGTGGCTCATGGAGAAAGAGCGGTGATGGCGGTGTGTAGAGTGGCAGTTAGCGGTTGTTGGTGGTATGAGGAATTTGTTGTCGATACAATCGTTTAATTTTTTCCTAAGTATTGATGATACGTGGGTCACCAGCTATATAAAGAAATAGCACTAGCTAGTTTTAAAATACTGTCTTGTCCTAAAATAAGTGTCAAAACTTCTTTGAAAAGTTTATAAAAAAAATTAAAATAAATTAGTCGCACGTAAAATATTATTCACGTTTTATCATCTAATAATAATAAAAATACTAATCATAATTTTTTTTAAATAAGACAAAAAGTTAAATATTGGACGTGAACGGTATAAAGCTGTACTTATTTTGGGACGGAGGCTTTTGGGACGGTGGGAGTGGTAAATAAAAATATTGAGATAAGGGCGGAGTAGTCTGAGTATCGCGTTAAAAGAAAAAGAAACCTCTCGTTGTCTACTCCGCTCCTTGCCTCCTTGCGCCGCCGCCAAGACGAGTCGCAGCTGAACAGGGGAGGGCCGGGCGCGCGGCGATCTCCATCGCAGCGGAGGGGAGGGGAGGGGATCCTGGTGCGTCCTCTTTCTGATTCATCTCTCTCTCTCTCTCTCTCCCCACCGGGACTGGAATTTGCGGGATTGCGTTCGTGAACCCTACTAGCTTCTCTTCTAGATCTTCTCCTCCTCCTTAATTTGATAGCCTTAAACCTCTCTTAAATAATTCAAGTAATAACAGTTTGTTTGTTCACCCAAAAGTCTCCCAAGTTGGATCCGCCCCTGGCCTATAATAAGATGTGGCGCTGTAACAATGCAACTAGCTGTAGGGTGACAGTAGGATAGTTCCATATCAACTTAGTGTGTGCTTATATGGTTAATCGTCCACTTATTGCCATCACATTTCTTATATAGTGTAAATCAAGTTTGATGTTAATTGGAAATTGCAATTTCTTGGGCCAGGGGACCCCATACCCCTGTCATTATACTTGATACATGTCCAGAACAGCTTGAATTTGACAGCTAAGTACTCTTGAGTTGTATCCATAATTCACCCTAAAAGAATTGTATATATTGATTGTTGTGATATTTATCCCCTTAGATATATGCACTGAGAATATATATACATTATTGACCTTGATTGCTAACTATTGAGAATATATTACGGCATATATATGCACTGAGAGTTTTTTTTTACCTTCTTGAAGGTGGTTCAACTATTGTATAGCAGTATGTTGGATTGTTGATGTTCAGAATTTCGATATCCTAGCACGATTCCCCCTCTCGCCGCCTCTTGCCCAAGGAGAACATCAACCACGCCGTGGTCCAGGCTCTCAGCATCGGTGCCACTATTATCTGCCTAACGCTACACGTCCAGGTATGGAACTACCCCTCCCCATACTCCTTCCCCATGCTAACCCTGCCTGATCCCCAATCTCTCGATGGCAAAAGAAATCAGTGCCCAATCTGATTCATGCCTGCCTAAACTTGGCTGTGCTGCTATACAATGGTGTTAATTTGTTGTTTCCTCTTTTTTTGTGCTGGGATTATATGTAATTTGCCAATAATCATTTAATTTCTCAATGTACACATGCCAGCCCTAAACACTGGAAGTTAGCAAACTTCGATCTACCATGTTGGTTTAGGAAAGTTCCTAGCTCTTCAGATGATAAATTTTATTTGTATGTGTTTTTAGTTTATTCGAACAAATCTCACATTTATACTGAATAAACATTTTGAAGGCCAAGAGATACTAACTGATCTATGATGTTCAAGGAAACATCGATCCACCATTAGTATGGGCATACTGTGGACTTTGTAATTTACCATACTTATTGAATTTTGCAGATTAGTGACGGCAATCCTAATTTCATCCTATTTGCTTGGTACACATAGAGGAGCTTAGCAGGATTATTTACTAGAATTTCTTCTCTTTTTTTGTTTGTATTAATGCTAATTGTGAAACTCAATTGTGTGTAAAAAAATATATAAGAAAGCCTAAAATTTCAATACACATGTAGCAACTGAGTTGGTAATCTATCAATTGCAGAAAAGATAAAAAAGACTAAAGTTGGCCATGTTATTGTCTTGGCCCAAGGATTAACTAAGCCTCTATATCTGTATTAAAATTTTATGTTTTTTTCTTTTTATTACTTTACATAACTCACAGTTTAAATCCTTTGCAATATATTGTGCAGCACGTATTATTAGGAACAGTAGCACTTGTCTAATTTTGCATGTTTTCTTGTATGAAAACATCAACTGTCTTATAACTTTTCATGGATGGTTCCTAGGGTCATACTGGATTTCAAGAGAAGAAAAAAAATTGTTCAAGAACATAAAAAAGGGATGAGACTAGGAAGCATAAATGGACTGCGGTGCAAGCAGCTTAAACTTGTCATTCTTGCTTTTTTCATGATGTTTCTTCTCTGGAAATGGGAGAGAGGAACATACTACACTACTGAAATCCTCCGGCCAGATTCATTGATTTTGGCTCATCCAGGTCATTTTACGCATACTGAAATATTTTGACTCCATCCTTTTCATGTTACACCTATATTTATTCTCATTTTGTTCCAAATTTTTGTAGCTAACTCAAAGTTTGTAGATCAGCATACATCATCCGAAGAAGATTTTCCGAATGCAGATACATTGACCCAATCAGTAGTTAAAGTAGAACAGCAAGTAAGTGATGCACCACCACCGATGTCCATAGTAAGTGATTCTGCTGATGTTGCGGATGAAAGGGAGCTACCACCGCCTTCTGGGAAGAAAGGTATTGTTCATCTTCTGTAACTGCAGGAGGAGCCATTTCTTCTCCGAGCATGCTAGATCTAATATGCTTGCATTCTAGTTGAGAAGATCGTTTTCTTGCCAATGCCCTTTTACATAAGATAGTGTGGGTTGTTTAGTCCTTCGTGTTATGTTCACCTAATGTATAATTCATTACCTTACAGATTGTAACTACGGAAATGGAAAATGGGTTTCTGACAACAACAGATCACTATACTCCGGTTTCGGCTGTAAACAATGGCTTTCCGAGAGCTGGGCCTGCAGACTAACCCAGCGCACAGATTTTGCTTATGAAAAATTTAGATGGCAGCCTGAAGGTTGTGAGATGCCAGAATTTGAGGCCTCACAGTTCTTGACGAGGTATGTGGCCGTTGCTTATCCATGAATTAGGATTATATATACTGCACTCACTGGCTTGATATAATTGCCTTAATCATTTAGGTGAATTCTAATTTTGACATATTTCAGAATGCAGGATAAAACCATTGCTTATGTGGGTGATTCTTTAGGGAGGCAAATGTTTCAATCAATGATGTGTATGGTCACTGGTGGAAAGGAGAGACTAGATGTGGAAGACGTTGGTTCAGAGTATGGTTTTTTCTTAGCTCCGGGTGCAAAAAGACCAGATGGCTGGGCCTACCGATTCCCAAGAACTAATACAACCATTTTATACCATTGGTCGTCGACACTCTGTGATTTGGAGCCTCTGAATCCATCAGATCCAGCCACCAGTTATGCCATGCACCTTGATCGTCCACCTGCTTTTCTGAAGAATAACCTTCACAGGCTCCATGTTCTGGTTCTCAACACTGGCCACCACTGGAACCGAGGGAAGCTAAGGGCAAACAAGTGGGAAATGTATCTTGGGGGAGCACCAAACACTAACAGGAATACTGCTGTCATCTGGAAGGCCAAAAATATCACCATCCACAGTGTTATTAAGTGGTTGGATACCCAACTTCCTCACCACCCACAGCTGAAGGTGTTCTACAGGTCAATATCTCCTCGGCATTTCTTCAATGGAGATTGGAACACCGGGGGTCGCTGTGACAATACAAGTCCTTTGGCCAAGGGAAGTGGCATTTCACAAAATCATTCCGATGACGCCGATGCCGAGGGAGCCGTGATGGGAACAAGGGTGAAGCTTTTGGATATAACTGCACTATCACGATTGAGAGATGAAGGGCATATATCGCGGTACAGTATCAAAGCCACGCAGGGTGTTCAAGATTGCTTGCACTGGTGCCTTCCTGGACTACCAGATACATGGAATGAGATCCTTGCAGCCCAGTTGTAGCTAAGTCTCTAGTTGAATGAGAAGAGCTAATGGTCAGAACCAACTTAACTTGAGTTGTTATATACGGCGATTGCTAGTCTTCACAACAGAGCTTTTGTGCTGCTGCGAGAGGAACAGCAAAGCAGCAGTGGATTCTTTAGGAAGCTTTCGTTCCTGTAGCTAATGAGCTTCTTGTAATGTAGTAACCACCTTTTGTATTTTCTTACTGTGTATGGCCATTGAATTGATTGGCAGTAACGTAGTCTTATAGATAAGTTATTTACGCTCTTGGAAATGCGTTTTGTGATTAACATTCTGCGATGAGCACTCACGTTTTGTTTCTTTGGTAGTATTATACAAATTTTCTATGTTCAAGATGATCGATAAATAATATACACGGGCTATGAAAATCGGCGCGCCAACTGGCGTGCCTTTTTCCTAGTTTCTTTAGTCAATGGCCGGTCCTGCTCGTGAAGCCCAATATAAATTCATCATACGGGGAGAAATATAAACTTTGCAAATTACTTTGAGATCAGTTGGAAACTTAACGCTTAATAAAACCACGCCAAGAAAAGCATGAAATCGAACCACTCCAAAAGACTCTCCCTTTAGCAATACGGTATATATTTTTTTCCATGTATATAAACAGTTTGAATCATTATAAATGTATTCATGCTGGTCCATATATGTAAGGAATGGATACAAATAAACTAAAAATGATCTGGCGTATCATTCTTTTTCTACCTAAAATCCATCACAATACAAGTATACGACTCTAGAGTATATCGCTTGTCATATATGCATGGCCGTACGTAGTTACCAAGTACGTAGACCTATTTACATGTATCTTTGTTATGTAATAATTAATTTCAAATAGTAACTACAATTTACCATGTAATATCTGTTAACTTCCATACATAATAATTGATTACAATTAAGGTGCCCTCTATCTCTCTGATTTTGTACTCTAGAATAGTAGAATGATTATACCTCCGGCTCTAAATTACCTTATAATTCTTGACACCATGAAGCTATATATATACACATACACATTAGGTTAACTTGTACTATACTTGTATAAGAAATACAATTAATTAGCCAGCCATTAGCTATTCAGCTTCGATTCTTCGATTCCATTTTTCCATAATTCAACCTCGATCGAAGCCATGGCCAGTATCAACCACCATCTCCTCCTCGCCGCCGCCACCGCCACGGCCTCCCGTGTCACCGTCACCAGCCTGGCGAACACGACGACGGCGATCTCCACCAGCGGTCGTGCTGCGGCCATCGCCGGCCGCACGGCGAACACGACGGCGGCGGCGGAGCCGACGGTGTACGAGATGCTGGGGAAGTACGGGTTCCCGGCGGGGATCCTGCCGGCGGGCGCGCAGGGGTACACGCTGGACGCCGACGACGGGTCGTTCCAGGTGACCCTCCCCGGCGACTGCGTCGTCGACGTCCAGGGGTACAAGCTCCGGTACCGGAGCAACATCTACGGCAACGTGCACGCCGGCTCCATCGACGGCCTCGACGGCGTCAGCGTCAAGATCGCCATCGTCTGGGTCGGCATCCACGACGTCGAGGCCGACGGCGGCGACATCACGTTCCACGCCGGCGCCATCTCCAAGTCGTCGCCCGCCGACGGTTTCCAGACCAGCCCCAGCTGCCAGTGACGGCCGACGTCGGCGGCGGCGGCGGCTTCACCAGCTAGCTAGTGATGCATATTGCAATTCAGTGTTGCTCTGGATGCTAGCTATAGCTGCTTAATTATATATATTAAAGTTTCACTAGTAATTTATTACTGCTGTTAGGTTAATTGAATAGTTTAGCTGGAACTAATTAAGCAATTTACAGGTTAATTTGAATGCCATCGATTTATTCTGTGATGTTCTGTTATTCTTGTGATTTTAAGTTTGAATTATTACACTATGTATGTCATTCCACCTAAACAAAACTATCGTGTATAAACTGTTCAGATGTGCAGTAACTAAAAAACAAATATACTTAAAGAAAGATGAAAATGTAGAATCGCCTGCGGCCAGCATTGTAAAATTTCAAACGAAATTTTCAAACAAAAATTGAATTTAAACAACTAAATTACAGAACCCACGGGCCACGGGCCTCACATCCCCTGCTTTGGATTGCATCAAGTCCATCCAATCCAAAGCAGAGGATGAGAGGCCTGTGGCGCAGATGTACCTAGAAAGCCGGCCGCCGTCGCCGGCGATTGTTACGCAACTTATATACTCCCTTCGTCTCAAAATATAGGATCGAACAGCAATAACTAAGCCAACCAGAGGGGGTTGAATGGTTGGTATACCCAAAAATCAAAAACTTTTAGTGAAAATAAAAGTTACCCTCGAAATCGATAGATTGCGGTCTGACCGAAGTTGCCTTGCCAGTCTGACCGCCTGGTTGCCATCGGTCTGACCGAGATTGCATCTCCGGTCTGACCGCCGAGATCAGCTGCCGCTTGCTGTCGCTGCCGCCGGTCTGACCGCCGTGCTCCCGCCGGTCTGACCGCCGCTTGCCGCCAGTCTGTCCGCCAGTAAGTTGCCGGTCAGACCGCTGAAACCCGGTAAACACAAATCGAAGAACTCTTAAAGTGGATGACGACTTTATTGATTCTCTCTGTGTTTACGAAGTGCACCAACAGCACTTCTTATAAAAATTTCGACTAAACTCGAAACCCTAACTCAAAACTCAACTCAATTACTCTCAAAAGCGATATAAAAGCGATACCGGGAAACCTCACGCTCCCCCTTTATTTATACATGAGGTAGGCAGTCTAAAGCCACGAACCAAACTCATACTAAGAGTCCTAAACACCTTAGGAAACTCTCTAGTACAAGAAAGAAACTTTACATAACCAATCATACCAAATTTGGACTTATTCCAAATTCGACTCCGCATCCCATACGCACACAATACCTCTATCGTATGCCATATTGAATCTCCATCAACCATGTGCATCAACTCTAGCCTTAGTATCCCACATGATATTTGACCACCACGGACATCGTCTTACCACCAAGCCGAGTCCCGGTCCATTACCGCAAATACTCTCCCGAGACATCAAGTCACCTACACATGAAACAAACAAAGAAACCATATTCCGAGACCAACCTATCACCAACTTGACTCATTGTTAGCAAACAACAGTATTACATACGTATAGTATCCATCTAGAAGCATAACCATGAAACAATCACGGATATCCAAAGAAACAACCCGAAACCGAAACCTACACAGCATCGGCCGGTCAGACCGCGGGTCGGCCGGTCTGACCGCTCAACACAAGCCGGTCTGACCGGCAACCACCGCCCGGTCTGACCGGTCCCGACAAAACAGCAAACCCTGTTCATCACCTGAAAATCAGTTATCTCCAAAACCACTTCAACAGTAATCTCCATCTCCAAAACCACTTCAACAGTAATCTCCAAATATCAAAACCAATAATCACAGATGCCAATTGTTCATCACAGAATAGGAATCTAAACACGTTGATCTTACAATCTCCCCCTTGATGAACACATTGACAAACTCATTAAAAAATGTTTTGGTGTTTGAAAAAATAAAAACAAAAGTGGTAAAAAGCACACTCCGTACAAATGTACACATCGTACTCAAAAATCCAAAAGAAAACTTCTCCCCCTTTTTAAAAGAAAGAAATTCCCAATTGAACCAAAAAAATGCTCTTCTCAAAAACTCCAAAACTCATCTCTTCTCCCAAAACTACATATCTCTTCTCCCCAAAACTCATCTCTTCTCCCCCTTTTGACAATGATTTCATCAAGCATAGGAATTATGTTTATTAAAGTATAAGAGCTTAACATACATATAGCACATCAAGTCATGTATTGCAATAAAAAGAAGATAAACCCATCTATAATATAACAAGTATGCATTAAAGTATAACCATGAACCAAAGATTTTACAATTAAGCTTGAATCAACAATCAAAATTCATGATTTCATACGATTTATAATGCAACATCTTAATAAGCACATAGGTTGAAGAATAAACACTAAACACATATACCTATTGCATTTATCACTCTTTCTCAAATAACCTTTAGCACAAAACAAGAGAATTTTTTAACTTTTTTCTTGAGCCTTTTTGCTCATATTTTTCTCTTTTATTCCGGGTACGTCCCTGTCGTCAAGACTGTTTCCAGGGATTCGGCACCCATTATTTTGCTCACATCGAATATGTCCTTGTCGTCAAGACTGTTTCCAAGGATTCAGTATTCATTTTTTTTCACATTTTTTATTCTCTTTTCACAATGAGCAATTAAAGTTATTTCAGGAATAACAATTCAATAAAGCATATATATAGAGCATTTAGAAATCAAACCATATGCTAGCATCAAGATTGCATATTTACTTAATTCAAGTAGAATTTAAGTGTCATGCATCATCTCCCCTAAAAGCAAAATCTAAATCTCATGAAAAGACTAGAATACATACAAGTTATGCTAGAAACAAATAAACCTTCAAAGTATTGCTAGCATGAACAAGAAAGTACCATATGTATAGAACAAAACTCTTTTTTCTCAATTTTTTCATTGTCATATTATTGCTTGATAAAACCATGAGGTAAAAACTCCCCTCAAACCATGCCAAAAGGATTCACGAATAAACACTAACTCCCCCTCAAATTAACCTCCAATTCTCCTCGAACAAAAATCAAGAAGAAATCAAAGATTTTTTTAAAAAAATCCAATTGCCAAAGATATCACCAATACTCTCAAAATTGACATACATCCATTAGTATCAACAAAAACTATAATCTCAAACACTAGCACATGAAAAGCTAATAATCAAGAAAGTAGAACAATATTATGTCAATCCAAAAGTAAATTGATGTTACCTTGAAAAGCAATCGTCATCTCAACATTGAACGCACATGGGGAGTATGCCATCAAAATACCTACAAACGAGAAGATGTCGAGGCCTCCGTGTTGGGGTTAGAAATAAGAAATTTTGGAATCCAACACTGAGTCACACGACCAGTAAAACCAGTAGGTACAAATGCACTAACAAAATCAGAATCAGACTTACCTGAAAACTTACCTTGATGCTTCACAAAAGTCTGGTTTGAATTGTGCGAAAACTTTCTCTGAGGCCAGTCTGACCGCCGCTGTACCTGCGGTCTGACTGGGCCTGGCAACCGGTCTGACCGCCTGTTCACCTGCGGTCTGACCGACTGGACAATGTCGGTCTAACCGTGCTCCTCGAATTAAAACCCGATTTTTACCAACGTCGTTTTGCAAAAGCAATTTCTCTTTCCTTTTTCTGTTTATGGGCAAGTCTAAAACAAAAACCAACCAAATGTCCATCTTTTCCACAAAAGGAACAAGTGTACTTCTCACGACAAGTTTGTGAAGTAGATGGTTTTGAAATTGATAGTTTTGTATCAACAGAAGGTTTTGCATTCACAACATTTGATTTCGAAGAAGATGCATTCAAAGAAGACATGATATCGGCAGATCTAAACACAGTGTTCTTAGGCTCAGATTCAATCAAAATTTCACCTCTCCTAGCAACACCCAAAACAGTAGAAGGACGTCTAGTATGATGAGCATAAGAATCAAAACCTAAACCATGGTTGTGCGTGCTAACTTTGGATTGATCAAGAATCATGTTGAGGTTCTTTTTACCATCAGAAAATCTTTCCAAAGAACTTTTCAAATAAGAAACCTCTTGTGTAAGAACAGCACAATTTTTGCATGCATCCAAAAGACCTTTTTGTTTTCTACAAGTTGAGCAAGAAAACACCTCATCTTGTTTAACAATTTCTTCCATGTGTTTAACACGCTCTAAAGCATCTTTCAACTTCAATTCATTCAAAACACACTTTGAACAATCTTGAGAAATTAAAGCACCATTGTTTTGTTTTGCCTTATTTGCACATGAAGCATTGACCAAAGAACTTGCAAAAAAGCAACTTTGTATTTTTTCAAAACGTTCTTTGTCAAAATCAACTCATCAACAATACGAGCATGTAAAGCAAATCCAAGAGCAAAAGAAGACTCCAACTTTTTAGATTTTTCAATCTCAAATTCCAATTTCTTGCAATTAACAGAATTGACATCTCGCAAAGCATTAATTTCAGAAAATAAAACTTCACAAGATTGACAATTATCATCATTAGGAATCAAAGATTTTAATCTAGCAATTTCAGCATTAAGAATCTCAATAGTATGATCCTTCTCATCAAGCACAATAGAACATGTTTGAAGTTTCTTAGCAAATTTATAAGCAGCATATTCTAATTGATCATTACTAAGCTTTTCTTCATTATCATCATCAGATTCATCAACATCAGAACTTGCATTACGAGCAATAAAAGCTAGATCAACAACTTGCTTACCTTTGCTCTCATCTTCATCTTCCGGTTCATCAAAAACTTTTATTAATTCTTGAATTAGCCACTGCATGCAATGCTTCTTCTTCTCCTTCTCCTTCATGTTCTTCTTCTTGTTCAAGTCATCTCCTTTGACGCTCACATCATCTTCCTTCTTGCCTCTCCCAAGCTTAGGACAATGCGAGCGAAGATGATCAAGTGCACCACACTCAAAACAACGATTCGGTTCTCCTCTTTTCCTGTTCCTAACATTTTTCATAGCTCGAGAAAATTTGTTAGATAGCAAAACCAAATCCTCCTCCTCGAACTGTTCGAGTTGATCATCGGACATGGCATTAAATAAAGCAAGAACAGAAGACTTCGATGAAGAAGCACCAACATCCAAAGAAGTTGTAGACGAAACCAAAGCACTAGACTTAGAATCACCTTTACGAGAAAGAATATTCATCTCATGAGTTTTTAGTTTAGTGTAAAGCGAATCCAAAGTCAAAGTAGACATGCTAACAGACTCCTGAATAGATGTAACTTTCATCTCCCAAATAGACATGTCAAGATCATTCAAAAAGTGACGAGAAATCTCAGATTGTGGATAATTAGCATCATAAGAAGAATCAACAGATCTAAGATCACTCAAAATTTTATTAAACCTAGAAAGATAGTCATTCAAAGCTTCTCCAGGTTTCATCTCAAATTTAATGTACTCCTTTTTGAAAAGATCTCAACGAAGTTCTTTAATGTTATTTGTACCTTAATGAAAATTACTCAAAACAATCCAAATCTCATGGGCAGTTTGAAGATGAGCAACACGATCATAATCCGAACGAGAAATCCCACTCAAAAGAATATTGCGAGCTTTGCAATTTAGTTCAAACTCAGTTTTTGCAGCAGGAGTATTAATAACTTCAGGAATCACATAAGGATGAGAAATTTTTCTCCAAATATCATAATTCTCAGCCATAATGTAAGATTGCATCCTACTACACCAATGAGAAAAATCCGTTCCATCAAAAACATGAGGCTTAGTTGAAAACTTATTAGAAGTAGCCATAGTAAAAACTCAAGATCGGTAAAGATCAAAAAGAGCAAACGTGGCTCTGATACCACTTGTAGGATCGAACAGCAATAACTAAGCCAACCAGAGGGGGGGTGAATGGTTGGTATACCCAAAAACCAAAAACTTTTAGCGGAAATAAAAGTTACCCTCGAAATCGATGGATTGCGGTCTGACCGAAGTTGCCTTGCCGGTCTGACCGCCTGGTTGCCATCGGTCTGACCAAGATTGCATCTCCGGTCTGACCGCCGAGATCAGCTGCCGCTTGCTGTCGCTGCCGCCGGTCTGACCGCCGTGCTCCCGCCGGTCTGACCGCCGCTTGCCGCCAGTCTGTCCGCCAGTAAGTTGCCGGTCAGACCGCTGAAACCCGGTAAACACAAATCGAAGAACTCTTAAAGTGGATGACGACTTTATTGATTCTCTCTGTGTTTACGAAGTGCACCAACAGCACTTCTTATAAAAATTTCGACTAAACTCGAAACCCTAACTCAAAACTCAACTCAATTACTCTCAAAAGCGATATAAAAGCGATACCAGGAAACCTCACGCTCCCCCTTTATTTATACATGAGGTAGGCAGTCTAAAGCCACGAACCAAACTCATACTAAGAGTCCTAAACACCTTAGGAAACTCTCTAGTATAAGAAAGAAACTTTACATAACCAATCATACCAAATTTGGACTCATTCCAAATTCGACTCCGCATCCCATACGCACACAATACCTCTATCGTATGCCATATTGAATCTCCATCAACCATGTGCATCAACTCTAGCCTTAGTATCCCGCATGATATTTGACCACCACGGACATCGTCTTACCACCAAGCCGAGTCCCGGTCCATTACCGCAAATACTCTCCCGAGACATCAAGTCACCTACACATGAAACAAACAAAGAAACCATATTCCGAGACCAACCTATCACCAACTTGACTCATTGTTAGCAAACAACAGTATTACATACGTATAGTATCCATCTAGAAGCATAACCATGAAACAATCACGGATATCCAAAGAAACAACCCGAAACCGAAACCTACACAGCATCGGCCGGTCAGACCGCGGGTCGGCCGGTCTGACCGCTCAACACAAGCCGGTCTGACCGGCAACCACCGCCCGGTCTGACCGGTCCCGACAAAACAGCAAACCCTGTTCATCACCTGAAAATCAGTTATCTCCAAAACCACTTCAACAGTAATCTCCATCTCCAAAACCACTTCAACAGTAATCTCCAAATATCAAAACCAATAATCACAAATGCCAATTGTTCATCACGGAATAAGAATCAAAACACGTTGATCTTACACAAAATATAAGCCCTATTTTGAATTATTGGTCAAAAGCTACCGATTTTGATATATAGTGTAAAAAAAAAGAGAGGAAAAACTCGCTTAAATTATGGACCCTACCTCAGACCTCATGACATGAAATAGGTGTGGGCTTATTATTATTATTTTTATTTGTGCCAATTAGAATTTAAACTTGAGACATATGGTTCAACGTACTAACGTATTGAATTGCTTGTTTCCACTATAAAAAAAAGAACATATAGATGACAGATCAATAGTACTATAAGTACCGAAAATGGTATAACCGTCACCTATATTGCTTTTCCGTCCCACGTGCTTGCCCGCGGGAGAGACATTACCATAAACCGGCACCTTTCTCCTCAAATAGGTGCCGGTTTTTTAAATAGAACTGGCACATATTTACCCTGTCAGAGAAAGGTGCCAGTTTTGAACTTAAAATCCAGCACCTTTCATTTCCGTCTCATCGGAGTAGTTGATGCGGGGCCCACAATAGAACCGGCAGCTTTGAGACAGTCAGAGAAAGGTACTGGTTGAACTAAAGAACCGGCACCTTTAAGCCCTCCATCCCTAGAAGTAACCATTGGAGGGCCCACTAAGTACAAAAGTTTAAGCTAATGTAATGAGCAAAGAATAGGAAATGCCAAAGGGCGAGAGGAGACATTTTGCAAATAGGGTTTTCAGAAACTTGTCCTTAGGGTTTGACCATTTGGCTCAACCTACAGTCGAGTTGGCTCTGATACCACTTTGTCACGCCCAGAAATTTAGCTCCAAATTTCCAGACTATTTTGTGTATTAAATCCCTGTCTAGGACCAGCCAAGGTACACAAAATAACAAGTAATAAACAGTTCCAAACGTAAATAAAGCGTAAAATACTTACAGAAGAGGAAAAAGGCGATCCTAGCGGGGCTTCAGCTCCACTCCACAGGCAAAACTCAACTGGGGTCTGAGCCTTGATCCTCTAACTTCGTCTTCAGCTTAAAAGCACTACACTTCTGAAAATGAGGAACAATAGCAAGACTGAGTACAACCACCATACTCAGCAAGCCACACCAATGATGCAGACGTGCAAGGGGATACAAGGATGGCTTGTGGCTATTTGCATAAAGGCAGGTGTAAAACATTTTATTGAGCAAAACAGTAAAACTGTTGATTAATTAAGGTAACATTAAATCTCCGCTGAACAACGCTACACCACGTTGAACAGACCCAACCAAACCACCTGAACTACACCAGTTCATTAACCAATTCTTAAGTATGAGACTAATCACGGTGAATCTGGTCGATCGCCCATAACCGCGGGCACGGCTATTCGAATAGTTTTACTCTGGCCAGAGGTGCACAACTGTACCCACAAGACACAATCCACCGACATGTCATCGTGCCTGCGCAGACACGTCACCATGTCGAGTGATTGTGACAAGACTCTCACCTAACCATCCACACCACGTTAAGGTTTCACCCCACCCCCTACCTCGGAGGTGGGCAGTCCCCTCGTGCGCCCGTGGTGAATCCGGCAGCTCGACAACCGGACACCCCGGCCAACCCAACTCCATCACGCCGACCCTCGCCACCGGTGCCTAGGAAAGGGTCGAGCTATACTTCAGACCAAGCAATTACCCACTCCCGCTTATGGCAAGCGCTGTAAGTCTTCCAGGGTTTCCCATGAACCAGTCCTTAATTGCCATGGGTGCGACTTGCAAACCCATGCACCCACAGCCCACCATTCAGTCGCATTTTAGTTGGATAATTATGACCATAAAACATGGCCAGATGTCTCGAGCACGCAGCTCATCAAGATACTAGATGTCTAATAATGTAATTATTACATTTTGTAAGCTAGTGGTAATTAAGAATGGCTAAGCATATATAGTTCTAGCTAGATCAACATAAGTATCACAAGCTAGATAAATTATCACCCAAGGTTGACAAAGGACGGGTATCAAATAATATGGCACAAGCAAGCAGATAGGTAAACCCTGTTCCCATGTAATTAGCAAGACATGCAATTTTATTTGCAAACAATAAAACATTTATAAATTAGGATCAATATGCTCAAGGGGGATGTGTGATTTGCCTTGCTTCTTCACTTTGATCTTCTGAACACTTTTCCTCACGACCGCGGACTTCCGAAACGACGGATTCTACACGCGCTGGCACGCAAAACAAGGAAAAACCCTAATAAACACCAAGGAAACAGTACATGAAAAGTAAACAAACATGTAGAGCTCAATTTTAGATGAATATTGCAAATTGAATGGCTCAATTCGGAGTTCGTATGAATTAAATATGAATTTTAGAAGCTTTTGAGCCATTTAAATCAATTTCTAGAATTATTATCAATTTATTGCACAATTATTAATTATTTTTCCAAAGGAAAAGGTTATCGCTGACGTCATCAAAGGGATGAGGCGCGGACCGCGTCCACCAAAGGGCGGGCCCGCACATCAGCAGGCCAAAGGATTTGGTCCAAAGGAGGTGGTTTCGATGGCGATCGGAGGAGGAGCGGTGGACGGGGTGCACACGGTGGCTGCGGTGCCGGGGAAGGTGACGGCGCAGTGTGGGGTGGACGGAAGCGGCGGTGGCGCGCGGCTAGAGTTGGCGGTGGCGGGGAAGAGAGGTGGTGCACGTGGCGGCGGCATTTCATGGTGGAAGGGAGAAAAAGGAGTGGAGGCCGGGGTGGAGTTCGGCACAGCGATGCCGACAACGGTGGCGGCGCATAGCGGTGGCGGCGCATCGTGACGGCGGTTCACGCGACGGGAAACGGCGGCCGGAGCACTCCGGCGTGCGGCGGCAGCTCGGCTTTGCCTTGGGAGAGTGGGAGAGAGCGCGGGGTGCTCGGGCGAGGAGGGGAAATGAGAGAGGAGGACCGGGGGAAGCTTTTTATGGGCTTGGGGAATGGGGATCATGGCCGGGCGAGGCGGATTTGCCGGCCGGAGTGGGGTGAAGCGACGTGGGGAGAGGGCTTGGATCGGCGCCGGATCCTGTGGGAAAAGGGGGGGGGAAGCCGACGCGGGAGGAAGAGGTGGGCGGCGACCGCATCGTGCGCGCGCGGGAGCGGCAGGGGCACGGGAGGAGCAACAACGTGGAGCGGGTTCGGCGGCCATGGCGGTTGCTGTCGGCCGGCATGGCTGGGGGTTGGGGATGACAGGTGGGGTCCACGGGTCCCACCTGTCGGGGAGAGCGGGAGAGAGAGTTGGAAGGGGGAGGCAAAATAGACTTTGCGCGAGAGAGGAAAAGCGGGCCGACGGCCCGAAAGGAGGGAGGAGGGGGGAGGGGCCACGGGGAGGAGGGAAGGGCTTTGGGCCAGAAGCGGCCCAAAGCGAGGGAGGGGGATTTTTATTTGTTTTCTTTTTATTTTAATTGATTAAATGAACTTGGTGCTTTTAAAATTACTTCTTGAGCTCCGAAAATTCACGGAGAAATACGGAGAGCATATTAAGACACAGAATTTTACAAAATATCCTCAGACAATGATTTTTAAAGGAAAATTTAATTTCCTCTGTAATTCACTTGATTAAATTGATTTAACTTTTATGTAATTTCTAGAAAATGCATTATTAGATGATTTTTAATCCGAGTGAAAATGGGGACGTTACAATAGAGCAGTCTTGCACTGTGCCCGGAGAGGCAAGGAAAACACTGGAACGATCACGTACGATAGATACCTCCTTCAATGAGAGGTATATACCTCTTAAGTATATATATACCTTCAAGAGATATACACTAGGTATATACCTATTGAATCTTATCTTATTTTACTATAAAGTTAAAACCCACTAACTTCTCAACATGTAAGTGTGCCACATCATTACCCACTAGCAATAATTATTATCTAGATTATTTTAAATCAAATACAAGTATGCAACATCATTATTCACTAGAAATTAGTACCTAGAGTATTTTAAATATCATGCAAACATGACATATCATTTACAATTTTGTTGTATTTTTAGAACTCAATATGCAAGCAATGTTAAATCATTATAGATCCCCACATTATTTTCACATTATTTAAACATAATTTATAACATATATTCATTCATATATTCCGCAACAAAGCGTGGGGTATTAACTAGTAGTATATATACCTATACCTCGGAAAAACCAAAAAAAAAGTGAGGAACATAGGCAATGATGAGTTTCTACTCCTATTCAAACCTACAAGATTAGCTTTAGTACATCTATTTATGGAGAGAGATATTTTAAGTATGAGGAGGTATATGAGGATGGGAGAAAACCTCATATACATACCATTGAATATTTTGGATGGACTTTATCTAACCATGTAAGGACATGCATAAAGGTAATTAATATACTGGAGCATGATATGCTGAGAGAGAGAGAGAGAGAGATTGAGAGAGAGAAGATTTAACTCTTTCCCTTAGCGATGGAGGAATCAAGAGACAACACACAATAATAAAGATCATACATTGGAAAATCAATAATCCCCGATTACCAATTATTCATGGTGGATGGCGACCTGTAACCTTAACAATGCCATCAAAAATAGTTGACGGTCAAGAAATAGTGGATATAGTGACCGTGGGTGGGGGAATTTGACGAACAAGGGCTCCGGGTGATGGATAGTCTGAAGAATGAGGGGTGATGCCAATATATGAGGGTGGTGGGCTTAGGGGCACGTAGATGTGCTCGGAGATCAAACATCGGAGGTGTTGGGTTTGACCAATGGGCTTGGTTTTTTGGAGTCATCAATGAAAATCATTGAATGGAGGAGGCTTTCGAGGCTCCATTATGGATAGGAGGTGGGCAAAAAGGGGAAAAACAAATTAAACAAGGGATGAGAGAGATGGGGGAGAGGTAGGGTTGGGGGCGGGGGCGGGGAGGGATAAAAATTCGATGGATAAATTAATTCTTGGATAACCATCTTCTATTGTAACTATTGTACATGAATTCAGGTTGCGTGGACAACTGTACTTACGCAACACAACATCGGGTTTAACTATTGAATATGCCCTATAACGTGGCACTGTTTGGGTTTCAGTTTCGTGTTGATGTGCTAGCTACTGGTGGTACAGTAACAAATTACTCCAATTTAGGCAGTATATCTAGTAACGTATGCATGCCTCCTCTGCCTTATATATATGTATTTTTATCTTGTCTTTCATATATAGTTGTACGCAACAATCTTATTTTTAGAAGCACATTTATTACACATTTAGCATACTCCACATCCAAATTTAGTTCTCCCCTATATTATATTATATCTTGTTGATATCAAACGTACTTCACTCATCCCAACTCTAAAGCTAGCTAGCCTATAAACACAGCGAAGCTCCTCCTTCTTGCAAAGGTGGCATCTACCCTCCTACTACCCGCCGCCATGGCCTCACTGGTCATCACTGAGGCACAACTGACAACTCGACTTCACCTTTTCTACCTCCACCATCAGTGTCGCCGCAAACTGCATATTGTACAAGATGCTGCAGAAGTTTGGGTTCCTGGTACATAGGCATCCTCAGAGAGGATGTGCATCCTTCGAGGTGTACCTCACTGGTGCCTGCGAGTTCCATTCTGCAAAGGAGTACATGCTCCCCTACAGCAGCCAGTCACCAGCAACATTAGTGTTGGATCCATCGCTGCGCTGGAGGGAGTGAAGGTGAAGGTGGCATTCATGTGACTCCACATCTCGCAGATCGATGTCGACGGCGACCAGCTCAAGCTCCACATCGGGTCCATCAGCGAACTGTTACTAGGGCCAGCCCAAGCTCAGCGTGCAGGAGTTCACACAGTAGTTCTCAGTCAACAACTTCATCGTCAGCCCCAAATGCAGCTAGAGCCGGCCGTCATCGGCCTTGGGGGCTTACGATGTAGTTTAATGTGTTGTAAGCTGAAGATCAAAGTGTTTCACGATGACGGGTAGGCAATGAGGTGTCGGGGGGTGCCGCCGGAGCCACATGGATGGAAGCAAGCGGTGGGCGGGGTTGGCGGTGGGGACAAGGAAGGCCATGGGGTTGGAGGAGGTGGTCAGCGCCATTGGACACGGAGAAAAGGGCGGTGCGTGGAGGAAGAAAGAGGGGGAGAAGGCTCCTTGCCGACACCACTGACAGCTTCTAGCCACCCTGCGTGGTTGGGCAGGGATGGAGACATCACATGGTTGGGTGTTATTGTCCTCATGCGGGGTGGATGAGAAGAAGGAAATAAGGGAAAGAGGACATGCACGGATCTCAAATTGACTAAAATTTTGGGTACTTTCAGGGGGTATGAAAGCTAGATGGGCCCCAAATATTGAAAATGTCAAAGGGAACTCGCTTTGCGGTTAACTCTACGAGAGTAATGCATTAATAGAGTCAACTTGGGAAAAAAATCCAACCATAATAGATATAACACAATATTGCTCTACCTGGAAGGAATTTGTCTAACTCATACAACAACAGGTATGAATCTAATTATGGTATATACTATACTATACTAGTCCATAAAGATTATGGTACTATAGTCGAAAGACCGGCCATATTTCGCGGGTGGTCCTAGTGGTCCCAGACCACCCAAAAATTATTTGGCCCAAGGCCCATGTAGTTATGATTGTAATCTCTACTATTATAAAAATTAAAGATGTTTTTGCCGGTACTTTGATACGTCATCTGTATATAAGGCGGTTTTTTTAAGTTCGTTCGCTTTTAGAAATACAGATGCCGTATTTAAGTCGGGTTTTAAATTTGTTCGTTTTTAGAAATACAGTAGGGGCCGTATAAGAAATCTCTTTTAAAAAAATCGCACGCTAACTTGAGATGATCGAACTCATAATTGCAATTCATGATTTTATAGAAAAATATATATCCAAGCGAATTCTCATATTGAATTTCACCTTAACTGAACTATGTAACAATAATAATACTTAACTAAACTGTATAGCAATAATAAGATTAAAATTACCTTCATCCGTTGCAATACACAAGCATTTTTCTTAGTAAAAAGAAAAAAACAAGAAAAGAAAGAAAGAGGCGAAGTCGAAGCGATGGTCGTTGCTACGTCTATCCCCTTCGCGTCTCTCCGCAACTTCGTGTGGGCGCCTGTCATCTTGCTTGCACGCATGTTGCGTCCACACACATGTTGCGTCTCTCCGTCCTTTGCCTTGGCTAGGGTAAGGGCACTATATATGTCATCAGGGCAGCATCAGCGACACTGCAGCAACAAGCAGATGCGGCGGCTGGCTAGCTTTCCGACGTACGTGTGGGCGCAACAGCTAGCGTGCAAGCAAGATGCAAGGATCGATATTGGTGCAGCCGTATGGCCAGGTGACTAAATGATTAGGCAATCAGATCTTGTAGTTGTAGACCTGTTCTTTTCTTTTTCAAATTTTACGAACTTTCTCATCTCAAAAATTACACCATCAGATTTCAGATTGTTACAAGAATAAAGGAAGATGATAACCTTCTTTCAACTTTTTTAGTCGTATAGTATATATTGCCATTGTTAAATTTATGATGTTTTATAAATTCATGTATAAGTCGGACCATCCATACCCTAAAGTCTAGATACGCTAATTAGAAAGCTTTGAAGTCATTCAAGGAGATCGTCAAGCTAGGAGGATAGGAGGCAAGGTTGAAGAAATTAGGAAAACTAGGAAGGTAGCCCGCGCATTCGTGTGGGCATGTGTATTATTTTTTTTTAAACAGATCTAACAATTTGTGAAAGTAAGATATACTCTTTTTTAATTCATTGTGCATTATATCTTTTTTCTTAAGAAACTTCATGAAATTTATATCGCTGATGAATGTTTTATTTTTACCATCAAGTCCTTAATTTAATTGGTTCACATGCATGCAATTTGCTATATGCTTGCATATGAATTAATAAATTTGTTGTATGCATGTATTGAAGAAATATGCATATAGTGGACATGGTTTTTCTGAAATACGTGGGACCCTTATGGTATTTTTTTTAAAGAAAAATATAGGCAATATGAGTCTTAAAATATAAATTTAATAGGAAGAAATAACTATTATCATGATATGGAATACCACATATTTTGAGCTGCTTGTATATACAAGATGTGGAGAAACCCATGAAGCTACTACAAAGACATGAATGAAGTGACTTCATGGATTTGTTATTGACCTTCGTCTCTCGATATGTATCAAACCAAAAGATAACTTTATACTTTACTTGTATATATAAAGAGAAACATAAAAATGAAAAAAAAAAGAGAAAAACATAAGTAGGACTTCAAAAAGAAATTTTTTATAGTTAAACTGATTCAATATTAGCTTGTGGCCGGTTAAAACTCTATTAAATAGATCTCTAGAAGCAAAACCATTGCAAAATCTATTTCCATAAAGTGGCCAATGAGGGTGAGGCAACCCCGGGTTCACTATAAACTATCTTGTTATTATTTTTCATATATATAGATGTTAGCTTAGGAGAGAGACGGGGTCAGAGGGGTCACTCTCCTAATCTCCCGTTTATGTACGAGAGAAAATACATACGTACAATTTATACATAAAAAGAAAGATAAACGAAAGTATGATAAAAAAGATAAATACAAAAAATTTACATCTGTACGACCGTATGATTGAAAGAAACAATCACAGACAAGATTAATTATAAAACAACCAGACCGACCGACCAGCCAAGATTAATTCCAACGACCATGCACCATCTGCTCACGGCTCAAGCACGTATATGCACCATAGGGAGGGAGTTTTTCTGGTTTTTCTTTTCTTTTTTTAGCTGAGAAGGGGGAGGTAGTTGGTACATAAGTGGGCACCTTTTATTTTCCTTTCGAATCGTATATACGTAGGAATATATTGGGAGGAGGGCATGGCTACGTACATGATTTGTTTTCTTGAGATAAGAACTGATATTTAAATTAATAATTTAATGGTTAAAATATTGTGTCTACCTATTTCAATGAAAACAGTTGGTCCAATTTATTCTCATAATGCCACGTGGTGGCCTAGTAGCGTTTATAAAAGTGCCATGTGTCGACTTAGAAGTGTTTATAGGAAATTTAATGGGCTTTTACTATCTAATAGATTTATAGTTTTTTTAATTTATCAGATGTGCCATGTGGTAAGTTAGTAGCACTGTAGAGGATGTTTAATGGAGCTTATTATATATTGATCTACATGATGTTTAATGGATCTTTATTACACAATGGGTATTTGATCGATTAAATCTTTAGATTTTGACACTTCACCTTAAATATGTAGCTTTGTTAAATTTACTTTTTATTGTGTATATAATGATTTGCTTGCTACTCCTACAAAATAGTGAGGAGAAAGTGAGCAAGCAGAGAGATAAGAGATCACATATATGTTATTATATTTTAATAATATTTAATTGCTCATTACTTGCCATGTAAAAGATAGGAGTTTTTTTTTCAAATGATATATTCTTATATATCCAAACATGTCAAATATAGATAAATAAAATATATTATAAAAATTACAATCATTAGTTATCTAATGTTTGATTTTGTTTACATATTAAATTTTGCTAGTCAGAAAATTGGAAGATGAAAGGAAGGATAGGAGAGGGAGAGACGTATCTACGTACATGAGGGGAGAGGAGGTCACGTACGTACACATAAGGGGACAACTGGAGAGAAGACCCAGGAGGTGGTGGGGTACGGTGGGAGGTGATAATTAATGGATTGGGCTTTAGGAATTCTTTTTAAACAGATATAATGGTGAAAAATAATGGGTCCACTATGTTATGTGATAATTAACGGTTGGATGTTTTGCTTTTTTTCTCAGAATTTCTTGGATTTCTCTAATTTATTAGACCACCACATGTCGGTTTAGGAGTGTTTGTAGGAAGTTTAATGGACTTTAAGTATATAATAGATAGATGAAGTCAGGGAGGAGAAGGGGGATAGAAATTTGATGGATATACTAAATACATTTCTTGTTTCAACTGTTGTACACAATATTTGTCAAATGACCTGGCGAAAAATATTTGTCAAATGATGATTTGTCCACAAGGATAACCCACATGTAGGGGTGAAAACGGAGTGGATATTATCCGATCCGATTCGCTCCGAATCCATCCGAAGTGAGGATATGGTAAGGGTTTTTAGATATCTGGCCGGACGTGGATGTGGATGCGGATAGTTACATGCAGATGCGGATATAGTATCGGTAATATCCGGCGGATACGGATTATCCGTTATTTTAAGCGGATTATCCGATAAATATTTTGGCGGATAATTCGAATTTCACAGCCCATATAACCACTCAATTTGGCCCATTTGACATGTGCATTTTCATCGTGCAAAGATTCAGCCCATCCAGCTCCACCTTATCCATCAATCTATCCAGGAGTTTAGTCCGTGACGCCGTCGATTTCGCATCAACCAATTTTTTTATCGAGACTTCTCTTCTTCTAGTCCTCCCACGCCGCCGCCTGACTTCTCCACCCAGCGCTGCGCCCTACTGTCTCCAGCCCGGCGCCACCGCCGCCGCCGCCACCTGCCTTCTCCACCCTGGCGCCGCGGCCTACTGTCTCCACCCCAGAGGCGGCGTCGCCGCCACCGCCGCCGCCTCCTGCGCTGGTCACCTGGTTGTCTCCATCTCAGCGCTTGCGACGCCTCCTTCCATCGTGATGTCAATACTGTATATGTCGATTACATGCTTTTGGACAGAAGACAAATCAATCGTTAACAACTTGACATTATATTATGATGTGATCATGTGAATTGTGATAGTGGTATCTCATTGTTGCTCATTGTATAGATGATTAGATGTTGTATCGATTGTATATACATGTCACATCCGATTATTTTCATTCGTTTCCGACCCGAGTCCGCACGGACTCCGCACCATTTTCGACATACGAAATAATCCGCTCCGCATCCACATCCGCACATTATCCGCACCGCCTCCGAATCCGATTAAAAAATATGGTATAGGATTTGGTATGACTACTATCCGTCCGAATCCAATCCGTTTTCACCCCTACCCACATGTGATAGGACTGGCCTTAACTACTTAGGCCTTATTTAGTTGGGGAAAAATTTTGGGTTTGGTTGTCGCATTGGATATACAAACACATTTAAAAATTACAGATTCCGCGAGGAAACTGCAAGACGAATTTATTAAGCCTAATTAATCTGTCATTAGCAAATGTTTACTATGGTGTAATTAGGCTTAAAAGATTCGTCTCATAATTTTCTGGCGAACTGTGTAATTGATTTTTTTCGTCCACATTTAATACTCTATGTATGTGTCCAAACATTCGATGTGATAGGTGGAAAGTTTTCTGAACTAAACCAGGCCTTAACATGTCCTTTATAGTGGTACAGTTTCCCGCTGACGTTGCATCTAACCCAACATCAGTGTTTGCAATTTCGGTCCATAATTTTTTAGGGAAAACACTGTAGAGAAAACTCCCAGTAAAGAATTATATTAAAAGAAGATAAATAAAAGAAGAATTACAACAGGTTTAACCAGGATATAGGAGAGATCTCTCATCTAAATTTAAACGGGAAAGGAGAGGGAGGTCATTCTTGAAATATCCCCCGGCATGACGCTATTTTGCCCAACTTCCAACTTTTTCATATTTTTTTAGTTTGGTCCAAAATTTGTTCAATTTTGTTTAAGAAAAACGTTCCCAAAAAAAAAATGTAGATTCCAGCGCGCCCTGGCACAAATATGCAAAACAAACTGCAAACTGTAACCCCTACCAGGGTTCACAATTTTGGATCATTTTGGTTATATCGGACCCCCCGATATGATATTATTTCGGCCGAAATTTTTATTTTTTTTTCATTTTTTCATCAATTTGGTAATATTTTATTCAAATTTGATTAAATTTTATTCAAAAATTCATATAATTTTGGACGGTATTTCGGCCACCACTGATACAAAACACTAAACCGAAAGATGAAACACTGACCCCTACTATACATTAGCAAATTATATCGTAGGAGTATCACATTTCAATTCAGGTAGTATATCCAGTAACAAATGCATGCCTCGTCTGTCTTGTACTTATCTTTAGCTTATCTCTGATGATTGCAATATATTTATTGTATATGTATCTTTAGAAGCTGATTCATCCTGCAATTACCATACTCCAAATTCAAAATATACTTACAATTTATCATTTGGATATACAAAAAAAGTTATATATATAACTAGTATATCACCACTCACCTACACATCTTGGTCATACACTTCACTCGGTAGTATACTCCAAGCTAAGCTTAGCACAAACATGGCGAAACTCATCTTCCTCCTCGCAATGGTTGCATTTGCATCCACCCTCCTCGTATCCATAGCCGGGGCAGCCGACAACTCGACCTCGCCGTCGCCGTCGCCGTCGGCCGACCCGACGGCGTACGACATGCTGCAGAGGTTCGGCTTCCCCGTCGGCATCCTCCCGCAGGGCGTGCAGGGGTACAAGCTCGCCGACGACGGCTCCTCCTTCGAGGTGTACCTCGCCGGCGACTGCGAGTTCCGGGCGGCGAAGAAGTACGTGCTCCACTACAGCAGCCGCGTCGCCGGCCAGATCGCCGCCGGCTCCATCACCTCCCTGGAGGGGGTGAAGGTGAAGGAGGCGTTCGCGTGGCTCCGCATCTCGGAGGTCGACGTCGACGGCGACCAGATCAAGCTCCACGTCGGCCTCATCACCGCCATCATCGCCTCCGACCAGCTCGCCGTCAGCCCCCAATGCAACTGACGACCGCCGGCGATCGATTGATTCATCATTTCTCTTAATTAATTTGTTGCAGTGTTGTTTATTTGATGTCAAGTAAGAGTAATCAATTACGTCATTTTGTTACTGTCGCGGGAGGTACTGCGAGGTACCAACGGGATTAATTCACGATACGTACGTTGTCAGAAGAAGATTGTAATGGGTTATGTTGAGAGCTGCGATAATTTGAGAGAGATGATGGAAATGGGTGGTGATGTTTATAAGAACTTTAATACATGGGGAGAGAAAATTTTGTGTGCGTGGATAAAATGTTTTTTTTTTGGTTGTCTAGTAACAGTACACAGAAGAAGAGCATTCATGTCAATGGATGACATTTTTGTTAACTCATAAATGGTTGCATAAAGATTAGCCTCATATATTCGTGGAATGCAAAAATAGCATAACCATAAACAAATTCTGTAATTAATTAGAAGAAATCTATATATTTGTATTTATTATGGTTTACATATATCCATAGGGAATTCAGTCGACAAAAAAAAATAGTCTATATTGAATACTTGAAATGCTGCTTGCTTTCATTTAGAAATAAAATGCCAAAAGATCCTACAGAGTTGATATTATACTATATTTACGACTGGATTGATTATTGGGTCATTTTGCACAAGGAGAAGCGAACGCAAAGATGACTACTACAGGGATCGCAACTGCTAAAGCAAGTGGCATGTGAAGTGTTCGGAGAGAAACTTGGATGGAACTCCAATGGCAGAAGGTTACAATGAAGAGTCATTGCTCAGTCAAAAAAAAAAAATGAAGAGTCATTGCTTCGTAGAAGAGGACCCATGGCTGTATGATAAAACTAGGCGAAATTTGCTATAAGACATTTAAATTATGTGGTCTTTAGTGGTGGACATCGCAAAAGTTTGGTTCAATCAGTGTGGTTATGATTTTCCTTTAGCATTAGTTGGTCGAGGTGGTTTGGTGTTTAGCATGTGTTGTTTAGCCAGATGGTGGGGTGGGAGCATCTGCGCGAGCTAAAGAAAAAAGGTTTGATATACAGCTATTAGTTTAATTAGATCTTGCAGAGGTGTGAGGTGATGCTCTGTAATGTTCCCCGCTGCATTTCTAGTACTCCCTTTGTTCCAAAGTATAGATAAAAGTTATTTTATTTTGAAATGGATGGAGTAACAGAAATGGGAGAGGAATGTCAGAGCAGATGGTGTAATGCTGAGTATTCAGCTTGCAGCTAGCTGCACTCAGCATGTTTCTGCTATTTTGTCATGGATGTGAGCGCCACTGAAAATAGTCCGGAGGCACCAGAATTCAGTTGAGCGTTTCATCCGTTGCTGAAAGTTTGCAGCACAAACCCTGTCGCTCGCTCTGTCCGTTTTCTTCAGTTACGTCAGACACTGTAGCAGTTCGACAACCTGTTCAGGTTAGCTGCGCGATTCAGTGAGCGACAGTAAGAGAATTTCTGACAAGAAATCGTTCTATTTCTTTCAGAAAAAAATAAAAATGTGTGTCTTCTGATTTCGGCAGGAGACATAAATCTCCTCTTAAGGCTGAGTTCGAACCTTCTGTTCTCATGGAAAATGAGGTGACCTATTAGCGCATTAATAATTAGGTATTAGGTAAAAACATTTAAAAAGGATTAATATAATTTTTAAAGCAACTTTCCTATAATTTTTTTTTACCAAAAACATATCGTTTAGCAGTTTGGGAAGGAAAAAGTTTGGGAAATGGGAGGAAAGAACAAAACCGCTGCTAATGGGCTGAGAACTATATGGGCCATTGGTTGCAGGCCTTCGATAAATTGACATTCCTAACAAGCCTACACCTTAAGTTACTTATATCTCATACTCTCAATAATTCCCAAGGAAAGTTTTGAAAAGAACAATGAGTAACTCCCGGCGAAAAATTAAGATCACGTTGTGAAGAGACATAATTGAAAGCAGTATATTAATTAATTGGTGATAGAGATTCTTTTTGGTTGAAAGCAACACGTTCCTCCATCTTTGATGCAAAAAATAGTTTACGAGGTCATGTGAAATAGTTTGTTTGTAATTATATGTAAGTTATAATGTAAACACATCAATTATACCATATTTTCATATGTAAAAAATTTTAGTTAAAATTTAACGAAAAATGTATAGGTAGTCCCAACAATATTTAGAAACGTTGGTTTGATTCTCCACCGTGGTGAAATTTGTACTGTCACATGTTGTTTCAAAGTTTGTACTGTCATATTGGCACCATGGGATTTATACTTCATTGCCAAACTGTGGCAAACAATATGACAAGGTATGGCAGAGTGTGATAGAGTGCTGATTTTTTGCAAGTTTTATTACTGCTCCCTCCGTCCATCCCAAAATATAAGGTACAACCAATTTTTCCTCATGTCTCGTAATATAAAGTGTGTGTGCAAAATTTGGTTTATTTTAAATCATATTGCTTGTATGTATAGATGTGATCTAGCTGAAGAGGTGATTAAATTTTTTCTTGGCCTTTGTATTAGGAGTAGTTGAGTTGAGCCTTATATTTTGGGATGGAGCCTGAAGGTAGCAGGGAACAAACCAAACATACCCAAATTAAGTCAAGGTGTATTTTTTTTTCTTCCCAAAGTCAATTCACTAATTTGACACGCTCGAAGAATTCCAATAGTTCAATCAACCCTTAAATCAATTATTGACAGCCTATCACGTGTTGCAAACACGCCAAAGAAATTAGCTAGGGCCCTTATATACTAATTAACACACCATTAAACATTTAAACCCAACACATTTCTTCACTCAGCTAAGAAAAAGCAAGAAAACAAACACAGCAACAATGGCCAAGAAGCTCCTCGCCGCGGCCGCCGCCCTCCTCCTGCTCGCCGCCGCGCCAGCACTCGCGTCGTCGTCGTCGCCGGGAAGCTCAAACCTCACGGCGACGCCGACGGCGTACGAGATGGTGGAGCGGTACGGCTTCCCGCGCGGCATCCTCCCGGAGGGCGTGGAGTCGTACGTGCTCCGCCCCGACGGCTCCTTCGAGGTGCACCTCTCCGGCGACGGCGACGGCAACGGCGGCGGCGGTGACTGCGAGTTCCGCGTGGGCGACGGCGGCGCGTACCTGCTCCGGTACGGGCGGCGCGTGGCCGGGGTCGCGATGGAAGGCTCGATCCGGTCGCTGGAGGGGGTGAGCGTGAAGGTGCTGTTCGCGTGGCTCGGCATCGGCCGCGTCGACCGCGCCGGCGACGACCTCCGGTTCTTCGTCGGCCCGCTCTCCGCCGCCTTCCCGCTCGCCAACTTCGCCGACTGCCCGCGCTGCCGCTGCGGCTTCGACTGCGACACCGCCGCCGGCGCCGCCGCGATCGCCGCTTCTTGATCGAACGTGTTCTTGGCATTCCCCAACGTGTACAGTGTACTCAGCTGATGCAAGCTTGAATGCTTGATGCCACTGAAAATCTGTAAAAAATTATGTGCTCGTTGATCCATTAATAATACAGATTGTGGAATGGATTCGATCGATCGATCATGGTTGGATTAACTGAGTGAACAATGTTCTATGCCTTTCCGAGAATATGAAAAATTACAAAACCAGGATATCCTCATGGTTAATTCACTGGGATAACTTAGATTGATTTGGTACTTGTATATCATTTGTACTGACGTACTGATTTTAGTTTGGGAGAATAGCTGATTTGGGAGTTCTAATTCGTGCAATCAAGCATTCCAAATTTACTTTCAAAAAAATTCAACTACCATTCCAAATTTACTTGCCAAAAAAAAAAAGCCCAAGCATTTCAGATTTGTCCTATGGTTCAAACTGCAGTTTAGCACACCCAAGACATTACGCAGGACCAACGTTACCATGAGCCAAAACTTAGCTATTCATTCTCCCATTAATTTTTTTTTTCAAAAAGTTTTCTGAGGGAGAATCTTTGGTAAATGATACTGATGGGTGGAGGAATATGCTGGTGAGTGTGGATGAGATAGTTGGATCTTGCAGCAAGACAAAGATTTGTTTAGGGAAAGAAAGGATTCCTCTGGCCTGGTTGATGTGCTTCAGACAGTGTGGCAATGCCACTCCGGTCAACTGTCTGTCCCCCATTGGCCTGAACTCTGAACTGAACCAGCTTCTTCAAACTGTCTGGTCTACTGTTTGCCTTCCGCCTATATAAGCCGTTGCCAGAATTTAAAATTTTTAAACTTATTTGTGCAGTTGATTTGGTGATTTTTTTATGGTGGATTATTTTTCAGCATTAGCTTTTAAATCGCTAATAACACGTATATAAAAGTTGGGCTAAGAGTTTTTTTTTTTGCCTGAAAAGGCATTATGGTTTATAGTCAGCATGTGCCAAACGATGGTGCAATGAATATCAATCCTAATGCACACATATTGCCTAGTATCCATAATGCATTTGTAATTCATACTGGAATTAACGAATCAAGAAAGGAAACTGCAGAGATTAATGTGAAAAACTGCATGTATGGATCCAAAATAAAGAGTTGACATTGGACTTAATCCTCACTAATGGGCTGGTTCAGTTGTCCTACTTGTGTGGATCAGGCTTTCCAAAGGTAGGCTTGGCCCATAGGAGGATTGTGCAAAATGATGCTGTTATGGTCCTTCTCTCTCTCTCTCTCTCTCTCTCTTCTCTCTCTCTCTGTTTCTTTGGCTGTGTTTAGTTCAGCATAAAGTTTGGATTTTGGTTGAAATTGGAGATGATGTGACTGAAAAGTTGTGTGTATATGACAGGTTGATGTGATGGAAAAGGACTGAAGTTTGGATCCAAACTTTGGATCTAAACACAGCCTTTGTTCCACAAGGTTCACAGAGTTGTCACTCAAAATTTGTAATCCAACAGGTAAAAAAGATAGGAATACTTATTTCAAAGATTTTTGGATCAAGAGGGCCGTTTTGGAAGGAACAAAATCCATAAGCCGTGGAAGCTGTAATTTTTCTTTGCAAATAAAGTGTACTGGTTTTGATTGAAACACGTTGTACAAATAACTGGAATTGCAAAACCGCAATGTTGTCAAAACTATCGTTTTGCAATATATCTTGAGAAATTTTATGGTTTAAGTGCTCCAGGGGTTTTGATTCATTTGTTTTCTTACTTAAATATATTGCATTACAAAATTAAAAGGGGTAAATTATCTTTCTATGTTATTGGGTGGTGTCAATTCTATAAATTCTAAGCATACAGTGAAATAACACTTGGCACCGACAGCCACCGCGAGTCCACGCATGCCACCACCAACCACCTCAACGTGATGACTCATCGGTAGTTAGACACTAAAGCACAAAATTACTAAAATATCATTATTAATTTTATGATATATTCCTAAACTGGTATTGTTATACTGGCAGTATATGCTACCAGCATATTGTACCATAAAATTTCTTATTTTGAGAACCTTTTGTCTTATAGAACCGCAATGATAGTTGACGGTTTTATCGTAGAATTGTGCTTGTGGAAAATTGTGGGTGTATGGACCGTAAATTTTAATAATAATGTTGAGGGCTAACATAGAGCTAAGTACACCTAAATGTAAAATGCAAACAGTCTGAATGTTGACAGTGCATGACAGATACTCTAAAATCAAGACTTCTGAAGCTATCTAAGTGGGGAGAAGACAGATTTGGGCATGATCATCAGAGACAATCACAGAGCTAACAAGCTAATGAATATCGTCAACTTATTGACCAACAGGTTCACGAAGCATAGTCTAATCTTTTATTTTATTTTATTTTATCCCTCTGTTGTGAGGCCTGAAGTCTAATTATTCATGTAACATTTTGTTGTGTGCGGATATAGAGTCCAAATTTCGATCCATAATCTAAAAATCATCAACTTCTTGACGACAAGATTCATGGAGAAAATTCACAGAAGTTTCATTTTCAGCACAGAGAACTGCATTTTCCAATTGTTTTGCAACGTGTAATGCGGATCAGTACGTGCTTCGAATTTGAGATTTGAGATTCAACTCAAGATTTGAGATCAAACACTGAGATGCAAAAATTTCTCTCAAAGTGCATATGTACATTGAATCCTATCTCCATTTTTTTGCCTCTAATCGTTCAGAATTTAAGCAGCTGATGCCCTCTTGCAGCCTGAGACCACTCCAGGAGAACCATCCTGACGCCGATGAGCTCCCTGTGGAGCTCGCCGACCTTCTCGTCCAGGACGAACACCTTCTCCTCCAGCTCGTCGCACCGCCTCCTCGCGGCGGCGACGACGGCGGCGGCGTCCGGGCACGGCCGCCCCGACGCCACGGCGCGCTGCACGGCCCTGCCGGCGGCCGCGGCGGCGTCGAGCTCCGCCATGCACGGCACGCCCTCCTTCCGCCGCCGCTCGTACTCCTCCTTGACCTGCCTCTGCACCTCCTGGAGCGCGCACTCCCACGGCGCGCCGCCCGGCGGCGCGACGCCGACGGACACGGCGCGGCGCGGCCGGAACGCGAGCGCCGCGCCGAGGGCCCCGATGGCGAGCAGCGCCGCGGCGCGCGCGCCGGCCAGCGCCTCGTCGGTCTTCGCGTTGCCGTGTCTCTGCTGCTGCTGCTGCTGCTGCTGATGCTTGGCGTGCGTCAGCGCCCTCTCGCCGAGCTTGCGGAGGTTGGAGCCGCACTTGGCGAGCTCCGCGCCGCACCGCCGCTCCACGGCCTCGCACTCCGCGAACGCGGCCGCCGCGCGGCGTCGCGCGGTCACCGCCGCCGCGCCATCGCCGCCGCCGCCGCAACCTTCGAGCCAGTGCAGCGCGACGCGCATCGACGAGACGTAACCCCGGATCATCTCCAGCCTGTCCCTGAGCCCGGCGCACGCGTCGAGCAGCTCCGCGGCGTCCTCGACGCACTCGTCGACGCTCTTCCGGTCGATGCCAACCCCGGCGCCAGCGCCCGCGCCCGCGGACGCGGACGCGGACGACACGAGACGCCCCTGCGCGGCGGAGGCGAGGGCGAGGGCGCGGGCGAGCCAGGCGGCGCCGGCGCAGCACGGCGCGGCGAGCGGCGCGCCGGCGCGGAGCTCGTCGAGCTCGGCGGCGAGCCAGCGGTCGTAGGCGGAGCGCACCGGCGGCCACGGCGCCACCGCCGGCGACGGCGCGAGGCGCGTGGACAGGCGCGTCGAGAGCGACCGGAGGAGCGTGGATGGCTTCTTCATTGGCGCCTATCTATGTGTGTTCGATCGATTTCTTGGTGTTCTTGAGCTGAAAGGGAGAGAAGCTTTGGGAGATGTTTGGTGTGAGTTGTGTAGTGAGGAGGGTGTTTGGTGGTTTATATACCAGTGGCTTTGTGCTTTTTCACAGGTTTATTAGATGTGTGCTGCTAGTGCTGGGAATGATTGGAATGCAGTGTGGTTCTGTGCTAGGTGAACACACAAATGAGAGATTGGAACTATTGCTAAGAGTAATGTTGTGCACACCCAGTATTTTGCAGTAGTATGTGTTGGAATAGCTTCTTTGATTTTTGGGTGGAAAACATGTTGCGGATACGATGGCATTGTAAGAATGACGATGTGGTCGTGAATAATAGGTGGTGGATCTAAGGCTAGTAAATTTGGGTGGTTGTCCGGGTTCACTGGTTCATATTAAAAGGGGGTGCCAGTGTGGTTAGGTGGCATTACCGATTTTTGACATAGGTGAGTAGTGCTTAGTATTGGGTTTTGCTTAGGTGTTAAAGAAAATTTTATATTTCTCCTGTAAATGCTAATGTAATTTATTTAGACTCCGTGAAACCAACTAACTGAGATAAAAAGCAACATATTTCAATATTTTCTATATTTAAACTTTTTGATGCACTGCAAAATCTCGTATATTTTGTAGTAGCATAGATATTTTGCTTGACCAGGTTTAGAGTTCAGATAATCATCATGTTATAATCGCAAGATATCCGGCTTGTTTATTATTGTTCAACAATATCCAACCACACACATTTTCATACCAACTATTACAATCAAATCTAGAGGTGTAAATGGATAAACCATAAACCCATTTATAGATCAAAATAAGTTGATCCGCAGCTTATATTAGCGTATAAATGGGTTTCACAGGGTTAGCCACTTACACCCTTAATCAAATCCTATGGCACAGAATTTTTAAAATAACATCATAACAAATACAAGTCACATTAGCCGCATGCGCAACATCATATTGCCAACTAAAGCTATTTCCACCATCAGTACCATACATGCACATATCTTTCCAACTCAAATTAATGGTGGCATATGTGCATCTATCAATTCTCACCCTTAAACCTTGGGATCTGAGCTGAAATCCTACTCTTTCACTGCTCCTAAGTCCTACCCTATAGAGTCCTTGGGCACCAAATAATTGGGTTGAGAAGAGATTCCTGTGTGTATGTGGAGGGCATGCATTGAAGAAATGCAGAGGTGTTCATCCAGTACAGGCTGTGGCCATATAAAAACTGTCCCCTGTTCATCCCTGTTGTTGCAATGAGAGACCACCACGGATGCACGGCTAGGATTAGACCAATCATGCCTGGCCTCTGCACACATGATTAGACACCCCCTAAAACCAAAGATCAACCATCATCCATGGCTCATCACCAGCTGTGCTGGCACCAGGGTTAGTTATTTTAATTATCTGAATTCTGGTTAGTTATTTTAATCTGCAAGCATGATCCGGGTGCGTATGTGTTAAATAGGAGATCATGGACTGTTGCTGCCTGAATAAAGGAAGATCTGAGACTGATGAGTTATATTGTGTGGTTTTTTTTATGAGGCTCTCTGAGCTCTTGTGGATAGGAGCATAGCCAGCAGCCAAGGGTAGCTAATGTTTGGCAGAAATGCTGTGGTTTTTCTGTAAAATAGGTTGCTCCAAATGATAGGCACAACCAGATGGTCCCTGCTCTTTGGTCACTTTTTCTTTGGTATTTGTGTTTGTGTGTGAATTGTATATGTGATAGCCAAACAAATGGTCTGGAAAGTTCTACACTTTGGTAATATATATATGGTGAGGATGATCATACATTGGAGTGTTGAGATTTGGGAAATCTGTTGACATATGGGATGCAGTTTTACAGGACACTTGTTTTGCGTGTGTAGGAAGAAGTGTTTTCATCACCGTCCTAAAGTAATATATGAATAGGTTAGTTCTTTGCTTGTTCAAGCAAGAAATAGGTGTGCCACACATTATTGGTGTTTGGTTTTGCTTCAAGTTTTCACGATGATATATTTGTAAGATGGCAGGATCGTATTATTAATTAGATTGTGAAACTATCTACAAATTAAGGAATCAGATCAATATCCCCTCTAGTAAAGATTAAATTGTAGAAGCTCTATACAGTGAAAATACATTAGGGCCATCCATCCACCATCTTATCGGAAACACATGGTCAAGATCGGGTTCTACGCTAATGGTGGAGTCATGAGCGCATAACTCCATTCATCATGATTCAAATCCATATGTCCACAAATATACCTATGTGCATTCTTCGTTGGTGCAGAGTTTGGAAGTTATACTCTCTTTATATAAAAAAAGCCAACCTGTACGGTAAAATGTGCTACGCTACCGTGGCTCAACCTACCGTACACAAATTAAGTTCTTCTTGCATATATATACTAGATTACTGCAGGACATATTATAGCTGAAGACTCAAAAAATTGTTCTAACAGTGGCTCTCTGCTATTATAGCAGATGCCGAAATTAATTATAAGTTGTGAAGACAATGGAAAGGAAGACAGTGTACAATTTGAAATTTTGATTGGGGAGAACTGTATTTTTTTTTCTCTCACATGAACTAGTTTGGTTTTCTATGTTTCAAGAGATTGCACAAAACTAGAACTTTAGAGGTGAAACTATTAATGGATTACAACAAAACTTTTTGTTTGGACAACATATAACTACAGTCTACATATATAAAACGATAAAGTCCATTTTTGGCCTTTCAAACTCTTGTTGGAGTAAAATTTTGCCGAACATAAATCCATGGTGTTTCTCACTCTCATCTTTTAAAATCAAATAGAAAATACCACAAACCTACTAACGCCAAAATTTGGTAATAAGCCCTGAAGTCATCAACGACCTAGAGTCAATATCGGCTTCAATGTCCTGGAATTGGCCGATGAGAATTATTAGTGGGTAATAGTTGAATTCTCAATGGATTCGGTTAAGGAAATTAATCAATTAAAGGAAGCTTATCTAGAAGATGACGAGTTCGAGGAGGATGCAGCGTGGCAATCTATCTATTAATTAGGCAGAGTTAGTTAGTTTTCTTTTAATTTTAGAAAGGTGTGTTTAGTGTACGATCAGGACTTACGTTTTTAACTTTTATCTTTAGGAAAGTTTGTGTCGTGTCCGACTAGGACTCTTATCGGCCTATGTGTATGAATATGTAAACCCAGGATCCCTACAATTTATCTCCACAGATCAATACAATCTACTTTTGGCGCATCGCCACCCTTTTACTTTCGGCGAGTTCTTGTTTCGAGTTGGGGTGCATTAGCTTTGATCATCGACAAGGGATAAGGCTTGTCATGGCTGCTTTTATCGGTGGAAAGGGCTTAAGTCGTTTCGACACTCTATTCTAGCTTATGCATCTGCCTATTTGTCATATATCTTAGTTAATCTAAGTCGATGATTCAATTTACTTGTATCGGCCAGATCTTTTCTAGGGTTTTGCTGGTATCGGCTAAATTGTTTCATCGATCTAGATTAGCTAAGGTATCTAACAGTCTGAAAATCAGTCGAAGGCTTGATTGTTTAAACTTTATGCTTCTTTTCATACTCAGTGTTACATCAATTGGATTTAACCTACTAAGTCGTGCTTAGAATCATAAAAACTAACCTGCCTTTGATTGTCAATAAGGGTTTCATCGGAATTTCAGCCGATGAGTTATTTGGACATTGTATCGGCTTATAAAGATTACATACAAGTTGGTTTTAGCCGATTGCAACAAAGGGTTCATTGATCATCTAATCGTTTGGATTTAATGACATCAAATCTCGAGTCAATGTATATTTTGACCATCGCATCAACACTTATTCTATCATATCATTATTAGCCGACTGATTTCTATTGGATTATATTATTGTTCTATTACATCATCATCAGTTGATTGTCTTTATATCATTATTTACTCAAGTGTCAGAATCTACATTGGATATATAGCCGATTGCTCAAAACCCTATCGACATCGGCTAGTGTTGCTATGTCAGCTTGTCAGCCGATCACCTCTTTGATCTTCATATATCTTGTAAGTTCTAGGGTCAAACTGATTGGCACGCCCGCATCTCATCAATTTTAGGACCTGCACTATAACTAAGTAGATCTCCTAGACTTTCGTGTTGTTTTTCACGTCAACAAAACCATGTTTTGTGGTGGTTTTGATTGGCATAACGGTGAAAACCCACCAAAACTGTAGGTTTGTTTTTGTTAATACCAGAATGGATTGAATATATTAGCATCCCTACATACCTGGCCTCTGCAGGGCTTCTTCGGTTAATCCCATGAGAAAGGGATTAACAAGTGTGGATTAAATTCTCTTCAAACTCTTCTCAATCATCTAGGGAGGAATTAACCAAACAAAGCTGTACAGCTCTATAATTTAATCTTCTAGGGAGGAATTTTTATATTTTGGTCCTTTTTAAAAACTTATTTTACAAATGGACCCCTGGGAAGACTTAAACCGGAAATGGTCCTTTTTGGGGCGCCAGAGTGGCTGGCGCCGTCCCCCAACATGGCGGCGCTAGCCATACTGGCGCCGCACCAGTGCCACCGTGGCAATAGGGCCGACGTGGCCGTGCCGACTGGGAGGGAGGGGGGCACCAACCACACTGGCGCCGCCCCACGCACCACGGCGCCAGCATGGCTGGCCCACCTCTTCAGCGTGGGCCGCCCCCTTTAACCCGCGTGGGCCCCACCATCTTCTTCTCCCCACCCTCATTCACACCCATCTCCAGCCCGAGCAGAGGAGCAGCAGCTTTCCCCCTCTCTCTCCCCCTCATATCTCCACCTCAAATCCACTCCATTTGAACTCGTTTTTCGCGGGATTTTTTGTGGAAATCGAAGAGAAAGGTAGACTCCTCCATTCCCCCCTCTTTTTTTTTGTTTTTATTGGTTGAATTTGTAGATCGGAGGGTAACCCTAGAACCCCTTTTTTGCCCAAATTTGTGATTTTTAGCATTTGTTCTTGGGATTGGCTTGCTGTAGTGCTACATGTTTACAATGTACTCATTGGTGTCACGGATTTTTGAACCATATATGTGGTAATGTTAATTTTTGGATGGTTTGGTTGGATGGATGGATGAATAATTAGGGTTGAGGCATGAAAGTAAATTTAATTTGATGGACTTGATGCTATAGCATATAGGTTAAACTTTTAATCATTAATTATATGAAGGGGAGACAAGTTTGGCTGTATTATAGAAATTGATTATAGTTATTAGAACTAGGTTGGGTTGTATGATGAAGTATTTGTAATATTTTGATGTGTAATGCACTAGTAAACTTGTTGATATTTGTACGTGGATTAAATATTTTTTTGGAGTTGTCGTGCTGGAGGGGTGCGCCAGGCATGCTGGCGTTGTCGTATGCGGGGCGGCGCCAGTGTGACTGGCTCCCCGCTCTACGAGTCAGCAACGCCACGTAGGCTCTAGTGCCACGGTGGCATGGGGAAGGCGCCAGTGTGGCTGGCGCCGCCATGTTGGGGGACGGCACCAGCCACTCTGGTGCCCCAAAAAGGACCATTTCCGGTTTAAGTTTTTCCAGGGGTCCATTTGTAAAATAAGTTTTCAAAAAGAACCAAAATGTAAAAATTTCAGCATAATCTACCACAGCCAAATGGAGCCCTCTAGCATTTTTTTTAAAAAAGGAAAAGCACAAACAATCTTTAGGTGGGATATAATCATATTCTACCACAATGCCAAATGGAGCCCTCCTTGCATAATGTTTTTCCCCTTTGTGGATCACAAATGGTTAAGCATGTTATCAAGGGAAACCATATTATTTTGGACATCAGCCCATTATCCAAAAATAATTGCATGTACTAATTTTATTCAACTAATTTATTTATAAAACTATAATATCAACTACCTTAAAAAGGGAGTCATCATGGCCTCCCCTCCTCCCAAACGCGCAGCACTTCGCTATGTGTGAGCAACTACCGGATCCCATGTGTTATCTCTAATTATCCTCCTAGCCCATCTCCAATTATATGGGTATGGCCCGTTACAATGTACGGTCATAACCACCTAGTCAGTAATTTATCTTCAAACCACCCACCCAGTCAATCTCCAATTATATGAACCCAACCTATTACAAAGCAAAAGCATATTACTAGTGTTATGAAAAAGCATAATTTGTGTGTTCTCATGATTGGAGGGGTGAATATGCATGTTTGGAATATTTACTTTTCATCTAGATAATTTATTTTCATGGTATAAATTCATTTTTTAATCTTTGTTCCCCTTCTCTCAAACAAAGCACAATGCATGGGGGACACGACACCATGATCAAATCTAGTCTACCTAGCTAGACAACCCTAATCAAGGCGATTAGGTTCTAATTAATACCACCATGGTTAACTTAACCACTTCTCCATGCATTGCATCCCATTCCAATAACACCTACTAACAAAGAATCTAACACCTGCGTACTACACTTGCCCTAGAAAGGGTGGTTTTCTTCACCAAGATTAGTACACAGCCTTTGCATCATGCATCAACCATGTGCCTGATTATACCACAGAAGTCATGGTGGCATGCAAGGTGGCGACCGCTAGATTCTTGGGTTGCTCCTTGGTCTCCTGGTGCAACTGCAGCAAAAACCCAACCACCTTTCTTTAGATCTCACCTTGCTACGTTGATCAGCAAAGGTAGATGAGATCATTGAACCCAACTGATGATTTTAATTGTGACCATATTTTCTTTCTTTTGTTTTTTTTGAAATGGCGCCAACAATTTGAGTGGGAGGTGAGGTGAACACGTATTCCAACGAGAATCAAACCATTCAGAAAAATCAGACTGGGGCTGTGTTTAGATCCAAAGTTTGGATCCAAACTTCAGTCATTTTCCATCACATCAACATGTCATACACACACAACTTTTCAGTCACATCATCTCCAATTTCAACCAAAATCTAAACTTTGCGCTGAACTAAACACAGCCTGGAATTTCTCCTCTGTCTGAACAATCTTCAGAAGGGGCCAACTGAAAGGATTTGTGACATGATGCCCTCATTAACTTTTAGCAGCAGCAACTGTGGTCATCTGACTGGAACTAATTGATTTGACTAATTCTAGTCCCAATGCTGCTCTGTCAAGATGTATCCCCAAGCTAGTGGCTTGCTCAACCTGTCAATCAAAATTAGTTATGGTTTTGCATGGCAAGTTGTTGATGTTTTTTTAGATAATAAGTTGTGCATGCGTGAAATGAATTGTGTGAATTATGAGTGTATTGTACTCTTCTATTAGTAAGATCGACTCAACATCTTGCATTATTCAATTAAGGTACTCATTATATATTGTTCAAAGAAATAATGGGATTTTAAATAAAGGTGGCTATTTTGGGGGTACATTATAGGGACCATGCCCCAAGGTTGTGTGCATATATTTGATTATGTCAATCTCCACACATATGGGCAAATGGTCGAGAAAATAAATATAAACCTCACATCTTAGTTATCTTATAAATTAAATATATATAAAAAATTAAATAGTTGTGGTTTGTCCCATGTCCAGGACTCCAGGTTGGCCCTAATTAAGAAACGATTTGGAAGAAAATAGTATTTGCATACGTCAAAGAAATTAGCATCTTATAATTAATTATTTTCCACTTAAAAACATGACATCCATGCGCTCATCACAAACTTGCATCTGTTATTTTTCTTCCACCATAGTTTTATATGTTATTCTCTAACAGTTGTATGACATAATTGATGGTGTGGTTTGTATTCAAACTTGATCAGTGTTTGTCAAGAAAGGCATATGTAAGCACATACCACAATTTGGCAATCATCCACACCAATTAATTATCTGTTTGGTGTAGATCCAGATCTAAGATTTTTAGAAGCTCTTCATGAATCCACAGATTTAATTTTGCATTATTAATAATATTTGAATGGATCATTCTGTTACTATTTTAGATGAAATATAGAATTTTATCCTGGCAAAAAAAAATAGAATTTTAAACCACTACAACCTAACATATACTACCTCCGTCCCAAAATAAGTGCAGCCATAGATATCCGTGTTCATCGTTTTGACCATCCGTCTTATTTGAAAAATTTACAAAAAATATTAAAAAATTAGTCACACATAAAGTACTATTTATGTTGTATCATCTAATAACAATAAAAGTAGTAATCATAAAAAATTTTCAAATAAGACGAGCGGTCAAACGTTGGACATGAACAGTGCTAAAACTGCACTTAATTTGATGTGGATTTGAGACCTGAATTTGTGCCAAATAGGACCTAAATAACCAAAAAGTCATATAATAATGAGGATTTTTTTTTTTAAAAAAAAGAAGACTGGCAAACCAAAGTTGTGGCACCACTGAACCAAACTCACCTCCCCACAAGTCGACAGCACAGCTAATTAAGCTGTTAATGTACAACTTCCATATTTCCACCAGTGAATCTGCAATGCATAATCACACATAGGGCTAGCTAATTATGCTGAACTAACAGCATCCAAAATATGTAGGGCACAGTGTACTGATCCCACACCCAACATCCGACCACTGGGGAACAAAGGTAAACTATAATTGTGGGGCCATATCCAACAGCACTATCCCTTGTCTCTCAGTGCCAAAATGCTCTGAATTATGCAAGATTTAAAACGTTTTTCAAATCTAACTGGCTATCTTTTTTGCTAAGCACATGGAGCGGTGTGTGTAGTACTTTTGTGGTACGTGTACGACCGGACCAACCGTCCTTTGATCGCTACGTACCTCCCTCTTGCTTAATTTGCTCCTGTTGTTGAGGAGAAAATTAAATTAAAAATAAATGGTTAACTGATTAAATTTCTCTAGGCTCTCAACTTGTTCTGTTGTAGCTGGAGTGATATGCGTGGAGCAGGTGTACCACGTTGCTCCATGCAAGTTGCATGCATCATCATTGAGAGGCCAGGCTAAATTTCAAAGAAATTATATCCAAATTTCCAACGCAATAATAGACACAGTTGGATACTGATGCATATTTGCATTTGAAAATGGAATTGTATTTAGAATTAATAAACCATACCAGCCTCATTTGCTTAAAGTTATTTGGGGGGAAAAACTCTCGTGCTCATGGCTGATCGAAAAATATAATTTCATATTCTTAACTACAGTAGGTTCTGAAATCTTTATATTTTCTTAACTAAGGTGGCCGGAGAGATGTCAAGTTGGAGGTCGCCAAGCATCAAAAGGCTATTAGGGACCGCACAACATCGAATTGGGTAATGAACTTCATCACAACCACAAGTGCCAACATAATACCACAATATATATTTTTCTAATGTACCTGCACCCAAAGATGATGTGACCAGGGTGAGGGAAAGCTCATCCTTCTTGCATCTATAAATTTCAAAATAAGACGATGTGAACTTTATGTGATTATTTTATTAGAAACTTTATTATAAACCCAATGAGGAGAATATTTGGATTTTGTTTAGCTAGTCTAATACATGCTTTGTGTGAAGAGAATATTTGGATTTTGTTTAATTGGGCAGCTAGCTAGGGGTGGAAAAAAAGCTCAAAGCTCATCGCCTGGATCGGCCTATTTCGAGCTTGGCTTAAACTCATAATCATAACCATCTGATTTGATCTTGTTAATTAACTTAATATAGCCAGGCTCAAGCTATCTAGCTTGTGATTTACTTTGTTTAGCTCATTACAAGTCACCATTAATTAGCAAATGATAAAATTTTAGAGGTGACATAAATATGCTAGAGCTTGTTAACGAGCCAACTTGTGTTAGCTCAACGAGCCAAGCTACCTCGTTATTCAACCTCTTATCAATAATATTTGATCTATGGTAAGCTCGTTATAATCAAATATATACAAATCAGGTTCCTCCTCAACGATTAATAGAAAAGGCATTTGTTATATTCCCTCCAATTAATCTTTTTAAGATAAAAATTAGCTACCGAAGAGAGATCATTGGAACCATTTTACCAATAACTATGTCATGAAAATGAGTCACGGCCAAAATGGAAATAGGCGGGAAAGATCCCCCCCACCCACACCATCCTTCGAGGAGAGTGAAGTGAGCTCAAAGGCCAGATGAGATATTGTGTTATCCTTAATGGTGTTGTGTTCCATTTATCATCGATCAAGCCTTTTAATGTAGGCCTAAACAGTATATAAGAAAGTCACGGGTGCACCCTTACAAAGAAGAAAAAAAGGGACATTCATGTACTTCACACATTCCTTAGAACTAGTAAGCTGAGATGTCCCAACTAAACATTACATACATGGTGTTTTACCATGGGCTTTAAGTATCTTCTTGGAATATTCATCTACATTGCCGGAGTCCTCGAATTGACTCTTAGCTGCCCTCGGTTGGCGCACATCTAAGTGTTATAAGTCAAACACATCCAAGTTAGCTTTGATCACCTCCTCTTGCTCTTCTGGATCCAACGGTTCTTTGAACACCTTGGCACACCATCCGTGCACCTTCCAAATATGAGGTATTACTATCGAGGACTTCCACCTTGTTCGAAGACTACTAGCACCTTGGATCGAAGACTTGCGCCTAGTTTGACTTTCTCCTTGGATTGGGAGCGTGAGCTTCGACGCATTGGAGGAGGCGTGCATGCTCGCTAACAATTGTAATACCCTATCGATCAACTAGTGAGAGATATTGAAAAAACAAATTCTTGGGTTTAGTTCCATGTCAGATATTGATAATAGGGAATATGACTTAAAAGATGGGAAAGTAATCACAAACTAGTAATTTTGGATTGTGTAGGTTGAAGATCTTGGTTGTGGCTCCGATGTTGTAGCTAGGGACCCGAAACAATCTCTACAATCGCATTGGTGTGTGGCACGATAGCCTGATGTGCGTTGTTGGGCTATAACTCGCATTAGTGCATGACGGATGTGCCAAGGCGGAGATCATTAGGATATGTAACACTTTTGTTCCCACATCCTTCCAATTAATTGCAAGATATAATGCAACACTGTAAATTATAGAATTTCTCTATACACATACTAATCTATCCCAAAAAAAAAGTGAACTCTGGCTACGAACCTGGACATGTATGTGTCCATATTCATAGTCAGGATTGGACTTTTTTCGGGGTGGCAATGGTTAAGATTGATCAGTAACTGTAACTCCAATGTGCACGTTTTTGCCCATTGGTTTCATAAATCCCACGTGAGACGGCAGGTGGGCCATACCTGTCAGCCTTTCATATGAGATTCCCTGAACCATTGCAGACGCATTTTAGCCATGTGCCATGCACTAGACAGGAACTATAGCTTTTTCTTTTTCTCAAGCATTACACGACGATCATTCAGATCTACTTGATCCGGCACCGTACAGGTTAATGATGCTCGAATAAAGCTAGTTAATTTAACCCAACTGCTACTGTGTAAGATTGGTTTGGCTTTTGGAAGCAACCTAAAGTGAGAGTCATTGTGCTCTGCCTAAGTTTCGTTGTTGGCGACCAGTCCACAAAAAGGTTGATCTGCTGGTTGATTTTGCTGAATTTTTCAATGGGGAAGAGTTGCTGTCCAGCCAAAAGTTGATGCCAGAGTTATGGACAACAGAATTACTAATGGTGTTCAGTTCAAATTTATTTGTCTACTTGCACCCAAGTAGGGATATGGTTTAGTTAATTATTAGAGAAGCCAACCATGTGTCTCATTCACGTCCTTGTATATACAGGATATATAATTAGAGGAGCCAACTAGCCAATTAATTAGTTCTCAAAAAAAATAACTAGCCAATTAATTAGCTAATGGAAGTGCATGGTGCATCCCCATACATTCTCTGTAAAATAATAATTTTGTGCAGTCAATTTGTAAAATTTCGAGTGGGAACCAACAGCCAATTGTATTTGTGATGACATAACCATGTACATGAAAAAAAAATAATGGTATGAAGGAATAAAATATTTCGCGCATCTAAAGTGACTGGGTTTTTTTTTCTCTCCTAAAATTACTTTCTTCAACCATTAGATCAAGAACCAATAACAACTCAAATGCTTCCCTCTTTTTGTTGGGATAAAAGAACATACAATATCCGCACTTAATACAAAATAATTGTCCTTTTGGGGATCCCCACCTATATGAAACTGTATTGATTTTTGCATCCATATCAAGAAGGTAGCATAAGTGCATAACACATACATATCCTTCTGAAATTATGGGAAGCATGGCAAAAACCTTTCTTGTATTAATGGACAACTCTTTTAATTAATTTCTGTTCGCTGGAGCGAAGTTGATGATTGGGCCTGTCCAATCGGCAATGGTGGGACACTACTTACAATCAGCATTTTTCTTTTTTTTTTTGTGAAACAAACAATCAGCATTATTGAACCGATCTGGATCTAGCAATCAACAACATCATCGCTGATGAATGACTCATATATTGGAGTATTACCCTCCGTCCAAATAATAATTAAGGATAACATAATTCTTGAGTGGTGTGTGTACGGCAGTATGTTGAAATACAGGTTAGTATATCCTATATACTAGTGATTTTTTTTATAATTTAGACATTTTAAAAAGGGAAAAGTACGAATTGCCCCCCTGAACTATCGCGGTCGTCCGAATTACCCCCCTAAACCCAAAAACCGGACATTACTCACCCTGAACTTACAATACCGGACGAATTACCCCCCCTTACCCAATTCAGAGCGGTTTTGTCCTACGTAGCGTACACGTGGCAATCCAGTCAGCAATTTTTTTTAAAAAAATAGTGGGACCCACATGTCATACCTCCCCTTCCCCTCTTCCCCTCTTTCTCTCTCTCTTCACTCACTCTCTCTCTCACAGAGTCACTGCCTCACTGGGTGGCGTAGGGGCGGCCGACGACGGCGGCTCCCTGGGCACGCGGGCTCGGGGCGGCGCGAGCTCGCCGGCCTCCCAACCCCCCCGTGCGGGTCGGCGGGGGTGGCGACGCAGCAGCGGCGGGCGCGGAGGTGGAAGCAGATGGATGCGGCACCGGCGAGCTCAGGGCAGAGAGAGAGAGCGCGGAGTGGAGGGGAACAGCGTCGTCGCCAATGGCGGATCCAGAAATTCGATTCGTTGGTGTCATAATGTGTCTATCGTTGTCATGGTATGTTAATTATGCTTATATCATGGTGTTATAACATATGGATAAACAATTCTGCTATAGATTTTGCCGAAATTCGTCGGTGTCGCCTGACACCGGCCCTAATACTGTAGATCCGCCTGTGGTCGTCGCCACGGCCACCGACGAGTTCGACCGCGTCGTCAGCCTCCTCGTCTCGCACCGCCGCCCACCAACCGCCCCCGCGCGCCGTCCTCCCCCGCCCACCCTGCGAGGCCGCGCTCGCCTCCTCCACTCGCCTCCTTCGCCGCCGCGCTCACCTCCTCGCCGCCGCCTCCTCCATTCACATCCTCCTCGCCGCCGCGCTCGCACTCCGCGTGACCCGCCTCCTCCGTCATGTTCCTGGCGAGCGTCGAGAACTTGTCCGGCACCTTCATCCGCGGCAGCACCAAGAAACCATCCCCACCGGCGCCGAGGCGGCGCCTCCTTCCGCCGGCAACCTCCCGAGAACGTGCCGGCGCTCCACTCCCCGCCGCTCGCCGGCTCGAAGCCGTCGAGGCACTTGCACGTGGCGGTGGCGGCGGCGCCGCCCGTCGTGATGTCGCAGTAACCGTACGTGGTGCACTGGTGCGTCCGGAACGAGCTGAAGGTGATCCACTCCAACAAGCCCTTGTCCCAGCCCAGGAGCTGGAAGTTGCCGAAGCTGGTCATCACGTACCGCGTCGGCGACGCGCCGCCTCCGCCGCCGCCGCTGCCGATGCTCTGTCCCCCGCCTGCGGCCTGCCGTTTGTGAGAGAAAGGAAGAGTGAGAGAGAGTAGAGAGAGAGAAAGAGTGAGAGAGGGAGAGGAAGAGTGGATGAGAGTATGACAAGTGGGTCCCATAATTTTTTAATAAATAGAATGCTAACTGGACTGCCATGTGTACGCCACGTAGACTAAAACCACCGCGGATTGGGTCGAGGGAGGTAATTCGTCCGGTTTGTATAGTTGGGGGTGAAGAATGTTCGGTTTTCGGGTTCAGGGGTGTAATTCGGACGACCGCGATAGTTTGGGGGGTAATTCGTACTTTTCCTTTTAAAAATATAATTTTATTAACATACCACCCAGGAAAATATTTCAAAAACGAACCATTTGGCCACGCCAATTGTAATGGTGTGGCCAAATAGAGCTGCCACGCCAATGGTCGTGGTGTGGCAAGAGCTGCCCCGTTGGCGTGGCAGCTATGTTTGGCCATGCCGCTGCCAAACGGTTCATTTTTGAAAATATTTTTCTCGGGTGGTCTTTTAATAAAATTATATTTTTAAAAGGTCTAAATTATAAAAAAAATTCTATACTAATAGGTGTTTCATTTTTCGAGCCAAATCTCTCTATCACTAATGGTTTTTATGGATCCGCTAAATACTAAACTTTTTTTAAGTAAAGAGATCTAACGCTATTAGGCATCCATATGAGTAGTCATGATAAATAGGTACTCCTCTTTTCTAAAATATAAATATTTTTAGATTTAAAATTTGTACCACAATATAATTATTTATAGGATACTGATTTCAATAAAAAAAAGATCATACATTTTCGGTCAATGAGATGCTTGGGAGAAAAATCTAAGCAATTTATAATTTGATCGTTGTGATGACTGAAAATGTATTTTTTTCTCTCTCAACTTTAATGTCCGCTAAACAAGAAATACTTAATAGCATGCTCTACGTAATACTAACTTGTATCAGTAGAAATTTATTGTTACGATTCAATTTAAAGCTCATGCTCTAAGCTTTATTAGCATGCTAAGCCTTATAAAAATAGAGGTCTTCTTTTTTATTGCTCATTATTTGCCTACTCTTCGAATAACTAAGGTAATACCGTAATACTAAAGCATTTTGCCTACCCTTTGCGAAACCAACTGCACAGCGGTAATATGAAATGAACACGCCTAATCGTGAGAACTTTATTTAGCTAGCAGCAAGCAAGCATGAGTAGTATTCTCAAAGAAACCAAAAAAGAAAAAAAAAACGAAAAGATAGCAAGGATAGTACACAGTACAACACACAACCAACCTCACAGATAATTAATGAACAGAGAGCTGATAATTAAGCTTGTGGAATTAAGTATAATGCCATTCTTGCTGATCTTGGAGCTGAATGAAAGTGCCATTATTTTTATACTGCCAACTTGCACATGATGCATTGAACTAGATCTTAAATATAGCTATGCTAAACATAACACAACAATTAGTTTATATTTGGTCTGGTTCTCCATCCTCACTTATACAACAGATTAGGAGGCTATGCAATGTGATCTACTTGTAATAGTGGGCTGAGGGCGGTTATGCTTGCTTTTGGCCTTTTGCAGGGAACATAGAGCATTTTGCTCTGTGATGACCATTTTATTTTTTTTTTCTTTTCATATGTAGCCAGGCTTTTGATTCCTAAAGCATCAACCAGTCACACTGGGCTGAGGTTTTTTGCAGCTCAACTTGACCATGTGTGTGAGAATGAATTGAAAGGAAATATATGAGAGCTCACGAATTTAAAAGGTTCACCAATTAATTAGGATTTTCTTAGGAAGATCAGTGGGACCAAGATGGTTAGACTGGACAGTTATCATTACATCTGCATTTTGATCAATGTTATCTCTACTTTTAAGAGATTTGCTCCGGTCCAGCAAAAGTATCTCGAGGTACCGGTATCTTATGGTACCAAATCGTTTTCGATCGTTGGTACCTCACGGTACCAAATCATTTCCGATCGTTGGTACCTCACGGTATCGAAAACGATTTGGTACCGTGAGATACCGATACCTCGAGATACTTTTTGCTGGATCGGAGCAAACCTCCTACTTAAGGTCATCCTCCTTCGCATCCCCTCGCCATGCAGCGTGCGCTAAAAGACGATTGCTGCGCTCGCAACAGAAAAAAAAAAGAAGAATATCACTATAGAAAAATAAAAAAGAAAAAAATGGTTGGATAAATCCATCCCCTTTTTATGCTAGATCCACATCTCTGTCCATAGTGGTATGTGCCTGTTGCAATGCACGCGCAATATTACTAGCTTCTTTAAAATCAGAATCGTTCTCATTCAGTGTTCCCTCTCTGTAGCGTGAATGAGGTGATCGTTCCGCTCCTTGCGTTGCCACTGCAGGATCCAATACTTCATTCCCCAATTCACCCACTAACCAATCTCTAAATTTGTGCCTGGCCCGTTGCAAAGTACAAGCAGGTTACTAGTTCCAATTAAAATAAACTGCATTACTCTCATCTTTCTTAATCTAAACAAGGTGTATTAATTTTCTGAAACCATCGAACATCAGGGTTCACACAACATAAAAATGTGGAGTGGACCATACAATAGCTTATTACACACAACAAACTACTGCTGCTAATTAACTAGTAACTGCTCATGAAGACTTGCTTAGCTCTCATTAACAAATAATTGTTTACTTGGATGGAGACTTCGACAAGAATCTAACTCTGCATAGTGTCTATAAATTTATTATTATTAGTACCAATGTGAGATGAGGCGGCTGCATGCAGGAGTCAGTCAGGTATAAGGGAGTGAGAGGAGAATGGTTTGAGAAGAACACGGAGGAATGGGCGGCTGCCTGGTTGAGCTGCACGATGCATGTCGCAGAAACGGACGGCATCTCGCTCATGTGGCTTCACCATCTGCCTCCTCCCTGCTCGGCACTTGAGTTTCCTTCCCATGTGCAGGGGAGACCCAAAGGGAGATAACTGCGGCGACCATGGTGCAATGCAAAAAAAAAAAAAAAAAAAAAAAAAAAAAAAAAAAAAAAAAAAAAAAAAACCGTTGTGATGAACGGTTTGTCTTGTGAAACAGTGCATGTATACACTCTATATATAACAAATGTAAAGCATTTCTAGGCTCGGTTTGACGCTGGATTTGTAGAACAAAAATAATGTAAAATTGTAGTGGTTTCAAATTTCATATTTTATTTAAAATTAAAGAAAAATAATTAATCTAAATGCTATCAATATAATTGTCTAGATTCATGAATTTGTGGAGTTAGGAATACTCAGCTAATAAAATCTTTGGATATGTAGCTGTGCCAAATTAATAACCTCCTAGTGCTTAATATTTATCCACAAATCTAAGTATTTTTGGAGTAGTATTTTTTGGCTGAGTATGATTAATAAATAGTGTCGATCGGCGTAATTGTTTTGAAAAATAATAAATTCCCAGAGGCACCGAAATGATTTCAACACAATTTATATATACTTGTTAACATTTCTATAAATACTTGTATTCATGAACGAAGTAAATACATGTATTTTGTTCTCTTCTTTCATGTCTCCTACATCAATTTCGGAAAACCAGGACATCTCAGGTACTGGGCTTGCGGAAATCATTTTCATGATCTCCAAAGCACATCCTTCGACAAGAACACCACCGAATCTGGCACGGAATTGATGTCTCCTACATCAAGCACATCCTTCTTTCATGTCTCCTACATCAAGCTTGATCTCCAAAGCAGATCATGAAAATGATTTCCGCAAGCCCAGTACCTGAGATGTCCTGGTTTTCCGAAATTGATTGGAATAATCTGTTGTCAGTGTGTAACTTTGGAAACACGGTGATTATTCTCTAGTCTTGTGTTTCTGTTTCGCCGGACAAAACCCGGACAAAACAGCTAATCTGGTCTTGTTGCTCCATAGTCCACATAAAACACAAACCTTGGCATGTTCAGAGTATTTCTTGCCACTTCAGTCTCAAGAAATACTATTCCCATCTTGATACACACATCCTCAATAGTACATAATATTTTGGATTTGCATCAAAGCCAACAGCTCTATCCTACTATTGTCACTAATGATGATGAATTCGGCTTTGCTTGAAATATGAACTCCAATAAGTACAACTCAAATAGCAAGACTTCCAGCTGATATTCATATGAACAGAGCAGGTACAGGCTATATACTCTACAATTGCTGCCTTCGCTAAGTAAGTTCTGCCCATCATCTTCAAGTAGATATTAGGTTGAACTATCATCTTCAAGTAGATCTTAGGTTGAACCTATCTACCAGAAACTGCATTTGACATAAGATATGCGCTTATTTATCAGCCGTAGCTCAAACAATCAGGGAAACTATTACACAGGACCCTACGGTGATTTGAGTTCACTTTTGAAAGCCCCTTTTTTTAACCATCATGCTGCAGATTTGTCATAATATTGATCATAACAACTCATGCTTAAAAAACCAGATGGTGGTATGGTACTGCAAAGAAACGAACGGATCCTGAAAAATCTTTTTTGAGTTATTTTTTTCTTTTTGAGATGAGGGGTAAAGTTCAATGATGACAACTAGTACATGACAGAGCTATACTCTATGAAGTCGACAGCTATCAAGATCTAGCGGTGAAGTACAACATGAAAAACTATGGATGTACACCATGGAAAATTTTTGTTTAAACCATACATCCTTCTTCACTCTAATGATTTTAGAAGCCTGAACAAACCAGCCGCTTCTCTTATTCGCGAAAACGCAATGCAGAACGCCTGTACCTCGATGAAGAGATCTTGCACTGCAAAATACAGAACAGTCAAAAAAAATGTACAAGGGACTTCAAATGTATAAATGTTACACTATTAATCAAGACAGGCCTCGTGCATTCCACAAGCCATGATAAATGAGAAAATTTGGTATTTCAAAATCAGCATTCTAAATTAGGAAAACGAACATACCATGTCTATATCTATGCACAAAATTAGGGTACTTCAATGCAAAATTTATTAAATCAGCATCTCTTTTGCTGAAAACTGGTGGGAATGGCGCATTACCATTTTGCTATTCCTAGATGGCATAGTAAAAATGCTACTTAGATATGGTTCAATAATCACGTCTTGGAAAATCATGACATTTTTTCTTAAAGGAAGAACAGAGAGTTAACAAAAAGCCAAGATACAAGCTTGTCAGGCAAATGATTTTTGGACCAGGTTCTAGTGATTATACCCAACATGTAGTACTTTGCAAAGTTTGTCACAAAAAAAGGAATTGAAAATTCGATATCTGGCATGTGAGGACTAAATATAAATTCATAATTCTTCTTAAACCATTTTATATGTCTGGCAACTGGCAACCACCATAAGACACCTTACTGAACTCAAGTTTTCAGCAATCGGTTGAGTTAATACAATATGAAGGAAATTTTTGAAGATTAATCCAATCAATATAAAAATGCAAGCTCACAGTCGTGTATGACTGGAGAAGTATTCAAGAATCACAATCTATGTAGGCCCAACCAAACAGAATACGGAATGTAAATAGAATTGCACGTAGATCTACCAAATACATGACGGTATTTTGGTAAAAAAAAATCCATGATGGTACACTCACCATTTATTATCTTGTTTCGAATGAGACTCTGTAGGAAAACACATACTAGCCTTACTAGCCTGTTTTGCATGTATTTATCCTGTAAAGAACGTTATACATAAAAACAAAATCTCAGAATTTTCTACACAATAAACAGTATTGTCAATCACACGATCAAGAGGTAGAACTGATGGTATCAAGAGTGTAAAAATTAAAAAAAAAATACATATTTGATTGGATGTAAAATTGTAATAAAGTTAACCGGTTATCTAAAATTTTGGATTCAGTTTTGTAAGTGATTTCCATTTTCATACAGTTTATCGCTGGTCCCATCAAAGAATAGAATTGGCATAGGGCAGTTTTTCTCCTAAAACAGTTTCCTAATCCCCTGATAAGAAGATGTTTGCAAATACAAAAAACACAAAGAATGGCTGCTGGATCCACATTATCAAATGATTTGATGGAGATAAGCCAACCAGAACTTGATTTGGTAAAAGGTACATCGACTAGGGATAAGCTGGAAAAACAATTCAGCTAACTATATAGGAAATCAGAAGACCAATGTATCCAACCCACTCAAATACTTTTGTGTTTAAAGAAAAAAATGCATTTTTTTTATGGTTTGACTTTGTTATAAACATATATGAGTCATGTCACTAAACCATCCAAGATGATCACCTCTGAATGTCTAGTAAAGAAAAGAGACTTTCACAAACCTTAATGTTTTGACATGATCGAATACAGTTTGAGATGTAGTCATGAATGAATCCTGGTGGTAGATCTACTGCTGTAGTGAGCCTGTTTACAACTTCCATTGAATGTAGGCTCATTTCCATGTGCACAAGAATATCAAAGTAACTGTGAAAGAAAAAGGCATGTGAGTAAGATGTTGTGAGTAGAGAAACATAGTAAATTAGTAATTAAATAAGAAAACAAATGAACAAACGACAAGGCTAATCTACATACGCATCCATGTCAGGCGAGTTGATTAACTTTGAAAGGACTTCAACAGCAACGAGTGGATTATGTTCCACAAGGTCCTGAAACGAGCAAATAATTAGACCATAAAGACAAGCATGGAAAGGATTCAACATGTTGTCAGAAGAGTACATACAGGGAGCTTCTGTGGTGTCATCCCACAATGATAAACTAGCTTCCAGTCCTTTGCCAATTCCACCAGAACTTGCTGTAAATAGTTATACAACGATTTGGTATGTGAGATGCATTAAAAGATCACATTATATAGCATAGCACAGGTCATGGTCACCGTAAAGCACTATAGTTACGTCATGCCCAGAAAATACTAATTTGGGCTGCTAGAACTGTTACCGTAAATATATGTTCAAAGTTCACGTGGGTAATTTTCGACATATTACATTTATTTCCTAAGGAACCACTCATAGCCACCATAGCACAGGTCATGGCCACCGTAAAGCACTATAGTTACGTCATGCCCAGAAAATACCAATTTGGGCTGCTGGAACTGTTACCATAAAATATATGTTCCAAGTTCACGTGAGCAATTTTCTGCATGTTACATATTTCCTGAGGCACCACTCATGGCCACCATAACACAGGTCATGGCCACCGTAAAGCACTATAGTTATGTCATGCCCCGAAAATACTAATTTGGGCTGCTAAAACTGTTACCATTAAATACATGTTCAAGTTCACATGAGTAATTTTTTTGCATATTTACATATTTCCAGAGGCAGCAGCCACATTTTCCTTTTCTTCTGATAGGCTTTCCTTGTTGTGTTAAGTTAGTTTTTCCTTCACAACGAAGTTATTATTAAGGGAATAGCTATACAACATTCAATAGTTTTTTGGATGAAAAACTTTCAAATATAACTATAGTATAATTGCATTGTAATTACATTGTAACTTGGGTGTAACCCCAATGTAACTTATACTCCCTCCGTCCCATAATATAAGGGATTTGGGGTGGATGTGACACATCCTAGTACAATGTCCAGATACATTGTACTAGGATGTGTCACATCCACCCCAAATCCCTTATATTATGGGACGGATGGAGTATGTAACTTAAGTATATATGTCATAAAAAGCTCGGCTAGCTCAATGGTTGTGTGCCTGTTGTTCGACCAACAGATCGTGGGTTCGAACTCCCAGCAGCGTTGTGTTCACACAAAATTTTTCTTTTCCTCTGCCAGCACGAGCACGAATCTTAAAGCCTATCCGAGGGTCTAAAATTCGCAAGTTCTCTACCCATTTTTCTTGTGACAAAAATTTAGCAATTCCGTATTATTAATAGTTTCTTTTTTGCATCTTCGAAACCCAATTCCCATGATTCTAAAAAATACGCTAGTATAACATAACAAAGTATCAGATCTCTAGAAAACGAACAATATTTCTAACTTAACTTTCTCCTACTTGGTTAATCTCGAGCACTTAAGATTGACAAAGTGCCAACATGTCATCCTAATTGGCCAAAACAGCTCCGTTATTGCAAAGTTAGCGGGGATATAACAATGTTATTGCAAAGTTAGAGCAGTTAGCGTCCGATTTTAGTCTTTGAGGTGCCAATAGAACTTCCATTCGAAGTCGGTAACATGCCACAACATTTTCCAATTAACTTGTGTTAGTGTTATGGGTATTGGGCCGAGAGACAACTTATTATCTACACGGTACGATAGCTTGTTAGCTTGTAAATATAATATATATATGTAAAAACTAATTTGGTTATTCTAATTGTATGATGTGGCACATCGTCACACTTAATTCCGACCAAACCATCCAAAATTAAATTGGCATGTTAGACTACCATTTTCCAAGAGCTCAAAACCAAGTGCTTCTTCCAAACAAGCATTCCATTTTCTGCACTGAGTTTGAATATTCTACAATGTGGATAAGAAAATCGCATATATCCATTCCCTTTCCACCCTTTATTGATCTTCTTTTCTTCTATCATGCAATCGACATAGATTATGTTGCACAGAAAACATAGATTTGTACAAAGTTCCGACAAACTAATCTTTTCAAACCATGACACGTTAGCTACCACATAAACATATACACATCCCACAAAACAAATGGGACCCACTAGAGTTGCTACCATTGATGACCATTGTGCACAAAAGAAAGAGGGAGGCTACCAATTAGCAAGAAGCGGAAAGGACCATACCAAGTGCCCACTGGATACCTCATGCTCATGGGTGCAATGTATCGTGATTTGCGATAAATTAACAAGAATGTGGGGAATGGACTTATACGGGTGGCATAATGGCTAGATGCTATGGGTTTGAACTCATCAAAATGATTGTGAAGGTGAAGAATACATGAAAATATTATTCCTCCTGTTGTGTTTGTCGGATGGTGATGGTGGGATTTGTATTATTTCCCTTAATTATTTGACTTTCTGGCTCCTGATGGTACTAAAACTACACTCATAGGTACCTTTATCTAATTTGATGTTAAATTTTATGCTTCGATAAACATATGATTTTAAATTTGAGCTAGCCTTACTCAGTTATATTGCCACATGACTCGTTCTCCCTATACTCCTAAACCACGGCCCCCACCCAAACACAATAACTATCCTTCCCTCATGGAGAATCATGTGACATTTGGCTTTTGAGATGTGGTGGGAATCTCATTATCAGGATCATGGTCTTGAGAAGAATCATTTCATTGTGCTAGTACAACAATAATTCTAGGAATAATCAATCATGGCACTATAGTACTTCAAAACCATGGGATCAAGATTAGGATGGCATCTTATCGGTTGGCTATAAACTATCAATGTTAACTTCAATATGCCATTGAATTTAAAGTGTCTACAATGACACTTGTATAATTTGTTAGGATATGTAGGCATGAGAATAAACCATACCAAGACACCCTTTGGAACAGAGGATAGGAAAAACGTAGGAACTGAAATGGCATATTAGTTACTCTAATCCTCCATGAATGGAAAACAGAGGAAAAGAGAAGCGCTCTGTTAATACTACAAGAGAAAACTAAACAAAGGAAAGTTTTCAAGAGGTTGGACCTCTCGCCTATCAACTAAAAGGGTTTATAGGGGCGAAAATCCTTAGAAACTAAATCCTAAAAAAAAAAACCTATGCCAATCCCGCATTCCAAAATCCTAAAGAGGTCTATGTAATACAATTGAGGGTAGTAGTTGTCCCATTAACCAATTATTATTGTCTTTATTACTGATCAATTTTTAATCCCAAGTTGTGGATTTTTTTTTTTTTGGTTGCCAAGTTGTGGAAGTGGTTGCCAAAGAGTGATGTGCTACGTTGAGAAATCCAGTAAGTAGTGATGTTTTACATCAAGAAATCTAGTAACATGGAGTATATGCCAAAGAGTGATGTGGCTTCTAACAATTAACTATTACAACCAAATGTATAAATAAATTAGTTTTAAACAATTCCTTACTAAACGGAGCTTTATGTTTAGGGTACTAAAAATGAAGGACCACATAAGGTATAATCCAAGCACGCATTTGATTTAGGGATAATATGGGGTGGAATGGTCCCGTGTACTGTATGGTTGAGGGGATAGGGCCGTCATAGTTTTTGTTGGGTTCAAGATACATGGATGATGGGATCAAGCATCTAATACGTGGACCTAATTGTCGGAATTGGGAATGAGTGTAGAGTATATGGATAGGATCGTATTGTATCCGATTTCTTATGGTAGGATAGGATTAGTTTCCATCTGTATCTCTCTGAGGTTACTTAAGATCCAATCCATGTAACCTATATATACCGACCCCTAAGGCTCAATACAAAGTATCCACGTTATGCAGTATACCTCTTCTTCTATACTATTCAATATAGTATAAGAGCGGGCAACCAGCCGCCTCTCACGCTTCCGCCGTCGTTGCCCCCGGGAGTAGCGATCTCCTGAGGTCGATCAACCTTTTTTGTTTTCGTCATTGTGTCTTCGTTGTTCGTCGCACGCCCGGACGATTCAATCTCCTGGGTGGTTGCGCGACCACAATTCATCGTCAATAGTCTACGTCAGAGTCAGCAGCAGCAACAGCTTTGTCCATATCACGCTGGGTAGCCTGTCACACGTGCCTGGATTGTTGTCGGCACCGTCTTCCACCACCTCCATCTCCTCTCTGCACGTCCTCACTACCTCCCACCTACGCGGTTGTCATATCTACACAACGGGCCCCCGCACCGATGACTGGCCCGCGCCGTCCCTGCCTGGTGGATGCGTCCGCGGCCGCCTCCATCAAGGGCCCAATCCATGTAACCTATATAAATTGACCCCTGAGGCTCAATATAAAGTATCCACGTTATGCAGTACACCTCTTCTCCTATACTATTCAACAAAGAGCCGTGTCACATGGTGGGATGAGTTGGTCCACTCGATTTTCAGGCAATAGCTTGTTCGCATCTAGAGATAATATTGCCCTCTAGGGAGAAGATCTGTCCCACCTAACAAGTGGTGGAAAAAAGGCTTGAAGGTCATAGCTCACGAGAGGCCCCGTTTAGCTTACTAGTACAAAAGATCATCATATCTTCATGTACTTGTTTGCTTCTTAGCTAGTGCTTAGTTTGTTAATAACATCCAAACTATTTGTATTTTGTGAGTTCTTTTTTAGTTAGTGTTTAATTTTCCTACACAATAAATTGGTAAATTATTAAATTGTCAAAGTGATATAAATCAGATGGAGCTCGTTAACAAGCCTAACAAGCTTAAAGAGCCTGCTCACGAGCGGAGCCAAGCTAAGCTTTGAGCTCATTTAAGATTAACGAGCCAAGTTGGCCCGTTAAGGTAATGAGCCGAGCTAGCACATTACCCACCCCTACACCTAACCTTGAACCAAACACCCTAAAAAAACTGAGCTCCCTCATCCTACGAACCAAGCACACATAAAGTAAAATATTGAATGATGAAAAACATGACTAAGTTACAAAGGTAGCACATATTGCTTCAAAAGCAGTCATCGAACTCAAACAATGCATACAGGAATCCAAGAAGGCAAACAATGGTTGTGACCATAATCGCACTTAAAGCAAGGGTTATGGACATCAATGGAGGATGTCCTTTGTTCTACCAACATGGCTTAAGAAGACTAGACAACAAAGAGAGAATATAACAATTTGGTAAACAAACTTTTTGTCCCCTAAAGAATTTCCAGGTCTCCTATTGCTAAGAGCCAAACAATTTTGCTAATTTTACCAAATAGAGTACGAGATTTGTGAACATAGTATCAAGTCATTGCGTAAATTCAGAATGGAACATTTCCACATAGCATGATGGCCATTGCCCTATGGTTGGGCAGGCTTTTCACCACCTTTTCGTCTTCGCCTGAAGTAGGTCTTGCCAGAGTACCGAGAGAACGGCTTAATTGGCAGATCTATAGATTTCTGTTATGGAATATATGCTAAACATTAGCATTTGACAACAATGAGAATGATGGAGCACTAAGGTATTTCCCATAATTGACTACATATACACAAGGACTATAAAGCATATACTAAAAACACCAAGGATTGGTGCTAAAAAAGTAGCACGACAAATGTTAAAGTGCTCCATATGTCGATTTAGACTAGTATGAGTGCCTTGTTTTCTATATTGTTACAAGCATATAGCACCCATATATCATAACTTCACTATCAACATAGTTTCATAATAATTTCATTGCTATATTTGGATGTGAAGCAGCCCTCATACCACTCTTACATAACATTTCCATTTTATGGTAGTACATATAAATCATTATATTGCATGACATATTCAAGGGGTCGCCAAGTGGTATTGATGGCTTGATATTAAAGAGGATTGCCACCGAGCTCTCTACCAGCACGCAAATCGCAGCGTCAACCCTATACTTATTGTTGAATCGCTGCCCTAGAGCTATGTATCCTAGCCCATTGCTCCTACATTCAAACTATCCTATGTGCCTCCTAATAGTGAGGTAGACTAGCAATCCACCCCCATGGTCGCCACAGAGAGATTGCTAAGGGTGGTTGTGGTCTAAAGCAACCCACTGGATACATTGGCCCAACCCACAAATATGGCTCCAATGGATAAATGGGTCAACATTGAAACATAGAGGAAGGCGAAGGAGGCCTAACCCATTGGGTCATACTTAGCTCCAACTATCCCCTTTCATGAGCGGTTATTCCGAATCCAAATCACGCCATGTCATCTCCCGGCTCTTCCCTCCCCGACGCACATGATACCACCAACGCCGGTGTGGCGTCGTTTGCTACCTTGACGCGCACAATCCCCTTTACACATCCGCCCTCCAATCGCACAAGCGAGGCACTCGAGCAGCAAAAGATCGTTGCAATGTCCTATTCTTCTTGGCAACTCCACCCAATAACCTTCCCATGACTATGCTCTTGAGAGTGATGGTCGTGCTCTAATGGGACCCTAGATGCCTCAAAGAAAACCACCAAGGAGATGTAGCAAGCGTATCAGACTATGTCTACCATGCACCATCCCTGAGACAATTGCCCGTAGGTATTGAGCCACTAGAGCTTATCCTCACCACCAATCCACCATAGGTGGGAATTTCCAATTTACTGAGGCACAAACTTCATCAATTGACTTCATTAGACTATTGACTATGGTCCTCCATCCAATCTACCTAGAATCAAGCCGTTGTAAGCAAAGGGGCACAAAGATGCTGGCATCTAGCAACTTTTGTGCGGCCTTCAGCAGCCCTACCAATGCTGACACCAAGTCACCCCCTAGACTCCTTTGGCCTTCACCTAGGCCACAACCGATGCTTGCATCACGTGGAAATTGTCATGAAGCCTGTTGAATTCCTTGCTCAATGTCACCAAGAAAACTTTCAATCTTGTAGTAAAAATTTCAGTTGCGAAGATAGCATGTCCTTAAAGTAATCTTCCATGCCTGAAGTTTCTATGAAGCTCTACTAGCAAGTTGTTCGGTTACCACAACCAAAAAGCCCTAACAAAGTTAGTGGAAAGAGAAAATAGAGAAGAGAGAATAGATTGTATTATTAGAATGCCAAACTGATCATCACTAAAGGCTTCAATAGCCTAATTCTCTCTGACATAGACTCAACCACACCAACTCCAACTCAGGATAAGGGAATCAGAAAATAGAGATGAGAGAATAGATTGTATTATTTCTGATTGCCAAGCCAATCATCAACAAAAGTTTAAATAGTCTAGCTCTCTCCAACATGGATTCAAACCAAAACCGACTCCAACTCAAGTAACCAATCAAATATTAAACTATAACAAAATATATATTGATATGAGATTAACAAAGTAAATTCAATCTCTGGTAAATACTCCTGTGCCAAAACATGTTCACCTAAGTTCCTTTTATGCCTCCAATAATGGCATCCCAACATACAAATTGCCCTATATTGGAGTCATCACCCAATCCACATTTTTTTTGTAGTATCTCCACATCTTACTTAATGATGAGGAAGATTTGAACGAAGTAATGCAGATGTGAGGTACGTATGTGGTGGTGGGCTTCTATGTGCCTATAAATAGTTTTAAGTTCACAGTGAAATTCAGTTGGTGTTTAGTTACAACACACAACATGTGTGCATACGCATGTGGCCCCATAGGCTACAAATAATTGAGGCTTCAAGGCCACACACAATGCTCTCCTCCGGTCCCATTTAATGCATAGGCATGCACATCTAGAACAGCATTTCAAATCACAGCCTATTGCAATTTTGGAGGTCCAACGCTAACCTCCACTACTCCAGCATATGTTAAATCAGCGTATTGTTATGCTAAAACCTTTTGGGGACCATGAAAATCACCATTTAGACCCTAGCTTAGAAAATGAGGCAAACTAGTGGCAAGCGATGAGGTTGAGCCTAACATGAGCACACACCCATGCTTCCTATCAACCAGTATAGATTCAGTGCAGCACTAGCAGGACTTGGTGGAAAAAATAGGATACTTCAGAGGTTGAGCCTATGAGATCCTAAAACAACATATGAGGGCTCCCTTGAACAAAAATAAATAGCTCGGACTGATAATCTTACATGCAATTGCCTATAAGCTATCTAGCAAAACTGAGGGAGCAAACATATAACTGAAACAGCATAAACAATGCACAGTGCAAAAAACATTGAAAACTTGCCAAAAATAGGGAATCCTAACAATGAATTTTGAAAAGAATAGTGGTGTGACTTCAAAAAAAGAGGTGAGGAAGGTGATAAAATTCATTCAGAAAATTATCTACCTTCAGAATAATGCTACTGATCATTTAAATCATCAGCTTAATTAAAAACTCAATATCAAGATATTCATTTGAGAAAAAGAATAGAATAGAACCTCCTGTTGGGCAGGTGAAAGTGGTCCTTTACAAGCTTTTCCGACTAAATCTCGGATCGCAGCACCTCGACTAGTATCAGCACACATACTACTGTCCCACAATAGCTCGTGGTTGTTGTCTAGGTTCAGCCACTGTAACTGCACATTCATCAAGAAGTACACCTTAGATTCAGAAACAAAGGTACTACGAAACAAAAACTTTTAGCCAACAACCTTACCTCTCCATCAAGTATTTCAAGTCTTGGAGGAGGAGGCCGTATCCACTGAGGACCAATTCCATCGAGTGATGTTTGTTGAAGTAAACCAGTGACCAAATTATCTCTATTTGATTTGGTTATTGATATCCTAGAAATAATGAGCAAACTTAATTAACAATGACCAAGAGAGAAAAATGAACCACCCCTATGGATATCCATCATCACATTCCAAGAACAAAGTTGGAGTATACGTACTCTGATGAATCAGTGCAGCTTTGAGAAATATCTGGATCAGGAATAACACTTCTAACAGTAGCTTCTCTGAAACTACCAGTGCTAGGCTGGGGTTGCACCTCATTGCAGGAATATTGTCTTTCAAGCTGCTCTCTGGTGAGCAAGACCTACATAATAGACACCACTCGAAACAAATAAGATCCTACATCCTATGGAAAGTGTCCAGTCAATTTCATAATTATATGACAGAACAATCATCTAACCTGAGATGCATAAGCAGATTCCTCCAAGTAATCTGCAGCAGAATGCTTCAGAATCTGAACACAAAATAATCATCATATTGGTGCCAAATGATCTCCATAACAAATATACAAACAGAGAATGCGCTCACATACATAGTAAAGGTGGAGTTAATGTCTGTTGATCAATGCAAGTAAGGTGACAGGAAAAACTATGACCTTAAAAAGAATACCATGAGACTTCTAAACAAGATAGTATTATGATCCTAGGAGGGACAGTTTTGTTTTAATAGGGTTTCAATCCTAGCATCACATGGTGAGAATTACTATTTGTGATGAAATGGTTGCAAAGAACCGTAATGTACTAGATCCCTGGAGAACTGATCATGGTACACAAACTTGCTAATATACAGCAATTTATCATTTATCATGCATCAACCAATTCCTGTTTTACAAATTGTTGATTCCACCTCGTAACATGCTCCATGAAGGCATAAGACCAGAAAAAAAAAAACTGGGTACTCCATACCTCAGGGCTCAGTAACCTCCATGCATGTGAAATTTATATATAAATGGCAAAATCATATAACCAATTTTGCCTATATAAATCATATAGTTAAACAAGAAATCATAGAGCGATAAAATACCTCCCTATCGTTGTCCCCATTAGTTGAATTTAACAGAAGTTGGAGAAACAACTGTTCTGGTTTATCAGAGGTTTCATCACAAGCAGCCTGTCAAAAAATTTAAAAAAAACAGGTAGTGGAAGTCACAAAGCATTATCGAGAAATAGTGCACTATTTAAAAAAACAGACTCTGAAAAGGATAGAATCATACTACTGCTGTGATAACAACACCACTTAATTGGTTCATGCTGAGGCAAAAACCCAATCATTCTGATGGCAGCCAGGAATAAGATGATCGATTTCTTTAATTGCCAAAAATATTGCTGATCAATTTGCATAACACTGTGTTGACTGTCGACCCTCTAAACTTGAGACACTATGGAACAGCATCACCATGCTTGTGCAAAAGTTGCAAAGAACCCACCATCCACATCACATAAGATGACAAATTTCGTAGCAGGATAGATGGAGAGGAAGGTATGCATGTAGTCATGTACTAACTGCAAACCATCTTCTAAGCGTGAAATACAAACCTTTCAACAGCAATCAAACAACCAACGAAAAAATAAGACAGTATGGTGATCAAGGACTCGGAAGTCGGAACACAAGGTTACACACTTCTGAAAATAGGAAGCAACTTTAAACTAACAATTGTATGTACGCTGGGAGAACAAGAAGTAGAAAAGCAGAGTGACATATAAGCAGTGGAAATTAACATGTATGTGTAGGTTACAGGATTTGATGTAATGTCTAAGTCATAGTCCATGTTCTGCTCCTGGCATGGCTTCCATGATGTATCAACACCAACCAATTTTTTGAGTGTGCTCATGAAGCAAAAAGCGTGAGATGCAGGGAAAATATATTAAATACTCATAGTAAGCGCCTAATTAATCCCATCTTCTTTTAGCTTTGAAAATTAGGACCTGGTGCTTTCATAATTTAAATTGAATCTCACCTGATGGATTCTACATTCTATTTACTATTTAAAAGGAATTGGTACTGACCGTCCATCCTACTGGCCCACCTAAGCTCTGAGAAAAGCCTCTATTAAAAAAGCAGAAAAACACTCCTCCAAGGCTCCAAAAATATATATTATCTTCTAATAGATTTCATCTTTATCCAAAAATCTTTTCTTTCACATGATTCACTTCCTTGCCTCTTATTCCCAATTTCCGCATATACCACCTCTGTACAGGGTTGCAGCTCACTCCACCAAACACCTATGCTTGGTCATGCCTCAGAACTTCGCAACGGAATGAGGCCACTACCAACTATGTCGGAGACCCAATGTGGTTCTAAGTGTTATAAGTCATAACAGAATGATGAACATAGGATATAACAGTATTGTCCAGACTAGAGCTCAGGCAGACACCTCAACAGAGCTATAGGTAGCATAAACCAATCTCAGCAGCAAAGTACAATGGCATGATGGCCCTCAAGATCTCCCCAATGTCACTATTATTAAAACCACACTGTCACAAAAGGTTCTGCATAGTGCATATTGTATTGTGTGAAAAGAAAACAAAACCCAGTGTTTTGTGTTATTATGGCACTAAACAAGGCGTTTTCGTGAAGTTTCACCTTTTCTAATATTACTTTCTTGACGCACTAAGATCAATGCACCTAATAGTAGTCGATAAACCTTGGAAGTGGAAGGAATGTGCCCTGGTTCAATTGTGACATGGAACTCAAACATAGAAATTGGACAGGCAAGTGGAACTATTCGCGAGAAATTGACAACAAAAATAAAATAGTGCAGACAAAAATCACAATTTATGGTACATTTATCCTTTTGACAAATATGTTTTTACAATAAATTAGTTTATTCGATGAAATTAAAAGGATAAACATGACCAATTCAGACTATCAGCACACATTAATGAAGCCTGTAAAATATTTATGCCCCCAAAAAAAGAAAAAGAAAAAAGGTTGCAACTTACATGTATTATTAGAGGAACAAAGGGATTTTCCAACTGTGAGGAATAACCTTGATGAAGAATTGTGAATGCAACTAAACGCTCAGCTGGTCGAAGCATCATCTTGTCCTGAAAAAAACAAAGTAGTATAAAGTCAAAGTGTTATTTTCATTCTCCTATACCTAGAGAAGAAATCCCAGAAACAGGAGGCACATTAAATGAAATGAAAAACAAGCTGCCAAAAACCGTCCTGTATTTACAAGGAATAGACAAAAAGGACCTTAACAGAAGAATAATTGGAGAAAAACTCTTTCCTTTCGGTATATCATTCTCTAAACATCAAAACCTTTTGAAAGATGGGAGTCTACCATCAAGAATCCATAGAGCTATGTAAACAGTACAAAAACCTCTAAACCTTTTGACAGCACATTGCAGTATGTAAGTCTAAGCCAAGCATTTCACTACCATCTACTTACAGAGAGGGAGAAAAAAATTGTGCAGATTTGCAGAGTTTCCATGGATTGTGCATTAAGAAAATATAATTTAGAAAAGAAGGGTATAATTTCAAGAAAAATGATAAAAACAGGATAACAGGCCTGCAAATCAACCCATTGATTGCTCTACCTTTGTATAAGTGAAATAATAATCACACATTACAGAAGTATTTTGCAAGATAGATCCAATGGAATTATTTTTGTTACTCCATCTATGTACAATTGAATATATCAGTGCTCAGACTTTCAAAATGTTTCTGAGGGAAATGTCAGAAATAATTAACCACACAGATCCCACAATGACTTAGATTTTGATATGGAGGTGAATAAGTTTTTCTCAAATCATATCAATAATAACATCACACAAAAATCATATATATCACCATCAACATAACGATTTATGCGGCTATCATCACTCAGGAAAAAACTAGTGATGTGCGGAAATCACCAAATCCAACAAATCATCTATAACATATCATATCAACTCCAATAGAAGATGTGAAAACTAAATGCATTGAAGACAGACCCCCTACAACTACTAGTACCATTCCCTAAAGGGGAAATGAAAACAGACGATGATGTTGAGTCCTTCTGACACTGAACAACAATAAAAAAGGAAGCAAATATGTCAATGTTGTGGGCGTTAGTAATGTAGCACGAACAGTAGCAACGCCCATAAGCAGTCAAGGAAGCAACCATGCACATATTCAATTATGTTCCATTAAAACAACAGCGGCACAAAAATTATGATCACTAGAAAAAACATTGATTTCTACCATGAGCTAAAAGTGTTAACTGTGTGACTTTTTAATCATATTATTCACTGCTTAATTTATTCCAAGTGACTAAAACCTTGAAAAGCTAATAGCTAGTACATACTAAAACAATTTGACAGGTTGGGTAGAAGGGGCAATGTAAGGCATAAGAGGCAGAGCATATGGGCAAAAAGGGAAGAATTCCGTATGGTAGGATGGAAGAATGAGATGTTAGTATAATTCCAGGAGGTTTCATCCATTATGGATAGTGTACAGAAAGACTCACCCATGTAAAGAATTTCTTTTAGAATTTAAGAAATGGAAAAAGATAAAGGGGGAAAGAGATCATTAATTTTAAACCTCAAGTATAATGGTTTGCAAATTCATTTCAACGACGCAAATCTCATCAAACAACACACTGATAACTTGGACCCCTTACTCATGCCCAGCTAAAACATGTAGAACACTACGCTCTTGTTAAATCAAATAACAATATTAGTTTCTACACAGAATCTAACAAATCTGCTAATCGCTTCAAAGCCTAAAGTCAGAATACAAAACTCATATGGACTCAAGACAGTTAAAACAGTAAACAAAAACAATGCAGCTAGCAGCAATTATTTGCCCTGTAATAAGAGTGGCCTGAGCAACAGAAGAACACATGCTGTACAAATTTACCCACTAACAAATCCATTTCAACACATAGACCGTCACCAATTTTGACCGCAACCTATCGCGTGACTAAGGAAAACGCAAAAATTAGCAAGATAACAGTCGACTGGGCTTGCAACTTCACCTGAAAAGATAAAACAGACAGGTAATCAAGCTGTGCAACACTAAAAACCTCATCAAGCCACCAACATATCTACTGTTCCACTGAAAATACAAAACCCACCATTAGAAAGCTTAGCTGGTTGTCAAGAAATGGAAACAAACAGCCCCCAATCAAAAATTCAATCTTTCTCGAAATAGGAGATCGCATATAGACTATAGAGCAACACTATAAGCAGAAATTATCCGCTAAACATCGCTATCCACGCACCACTAGAACCCAGCAAAAACCTTAAAATTCCCCTACCAACAAAAGCGATTGATTCAGAATCTATCCATTCCTGAATCCACCCGCGCTCCAAACCATCCCACCTACCAACACGTCCCCAAGAACCCCTCGAAAACCTAAGCGCCCCAACACCACGCGGAAGGGGAGGGGGGCCTAAGCCGGGAGGTCGCGCGCTCGCCTCGAACCAGGAGGCATCAAGCGGACGACGAGGGCGGGGGGAATCCAATCCAGGGAGGGGCGGGTTACCTTGAGGACGAAGTTCATGGCGGCGCCGAAGCGGAGGCGGCGCTCGGGCTGGATGCGGGCGAGGAAGTCCGCCACGACGTCCTCGAGCGGGCGCTTCACGCCGGAGACCAGGCCGAGCAGGTCGGCGCACTCCGCGGGGCGTAGGCTCCCCGTCAGCACGGGCACGCCGGCGAGCGACGGCGGCGGCGGCGGCGCCGCCGCCACCGGCGGCGAGAGGCCGGCGTCCTTCTTGGGAGACATGGTGGTGGGGGTTGGATGGGGTGGAGTGTGAACGGGGCTTAGCGAGGGGATGGGTTGATTTATTGGGTTTTAACCGATCTGGAATTTGAAATTTTGGACGGGCGGAAGCAGGCGATTTGGTTGAATTTTGGCTGGTTTGATTTAATTTTGATTTGATGAAATATCTGGTGGGATTTGAAAAGATTCTGTTTAGGAAGGGTTTGAATGTTGTAGCTGTAGTCATTAAATGACTACATTTATGTTTCACTAAATCTGTAGGATAATTCAAATTAGTACCAGCTATAATCACTTTGTACATCAAAATAATATAATAGTATTTACTAATTAGTCCTAAATCATGCTAGTTCTTATCTATCTAGGTGTGATTAGTTACTTCCTTTTTAGTCCTATATATGTCAAGTGTTTGCTATGAGAAATTTGTGACCAATTCATCGGAAAACATTCAATTTCTATCGTCTGGTCGACGAGCCCAGGGTGACCGCTCAAGGTTGATGGGCGGTGGATCCACATATGGTTTTATCACTTTCAAAGCCCATGGTTTTATCACTTTCAAATGGGATAAATATGTGTGCTTTTCTTTTAATTACTCGTGCTTTGCAATGGGATATTAAATTAGGATGGGCTATTAACTATTTGAAAGGTCATGCCAACACTTAGCACCTGGCTAGAAAAATAGTCGCCCGAAAGTTCGAACCAAAATACCATGAAGTTTCGGGCAGACCTTACCATTGACACCTGAATTCGTGCAAGTGTTGTCTCTCTTCTAAAAATGTGAGCTCATAGCACTTTAGATTGACACAAGCAACCATTTAGATCCCTTGATAGTACGATCTTCCTAAACTCAAGAGCAAAAGATAAAATAAATATAAATGCATCTCCGAGTCCTTGCTCTACTTTTTCATTCTATTTGTAGAGGGGTTCCATGCAAAGTTAAGCATCCTGGAACTAATTATCTGCGCACATCTTGATAAACTTGTTATTCCCTTAACCGTTTTATTATTGATCAACCAAAATCCACTTGGAGGATTAGATGCACTCCCACTAGTATTAATTATAAAGTGGATATAGTTAACTTTATTTTGCCTTAACAAAATCATGCAGATTTTATTTTCAACAATATTATCAGACCATGTGAATGATCCTCATCACTAAAATGCTAGCTATAAAATAATCACTAATGCAAACCTTCTCCTAATATTTGCACCCTAATTAATTCTAGAACATGTTAATTTTCACTAACCATTAATTAAGGTTGTCCCAAGTTGTTCAGCAAATCTTTTGGAATGACACTTTATCGCATTCGACGAATTCTTCATAACTACAATATGTAGTTGGTCACTATAATGGGTCTATTTTTCATACTTTGGTTGTCATGATGGTAGCAACAGATTGGATGTCCATAATTTTTTTTTCCTTAAGTGTGTTGCTATTAGAGTGAGTTTTATCTACGCCGAGTTATTTTATTCATGTACTTGAATGGTTTTGTAGAAACTCGGCTACCATGTTCCTTCTTCATCTAAAAGAAGAAGGGTTTGAACGTTGTAGCTGTAGTCATTAAATGACTACATTTATGTTTCACTAATGCTATCTAAATCTGTAGGATCATCCTTATTAGTACTAGCTACAAATAACCATCACTTGTACATGAAAATAATATAATAGTATATACTAATTAGTCCTAACCGTGCTAGTTGTCATCGATCAAGACTAGGAGCCATTAGTTACCTCTCTTTTTAATCCTACATCATGATAGCTGTCAATTGTCATCGAGTGATTGGTTTTATTCCATCACAGATCAAAAATAATTTTGAACCTGGACAAATCTTGTTATATCAAGTGTTTGCTATGAGAAATTTGTGACCGATTAATCGAAAAACATTTAAATTCTATCATCCGGCTAACGAGCCCAGGATGACTACTCAAGGTTGATGGGCGGTGGATCTACCCATGGTTTTATCACTTTCAAATTGGATGAATATGTGTGTTTTTTCAATTAGTTACCCGTACTTTGCAATGTGATATTAAGTTAGGATGGAATATTAACTATTGAGTAAATTTCACAAAACTACAGATACTTTGATCAAATTATCGCAAAACTATATATTTAAGGTTGTATATCATATAACTACAGATTTAGCAACAAATTTATCACAAAACTACAGGGTTAAGACTAACTATCACAAAACTACATATTTTAGAATAAAATTATCACAAAACTACACATTTTAGGATTTAAATCCTTTGCACTAATGTAATGTTGAGTTATAAATATCCAACTTTTGTGATTAAATTGACAACTAACCTATATGTTTGTGATAACTTTGTTACTAAATCTATAGTTTTGTGATATTTTACCTTAAATCTGTAGTTTTGGGATAAAATTAGTGTTAAATCTGTAGTTTTATGATACATCATGTTAAATCTGTAGTTTTGCGATAATTTAGTCGAAGTATCTATTTTAACTATTTGAAAGGTCGTGCGATTGAGAATGGCCTACTACTTGGATTGAATAAAAAGAACATGATCCTACTACTCTTTTTAACCAACCGGTTTCCCGGTGCTCGATCTTTTTTTACCAAAAGTGGATATATTAGCCCCATAATTCCTTGCAAGGGAAAGCAAAACTATCTATGGCAAACTCCCAATTCCTCTCTAGTTTGGCGATGGCGGCACAAAACCTAGAAGAAGGACAAGAGAAACTGTGTTGCAATTTTCATTAGAATAAATGTGATCTACCATCTTGGACCATCTACAAAGGTATATATAGGCATTACATAGGTTAGAAACTAACTAGGAATCAAATACAACATAATCTGGAAAACTGCCAACATTTTGTTTCTGCCTTTGCGTTGAGACCAGAAGGATTTTGAGTCATGGGCCATGTCCGTCACGTGTGCCATGAATTTATCTTTCCAACAAGTGCACATATGTCCAAGACAGACTCTAGACAAAAGAGAAACAAGCATTTTAGTCCAGCTATGTCCAGGCTGGCCCAAACCGAATCCGAATTGAATCTTTTCTTTTTTTATCTTCAAACTCCTTGTTTTGGAAAGCTTCAATGCATGGGGAACTTATAGATGGACTACTTCCCAATCCAAGATGGGCTTTAGGATAGTAGAACCCCATCCAATCATGCCGTGCAAGGCCCACATTCAACAACAAATACCGTTGCTCGCACGCCACCCAGTCTGCCCAAGTAGGACTACCTATTTTCCCTTCGGATGCGGGGTCCACCTTTACAAACTTGCTCGGTGTCAATCCACGGCTTCAGGATGGATGTCATGGGCAACACCTAACCATCTAGGAGGTCACCCTCTAGCAACCTGACGATGATCCACAAGTGCTTAGATCCTCCTAGCCATCTCACAAACACCAACCCTCACTACCACCCTAAAATTCACAATCTAGGAGGTCACCCTCTAGCAACCTGACGATAATCCACAAGTGCTTAGATCCTCCTAGCCATCTCACAAACACCAACCCTCACCACCACCCCAAAATTCACACTCAAATCACCATGGGAACTCAAGAACAAGATGAAAGAGGCAAGAAAACCATATATAGGAGAAGCTAGGAGGAAGAAAAACGAAAGTGAAATTTCCAAAGGAGCTGTGAGAGGTGTGGGAAATTTATCCCTCACCCCATGAGGTAATGTAACCGTTACTCACAGATTTGAATTGAAAAGGTGGTCGAAAGTTCTGGCAAGAAATGCTAGGAACTTCCAGCTAACACTTTAGCACCACGAAGTTTGGGGCAGGCCTTGCCATTGATACCTGAGTTCATGTAAGTGTTGTGAAAATGTTTCTCTCTTCTAAAAATGTTAACTCAGAGCCCTTTAGATTGACTGAGGCAACCATTTGAAATCCCCTAGATAGTACGATTTTCCTAGAATCAAAAGCAAAAGATAAAATAATAGGCAATTGCATATTTAACCTTATTTTGATGTCTAACTACCAATTTGACTTTTTTTTTGACTTTTTTTTAGGTTTACGCATTTGACCCTGCATTTTAAAACTGAAGATCAGAATTGACCCTACTCCGTGAAGGGATAGATAACGGTGTTAACTGTGAGGAAAATGGTCCTTTTTGCCCCTGCTCATTTAACCATGTTATATCAAAGCTTTTTTTCCATTGGGACCTTTTTAAATATTTGTAATAAATTTGGCATAGCTTTAACAGATTTGCCGTCAATTTGACAGAATTTTTACAAAAATTTAACAGCATATTGTCAAACAGCAAATTTCAGATCCAAATGAAATCAACAAATTCATATCCAAATCCAGCACAAATTCGTATCCAAATCCAGCACAAATTCATATCCAAATCCAACAACAAATCCTCCGTCCCTCACTCTACACGGCGGCAGCCGGCGGCGTCGTCGTCCCTCCGCGCGGCGGCAGCGCCTCCTCTCTTCCTCCATGTGGCAGCAACCGGCAGCCGCCCCTGCGCGCGGCAGCTGCTGGCGCCGCCGCCCCTCCGCGCGGCAGCAGTCCCCGCCGCCGCTCCCTCCTCTGCTCCGAGCCCGGCAACCGGCGCCGCCGCTCCCTCCCTCCGCTTCAAGCACTGCAACTGCCGACGACGCCGCTCCCTTCCTAGTCGTCGCTCCCTCCTTCCGCGCGCCGACGCCACGCTTCCTCCGCGCGCCAACTCTGCTGCTCCCTCCCTCCTCGCACGGCTGCCGCTACCGCTCCCTCGGCGCACGGCCAACGCTGCCGCCACCGACGCTCCCTCCAGCCCGGTAGGCCGCAACTCTCCCCGTTGCAGGCGACGAAAAGAGGATTGGGATGGAGAAGCGGGGATTGGGATGAGGATAGGGTTAATTAGTAATATGGGGGTATTTTGGTCATTTCGGGGTAATAAATCTTTTTTTTTATTTTTTCTAAATGAACTCCTAACGGTGAAGGCAAAACAGGGTCAAACGGAAACTTCAATTTCGAAAAATAGGGTCAAATAAGCAAACCTCAAAAAGTAAGGTCAAATCGATAGCTGGGCGTTAAAATAGGGTCAAATAAGCAATTGTCCTATAAAATAAATATAAATGCATCTATGAATCCTTGCTCTGCCTTTTTCATTCTATTTGTGAGAGTTTTCATGCAAAGTTAAACATCCTATAACTAATTATCTACACACATCTTGATAAACTTGTTAGTCCTTTAACCGTTTTTTTATTAATCAACCAAAATCTACTTAGAGTGTTAGATGCACTTTCACTAGTAAATTATAAAGTGGATATAATTACCTTTATTTTGCGTTAACTAAATCATGCACAATTTGTTTTCATCAATATTATCAGACCATGTGAATGATCCTCATTAAAATGCTAGCTATAAAATAATCACTAATGCAACCCTTCTCCTAATATTTACTCTCTAATTAATTCTAGAACATGTTAATTTTCACTAACCATTAATCAAGGTTCTCCTTGTCCAGCAAATCTTTTGGGATGACTTTACCACATTCGACGAATTCTTCAAAACTACGATTTTGTAGTTGGTCACTATAATGGGTATATCTTTCATAGTATAGTTGTCATGACGGTAGCAACAGATTGGATATCCAGAAATTTATTTTTTTTTCCTTAAGTGTGTTGCTATTAGGGTGGGTTTTATCTACGCTTCGAGTTTATTTTAATTATTTCTGTACTTGAATGGTTCGTTTTGTAGTAACTCATGTGCAAAGATTGAAGGAGTGAAGGCTACCATGTTCCTTCTTCATGTAAAAGATCAGAGAGTGATACTTGTAGGATATGTTCTTTCTTTCTATGCATGAGAGACCCTGGGAGTGCTTACTTCTTTGCCTGCATTTGGTAGTGGGAGCTAGCCTTCTCCTACTACTACTACTAGTAATTATGATGTGTCTCACTAATACGGAAACTATCTTTCGTGATGGCTATTTTAGGTCTTCGCTGACAGAATTTGGAGCTACCACAAAGCAAAGGCCAGTAAAAATCAAGATCTTCGCTAGCGGTTATCAACTGCCAGTGAAGAAATATCTTTGCTGGCGGCCGTCTTAAGCCAGCCGCCAGCGAAAATGGATTTTTGCTGGCAGCAATCTTAAGCCAGCCGCTAGCAAAAATGGATTTTCGCTGGCTGTCGTCTTATGCTAGCCGCCAGCGAAAATAGATTTTTACGGACAGCACCTCTAGGTCAACCGCCAGTGAAGAGATTTTTCTAAAAAAAAAAAACCCCATGCAGCTTCCCTTTGGCTGCCTGCAATGATTGTTTTTGGCAAACGAAAAATGAAATGCCAACATTCAACTGCATTAACAATTTCCACATATCAAACAGCAAATCAAGCAAATATGGGAAGAGCAATTCATCATAATACTCCATAATCCATTCACAATTTATCACAACTGCATTAACTATACTTGGAAGTTGGATACAAAATTCAGATGAACAGGCAGAGGAGCAAATTGTTTACATTTTGCACAATGTTTTAGTGATCTGCCATGAGTTGGAACATATGTATCAAAGACGATACCTCCACACCTTGGTGGCCTTGATCCCATCAGCCTCCTCCCTTCCATCTCCACCTTCATCTTCTCCCCAATAGTTTCATCAGGCTCCTACTCAACAATCACACACATATGCAAACTCAAATTAATTGAAAAAAAGAATAATGTGACAGAAACAATAACTCATTTGAAAAGGAGATACTTCAGTGTTAACTTGCATAATGGGAGTTTTACAGTACGTATTGACTGAAACATCAGTGAACACATATACAAAAGATAGAACCCTTTTTTACCTTAAATAACCACATGATTCTGCAAGAACATGATTTGGTTGGCAACATAGTAAGTTTGAAAGGAAAAATAAAATATGAAGTGGTTTTTTCTTTTCAGTTAGGTATGCACCACTAGGCAAATAAACTTATAATATCAAAATCATGAGCTGCAAGATACAATTACAGAGCTCCTCGATTGCCAAATAAACAGCTACGTGATGATACCGCGGTGCATCAAGTCATCCAAGAAATAAAAAAAATCGTCGGGGGCATCCTAGCATCTAACACAACATTTATCGCACACAGAAAGCAGCGCAAGGTTTTGAAACCATTATCCCGAAAAGTGAGAAAAAAAAAAGATAGTCCAGGGATCAGTCACCTCCGTCAAACTTCTTGCCATCAGGGTCGAGCCTGGTCACGGTGAAGAAGTCCTCGAAGAGAAACTCGGCCATCCCACCTCCCAAGCTAAGACGTCCCTACAGCAGAGGAAGTGATCAATCAGTATAAACCCTATGCCATCGATCCCCCACAAACCACTACTACCGAAGTGGCCGGAAAAGAAAAATCGATTCGCTCCGGCGGAGCAGGCGGACTACTTCGCAGAGATGGGTGAACTGAATATCAACCGGAGATAGCTGAGGAGGTTGTATGCTGCGAGCTCACTGGAAGAGAGCGATTCTTCGTCAGTTCGTCCGCCCTAGGTCAGGGCAAGCGCAGGCGACGGCGGCGAGACGGCCAAGACGGAGCACCGAGCAACGACGCCAGCGGATCCGCGCCCATCCTCCCGCCACTGTCGCCGCCCTCCCTGTCGGCCTCCACCGTCGTCGCGGCCGTGGATCCGGCCATGGACGAGCCCGTTGCCACCGGATTCGTCGGGGGGAGGTCTGCCGCCATCGGATCTGGCTCCCCGACGCCGGATCCACTCCCCGCCGCCCCATCCCCTGTGCTGCTGATGCCGAGAGGGGGGAGAGCTTGACGCCGCCAATCTCGTCGCCCTCTACGGGGAGGAGCTCATCGCGGCGGCAGGGAGGGAGCCTGTCACGGCCGGATCCTCCGCCCACGGCCAGCAGCGGTCGTGTCGTCGTTGCGGCGACGGATCCGACCTCCCCCGATGTGGTGGCGGCGGCTCCAGCCTCCCATGTCGACGCGGCGGCGGATCCGGCCACCCCCGTCGTCGCGGCGGCCGAATCTGGCCCCGAGCTCGCGGGTCGCGGCGGAGAGGCGGTAGAGGCGACGGCAGCTGGCGGCGGTGGAGGAGGGAGAAGGAAAAGGTAGAGACCGCAAGGAAGAAGGTTTGGTGGGGCGGAGAGACTGAGACACTGAGTTGGGGTGGTAGGTGGGTTTAAATATTAGCCTCAAAATTTTTTTTTTTGCAGCGGTAATGTTTACCTACCGCCAGCGAAAACTTTTTTTTTTTCCCTGGCGGATGTTTAAGAGCTCCCTCTCGAAAAATAGAGTTAATTTTTATGGTGGACCTCATAGCACGACCGCTAGTGAAAATCGGTTTTCACTGGCGGTCCATAACCCCCCATCCCTCGTTATATTTTTTACTGGCGGTTTTTGCGTATGGCCGCCAGCAAAAGTTATAGGGTGACGCCATAAAAAATCGTTTTTCTAGTAGTGTCTGTTGTGCGCCACCACCAACGGTGGCTATCGTCATTGCCGCCATAATGGGCGGAGCTAGAACTAAATAGAGAGGTCCTACCTGCTTGCTTTACTTTAGATCGAGTTAAACTGATGTAGGTATCTGAGTTTGGATTAAGAGGGGATGCATATATGATAAAAATAGATGGCATATCTGAATCGGGTACCTGGCACTCCATGTACGTAGCTCCGCCCCTACCGTCGTCATCGTCCTCATCATCTCCCTCCCTCTTCTCTTTTTCCATCTCCATGATCTAGAGTTTGAAGGTTACTTTCAGTCAACTGAAATCTTGCAATAATTACCTTTTCTTTTTTACACTTAGGGCCTGTTTAGTTGGTGAAATAAAAATTTTTGGGTGTCACATTGAACGTTTAACCGGATGTCGAAAAGGGTTTTCGGACACGAATGAAAAAACTAATTTCATAACTCGCCTGGAAACCGTGAAACGAATCTTTTGAGCCTAATTAATCTGTCATTAGCACATGTGGGTTACTGTAGCACTTATGGCAAATTATGGGCTAATTAGGCTCAAAAGATTCATCTCGCAATTTTCATCATAACTGTGCAATTAGTTTTTTTCATCTACATTTAATGCTCCATACATATCTCTAAAGATTCGATGTGATGTTTTTGGGAAAACTTTTTGGGAACTAAACAGACCCTTACTTAATCTTGCACATTATAAAGCGCTTATAAAGAGTCCATGATCTTATACATCATTACTACAATGATTCAACAATTTAGCATGACTTTTATACAACGGGATGATGCAGTGGTTACTTCCACGCAAAGACACAGGTTAAGGGTCCCTTTGAATCAAAGGATTTATATAGGAATTTCATAGGATTTAAATCCTATAGGAAATTTTCCTATTTGGCCCTTTGATTCAAAAGATGGAAACTTTTCAAATCCTATGAAATTCCTATGGAATGACACATTGTATGTGGATTTTGAAGGAAATTTAGCAAGAGCTCCAATCTCTTGAAAGATTTCCATTGAGTTTATCTCTCTTATCTGATTTCTGTGTTTTTCCTGTGCTCCAATCAAACGACCATTCCTATGTTTTTCCTGTGTTTTGTAATTCTCTGTTTTACACTTCAATTCCTGTAAGAATTCTGTGTTTTCCTATCCCTCTATTATTTTAACCCTACGATTCAAAGGGCCCTAAGTGGTTATGTACATATGTTGGCAGCTACTAGCAGTTAATTATTACTACATTTACTGGAGTTGGCACGGCGTTTGCATCAATTCTCTTGGCATGAATCGATTCTCACTCGTTGTTCACAGCTAACAAGCACACGAATCCTCCATTTCTGCCAATCTAACAGCTAGCTGCTATGTATATATGTCAAAAAAAAAATCGGGTCCACTGTATTCAGTAGAAAATGTAGGGAAAAAAAAGGAAGGTTGAACGCCAAAAGGAACCACAAAAATAACGTTGGATCGGACGACCTTTAATGGAAAGTCTTGCAAATACAACAATCTAGATATGGCTAAACGATCACCGGATACCAGCTAATTAAGCCAGCTAGCTACTGGTTGAAAATTTACTCCCTATTCCCTATTCCCTAACACTCATACTTACTTTTAAGAGGAGGATATGTGACATTTTTAGAGGCAGTAAAGCCAGGAGAGGCATTTTTTTAAGGAACATAGAGCTTTATTGATTAGGTAATATAATTACAATCTTGCTGCAGAGTTTGTAAAATACAGGACGGGGCACTATCACGCCAAACCGCGTTATGTCCCGACTTTTTCGTAAATTGAGCAAGTTCATAAGCTATCCTATTACACTTTCTGTTGTAGTGCGTCAACTTCACTTCTTGACGAACGACATTGTAGCTATCGTCTCCCAGAAAAGGAAGGTCCACCTTGATCTTTCTTCTCCCGTCGTTTGTTGCCTTGCGATGACTGAGGCACAATCTGACTCTAGGATTACTGGCATTGGCAGCCATTCAGCAACCACTTTCATTCCCTCACAGCAGGCTAGTAATTCTGCCTCTTCTGCTGCTGCACATTTTCTCAGGAATTTCCAGGACGTGAGGAGGGACCTGTCCAGCAGAATTTCTTACCACAAAACCAATGGCGCCCCGTCCATTTGATATATAGAAAAAAAATTGTTTTGTTAAGCAATCTAGGCTATAATCAGTAACCACACACAACAGTTGGATAAACTTTTGCATAAAAGTGGCACGCTTTTCAAACTGCTAAACGGTGCAGTTTCGTGCGAAAACTTTTTATATGAAAGTTGTTCTAAAATATCAGATTAATCCATTTTTAAGTTTGTAATAATTAAAACTCAATTAATCACACGTTATTACCACATCGTTTTGTGTAAAACATTTAATTTTTATCTTCATGTTTATCTTCAAGAGATTTAAACACCACCAAAAGCTTGCTCACGGCGGTGAGAACTAAGAGCCAATTCGTCTCTCTCGTGTTGGCAAGCAAGCGAGTGCTCGCATCAACATCACCAGTTAGTTTAATTCTACTAGTAAAAGCCACTTTCAGTTATTCGGTGGTATTGCCAACACTCGGTTTGTCACAAATCATGAATCATAATCATCTGGGACCTCTGGTTTTTCAAGAATCATGGAAGGAAGAGTTGCACGAGACATCAGGAGGCCCACGGACATGGATAATTCTGTTAGCCAACATAATTAAAGCTGTTCTATTAGTTTTTTTTTTTGGCGAGATGTAGTTGGCCGTCGACTGCATGTGCGCCGGCTAGCTCTTCTCTCTGTCCATCGTCGTGTCGTAGAGGCTCTCTGTAATAAATAAATAAATCCAGTATAATTTGTGACACATCTTAATATTGTACTAAATCTGATCGAGACAATGTATGTAATAGATTAGTTTATTTTAATATGAAAAAAGTAAACATCATCGGAAGTAGACATCGTCACATTGACAGCTCTGTCCTTAGCTGACTGACCTATTATACTGTGGATGCTCTAAATGTTGACTTATTGGAGTATATATTTAATAGTAGCTACTACTACATAAGCTAATCTAAAAATAGTATAAGAGCTGATATGTATAATGTATTAGCTACTAATTGTTTTCTCCCATATTTCTCTCATTTGTGTAGTTAATGTATTTATTTTGTCCATCACAAAATAAATTGATTTATACTCTTTCTGTTCTAAAATAAGTGAGTGCATTTATTTTGGGATGGAGGGAGTAGCTACGAGCTTAGATATGGACATATATAGCCAAGAAAATCAATTTAATATGGAATGGAGGGTGTATTATGTATATGTTGCTTTAGAATGTTTACAATCAAAACTCAAACTAGCTTCAATCACTGCCTCAAACATGTAAAAAACAATAAGATTTAATATATAAAAATGATATCAGCAGATTAATTTAGCATTACAAATACTTCTCTCTAAATAGCTATAGTTTTATAATCTCTACAGGCACATGATTAGAAAAAGAAAATCAAAATAAAGCATGTATTGTACATTAGAGATTGTATTGATGTGCTAAAACAAGTAAAATATAATGGACTCCATCGTTCCGCTTATTGGCGGAATAAGCGAAACGGCATAATTGTAAACGGAAAATAATTTGTAAATAAAAATTTTATATATGTGTTCTTAATGATCAAAAAGCAAAGGCTGAAAAATAAACTACGATGAAAAAACCTCAAAATCAACTCCAAATTTAAAGTTGAAAATTCAAATTTTACCTTATAAGCATAGGCCAAAAGATGAGACTTAAGACCCCTTTGAATCAAAGGATTTATATAGGAAATTCATAGGATTCAAATTCTATAGGAAATTTTTCTATTTGGCCCTTCGATTCAAAGGATTAAAGCTTTCCAAATCCTATGAATTTTCTATGGAATGACACATAGCATATAGATTTTGCAGGAAATTTAGCAAGAGCTTCAACCTCTTGGAAAATTTTCTTTGAGTCTATCTTTCTCATCTGATTCCTACGCTTTTCCTGCGCTACAATCAAACGACCATTCTTATATTTTTCTTATGCTTTGCAATCCTTTGTTTTACACTTTGATTCCTGTCAGAATCATATATTTTTCATATTCCTCTATTTTTTCAACATTGCGATTCAAAGGAGCCCTTAATAAAGGTAGTATTAGAAAAGCCACTTTCAGTTATCTGAAACCATAAACCACATTTTATTGGTGGCCTCTACTTTTTACTCCTAACAAATTATTGATGTCCTCATGCTACACCATGCATTACAACATATGCGACCAACACAAGTCCCCACGTGTCATCTTACTACTGGCTTACTAGCTCACAAATAGCTATAATACGTGGCATCCCGCCTAATCAGTCCACGTCATCACTCACCACCCCACCCCAATCACTCACTCACCACCACCAACCAACCACACTGCTCGTGCTCGTGTCGTGCACTGCGACGCCGACCAGTCAGTAGTGCTCGCCGCCGCCGCCGGCGACGATGTCCTTGATCCGGAGCATGAGGTCGCGCGCCTCGGCGAACTCCGGGAAGATGTAGAAGGCGTGGATGGCGTCGGGGTAGTCGAGCACGCGCACCGCCTTCCCCTTCCCGCGGAGCGTCTCGCAGTAGCGGTGTTGCCAGTCCTGGAGCGGGTCGTAGCCGCCGATCACCACCGTGGCGGGAGGGAACGCCGGGGAGTCAATGCCGGCGGCGCCGCCGGGGGACGCGGCGTGCGCGGCCTCGTGGGTGCGGTCGGCGCCGGGCGGGAGGAACGCGCGCCAGAGCCAGTCGGTGCGCGGGACGGAGACGATGGGCGCGCCGACGAGGCGGAGCTCGGCGGGGGTCCGCTCCTCGCCGCCGAAGAATGGCTGGATGGCGATGAGCCCGGCGAGGCGGAGGTTGGCGAAGGTGTGGTAGGCGAGGGCGTAGCGGCGGGCGACGTGGTGCGCGATGTTGGCGCCCGCGCTGTCCCCGGCGACGAAGCAGCGGGCGACGTCGAGCGGCGGGACGCCATCGTCGAGGGGGTGGTTGTTGGGGTCGTCGAGGAAGCGGAGCGCGGCGAGGCCGTCCTCGTAGGGCGTCGGGTAGCGGTGCTCCGGCGAGCGGCGGTAGTCGACGGACAGCACGGCCGCGCTGGCGTACCTGGCGATGCGTCGGCACGCGGCGTCGTAGGCGCGCGACGCCGCGGACAGGTACGCGAACCCGCCGCCGTGGAAGAACACCACGACGGGCAGCGGCTTCGTCGCGTCGCCGCCGCCTCCTCCGGAGGGGCAGGGGTAGAAGAGGCGGGCGCGGAGCGGGATGGCCGGGTCGACGACGACGTCGCGCGACGCGACGCCGTTGCGGGGCGCGGCGGAGGGCGGGACGTGCGGGTCGAGGAAGTTGAGGAGGCGGCGGTTGATGGTGCCGTCGGCGCGGCAGGTGGCGTCGGTGAGGCACCCCGCGGCGAGAATGGAGAGGCGCGTCCGCCACGCCATCGGCGGCGCCACCCCCTTCTTCGTCGGCTTCTCCATGGCCGTGCCTCTCGATTCGGACAGCCGAGGTGAGCTGAGCTACTGAGCTAACTGAGGTAGTGAGAGGTTTGTCGGATGCGGAAGCGTGGGAGACTGGGGATATTTATGGGAGGAGAGAGGTGGCTGACGGGTGGGACCATAGCCACGCTGCCGGCCGAGTAGTTTACTAGGCTGTGGTCGTTTGGTGGTTCTGAGAGAAATGATATATCAGTACATAATTAATTAGTAATAAAGTATTATTTACTTTTAAAATAGATTATACAATTTTCTAAAGTAACTTTTCTATACGAAATTTTTGAAAAATACACCGCTTTAGTAGTTTGATAAGCGTGCATATAAAATTAAGAGAGATAAAAGTACTACTGCTACTACTGGTTGTGTTCGGCATCCTCTCTTCTCTCGTTTTCTACTTGCACGTTTTCCAAACTGCTAAACGATATATATTTTTTAAAAATTTTCTATAGAAAAGTTGCTTTAGAAAAACATACTAACTATTTTTTATTTTTAGCTAATACTTAATTAATTGTGCACTAATTCATTGCTCCGTTTTCTGTGCGGGAAGTCAGGGTTTTCAACTGCGCTCGTTAGGATGTGTTCCCAAAACAGCTACTGCACACGGAAAACAGAGCGGTCTATTAGTGCGTGATTAATTAAGTATTAGCTATTTTTTTAAAAAAAGCTACTGCACACGGAAAAAGGAGCGGTTTATTAGCGCGTGATTAATTAAGTATTAGCTATTTTTTTTAAAAAAGAGATTAATTTGATTTTTAAGCAACTTTTATAGAAACTTTTTGCAAAAAGCACACCGTTTAGTAGTTTGAAAAGCGTGCGCGTGAAAAATGAGGAGAGGTAGTTCGCGAAATGAAAATTTTTGGGTGTTACATCGGATGTTTGACCGGATGTCGGAAGGTATTTTTTGGGCACGAATGAAAAAACTAATTTCATAACTCACCTGAAAACCGCGAGACGAATCTTCTGAGCCTAATTAATCCATCATTAGCACATGTGGGTTACTGTAGTATTTATGGTTAATCATGGACTAATTAGACTCAAAAGATTCGTCTCGTGATTTCCTCTCTAATTGTGCAATTAGCTTTTCTTTTAATCTATATTTAATGCTCCATGTATGTGTCTAAAGATTCGATGTGATGTTTTTTGAAAAAACTTTTGGGAAACTAAACGGGGCCTAATCAAGACCTAAACCAGGCCTAACAACGCGTTTAGTTCCAAAGTTTTTCTTCAAACTTTTAACTTTTTTATTACATCAAAACTTTTCTACACACATAAACTTTCAACTTTTCCATCACATCGTTTCAATTTCAACCAATCTTCTAATTTTAGTGTAAACTAAACACACCCCGAAACGAACGCAGCGTTAGCTGTCAGTCGGTGTGGCCGGCGGCGGCGGCGGCAAACGGTTAATTACAGCGAGGACGCCATTAACTGCGATCTACTTCTACTGACCAGCAATGGCGCATATGGGGAGAGTTAATGGGAGCAACTACTGGTGTGTGTAATGTGTTGGCAGATGCACGCACTGTGCGTGTACATGCTGGCTGCGCGCGGCCGTGGGTGGGAGCGAGACCAGCGCAAACGGCAGGCAGCACACGGGTTCCGCCTTCCGCGCGCGCGCGGCGCCGATGGTGTGATGCGCCAGCGACGCATGTGGGTCGTGCGAACAAAGATCCTCCTCCAGTACCGTCCGCTGACATGTTGGGCCCTTCAAGTGACTGATTTTGTAAATCTTCTATCTAGCGGTTCCACGTATCCGTGATGCACATCAGATAACAGTGTTGTAGAGGGGATATCCGGATCGAAGCACGTCACAGGAATACATCCTGCAATCTCACTATAAATTTTTTTTTTCCAAGCGGTCAAAACATTTTTTCACAGGTGAATAAATCTTCCGCTTGCATCCAAACGACGATAAAAATTAGGGATTTTTTCAGGCGGACCAAAGCACCGCCTGCGAAATGATTTTCGCAGGCAGCAAGTCGAATCTTCTTGGACACTGTAGGCGCTACAATAGCCCCGCCTGTAAAAATACTCACGGCGCAAAAAAAAAAAAAATCGCGCCAGCCCCACCCCTCCCTAGGTTTCAAATCACAGATTCTCATAAATCTCATCTAGGAAACAAACTCCAATCACAAACATCCATACATCAACACAAAGTATTGGATTCAAATCCACAGCATCAACTTGCAAGTCAATCAGCATGTAAACTTTTTTAAAAAAAACAACATTGTCGTCACCGGCGAAATCCTTTGCATGCAGTGGCCGCCGTCACTCCCCCCTGGGCCGGATCTGGGAGGGAGGGAGGTGTCCGCCGCCACCACCACCCTCCCCTCACCTCGCAGGGGCCGGATCTAGGAGATGGAGGGGAGGGGACTCGCGTCCGCGCCACTCCCCCTCCTCCGACCAGATCTAGGAGCGGGGAGGGAGAGAGGGGGAGCCGTCGCCGCCGCCGCCGTCGTCATTCATGATGCCGCCGCCGCTGTTGGTATTTAATACGGTCACAAATAAAATCTGCAAGCGCACGGATATACCGATGTAGCACTTCTCCTATGGAGTATTCCTAGGGTATCTAATCCAAGGGAACGTATGTGGTCAGATCTTTCTCCGGTTCATCCAAGGACACCAAGCAAATGATAGGCCAGGATAGAGAGGATTTTTTAGTGAGAAACAGTGTCTATGGAAAGCTTAACTTTAATCCTAACACAATACTTCAGGCACTGGCAACCCGCTGTTCCTAGATGTCGCTCTACTACGTACCCGGACAGGGAGGACTTAAGTAATCTTGAGGGCTGTCACCACCTCTACACCCACCTCAAACGTACTGTGGGATACGCAGTAATTACTGGATAACAATTATCTAAACACCACGTCTAAGCAATTACTATATTAAATTCAGAGTAATAAACAGAATAAAAGAAATAGGAGAAGATTACCGACAGCTCCGGAATTCTTCCGACTTCTTCTACTCTACTCTCTTCCTATTCTAGTATACAATACAATATAGTGAGGGAGTGAAGCCTTTATATAGAGGTAGGTATGATGGTTGGCGAACGGGAAATGTCTGAAGTACCTCGCAACCGCCATCAGGGAGTGATCTGGAGCGTCCACGCCAAACCCCAGGATCAACGGTGATCAGGGGGGTTCGGACGAACCAGGCGGTTCGGCCGAATCTGGGCTGGGCCCTCCTGGCCTGGCCTTCAGTCGGTGGACTCCCTGGTCCTTCCTCTATCCCTTTCTCGGAGTTTTGGGTTGATTCACTGATGTTTCGATGAAGTTCACAACCCCTCCTTATATGGATATATAATTCTCCTCACTTTAGTCTGATTTTCCTCCCAACTTCAGGGTTTATCATCTGCATACAAATATACACTAACACTTGTGGAATATGTGAGATTAAGCACCTATCACTATGTTGGATGTTTTATTATCTGAATTTCATGCAAATGTTGGCGGTATAGAATTGGCATTTAACAGCCGCCAACAAAACCCCCCACACTTAGCCCTTTGCTCGTCCCTGAGTAAAGGTTAGTGTAGAATGAATTTCTTCAAGATATGTATCAAGCATATAAATCATTCACAACCATACTTGCACCTGTGAACTTTATAAGTGGCTATCTTACCATCTTGAATAATTGATAAATGGAACGATCTTGATTCCAATCCTTCTTGTTTCTCTGTCACACTCATGGGATTTTTATAAATTTTCGCAAATCAGCTCTTTTCCTCCTATTGACTTTCTCTCTTGTCTCTTAAGGATGTATATTTTCTTTTTGATCCTCACCAAGGTAAAATGTGCCATAATTCATCCCTATTTTAAGGTTGATATGTGGAGCTTGGTAGGGATAAACTGTGACATACCTGCATCATATATATTGCGAAGCCAAAAATATGGACTCAAGAAGATCATCAATCATACTCCTAGATCAAGGGTCTTTATTTATGGTGGAAGATGAAAAAGTAAATATTTTTGTGGAATAGTGGAATAAAGAAATGATTCTCCCTTTTCCCTATACTTTCACTCCATTTGGTTCTCTTGGCATGATCATGGAAGGGGCATGGCTATATTTTCTTTGCTCAATGTTTTGAGAGCAAGCTTTATTCCTTTCTTCTCTATTTCTTTTTTTTTCTAGCCATGCCTTTCCTTCCTTTTTCTCATTTTCTTTTTGCCAAGAACTTTTCTAAGAGAAGAAAGCATAGTTCAATGTAGGAGTTTATTTTAATGAATATTTTTGTGGAAAGCCAACTTCCAGTGTAGAAGCTTAGCTTAATTATATATGTGGAAATGGAGAGTGGAAATGATAATGACCCCTTGATCATGAGAGTATGACAAATATCTAACACAAGTCACATAAATTTGACAAAGCTCAATATAATGTCAAGAGTCATATGCATGATAAGGTTCATCAATGATATACTTGCATATAGCCTTGGTAATTATAGGATTAAGTCAATTAGAGGATTGAGCTTTTAAAACAATTTTATTTTGAAAACAAATTCCCAAGAGTCATAACAAGAGTTGCAAGAATTCCTTTTATCTTGAATCATCTCTCGTAAAGCAATTACTTAGATGCATAAGGTTCCCTAAACATGGATGGTTGTTCACAAACACAAATTCAGCTGGGAATAATGAATATACAAGATCAATCACATGAAGAATTTCATTAGTTGGAAGTTTTATCTTTCATTTATGCTTGAACCTTTTGTTTTCTGAATTTTCAGCTCTAGTACTATACAATGGTGGAGATATACAGATAAAAGACGTGCTCACCTGCTTAAGTGTGAAAACTGGGAGAGGTTGGGGCCAGTCTTGGTTCGGCCGAACCACTCTGGTGCCCAATCCCTCTGCAATTTTCTGCAGAGTTGAGTGCTTCCAGGTGTTAAGAGATTTCATCAATTTTCAGAGCATATGCACGTCAGAGGCTTGGATATCTCTCCCACACTTATTCAAAAACCCGAGTCTTTATTAAACATAAAACAAAAACAAACCTTGGCAAACATTGAGTTTAACACCAATGAGCCACATTATTCATAGCAAGTGCTTACATGAATGGAAAAATAAAAACCAAGCACCTACTACCATTTTATTCATGGGAAAGGAAACATCTAATTAGTATAATACTTATTTTCCTTCCCCATCTTTATGAATGCACGCTTGATTTTAGCGCACAAACCGCGACAAAGGGTATCAAAATTATTTCTAATTTCAGCAAGTTCTACCCCTAGCTCCGCGTTACGATCCCTAAGCTCTATGTTCTCCTTGCGGAGTTTCTTCACTTGCGCGGCGAGCTTATGGATCGAGGGCTCCGGCGATTTCACCTCTTCTTCTTGGAATTGGCCGGGAGCCCTCAAAATTGGAGGGGGCGTCAAATGATGCTTCACCTTCATAGGTGGAGGGCTACAGGATTCCGTTGCCCCCTCCTTCTCCGATGCCGTCAAAGGCCAGAGCAATCCTTTGCCATACCCACCGCCGGGAGTTCGCACTCCTTGAATGCGGAATCGCTCCTCCTTCGGAGTGGATGGAGTAGCGGTGGGTGTGGTGTACTTGTGGAGCACCTCATCCCCTACCTTGGTGAACAGGGTGCCCACATAACGCTCGGCGGGAGGCGGCACGGCCTTCCCGTCATCTTGAAAAAGGCGTCGTGCCTTCAACAAGCCGAGTTCTCCCGTTATCGGTCGTCGCGGAGGTGAATCCCCCCGGATTTTTGTTCTTGTGACCTGGCGAGGGGAGAGGGATCGCGCTGCCAAACGGGGGGGTCGAACGGGGCCGAGAAGGGTTCGGCCCGAACCAGGGAGCTCGCCGACGGGCTCCAGATTTTCAGGGGAGCCCGACACTGTTGCGAGGGGCTGCGCCCACAGTGCATTCACCCCTTCCACTGTTTAGTTTTCCACCGGGATGAGTTGATTCGCCGGTGTTGGCTCTCCGGTGAGGTTGTAAGTGGAATTGGAGGAGGAGCCAATGAATGAGATCAGGGATTTGCCAGCCATGAGTGAATTGGAGGTGATGGAGCAAGGGAATTGAGGTGAGATGGGGAGGAGAATTGCACAAGTGGGAGAGAGGAGGAAGAACAGGGCTCTAGTTTAGATACGACTAATCTACCTTCGAAAGCGCATCACAACGAACTATAGACGAGCGGGGGAGACTGCTATTCAAAATTGGGGCCGATCGGGCGCCATCCTGGTTCGGCCGAACCCTGGTGGGTCTGACTGGCCACCAATTTTTTCCTAGGCCCACTAAAACCTATTCTAAACACAAAAATGACAACTATATAGGGTTTTAAGCATGCGTTAGATGAGATCATCATGGTTCATAATCAATTAATTCAATAACATCCACTTCTTCATCTAAAGTTTCATTTGGCTTAAGAAAAATCTTTAAGCGTTGACTGTTTACCTTAAATATGTTACCTGAGTTGTCGCGGAGTGTGATTGCCCCGTGCGAAGAGGTGTCGATGACATCGAACGGTCCTTCCCATTTGCTGCGCAATTTTCCGTGGCCAAAAAGCTTTACCCTGGAGTTGAACGTTAGCACTTTATCTCCTGGCTTGAATTTCTTGATTTTGATCCTTTTGTCATGCTAGCACTTCGTCCTTTCTTTATATATCTTCGCATTGTGGTAAACCTTCTCTCTCCATTCCTCAAGTTTAGCGATCTGCATTTTTCGCCATTCTCCTCCTCCCTCAAAATCCATGTTCCAATTCCTGATGGCCCAGTATTGTTGATGTAAAAACACGAGGCCTGGGAGATCTGCTTAACTCCAGTGCAGGTCCAAAAGCTTGCCTTTAGGTTCGTGAGCGTGCCAGTTGATTTGATCCTGTAATCAACAAGAAATAAAGACAAAGAAACCGCGGTTAAATCCATAAACGATAGCCGATCGGCTAGTTGCCAATAACATATCATTTATCTTTGAGCCGATGTCATATGTAGATCGATTGGCAATCATGAATAAGTAAGAAAGAACTAAATCTACTCAATCGCCTGTAGATATTAACAATATATAATCCTTAGGTCGATATATACTTAAATCAAGTGATTGGGATAGATCGGTCGCAATGCCAAGACAGTATAAATCACTTAGATCGAAATATATACTAACAACAAGACTATATATGTTCATAGCATAGCCGATCAGATAGATCTAGTATGTATCGGCTAATACTCCGATACCACTCTATATTAAGATATCAAAGCAAGTAGAATATACCAAACAAAAGCCTAATATACTTAAATGCAACAAGATCTTAACGTAAATGGCAGATTTAACATGTCAATCGAGCATATAAGATAAAAGTGGTTAAATCAGGTAAGATCGGCTGAAACCCCAATGCTACCCTAATCGGCAACCAAAAGCAGGCTAGAGATTAAGATTCTAATCACGACTCATTAGATCAAACTCAACTGATGCAGCTATAAGTATGAAAAGAAGGACAATATCTAGACAATCAAGCCGTTGGATGTTTCATAGAGTGGTAGATATCCTATATAATCTAAGTCAACGTCAGTATTTAACCTGATCGGCTGCCTTCTGGCAACATACGTTAGCCGATTGAAGGTTAGATAGTGATATTGCCAAGAGATTATATAAGATATATGATAACTTGACGAATAACATAAACAAGATTAGAGTATCATAAAGATGGAAGCACTAATCCCGAGAACGTAAGCCGCCATAACAAGTTTTACCTCTAGTTGAAGATCGAAACCGATCCAGCTCAACCCGAAAGCAAGAACTCATCGAAACAAAACGAAAGTAAAAGGGTGGCGATGCGCCGAAATTGTATTGAACGTGTGTTAGCTTAATTACATGGGGCTCGGGGTCTATTTATACCCGAGATTACAAAATATGTCCATGTCGGACACGACCCTTATCTCTAACAAACTCTAAGATACCATAAGTCTTTGCGGCAGACTTTTGCCCAAACATATCTCTAAGGAAATTACATGAAATATCCTAATTAATAGATACAATTGCCTTCTCAGGACTCTATCCATGCATGGCAATCCTCATGAAGCACATTAACTCAACCCGACAACGTATGCCGTGTCATATTGTCGGATTCGGCTCAATCGGCTAACCTTGTCCAACTCGGATTCTGCCGATCGTGGTCACAGCCGATTCGAACTTTAGCCGATCCTTTCTCTGTTTCCGGAACGATTTCCATCTTGGATTCTACTCCACTCCTATCTTCATCTCCGATACTCAGATTACCAAATTTGGCTGTTAACACATGCCCCCAAGTCCGGAATATTTGGTAATGTTTCGGATTTGCTATATCCGTGTCTCCGAGAGTATCGCTCGTTGCCCTTTTTCCGACCGTTACCGCAGTGCTTTAAATACTAACCATCACCCCCGAGAAACTTCACACCGTCACTTCCGTTTTGACCGCTTAAGCCAACTCCGTCTTCTCTCTCTCCGGCGATCCCCTCGGTGCACCAGGCGATCTCGAAGCGATTTCCCTTCCGGCCGGACTTCCGCCCGCGGCGATGTCGACTTCCGCCAGCCCGTCCACCGCGCCATCGGCCGAGTACGTAGAGGTAAGCATCCATCGGCTAGGTTCCTCTCTCTCACGTTCTAGATCAGTTTCTCCTTGTTCTTATCTTGTTTTCTTGTTCTCTATTCTTATTTTCATCTACAGCACTTGTCCAATATGGTAGCAATTCCAAGTCTGTCACACGAGAACCACTATTTTCTTGGTCCGATCGGCAATCTTGACCCCACTAAATTCATCATCGCCGAAACCAACAGAATCCCCTTTAGATTAGCCAACCCTAACCTAGGCCACTGGAAAAGCACCTTCAAATCCTAACCATCTCTTGAGAAAACCTCCCCTGAGAAAAGCTGGGCTGTGTGGTATAAGCGCGTATCGGCTAGCAAGCAAGTTCACTGGGACGAAATTGGAATCGGCCAAGCACTCGCCCTTACCATAGCAAATTCGGCTAAGGATGAACCCTTGATGGCCGCTGCTACCTATTTTTGGTCCGACACCATTAATGCTTTCTTGTTCAACCAAGGGCCGATGACCCCAACTCTGATCGACATTACCATGATTACTGGATTAGATGTGACTTCATCAACTAATCCCATGAGCCTGAATACCAAGAACCAATTTGACTTCAGGACCAAGAGCATAGGTGGCTGGTCTGGTTATATAGCAGCATATATGGGCAAAGGACCCGTCACCCCCCAAGAACACGTAGCCTTCTTACTGTTGTGGCTTGAGAAATTCCTCATTTGTGGATCAAGTTGCGGCCCCATAACCAACTGGCAGTTTTTAGCTGAAGCCCTAGAAATAAAGAGGCAATTTCCTTTAGGCAAGATCCTCCTCGGCTACTTATACCAGATGCTGAACAATGCATCGGCTAAGATTGCTGTCAGCTCAGTTGTTAGTGTAGGCGAGCCATGGTGGTTGCAGCAAACTTGGCTAAACCTGATAGCCATGAAAGCTATCAATCGGCCATTTGTGACAGAAGCTGAATTTCCAAGATTAGAGCCGATTACAGATGATGATGGAGAAGAGCGCACCCATCGCAGATGTACTATGGAGAGTATGCCTCCACACCAGCCGATGCTGGAGCAAAGTTATCGGCTGAATTGCTCAAGGACTCATTCTATAGCTTTTATGAAGGCTTTCATAAAGATGCTCGGGTTTGGTTCCCTTATGAAGACTCAGTAAATCTTGATCTCCCAGCAGATTTTAGATTTGAAGATATCAACCATGAGAGATATCAAAAGTCCAGAGAAGTCTTCTTAGCTGCTATTAGCCCATGCATCCTTCCTGTCGGCATTCATCAAGGAAGAAACATATAGGTTTCTTATGAGTTTTACCACCTAATGAGCTCTGCCAGATAGTTTGGAATGGGACAGCTACCAATCGGCTTGTTCTTTGCTGATAAAATCCAATGCCGAGGAGAAATTTCATCAACCCTGATGATGGATCGGCTACTCAACATCCTAGGACCTCCTTTGGGCAGTATCGAGAACATAGAGCTGACAAGATTTAGGAGCAAAAACTTTGATAGATGGTGGGGAGAATGGAAGCAACATATATTCCATCAATCGGCTTCTATGTATGTGACAGACCTATTTCCTGATGTTGTCCCTTAGGTACATTTTATTTTATCGATTCTGCTTGAATAATTGTTAGCCAATTTGAATCTTGACTAATTTCTCCCTTTAACTTGCAGACAACAGAATCTTCTCCTCCACACAAGAGCAACAGCGGCAAAGACATAGAATATGCTCCGGGCCTTCTGCCAAACGGTGGTGGATTATCTCCTCCTGTCATCGGCTACCATTCCCCTAAGACCTCAAGTCTGGTTCAAGGGCAGATGAGAGAACCAGCCGATGTCGGCAGGAAGAGAAAGACCAAAGCACCGGCAATCGATCCATCGGCTCTGGCTCCCAAGAAGAAGTCCAAGAAGCACAAGTCCAAGCCAGCCGATGACTTGCCCACCTTAGATCCATCCATCGAGCAAGCTCTGGATGAAGAAGAAATTGAAGAAGATGTCGATCAAGCGGCAGTCGAACTGAGTGATACAGGAGAAAAAACACCAACGGCTTCGCCCAAGCAAACTCCTCCAACTCCTGCTGCACCGGCTCACTTCTCAAGGGTAAACATCTATCCTTAGTTCCCTTTTGCAATTTTATTCATGGCCGATCACATATAAATCTCGTTTTTACAGAAAAAGAAGACTGCTGTGAGGAAGAAATCGGCAACAACAACACTTAAACCAGCTCCACCTGTGTGATTTTCTTATACAAATCCTTTCACTTATCCGATCACAGCCGATATTTACTTAACACTTTGTCTTTTTGCAGCCTCCTCCTCCTCCTTCACCACCTGTGCAACAGATGTCAAGTGACCGTACCCCATCGGCTACAGGAAGTCATCATGTTGAAGAAGAGGAACAACCAGCCGCTTCTGCCATCCCAGTAAGTCTCTCTTTAACACAATGTCTTAGATCGGCTATATCTGTTTGATATCTAACTGTCTTCAAATTTCTTTCTTGCAGGCCTTAGCCGATCTGTTCTCTTTTGACATTAAAGATTACTTTGATGAGACAGAGGAAGAAACCACAAGCAAGGCCCCAGCCCCTCTGGATGAAACTGTCAAGAAAACACTTGAAGATATATCCCTTCGGCTAGAGTCATCATTGGATAGTCTGGTGGCTGACTGTGGTTCAATTCGGGCACGATTTGCAGAAATCTAAGCCCTAATCCCAGACGATCTGGCGAACATCATTATTCTAGCTGTATTCCTCGAGCAACATCAATTCAAGCTGGAAAAGGCTAAGCAACGGATAGCCGACCGGCGGGAGCAGAAGGATATTGAGGCTACAATCCAAATCAATCGGTAGTTAGTGCATGAAGAGAAAACCAAGTTAGATCAGCTCTCTGTTGGGCCGATTTAGTCGAACATAGATCGGCTTGAAGCCCGCAATATTGATCTGTTAGCTCAACTTGAAGAATGCAATGCCGAACTAAATCTTGAAAAGCAAAAGTTAGCCGATCTTCCAAGTGTTGTTGAAGAACAAAAGTCTAGATTGAGATCGGCTATCAAAAATGTGGCTGACATGACCAAGTCTCTCAAAGTCATCTCTGGAACCGACGCCCAAGACATCCAAGCCATCGAAGAAGTAGATCAAATTAGACAATGGGCTGTGTCGGCTATCCAGCGTTACTTGTCTAGATGATTGGTCTTGTAATAGGATAGCTCATTTTGTAATCGGCTAAGATACTTTGATACTCCTTTTATTGAATTACTATACCGATTAATATAACTGTCAATTTGCTCAAAAATTTTGCAACTTTTGCATATATGTGCCCCCATAATTTTACAATGTCGAAGGCATTGATGAAACTATAAATTGAACTAAGGGCGATATAACAATATCGGCCATTGTACATCAGCAAAACACAACCGATTACAATATAAAAACAACTAAGGGCGATACAAACATATCGGTCATTTGTACATCGGCAAAACACAACCGATTACAATATAAAAACAACTAAGGGCGATATAACCATATGGGCCATCTCAAGGCGATGTAAACACATCGGCTGTCATGTATCAGCAATACTAGCCAATCATGCATTAACCCAAACACTTGGGTAATATTTCTTCAAGTGTTTGCCATTTAGCGCTCGTCCATAAACTTCTCCATCGAGTCCTTGCAACATATAAGCCCCTTTAGACACAACTTTATGGATTTGAAACGGCCCTTTCCAATTCGGTGACCACTTGCCGAATTTGTTATCTCGAGTCCCTATCGGCAAAATCAATTTCCACACAAATTCTCCTTCCGAAAAAGACTTGGGCACCACTTTCTTGTTGTAATGTCGAGCAACGCGTTCCTTATCTTTCGTAACTTTTGCAAGAGCTCTCAATCTTGATTGAACTAAGTCTTCCCTTTCATCGGCCATGAGATTATAATATTCATCGGCTGTCAACTCATTTTGCAGCTCCGTCCTTCGTGAGCCGATTCTAACTTCCCATGGTAAAACAGCCTCATGTCCATAAACAAGTTTATAGGGAGAAACTTGTATCGAACCATGACAAGCCATCCGATAGGACCACAATGCTTCAGCCAATCTAGTATGCCATTGTCGAGGATAATCGAAAATCTTTCTCTTAATCAATTTGATCAAACTTTTGTTAGATGCCTCGGCCCGCCCGTTGGCTTGTACATAATATGGCGAAGAATTCAGCAATTTGATACCCATGCTATCGGCAAACTGAACAAACTCATCGGACACAAAGATTGAGCCTTGATCGGTTGTAATGGTTTAAGGAATACCAAATCGATAAATAATATGCTCTTGGACAAATTGTATAGCATCCCCAGAATCAACTTTCTTCAAAGGAATCGCCTCTACCCACTTGGTAAAGTAATCAGTTGCCACCAATATAAACTTGTGTCCCTTGCTCGATGGTGGATTAATCATACCGATTATATCAATTCCCCAATCTCTAAATGGCCATGGCTTGATAATAGGATTCATAGCCGATGCTGGTGCTCTTTGAATTGCTCCAAACTTTTGACAATCTTAACATCCCTTATAATATTTGAAACAATCCTCTAACATTGTTAGCCAAAAATACCCTGCACGCCGAAGTAACCACTTCATCTTATGAGCCGATTGATGAGTTCCACAAATTCCTTCATGTACCTCGCCTATTGCAACTTTGGCTTTATCGGCACTCAAAAATTTAAGCAACACTCCATCAATCGTCCGATAATACAACTCATCATCCAGCAAGGTATACTTGAAGGCCTTATAGCGCAATTTCCGAGAAGCCGATTGGGATGGATTCTGCAAATAATGATGCACATCATACCTCCAATCATCGGCTGTTATCGTGGCAATTTCTATTTTGACATCCTTCATCATCGGCTTGTAACCCGATGCCCCTTGAGCTAAGTCATTAGCTTCAATATTTTGTTCCCGAGATACATGCTTCAAGGTCACCAGCTGAAATCCTTTCATCAACTCTCGGCACTTCTCATTATAAACCATCAATGTATCATTCTTGCACTCATATTCCCTTGCCAATTGGCTAATCACCAGCAAGGAATCACCCATAATCTCAACAGCATGGGCTTCAACTTCCTTGAGTAATTGCAACCCTTTGAGAACCGCTTCATACTCAGCCTGATTGTTGGTCGCATAGGGTTTAATAGTGTAAGCAAACTCAAAATTTTCCCCCCGAGGGGAAGTTATAACCAAGCCGATATCACAACCATGAGTGCATACTGACCCATCGAAAAACAAAGTCCAGGGCACAATCTCAACCGAGCCGATTGAGTTATCACGATGATCAACAATAAAATCGGCTATAGCTTGCCCCTTAATCGCCTTCGGTGACTCATACCGAAGATCAAATTCCGTTAAAGCAAATATCCACTTTCCAACCCTACCTTTCAAGATCGGGGCCGATAACATGTACTTGACCACATCGGCTTTGCATATTACAGTGCATTCATTGGATAATAGATAATGCCTTTACCTTGTGCAAGAAAAATATAAGCACAAACACAACTTTTCCACAGGAGAATACCTTGTCTCTGCTTCCAAAAGCTGACGACTCAAATAGAACACCACTCTTTCTTTCCCCTCGAGCACCTGAATCAAGACCGAGCCGATTGACTTCTCACCGGCCGATAGATATAATTTAAAAGGTATCCCCTTTTGTGGAGGAATCAACACTGGAGGGGAGCTAAGATATTCTTTAATATTATTCAAGGCCTTCTGCTGTTCTGCCCCCCAAGTAAATTTTTGATCGGCTTTCAATCTCAACAACGGTGTAAAAGGTTCTAATCTTCTAGAAAAATTAGAGATACATCTTCTAACAAAATTTATCTTGCCGATCATCTCCTGCAACTCTGTCTTGTCCTCCGGAGGTTGAATCTTCTTGATCGCATTAACACTCCTCTGAGTTATCTCAATCCCCCTTTCATGAACAAGAAATCCTAAAAATTGGACTGCCGATACGCCAAAAGCACACTTTGTCGGATTCATCTTCAGGTCATACTTCCTAGTTCTCTCAAAAACCTTCCTCAAATCGGCTATGTGGTCCTCTATTTCCTTTGACTTAACAACCACATCATCAATATAGACTTCAACCAACCAGCCGATTAGATCATGATATATATAGTTTATAGCCCGTTGATATGTAGCTCCAGCACTTTTCAGGCCAAAAGTCATCATAACCCACTCAAACAAGCCGATTGCACCATGACATCTAAAAGCTGTCTTATGAATGTCTTCTTCTGCCATAAAGATCTGATCGTAACCTGCATTACCATCCATAAAACTTAATATCTTGTGCCCTGAAGCAACATCAACCAATTGATCGGCAACCGGCATTGGGTACTCATCCTTTGGTGTAGCCTTGTGTTGATGTAAAAACACGAGGCTTGGGAGATCTGCTTAACTGCAGTGCAGGTCCAAAACTTGCCTTTGGGTGTATGAGCGTGCCAGTTGATTTGACCCTGCAATCAACAAGAAACAAAAATAATGAAACCACGATTAAATCCATAAACGATAGCCGATCGGCTAGGTGCCGATTACATATCATTTATCTTTGGGCCGATGTCATATGTGAATCGATCGGCAATCATGAATAAGTAAGAACAAACTAAATCTACTTGATCGGCTGTGGACATTAACAATATATGATCCTTATGTCGATATATATTTAAATCAAGTGATTGGGATAGATCGGTCGCCATGCCGAGACAATATAAATCACTTAGATCAAAATATATATTAACAACAAGACTATATACGTTCATAGCATAGCCGATCAAATAGATCTAGCATGTATCGACTAATACTCCGATACCACTCTATATTAAGATGTCAAAGCAAGTAGAATATATCAAACAAAAGCCTAATATACTTAAAAGCAGCAAGATCTTGATATAAAGGGCAGATTTAATATGTCAATCAAGCATATAAGATAAATGTAGCTAAATCAGGTAAGATCAGCTGAAACTCTGATACTACTCTAATCAGCAACCAAAAACAGGCTAGAGATTGAGATTCTAATCACGACTTATAAGATCAAACTCAACTGATGCAGCTATAAGTATGAAAAGAAGAACAATATCTAGACAATCAAGCCGTTGGATGTGTCATAGAGTGGTAGATATCCTATATAATATAAACCAACATCGGGATTTAACCTAATCATCTGCTTTCTACTGACGGATGGTAGCCGATTGTAGATTAAATAATGATATTGCCGGAGATTATGTAAGATATATGATAACTCGATGAATTACATAAACAAGATTAGAGTATCATGAAGATGGAAGCACTAATCCCGAGAACGCAGGCCGCCATAATAAGTTTTACCTCTTGCTGAAGATCGAAACCGATGCAGCTCAACCCGAAAGCAAGAACTCGTCGAAACAAAATGAAAGTAAAAGGGTGGCTATGTGCCGAGATTGTATTGAACGTGTGTTAGCTTAATTACATGGGGCTCAGGGTCTATTTATACCCGAGATTACAAAATATGTCCATGTCGGACACGACCCTTATCTCTAACAAACTCTAAGATACCATAAGTCTTTGCGGCCGACTTTTGCCCAAACATATCTCTAAGGAAATTACATGAAATATCCTAATTAATAGATACAATTGCCTTCTCAGGACTCTATCCATGCATGGCAAACCTCATGAAGCACATTAACTCAACCCGACAACATATGCTGTGTCATATTGTCGAATTCGGCTCAATCAGCTAACCCTGTCCGACTCGAACTCTGCCGATCTTAGTCGTAGCCGATTGGGACTTCAGCCGATCCTCACTCTGTTTCCGGAACGATTTCCATCTTGGATTCTACTCCACTCCTATCTTCATCTCCGATACTCAGATTACTAAATTTGGTTGTTAACAAGTATGCTCTATGCTCAAGTTCTACGGGTAGTCGACATGACTTCCCGTAGACTATCTGATATGGGGACATTCCAATAGGTGTCTTGTATGCTGTCTGGTATACCCACAGTGCGTCTAGCAATCTATCCTTCCATTCTGTTCCCATTTTGTTGACCGTCTTTTGCAGAATATTCTTGATTTGTTTGTTTGATGTTTCTGCTTGACCACTGGTCTGTGGATGGTAAGGAGTGGCCACGTTGTGTTTGGCTCCCATCTCTCGTAGGAGGTCTTGGAAGGTTTTGTCAATGAAATGAGAATCTCCGTCACTTATGACCATCTTGGGAGTACCAAATCTTGGGAAGATGGTTTCTGTGAACATCTTCTTGGCATGCCTCGCATCCGTGGCGCTGCACGGCATAGCATCAACCCACTTGAAGACATAGTCGACTGCCACCAGAATGTACTCGCAGTTGTGAGACTTAGGGAAAGGTCCCATAAAGTCTATACCCCAAACATCGAATATCTCTACATGCAAATTGTATGTGAGGGGCATTGCATCACGAGCAGTGATTCCTCCTTGCCTCTGGCAGCTTGTGCATCTTCTGACGAATTCTGTTGAGTCTTCATACATTGTTGGCCAGAAGAAACCACTTTGCCAAATCTTGGTCTGGGTGCGGAATGCACCGTAATGGCCTCCATAGGGTGAGGCATGGCATCGTTCTATGATCTTAAGTCCTTCTTCAGTTGGCACACATCTTCGTAGTAAGCCATCGGAGAAGACCCGATATAGGTATGGCTCATCTCATATATGACGGCGACTTTCATACTTCAGTTTTCGTTGATTTTCCCCTGGTTGTATGTACTTGGATACCATGTAGTTTACTATGTTGGCATACCACGGGTTGGAGTCGCGAACCGTCATCAGCACGTAATCTCTTAAGAAATCATTTATCGGTTGTTCCTGCATGTTAGTGATCTGCAGCCTGGACAAATGATCTGCTACGGAATTTTCTACTCCCTTTTTATCTTTAATTTCTAAGTCAAATTCTTGGAGCAGCAAAATCCATCTTAAGAGACGCGGTTTAGCATCTTTCTTAGTGAGCAGGTATTTCAAAGCAGCATGATTAGAATAAATTATCACCTTGGCTCCCACTAAGTAAGATCTAAACTTATCGATAGCAAAGACAACCGCGAGTAGCTCTTTCTCAGTAGTTGCATAATTCAATTGAGCTCTAGTTAGAGTTTTGCTAGCGTAACAGATTGCATGATGCTTTTTATCCTTGGTTTGGCCCAAGACCGCACCAACAGCGAAATCACTTGCATCACACATAATCTCGAAGGGCAGAGTCCAATTAGAAGGTTGAATGATTGGAGCATGAACGAGTGCCTTTTTGAGAATTTCGAAAGATTTTAGGCACGCGTCATTGAACTCAAAGGGCGCATCCTTGGCTAGCAAATTGGTCAGCGGCCTGGCTATTGTAGAAAAGTCCTTGATGAATCTTCTATAAAAGCCGGCATGTCCCAAGAAACTGCGGATTCCTTTGATGTTCACAGGAGGAGGAAGTTGATCTATAACATCGAATTTAGCACGATCAACTTCAATTCCTCGTTCGGACACTCGATGCCTAAGAACTATCCCTTCACGGACCATGAAGTGACACTTTTCCCAATTAAGCAACAAGTCCTTTTCTTGGCATCATTGCAAGACTTTGTCTAAATTCTGCAGGCAATGACCGAAAGTCTTTCCATAAACTGAGAAGTCATCCATGAAGACTTCCATGATATCTTTGATCATGTCCGAGAAAATAGACATCATACATCTTTGGAAAGATGCAGGAGCGTTGCACAGTCCGAAGGACATCCTACGGTATGCATAGGTGCCATACGAACATGTGAACGTAGTCTTACTTTGGTCCTCCAGATGGATGGGAATTTGATGATACCCGGAATACCTATCAAGGAAACAGAAGAAGGAATGATTCGTTAGCCATTCCAACGTTTCATCAATGAAGGGTAGCGGGAAATGATCCTTTTTGTAGCCTTGTTAAGTTTCCTATAATTGATACACATCCTCCATCCGGTTACGGTTCGTTGCGGGATTAGTTCATTTTGAGCATTTGCGGCGACCGTCATTCCTCCCTTCTTCGGCACAACCTAGACTGGGCTAACCCACTCACTGTATGGCACGGGATAGATAATCCCAGCATGCAGGAGTTTCAAGACCTCTTTCTTTACAACCTCTCGCATTGCATTATTGAGCCGTCGTTGAGGTTCCCTAGAGGGAGTACTCTCGGGGTCAATAGGTATACGATGGGTGCAAAGCGCGGGGTTAATCCCCCTAAGATCTTGAAGCGAGTAGCCAAGAACAGAACGATGCTTTTCCAACACGGTAAGAAGACGTTGAGTCTCGTCTTCAGAGAGCTTGTCACTAATTATGACAGGGGCCTCTCTGTCATTGTGTAGGAAAGCATATCGTAGGCCTGGAGGTAGAGGTTTAAACTCAAGCGGAGGTCGAGGTGGCGGTTCCATGAATGGCAGGTCGAGAGTCTCACCGGGATCTGCTTCTTCCTTGATGAAATCTGGGACCTCATCTTCTAGAAGGGCCTCGGGAGACTCATGAGGAGGAACTGCGGTAACCTCTTCTGCTGACTCAAGTTCTGGGAGAGGGTCGGTCAAGGTGATCCTTGCCCGCGAGAATGGAATTGAAAATTCATTCTCTCCCAGTGTTATTTTGAGGCTATCTAATCGGGGTGTGTTGATGAGAAGTTGCTCAATGGGCAGCCCAATTAGGATGTCAAAGTCTTGGATTTCAAAGACGTGGAAATCCAAAATCGGCTCCCTGTCTTCAAAGTAGACAGGCACATCTTGCACAATCCCAAACCCTTCGATGATATTTTCGTTTGGATGTTTGAAGAATTTGTTTGTCGGGGTCACTGCCTTATCGCTTAAATAAGCGAATGCAAATGACTCAGAAACAAGATTGGCCCCGACAGTTGGACTGTAGAGAATACCGACGTCGTTCCCTTCCAGATGGCAACGAATGATCCGGGAAGCGGTATTTATCCAAATTACTTCGGATGAAAGCTCTGCCTCCCTTAACCATTCATCACTCTTTATGGATGTTAACTCCCGAACAGTTTCTCGTAGGAACCTGAGTTCCATAGGATCGGGAGGTGACAAAGGAATGAGTGATTTCCTCTTGCTAAAATAGTTCAGGGTATTGCCGTAGTCTTCGTCGAAACCGTCCCTGAACAGAATTGCGGCACGATCCGGAGTCTGAATTTCTTCATTCTCGACGGACGGCTGCTCAGGAACCTTCTCATCAATCGAGCTAGCAGAAGTGGATGATTCAGCAAGTGGCTCGATCGTTAGAGGTTCCTCTATCTTGGACACGGATGCCTCCGGCTAGGGTTCATTGGGCTGCGTCATGAAGTAAGTGTTTTCTAGGATGCGATCCAAAATTGTTCTTCCCTCTGACAGTGTTTTGTGCATGAACGATCCTCTAGCAGTTATGTCCAGATAGAATGCAGACTCCTTATCCAAACCCGTATGGAAATGTTGCAGAAGCACATACTCGGGTAAGGACAGGGTTGGTCTGGACTGCACTAAATTAGTGAATCTGGACCAGGCTGCACCGATTGATTCGTTTTCAATCTGCCTGAAACTGAGAATTTCTACTCGAAGGGCAGTAATACGAGTAACTGGAAAGAAGGCAAGACAGAATTTGTCTCACAACTTTTCCCAACTACCGTTTACACATCCAACAGTAGAGGTGTACCATTGCTTTGCTCTCTCTTGAAGAGAGAACGGGAACAATTTCCACCGCACAGTTTCTTATCTCATGCCATGAATCTTAAGGCATGAGCAGACTTGTTCAAAGTCTCGTAGATGATGGTAGGGATTTTCTAGATCAAAGCCAGAAAAAGGATTTTCCCCTAACCATACTAGTTAGTTCGGGACGAATTTCATAGCCAGTTGTATATGAAGGAGGTGGCTCATAGAATTCGCCCTGAGGAGTAGACAACTCAAAAAGAGGTGCTCCATGGTCGAGAAGAGTTTGACAGGAATACTTCTCTAGGATAGCAGGGGTAGAGATAGAATTAAAAAAATAAAAAGGATACGAGGATGAACCAAGTTCGGAAATGATCAGCAACCGTTCCCCGGCAACGGCGCCAAAAATGCTTATTGGTATTCAATACGGCCACAGATAAAATCCGCAAGCACACGGATATACCGATGTAGCACTTCCCCTACGGAGTATTCCAAGGGTATCGAATCCAAGGGAACGTGTGTGGTCAGATCTTCCTCCAGTTCATCCAAGGACACCAAGCAAATGATAGGCCAGGATAGAGAGGATTTTCTAGTGAGAAACAGTGTCTATGGAAAGCTTAACTTTAATCCTAACGCAATACTTCAGGCACTGGCAACCCGCTGTTCCCAGATGTCGCTCTACTACGTACCCGGACAGGGAGGACTTAAGTGATCTTAAGGGCTGTCACCATCTCTACGCCCACCTCAAACGTACTGTGGGATACGCAGCAATTACTGGATAACAATTACCTAAACACCACGTCTAAGCAATTACAATCTATTTTAGTGTTTATAACTCACCAAAGCAATCACTATATTTTCGTTGATTATAGTGAAAAATAATCCCGTATACTATTTAGGAACTAACCAAGAGTTAATTCTCACAAGATAAATCTAAATTACTCAGGAAGAATATTATATTAAATTCATAGTAATAAACAGAATAAAAGAAATAGGAGAAGATTACCGACAGCTCCGGAATTCTTCCGACTTCTTCTACTCTACTATGTTCCTATTCTAGTATACAATATAGTATAATAGAGCCTCTTATAATTCAGCTCAATCTTGGAAGTGTGTGTGTGAAGTGAGGGAGTGAAGCCTTTATATAGAGGTAGGTATAACGGTTGGCGATGGGGAAATGTCTGAAGTACCCCACAACCGCCATCAGGGAGTGATTTGGAGCGTCCATGCCAAACGCCAGGATCAACGGTGATCAGGGGGGTTCGGCCGAACCTGAGCTGGGCCTTCCTGGCCTGGCCTTCGGTCGGTGGACTCCCTGGTCCTTCCTCTATCCCTTTCTCGGAGTTTTGGGTTGATTCACTGATGTTTCGATGAAGTTCACAACCCCTCCTTGTATGGATACATAATTCTCCTCACTTTAGTCTGATTTTCCTCCCAACTTCAGGGTTTATCATCTGCATACAAATATACACCAACACTTGTGGAATATATGAGATTAAGCACCTACCACTATGTTGGATGTTTTATTATCTGAATTTCATGCAGATGTTGGCGGTATAGAATTGGTATTTAACAGCCGCCAACAGCCGCCACGTCCGCGCCACCGCCGTTGCTCCCCCTCCTTCGACCAGATCTAGGAGTGGGGGAGCCACCGCCGCCGCCGTCGCTCCCCTCCTCCGGTCGGATTGGGAGGGAGGGGAGGGGAGGGGAGGAGAGTGAGCCGATGGGGAGGGGTGGAGGAGAAGATAAGTGTTGAGGGAGAAAGAGAGAGTGAAGAGAAAAATGAGTGGTGGCCGGTGGGGAGGGGTAGAGGAGAAGATAAGGAAGACTTAAGATTTTTTTTGTAGGTATGATTTTTGCAGGCGGACCACAGAAGGTTCTGTCTGCAAAAATCATATTTTTTTTCTTGCGGACCACTTAAGAGTTTTGTCTGCGAAAATAAAGATATTTTCGCAGATGGACCTCTTAAGTGGTCCACCTGGAAAATTTAATGTTCGCAAGCATATGACGAAAATCCACCCTTATTTATATTTTTGTATGCAGATATTTAGCTCCGAGGGTTATACGTTACCCGCCTGGAAAAATAAAATGCCAACGTCGGTAAAAATCGTTTTACTAGTAGGGTCTCTTGCTCCATCTACTTGTGCGCATGCACTGATATACCGCGTGGTAGAGTTTGCTAGAATTATGAATTATCTCGAGTTTGTAGTCTGTACAGGTTTAACAGGAAGTGAAAGATTTCACACGTTGGTTTTCTATTAACCTCTTAATATTACTTTATCTTTTTCTTCGGTTTTTAAAGATGAAATTAATAGTATTCCCTCTTCCTTCGCGTTTTCTCTCCACATTAATAAAGGATATGATAGTACTTTTAGAGCAAGACTGCTGGCTCCAAATCATATATAACAAATCTAATAGCCCATTCGTATAATAGTTAACTATAAAAATATACTACAACATTAATATTCGGTCCCACCTCTCATACACCGTAACGTCTTGGAGCCCGTGTTGTAGCCGGCTACAAATCTGTAGCCCGCTTTATTCTCTCTTTTCTTTTCTTCTCGATATGATATATGGTTAAAGCTGGTTTATAGTTTGTTACTGTACCTGCTCAGTCTCTCGTTTAATTTACCCTTTGACTCGCTACAACAGTAGCGTTTTTCCCCAGGGATGGATGAAATAGCTCAAGAGCTCCACCGTTTTTCCCCAGGTACAGTGTAAACACATACAATCATTATATACACATATCTCCTTATATCTCCTTGTCCAATGAGTATCCGAAAGCGTGTAGAATTAAGGGTGTCTTTGGTTGGGCTTTTCAACCTGTTTTTGCTTTTGTAAAAGCCAAAAGCTAACCAAAGGGCCCAAAAGCCACGGCTACTTTTGTCCAAAGCCAGCTTTTGGTATAGTACAAATTGAAAGCAGCCCTCTTCCTGCTTTCAGCTGCTTTTGGGTTCAATATTTACCCACCTGCCACTGGTTATGTGGAGAAAATAACGTTTCGCTTCGTTCTATTCCACATCGCGTCCGCCGCCACCTGCTACCCGCCGACGGGGTCCTCCAGACCTGCCCAAGCCGGCTGCCGGACCTTTGTCGCCCCAACTCCGGCGAGCCCAGGACCAGGACGGCACGAGATTCTTCCCCTCCCCTCCCCATGGCGGCGCAGCTCCCCCATCTCCTTGGTCCCATGGCCGGCGGCGGGCGGGCGGGCTGGCGTGGGACCGGGGGCGCGAGTTCTGCCGCCCATCTCCGACGGCATCGACGCCGCCCATCTCCGACGGCATAGGTCATGCTTTCCCTTTTTTCAGATGATCAAAATCCCTTTTTACATGCGGGCGAAGCAGCTGCTTACACTCAGGTGGCTAGGTATCTGCGAAAATCACATTTTTCCATGTGGCTAGTGCAACCGCATGCAAAAACATGCGGTCACAACTGTCGACCACCTGCAAAAAAAAATTTAATGAAATAAGAGAATAAAAATATTCCAAAAAACCATATCAATCGTAACCCCAGCTCCAGCCTACCGCCAGCTGAAACCCTAACTCTCCAAGCCGACGACGTCATCGCCACCACCACCACCACCATCACCACCGTCATCGCCGTCATTGTGGTCACCGTAATCCGCCGTCGCCATTACCACAGTAGTCAATGCCTCTCCCGAGGCCAACGTCGATAGATCTGCAGCTCCCGAGTCCGGCACCGCCTGATACACCATCGCCGTCACCGTAGTTGTAGTTGTAGTCGATACATCCACCTGTCCCGTTGTTGTCGGGGACAGATCTGGACGCCGCAAAGTTGCCGGCGGTTGATCCGCCCGCCCCGTAGTCGCAGGCAATGGATCCGCCCAAACTCCCCAAGCCATAATTGTCGTCGCCACCACCACCGCCATCATCGCCGTCGTCGTGATCGTCGTTGTCACAGCCTGATTTTCGTTTTAGGATTTATAAATTATTTAATAAATTATTAATAGAATTTATATTAAATGTTTATTAATTTACAAGTGAAGTTAAATGTGGGAAATAAAATTTCCTAAGTGTAAAGCATGGATGGATTTAATTTTTATTAAATTCTCCATGATTAATTATACTCTCTGGAATTTTCTCAGATTTTTCAGAGCTCAATTCCTAATTTTAATAATACAAAGAACAGTTCATTAATTATTTAAATAATAAATTAATCATTAAATGATCTGGATATTATTATATTAAATACTTTGAGTGTCCAAGTATGTTCAAGATTTTTCTTGGAATTATTTGAGCATTGAAAGTATTTTTAACAATTGAAAGATCATCTCATTGGTTAATTTATTTGGAAAAGTAATAAAAACCCTCCTCCTCAGCCTGGGCCGAATTCAGCTCATTCTCTCCCTTCCTCCCAGCCCAGCCAAAGTCTGATTTACCTCCCTAGCACTAAAGTACTCCATCTTCCTCCTCCAGACAGAGCCGAGCCAGCCGTGCTCGTGTACAGTGCCGCCGCCTCCTCCCACCAATCCGACCTCCCCGTTGCTCCTTTTTCCAAATTAGTTGCGGGAATGGAATCCCCTCAATCTCCTCTTCCTTTTCCCCAAGAAATCCCCAAAATTTTCTATGGAAATTCTTTCCAATTTCGCGGATCAAATCCTTCCTTTTTCCAGCGAGAACCCTAGACTTTCCCGAGTTTTTTCCCGTCGATCTGGGCCCGGACCCGAGCTCCCGTGCCTATATAAAGGACCCCCTAGTCGTCCTCTCCCTATCCCCTCAAGTCCCGTCCGCCGCCGTCGCCGGAAACACTCTCCCCGCGCTCTCCTTCTCTCTCCAAGCGCCGGCGCCGCACCAGCCGTCCCTAGCCGCCGCCTCTTCTGCCTCCTTCCTGCGCCGCCACCTCCCTCGGCTTCGCAGTGAAGAGCTCTACCTCGGCCACCCGTTCTTTTGCGCCGAACCCCGCCGGAAGTCGCCATCACCGTGAAGGCCGAACTGTTGCCATGTTTTGATCTCCGGCGAAGCTTTGCCATCGACTCCGTGGTCGCCGGACCTCGCCGTATCCACTGTCGGCATCGCAGCGGTGAGGAGAAGCCCGGCAGCCATCTCCTCGAAGCCGAAATCCACCGGAGCTCCATCGTCGCTGTCAACCCGAAGTTCGCCGTCGCGTTTTGATCTCAGGCGAAGTCCTGCTGCTCCTCCCGTCATCGCCAAGCTTCGCCGCTGCCTCCATTGGATTCGCAGCTGCGAAGTGAAGCCCGGCCACCCCTCCGTTGTCACCACACATCGCCGGAAAGTCGTCGCCGCCATGGACAGTACCTCGCCGCCCTTTGAAGCTCGTCCCTGGCCATCTCCTGTTCGTCGCTGCGTAAGTGTTGGTAAGAATCGCCGTTGCCTCTTCCTCTTCGGTCTTCCCCGGTGAGGCCTCCTTTTCGTTCCCTAGGTTTAATCTTTGTGTAGCTGCAATCGTGTCTTCGTGTAGTCGCTGTTGTGCAGCCTTAGCCCGTGCGTAGCCGTGTGTGCCTAGCCACCGCAGCCGACCCATGCGCCGTTGCTGCCCTAGTTGCAACGCCGCTGCTGTCCAAGCCGCCGCCTTGCGCCGTCGCTTGCTGCCATCACGCCGCTGCTTGCTGCGCTGGCTCTGCCAAGCTGCTGCTATACCGTGTGCCGTGTCGCTGCTGCATGCTGCCACGTCGGCCGTGTCGCTTGCTGTTGCCGCTGCTGCTGCGTCGCCTTTGCTGCGTCACCGCTGCTGCGCCTGCACGCCGTGCAGCGTTGCCGTCGCTTTGCCGCAGCCGCTTGCTACCACCGCGTCGCCGCCCTAGCGTCGAGCCGGTCATTGCCGTGCACCGCACCCGCTGTTGTCCGCTGCTAGCCGCCGCGTAGCCGCTGTCCTAGTGCACGTACTGCAGTCACCGCGCCGCTGTCGTGCATCGCTATCGGCTGTGCCGTCACCCTAACCCCAGCTTTGTGTTTCCGCCGAGCCGCCGCCGCCTAGCCGAGCCAAGTCGCCCTAGTGCCGCCGTGTCGCACCTGTGTGCCGCTTTAACCTAGCCGCCGCTTTAGCCGTTGCTCGGTAGTCAAGTTGTGTAGCCGTAGGTGCATCCCTAAATTCCTACCGGTCTATCGTTTGTCGTACCGGGGCTTTACCGTGAATCGTTTCTAGCCCACCGGTTTAGTCGCAGCCGTTGTTGAGTCGTTTGCTCGTTCGTTCGAATGAGGTGTTCCCCGTGCTTCGTTCGTTCGTCCATGTTGAGTCGTCCTTTAGTTCAGAGCAGCCGGTTCCGTTCGCCGGTTTCGGTTGATCATTTGGGTGATCCCGTGTCACGTAGAATTGACTCGTTGAGTCGGTATCTCGTGAGGCCCGCTTGCCAAATCAATCTAAGCCATCCGATCTTAGTCAACTCTCGGTCAAGATTAATCTCAGCCATATAAATCCTTTCCTCTCTTTCCAATGGCATATTGGTTCTTTTTATCATATGTCATCTACAATATAATCTAATCTTTTCCGGAGGTTGCTTTAATCTCTTCTCTCAGTTATAAATCATTTGTAAATTGTTTAATTAATTTGGAATAGTCTTTTCTTTAATAGGTTTAATTGGAATTTAATCTTGTAAAATTTGTAATTAATTCATATGAAATCGGAATGAGGTCGTTCAAGTCTCTAAATTCATCTAAAATCATGATCTACATGTTTGTTTACTTTTATGTACTGTTTATTTGGTTTTTATTAGTCTTTTTCCTCGTTTTGCGTGTTAGCTTGTCGTTTCCGTCGTTTCGAAGGTTCGCGTGTGCGTCGGAAGTATTCAAGAAGATTAATTGAAGACCGATTATTGCAAGGCAAGTCACGCAGATCCCAAATACAGTTCCTTTGAGCATGTTGATCCTATATTTAAATTCTCTATTTATTTCAACTGTGCATTTATTTTCGAATGTCACCGGGTGGTGTGAACTTATTCCTTTGTTATGGCCTGTTTGCATTGATTACTCTATTCCTTGATACCTCGGGTTATTATAATTTGACTAGTTGAGCTTTATATATTGGTTCAGCTAGATGTTAGACATCATTGCTTAGCCATCCTTAGAAACATTAGCACACAATTGGGATAACTAATGTTTCACTATTACTTAATGATGGATATTTAATGATAGCTCACGATGGTCAATCGTGATTGGTTAATTAATTAATGTGCCAACTAAAACTTGATAAAGGTGGGTTGTGAGCACATGGTTTTGATGGTCGTGCTCATGACAATTAAGGATCGGTTCACGAGTTTCGGTTGTGAAACATTAACCGTGCCAACCACAAGCTAGCATGGGCAGCGGCTTTACCTTTTGTATAGCATGGTTCATTGTGGAGCACCAGACTGAGAAGTGGCGGAGATAAGCCCACTGGGGTTGCTGGGGAGTCCATGCCTTGTTTATAAGGGGGTGATTATGATCCAGGAACGGTACGCTGTGGTGGATTGTGTTGTGCGAGGGGTACTGTCACAGCTCCTTTCCGAGGTACCGTGGTGGTATTGAGGCACATGGTGACATGTCGTGGGGCTGTGTCTTGTGGGTACAGTGGTACACCTCTGGCCAGAGTAAAACTATTTGAATAGCCGTGCCCGCGGTTATGGGCGGGTTGAACAATGTCTTTCGTGATTAGTCTCACACTTCTCACCATAATGAAAGATGATATAACTGGTAATAATTTGATTAGCTCCTGGTTTGGAATGGTACATTCCTGGTTTGGAGATAGATCTGTACAGCCGGGTATGGTTGTTCAGGATGGTTGGGCCTGAGCAGCATGGGTGTGCTGTTCAGTGTTGATTAAAATTGATGATTAATTACTCTACTATTTTATAACTCTCAAATGTTTGCTAAATACTGCTTTTGCAAATGAGCCCTATATTATGCCATCCTTTGGTATCCTTGTGCACTTGCATATTTGTTGTGTGGCTTGTTGAGTATGATATATGCTCACCTTGCAATAATCAATTAAACCTCAGTTGAAGACAAGTTGCGAAGGAGAAGACGTTTGGCTTATACCCCAGTTGAGCTGCCTGTAGGAGTGTAGCCGGAGCTTCGCTAGACCGTAATTCCGCTGCAGTTTTCTTTCCTTTTGTAAGTATGTAACGTTATTATTTTGATGGATTTGTATATTAAATTGTCAGTTTGTGTACCTTGGCTGATTCCTGGACGAGGGTTTTATGCACAAATTAGTTCGGAAATTACTAGTGAATTTCTGGGCGTGACAGTCGTAGTCCACTATCATCGTCACCACAGCTGTCAACGCGCCGACGACGACGGATCCGCCACTCCCGAGTTTGGCGCTGCTGGATCCACCGTCACCGTCATCGATGGATCTACCACTCTCGCAGTTGTCGGGGATGGATCTAGATGCCACGAGGTCGCTGGCGGTGGATTCGCCCGCCTCGCGGTCGCCGGTGATGATCCGAGCATCGCGAGGTACCACCAGCGATGGATCCGGGCGTCGCGAGGGCACCGACGCTAGATACGGACGCAGGCAGTGGATCCAACTGCCCCGCTCCCGTGCTCGTGTTGAAGTCGCTGTCCCCACTCCCTTTCTCGCTTGAGGGAACCATTGACACTGCTGTCGCCATGCTCGCGTGATGGAGCCGTCGATGCCGCCGCAAACTTTGCCACCTCCCAGAGCGCTTGCCTCCACGGCCCACGAAGTGGATCGGAGGAGAAGAGGTGGAGTAGGAAGAGGAGATGATGAGGGAGGAGAGGAAAAGAGGGGACATGATAAGTAGCAGATATTTTTTAAAGGTGAGGGGAGTGAGGCGTGCGACTAGCTGATGGACTGGTGGTAAGCTAGCCTCTTAACAGGCTCGCATGCAAAAATAGGTTTATTTTCGCAGGCGGTCCTTGAACCATCATGGGAAGCGCAATGTTTGCAAACAGGGACAGTTATGGCCACCTATAACTTATAGGGTGTCTCGTCCGAAAAAAATAAATTATGTAGTAGTGGAAGAAATCCGGTGAAAAGAGAAAAAACATGAAACTAACTTCAACATAATCAATTTTTCAGGACGAGACCTCCTCAAGGTTGCAGACAGACCATAACTGCTCTCGTATGCAAAAATCACTCCCCTAAGGACAGTTTAAGGACTGCATGCGAAAATTTCATAATTTTTGCAACAGGCCTGCCTATGGAAATAAACCTATTTTCGCAAGTGGGCCTGTTAAGAGGCCCATTATTCACTAGCTCTCTAAGTCGAGCTTGTACTTAAAATATATAAGTCCTCTCTTTCTGTCGTCATCCTTATCCTCTCCACTCCTCCCTCCTCTCCCCCACTTCCTCTTCTCTCCACCTTATCTCCCTCACCTCATCCTAGTCCCTCTCTGTCGACGGAAGCTTGACGTCGATGATAGTTTGATGTGTGGAGGCGAGTCCAGTGGTGGGGCGCACGTTGAAGACAAAAACGGGGGCAGCACTGGCCTCAGTGGATCTTCCACCGTCGGCGACAGGAGGGATGGATCCGCCTCTGTCGGACTCGGGAGTGTCTTGCCTCCCTCGCCTCTCCCGCTCCGTCGTCAATCCAGCGGTGGCATACTCAAGAGGTGCGGCTCCTCCGCCGTCGGACTCAGAAGCGACCGACCTCTCTCGCATCTCCCACCCCATTGTCGATCCGACAGCGGTGGCGGCAGCCTTGAGAGGAGAGGATCCGCAACCACCAGATTCAGGAGTGGTTGGCCTCTCTTGCCTTTCCTTCTCCGTCATTGATTTGGCAGCAATAGCATTGGAAGGGCTGGATCCGCCGTCACCGGAATTGGGAGCGGCGGCGGGGTGCTTGGGCTGAGCGTGATCAGGACATCACTAGCTCGGATATGACCATGGCTAATTTATGTATTCATCAAGCAAAGGTGCATGCTTTCTAGATGAGATTTACGTGTTATATATTTGAACAAACACAATTGCACTATGAGTTCTGTGTGTTCTCGTTTGCAGAGGTGCTTGCTTGGTTAAAGGGAAAGAGACCGAGCATAAAGAATACATGGATGATCTAAGAAGTTGATTGAGGACGAAACCAAGACCTTCCCCAAGTCTACTCCAACATTACCACATCATTTTTAGTTCATAAAAGGAAAGAGATGAAGTTCTGCACGTTTTGGACTCAGATTCGGGCCTCCCTTCAGTATTAATTTCAAATAGACCTAGCCACTGATCCAAAAGGACCCTTGGGGCCCATGAGTACTTTTTGGGAAGATTATGAAGTCTACGTTCAGATGTTTTTGGTCCCACATCAAAATTCCTATCGAGCTATAGGGAATATGCAAAACAAGTCATGTACCTCATCTAATTTGAGTCTGATTTGAGCCTTGGGTCTTGTAATTGTGTCGTGGCCTAAGCCCAAGGGGTGGACACACCCTAGGATGTCTCTAAACATATTTATTCCATAGCCGTCATAGTTTAGAGTCTTGTTTCGCTTGGATTATTTCTGGTACTATAGTTTCACTGTTCATCGGTTTGTGGAACCCAAATTTGAAGTTCTTAATCAATCATCTGCATTTGTGTTGCAATATCTTTTGTTCTTGCTTGTGTGCTCAATTCACACACTATGATTAGACTTCTCGATGAGGTAAATTGGGTTTCGGCACGTTTGATAACCAGAGGAGACATGGTGCTATGATTGCATGGTTCAGATCATATTGATCGGAAGCCTAATCGTGTGAGTCAAGTTTCCGCCAAATTGAGAGTTATCAATACCTATCGGAAGATCGAGACCTAATTAATTAGCCCGTATCCACCGCCAGTGCCCATAGGAGCGGTAGATCTGCCTAGTCCTACTGGGGACGCCGGGAGCGGCGGCGTCGATTTTGACTGCGACGACGATGGCCAACAAGACGTTGGTGAACACGCACATATGTAGCCTAGAGGGGGGGGGGGGAGGGTGAATAGGCTAGACTGAAAACTTAAAAACAAATCGTAGCGGTAGAATTCAACAGGCCTGGAACCTCCTGGTGTAGAACACCAGAACTTCTGGCCTACTCTGACAGTCCAGAACTTCCGGTGTTCTTATACAGGAACTTCCTGGCAACAGAGAAATTCGAATAACTCTAACAGGAACTTAGTCGAATTTCATGAGTTGAATCACAGGTAAACAGAGGAGAAACTAGATCATAGATACATGCACAAAAACATCACAGAAGGGACAAGAGGATTTTTTTTCTGAAGTTCGGATCTCACGATCCTACTCTCCGTTGAGGTGCTCCAAAGAGCCGGGTCTCGATTAACCCCTTGTCTCACTTATGCAAAAGTCTCAAAGGAAATCCACAGCCTTCAATCCCAACACATCTAGGTCATTTTCTAGAATTTGAGTGATCACTAAGATCCAACTCAACCTCCTTCTAGAAAACACCACAAGTGTGAGTTGTTCTATTAGGAAAACTTCTAGGACTTCAGCACAAGATTCTTTACTCACCTCGTTTCCTTGTAGAAGTGAGGAAAACCTTCTTAAACTTTCCCGGGACATCCACAATTGCAAAGGAAGCTCGCGGGCGACACCTAACCGTCTAGGAGATTATCTTCAAGAGTAATAAGCACCGAGATGTCAGCCCACAAGATACCCCAAGTGCTCACACCAATCCTAGCCTTCACACCTTCTCCAAATCTTCTCCTTCACCCTCAAAATCTAACTCGAATGGCTCAAGATTGGGTGGAGGAAGGAAAGAAACTCTTGGGAGAGGCTAGCAACAGCTTTGGAAAGAAAAAACAAAAGCGAAATGGCCAAAGGGTGAGCTAGGGACAATTTGGATATATATTACGGATAGGTGACGTCATCTAGCCTTTACTCACAATTTTAAACTAGAAACAGGTCCGAAACTTCCTGTCCTCCGGAAGTTCCGGACAACACTTAGGAAAATTTCACCCTTCAACAGTCCGAAACTTCCGGGTCCATAGGATCGGAACTTCCGGCCGACCTGATCTGTCTTGGGCAAGGCCATTCTCAGAAATGGCTCTCAAAAATATTTTGACACTTGGATCTCACTAAGAGCACTTGTTGTATACCAGAACCACACCTGGAACCCCTCTTAATAGTACGGTTTTTCCTAAAACTTGTTTGCAAAAAGTAAACTACCCTATGCACACTTCAAGTTCTATTTCCACTTGATTTTATGTTGGGGGGGGGGGTCTCCAAGCATCTCTTGACCACACACTCACTTCTTGGGACTAAAGCACCTGAGATTTGCTCAATAAAACTCATTAGTCCCTTAACCACATTGTTATTAATCACCAAAACCCACTAGGGAGATAAATGCAACTTCAGTTGGGCGGCAAAGACCAGTCCCTCCACTCCGGCGAGGGAGGCGGAGGAGCTTGCTTGAGTCTTTGGCAATGTTGATGGCAACGACGGCGGCGGCATGGTTGGATTGGCTAGGCTTTCTGGATTTTGTTTTTTTTTGACATCCTTATTTTAGTTTAGCCAAAATTTGTTTTTCCATGCAGTTGGCATAAGGAGACACATTTTCGCATGTGGTTCGGCGGGCCGCCTGGAAAATTACTGACTTTCTAGAATCCCACTGGTAGGCGTGCGCTTCACCCGCCTGCGAAAAATTCGTTTTGACTGTATGGAAACACCATTTCTATAGTAGTGACAAGGCAATGTTTTCCTCCCCCTCCCTCGGAGGAGGTTGTGGATGGAGGTTGGCTCAAGGAATCCCAGCATCTTCGCAAGTGGATCCGGTGACCCTAGACTGAGGATGTGAGATACAGAGGTAGCTCGACGAGATTGACGAAGGATCGAAGGCCACGTCTCGGTGACGACAGCAGCGGTGGCAACAGTGAGGTCAGTAGTTGTGGTGGTGCACCTATTTGATGAGTTCTTTATCCGCGATATAGATGAGTTATTGATTATAAACCAACTAAATGAGTGACATGATTTATCCTCCATGATTTCTTGATGTGTGTATTGGGTATGTTCTATTACATGGTTTTGTTAGAGATCGATCTATCTATCTATTATCTATTATATACTAAAAATCCATTAAACATCCTATAAACGCTCTCAAGCCTCCATGTGACATCTTAATAAATTAGAGAAAGTCCTAAAAATTCTGAAAATATCCCATCCTTAATTTTCACTTAAATCAGTCAACCCATTATTTATGCCATTAAAGTCCATCAATACTTTATATTTATATGATCATGTGTACACTGCTAAAAGATCTCCAAGAGGCAATGGACACCTTACTTCTGACTATAATAGAAACTAGTACATTAAGATAGATTGAGAAAAACTATCATATTAGGAAATTTTTTTGGCTCAACGGTCATATCAGGAAAAATGTACGAGGAAAAACTAGTGGGTTAGTATAGGACAATGGACAAGAAAGATGCCTTGCAGAATTTTTTTTTTGCTCAACTGTCATATTAGAAAAAATGTGCGAGGAAAAACTAGTGGTAGAAGTTTATGATAGATCTAACTAGTATTCCACATGGCACCTCATTCTCCCCATATTTTAGTCGATTTGATGTTTATTTAGATAAAGTTGAATTGAGGTGTGTTTATGGCACCTCCTTCTCCCCATTCTCCCCATATTTTAGTCGATTTGATATTCATTTACATAAAGTTGAATTGAGGTGTGTTTATGGCACCTCCTCCCCATATTTTAGTCGATTTGATGTTCATTTAGATAAAGTTGAATTGATGTTTGTTGTTTAATAAAATGGAATCTATCTCGTTGTTGAATGTTATTCTGTTAATTTTAATGCTATATAAGAATTATTGAGAAAAAATCAATTATAGTCTAGCCATTTTAATTAAGATTAAGTGAGTGTCTATTTGTACTATTAGATGTTATGTCACTCTTTGTAATCTTGCTTTCACCCATATGAAGAAAACGGTATTACTGCACCTAATGCACTAATTACCGTATACTTAGTAGCATACTAAAGTGAGAGGCTGATAGCAATGGCAGGTGTAAATCCAACTTAAATCACACACAAAAATCTTGACTTGACAGACAGAATCATGAGAAAATTCCCTATGTATCCTGAAAACTCACCCAATCCTTTCCATACCTCTGAATTTTACACGATCCCTTTTGTACCTCTGAGTTTTTGTCGTGATCCCTTTTATGCCCCAGTTTTTGCTGTGATCCCTTCCATGCCTCTACTGTCATGTTTTCTTCAATTAACTGGTTAGTGTGCTTAGAATTATCCTTTGTGCCCTTGAGAATGGTGTACAAGCAGAGAGTTGAGTAGTTGGTTGACAGTGTTGTAAAAATTGGGATATTCATGGGTGCATCATAGGGGAGTTTTACGAGACTAAATAATAAGTGCATAGCAAATTTTCAATTTTTTATAAAAAAATTAATACATTGAACTTTTAATATATCATTCAATAATTTTTTTTGTGAAAATGTGTTGTGACAATAGATCCAGAGGAAAGAGTGATCTGAAAAAAATCCAAAATAACACAGAACATCACATTCCTATTTCCAAAATGGCAGACTTTCAATATTTTTATATGAGAAATGCACTAGGGGAATAGATCCAGAAGAAAGGGTGATCTAAAAAATTCCAAAATAACAGTACATCACATTACCATTTCAGTACAAAAAAATGCAGTTCACAAAGTACTGCATACATCTTGATCATCTGTGTCCCAAACAGCACGTCACAACAATAACAAGCAATCCTGGGCATGCATCATTAGCACATCGCCACAACAGTACATCAACACAATAGCAAATCGCCATAGCAGTACATCACCATTACATATCAAAATATGGCAGGGCAAATCACTTACAGGACATTCAGGACATCACAACAACAAAATATGTCAGCAAAAACAGTAGTGGATGGAACAAGAAGAAGAGAAGGAATCATGCACTACTCTGGGCTAAATGGATGGCATCTCGGAGGCCGTCAGGATGATCAGGACCCGCCGCAGCTGATCGGGCAATGAGATTGAAGGGGCTGCCGCTGGGGACAGCGGCTCGGAGGCCAAAGGGTGACGAGGGGGGCATCAACCGGGTTAGGAGCTCTGAGGCCTGCAGGCGCGGGGCGCCGTCATCGCCGCCGACGGGAGCTCGGGGTTCGACGGGAGCAGCTACCGCCCTTGGGGCTGATGGGAGCGCTGCCGCCCTCAGACTGACGGGAGCTCAGTCGCTGCTGCTAATGGGAGAGCGGGGCCGACGAAGCGTGGATTCGACGCCGGCGACAAGAGCGCGAGGCCCGGCGGCGCCATGCAGCCGCCACGCGCGTGGACCTACCAAGGGTTGCCATGGGTATTTTGGTCTTTTTTGAAAACACCGACAAGTTAATAGGTGCATGTATTCACATACTTGACGGAAACTTAACGGTAGGGGTATGAAAAGAATTGTAGTAAAAACTCTTAAGGCATGAAAGGGATCATGTAAAATTCGAGGGAATAGAAGGGATTGAGTGAGTTTTGAGGGCCACACCAGGAATTTTCTCCAAAAGAGGATTCATCATTTTGTCAAAGGAAAACTCAGCTACCACCACTTCACTGTAACCCCCAAGACATTCAGAATTAAGTAAAAAGCTGAGAAAAAGACATCCAATCATTAGCTTTCATTTAAATAATTTAGGAAAAATAGAAAAAGAAAGTCGCCTCCACCTCCCACTCTCATATGCACACAACATTACCCACCCCCTTCGTCTCTAGCTCGAGCTCTATGCTCTTCATTAGTCAAGAGCTATCAAAGTGAAAGAGAAACAATCAATGTTTACATGTGCAATGTCTAATCTAACTTTGCTCTATTATAATCAAACAAAAAAATGTAAGATGCATATGCCTATATTTTGTTATACAAGAAATATGAAATTTAGGAACAATCGAGCCATGCACTTTGCAGGTCATCCAAATAGCAACGAAATACTATAAAAAATTGTGAACATAATTTACATCATTATACATTAGTCTACAAACATGCATAACCAAATTCATTCAGTAGTATAAAAAATATAAATCCAAGTATAAAACAATATTTTTTTTATGGACAACACCCTGCCCTTTTATATGTCAAAATAATAAAATAGCTATGAAATAATTCAACAACATAGGATGCACCATCATATATTATTTTCTAAACATGAGAACTAAATTAAATATACAGTACGTGAGAAAAGAACATATCAAATAAAAATCGGTGGGATATATACCATTGGCCTTTTTTATGTCATCCGAATTACCACAAAGAATTATGAAATAATTCAACGGTGCAAGTCGCATAACCATAGATTGTTATGCAAACATTCATAGCCAAATTAAGAAACAAATTTAACTCAAATATAAATAGTCCAAGTCACTACATAAAAATACAGTGTCTTTAGTTAACGAAAACAATCCAATTTCTTCAATTTTTTTAAATTAATATTGTCAAGTAATCCGAGTAAGCAAAATGATCTTTAAATTCGTGTAATTGCTCTAAACTATATTATGTTGCCATCTAATAGATTTTAGGTGGTGTTTAATGCAGTTTTGGTACATCGCACATAGTTATTCAAGCATGTATTCATAATAAATCACATTCCAAAAAAAAAATACGTGCACAAGTAAATTTAGCCCTTTGATTATATTTATGCTAGGCTATACAGAACCTCACACACTCTATGTAAAACGTTCATAGATGGGTTGTTTCTCACACTATACAATAATATTGGACTGTACATACCATGCATTTAGTATAGTCTCATGTTACACCCAATTAGGGGTGGACGAAAAGTTCGTAACTTTCTAGCTCACTTGACTCGTGACCAAGCGGCTCGTTGTATTTTTGTAACGAGCCGAGCTGGTGTTTTAGGCCATTCTCAACCCAAAACACTAGACATAGTTTCCATAAACTCCACATCATCGAGAAACTAGTACTAGACACCATTCTTCCAATGCAAACACCACTATTCCATATTTAAATTTAATGCTACTTATCTCACATGATATTTTGGATATTGTGTAGAAACCATGTCTCATGCAAGACATGGTTTCCTTCTCTTTCCTCATTTATTCACTTGCCACATCACTTTTTATCCTATGTAATAGCTTTTTATTCTAGTCATTGGTTGGGAATGGCCTTAGCTCGTTATAACGAGCCAGTTCGAGCTAGCTCGCCAAACGAGCTGCGGCCTGGAGCATACATCAAACCGTAGCCCACCACATGGCATGTGCCACGCAACAGCTCAGTTCAACGCCCTGACCCCACACCAAACCTTATCCTCACATCGTCAAGCCACAACCGCGCAAGCAGTCAAGCACTGAACAACCACACAGCTGTCGCCATGGATGGCCAACGACGGCCGCAAGCTGGTGGCCAGCCATGGATGGCCAACGACGGCAGCGGCAGCAGCGCAGCTTGGAGCAGCCCGCGCGGAGCCCTTGGCGTCGACGACTCTCGGCACCACAAGCACTCGACACCGTCACCAGCTCTCTCGCCTGCGGCAAGACAATTCCTCCTTCCGGTCAAGCCGCCAGCGTTCGCCGCCCGTCGTCCCTCTTCTTCCCATCCAAGCATCCAGAGGCTGCATAGTGTGGAGTATGACAAGATGCGGTGCCGTAAAACCCGCCGCTCCTACGAGGTCCGCTGGCGGCCGGCGCAACTCCTCCTGCTTGATTGCCGATTGTCTACTTGCGCTGCTCGCTCTTCCCTACTGTTCTACGCGACCGGGCGTGTTCTCGCTATATCAAGCTCATGAGCTAAACGAGCTAACTCGAGCTTGGTAACGAACCGAGTTGGGCTAGCTCGTTATTCTAACGAGTCAGATCGAGCCAAACCAGCTCGATATCCACTCCTACACCCAATCCGTCTATTAATAAACAGTGAAAACCTATAACGGTTTTACGTGCTTTTACAAAAGATGGCTGATTTCTTTTTCAAGAAAGTTGATATAAAAGGTGTAATGCTTCATCACTATTTGACCTATCATAAATTTTTAAACTTAAAATAAGACTTGCATAAAACAAAACAGAAAATAGAAAAAAAATACCAATATGAACTACATTAATTGAACTAATTGGAGAAAATCTTATAACTTATTTTTCTTCGTACTTTTCACTTAAATTGAAACAACCATTCCCATAACCATTACATCATTTTTTAATTAAGTGCTTAGATATTAATGATTTTTTCGTAAAATTTGCTATAGGACACACAAAAAATATGTAATTAACTATAGGACATTGCAAAAACGTAAAACGTGATACAGCTCTAGGACACTCCAAAAAATATGTAATTTTCTAAAGTATACTAAAGACATTATTTTATTATTTCTGGATTAAATGGAGAGAGTAGTTTTTTTAAAAGACGGTAATGCCCCTCGGACTTCTATCCTTCTTTCTCTTGTCTGCAGGTAAAAAAAAAAGGAAAAGAAAAAGAAACAGGTCGTCGATGTTTTCCACGCATCACTCCGGCCAAGATCGATACTTCACCTAAAGATCCGAATTTTCAAGCGTAATATCAACTCGATCCACTTCGCCCGAGCCACCCAAACCTCACCGATTTCAAAATTGGCTACAAATTCGAGAATGCGAGTTACGCCACCGCCATTTCCACCGATCCAGCGTGATCCGAACCCATCTCGCCCATAGAGATTCGAGCATCCTCAACCCAGAACACCCACGGATCCGACCCAAACACACATCCCAGCGAGACACGGCGACCATGGGAGGAGACGAAACCCGGCGAGGCGAGCCATCATCGCTTATGTATTACCATGGCGCGTAGAACTCAATGAGGGTGGCGCAGTACTCGGTGAGGGCTACCACGTCGTCAGCGGACGCCGTGGAGACCGCGGCGGTGGCGAGGAGGAGGAGGAAGGCAAGGGCTTTACGTGAGATCTGGGGAGTCGCCATGGCTGAACGCTTGAGCTGCGAACTCGTCGGTGAGAAGACAAGAATGTTAACACCCAAACCAAAGGGAACGGATCTGAATGGCACCCTGTAGCAAATTTTGCCATGATTTTTTTCTCTATCGTATGCCACGGTATTATGGATTTCTCCATATATTACTGCAAATATAAGCAAAATACTAAGGTCCCCTTTGATTTGGAGAAAAAACATAGGAATTTTGGAAGATTTCAATTCTAGAGAAAGTTTTCATATAAAGGACTTTGAAACAAAGGATTTAATCATATCTTGTCCTTTGAAGTTTTTTATGGAATGGTGTTAAAGCCGAAATTTGGTAAGCCCCTAAAAGAATTATCACATCGCCAATAGTTGGATTCCTACTATATTTGGTTAAGGAAATTAATCTATTAAAGGAAGCTTATCTAGAAGTGACCGAGTTCAAGGAGGATGCGGCATGGCAAGTTATGTATTAATTAGGAATATTTTATTAGTTTCCTTTTATCTTTAGGAAAGTGTGTTTAGTATCCTATAAGGACTTTATGTTTTCCTTTTATCTTCAGGAAAGTTTTTTTCTTGTCCAACAAGGACTAGTATCTCCCCATGGGTATAAATATATACACCCAGAGTTATTGTAAAATATCTCTCGATCAATAATATTCTCGGTGCATTGCCACTCTCTTTTCTGAGGTTTTTACTTATCAACCGGTGGAATTTGGCACCTGACGCGGGGCTGCATTAGTTTAGTTCGATCTCCGGTGAAAGGGTAAGTCCTACGTTCCGCCGGCCCAGGCAATTGTATTGTCTACATTGGCGTCATTCAAGGCTGTATCAGTACATTCGACCTCGTGGATTGCTCTGGTTTGGATGATATATTTGTCTACATATTTATCATATGTTTTAGTTAATCTAATCTTAGTATCTCAATTTAGCTCTATCAGTTGCCTCTCGCTTTAGGGTTTTTGCCGGTATCGGCTAAATTGTTTTACTAGATTAGATTAGCTAAGGCATCTACCACCCTGAAAATCGGTCAACGGCTTGATTGTCTAGATATTGTGTTTCTTTTCATACCTAGTGATGCATCAGTTAAATTTGATCTACTAAGTCGTGTTTAGAACCATAATCCCTAGCCTGCTTTCGACTGCCAATAAGGGTTTCATCGGGGTTTCAGCCGATGAGGTATCTGGATGTTGCATCAGTTTACAAGGATTGCATATAAGTTGGATTTAGCCGATGATAACAAAGATTTCACCGTTTAATCTAATCTTTTGGATTTTATCGGACCTCCAGCCGATGTGTGCTTTAACCTTTGGATCAGTACTTGTTCTATCATATCATTACTAGCCGATTGGTTTCTACTGGATTATGTTGTTACCTTATTATATTATCATCAGCCGATTGCCTTTATATTGCTATTTACATCAACTGTCAGAATCTACATCAGAATTATAGCCAATAGCTCAAGACCCTATTGTTATCGGCTGGTATCATCATCGGCTAGAATCACTCCATCGGCTTGTCAGCCGATCGGATCATTGATCTATATATCTTGTCAGTTGCAAGGTCAAACTGACTGGCACGCCCGCATCTCATCATATTTGGATCTGCACTGGAGCTAAACAGATCTCCCAAGCCAATGTGTGTTTTTCGCGTCAACAAATAGATAATTCTATAGAGATTTAGCAAGAGTTCCAACCTTTTGAAAATTTTCCTTTTATTCTATCTCTCCCATCCAATTCTTGCCCTTTTCCCACAGTCCAATCAAACAGTTACTCCTATATTTTTCCTACGTTTTGCACTTATCTGTTTTGCATTCCTACCAGAATCCTACCTTTTTTTTCCTCTATTTTTTTATTCGATACAAAGGGACCATAAGGTTATAGTACGTAGAGTGTAGAAGTTATATTTCTTACTATTAAATTTATTTTTTAAGGGTCAGGTTAATTATATTTTTCTTGTATAAAGTACACTAGATCACACATATCATATAGAAACAAGATCTAGTGTGCATGTATATCTCCTCTGTCTTATTCATATGTAAGAAATATGAATTGCATCATTTTAAACCAAATAAAAGGAGGGCTAACCAGATGATACAAATAAAACATATTTGTTAGCAATTATAGTCTTTTAAGATTTGATAGAAAAAAGTTAGCCCCTAAACATTCAATTAAAAAAAATAACACCTACCTTTTAATTACATTTAATTTGTTAGATATGTTTTCCAACAGACTATGTTTGCCTTATTTTAGACGAGGAAGACGATTATAGATAATTTTTTAAAGGACGATTAAATATTATATGGCATAAAGCAAACAAATAAGTTAAAAACTTATCCAAACAACACACCCTACCATGCATGCGCCCGCGTATTTACGTGGGCTATCTTCTTAGTTCTAATAATAATAATAAACATTGTATTTGATCTTTGTTAAATTTGGCTGAGCCGGCACAAACTGGATCGGGTGAGGACTTATTTTTTTCAGCACGTGAATTTTAAAGGTGTCGGTTTAGAAACCAGCTCTAATAGATGTATTACAAGAATAATACTCGAGGACAACAACGAAGAGATGAGTGTGGCACCGTTGATCAAGGACAGAGCGGCTTTCGCTAGCATTAATAATGGTCGTGGTTTCGGTTATTCAGTAGTAGATACATTTGCTGCAATCAATGTACGCAAGGATAAGGCCAATAGCGAAACCCAACGTAATTAAAGTTTCACGTTCTCCCCGTTTTCTTCTGTAGATAAAATTCCTATCAAGTAGAGCATTTAGTGCGTTTAGGTTTTGACGACTTCCTTCTTTGTTTACAGAAAAGTTAGCCGATTTTTTGAACTACTCGTCCTATATGTCGTTAACCTCCTAGCGAACTAGCGCACGTCAACATTTAGAACATTCATGCGCAATGAAACATCCAGTACGTCGTAATTAGCCGGTGACAGTCGGCACGATGTCAACTATAGGAGGGATAAAAGAGAATATAGATAAAAGTTTTGCACGGTATTATAATTAGTAGCCTATTATCATTTGTTCGTTCACATGTCAGCCTAAAAAAATAAATTACTCTCTCTGTTTCAGACATTTTGACTTTGATCAAAGTTAAACTGTTTTAAGTTGACGAAGTTTGTATAAAAAAGTATTAACATTTTCAAGCCAACACAAATTTATTATGAAAATATATTCAATTATTGATTTGATGAAACTAATTTAGTATTATAAATATATTATATTTGTCTATAAACTTAGTTAAACTTAAAATAGTTTGACTGTAACCAAAGTCAAAACGTCTTATAACCTGAAATGGATGGAGTAAAACTTAATTATAGTTGTTTCTAAGACTTTTGTTTCTATGAATTTTTTTCATCGCAGTGTTATATTTTTTAACCTTGCCTTGTACAGTACTGCAAAACAACTAGCTAGAGACGATCTGTTTTCTACGATTTTTCAAACCGTCTCTAGTAAACTCAACTGTTCTATACCACGCGCACACCCCATAGACGTAGCTACGACGGAGAGACAGGGATTAAAACCGTGGCTACTCCCTCACCCCATGTCCCCACTATGAACATCTTTAAAAAAAATGTTTATCCTATTTAATTTTGGAACGGAGTGCGCGGTCAAATCCAAAACACTCGAAGTGGTTCCGCCCACCACCGCCGCTTGCCGCCGCCACCGTCGTCCACCATTGCTGTTTCCCCCCTGTCGCCAGCCACCAGCGACAGTCCGTTCCGGCCGTCATGGCCTACCTCCCACCACCATCTCCCACCGCCACTGCCCACCACTGCCGTCGCCAAACGCCCGCCGGCGCTCCGTTGCAGCCACCAAGGCATACTGGTCGCCACCGCCACGCCGTTCCATCTGCTGATTTGGGGACGATTTGGGAAGGGATCAGACTCCAATCGGCTGATTCAATGGGCTAGAAAAGGATTGATCTTCCATGTGGAGCCTGGAGGCAGATCGATTTTGTTGAGGCTGTGCTGCTACTTCAACAAGGTAATGGCGCTGCTTTCTCTTTCCGAGCATTTGTTGCAATTGGTTATGATCCATGCTGAACGATTTGGGAATCCGATTAATTGGTTCTGATTATAGGTGGCGCCCTATATTATAATAACATGTTTTCCTGAAGTAGGAATTATTGGAACGACAGCATCAGTTATGTTATTGAGTTGTCAATAGTATAAGGTAATACTGTTTCTGAAATCTGAACTGAATCCATTGATTTCTGAAGTCTGGACAGAGCACACCAATATCAATTATAATGCTTTTCTGTATTTTTTTTATGCAGGGCATCTCTTAGCAGAATAGAGAAAAAACTCGTGGTGCTGTTATTTTGACATCTGTGTTAATTGATTTTCATGAAAGTTGGTTATGGCTGAAGCATCCGATGTAACTACAAGGTAAGATTAAATAATTCCTAACAAATTTTGTGCATATATGATGGCTAGTCTTATGAGAAACTAACTCTGTACATGTTGTGCATGCTATGTTGATATATATTTGGGCAGACCAAACAAATGACAGTACCAATAAATCACTAGTAATTTTGTTTCAGTGTTCTGTTGTTCCTTTGCATAATCAAAAGACAATTTTGTTCACGGACTTCAATGTTTATTATGGGCATTACTGCAAGATGAACCTGCTGAACTTGAAATATCATGGTATTCTTGATGACTGAAAGGTACACTCCTTCGCGTCCAAAGTGTTAATCTGTGAGATAGTCCATGCCTCATTTCTTTGGGTGGTACTTGTTAATATTTTGTTCATATATTTTTTTTGTTGCTAGCCTCTTCACAAACTGAGTGATATATTTTCAATTCAAAGTGGAGCATTGGAATTACTATTTCCATGATCAATAGTCCACCCCATGTTGGTAAACTTGTCGATCTTTTCTTGACCAAAACATTTTATCAGTAGTTTTTACTGCTCCACTTATTTTTCTGTACACTAACAAAGTTTCCTTGTACCGCGGTTTCATTGTATAACAGGTCTGTGAAGATGATGATAAACAAATGAATGGTTCATCGAATCTGGAGCAGTGGAGAGTGGAGAGATGCTATGCCTGTTTATGACACTCTAGCTGAAATTGTACTAGTTGAGCAATTGTAGTTATAATTGTACACTGTTTCTATAACAAGTTCTATTGTATGATGTAAATTATCACTTGAATGAATAAAATGTGTGATTTCTTTGATGTTCCTATCTGTATTTTTTTTCTAATGCTAAATGAAATGTGATGGTCTTTGATATTGCCCAAAAGAATCTATAGATGGCACACTTGTGGCTTGTTGCCGTGTCAAACAATTTCATTCCTAGAGACGGTTAAAAGTGTATCTACTCTCTCAAATGCTTGAATATTGGATTTTTCTTTTTATATCCACAAAAAATGGAAAATAAATGTAGAGTCGGTTTTGCCTGTTTCTATTGACCGTCTCTACCTCATAGACACGGTTAGCACAACTGTCTCTCTTTTATAGAGACGGGAGCAATGGCAACGCCTCTGAGACGGTTTAAGAACCGTCTCTAGTAGATGTAGAGACGGTTTAAACCGTGTCTATAGGCTACTAAAACCATCTCTACACGTAGTTTCTGCTGTAGTGGTAAACCACGGACAATACATTTATATTTATATATAAATACTGTACCTATAAATTATCTTTTTATTATTATTTGTTAATATTTCTATATGGCTTATCAGTTTGAAAGACACTTATTGCAAGACAAGGGCACACCTTCAAACTTTCAAAAATTCCGTCACATCACATACATAGACGCATGCATGAAGCATTAAATGTGAACGAAAAAAACCAATTACATACTTCATCTACTTTTGATAATCATATTACATCTTGGCACACAGACCAAGGATAAGTAATTCTACTTATTATCTATTTAAATATGCTACTAGTTATTTCTCGTAAACAAGCGAATTATTAATATTTATATTTCTCGATACCTATGCAGCCAATCTTGTGTGGAAGAATGGAGAGCCACGCATTAAGTCCGAGAAAACCATTAAGAGGATAGGTTGTTGGATTGAAATATGGCTATCAAAAATAAATTTTTCAGATTTGAAAATATGACTATCAAAAGTAGATGGAGGGAGTAGTTTGCATGTAAATTGTGAGATAAATCTTTTGAGCCTAATTACACCATGATTTGACAATGTGATGCTCCAGTAAACATTTGCTAATGACGGATTAATTAGACTTAATAAATTTATCTCGCGGTTTACAGGCGGAATCTGTAATTTATTTTGCTATTAGTTTATGTTTAATATTTTAAATGTGTGTTTATATACTTAAAAAAAATTTGGCTGGGGAACTAAACACGGCCACATTGAAACACTGTCAGCTCGTCACACGCCATCGAAACCGTGTGCTGTTGCGTTGGTCAAATGTGAAATGCCCTACGGCCGAGTGGCCGACACGCCCACACTGCAGTACACTTACATCTCCCCAAATGACGGCTACATACACGAGTAGTTGCCCTAGTTGCACCCATGGTCAGCCATAGGTAACATCGCAATTAATAGCGTCGTCGCCGTAATTACCACCAGTTGCATATATATGGCCGGCGACGGCGACTAACTAGACTACCAGAGCGGCGGCTGTGGCCCCACCCGTCAGCCACCGGTCGCCTCCTATAAATAACCCACGCTCAACCACTCAGCTGTCCGAATTCCGAAACGAGACGGAGGCGGCCTGGCCATGCATTCGGATTCGGACAAGACGAAGAGGGTGGCGCCGCCGATGACGTGGCCGACGCGCCTGTTCGTCCTCGCCGTCGGCTGCGGCGCCGACGCCACCAGCCACTTTGACGGCATCATCAGCCGCCGCCTCGTCGACTTCCTCGACCCGCCCGTCCCACCCTCCGCCGCGCCCAGGGAGGGTGTCGCGACGCGGGACGTCGTCGTCGACCCGGCGATCCCGCTGCGGGCGCGCCTCTTCTACCCCTGCCGCCCCACCGGAGGCGAAGCCGGAGGTGGCGGTGGCGAAGCCGGTGCGACGAAGCCGCTGCCCGTCGTGGTGTTCTTCCACGGCGGCGGGTTCGCGTTCCTGTCCGCGGCGTCGCGCGCCTACGACGCCGGGTGCCGACGCATCGCCAGGTACGCCGGCGCGGCCGTGCTGTCTGTCGACTACCGCCGCTCGCCGGAGCACCGCTACCCGACGCCCTACGACGACGGCCTCGCCGCGCTCCGCTTCCTCGACGACACCAAGAACCACCCCCTCGCCGACGACGGCGTCCCGCCGCTCGACGTCACCCGCTGCTTCATCGCCGGGGACAGCGCGGGGGCCAACATCGCGCACCACGTCGCCCGCCGCTACGCCCTCGCCTCCACCACATTCGCCAGCCTCCGCCTCGCCGGCCTCATCGCCATCCAGCCATTCTTCGGCGGCGAGGAGCGCACCCCCGCCGAGCTCCGCCTCGTCGGCGCGCCCATCGTCTCCGTGCCGCGCACCGACTGGCTCTGGCGCGCGTTCCTCCCGCCCGGCGCCGACCGCACCCACGAGGCCGCCCACGCGGCCTCCCCCGCCGGAGCCGCCGGCATTGACTCCCCGGCGTTCCCTCCCGCCACGGTGGTGATCGGCGGCTACGACCCGCTCCAGGACTGGCAGCGCCGCTACTGCGAGACGCTCCGCGGGAAGGGGAAGGCGGTGCGCGTGCTGGACTACCCCGACGCCATCCATGCCTTCTACATCTTCCCGGAGTTCGCCGAGGCGCGCGACCTCATGCTCCGGATCAAGGACATCGTCGCCGCCGGCGGCAGCGGCGGCGGCGGCGAGCACTGACTTGTCGGCGTCGCGGTGCACGAGGACGAGCACCTGTGGTTGGGGGGTGAAGTGGTGATTGATTGGTGTTGCGTGATGTGGGAATGAGTGATGACGTGTAATGATTAGCAGCATGCCACGTGTGTCACTAGGCACTAACGAGCTAAAGCCAATAGCAAGATGACGCGTGGAGTAGTCTTTGTTGCATGTACTCCGTATACCTCATGTGTATGAATAATTTGTTAAAAAGTAGAGGTTGCCAATAAATTTGATTTATTATTTTTGAGTTGTGACAGATGAGAGGTAGTGATTTAAGTTTGAGTTTTGAATTTCGATTGTAACCATTATATAAAGAACTTCCCTCCATTACATGTTGTTTTACTTTTATATTCCATCGGGGTGATAATACTTGTAAATAAAATAAAAAAAACCAAGGTTAAAAACAACTCTGACCGCTGCCTATTGTATTGTTAAAATAATTTTGAAATGAGACACTATGTTCGCTGTGAAAATTAGAAATAACCATATTAAATAGGAAAAAGGGAAAGAAAAATTCCGATAGAAATACATTTAGAAATAATTGAAATTCAAAATGAAAAAAATTAAAAGAATAGTTCATGTAGAACACAATTAGAGATTAATTGAAATTCGGAACAAAAAATTAAATAAAATTGGAGATTGGAAAAAATAAAATAAGACTTCAAGTAATTTACAAACAACCAAAATTTGGAATAAAAAAATAAATATTGAAAGAATAGTCCATATAAAGCATAATACGAGATTAATTAAAATTAATTAAAATTCGAGATACAAAGTAAAATAAATTCCGAAATTTGAAAACGAAAAATAAGAGTTTAACTAGGAATAAAATTTTTAAATAACCAAAATTCAAAAAAAAAGACTATTGAACATGAGTTTTTAAACAAATCAAACATGACTTGCTCACATATCTAGTTTTTGGAGGTTCACAGCATAAAAAAAATTGTTTGAGTGATAATTGTTCGAGCGGAAAAGGTTTCTCCAGTTCATGATTAATGCAAGAGAACGGTACGTTATGAAATGGGTTTTAGCAAACAGGAACATTAACCACCTGAGACATGCATATCGTGCAGATTTTTTTATGTATATGCATGAACCAAAACACAACATCTTCATTGAAAAACGTAGAAAGATTGATAACCAGAATTCTAGCTTGAACAGATAGTCAGAAAGCATCAATCCATGATGACATAGCTACAGATCCACAAATTTGTATATGCACAATTCAGATCAAGAATCATCAGAATATAGGCTACAGTTTTCCTGGTTGGCATGCAGTTTTCGAGGGCAATATAGGTCATCTGATTAACACAATCTTTTATGCCTTGCCTCCTAAACTAACATATTTTATGGCTTCATTTATCTATTACATATGGCCATGTTGAACATCAAAAGACAAAACAGAACATTTGGCAAAGGCTAGATTTCAGTCACAATTTTTTTTACATGCCTAATAATGTCTAACTACAATGAAGCTGAGAAATCAAATTCGAAATGGGACATCCAGTTTTACACCAATGCCTATGATAAAATGAGCCATACATTCGTTGTCATTTTGATTGTGTTAGCACTTCATGACAATGCCTATGATAAAATGAACCAGATATCAAATAGTCGAAACCAAATCTATAATGTGTTAAAAAAAAAACCTCCAGTCGGTGATGGGCTAGCTAATGGCTACATGAATCCTTCCTTTTGGGCTGGCCTGGGGTAGAGTTTCGGCCTGAAGCTGGGCCATAAGCGTAGCTGCTCAGCCGTCTCAACAATTGGAATAAGTTTACCATCCTTCCCTTAACTTTACGTTGAGTTTGTATGACATTCCTAAACCCCAAAACCAGAAATGTTCACCCTTAAACTTTACAAAACCGTGCAATTTCGGTCCCATGGCAGTATGGATATATGGTTTGCTGACATGGCATCCTACTCAGCAAAATAAAAAAATAAAAAACTGTGGGACCCACGTGTAAGTCTCTTCCTTCTTCTCTCCTCTCTTCTCTTCTCTTTTCTTCTTCTCTTCGCTTTTCTTCAGCAATGTTGGCAGAGAGGGGAGACTTTCCCAACAAGGAAAAACAATGCGGTGCCGTTTTAGGAAAGGAAAGAAAACGGTCCCGCGAACGGATACGGTTTGTCATGCAAAACGAAACCGCAGACTGAGAGGGGAGTAAATTGGGTACAATTCACGACCAAAGGCAAAGAAAGAAGATATTTACCCTTTTAAGTTCTGTTAGTGATTTTTAGAGCAAAGAGAATTCGAAAAAAATTCTTCCTGACAATTTCGATTATTAAATGCATTGCTAACTGGGGTTTTCTCCAAAGCAAATTCTTGAAGCTATTTATTAGTGATTTGAAACCTAAGGAAGGGAAAATCCGAGTGTGACAGACAGGCGGCCGCCGAGCTCCGCCGCCTCGAGTGCCTCGCGAGAGGAGGGGAAGAGGGAGAGGGGAGGGGAGAGGCGCGGCGATGGCGCCATGGCCGTCCTCGCCGCCTGTGGGTCCCGTCGCAGAGGGCGCGCAGCCGCCGCCGCCTCTGGATGACGACTTCGACCGCCCTGATGAGGTGTCTCCCGACGCCGTCGCCTTCCTCCCGACGGGCCGGCACTGTCCATCGCCATGCATGACTCTACGGCCACGTCGAGGCACCTGCACAGGAGGAAAGGGAGCGGTTCATTGGGTGCGGGTGCTGGTCGATGAGGGCGCGGTTCCTGGAGTCCGGCGCCGAGCACGACATTGTCGTCGCGCTGGACGGTGAGGCGGAGGCGCCAATGCTGCGCTGCTTTTGATTCGATCACATTTACTGCTACTCGAGATCAAGATCTTGGTATTACTCATCGATTAATTAACTTGTAGTCAAGAGGGTGCGGTTGTTCGTCGGTCAGGAGCCCTGCAGCTTGGCGGAGGAGGAGATCCTCGCTTGGTCCGTGCCGTTGCTCGCGCCGCCGACGCCACCGTCATCCACGACTGCGCCGCCGTGTTCACATTCCAGAGGCGCCTCCGGATGATGACTTGGACCGCCCCGCCGCCGCCGCATCGCGCACAGTGACGGACAACGCCGGTCCGTCGGGAGGAAGGCGAGGGCGTCGGGAGACACCTCGTCAAGGCGGTCCAAGTCATCATCCGGAGGCGGCGGTGGCTGCGCCCCCTCCGCGGTGGGACCCACAGGTGGTGAGGCTAGTCATGGCGCCGTCGCCGCGCCTCTCCCCTCCCCTATCTTCTGCCGGCCACCTCCCCTCTCCCCTTTCCCCTCCTCCCGTCGCCGGCCGCCTGTCCCCTCTCTGCCGCCATCGCTGAAGAGAAGCGAAGAGAAGAAGAAAACAGAAGAGAAGAGAGGAAAGAAGAAAAAGAGAAGAAAGAAGAGACTTACATGAGGGTCCCACCATTTTTAATTTTTTTATTTTGCTGACTAGTATATAACGTCAGCAAAACCAGAGATCTATAGTGCCATGGGACCGATATTGCACGGTTTTGTATAATTTAGGGGTGAACATTTCTGGTTTCGAGGTTTAGGGATGTTATATAGACTCGACATAAAGTTGAGGGACGGCTGGTGAACTTATTCCTCAACAAAATTTCCCGGTCATTCAATGTGTTGGCAGGAAAGGTGGGGTTCACCAAACATGGTTGGAGTATCAGTATGGATGCCCATAAAGAGGAAGTACCGGCAAATTGTTTTTCTTTTTCTTTCCTGAGAAAAAAAAGAATATTACAGAGTTTCAACAAGATTTACACAATTCATTTTTTAGCGGTTTTAGCTTGAACATTTCTTTTGTAAAAGTTTCAGCCTAGTATCAATAGGTTTTAGAGCATATACAATTTCATTTCTTTTCGTGCGCCATTGTTCTTATGTATATAAGCCAAAATTTAAAGTTTATAATCTAGTTATGAAGTTGATTTTGTGGTTTTTTTCATCTTAGTTTAAGTTACCATATTTGTTTGTATATAAAAGTTTTATTCATAAATTATATTTTAGTTGGTAATAAGTGATATGGATAAACATAAGTATAAGCGAAATGACGGGGCTGTTCATTTGGCAAGTGGCATTAAATTTATAAGACATGAAACGAAGTGTTGCTTGGTTTCACAAGCTTTGCAGCTCAGGTCTTGTTCAGCTGCACGAACAACTACCCATTGCTTTCCTACTTGCGTCATGGGAGCTCCATCAAGGTTGTTCCCTCCCTTTCTATAAATTATTGGGCTTCAAAAATTTCTTTTTCCCGATCCTTTAATTTTGTTCCAATAATACCTCAACGTAAACAAATCCACACGCGACGATTGTGTAAATCACCTCTAAATTCACCACTCTTCAAACCTTGCCTCTACAAGAAAACCACAATAGACTTCGTCAATTGAGCGGGCATAGCTGTGACTGTTACTGGATCAAAATAGGGATATTTGCAACGGTCATGGCCATTTTCTTACTGTCCTCTCTCCGTCTCAATATAGATACAATCTAGCACACAGATGTAATTTAGATAAGTTTATCGGATTCATAATTATAGAACATATCACATCTATGTAAGCCTGCTTTTATATTAAGACGTCGACCACATGTGAGAGCTCCATGCTGCTAAGCCTACAGAGACTAGATTAGGTCATTTCAAATATTATACTCGTGAGATATCTATCTATCTATTGTATACTAAAAATCCATTAAATTTCCTACAAACGCTCTTAGACCGCCACATGGCACTCTTATAAATTCTCTTAGATCGCCACGTGGCACTGTATAATCTCACCGTTGATTTTCACTTAAATTAGTGGACCCGTTATTTTACACCATCAGATTAGATCTTTTATTAAAAAATAATTTCCTCCTGTATACGACATAAACGCTCCTACCGTATGCGTGTCAAAAAAATAAACGCTCCTACCGTATGACGTACGTACTACCTAATTTGTGTCGTCAATTTCGGTGTTAATGAAAGTTGCATATATATATATATATAACGTCGTTCTGTACTGTAACCAAATCAAGCACATTTCTCAAAATTTCTTCTTGCCAAGAAAAAAAATGAGTTCACTGGTACATGCTTTTTTTTTTGAAAGTGCACCGGTACATGTTTGTGCTGAATTTTTCATCTGAAATTTTCATAAGGTGACGAAATATTGATATATCTACATATATAATTAGTAACCAAACATGTCAGTACGGTATTGAACGGCGCTATAAGCAGGGGAATTATAGACTTTACGCTTAACTCTTAGTTTGACAATTAGCCATGCCAAATTAAGTGATGGACTTTTTTCAAACAAATCTTCTATTATATACGAGATAATCCCTTATATGCCACTGAAAATTGGTCTGATTCCTTATATGCCACTGAAAATTGGCTCTTCCCTTATATGCCACTGGTCCAAATTTGCGCACCCTCTCATGCCACTACCGTTAGTTGACCGTTAACTCTCAAGTAAAAAAGACATATTTGTCCTCTCTGAGTTGTTAGGCATGCCCTATACTCAGAAGGGTAAATATGTCTTTTTTCTCTGAGAATTAACGGTCAACACACGGTCAACTGACGGGAGTGGCATGAGAGGGTGTGCAAATTTGGATCAATGGCATATAAGGGAAGAGCCAATTTTCAATGGCATATAAGGGATCAGACCAATTTTCAGTGGCATATAAGGGATTCTCTCATTATATACTACCTATGTCCCATATAATATAATAATTGTATTTCTAGAATTTGAATTTATCCTAAAATAATTATCATAATAGAGTACTAATGATCCTACTCATCACTTCTCATTCAAATTTCTCCCTATTTTACCCTCAACTACCCTTTCACCCTCACCTATACACCATCTAATAAGGATATTACAATATTTCTTATCAAACCTTAATATATACTAAACAATCTAGAATTACAATTATTTATTAAAAGCTAAGAAGTCCATTGAACATTCTACAAGCACTCTTAAACATTCAAGTGGTACTCCCACAAACATTTCTAGACCACCACATTAAAAAAGTAATAATTGCTGGCACGAATAAAACAGAAGTACTTTGTGCATACAACTGAAAATACAATAAATCTTACCTACGGTTCACGGGAAGGAAAAAACCTACGCACGGACTTGCGATAAAAAAAGATAAAGACAAAAAAAATATATGTATGTAGTACCATTGAAAAAAAATCGATCATCATTAAAATAGGATTTTCTACAATTTAGAGATAAAATATATTACTCTACAAAATTTTGCAAATATACATTGTTAAACTATAGATCTATAATATCCAATCAATGCTCTATGAATGTTCTGTCTTTTAAATTACTTTAAAAATCATATATCCAATTTGTGATCCCGTTGTATTCCTTTAATCAAATAAACTATTGATATGATGGAAAATACATCACAACGTGTGAGGCTGACATATAATAATTAATGTTATGATGATTTTAAAATAATTTTACATCATATTTAAGGTGTCAAATATCACTTGACGAATATACAACACTAATTTAAATCTACATATATAAAAAAAGAAAAAAAACAACACAACTTAGTTGTGTTTTCAAAGTAGATCTAATTTTATTTTAATTTATTTGAATTAAGATTCTCAAAGTTATTTTTGAATTTTTTAACTATTTGATTGATATTTGAGAAGTGACCAGCACAAATGTTACATAGATGTGAAAAATTATCAAAATTATTTCTAGCCAATGATCTTGCTATAATACAACCCCTTAGTCCATCTTGATATTTACGGTCATATTGTATGTTTTTTATTTACCAAATAGTTTTGACAACAAATGAATAATCAAATAACATGTACAATAAACTACTCATGACATATTTTTCTTATAGTTGAGAAATTTCAACATTTCAGGCATAGTTGATGGATGTATGTTAATACGTCATACACTCTACTAGCGTGACTATAAGTATACTTCAATGAAATAGTTATTGTAAATAAGTTTGGGAAAATAAATGCATTCTTCAAATTAGTAAAGTTGTCTCATGTGATTATGAACCACGATGTGGAAAATAAACAAGCGATTTTTGTCTAAATATAAACAATAACACGATGCTCTAGAGATTATCATCGTACTATTTTAAAAATTCACTTTGTTATGGTTATAAATTCCTCAATTGGTTTGGGACAAAATTTGACTCTTCGGATTTATGTGATGTAGGGAATATAAGTAATATTAGTCTATCTTTAATTAGATGATTAGATGAAGTAGTCCTATTAGCTATATTTTTATAGAAAATATCATTCACTAATATATCGTAAAATCCATGGTCATCTATAGCACACAACAAAAAAATGGTTACTTAAAGTTTGTAAACTCCAAACATAAGTTAAGCTAATTATTCAAAAAACAATCGCATGTAGTGCAAACAGATATGAACCAACTCCATTATTATGACATTTTTTCTTATATATTCAAGGTTGTACTATTTCAACTAATATGCATCATCCAATTATTAACCAAAACATGTTTAAAATAGAGTAAAGAATATTTCAAAGATATCATCCACAAATAAGTGTTTGTAATAAAAAAAAGAAACATTAAATAGGATGAATGTGTACAATAAACGTTATAAATAAAAAGAAATAAAGCAACATTAAATAAGATGCCTGTTGACGGTCGTTATCGATCAGTTTCGACCGTCAATACTACCAAAATAGAGGAGAACTAGTGATGCTTGCAATGCATAAATATGTTAAAGTAATAATATTCCACTAGTATTAGGTTTACTAACCTTTTACAGAGAATGATCATAAAGTGGAGGAGAATCGACATCAACTCAGACGATAAATCAATCAGACGATGTCGAGAACCAGACTTGTATATGAATAGGCCAAGAACTCAGAATTGACACGATGAATTGGGCCAAAATTCACAAGTCTGCGGAGTGGAAAAGTTCAGGAGGCCACCAACCGATTTTGGGCTAGGATGGGCCGGCCCCAGGTTCGGCCGAACCTCCCGTGGCGCTGATGGATGCAAGGTTTGGATGGACGGCTGGGATTGATCCCCAGTGGCGGTTGGAGGGTATTACCGACCATTCCAACCGCCACAACCGTCATTACCTGCGTATAAAAGGAGCTCCTCTTCTCACTTCACACACACACCTCAAGCAATAGTTCTCTCATTTCTCTCAAGTTTAGTTTAGTAGTATCTAGCTGGTGGAATAGAAATAGAATAGGAGTCAGGAGTCCGGAAACCTTCGGAAGAGTTCGGGTATGGCTTTAGCAACTTTTCTCTTATCTTTTGTAAGTTTTGTACTTTTATTAGAATACTCTTCTATATACATTTATGGTATTGAAATACTTTCCGAGTATATAAGTACCTACTACACATTATGTTCATGTTATACTGAATATACGGCTAGCTTATGTGGGAGATGCTTTGGTGCAGGTATAATATTTGCTTATGCAATTACTCTATGTCATGATGATGATATTAGAGTAGTATCTGGTAGTTTAGACGTGGTGTCTAGATTACGGGATACCATTATTTGGGGTTATATATTGCAGATGAGAGGTGGGCCGCTGATGGTGACAGCTCAATACGGGTATTCCTCTGCGCTGGTATATAATCCTAAGTTAATTAGGGTATTCCTCCGTATTTAGCCCCGGTTGTATGGTCATGACGGGCTGTCGTAAGGAACTCGACAGTCAGGGGTGGCTTCTTGAAGTACCAGGAGGGCATCGGATAGAGGGTATTAGTTAGTATATCAGTTAACTAGAATATATGTATACTATGTATATTAGAAGTATAGGAATAGATTTCCTTTCTCTTTTCTTTCCACGTAGCTTAGATCATTTATTATGAGAATGAGTTGTTAATGCTTGTGTGTCACTCTACCCTTGGATTATCTTAACCCCTGCTTAGAATATGATTATCACAAGTAATATATAAATTATTAGTCAATCTCTCTCTACATGATCTTCCCACGGGATAAAATAAATACGATACCCTTGGAATACTCTCGGGTGAAATGCTACAATGTTATATCCTTACGCTTGCGGATGAATTCTGTAACCATAATATACCAGAAGTATTTCTGCGTCATTGCTGGGAATTATATTTCTAGTAATGTCATTAAGAAATACCAACAATACCCGCGCATATGCGCGGGCTACCTTCCTAGTTGATATATAAAAGCAATACTGGCTGATGTGCACTAGGGTTCTCGATCTTCCGAAAGGTTCTGATAACCAACGATTTGGGCGGAGTTGCGACACAAATCGATCTGGCTTCTTCAACGAACACGCTCTTGAGCCCCGCAATCGCAGCACCACATCTCCTCTGGTTATCACCCGTGTCGAAATGCGGATGACCTCGCCGAGAAGACTAATCCCTATTTGACAATCGAAGAACACAAACAATAACAAGGTAGAATACAACCAAAATTACAGATAAATAATTAAGCTCACAAGTTGGGGTCTTACAAACCGATCTAGCGGCGAAACTGTTCTCGACAGAATAATCTAAGTAAAACCCGACTCTAAACGATGACGGCTACTGATTAAGTATGATTAGGGACGTCCTAGGGTTGGCCTAGGGTGCACACCCCCTTGGGCTAAGCCCACGACACAACTAAAAGGCCCAAAACCTAAATCAGATTCGGACTGGATAAGATACGTGGCTTGTTTTGCAGATTCCTGGCAGTTTGGTAGGAATTTTGACATGGGATCAAAACCATCTGAAAGTAGACTCTATAAGCTTTCCAACAAGTACTCATGATCCCCAAAATTCCTTCTAAATCAGTGGCTAGGTCCGTTTGAAGTTGATGCTGTCAGGAGGCCCGAATCCGAATCCCAAACGTGTAGAATTTTATCCCTTGTCTTCTATGGACCAAAAGTGACATGGTGAGGTAGAAATAGACTTGGAGAAGGTGTTGATTTGGTCCCCAATCAACTTCTTTGATCATCCATGCATTCGTTACGCTCGGTCTCTTTTCCTTCTCTCAAGCAAGTATCTCTGCAAACGAAAACACACAAAACTCATTGTGTAGCAACATTTGTTCAAATACTCCTATATAACAAGTAATCTAATGTAGAACATATGCATCTTTGGTTGATTAATACATAAGGTAGTCATGGTTATATCCGAAATAGTCGTGTCCTCGTCATTGGCTTTGGCCAACATTATAACTAACGTTCTCCAAACGATGATAACCCTGATGTATACATGAGTAGCTATATTTATGGCGTCATATTTTTCATAAAAAAAATAGTTCAATCTTTTTACACTAAATTACATTCACTCTTACATTGCAATTACACCGTGCTTACATATGTAACTCTTATATATTTACATTGTAATTTTCAAATCTTACATGTAAATTTTAAAATTTACATTGTAATTTTCCTCTTTTCTAAATCTAAACCATATTCACAATTGGACCAAACACATTGTCAAGTCACATCTGCACGGGCAAAACAAGCTAGCACTAATCTCAAGCAGATCAAACACCCTACAAATCTGACTGCAAATTTCAATCCATAAGAAAATGAAAATGTGGCGACACAATTTTAGCAGTTCCGTATACTTTTTTATTAATAGCAATCCACGGTTGTTGCGAGCTGCCTTTGTGCCTACCCAAAAATTCAACACGAAACCCAATAGCCAATAGACCCAATTGGCAATACGGCACACGAAAACCATCCGTAGCTATCAACCGACGCAACACCACACTCACCCCCATCTCCTACGTCCAATCCCCCATAAATACGTGTGCGCCCCGACTCGGTCTCTCCACCGATCGCGCCCGCGACACGTACGACGGCGACAGCGGCGGCGGCCATGTCATCGGACACGACGCCGACGCCGACGCCGCCGGGGCAGAGGGCGAAGCCGAAGCCGCCGATGTCCCGCCTGATGCGGCTGTCCCTCAGGGCCGTCGACTGGGCCACCGACGCCACGCGCCGCGCCGACGGCACGCTCAACCGCCTCGCGCTCTCCGTCCTCGACCCGCGCGTCCCGGCCTTCTCCTCCCCGTGCCGCGGCGTCGCCTCCCGCGACGTCGTCCTCCACCCGCCCACCCGCCTCCGCGCGCGCCTCTTCTACCCCTCCGCCGCCGCCGGCGGCAAGGACGAGCGGTCTCCTCCTCCTCAACCTCTCCCCGTCATCGTCTTCTTCCACGGCGGCGGGTTCGCGTTCCTCTCCGCGGCGTCCGCGGCGTACGACGCGGCGTGCAGGCGGATCGCGCGGTACGCGTCCGCCGCGGTGCTGTCCGTCGACTACCGCCGCGCGCCGGAGCACCGCTGCCCGGCGGCGTACGACGACGGGATCGCCGCGCTGCGCTACCTCGACGACCCCAAGAACCACGGCGGCGGCGCGGGCGCCGTCCCGCCGCTCGACGCCGCCCGATGCTACCTCGCCGGCGACAGCGCGGGGGGGAACATCGCGCACCACGTCGCCCGCCGCTACGCCTGCGACGCCGCCGCCTTCGAGAACGTCCGCGTCGCCGGCCTCGTCGCCATCCAGCCCTTCTTCGGCGGCGAGGAGAGGACGGACTCGGAGCTCCGCCTCGACGGCGCGCCCATCGTGACCGTCTCCCGCACCGACTGGATGTGGCGCGCGTTCCTCCCCAACGGCTGCGACCGCACCCACGAGGCGGCCAACTTCGCCGCCCCGTCCGCCGCCCCCGGCGTCGACTCCCCGGCGTTCCCGCCGGTGCTCCTCGCCATCGGCGGCTACGACCCGCTCCAGGACTGGCAGAGGCGGTACGCCGAGATGCTGCGGGGCAAGGGCAAGGACGTGAGGGTGTTCGAGTACCCCAACGCCATCCACGCCTTCTACGTCTTCCCGGCGTTCGACGACGGCCGCGACCTCATGATACGCATCGCGGAGTTCGTCGCCGAGAGCGCCGCCGCCACCGCCGCCGGCAGCGGCGGCAGCGAGTGATCGGGCCACGGAGCAGCAAGGTGTTCGACCGGGTGTCAGCGTCGACATGGCGTTCGTGGCGGTGGCGCCGACTTGTTTGGTTGGGTTAGCGTGTGTTTATCATAAGCAATGCAGTGTATAGTCTCTTGGTGATGTAATTTTTTCGAGGTTTAGGTGTGGTTTGCTTGAGTGATTAAGTAAGAAATAGTTAAATTAATGTGGACGATAATTATATTAGTATTACTTTTGCTATGTTTGGTATGAGATGTATGAGTAGTGTTGATTAAGTTGGTGATTTCGTGAACGGATGATGAAAACGCCTGATGTGGATTGATTGATGCAATGAGATATTTAATTTAACATGAATTCTGATGACGGAGGATTTCTCAGCTCGCTTATCATAAGTCCTATCTTCAGGAATGTTTTAAAATTTCTAAACTTGTTAGGCACATTCATATGTTAATTATGATTATTTTGTTTGATTATTTAGCTTAAGTCATAAATGAAAGTATGTAAAAATTTCAATTCAGGAGTGTATAATTTAATTCATCAAAATTAATTTATTCACAAATGTAATTTTTGAAATATTTAAAAGTAGTATACGTAAAAAAACGTACGCTGTGGTACTGATATTTTTTTCATAGTCCTCTCAGATCTACACTATCAAAAGAGAGTAATAAAAGCTCAAATCCTACCATGAATACCGTTATACGTAGCGATTTGAAATTTGAATACAGTGAGGATCTAATCTAATTATGGATATTGAAATTAAAATTTAAGACATAAATCCACAAGACATTGGAAATTTAAAAGATTTATAAATTATAATTTGAATATGAAAACATGGTAAATAAGATTATTTCATTATCAATTATATAGAAGATGGTAAACAGGTAAAATATACTAAATAAACATTAATGTTTTGTATGGCTCTAAACTCTGGATAGTTGAAAAAAAAGAGATGTATTATCTTCGGGAACTCGCTTTACGGGTAGGCGTAGGACAATAAAGGTAGGCAAACACGTAAATCTTCCTCTTCCATTGGTTCAACCCTGAATTCACTACTACAAAATTCTTCACGGGATAAAAAAACCGGTACCTTTAAGCACATATAGTGCCGGTTTTAGATAAAAACCGTTATCGTATCATTTTTTTTAAAAAAATTGACACAACCGGACCTAAAAAAAATTGTGTGGGAGCCAAATATCTACAGCTCCTCTCTATACCTTATCCTTATTATCCTCAGCTTCTCCCTCTCCCACTTAACTTCTTCCTCTCCCCATCCCCACTCCTCCTGCTCTCCTTCTTCGTCGGCATCTCTCCTCAGTGCCCGATGGCCATCACCCGGCACCCGATGGCCAGTGGCCCGCCTCTCTCCAGCCCCCTGCGTCGGATTCATCGGCAACAGCGAGGGTGGTGGCACCGATGCCAGATCCGATGGGCCTGAGCTCGAGGGCCTCTGGATCTGGCCCCCGCGTGGAGCCCTCCACCAGATCTTCTCTCGATGACCTCAATAGTGGCGGCGACGGCGGGCGGTGGCCTTCACTCGACGTCATCAAGTGCACTACCCACGGGTTTCTTGATTTGGGGATGTTTTTGTTGTTGATTTTGTGTATGTTCACAATTCTATGATATCAATCGATCTTGATGGTGATCTAATTTTGATTTGGGGATTTGAATTTGGATTTGAGGCAATGGAAGCATCTTATATTTGACTTGTATGGAACAGAGCGACTAATTCACCATTTCAAATTTCCCTAACGAAATATGTTGAAGAACAGGAGAGTCAAACATGACATGCATGTGTGGGCCTTCAACGATAATGGTGGCTTTCTTCTCGATGAAGCTCCAAGTATAGATGGCCGTAAAGCTTGAGGCCCGACGGTCCGCCCCAAGCACAACACGGCACGACTGGTGTCAAGCCCATGCCGACCCAGTCCGACAGTTGGGTCATGCCTGGATCGATGCCTCGGCACGGTGGGCCAGCTTGGCAAAGCACGATTCAATGAGCACGGAAGAAAAATGGTTGAGGGACTCAAAATAGACACCCAAAGATAAGTGGGATACAAAATAGACTTAGTCCAGCTATATAATACACGGCCCAAAGAGATTGATGATTGAAAATAGACTTATCCATAAAGAAGTACAATAAACTGTGGTGCCTTCGGGCCGGATCGGCATGGCCCGAGTCTTATTGGGCATGCTTGGACCATCGGTGCAGCCCGTGGGTGGGCCCAGCCCAGAAACCTAGGTCTTAAGATTTTTTTTTAGATAAGGGTATTCTTTTACCCGGCCTCTACATTCAACCGGATATATACGGCCATTGAAATAGGGAACTTAGCCCCGGGAACAACCCAATCTAAAATTCGCTCCATAGGAGATTTGAACTTAGCACCGGATATATACGGCCATTGAAATAGGGAACTTAGCCCCGGGAACAACCCAATCTAAAATTCGCTCCATAGGAGATTTGAACTTAGCACCTTAGGGTACTACTTAGGTCACTGTAACCACTAGGTTACATGCCCTTTCGTACGTAGGTCTTAAGCTGGGCCCAACCATTTTATTATCCTTAAATTTATGTGGTTATAATTAATTGGGTAATTGATCATTTGATCTTCTCCATAGTCTGCAAATTAAGGGGAACATATCTTAATTTCCATCTGCCATATATGCGCACCGACACTGTAGTTTCACGGTGACCTTGCCTGCGTTACCATCTAATTAAAAACCATATCACCATGGAAGACGCCGCCTGCAACTGCGGCGGCATGACGGCCTTCGCGCTCCGCCTTGCGAAGCATCTCGCCGACGACGGCGGCAACAGGAACGTCGACTTCTCGCCGGCCTCCCTGTACACCGCGCTGGCGCTGGTGGCGGCCGGGGCACAGGGCACCACCCTCCACGAGCTCCTCGCGCTGCTCGGCGCATCGTCGCTCGACGACCTCGTGGAGTCCGTCCACCGCGCCGTGGAGGTCGGCCTCGCCGACGAGTCGTCCGCGTCCGGCGGGCCGCGCGCCGCCTACGCATGCGGCGTCTGGCACGACGAGACGCTCGCGCTGAAGCCGGCCTAGCTACCGCGCCGCCGCCGCCGGCACCTACAAGGCCGTGACGCGCGCCGCAAACTTCCGAAGACAGGTCAGTCAGTTCGAGCTTCCAATTTTTCGGTTTGACAATTTCTGAAATTTCGACCACACGTAGTAGTAATAGTAGTTGTAAATTTGATCAATCTTGGTATGTAAAATTTTGACATGCAGCCAAAGAGATCAAGAAAGAAGATCAACAAGTGGGTGTCCAAGGCGACGAACAAGCTCATCCCTGAGATCCTCCCAGATGGATCAGTTCATCGCCTCACCACCCTCGTGCTCGTGAACGCCATCTACTTCAAGGGCAAGTGGTCCGATCCCTTCCCGAGGGAGAGCACCACCACCGGCAAGTTCCACCGCCTCGACGGCACCTCCGTCGACGTCCGGTTCATGCGCAGCCGGGAGGATCAGTACACATCGGCTTCTACGACGGCTTCAACGTGCTCAAGCTGCCGTACAACGGCGGGTTGTTGTCCATGTACATCTTCCTGCCGGACGCCCGCGACGGCGTGCCGGCGCTCGTCAACAAGATGGCGGCGGCGTCGTCCGGCTCCTTCCTGCGCGACCACCGGCCGGGGCGACGGCGGATCAACGTCGACGACCTGAGGGTGCCGAGGTTCAAGGTGTCGTTCTACAGCCAGATCAACAGGGTTCTGAAGGGGATGGGGGGTGGAGGCCGCCTTCAACGACCGCGAGGCCGACATGTCCGGCATGGTCGACGGCGGCGGGCGGGCGGTGGAGGAGGTGTTTCCACAGGGCGGTCGTGGAGGTGAACGAGGAGGGCACGGTGGCGGCCGCGCTCACGGCCGGCACGTTCACGCTGTACGGGATGAGCTACCCGGAGGACTTCGTCGCGGACCATCCGTTTGCGTTCTTCGTGGTGGAGAAGTCGGACGCGGTGCTCTTCACGGGGCACGTCCTTGACCCAACAAGCTCTCAGTAAGAATGCAAGATGATATGAAGATGAATAGAATGAGGTTTGCTCTGGTCAAAAAAAAAAAAAACCTCAAAGTACCGGTATCTCACGGTATCAAATCATTTCCGAATAGAATGAGGTTTGCTCCAGTCCTAAAAAAAAATACCTTGAAGTACTTGTACCTCACGGTACCAAACTATTTCCGATCATCAGATCTAACTGGATAGTATGGAGATCTAACAATCGAAAATGATTTTGTTGAGCCGGAGCAAATCTCGAATGGAATAGTCTAGAATAATAGAGCTGTTATGGCATGTTCAATGGTAGAGTCAGCGACACGCCGAAAATAAAAAAAATTCTAATCTAGAGCCAATTTAACCTACTTTTTTTTTTTACTATTTGGTAACATGTACAGGCATACACACGAACCATTGCTCCTTTATTTCATCTACACTCCCTCTCGCTCACGGGAAAACTGATGGATTTCAGATGGTGAACAGTATCTAACGAAAACTGATGTTTCATATGCTTGCAGCTTTTCTGTTTCTTCTATTTATTCTGTGACCGATTAAGCAGCTAGATCCTGAATTTGTGCTATCCCACGAAACGTCTCCAGCTCGGTCAAAGAACTGAAACACGGCCACTACTTCTAACTCAAAATCCACCAACTGAATTCCGGTGCATCTACATTCGACAATGCTCGAAATAAACAATTAGAAGTAAAAACATAATGGGCGCAAGATTAGAGCTCAAGTCAAGATATTAGTCCACGAATGTTTTTGTAAAAAAAAAAATCGTCAAATATTGTGGTCACCCCGTCTACGTCGATCAATGGAATGAATGTTTTCAGTAACCATAAAATATGCTTTACTTTCCGGTAGTGTCAGTAAGTAAGAAATAAATAAACGTCAAACGAACAAAATGCTAGAACATATAATAGATTTTCTTACAGGCATCATGTACTACGAGATCGTGGCTAACCAGCAACTTGATCTCCATCCTCTGCTTCTCTACTTCATTTGCACATACTGGCAGAGGGAATGCAATAGGGCGGGAATGCAATAAGTCGCCTCCCTCTTCCTCTCTTTGTCCGAATCCGAGCAATAAATTTGATAATTTAACACATTTTATGTTGTGCAATTGTATTAATTGACCTAGGTCAGCTCGTGGATTGTCAGATCCGGTCACTTGGATGTTAGTGGTACGGGGTGTCAGGGTCTGGCCTCCATGATCTCGGTGGCGGTCCGATCCTATCGATTCGGTCCACTCGACGGCACGGCTCTCTCTCCTTCTTTCGGGCGTAGCGGTTCTGTCCCTCTCTCCTTGGATCCGGCGAGCGAGCAAACTTCTCCACTTACAGCATAAATTCAGTCGGACTTCTTGTTTTTTGTTGCTCATCCATAGTCGGACTGAATTCATGCTCATCCATAGTCGGACTTCTTCCTTTTTGTTGCTCATACACGAATGAATTCAGTCATGCACCAAGTTGACTATTGTTGATTCCAATGATTTAGGATAGAATGCCGTTGATTTTGTGACTCTTTTTTTTTTGCGATTTTATTACCTTTGGTGGATTTAAAGCATCAGATCTAATTAAGTTGAGCCGCTTTTGTTCTCAATCGGCAATGAAAACCCCCTCTCATCAGTGCCTCTTTCATGGTGCTGGTTGGGAATCCGACACCTACACGAGATTTCTAGCCGGCACCAATATGATGTTGTGTAGTGGTGACACAATATCATAATGGTGCCGTCCGCGATGACGGTGGCTTTCTCTTCGACTCTCGGCCCGTGTGCTTCGAAGCGCAGCATTAAATGTAGCCTGTATCCCTTGATGAGGCGCGCGGCTACAATGGTAAAAGGGAAATTATACGTGGTTAATTTGGTAGTTTTATCTTCTCCATATTCTGCAAATTTAAGGGGAAACCATATCTTAATTAACTTCCATCTGCCATATATGCGCACCGACTTATATACAGTAATAACTTGTACGTACGTTTCACAACGACCCTTGGGGCTTACGTCCTGCACGATCTACCTTCGGTTGCATTGCCATCCCATCGCCATGGAAGACGACGCCGGCAACTGCGGCGGCCTGACGGCCTTCGCGCTCCGCCTGGCGAAGCGTCTCGCCGACGTCGGCGTCAACAGCAACAAGAACGTCGTCTTCTCGCCGGTGTCCCTGTACGCCGCGCTGGCGCTGGTGGCGTCCGGGGCACGGGGAACCACCCTGGACGAGCTCGTCGCGCTGCTCGGCGCCGCATCGCTCGACGACCTCGAGGAGTCCGTCCGCCGCGCCGTGGAGGTCGGCCTCGCCGACGAGTCCGAGACCGAGTCCGGCGGGCCGCGCGTCTCCTACGCCTGCGGCGTCTGGCACGACGAGAGGCTCGCGCTGAAGCCGGCCTACCGTGCCGCCGCCATCGATGTTGAGTTGTGATCCAAATTCATTTGCACTTAATAAAGGCCAGCTTCTGCCGTAGTGGAGTGGAGGCCCGTCGCCGGGAGGCTTGGGCCGGAGCGTAGCGGATCGTCATCCCTTTTAGGGTTCCACTATATATATACCTCTTGTAAGCCGCCGTGCGGTGTTGTAACCTCACCCCAGATATAGTGAAGATATTTTGTTGGCTGGCGCCCGTGGTTTTTTCTCTTCTACTTTGGGAGGGTTTTCCACGTTAAATCTCGTGTCTTCTGTGATTGATCTATTATTTCTTTATCGTTTGTTCGCTTATCGTTTCCTAACAGTCGAGACCTACAAGGCCGAGACGCGCGCTGCCGACTTCCAAAGACAGGTCAGTCCTGGTTTCGATATTTCGGTTTGACGATTTCTGAAATTTCGTAGTAAATTTGATCGGTCTGGACTCGGGTGTGTAAATTTAACATGCAGCCAAAGAGTTCAAGAAAGAAGATCAACAAGTGGGTGTCCAAGGCGACGAACAAGCTCATCCGCGAGATCCTCCCAGATGGATCAGTTCATCGCCACACCGCCCTCGTGCTCGTCAACGCCATCTACTTCAAGGGCAAATGGTCCAATCCCTTCCCCAGGGAGAGAACCGCCACCGGCAAGTTCCACCGCCTCGACGGCAGCTCCGTCGACGCCCCGTTCATGAGCAGCCGGGAGGATCAGTACATCGGCTTCTACGACGGCTTCAAGGTGCTCAAGCTGCCGTACCACCGGACCATGAAGAACCATGGCGATGGTGGTGACATTACTCCGGCCATCCTCAAACACTACGGCGAGAACGTGGGGTTGTCGATGTACATCTTCCTGCCGGACGCGCGCGACGGCCTGCCGGCGCTCGTCGACAAGATGGCAGCGGCGTCGTCCGGCACGGGCTCCTCCTCCTTCCTGCGCGACCACCGGCCGGGGCGACGGCGGATCGAGGTCGGCGACTTGAGGGTGCCGAGGTTCAAGGTGTCGTTCTACAGCGAGATGAACGAGGTTCTGAAGGGGATGGGGATTGGGGCCGCCTTCGACGTCGGCAAGGTCGACCTATCCGGCATGATCGACGGCGAGCTGGTGGTGGTGGAGAAGGTGATGCACAGGGCGGTCATCGAGGTGAACGAGGAAGGCACGAAGGCGGCGGCGTCCACGGCCTGCACGATGAAGCTCTTGTGTTTAACTTTAACTTCTCCTGTGGACTTCGTCGCGGACCATCCGTTTGCGTTCTTCGTGGTGGAGGAGAAGTCGGATGCGGTGCTCTTCGCTGGCCACGTCCTTGACCCAACATCAACAAGCTTGAAATAACTACGCAGGAAGATGAGTACTCCCTCTATCTTATACTCCTATATAAGATAGAAACGGATGGAGTAGAATGAAGTAGATAAACATAGTGATATTTCAGTGTTTACTAGAAATACGTATGTGAAGTTTCTGGGAGGAAACTCACGTACTCTCGCTGTACGGAGCGTTCGTGTTGATAATAGATCGGAAAAGCCCCGATCGTGGCTTATACAGGAGCGACGCTAGGAGGTTTCAATCTCCTAAACATCAGGAAGGATAATATCACATGCATGCAACAAACCTTATCTAGCTAACTAGAGATATACATCCACATGCACCGGCTGTCACATGTCACGGATAGGATGATCATTTGGATCAGCTCAACAAACCGCTTAACACCCTCCCTCAATTATAACCTCGTGAGGTTAAGATTGGCCTTGAAATTTTCCAGAAGACGAACTGAAAATGGTTTCGTGAACCTATTTGCAACTTGATCATTAGTAGAGACAAAGTCAATTTCTAATAATTTCTGACTCACCCGTTCTCTGACGAAGTGATAATCAACCTCTATGTGTTTTGTTCTGGCATGAAACACTGGATTTGCTAATAAGTATTTGGCTCCAAGATTATCACACCGGATTTTAGCTGCCTGTGGACTCTTGATCCCCAGTTCTACTAGCAAGGTCTGAACCCACATTATTTCTGCTGTGGCATTAGCTATAGCCTTGTATTCAGACTCTGTGCTAGACCTTGAAACTGTAGCTTGCTTTTTAGCATTCTATGACACTAGATTTAAACCTATAAACACAGCAAAACCTTCAGTAGACTTTCTATCATCTACACTGCCAGCCCAATCTACATCTGAGAATCCACTCACAAGTGTGGTCCAGATCTGTGTATACCTAGCCCCATACTAGTACACTGTTTTACATACCTTAGTATTCTTTTGACTGTTGTCCAATGTACTGTAGTAGGAGCATGAAGAAATTGACACACCTTATAAACAGAGAAAGCTATATCTGGTCTAGTGAGAGTTAAGTACTGTAGAGCACCAACTATACTTCTATATTATGTTGCATCATTGGACCCTAATAGAGACCCCTCATGTAAAGACAACTTCTCACTAACAGATAGAGGAGTAGCAGCAGGCTTACAATCCAATATCCCTACCTTCTTTAACAAATCAGTAGCATACTTATCTTGCATAAGAACAATACCATTGTGTACCTTGCTTACCTCAATGCCAAGAAAGTAGTGTAACTCTCCAAGATCCTTCAAAGCAAACTCTGCCTTCAGGTCCTATAATAGAGCTGCTGTTGCCCTCTCTGAAGAACTGGCTACAATTATATCATCTACATATACAAAATAAATATAGCAACATCTCCTTTATGTAGAAAGAATAATGATGTGTCAGCCTTCGAAGCACTAAACCCAAGATCAACCAGTTTCTTACTCAATCTAGCAAACCAAGCTCTTGGGGCTTGTTTCAAGCCATATAAAGACTTATCTAACTTGCATATATAATGTGGTTTAGTGACATCTTCAAAACCTGGTGGCTGTTCCGTATAAACTACCTCTTCTAGATGACTATGAAGAAAAGCATTCTGAACATCTAACTGTCTGAGACTCCATCCTCTAGAAACAGCTATAGACAGAATTATTCTAATTGTAGCAGCTTTTACTACCGGACTGAATGTATCTTCATACTCTATTCCATATTTTTGTTTAAAACCTTTTGCTACTAGGCAGGCTTTATAGCTGTCTAGAGAACCATCAGCCTTTCTCTTGATTTTATAGACCCACTTACACCCTATGACATTCTTCCCTCTCTGAGGTGGAACTAGGTGCCATGTGTTATTTCTAATTAAAGCATCATATTCAGATTCCTTAGCAGTTTTCTAATTTTTATCCTTAAGTGCCTCTATATCATTGCTAGGTTCTCCAGAGCTGGTAAAATAAGAATACTTAATTGTACCATCAGTATATACCTTCTCCTTTCGAATGCCACTCTGCAACCTTGTTCTGGGTCGGAACCTGAGGCTCCTGTTCTCGCTGCTGTTCTTGCTCCTGCTGCGGCACATCTGTACTTGCATCTGTACCTGCAGTCCCTGACATCTCGGCTGAGGAATCAAAGGATGGTGATGGCGACGGAGACGGATGCTGCCCCCTCTGTTCCTCCTGACGAGTTGTCCCGGGAAGCACCACACGGTCGCCTGCTGCTGGTCTGGAGTGCCGCGTGTCTGCAGGAGAGTGGCGTGCTGGAGATGCCGTCGGCGACACCGCCTGCTCACCTGACGCTGCCTGCCCATCTGACGACGCCACAGGAGACTGCACAGGGGGCTGGTCCATCGCATCTGCATCAAACACAGAACCAGCCGGATCTTCTGTGGCTGCTGGATCTGCTGTATCAGCTTCAATACTTGCATAAAAAAATTCATTAGCAGCAGGATTTACAGGATTAGTCAAATGGTTTAATACATCGTCACCCCCACTAGTAAACAGAGATGGAAATAGGAGAATTTCAGATCGAAGACGAGCACCTGCATTTGCATGGAGCTCAGAAAAAGGGAATACAATTTCATTAAAAACAACATCCCAAGAAATATAAATTCGACCTGAAGAAATATCTAGGCATTTAAACCCTTTGTGCATATTGCTAAAGCCAAGGAAGGCGCATCGTTTAGACCGGAATTCCAACTTGTGTTTATTATAAGGACATAAATTGGGCCAACAAGCACATCCAAAAACACGCAAAGAGGAATAATCTGGTTTTTGTTGGAACAATTTTTCCAAAGGACTAATGTTTTGTGTAACTCTGCTAGGAACTCGATTGATCAAATAGGTGGCTGCTTGAAAAGCTTCATCCCAAAATTTTAATGGCATTGTAGCATGAGATAACAATGAGAGACCTACTTCCACAATGTGTCTATGTTTGCGCTCAGCAGACCCATTTTGTTGGTGAGTGTGAGGACATGACACATGGTGGATAATGCCAATTTTTGAGAAAAAGGTATTGAGAGTTTGATACTCCCCTCCCCAGTCAGTTTGCATAGCTAGAATTTTTCTATCAAACAAGCGTTCTACCATAACTTGGAACTCTTTGAACTTCTCAAATACTTGGGATTTAAATTGCACGAGATAAATCCAAGTAAACTTGCTGAAATCATCAATAAAACTGACATAATATTTTTTTCTTCCTACAGACTCTGGGGCTGGACCCCAAACATCAGAAAAAACAAGTTCCAAGGGATGATGAGACACACTTGATGAAACAGGAAAAGGTAGCTGATGACTCTTAGCTTGCTGGCAAGCATTACAAACCGACTCATTAACAGAATCTAAACATGGGAGACTATTTTTATTGACCACTTGTCTAACAACTGACGAGGAGGGATGTCCTAGGCGACTATGCCACCGAGCCAAGGACAGTTTAGTGGCACTGCAGGCTTGCTTCAAGGATGATCTGGGAAGGGGATAGAGCCTGCGGTGTGATCTTCCTTTAAGGAGTGTTTCCCTGGTGGCCAGATCCTTAAGAAAGAAATAATCACGGTGAAGTTCAAGAAAAGCAGAGTTATCATCAACTAAACGATGCACAGAAACAAGATTCTTTTTGGCTTGAGGAACATATAGAACATTTTTAAGATAAATTTCTCGATTACTAGGGGTATGAACAACTGCATTGCCAATATGACTTATGTCCATACCTGCTCCATTGGCGGTGTGGATCTGTTCGCTTCCATTGTATTTTTCTTGCACAGTGAGTTTCTCCAGTTCTCCTGTGATGTGATCAGTGGCTCCAGTGTCGATATACCAATTGGTATCCACACCATAGGACGAGCTTTTTGCCGCTGCAGCAATGTTTTTATTGTCAGGAACATAATCTTCATCATACCTGTACCAGCAATCTGCAGCGGTGTGACCCCTCTTGAAGCAGACTTGGCAGATCGGTCGGCGATCTACCCCTCCTTACGCGCGCCCTCGGCCGCGCCCTCCATTGTTGGCGCTGTGGCCAGGGAAGCCACGGCCGCCGCGTGGAGCTCCACTGCCGTGACCAGGAGGACTACCGCGACCTCCTCCATTGCCGCCTCCTTTGTTGGCGATGTTGACGACGTTCTCCTGGGTCCCCTGATAGAGAGACATGCGGGCCTCAAAATTGAGGACCTGGTTGTAGAGGTCACCTCGCTGTAGTCTTCACCCAATCCAGTGATGATGTACTGGATTAGTTCCTCTTCATCAACAGGCTTGCCGGATGCGGTTGCCATCTCATCTCCTAGCGCTCTCATCTTCCCGAAGAACTCCGGGAGTGAGAGATTGCCTTTCTTGGTGTTGGAGAGCGCGAATCTTGTGTTGATGCAGCGCGCTCTAGTGTGTGTTGAGTACATCTGCTCGATGATCGTCCATGCTTCTGCCGCTGTTTCACACGTCGCGACTTGCATGAGGACATCTCGTGAGAGAGACGACAGGAGATAGCCAAGAACCTGTTGGTCCGAGGCCTCCCAATCATCAAACTCCGGATTGCTCTTCTTCTCTATTGTCTTGTCGTTACTATTTGTGACGACGATCTGCGCTGGGGGCTTCTTTGTCACGCCTGTGAGGTGCCCTTGAAGGCGAGCACCACGAACGGCGGCACTGATATGAGCTCTCCACAACGCGTAGTTGTTCTTCCCGAGTTTCTCACTCACAGGGTGGCCTTGGAAGAAATTGCTGGCGTTGCTAGAGGAAGATGCCATGGCTGGGAAAGGTGGATGGGATTGATTTTTCGGTAGATTGGATCAACGCTCTAATACCATGTGAAGTTTCTAGGAGGAAACTCACGTACTCTCGCTGTACGGAGCGTTCGTGTTGATAATAGATCGGAAAAGCACCGATCGTGGCTTATACAGGAGCGACGCTAGGAGGTTTCAATCTCCTAAACATCAGGAAGGATAATATCACATGCATGCAACAAACCTTATCTAGCTAACTAGAGATATACATCCACATGCACCGGCTGTCACATGTCATGGATAGGATGATCCTTTGGATCAGCTCAACAAACTGCTTAACAACGTAGAATATCTGTTGACGAAAAAATCGAACACACCGGCCTGGGAGATCTGCTTAGCTCCTGTGCAGGTCCAAAGATTGGTGAGATGCGGGCGTGCCAGTCAGTTTGATCCTGCAACTGACAAGATATGCAAATAGTAGATCAAAACAGCCGATCGGCTGACAAGCCGATGGAGTAGTTCCAGCCGATAGCCGATAATAGCCAATACCGATACCAGCCGATAGCGATAGGGTTTAAGTAATCGGCTATATGTCCAATGTATATGATGATATAAAGGCAATCGGCTGATGATGATGTAATAAAATAACAATATAATCCAGTATAAACCAATCAGCAAATAATGATATGATAAATAGGCATCGATCCGAAGGTTAAAGCACACATCGGCTGGAGGTCCGATGTCATGAAATCCACAATATTAGATTAAACAGTGAAACCTTTGTTGTCATCGGCTAAATCCAACTTATATGTATATGCAATCCTTATGAGCCGATGCAACGCCTAGATAACTCATCGGCTGAAACCCCGATGAAACCCTTATTGGCAGTCAAAGGCAGGCTAGAGATTATAGTTCTAAACACGACTTAGTAGATCAAACTTAACTGATGCAGCACTAAGTATGAAAAGAAACACAATATCTAGACAATCAAGCCGTCGACTGAATTTTCAGGGTGGTAGATGTCTAAGCTAATCTAATCTAGCAACGCGATTTAGCCGATACCGGCAGAAACCCTAAAACGAGAAGCAGCCGATAGAGCTAAATTGATATGCTAAGACTAGATTAACAGAGACATATGATAAATAGGTAGGCAAATATATCATCCAAACCAGAGCAATCCAAGAGGTCGAATGTACTGATGCAGCCTTGAATGACGCCGACGTAGACGATACAATTGCCTAGGCCGGCGGAACATTGGACTTATCCCTTCGCTAGAGATCGAAGACTATGCAGCCCCGCGTCGGGTGCCATGTTCCGCCGGAACGATAAAATAAAGTAGAAAAGGTAAAAGGTGGCGATGCGCCAATTGTATTGATCGTGAAGATAAATTACATAGACCCCGGGTGTACATATTTATACCCATGGGTTGATACAAGTACTTGTCGGGCAAGAAAGAAACTTTCCTAAAGATAAAAGGAAAAGATAAAGTCCTTATAGGACACTAAACACACTTTTCTAAAGATAAAGGAAACTAACAAACTATTCCTAATTAATAGATAACTTGCCATGCCGCATTCTCTTTGAACTCGGTCTCTTCTAGATAAGCTTCCTCTACTAGATCAATTTCCTTAACCGAATATAGCAAGAATCCGACAACTGACGACTTGACAACTCTCATCGGCTAATCTCAGGACTTCGAAGCTGATGCTGACTCTAAGCCGATGACTACTCCGGGCTTACCAAATTTCACTGTTAACAATATCTAAAGCCAAATAAAGTAAGCTACATTTTGTTTGTTTGGTAACATGTGTCAGCATACATGTGAACCGTATTGCAGCATTGCTCCTTTATTTCATGAATGTTTTGGTAAAAAAATGAAAATTCATCGATCAATGAAATGAAAATGGTCAGGATGGGCCTGGTCCAGTTCTTTTTTGGACCGAGCTAGGCTGAATAGGGTTTCCTTTAAACAAGCCTATCTATACCTAATTAAAAAATACGTATGGTTTCTAGATGATTTTTTATCCGTTATTGTCAACATCCGCTACACGATTTTTTTTTCCAAGTGAAACTGACTAAACCCGAAAATTACTAAACCCTAGGTTCGCTTATCTATGATAGGGCTCGATTCTAAGCTCAATACGAAGCAGGTTTGCTCCGATTCTTGGGAAAACAGAAAGAGGCGATGATAGGGCTCGATTAAGCTCTATACGAAGCGGATTTGCTCCAATTCTTGAGAAAACGGAAAGAGGCGACGAGTATAGAAACCCCTTAATTAATTTTAGATTATCCTCATTCTTCAAGGATACAACCGGATTTTGGGCACCCAAGTGAGTCCGGACGGACGTTAGGGATGACACTATAGCGATGGGCCCATGTGACTGTGAGAGGAAGAGTAGGGGAAAACAATTAGACTTTTCGGTTGCTTGCTGGGCCGAACGTGTGCTTGCGGGCTAAGGCGGAGGAAAGAAGAAGGCAGGAAAGTGGGCCAGTATTTGGGAGGCTAATTAGACTTTCGGTTGTTATCTGGACCGAACGTGCGTTTGCCAACAAAGGACAAGGAAGGAAAGTGGGCCAGCTCGGCTGCTGGCCGAGGAAGAACATGGGCTGAAAAATGGTCCAAAGAGAAACGATGGTTTGTATTTAGATTTTTATTTAAATGAATACTGAAATGGTGTTTGTATTATTAAAATTGGCAAAATTTGCTATAGAACACGTAAAAATTGTGTAATTAGCTGAGAGACACCGTAAAAATGTGACACTGCCCCAGGACACTAAAAAACTGTGAAATTTAGTAGGACACCGGATGCATTATTTTATCATTTCCTAGCTAAAAGTGGTGAAATTTTTTTTCAAAATGCCCGTATTGCCCCGGTGCGTCACCACACACACAAAAAAAAAAAAATCTCTATTAGGATTGTGACGACGAAAGAGTGGTCGGCCAGAGGGGCGTGGCGAGTGGCGGCGGCACACCTATGTGGCAGGACGCGGCCTGGCGGCAGCAGCGCCAGTGCAACGGGGCACGGACGAGCGGAGGAAGAGCTCGGCCTGGTGTTGGCACCAAGCGCGGCGGGGCTAGGACAGCGCGGCGCGGTGCAGCGACGCTGGCGGCCGGGCGGAGGTAGCACAACGTTCGCGGGATGTGTGGCTATGGAGGCGGCATGGCGGTCCTATGGTGGCCGGCAACCCAGCCAGACAAGACGTCGGCGCCGCCGAGGAGCTCTTACGACGCGTCATGCCTAGACGTACGCAGCTCGGTGCGGCACATCCCGCGCCACAATAAGACGCAGCCAGCATGGTACCAATTCCCGCCAGGCCGAAGCAGCTCCCTCGCAGCGGCAGCTGCCCCAGCATCGGGCCGAGCAAGCTCTCGCTGTCGCCGTGAACCCCAGCCAAGGTGGTGGTCGCGGCGCCACTGGACGAGCTCACGGCGTTCTCCGGGGGCTTTAATAGGACGAGCGTTGCAGCATGAGGATGTCCAGCATTAGCGTGACCGACGTGGATGTGGACAACCCTGTTGAGCTCTGCCTCTGTCCCGTTGAGCACCGCTTGCCTGCGCGCCGACGACGCCCAACCGAGCCGGCACCACCTCCTGTCCTGCTCTAGCACCACCTCCACCGCGTTGAGCCAGCCCGACCCTTGCGCACGACCGCGCAGCGCTTCCCTAGCCGAGGCACCGCACCGGCCCGCACCTCGCCGTGTTGCCGCTCTCGGTTGAAGAAAGAGGAGAGAAAGAGAGAAAGAATGAGAGAGAAGATAAAGAAGAATAAAGAATAAAGAAAAAAAATGAAAGGTAGAGCCGTACTTACACAGGTGTTTCTCTCTCAGATTCCTTCAGATATAATAAAATAATTCGACAGGTGTCCAGTAGCTAATTACTTGTTCTTTGCAGTGTCCTTTAGTAAATTCACGTTCTTGCGATATCCACTAGTTAATTACATGATTTTTGGTTATCCCGTAGCAAATTTTACCATTAAAATTAGCAATTGACCTCTAAAAATTCAGAAAATTTCATAGAGTGTAACTAGTCATGGATAATTTTATAAAAATTAAATCCAGCCATATAATATTATTTCTCACGCTTACTTTACTTTACTAGTAAATTAATTTAATTCTACACCAACCTACTTAGAAATACCAAGTATTCTGAAAATTTTGTATTTTTAATTAATTACATAATGCAAATCTTTCTCACCTTTTTTTTTTCTCAATTTTGTTATCTTTTCTTCCCGTTGCGACGCACAGTCTGTTTAGTTTTTTAGTCTATCTTTCTGTATATCTAAAGCTGGCCGTGTTGACGCCAGCTGATCGGCTCCCACATTCACCAATTAATTTACTGACACGTGGTGAAATACTGGTCGTATGATTCCTGAAGCAGAGTACCCAAGAGAGATGGAAGAGAAAGTGCGTGTGAGAAAAAAAAAACTGGCTACTTATCGTCCATACCCCTGTCCAAACAGTACAATTTCACAAAATAATCCCTTGGCTTCTTTTCAATTGCATATTTAACATCTTCAGAAAATTACATGATCAATTAGAATGTTTGCATGTAGCAAATGAAGCATATACAGTGAGAGTAATTCATCTTCTTTTCTGTATTTTTAACGATGATAAAAAATGAGCCCAATATATCTAATATATTTGAAGGTTTTAATGTAAAAATAATAATAAAATCAATCGCACAGATTCTTTAAAATTGATCTACCTATAAAATTTCATATAGTAATTAATTAGCAGGAACACCAGTGAAACTAGGGGTGAAAACGAAGCGGATTCGGACGGATAGTGGTCATACCATATCCTAAACCATATTTTTTAAACAGATTCGGAACGGGTGTGGATAGTGTACGGATGCGGATGCAGAGCGGATTGTTTCGGATGTCGGAAATGGTACGGAGTCGGTGTGGAATCGGTTCGGAAGCGGATTAAATTTATCGGATGTTACGTGTATATGCAATCAATGCAACATCGAGTTAGCAATCCAAGGAAGAACAATAATACAATAATCAGTAAATGACCTATCGTAATAATTACATGATTAAGTGCTAAACAACATGAATACATGATATCCATAATATGAAAAATATAGTTACGTGAGTGTGACATGAGACGATAAAAGCCTTAGACTAAAAAATCTATGTTAATTGATGAATTAGGGCATTGGATGTACCAACTTATATTATATGCAATAGATAGAGGGTTATAGATAATTTCGGATTATCCGACAAACGGCTTATCGGATAATCCGACAAAAATATCGGATAATCCACATCCGTCAGATTTTAGAGATACCATATCTGCATCCGCATCCGTATCCGCTGGATTTCTAAAAGCCCATACCATATCCTCGTTTCGGACGGATTCGGAGCGGATCAAATCGGATAAATATCCGATCCGTTTTCACCCCTAAGTGAAACAACAACCCATTTCACAACGATGGTAAAGAACATTAACACTACCTAACACCATATAAATTTATCAGCGTGTAGGTCAGTTGCAGTGGTGGGCCCAGGATTTTGAACTTGTGTATTCGAAATGGGGAGAGGAAAAAATTTTGTTCATACACCTAAAAACCTAATAATTAGCTTGTATATATAGTATCACACACTAATAATTATATAATATATAGCGTATATAACATAAAATTGAGCATAAGTTCACACATTGATAGAATTGATCATCACGTTTTAACATATAGAAATACTAATTGATAAACATATCAAAGTGCCAACATATGGAATACAAAAATGATAGAAAATGATAAATTGGGAAGAAATCTTACAATTTAGAGATTAACTTTTCGACGCTTGGCTTCGATTTGCCTTCTTTGCAGCAGATTTCTCAAAAAAGACTTCGAATCAAGAGCAGGACCCTTCTTCCTCTTCATGTTTCAATTCTGAAAATTAAACAATGAATTGCAACTACAATTCAACAAACTAGGCAACTACAGTTCTACAAACTAAGCAAGCAAGCAAGTATACTACATCAATCAATTGCAATTCCCAATCCTAAAATCTTCATTACAATTATTTAAAATTTGTGCTTTTGACTCACTGTGCGGCGTGGCCCGTCGGTGTCTTCGCGGTCTCGGGTCCTCGGTGAGTGGTGCCTGGCAGGTTGGCGGCTGGCCACGGTCGTTGGCGCCTCGGCGGAAGGGGTCAAGGGGAAGGCTGGCCACGGTCGCTCAAGCCGGCGACGCCGACGCATGCGCCGCTCGGCCACTGTCGGCGCTGCGCCGCGGCTGCGCTGGTGCGCCCAGCCGGCTGCCGTCCCTGCCTGGCTTGCTTGCGCTGCCCCACGGTCGCCGGCTCGCCGCGAGGCCGCCGCCGCAAGCCGCCGCAACCCGCAACGCACGCCGCGCCCGCGCCGCAACGCACGCCGCCGCTGGCCTGTCTGGCTGTCTCTTGCAAATTTAGGGTTAGGGAATTGGGGATTTTGGGAGGAGGGGATTTTTTTTTCGAAATGGGCTCAGTGGTATTTATTTCGGGTCGGGAACCAATTTACTGATGATAAGTATAACAAAACATCCGGATTAGTTCCACACCTCTTGACTAGTGGATTGATTTCCGGTCTTTTATTGTCGCTATCATAAGTAAATTGGTTCCCGGTCCGAAATAAATCCCGTGCCGTCCTGTTGGCTAGTGCTGACAACAGTCCTTGGCTGGTAGCCCTGCTGTGTAATCTCTAGATAGGGTCGATGGCCAAAATGAATAGGTATGGGGATAAGGGATCTCCTAGGCCTCTCTTATGTGCAATTTGCTCTCTTGCGATCCCATTGAGCAACACCTTTGATGATGCTGTCGACAATAGTAGTGTGATCTAGTTACACCACCAGTGGCTAAACCTTTGGTATTGTAACATTTCCAAAAGATATTCCCAGGATACCGAATCGAAGGCCTTTGCTATATCCAATTTGAAGAAGAGGCATGGCTTCCTCTGCATATGCATGGAGCGGACCATGTTTCTGACATAAAGGAAGTTGTCTTGGATGCATCGTTTCTTGATAAACGCACTCTGCGCATGTGAGATCAGCCCATCTTGGCGTTGTGCCAACCTCATGGCCAGTGTCTTAGAAATGAGCTTCGCCACTGAGTGGATCAGACTAATAGGCCTGAAATCATGGACCAGAGAAGGTGAATCTTTCTTTGGCAGCAAGGTTATCATGGCTCGACTAATGCTTCCAAAATTTCCCCCCGATAAGTTATAGAAGCATTGAAAGACCTCTAGAATCTCTCGCTTGATTATATGCCAGCAGTTCTTATAGAAAGCCCCAGTGTAACCGTCTGGCCTTGGCGCCTTTTCCTTCGGACATTTCCTAATTGCTGCCCAAATCTCTTCTTCTGAGAAGGGGCCATCCATGTCATCTGTATCTTCATCTTGTAGTTTTTCTAAGGCTAGTGCCTCCTAGTTTATCGTGCAGTTCCTCCGTTCCCTTGCTCCCAGAATTGAGGTGAAATGCGCATGGAGGTGTTCTGCTTTGTCCTCATGAGTGTGAATGGTGTTGCTGCCACGCTGCAGACAGTGGATAAAATTCTTTCTTCTGCGAGCATTGACTTTGATGTGAAAAAGTTTTGTGTTAGCATCCCCTTCTTTGAGCCATCTAACTCGCGAGGCTTGTTTTTTCCTTGCCTTTTCCACTGCCGCCACCCCAAAATTCTGGCTTTGAGATCTTTTCTAAAACGGTGCTCCTGTGCCGACAAGGTCCTTACTTCCTGTGCTATATCCAATATGTATATTAGCTCCTGCACCATTGTGAATTGTATTCTTGACTGCCCAAAATTTGTGGACTTCTTCCTTTTTGTTGCTCATTCGAATGAATTCAGTTATGCACCAAGTTGACTATTGTTGATTCCAATGATTCGGGATGGAATGCCATTGATTTTGTGACTCTTTTTTTTTTAGATTTATTATCTTTGGTGGATTTAAAGCATCAGTTCTAATTGAGCTGAGCCTCTCTGGTTTTTTAAAGAAAAAATCATGCAGTTCATGACGTTCTCAATCGACACTGAGAAGTGAGAACCCTCTTTCATGGTGCTGGCCGGGAATTAATCCGGCACTAGCCGGCACCAATATGGTGTTGCGTAGTAGTGACACTGGCATAATACTAGTAGCCGTCGGTGATGACGGCTTTCTTCTCGACTCGACCTGTGTGTCGTGTACTTCAAAGCACAGCATTAAATCTAGCCTGATGCGACGCGCGGCTGCCTGCAATGGTATAAAAGGGGAAAGTGAAATCTTCCCTCGAGAGGATATCATCTCGTTTCGTGCATGTCACCTAAATAATCATAAAAAATATGAAAAAATTTGGCAACATAGATTAATATGAAATATATCACTCCACAAACATGCAAGTTTAAATTTAACTTCTACAAGTTGTAACAAAAATAACAAATATAGTTGCGAATGTGCCATAACTATTTTTAGTTTAATTTGTTATTTTCGTTGCAACTTATAGAAGTTGAATTTGGTCTTGTATTTTTGTGGAGTGATATATTTCGTATTAATCTACTATATCATTTTTTTTTAAATTTTTTGATAACTATTTTGCAACGAGGTGATGTCCCCTTCGAGGGATGAAAATACACATCCGTATAAAAGGAAATTATACGTGGTTAATGTGGTAGTTTTATCTTCTCCATATTCTTCTGCAAATTTAAGGGAAAACATATCTTAATTAACTTCCATCTGCCATATATTCGCACCGACTTATATACAGTAATAATTTGTACGTACGTTTAACAACCCTTGCGGCGTACGTCTTGCACGATATATATATCTACCTTGGTTGCACTGCGATCCAATCAAGAAGTATCTCATCAACCCATCACCATGGAAGACAACGCCGGCGACTGCGGCGGCATGACGGCCTTCGCGCTCCGCCTGGCGAAGCGTCTCGCCGACGACGGCGTCAGCAACAACAAGAACGTCGTCTTCTCGCCGGCGTCCCTGTACGCCGCGCTGGCGCTGGTGGCGTCCGGGGCACGCGGCACCACCCTGGACGAGCTCCTCGCGTTGCTCGGCGCCGCGTCGCTCGACGAGCTCGAGGAGTCCGTACGCCGCGCCGTGGAGGTCGGCCTCGCCGACGAGTCCGCGTCCGGCGGGCCGCGCGTCTCCTACGCCTGCGGCGTCTGGCACGACGAGACGCTCGAGCTTAAGCCGGATTACCGCGCCGCCGCCGCCGGCACCTACAAGGCCGAGACGCGCGCCGCCAACTTCCAAAGACAGGTCAGTCAGTCCAGGGTTTCAATATGACGATTTGTTAAATTTCGACCAACATATGTAGTAAATTCGATCAATCTTGGTATGTAAAACTTTCATATGCAGCCAAAGAGATCAAGAAAGAAGATCAACAAGTGGGTGTCCAAGGCGACGAACAAGCTCATCCCCGAGATCCTCCCAGATGGATCAGTTCATGGCGACACCGCCCTCGTGCTCGTGAACGCCATCTACTTCAAGGGCAAATGGTCCAATCCCTTCCCGAGGGAGAGCACCACCACCGGCAAGTTCCACCGCCTCGACGGCAGCTCCGTCGACGTCCCGTTCATGAGCAGCCGGGAGGATCAGTACATCGGCTTCCACGACGGCTTCATGGTGCTCAAGCTGCCGTACCACCGGACCATGAAGAACCATGGCGATGGTGGCGACACTGTCACCAACAGTAGCATCACTGGGGCCATCCTCGAGTATTACAGCGGCGAGAACGTAGGGCTGTCGATGTACATCTTCCTTCCGGACGAGCGCGACGGCCTGCCGGCGCTCGTCGACAAGATGGCGTCGTCCTCCTCCTCCTCCTTCCTGCGCGACCACCGGCCGACGCGGCGTCGCGAGGTCGGCGACCTGAGGGTGCCGAGGTTCAAGGTGTCGTTCTACAGCCAGATCAACAGGGTTCTGCAGGGGATGGGGGTGACGGCCGCCTTCGACGCCGGCGACGCCGACCTGTCCGGCATGGTGGAGGGCGTGGATCAGCGGGGCGGCGGGCTGGTGGTGGAGGAGGTGTTCCACAGGGCGGTCGTGGAGGTGAACGAGGAAGGCACGGAGGCGGCGGCATCCACGGCCTGCACGATCACGCTCTTGAGCATGAGCGACCCGGAGGACTTCGTCGCGGACCATCCGTTCGCGTTCTTCGTGGTGGAGGAGACATCGGGCGCGGTGCTCTTCGCCGGCCACGTCCTTGACCCAACAAGCAGCTCAGAGTGACAATGCAAGAAGATGAACAGCATAATAATAGAATAGATAAACAAAATGAAATTTCAGCGTTGATTAGAAAACTACATAAATTTATGGCGCCATATTTTTTATTTTTTTATGAAAAAATAGTCAGCATATATTTTTATATTTTAAGTTTCTAAACGTATAATTTTAATGTATTTATAATGTAAGTCCGAAAATTACATATATAAGTCTCTAAATTACATATATAATTTTAGTGTATTTACTATGTAAGTTCTAAAATTATATACGTAAATTGATGTAAGTAGCTATAAGTAGAAGATCGATGCTAGTGCTAATTTAATGGGAAACTAATGGTGGCACTTTTTAGTGAACAGGAAAAGAGAGGAATATCTCTGCCCATGCCGGCTATGATCTACGGACGTGAGTCGACCACGACGCTCGCAAGCGCATCATGCGGTTCAGGCTATCCGACTGAAATCGAACCGACAGAGATTTAGCAATACCGTTAGAAATATATAGGATTTCTAGAGCCAACTAAAGCTACATTTTTTTCATTTGGTAGAGTAAGGCCTTGTTTAGTTTGTGAAATGAAAATTTTTTAGTGTCATATTGGACGTTTGACCAGATATCGAAAGGGGTTTTTGGACACGAATGAAAAAACTAATTTTATAACTCGCCTGGAAACCGCAAGATGAATCTTTTGAATCTAATTAAATCGTCATTAGCACATGTGGATTACTGTAGCACTTATGGCTAATCATAGACTAATTAAGCTCAAAAGATTCGTCTCGCGATTTACATGCAAACTGTGCAATTAGTTTTTCTTTTTATCTATATTTAATACTCTATACATGTGTCCAAAGATTCGATGTGATGTTTTTGGAAAGGTTTTTGGGGAAGCCTAATTTTATCATCCTTGAAAAGATATATTGGGAGGTAAAACTTGGTACCTTCCGTACCACGTGGTATCAAATTTTTTAGTGTAAAATTTAGCTAATTAGAGATATTTTTTCAATGACCATAAAAATTTTCTATATGGTACTTTATCTATTCCAAAATATAGCAACATAGAATTGGATGAGACACATTCTAATACTACGAATCTAGACAGTAGGTCGGTCCAGAGTCGTAATACTAAATATTTCATATCCGGTTCTAGAATTTTATATTTTGTGATAGAGGTAGTAACATGTGTTAGCATTCATGTGAACCATTGCTCCTCTATTGTTAATGTTGTATTATTATGCAATATTTCGGTAAATGAGAAAAAAAAATTATCAAATAATGTGGTCACCCGCAACATAGTCTACGTCAATCAATGAAATGAAAATTTTCAGTAACCATAAAATAAGTTTTACTTTCTCGTAGTGTATGTAAGAATGAAATAAATAAAAATCAAATCATATGTGATGGCTTATATAGCGGAGGACACACTTAATTTATACTAGTAATATACCCATGCTAACGCTATGACCCATAATAAATGACCAAATTTTGTGTTAGTAAAATAATCAGTTTAATCAAAGCTTTAATTTAAATTAGGCCATACATTAAATATATTTAAGAAAAAGTACAAAGTAAGTATTTCACCACACCTATTTTGTTGGAACGTGTTAGAACGGGCCGAAGTACTTTTTAATTATAAATATTTCGTGCAAGTGGGTAAGCAGTCGAATAGCACGTGACTTGGAAGGCGGTATAGGATGAAAAAAACTGAAAAAACACGACTGCCGTTACAATTTTTTTAGTTAACTCAAATCACTGTGTACACTGGTTTTTGCCGTACTGATTAAACAGACTTCAACCCATTTGAGATAAACAACAGAGCACCCAAGGTGAAAAAAACAGAATAACCGAATAGTCTATTTATGAATCTCTCGGTTTGAGAGAGAGAGAGAGAGGGGGGAATCGCCAAGGATACCTAATCGCACATGTCAGGAGTTTAAAGGACAAAATTTTTCTCATAAATGGCTGGAAACATCAACAAAAACTGCCCAGGCCCCAGGGAAGATATAAAATCCACACATAGAATTGGTACTTGCTCTGTACAAAATTTCTATTATCATGTGAATATCGTGCATGCCAATTATGCACCAAAATTAGCCAAATTTCGTTCTAAAGCAACACAATTTCTTTCGAAAATTTACCAACCGCCCTAGCTATTAGCAGTGCTAATTTAGCACCATACGACCAATTCTAAATTAGCCACAGAAACCTGCACAAGTTATCATCTAGAAATCCCTTAGAACTAATTCACCATTTGCTCAGAATTTTAAATCAGATACAAGAACATTTTTGGCAATATTGAACAATCAGACTACTATTATTCATGGTAATGTAGGTTGATCCTGCAATGGAAACAACATATTCCACAATAGATAGAACCTCTTGCTTTTATGATTTGTACTAAACTTAATTACAAAATGGGTTCTGGATAGTTTGATCGTAATCACTGGTCATCAACCATTGCTATAGACAGGAATATTCTTCATCCTCACATATCATCAGATAAGAAAGGGACCAACATTGTTCTTAAAAACTCTGTTACCATAACCCATGTAGTAAATGTCAACGGGAAGTAAATGAAAAAAGAAGAAATTATTCAAACGTTTGATGAAAATAGGAAAAAAAAGGCAAACCAATCAACCAACAAATCCATATATTTTCTTGTTTGATAACCTCTTCCTGCACAATCTCGAGACCACATTTTCAGTTTTGACAAGTAAAACTAAAAAGATAGAACATATCATGTTCAGGTGAAAACATCAACAAAACATGGGTGATCGGTTGTACTAGAATTGGTGAAGCCGCAATCATCAAGCTAGGCACCGTGATCACCTACATGTCAGTGGTGGTGTTCAAGAGAACCACCATGCTCGTTGTGCTCATCCACTAAATTACTGAATATATAGGCTCATCCACTAAAACCAATCATCCGTCACAAATGCCTAATACTCATGAATTCATCCACCACAAATGCCTAATACCTGAATAAAGCCCATGAGATTTAACTGAAAACAAGTGGCAAACAAATATAGATTGAAATCCATATCTACAACCCAATCAGAGAACATGCAAGGATACCTCAACTGATAGCAGAACATATTTGCATGCACTTGGAATCTAAATTGACTAAGTGCAGCTATAAATAAAGACGTTCAGAGCTCTCTTAAAATCGAAAAGTAACATGTTATGTTTGATTTCAATATTCGTGAACCAATTACACAAAATCAAATATGAAATCATCCAAAGTTTATTTTGATTATGAGTTTGCCATCATATCAAGAATTTTGTTAGAAAATCCGCAAACTCATAAGACGCAGAAATTGGATGCAAGCTGAATTTTGCATCCAATTCATAAGCTAGCTATAATGATGATGGCTGTACAACTCTGACTGGACCAAGTTTTTCCTAAAGCCATAATGGATTTATGCAAAGAAAGAGGGAAAAGTGGGCGTTTGTATACTGTAGGAACGTATATATAAAACCTTACAAACTCCATGCACAATAAAATAGCAAATTGAGAAAGAATCATTTGACCAGGTTGCATGGAAATCTGACAAGTCTGAAGTTTAGAGATTGTATCTCATCTTGCACTTTCTGTTGAATAAACAAGAATCCTTTCACAAAAGCAATGTTGCTACCTGTCCGGAACAGAAAATAGGAAGTAAAGGGCAGCAAAACTGTACAGCAATGTTGACAAATCCTCCTCTTGATTTCACAAAAGCAATTTATCAAAGACAAATAAAATGGATCTTTGTAATTATGTGCATGATTTGCCTCACAAAATTAGTTTATGAACTGTAGCAGATATGATGCTGCCCTGGGAAGTGCTATGTTCCCAATGTATCAGTAATACAAGAAATAAACAATTAATAGGACTGAGAGGCAAACATCTGAATTGTGATCCATATAGAGACTCCTGTACAGCTCTTGAATCATGGAGCTGAAAAAACACATTATTCATTTGAAAACACCAAAATACACACAATTCTCTCCAATAGCAAGTTACTCTGGTCAGTGTTCCTCTGCAACTGAAGCCATATAAAAACTTGTCACCATGCCATGAATCAGAGGAATGTAAATATCCCTTATCCTAAAGCTGGCATCAATATTTACATAATGCTATACCTCACCTATATACATGGCAAGGTCTTTTGAGCTGTATTTTATAGCTCAACAGTACAGCAAAACCAAATGCTGGAACCAAATGCACAGAAGCTTCGGGTTTTTTCCCTTATACAAAGCAAGTTACTGAAAATTTATAAACACATTTTGAATATATGTGATGATACTCTTTGACTTTTTAGATGCCTTGCTAGCAGACATCTTAACAGCCAGGAAAATACCCCTATGCTCACCTCACAATCATAACTTTCCTATAGAACGGAAATAAAAAATAGGTACTTTTACATGAAAAACAAACCGAAATTCACTCTAAAATGCATGGCAGATTTCAGGAAAATAATGCAGTCAGTAGAACCATCAACTCGTAAAACTCATGAAATCTTTGGAGGTACTCTCCATGGTTGCGCTATGTATGTGTGTGACCTAAATTAGTTTCATCTTACACCTTCAGCCAACCTTGAGCTTGGACAAGTCCAAGTTCAGCTTTTTAATTGCCCTTTTTAGGATAAGTCCTAGATCATATATTTTTTACCCTTTTTAGGATTCGGGTAAAAAATGGTTTACTGAACTTATGAAATTTAGCTGCAACTTAAGAGGATTGAAAAGACATTGTGAAGGCATCTATTTTCACTTATTTATTTATTAGAAGGTAGATAAGGAAACTGCAAATATCAAAATACACGAGCCTAAATATTTTGATCCGAAAATGTATACCGATCTGAAACCAATCTTTTCGTAATTAAAAAAAGAGTGAATTACATATTGGGCTAGGTTTTCTTACATGAATTGCACAATGGACTAGGTCTTAGCAAATAATTTCACTTTATACCGGCTATTGTTACCATAGCATACAATTTGGACTATAGGCCCACATGTCAGCCAGATCAAGTGTTCTCTCACTCTTCCCCTTCTTTCTTCTTCCTCCAGACCCATCATTCCCCAACCCCACATCATCACCCTCTACTTCCATTCCCTGTCTACCACCATATATTTTTGCTCACTGCTGTTTGAGTTTGATGATGAGATCAAGCACTAGCAGATCCTGCCGTTACTGCTGCAAGAATTAGAGCACAATACATCACGAGGAAAAGGACCAGCTCCTTGTGGGGGGGGGGGGGTGCTGGTGCAGCCTGAGCTCGATCTCGATCTCGTAGGTTGATGTACACAGACCTTGAGTGTTAGGAATGTGAAACAAAAGCTTGAGCTCGACTAGGATGCTCAATGGCACCATTCTGCTGCAGCATTCAGGTTAGTCGTGTTGTGCTTGTGCCAATCCACCAGCGTGAGCCATTATCATTGGCAGGCAGGTGAATCTAGCTAGGTAGCACGTTGCAGGCAGTGACTGAGTTGGAACAAGTAGGAGACGTTGAAGATAGGGTTGTCTAGTATGGAACTAAAGGTAAAAAACCCTGTGCTAAAGTGAAAACATGAGATGTGCCATAGCCCAAAGTGAAACTTTAGCAATAATAACTAACCCAATATGCAATTCACTCTTAAAAAATATGAGAGTACAAGAAAACCTTGAGAATACAATCATACGAGGTGATGTGGATGCGCTTGGAGTAGTGCGATATAGATCTGTTTCCATTATTAAGAAATCAATTTAGTTTTGCAATAACCCCTTAATAAAAATAAAATATAATGCATACCAATAGATTCCAGCTAATTAGCCAACAACCGATAACCTAAGTAGGAAGTTATGGTACTCGCTGATATTAATTGCTGATTGAAGTAACCTGAGTTCCACTATCCACCAACTTTGCATATCATTGATAACCTTCTTCAAATAATCTCCAAGGAAGACAGGGGCAAGAGTATATTATTTTCCCATTTTATATTTTCTACACAGTTTTAAATTGATAGCCTCAAGTCAAAACTAAATTGGTCTGATAGATCACTCCATGTAGAAGTCCTCTAGGGAGAGATCTGTTTTGCAGCGTATCCCCTGATTATGCTTGATCACTCCATAAAAATGAAATTACCTGTAGCCTTCAAATGTGATGAAGCCATGTAATTTTCTGGTGCCATAGAATTAATAACTGATATACATGGTTCAGAAACGAGCTTATATTTGAAGCATGATGCAGAGAGTATCAAGACAAAACATGTAAAATGTGAAAGGAAAATTAGCATCCGGTTGAAATATGAATCAGGCTGAACATTTCCAATGAATAGCACAAATAGAATCGATAATACAAACCTGAAGAAGAAATGCCTGGCTGGGTGATGGCGGCGATGTGGTCAGGCAGGCGGCGCTGGCTTCGGCTCGGCTGTACCGGTCGGTAGTGACGCGGGGGCGACGATGCGGGAGTCGGCGCCGGTCAACAGCGGCCGCGGAGGACATCGGCGAGGTGGGAGTCGGTGCCGGTCGGCAGTGGCCGCGGAGGAGATCGGCGAGGCATCGTTGGTATTGTCCTCGACGGTTGGTGGCGGCGCAGACGAGGGAGAAGTCGATCTCGGTGGAGTTGAACCGGGGGATGCGGTGGCAGCGGTGCGACGGTGAGGGCGAGGTGATGGTGACCTGGTCCGGCGGCCATTGCAGACTTCAAGCGCGACCGTGAGGGCGAGACGACGACGATTTGGCGAGAGATGGAACGCGATGCGAGGGGACGGGGTTGCGGCCTTGCGGGGGGTTTGGCGCAAATTGCGTCGTGGGTGGACAGGAAGCTCGTGGCTCGTTAGCTCGCTCCGCTTGTGACTGGCTCGGCTCGGCTCGTTTGAATTTCCTAACGAGCCGAGCTGGCATTTTAGCTCGTTAGATATAACGAGCCAGCTAGCTGGCTCGCGAGCTGCTCGCAAGTCTTAACGAGTCAGGACTCCATCAGACAACCCAAAAGCCCAATACAACAAAAAGGCCCAAGCCACAAGTAGACACTGTGCAACTGCAAACCCTAGTCCTCTCGAGACTCACTCCTCAATTCCTCACCTGGCCACCCGAGACACGATGCTGCTCCGCCTCTCCCCCAGCGGCCGACGCCACCGGTCTCCGACTCTCCCCCAGCGCCCGCTGCCACTAGTCTCTACCTCTCCCCCAGCGTCCTCCGCCGCTAGGAAATCCAGCTCCCGCCGCCGCTGGTCTCCGCCTCTCCCCCAGTGCCCGCCGCTGCCGGTCACCTCAAGCGCCCGACGCCGCTGGCAAGCTCAAGCTCATTTCCTCATGGTCCAACAGTGAACCGTCCAAGTGCCGGCGGAGCTACGGAGGTCGAGTTCTCCCCCTCCACCGTCGAGCTCCTCCCCATGGTTAACGGGCTCGCGATCTTAACGAGCTAGCTCGAGCTTGTTGACGAGCCAAGCCGAGCTAGGTTTCTAGCTTGTTAGAATAACGAGCCGAGCCGAGCTAGCTCGTTATCCTAACGAGCCAGACCGAGCTGAGCCGAGCCAGCTCTACATCCACCCCTAGTTGTGCGAGGGGATGGGGAGGAGATCGCGGCAATACTGGTGGCGCAAATCGGCGGATGCGGTGTGGGAGAGAGGACGGTGTGGGATAGGCGGATCTGGGAGGGAGGAGAGGCGCGCCTCCGGTGCCGTCGGATGTAAGTCATCGGATGATTTCATACCGTTCGATGTGTCACACGATGAATGAGTAAAGAGTAAAATCATTTATTTGAATTATAGGGTAGATATAGCCTTTAAAAGTAACTGAACAAAATGTTACAAACGAATAAATTTTCTTACTAACATGCATCATGTACTACCAAAACAGGACTAAACTCCATCCTCTGTTTCTCTTCTCTTACGTTTGCACATGTTGGCCTGCCAGCAATTGTTAGACATACATCATGTACTACGAAAACAGGGCTTTAACAACAACTTGATCACCATCCTCTGTTTCTCTTCTCTTACGTTTGCACATGCTGGCAGAGAAAGCAATTGATAGGCAGAAAATGCCCAAGCCAAGTTTAATCGTTGCAATATGCGGCTGACAAGAATTGTTCTTGCGTTTTGCTTTCGTCATTTTTCCATTTCTTTTTCACGTACCTATCCTTCACATAGATCTTAAATCCACAAACTTCTAAAATCATTATTCACATGTGTACAAATTGTACAATAGATCAATCTATTACTGATAACTCGATTCACCTATTTCAAATTTCACTTTCCCCAATCAAACGAAGGACATGAGTGTCAAATGTGGCAAGCACGTAGACTAATAACCTTATATCCATTGCCGAAGCTAATTCACATTTCAAAATTTTCCTAACCAAATCAATCCACGGACAAAAAGTCAGACATGTAAATTAATGACCCTCAGCCCACTTCCAAACCATCGGCCCCGTTAAGGTTTGAAATTTTGGTTAGAAATTTCAGAGTACCAACCCCACACACATTGGCACGAAACTGTTCGAAAATTTTATTTTTCGTGAATTTAATAAAATTTAATCAAATACAGTCAAAACTTGTTCCCATACCATTTTTCTCATTCCAGAATTTTGAAAATATAAACCCAGGTCTCGATCCTTCAATGCCTTGCAGTAAACAATCTAGATAAACGTGGCTGGCCAAATAAACAAATATGCCGCCTATAAATGCGAAGCTCAAGACGAAGATTGCAAGCATTTGCTCATGGAATGCTAGAGGGTTAGGATAAATATGATTAAGAGGGAGTGTAATATACAGAAGATTCATCTCCAATTAATTAGTATAGTGGAAAAAGGACATAAGAGAACTACAATACACATGTACTTCTATATTTTCAATATAGTAGATACTTAACACATGCATGCTTATAAGGCTAGGGCTTAGTTCATGGCATTCAAGTACTACCAAGAGACCATTCCTTGCTGATATGTTAGCATGGTTATAGCATTTAGGCAAAATTTGCTATAGGACATCTAAAAAAACGTGTAATTAGCTAAGAGACATCACAATATCGTGAAACGGCTGAAAGACACATCAAAAAATGTGTAATTTGTTGATGGACACTATGAGCAATAAAATAATATACACACCTAGCTGAGGAGAGAGAAGCTATGTGAAATGTCAATTTTGCCCTTTTCTTTTTTTCACTGTCTTTTTATTTATTCCTGCTGCTCGTTTAGTGTGATGATAGTGCTCGTGTACGTGGACCCCTTGGTCACTACGTGCGCCGGCAGCGCCGCATGGTAGAGCATCGTGTCCCGATGTCCTTGCACTGTCCCGCAACTCCGCATGGTACGTGGACCCTTGGCGCTATCGGGGTAGGAGCTGTTGTGGCAAACGCTGAGCGACTTGTCGACGGACCAGCGGGCGCTAGGCCTGGTAGTGCGAGGTCGCTGCCGTTCACGGCGTTTGTGCTACTCTTGTCACTGGCGCTGCTCAAGCTGGTGCCACTGTGCACGCTCTAGGCGGCGCTGTGCCTCCTCCGATTCCCCGCCATGTGCGCCGATCGAGTTCAGGCACCACATCGCCATGAACTATCTCTTCGCGCCGTGGATCTCGTGGCTGCTGCTACTACAGTCGGCATTGTTCCTCCACCCCGACGCGCGCTCCTACCACACGTTGTGATGGGCGTTCTCGCTGCCCATTGTGGCGCTCGACGTCAAGATCTATGGCCACTTCAGTGGTTCACCCACGGGAGGAAGTTCCTATCCATGGTGGCCAACCCGGCCAGCCACATTACGGTGATCGGGAACCTAGTGACTGCGAGGGTGGCAGGTTGGCAGTGAAGATGGGGTGGCACGAGGGCACCGTCGCCATGTTCGCTGTGGGCGCCGCGCACTACCTCGTGTTGTTCATCACGCTGTGCCAGCAGTTCCTTGGATCTGACTCACTGCCGGCGATGCTCCGGGTGGTGTTCTTCCTCTTCTTCACCGCGCGGAGCATGATAGCTCGCCTGGACGCCATCTCGACCCCCTTTGGCACTTGCTGCAAGATGCTCTTCTTCCACCGCCTTCCACTGACGCTCGCCACCGGTCAAGGCCATCGCCACCACCCTTGAACCTAAGTTTGGCCTCAAGGGCAATTTGGTCCTTTTTAATTGTTTGTCCCTCTATTTGTTCTGAAAATAATAAAATAATAGTGAAAGTGTCCAATGGCAAATTACACGATTTTTGGAGTGTCTTTCAGCCGTTTCACGATTTTACGGTGTCCCTTAGCTAATTACATATTTTTTGAATGTCCTGTAGCAAATTTTGCCTAACATTTACGCACTCTTATATCATACCCGGACGTGGATGAATACAAGGGACGGACAAGGCTATCACCACCTGCTGCCTACCTCACTTTCTATCGGACATACCCGCATCAAACGGTATTTATCTAACCTAAGCACTATGCTTATGCTAGTAAATAGTGATACTAACTCCTCAGGACTTCCACCATTTGGATGGACAAGTTAGAGTTAGAGCAACTTATCAAGGTCATGGGATCGTTGCCGTAGCATAGATCGACTAATCTAATCAAGTGAAATATATAAATGAAGTATATCTTATTAATAAGGTATATAACTACTAAAGCAATATATAAATTATGAACACTTTAGAAGATAATTCTATTAATTCAACTTATATAGTCTTACAATAAGAGTAAAGTACTAAAGATATACCAGATTCTCTTATAAGACTATAGGACCGAAGATATGCTAAACCTATTTCCACTAGTACTATAGAAAATATAATCTCTGAGAAGACTATAGGACCGAAGAAGGCACACGATCAAGAACAAAGACCAACCCAAGGCTCCGTCCTTATTTGTCATATCTTTTAAACAATAGAACAAGGTTTGCACTGCCTCCTGTAAACATGACACATATATAGGGTTGCCCATTTTCGTTTTTTATCTGAATTTCTGAGATACCAAAAATTTCATGATTTTCATACTTTTTTGCAAAAGAATGTTTGAAATTCAAATTTTGACTCAAAAATTTCGTGCGAGATATTTGCTTTCCGTAGGGTGCGAAATTACCTGCATAATAGTCCCATACTCGAGACAAAATTAATTATAAAATGGCCAGGATAAACTCTGATTCGGACTCGGCATCACTACCTTGAAGTATATTTTATTGAGTGTGGGCTTTTCTGTGTGCTAGCCATAGGAGTCAATGTTTTAAGAAGGAAGAGGTAAAATAATTCGGTGTTGACTATTACCATTCTAACTTTGACCATTAATTACAATTAATTATAAAATGGCCTGGATAAACTCTGATCCGGACTCGTCATCACTACCTTGAAGTATATTTTATTGAGTGTGGGCTTTTCTGCGTGCTAGCCGTAGGTACTCTAGAAGTCTAGATTACTCATTCTATTTTCAAATAATTTGGTGTTGACTATTACCATTCTAACTTTGACCATTAATTACTTTTAAATCGAAATGTAACATTACTATGAACATAAATTTCATGGTTATGTCTAGGATAAAAAAAAAGGTTGGACCCAAAGAAGGACTTGGATTCAATGGTTTTAAGAAGGTAGAGGTAAATATTTTCCCTAGTGAGGGGGCTTGATAAGGGTCGAACCTGGGCTGGTGGGGTGCATGCCAGCAACCCCTGCCCCTGCGCTACTAGCACATCTCGATATGTTTAGGATACAACACACCTTAATATCGAGATATATTTCTTTTTCTATGAAAATGAATGGTCAAAGTATATAAACGAATAGCGTCCAGTGTCAATTATTTTATAAACGGAAGGAGTACTGTTTTGATATTGACCTTGGGATGTTGTGGAAGCATCTTGACTTGGTCATTTATAGAAGATTTGATTTTCCGCTCCATATCATCAGTGAGCACCAGGATAGAAAACTCGATATGTTTGAGAGATGTGATGTGCCGGATGCCAACCTCTAAACTGCCATACGTTGATTGTGCCCTCTCTGCACCGAATTCAACGCTAAGCCATTCGAGCTTTGGCATGCCTCCTTTGAATACCAAACCAGGTCCAGATCTGTTGCAGAAACGTAGGCGTGCCAAACATTGGAATGCACCATGGCTGATCCTGATTCCATACACTAGAGCTTCCTCTATGTCTAGGTGTAGGACAATAATAGCAGGCAAATCTTCGAGAATACGTACATGTTCTCGTTCCATTCGTTTAACGTCGATATCCAAGTAGGTGAGACATCTAGAGAGTGTGGGATGAATCCACTTCGGAAACCTGGAAAAGTAATGTATATTGCAACTACTCTTGTAAACAAACTTTTCCAGGAAACATGGCGAAGGACACCAAGAATCTGCGAAACAATCTCCACTTCCATTGCAGTTGGTAATATAGACTTCCCGGAGGTTGTTTCCTCCAAGCTTGCAAAGGGATGGTATCATTGCTTCTTTTCCTGTTTCCCCTTCAGACAAGAACCTTACTTTGAGCACCCTCAAATTTCTCAAAAGTTGTAGATCTTTCTGAAATTTTAATAAATTTGTGGAGCTTCTACAACAACCTAAAAACCCTAATTCTTGAAGAGATTCCATGTTACCGAACCCATCCGGCAATATGAGATGATGTCCAACAAGACGCATCAACCGTTTGAGCTGAACAATACTTTCAGGCATCACTAATAATGAAGTATGGCGTAAATCGAGTGTTTGCAGATACTCTAGCTTCCCAATTTGGACAGGTAGGCAGTCAATTCTTGACCAACTGAGCCCCAAGTATCTTAGGTGAAATAAACCTACAATGCAATCAAGATAACTATTCCTGAGATCACAACGCTCTAGATTCAACACTCGAAGAGCAGGTAGGTTTAAAAGAGGAGACATCATACGGCCATCAACATGGTATATGTTAACTGAACGAAGGTTAGACGAATTCATGGTTCCTTGTGATTTTGCCCTTGTATGTTCTTCTTTGTTCCCAACTAAGAGCCGGCGAATCCGTTTACGTGAAGATGGATGATCGTAACAATCCAACTTGGTTAAAAAATTTTCTTCAGTTGACTGACAGATGATGAAGTTCAAAACTATATCATGGACTTGACATCCCTCATCTTCTCCATCTGGCATGATCTGTATGTGTTCGACCAAGCTTCTATTTATCAGCTCGTAGAAATAACTCTCTGCAACTTCCTGCAAAGTAAAGCCTTGTTTTTTTGTTATGAATCCTTCAGCTATCCATCTCCATACCAGCACATCCTTACCAATCTTGTGATCCTCAGGAAACGTACCAAGGTGCAGTAAACAACTTTTCATATGATGTGGTAGATCATTGTAACTCATAAACAGTATCTTGTCCATTACCTCCAGGTCATTATCCTTCTCACTAGTAGAAACAATATAATTCAGAACTCTCTCCCATTCTTCCCTTGTTCTTGGTTTATTAGCTAACAAGCTAGCTATAGTAATAATGGCTAAAGGCAAACCATCACATTTATAAAGTATATCACTGATAATCCCTTCCAGCTGACTGGGGCATTTTTTTTCAGCACCAAAAGTCCTTGTGAGAAATAAATTTTCAGAGTCACTTTTGTTAAGAGGTTTCATCTGGTAGACAAAGCCCTCATCTGAAGCGCCGCAGCAAGATTGAGCTACACTTTTGATCCGCGTTGTTGTGATTATTCTACTTGCATGCTTGTTTATAGGAAAAGCACATTGTATTGTTTTCCATGCTGACCTTTTCCAAATGTCATCAATCACAATAAGGTACCTATAAGCATGTTTGTGAAGCAGTATGAATCATTTGTAGGCTAATAAATGTACCCATATTTATTTTTGGGAAACAGATCCCCTGACTTTATACAGTTTGTAGTTGTGCCACTGACATGTGGGCCTCACTTTGGTATGGCCCACATGTCAGTGGCATAACTGCAAACTGTACAAAGTCAGGGGATCCTCATTCTCATTTTTGCATACGTACGTGTGAACAATCTATATACATGTAAATCTATCTGTGCATGCAAAAGTTGTACTACAGTTTGTGTTGGTTAATTTCAGCCTGAAATAATTTTGATTATTTGAAGGAATATAACTTCATCATTGGTAGAAACAAAATAAAAACGAAAGGCTACCACCACTATGCAGGGCATGGATATAAATCGATGTGAAGGAGAGACCACGATAGAAAATTCCAACAAGAAACTTTAATGAAAATTCCAAATGAAAAGAACTTTGAATGTTCTTTTTATATTAATCTAGCTACAGGCTGAGAGATGCACGGGTTGATTAATGATGACTAGAATATAAGAACCCGTATGAAAGCACACGATAGAAAGTCACTCAAGTAAACTTACCGTTCATCTTTCAGACATGTTCTTAGTTTGTCGATAAGTTGTTGATCACTATATGATTCCGTTGGTTCATTGCTCTTAATTTGAGAAAGCAACTCCCTTAGAAGGTTATCCATGTTGGGCTTTTGCGATACAGACACAAAAGCTGAAAAAGAGAATTGACCTTTAATTTTCTGATACACTTGGTTAGCGAGAGTAGTCTTTCCTAAACCTCCTTGTCCAACAATAGAGACAATCTTACGCTGCCCTATTGGCTCCACTTCCTCACTACCAAACCAATTGATGATTTCCTTCATTGGACCCTGGATGCCCACGAGTTTTTCCTTCTCCACATAAAGGGCAGGTAGCCGAGGATCAATCTCCCTACACAATTTGCTAGAAGTGCCCTCTTCAACCCTATACCTCTTTTGCCGTTCGTATGCTTCATTTACAAGAACATGGAGTTCCTCGATTTCCTTAGCAAACTTGTGGCAATGATGAAACTTCTTTACCTTGCGGAGGGTCTTGTGGAGAACTCTCTTGATACCATTAGTTGTGTCAGCTGGTTTATGGTCGATACGGTAGGTGAAGAGATCTATACTATCCTCCATGTCGTAGGCCAACTCGCGCATCTCCGCCATCCAGGCCTTCACCTGCACGTCTGGATTGTCCATGGCCGCGTACTTCTCCAGCGCGATGCCGATGGTCATCAGCTCCTTCGTGAGCTGTTCCAGCTTCTTCCTCACGCCCTTGACCTCCATGTACTTCTTCTCTATGAGGTTGGTGAGTTTTCTGAGAAGAGGGCTCATCGCCCCCGTTAGGGCGCTTACCACGATCTGCTCGACAACCCCTCCCATCTCCCTCAATCCTAGGCTATAATCAGTCTACCTTCTTGAATCAGAATCAGTCGATGGATCGATCGAGCGATCGATTATGGTGTGGCAGGATGAATTTCGTAGAGGTGCGATGAAAGAATGGTTGGTCACCTCCAGCTAGTGTGCCTGTGACGTAGTAGTGGCAAGAGCATCAGTTCCGTCCCTTTCCCATCTTTCAATTCAGTGGGTGATTGCCGGGAGCATCAATTTTGTGTCTGAGAAGAAATAGCCAGGAACCCATCCGGGGCTGCTGACTTTGTCGTTGAGATTTACAATAATTACAGATAATTAAACGAGTCCCACAGTATGTTGAGATCACTAACACTATTAACTGGATTGCCTTTAGTTTACGTTGGTTGGGAATCTTCTCCTTCGGCGCACGGTAAACAAAGCAACTCATTCGCACATGATTAATTAAGTATAAGCTAAAACTAAAAGTATGATTTTTTTAAAAAACAACTTTCCTATAGAATTTTTAAAAAAACTATACCGTTTAGCAGTTTGAAAAGTGTGCAGGTAAAAAACTAGAAAGGAGATGGGAACATAGCCAAACGAACATACGTACTAGTAAATATATATAATCCATCCTTGACATGAACATGCCTTTTTGGTAGCTACTGCTACTTGTCTGGTAGCTTCGCCCTCCTTTTTAGATTAAAAAAAGTACTCGCACCGTCCTAAAATATAAGTACTTTTGGACTCTGATACGATTTTTGATATGCTACTTCAATCAACGATATCTATAATTTGTTTAATGATAATTAAATCTAGTAACATCAATTTTACCAGTGATCTTTTTTTTTTATCTATCTATCTATCTATCTATCTATCTTCTATTATATAAGTAAAAGTCCATTAAACTTCCTACAAACGCTCTCAAGCCATCATATGGTACTCCTGTAGACACTCCTAAGCTGTCACATCGCTCTCTAATAAATCGGTAGGCCTGCTATTTTCATCTATTAGATTTAATTTTAGGAAAAAAACCCACAATCCACCTCTCTCCATCTCCCTACCAGCCCACCCTCCCCTATGGTACGTACCTACCTATCCTCCCCCCTCTTATCCAATCTTCTCATCTCTTTCTTTCTTTTCAAGTTTATTACAATTAAAAAAATTTAAAAATAATTTTCATATAGAGAAATAATCATAACATTTAAATTGCACATAAATTTTTTTTATCGTTCTTCATTATCATATTCATAGTGCTTAATTAACCATCTATTATCTATTAAAAATTCATTAAACTTTCTACAAATGCTCTCAAGCTGCCATGTGGGACTCCTATAAATACTTCTAAGCTGCCACGTGAGACTCCAATAAATGCTACTAAGCTGCCACATGGCTCTCTAATAAATCGACATGCATCCAATTTTCATCTATTAGATTTATTTTTAGAAAAAAACCCCCACAATCCACCTCCCTCCCCTCTCCCCACCACTCCCCTCTCCCCACCAGACAACCCTCCTCCCCTATGGTACGTACGCACGTATCCTCCCCCCTCCTATCCAATCTTCTCATCTCTTTCTTTCTTTTCAAGTTTATTACAATTAAAAAAAATTTAAAAATAATTTTCATATAGAGAAATAATCATAACCTTTAAATTGCACATAAATCTTTTTTATCGTTCTTCATTATCATATTTATAGTGCTTAATTAACCATCTATTATCTACTAAAAATTCATTAAACTTTCTACAAATACTCTCAAGCTGTCATGTGGGACTCCTATAAATACTTCTAAGCTGCCACGTGAGACTCCAATAAACGCTACTAAGCTGCCACATGGCTCTCTTATAAATCGACATGCATCCAATTTTCATCTATTAGATTTATTTTTAGAAAAAAAACCCCCACAATCCACCTCCCTCCCCTCTCCCCACCAGACAACCCTCCTCCTATATGGTACGTACGCACGTATCCTCTCCCCTCCTATCCAATCTTCTCATCTCTTTCTTTCTTTTCAAGTTTATTACAATTAAAAATAATTTTTTAAAATAATTTCCGTATAGAGGAATAATCATAATCTTTAAATTGCACATAAATCTTTTTATCGTTATTCATTATCGTGTTAATAGTGCTTAATTAACCATTCAAATACCAATAAAAGCTACTATATTATGTAACTCATAAGGAATATTTAATTTTTATCATATCCTAACCTTAGGATGCAATTGAAGCTGTTAAAAAAATAGGAAAAACGACAATGTATATTATATGATCATGTATCACTTTATAAAATATTCATAAATAAATTAAATATGAAAGATATGACAAAAACAAAAACACTTAAATCGTGAGTAACATTCAAAAATAATTCCTCTATTATTTTAAATCATATTCGTACTTTTCGCATGCCATCCCAATAAAAAAATTGTGTAGAAATAGATAATGTAGATCATATCATCATATAACACATCACAATCATGCATAATTAGATTAGCTCTATAATATCACAAAATAAAATACTATAATTAGTTCTGATTAGCACTCCAAAAAAAATACCACTGTTCTAAAATATTGATATGTTAAAATAATATTATTTTTCACAAAACAAAGTAATGTTACTTAAATATTTCATGAAAATTTGATGTCATCATAACTTTAATATTTAAAGCAATCTACAATATCCCAAACTAAAATACTCTAATTGTGATTAGCATTAAAAATATTATCTCCGCTTTAAAATATGAATTATCATAAAAATGTAAATCTAGATATGTCCAGATAAATATTTTGATATAATTATATATTTAGTATTTAAAGGACTATAAAAAATAATTAAATGAACCAGACCAATGTGTCTTAATTAAAAGTAATAGGAGGTTTATACGTTTATCTTTTCATCTTCAATCTTTGGAGTTTAAACTTAAGTTAATCTGAGCATATAGTATATAGGGTCCAATGTACTCGACTCACATATACCTTGCCCTATGTGTCAATTCTATGTTACATTTAACCCTTGTTTCAATTCTATGTATGTACACTATCCACCAATCATTGAGGCAAGAATATTATTATATACTCTCTCCGTATTTTAATGTATGACAATGTTGACTTTTTAAGATACGTTTGACCATTCATCTTATTCAAAAAATTTATGTAATTATCATTTATTTTATTATGACTTAATTTATCATCAAATGTTTTTTAAACATGATATAAATACTTTTTTTTAAAAAAAATTGAATAAGACGAATAGTCAAACATTGATCCAAAAGTCAACGTTGTCGTACATTAAAATATGAAGGGAGTACTAAAAGGCCATTGAACATCATACAAACGCTCCTAGGCCGCCACGTGATCCATTATTTTTTAGCATTAGATTAGATGTATAAAAGTAATCCCTCCATATTAATCTCCCGTGTACGTACCACAAATAGGTAATATCCATCCATAATAAGATCCCTTAACGATCTTCTAATAAAAGAATAAATAAATTGCCCGCGCATTGCGCGGGCTACCTCCCTAGTTATATACTAAAAGTCTATTAAACTCTCTACATACGCTCTCAAGCTGTCATATGGCACCCTCAAAACGCTCCACATGGCGCAACGAGGGGAGTTGAGGACCTGCTCCTAGGGCCCGCACGTGCAGGGCATGGACCAACGAAGATTGGTTACTTGAACCAACGAAGATTATAGTTCCATATTGACCAACGAAGAATAGTTCCATAGATATATGTACACAAGGCAAGATTTGAAATCAATCTCAAAGCAAATTTTAGGCACGTGTAGCCCATGTATTTGTCGTGAACCAACAGAGATTAATTCCATAATTGTGTACGTGAGCCAAGATTACAAATCTGTCTCAAAGCAAAATTTAAATCACTTATGGCAAGATTATTAATTGCACCAAAGATTAGTTCCATATACGTAAGGCAAGATTCCTAAGGCTTGCATACATATATATACACACCGTGAGCAACACGATCTTGCAGCATTAGTCAATTCCGGCGGACGGAGAAGTGGTCTGCGGCACCTTACGACATTAGTCAATTCCAGCTACTCATCTTTGGCATAAGAAGGTAATCATGCACCCACAAAAGAACACAATTAATCATCTATACAGTTTTTTCATAATATTTTTAGCAGAAGAAACTAACATTGTCATAATATTTTCAGCAGAAGAAACTAGCATTGCACCTACGAAAGAACACAATTACGATATCCTGTATTAGTTAGAGCTACATTATGTTGCATCTATGTATACCAGTTTTGTCACATTCGTTTTCAGCACAAAAAAGTAACCTTGCACCTACCAAAGAACACAATTATGATATTTTGTATTAATTAGTTCTATAAAATAACATAAACATGTATACAATTCTCTGTCAAATTTGTTTAGTAACTATATGCAATACTACTCATCTGCAGATAACATGACACCTGGCAATTTGATTACTGCATTAACACCAAAGAATGATAGGTGAAAAATCAAAGTAAAAGTTATTAGGCTATGGGATGCGGTTAATCCTACAATGGCTGATGATTTCTATGTTATACAGATGATTGTACTAGATGCAGAGGTATGATTGTTGTAAACATATGATTTAATATAATGTTCTATTATGTAAATACAATCTTTTTGGTGCAGGGTAACTCAATACATGCCTATACACATCATTCTACCTTATAAATATGTTCATAAATATATTTTGAACATACCAACATAATATAATATATTTATAATTATATTTATAAATATATTTATAATTATATGAGTTCAATATCTCATGCCGACACGTGAGACTCCTACTAATGTTGCTAAGCTGCCACGTGGCACTCTAATAAATTAGATAAAACCTTACAAATTCTGAGAAAAAAGAAAAACATCCGACCCTCGATTTTCATTTAATTCGGCGGACCCACAATTTTTAAACCATTATATTAGATTTATTTAAAATACATCTCATATAATAATCGAGGGTTATACGTATATATAAGTACTTCCGTACTATACTATTCATGTCATAAAAAAGGAAAAAAACGTAATTACCATTGAAAAAAGAAGGATTAACCCTGCCACCGTCCCACCTAATTGCTACGAGAGAAACTTATATATGTACTGTTCACCCAAAAAACTAAAAAAAAATTCTCACATGTACAATACGTACTACAATCCACTGGATTGAGAGAAAAAAATCTCCCGGGCATATACATACTACGCACCATCCACCCGTCGTCCCTAATAAACTTGTCAATAATGTTGGATATTTTCTTGAGAAACAAAGTACAAACACAGGCGTCAACAATGTGCACACACGCACACCCTACCCCTATGAGTATAGCGCCCGTTCCGTCGTGGCGCCTAGCGGGAAAATCTAATTCCTAAAAACCCTAATTGTGAAATCTGTTTCTTTGCTTGTTGTCTAGTGTCCGTGCCATCTCAGATCCCGAATCCCCGATCTATCGTCAAGTTCAATCCCGAATCCAAATCCTTCCCAAATCAATTTCCTCCGCAAAAGTCTATTTTGCCTCTCTCGGGTTCAATGGGCCGATTTCCTCTCGGCCCATCTCCCCATCTCCCCATCTCTCCCCATCTCTCTCTCTCTCCCTCTCTCCCCGCTCTGCCCGTGCGCCGCGCGCGCGTGCGCTGAGCCACGCCGAGCCGAGCCCTCCCTCTCCGCTCTCGCTGCCGTTCCCCCTGATGCCGCCCAAATCGCCGCGCCGCCCGCGCGCGCGCGCACCGTGGTGGCCGACCGGCCAGTCGCCGCCGCTGTCAGCGCCTGCCACGCCTGCCCGCGCCTGCCGCCCATGTCGTCGCTCCGATCCAAACCGCCCCCGCCGTCATCGCCGTCGTCATCGACCCGGCCCCGCCACTCCGCGCGCTAGCCTGCAAGGGACGGAGGCAGAGCTCCCCCCCTCTGCCGCGTCGCCCCCGCTCCCTCCTCCTTTTCCCCAAAGTGGCAAGGAGGCAAGTCCCCTTTTTCTCCCCCTTTTTCCCTTTTTCCCTCCCGCCGGCGTCATCCTCTCCCCCCCTGTCACCGCTTTGGCCGCGACCGCCGAGTGCTAGCTCCCTCCCTTGACCGCCCAAGGTCGGTTTCCAAACCGACATTGCCATCCTATAAAGCCCAGGCGCCTCCCTTCCTTCTCCTCTTGTTTGCCCCATCGCCTCCACTCCATTGTCGCCGCCTCCCGTGCTCTGTTCGCCGCCGCCTTTCGTTGCCGCGCGTGCCGGAGGAGCCGGCGCGTTCGAGGACGCGGAAGGGGACTCCGGGCGCACCCTCTCCTTTCTCTTCCCCGGCCCGAGGCCAGAGCGATCACGCCCCGCGCCGTCGGCCATCGTCACTGCGTCCCGTCCGCACGGTAATGCATCTCCCCGTTCTCCCTCCTCGATCCATCTCTTCCCCTTAGTTTTCGATAGTAGCATGTGTAGCCTCCCCGTAGCTAGCCGGCGCCACCCCGACTGCTGCCGTCACTCGCAGTGTGCTCGCCGCCGTCGCCGCCCGAGCTCGGAAGCGCCTCTCGTCGCTGGCCTCCCTCGATGCGATTCCTCCTAATCCGGCGCAAGGGGTGGGTTCCCGTAGCCGCGTAGATGCTCTCACCGCCGGGAATCGGCCCCTCGTGACCTCGTCGCCGTTTCCCCCTTTTCTCTCCGCCGGTTGCCGCCGCCGCAATCCGCCGCCGTCGAGCATCCCCCGGCGAATCCGAGCCGTTGGCTCGTCTCCCCTCGTCCTGTGCAACATCCCGGTGTGCTCGGCTTCACCTGTATCGCCATGGTTCGCTCCGCCGCTCGCCGCTGTCGTCCGCCGTCCGTTTCGGCCGGCGTCGTCGTCTACCTCCCGCCGGCCCGCGTGGCAGCCACGTAGGCGCCACGTCGGCGCCACCTCGGCCGCGAACGGGTCAAGCAGACCCCGGTCCGCCGCTTTCCTCCGCCCCCTCGCGCGCGCGGTCCACCGCGAGCCGTGAGGCTGCGCGTGGGCCCGCCGCACCGCATCCTCCGCAAACCGCGCGCATGCGCCGTGCCTCCCTCCCCAAACCCTAGCACGCCCCGCGTGCACCTCGCTCACGGTGAGCCGAGCCGCCGACAAGCGGGTCCCACCCGGGACCGCGCGAGATGGACCCGGCCCACCGGCTTCCTCTCTCCTCCCCGCCCCCCCGCGCGCCTTGGGCCGCCTTCTTGGGCTGGCCGGCCCATTAAGCTCGGCCGAGCCGCCCCTTTTCTCTCGGGCCGCGCCCTAGCCGCCCGAGGAAAGTCTAATTCCCCTCCCTCCTTCTTTTCTTTTCTTTTCTTTTTCAAAAAGGATTTAAATAAATCCTTTTCCTTTAGACCAAAAATCCGATAATCTTAGAAATTCAATCGTAAGTCCGTTTGACTCCGTTCAACTTCCAAAATTCTTCAAATCTCGAGATCTATCTAATGGGACGCTTAGAGGTCAATAATAGGGCTTTATTTTCGCCGTTTGTTGAGTTGTCCCGTTTCGCGTGTAGTTTCGGAGCCCGAAAACCCGCAGTGCGAGGATTTCGAGGATCAACCTCAAGATCTCGAGCAAGGCAAGTCACCTTTGATCATCTTGCACCTATAATTTAAATCTAAGTATTTCTTTTCCGCAAATATTGCATGAATAGGATTTACACAAGTAATTCGGCCGCGTCTTGCGAGATAGCCTGCCGGCCCCCAATCCTAATTGCTGCAATTACCCTCCTTGAATTATTGAACACTTAAACCTCCTTTGTCAACTGTTGTGCTTCGACGCACGGGCCTTCGGGCTCGCGCATCGAAACATTTCCCCTCAAACTTAAAATATCCTACGATGGGTAAAACTTGAGGTTTTACAAAAGACTTGGAAAACCCGACACCTGGGTCGGTGCTTGCGAACTAAATGAATTTCCAAAACCGCGGACCGGGGAACGTACCGGGAGTACGGTTTCCTGCTCTTGCACTTAAGGACCGTTTCCTTGGAATTTCATCTGAACATAAGACAAGTGCGACCACATGGGTGAAATGGGACACCCCTGGCTGAGTAACTAGCAAATCGGGGGAACCATGATGCCAAGAGACATGTGGATTCAACGGGGTGGTGCCGGGGAGAACCCCCGGGTTTCCTGGCACAGTATGGTCTGGGACCTAATCTGGTGTTGGTCTGGGACCCCTCTCGTTGGCATATGGTGAACCTGTGTCGGCTTTCGAAATGCCTTGTCATGAAAGCCTTAAGGTCTCTAGACGTGGCCGTTCTGCACGGGCTGGATGATCCGGGTTAGTAATGTCGTGTGGGTAAAGTGTACCCCCTCTGCAAGGTTATTAAACTATTCGAACAGCCGTGCCCACGGTCATGGGCGGATGTCAGGTGATTCCTAGCGTAGTTTTGTTTGACTACTGCTTTGTGAAACTGCTGTTGTGGACTGGGTTCGATGATTGGAAAATCTGCAGCTGATGGGATCAGCTTGGCCCGGGTGGCCATTTGAAAGTTGTTGGCCGGGTGCCAACCTTGATCAATCCAAAGACTGATACATTGCACATACTCCGACCGGACGAGGCGCACTGTCTCTTCCGTGTCGTTTGAGAAGCACTCACTTAGTTGTTTCAAAAAGGAGTTTAACCAAAATCAATTGAGAAAACAAGCAGCCTTTCCTTTGAAGCCTGCATTAAACACTTAAATTCCCATGGCTTGCTGAGTACTCCTGTACTCACCCTTGCTCTATATAAATAATCCCCCCCAGTTGCTGAAGAAGATGAAGCGGATCCCGCTGACGAGGAGTTCTTCCAGGAGCAAGTCGGCTACGACGAGTTTTAGGGTTTCGGCCTAGTTCCCAAGTCGCGCCTGTGATGTTTGGTCCAAGCCTTGGCTTCCGCTTTCCCTTTTGTAATGCAGTTGTGAGCTCGGGATCTGTCCGCAGCCCAACATGACTGTACTCCTACTCTGTAATAAAGAGACCACTGTCGCTGTGATATTCTGTCTTCCTGTGATACCAGCACTGTTTCCTGGGACTGGTATCAATTAACAGGTTAATTTGGAGCGTCACGGGCTAGTTCCGTCCGGGACTAGTTCGGGGCGTGACAATGAGTATCTATGAGAGATTGGGCCAACATATTTTGAGATTGACGAAGTTATCATGAGTGCCTCGCTGTTGATGGGTACATCGTCTACTACTGAAAGAATTTGTCAAGTTTGGGACTTGAACCCGAGTGTGCAATTTCCACCACAAAGGAACCTAACCCATTGAGCTACGTTCAATTCAAAATAATGTTGGATACTAAAACAACCATAACTTTTAAGCTACATTTTTGGAATAATCCTATGCCTTTTAAACCAGTGAAACCATTATTTTTAATCGTTAGATATATCTTATATAAGAAAAACAAGCGTTTATTCATGGTACATCACATTTCAAAATATTATTGTGCAATTATATTCACATTAGGTTGCGTAGAACCTCTTACCCACTCTACATGAAATGTTTATAAATGGGTTGTCTCTCAAACTACATCAATCATATTAGGCTATATAAAATTTAGTGGAGCTTCATGTCCCACTAAATTAATCCTCTAATAAACCATAATAATATATACGCAATAAAAAAGAAAAACACATTACTTTTGCTTTACACTTACTTTTACTTTCGTTGACATATTTTTTGACATATTTTCTAAAGAAAATAAGTCTACCTTCTTTTCAAATGATGAAGAAGATTATAAATAATTGCTTATAGATATTACTTAAATATGATATAGTATAAAGCTAATAGGTTAAAAATTATAAAAGCAACTAATGCCAACAAAAACAATTTACGGAGAAATCGAAGTAGATGTTCTCCGGTTAATATTTCACTTTTAGTGTCTCAAACTTAGCTTACGACGCATGCCGCGCATTCGCGCGGGCTACCTTTCTAGTTATTAAAAATTTCGATGGCCCCTTGTCTCCATCAGAATTTCTTCATAACCAAATTCCGAACATCTTATGTATTAAATCGCCATCCAAGAGTCAGCAAGTTACACAAAATAGCAAATTAATAATATAGAGTTCAACGCAATACAGCGTAATGTATTTTAAAATGATTGAAGGAGGTTTTCGAGAACAATGATTGAAGGAGACCTCAATTTCGTCCTTGAGTGATTGAAGGAGATGCTGCTGCTAGATGGAAATGCTTCCATTGTGGGGCATCATGATCCTTCTTCTATTAGGAATAATTTAAGTCATTGACTGACTGCATCATGCAGGAAAACATATGAGAAACTTGCTGCTAGAAAAAACACAACTTTAATGTATTTTAAAATTAATGGTTCCACTTCTAATGCATCAGGGCAGACCTGCCATCTTTTGCTAAAAAAATTAACCAACCATTTTGTTGCAATTCCTGTAACAAGGTTTATTATTTTTTGAGACATTCATAACAAGATTAATCACTGTCAACATCTTCTTGTTGCTTGGCAAACTCCAAGTGAACCCTAATAATGAAGACGTGATGTTTATGATTTAGTATTGCGAGACAACAGAGTACACCATGTCAAAACTAACTAAGCAGATTTCAGGTGGTTTATATGCAGAATACACAGTTAATGTGGCAGATCATTTTGAGGGAAAGAAGGGGAGATGAATAAGAACCTTGGATTAATTTTCATTGTCACGACTGGCTGTCAGCTCGATGCATGCCCTGCAGCCCTCTCTCTCTCTCTCTCTCTCTCTCTCTCTAATTAAGAAGTACCAGGGTTCTGTTCAGACAGAAAAATTCTTTGGCTACAACATGTTGATTTCAACCATGGGATCATTGGGAAGCAGGTTGACTTCAGCGTTGATAGTAAACCTCATAAGATGGCCAGGATAATCAACAATAATACTGGTCGCTGGCTCGAATACATATTCGGGAAGCTTAAACCTAGCCCAGATGATGATATGCTTGACGGAGGAGAGGTTGCGGATGCCACAACCAAAACCGGAATATGTACTCAGTGCTTTTTCTACAGTAAATTCAAGTTCCAACTTCTCAATCTTCCTCATAGCGTCTTCTAAAATCATCAAACCTGGTCCGTCGGAGTCATTGAAGTGAAGATGTGTTAAAGAGGGAAATTCACCTTGACACACCCTAAGTCCATTTTTGGGAGTTCGCCTCACGGTTATACTGAGGGCAAGAAGGGAGGGCAATCCTCCAAGCGTATGAAGATGCTTCTCTTCCATTTTGCCAACACTGAACTTCAGGTTTGTCAGCTCAGTGAGTGATGGATTTATCCACTTAGGAAACACTAGTAATATGCCCGTACTAACGCTACGGGGTGACACTTGATAACTCAAATTGAAAAAGATATAACGTCATAGTGACATTTGATATTTTAAAGACATTACATTTCCCCATAGAAGGGGTGGGATTAAGGTTCAAGCAAAAAATTACATAAAGAGTTAAGCCAGTGATAATCACGTGGTACCGCACGTGTTTCTTCTGGTATGCTGTACAAAATCAAATGACAGTAGTCAGCAGGATTCGAATTTGTAATTTCTTCTTCTAAACAATGAATGTTAAAAATCATAGTATTTATGTAAGATGACAATGTTATACATGTCCATTTGGAGATGAACAAGCAACATAAATTCTTACAGAGTACTAAATGATTTTATTTACACACTATCGCTCATGCCATGTAAAAAGCCAACAGGATGGTAAGATCACCCAAATTCACATCGCATACTTCACAAGATCGAACACATATCGCATACACTTTTTTTAATGATCACTGGTGGAGAAACCATCTTTCGTCGGTCGGCCGAATTCCATGATAGTCCCGGTTGCAACAAAAACCGGGACTAAAGATGATCTTTAGTCCCGGTTCAAATGCTGTCAGGGCTTGTCAGGCCCCCCGGGGATCTTTAGTCCCGGTTGGTGCCAACCGGGACTAAAGATCCCCGGGGGGCCTGACAAGCCCTGACAGCATTTGAACCCTAAAAATCGCAACTTTAGTCCCGGTTGGTGTTACCAACCGGGACTAAAGATCCCGGTGATCTTTAGTTCCGGTTGGTAACAGTCCCACCCCTTTATATATGTCTTCTTCCTCCTCCAGCCCGAGCAAGCTTCAAAATTTCTTCAAAAAAGAGGGGAGGTCATGCCAAAATTTATAGTGAATTTACTTTGGTGATTATATACAAATCGGAGGTGCTTAAAAGGTTAGCAACTTCATCCTCCAATGTTTTTTTTGGTCATATTATATTTGGAGCTATGTTTTGCACACATTTTTGTCTCCAAAATTTTGTTGTAAGTTGATGAGAGAGAAAATTTGTGTGGGAAAAGAAAGAGTATATAGAAATTTTGTTTATTTGCTAAATAAGGTTTTATAAAATAGTTGAGTAGGAAAATATAGTGAAAGTTAATCTTAAGTAAAAGAAAACAAACTAAATTGAAAATTAAAAGAATTTAAAACTTAAAAAATAATAAATAAGAATTATTTGGTGGAATATTTTATAATTTTTGTATGAATAATGATATGTCATTATTGTATGACTGTTGAAAGAGTTTGTGATTATTTTATCATTATTATATGACTGTCATTATCGTACGAATGATTATTTGTGTACGATTTTTTTTTCATTTCATGTAGATGGATCGGCAATGGATGTACGCTGACCGGCGGTCCAAAGAGTTTATTGACGGCGTGCATTATTTTTTGAGAGTGGCCGAAGCTAACAAGCAGAAGGGTTTTATTTGTTGTCCATGCTATAAGTGTAAGAATCAGAAGGAGTATTCTGCATCCAGGACTATTCATTTCCACTTATTTGAGTCGGGGATCATGCCAAGCTATAATTGTTGGACATCCCACGGAGAGCAAGGGGTTGAAATGGAGGAAGATGAAGTGGAAGACGACAATATTCCAGACTTTGCTCAATACGCTGGATTTATCAAATGGGCGAGGAGGACATAGATGCTGATTATAACGACATTGCGGATGATCTTGGTCAGATGTTGCAGGATACCAAGGAGGACTGCGAAAGTGAAAAGGGGGCCCATAAATTGGACAAGATGTTAGAGGACCACAGAATGTCGTTGTACCCAGGTTGCGAGCAGGGGCACAAAAAGTTGGATACCACTCTGGAGTTCTTGTAATGGAAGGCAAAAAATGGTGTTAGTGACAAGGCATTTAGCGATTTATTGAAACTCGTCAAGAACATTCTTCCGGAGGGAAACAAATTGCCCGAGACAACGTACGAGGCTAAGAAGATAGTCTGCCCTCTAGGTCTGGAAGTTCAGAAGATTCACGCATGTCCGAATGATTGTATCCTATATCACGGTGAGGAGTACGAGAACCTAGAAGCATGCCCTGTTTGTAAAGCACTACGATACAAGATTAGACGAGATGATCCAGGTGAGGTTGACGGGCAGCTAACGAAGAAGAGAATTCCTGCTTAGGTGATGTGGTATTTCCCTATAATACCACGGCTAAGGCGTTTGTTCAGGAATAAGGGGAATGCTAGAATGATGCGTTGGCACGCTGAAGAACGTCAACAGGACGGGATGCTGAGACACCCCGCAGATGGTTCGCAGTGGCGAAACATCGATAGAAAATTTAAAGACTTTGGAAAGGACGCACGAAACATACGGTTTGGTTTAAGTACGGATGGCATGAATCCTTTTGGAGAGATGAGCAGCGGCCATAGCACTTGGCCCGTTACGATGTGTATCTACAACCTCCCCCCTGGCTATGCATGAAGAGGAAGTACATAATGATGCCGATTATTATTCAAGGCCCCAAGCAACCTGGTAACGACATTGATGTGTTCCTAAGACCACTGGTCGAAGATCTTAAACTGTTGTGGAAGAAGGAAGGTGTCCCCGTGTGGGACGAGGACAAACAGGAGGAGTTTAACCTACGAGCGCTGCTGCTCGTAAACATCAACGATTGGCCTTCACTTAGCAACCTATCCGGGCAGTCAAACAAGGGGTACAAGGCTTGCACTCACTGTATGGATGAAACAGAAAGCACGTATCTTAAGCACTGTAGGAAGGTTGTGTACATGGGTCATCGTCGATTCCTTGCAGCAAACCACCCGGTACGGAAGAAAGGCAAGCACTTTGAACATACGGCGGACCACCGTACGAAGCCTAAACATCGCAGCGGGAAAACAGTGTTTGCTATGGTTAAAGATCTTAAAGTAGTGTTTGGAAAGGGGCCTGACAGCCAGCCTATAGAGAGCGAAGATGGTCACGCGGCGATGTGGAAAAAAAACTCCATATTTTGGGAGTTACCCTATTGGGAATTCTTGGACGTCCGCCACGCAATCGACGTGATGCACCTCACTAAGAACCTTTGCGTAAACCTTCTTGGCTTCCTAGGTGTATATGGAAAGTCGAAAGATACACTGGAAGCACGTAATGATCTGAAGCATATGGAACAACGCGACGACCTTCACCCGGAACCAAAGGAGAAAGGCAGCCATTACTTGAGTCCAGCCAGCTACACTCTTAGCAAGGCAGAGAAGGAAAGTATGTTTCAATGCTTGGAGAGCATCAAGGTACCGTCTGGATACTCCACGAATATAAAACGAATAATAAGCACGAAGGAGAAGAAGTTCACAAACCTAAAGTCTCATGACTGTCACGTGTTGATGACACAGCTGCTACCAGTTATAATAAGGGGTATCCTCCCAGACAATGTCCGGGCAACAATAACAAAGCTATGTTCTTTCATGAACGCAATTTCGCGAAGGTCATCGATCCGGATAGGTTAGAAGCCCTTCAGAATGATGTGGTGCAATGTCTTGTCAGCTTTGAGTTGATATTTCCACCTTCATTTTTCAATATAATGACGCATCTGCTTTGTCACCTAGTGAAAGAGATCGGTATTCTCGGGTCTGTGTTCCTACACAACATGTTTCCTTTCGAGAGGTACATGGGCGTTCTGAAGAAGTATGTTCGTAACCGTGCTCGTCCAGAGGCAAGCATCGCCAAGGGGTATGGAACAGAGGAGGTCATTGAATTCTGCGTTGAATTTATTGAAGACCTTCGCCCAATCGGGGTACCTGAATCACGCCATGAAGGGAGACTACGGGGAAAGGGGACTCTCGGAAGGAAAGCTATAATGACGGTAGACAACAATTTATTCCGTAGAGCCCATTTCACGGTTTTACAACAATCTTCATTGGTGGCTCCTTACATCGAGGAGCACTTGGCTCTAGTTCGCGCCAGAAACATCGGTAAGTCCGATGCATGGATTACACGGCATCACATTGATACTTTCCCCGCATGGCTGCGACCATCTCATGGGTAACGAGACGATTAACCAGCAACTGGCCTTCCTGGCAAGGGGTCCATCTGGCTCGATCGCGACATTCCAGGGATATGAGATCAATGGGTACGCATTCTACACAAGAGCCCAAGACATGAAGAGCACGAACCAGAACAGTGTTGTTCGTATCGATGCCATAGGACACGATGGTACAACTGGCACGTATTACGGTGCCATCGAGGAGATATGGGAACTTGACTATGGACCTCTCAAGGTCCCTCTGTTCCGGTGCCAATGGGTTAGGTTGACTGGTGGAGGCGTAACGATTGATGACAGTGGGATGACAACGGTTGACCTTAACAAGGTTGGATACTCGGACGAACCTTTCGTCCTTGCCAATGATGTAACACAAGTTTTTTACGTGAAGGACATGTCTAGCAAAGGAAAGAAGGGCAAAGGGCCTGACGAGCCAAAGCGCCACGTGGTTCTCCGAGGCACAAGAAAAATCGTCGGAGTAGAGGACAAGACTGACGAGGATTACGATCAGTTTAATGGGCAACCCCCTTTCACGGTGACGGTTGACCCTAGCATCCTCCTATCAAACGAAGACACCCCTTACTCACGTAGCGATCACAAGGAAGGAACAATAGTGAGGAGAAAGTACGTGCGGACAACCGTCACCGCCGATCTATTGCCGTAATTGTTGTAAACTATTTTGGATGTATTGAATATGCTAGTTATATATGATTAATTACAATTTTTAACAAATTAATATCATGCATATGCTAATTATATACGATTATTAGAATTTTTAAATGTTTTAAATCATGCATGTGGGATTTACATATGTTAGTTACAATTTTTAACAATTTAATATCATGCATATGCTAATTATATACGATTATTACAATTTTTAAAAGTTTTTAATCATGCATGTGGGATTTACATATGTTAGTTACAAGTTTTAACAATTTAATATCATGCATATGCTAATTATATACGATTATTAGCATTTTTAAAAGTTTTAAATCATGCATGTGGGATTTACATATGTTAGTTACAATTTTTAACAATATCACATCATGCATATGCTAATTATATACGATTATTAGAATTTTTAAAAGTTTTAATTCATGCATGTGGGATTTACATATGTTAGTTACAATTTTTAACAATTTAATATCATGCATATGCTAATTATATATGATTATTAGAATTTTTAAAAGTTTTAAATCATGCATGTGGGATTTACATATGTTAATTAGAATTTATAATGCATTATTTACTATTTTAGAAACATATATGCAACGAAATTCAATATTCAGTGCTATTAACTTTAGTCCCGGTTCTTAACCCTAACCGGGTTTAAAAAAAAATTTGGAAATAGCCGGAAAATATATTTACTCCCGGTTGGTGAGAAGAACCGGGAGTATCTTTACTCCCGGTTCTTCTCACCAACCGGGAGTAAAGATCCGGGGGTATATATATTCCCGGTGCGCCCTCGTCTTCTCCACCAGCACTTAGACGTTTTTTCATCGAGATCGAGCATCGGCTTCTCCTTCGCCGGCACTGCCTAGGACAACCCCGTGCCGACGCCGCCGTCGTCTCTCACCGTCGCCTGGCGGTCCTCGATGCCTCCGCCGCAGACGCCGCCGCCGCGTCTCTTGGGTGAGAGCCCCCGCCCTCTCTCTCTCGATGTAGCTTTGTCTCTCTCTCTCTTTCGCCGACGACGCCGACGAACGCCGATGACGCCGACGACGCCGACGACGCCCTCTTTCTCTCTCTTACGCCGACGACGCCGACGACGCCCTCTCTCTCTCTTACACCGACGACGCCGACGAACGCCGACGACGCCGCCGCCACGATGCCTCGATGCCGCCGCCGCCACGCCGGCGCCGCCCCCACGCCGCCCCTAGGGCAACCCCACGCCGTCGCCGCACCTCCACACCGCCGCCGCCGCCGCCACGATGCCGCCGCCCCCACGCCGTCGTCGCCGCCGCGCCCCCACGCCGCCGCCGCCGCCACGATGCCGCCGCCGCCCCCACGCCGCCGCCGCGCCCCCATGCCGCCGCGCCCCTGCGCCGCCGCCGCCGCCACGATGCCGCCAGCGCCACGATGCCGCCACAACGGTTAGGCCGCCGCGCCCTAACGCTTAATGAACGAACGCGAACGAACGAACAAACGAACGAACGCGAACGAACGAACGAACGAACGCGAACGAACGAACGCGAACGAACGCGAACTAACGCTTAACAAACGCTTAACGAACGTGACCAAACGCGAACGAACGTGAACGAACACGAACGATTAGTAGCAAACGTGAACTGTCGGCAAAGGAAACGTGAACGAACGCGAACGAACGTGAACGAATGTGAACGCTTTACGAACGCGAATGAATCGTTAAAGAAACGCGAACGAAACGTTAAAGAAACGCGAACGAACTGAAAGACATGTAGTATGCACGTAGCTTGCTTGTAGTAACCTACATTGTTTTTTTTTCAAAAAAAGAAATGTGACCCCCTTGGTCTTGGAATATTGTCAATGACTAACCTATTAAACATGAAACCTGTACGTTAATACCATACCGTCTACATAAAACTGTCGGCATATGCATTGATGTACTAGATACTCGTAGGCCATTTACGTGAATGGTCTACAGTTCACATGGAACCATCGGCAATTGATTTATTTTTTTTCTCTACACATGCCGTAGGCTATTTGGTTTCAGAGCTGACCTTGGTTACAATTGTATTAGTTACTTGTAGTCCACTAACTAAAATGGTATAGGAACCTTAACAATTAATTATTTATTTCTTCTTAATTATAAAATGTGTACGAACTTAGCATATATATATGATTATATATACTTGAAAACGTGAAATACATTATATGTTCCTTTGCATTTAGACTAATACATTTTTTTTTGCATGTTGCAGAGAAGACGTCGTCGTCGTCGTCCGTCAAGCCGAAGTGGTAGCTAGCCCTCGAAGGAATTCGCGCAGGCAAGTGATGTAAAGATGTGATTGTTAGAGATATAATATAAGATTGTTAGATTTCTAATATAAGATTATTAGATTATTAGAGTTAGCATATTTGAGTGTTAGAGATAGTTAGAGATTTAATATAAGATTATTAGAGGTTTAATATACGAAACTTAATTAGACTTAGCATATTTGAGTGTTAGAGATTTAATATAAGATTATTTGAGATGTAATATTCGAAACATATTTGATTGTTAGAGATTTAATATAAGATTATTAGAGATGTAATATTCGAAACTTAATTAGACTTAGCATATATGATTATCTACCGTACAAATACACGACACTTAGACTTAGCATATTTGAGTGTTAGAGATAGTTAGAGATTTAATATAAGATTATTAGAGGTTTAATATACGAGATAGTGAGGAGATTGTTATACTTAGCATATATATATGATTATTACAATTTTAATATGAGATTAGTAGCGATTTAATATAAGATTGTTAGAGTTAGCATATATGATTATTACAATTTTAATATAAGATTGTTAGAGATTTAATATAAGATTGTTAGACTTAGCATATATATATGATTATTACAATTTTAATATAAGATTAGTAGCGATTTAATATGAGATTATTAGAGATTTAATAGAAGATTATTAGAGTTTTAATATTACGGTTAGCAAATACATCCATAGACCTAACATATATTTTTTGTATGCACAGATGGCTGATCGCGATGAGGAACAGATACTGTATGATACAATCGCAGAGGGAAGCAGCCAGTACTGGAACGAAGAAGAGGGGAACGAGGATCCAAACCAGTACTTGAACGTGGAGGGGAACATGGAGAGGGATGCGGAGGGGAACGAGGAGGGGAACGATGAGGAGGAGGCTAGTGGAAGTCATCCCTCCGCTGGACAGAAGAGGGCACGCGGACAACGAGGTGCTGCGAAGAAGATAGAGGGTCGGCACATCATAACTGAGGTGGACGCAGACGGCCGACCTAGTGCCCCGGCACCAGCAGCCAAGAATTTTGTACGCCATAGCGGTTGGGTTGTGAGGGATAATGTGCCTGTCAGCAAGGTGTGCTGGCGCAGAACAAGGGCACGCGGGGGTGATGACAGCTTTGTCCCGGAATCAGAGAAAGAGATGCTGTGGACCACAATGCTCGAGACGTTCACACTCCCTGCGGGTACAGAGAACGTAGTGAAACACTGGACTCTTAAGAAAATGGCAGAACAGTTCCAGACCTTCAAGGGAGATCTGTACCGGAAATACATCCTGAAGGGGCAGACACCGAACTTTGACGTATTCCCGAAGCTAAGGGATCACTGGGAGGAGTTCGTTGCTTACAAGACAGGTCAACAAGGGCAGGCGATGATGGAAAGAAACAAAGAAAATGCCGCCAAGAAGAAGTACCATCACCACTTGGGGTCAGGCGGCTATAGCGTCGCGATGCCGAAGTGGGAGGAGATGGAGGCAAGCTTGCTTAAGAGGGGTATCGAACCGGCCACCGCTAAATGGCCTGATCGATCGAAGTTCTGGTTCTATGCTCACGGTGGAACGCTCAACCCAGGTGATGGCTCCTTGGTCTTCAGCGATCAGATACGCGAGGCTGCGAATCGACTAACGGACGCAGTGGAAGCCTCTTCTCAGGGCACGTTCCGACCCGACAGAGAGAAGGACGAGCTGTCACTCGCCCTACAGACTCCCGAGCATCTAGGACGAACACGAGGGAAAGGCGTGATTCCCTGGAAGATGGGATTCAAGGAGGACATCCACACGTACAGGAGTCGGATGAGGAGCAAGAGAGATACCGAGGCGAAGATTGCAGATCTCGAGTACAGGATATCGAGCTACGAGCTCAGCATGCAAGAGGAGGTGGCCCGGAAGGTGGATGAACGCATGGCAGCACATCGGTCACACGATCCCCAGCCGTACATACCTCCTCCAATGGTCAGCCCATCAGGCAATCGTAGCAGCTGCGCCTCAACGGGGTAGGTAGTATCACATAGCATGGACGCCATGCAAACCCGGGACGAAACCACCTGCCCCGTTGATGAGATCACGCTTCGGACACCATGTGAGCTGCATATTCCCTTCAAGAACTTATCAATCAAGGTATGCTCGATGTAATACATGATTTTTGACTCGTATGTTCCGCAAGTTGCTGCTTAGGTTGATTACTAATAGATAACCTCTCATCACGTGAAGGTGGCGTCGGGAATGGCCATCCCAACGGACATTTCAGGGACTTACCACTGCAGGCCGATTCCAGCAGGATACTCGAGGGTCGAAGTTGAGCCGGTGGAAGCCGTGTACGAGGACCTCGAGTTGGACTACCCAGGAGGAGACGGTGAGACGCATCTACGAGACACAAGCCACGCCATTATACTATGGCGCAAGCGGTACATCGTCCTCCCTGGGCGACAAGCGGCGTCTCGTGCACCATCTCCTCCGGCTCCGCCATCTCCTCCTGCACCATCTCCCCCGGCTCCTCCGCCACCTCCTCATGCACCATCTCCTCTAGCTCCTCCGCCTCCTCCGCCTCCTCCGCCTCCTCCTGCACCATCTCCTCCGGCTCCTCCGCAACCTCCTCCTGCACCATCTCCTCCGGCTCCTCCACCTCCTTCTCCACCGTGTCCGCCTGCACCTCCCAAGACAAGGTCTCGCCAAGCTCCACCCCCTGCCAGCACAAGGACAACGAAGAAGGCCAAAGTTGACACCACCAAAAACAAGGAGCCGCCGTACGATTGCAGTCAAGAGGAGCTTAATGCTTATGTGGTAGGAGAAGTGAAGAGGCAACTCAAGCCTCGGAGTCCTGAAAAGAAGATACCTATTGACCCGAGCGTGAAGAATTTCTTCAAGGGAATGTCCACCGCAAACACGGAGGCCTTAAAGCTATCGGACTATGACCGAACACTTAGAAAAGCCTATTACAAGAAGTCCAAACCAGTTCCTCAGCTTGGAGAACAACCACACCAAGTGGTCGAGCCGTTGGTGACCGGCGAAGACTTTGGCATAACGGATTTCATTTCGGACACCGGTCTAACCATGGCTCAGTTGGTTGGAGGCGCACCAATCCCGAAGGCGGAAGTGGCATACAAGTTTGAACTCGGTAAACCGCTTGTCAGGCCTGAGCAGCTGCAGTCCCTACCGACACAAATGTACAAATTCCATGAACGGTACATGGAAATGAGCGCCAATGGTAGAGAGATGTTCGGAGCGAGGATCAGAAACCCCGACTTCTTGCAAGGAGAAGATGTTCTATGGATCCATTTCAAGGATGTCTTCGATCTATACCATCGGGACGCCCTCGACGTCTCTCTTCTGAGCGCATGGATTTTGTAAGTATCTTTGAGTTCGATTTGTTTCGTTCAATAATTAGCTCCTGGCATATATGTAAGCAATAATAATTTCCTTTCATTGTTGTAGAATGGAGATTCAAAGGGCCCGACGGCGGGGGGTTTATAATACTGGGTTCATCGACCCTCGGAAAATCAACACCGAAATGCTCGACATGTACGAGAAAGACACATAGGACAATCTCATCCATCTCCTAACACAGCAGCATTTCAAGACGTTCATACTATTGCCGTACAACACAGAGTGAGTTTTTATTGTCGTTCGAACAAATTTCATTCCCATACATATAACATGTACATTCTGATATTTATCTCATCTCACGCATATTCCAGATTCCACTGGGTCCTGTTCTTTTTTGACTTGGACGCATGCAGAGTCACTGTGTACGACTCAATAAATAAAGAGGAGAAGGTTTTTGACAAGGTCTTCCAACTGATAGACAGGTAATATAATGCCATCTATTCCAAAGTCGCGGGACTCTGTTGCTATTATGTTGATCTCGGGTAATATTTAATTAATCATAGCTTGCAACTGCACATGTAGGGCTTGGGATCGGTTCCGTCAATTGGTCCGCGTGACTTGGAAAGAAAAACTTGGACGGAGGTTTCATTTTCCAGTGAGTACATGCATGATCCAAAATTATATTGAATTGAATCTCTAGTTACAGTTAATATAAAGAGTATATTAAATCTCTCATCGTTTCTCATGTAGTGTGCAAAGCAGGACAAGGGAACTAACTTATGCGGCTACTACGTATGCGAGTATGCCCACTGCCTATCAAACCAAATATACACCAAACGAGAGCTCGATGTACATATACATAAACCGTTCAAAATTTCATTGCGTATCGATTTGTTAAGTTGTTTATTAATTTCATATATTGATATGTCATTATTTTCCGAATGATAGCGTATTCACATGAGGGAAAAACTCCCACACAAGGATTTTATCACGGCTGTTCAAGAACAACTGATGGGGTTCATCAACGAAGAAGTCCTTAATCCCGATGGTGAATTCTACTACGACGGATCGACAATTCGTAACGTCGGTCCTTCCTCTTCTGACGTAACGCAGGCGTCGAAGTCGTAGCTATAGCTAGCGAGCAAATGAATTGTACTATACATGCATGTATATATATATATATATTTATATATGTACGTACATTTACTTTAGTGTTAATATATATTTTGGTAACATATATGTACATAAAATGTTAAGTGCTTTAAATTATAAATATGTGTGTAATATATGTATTCTATATACATGCATAATATATATATTACAATGCATATATATGTATTGTAATATATATATATATATATATATATATATATATATATATATATATATATATATAATCAACCATGCAGCAAACAGGGCCATGCAAATAAAAAAAATGTTACATGGATCTTTAGTCCCGGTTGGTAACACTAACCGGGACTAAAGATGGATCAGCCGGCCACGTGGCTGACCGATCTTTAGTCCCGGTTCGTATTACCAACCGGGACTAAAGATCGATTTTTAGTCCCAGTTATTTCACCCGGGACTAAAGATCGCTATCTTTAGTCATGGATTCGTAGTCCCGGTTGGACAACCGGGACTAAAGAGGGGTTACAAACCGGGACTACAAATGATTTCTCCACCAGTGGATGGTTATGTAGCCATTAGGAATGAGGCCAAAATAATTTAGAGAAAGTTTTGTGCAACTTATCATGGCTAAACTAAGAAGAAAGATAACCTGAAATGGGCAAACAGTAAATCAAGGCCAAACTATACTTAGGAAAATGAACCATTTAGTTTTTTTCGAGAAAATACATACTCAGGGAAATAAATCATTTATAAATAAGAGGGACAGAATCAATTTATAAATAAATCATTTCTTAAAGATGTTCAAAACATCATGTTGCTAGTTGGTGAATTATGATAGTAACATGCCCGTGCTAACGGTATTATGGCATTATTTGTTAATGCAAAACAAATAGTCAAAAGATGATCTATGTTTTGACAATTAAACATATAATGGGATGTATATATGATTCAAACAAAAAGGAAACAGTGATTATGAACATTCCAAAGTGGTTCGTCCAGTGAACAGGCAAAGGATCCCATTCCACCCTAACATGTGAATTATAAAGCTAACATATGCAAGAGGACGAGTAGTTTATACCTCAAGAATGAACCACTAACCACTCCTAGTGGGAGGACATGCGTTTTTTCCTTCAATCTGAGGAGAACATGTCAAGCACATGAAACCAAGCAGAAGGTCACGACAGATTGTACTAAACCATGTTAGAGGCCATAGATTAGATTGGATCATGCTAATGCTATGCAGTTCATGGTGCAATCAAATTACAGTTGATTTGAATATGCAGTTGGTAGCAAAAAAATTATTAGACAGGAAAACATGAATTTATGATAAAAAAAATGGACCGTGTTAACTCTGCTCAATCTAGGATAGAAACTGAATTGATCTTCACTCCTAATAGACCATACAACTCTCTCATTAAAAAGTATATAGATCTAGGGCATAAAAATTCTGCGATTTGATCATCCAACACAAATTCCTGATGCATGAATAAAGGAAATCCAATCATCGAACCTTCAAGGATACCATAACTCTGAGTCTCTGACTAAATAACGTATTTGCTAATATTTGGCAATGGACCAACGGACCTCAGAAAACTACAATACATGATTTGCAATTGATTCTTTAAGAGAAATTTCAGGGATTGCAAAAGGATCAAATGCATATTTATGATCCATATGGCTATGGAAAATATCTTGATTGTTTTGGAGATTAGCACTACCAGAAATCGATAAGTTGAATACAAACGTCAATGATTAACTGGGCTTTTTATTCTTATGCTCCTACAGATGTCGTGGCTGTCCTGTTGCTCATTATTGCCATAAACCAGAGTATCCAAGTGTGATTAGTGGAGAAAAAGAAACAGCTTCCATCTATCCAAGCGGTGCCGCACCTCGCCACCTCTATCTATCTATCTCTCTCTCTCTCTTGATAGGATGGTTTAGTGGTTTGGTGGTTTAGTGTGGTGACTTGCAAGATAATACAAAGTTATACTTAAGTGCTTTTGTGTAGTGATTAAGTGCAAGCTTTGTATGCTACAAGATAACAAAAAAGGTATGTGTAGTTGTGTACTAATCAACCTTTACATAAATACTGTGACATGAAAGATCTCTGACGTGCAGAATATATAGGCCACCATATACCAAAAACCTTATTTCAGAGTTTAGACTTTAGTGGCCGATTCTTCCATGGATCCGGCATGCACAAATAAATCAAGAATGAGTCAGGAGCTGAATGCATACATCCAGTAGGCTAACAAAATACATCTAACTAATCATATAATCCTAAAGGCAAGCAAACTATATCGAGCGCAACAGAATTAATGCATACACCTAGCAGCACCAGGCCATCAAGATCTATATCTTGCAAATTTTGTACTTACTATGGTTACATGTTCTTCTGAATTAGAGAAATTTCAGGGTGTGATGTAAACATATATACCACTTGCAAAGCGAAAATTTCGAACCGGAAAAGATGACTAATTTAAATGAGACACACACACACACCTGAAACACTGATCTGATGTTGAGGATGCCGGATGCTGGCAGTAGTAATATTTGGAAGTTAAATTCATCTGCAATATATGAACGTCAGCACATCTACTGTCAGAAAATTAGTTGATTCAACCCATAACTGTTGACATATAGATTTAGTTTATTAGCATCTAATAAGTATTGAATGTGACTTGACATAAATGTGATTACATCGAATGCAGAAGATTTATTATACGATCGGTGCAAGAAGATAAGTGCTGAATGATTAAGAGACCAAATTTCCCCTGGACAGAATAATATATTACTTTCATTGATATGGAATGAAAAGAAAATAAGAAAATGTCTGAAAATATAAATTTTGCACTGAAAAATTGAAGTGAATTTGACAAACAGATTTCCAGTCCACTGGTAAACAGATTTTTGTCCCTATACTTACCTAATTGACAAGATATAAGATTAGTAATCCAACTCATGTTTGCTATACGTGCACATGCACCATTTACACACACCGACGAAACCAGATCGATTTGTAAGATATCGAAACTAATTTATTGGATGAAATAGGATGGTTTCCTTCAGAAACAGCCCCAATACTTTTGAGTATTTCACCGTTTAGTAATATCATAGAACCCAACCTGCTGATTGCAGTTATACTATACTCCATCGTTTGGTGTCAACCTACTATATCTATCCTATAGCTGGCTAATGAGAATTAATTAAGTTTCAGAAGGAGGTGTCAAATTAAAAGCGATCGAAATGATAAGCTGTCTTAATTTGCACTGGGATGCTTGTGTGCGACACAAACGCGTCTCTGCAGGCCATAGATTATGAGTTTATAACAGTACAAATGTACAATTACCGTCAGACTGCCTTTAAAAACAAATTAGCCATATAGCCATACGGGGAGAGATGTCTAAGCATGGTTTCCTCACTTTACTTAAATCACACAACAGAAGAATTGACTCAGTGGGCAAACCCATATGTTTACTATCAACACAGCACCGACATCTCTTCCTAGTTCCTCCTACTTTTTTATTCCTTGACCACATACGACTCAGTTGGCTATATGTATATAATTACATTCCAGCCGTATAAGCTAGGTTAATGGTTCCTTAGCATGCTTGCAAAACATATAATTCAGTTAGTTATTTGACAATGTTCACAGAGTAAATAGATATGAAAATAAAGCTCCAGATTTACCAGGGACCACACGATCTGGCAGCTTGGCTCCAACACAAACTAAACCCATACATAAATGGCTGAAATAAAGAACAATTGGTTATTTCATTGCACAGAAGGAAATGAAGTACGGATGCCTTTTCTGCATAATCCTTTGTAAATATAACTCCATCAAATTGACTACCATGTTCTTAACATCAAGCTTTATTTTCAGCCTCCATCGCTGAGTCGACCTCTCATCTCATGCAGAGCCTGCTAAACATTTTTAGATTTACATCAAACAACAAAACATCCAAGTCAAATTTGGCACACAAATATTAATTTGTTTGAGGATTTAGGAACAGGGGAATAGACGATACATCACCTTAACATGCCCCGTTGAGAACCTCGTTGCTGCTGCGGCGACTTGGCGCTTAAAGGAGATAGGGTTGGAAGGGAGGGGCTGAGAAACCGAGGTGACGGATTAAGGAGGAAGACGCCGCACGTCTACCGCTGCTCTATCTCCTGGCCGCGGTCCGGGTGGCGACGCAAGGGCGAGGCGGCGCGATGGGGTCCGAACGGCGACCTGAACGCGGGCAACGGTGGCCAGAGTTTAGGGGGATCGAAGTCAAGGCGGCGTTTGGCGAAGGGCGGAGAGCAAAGGGCGGCGGGCGGCGCAGGATGGGGGTGCGAGGGCGGCGGTTGGCGATCTCTCCAGAGGAAAGTGGAAAGGAAACCCAGCGGTGATCCCGTGCGTGCGATTTTCCGCCTGGTGACCCCGCGTACTACGCAATTGGTTCTGATGCGTTGGATTTCACAAGAGATGATCTAGACCATTAAGTGATGAATGAAAGAATGAAAGATGAGTGAAATCATTTGTTAAACTATAGGGTAGATAGAGAACCAGCCTGTGGTCCCCCTCAACTCAAACTTCTGGAGGAGATGAGTGGGAGGACACAATAAATCCGCAAGACAATCCATATCAGCACTTCCATTGTCGCTGTGAATGCATAAAGACCGAATGTGATGTTCCCCCAGATTACATAGGACTGAAACAGAAGATGTTCTTGTATTAATTAAATCACTAGTACTATTTCGTAAATGGTCAAATTGTACCCCAAGCACCCTGAGCCGTCTCAGATTTTTTAGATCCTCCAAAAAATATTTACAACTATTGAAACCATCAAGGCCTGATAGCTCTTGGAGAGCTTCCATATTGCCAAACCCATCTGGCAATACGAGTCCGTTGCCAATCAGATTTAGCAAACCCTTAAGATGGACAATAGCTTCTGGTAACTTTCTTATACTACTTCCCTTGAGATCAAGTGTCTGCAAAAATGCCAGCTTCTCTATTTGGACAGGGAGCATGCCAATTTCTTTCAAACTGAGCCTCAGATATCTTAAATGGATTAAACTCCTAATGTTCTCAAGACGATCATTCTCCAAAGCAGAACCTGATGAATTTAAATCTAGGGCAAAATGATCTCCCATACATAATACCCGCAGAATCTGCTGGTCCAGGAGAGTGGGCATCCATCTCAGTGAACCAAAGAGATAAAGTGAACGGGCATGGGACAAATTTACAGATTTCTTTGACGTTGCTTCTTTATATGCTTGCTTGTTCTTGAAGGAGAGCCTTCGAATCTTGTCATGTCGATTTGAGATTTCCTGACTATCCATTATAGTTACAAAATTGTCTTCAATTGATCGAGAGATGATGAAGGCAAGTACAATGTCGTGGACTCGACATGCGCCTGCTTTACCATCATATCCGGCCCACATCTGCTGGTTGGATCATACTCCTATTTATAAGCTCATTGAAATAACACTCTCCTACTTCCCGTAATGTATAGCCTTGTTTCTCGACCACAAACCCTTCACCTATCCATCCCCATATCAAGCCATCTCGATCAATCTTGTAATCTTCAGGAAAAATACTAAGGTACAACAGGCAAGTCTTCATAGGAGGAGGAAGATCACAGTAACTGAGTGATAATATGCTATCTACAACTTCCAGCCCTGTATCTTTTTCATGTAAAGATCCTATCGAATTTAATACCTTTTCCCACTCTTCCTTTGTTCTTGCTTTGGTAGATAGCAAGCTAGCTATGCTAATTATGGCCAATGGCAAACCATCACATCTTCTATCTATTATATACTAAAAGTCCATTAAACTTCCTACAAACGCTCTTAAGCCGTCACATGGGACTCCTACAAACGCTCTTAGATTGTCACGTGGCATTTTATAATCTTACCGTTGATTTTCATTTAAATTGGTGGACCTATTATTTTATTTTTTTTTAGAATTACTGACCTATTATTTTATACCATTAAATTAAATCTATTTGCTTGCTATGTACATACGCACAATGGAAAAAAAGGGAAAAATCTCATGTCACATACGTACGCGGGAAAAAAAAAGGAAAATCTCACGTAACTACGCACCATGGGAAAAAAAAAGGAAATCTCACGTACATACGCACAATTGGGAAAAAAAAAACTTTAGATACTGTTTATTAAAAAAGGGTACATATATACGATAACAAAACTATTAAAAAGGTACTGTTTACTTGAAAAAAATTACATATATATGTATGCGAGTAAAAAGAAAAGCTATAAGACCTAATATATATATATATATATATATATATATATATATATATATATATATATATATATACATCGGTAGAATAAAATAGACAGTTTTTTAAAATAGTATTTTCTATAGTAGAAAAACAAATTTTATTACTCCACAAGTATGGTAAAAAACATATAATAAAAATATATGATTTAAAAATATATGTTTTGAGCTGCTCGGGCATTCTTCTTATTAGTGAGGCTTTAAAAAGTAGATCTAACAATAACTATATATAGTCACTTTCTATTTTATTTATGCATGGCGGTGAAGTGGTACGAGATGAAATAATATATAGTCACTTTCTTTTTATAATTTTCATACATGTTTGAATGACATTCAAGGGATACTAAATACTACTAGAAGAAGAATATACATTTTACAAGTGAAGTAGACAACATATGACATAAATTCTAATTGTGGTTTTTATCATAAATAGCACAATGGTCCAAATAGATAAAAAATGAGCGTATGATTTAAAAGTTAAAAATTATGACGACCTAAAATATATTGTTACAAATAAATCTATAATTTAGAAGGTCGTAGTAATTTAAAAATTATTTTTGCAAATATTTTCATAAAGAGAAAAAGGGAGAAAAAGAAATCAAGAGGATAAACTTCCTACAAACCCTTCTAATCCGCCACATAGTACCCTATAAACACTCCTATACCGTTATGTGACACTCTAATAAGTCATAGAAATTGTAATAAAAAAGCAAAACATTTGACCATCGATTTTCATTTAATCTGGTGGACCCATTATTTTCAACCATTAGATCTATCTTAAAAATTACTAATAAAATTTATCTGTAAAAAGGCCTATGTCGTAATGCCACTACCGGCCAATATATATGCACCTAGGTACGTAGGTATTCCTCCTTAAGAAAAGTATGTAACTACGTACAGTATATACACATGTATTCCTCCCTAAAAAAATATGTATACACGTCTGGTCCCACATCCTTTTTTTTCTTTTTTTTCTTCTCATTCAGATTTGACGGAAAACCAAACTAATAATTTAAACACATATTAACTATGCTTTAGGTTGTAAAAAATTATGCTATTTCGAGTTGTATTCAAATTAGACGCATGTCATCGAAACATTCAAAAAATATATAAATAAATTAAAAGTATAGATTATGTGGTTGTTAAATTAGAATTACATTTTCCAAAATAAAAACAATTTAAACCGTGGGTAGAATTTTCTAAAATTACTTACTCCCTATTTAAAAAATACTGATATGGCAAAAGGATGTTACTAAATTTATCATAAATATATTTTCATGTATTATGTGTTTGCTATTCATATATTACTAGAAAATTGAATATCAAATATACTCATTTGACACCATATCAATATCCTTTATATCCTACTTAGCCTTGGTTCGATCTAGCTAATTGATTTAGCTTATCCAGGGCCCATGAAAAGACACACGCCATTAGCTCATGATTAATCGAGTATTAAATATTACAAACTTAAAAATGGATTTTATTTTTTTAGAAAACTTCTATAATAAAAAATATTTTGTAAAATACAAACGTGGTCACGATAAATAACGGAGTAGCCAATCCGATATGTACTTTAGAACTTATCCATAAATTTATTACTTATGTACTAAAACTAAATATGTAGTATATAATATACTTTGTGAATCAAGAATAGCATAATATATCAAATATCAATTATTTGTCCCTGCTAAATCCTATGTAATAAGTTCTATATACAAACCAGTGTCACCAATCGTCAAGTTATATTGCTTATGATACATCCATGCACAACACACCCAATAATTAGTTGACACCCAGTAAACCAGGTGTGTCATCAAGCACCAAAGATAAAAGGATGATACTAAGTGGGAAACCATTAACAATAAATCATAGGTAAATAGAGGATGCCACGAAATCACACAATAAACAATAGTTGACTACAAGTAGATTGTGAGTTTGAGTAATAGCGTTCCTATACTCCTACAAACACTTGTAAGATGCCATGAGATGCTCTAATAAATAGGAGAAAATTTAAGAAAAAATATTGGAGAAAACAAAACATATAGCCATTGATTTGCACTTAAATTGGTGAATCCATTATTTTCAACCATTAAATTAGATTGATTCAGGTAAGCTCTCGCTCCTAAGAACTAGCTAATCCCTCTATATGCAGGTACATACACCAGAGATGTCAAAAACAAAAAAGAAGAGTGCATATATGGTCCACCCCGTGTGGTAGTTTTCTATTTTTTTCTTTGTAGCACTAAGGTTTTCCAAAAATTATGCATATATGTAGCGACCACTCTTTGCGAGGTTAACGAAGAAGCCACGCTGCCATGGCGCTGCTTCATACCATCCTCGTCAATTTTCTTGAAAGTGTTTTTTTTTAACTAACAATGTAAAAGGCAATCATAAGCGGTCATATAAACGTATGCACACCCCCTATAAATGCACATACACACCCACCCTATGAATGCACATACACAGACCCTACCTCCTATGAGAGAAAAATATTTGTCCAAAAAAACACGAAAAAGTATGCAGATATGAGAGAACTACCATTCGCAAGAAAAAACTTACATACATACGGACAATCCATAATGTCATATGGAACCATATTTTATCTTTTTTAATTATATTATTCTCATATAAATTGTGCTAACAATTAGTACAAATAATTTTGACAATATAGAGTATTCCTTTGTATATCACCCATGAACATGTATACGTAAATTAGATGTATAATAAAAGAAAAAAAAATCAACACTCATATTATGTATACAAAGGATGATAATAGGTAAGTTTACATATAACCGAAACAAAGCGATTTTTGTTTGAATATCATAGACATTATCATTTAATATATCAAAATCTATAGTCTATTTCACGGTTTAAATATTTTCTTCTTTTACGGTAAAGTTATGAGGTAATCTATTTTTTTTATGATGATATATGACTTTAAAAAGAAATAATAAATTGCCCGCGCATCTGCGCGGGCTTCCTTTCTAGTTATATACTAAAAGTCCATTAAGCATCCTATAAACGCTCCGAAGCCGCCACGTGGCGCTTCTACAAACGTTCCTAGGCCGCCATGTGGCATTCTACAATCCCACCATCGATTTTCATTTAAATTGGTGGACCCATTATTTTACACCGTCAGATTAGATCTATTTAAAAAGTTTATGCTTTCTATATCCGAGCAATTTACCGGAAATACTATATACATGAAAATAATTACGTACTATGGTACTTACATACGTGTACGTATGAAAGTACTTACATACGTATATGAATCTTTAGGTACTATATAAATTAGAAAACAAACAAAGAACGTACGTGTGTACGATAAAAAAAACCTATAGAGACAAAAAAATAAAACTTTGATAAACTGCTCACTTGGATGGAAAAATACAAAGGAACATGCTATAAAGCCCTAAAGGGAAATATATGTATGATGTTATAACCATCAGAAACAAAATAGACGGTCATTTTTAAATATGATCTTCTATACTATAAACAATAAAATCTATTACTCTACAAATATAGTCACGTAGTGCTTCCATAAGCGCTCTTAGACCATCACGTGGCACTATATAATCTCCCTAGCACTATATTTAAATTTATGGATATGTTATTTAATTTATACCTTTACATTAGCCCGCTTCCTCTTAATATCATCTATTATATACATAGTCCATTAAACATCCTACAAACGTACTCAGGACACCACGTAGCATTCCTACAAATGCTCCTACGTCGCCGCATGACATTTTAATAAATTAGAAAAATCACAAAAATTTTGAGAATAAGCAAAACATTTGGCCATCGATTTTCTGTAATATACGGTGGACCCATTGTTTTCTACTGTTAAATTATATGTCCAAGTAATATGGAATACCGCCTATTTCCTTTCTCTCCTATTTTCCTCTTTTAGAAAGGTGGAAAATATATTTTTTACCAATTATTTTTTGTCATTGTATTTATTTAGCCAAAAAGAAAAGGACAAAAAAGGCCCGCATATCTCACCCCCGCCCGTCCAGTACGTACCTGCATGCATACCTCCACACCTATTTCCTTTCTCTCCTATTTTCTTCTTTTAGATAGACGGAAAAAATATTTTATGATAACAAATTTTAAACAACTGTATTATCTAAATCATATAGCTAATTTTTTATTGGTACACTCCATTAGATTATTTACTATAATATATTTTAAGGTTGAAGATCCAAGTTTGGGACATATATTATTAAAATCATATAGCTAATATTATTATAGAAATTCATTACTTTGGGACATATATATTCTACTAACTTCACTCATCCATATATTTTAAGAAAAAATCAAATAGATTTTTAAACCTTCTGATTAATAACATGCACTTAAATTAGAAAAAAATAAGTAGTTTAATTAGAAAATACGATACCCAAAGTATTTCTACCATAAGATAAATTGTATTTATAGGATCCATTCGATCTATCTTGAAAAACAATAATCTCCTCATATCCTCTTGCCTTACATATACCTCTGACCCTCCTCCCTCTCTCACTCTCCCATCCTCTCCTCTCCAGCTCAATTATCCCATCTTCTATTTTATTTAACTAACATAATATAATAACAGTTATAGCTATTGTTTTATTTTTAAATAAATAAATAAATCAATATCTCATTAGCTATATTTTACTATACAAAATTAAAATTGCATCATTTGAAGGTAGACACTATCGTTTGCATGCCAATTAAATAACAACGAAATATTAATTGAAAATATGTAACACGTTGTACTAAATCATTGTACATAACAAAAATCAATAAACGTCCTCTAGAACACTCACAACACATCGTGTATCATATCCTAAAATTCTTTAAAAAATCCAATTAAATTATTGTATCCATTATTTTTAACTATTGGATCTATTCTTAAGAAAATCTTAAGTCGCCATGTGTCACCTTCTATAAAAAGGGAAAGAATCTTTGAAATTCTTAGAAAAAATAAAACACCCCATCGTCGGATTTCACTTAAATAATATAGAAAAATTAGAAGAATAAAATCTCCTCCACCTCCTCCCCACCCTCACATGCACAAAACATCATCCGCCCCCTCCCTATTTTTTAGCTATTAAACTAAAAGAGAAACAATCAGTAATATTCGTTTTTTTAAGAAAGACTATACAACGCATGCGTTCTGAATATGCGCACACTCACCCAAACACACAGAGAGAAATCTATAATACAATTGCAGGCGCTCACAACACACGTGCACTCACCTTTATAAACGCGCACACACACATCCTATCCCTATGAATATCTCCTAAAAACTGGGCCAACATATTTTTGAGATCGACGAAATCACTACGAGCGTCTCGCTGCCAACGGATATGTCAGCATTGAAGGAATAATTAGCCGTAAATGCGAGCACCCGTGTCAAGTCTAAGACTTGAATCCGGGTGGGCATGTTCCATCACAAGGAACATAACCAGTTGAGCTACACTCACTTCACAATAATATTGGATATTAAAACAACCATAATTTTCAAGCTACATTTTTGGAATACTACTATGCCTTTTAAACTGGTGGAACCATTATTATTTCTAACCGTTATCTATGTTATATAATAAACAAGCGTGTATTCATGGGACATCACGTTTCAAAAATATTACTGTGCAACTATATTTCGTCATTATCGTATTCATGTTAGGTTGTGTGGAGCCTCTGACCCACTCTAAATGAAAATGTTCATGGATGGATCACCTCTCAAACTACATCAATCATATTAGGCTATATAAACCCATACATTTAGTGAAGCCTCATGTCCCACCCAATTCATCCTCTAACAAACCATGATAATATATGCAATTAAAGAAAAGAAAAACACATTACTTTTACTTTCGTTGACATATTTTCTTTTAAAGAAAAGAAAAGATTATATTCTTTTCAAATGATGAAGAATATTATAAATAATTGCTTATAGATATTATTTGAATATGATATAACATAAAAGTAATAGGTTAGAAAATTATATAAGCAATTAATACCAGTGAAAACAATTTATGGAGAAATCATGGTAGTTGATCTCCGGTTAATATTTCGCTCTTATAAATATCACATACTTAGTGTACGACGCATGCCCGCGCGAATGTGCGGGCTACCTTCCTAGTTTATCTAATATTGCATTCATAATCCCCTCCAATTGATCAGGGCATTTCTCATCGACGTCAAAAGTCCTCATCAGAAGTAATTTTCTCGAGTCAATTTTGCTGAGAGGTCTCATTTCATAAACCACATCTTCGTTGGAAGCACAACAAATTTTGGCCACACTGTGGATGCGTGTTGTCATAATTACTGTGCTTATTATTTTCAGGCTTTTTCTAGGAAGAACACATTGTATGGTTTCCCAATCAGATTGACACCAAACATCATCTATTACAATAAGGTACCTGTCATGAAATTTTGTGATACCGTATATCTCAGCAAAGCATTGAAATAATACTAATTAAGAGTATCGGCTACAAAATACAAAAGGAATTCATATATGCATGGACAAGCATTTAACATTGTCTCTCCCTCCCTCTTTCTAAATTTCACTATTAATAACTGTATTAGCATGATAAAGCAGCAGTAATATTATGGGTCGCCCATGCTCCTACTTTTCTAAAAGTGTACATATATTACTGAAAATTTGCGAAAGAAAATAGTGTGGCGCAGCATTTGCAGAATTTCACTGTTCTTTTTTGTGAATAACAAGGCCAGTCCCAATTGACCAAGAGACCTGCTACTCTTGCCTACTTTCATAATTTACGATTATGTAGGAACATTTTTTTTTTCATGAAGACTTCATATTTCAAAAAGCCATTAAAGGCGGCAACTCAGGACGTACTGTGACAGAGTAGGATAAAATGAACGGTATGGGTGCTGTCAAAAATCAAAACACATCATAGAGGGGATTTGAGTAAACATACGCTTTGTCTGTAAGTAGGCTCCTTAATCTGTCGATGAGTTGTTGGTTGCTGTATGAACTTGTCAGGTGATGATTATTATCTGATATGCCGCAGCTGCTTTGAATTTCAGATAGCAACTCCCATAAAAGGCTATTCATATTACAGTTCTGTGACACAGAGACAAGATTTACAAGAGAACTGGCCATTAATTTTTTGGTATACCTGATTAGCAAGAGTAGTCTTCCCTGAACTTCCAGGTCCAACAATAGAAACAATCCTATGCTGCTTCATTTTGTCACTTTTCCGACCAATTAACAGGTTGACGATTTCTTCGCTTGGGTCCTGAATGCCCACAAGTTTTTCCACCTCCACATAGAGCGCTGGCAACCGAGGATCGATCTCCGTATGCAAGTTGCTGCAGGTAATCTCTTGAAGCTTGTATCTTTTCTGCCGCTCGTACACTTCATTCACTTGAACCGTAAGTTCCATGATCTGTCCTGCAAACTTGTGGCGATGGTGAAGATTCTTCAGCCTGGTGATGTTCTCATGGAGAATCCTCTTAATACCGGTGGTGGTGCTACCAAAACCAACTGGTTCTTGATGATCGACGTGGTAGGTGAAGAGATCTATGCTGTCCTCGATGTCGTAGGCTAGCTCCCGCACCTCCTTTGTCCAGGCCTTGACGTGCACGTCAGGCTTCTCCATGGCCATGTACTTCTCCAGCATCACATTGATGGCCATCAACTCCTTTCTAAGGAGCTCCACCTCCTTCCTCACGCCTTTGAGTTTGGCGTATTCCTTGCCCATGAGGTTGCTGAGCTTGCCAAGCACAGGGTTCATCACCCCCGTCAGGGCGCTCACCATGATCTTCTCTCCAACTCCTCCCATCTGTCCCTCCCCCTTCTCTTTCCCTCTCCTCTCGCTCTCCCTCTTGATCCCTCCCTCTTAGTGGTTTGCAAGGATTGAGACTTTTGTACCATACATGTGTAACTAATATAAGCGAATGATTGATCATGTAACACGTTATAATTTAAGCTCCAATAATTAAGTTTTGTCCTCTGCATACTTGCTTGTTTATAATAATTAAGTAAATAATAGAATATTAGATGCCAGAGCCTTCTGTTGTCCTCCTGCTCTAACAACCCTTAATTTTCCCTCTCACCATCTCATGCTTCTAAACATCTACCGTAAAATCAAAGTGTATTTGATTTTTATTCTGTGATGAACAATTGGCATTTGAGATTATTGGTTTTGACATTTGGAGATTATTGGCGCAGTCGTTTTGGAGATGATTAGATTTGCAGGTGAACAGGAACAGTTGCTGACAGGTGATAACCTGTCAGACTGGAGGTATGCGTGCGGTCAAATTGGCTAACCCGCAGTCTGATCGGTCGACTCTGTGTCGGTTTCGGTTTCGGGTTGATTTGTTGGATTTCCATGGATAATTCATGTTTATGACTTCTAGATGGATACTATGCGTATGTAATGCTGTTGTTTGCTTACAATGAGTCAAGTTGAAGATAGCTTGTATTCGGATATTGTTTCTTGGTTGATGCATGTGTAGGTGGTCTTGATGCCTCAGGAGAGTGTTGCCGGTGATGGATCGGGAGTCAACTTAGGAGAAGATGACGTCCGGACGATCATGATATCATGCGGAATGCTTAGGCTAAAGATCAATGCACGTGGTTGGTGAAGATTTCATATGGTATACGATGGAGATATTGTGTGTGTATAGGATGCGGAATCGAATTTGGAACGAGTCCAAATTTGGTACAATAGGAGTTTCTAAAGTTTGTTTTCTGTACAGGAAGGTTTCCTAGAGAATTAGGATTTCCTGTGCAAGTTTGGTTCATGGCTATAGGACTTACTGTACAAGTTTGGTTCATGGCTTTAGGCTGCCTACCTCGGATATAAATAGAGGGGGGGTGTGGCCTCCCGGTATCGCTTTAGAGAGAGTTAAGTTGAGAGAATTGTTAGGGTTTCGATTTTAGTCGAGATTTTTCATGAGGAGTGATGTTGTTGCACTCTGTAAACACAGAGAGAAGTAATAAAGTCGCAATCTATTTTGAGAGATCTTCAATTTGTGTTTGCTCGGGTTCGATGGTCCAACCGGCGGGACACCAGCGGTCAGACTGATGGCATCGAACCGGTAAGACCGGCAGATTAACGACGGTCAGACCGATGGCGGCGGTGACAGGTTTCGGCGGTTAGATCGGGCAATCAACACCGATCAGATTGGCGATATAGGTGCGGTCAGACTGGTGGATCAACTCCGGTCGGACCGATCTACATTGGAATTAAAAGTTTCGAGTTTTGGGTACTACAGCCATTCGCCCTCCCTTTGGTTGGCTTAGTTCTAGTTGTTTGATCCTACATCTACTAGTACATTTGTTTAGATAGTTGAGTGGTGTAAAGTATCAGATTCCATAGTTGAAGGGCCTAGGCTGTGTTCGCTAGTGGGGGTTGGAAACCCATCTTCTCCGCACGGAAAACGGAGCAGTCCATTAACACGTGATTAATTAAGTATTAGCTAATTTTTTTTCAAAAATAGATTATTGACTTTTTTAAGCAACTTTCATATAGAAACCTTTTTGCAAAAAAAAACGTATATTTAGCAGTTTGAAAAGCTTGTGTGTGGAAAACGATGCAGAGGGGTTCGGAAGAGGCTGAAATGAACACAGCCAAGTGATAGCTGGGAGGATAAAATCAGTCCACATGAAAGGATAAAGGGTAGGAGCATGTGATAGACAAGACAACAGGCTGAAGTTTGAATCAATCTACTAGACAGAAGCTGACCTGTTCAAGGACAATGATGGTGATAAATAATCCTGCCACTTGATGACCCCTGATGTGAACATCATTTGCTTTTTGCTATTGATATTTCTTGACAGCTTCTTGGATAGACAAAAATAAGTTAGATTATAGTTGGATGTTTCGTGCTAGTTGCATCGTGTCTAAAAGAATCGTAATAAGGGCATATATAGGTCTTGTTTAGATCCAAAAATTTTAGTCAAAAACATCACGTCAAATATTGGACACATACATGGGGTATTAAATGTGTGAAAAAACCAATTGCACAGTTTGTATGTAAATTTGAGAGACGAATCTTTTGAACCTAATTACGTCATGATTTAATAATGTGATGCTATAGTAAATATTTTGCTAATGACGGATTAATTAGGCTTAATAAATTCGTCTCGCAGTTTACAGGCAGAATCTGTAATTTGTTTTGTTATTATTCTACGTTTAATACTTCAAATGTGCGTCTGTATACTTCAAAAGCTTTACACCCAAAGAACTAAACACACCCATAGCTTATTCTGACTTCTTTTATTGATTTAGGCTGTGTTCAGTTCCCTTCAAAAAACAAATATTTGGACACATGCATGTAGCATTAAATATGGACTAAAAAAACAAATTGCACAGTTTGCATGATTTTCGCAGGCGGTGCTTTGGTCCGCCTGTAAAAATTAAGGATTTTTATAGGCGATTAGGTGCAGGCGGAATGTTTTGCCGCCTGTTGGTATGTCTTAGCGACACTACTGGAAATATAATTCCCAACAATAGCACTGGAAATAATCCTGGTATATTATGGTTACAGATATGATCCGCAAGCGCACGGATATACCATTATAGCATTTCACCTGGGAATATTCCAAGGTATCGTATTTATTTTATCCCAAGGAAAGATATGATAAAAGAGAACTATGCCAATAATTCATATATTACTTATATACATCAAAGTGTATGCAAGGTTTAATTCAGTTCAAAGGTAGGGTGATACACAGAAGAAAGAACTAAGAACTACTCTCACTAAAATATAGTCTAAGCTAGGTGGAGAAAGAATAAGAAAAGTATCATTCCTGTACTTCTAGTATACATTCATCTTTAGTCTATACTTGCTATTATACAGTCATGCAACCAATACCCCGTACCCAGTGTCCTCCTGGTGTTTCGAGAAGCCACCCTAACTGCCGAGTTCCTTACGACAGCCCGTCATAACCATACAATTGGAGCTAAATACGGATGAGTACCCTCCCCAGGGAATTAACTTAGGACTATATACATGCGTGGAGGAATACCCGTACTGAGCTCTCACCATCAGCGGCCCACCTCTCATCCGCAGCATATAGCCCCAATTAATGGTATCTAATAATCTAAGCACCGCTTACATTACTAAATACTACTCTACATCCTTGCAATCGACATAGAGCAACTGAATAATCGGACACTAAACCCACACCAATACACCTATCTGGAAAGCTAATTACACAACTATGTTGATTCAAGTATAAAGTAAAGTCGGTACTCAAATAATATGAAAGGAATAAAATTCCAAAGATGTATAAAGAAGAATATTCTATTAATTCAATAAGTCTTACAAAAGAAGAGAGGAAAGCTGCTAGAGCCATACCCGAAATCTTCTGAAGACTCGAGGACTATGAAGACTATTCTATTTCTTACTCCACTGGCACTAGAACTACTAAACAATACTTGAGAGAGCTCTTGATCTTCTTCTTGAGGTGTGTGTTGAAAGTGAAGGAGGTGAGGTCCTTTTATAGGCAGGTATGACGGTTGTAGAGCATGGGAATTGTCGGAAATGCCCCGCAACCGCTATCATGAGTTCATCCGAAGCATCCACGCCAAACCCCAGCCTGAACGGCTGTGATAAGGGTTCGGCCGAACCATTATCTAGCCCAAATGGCCCAATTTTTGGCAGGCCGACTCCTCGTGTGCTCCTCAATCCAAAACATGGAATTTTGGGCTTAATTGATCATGTCTTTTCTGAGTTCTCAGCCCATCTATCCATAAGTCTGATCCTCGACAGCATCTGATTGATCGTTTGTCTATTTTCTCTCCTCCATTTATATGTGCTTCTCCTACATAGATGTTAGTAGCATAGTATATAGTGGAAGTAGATATTTTATTTGGAATTTATGCATTGCAAGCATAGCTAGTCTTCATACATTGGGTAATATTGACGGTCGAAACTGGTCGATAACGACCGTCGACACCGCCTACGAAAACGTGTTTTGACCGCCTGCAAAAACCTTTTTTCTAGTAGTGCTTATAACTCAACCGACTCTAAATTAAACGGAGTAGCCACCAAAATATAAATGTCTTATTATAAGCTTGACGGTTGTTTTGTTTTTTTTAAAAAAAACAAGTATGAGAAGTCATGTTTTATCTAGGTTAAAAAAGCCGATTTTTTTTTTATCTAAACACATGCAAACCACTAATTACAATTGTGAGGACACAACAATCACATTTAATTATTTAGGCAAGATGCTCATATGCAGCGATATGTTTCCATCTAACCAATAGCCCAACAAATTGGCCGCTGAATTGATCACATTAGCCTAACAACCCACCTCTAAAATTGGTTAGTTGCATCATTACGGGGAGTTTTCTCCATTGTTCAAATCTAATTCATCTGGTAGTAGATGAAAATCATAGGGTTTAATTAGGGTTGCATACGGCGAGTTTTTTTCATTGTTCAAATAACAAAGAAAATACAAACGGCGTGCTATTATACTGCTAAATTTTCAATACTAGCGATTCATATTAGTGGATCAATTGTTTGCTCCATGCTACTAGCTAGTTTGATTAGTCGATCACAATGTGCTCAGATTTGATGAATTTTAGTTGCACTATGACCACGCTAACACTGTCACTGTCAAAGGTTATATTAGATGGTTTATACATACACACCATCATCGTGTCGAGGCTACCGTCATGGCACTGAGCCAAAGCTAACAGGACAAGAAATGAGGAGCCCATATCGTGGACAGTACATCACCAGGTCAACTGGATTTACGGTGGTGACGTGGGCAGGTTGTTTAGAAGTAGAATTCCAACTTTTGAGTGTTCACATTTGTAATTAGTGGTTTGCATGTGTTCAGATAAAAAAATAACTTATAGATGACCCAACATTAACTGAAAAAGCGAGTCTAGTTCTTTTATATATTTTTTATATATGTGTGTGTAATTAACTTCGGTTAAAAACATATCTTAAACTGAACTTTACTGTTTTATTTATTGGCATTTTCTAAATAAAAGGTCTTTTTTAAGCACTTGGGGTCTGAAATTCTTAGGTACAGTCCTGTGGAGTGGATACAAAGGATATAAATAAGTGTATTTGAAGATATAATCCATGTCCAACTCCAACCACACCCCACCCACATCCCTCAATAAAGGAAAGTGCAAGATAATATAGTATGAGTGATATAACATCCATATCCACATATATATAAGCATAGAAAAAGACATTCATAGACAGCTACCACTTAGCACTTTTTGTTGAAATTCATAGCGCTTGAGGATAAATTTGATTCAATTTATTTTTTCTTAATTAGAATACTAAATTCATATAAATTTGTGTTTAGTTGGGAATTTCACTATGCTCGGTTTGCAAAAACCACCCTTTTGGTTGATTGGTTCTATGGATGAAGCATAAATTGTTTCAAGAGTTAAAATACCAACAGTAACCAGTTTCATGTCAAAGAACCAAAATCAGACTAATTAAAAAGTTATAGTCAAGCAACCAAACCTGGACTTGTTTCCTTTCAAATTCCATTCATATTCGCATCAGCAAAATGTACCGAAATAATTGAACTGGCCCACACTCAATTAACTTAGCACAGCAATTTTACCAGCTCAACCAACCGCCTGTCCGTCTGCTTGTTTGTTGGTAAGCTGTCAAACAGTGATCATGTGTGGTGCATTGCACGTAGCCTAGTCCAATAATATCTTGTAGAACACTGCAACTAATTGGTCAAATCCGATGCTCCTTCAGGTTCCATAATTTTTAACGTATTCGATAAGGTTGACATAAAAGAATTAGAATTTAACTATCAATAACTCTTGAAATAAGTTTGAAGATATTAGAACATGGTATCTATATTATTAGTTTTGAAAAGTACTTTAATAAGATTAAATATTTACTTATTTTTTATTATGATAAAAAAAGTTGTAGTCAAAGATACGTTGAGCATGTCATTGTCCAAAACGTCAAGAACTATAGAGCCGGAATGGGTACTTGGTAACCATTTTAGATGGATATTTAAAAAAAGGGAATAATGTTTGATTTTTTTTATAAAACTATAACAACACATACAATATTTAAATATATGTAGTCCTCCCGAAACAATAGCAGCTGGATACACCAACTATCTCCCAAGATATTAAACTCTCTAAACGTGGTGGGAGTGCCCGAGAATTAGCGCGCCACGTCATTGACTTTTTGCAAAACGGTCCCCTAATTTCCAGTTAATTACGCACCGGTCTCCACTAGCCCACCGTCCGATCTCGCGCTAGGATCGATCCGGTTGTACACATGTCCCTCCATGGCGGCCCTTTCACACCCGTGAGATCGCCGGATCGCGAACAAACAGCAGAGATTTCTCTCGCCCACACCAAACCCTAGCCCCGGGGCTTGCTCGCAGTCGCAGCCTCTCACGCCGCCGCCTCGCCCTTCTCCTCCCCTCGCCGCCTCGCGTGCGCCGCCACCACCGCCGCTTCCGGCACAGCCCCGCCACCGCCGTCGCTGCGGGCGCAGCCCCGCGATCTTCCAGCCATCGTCGCCGCGCGGACGAGAGGAATGCGAGCCGCCACCTCCCTCTTCTCTCTTTTCATCCCCATGCGGCCACCGCTTCCCTCTCCTTCGCGCTCTCCATGGATCCGGTCGCCCTCGCTCCAGTCTCCGGCGCCGGGGACACGCCGCCATGCACGCGCTCACGCATGCGCTCTCTTGGTTCCTCCGTGCTCCTGTAGATATTGCGCTCGCCTCGACGGCTAGACGACCTCCTCGGTCCTCCTATCGTCCCTTGCCTATGCTCCCGCGGCTAGACGGCAAGGTTGATGCTGGCAAGACCGTTCTCGCGGCGTCACTTCCTCTGGTAACTCCAATTTCTTCTCTGGTCGTTACCTCATCTCTTCTGCCAAAGGCTTCCTTCCAATTTCGCAGTGCCAACAAGGAGACCCCATGTGGTTCCCTGCTTGCAGTTGGGTCTTTTGTGCATTTAATCAAGCCTAGGACTTTCAAATGTATGCAATGATTCTCTTTGGTTGCCAAGATAAAGTTCTTTTTTAGTCTGGTTTGAGATTCATATTTGTGCTTCTTCTTTTTCTTTTTTTTTTGCCTGCATAAGATGTACACAACAAAGCATAAACAGTGTGGATCCATCTCAAAGCCTTTAGGAGCATAATATAAATGTCCTATTGTTTTTTATCAGTGCTTATTAAGCCTCTGGTATCCCTTCAGTGCATATGAGGTGGAACATGTCTATGTAAGTTCTCTGTTTTGCCTCCAAAAGAAGCAATTATTTTTTAAAACATCATATAAAATTATAAAGTCATCCTAACCTATTTAGAACTGAAATTTTAGCTATCAGTTGACCTATGCTGAAGCCATGGGACTTTTTTTTGTTTACACCAGCTTGCATGAGGTGCATGTTAAAGTCTGTGTCCCTTAATTTGGTTCCTTCTCTTAGCTGGAGGTATACTAAGAAATACTAGCTAGCAGGGCCTACGATCCATTGATAAGGTTTCACTGAATGCTAATTAAAAGAGTCTTAGGTGTCTATACAGATGTCTCCAGATTTTAACTACACTGTGCAAGGGTAGAATGAATCAGACTTGACCCTGTTAAATTATTTTTTTGCTCACAGGTTTACCTTGAAATAATTATTTTCTTTCAATCTTTCATTGAATAAATGTTTATGTTGCAAATATCCAATATCAGGTGATGGTTTGTCTATAATAGACACCAGCTCGCGCCCTTTTGTCTATGATATGCATTTAGATTGTTGTTACCTAACGATTTGCTGCCCGACCTTGCCCTCTCCAGGTCAGCTATACATCCCCCCGGCCATTTCTTCATCCTTGCCCAGTCCTAATTCTTTCTTGTGTTCATCCTTTCATGCAGGCTCTAATCGATTTGGACTGTTGTCGGCATTTCCTATCATCCTATGCATCCACTATCTTGCCCCTTCTGCGAATCTGTCAGCTAATAGAATTTGATATGCATTACTACTTAAACTGTCGGTACATCATCTAAGTTCTGCTCAGATGTTTCACATATTATATGTATATGTAGCTGATATATATGAAGCCCTTGATACCTCTTCTCTGCTCTTGGTTTCCTACTCATTGTTAGTTCCACATTGATGATATGTACAGAGGAATTGGCATCTTCTTGCAGCTGCCACTTGCTAATTGTTGTGCTTCTATTTGTTCATATGGTTGTTCTTATGCTGTCTTCTCTCGGAGGTAATAAACTTGGTCTTCTGAATGCTCACTGTATCATTTATGTTTATTTCTGTAGTAGTATGCTATGGGCAGATGCTGCATCTATTCAGCCTCCTCAACTTCCTTCCCTTTTCATTAGATAATATTTTATTTGTTAATTTGCTGCCCACTATTTTTATGTGCAGAACGGTATGTAGGATATACTTTTGGACAGTCTTATGTTGGGAATATTGATGGATATGTCATCAAAGATTCTCCATAAACCTGGCAATCTTGGCATATATCATATCAAACCTTTCAATTTGTCCACTTTAAAGGTATTGTTATTAGTCCATTTGAATCTCCATGTTTATTAGCTTAATTCCTTCATCTCTATGTCCATTATGAGATAGCAAGCTTATTCCAAGTCTATTCTTCCAGTCCTAGGCTTATTGATTACATTTTTAAGATGTTGCATTTAGTGCCCAGAAATCTCAGCTGCTATCAGGTGCTTATTTCTTTATGGTAAAAGGTTTACATCTTTATGTGACTTCATACTCAAAGCAGTCCAAGATGCTTATAGCTGTCAAGTTTGCGCCAAAGGTATACTTGCATTTACACATTACAATTGTCCAGATCAAATGTGAATTGTTCTGATCGGTTCGTTCTGAGAACAATTTGTACAGCCAATGCACAACTATGTAGAAGTAGCAACCACCTAAGAATTAGTGCCTTTCCAGTGTGGTGTATATTATAGAAAACGAACGGTGTTGCGTCTGTAATCATAGGAAGGCAAGGCACATAACTGACAATTTTTCGCATAGAAATCTTCATCGTGAACTAATGGAATCTTCAAAAATTTATATGATACTATTTTCAGCTAACAATTATCTCTAGCTAGCCTTGGCTTATTGATTGCTTTTGCAACATATTACCTCCAATGCTTCAATATCTAAGCTGCTATGTACGACTACTACTTTATGACGAATGCTACAATTAATATGTATGTGGTCTTCCTTGCCTATATACTGTATGTCATTAAAGGCGACTGTTCTTGCTCTTGTGCTGCTGTTTTTGTTTGCATGCCTAAGGGTTGGCTATAGACTTCAGATTATTTCTCTACGAAGTAGTCAAATGGTTATTGTTAGCTCAAGCCCACTTTATCTACAATGATGATCATTGGGTCCTTTTTTTTAGTGATGAAGCAGGTCAGTACCTTTTTTAGATCCAAGTTAACAAATCTGAAATGTGGTTGCATATTCTAGAACATGATATTTTAGATGAGATCGTTGCCTTACAGCCCTGGTGGTCTATATTTGAATAGCCAAGTGGTTTATGTCTTTGTAATATCAAACATATGAGTTACATTCCTTTTTCCTTTTCAGGGAATGCAAATTAGAAATGACATGCTTCTTTGTTACCTTCTCCTATGATCATGTTCAGCTGATTTGCTGCCCTCCTCCCTTTTCCCCTTCTGCTTCGAAGAAGTAAAACTCATGCTCTCTTTGACTAATAATGAAGACAGATAATTGGCCTATGCTTAAGGTAATTATATATTATCATCACCATGCTGGATTTTTTTAGCTAAAATACCCAGAACAAGCTCCATAGCTCATTGAATCATCATATTATGATAACTATAGTAGTCCAGTAGTGTGTCTATAAGTCAAGACATCCCAAGGTATGATGCATCTAGCCAAGAATCGATGTATTCGGTTTGAATACAGTCAGAGCTTTAACAGACTAACATAAGTGTACTCTTTTACTAAATCAATTCAAGCTCTAAAAGAATTTTACAATTTTTCTTCTGCTATCACTGCTTTCTATATACGTATATGATCTTAATCTTAAAAATGGTGCTGCCGATTCTGTACCATGGTTTTCTTTCAATGACAGGACAAGAGACATTGAAGTCACCCCAACAGAGCAATGCCACCTTCCTTTTTACCGTTAGATCAATGACTTCATTACCCCCACAGGTATTTTTATTCTTATAAATTGGTATCCTCAGTTTATCGGTAAGTATTCACATGTATTATTCCTTTTTTTAAGAAAAAACATTGAATATAGCTTTGTCTTCTACACATGATTCGCTATAATAAGCACATTTATATTCTTTTGTGTTAATGATGCTTCTCCACATGATGCATTAGTTCTAAACTTATTATCGGGATTTCATGCCTGTTAGGAAAGGTTAAAAAGCATGAACATGGAGTATATTGATCGACTTATTTTTGCTGTTGAGATAATGTGATGGGTTCTGAGCTAAATCATAGAACATGTAACAAGATGAAGTTAATAGACTATTGGTCATTGACATTTACTCATTGTCTTAGTTTATTTTAATTTTCTCAAGACATGATTTGAATCTGTTGCAGTGAAGATGGTCATGCTTTTCTCAGCTATGTCTTATGAATGGCATACATATAGCCATACAGGGCTAAAATTGTCATCTGGCATGGTCTCTGATTCCTGTTTACCAAGATTTTGGGGAATTTGGATATAGTTTACCGCTTTCATATAGTAATTAGTCTCTCTGGAGACTGACATCAAGAGGTAGAGTCACATGTTTCAATAATTAGTGAGTAGTCAAATGCACATTTTTCTCACCAGTTATAATCATCAAAGTTATCTGAGGACCCATCAATGTTCTTTTTCTGCCTTATATTGGTTGTATAGATGCACTTCTGCTACATCTGATTTTACTTCTTGGTTCCCTTTCTTCGTATAGACAATAGGAATGGATTTATTTTGTTTAGTTTCCTTGCGATCTTAGACTCAGATATTTCTTTGTTGATAATTAGGTACCCAAAAGCACCACAGATAATGGAGAATAAAGGTTCCAGAACAAACTAAAGATCAAAAATACAGATGGTTTTACCAGGTGTTTAGAGAGCTAGCGTTAGCCTGCCATCACATTCCATAGATGTGGGAGATCGATCTGCATGTGTGAAAAGTTCATCTAATATCTGGTTTGTTGTTTATGTTCCCATTAAGTGCAATATGTGGAGTTATATGCATGTATAGAGATCCAGCTAATAGTTTTTTTCTAATTATTACAAGGCCTTATTGTACATTAACTTGATATTTTAGCGTATTCTGTTATTACAATTTGGACATAAATAATTCTGGTTTGCTCAATACCAAATTATGTGTGATTACGGATATGCGTGACCGAAAAATACTAGCGGCTATCAAATATAGGTAGTCTCTTATGCACGCGCACAGCGTAGCACGCGATTATTGCAAGAGTCAATGATAGAATTTTTTAGCGCTGGCAGCATGTTTCTACACGTAGTCAATGCCAACAATGATAATTATATAGTATGCTGGCATAGCTCATCACTCAAGCATGATTCCACCCATAGTCAATGCCAACGATGTTATGATTGAGAGGAAAGCTTCTCAGGTGCCAAAATCCAAGTTGCTAGCTGTGTGTAGATCAACTACGATCATTTATTAAGCTCTTAAGTAATTGGAAAAAAATTAGCATACCTGCTTCAAATACCAAACCAAGACTAAACCTGTCATGAAAGCGCTTGAGTCAAAGAAACCCACTGTGGCGATGTGAATGTTAACAGAACCCATCCGGCAGCCTAGAAGATGCAGTTTGAACAGCACGGTTGCTTATGGAAACTAGTATCTAGAACCAGTATTTTCCTAGAGGCTCGAGGCAATATTTAAAAGGAAAAGTACGTACCGCCCCCCCCCTCCCGAACTATCGTGATCGTCCGAATTACCCCCAATACTATAAAAAACCGGACATTCTTCACCCCCAACTATGTAAACCGGACGAATTACCACCCTCGATCCAATCTGCGGTGGTTTTGGTCTACGTGGCAGTCCAGTCAGCAATTTATTTATTAAAAAATAAGTGGGCCCCACCTATCAGTTTCTCTCTCTCTTCTATCTCTTCTATATATCTCTCACGCTCTCTCTCTCTTCTCCTTCAGACGACGACGGCGGAGGAGGCAGCGGCGTGCGCCTGCTCGTGGCCAACGACGACACGGCGCTCCTGTCCCTCGCGCTTGCCGAGATGGCGGCTGCCTGCGCCGACCTCTCGTGCTCCGTGGCGCGGCTGTCTGCGAGGTGCGCCGACCCGCTGCTCCGCCAGTTCGATGCCCCCTTCGCCGCCCTCGTCCGTGGCGGCCTCGCCGACCTGCACCGGCTGCGGTACTCCGGGGCAAGGAAATGGACCGGAAGATGCGGAATATGCAGCGGCTCGTGGAGCGCCGTGCTCGACGTGCTCGCCGAGCTCTAGCAGGCGGGCGGGGGGGGGGGGGGGGGGGGGGGGGGGGGGGGGGGGGCTGTGCAGATCAGGCACCGGACGGAAGGGCAAGGCCGGAGAAGGAGAGGCTGCCAAGAAGAGGGATAGGAGAGGAGGCGGAGCGACCTGACCCGTCGCGCGTCAGCGGTTGCGACGTACGGACGGCGAGAGAGACAGACGAAACGAGGGCGCGCGTCAAGGCGTCTTCAAAAGAAAAAAAAACAAGATACCGCTGCCTATGACAATGACAGGGTGGGCCCGCCAGCCACTAGCTCCCTCCCAATTCAAATGCAGATGTGCGCTTCCGTATCCAACGTTAAAATTTATGAAAAAATTAAAATAAGTTAGGCCTTGTTTAATTCTATGGGACTAAATCCATTTGTCCCTCCATTTTAGTCCCTTTTAGTCTCTAAGAATCTAAACAGGGATGACTACAAGGACTAAGCCTATGTTCTTTTGGAGGGGTTAGGAACCCCTCCCCTCCACACGAAAAACAGAGATAGATTAACACATGATTAATTAAGTATTAGCTATAAAAAATTTGAAAAATACCCAAACGGTTTCCAAGCTGTGGTGCAAGACACACATTTAATATAGAGAATATTCACCCTCTTACCGCTCGATGCATGTAAAAGCCCCTTGGAGTATGAAAGGAGGTTGACATCCGGTGAGAGGGGAGGGGGGAAGTTAGAGTGTCACGCCCCGAACTAGCCCCGAGCGGAACTAGCCCGTGATGCTCCAAATTAACCTAATAACCGATACCAGTCCCAGGAGACAGTGCTGGTATCACAGGAAGACCGAATATCACAGCAACAGAGGTCTTTTTATTATAGAGTAGGATTACAGTCGTGTTGGTGTTGGTATTTCTTAACGATATTACTAGAAATATAATTTCCAACAATGACGCAGAAATACTCCTGGTATATTATGGTTACAGAGTTCATCCGCAAGCGCACGGATATACCATTGTAGCATTTCACCCGAGAGTATTACAAGGGTATCGTATTTATTTTATCCCGTGGAAAGATCATGGTAGAGAGAACTTGACTAATAATTTATAAGTTACTTGTGATAATCATAGTCTAAGTAGGGGTTAAGATAATATAAGGGTAGAGTGACACATAAGCATCAGGCTACTCATTCTCATAATAAAATATCTAAGCTAAGTGGAAAGAAAAGAGAAAGATAATCTATTCCTACACTTCTAATATATATAGTATACATACATTCTAGTTAACTGATATCCTAACTAATACCCTCTATCCGATGCCCTCTGGTACTTCGAGAAGCCACCCCTGACTGCTGAGTTCCTTATGACAACCTGTCATGACCATACAACCAAGCCTAAATACGGAGGAATACCCTCCCCAGGGAAGTAACTTAGGATTATATACACGCGCGGAGGAATACCCGCACTGAGCTGTCACCATCAGCGGCCCACCTCTCATCCGCAGCATATAACCCCAAATAATGATATCCCATAATCTAGACACCACGTCTAAACTATCAGATACTACTCTAATATCATCGTCATGACATAGAGTAATTGCATATGCAAATATTATACCCGCAATAAACCATCTCCTAGATAAGCTAGCCGAATATTCAGTATAATATGAACATAATATAAAGTACGCATTCGTATACTCGGAAAGTATTTTAATACTATAAATGTATATAGAAGAGTATTCTAAATAGGCAAAATTTGCTATATGACATCCAAAATATGTGTAATTGGTTGGAGGACACCGTAAAATCGTGTCACTGCCAAGAGACACCACAAAAATAATGTAATTGGCTATATGACATCAGAGACATTATTTTATAATTTCCGAGCAAAAAGTGGAGAGAGAAATTTAAAAATGACAAGTTTGCCCCTGCATTGACCTGCGGTTCAGTTGCTTCCCTAATGCAACTTTTTTACTTCTGCTCGAAGAAACAAAACAAAGTGGTAGTTCAATGACTCACATAGATTCGATTAACAAAATACAAATCAGTAGAACGCAAGGAACACACGGACGTACATGATGTGGTTGTTTAACACTTAAGAGTGGTGTGCTCCCGGAAGCCAGATCTATCGGGTGCTCCTGTCGTCGTCGTCGTCATCTCGCCCGCCTGGCGACCGTCGATGACACCCTCTCGCCGCCGGCCTTTTCCACGTGCTACCTCTTCACCGCCGCACTGACGGACAGTGACGACGCGCTGTGCACAGGGTCGTCCCACCAGACGTTATCGCCGTCTCAGGCCGCGCGCTCCGTTCGCGTCACCAGGCATGCTAATGGCCAACGATGGCTCCGGCGGTGGGCACTGCAGCGGCGACGACTGTCGGAAGCTGCCACGGTGCGCAGCGCGCTGCGTCGGTCGTTCCTCCTCGAGGGATAGGCCCAGTGTTGGCCTAGCGGAAAGGATAAGAAAGGAATGAGAGCTTGGGGGAATGACACCAGCCATCGTGGTGGACCCCTGCCTGCTTGTGCTGCCGGACGACGCCGTCGAAGCCTCCGCTGCCTCCCAGCCATGGGGAAGAAAGAGCAGCCAGGGGCAAAATTGTCATTTTTAAATTTCTCTCTTCACTTTTTGCTCGGATATTATAAAATAATGTGTTCGGTATCCTACAACCAATTAAACTATTTTTATAGTGTCCCTCGGCAACAACACGATCTTGCGGTATCCCTCAGCCAATTAAACAAATTTTGGATGTCCTATAGCAAATTTTGCCTTCTAAATAAAGTACAAACCTTACAAAAGAGGAAAGGAAAGCTAGTAGAGCCATACCCAAACTCTTCCGAAGACTTCCGGACTCCTGATTTCTACTCTATTCCAATTCCACTAGCTTGAGAACACTAAACTAACTTAAAAGAATATGAGAGAGCTCTTGCTTGAGGTGTGCGAGTGAAGTGAGGATGAGAGCTCCTTTTATAGCCTCCCAATGACGGTTGTGACGGTTGGAAAGGTCGGTAATACCCACCAATCGTCATTGGGGAGCCATCTCAGCCGTCCAGGAGAACCCTGGATCGTGTGGCGCTGTGGGGGGTTCGGCCGAACCATGGGCTGGGCCGACCTGGCCCAATTTCGGCAGGCAGCCTACTCTTTTGCTCTCACATACAAACTTGTGAATTTTGGCCCAATTCATCGTGTCAATTCTGAGTTATTGGCCCATTCATGCATAAGTCTGATTCTCGACATCTTCCGATTGATTTATCATTTGAGTTGATGTCGATTCTGCTTTGCTTTATGGTTATTCTCTGCAAAAGGTTAGTGAACCAAATACTAGTGGAATATTATTATTCTAACATGTTTATGCATTGCAAGCATCACTAGTTCTCCTCTATTTCGGTAATATTGACAGTCGAAACTGATCGATAACGACTGTCAACAGTTGGGCTGCGGACAGACCCCGAGCTCACAACTGCATTACAAAAGGGAAAGCGGAAGCCAAGACTTCGACCATTCATCACAAGCGTGACTTGGGAACTAGGCCGAAACCTTAAAACTCTTCATAGCCGACTTGCTCCTGGAAGAACTCCTCGTCAGCGGGATCCATCTCATCTTCTTCAGCAACTGGGGGGATTATTTATATAGAGCAAGGGTGAGTACAGGAGTACTCAGCAAGCCATGGGAATTATATGTTTAATGAAGGTTTCAAGGAGAGGCTATTTGTTTTCACAATTGATTTTAGTTAAATTCCTTTTTAAACAACAAAATGAGTGCTTCTCAAACAACACGGATGAGACAGTGTGTCTCGTCCGGTCGGAGCATATGCAATGTATCAGTCTTTGATTGATTCAAGGTTGGCACCCGGCCAACAATTTTCAAACGACCACCCGGACCTAGCTGATCCCGTCAGCCACAGAAGTTCCAAACATCGATCCCTTTCCACAATAGCAATTTCACAAAGCAGCAGTCAAACAAAACTATGCTAAGAAATCACGTTACACCGCCCATGACCGTGGGCATGACTGTTTGAATAGTTTAATTACCTCTGCAGAGGGGTACACTTTACCCACACGACATTACTAACCTGAATCACCCAACCCATGCAGAACAGCCATGTCTTGTGACCTTGAGGCTTTCATGACAAGGCATTTCGAGAGCCGTTACAGGTTTACCAAACGCTGACGAGAGGGGTCCCAGACCAACAACATGTTAGGTCCCAGACCATACTGTGCCAGGAAGCCCAGGGGTCCTCCCCGACACCACCCCAGCGAATCCACTTGTCTCTCGGGATCAAGCCTCCCCTGATTAGCAAATTACTCAGCCAGGGGTGTCCCATTTCACCCATGTGGTCGCACTTGTCTTATGTTCAGATGAAATTCCAAAGTAAATTGGTCCTTAAGTGCAAGAGTGGGAAACCATACTCCTAGTACATTCCCCGGTCCGCAGTTTTGGAAATTCATTTAGTTCACAAGCGCCGACCCATATGTCGGGTTTTTTTTCCAAGTCTTTTGAAAAACTCCAAGTTTTACCCATCATTGGATATTTTAAATTTGAGGGAAGGGCTCCGATGCGCGTGCCCGAAGGCCCATACATCGAAGTACAATAGTTGACAAAGGAGTTTTAGTATTTAAATAATCAAGGAGGGTAATTGCAGCAATTAGGATTGGGGCCGGCAGGCTATCTCGCAAGCCATGACCTAATTACATGTGTTAATCGTATTCATGCATTGATTGTGGAAAAGAAATACTTAGATTTGAATTATAGGTGCAAGATGATCAAAGGTGACTTGACTTGCTCGAGTTCTTGAGCTTGATCCTCGAAATCCGCGTACTCCGGGTCTTCGGGCTCCGAAGCTACATGCGAACGAGACGACTCAAAAAAGGAAAAATTAAAGCCCTATTATTGACCTTTAAGTGTGCCATTAGATAGATCTCGAGATTTGAGGAACTTTGGAAGTTGAATGGAGTCAAACCGATACACGGTTGCGAAGATATGAAATTTCTAAGCTTTAATGATTTTTGGACTAAAGGAAAAAGGATTTAATTATTTATTAAATCGTCTTGAAAAGAGAATGAACCGAGGGAGGAATTTTAGACTTCTCTGGTGGCTTAGGGGCGCGGCCCGAAGGCTTGGCGCGGCTCGGCCGAGCTAACGGGCCGGCCGGCCTAGAGAGGCGGCCCAAGGGGGCACGCGGGAAAGATAGAGAGGGGGGGTTCCGGTGGACTAGGTTCCTCGTGTGGGGTCTGGGGCGGGCCCACGAATCAATGACTCGGTGCACGGGAGAGAGTTCGGTCCATGGCACGGCGCACCGGAGGACGAGTCGGCGGCGGGTGCACGCACAGCCTCACGACTCACCGTGGACCACGCGTGCGCGGGGACGGATCGGAGGGAATGGCTGACCGAGGTCAATATGACCTGGTCCGCGGCCGAGCTGGCGCCGACGTGGCGCCTTCGTGGCTGCCACGTGGGCCGGCTGGAGGAGGATGAAGGGAGGCCAGCTAGGAAACGGATGGCGGACGACAGCGGTTGCACCAGAGCGCAAGGCGACGGCTTCGGCCTCCGGGGAGCATACCTAAGCAACGAAGGGGATGAGAGGAAGCGATCCTACGGCTCGGATGCGCCAGAAGATGGCCGGCGACGGCGAATCGCGGCGGCGCACGCCGGCGGCGAGGAAAGAGGGAAACGGCGACGAGGCTACGAGAGATCGATTCTTGGCTGCGAGAGCATCTACGCGATCTCAGGAACTCGTTTCTAGCGGCGGATCGGACAGAGCTACGCAGAGAGAGGCTAGCGATGAGCGGCGGCTTGCGGCGGCGAGCGACAATGGCAGCGATGCCGTGCCAAGCGATGGCGAGACTTGGTGCGGCGCCTACAGGCTACGGGGAGTGCTACGAGCGCTACCACCAACTCTAAGGGGGGAGAGGGATCGAGGAGGGAGAACGGAGGGATGCTCTACCGTGGCGAGACGGGGCACTGTGATGAGAGGCCGATGGCGCGGGAGTGATCTCTCCGGCCTCGGGCCGGGGAAGAGGAAGAAGACGAGTGCCCGGAGTCCCCTTCCATTCCTAGAGCGCACTGGCTCCTCCCGCACACGCGACGACGGAAGAAGGCGGAAGCAAGACAGGGGAGGCGGCAATGGCACGGTGGTGGCGAACGAAACAGGAGGAGGGAGGGGATGGCTTGGGCTTTATAGGGCGGCAATGTCAGTTTGGGAGATGGGAACCGACCTCGGGCGGTCAAGGAGCGAGCTGGCGCTCCGACGCTCGCGGCCAAAACGGCGACAAAGGGCATGACACTGGTGATGGAAGGGAAAAAGGGGAAAAGAAGGGAGAAAGGGGGCTTGCCTCTTGCCACTTTGGGAGAAAGGAGAAAAGGAGGGAGGGGAGGACGAGCTCTGCCTCCAGTTTTTGGAACCATGCGCACGGAGTAGTAGGGCCGAGCCGATGACGACGGTCATGACAGCGGGGGCGATTTGGAGGGGCGCGGCTACAGGGCGGCAAGCGCGGCAGGCGCTGACAGCTGCGGCGACCAGCCGGTCGGCCACCACGGCGCGCGCGCGCGCGGGAAGCAATGCGTGGCACGGCGATTTGGGCGGCATCGGCGGGAAGCGGCACCGGGAGGGAGCGAGAGCAGAGAGGGAGCAGAGAAAGAGAGAAGCGAGCTCTCTGTCGCTCAGCGCCCGAGCGGCGCACGTGCCTCACACGTGCGGGCAAGGATGGAGGGTGAGGGGAAAGAGAGATGGGCAGAGAGGGACTGGGTCGAGGGAGGAGAAATTGGCCCACGAACTTGTCGGGTCCTAAAACTAATGATTCAGAAACCAACATGTTTAGACTGTATCAAGCCCTGAATCAGTAGATTGATATAAGTTCAACAATCTGGATCTTCATTGCATACATTTGGTCAAGGTTTCAAAGAAGATATTATTACAGAATAATAATAGGGTATTTACAAGATTGTGGCTAACAATTACAGCAGAAGTTATAGAATGACTCAACTCTAGTGTTTTGCTATAGACATAAACCATATATCTAATCTAAAGCTATAGAATGACTCAACGGCGGCGGGCAGGCGGGCGACGGCACGGCCGCGCGCGGGTAGGCGGGCGGCGGGCGGCAGCGGAGGGCAGGCGGCACCGGCGGCCGGCGGCGGCCGCGGTCGCACGCGGGCAGGCGGCTGGTGGGCGCCGGCCGGGCGCGGGCTCGTTTGCTTTTCTTTTTTTTATAATTGTGTTTCACTGGATGTATAATTTTTTAGATTTTGTGATTCATTGCATCGCATGGATCTGAGATGTATAATCTTGTATAATATGTAATGTATTTAATTTGTGTGTAGTTTTTTAGGATTTGTGATGTATTTGATCTGTGTGTAGGATTTGTGATGTATTTGATCTGTGTGTATAAGTAACTTTATATTTGGGATGTTGATTTGGGGATGTGTGTCAACGGGGGATACTCGTAGACCGGATATAGAGGGTACTGGGGTACGCTGGTACGAGGATCTACGTAATACGACATCAAGCATGCAAAAAACAAAGATTATACTAGTTCAGGCCCCTTGATAGGTAATAGCCCTAATCCAATTGGTATGGGATTATATGATGGAAACCACAGATTACAAAGGGAAAAGCGGAACTCGATGATACCGACGAGGTCATAATCGAATAGGTTCGATTAGATCTCCCGGCGACTTGGCTCCTATAGGCTTCAACTCCATGGGCTGTGGTGGATGTGTTGGCTCTGAAATTCGATGCCTTAGGTCCTCCCGGGGGGTCCCTTTTATATCGCAAGTCAACTGGTCTCCAAGTAGGACTCGGGGACATCAGACCCGACACGATACAATGACGACCCAGTTCTGTCCGAGTAGGACTCCTTCCATCTATGAACTCCATGATGAATTTCCTTAACGTATGCTGAAAACGTCTGTATACGCGCAAGTATACTGTATCGATATGTGATGTATATCGAAGGGTAAAGGGTATACCTTACCCGTAACCTTGATAGTAGCCCCGACTTCTGCTTAAATGAACTCGTGTAACTGACCGTGACTTCTGATGTCGAGGTTGTTGTCGTTCTCGGTGTGAGGACCGAGAGACAAGGAGTAATCGACAACGCCAAGTGAAGCTCAACGGTCATGAGTGAATTTAAATTGAAGTCCAAAAAACTGCGTAACGGACCTAGAAATTTCCGGCGGCCATTTCTCTCCTTTCCTTGGAATTCACACCGTCGGAAGTGCGACTATTTAAGGGAGTTTTGGGGATCCATTTTGAAGTCCGCCTGTTGTGAAAAAACTCTCTAGCTTCCAAGCGTTCCCCGTCTTCTCCGCTCCCGCAAAAACCCTAGCTAGCTCATCTCGGTCCCTTCTCCGGCGATCTTCGGCGGCAATGGACCTCGACAAGTCTACCTCCACCAGCGTGTCGCTGAAGAAGCTACAGGAGGATGGCGCCCTTCCCGGTCGCGGGACCATGGAGAGAGAAGCAGGTGGTACTGAGCCCCAGCCTGTCCTGGGTCGCATGGTTGCGATCGAGGACTATATTCTCTATGGTTTTCTTCCTCCGCCTTATGAATTTCTTCTCTTGGTCTTGAATTTCTACGGCCTTTCCTTGCTCCATTTGAACCCCAATTCCATCGCCTTCCTCAGTATCTTTTCGCATCTTTGTGAGGCCTACATTGGGGTAGAGCCGTTTCTTGAATTCTTCCACTTTTACTATGAGTTGCGCTGGATGGAACCTAAAAAGGTGTCCGGATGTGTCGGTTTCCGACTTCGGGATGGCCTGAAGTCGCGATACATCCCTTTCCAGTGCCCCTCATCTCGCAGCAAATGGCGGGGGAGGTGGTTCTATATTCAGATAGAAGATTCGGATCCGGTCTTCATTGTTCCTGAGGAGCAACCAGACAAGATTTCATCTTGGACCGCCAAACCTGTCTTGACCCCATCCCTCCAATCTTTCATCGATATCATTGATGACCTCCGAGAACGGGGGTTGTCGGGGTATGAAGTCGCTGCCGACTTCATTGGTAGGCGGATCCAGCCGCTCTAGGCTCGAGCCCACCCAGCCTTTGACTATTCTGGGCCGGAGGACGCGACCCGGGTTTCTCCTCGGGGTATTTTTCTTGTAGTTAAAATGACTCCCTTATGTGCGTGTTCGTCCTGACTTATCGAATTCTGGTCTCGATCTACAGGCTTGAACAGTGCAACCGTGGAGCGTCGTGTCGGCCAATTGATGATCAACAGCCCGACAACGGCGAGCAACGTCCCCGTCCCTCTTTGCGAGAAGGGGACAGCTGAACGCGAAGCTGCCATCAATGTAAGTGTACTCAGTGGCCCTTTAGCATTTTTCTTCCGAGATCGCATTGTGACTTCAAGAAGCATATCCTCTCCCTCTGACTGATTTCATCGGGCTGCTCGTGGATCATCAGGCGGCGGCGTCGCTGAAGGAGGACGTCGCCAGGGAGGCGTCCGATGTTGCTGCCGCTGCTGCCACAACGAGTGCCGGCAACGTCCCGAAAAGGGGGAGGAAATTCTCCTCCGTGATCGGAAATCGTCGGAAGACACCCACCCCCTCGGTAAGCTCTCCTGTTCCTTCATCGCGTAGTCGGAAAACTTCCACCTCACCTCATACCCATTATACTCCAAGCCTCGGATGCGTCTCCCCCGCCTCCACGACGGCAGCGGCTTGTGACGCTTGGCGAGAAGTAAGTGGATGAATTTGAGGTTTCGTCACTTCGTCAAACTCTTGCAGCTTGTCTCAATTGCAGCCTTTCACAGAGCGGCGCGGGCAAAGGCGGCGCAGAGGGACCTCCAGCGCGTCTCCTGCTATGGCCTCAACAGATGTCGTGGTCGTGCCCAGGAGCCGCGAGGCGACACCTAGCGGCCCGGCCAGCGATCTCGCGGCTGGTCGGGGTCCGCCAGCTGCCGTCCTCACCTGGGAGGAGCTCCAAGTCGAGATGGGGCGCCTCCTCGAGTCTAGTGCTCGCGGCATTAGCCGCGAGATCGCTGAGGCGAGGGCGACGGCGGCGGCGGCGGCGGCGAATGAGCGCGCCGACCGGCTGACGCATGACTTGGCGGAGGTTCGCGAGGACCTCCAGAAGATGAGGGAGCTGGTGGCCGACAACGAGCGACAACGGCAAGGGCTCGAGCATCATATGTCGGAGCTCGAGAACAATTTGTCGGTGATCCGTGGCTCGCTGCGGGTCACCTACACCGGTCTGCACCAGCTCGCCGGCAAGTGCGGCGTCAAGACCACCATCCTGGCGAATCCCGACGAGTTCTCGCTGACATCTTCGCTTGCGGAACTGGCGACGGCGATGGAGGCGATCCCCTCCAAGCACGTGGCCAGGATCGGAGAGGAGACGTCCGACGGGATCTATACCGGGGCGTGCCATGTCCTTGCGTGTGTGAGGCTGGCGCACCCTGAGCTCGATCTGCGGAAGATCTTGGATCAAGGGGCGGCTAGCGACGCGCGCAAGGATGTGATGGAAGAAGTCGGCGATCTGGGGGAGTCCGTCCTCCCGCTTTTTGAAGAGTAGGATTTTGGCTCCCTTGTACTCTTTAGTCATGCTTTGTAAAACTCTTATTGGTTCCAACCGCCTTTGTGTGTGCAGTCATTACCTTAGCTTTCTTTAGCATTTTGATCTTGAGTACTTTGTTGTCGTTTGTAGAGATGTTGATGTCGAGAATGTCCAGCAGCATGGGTAGCCTGAGTTGCCAGTGATCGTTCCGGCACTTGCGTTCAAGCCATATGTGCCGCAGGGCGATGTAGATCAGAATTCGCCTGTGGGAACGTGTATGGCAACGACTTCCTTAGGTTGGTTATTTTTGTTTTCATCTCCTTTATTCTTCCGTCTGGATCGACTTGCTTGCCTGTGTTCTCGGGAGAGAAGAGCAGTTTGCCTTAGTCGTTTCCATGTTGAGCAGACCTTGAGGATGCGCTTGCTGACCAAGATCGTCGCATCCAGTATTGGAGGACGAAATTTGAGGTCGCGGAACTCAAGAGGACTATGCTAGAAGTGAAGAAGGACCAGGCCGTGGAAACACTCCGAGGTCGCGAGGTGTGGTTCAGCTCGTATCTGAAGAGTTGCTGCACCTCCATGACAAGGGTCTGTAGAGAGTTCCGAGTACCCCGTGGGGATCCTGAGGAATCGGCGGCCGGATACATCTCGTGGCTGAATGGGGCCTGTGCCCAGCTCGAAGGCATCAGCCAGCGTATCGACGAGGCCCTGAAGCACGAGTGCCATCGATCGAGCCGATATGCCGGGGGGCATGTATTGGCTTGCATACGAGATCATCGTCCGCAGCTGCACCTCGAGTTCCTCCATGAAGGGTTTTCTCGTTCTCGGAGAACTCCTACGGAGATAGATGGCCTGGCGAAGTCGATGGCGCCGCTGGCGGAGAAGGTCTTCCAGTCCATGGACTGGCGTTGGCCTTCCTAGTAGTCTCCGTGTCCTGTGACAAATGTCTTAGGGAAAAGTGTAATATAATTTTGGATTTTTACGGAATTGTAAGAAGTACTTGTGACATATAAAAGAAATCTATCTAACTAAGCTTTCTTACTCTGGACGTAGCGTGTAAGAGTGTCTTCTCACTTCGCGACTTCGATCAGTCGTTTGAGTTATACACTCTCCCTAGCCCCCAGCCTTGTCATCGGAGAATTCTTCTCGGAAGATAAGGCTCTTGGACCTTTGACCTGCCTCGGTTGAACAAGCACTGATCCTAGCCCCCAGCCGTGAAGTTGGAAAGTTAATTTCCGATTACACGGCTTGGTTAATACATACGGCGAGAACTCTTACACTTCCAGATCTTACATGGTTTTTCGTCTCTACAGGATCCGACAAGGCCTTATCGGCTCTGGGCGTCCCCAGCTGAAGTTCCCTTAGGTTCCTCAGAGGCCTTGTCAAGACGGTGTAAAGGGACATGAGGATAGGTTTCAACGCTACGTGTCATCTGGGTAAGGGATCATTGGGAAGGAACACTTTGATTGTAATCTGTACCTGAAAAAATGCTTTATTGAAGCTGTAAGATGTCTTACAAGTATGGATACTATTGACTTATACATAGAATTTACGTAATTGATCAATGTTCCAAGAATTTGCCAACTCGCGACCATCGCCGTCTGCAATTTTGAATGCGCCTGGCCGCAAAACTTGTGTGATCGTGTACGGTCCTTCCCATTTGGGTGAGAGCTTGTTTCGCCCTGCTTGGCTTTGAACCCTTCGGAGGACGTAGTCACCGATCGAAAGTGTGCGTGCTCAGATGCGTTTCTCGTGGTAGCGGTGAAGGGCCTGTTGGTAGCTGGTTGCTCGAACGGCAACTCGTTCGCTATGTTCCTCGAGTAGATTCACATCGTCGTTTCGCTGCTCCTCCTGATCCTCATCGGAGTACTTCTGTGCTCGTGTACTTTGATGTCGTAGCTTAGTGGGGAGCATGGCCTCTGAGCCGTATACGAGGAAGAAGGGTGTCTCCTTGTTAGACGTTGTCGGTGTGGTACGCACAGCCCATAGGCCTGATGGGAGTTCTTCGACCCACTTCTTGTCGTGTGACATGAGCCTGTCGTAGACGCGGGTTTTAATTCCTTGTAGTACTACGCCGTTTGCCCTCTCGACCTGTCTATTGCTCTGAGGGTGAGAAACCGAGGCGAAGTAGATCTTGACTCCCAGCCTGATGTAGTAATCCTGGAAATCGGCACTGATGAACTGGGAGCCGTTGTCTGTTATGATGCGGTGAGGCAATCTGAATCTGCAAAATATCCCTTTGATGAATTTGATTGTGTTGTCGGCCTTGATTTCCCCCGTGGGTGTCGCTTCAATCCACTTAGTGAATTTGTTGATCGCCACGAACAGGAACTTGTAGCCGCCCTGTCCTCGTGGGAATGGCCCGAGTATATCTAGCCCCTAGCACAAGAACGGCCAAGTAAGAGGGATAGTCTGGAGTGCTTGCGCTGGTAGCTTTATGTGTTTACTGTGGAATTGACAGGCTTCACACCGCTGAACTATGTCGCAGGCGTCTTTGAGGGCGGTTGGCTAGAAAAACCCTTGTCGAAAAGCTTTTCCGACTAATGTCCGACCGGCTACGTGTGACCCACAGATCCCTTCATGTATGTCGAGGAGGAGATGTTTGCCGTCGTCAGACAAGACGCATTTTAAGAGTACCCTGTTCGGCGCTTTCTTGTATAGATCGTTACCGATCATACAATAGATTTTTGCTTTACGGGTTATTTTCTCGGCTTCTGCGTCGTCCTCGGGCAATTCTTTGCTGCCTATGAATTTAATGAGTGGGGTGCGCCAGTCGTCTGTGGTCTCGATATCGGCAACGGCGCGCTCTGTCTCTGTAGCCCCCGAGCTGTTGTTGAGGGCGACCGGTCTATCTTCGTCGCTTACCTCTTTCACTGATGGCCTTGTCAGGACGTCCAGAAAGGTGCCAGGTTCGAGTGGCTCTCGTCTGGACGCACGCCGTGCTAGATCATCTGGTTCGATGTTGTCCTTGCGGTTTACAAGTCGGACCTCGATTCCATCGAACCTTTTTTCCAGCTTCCTGACTTCTGCGAGATACTTGGATAGCTCGGGGCTAGAGCACTTGTAATCTTTATGCACCTGGTTCGCGACTAGTTCGGAATCCCCTTTCACGACTAGTCGCTTGACTCCGAGTGTAGCTGCAGCTCTTATCCCGGCGAGTAGTCCTTCGTACTCGGCTGTGTTATTGGTCGCCCTAAAGTTGAGCTGAATTGCATGCTTGAATTGATCTCCCAAAGGTGACGTCAAGATGAATCCTGCCCCTGCTCCTTGGCTGTTGAGTGTGCCGTCGAACGCCATTGTCCATGTTTCATTGTCGATTTGATTGTCTGACCTATTATCGGGCATAGTCCAATCGGCTACGAAGTCGGCGAGTACCTAGGACTTGATGGCTATTCGTGGCACAAAGTGGACATCAAATTGGCTTAGCTCGACTACCCATTTCGCAATGCGGCCTACAACGTCTTTGTTTCTCACGACTTCACCGAGAGGGAAGGAGGATACAACTGTGACCCGGTAGGCTTGGAAGTAGTGGCATAGCTTTCTTGATGTCATGATTACCGCGTAGAGCAGTTTTTGGATCTGTGGATATCTTGTCTTTGCGTCGTGGAGAGCTTCGCTGACGTAGTAGACTGGTCGTTGCACCTTCTCTCTCTCGACAACAATGACAGTGCTAACGGAATATGGTGTGGCGGCGATATAGAGAAATAATTCTTCATTAGGTTGGGGGGCAACAAGTACATGTGGATTTGATAGGTAGCGCTTGAGTGCAATGAATGCCTCTTCGGCTTCCTGTGTCCATACAAATTTGTCTTGCTTCTTCAGCAGAGCGAAGAAAGGTTGTCCTCGCTCTCCCATCCTAGCGATGAACCTGCTTAGTGCCGCCATGCATCCGGTTAGCTTCTGTACTTCCTTTAGTCTTGTGGGCGACTTCATCATGTTCTTGATTGCCTTGATCTTTTCGGGATTTGCTTCTATTCCTCTGCCAGAGACGAGGAAACCAAGCAGCTTGCCTGATGGTACTCCGAACGTGCACTTCTCTGAATTGAGCATGAGGTGATATCGTCGGAGGTTGTCGAACGTTTCCCGCAGATCGTCAATCAATGAGTCACTTGTCTTTGTTTTGACAACAATGTCATCGACGTAGGCCTCGACATTGTTTCCGAGTTGGTCGCTAAGTGTGCCCTGAACCGTGCGCTGGAAAGTATTTCCTGCGGTTATTAGTCCGAATGGCATCTTAACGTAGCAGAATACCCCGAATGGCGTGATGAATGCTGTCTTCTCCTCATCCTCTTTCGCTATGCTGATTTGGTGGTAGCCGGAGTAAGCGTCAAGGAAGCTCAACAACTCACAACCGGCTGTTGAGTCCACCAGTTGGTCTATTCGAGGAAGAGGGAAGTGATCCTTGGGACACGTCTTGTTGAGGACGGTGAAATCGACACACATTCTCCATTTCCCGTTGGCCTTCCGCACCATGACTGGGTTGGCTAGCCACTCTGGATGGAGTACCTCTCTGATGAAACCAGCTTTGAGAAGCTTGTCGAGCTCTTCTCGTATGGCTTGTTTTGGATCTGGTGCAAATCTCCACAGTTTTTGCTTTACTGGCTTGGCGTCGGGTCGCACCATGAGTTTGTGCTCAATCACCTCCCTGGGTACCCCCGGCATGTCGGACGGCTGCCAAGCGAACACGTCAGCATTGTCGCGGAGGAAGGTGATGAGCGCGAGTTCCTATTTCTCACCTAGTGATGCCCCGATCTTGACGGTCTTGTCGGGGTTGGCACTAGAGAGTGGAACGATCTTGATTGTGCCGCCCGGTTTCGGCGTCTTGTTTGTTTTGCTCACTTGGGTGGCTCAGCTGTGGCAGGTGGGCTGGGTGTGTGCTAGACCATGTCGAGGCTCCACTTGTCGCATTGCACTGCTAGCTTAGCATTCCCTTGAATAGTGATTGTTCCCTTCGGTCCCAGCATCTTGAGCACTTGATACGCGTAGTGAGATGCGGCCATGAACTTCGCGAGTGCAGTTCTCCCAATGATGGCATTGTATGTTGTATCGAATTCAGCGACATCAAAGGTGATATGCTCCGTTCGGAAATTATTTGCTTGGCCGAAAGTCACAGGCAACGTAATTTTGCCCAATGGTTTGGACGATGACTGAGGAGTGATTCCATGGAAGGGTTGATCGGTGGGTGTCAACTCGCTTCATGGGATCCCCATCGCGTCTAAGATGCTGGCGAATAGAAGGTTGATTGAGCTGCTGCCGTCGATCAGAACTCGCGCGACCTTGATATTCTGAATAGTGGGTTCGACAACGATCAGATATCGTCCTGGGATGATAGCAGTCTTGGGGTGGTCCTCTTCAGAGAATTCTATCTTCTGTTCAAACCACTTCATCTTGGGTGCAGCTTCCTGCCACGTCGAGCAGACTTCACGTTCCACTTTCTTGTATTCTCGCTTTGAGGAGTATGCCGTGGAAAATCTGAAGATGTGCGAGACATGGAGATCGGAGTCTGGGTATGTTGAGTCCGATTCCTGAGTAGCCGCCTCAGCGTCCTTCTCGACCATGTGTACTCGCTTGCCTTTTTCCAATGCCATGTGTTTTGCGAGCGACTTTTTGAAAACGAGGCAATCTTCTAGAGAGTGTCTGTCCGACTTGTGTATAAGGCACCATGTTTTCTTAGCGTCGCTGCCTTGTGGGTCTGGGCGCTTGGGAGGATCTGCGTATTCTGTTGCGAGAACTTCCGCTTGAGCTTTCCTTTTCCCACTCTTGCGATTTTTCTTCTTGCTTGACTCAGTTGCGTCCTTGGCTGGTTTCTTTTCTCCTCTGGTCTTCGGTTTGTCATTCTTGCGTCTCAGTGCATCGTCCGTGTGAGCGCATCGATCGACAATTTCGAATAATCTCCGAGTAGTACAGAAGTGTCGGTGATTTCGGGGATTGTATTTCTGCACTCATTAAAGCGCCGAACATAATCCCTCAAGGATTCACCCGGGTTCTGTGTCAACGCATGTAGGTCGTCTTCGATCGCGTGGCGCTTGTAAGTTCCTTGGAAGTTGGCGACGAACTGGTGCCACAGGTCTACCCATGAAGAAATCGAGTAGGGCGGGAGATGCATCAGCCATGAAAGCACAGAGCCTTTCAATGCAGTTGGCAAGTAATTTGCCAACGCGTTGTCGTCCACTCCGGCAGCGTAGAGTACCGTGGAGTAAACCTGAAGGAATTCTTCTGGGTCGGTACTCCCATCGTACTTCTCTATTGCTCCTAGTCGGAATCTCTCAAGCCATCGGACATCACGCAGTGAACGACCGAAAGCTCTACACCCAGCGCTGGGGGCGGTGGGTTGTCGGCGATCGTACGTCCTTCGTGGATGTCTATCTGATGATGAGGATGAGGAGGATGACGACGATGACGATGGGTCACTTGGTTCCGGTGTACGATTACGAGGACGTCGGCCGGGTTCTCGAGAATCCTATCGTCGTCTCCCGTTGTTGTCCCGGCCCGATATCCGTCGTCGTCGTCATTATGGCGGCGTCCTCGACCAGTATCGCCTAGCACCTGCCGGTCGCGATCGTCATGATCGTGGCGGTTGTGGCGGTTATCACGGTCTCGGTCTTCGCTCGAACGGCCTCCTCGTTCTCTGTTATCGTGACGTCACGAAGAGACGCGATGTCGGGAACGGTTCTCGTTGTCTCGTGCGCGTCGCGCCCCTCGGTGGCCATTCAGGTGATCGTGGAGATCGCCGGTGCCGCGAGGTGGGGGGTGGCTCGATAAGGCGATTCCCGCTGTTCAGGGTTTTCGCCATTAGCATCACCATTCGGTGGTTGTTCCGGGTGCGCCACAGCAGCGGCCTCTTCAAACGCGTTGCTGAGGTTGGTCACTGATTCCCGTAACCGTTCTGTCCACCGTGCAAGATCGTCGTTTAGAACGGGATCGTAGGGGGTTTCCCTCAGTATTGCGTTGATGACCCTGATGTGTTGGGCTGGTGTAGTTACTTGATTTTTGGCTTCCGCATTAGCGCGCACTGACGTGCCGGTTCCGTCGATAGCCAATACCTCGCGTGGCATACTTGTTGACGATGAGCCATAGTCTTTGAGCAGGTGCAAGACTGATGGTTCGTGGGGATCGATGTCGATTACCCCAATGAATCGATCTGAAATCAACGTCACTCCTTGTTCCTTGTCCACATCCCTGAGGGGGATGTGTGACTGCTGGACCTTAGGAGGTGACGTCTTCATGGCGCTGAGAAAGACCTTGCAGCTTGAGAGGTCGTGATTCTTTGTCTTGTGAATAGGACAATAGACATCACGAGTTGGAGAAGTACGCTAAATTCCACACTCTTTGCAAGCACGAATTTCAGCGTGGACGTTGAGAAAAACCCAGCAGGCTTGCAAGGTGTGCTTTCTGATTTTGTGGATAGGACACCAGGACCTTGTCACCTCGGAAGTCATCCTCGTCGGCTCGTGATTCTTGTCGAAAAGACAAGGTTTGGCCGCACTAGGATCCTTCTTGGGCTCGGATATCGTCGACGTTCCGGTTCTCCGCTTCGGCGAGAGGATCCTTCGACATGGAGTCGTCCTGGGTTGTAGCCACTGCGTTCTCACTTCCGGTCATTGGTGGACCAGCCGAGATTGTCACCGTGGTGTAAACCGGGAAGACGATTTCACCGACTTGAGTCCACACCAGCATTATTGAAGTAGGAACTCCTTGGTTGAGGTTGGTGTTGACGCTGTTGTCGACGAAGCTGGATGTCATAGTAGTAGAGCCTTGAGCACCAAGTTCCCCTACCTGGCGCGCCACTGTCGACGGGGGATACCCGTAGTCCGGATATAGAGGGTACTGGGGTACGCTGGTACGAGGATCTACGTAATACGACATCAAGCAGACAAAAAACAAAGATTATACTGGTTCAGGCCCCTTGATAGGTAATAGCCTTTTGGTATGGGATTATATGATGGAAACCACAGATTACAAAGGGAAAAGCGGAAGTCGATGATACCGACGAGGTCGTAATCGAACAAGTTCGATTAGATCTCCCGGTGACTTGGCTCCTATAGGCTTCAACTCCGTGGGCTGTGGTGGATGTGTTGGCTCTGAGATTCGATGCCTTAGGTCCTCTCGGGGGGTCCCTTTTATATCGCAGCTCAACTGGTCTCCAAGTAGGACTCGGGGACATCGAACCCGGCACGATACAATGACGACCCAGTTCTGTCCGAGTAGGACTCCTTCCATCTGTGAACTCCATGATGAATTTTCTTAACGTATGCCGAAAATGTCCGTATACACGCAAGTATACCGTATCGATATGTGACGTATATCGAAGGGTAAAGGGTATACCTTACCCGTAACCCTGACAATGTGCATCCCATTCGATTTGGGAGAAAATACAGGGATTAACACTGGCCATTAGCAAATCAACAATAAAATAATAAAAGAAAAGATCTCGAGGAATTGTTGCTGCCCCTCTTTAGTCCCGGTTGACACCAACCGGGACTAAAGATTCCCCCTCTTTACTCCCGGTTGGTGTTACCAACCGGACTAAAGATCAATTTTTAGTCCCGGTTATTTGAATCGGGATTAAAGACAATGATTTTTAGTCCCGGATTCGTAGTCCCGATTGGAAAACCAGGACTACAAAAGGTTCTAAACCGGTAGTAAAGAGCATTTATCCACCAGTGTATGGAGTGTATCAGATAACTTTACATGTTTGTCTTGTCACAACGATCACTGAAAATAAAACTGTAATTGAATGCAAAAGGATATCGCAATTCTTTTTCCGCATAGATTTTTCTTCATGAAATATTGACATTATATGCCACCTGCATTGCAAGGATATTTTAGAGTTAGTTAGATGAAAACATAGCAAATATACAAATCCACTTCATTACGTCTCTTGAAGTATAATTAATGACAATAGCTTGAAGGACTAAGTAATGTATAAAGCCTCAACAAATAATAGTACCGAGCACACCAGATGAAAAACAGACCTTTAGGAAAGAGTTGAGACCTACTAGTACTAACTAATATTACTTTAATGCATTTTGTGAAAGGACATATAGCCTAGTGGTTACAGTGACCTGAGTAGCACCCCAAGGATCTAAGTTCAAATCTTCATAGGAGTAAATTTCGGATTGGGTTAATGCACAAATCAAGAGTACATTAATTGTGCATCCAATTACCTTTCACCCGTTTAAGATTGATCATAACAGTGCAGTGCACACATCAAAGATAAGAAATGGTTCATTTTAGCTATGGCTAAAAAAAGTGCTACACTACTATGTTGCTCCTTGTGAGTTGTGAGGTAACTAATGAGAAAAGGGTTTGTCTAACTAAAGAGTGACCCACAAACCATTACTTTCTATACAATTTTCAACCTCAAATATGCTCTCTACAATGTGAATAACAAGTTTTGCACTTTCTGCTTCAATAATGAAAGCAATGGTTCGTGGGTGACTCTTGAGAAACAACATAGTTAATCAATAATGAAACGAACAAATGTACTTAACTTTCTTGTTCTCTTCCACTTTTTTGCTCCTGCAAGTCTGTAACAATGCACATAGAAAATAATAGTAAGAAAAGGTAAATAATTACTAAAAATGGCTGCTTGTCAAAATTTGAAACTGTAGTAGGAGTTTCAGAGGATTACACAACCTCATCCACTCAAGTTTGCACAACTGCATATAATGAAGTCCTGTTGTCAGGAGCACCTGAGCAATGCACTTAACCAAAAGGTTATAGAGTCCATATATACACCACTAGAAAAAGCATTTTCGCAAACATGGGGTTTTTTCTCCCAGGCGTATATGACCCTCGGAGCCAAATGGCCGCCTACGAAAATGTAGACCAGGGTGGAGCTCGCCGTCCGCCTACGAAGATCATTTTTTTCCAGGCGGACTACTTAAGAGGTCCGTTTGCAAAAATACCTTTATTTTCGTAGGCGGACCTCTTAAGTGGTCCGCTTGAAAAAGTATGATTTTTGCAGGCGGAACTTTATGTGGTTCGCCTGCAAAAATCACGCCACAAAAAAAATATGTCTCATCCTTGTCATCTCCTCCATCATCCTTATCCTCTCCACCACTCATTTCCCTCCCCCTCCTCTCTCTCTCTCTCTCTCTCTCTCCCACCACGAGCTCCCCTCCTCGCCGGCTCCGCCGCTGGCCGCGACGCGTGACGACGACGGTGCTGACGCCTATGGATCCACCACTGGCCGGTCTCGGGGACGGGAGGGGAGGCGGCGGCGACGAGGAGGAGAGGCGGCGGCTTGGCTCCTCCCTCTCCCAGTGACGCGCGACGACGACAACGCCGACGCCGCCACCTATGGAGGCCGGCGGACAGAGGAGGAGAGGCGGCAGCTCAGCTCCTCCCTCTCCCGGCAATGCGCGACGACGACGCCGTCGCCGCTTGTGGAGGTGTTGATGAAAAAAACGAACACACCGGCCTGGGAGATCTGCTTAACTCCTGTGCAGGTCCAAAGATTTATGAGATGCGAGCGTGCCAGTCAGTTTGATCCTGCAACTCACAAGATATGCAAATAGTAGATCAAAACAGCCGATCAACTGACAAGCCGATGGAGTAGTTCCAGCCGATAGCCGATAATAGCCGATGCCGATACCAGTCGATAGCGATAGGGTTTAAGCAATCGGCTATACGTCCAATGTAGATTCTAACACTTTAGTAAATAATGATATATAGGCAATCGGCTACTAATAATAAAATATAACAATATAATTCCGTATAAACCAATCGGCTAGCAATGATATGATAAATAAGCATCGATCTAAAAGTTAAAGCACACATCAGCTGGAGGTCCGATGTCATGAAATCCACAAGATTAGATGAAACAGTGAAACCTTTGTTGTCATCGGCGAAATCCAAATTATATATATATGCAATCCTTATGAGCCGAGCAACGTCCAGATAACTCACCGGCTGAAACCCCGATGAAACCCTTATTGGCAATTAAGAAGCAGGCTAGAGATTATGGTTCTAAGCACGACTTAGTAGATCAAACTTAACTGATGCAGCACTAAGTATGAAAAGAAACATAATATCTAGACAATCAAGCCGTTGACTGAGTTTTCAGGGTGGTAGATGTCTAAGCTAATCTAATCTAGCAACGAGATTTAGCCGATACCGGCAGAAACCCTAAAACGAGAGACAGCCGATAGAGCTAAATTGATATGCTAAGACTAGATTAACAGAGACATATGATAAATAGGTAGGCAAATATATCATCCAAACCAGAGCAATCCAAAAGGTCGAATGTACTGATGCAGCCTTGAACGACGCCGACGTAAATGATACAGTTGCCCGGGCCGACGGAACATTGGACTTACCCTTTCGCCGGAGATCGAACACCGATGCAGCCCCGCGTCAGGTGCCAAGTCCCGCCGGACGATAAAATAAAGTAGAAAAGGTAAAAGGTGGCGATGCGCCGAATTGTATTGATCGTGAGGATAGATTACATAGACCCCGGGTGTACATATTTATACCCATGGGTTGATACAAGTCCTTGTCGGACAAGAAAGAAACTAACCTAAAGATAAAAGGAAAAATATAAAGTCCTTATCGGACACTAAACACACTTTCCTAAAGATAAAAGGAAACTAACAAACTATTCCTAATTAATAGATAAACTGCCATGCCGCATCCTCTTTAAACTCGGTCACTTAGGGATAAGCTTCCTTTAGTAGATTGATTTCCTTAACCGAATATAGCAGGAATCCGACTATTGGCGACTTGATAACTCCCATCGGCTGATTCCGAGATACTGCAGCCGATAATGATTCTAAGCCGATGACGTCTTTGCCGATTACCAAATTTCACTGTTAACAGGAGGCCGGTGGACGGAGGAGGAGTGGCCGTGGCTTGGCTCCTCCCTCTCCCGGTGACACGCGACAATGACTATCGTGACGACGACGGTGCCAACGCACAGACGAATATGCTTTGTGGGGGCTGGGGCGAACGGAGGAGGAGAGCTTTCGGCTGGAGGGGGAGGTTGGCGGCGGCGCCCGTGGGTTGGGTGGTGCGTCTTTTTTTTTGCTGAAATGTTTTTTTTTGCAGGCGGGTGAATTTACCGCCTGTGAAGATGGAGATGTTGCTTGCGAAAATATATGATTTTCGCAGGCTTTTGCGTACAGGCCGTCCTTTCCCCCGTCTGCGAAAACTATTTGTGGCCGCCTGAAAAGACGATTCTTCTAGGGCCTGTTTGGTACAGTCCAACTCCTTAATTTAGCTCCAGGAGTTGGGTCTGGAGTGGAGTTGTGGAGCTGCCTAAACCCAGCTCCACAACTCTAGTTCATTTTGTGAGAGAGCTCCACTCAGCTCCACTCTCAGTTTTGGTGGAGCTGAAACAGTTTGGCTAAGCTCCAGCTCCAGGAGGGGTGGAGCTGGAGCTGGAGCATAGATAGAGCAGCTGCATGAGGTAAAGAATCAACCAAGCATGGCAGTCAGTCAAAACTAGACAATGAAATTAAGGATTTGAGGTTTCAGAAAATTACGCGAAACTATCCACTAGGATCTGAACAACTACAACAACAAATTCCTTCAGTATAGAGTACCTGAGAAATGCACATCAACCAAAAGCTAGATATTATTAGTTCGTGTAGAACCTATCAAGATCCAAAATAACTTGCATGTGATGTTATGGACTGAACAGGTACTTGGGTAGCATTAGATACTTCTATTCACATAAGTCCAAAAGAGTTCAATCCTCCAAACACCAAACACACGCTGCACCTAACAAAAGTCATTTGTATGACTCTCACTATCTTAAGATCATCAACTCAATGCAAGTTGTTTTTTTTTTTGAATGATTGGATGAACACATGTTTGGTATCAGTTCACTGCAGTTACATAAAAAACTAACTCGCCATCAGCAGCATGTTTTTTTTAAAAAAATGATCTCATACCTTTAAGAAACATTGAGAAAGCCTAGTAAAACAGAAGTTATGGTATTAAATGTGTAAACCTTCATGGAACCACAAAACAATCCTGTCATGTTATATTATCATAGAACAATTTTGGTAAACTCCTCTACAAAATGTAACTAAATAATTGGTATTACACCTAGATACTTGGTATGTTTGGTATGTTTAGACAATAGGTAATTATGAAGACAAAGTGCAACACTGAAATTTCTATAGATTAAATGTTAGGCATTATGGTATTAAATGTGTAAACCTCCATGGAACCACAAAACAATCCTGCCATGTTATATTATCATAGAACAATTTTGGTAAACTCCTCTACAAAATGTAACTTAATAATTGGTATTACAGCTAGATACTTGGTATGTTTAGACAATAGGTAATTATGAAGACAAAGTGCAACACTGAAGTTTCTATAGATTAAATGTTAGGCATATATGTTATTCTTGTGTTCCATTCAATGAGAAGAACATAGAGAATCCATGGCAACGGGTCATATTGTGCAACAGTCATGCGCAATGAAGAAGCATATTTAGACTTTTCATATGATTTAAGGAGAAAAACTAAAAGCACAACCTACCTGCTGATATGCTCCACGAATATCCATTTATGAACACACCTTGCACCTTGCTTTGTACTTCTATTTTGAATATGCAAATTAGGAGACCCATAAATTAGAACTAGAACTTGAGGCACACTTCGCAGCGCCCTAACACCCGTTGTTTGGCATTTTGAAAAGGTACTAATAAATAGAGAATTGGGAAAGTATATTTTAGGCGTGAGTAGAGGTGATCGACATAGTTATATAGAGAGCACATCGAAAATATAAATCAGTAGAATGATAGAGTACCTTATCAGCAAGTTGTGGGCAATCCAAATAAACAGAGCAATTCATTACACATAGAGATATGTAACTAATCTTAGCATAATACATTAAGTGATATTCCAAAGCAGTATTTAGATAGCATAGCAGCTAGTACATTGGAAGCCATCCATGTGGACTAACACAGAAAATAATCATGGAGGCAATGGTAATCTATTCCAGTATATGAAAGATATTATTAGTATGAAACACGCTGCAGACAATAGCTTCCTACGACTCTGCATGTTCCCTTAATACCCTCCAAAGAACCTAGCAGCAGTGCATGAACTTATATGCACGCTAGATGCTTTACAAAAATGTGATGTTAACCTTGGGGTTATAAGAAAGCATCTTGACGTGGTCACTGATAACAGACCTGATGGTCTCCCTCGCATGCTCATTTTCGTCTTCAGATGAGACCATCCCAACAGTGAGATCAATAAGTTTGAGAGAGGACAAGTGCTGGTACCTACCGCAAAACTTCCATACGTTGATTGTGCTTTATCAGCATTGAATTCAAGTTTAAGCCACTCAAGCCTTGGCATATCTACTTCAAACATCAGACCAGGTCCATCTGTATTACAAAATTCAAGCCGTCTTAGACATTGGAATGCACCATGACTGATCATGAGTCCATCTTCAGAAACATGCTTTACTGTTAGACATAGGACAGTAAGTGCAGGCAAACTTTCAAGAACACATAGATCTTCCCCTTCCATTCGCTCAATCCTGAAATCCAGGTACGCGAGATCGACAAGCAAGGGCTTGATCCACTTTGGAAAGCTGGAGAAGTAGCGTACACCTTTGTACTCAAACTTTTGGAGGAGAATTGGAGAAGGGCACCATGAATCCGCGGAACAATCGGCACCAGTAATAGAGCTCTTAATATAGAGTGACCGAAGGCTGTTACCTCCAAGTTTGCAGAGGGATGACATCAAAGATTTCTTTCTAGTGTCCAGATCGCTAGAGTCTTCACACTTGAACATTACTCGAAGAACCCTTAGCTTGCTCAGAAGTCCTAGATCATTCCCAAAACTTATAGAGCAATTGCATCCATCAACAATACCCAACTCTTGAAGGGATTCCATGTTGCCAAACCCATCCAGTAGTATGAGTTCATCACCAACAAGGCGCATCAATCTCTTTGGGTGAAGAATACTTTCTGGCAGTCGTCTCACTAGAGTTGAGCGTACATCGAGCGTCTGCAAATATTCCAGCTTACCAATTTGGGCTGGTAGACTATCAATGCTTGTCCTAGATAACCGTAGATATCTAAGATGAAATAAACTTGGAATGCAATCGAGATGAGCATTCCTCAAAGCACTACAACCCTCTAGATCTAACACTCGAAGAACAGGTAGGTCCAAATCTGGAGGAATCGTCCAGCCATCTACATGGCATATACTAATTGCACGGACATGGGACAACTTCATGCTTTCTTGTGATATGAACGTAGGATATTGTTGCTTGTTCCAAACAGAGAGACGTCGAATCCTTGTCTTTGAAGATGGGAGTTCCTGATCGTCCAACATCGTGAAAATATTTTCTTCAGTTGACCGAGAGATGATGAAACTGAGTACTATATCATGGACTCGGCATCCATGCTCACTTACCCCATGAAGCATATTTACAGGTTGAACCAAACTCCTATTTATCAGCTCATAAAAGTAACTTTCTGCAATTTCCTCCAAAGTAAAACCTTGCTTTGCAACAATGAACCCTTCAGCTATCCATTTCCATACCAAAATATCTTTACCGATGTCATGATCCTCTGGAAAAGTACCGAGGTACAGGAAGCAGTTTTTCATATGGTGAGGTAGATCATTGTAACTCAAAGACAATATCTTATCCATTACCTCCAGCTCGCTGTCCTTTTTGGGCATAGATCCCATATAGTTTAGAACTCTTTCCCATTCCTCCTCTCTTCTTGGTTTATCAGCTAACAAGCTTGCTAAAGTAATAATGGCCAATGGCAAACCATCACATCTGTAAAGTATCTTATTGATAACCCCCTCCAGTTGACTGGGGCAGTTTTCTTCAGCACCAAAAGTCCTTCTGAGATATAAACTTTCAGAGTCACTTTTGTTAAGAGGTTTCATTTGATAAACAAAGCCCTCAGCTGAAGTACAGAATTGAGCAACACTTTTGATGCGTGTCGTTATGATTATTCTACTTGCATGGTTGTTTTTAGGAAGAGCACAATGTATTGTTTCCCATGCGGACCTTTGCCAAATGTCATCAATCACAACAAGATACCTATAGGCAAAAATTTGTGAAGCAGAGCATAAATCATTTTTGCATTAATTAACAAATGCTACAATTATTTATTAAAATCCAAATACCAGAAAGTTCAGTTCCTTATTTGTTTGTTTTCTGTAACAACCCCTAGACATTTTTATTAAAAAAACATTAGCATGTGGATTCTTGCTATATACAAAATCAAAATCCGATTCCCATGTAAACTATCTGCACTCTCATGTATCTGGTTAATTACACCTCCCTGGATATTATTATTATTGATAGAACAATGACGTTACTGTTTTTTGAGAAATAGATAGATATATAGTTGATTTGACATGGACTTTGCTTTGTGGAAAACAGTCTTTTGAGTCCCAATTATTACCAACGACATTGTGTTAAACATGATTAAGTGCCTAAAGATAAAATAAAATCATGTTTGAAAAAAAAACTTGAGTTTCATGAAACACTACTTCAACTATTTTTTCAATAAAACAAGTTATGGGTATGGCTACTCCAAATAACTACACACACAACGTCAACCTAATCTTGATGGTGTGTGCAATGTTGTTATTATTGTGCCATTATGTAATGGCACACTGAAAAACCAGTCAAGTATACTAACCTTTCATTATCAAGACATGCTCTTAGCTTGTCGATGAGTTGTTCATCACTATATAGTTCTGTTGCTCCTGAACTTCCACTTTCGTCCCAAATTCGAGATAGCAACTCCCTCAGAAGGTTATTTATGTTAGGCTTTTGAGATACAGACAAAAACGCTGAACAAGAGAATTGACCTTTGATCCTCTCATACACCTGTTTCACGAGGGTTGTCTTGCCTGAACCTCCAGATCCGACAGCGGACACGACCCTATGCTGCCTTGTAGGCTTCTCACCAATTAACTGTTCCATAATTTCCTTGCTTGGGCCTTCGACGCCCACGAGTTTTTCGACCTCGACATAGAGCGCTGGCAACCGAGGATCAATCTCTGTGTGTGGCTTGCTAGAGATGCCTTCTTCGAGCCTGTATCTCTTTTGCTGTTTGTATGCTTCATTTACAAGAACTTGAAGTTGATGCATCTGCTTAGCAAACTTGTGTCGATGGTGAATCTTCCTTACTTTGCGAAGGATCTTAAGGATGATTCTCTTGACTCCTACTGTGGTACTGGCTGGCTCATGATCAATGCGGTAGGTGAAGAGATCTATGATATCCTCCATGTCGTAGGCTAGCTCGTGCATCTCTATCATCTAGGCCTTCAGTTGCAAATCATAATTCTCCATGCTCGCGTACTTCTCCAGCGCAAGCTAGGTTGATTGCCATGAGCTCTTTCCCGAGCTGCTCTAGTTTCTTCCTCACACCCTTGAGCTCAGCATATTCCTTCTCGATCAGATAACTGAGCTTGCCAAGCAAAGGGCTCATCATCCCTGCCAAGGCGCTCACCATGATGTTCTCCCCAAATCCTTCCATCACCCTCCCTTGCAAAACAATATGTCCTCTACACCCTCCTATCTACTCAGATTGTGACCAGCTGATGGGTTTGGAGTAGAATTTCGATTGAAGTATATATAATTCCTGTGTCGTGCATGGTAGGAATCTAATTTTGTAGTGTTGCTTGAGTGAATATGCTCTTTCAGCTGCTCCATGGCTAACCAGAACTTAAACATTTAAGGAGTCATGGGCTTGTTGACACATCACACATCCTAGCTGAAAGACTTAATTCTATGGGGGTAAGTAAATTAACTTGTCTTTCTCAGTTGATCATTTTTTCATAAATGTAGTCCAAATTGTGGACTTGGCCGGGATTATAAGATACTCCATGTACTCCTCATGTCTAGTTTTCACAAGTACAATTGAATAAGTCAATCACGGAGAAAGTTTAGTGAATGAAAATTAAATAATGTAGATGAAATTGATGCACTTCCATCATGCAAAAGTTAGGGACAATAAAAAAACAAAATTTTGGTATTGTTTGCATGAGCATTGACCCAAATAAACCTTAGATGACTTCTAAATAATAGAATTTGCTCATTGGTTGCGTGAATAAAAAAACCATTATATCTACATGTGTGTTGTTAATTACAATAATATTTTACTTTTTGTAAGTTATTGTTTGGTACTTATGACCATTTATACGGGTCATTATGTTAGTCGTGTAAGTTGCCAGATTCAGATTGAGATACGTGATATTGTATTACTGTAGCTTATAGATATACGGCTATACCAAGCATCTTTAAACTTTAAAGTAAACTGAAAAAATGTAGCAGTACTATCTTGATGGTTAATATATCTCTATTAATTGGTGATGACGAAATAGTACTAGGCTATACGGACTGATTTTTGTCAAATAAAATTTGTGAAAGTCAACATGTTTAGGTTAGATCATAAACGAAGTGACATATGAAGGCCACCAAAGTAGATGTTCATGAAAATGAGAGGTCCACACAAGTCATCATCATGATATTATTTTTGGTGGAAAACGAAGGTGATGAAATTAATGTGGGGTGTGAGAAATGGCGCCTTGGAATATTAATTGGTGCCTGACTATGGTTGTATACATAACACTGTACAGCAAGATTTGTAATTGTCATGTGCATCTGACGCTGTAGTAGGATACACCATTAATTGTAGGATAACGCAGTTGGTGCTTGACTTAGGTTGTATACATGACTAGATAAATACACTGCCGTGTTGCTACGAAAAATTAAGTTGTATAATATGTACAAATAAAATGTAATTTGATTATCAAAACTAAAACAATTTAATATAATTTTGAACCTAAAAATAATTGAGATTGCATATTTTGATGAGAGAAGAAAGAAGAGACAATTTAGACCATAGATCTATCACCCAAATGCTATAAATAATTGGGGTGATGTGGTTTATTGAGATAAGAGAGAAATAATATTAACTACACTTAGTAGGGATGAACTTTATATAATTATATAAGATGCCGTAGTATACATAACATTGTAGGCTCTCATGTTGTAAGCTAGAGAGCATAGAGGAGTGGCGGTGGAGTCGCCTCCCAACAAATTACAGATAACTTAACGTCAAATGAAAAGGCAAGTCTAGTCCTAGCTAATACATTATGCAACTTATGTCAGTAACATCTAGTCTAGTCTTATAATGATATTTCCTATTTTGTTTACTTGCATTTTTTAAATACAAGACTTCTTTTCAAGCATTGTGGTCGCAACTTTAAATTTCATTAATCTATCTGTTCTTTATAAGAATACTAAATTCATATAAATTTGTATCTACATGTGTATTTCACTATGTTTAATTTGCAAAATCACCATTTTTTTGGTTGAATGGTTCTATGGATGTAACATAAATGGTTTCAAATTGGTTGATTAGTTTTATGGATGTAACATAAAAGTTTCAAGAGTTAAAGTACCAACAGGAACCAGTTTCATGTTTCATTACCAAAATCAGACTAATGTCTAATGGTACTGTCAAGGAACCAAATCTGGACCTTTTTCCTTTCAAATTCCATCCATATTCACATCAACAAGATGTATCGAACTAATTAAATTGGCCCACACTAATTTAGCTTAGAAACAGTAATTTTACCAGCTCAACCAACCACCTGTCCGTTCGTTTACTTGTTTGTTGATGTCAAACCACTAGTGGAGAAAGCATCTTTGCCCGGTCGACCAAAAACCACAATAGTCTCGGTTGCAGTAAAAACCGGGACTAAAGATGGTTTTTAGTCCCGGTTTATAAGTAGAACGGGACTACGTGATCTTTAGTGGACTAAAGATGACATCTTTAGTCCCGGTTCACATGCCGTCAGGTGTTGTCAGGCCCCTCCAGGATCTTTAGTCCCGGTTGGAGTTACGAACCGGGAGTAAAGATCGGATCTTTAATCCCGGTTCGTAACACCAACCGGGACTAAAGATCACGTGATCTTTAGTCCCGGTTGGTGTTACGAACCGGGATTAAAGATCCGATCTTTACTCCCGGTTCGTAACTCCAACCGGGATTAAAGATCAAAACGCACTATATAATCCCTATTACTTATCCTCTTTTCTCATCCACTCTTTTCTCATCCACACAAACTCCTCTCTTCCTCTATCTCTAATCCTTATCTCGTCCCTTCTTCCCTTCCTCCTTATCTCTTTCCCTTCTTATCCCTTCCCAACTCCCCTTCCCAACTCGATCCCGTGTGCGCAGCAGGAGGGGGTGGGCGGCCCGGCCGGCGGAGGGCAGCGCGGCGGCGCAGCGGTGGCCGGCGCGGAGGGCCGCGCGGCGGCGCGGCGAAGCGGAGGGCCACGCGGCGGCGCGGCGTGGCGGCGACGCAGAGGGCTGCGCGGCGGCGGCCGGCGCGGCGGGGGCGGCGGCAGCCGGGGAGGAGGGGAGGCGGCAGCCGGCTCAGCCGACCGGCGGCTTTGCTTCCTTTTTTTTCAAAGAATTTGTGATCCATGTATAGATTGAGATGAAGAATCTGTGATTCATTGTATGGATTGAGATGTATAATTTTTTTGGAATCTCATTATATGGATCTGAGATGTACATGATTTGTGTATTTGCGATGTTTCTTTGATTTGGGATTTGATTTGAGATGTATAATCTGTAGTGTATATGATTGATTGATTTGTGTATTTGGGATGGTACTTTGATTTTAGGGTTTGATTTAGGAATATACATCCCACCTAATTTAGGAGAAAATAAATTAGAGATTAAATAGTAAGTAAATGAAAAAAAAAACTATTGCCCGCTCTCATCTTTAGTCCCGGTTGGTAACACCAACCGGGACTAAAGATCGATCTTTAGTCCCGGGTATTTGAACCGGGACTAAAGATAGGGATCTTTAGTCCCGGATTCGTAGTCCCGGTTTGAAAACCGGGACTATAGGGGGGTTACGAACCGGGACTAAAAACGATTTCTCTACCAGTGAACAGTGATCCCGTGGTGCATTAATTGTACGTAGACCAATAATATTGTTTTAGAAAACTGTAACCAATTATTGGTCAAAACTAATAGTCCCTATGTCCCAAAATATAACAACTTTTATCCCTCAAGATTTGTCCCAAAATATAATAACTTCTCCCCCAACATTCTCTTCTCAACCAATCACAATCCTCCACCATTCACTTCTACCTATTTTCTTAATAACCGTGTTCAACTCTAAAACTCTTTATATTCTTGGACGGAGGGAGTACTTAGTTACCATTTTAGATGAACATTTAAAAAAACCGGAAGAATTGATTTATTTTTTTTAGAAAACTATAGCAGCACATACAATATTTAAATCTATGTATACTCTTCCTAAAACTATAGCGGTTGGATACACCAATTATCTCCCAATGATTCGTTGAAAGAATTAATGATAGACTTTTTTTTTAAGCATTGGAAGCATGTTTCCACGAATAGTCTATGCTAATAATATTGATAGTGACATAGTTCATCGAGCAAGCATGATTCCTCGCATAATCAATGCCAACAATGATATGATTGAGAGAAGGGAGGTACCTGGTGCCAAAACCCAAGTTGATGTATGTGCAGATCGTGTACACGCCGTAAGCTCTTAATTGGAAATTTAGCAAACCTCCTTCAAATGCCAAACCAGGTCTAAAACCTGCCATAAAAGCGCACGAATCACAAAAACCCACTACGGCGATGTGAATATTTGAAAGCTACTTAGCTTGAAGGACATCAGCAACCTCAAATTAATTCTGTATGTGTTGCATGGCAAAAGTTAATTGAGCAATTTTATCCATTGAACAACCATAGTTCCAAAGCTTTCATGTTAACAGAACCCTTTGGCAGTGTGAGAATATTACTTGTAACTTTATCTCTCAACACAGGGAATTTATTACTATGAAATATAATGGAATGAACCCCTAGATGAAGAGAAAATATCCCTCCCTTTTACTAAATTAAAGTAAATGAAACAAAATATAAGCAAGAAACAGATCACCAGTGTACTCCTTTTTGTAGAAGAGGATCGAAATAAAGAGAGAAAAAACTTTGCAACCAATGGTCTAGAAAAAAATGATGCTAATGTTTTGTAGATGGAATTATTTTTTACTCAATTTAGCAGAGTGAACATCCAAATTAATTAGATTACAGCTGCAATGCAATCACCATCACTGCATTGATACGTATTTCGGTGGAATGAATTGTAAAAGACATTACAGTGATATGAAATACACTACAGATAACAGCTTCCTACAACTTTACATGTGTCATTAGTACCCTAGCAGCAATCCATGAGCTTATATGCCTGCTAGATGATCTACAAAAATGTGATGTTAACCTTGGGATTATGGGGAAGCATCTTGATTTTGTCACTGATAACAGACTTGATAGTCTCCTTCGGTGGATCATTTTCATCTTCAGATAACATCCCAATAGTGAGATCAATACATTTAAGAGAACATAAGTGCTGAATACCAACCACTAAACTGCCATATGTTGCTTGTGCTTTATCCGCATTGAATTCAAGTTTAAGCCACTCAAGCCTGGTCATATCTGCTTCAAACGTCAAACCAAGTCCATCTGTATTACAAAATTCAAGGCGTGTTAGACGTTGGAATGCACCTTGACTGATCATAAGTCCATCTTCAGGAACTCGCTTCACGGTTACGCATAGGACAGTTAGTGCAGGCAAACTTTCAAGAACATGCAAATCTTTCCTTTCCATACGTTCAATCCTGAAGTCCAAGTAGGCGAGATCGACGAGCGAGTGTTTGATCCATTTTGGAAAGCTGGAGAAGTAGCGAACACCTCTGTACTCAAACTTTTGGAGGAGAATAGGAGGAGGGCACCATGAATCTGCTGAACAATCAACACCGGTGGTAGAGCTCTGATAATACAGAGACCGAAGGCTGTTACCCCCAAGTTTGCAGAGGGATGACATCAAAGATTTCTTTCTAGCATCTGGATCACTAGTAATTTCTTCACACCTAAACATTATTCGAAGCACCCTCAGATTGCTCAGAAGTTCAAGATCTTTCCCAAAATTTATGGAGCAGTTGCAAGCATAAAGAACCCCCGACTCCTGAAGAGATTCCATGTTAGCAAACCCATCCGACAGTATGAGTTCATTGCCAACAAGGCGCATCAGTCTCTTTAGCTGAATAACACTTTCTGGCAGCAATCTTACTTGGGTTCAGCTTACATCGAGCATCTGCAAATACTCAAGCTTCCCAATTTGGGCCGGTAGCCTATCAATACTTGTCTTAGAAAGCCTCAGGTATTTGAGATGAAATAAACTTACAATCCAATCAAGATGATCATTCCTCAAAGCACGGCAACCCTCTAGATCTAACACTCGAAGAACAGGAAGGTTTAAAACTGAGGGCATTGTCCAGCCATCAACATGGCATATACTAATGGCACGGATATGGGGCAAATTCATGCTTCCTTTCGATATAAACCTTGGAAATTCTTGCTTGTTCCAAACAGAGAGACGTCGAATCCTTGACTTTGGAGATGGGAGTTCCTGACCGTCCACCATAGTCAAAAAATTTTCTTCAACTGACCGAGAGATTATGAAATTGAGTACTATATCATGAACTTTGCATCCCTGTTCAATTGCCCCATGTACCATATTAACAGGTTGGATCAAACTCCTATTTATGAGCTCATAAAAGTAGCTTTCTGCAACTTCCTCCAAAGTAAACCCTTGTTTTGTGATGATGAACCCTTCAGCTATCCATTTCCATACCAAGATATCTTTGCGAATCTCATGATCCTCCGGAAAAGTACTCAGGTAAAGGAAGCAATTTTTCATATGGTGGGGTAGATCGTTGTAACTCAAAGACAATATATTATCCATTACCTCCAGCTTACTATCCTTTTTTGGCATAGAACCTATATAATTTAACTCTCTCCCATTCTTCCTTTCTTCTTGGTTTATCAGCTAGCAAGCTAGCTAAAGTAATAATAGCCAATGGAAAACCATCACATTTGTAAAGTATCTTATTGATAACCTCCTGCAGCTGATTGGGGCTATTTTCTTCAGAACTAAAAGTCCTTTTGAGAAATAAATTTTCAGAATCACTTTTGGTAAGAGGTTTCATTTGGTAAACAAAGCCCTCATCTGAAGTGCAACAGAATTGAGCTACACTTTTGATGCGTGTTGCTGTGATTATTCTACTTGCATGGTTGTTTTTAGGAAGAGCACATTGTATTGTTTCCCATGCCGACTTTTGCCATATGTCATCAATCACAACAAGATACCTATAAGAAAAAAATTATGAAGCAATATAAATCATTTTTTCATTAGTTAGTAAATGCTACAAGTATTTGTTAAAATCCAATTCCATAAAGTTCATCAGTTCTCCTTCCAATTTGTTTGTTTTCAGTAAGAACTCTTAGACATTTTTTTTTCTAAAGAAATTTTTATGCACTTGGATTCTTGCTGTATACAAATCAAAATCTGATTCCCATGTAAACTTATCTGCGCACTTTCATGTCTCGAATTAATTAAAATTTCCTGTATGGTATTATTTTTGCAAATAACGATAATATTTTGGTTTTTCAACAGGGAGATAGTAGTAGATGATTTGACATAGACTTCATTTAGTTGAAAACAGTACTTTGAGTTTCATTTATTAGGAAAACCACTTTTTTCTTTAACATGATTATGTACATAAACATAAAATCATGCATATTTCCAAGGAGAGGACAAGATAAAATAACAAGAAGATTGTCTTTCTTTGAAAAATACTCAAAATTTGAGTATTATGAGAAACCACTCACACTTCATTTTTTTTTTCATAAAACAACTTTCCATGTATGGGTGCTCCAAACAACTAGACATATAGTAGGCATGCAATGTTGTTATTATTGTTAATTATTATGTATGAAAAGCCAGTGAAGTGTACTAACCTTTCATTTTCAAGACATGCTCTTAGCGTGTCGATGAGTTGTTGGTCACTATATAATTCTCTTGCTCCTAAACTTTCACTGTTGCTTCCAATTCGAGAGAGCAACTCCCTCAAAAGGTTATTTATGTTAGGCTTTTGTGATACAGACACAAACGCTGCACAAGAGAATTGACCTCTGATTCTCTCATACACCTGTTTAGCAAGGGTAGTCTTGCCTGAACCTCCAGATCCGACAACGGACACAACCCTACGCTGCCACGTAGGCTCCTCACCAATTAACTGTTCAATGATTTCTTTGCTTGGGCCCTCGATGCCCACAAGTTTTTGACTTCCACATAGAGTGCTGGCAATCGAGGATCAATCTCCACAAAAGAGTTGCTAGAGCTGCCTTCTTCAAGCTTGTATCTCTTTTGCCGATTGTATGCTTCATTGGCAAGAACTTGAAGTTGATGCATTTGCTTAGCAAACTTGTGTCGATGGTGAATCTTCTTCAACTTGCGAAGGATCTTGAGGATGACCCTCTTGACTCCCATGGTGGTGCTCACTGGCTCGTGCTCTATGCAGTAACTGAAGAGATCTATGCTATCCTCCATGTCATAGGCCAGCTCATGCATCTCTATTGTCCAAGCCTTCACTTGCACATCAAAATTCTCCATGCTTGAGTACTTCTCCAGCGCAAGGTTGATGGCCATGAGTTCTTTCATGAGCTGCTCTAGCTTCTTCCTCGCGCCCTTTAGCTCAGCATACTCTTTCTCAATCAGGTTACCAAGCTTGCCAAGCAAAGGGCTCATCACCCCTACCAAGGCACTCATTATGATCTTCTCCCCAACTCCTCCCATCTCCCTCCCTTGAAAAGTTGCCAACAACCCTCTACACTTTAATATCTACTCAAATTTTGACTAGGGTCATGAGTTTGAAGTAGAATTAGCTGTAAGAATATCTATATTTCAATATATCGTCTACACCCTCCTTTCTGCTCAGATTATGACCAAGATGATGGGTTTGGAGTAGAACTGGATGCAACTATATATAATTCTTGTGTCCTAGTACGAATGTAATTTGTAGTGCTGTTCAGGTGGAAGTGCTCTTTCAGCTGCTCTATGACTGACCAGAACTTGAACATTTATAGAGTGGTGCGCCTAACACACCCTAGCAGTAGCTGAAAAACATAAGTCTATGGGGGTAGGCAAACTTCTCTTTCTCGGTCGGTCATTTTTCAAAAACTAGTAATATACCTGTGGATTGCAACGAGCCCATACCAGTGGCTAGGTGTGGATCTATTCTAATGCATGTGATCTTTTTATTAACGAACCTTTTTTTTTTCCTGTTTTTAAGTAGTAGAGATGTACTCCACATCACGGTCTTGGGACTATAAGGGAGCTACCTGTATTCTTCATGGCTAGTTTCTAGAAACATAATTGAAGTAGTCAATCAAATAGAAATTTTAGTGGTGAATGAAAATTAAATAATGTAGATGGAGAATACACTTTCATCAGATATAAGCTAGGCACAGTGTTAAAACAAAGTGCAAAAACTAGTTCAAGTATAATTGAATTATCCGACATTTTCTATAGGAAAAAACGAAATCTATAAAAATCTACATGATTAATCATCGCGGCATACATGATATGGATAAAAGTTGTAAATAGTCCACTGATAAAACACAAAACAGAATGTGAAGGTCAATAGAGGATTATTGGGCTCATTGTGCAGTTCAACTGTAAAGATGTTAACATTGACGAAGCCAGATTGCCAACCAAAATTTTAGCAATGCCAAAATCATACTATTGGCAAATTTTAGTATGGTTTGCGCGAGCATTGATCCAAATAAACCTTAGATGACTTCAAATAAATGATAGGATTGCCATTGGTTGTGAGTCCAAAACCATTATCGACATGTGTGTTCTTAATTACCATAGAGTTTACTTTTATAAGTTATAGTTTGCTACATATGACCATTTATAGGGTCATTATGTCAGTTGTGTAAATTAAGTTGCCTGCTTCAGATTGAGATATGCAGGGGATATTTGTCTTACTGCAGCTTATAGCTATATCAAGCATGTATAAAGTAACTTCAGAAAATAAAGTAAAAATCATTTTTTTCAAAAAAAAATATTTGAGGTATGCATTCAGATTGAGATATGCATGAGAGTGCATCACCAATAGCAGTACTATCTTGATAGTTGATATTTCTCTTTTGCTGATGACTAAATAGTACTAGGATATAAGGACTGATTGTCAAATACAATTTGTGAAGTCAACAAATTTATGTCTAGATCATAAAGGAAGTGACATATATATCAAGGCCATCAAGTAGATTATTCATGAAAATAAGAGGTCCACGGTTCCAAGTCATCATGATATTATTTTTGGTGGAAAACGAAGGTGGTTGTTGTATACATAACACTGCAAGCATGGCTTGTAAATGTCACATGCATCTAAGTGCGTCGACTCTCTACGTACGAATTCAACCGAAGTCTCTAATTTGGAGCGGTAGGCACGCATCTTAGGCAACAGTAGGGTAGGTAATGGCATGGGCCCCTAAATTAGGGCAACCTACCTTTTCTTTTCAATCCCTGCCAATGTGTTTTATACTTCATCCGTTCTAAAATAGTTATAATTTTAGGATTCAAAAGTTTTTCAAAAAGCCACTTTATAGTACCTTTTATCACATCAATCACCTTCAATTCAAATTTTTCTTCATCATGCCCCCAACTATCCTCTCGTTCCTAACACTATATCATTTCATAGGGTGCACTATGATCATTTCTCGCTAAACTTTAACCTCCACTAAATACCATGGAACGATAACTATAGTGGGACGGAAGTAGTATGTTTTAGGACCTTTTTAATTATTTCATTTTTTTTCAAGTTCCCCTTTTTCGCCTCCACTAATTTTGCTAGAACGTGCCAGGGCTTATTTTTAAGGGCTCCAACAAGCTTTCGATGATAATTATGGTCACCTGAAACAACTATATTTTATCATAACAATAATGTGATTGTGCGTAATAAGAACTGAAGATTCTTTTTTTTCTCTCCTTCGTTAAAATGTAAATCAGTTAATCAGGATGCGATTCTTTTTCCTGGACTTAGCCAAAGCACCACCACTGTTAATTATCAGCTAGAGAGCATCCTTGGTATAGCTCAGCTGTTGTTGGTCATGCATAATTTCTACTTGTTCAGTAGCAGTGCATGGCTAAAGAGAGAAGATGGCTAGCTCTCATATTTTAGGATAGAGAGCCAACCATCGTGTCCCATGCTGCGGATTGAGCACAGAGCACCGACTGTGGAGTCCTCTCCCAACAACTTATAGATGACCCAGCGTTAACTGAAAAGGCGAGTCTAGTTCTTTTATATATTTTTTATATGTGTGTGTGTAATTAACTTCGGTTAATAACATATCTTAAACTGAACTTTACTGTTTTATTTATTGGCATTTTCTAAATAAAAGGTCTTTTTTAGTACTTGGGGTCTGAAATTCTTAGGTACGGTCCCTGTGGAGTGGATACAAAGGAGATAAATAAGTGTATTTGAAGCTATAATCCATGTCCAACTCCAACCACACCCCACCCACACCCCTCAATAAAAGAAAGTGCAAGATAATATAGTATGAGTGATATAACATCCATATCCACATATATATAAGCATAGAAAAAGACATTCATAGACAGCTACCACTTAGCACTATTTGTTGAAATTCATAGCGCTTGAGGATAAATTTCATTCAATTTTTTTTTTCTTAATTAGAATATTAAATTCATATAAATTTGTGTTTAGTTGGGAATTTCACTATGCTCGGTTTGCAAAAACCACCCTTTTGGTTGATTGGTTCTATGGATGAAGCATAAATTGTTTCAAGAATTAAAATACCAACAGTAACCAGTTTCATGTCAAAGAACCAAAATCAGACTAATTAAAAAGTTATAGTCAAGCAACCAAACCTGGACTTTTTTCCTTTCAAATTCCCATATTTGCATCAGCAACATGTACCGAAATAATTGAACTGGCCCACACTCAATTAACTTAGCACAGTAATTTTACCAACTCAACCAACCGCCTGTCCGTCTGCTTGTTTGTTGGTAAGCTGTGAAACAGTGATCATGTGTTGTGTATTGTACGTAGCCTAGTCCAATAATATCTTGTAGAACACTGCAACTAATTGGTCAAATCCGATGCTCCTTCAGGTTCCATAATTTTTAATGTATTCGATAAGGTTGAGATCAAACAATTAGAATTTAACTATCAATAACTCTTGAAATAAGTTTGAAGATATTAGAACATGGTATCTATATTATTAGTTTTGAAAAGTACTTTAATAATATTAAATATTTACTTATTTTTTATTATGATAAAAAAAAGTCGTAGTCAAAGATATGTTGAACATGTCATTGTCCAAAACGTCAAGAACTATAAAGCCGGAAGGGGTACTTGGTTACCATTTTAGATGGATATTTAAAAAAAGGGAATAATGTTTGATTTTTTTTATAAAACTATAACAACACATACAATATTTAAATATATGTAGTCCTCCCGAAACAATAGCAGCTGGATACACCAACTATCTCCCAAAATATCCTTTTAAATAGTCAATGATAGAATTTTTTAGCGCTGGCAGCATGTTTCCACGCGCAATCAATGCCAACAATAATAGTATGCTGGCATAGCTCATCACTCAAGCATGATTCCACGCATAGTCAATGCCAACAATGTTATGATTGAGAGGAGAGCTACTCGGTGCCAAAACCCAAGTTGCTAGCTGTGTGTAGATTGACTACGACCATTTATTAAGCTCTTAAGTAATTGGAAAAAAATTAGCATACCTGCTTCAAATACCAAACCAAGACTAAACCTGTCATGAAAGCGCTTGAGTCAAAGAAACCCACTGTGGCGATGTGAATGTTAACAGAACCCATCCGGCAGCCTAGAAGATGCAGTTTGAACAGCACGGTTGCTTATGGAAACTAGTATCTAGAACCAGTATTTTCCTAGAGGCTGGAGGCAATATTTAAAACCAGTATTTAAAACCTTGTTCAGGAATGTGTCAAATTTTGGGCGTCCACAACCATCCAAAGAAAGCCAAATCATGGCAAGATTGATGGTATATAAGACGCTAATGGATATTGATGGATCGTGGACATCAAAGGCCACACATCTTGATCGCCATTGATTAATTGCCACATTTGTCACCATCGATTAACTGTTACATGTGCAGCTCATAGAAGAAGGGCAGCTTATTGATTAACTGATCGGTGATATACCACTAAATCAGCATATGACACCCCAGTTCGTCAGGTCCATCATGTCACACAACACCTTTCAACAGGCTGATGTGGGGGCCATGTAAATGCAAACTAGATGACACCATCTACATTGATGGAGAACTCTTATATTCCAAATAGCTATCAAGCTGGTAGAGATGTAGGGTAGAAAAACATAAAACAATGTGGAATTTAACTTATATCAAATCTCGCTACGTGCTTACCAAAAACATGTTTAACGGTATGAGGTCAATATTTGTACGTTGCATTGGAAGATATTAGTCAGTCAGAAATTTTATTTTTTTGGGGGGAGGGGGGGGGCGAGAAATCAACTTACTCAATGTATTGTGAAGCCGGTAAAGCCATCTGTTTGTCACCTATCATTCTGCATGGATGATACTTGGGTTGCAGTCTTTGTAATCAGTTTGGTGACCTACAGGAATCTCACATTAGTAAATATTTACTTCAATTGATGAACTGTGCGCAAACATGAAAAAAGCATAGGGACATGGCCATTACCCATCAGCTACGAATACAAAACAGAGAGAAACAGGAAAAAAAAACAGGTGAACTACCTGCCTCATGATGCAAACATTGGATGACAACAATTGGAGTGGCTCCAGGGGATTACGGTAAGCTGCAACGATTATGGGACATGTTAAGTGAAGAACCAAACTCTAACAGCAATGCCAATGACAATGAGTGCCATATGTAAACATGTTGCTGTTGCCTTAACAACAAAAATCACAGGAATGATCTGACCTTCATGGCCATTGTATGCAAAACCACTTGACGACCATGCCAAGTGAGTAGCAGCAGCAACGGAAGGCGTGCGGTTGTATGAAGTCACACGAGTAAAATGTCTTTTATGTATAATAATCTGCAACAACCACGGCTCGTCAGCTGCCTAGGCATTTCACCGAACACATGATGTGCGTAACTTAGTATTGTTGAAGAAATTACCAATCCGAATACCTCAACCACCAGCAGCTCAACTCGAGTACGAACAGCTCAGATCGAGACCACAAATCTGAGCAGCGCGTGAGCTGTATTAAGGGTGTGGCTCTGTAGAATCGATGAACAGAGAGGGAGAGGGAGACAGCCGTGGTGGCGTGGTCTCGTCTCTTCGTCTTCGGGTGTGCTCACCGCATCCGTTCCAGAATCCACCCCCTCCCTGCCGTGTCCTGCTCCGGCCGCCTCCGTTCTGCCATGCCGCCGCCGGCCGCCGGCCGCCGTGGACGTACGGACGGCGAGAGAAACAGACGAAACAATGGCGCGCGCGTCGAGGCGGCTTTGTCTTCAAAAGAAGAACGGAAAATAAAGATAGCGTTGCCTATGACAATGACAGGGTGGGCCCACCACTGGCTGGAAAAAGAAAAATGAAAAAAAAAATCTACAGATAGTTTCCAGCGGTAGAGGAGGAGACGAGGTTTGTTTATCCCTTTTTATTCGCGACGGAGCTCGAGCTGCTCACCCATGGCGACCACCGCCGCGGCGACCATGGTGGCGGCGGCGGCCCACCACCCCCGCCCGCGCTTCCGCGTGCGCGCCGCCTGGGACATGAACCCGGGCGCCGCCACCGTCTCCGCGCCCAAGCCCAAGGCCAAGCCCCCGCCGCCGCCGTCGCCGCCGCCGCTGCCGACCGCCCCCGCCCCCACCCACGCCGACCTCTTCGCCCGCCGCAGCAACAGCGAGGGCCAAGGTAATAATCCCCATCCCTCACTCTCCGCTTTCCCAAACCGCTGGAATCTTCTGAGGATGTTGTGTGCTTAGGTGGTAATGGCACTGAACCACTGTTACTGTAGTATATGACAGCTACTGAATGTCTGAATACAATTTTGTTTGAAATGATTATGTGGAGTTATTGTCTTCGATTGTCAAGAGCAATAGAATGGTTGTGCTATCTGTGTCTATGTAATCGGTTTGTACTAGTGGGTGCAGTTGTCATGGTTGGTCTGGAAATGTCTGAATTTGATCGATGGGTTGTTGCTTTGGTTTGCAGTGCCAAAGAAGACCACAAGTATGGGCTTTGAAAGGTGGTGGCTGCCGCCTCCACCAGAGGTGAAGAAGCCCCGTTCACTCTACAACGCTGCGTCCTTGGCGTACTTGGGGGACTGCATATATGAAGTGAGAAACAGTTTGACTCAATTGTGTCTTTTATGCACTGAAAATTGTTATTATGTAACTGTATTACATATAGCTCAGCCTATTTGTCACTTCTATTTTTATTGGATTAGTACGAGATAAGATGGTACATACAATGGTACAAACTGTCAACTTCAGGTCTGTATACTGTGCGATAATCTGTTGAGAATGATTGTGCTCCTCCATTTTGCAGCTTTATGCTCGGAGACATTTCTTCTTTCCACCACTGAGCATCAATGACTACAACAAGCGTGTAATGGATGTCGTGAAATGTGAATCACAGGTCTGGATTTGGCTCTTCACCTTTCTAATCAAATGGACTATCTTTATGCGTATGTGCTTTGCATATCTTGATGGACATTGTCTGCTATAAGCAAAAAGTTACTCAATGCTTCCATTTTTATGGCTGTTGTTTTTAATTCTAAAGGAAGTTCTCTTGTTTGTTATTTTTCTGTTCTGCTTGCTACATGATAATCACACAATCAGTATATCAAATATTATTTACATTATTTTTGGTTATTTTCATTTATTCAGGACCTTCTGCTGAACAAACTTCTCAGAGAAGATTTTCTAACTCAAGAAGAAAGGTAAACCAATAATTCTAGCCTTCTACCAGATGTAAAATATATGATAATGATAAAATTCTTATCAGGAAATTTTATGCTCTAGCGCCCATGTACATGACTGAACTTTTATGGGGTGTTAGCCCTTTAGTGTCCACTGTCCAGGACTTAAATTCATCTAGTAGGCCATCTGTTACTTTTATTTTTGGATTTTTATAGATTGGAAACAAACATCGTAGTGTTTGATACTATCTTCTGTGTCTGATGCCTGATATCAATGTGCGCATGCTTCAGAAGTACTGAGTTTCCTTATTCTGCAGGGACATACTTCGTTGGGGAAGAAATATTGTTAGCAGCAAGACACGTACCAGAAAACGTGCTGGAATTGCAGTTTACAATCGAGCATCTTCACTTGAGACACTGGTGTGTTCCACTATAGACTAATTAATGATTGCTATATTGGGGAAAAATCAACTCTAAAGCTGCAACTTCTGTTGTACCAACCCTCACACTATTTTTGTTGAGAAGACTAATCCTTTGCATTGTTGGTGGTATTTCTACTATTAGATTGGATATCTTTACCTCACAAATTTCAAGCGTCTGGAGCAACTGATGTTTCAATTAGGGTTTACAAGTGGCGCTTCTTCACAACATATTGCAAATGAGCTTCGCTCGAGTTTCCAGTTATGCGTCTCAATCATATGATTACGGTACTTTATCTTCAACTGCTGTTACTAACTGATAACCTTTGGCAGGACAAAGAACTCGTCTAGATCTGTACAGTCTAAGCAAGAAGCAGCAAAATGAATAGTTTAGAATGTAGTGACTGATACAAGCACATGTGAATTCTGGAACATGAGATCCAACGGTCACACACAGTGAGTGATTCGCGATTACTGTTTGGCTGTTTGTCAAAAAAAAGCTAGAGTGAATTGAACAATATATGATGTATGCATTACTGGAGGCGGCCGCAAGATAATGGCTCAACGTCAGTGAGCATTACTGTTTGGCTGTTTTGCTGTTTTGATCAGCCCATTTTGAGGTGCTAAAAAATGTGTTTCTACTCTTTGAGGGTGATGTAGGCCATGGGTGTTATCAAGACCTTGTGTATTTGTTCAATTGTGTACTGCCCATTGCTAACAGAGCTGTGCTTGCTATCAGATGTAACTTGTGCTATCCGCTTCATCCGTTCAGGACACTATCATACACTAGGGTGCATTGTCTTTTTGAATGACAACTCAAAATTTGTTGAAATGCATCAACGGGTTCCTCTTTTAGTTTTATTTTTCAAGTTAATGGTTTGAATATTAGTGAGTCTGAGAAACATATTGTTCACTTCGAAGATCTTCATCTGCAAATACTACAAACACCTGTTTTCTTGTAATGAGATCATAACCATGACTTAATATTGAAGAACCAACTGTCAGTCCCCCATTACCTCTCGTAGTTGGGAGCTTCTGCTGCAATACATAAACAATTGTTTATCTGGAACCATAAGTTATTCTGGCTGCACCAAAGTTCCAAAGTCAAGAATAACAGATTATCTGGAACATTTGCACCTTTTGTTATTTATTTATATGCACAAAAACACACGGTAGGATCCTTAGCTACTGTTTGCACTAAAAAAACATATATAGCTGAAAAACATCTACTACTGAAATCTGGCTATAATCTACTGTTAAATATTGCCTCGTTAACTTTGCGAAGTTTGCATAGGAATTGTTCTGAAGGAAAATAACATTTTGAAGATGACAGGAATTTGGACAGCAGGTTCGGGCTTGGGTGCATGTATACACAGCTTTGTTTCTGCAGTGTTATTCTCAGTTCATGCTATTTGCTTCATTGCTTGTGGAAGGGCTCCCACTGTATCCTTTATAATCTTGAAGAGGAGAACTGGGCATGAGGTAATTGTTTGAAATAAAGTCAATATAGGGTGAATTGGAGAAAACATGAATCCTATGTCGTTGTCATAAATCATTTAAAATATGAGGATTTAGAGCGTTAAATCAATCAAAATATGAGGAACTAGAGCACAGATATTACAGCAACATAGTAAAGGAAGATTGGAGGGATAAATTGACAGTACCTGAGCCTAGCCTTGATGATTTTAGATAAGATCGAAAAGTCGGTCTCTAGTTCAGACTCCTCCTTCACCGAAAAAAAAATGAAATATAGTAAAATTTATGCACGCACAGTTTTATTGAGAATCAAGTTGTCAAAGAAACGTGGGCAAATATACTTACAACAAGATCCCCATATCCATGGATTATTGTGAATTCAACCTTGGGTGGGTGAGGAAGCGACTTGAATTCGTTGTTGATAATAGACATTGCAGCAGCCTTCGTCTCTGGAATATATTTACATTTGCGTTCAATTCCAACGGAAATAGAGTACAGATTGAGAGAGGAGAGGTGTCGGATTCCAAGTCCAAAACCTCCATATGCATTATATGCGGAATATGCGCTTAATCCAAGGTAAAGCTTTTCGAGCTTTGGCATTGCATATTCTTCAAACATCAAACCAGGGCCATATATGTCATAGAAGACGAGACATGTTAAACATGAGAATCCATTTTGACCCACCCTAAGTCCATCTTTGGGAGTTTTTTCTACAATTAGCTCAAGGACAAGAAGAGCAGGCAATTCACCGAGCATATCCAGATCTTCCTTTTCCATTAGCTCAACATTGCACTGCAAGTTGGTAAGCTCTGAAAATGAGGGATTAGACCACTTTGGAAGCCTGGGAAACCAATCGTAGCTGCCTCCCAACACAAAGCATTCAAGGGAACGTTGAGGACCGCACCATGAATCTACAAGGCAATCTATATCACCATGTTTTGTGTCATTGGAAATCTGTAGATACCGAAGGTTATGTTCCCCCATATTACAGAGGGATGAGGCCAAAGCTCTCAGCCCAATTTTTGAATAACCACTCTGTAACCAGTAAAAATGTACTCCCAGAGCTCTCAGCTGTTTCAAATTTTGTAGATCTTCCACAAAGTTTATTGAGCATATGCCAACATCAACATCCCATAGCTCTTGCAGAGCTTCCATCTGACCAAACCCACCTGGCAATCTTAGTCCATTCCCTACCAGACGTATCAACCGTTTGAGCTGAATAAGGGTTTCTGGTAACTCTTCTATATTAGTTCCTAACAGATCGAGTGTCTGCAAAAATTCCAACTTTCCTATCTGGACTGGAAGCTTCTCTATCCAACTGAGGGCCAAATATCGCAAATGTAACAGACGTCCAATATTCTCCAGATAATTATATAATCCTTGACCATTCTCCTCAGGGTAGTCCTCTAGGTCTAACACTCGAAGAACTTGCAGGTCCTGAAGAGGGGGCATCAACCTAGAAACACCAAAAGAATTAAGTGATCGGAGATGAGATAGCTCCATAGTTCCTAGTGATATTGCTCCAGCAGGTTCATCGTTATTTTGGAAAAGGAGCCTGCGAATCTTGCCAAGTTGAGATGAGTTCTCCTGACCATCAAGTACAGTTACAAAATTTTCTTCAATTGATCGGGAGAGAATGAAGTCGAGAACTATATCATGAACTCGACATCCTCTGGCTTCACCATCAGATTCTATTTTGATTGGTATAATCAAACTCCTATTAATGAGATCATTGAAGTAACTCTCACCTACTTCATCCAAAGAATATTGTTGTTTTGTTGTTATGAATCCTTCACATATCCAACTCCATATCAAGCGGCTTTTATCAATCTCATAATCTTCTGGAAATGTAGTAAGGTACAATAAGCAAGGGCGTAAATAGAGAGGTAAGTCATTGTAACTCAGGGATAATATCTTATGTATGGTATCCCACTCTCCATATTTCTCATGTGTGGAACCTATAGACTTCAACACTCTTTCCCATTCTTCCTTCCTTCGATTATTAGCCAACATGCTTGCTAATGTGACAATGGCCAGTGGCAAACCATCACATTTATCTAGTATCTCATTCATGATCTCCTTCAGCTGACTTGGGCATGTACTGTTGGCACCAAATATCCTTTTCACGAACAAAATTTCAGAGTTCTGTCTGCTAAGGGGTTCCATTTTATAAACAAAGCCTTTACGTGGAGTGCAACAAGATTCAGCTATGTTGTTGATGCGTGTTGTTATTATTATCCTGCTTGCATGGATAGTTGTGGGAAGAGCACACTGCATGGTTTTCCATGCCGTGGTACTCCAAATATCATCTATGACAACAAGGTACCTACATATTATACAAGGTTGAGAAGCAGAACGCATCATTAAAGTTCTCATTTCTGAAAGCACCAAGACTCAATTAAAAAGGCATATCTATCGATATCTATATGTTGCAATCGATCCTTGTGAACTACTAAACTGTAGTTATATTAAGTTATTAATGTCAATATATCCGTCAGCGATGTCTAACACAAAACTAGGAAATAAGGCAAACATCCACAAAAAATATCCGTTTGTTCATGTCTAAGTAGTTGGAAGAAAAAGACCATATAGTCATCAGATTGTCCAAGTAAGAAGGGCAATGAAGTAAGGGTAGAGCTTACCCTTTATCCTGAGGATCTTTCAGACGTTTATCCTCAAGATATGTTCTTAGGTGATCAATGAGTTGCTGGTCACTACTTGCTCCAATTTGTTGATCACTGTCTTGGTCCCGGCTACTACTCTGAAATTTTGAGAGCATATCCCTCAAAAGGCTATTCATGTTAGGCCTTTGTGAGACGGACAGAAAAGCTGAACATTTGTATTCACCCCGGATTCTCAGGTACACCTGACGAGCAAGGGTGGTCTTGCCTAAGCCTCCCTGACCAACAATCGAAATGATGCTGCACTTGTTCGTCGGTGTGCTCTCCAGAACCAGAAACCTATTGATGATTTCTTCCATCTGGCGCTCGATCCCCACGAGCCTTTCCGCCTCCTCGTAGAGCGCCGGCAAGCGAGGATCGATCTCTGTATGTGGTGGTGTTGCAGAGCTGCAGCCATCGGCCTTGTATTTCAAGTTCCTCTCGTGGATTTCGCCGGCGGTGTTCTTGAGCTGCTGGATCTGGGCGGCGAACTTGTGGCGATGGTGAAGCCCCCGAAGCTTACTGATGCTGTCGAGGAGGAGCCTCCTGACGCCGCCGCCGGCGGAGAATTCGTGGTTGGAGCGGTGGACGAACAGATCTATGCAGTCCTCGATGTCGTAGGCGAGCTCCCGGATCTCCTTTACCCATGCCCTCCTCAGCTTGTCCGGGTCGTCATCCATGGACGCGTACTGCTCCACCGCGAGGTTGATTGTGATGAGCTCCTTCCTGAGCTGCTCCATCTTCTTCCTCACGCCCCTGAGCTTGGAATACTCCTGCTCCATGAGGCCGGCGAGCTTGCCGAGCACGGGGCTCATCACCCCCGTCAAGGCGCTAACCATCATCTTCTCCCCAACTCCTGCCATCGATCTCCTCCAAATCTCTCCCTCTCTCGCGCGCGGGGATTGAAAAGAAATCAATCAGTCAGCGAACGGCGCCACTATGAAGCAGTGGTGATAATTTCTTTCTTTCTTTCTTTCTTCTACTGCGAATTTACCTTTATTTTTTGGGGGGCACTTTAAAAGGGTGACTGACTCTTCAATCTTCATATGCCATTTTTAGTGGGAAAATTCGGATTATGTCATCGTGTTTCCCATCTTTTTTTATATACTTTTATTATACATGTAGAGTGACAAGTAAGCAAGTCAGATAGATTTTTTTTTCCTTAGAAGCAGCTTAATTTTGACTAAAGTCAAAACATCTTATAATCTGAAACGCAAAGAGTAGCATTTAGCCTCAACTTCCCACCTAGAGATTCACCAAAAAAAATGGATTTGATAGCTCCAACGTTTCATACTATAAGACTTTTTAGTATTGTCCACATTCATATATATGTTAATGAATATAGATATATATGTGTGCCTAAATTCATTAACATCTATATAAATGTGGGCAATACTAGAAAATCTTATAACCTGAAACGAAGGGAGTATCATAATGCTGCATGTGTGCTTTGCATATCTTGATGGACATTGTCTGCTATAAGCAAAAAGCTACTCAATGCTTCCATTTTTATGGATGTTGTTTTTAATTCTAAAGAGCAGTTCTCTTGTTTGTTATTTTTCTGTTCTGCTTGCTACATGATAATCACACAATCAGTATATCAAATATTATTTTACATTATTCTTTGTTATTTTCCTTTGTTCAGGACCTTCTGCTGAACGAACGGTCAAACATATTTAAAAAAGCCAACGGCGTCAAATATTTAAAAACGGAAGGAGTATTAGATTGGATATCTTTACCTCACAAATTTCAAGCGCTTGGAGCAATTGATGTTCCAATTAGGATTTACAAGTGGCGCTTCCTCACATCATATTGCAGATGAGCTGGTCTCAAGCTTTAAGTAATGCATCGTTCGTTTCTTGTCATGTAATTATGGTATTTTCATCTTGACTTTCTGTTACTAACGGATAACCGTTGGCAGGAAAAAGAACTCCACTTCTGTACAATCTCAGCAACAAGCAGCGCAGTGAATAGTTTCTGTATTGCAGCAAACAAGGTATGATCTAAACAATAGTTATCTGGTGACCAGTTACTGACCACAACCAACACAAAAATGCATTAGTTCTGGTGTATGACATCCAAAAGTGGTTGCTCAATGAACGAGTAGAAATCATTGTTTGTTTGTCAAACAAGTATCGGGTGAATTGAGCAATGTATGATGTCTGCAAATATCAATCAGTGCAAGAAAATGGTGTCGCTTCCAGCCTTCCAGGAGGGTTTGACGGTTCTGATTTGTAGATTTTGAGGTGGCAAGCCACTGTGTTAGGGCATCCACAATATGAGCCACTCCTCACTAACTGAAGACACTCTAGGGAAACTCAGCTCGTAATGAAGGGTATCCCTGGATGGGCTCCTCAAAATATAAAGCAACTGAATGAAGACACTTAAGCCCATAATGGGTGTCCTAACCAAAAAGCCCATAGTGGGTATTTTCCTATACTACCCTCCTCTATCCTCCAGCCCACCAACAACTTTTTTTTCCCACCGCACCGACGCTTCTCCTCTCTCTCTCTCTCTCGCGTGTATTGCCAATCTCTCCCCCTCTCTTGCGCGCGTCGCCGTCGCCTCCCTCCTCACCCTCCCCAGCCACCGCCGTCGCCTCCCTCCTCACCCTCCCCAGCCGCCACCGCGCCGGCAGCCTGCGCCCTCCCCAGCCACCACCGCCGCCGACAGCTTGCGCCAGATCTGGTCGCCGCCGCCACGCAAGGAAGCTCTCCGCACGTCGCCGACTGGTGGCCGACGGCTGCCGCGACGCGCGGTGGCCAGATCTGGTCGTCGCCATCGCTGTCACCTCTCTCCTCTCTCTCTCTCACTCTCTATCTTGCGCCACCCGTCGTCACCTCTCCTTCTCTCTCGCCGAGCGTGGTGGCGGCGGACGGCGAGCGGCGCGGGGCCGGGCGCGGTGGCCGACGGCGAGCGGCACGCGGAGGCCGGATCTGGTGTGTTGCGCCGTTGCCGTCGCGGGGTCGTCGCCGGTCGTTGTCGTTGCCAACTCCGTCTCCTCCCCACCGCCATGGGCCTCCCAGTCCCAGCGAAGAGGCCAAGGGTGAAAGGGGGAAAATCAGGTGCGGGAGCCGTGTCCTCAAGCCACGATGTCACCCAACGCGTCCCCTAGCACCGTGGCTCCATGAAAAGCGATCGAGGAGCGGAGGGAGATGCGCCCCTCTGCTGGGGGTCGCGCCCCTCTGCTGGGCGACGGCAAACGGACGGAGCGGCGATGGCCGTGAGCAGGGACACGCTTGGAGGTACCCATTGTGGATGGCCTTATTGCTATTCATTAGGTTGATATAGGTCGTGGTATCTCTAACACCTTGTGAGGCATCCCACTTTACCATGTGTATGAAGGAACTCTGACACCTTGTGAGGCATCCCACTTTACCATGTGTACGAAGGAACTGCGAAACTGCAAGATATGCTGAATGATTTGATGCAGAGTTGTAGCAAGATTTCAGAATTACCCTGTGCTATGTGCTGGATTGAGTGCACTACCATTGTGAGACAGATGCCTTGCTTTGCTGTTTGTTGTGATATACTGTAAACAACACAATCTGGAACTATTTGAGACCATAAAAAAAGTGGCAGAGTTGGTAAAGTATATAGTATAAACTTAACAACAAACCATAGAAATCTGTTGTATATTTTCCATGTATAAACGGTGTACTTGGATCAACCAGACGATTGCTTCCTTTACATAAGATCACTACTGGAGAAGAGGTCTTTGGAGGGTCGGCCGATTTCCACAATAGTCCCGGTTCCAAAACGAACTGGGACTAAAGTGGCTTATTAGTTGTAACGTCCCGCCTTCCCCAGGCCGGGCCCACTTACATCTGATAGCTTTTATAGGTCATAGACTGCCCTCACAGACCAACACATGTCTTTTCTACACACTTTGTCCTCACTCGTGTGCACCCGGGAAGAATTTTCCGGTCGGTCACCCATCCCAAATTGCTCCAGGCCAAGCACGCTTAACCCTGGAGTTCTTTGGAGATTGGCTTCCGGAAAAGAAGTTGCAACTTGTTGATATGAGTATTCTATTAATCCTATTAAGCCCTAGGGCGGGATGTTACACCCTCACCCCCTTAAGAAAGATCGACGCCCCCGTCGATCAACCCCAGGCCAGGAACGTCCTCTCTTGGCCAAGAAAGATCGACGCCCCCGTCGATCAACCCCAGGCCAGGAACGTCCTCTCTTGGCCACGTCCATGTGTCCAGTGCCAGCGCATGTGCCATGCTGTGTAGATCGACGCCTCCGTCGATCAACCCCAGGCCAGGAACGTCCTCTCTTGGCCACGTCCATGTGTCCAGTGCCAGCGCATGTGCCATGCTGTGTAACCACTCCCGGTCTACACCAGCCATGCGCACCATGCCTGCGCAACTGAGACACACGCGCCCGTGAAACCACGAGAGTCGGCTCTGATACCACTTTGTAACGTCCCGCCTTCCCCAGGCCGGGCCCACTTATATCTGATAGCTTTTATAGGTCATAGACTGCCCTCACAGACCAACACATGTCTTTTCTGCACACTTTGTCCTCACTCGTGTGCACCCGGGAAGAATCTGATACCACTTTGTAACGTCCCGCCTTCCCCAGGCCGGGCCCACTTATATCTGATAGCTTTTATAGGTCATAGACTGCCCTCACAGACCAACACATGTCTTTTCTGCACACTTTGTCCTCACTCGTGTGCACCCGGGAAGAATTTCCCGGTCGGTCACCCATCCCAAATTGCTCCAGGCCAAGCACGCTTAACCCTGGAGTTCTTTGGAGATTGGCTTCCGGAAAAGAAGTTGCAACTTGTTGATATGAGTATTCTATTAATCCTATTAAGCCCTATGGCGGGATATTACATTAGTCCCGTTTTATTACTTCAACGGGACGAAGGGATCTTTAGTCCCGGTTCGCCTCCTGACAGGGCATGTCAGACCTCTGTCGGGGGGCTTGGGATCTTTAGTCCCGGTTCGTGTTACCAACCGGAACTAAAGATCATATCTTTAGTCTCGGTTGGTAATACAAACCGAGACTAAAGTGATTTGAGATCTTTATGCCCGGTTGGTGTTACCAACCGGGACTAAAGTTGCACAGCTTTATATACCCCTTCTTCCTCCTCCAGCCCGAGCCATTGCTTCAAAATTAAGCTTTGAGGGAGGGAGGTGCTGTCAAAATTTTAAGCAAATTTTTTTATGGTAATATACAAATTTGAGGTCTTCAAAAGGTTAGCAACTTCATCCTACTCTTTGTTTTGTTTAGCATCTACATTTGGAGCTATTTTTTTTACATATTTTTCCCTCTAGAAAATGTGATGGAAGATGATGAGAGAGAAAGTGTGTGTAGGGAATAAAGAAGATTATAAATACTTGTTTGAATAATTACATATAATTTTGTATGAAATTATAAAACTAAGCTAATTTAATATTAAAATAAGAAAAACATATTAAATATTTGTTTATAATGTAATTAAAACATGAAAAATATGTACAATGAATTTAATAATAATGATTAATTGTATGAATAATTATATTCAATTATTGTATTATTATGTAATTACCTTGTAAATCTTAGATTTTGTATAATTACGATTTATATGTATTTCATATAGATGGATCGGCAATGGATGTACGCGGATCGGCAGTCGAAAGAGTTTATTGACGGCGTGCATTATTTTTTGGGTGTGGCCAATGATAACAAGCGTAACGGTTTTATAAGCTGTCCATGCGACAAGTGCAAAAACCAGAAGGAGTATTCCACCACACGAACTATTCATGCCCACCTGTTTCAGTGGGGGTTCATGCGTAGCTACAATTGTTGGACCTCGCACGAAGAGGTTGGGGTTGTAATGGAAGAAGATGAAGTAGAAGATGAGAACATTCCGGACTGGGCTCAGTATGGCGGAGTTGAAGAAAACACAATGGGCGAGGCGGAGCTAGATGTTGAAGGGAATGACGGTGCTGATGAACTTGGTCAAATATTGCAGGACTTACAGAGGACTGCGAAAGTGAAAAGGAGGTGCAGAAACTGGAGCGCATGTTAGCGGACCACAGAACAGCGTTGTACCCAGGTTGCGAGAAGGGCTACAAAAAGTTGAGTACCATCCTAGAATTCTTGCAATGGAAGGCTAAAAATGGTGTGAGTGACAAGGCATTCGGCGAGTTATTGAAACTCGTAAAGAACATTCTTCCGGAGGGGAACGAATTGCCCGAAAGTACGTACGAAGCTAAGAAGAAAGTCTGCCCTCTAGGTCTGGAAGTACAGAAGATTCACGCGTGTCCGAACGACTGTATCCTGTATCACAATGAGTACGAAAACCTGGAAGCATGCCCTGTTTGCAAAGCACTACGATACAAGATAAGACAAGATGATCCAGGTGAAGTTGACGGACAGCCTTTGAAGAAGAGAATTCCTGCTAAGGTGATGTGGTATTTCCCTATAATACCAAGGCTGAAGCGGTTTTTCAGGAACAAATCACATGCTAGAATGATGCGGTGGCACGCAGAAGAACGTAAACAGGATGGGATGCTGAGACACCCCGCTGACGGGTCGCAGTGGCGAAATATCGATAGAACATTTAAAGACTTCGGCGAGGATGCACGAAACGTGAGGTTCGGTTTAAGCACGGATGGAATGAATCCGTTTGGAGAGATGAGCAGTGGCCATAGCACCTGGCCAGTCACCATGTGCATCTACAATCTTCCCCCTTGGCTATGCATGAAGCGGAAGTACATCATGATGCCGATTATTATTCAAGGCCCGAAACAACCTGGTAACGACATTGATGTGTACCTAAGACCATTGGTTGAAGATCTAAAAGTGCTGTGGAGGAAAGAGGGCGTCCCCATGTGGGATGAGGACAAGCAGGAGCAATTTAACCTACGAGCGTTGCTATTCGTTACAATTAACAATTGGCCTGCACTTAGTAACCTATCCGGACAATCCAAACAAGGGGTACAACGCTTGCACTCACTGTTTGGATGAAACTGAAAGTACTTATCTGAAGCATTGCAGGAAGGTTGTGTATATGGGCCATCGTCGATTCCTTGCTGCAAACCACCCTGTACGGAAAAAAGGCAAGCACTTCGAACAGAAGGCAGTCCATCGTACTAAGCCTAAACATCGCAACGGGAAAGCAGTGTTCGAAATGGTGAAGGATCTAAAAGTAGTATTTGGAAAGGGGCCTGGCAGCCAACCTATAGAGAGCAAAGATGGTCATGCGGCGATGTGGAAGAAAAACTCTATTTTTTGGGAGCTAGCCTATTGGGAGGTCTTGGACGTTCGCCACGCAATCAACGTGATGCACCTCACTAAGAACCTTTGCGTAAACCTGCTGGGCTTCTTAGGTGTATATGGGAAGTCCAAAGATACACTCAAAGCACGCAATGATCTCAAGCATATGGAACAACGCGAGGGCCTTCATCCGGAACCGAACGAGAAAGGAAGCCATTACTTAAGTCCGGCGAGCTACACCCTAAGCAAGGAAGAGAAGGAGAGTATGTTTCAATGCCTAGAGAGCATCAAGGTACCGTCCGGATACTCCTCGAATGTAAAGAGAATAATAAGCACGAAGGATAAGAAGTTCACAAACCTAAAGTCTCATGACTGTCACGTGCTTATGACATAGCTGCTTCCTGTTATAATTCGTGGTATCCTTCCTGATAATGTGCGGGCAACAATTACGAAAGTTTGTGCTTTCATGAACGCAATTTCACAGAAAGTCATCGATCCAGAAAGTTTAGCCGCCCTTCAGCATGACGTGGTGCAATGCCTTGTCAGCTTTGAGTTGATCTTTCCACCGTCATTCTTCAATATAATGACGCATCTTCTGTGCCACCTTGTAAAAGAGATCGGTATTCTCGGTCCTATGTACCTACACAACATATTTCCTTTCGAGAGGTACATGGGCGTTCTAAAGAAGTACGTTCGTAACTGTTCTTGTCCGAAAGCAAGCATCACGAAGGGGTATGGAACAGAAGAGGTCATTGAGTTCTGCGTAGATTTTATTGAAGACCTCGAGCCAATCGGGGTACCTGAATCAATCCATGAGGGGAGACTACGGGGAAAGGGCACACTTGGAAGGAGAGCAATTATGACTGTAGACAACGATTTATTCCGTAAAACACATTTCACGGTTTTGCAACAATCTTCGTTGGTTGCTCCTTACATCGATGAGCACCTTGCGATTGTTTGCTCAGAAAACAGTGGCAAGTCCGATGCCTGGATTACACGCCATCATATTGATACTTTCCCCGCTTGGCTGCGAGAACACCTCCTAGGTAACGAGACGATTGACCGACAACTAGCCTTCTTGGCTAGGGGACCCTCCGGCTCGGTAACTACATTCCAAGGTTATGAAATTAATGGATACACTTTTCTACACAAGAACCCAAGACAAAAGGAGCATGAACCAGAAAAGTGGTGTTCGTATCGATGCCATAGGACACGATGGTCCAACTAGCACGTATTACGGTGTCATCGACAACATTTGGGAACTAGAGTATGGACCCCTCAAGGTCCCTCTGTTTCGGTGCCAATGGGTTAGGCTGACTGGTGGAGGCGTAACGATTGATGACAGCGGGATGACAACGGTTGACCTAAACAAGGTAGGATACTCAGATGAACCATTCGTTCTAGCCAATGATGTAACGCAAGTTTTTTACGTGAAGGACATGGATAGCAAACCAAAGAAGGGGAAAGGGCCCGATGAGCCAAGACGCCATGTTGTTCTCCCAGGCAAGAGGAAAATCGTTGGAGTCGAGGATAAGACTGACGAAAATTACGATCTGTTTGAGGGGCAACCTCCGTTTGCAGTGACGGTTGACCCGAGCATCATACTATCAAAGGAGGACACGCCGTACTCACGCAACGATCATAGCGAAGGAACAATAGTGAGGAGAAAGTACGTGAGGAAAACAGTGACCTAGGTTGTTTGATGGAAGATGTAAATTATTTGTATTGTATTGAAGGTCGAACAATTTGGATCAATCTATTATTCTCAACTGCTTAATTTGTAATGTATTACTATTTTTCAACCATATGATATTTATAAATAGTTACTTCCATTTATTTACACTTTGAATACAATTAATTAGGCAATATGTTATTTATAACTGATTATTGGTATTTATTTCCACTTTGAAAACAATTAAGTAGGCCATATCTTAATTATAAATGATAATTTCTATTTATTTACACTTTGAATATAATTAAATTGGCCTTATGTTAATTATAAATGATTATTTCTATTTATTTATACTTTGAGACCATTTACTTAGGCATATCCTGTTTATTTCTATTTATTAAAATTTTGAAAACATTTAATTCGGCCATACGTAAATTACGTACGATTTTGGTATTTATTTGGACTTTGAAACCATATAAATCGGCCATGTGCTAATTATATTGGATTTATTGGTATTTATTTCGACTTGTAAGACAATTTAAGAAGGCCATAAATCGGTTTTTTGTACACATCTTTAGTCCCGGTTATTAACAGTATCCGGGACCAATACAAATTTTGGAATAGCGGGAAAACATCTTTTGTCCCGGTTCGTGGCTTCCACCAGGACTAAAGATATCTTTAGTCCCGGTTGGTAGTAACAACCGGGAGTAAACATTTGTTCTTTACTCCGGTTGTTACTACCAACCGGGACTAAAGATATCTTTAGTCCCGATTGAAGCCACGAACCGGGACAAAAGATTACCGGGTACAAATATCCACTGCATCGGCTTCCCCGCGCCACACTTAGACTTCTCCACGATCGATCTTCTTCCTCCCGCGCCATTACCGCCCCAGACGTCGCCGCCACCTCCGCCGTCGTCGTCGTCGTGCTCGCCGCACTCATCCGCCCTCGCGAACGCCACCGGCAGCGTTGCCTCCCTCAAGGTGAGGGGCGCAAATCTTGCACCTCCGATCTCGCATTCTCTCTCTCTCGATCGATCTTGACACGCGCCGGCCGACCGGACCTCGCCGCAATCGTCGTCGCCGACTCCACCGCCGGCCGCCGCCGCCGCCGCGGCGCGCCGACTCCACCTCCGCCGCCGCCACCGCCGCGCGCCAACTCCACCTCCACCTCCACCGCCGCCGCCACCGCCGCCGCCGACTCCACCGCCGCCGCCACCGCCGCCGCCGCCGCGCGCCGACTCCACCGCCGACTCCACGGTGGAACGTTTGAACGAGAACGTTTTAGCGAATGACGACTTAGCGACTTAGCGACTTAGCGAGAACAACGTCTTAGCGACTTAGCGACTTAACGACTTTCACGAACGACGACTTAGCGACTTAACGACTTTCACGAACGACGACTTAGCGACTTAGTGAGAACGACGTCTTAGCGACTTAGCGACTTAACGACTTTCACGAACGACGACTTAGCGACTTAGCGACTTAGCGAGAACGACGTCTTAGCGACTAAATGACTTTCACGAACGACGAATTAGCGACTTTGACAGACAACGACTTAGCGACTTAGCGACTTTCACGAATGACGACTTAGCGACTTTCACGAACGACGGCTTAGCAACTTTGACGGACAACGACTTAGCGACTTAGCGAGAATGACGACTTAGCGACTTAACGACTTAACGAGAACAACGACTTAGCGAATTATACATGTATACTTGTAGGGTTTAGACGTATGAGCTGTACATGTTGATGTCCATGACCTCACTGTCTTTTTTTCTTTGCACGCACAGATGGCAGACCGCGATGACAAACAAATCCTGTTAGACACGATCGCAGAGGGCAGCAGTCAGTACTGGGTGGATGATGAGGGGAACGAGGATCCCAACCAATACCTAAACGAGGAGGGCAACGATGAGGGTAACCAGGAGGCTAACCAGGAGAGGACCGAGGAAGGGACTGATAGTCAACCGTAGGCCGGACAGAAGAGGCCACGCGGGAAAAGAGGTCCCGCGAAGAAGCTTGAGGGAAGGCACATCGTTACTGAGATTGCCCTAGACGGCAAACCAGTAGCCCCGGCGGGTATAGGACGAAAGTTTGTGAATCATTGTGGTTGGGTCGTGAGAGACAACGTCCCCATCAGCATAGTGTACTAGCGTCGAACTAGGTCACGCGGGGATGAAGATTTCTTTCTCCCTGACACAGAGAAGGACATGTTGTGGACCACCATGCTGGAGACATTCACGATCCCTGAGGTAGATCGTCCCAGATGCAAAGAATGGACCCTGAAGAAAATGGCAGAACTATTACAGAGCTACAAATCAGATCTGTACAAGAGATACATCCTCAAGGGCTTGACACCTGATTTCAACGTGCATAATAAGCTTAGGGATCACTGGGATGCGTTTGTGGCATACAAGACTGGAGCGCAAGGGTAAGCACAGATAGAAAAGAACAAAGCCAATGCAACTAAGAAGAAATACCGTCACCGGCTTGGGTCAGGCGGATATGGGAAGGCAATCCCCAAGTGGGACAAGTTGGAAGCTGACTTGATAGCAAGGGGTATCGAGCCGGCCACGGCTAATTGGCCTGAGCGATCGAGGAACTGGTTCTATGCACACGGTGGATCGCTCAATCTAGGTGATGACTCCCTCATATTCGGCGATGAGATTCGAGATGCAGCACGCCGACTTGCGGATGCAATTGAATCCTCTACGCAGGGGACTTTTCGGCCCGACAGAGAAAAGGACGAGCTCACCCTCGCACTACAGAATCCTGAGCATCCAGGACGAACGCGAGGAAAAGGCGTCCTTCCTTGGAAATATGGATTCAAAGAGGACATCCATACGTATAGGAGTCGGATGAGGAGCAAGAGGGATACAGAGGCTAAGATCGTCGATCTTGAGTACAGGGTGTCCACCTACGAGGCAAGGATGCAAGAGGAGGTGACAAGATAGGTGGACCAACGCCTGGCCGAGCAGCGCGGAATGGAAACACAAGCGCCCGTCATGGTGAGCCCCTCGGGCAACCGCAGCAGCTGCGCATCAACGGGCCAAGTTGGATCAGAGGGCATTGAGGCAGTGGCAGCTCACGAAGCAACCCACTTCCCCGTTGATGATATCACGCAGCGAACACCCTGCGATGTGCATACTCCCTTCAGGAACTTGTCTATCAAGGTATGCGAAATGCGAAATTTGTTACATATATATGTTGATTAGTAATTAATGAACTATATTTCTTGTGAAGGTCGCGTCGGGCATGGCCATACCCACGGACCCTTCGAGTACATACCATTGCAGGCCCATTCCACATGGATATGCGAAGGTCGAGATAGAGCGGGTGGAACGAACCTACGAGGATCTCGAGCTTGACATCTCCGGAGGAGACGGGGAGAAGAAACTTGGAGACATAGCCCACGCCATCATACTCTAGCGTAAGAAGTACATCGTGTTTCCCAGGCAAGAACGGCCGCCCGCTCCTCCTTCCCCGCCGCAAGCACAGTCTCCTCCGCCATCACCGCCTCGTCAGTCTCCTCCGGCTCCTTCCCCTGCACCACCACCTCCTCCGCGTGCACCAGCTGCCAAGTCTGCACCGTCGGGCCCGCGGGCAACTACTCCTCCGCGTGCACCTGCTGCCAAGTCTACACCATCAAGGTCCCGCCCATATGAACCCGCACCATCAAGGCCGAAGAAGAAAGCCAGATCTAACGAGCCATGGCTCCCCGCTCTCAACAAAAGGGCGTACGACTTGACTCCGGAGGAGCTCGATGAAGCCGTTAGAGCGGAAGTTAGGGAGCAGTTGAAGCCACGTAGTCCGGAAAAGAAGATCCCTATAGCCCCGGAGGTTCAGGATCACTTTATTCAGATGGCCGAACCGGGCAAACCGGTCAAAGTTTCTGACTATGATCGAACATTGAGGAAGGCTCTTAAAGCCAAGCCTTCAGCAGTGAAGTGCGGAAAGGAAGTCCCTCAGCTGGGGCAACAGCCACGACAAGAGGTTGAACCGTTAGTCGTAGAACCGGCACAACTAGAGATATGCAACTTCTTGAAAGATACGGGACTGAGTATGGAGTAGTTGCTAGAGGACGCACCTATCGAAACGGCTCCGGTCATGTACACGTTTAAACTCGGTGAACCGCTAGTCACGCCTGATAAGATTAGAGAGCTACCTACATAGATGTACCGGTTCGATCAATGGTACATGGACAAATCAGCGATGGGTAGAGAGATGTTCGGAGCTAGGGTGTGAAACTCAGATTATTACCAAGGAGAAGATGTTATTTGGATTCGCTACAAAGAAGTCTTCGACTTATACCACCTGAAGGCCCTCGACGTCTCTATTCTCAGTGCGTGGACTTTGTAAGTACTGTTTATAGTTCAATTTTATTCCTCCTTTGAACGTTGCTCACACACATTCCTTTTCCCCGTTGTAGAATGGAGATTCAGTTGTGCTGTCAACACAACAAATTCAATACTGGATTCATGGACCCACGCAAAGTGAACACGCTAATGCTACAACAATACGAGAAACAAACCGAGGACAATATCGTCCATTTCCTGGTGCAGCAGCATTATAAGAGGTTCATACTACTTCCCTACAACACATCGTGAGTTCCTACAATCATAATTAACTTCAATTTTGTTCCTTTAATTTTGTTCCTACAAAGTTCCTACAATCATACTATGTATCATGTAATGCAAATTGCAGATTCCATTGGGTCCTTCTTCTTTTCGACCTTGAGAAATCCAAAGTTCATGTCTACGATTCAATGGATAAACCGGAGAAAACTTTCGCAAAGATTTTCGAAGTGATAGATAGGTATTGTCATATATTGCACTGTCATTATGAATCATTGTATAACTACTAGATCTCGGATAATAAATTAATCCTTCCTAACAACTCTAAATAGAGCATGGATTCGGTTCCGTACATTGGTCCGCGGGATCTGGAATGAAAAACTCACCCGGAGGTTCAATTTTCCGGTTAGTACATGCTAGCTCCAATTTTGTATTGAATCACTTCTTTGTTCTAAATCAAATATGCATACTAAATCTCTCGTTGTTTCTCTTTCAGTGTGCAAAGCAGGAAAAGGGGACTAACTTGTGTGGCTACTACGTATGCCATTACATGCACTGCTTAGCACACCAAATCAGGATAGGCCAGGACCTTGAAGTACGTAAATTTATTCTTCCGTCAGTTATTGCTTACTGGTTTCATATATATAATCCCGTTTTTTTTCCAAATAACAGATGATTTACCTGATAGATAACACCACACACGATGATTTCATAAGGGCTATTCAAGAACAGATAATGGGATTCATCAACAAGCATATTCTCCATCCCACAGGAGAATTCTATTACGATAGATCGACTATTCATAAAGCCGGTCCTTCTTCTTCCGATGTCACCAAGTCGTAGTAGCAGAAACAAAGATTACAACGTCCGAACGAATTGTAATATATATCTATATATTCATATATGCACACATGCATTTACTTTTGTGTACTTGGTTTGGTAATATATGTGTATATTTACTTACTTGCAAACTCATATTTTGTTAATATATATATATATATATATATATATATATATATATATATATATATATATATATATATGCATATGGCCTCTAATTACTTAAGTGCGCACATATTTGTATATACATACATACATACATATATACATATATATATATATATGGCAACATATCCTATGCACACAGGCCCTCACGTGTACACACGTGCACACCAACTAAAAAATGTCACCAAAAAATCTAGAAAAAATCATACACATACTTTCGATTGTATTACACCTAGGGTTAAAATCTTAACATCAAATTCATTATATTTTAGCTGTAACAAAAAAAATGTTACAATCTGACAGTTTTAAGGTTGCAATTTTGTCAGAATTTTATCTTTTTTGTTATTCTCTATGTAGAATGAATTTGAAGATGCGACTTTGCACGTAGATGTAATACTATTGAAAGTACATGTATGAATTTTCCTAGAATTTTTTGTGATAATTTTTAGTTGGTGTACACGGTGTGTACACGCGAGGGGCTGTGTGCATAGGATACGCTCCACATATATATATATATATATATATATATATATATATATATATATATATATATATATATATATATATATATATATATATATATATATTACACACATGCATATATGTGTGCACTATATGCAACATATACATATAGTGCACACATATATGCATGTGTGTAATATATACATTTCTATATTATGCATATATATATATATATGTATTTAAACATATATATACATGATATATATTCTTATATATATATGTACACCAGGCAGCACAACCAAATTAAAAAAAATAAAAGAAAATTCTTTAGTCCCGGTTGGTGACAGCTTTGCCGGCCACGTGGCTCAGCCATCTTTAGTTCTAGTTGGTGTCATCAACCGGGACTAAAGATGGAAATTTACTCCCAGGTATTTGAACCGGGACTAAAGACCGCCATCTTTAGTCCCGGATTCTCTCTCCCGGTTCGCTACCAGAGGGTTGCGAACCGGGAGAGATGAGCAACTTCTCCAGTAGTGGATGTTTCATCTCACAACACAACAACCGATAAGTTACTAAGCAATCGCAATTAAAAGAAAAGAACTTCTCTTCTTGCTAATTACAGTAATTAAGATCGATCCATGAGCCACTCAAGGAAGAGAAAAAAAAGAAGCAAGATTAAAACCTAGCTAGATCCATGATGCTACCGCTGTCGTCGCTGATGGCCGTGAACCGAGAGAGGATCAGAGGCCAAGGAGCGTCCGCTGCTCGGCCTCGAGGAGGGACTCGTACTCGAGCTGCGTCTGCTCCCGGCCCATGGCCCAGATGAGCGGCACCCCAAGCACGATGCCCGTCGTCCTCACCACCCACGGCGCCTTCCCCGTGATCCGCAGCACCTTCCCCACCACCGTCGCCGTCACCGACGCCGCCTTCTCCGCGAAATCCAACACCGTCTTCATCGCCGACGCCGCCATGTCGCCGCCGCGCGCGCCGATCGATCGATGGTCTCGCGGTTTGGGCTTTTGGCTTTTCTTTTTCTCTCTTCTCTTTTATTGCGCACCTACGTGAAAAAACGGAGGCCACGCTTCGGTGGGGTTTATGCTGATCCCTAGCACGTTTCTTCTGGTTATACTCGGATACAACAATTGTACACGTATTTATTTGTTTATTTATGTATATAAGTATTTGGATACAACTCTTGTACCCTAGTATCCGATTATGGTACATGAATTATTTGTTACTTACCGATAGATCTTGATTAATTGCTTAGTACTATGGTCTGCTTAACCACTCCGCGTCGCCCACGTGCCGGCGGCTCAGGGAGAAACCCTAGCCACCCCTCCCCTTTTCATCTACAGCCGATGGAACATGTTTTAGGCTTTTTGTTTATCCTATATCTAACAGCAGATTCGATGAGATTGCATTGGCTAGGTCCCTACTGTACGTTATTGGCTTATTAGCCGATCGACTATCGTATTCTAATATAATTTTATTATTTATTCCTATTGGTTGCGGGATCAAATCAATTGACATCATGTCTTGAACCCAAAAATAAGATTTTGACATGTCCTATAGCTAACCAAAATTCCCAGGCAGTCGTGTTTTTCACGTTAACACCCACATTCATCAACCCCTGTGGCTGAAAGGTGGGCTTAGTGATAGCTTGGAGGATGGCTGCAGCTACTTCATTTTTTCTTAACCTAGGCTACTATTTTCGCTGGCGGCTGGTATAACACAACCGCCAGCGAAAATCGATTTCCGCTGGCGGCCGATAACCGCTAGCGACGATTTTGATCTTCACTGGTCTTTGCTTTGTGGCGGTTGCAAAAACTGCCAGCGAAAACCTAAAATGGCCGCCAGGAAAGATGGTTTTCCTAGTAGTGCTATAAAGGCCATGGCAATTTGGGAACAAAATGACACACTTTGATAAGTTTTAGATTAGAAGTTAACTTTATTTTTTTAATATTTCTTAAAAAAACATATACTCCCTCCGTCCCTAAATATTTGACGCTGTTGACTTTTTTAAACACGTTTGACCGTTCGTCTTATTCAATAACTTTTGTGAATTTTATAAAAAACTTGAGTAGTAGTAGTATATTTATCAATGAATCAAATGATAGGAAAAGAATTAATAATTAATAAAACCAACGGTCAAACATGTTTAGAAAAGTCAACGGCGTCAAATATTTAGGGACGGAGGGAGTAGTTTTTTTAAAAAATAATGATGAAAATAATGCATCAGAGACATTCCCAAGGTATGAAACGTCAAACAAAAAAGAACAAATAGTATATACTATGGTTAGGTGCGCATAATCGGCTTGAGAGGTGATTATTCAGGCCCTCTTTGTTCAGGCTTATAAGCCAACTTATAAGCCGAAAAGTCTAAGCCTAAACAAATAAGCGGCTTTTTCGTTTGGCTCTTCTAAAGCTATAAGCCACTCTAACACTATTAAGTTAAAAGCTAAGTTGGGGAAGTTTTTTTTGGCTTATATGAGGCAGATACATGACTCCACTATTAAACTTAAGACATTAAATCTACCAGCTTATAAATCATATAAACCAATAAGCTGACTTAAAAGTCTAAGCCTAAATAAAGAGGGCCTCAATTATGTTGGTGGCAGTCATCGATGGATCGATTGGTCATCCACGCCGAGCCCAAGTATTGTTGACCATTGACTCCCAATTCGGCTTCACACCGGCCGTCACTAGCTAGTGCTGACCAATTGACCCGCGGTTTACGTTTACCTCGAGACCATCCAGCGATCGATCGACACAGACGCATGACGCATCTCGTGTATATGTAGGAATCTGCAACTAAAGCTCCATACAGAAGGGCACACACAGCTTGATAAGCTATTAGTACTGTAGTTGAGAGTATATATATATAGATCAGTGGCAGTGTGCACACCATGTCCATTGGTCGTCTTCGTCTTCCTCCTGCAAGCGGCACGAAGCTGCTGCTGCTGCTCACCGTGCTGCTTGTTGCAGTGATGATGCACAGCGGCTGCGCCATTGCAGCGCAAGCAGCAGGAGGAGGAGGAGGAGCATGGAGTAGGATGCTTCGCGCAGGTGTGTCGACGCCGGCGTCGCCGATGCCAAACAGCCCGGACCCGGGAGTCATTCATCACTGATCTATAGACTCCAGTGATCGTCCGGCGGGAAGCCGGCCGCCATGCAAACAGCCACCACGTCCATGACTCTCCAGTGATGATCATGAGTGTCTCACCATCGTTGCTAAATTTTAAAACTTAAGAGTTTGATTTTGGGGTTTCTTTTCATCCTAGTGTGTTTTTCGGTATTGGCTTTTAAACTCCTAATGATATAAGTAGATGTCAGTGTGTGTCTGTGTCACTAATTTTCTCGTATATTTTCTTTACTAATGATCTATTTTAAATGAGATCTTCTTTTACATGCATGTACTGTATTACCAAGAGGGGAAATAATAGATCAGGTTGTGGGCTGTGTCATATGCTTGAAATCGCGTAGCTAAAATATTCGACAATACAATTGTATAATTGTTATGGCGTACTCTGTTTATTACCACAGGCTTCCTTTCATCCATGCATGTTCCTATTAAGTTCCTTACTAATTACTCTCTCCGTCCCATAATATAAGGAACTTTAACTTTTTATTTACATTGTTTGACCACTCGTATTATTCAAAAAATTTGTGCAAATATAAAAAACGAAAAGTTGTGCTTAACGTATTTTGTATAATAAAGTAAGTTATAAATAAAAAAAACAATAATTTTAAAAATTTTTAAATAAGATGAATGGTCAAACAATACGAGTAAAAAGTCAAAATGCCTTATATTATGGAGTTTACTCCAACCAAAAAGGCTAATTCGTGAGCAGGCACCCGCTCGCGCGATAAAGCCTCATTGCCATTTTTTATCCATTCAATGATTATGTGTTTTTCTTTCCATGGTTTGCCCGCACGCATATTTTTCTGTTTGGTCTTTACCAAATCCAAGGCCCAATCCAAAACACGAGTACGGGTTTGAAACAATTATTGAGATAGTTGTAGGATGGTGCCCGTAGATCAAGTGCTCTGCTAGGCCGAGGCCGAGCAGGGATGTGTGGCCGGGAAGAAGGGAGAATAGACAAGAAGAGATGGCAACGGGTGCATATTTATTGGGTTCCCTTGTCCCATACCCACATCCGCGATGTTTAAATATTTCCACTTAAATACCCATATCCGTCGCGGGTATAAAATCGTCCCCATACCCACACCCGTGCGGGTAACGAGTATCCAACGGGTACCCATACCCATATAATTGACTTGTAGAATTTATAGTTTGGTACTGTAATTAGTCATATTAAAGTTGTAAACCATTAAAATTTTCTCTAGCAACAATGCTATTAACATTAGCGTTCAAAGGCAAACAACCAAATTATATTTGGCGTAAAATTACATTAACATTAGCGTAAAATTATACAACCACATTACATAATCAAGAAATCAAATAACAATTTCATACAACTAGACTTGAACAATGCTTAAGATGTGAAATGAGTTTTATACTATAATTTAGTGGTCGTTGAGACTTATATTGTTCATAGTTTTAGGCTCAATCAACGGGTTTTTTCACCCACGGGTTGGTGGGTACGGGTGGGTAAAGAACGGACCCATACCCATGTACCCAATGGGTAAGAGTTTTCGCCCATCAGTAGACCTATGGATATAAGAGTTAGAACACGATTAGCTCCTAATAGAGTAAAAACCCGTCGGGTCTTGGGTCATGGGTCTCTATTGCCATCTCACAAGATCGAGAGAGAAGGGAAAAATGAAAGAAGATACAGATAAAAAGGTGTTGATGTGTGACCGGGAAGAGAAATAAGGCTTGGAGGTAAGGTGGAGGGAGGAGAATGGAGAGTGCCGAAGACAGATCGCCTCTAAAAAATTTACTGGCTTAGTACCGGTTTATTTTAAAACCGTGCACTAATGACTAATTATAAGTGCTGATTCACAATAAAAAGTACGATGAGTATTCATCAATACCAGATAATTAAATAAACCAATACTAATAAAATAGATGGGCAGGAAACCCATTATCAGTATAAGGTTTTCTTCACTTGATGGTAATAAGACAATACGAATGGGTTGTTCTGTAATAGTGGTATCGTGTTAGGTTGCCGCCTTTCGTGTTTGTTTGACAAGCTTATTTCATGAGAACTTATGAGCTATCAATACTATTGAGTATCTCTCTCGCTTAATACAAAGCATGCATCATGACTATTATTCTGGAAGATTATTATCCTATTGAGTTTTAACGTTCTCTTCAGAGAAACCCATATGTTGGATCAGATCCTAACACAAAACTCAGCCACCACTTCGTTGATCGATCATGCCGTCAGTTGATAAGTGGGGTCCCCAATCAGCCCACTCCTTTACATCTTCCTCTTCCAGTCTTCTCTTCTTATATTGTATTATTTACTCTTCTCAACTTCTACTTTCTCGTTTTCATACGGAAACTTCTCAAACTGATAGACAATACATTTTTATAAAAATTTTCTAAAGAAAATCTACTTTAAAAATCATATTAATCTATTATAAGTGTTTTTAAACTAATATTTAATTCTCACTTTATTACCTGCGAAGGAGAGGGGTTTCTAACCCCTCCAAAAATATGGTATCCGATTAAAAAAACATGTGACCAGAAATTTCGCCACTTAACATATGCATATGAAATTTCCAAATTAATTGGACAGAATAAATCCAAACAACTGCTCCTAACTATAAGATAGATGAGGCACTTCAGAATTTAAGATCTTGAAGTCCAATAATATTTTGATTTTCATTGGAAAGGGTAATCTATGGGAAAAATAAATGGAATTGAAGGGGGAAAAAATACTAAAGCAAACAGCAAAATCAAAGAAGACCCAAGATTAGAGCTTTAAGGATGAGGAATGCGCCGGAGTCACTGCCACAATGCACGGGCACTGTTGTTGCTATCTCCCTACTCGCTGCTGTGTACCTAAGAGCATGGAGGAGCGCCACCGCCGTCACGTTGAGGACGGGGGGAGCATAGCCGCTATCATGCCGAGAGGGGATTGGGGAAGTATAGTCGCCATCGAGCCAAGGGAGGATGGGGGAACACCGTCGTTGTCGTGGCAAGGGGCTCGGGAGCACTGTCGCTATCACTTTTTGAGTGGCCGAGAACGACATGAGGGAGACAGGACTCGCCGCCGGTCTGCGTCTCCCTCTAGCTCCACTCTCTTCCTCCGCTTCTCCACTGACCGGCGATGGCGTTCCTTGGCTGCAGATCCAAACCAGTGCCCCGCTGAGTCTCCTGATTCCCTTTTGGCCTATTGAAAAGCTGTGTCTAGACCATCGATGGGATGAGACTGTGGCTGGATAGGATTCATATTCTTTCATTTTAGCCTTTTGACTTTCTGAATATTACGATAAGTTCTTTTTTAATTGATTTCTTCCATATAAGCCCAAAAAGTTTTCATAACAATGGCTTCCTAAATTTTGATATCTTCGAACTATTGACCCAAAAACTGATGGAACGCATCCCGTCCTAAACATTTTTGTTCCATGAACTTTCTTGACTTAGGTTTGATATTTGCCGCTCATCAGTGCGCCAACAGAGAGGGACTGAGAGAGGAGATCTGGAGATACATCACTATCTTTTTTTCAGGGCTCATCACAATATATGAGTGGAGATCTGGAGATACATCACTACCATATTTATTTTCAAGGCTCATCACAATATATTAGGGCCACATTTTACAAGGACCCTGCTAAATAAAAAATATGAAATGATCCGAACTAAAGAAAAGAAAACGATTAAGAGAAAAGCCCAAGGTCCTTCCCCTTTTCGTATTAGATGTTGAAATAATGGTATTTTTTAAGTATGTTCACTTTGGATTATTGCCTAACGAACTATTAATTTGTTCGTTTTGTTGATATATGAAAAAAAACTTATTCACATGAAATTCTAAATGTTTATAAAATGGTAAATTTAGTTGTAGGACCTCGCGACTTTATTGTTTTGACTCTAGGACACAACGACGAGCTTTGGAAAAAACACTCTCAAAATATGAATATTTGCTCCTAGACACCATGCCCATTAGAATACCTCTTTTTCTGTTGAATAGCAAAGACTACCAAATCATGATGTCATGTAGCAAATTTTAATCTAAAATAACAAAATACAGTTTTACCGTTGTAACGCACGGGTCTTTTTTCTAGTAAATAAATAAAACACAAAGAAGACATGTCTCTCTACGCGGATTGACCTGTAACACTGACATGGTATACATAGCTTTGCAAAGGAAGGAAATAGCCTTAGGAAATCTGTATACAGATCAGACCAAAGACGTGTTATTTTTCAAGTTACACATGAGTAGACTTTCTAAAAAAAAAGTGACTCATTTTTTTTTTGTAATTCAATTATCTCAAGAATGTCGAAACATGGCATCTTATATAGGAAGCAAGGGTACCTGCAACAAAATCAATATGCACAGCTCCCAGAAACAACTCAAGCCTCATGCACTGTACTCTTGAAGCCTGCAACCACACATCATCTACTGTTACAATATTAACCCCATGATAATAAGAAAAAAAGTTCACACAAAACATCTGTATGACTTTTACATTAGATGGCAACCTTCATTTTGGATGCAATGTGTATTATATATTTGAATTCCAACGGAAAGGAAATCACATAGAAGATGAATAAGTATCTTTGCCTTGCAGATTCCTACTTAATTAGTACTATCACATACAATTTCTGTGTTTTGACCATTGACTCGCGATTTGGACCTGTCACCAGCTAGCTGGTGCTGACCATTGACTAGCAGCTAGGCAGCTATAGTGCTGACCATTGACCAGAGATCGATCGAGACACAGATTATATGCGTCGATCGCGTATGAAGGAACCTGCAATCAAATTAAGCTCCATGCAGAAGCTAAGGGCAGAGTAAATCTCGCTAGAACTGTAGTTGACAGTATATCACCATGTCCATCCTTCATCTTCGTCTTCCTGCAGCAAGCGGCGTCAAGCTGCTGCTCCTGCTGCTCACCGTGCTGCTTCTCGCGGTGATGCATTGCGGCTGCGCCATGGCCGCGCAGGAAGGAGGAGGAGGAGGAGGAAGATGGAGGAGGATGCTGCGCGGGCCGGTGTCCACGCCAGGGTCGCCGATGCCAAACGGGCAGCCGAATCATAACGGCTAATTAAATCAGGTGCTTTCTTTACATTTTACGTGTGATTTACTGCCAATGCCCAATAGGCGCCGAAATAATAGATCTGGTTGTGTGGAAAGAGGATTTCACCGTGACTGACATGTGGGCCCCACCGCTCTTGGGCCCACATGTCAGCCACCAAGTCAGTGGGGAGCCACGTCAGAGGATCTCAATCTGGTTGTGTGCTGTGTTGTATGCTTGAAATCGTGTCACTGAAATATTCAAGACCTTACATAACTGTTACAGTAAATTTAATAAAATCTATGTGGCTTTGTGTAACCAACTCTACATAGAGTATATGGTTCTCTGAAATATAATGTGTATATGCCTCTTTTTATACATCCATGTTCCTGCTAAAATCCTCTTCGTCATGGATCTTTTTCCTTGGATTGCGGAGGCGTCCTACAAATCAATATTGCTAAAAATTTTCACCAAACACCTAGTAAAGGACTGCACTTTCACAACGAAGGTCTAGAACACTATACGTCACTGGTTAAGGACCATGGTTTGCAATTTTAATTTCAGAAATTTCTAAAAATTTGATAATTTCGAACCCTACTGGCAAGCACAAGTCTCCTATGAAAATTTCGTATTTTTTTATTTATTTATGAATTTGGTCAATTTATCCAGATTCAGTTAAAATATGTTAAATTTACAAATAATTTCGGTTAAAAAAATAGTTAAATTTACGAAATTTTCAAAATTTCGGCAACCTACAGAAATTGCAAACCCTTTCACGAACTAATACATGACCGTAAGCATCTCGAAGTGGTGGGAAACGCTGACGACGATCCATTCGAAGGAAAAGGGGAGAAAACAACAAGAGCACTTCTGCAACGTGGTGGCATGTGGGGGTTAGAGCGTAACAGAAGATATTTCAACCATATCTCCCAGAACGAACAAGTCGCGCATCTCATTAAGGAAAATATGGACGAGCGTACCGCTCGGGTGACCGATCTGGTGACCGATCTATTGCTGTAAAATCGGGAGCTGACGTCAGCTTTTAATTTACGTGTAAAACTGTTTTAAACTGATTTTTCTCCTAAATTACTTATCGAAATCATGATTCGATTACATCATTAAATTCGTTGCAATTAAATCTTCAAAACAAGACCACACATGGATATATTCTGACGAAAAAAAATAGCTTATTATTGAATTATTTTTAAATGTTGCACGATGTTCCACCATGTATATCGAAATTGTTTCATCGAAAATGTTTCACTCGTTTAAATCGGGTGTTGTTTCACCTTATATAAAAACAATGTTTCAGCAAATAGCGAAAGAATGTTTCAGTTCACTGCAACATTAGATCTATATATAGTGAAACATTGTGAGTACACTAGGTGAAACATTTTTTTGTGGAACAAAAAATAATCCAAATTCTCTTAATAGGGGGTTTCCAAAATATGTGGGTTTTTTTGTTGCAATGGAATGTTTCGTTCACTACAACATTAGATTTAGAAACATTGTGAGTAACCTAGGTGAAATATTTTTGGTGGAACAAAAAATAAACCAAAAAATAAACCAAAGGAGAAAAGCTGCAAACTGTGGCTTGAAAATCTCGATGGCAGCTGATTTTTCTTCCTGGGATATGATGACAATACGTACGTCAGTGTGGAGAGATAATTTGCACTGAGCCAAATACGTCATGCTCTTGCACTGGTGGCTGTGTGGGTCAGCGTTCTCAATTGTGAGCCTGAAATGGCCATTGATCATGTGAACTCAAGGGAACTTTGTTCCAGCTTTTATACTTACAAGAAGAGAATTGACTCAGTTTATAAGGAAAACCGGACCCGAAAACCATAGAACTGCACGGTTAATTACAGGAAAACCGACTGAAACTCACTGCTACACAACTAACAACGACGGTGGATCCCAAACGCATGACATTGCTGCCAAGCTAAACACAGAAGCGACACAACAACTGTGACATCGCAGAAGAGGTGTTATCGTTGCCAAGCTAGCCGCCCAAGTGACCCAGCAGCACCGACTTCACAACCGCAGCGACACTGAAGCCACGAAAGTTGCCAAAGCGAAAATCAGCTCCGACTTCCAACAATGGACATCAGCCAAGCCATTGAGGAGCCACTTTCTTCACACGGCCAGCACCAGAACTCCTTGGAAGAGACTGAAACATGTCATCATTGCCAAGGGTCACCGCACCCCATCAGTGAGCAGCTTCGACTTCATCAGCAAAAACAACCGAAGAGCACGTCGTCCACTACAAGAATGAAGCAGACCCAAGAAGGCGAAGGCCTCACCGAACACAAGGTATGAAAGCTTTTGAACCGAAAAAGACCATCAACAGTCGTCGATGCGTTGGAACTTCTCCGAAGCGACGCCCTCAAGGACACGACGCGTAACGCCGCCGCCGCTCGTCCAAAAGTCGGAACAAGGTTTTCACCTGGAGATTTGTGGAGGATATGAAAGAACACCGTAACAACGCCTTCAAGAAAGGAAACGGTGCCCACGGGCACCATCGTCGTCGAACCGGCCAAAAGCACAGCAAGGCTTTCGCCAACATCTTTACATCACTCACACAAGCACCCCCACATTGATGACTATAGAATAGTCCATGACGTCTCACAAGCAGTCATACCTTGACCATAATCAACGGCAAAGTCGGGCCCTTGGCCACCCTCGAAACACCATTAGTCTGCCGCAAACTCCTACAGCAAACCGGAGCCTCTGGCCTCCCCCTAGCATTCCCCACGACCAGAACAGGATCCGGCCAAAGAACGGGGCAGAGGAGGGGCTGAAAGGAGGGAGAACACTCGGCCGACAACGAGGAAGTCAACACCGCGGACGTCACCCACATTCCTGCTTCACGCCAGCACAAGGTCATCCCCATTCCTGCTTCACGCCAGCACAAGTTGTCGTCCCGCCAACTCCACATCTGCACATCGCCGCCCATAAGCCATGAGACTAGCCACCGGCAGAAGAAGCCCCTACTGAGCAGGAGGCTCGCCGCCAGTGAGCAACCCCGCCGATGCCTGCCTAGGCGCCGCCGCATAGCCGCCGAGCTCGCCGGAGCCCACCCGAGCCATGCAACGCCGCCACACGCAGCCGCCCCGCCGACTGGCTGCCTTGGCTAGATCCGGCATGGAGGCGACGGATCCAGCCGTGGACAGTCAGATCAAGCCAGGCTCAGGGGCGACGACTAGACAGGGCGGTGCAATTGCTTGTCCACCACGACGCCGCCCCTGCCTGCGCTGGTATCCGCGTCGTCCATCCCCGGCGCCGACCTCTCCCCCGCCGCCAGCTGCCACCTCCGGGTGCCCTGCGAGATCTGGCCGAAATCGGCCCAAATCTAGACGGGGAAGCTACCGCGCCGCCACCTCCGGAGGCTACCCCGGCCTCCACAAGCGCGAGGTGCACAAAGCCCCGCCGCCACCATCCTTTTGGCAACGCGGCTTTGCCGGCGGCCGCTTGGGCAGCTGCGAGGCGGAGGAGGAGGTGGGGGAGAGCTGGTCGCCACGCTCGTCGCCCTCGAGCCGCCCTAGGGTGGGCAACGCGAGAGCCCTAGCCTTGCACACGGTTTTTATCCAGTTGGTTTGATAGGAAGGTAATATTAGATTAAAAAATGTGAATTATTTAATCCACATTAACGTACAATTCATGTATGAATTATTGATAGGAAGGTAGTATAGCACACGATAATTCATGTGTATGAATTATTGAATCCACATTAACGTACAATAGCATGTTCATAGTTTCTAGTTTTTCAGTTAATCTAGCTAGAGACTCATGTTCCCAAATGTGAATAGCACATATATAGTCATGTTAATATCATGTTTTTTTTTCGCAAACTAATTATAAGATAGTTTTTATAGGTGAGTTAATTAGCAGTTTAGCACTATTACACCATGTACCCGTCCAAAACAATTTCCTACGCAAAAGCCCAAAAGCGCAGCAATCAGCAACAGAGTTGTGAATTCAAATGATGACATTTTAGAGGGACTTTTTGGTTCTTGTGCCTACCCTATTTAGATGGAACTAAAACTTCCCTATCACAAATGTTTAGATACTAATTATAAATATTAAACATAGACTATTAATAAAACCCATCCATAATCTTGGACTAATTCGCGAGACAAATCTATTGAGCCAAATTAATCCATGATTGGCCTACGTGATGCTACAGTAAACATTCTCTAATTATGAATTAATTAGGCTTAAAAAATTTATCTCGTGAATTAGCTTTCATTTATGTAATTACTTTTGTAAATAGTCTATATTTAATACTCTAAATCACTAGTACAGCGCCAATTTTTCCGTGCGGGCTAGCCAATTTTCACGTGCGGGTGGACGGCCCGCACGCACCCAGTCGTTTGGGAAAATCGCGATTTTCGCGTGCGGGTGGCGCGCCCGCACGCGAAAACCGATTTTCACATGCGGACGCTTAAGCTGCCCGCATGGAGAAAAAAAAAGAAAAAAGAAACCCTAACCCTAACCCTGATCCACCACCGCCTAGCCGAGGCCCGCCGCCGTCACCCTCGCGGTCGCCCGCCACCGCCGTCACCCTCGCGGTCGCCCACCGCCGAACACATCTCACATCTCACATCACAAGAACACACATCACAAGAAGCATCACATGAACATCACAAGAACACATCACATGAACATCTCACGAACATCACACACAAAAAACACAAGTAACAAAGAAGCATCACAAGAACACACATCTCACATCACATGAACATCTCATATGAACAAATCACACACAAAAAAACACAAGTAACAAAGAGAGAAAGGGGAGAGATAGATCCGGTCGCCGACGCATGCCGCTACTCCGCCGGTCCCCCTTACCTCCGCTGGATCTGCAAGGGAGGGGAGGAGAGCCGCGCGCCGCCGGCCTGTAAGGGGAAGGAGGGGAGGGGGCGGGCGCTGCCGGATCCGCCGCCCCCAAGCCTCCCCTCCGCTGCATCTGCACGGGGAGGGAGGGGAGGGGGCGTGCGCCGCCGCCTCCGCTGTCGCCCGCGGCCGCCGCCGCCCCGTGCTCTCCTCCCGTCGCGCACCGCCGGATCAGCCGCCACCTCCCCCGGATCTGCAAGGGGAAGGAGGGTAGGGGGAGGCCGCCGCCGGATCGGCCGCCCCCAAGCCCCCCCCCCCCCTCCGCCGGATCTGCACGGGGAGGGAGGGGAGGGGGCGCGCGCCGCCGCCGCTGTCGCCCGCGGCCGCTGTAACGCCCCGATTTTCGTTCGGGATTAAAAATCATTTAATAATGTATTTTCTAGAAATTAAATAAAAGTTAAAGCAATTTAATCAAGTGAAATAATGAGGGAATTAAAAATTTTCCTTTAAAAAAAATCTTGGCCGGAAATATTTTGCAATATTCTCTGTGCGCTAATGTACTCTCCGGATTTTTCCGTGAACTTTCGGAGCTCAAGAAGTAATTTTAATAGAACAAAGTCCAATTAATCAATTAAATAAAATGAAAAGAAAATAAACTTCCCCTTCCTCCCTTTTGGGCTCGGCCCAAAATCCTCCCCTCCTCCTTCCCAGGCCGGCCTTCCCTCCCTCAGCCCGCTCGGCTCACTGTCTCCCTCAAGTCTACATTTCCTCCCTAGCCCGTTCCCCCCTCCCTCTCTCCCCGACAGGTGGGACTCGTGGGCCCCACCTGTCACCCCAACCTTCGGCCTCCCAGGCCGGCAACCGCCCCACGTCGCGGCGTTTTCCCGCTCGCCCATGCCGCTCCCGCGCGTATGCGACGTGGTCGCCACCCACCTTCCCCCACCATTTCCCCCACTCGTCCCACAAAAACCGGCGCCGGCCGAGCCGCCACCACCCCACGTCAGCGCCCCCACTTCCCCGCCGGTTGCCGCCCCTCTCGGCCCCGATTCCGCCACTCCGACCCCATATAAACGACCCCCGGGCTCTCCTCTTGGCCCCGAAAACCGATTTTCGTGTGCGGACGCTTAAGCCGCCCACATGGAGAAAAAAAAAAGAAAAAAGAAACCCTAGCCCTAACCCTAATCCACCACCGCCTAGCCGAGGCCCACCGCCGTCACCCTGGCAGTCGCCCGCCACCGCCGTCGCCCTCGCGGTCGCCCACCGCCGAACACATCTCACATCTCACATCACAAGAACACACATCACAAGAAGCATCACATGAACATCACAAGAACACATCACATGAACATCTCATGAACATCACACACAAAAAACACAAGTAACAAAGAAGCATCACAAGAACACACATCTCACATCACATGAACATCTCACATGAACGAATCACACACAAAAAACACAAGTAACAAAGAGAGAAAGGGGAGAGATAGATCCGGTTGCCGATGCAGGCCGCTGCTCTGCCGGTCCCCCTCCCCTCCGCCGGATCTGCAAGGGAGGGGAGGAGAGCCACGCGCTGCCGGCCCGTAAGAGGAAGGAGGGGAGCGGGCGGGCGCTACCAGATCCGCCGTCCCCAAGCCTCCCCTCCACTGCATCTGCACGGGGAGGGAGGGGAGGGTGCGCGCGCCGCCGCCGCCGCTGTCGCCCGCGGCCGCCGCCGCCCCGTGCTCTCCTCCTGTCGCGCACCGCCGGATCAGCCGCCACCTCCCCCGGATCTGCAAGGGGAAGGAGAGTAGGGGACGGCCGCTGCCGGATCGGCCGCCCCCAAGGCCCCCCCCCTCCGCCGGATCTGCATGGGGAGGGAGGGGAGGGGGCGCGCGCCGCCGCCGCTGTCGCCCACGGCCGCTGTAACGCCCCGATTTTCGTTCGGGATTAAAAATCATTTAATAATGTATTTTCTAGAAATTAAATAAAATTTAAAGCAATTTAATCAAGTGAAATAATGAGGGAATTAAAAATTTTCCTTTAAAAAAAATCTTGGCCGAAAATATTTTGCAATATTCTCTGTGCCCTAATGTACTCTCCGGATTTTTCCGTGAATTTTCGGAGCTCAAGAAGTAATTTTAATAGCACAAAGTCCAATTAATCAATTAAATAAAATGAAAAGAAAATAAACTTCCCTTTCCTCCCTTTCCGGCTCGGCCCAAAATCCTCCCCTCCTCCTTCCCAGGCCGGCCTTCCCTCCCTCGGCCCGCTCGGCTCTCTGTCTCCCTCAAGTCTACATTTTCTCCCTAGCCCGTTCCCCCCTCCCTCTCTCCCCGACAGGTGGGACTCGTGGGCCCCACCTGTCATCCCCAACCTTCGGCCTCCCAGGCCGGCAACCGCCCATGCTGCCATTGCCGCCCCACGTCGCGGCGTTTTCCCGCTCGCCCATGCCGCTCCCGCGCGTATGCGACGTGGTCGCCACCCACCTTCTCCCCCACCATTCTCCCCACTCGTCCCACAAAAACCGGCGCCGGCCGAGCCGCCACCACCCCATGTCGGCGCCCCCACTTCCCCGCCGGTTGCTACCCCTCTCGGCCCAGATTCCGCCACTCCGACCCCATATAAACGACCCCCGGGCTCTCCTCTCCCATTTCCCCCTCCTCCCCGAGCTCCCTGCGCCCCCTCTCGCTCTCCCCACGCGAGCCTGAGCTCCGCCGCTCGCCGCCGCGCTCCAGCCGCCCGCCGTCGCCGCTCCCATCATCGTCGTGCTGCTCTACCACCACCACCAGCTTCGCCACCTCGAGATCAAGCTCGGCCACCGTTTCTTCCTCCCCTTCCACCACCGAAACCACCTCCCCACCGCGCTACCTCTCTCCACCACTCGCCGGCGAACTGCAGCCGCCCGTCACCGCCGCTAGAACCACTGCCGCACGCTGCCACTGGTCCCGTCGGCATCGCCGCCCCATGCTGTACCCCGACATCCGTTTCTTTTTCCCAAACCGTCGTCAAAACGCCATTCCCGCTACAACACCCGAGCCGCCCCACCTCCACCGTCTCCAGCCGCCTCTTGCCACCGTCTCCGTCGACCTCACGCCGCACCTCCACCTCCACCGCGTTCGCCGCTCTATACCGATCCCCGGCAACCGCTCCGTCGGTCCCAATCGTCGCTGGGCTCGTCTCCCCTCGCCTCCCCGGTGAGTCCCGCCGCCAATTCCACATGTTCGGCCGGCGTCCCTCGCCATGCCGCGACGCCTCTCCCTCCCCTAACTCCCCCGCCTCCTTTCCCAGGTCCCTCCGGCCGCCATCCGCCGCTCTATGCCCGCGGGACGCCGTCGGAGTGCCGCCGCCGTCCTCACCCGAGATGCTCGCCGCCGGCCGCCTCCTTCCGCCGTGCCGCCCGGTGAGCCCCAACTCCCCTCCCTTTTTCCCTGCGTCGGCTGCTTCCCGTGCCCGCCGCTACGCCACGTCTTGTCGCTGGTGGCCGTTTGGCCGTGCGCCGCCGCCGGCGTTCGAGTCAATGCCGCTGCCATGCGCTGGCCGCGGCCCGTTGCTCACCGTGGACCTCTGTGGTCTTGGTCCACGGTGTAGCCGGTCGCCGCGGTGGACTCGGTCCACCGTGGACCGCCCCCTTGGCCCGCTGACGCATGGGGCCTTCCTGTCGGCGTCGCCCCCCCCCCCCCCCCCCCGGCTGACGTCAGCGCTTTTGTATTTTCCTTTGAGAAAATAAATAATAAATGTGTCATAAGTTAGTATTAATTATACAAAAATTCATTTAAATGGCTCAAAACTTCTGAAATCCATATCTAATTCATTCGAACTCCAAATTGGGCCATTCAACATGCAAATTTCATCTAAAATTGAGATCTATATGTTTGTTTACTTTTGATGTACTGTTTGCTTGGTTTTTATTAGAGTTTTTTCTCGTTTTGCGTGCCAGCGAGTAGATTTCGTCGTTTCGGAAGTCCACGGTCGCGAGGAAAACAGTTCGGAAGATCAAAGTGAAGAAGCAATGCAAGTCACATATTCCCCTTGAGCATTTTGATCCCACTTTACAAATGTTTTACCGTTTGCAAATAAATATGCATGTTTTGCTAATTACATGGGATCCGGGTATTACCTATCTGCTCGCTTGTGCCATATTTACTTGATATCTGTCCTTTGTCAACCGTGGGTAATAAATCGACTAGCTCATGTTACTTATGTGACATAGCTAGAATTATATATGCTTAGCCATGCTTAATTACCACTAGCTCAGTTGATGGGATAATTATAGTATTAGACCTTTTAGTATCATGACGAGCTGCGTGCTCGAGACATCTGGGCATGTTTTATGGTCGTAATTATCCAACTAAAACGCAACTGAATGGTGGGCTATGGGTGCATGGTTTTGCGAGTCGCACCCATGGCAATAAAGGACCGGTTCACGGGAAACCCTGGAAGACAAACAGTGCTTACCACAAGCGGGAGTGGGTAAATGCTTGATCTGAAGTATAGCTCGACCCTTTCCTAGGCACCGATGGTGAGGGTGGGCGTGATGGAGTTGGGTCGGCCGGGGTGTCTGGTTGTCCAGCTGCCGGATTCACCACGTCATCATGCATCCATGATGAACACGTCACCATGTCGAGTAATTGTGACAAGACTCTTCATATAACTCTCCCCTAACCATCCACACCACGCTAAGGTTTCACCCCCCCCTCCGCCGGATCTGCTAGGGGAAGGAGGGGAGGGGGCGCGCGCCGCCGCCCGCTCTCCTCCTGCCGCCGTGCCCGTGCTGTCGTGGAGGGGAGGGAGAGGGAGGGAGAAAGAGGAGAGGAGAGGAGAGGAGAGTGGGAGGAGAGGAGAGGAGTGGAGTGGGAGTGGTTGGTGGAGCGGGCGGTGGGAGGTGGGTTAAATGGTGGGCCCGTGCGGGGTTTGCGGTTGGCTTAGGATGCCCGCACGAGAAAATCGATTTTTCCATGCGGGCGACACCCAGCGTCGGTTCTCTATTTTGCTGTGCGGTTCCACTTACGAACCGCATGGAAACAAAAAGGGGGGGACGTCCAGGAAAATCAATCGTGTAGTAGTGAATTAGTGTCTAAATACAGGTACTAAAGTTAAGTTCCTGGATCCAAACACCACCTAAAAGATGATAGGCATATGTTAAGGATAAGTCAGTGATTGAGACTACCAGAAACACGTACTGGAAGTACTATATATTCCAAGTAGATATCCAGGTATGGATCACCTCTGGGCATCCCAGTTGGCTCGTGCGCGCCGGCAACACGCACGCGGCCCGAGGTTATGTTTCTTTTTTTTTCGTTGATTTTTTTCACCATAGTAGATTTTCTTTTTTTCCAGATTTCTAACATAACTAACATGTTAGTTTTAGATAACGATGGTAATTAAGATAAAATTTTTCTTTTATGGAGGGTTTTTTTAAGTAACAAATTGAAAACAAATTTTTGAAGTCAAAATTTGAAAACTTTCAACTTTTCATCTCAAATTTGAAAAACTTTCTACTAGGGTTTGAAATCTTTCAACTTGATATTTGAAAACTTTCAACTCGAGATTTTGAAAACTTTCAACTCGGGTTTGAAAACTTTCAAACTTTCAACTCGAGATTTTTGAAAACTTTCAACTCAGATTTGAAAAACTTTCAACTCAAGATTTGAAAACATTCAACTCGATATTTAAAAATTTTTTAGTTAAGATTTGAAAATTTTCAAGCCAGGATTTAAAAACTTTCAATACATAACATTTGAAAAATACGTGTGAAGATTAAAAAAGTAATCAGAAAAAAGGAAAAAAAAAGGAAAGCGAAAAAAAAATCGCGGAAAAAAAAGAAAGCGAAAAAAAGATTAAAAAATAATTTGAAAAAAGCGAAAAAATCGTGGAAAGAAAAAGAAATCGACAAAAAAAACCTGCAAAAAAGAAACATGGAAAGAAAAAAAGCGAAAAAATCGTGGAAAGAAAAAGAAATCGACAAAAAAAACCTGCAAAAAAGAAACATGGAAAGAAAAAAAGCGAAAAAAACCGCGTAGGGAAAGGAGGAGCGCTGCGCCGCTGCCACAATGTTGCTGGCGGGCGCGCGCCAATTAGCAAATTCTGATCACGTCCCCTAGTTCAGCCTCCCAAGGAATAGACGAGATTTCTAATTCGCGCGTACGCGCTCCGGGCGCGCACTTCCGGCCCACGGCCCACACGTGTCGCGGTGCCGTCAACGCTCTGAATCGTGGTGCCGTCGACGCTCTGAAGATCGGATTTTTTTCGTGGCGTTTTTTTTAGTAACGTAACTAATGTTAGTTAAGGATAATGATAGTAATTAAGGAAAGATTTTTTTTCTTTTTGGTAGATTTTTTTAATAGTAGATTGAAAATTTTTAAGTTACATTTGAAAACTTTTGTCTTAAGATTTAAACTTTGAAGTTAAATTTTAAAAACTTTCAACTCAGATTTGAAAACTTTCAACTTACGATTTGAAAACTTTCAACTCGAGGTTTGAAAACTTTCAACTTTCAACTTAGATTTGAAAACTTTCAACCCAGATTTGAAAACTTTCAACTTTCATCTCAAATTTTCAACCCTAGATTTGAAAACTTTCAACTTGAGATTTGAAAATTTTCAACTTTCATATTAAATTTGAAAAAACTTTCAACCTAAATTTGAAAACTTTCAACTCGAGATTTGAAAACTTTCAACTCAAGATTTGAAAACTTGCAAATCAGATTTAAAAATTTTTAAGTCAAGATTTGAAAACTTTTATCTCAAAACATTCAAAAAAAAATGTGTGTGTTAAAAAGATTAAAAAAATAATTAGAAAAAAGTAGAAAAACAAAAAAATGGCGTGGGGGAGTAGAGGACGCGCCAGCCGGCGCGCGTGCCGGCAACTTTGCTGGCGCATACGCGTGGCCTAGCAACGCCCACGAATTGATGCCTACTGCTTATTCTCGCAACACCATACATTTGTTTCTCTCCAACCATCCTCATCACAAACGTCCAAATTACTTGTCATTTCTAACTTGCTAGGGGTCCTTTTTTTGGTTTCGAATTACTTGTCATTACTAACTTGCTGGTCCGTTTCGAATTAGTTATCCTTTTTAGACTTGTTCTACATCAAACATTTTAATATTTGTTCTTCAATTTCTATAAAGTCATGTAATTTAACATCATAATATTTCTATAATATATACATGTTTAAATACAAATTTAAAATGATAAATAATTTAAAACGGAGGGAGGATATATATGTAGGATCGAACTAGACCAAACAAACATACCAGATGGGGGTGAATGGTAGGGAAAATAAAAAACCCAAAAACTTTTAGCGCAAATAAAAGTTACCTCAAATCAATGGAGATCTCGATGTAGTCAGTCTGATCGTCGTGTGCTCACCGGTCTGACCGCACCTTTGTCGCTGGTCTGACCGGTGACGACCAGCCCGTCTAACCGTCACCTCTTTACCTGCTGCTGCTTGCCGCCACCGTTCTAACCGGTTGATCGCCTCTGGTTAAACCGCCGTCACACTGCCAGTTAGACCGCCATGTGTTAGTGTTTACAAAGTGCACTAACAACAGTCCTACCAAAATCTCGACTAAACTCGAAACTCTAACTTTTCTTTCAACTCAACTCTCTCTAAAACCGATACCGGTAGACCACACGCTCCCTCTCTATTTATACCCATAACATAGTTGCCCCTACTACGAATCCAACTCATACAAGAAGTCCTAATACCCTAGGAAACCTTCCTGAACAAGAAACAAACTCAAATTTTCCCAAAGTTGGATTTCAATCCAAATTCGACTCTTCTTTCCATACGCACACAACACCACGTGTGTGCCATATAGAAATCTTCACCTCCACGTGCATTGTTTTCTACCCTGAGCATCCTGCGTAATATTATCCTTGACCATATGAACCTCAACTTCCACCAAGTCTAGTCCCAATCCATCACCGGCTGTACTCCCATCGCCTCAAACAACACCTGCACATGAACAACAAAGAAACTCTATATCCGAGTATAAGTGTTTGCACCAACTTGACTCACATCAGCACACAATAGCATCACATAAGAATAGAAATTATCTAGAAGTCATATGCATAAAGCAATCTAGAAATCCCACGAAAACAATCCGAAACCGACTCCAACCTGGAATTTACCGGTCTGACCGTCGGGCAACCCAATCAGACCACTCCAACACCACCGGTCTGACCAGCGGCACACGCCCAGTCTGACCGGCCACACAGAGCCGACAACCGAAAACACTATTCACCGTATTTTCACAAAACATTCACCTTTGACTATTATTCATTACCACGATTCATCACGTGATTCTACAATGTATATATCATCCATATGGCAATTAATATATCGATGCCAATGATTTTTCATCTCAGCGTGGGTTTGGTGGAGCAATTGGTTCGACACCAGGACTTCCACAAATGTCCAATTGACCACTGATCGACTAGCGATTCGGCCTCGGACCGTCCAGCCACCAGTGCTGACCATATCGACCCGCGATTCAGCTCAAGATAATCGAGCCAGCAATCGGGAGCGATGCATCGATATCACTCTATATATATAGACACGCGCGAGATTGCGCGAAGCTACAATTAAAGCTGCATGCACAATTGCAGATTACTAAGCTACAGCTCGATCGTCGACAATGGGAGAGATCGATCGAGTGCACACCATGTCCATCAGTATTATCTTCGGTCGTCGTCTTCGTCTTCCTGGCGGCACCAAGCTGCTGCTGCTAACCGTGCTGCTTCTGGCGGCGATGCACTGCGGCTGCGCCGCTGCCGTGCAAGGAGGAGGAGATCAAACAGGGAGGAGGATGCTCCGCGAGGGGGTGTCCTGATGAGGACATCCTCCACTGTTACCCGCTGGCAGAGACGCTAAAGTCGGGTGGCGACCGTGTGAGCCTCTGAATAATCCCACCTTATTTAGCTTGGGAGGAGGAAGCCACCCTTCCCCTATTGGACTAGTCTTTTAGAGAGATTGGACCTTTCCCTGAGTAGGTGTGCCTAAGAACTGTTGGGGGCCTCGGCGGCAACCTTAATTTGATGGGCCTTGGCCAACCCCACCTGGACCGGATTGTTATCGTGTCCAAGCCAATGCCAAACACGCTCCATCAAACTAACGATCCTACCACCAGACAGGCAACATGCATGGGCGCGTGGTAACGACTGCCCCACCTGGACCGGATTGTTATCATGTCCGCGCCAGTGCCGCCAATGCCAAACACGCTCCATCAAACTAACGATCCTACCACCCACCGGGCAGGCAACATGCATGGGCGCGTGGCTCCGGCGGCCGTCGTCACCCCGGCCCCCTCCCCGGCAAGCAAATACGTCGGCCCAAATTTCTGGGTTTTTTAAATATTTTTGTGAATTCGATCCAAGTTTATTCAAATTCAGTCATCTTTTGTTAAATTTTCAAATAATTTAGTGCAACAGAGTATGAAAATTCCAGCATTTTTTGGAAATTTCTATCCAAAACAAAATTGACAACCCTGCGTCATTGAAGAATAAATTTTTTTTTTTATGAACAGCTAGATCAAATCTTTTTTTTCAAATACTGTGAGAGCAGGAATAATATATTGGTCAGATCTAATTGGGTAATTGGCCCATTTTTATACCTATATATATAATAAAAAAATTCATAAAGCTTCCGGGTAATTTTTTTCGTCCGTTTTGTTTTTGTTTTCGCCCTTTTTCCTTTTCATTTCTTTTTTGTCGCGGTCTTCCGTTCTTTTAAGCTGTTTTTTTTCCAGTGGGTTATGTTTGTTCTTTTTTTCGCCCTTTTCTATTTTTTTCCTTTTTTGTCCGGGTTTTTTTCGTCCTTTTTTTTCTGCTGTTTTTCCTTTTTTTTTTGCCATCTTCCTTTTTTCGCTGTTTTTTCGGTTGGTTTTCCCTTCTTTTTTGTTTTTCCTCCTTTTTCCAGTTTTTTTATCCGCTTTTTTCACTTCGCGGTTTTTGGTTTTTTTATCTGCCCCTTTTTTTTCTCAGTCCCCGGTCAAATCCTAGCGCCGCTGCACATTAATCTATCTCCTTGTACGGTCCCCATTGATTAGAAAAATCAATTCTCCACCACTCCCTCGTATATTCAATTAAAGAGAGATTCACATAGTTGTTTAGAGGGAATATAAGTTGCCCATAAAAGCAGGCAAGAAGGACCGAAAAGCAACTAGAGAGTAGAACCAGGGAGATCTCTTTTTAGGAGAGTCTCGAAATAACAAATTGGCCTATATTTTCCTTTACTAAAGACCACATTGGTCAGCCAAATTGGAAGCATCCGTGGAAACTCTCCTATTTTTTTCCAGCCAAACGTACCACCAAGTCGAATGGGGCACCTTATCTCTAGGAGCGCATGTAACACCACGGCATGGACTATTCCTGCCACTATATATACTAACACAAAGGTGACGCACGGAAAATTATATGAGGTCGTTTCCTAAAAAAGCTTACGCCGTGTTTAGTTCCAAAATAATTCTTCAAACTTCTAACTTTTTCATCACATCAAACTTTCCTACACATATAAACTTCCATCTTTTTCGTCACATCGTTCCAATTTTAACCAAACTTCCAATTTTGATGTTAGCTACTCCGTAGTGACCAACCATGTCCACTGTTACATTTGGCGGTCGTCGTCTTCGTCTTCCTGGCGGCATCAAGCGGCTGCTGCTGACCGTGCTGCTTCTCGCGGCGATGCATTGCGGCTGTGCCGGCGCCATTGCCGTGCAAGGAGGAGGAACAGAAGGGAGGAGGATGCTCCGCGGTAGGGCGTGGGTGTCCTTGCCGGCGCCGACGGCAAACATCAACCTGCATCGACAAAACTAATATATATGGCCGTCGCCGAGATCTACGTCCTGTGCTCATCCGCCGGAAATTAAAGCCCATCAACAGCCTCGTAGTAAGACTCCAGTTCCATGAGTCCCAACACCGGCCGTCGACGTCGTCGCCGCTGCGTACCAGCTGCTATAGCTGGGCGCCACGAACTGTTAAAATTAGCTCCTGATTGCGTGTGCTGTGTCCAACATTTCACTGACGTACTGTGCTGCTGAGAGGCGAAATAATATATAGATCAGGTTGTACAGTATGTGTTCAACATTTCAGTTTTGTGTTGCATGCTCGAAATCACTGAAATGTTGATCAAGCGACTTTATATAATTATTATTGTGCTTTGATGAGGGCATCACTAGGTTGAATATGATAATGGCTAACTTATATATTCATTTCATCAACCAAAGTCTAAAGGTGTATGTTTTTTTACGTGAGATTTACGTGTTATATATTTAAACAAATATTATTACACTTTAAGTTTTATGTGTTCTCGTTTGCTGAGGTATTTGCTTGGGTAAATAGACCGAGTGCAAGGACTACATTGGATGATAAAAAAGTTGAATGCTGACCAAAATAAAATCTTCCCTAATTAAATCGACTCCAATACTATGACGTCATTTTTTTTCCATAGGGACCGGTTTAATTTATAACATAATGAGTGTTTTTGTATGGGTGTTTCTGTGTCAGATTTATTCCGGCTCATCAAAAGATGAAATCTATGTAACGGGCCACAGGCGGCAGGCCCCCGTCATAGATGTTGAGTTCTGTAGTAGTTCGCGTGCAGAACAAATGCGCCAGGGGAGGGGTGGGGGGCAGAGCCGAGCTAGCGAGCAGATGAATTAACCAGCCGGCACCTAGCAACGAATGGTGCATTTGGGCAGTCGCGTAGTGTGGTCCCCCCCCATACCACAGAATAGGTAATAGGTGCCAGTTGGAAACCCCACAAAGGTGCCGGATTTCCCAACCAGCATCACGAAGGCGATATAGATTAGAAACACTCAAAGGTGTCGGTTTTGGAACCTTCACCTCTGAGGTATACGAATTGCCAAAAAAAAATCCAGCTTGGCTCAATTTGAGCCGAGCCGATGCATCAAAGCAACCAAAAAAAACAACCGCTGCTATCGCCGCCTCCCTCCCGCCGCCGCACACCGTTGCATGCCGCCGCCACCAACGCTCCGCCCGCTACCAGGACTCCGCGCCACCGCCATCGCTGCCGAGACCACCGCACCACCGCCAGATCTGTGGAGAGGAGGAAAGGAATCATCAGTTTCTGAAGATTAGGAAAGCAATCAGCTGTGAGAGAGAGAGAGAGAGCGCCTCCGCTGGGCCGCCGCCTCTCCTCCCGCCACCTACCTCCTCCGGATCTGGTAGAGAAATTTGGAAGAGAGGGGAGAGAGGGGAGGGGGGATGAGTAGGAGGACCTTGACGACATGGAGAGGCCAGCGACGACGCCCGACGATGATGAAGGGTGGCGCATCGACAACGCCGCCATCAACGAGGCACTGACATGGCCGCGTCCGATGACACCTTTCTTGACCTTCCATGCCCGACGGCGCAGAAAAGGGCGGCACGGCGCGGCGCGACGAGATCTGGAGGGAGGAGAGGCTGAGAGAGAGAGAGACGCGAGAGAGAGGTGGGAGGCCGGGCGAAGTGGATATGGATCGATGTGCGGGCAAGTAGATGAGACGATGATTGCATGCAGGCGAGTGGGGCTTGCCGACTCGGCTCAATTCGTAGGTGTCGTTTTTTTAAAAAACCGGCGCCTATATAGGTGTCGATTTTTAATTAACCGACACCTATAATATATTAAAAGTTTTCGTTTCTTTTTAGAAAACCTTCACTTATAGAATAGGTGTCGGTTCTAATTTAGAACTGGCACCTATAATTGCTTAAACGTGCCGATTTTTTGCGATTTCAACCCGCGAAAGTGGGAAAAGGTCTATATGTGCCGGTTTTAGCACTTCCGGCTCCTATAGTGCCGAAATCTATTTGATGTTTTGTCAACTATTAGTACACTCATTATGTTATAAATTAAACCATGTCCACACCTATAAATTAAACCGGTCACCTATAATAGTAGTACACACCATACCATGTCCACTGTTCGTCGTCGTCTTCCTGCAAGCGGCATGAAAGTACTGCTGCTGCTAACCAAGCTGCAGCTTCTTGCGGTGATTAGGGTTGCAAGCGGGTTTGTCCGCAAATTAACCCGCATATGGGCAAAAATTAATGGATAACCCGCGGGTTTGACTTGTGGATTACCTATTAATTTGACCTATAGATAAATGAGTTTATATATTGACCCATTTGCATCTCTAGATGCGGCAAACCGAACCAGGACACAAAAATCCATTAGTTATCATCTATTTGACCTATAAGTAAATTTGGGGGTCGGCCCGCTTACATCCCTGGGTGATGCATTGTGGCTGCGCCTCCATTATTGCCGCGCAAGCAGGAGGAGGATGAGGAGCATGCATGGAGGAGGATGCTCGGCGACAGGTTGCCGAGGCTGCAGTCGCCGACGGCAAACGCGTCCCAGAGCCCATTTCGTACGTGATATACCCAACAACGTATAGTCCGGCGGGAAGCCGACGACCAGCCATGACGACAATTCACGAGTCCTACCGACCGTACGAGTAGCTAATGAAATCCAGGTCCTTACCTTTTTTTTTTTTACATGTATGTTAGCAGCTCTCCTCTCTAACTAGTTTCCAACTCGCCTTCTCTCAAGAACTCACAAGAACAGATAGGTTTTCGACTCGATCCGACAGGATCGAGCGCCGCCGCCGCCAAGCCGCCTCCAAGTTCTTCGATAGATAGCAATATGTTCTTACAGAGTTAATACTTATACTCTCTCTCTCTCTCTCACTCAGAGTTCTTCCCCTATTACAAGAAAGGAATTACACGGCCCAGGTCGGCCCATAATAGCGGGAGTTGGTAGTCTTGGTCCTGCTTGATCTCCTTGCCGGCCCAGGACCGCAGCTGTACTCCTCTTCTATTGCCGATAAGTCTAGATTGCATTCCTGTGTCGGCTGCTCCTGTACTTGATCCGGCACGCTCTTAACAATGTACTGTACTGCACTACTGCCAAGAGGCAAAATAATTTCTCCCTCAATTCCAAAATATAATAATTTTTAGATGAATGAGATATATATCCTATCACTGTAAATCTGGACGGACAGTAGGATATGTTTCATCCAAAATATATATATATATTTTGATTGTGGGCTATGTTATGTTGTGCTCAAAATCGCCCACGTCACTGAAATGTACTTGGAGACCTTATATAATTGTTAAATTTATTAATGTAACAATTTACTCTTGTTACACTATCGTAGGACTCTCCTTATTCATTCGTGTTAAGTTCCTCTTTGTTCCTAAAAGCCTTTTTCTTTCGTCAACTGCGAAAGTTTATAGCACCCGGCCGGTGAATGAATGGCTAAAAATTAGCCGCCACAGCTGTAGGGAATTCTGAAACAGTTTCAAAGCACACTGTAAATATCGATCCGGTTAAGCCCAAACTGAACTGAGGGAAAGCAGCAGCCAAGAAGTCAACTATTAGTCTATTACGCAGCACTAAACATGCTCAGTCCACAAATAAGAGAAGTGAGATAACAAGGTAATTTTGGATGGATGAAACTGTTTAGTGATAACAAGGTAATTAATACCAAGGAGGGTTATAGTACATTCCTCCCAGTTGATTCCTCAAGCTCTTTGTGGTCGTCATTATCCATATCATGCATAATACATACAGGAATTTCTATTAAACTTCCTTCTAATCATAAACATTGGATGCTTGGGAAGAAGCTTGATCTCATTCTTGATGGCAGACTCTGCAACCTCCAACAAAAAGACAACTCTTTCATCTGTATAACAAATCTCGATATTGATACGACCGAGAGATGAAAGGTGTTGGACACCGAAGTCAAAATCACCATATACCCGTACTGATTCCAATGCATGGAAACTGCATACAAGGACCTGAACGTTCGGCATAGCTCCTGCTTTAAACTTTATGCCTGGTCCATAACCATTATGCAAGTGAAACTCTGATAAATATTGGAATCCACCAGAGCTGACTGTGAATCCTTCTTCGGGAATTCTGTTTAAGAATAGACGGAGGACACGAAGAGAAGGCAAGCCTCCAAGCATATTTAGCTCTTCCTCTGCGATCACCTTGACATCAATGTCCAAGTAGGAGAGCTCAGAGAGTGAGGAATTGATCCACTTTGGAAACCTAGAGAAGTAACAGAAACCATTCATCACAAATTTTTGGAGGAGACGTGGGGGAGGCCACCATGAATCTACCAAGAAATCTATTTCACCTGCATTGTGCTTAATATGCAGATACCGAAGGTTATGCTCTCCCAGTTTACAGAGGGATGACACCAAAGATTCTTGGTAGATTTCCTGACAATAGGAAAGAAATTGAGGATGCAAGATAATTTTGAGCACTCTTAAATTGCTCAAATTTCCCAAATCTTGTGCAAAGTTTCTAGAGATTTTACAGACATGAAGCCAGGATAGTTCCTGCAGAGCTGCCATGTTAGCAAACCCATCTGGAAGTTCAATCGAGTCTGATTCCAGACGCATCAATTGTTTAAGTTCAGTAATGCTTCCTGGCAGCTCTTGTACACAAGTACCTCTTATATCAATAGTCTGCAAAAACTCAAGCTTTCTGATTTGAACAGGGAGTATCTTGATATATGTCCGTCCGAGGCCCAGATACCTCAACTGACATAAATTTCCAATATCCTCAATATGATCATTCATCATATGGCGACAACCATGTAGATCTAATACTCGTAAAACATGTCGATCCAACAGAGGGGGCATCCAGTTAACAGGACCGAAGAGAGTAAGAGACCTGAGATGAGAGAAGCTCATAGTTTCCTGTAGCAATGTACCTTCATCAAATTCAGTATCCCAGAAGAAACTGACCATGTCATTGTCATTAGTAAATATGGTTTTAACAATTCCTGGATCTACTATTTTTTTCTTCTTGCGTATTGAGAGCCTGCGAATCTTGCCACTTGAAGATGTTGAGAAGTCTTGACCATCCAATATCGTGACTAAATTTTCTTCAGTTGACTTGGTGATAATGAAGTCAAGAATTATATCATGAACTCGACAAGAGGTTGCCATTCCACCATATTCCATGTGCACTGGCTGGATCATGCTCCTGTTTATGAGCTCATTGAAGTAACTCTCCCCTAGTTCTTTCAAGCTATAACCATGTTTTGCTACAATAAAGCCTTCAGCTATCCATCTCCATATCAAACAATCTCTGCTGATTTCACTATCTTCCGGAAAAATACTGAGGTACAATAAGCAGGTCTTTATATTGCGAGGTAGATCACAATAACTGAGAGAAATTATCTTGTCTATCACTTCTAGTTCAATGTCCTTCTCACGCATAGAACCTATTGAATTCCGCACTCTTGTCCATTCTGCCTTTGTTTTTGGTTTATCAGCTAACAAACTTGCTATGGTAATTATAGCCAAAGGCAAACCATCACACTTCTGTAATATTTCATCCATAATCTGTTCCAGTTGAAGAGGGCATTTATCCTTGGAACCAAAAGTTCTTTTCAGGAACAAACTTTTGGAGTCTCTTTTATTAAGATGTTGCATTTTATAGACAAAATCTTCATCTGAAGAGCAACAACATTTAGCCACAGTATTGATGCGTGTGGTCATAATTATTATACTACCACAAGCATTCTTAGGAAATGCACATTGAATAGTTTCCCATGCTGACTTGCTCCAAATATCATCAATTACAATGAGGTACCTATTTTGCAAGCAAGAATTTACATGCATCAACATAGTTCAAACTTCTTAATACGATTATTCAACAAAAAAAAAGAACATAACAATATTTCTATTTACATATTCATGAACATTATAAATACTACAAGTATCTTTACTAAATCTCTGTTAGTTAAATGTGTTTGCAACTCTGCATTTCATATACCAGAATAGTGTACCAGAACAGAATGGTAATAATGGTATAATTCAACACGTCTAGTCAAACATCCTACAAAGTTAAATAAGAACTTGAAACTGTTACCTTTTATTTACAAGGCATTCCCTCAATCTATTGATGAGTTGCCGGTCATTATATAACCCTGGCAACTGCCCGGTGCTGTCAACTTCAGATAACATTCCCCAAAGGAGACAATTCATGTCAGGCTTTCGTGATACAGAGACAAAAGCCGTACAATCAAATTGACCTTTTATTCGCTGGTAGACTTGATTAGTGAGAGTAGTTTTTCCCAAACCTCCAGGTCCAACAACAGAGACAACCCGGCATTGCTTCAATGGTCTGTTTCGCTTCTCAATAATCCGACTGATAATCTCTTCTGTGGGGCTCTCAATGCCCACAAGTTTGTCTTCTTCCACATAAAGAAACGCCAATCGGGGATCCACCTCCTTATGCATGGGAAAAGTAGTGCACTCATCAAGCCTGTATTTGATTCGCCGTTCATATACTTCATTTGCAAGGGTCTTCAGTTCCTGAATTCGATCAGCAAACTTATGTTTGTAGTGAAGTTTCTTCACCTTACGGATGTTCTTGCAGAGTAAACCCATGATGCTGGTGGCTTCACTAGATGTCTCATGGTTGATACGATAGGCGAAGATATCTATGCAGTCCTCGATATCATAGGCTAGTTCCTGCACCTCCTTCATCCATGCCTTCACCTGCATGTCTGGTTCCTCCATCCTCGTATATTTGTCAAGTGCGATGTCAATAGAGATCAACTCCTTGGTTAGCGATCTTGCCTGCTTCTGGACACCTTTGATCTTGGCATACTCCTTGCATATCAGATCGGTGAGCTTGCTGATAAGATGGTTAAGTGGCCCTGCCAAAGAACCCATTATGACCCTGAGGCCGCCTCCTGCAAACTCTCTTGCACTCTTCTCTGCTGGCCTTTTTAAAGGATTAACGAACTTGCGCTGTAGTAAACATGAGCCATCCATTAATTATGAAGGGGATGGGATTGGCAAGACCAAGTGTAGTAACCAAAAGTGGTTTTGCATTCTAGTTTTGTAATGGCCTCTTGCTTGATGTGTCATAGTATTCTGTATGGACTATCTCAACTGGATCCAATTATCTCTATTATGTAATCTATTTGTCTTCCTTGATTAGTTCTTATGCCCAATCTTAACGTACGGACCGAGTCAGACTCCACCTAATTCAACGAAAGCGCAAGCTAATTCACAATAATAGACAGCTTGAGGGCGAGGAGAAGGAAATTCCAAGAAATCCACGCATCATACCTCCCCCAAATGGCCAAATCAGCCATTCGCCACTATCTTCTCCTACTATTTTGTTCGTGCTGATGCAGTAGTAGATGGCGATAGCTCCAATTTGCTGAAAAGAAAAAAAATGGTCGCAACAAAGTAGGTAACAAATTGGCAGGAATCGCATCCGCAGGGAGGGTGTTGCAAGTTGAATAAACAGAATACTGACCAGGGCTTCGTCGGATTGCGCCGAGCGGAGCTGAAGCGAACGGCGGAGCGGGGAGGGGAGGGGAGGCTCGACGGGACGACGTACGGGGGAAGCCCGCGGCGGGGCGGGGCTGCGCCGGCGAGCGGCATCGCCGGTCTCGCACGCAGGCGGCAGGCGCAGCTCGTCTCCCCGAAATCCTAACACCGGAGGCGACGACGACGACGGAGCGCTCTCTCTCTCTCTCTCTCATTTCTTCTTTTTTTTGGGGTCCCAGACGGCGAGTGATGCGAGGAGCCAGGCTGAACTGAAGACGGCCCAAATGTCAGTTTGGTCGGCAAAGAGGAAATACGGCCCACGACACCAAGAAAGGAAGTTTTGAGGAATTTTTGTTGGGATTTGAAATCATTCTTCATTCCTGTAAAAATTCTCTTTTTTTTATCTCAATTAGTACAGGACAAGACGGCACATCGCTACTTACATCACTAAAATTCTTTTTAAGCCCCAAACCACATGTGTATAATATTAGTGGACATCAAGATTTAAACCCTAATAAGTAGAGATTATTGAAAAGTTTCGTATGACTTTTACATTACATGGAAACCTTTAGGGCCTCTTTAAAACATAGGATTGAGAAAACACAAAAATAGAAAAAACGTAAGGATAAAATGTCATACTTATTGGATTTCTATAGGAATTTGAAACACATAAAAGTCTCTAAACTATCGTTTGGTTAGCATATGGGAGAAACATAGGACTTTTTAGATACGTGAAGAGAAAAATATGAGATGAGACCTCATGCTTATTTTCCTCCGAAATTACTCAAGCAAGATTCATTCCATAAGAATTTCAAAGGAATTGGTAGGAAACAATCAATTGTTTCAAAGGACTCTACAAGATTATTTCCCATAGGATAAAATCCTCTATAATTCCTATGATTCTTCCTTTGTTTCGAAGGATGTCTTAGAGTAAATTTCACAAAAGCACAGGTTTTAGGATACCCCGTAACACAAAACCAAAGATATTACAATTTGTTTCAAATTGTTTCAAAGAACCCCAAGTTTTCGAGCAAATTATTCTAAGAAACCCGATATTTAAGCTTATATAATTATTATTATTATTATTATTATTATTATTATTATTATTATTATTATTATTATTATTATTTGATTTATTTATGCATACCAATTGCCAAAGAAAATAATATAAGATATTCCTAAGTATATAAACGCGTTAGCCTCATTTTAACGAACATTGTTGCATCGATTATTGGTAGTATGATTAATGTTTATCTATATAATTAATCGGTTAATATATCATTATTAGTAGGATGTGTTATATTTTTCAATAGTGCAATATAAGACTAAGGAAAAAGATGAAGTATACATGAGAGTTATGTAAAAAGGTGGGATTTTTTTGAAACACTTTATCCCAAAACTTGGGTTTTTGTGTTACATGTCCTTTAAAACCTATGGTTTTTTGAAATTTACTCAAACAATTATTTTAAATGGAATGTGTATTTCAATTCCAATGTAGAGGAAAACCAAACACATTAATTATTAAAATCTAACCAATGCACATCAGAAATATAAATGGGTTTGTTAAAAACATGGCGCTATATTTTTTCAGTTAATTTCAGTCTTTTTTTCCGTCACTTTTTTCACATGTAATTATTCTCTCCTGTATGCTTCTATTTGTCATATCTCCTCTTCCAAGTAGATATAAATTAACTTTTAATCCTAATTGTCTTATACATTATATATTGTGTATTAGAAAAATTATAATGTAAATATTGAAACTTACAGTATAATTGTAAATTTACAAATTTATGATGTAAGTATAGGTAATTTACAGTGTAAAAATAATTTGACTTTCTTGATAGAAATGGCGGAGCTATGAAATATAGTTACTCCTGATATAAATACAGATGTAATGTACTTTTCATTTAAAAAAATCTATAGGTTGGATGCCCTCTCCTATCCTTTTGCAGGATGGTATGTGAAGTGTGAAAGTTGCTTCTATCCCCTCAAACGACCTTTGTCAACACGTATGGGCCGTCACTAAAGGGGGAAACAAAGCAAATATTTGTTACGATGAGATGCATATTCAAGATGGACGAAGTACTCCATCTCAAAATGCTAAGATGGTATGATTAATAAGTGAGTTAATTAGCACCATCTACACCCCTTCAAAACAATTTCCTATGCTAAACTCCTAAAGCACCGCAATCAACAACAAATCTGTGAATTCAAATGCCAAGATATATTTGAGCCCAGTGCTGACCTTTTCACATTTTGGACTTTCTGGTTCTTTTTGACTTGTGGGAGAAAGAGATGCTGAAGCCTAAATGATGGCATGCATATATACATATTAATAGAGATAAGTCAGTGATTGAGATTTGAGACTCTAACGCTGCGTTTCGTAAGTGTAAGTTGGGAACTCATACCTGGCACGCAAACGATGGAATGTATTAGTGCATAATTAATTATATATTAAAAAAACTCAAAAATGGATTAGTACGAATTTTAAAACAACTTTTCTATATATTTTTTTTAAAAAAACACAACGTTCAATAGTTTAAAAAACGTACGCGCGAAAAATGAAAAGAACAGTTGCAACATGGGCATAAGAACACAACCTAGGCCTCGAGAGGGGGTTGGTCCAATAGCAAGTGACCCAAGTTCGGCCCATAAAAATCAAATAAGTTTAATATGTGATAGAAAGACAGGAATACCCTGTAAAAATCGCTATCAAGAAGATAAGCATGCAAAAATATGTGTAAGCAAAACCTACGAGTTAGTTAGCACGGTTGTAGAATTATAAATGGACCTCAAGACTCAAGAGGTATGCGCTGAAACAGATTGTAAAAAACACTTAATATATCAGTTACTATTTTTATTAATATTTTTGAAGCTAAGTGTTTGTGTTTAAACAACAAAGTTCTGACCATTGACGAAGTGAGGCGTAGCTCAACAGTTAGATGCTCGTATTTACAGCTAATTATTCTTTTAGCGGTAGACTCAGGGCCGTCCTGAGAGGAGCGCGACCAGCGCGACCGCACAGGCCCCCGATCTTCAAGGGGCCCTATGTCGCATGCTCGTCGCTCGACGTCTGTGCGTCTGCCGCTGTGCGTTGTGCCGCCGCAAAGCAGCAAGCTAGCATGAAGCATCAAAGTTGCAAGGCAGCAAGCAACGCCTTTGCCCTCCACGACGCTACGGCTGCAAGGCAGCAAGCAAGAAGGCCGGCTGCAATGCATGCAGTAGGGCGTATGTGCACTAAATTTTTATTTTTGTCACAAGGTTTATGATTTATCTAGTATGCATACTAAATTAAATACTATTTTTGACATATTAGTTTACTTAAACGCCGTGGGAACGGCGGAAGATTAGCGTGCCACCTCAGCCGTCTTTTGCAATATAAACCCCATGCTTTTGATTAATTACGCGCCGGTCCTTGCTATGTCCACCGTCCGATCTTGAGATAGGGTCGATCTAGCCGTCCACGTTCCCCCCTTTGGCGGCCCTTCCACACCCGTGGGATCGTTGGATCTCTAACGGACGGTGTGGATTTCGCCAACCTGTCCTCTCCTCCCCCATGCGCGCCGCCTCGCCCTCCTCCTTCCTCGCGTGTGTCGTCGCCGCCGCAACTCCCTCCTCCACTCCCTCAACCCCTCCACTCCCTCAGCCATCTCGCCGTGCCGCCATCGCCGCGCCGCCATCACCGCCTCCACTCCCTCAACCAGCCATCTCGCCGTGACGCCATCGCGGCACCCTCCCCGCCGGATCTCCCAGTGAGGAGGCTAGGGCCGCCGGATCCGGTGACCCCATTCTCCTCACCGACGGATCCGGCGCCCTAGAGAGGAACGAGAGCCGCCGCTGCCGCCCTTTCTCCTCTTTCATCCCTGCCACGCCACTGCCTCCCTCGCCCTCTCCGATCATTTGATTCATCGGCCTTGGCCTCCCCCTCCAGTGGATCCGGTCGCCGGCCGGACGGAGTCAGCAGGCCGCCGCCACACCCTCTTCTCCTCTCCCTCTCTATGAGTACCTCGCTCAGTGCCATGAGAAGGGAAGGCAGACCGTAGGCTCGGCCACGACCGCGACGAAGGCAACCGCGGCTCGGCGACGATGGTTGCCTGCCTGCCTGGTCGTTCGTTCTCTCTCTTTTCCTTTGTTGTTCTACCTCAGTGCCATGAGAAGGAAGGAAGTGATTGGACATTAGTTCTTGATGATTACAGCTTTGATTTGCTTCTAACGTGTGAGGCTTGATTTAGTTACAGTGTGTATGTTATGTAGAAAAATTTCCCTCTGCATGTACCTCAACACTGTCATGTGTGATCAAACTTTTTTATCTTGAAGCAATGCACACTGCTACTAAAATTTCTATATGCTATGATTATTTATTTAGTCAGGAATTGCATATACAGCTATGGGGGCAAAACGATAATGTTGATAGGTTTATTTGTTCCCATTTGTGCTGCAGGGTGTATTTCATATTCAGACAGTTTTGGAAGCTGCAAGTACACATGGCTTACCTCTTGAATGTACATCAAAAGAGTTTTTCATATGCTGCTGTACTGTGTTCCTCATTTTCAGTGATGTATGCTATATGCTCGGAGCACATTCATTACAGGTATGCTCCACACCAATTTCCATATGGTTTATTTTTGTTCATCTACTATATTTCCTAAAATTTCCATGCATAAATGTTTATGTTAGCTCCAAAGAAATCTGTACCGTTATTTGCCATTACCTTTGTACAGTTCTTTCATTCTGTAATCTTATCTTCTCGATTGGTATTGATGTGTTGTTTGCATCTGCTTGAAGTGCATATACTGCATGCATGCTTCAGCTTCACATCAATGTTGATGTATGATCATCTAATATATGGTAGCAGCATTAACTCAGTGAAGTCTTTCATTCTGTCCACCATTTTTGCTGCTCAGGTTTTTTGTTCCAACTATATAAATGCCTAGATGGTGAAAGCAATTTCTCTGTACAAAAGAGAATGCTCATTTATTTAAGTAGTAAGGCATCATATTCTTTTAGATTTTGTAGAATATCTTAGCAAAATTTAGAGAGATTAGAGCCAATCCTTCATGCCATATTTCTGTACAAAACACGAAGGGCGCCAAAGGAATGATATTAGTCACTTATGACTATACACGCTGTTAGGATATGTCTTTGACTCAATCATTTTCCTTAAAAGAAAGATGATTCCATTTTTGAGTGATGAAAACATTATCAGTCTCTAGAATGACCTTTATTTATTCATGCTTCATGACATGCCTCTATTTTTCTTTTTTTATTAGGTCGCAAAAAGAAATGGATGGATTGGGTCCATCATGGAAAGATGATTTCCTGTTCATATCTGAAACAGACACAAATTTCTTTTGAAGGTACATTTCAATTTAGTTTGTGCATCAACTGGTTCAATGGGAATGTTTTCCTAGACATGTCCTAACCGTTACGATCCAAAGGTAAAGCAATATCATGAGTCAATCTTTTTAATATTCTGTCTTTCAGTTGGTTTGCTTTTACCTGTCTATGCTCAGAGAGAGATTATTTCACTGTTTAGTTCACCGGTCCTTTTTACACATGTTTTTTTTTCATTAATCGTGAAACCACACTTTCAAATCCTAAAAGTTGTGGAGCCGATCTGTTTCGTCAAACTATAGTGTAACCTGCTGCTGCTGTGCTCTACGAAGCTCATTGTTTCCACATTTTATATTTTGCCAGCTACTTACAAAAGGGCCAGAGAAGAAAAAAATGGGACCTACCTGAAGAAGTATGCAATGTAGAACTATAAGGCTTATGCTATTGCATCCATACTTTGGTTAAGTGATCATGCATGCTTTCGCTTATAAACTTTGCCATGTGGTAGTAGCACTTTGTGCTACCTCTGCTTCGAAAATAGATTGAACTTCTGGTAGAAAAATTGGTTTCATGTGTTTAGAACTGTGATGCCAGGCTGAAAATATTTTCTCTCTCTATATAAATGGTTGATACTATACTATTTTAGCTGTACTAACGTTATTAAAACTTTTTACTATCTTTGTCCCAAAATGTAATAACTTCTGGCCCTATATCTTAAAAGGAATGTTTAGGTACATAGCTCAAAATTGCAATATATTTTGGGACGGAGGTAGTATTATTTTTTTCAGGTGTACTGATGTCACTAACCGCATATAACGGAGGATTGTTGTTGACTAGGGCACCTGCATGCTACACTTGAAAAAAGGTCATTTTCTATCTGTTCATTTTAGCTTTGCATGCATTTAATAGAACCACCAGTTGACATGGTCTTCTGTTTGTAGCATCCAATAGTCCAGTGTGATTCTAGCGTATAGAGAAAAAGGGGTACCATGGAAACCTCTGTAAACTCATTGTAATTGACATGTAATTTGCCTTTTTTTCTATTTATTCAAACTTCCTATACTTTTGATTTCCTCCTTTAGCCTAGACACTATTTTTTTTGTGTGTTCCAATTTTTTTTATAAGGGTGGTTTATGGGATATAGATGAAAACATGAACCAATGCTGTAAGTGTATATAGATACATATTATTCCTTGAACATATTGGACTTCAATTGATTCGGGCGGCGCGGCGCAGCGCGCTTCTATTGCTAGTCTTTATCTCTATGTGCATAGGTTTATATAGCATTTCAACTTTCAACCAATGTCTTCTGCAAATCATTGAAAATTTTATTTTTAGGAAACACTAAGAGAATTATGCTTTTCAATTGAAGATTATGCGCATATACAATTTTTTTCTACTCCAGTTTATACTGCTACAAAATATATCATGGGGCATAAGGGTGTGCGTTTGAGAGGATGAAAAAGAGAAATTGAGAAGATACATCAACCATTAGTGTATGATTAATTGAGTATTAATAATTTTAAACTTGAAAATGAATTAATATTATTTTTAAAGTAACTTTTCAATAATTTTTTTTATAAAAAACGCACACAGTCTATAGCAGTGCAGGAAACATGTGTGCGTAAAAAGAGAGTTTTTCTCTCTTTGTGCTGCATGCAGCCTAAGTTTTTATTAGTTCATTTTATAGCTTATGTTCAGTATTCGGATAAGATTTTCGCACAGGGCCCCCAAAATTCATGGGACGGCCCTGGGTAGACTACGTACCCATCGTCAGCGAGACACTCAGGGTGACTTTGTCAATTATGGTGGCTTTTCCATTTGAAATCATTTATTAACCTTAATTTTTGTTCGAAGTGGTCAAATTTTGAAAATTTAAAATTTGAATTGTTCAAATGAACTTATTTATTTGTAAAAAGGACCAATAGAATAGTTGTAGATATCGCTGAGTTCTACTTTTCTATTTTATTGTTTATGATTTTTGCATTTGAAGCACAGAAATCATTCTAAAATTAAATATAACGTTCTTATAAATTGAAATTAAAAAGTATCACATATAGAAACTAGCTATCCATTTGTCGGGTGATTTCTAACAAAAATAATCACCCAGACTTTTTCTAGCTTTAGATTTATATCCAACGGACTATAAAAGAAAATAACAAATACATATTTACTTATACAACATTTTTATCAAAATTACAGTGCACTTACATGTCATATCAACTGAATTTACAAATGTAATTTTAGTCATATAGGACTGTAATTTTATATTTTAAATAAAATAGCTAATGCATATTTACTTACAACACATTTTTACCAAAATTATAGTGCACTTACATGTCATATTAACTAAATTTACAAATGTAATTTTAGTTATATAGGACTGCAATTTTATATTTTAAACAAAATAGCTAGTACATATTTACTTACACCATATTTTTATCAAAATTACAGTGCATTTACATGTCATATTAAGTAAATTTACTAATATAATTTTAGTTATATAGTACTGTAATTTTATATTTTAAATAAAATAGCTAATACATATTTACTTACACCATATTTTTATCAAAATTACAGTGTCATGTTAACCAAATTTACAAATATAATTTTAGTTATCTAGGACTATAATTTTATATTTTATTTCTTCAATCTCTTCACCTAGCCGCATCGACGTGCCAAGCTAGATGTTGCTGCCTCATGCGTGTGTGGGATGGAAAGGCATCACAACCGCTAATTAAATCATGCAGAGGCTAATCCAAGGGAAGCAAATCCGAGTGATTTCGGAGGGAAAATTTGTCGCCAGATGTTTTAGCAAAATCGTTACATATATTAGCAGGTCTAAACCCTGAAATCGGCCCGTTACAGTACTCGGCCCATAAAAAAAATTTAAGGTGAAATGTCCGTTCTATCTATAAAATTTCGTAACTGCTGCGAAGACACCATGAACATTTTGGTAAATTCGCGTCGGATTGCTTCTTATCCTTATAACCTGTTCTCTAAACCCTAGCATCGCTCCATTCCCTTTGCCTCTGCCGCCGCCATCGTCCCCTTCCTCGTCGCCACCATCCACTCCGCCACCGTCACCGCCACCATCTACTCCACCGCCGCCCTCGTCTCCTTCCTCGCCGCCACCATCAACTATACCTAGAGAGAGAGAGAGCGCGGCGAGCTCCTCCTCCTCCCCTTCATCGGCTCATCCGCTGCCGCCGCGTCATCCACCACCGGCGGCGGCGGCCTCTCCTCATCGATCCCCGACCTCGGCATCCCCGGAGGTCGGCGGCCTACGAGGTGCTCGTCGCCTCGTCCCGCACCACTACTCGGGCCTGCACGACATCATCGCGTCGCTGTGCAAGTCCATCCTCCCCTTCGGCGGCTTCAGGTCCGACTGCCGCCTCACCGCCGACCAGGCCGCGTCGAGGCACCACGCCGACGCGCACAAGTGGCAGCAGGACTCGTTCCACCGCATCAACCACCTCTCCGCGCTCCACCGCGAGGGCATCGTCCCTCCAATCCAAGCGAGCAATTGAGAACGCTTCTCCCTTCTCTTTTTGCAGGAGCTCTTGTACGCCAAGTGCATCTCCGCGGCGGAGTACAACTCCACCAAGAGCCCACTCGTACAGCGCATCGCGGCGTTCGGCGTCGCGGTCGACTGCCCCGACGCGGACGTTGGCGATGGCGTCGCGGCTGCGGCGTCGGTGGCACCAACCTCGTCGTTGTCCGTAGAGGAGTGGTCGGAGATCGGCGGCACCTGCATAATTCCGATTTGGTGAATGATAAGGTATTGCAAAGTGGTCGTGTTTAGTTTCAGTACGTGAACAGATTATGCGGGTGCCCATTGATTGGTAATATCAGAATTAGTGGACTGAACCGAGCCATTTGTATCTGAACTTACTGAAGGCTTTGGTGGAGAATACAAAGAAGATCTTTCAGGATTCTGCCTGAGTTATCATCCCCCAACCGAAACTTGAACTTTTCGTAAGTGTCAATCTATCTGTTTGCCAATGAAATTTTCGATCAATTATTGTTGTTGAAGTGTGTAAAATGTCTGTTCCTGGCATCATGTAGGGATCAGCAAATTGAGTCCATCTCAACAAGGCTTCCAGGGGACAAATCTGACCTCAATACCTTCATCCCAAAGTACTGAAAACTTCCTCTGTATACTGCTTATCTCCTGCTTATCTCCTGACTGCTGCTGCTTCCTCTGTATTTATACGATTGATTTCATTTGTGATGTGGTGCATTGTATATTGTGTGGGTATTGACGCCTCTGATATATAATGCACTAGAAAAGATGCCCATTGCAACGCACGGGTAAACTAAAATTATAATAAATGTAAAAATATTAGATGATTATGGTTTAGTTTTTCATGATATGAGCCCTTCAAAAAATATATTCCTTCTAAAAAGGAAAATAATAGGCTCATTGGACCCTATCGGCCTGCTATTGCGCGCCTTGCCTATGAAGCGCGCGTGGCCCAGCAATGCTGTGGCCCGAGATGGAGGCCGGTCCTACGCTGGATTGATCTATGCAATTCCTTTGGATGGACGGGTCGGATCGATTCTAAATCCAACAAAACCGTCGGTGCCAAAAACCCTAACCCTAATCACACTTCCCCCTCCCATCCCCTCACCGCGAGCACCTCCTTCCCTTCCCCTCTCTCGATCGGCAGCGCCGCCAGTCCCTCTCCTCCTCAACCTCCTATCACGATGGCGCGGCGCGAAGACGATGAGGGCACGACTCTATTCGTGAGCGGATAAGGAGAGAGGGGTGGAGTGTGGCGGCTTCCCGCGGGTAGATCCAGCGGAACCGACCGCTTCCTATGGTTTGATCCGGCGGTGGCGGCACCTCTCTGCGGTGGATCCGACGGCGACGGCGGCACCGACGGCTTCCCGCGGCAAATCTGGCGGCTACCCGCGTGTAGATCCGGTTTGCGGACCGATCCGCCGGCGATGGTGGCTTCCTGTGCCGGCTACGACGGCTACGACGGCGGCTACCCGCATGTAGATCCAGTGGCGACAACAGCGTCAATGGCTTCCAGTGATGTTTTTTTTATGTTTTATTTAGGCTTGAACCCTTCCGCTGATTCAGCCGCCACGTAGGATAAAACTGGGTCAAAACCATCGAAGGACCTAAAGTGAACGATTTTTGTAAATTGAGGGATGTTCTATATCTGGTTTTGTGGTTGAAGTATGATTTTGTAACTCGATGACAAGTTAGGGGACCTTTGGTGTACTATTTCCCTATCTGAAACAAACATTTCAGATGTAAAGGAATCAATTCGCGCCCGTATCTAATACGGGCGAACAACGGCTCAACCAAACAGCTCCACAGGATCTAGGCTACCATCAACAGTATTCCCTACTACACTCACCACCCAAGCCGAGCAGCGGCTCTAGCTGCCACTTCCGCCAATGTTCACGGCGAAAAAAAAAACCCGATAATGAATAAGGATAATACTTATTCATAAAGATACGGACAATGCTTACATATAATTTGAATATATATACCATTGCAACGTACTCCCTCCTTCTCTAAATGTTTGACGCCGTTGACTTTTTTAAACATGTTTGATCGTTTGTCTTATTCAAAAAATTTTATGAAATATGTAAAACTATATGTATACATAAAAGTATATTTAACAATGAATCAAATGATAGGAAAACAATTAATAATTACTTAATTTTTTTGAATAAGACGAACGGTCTTTAATGCGTCAAACATTTAGGGATTGAGGGAGTACTATACTTACACCTTGCTAGCACAAATAGTGAAATCCTATTCCCAAGGTGTGTCTTATATGTGGATTCTTGAGTCTGGTGGCTCTACGAGACTACAAAATTTGATGTTGACCTCCGGACGGTGTGGAAGCATCCTAACTTGTTCATATATAACAAAGTTGAAGTTCTTTGTATCATTTTCATTTTTAGAGATCACATGGACAATGAGATTGATATGTTTGAGAGAGCACATTTGCCGGATGCTAACCTCTAAACTGCCATATGTGGAATGTGCTCTACCTCCATGGAATGCGAGGCTAAGCCACTCGAGCTTTGGCATGCCTCCTTTAAGTACTAAACCAGGCCCATTTCTATTGTAGAAACGCAAGCGTTCCAAACATTGGAATGCACCATAACTGGTCATGACTCCATCCCTGGGAACTTCGTCTACCTGTAGGTATAGGGCAATTAGAGCAGGCAGATCTTCAAGAATACGTAAATCTCCTCCTTCCATTCGTCTAACCTTGAAGTCCAGGTAGGTGAGACTAGAGAGCGAGGGACAAATCCACTTTGGAAAAGTAGAAAAGGAATGCTTACTGTAGCAAACAAACTTTTGGAGGAAACGTGGAAGAGGACACCATGAATCCGCAAAGCAATCTCCACTACCAATATGGTTGCTAATATAGAGTGCCCGTAGGTTGTTTCCCCCAAGCTTGCAAAGGGATGACATCAATGCTTCTTTTCTAGTTTCCAGATGATAATTACTAGTTCCTTCAGGAAAGAACCTTACACGCAGCACCCTCAAATTTCTCAATAGCTGTAGATCTTTACCAAAATTTACAAAATTTATTGAGCTTCTGTAACCACATAAGACCCCCAACTCGTGAAGGGATTCCATGTTACCAAACCCATCTGGCAGTATAAGATGATTTCCAACAAGGCGCATCAATTTTTTGAGCTGAATAATACTTTCAGGCAGCTCTAACACTGGAGTATCGGATAAATCGAGTGTTTGTAAACACTCTAGCTTTCCAATTTGAACAGGAAGGCTGCCAATTCTTGACCTACGGAGCCCCAAATATCTGAGATGAAATAGGCTTACAATGCAATCAAGATTAACATTACGGAGTGCACAGCCCTCTAGTTTCAACACGCGAAGGACAGGTAGGTTCAAAAGACGAGACATCATCCGGCCATCGTCATGGCGTATATCAATTGAACGGAGATTAGACAAATCCAGGGTCCCTTGTGATGTTGCCCTTGCATTTTCTTGCTTGTTCCAGACTAGGAGCCGACGAATCCGTGAATGTGAAGATGGGAGATCCTGGCCATCCAACTTAGTTAAAAAATTTTCCTCAGTTGACCGAAATATGAGGAAGTTCAATACAATATCATGAACTCGACATCCACCTTCTCCATATGGCTTGATTTGTATGTGTTGGATTAAACTCCTATTTATCAACTCGTAGAAATAACTCTCTGCAACTTCCTCCAAAGTAAAGCCTTGTTTTGTAGTGATGAATCCTTCAGCTATCCATCTCCATACCAAGATATCTTTGTCAATCTCATGATCTTCTGGAAATGTACTCAGGTACAGTAAGCAATTTTTCAAATGGTGTGGCAGATCGTTGTAACTCAATGACAATATCTTGTCCATTACTTCCAGACTGTTGTCCTTTTCATTGATAGAATCCATATAATTCACAACTTTCTCCCATTCTTCCTTTATTTTTGGTTTATCAGCTAACAAGCTAGCTAAAGTAATTATGGCCAATGGCAAACCATCACATTTATGGAGTATCTTAGTCATAATCCCCTTTAGATGGTTAGGGCATTCATCCTCAGCTCTGAAAGTCCGTTTGAGAAATAAGTTTTCTGAATCAGCTTTGCTAAGTTGTTTCATCTGATAGACAAAATCCTCATTTGAAGTGCAACAGAATTGAGCTACACTTTTGATCCGAGTTGTCGTGATTAATTTACTTGCACAGGCACTTTTAGGAAGTGCACATTGTATGGTTTCCCATGCTGACTTTTTCCAAATGTCATCAATCACAACAAGGTACCTATAAACAAGCATGCCAAGCAGTATGAACATTTTTATGCTAACAAATTATATCCAAAATCATTTTTTGCATGCTTGTACATGTGCTAATTGATTTTCAAAAAAAATCTAATTGCGCCAAAATTACCAAATTTTGTCCCAAAACTGTCATGATTCTTTTAATGAATAGAACTACTTTCGTGCACCCGATATAGAACTGAATGGTTTCAGTTTGATTGCTTAGTTAAGGCTGCCACCGGGTAGGGAAAGAATAACCCGTTAGCCTTATCCATATAATCAGCTAGTAAAAACCGAAAAGCTAGTTTTTCTCTTTTTAATTTTTTTGTTATTTTGGGAAAAGCTCTCTATGTGTATATCACTACCACAAAACCCCTAATACAAGTCGGCACTAAAGGTGCCGGAACAGATAAAACCGGCACCTATAGTGCTATTCCCACCTCCACACATTGAAAATACAAAAAGGGGCACCTTTAATATACTATAGGAGTCGGTGCTAGAGAAAAACCGTACCTACACTATAGGTGCTAGGTTTTTTTTTTTTAAAAAAAGTACCTTTGATTTATTATAGGTGTTGGATTTTTAAAAAACTGACACCCTATAAAAAGAGCCGAGCCGAGCCAAGAGAGAGCTATTTTTTTTTCTTTTAGAGCATGGGGCGGGCACCGAGATAAAACAGCATGGGAGGTGAGGGGGTGTCCTTATTCACTCGCTGGCAACATAGGAGGCGGCAACTCCCGCGGGCTGAATCCAGCGGAGGTGTTGATCGGCGGCCCGATGGCGATGCCCTCCCATCCACTAGATTTGGCGGAAGGGTAGGAGGCGGCGGCGCCCTCCCTCCACCAGATCTGGAGGGAGGGAAGGCGGCAGGAAGGGAGGTGGTGGCCGTCCGACGTGGGAGGGGAGGCGGTGGCGGCCCGGCGATGGCGGCAGGGCGGATCCTCGAGCGACAGCGGGAGTGTAGGAGGTTACAGCGCCCTCCCTCCACCAAATTTGGAGGGAGGGCAGGCAGCAGGACTCAGGAGGGGAGGCTTCCGGGGATAGATCTGGCGGCGGCGGCGGCGGCGGCAGCTTCTCTCGCGGCGGATCTGGCAGACGGCGACGATGAGCAGCGGTGGAGTCAGCCTTCTCACCTTCCGTGTTGGTCTTGTTCTTTAATGTTTGTTGATCTGTGATGTTTGTGATTGATGTTGGTTGATTCGGGAGTTCATTGTCTGTGATTGATTCGGGAGTTCATTGTTCAGTGATGTTGTTTATTGAGATTTCAGGGCAACGCGGGGTGGATGTGCTTGATGCACCGGATCGATTCGAGCTAGTGCATCGAGCTTTTTTTTTTACTTGCGTATGTCACAAAGGTGCCGGTTTTAAAACCTACAAACCGACATCTATTACACATATAGATACCGGTTTTGAAACTAGCACCGATGACCTGACCAAAGTCATCGGTGCCGCCTCCGTGGTGTCGGTTGGGAAAATAGGCACCTATGGGGGTTTCCCAACCGGCACCAATTAGGATTTCTGTAGTAGTGTACAGAACTTCAAAATGGTCCTCCCATCGTCCGACAACCCGTTTCTTTGCCTAAGAAGATAAAATTTCACTTTTAGAGATTGTTTATGCAAAACATCTATCCTTCATCCCAACCAATCTCTCCACCCTCCTGCTCTCTCCCAAAGATCAGAGATATCCAAATACATTTTGAAGAATAGGCAGAAATATATATATTTTTAGAACAGAGGTTGTACTTTCTATTTGTATGTTTATGTTTTATAATGATTGTTGTCCCTTTATGCATAGCAATATACTCGTATTGTTCAACTCCATCCTAAATGCAGCCCTTTGTGTTTTACAAGTAACTAGATTTTTTTTGAAAATGTAGATACTTGCACAAAAATAATGTACCGGGCAATTTCTTGTGCTATGTCCCTTTGTTCCATAATTGCACTTCTTTCTAAATTGCGTAGTTCACTTCTTTCTGAATTGCACCTTTTTAAGTTCGAGAGATGCACACTTGATAGTGCAATTGATTTCAACCTGAGTACGCTAACAATTTCTTCTTAAAAAAGGTTTGAAAGGAAGTCTCTTCCTCCAAATCTCGTTTTTATAGAGCTGGCGTCAACTCTGTGCTATATTATTTTTCTAAAATGAATTTCGTGCTACCAAATAAAATGTTCATTGATGTACTTATTTTACAGCGCAAGGATTAAACTCACGTGACAAAAAGTACGAGTCAGAAGGTCTGTTAAAAGTGTTGTGATCTCACTACACTAACCACGCCAATACGGAGTATTATAATTGAATACCATAATTAATTAGTGAGATCTGATGAGAACAAATAACTCTGAACATGCATCACTGTTAAATTGTCACTCGATAGCATCAGTATTTTCTCCCTTCAATAATCAGACATTACAACTGAACCATGATTACTTTTATTCTTACCACATTATTGCGTACATAAGTTGGAGTTTTGTCCAATTTTTCCTCTTTGTTTTTTTAAACTTGTCCAATTGTCCCTCATCTATTGTTATTTATTTATTCCTGCTTTTAGTAGGATTGATTATAAAATATTGTTAAACTGCTTTCTATTCTTTTTTTTTTTGACGGTTAAAACAGCAGGAGAGGTTTCTACTGCGCTATATTAAAAAAATAAGGAAGATATTTACAAGGAGAGAAAGATTATAGAGGGGAGAAAGAAGAAAACCAAAAACCAAAATCGAATTAACTAATTGACTGGATCCATGATTGCCAACTGGGCTTGCTTGCATATGTAGAAGACTGCACTAGTGATTTAATTTATATAGAAAAATATTGCAGTAAATACTTTTCTTTTTGATGTTTAGGCATGATGCCTTTCATGGTAAATATGAGGGCAACAAGTTGGAGAAATTAATATCTGTGTATCATATGTTGTGCAAATTAGTTATCAAACTTCTGAAAAAAATTACGAAGTGAGCGTAGATCAACTAGTTAGATTCCTGTTGTGGAACTAACCCACTCAGGATCAAGTCCTAGATTTGAGATGGGTACTCATATTTATGGCTAATTATTCTTTCAGTGGTAGACGATGTATTCATTGACAGCGATGCACCCGTGGTGATTTCGTCAATCTCAGAATATACTACTGGTGTAGTCTTCCAGATATACTTATAGGTATAGGGTGTACCTTTATAAAGGTGAGTTGCGCATTATAAGCGCTACGTTTGTTCTGTGTTTAAAAAGAAACGTTTTGAAAAAAAAATAAAACGTCTCAATTGATTCTGTTAAAATAATAAACTTCTATGAAAGAAAGATATTCACGTGTCTAGTCCCCACACTAGCACAGGCTATAATTGCACAAAGTATAACCACTTTATCTGTTAAATCATTTTTCTAAGAAAAGGCTCAGTTTTGACAACTTCTTATAGTGTGAGGATAAGTTCAAGATGTTTACGGCCTAACCTTTACTTCCGATGTACTCCCTCTTTCCCCAAAATAACCAAACCTTAGCATCCCAAGAACCAATCAAGGAAAGAGACAGAAGACCATAATACCATTAATAAATGTAAAAGTTCTATTGATTGGTAGGTAGGTGAGGGGTATTGAATTAATAAAATTTCTCGATTTGCGGATTGGTGGTATGTAAGAAGGTAGAAGTTGATTTATTTTGGGACAAATTTTAAACTCTAGGAGTTGATTTATTTTGGGACGGACCATTAAATTAATACTACCTCCGTCCTAAAATGTAGCAATCTAGTATGAGATGAGACCCATCCTAGTACTACGAATCTGGACTTTTAGGATGGGTCTCATCCCATCTGAGGTTGCTACATTTTGGAATGGAGGGATTAACTAATGGCATTCTTAATTTAAATTTGGCAAGTTCATGCATTTGTTATCATCCAATCAAACCAACCCACACCACCGCAACACCTCCCCCGCCCCCCCCCCCCCCCCCCCCCCCCCCCCGACACACAACAAGCCACATGACATACTCTTTCCCTTCTTTTTTTTGTGAATTGCAAACTTCTGCCAATGTATTAGAAATTCCAGTGAATCCGTCTCTATAACGCCATACTAGTATGGGTTTTGGTAAAAAAAAAACGGATACAGTTACTTAAAACACTAACTAGGTAGAATTGCAAATCATTATCTTAAACAAGGAAACAAAATTCACAAATAGATCACAGGACGATATATGACTTTTTTTTCGGGGGACAATGTTTAAATTGTTGCAGTTGTTATGAAAGCTCATGATAAAAAGTGAGTCAAGTGAACTGACCTTTTCTCTTTTAGCTCTGCTCTTAGTTTGTCGACGACTTGTTGGTTACTATATGATTCCATTGGTTCATTACTCTTAATTTGAGATAGCAACTCCCTCATAAGGTTATTCATGTTGGGCGTTTGGGATACAGTCAAAAAAACTGAAAAAGAAAATTGTCCTTTAATTTTCTCGTACACCTGTTTAGCTAGAGTAGTCTTACCTGAACCTCCTTGTCCAACAATAGAGACAATCTTATGCAGCCCTGTTGGTTCCCTATCCTCTCTAATGAACCAATCAATTATTTCATTACTTGGACCCTCTATGCCCACCAGTTTTTCCACCTCCACATACAGGGCAGGCAACCGGGGATCAATCTCTGTATGCAGTTTGCTAGAAGCGCCCTTGTCAATCCTGTATCTCTTTTGTCGCTTGTATGCTTCATTAACAAGAACATGGAGTTCCTTGATTTCCTTAGTGAGCTTGTGGCGATGATGGAACTTCTTTACCTTGCGGATAGTCTTATGGATGACCCTCTTGACTGCAGTGGTTGTGTTATCTGGTGGCTCATGATCAACACGGTAGGTGAAGAGATCTATGCTGTCCTCCATGTCGTATGCGAGCTCACGTACCTCAGCTATCCAGCCCTTCACCTGCATGTCCTGATTCTCCATAGTTGCATACTTGTTCAGCGCGATGCCGATGGCCATCAGCTCCTTCCTGAGTTGTTCCAGCTGCTTCCTCACGCCCTTCATCTCCTTGTACTCCTTCTCTATGAGGTTGGTGAGCTTTCCTAGCAGAGGTAGTTCGTGAAAAACAAAAATAGTAATGGACTTTTCTTTGAACTAAATAATAAAACAACTTTCCAAATATTAGTAATTCTTATATCTGGAACTAATAAGCATAAAAATTGCATGATATTTGCGGAGTCTTAATTTGTTATTTATATTTAATATCCTAAATTCTAATTTAGCAATTAGTAGGTTATCTGAAACTTTTTTTTCCAAGCAGCTATTTTGAACTAATGCATTCGGTAAATGATTTATTCTTTTATCAATATTTATCCTATCAATAACAACATAGTCAACATATGATTAACATTAGAAAATTATACTATTAATACAACTAGGAAGGTAGCCCGCGCAGTTGCGCGGGCATCTTATTTAAACTATTATAATTTTTGTTATTAGGATTTTGAATATTATGACTTTGTCTCTCGGTGAAAGAATTTGAAGGTTCCGTTATAACACTTGATTGAAATATATATATATAGGTTGGAAACATGATAAAAATGCATGTGTAAAACAGCGAATAAACGAATTTTGGACAGTAAACGAATTTTGTACAGAGTATAGAAATAACATGAATTTTAAAATTTGTTAACCCACATAGATGAAATCAACATCTTTCATTGCATAAATAAACTGCAGTTAACCAAACAATCTTTGTATTAGCAGCTTGATTTTCTCGATCCCATGCGAAGGGAAAAAACATGCGCATGTATCTTATTTCTATTTTATTAATTTTATTGCCATAGAGATATACCACAACTTTTTGGATATCAGCTAATGGTTAGGTGCACCGTGCATGGATACCTCGTAAGCAATATGACTTAGGAATTAGTAGATAGTGGTAGTGTGGATATAACTTGTAAGTTATAATTGATCAAGTATATTGTATACTACATATTAAGCATTTTAGTAGCTTTCTAAAGAGCTTATCAGATTGGCTACTCCATTATCCTATATATCTATAAAATTCATCCCCACTAAGTGTAGCTAAGGCTAATTCTCTCTTCTCTCATGAAGCCGCATCACCTCAATTGTTTTTAGCCCTTAGATGATTCATCAAGGGTGCAACTTGCATCTCTTCTCCCCAAAAACCACACCATAGAACTCAACCATTTATAACTTTTGAATAATTGATCAAGGTACAAAATATACAAGCACATGAAAGAAAATCTAGTAAATAAGATATTTTTCTACAACTCATATATACTATTTTATCACACAATCCTCCCGCAGCAATGCGCAGGGTACCCATCTAGTTCATAGTGAGAACGTTTCCCGGACTGCTAAACGTGTAATATTTTATCTTTTTTCTAATAAATTCTATTACTTTTCTAATTTATTATAGTATCATGTATAAGTTTAAGAGTGCTCATAAGATGTTTAATGGACTTAAACTTTCCTATCTTTATTTTTGCATGGTACCGGTAGGATATGAATTTTTTCATCAGACTTACTATAATGTACTCGTGCAAATTAAAATAACTCAAGACAAATTTATTATGAAATATATTCAATTATTGATTTAATAAAACTAATTTTGTATTAAAAATATTACTTTATTTTTTTATAAACTTAGTTAAACTTGAAGCCAGTTTAACTTTTACCAAAGTCAAAACGTCTTATAATCTAAAACAGAGGAAGTATGGTAAAGTGATGCAATCAATATGACCCAATTGCATTTTTTTTCCTATAATCCAAAGGAGGTTTGAATTTTAATTTTAAATCCCAACTATAGTTTTGAGCTGAGTTTAAACTTTTTATCGGTGTATTGCTTTTTGGATTTCACAAAGAAAACAAAATGAAAGAGATGAACATGGGACCTGCATGGGTACGTACCTATTTGCACCTAGAAGTGAAGACTTTAGAGTTAAATTTAATTGGTAGTTTTTTAAGATAGATGTACCGGATAAAACAATGGTCTACCAAAATAAATGAAAACCAACAGTTAAATGCTTTTTTTCTTAGAATTTATATAATTTATTATAGCTCCATGTGATAGCTTAGAAGCGTTTATAGGGATGCAATGTGGCGGCTTAGAACCATTTATAGAGATACTATGTGGCGGCTTAGTAGCGTTTATACGAAGTTTATTGGACTTTTAGTATATAATTAATATATAGATAGATGGGTAGATTGTCAAGAATAAAAAGAATTAAGCTGAGCATAAAGCCAACATATATTTTTAAAAGTTAATACAAGCAAGGATGCACGCATGCATGTAACCCTCCATGAAGAGGACATCGATAGATGTAACCATGGAAGTCTATATTTAATTGGAGATATAAATCAAATGGTTTTAATATTTTATTAAGCTTTAGCTCTCAACAACTTACGAAAAAAAGAACAGATGGTGCATATACATGCTTGAGCGGTGAGCAGATTGCCGGATTGGACGTTTTATATGTTAGCTGCTAATTTTTCTTTTCAATCTGCAATTGTTTTTTGGTTTTTATCTTTTTTTATTTTGATCTTTTTTATCACTTTTGGATGGATCTTCTTTTCGGATGTATTTTCTCTCGTATATATAGAAACTATATATTAGAAGTGAGAGATTATATTTTAATGGATCTAATAATCTAATGGTCCAAAATAACATATCCACAGTTATATCCACAGTTTAAGTGTTATATGTTTTACTTTTTTTCTTAGAATTCTCCAATTTATTATCGCGTCACATGGCGATATATGAGCCTTCGTAGAAAGCCACGTAACGACTTGAACTGTTTGTAGGAAGTTGTGAAATTATTTGCGACCACATGATAGTACATGTTATTAATTTTTGCTATTTGTAAGAGTTTTTGTCAAATGATGTATTTCTTATATATCAAAACACATGGCTAATATAGATAAATAGAATATGTTGCAAATAAATATAATTATTTAGTTACCTAATTATTTTTATATAATAAATTTATTATCTACAAAAATTAGAAGATGGATGGAATGGAGAAAAGAGGATGTGAGAGAGGAACGTACGTACATGTACGTACTGTTTATGTGAGGAGGAGTGGAGGCCCACGAGGAGAGCGGGAGAGGATTTTCGGGAGATAGGATTTTGGTTTATTTTATTTAATATAGATCTAATGGTGTAAAATAATGGGTCCGCTGTATTAAGTGAAAATCGAGGGTCAGATTTTTGTTTTTTTCCTAGAATTTCTTGGATTTCTCTAATTTATTAGAGCGCCAAGTGGCGGCTTGGGAGCGTTTGTAGGAAGTTTCATGGACATTTAGTATATAATAATAGATAGTCCGTGCAATGCACGGGTTGACGGCTAGTATTAATAAGGAGAACATATCTTATACACACTAGTCTTTATGTGTATACACCGTGCACATCAACTAGCAAATATCACTAAAAAATTTTTAAAAAAATTTACATGCACTTCACTAGTATTACATCTAGATATAAAGTACCGGATTCAAATTCATCGTATATAGAATCAACAAGAAAAACAATCCACCAGACTTATAATCCCAAGATTATCAGAATTTTTGTTTGTTGTTACTTCTAAAATATAATAAACTTGGGGTTAAGGTTTTATATGTAGGTATGATATTATTGAAAGTATATACAGTTTTTTTTTCTATATGTTTTGGTGACATATGTTAATTGGTGTGCGCGTGAAACTTGTGCGTATATACAAGATATGCTACCATTAATAAGATAATAAGAAAAAATGCAGGCACCTCTTCTTTACTACTGTAAAAGCAGATTCATCGTATCCTCCTCTTGCCCCACAATTGTAACAACTATGTTTAAAAAACCATCCCATCAGAAAAACCGGATTGGAAAAGCTAAACCCTAAAAACAAACCATTTGTCCACGGCCGTCTTGCGCTCTACACTTCGTTGCAACACCAACACACATGTGTTATGTGTATAACAGTAATCTACCCTATAATTCATCAACTCACTCTTACACCTACATTACTCATTCATCAAATCTAACGGTCTACCTGCGTTTGATCTAACGTCTCAGATCGGCTCCCTATTCCCACACACGGAATCCTCCTCCCATCGTCCATCGCGAGTCGCGACGCAATCCGCGCTCCCCCGCCCCTGTCGCAACCCTAACCCATCTGCATCTCCATCCCCGCGCCGCCGCGACACCCTTCCAAAGGTGGTTCCCGAACCCACGCTGCTCCACGCCCTCAGCTGCTTCGCCCATGTCGTCGGACGCCACTCCAACGGTGGCCATCTCGGATCCACTTTGACCGATGGCCTCTCCGTAGGCGTGGCCGCAGTCTCCGCCATTCGCTGGTCTACCTCAACCGACGTTCGTCCCCGAACACCCGCTGCTCGACGCCCTCAGTTGCTTCACCCAGGTCATTGGTTGGTGGTGACGGGCGGCCACGGGACCAATGGGATGACGTCGTGCAGGACATGATCGCGATCGGCAACGGGCCAGGCCTCCTTGATTATTGGTACATGCTTCACGAATTGCTTGATTCTTTCCTGCAGGACTTGATGAATTGCTTGAGTACATTCTGCCTGCCAAGTGCTCGACAAAGTGCTAAGACAGGAGATTAAGCAAATATTTTTTGAACTACTCTCAAGAGTGAATAGTTAATAATTGATATCCTATAGGCTAATATTTTCGATATACTGTAACTTGTTTTCAAAATTTTCGGTGGATGTCAAACATTGATACTCTTCTAATTTCTAAACAGTTGTCGCGTACTAGGTGGGTGGGAACCCGATATATCAAAGCACTTCTAAGATCGATACACTCCTGACATCAACTCGGCATTCTATTTGTTAATATTTCTAACATTCCTTTGTATTTCTTCATGTATAAAATCCTCAGCAGGAGAGTGTATATTTATTTTGTGATCTGGGAGGGAAGGAATGCTTCCTACTCCACATTTTCGTAAAAAAAAAACTTCTTGCACTAAAATTCCTTGGTATAAGACATTTTTTTTCTATTTATACATATTTCCAATCATGTGTTACATAGAAGGTTAAGGGGGAAAAAGTTGGCACATGAAGCTATAATGATTTGGTTGTGCAAGTTAGATCCCAATTTTTTTCATTCCTGACTCTGAATGTTGATACTGCGATGGAAGATACATGTTATTGTGCAAGCTAAATCCCACTGTTGCATTTGTGCATGATTAATTGCATTGCCTGCTATTTTTATGTACGCAACTTGATTGCTAAAGCTTGATGAAATGCTGTAGTCTTATGGAATTAATATATGATTTTCAGGGCTTTAGTAATAAATTTGGATCACTAATTTTCCTGATGCTCAGTTTGAGAACATAGTACTGTCCATCTCTAACAATGTACTACATGTATTGTCCATATCTGCCTTGATAATTTTTAGTGTAACTTGATCAAACATCTACTGTAATATGCACTTGATAATTTTAATCGGTACCTTCCTGAGATATAATTCCAGATATTGTGCAACGCTTGGATTAACTATATAATTTAATTTATGTATATTTGCAGTTCCTGAGGTCTTCTACTATGCTGAAAAGGCTATGCTTAACCCAATAGCTCCATTGATTGATCAAGAGGCACAATCTCTAAAGCGACGGTGTGTGAGGGCTTTGTAGCAGATATTTAGTCTATGTGACCATGACAGGGAAGCATACAGTGATGTGGAGCTTAATGACTTTCAGGTTTGTATTCACTAGGTTGTTGCTTTCTGTAGTTAATACTAGGCTAAATAGTGCTTTTTATTGCCATTCTATTATTTTCATTCATGTTATAGGGATTATCTTATATTTTGATTGTTTCTTATAGAAATATTCCACATGTAAGATAAGGCCTTGTTTAGTTCCCATCCCATCACATCGAATGTTTGAACACATGCATGGAGTATTAAATGTGGAAAAAAATTACACAACTTGTGTGTAAATTGCGAGATGAATCTTTTAAGCCTAATTGCACCATGATTTGACAATGTGGTGCTACAGTAAACATTTGCTAATGACGGATTAATTAGGCTTAATAAATTCGTCTCGCAGTTTCCTGGCCGAATCTGTAATTTGTTTTGTTATTAGACTACATTTAATACTTCAAATGTGTGTCCGTATATCCAACGTGACAACCAAACCCAAACTACGAATCAATTTGGGAAAACTAGGTTGACATACACCTGCACTTAAATTGGCGGTAATCCAAGGTTAAGGTGCTTATCAGTGGTCGTATCATAAGGTTGAGATACATGTAGTTGTTGCGGTGTATAGTACCTTTGCTCCAGTATGTTTATGTGGTAAATGGTCTGTACCATGTCTATTTGCATTTTTTTGTGTCTGACTACGTTCTACTGATTTATGAAATTTGGCAAGTATAATAGGTATCTAAAAATAGATTGGGCTTATGAATTGCGTTAGCTAGGCGATTGTTCAATACTAAAATGCTCAATTTTGCAGGATAGTTGAGGCTGCGGAAGCCTTCACGATAGAGGCCAGTCAGTTCTGCATTTCTGAGGTGATTCTTGTTACTTGTGCATTTATAGGGACAAGTTATGCATTTCTCCATGCTCAAATGTACATATACGCACTATTGAGTGGAATTTAATTCTGGTGTTTCTGTAGCAATGAATCCTATTTCATACAGCAAATTATTCCTATATATTATGTCCTTGCTGCTCCAGACATATTAGTCTAAAATGTTAAGCATAAATTTGCTAAAAAATGTGCTTTTGCTATTTCTGATGACATCATATTTACCTTTCAGGACAAGATGGAAGTGGGGCTGCAGCCTACAGGGATGCCATGCACTTCAATGATGCTGCGGGCTGCGGTTTGCTGCTTGCTTGCAATTGTTCTGAAAATAATTTGATAAGTAATGTGAACTAATTGTTTCTACTAGCTAAGTTATACCTGAATGAGCAGAACATTTTGCAGCATGTAAATGTTTAATACCAGATTAATAAAAATGGAGATTGATAACTATACAATACGATTCGTCTCGGAATCTATAGAATTCATTATGATGTGAAAAAATCTACAGAATCATGTGAAGATCAGCAAGCTGATGGTGGATGGTTTAATATTTGTGTCTATAAATTTATGGACATATTCAAGAATTTCAATTAGTTAGAAAACATTTAATAGGAAATTTACAGGGTTTTATGGTGAATGTACAGACCTACATACATATACATATATATGCATATATATATATATATATACATATACATATATATATACATATATATATATAGACACACAATTCAATTGTAAACCTATGGGGCTTGTTCACTTTGATGCCAAAAAAAACCTTACCAAATTTTGGCAGGATTTCTCATATAGTTACCAAAATTTGACAACAAACTAAATGTAGCTACTTTTTTGACAACTTTACCAAAATTTGGTAAGGTTGAAAATGGTCTCAAAGTGAACAGGTCCATGATCACAAATAATATTGCCTTTTGGTTGTTTAATTTGCATCCGTAACGTTAGCACGGGCAAATTACTGGTATAGATAATAAATCAACATATGACCATGAGAGAAACAAGCTGATTGATATGAGAGAGGAACTAATTTAATCGTGTTGGTGGCGGTTGATCGGTCGAGTGTGTTTGGTCCCAAACCATATACCGGCCACAAAGTTGCTGACATCGATATCGAGAGTTCGACACAGATGCATCACGCGCGCGTATATATAGCTAGGTACATATACGATTAAATTCCATTCAGGCAGAAGCATAGAAGAGAAATTTGCAGAGTATAATAAGTCGGGTGCTAACCATGTATTCCACTGTTACCTTTGCTCGTCGTCTTCGTCTTCCTGCAATCAGCATGAAGCTGCTGCTGCTTACCGTGCTGCTTCTCGCGGTGATGCACTGCGGCTGCGCCATTGCAGCGCAAGCAGGAGGAGGAGGAGGAGGAGGAAGAGGATGGAGGAGGGTGCTCCGGGGAGGTGTGTACAGGACGCGGTCGCCAATACCGAACTCCCCAAATCGACCCGGTCCAATCTGCTGCGGCGGCTACCGCTGACATACGTCCGATCCCATCTACCAACAGACACGGCTGCAGTTCATGCAGTCGCGCCGCCGGCGGTCATCGTCGTTGTCATCATCGCAGCTAGCCAAGGTAGCGCGCTGGGCTTCAGGAACATCAAAGATCAGTTTTTTTTTCCTTGAAAAATAAGAAACACAACATATTGTACTGCATTGAGAGGAAAAATATATATAGATCAGGTTGTGGGTTGTGTGACTTAAAAGAATCTTGATGCCGCCTAGAGATAAAGATAATTTGTAACTCTTTTTTAGCAAATCAGACTCAATAATGGTTCCGCACCTCCTGTCTCAGTGCTCGAAACATCCTACCAGGTCTTTGATGCATACTAGAGGAGGCCCACTACGATGCTCTCTACTGGTAGTAGAAAATAATATGTACTATAAATCAAATATTTTTGAAGGGTTTAGATTTATTTCTACTACCATCTTAACTGATAGTACTAGAAACGTGGAGGGGTATGATTGTCCAAAAAATATAATCACGTAGGGGTAAAATCATAATTTCGCATTGACTAAACTTAGAACTAAACCTGAGAGAGTGAGAGAGGCCGACTCCCCTCAATCGTTCGGCGGCACCGCACAATTCCGAAGGTGCTGCCTCCGTCGAGCCTCCGCCGAGCCAACGCCACCACCGCCCATGATGCGATGACGGGTAGATGGTAGGGTTTAAATTTCGGAATTGGTTTTCTTGCCAGTGGGAACTGAAATTACCGAAATTTCAAAAAATTTCGGTAATTTTGGAATTTTTTTGGCTGAAATTATTTGAAAATGACTGATTTTGAATGAATTTAAATAAAATTTGACAAAATTCACAAAACTTTACAAAAAAAAACTGGAAATTTCAGGTGAGATGTGAGCTTGCCGATGGGGGGCGAAATTACCGAAATTTCGAACCGAAATTTCAAACCCGGTATATGGTGCTGCTCCTTCGTCGATGCTGTTACCCTTTAGTTTTTCATGCTCGTTCACAGATGAACTGCCTTTGTGCCCGTCTTTGAAGTGGTTTTACACTTTGATGCACAACACATACCAAGCTGCTTGCATAACATTGAACAGGCCAACGGAGAGCTTGCTGAAGAAACATGACAGCAGAAAAATCTGACAACCCATTCTTTGATCAACCCTAACTTTCTGTCTAAAATATATGGTTGATACCATATCACTATCAGTGCATTTTACAACCATCAAAAAACAAGTCTACAGTAAAACGATTTTGCCATATAAGAGTACATAAGAGTGGGAATTCACTTAACTATATAAGAGTGGCAGCTTAGCAGGCTAGCAGCTTGGGATTTCACTTAAATATATAAGAGTGGCAGCTTGGGGGCAAATTATTTAGTTCATGCAAGCGATCCAGCAGTTCAACTAGCCCTGCAAGTTACAAGCATGATTCTTCGGATAAGCCCATTCATCTCTGAAACAGAATGCCACAGATGCAGAAGAATGCAACACATTATGACATACTAGGATATTAATCCACATCCATATCTGAAACGAATTGCTTCATATCTAGAAGAATTCAGATACATGCAGATTGGAGGGAGTAGGGTCAATTAACCAAACAGACAAACACAGACAGACAGAAGGATTAGGTACTGTTGAAAACTAAACCAAACAATTGATGATCAGTTGGTCTTCAGTACTAACATGGATCAGCCCATACATTTATGAAACGAACTGCAGCATTTCAGATAAATTTGCAGCCGACGTTTTCCATTCTCTGTTCAGTTCGCACCAGAATTCAGGCAAAACGCAACCCATACAAATTCATGAACAGGAAAACATCCCATAGCAGAAGCTCCTGCGCTCACGCCGGTGGAGAAGCGGGTAGACGCCGGCGGAGAAGGGGAACGGAAGGAGAGGGGGCGTCGGAGAGTTCCGCCGTCGGCGGAAGGGAACGGGATGCACAAGCGCCGCTGGTGGAAGAAGTCGCGGCGCCAGCGGAAGGAGTCGCGCTCTCCACCTCCGCTCGATTGCGATGGATGAGGAAGCGGCGACAACGCTGCTTTTCGATGGATTAGGAAACGTCCGAGCGAATGGGACCCACACGGAAAAAATTTAATCATAAAGAGTAAATTTCATAGAACCACAGGTATTGTGGCATGTGTATCACAAAACACCAGATTTTAGGGTTTGCTTCAATAAACACTAGGTTTTGAGACAAGTTGTTATACAAAACACCGCATCCAGCACTTCTCCATTAGCTGACAATTGGGCCCCATTTGTCAAGCTCACCTCCCTCTTCTTCTTCCCCTTCTCCATCCTCTTTCATCAGCAATTGCTGATCGTGCTCAAAGTTTATCCTCATCGACTCGAGCTTTGCCTCATGTGGATGGTGCTTCCCCGCACACTCCTCGTAGATGGGCTATATGCGTTTGTGCTGCAAAGATTAAACCAGCGTTCTTTGATGGAGTATGGTTGGCAGAGTCAAATATGCAAGCATTACACTTCTTCAGGTTCATCAAATGATGATGACCGTTGCATCGAACAACTGTCAGTGCTTCTCTACCATCCTCGTCCAATGTCAGACTCGCGGGGCCATGTTAGCATGTAGAAGAGAAGACGATCGGGATGTCGGGGCGTTGAACCTCCAGATCCTCGTTCACAATCTATGTTTCTTCCTCTCTTTCTCAACAACACGGTGGAGGGAGCTCGTAGGGGGTTGGGGGCAGTAATGGGGTCACAGGGGTTCAAGCTGTGCTAGATTGGGAGCAAGGGCAACTTCTACGTGGTACCCTCTGTTGACGTAAAATACGAGGCCTAGGAGATCTGTTTAACTCCAGTGTAGGTCCAAAGTTCGCTTTCGGGTATGCTAGCGTGCCAGTTGATTTGATCCTGCAATCAACAAGAAACAAATACAAAGAAACCGCAGGTAAATCCATAAAGATAGCCGATCGGCTAGGTGCCGATGACATATCATTTATCTTTGAGCCGATGTCACATATGCATCGATCAGTAGTCATAAGTAAGTAAGAAAGAACTAAATCTACTCGATCGGCTGTAGATATTAACAATATATAATCCTCATGTCGATATATACTTAAATCTAGTGATTAGAATAGATCGGTCACCATGCCGAAACAATATAAATCACTTAGATCGAAATCTATATTAACAACAGGATTATATGCGTTCATAGAATAGCCGATCAGATAGATCTAGCATGTATCGGCTAATACTCCGATACCACTCTATATTAAGATATTAAAGCAAGTAGAATATATCAAACAAAGGCCTAATATACTTAAATGTAACAAGATCTTAACATAAAGGGCGGATTTGACATATCAACGAAGCATATAGAGTAAAAATAGTTAAATCAGGTAAGATCGGCTGAAACCCCGATACTACCCTAATCGGCAACCAAGAAGCAGGCTAGAGATTGAGATTCTAACCACGACTTATAAGATCAAACTCAACTGATGCAGCTATAAGTATGGAAAGAAGGACAATATCTAGACAATCAAGCCATTGGAAGTTTCATAGAGTGATGGATACCTTATATAATCTAAATCAACGTCGATATCTAACCTAATCGGCTGCCCTCTACCGACAGATGTTAGCCGATTGTAGGTCAGATAGCGATATTGCCAGAGATTATGTAAGATATATAATAACTCGACGAATTACATAAACAAGATTAGAGTATCATAAAGATGGAAGCACTAATCCCGAGAACGCAAGCCGCCATAACAAGTTTTACCTCTTGTTGAAGATCGAAATCGATGCAGCTCAACCCGAAAGCAAGAACTCGTCGAAACAAAACGAAAGTAAAAAAGGGTGGCGATGCTCCGAGATTGTATTGAACGTGTGTTGTTTGATTACATGGGGTTCGGGTCTATTTATACCCGAGAATTACAAGATATGTCCATCTCGGATACCACTCTTATCTCTAACAAATTCTAAGATATCATAAGTCTTTGCGGCAGACTTTTACCCAAACATATCTCTAAGGAAATTATATAAAATTTCCTAATTAATAGATACAATTGCCTTCTCATGACTCTATCCTTGCGTGGCAATCACCATGAAGCACATTAACTCAACCCGATGACGTACACCGAGTCGTATTGTCGGAATCGGCTGTATCGGCTAGCTCTGTCCGACTCGGAACTCTGCCGATCCTGACCGTAGCCGATTTGGATTGCAGCCGACTCTTGCTCTGTTTCCGCAACGATCTTCTTCTTGGATTCCGCTTCGATCTGATCTTCATCTCCGATACTGACGTTACCAAATTTGGTCGTTAACACCCTCGTTCCAACTCCACAGCCCAAAGCACAAGCTGATTAGTACCCAGAGCCTCAACTCACTCCTCGTTGGCGGAGATTAGAAAGGGGAGGAAGAAGGAGGTGAGGTTGACATACAGGCCCACTTGTTAGTTGATGGAGAAGTGATGGAAGTGGTGTTTTGTGTAGCAACTTGTCTCAAAACCTGGTGTTTTTTGAGATGAACCCCTAAACCTGGTATTTTGTGATACACATGCCTCAATACATGTGGTTCTATGAAATTTACTCATAAATTAATTGCTAGGACTAATTATCTGCACGCATCTTGATAAAATTATTAATCACTTAATAATTTTGTCATTAATCCACCAAAACCCACTTCTCAGTCGCCTCTTCCTCTATGTCCTCCTTCACCTCCACCGCCCTCGTCCTTGTCATCGGCCTCATCACTGCTCTTGTCGCGGTTGTTGTCATTGTCCTCCTCTGGCGGTGGATCCTCGTCAGGTTTCTTCTTTAGTAGGGACATGTCATACCACCACTCAGCGTCGTTATCCTAATCATCGCTATGCATTTTGCACGGCAATGGTGACGGCAACAACAAGGAGGAGATGGTGTCCCCACCGTTGTTCTCCTCCTCCTGTTCTCCAGGTTGGTAGGGATGTACTGCAGTTTGCGTGGCACATAGTAGAGGAAGGTGGGAGATTGTGAAGAAGAGTGCAACGAGAAAACCTTCCATTAATTGCCCCCCGCCCTATTTGTTGGGAAATAGATGCGGTGTGGAAGGTGAGGATGCTCGGCATGGTAGTAGAGGACATGATCGGCGTTTGATGGTTCATCTTCTAGGTGTTCGCACGATAATTGACGGTAGTAGATGTAGCTGAAATAGTGGCGTGAGGGAAAAAAAAGGACAAGACACATGCATCCGTCCCAGGGCACCGTGTAGTAAAAAGCGTGGACACCGGCATATAGTAGCCTGCGAAATTCTAGTAACCATAGACGGCTACTCGTGATATTCTGTTTTGCATAAGCGGCTGCAAGAGAAGCTACGAAGTCAAGAATAATTAGGATTTCTAAAAGAAAACGAAAAAAATCAAAGGTCTACTCATAGGAAAACTAGCCTTTCCCTACATCAGGCACTAATCTATTTTTAACGTCTAATTAGATAAGAGAGTTCTTCTAATTAAGAAGTTAAGCTAGTTACTTTTTGTTCATTGGACCCAGAAAATCAGAATTTCTTTATTCCATTCCAAAAAGCTAGGCTGGAACGGAGGGATGTGGGGGGCGACGCCGTGCAGCGCGGCCTAGTGGAATATGATAAGCGCCTGTTTGGGTGTTTCTATGTCGATTGTCGAGGTTTATATATTCCGGTCCGCTGGTGAGGCATATGTGACGGCCGGCTGCAGGCGGCAGGCTCTCGTCACAGATGTCGAGTTCTGTAGCAGTGCGCGCGCGTGCAGATCACAAAATGCGTACTTTCTGTAGCTACCGTGTAGATGAATTAACCGGCCGGCACCCGGCAGCGCATGGTGCGTGTGGGCAGTGTGGTCGGCCACACACACACACGGCATACGCTACGTGTGATATTGAGGGGCGCAAATGCTCACCATTGAGGGTGCGTTCTAATGTGATGTGTAGAGAATCCGAAATAATCCAGAGTACTGTAGACCGAAAAGCAGCAGCAGGAAACTTTGAAGTATCAGGCGCGTGCATGTGACGGCAGTTTTGGATTTATGCAGTGCGCATGGACGGGCGTCAGATGGAAGGAGCTCACGAATTGGAAATTGCATGATGCACTAGCAGCTCTCACCCAGAAATGCATAATGACTTCGCAAATGCATGATGCACTAGCAGCTAACGGTGTTTGATTTTGTGATTTGATTAATAACGACGAAAATTAGTGAAGAAATATAGGAAAGCATAGTAATGAAAATAATATTACAAATAACTCGGGATAGTTTAGGGTTCAATAAAGGAAACATATAAATAGCAGGATACATATCCATTTGAACAATGGATTTTAAAGAAATTATTGAACGTGCACAGTTCATTACTAATTAGAGTACACCCATCTAATCGTGGTACACTTGATTTGCAATAGACTCACGGTAAGTCGTCATCACTTCCTCGCTGTTGGGTGTGTCGTACCATGTGTGTAGGGGTGGTACCTGTGGGTCATGAGGGTACCCGTTGTACAGTGGGTGCTGTGTCATGAAGTGAGGATCATTACTATCAATCATGAAGTTGTAAAGTGCAAAGGCATCAACTATAATCTTGGTCTGAGATTCTTTCTCTCCAAATAAAGGAATTTCGCGTAAGACTCGCCACTGACTCTTGATCACCCCAAAAGCTCTTTCAACTGTATTACGCAGCGCTGAGTGCATGTAGTTGAAAGTCTCTTCCCTCCCAACTGGAAGGGGAGCTTCCTCGCCATCGTCATCATCAAAGTGGTATCGCACATGTGGATACGGAGGCAGGAAACCGTACCTACTGGGATAACCAGAGACAACAAGTAGGTATTTCCCTGCAAAAAAAAATGTCTTGTAAGCATTGCGAACAAGTGCATATTTGCTCGTAATTTATGATGCAAATGGTGAACTTTGAAAAGAATACTAAACCCATGGCAACCTTGGAAAGGCTAAGGGATAACATCTGACAGCCTCAGATAGCACTCTTTGGTCATGGACTGAGCCAGGCCATCCAACATCTACAAACATAAACCTTTCATCCCAACCAATAACAGTGAGCACATTCCTTGAAGTCTCATTGTGACGGTTCCTGTGAACAATGGAACTTGTCCTACGCACCATAACAGGAATGTGCGTACCATCGACTGCTCCAACCGCATCATGGAATGGTTCGAAGATGGGCTCTTGCTGCAGTCGGTAATGCTGTGGGAAGCTGTTGGGATTAACTGGTTTGATGATGTTGGCTGCCATTTCGTTGACAGCACTCAACACCCTATGAAAATATCTATTCATAGTGGCATTGCAACGAACCATTCTATTGTTCACTGACCTCATTGAATACCCCCCTGCCATTGCATACAGAAACATCCCAATAGCTTCCATAGGGCAAACCTCATAAGTACCAGTGAGATGGTACCTGCTGACAAGTAGATTGTACAGAGCATGAATCTGGTCCGATCTCATGCGAAACATGTTGTGGCACTGCTCTGGGTTGGCCATTGTCTCCATAACCCATTCCATTCCGGATTGGCGAGGGACCCTTCTAGGAGCTCTTCTAGGCCCATTCCTTTGAACAGCAGCAGCCACCAACTCTACAATAGCTTCATCCTCTTCACTTGTGTATCCATCTTCAGAACATGAGTTGTTCTCAGAATCGGTGCTCATCCTCCTAATTCATCACATAAGTGCTTGTTATGATCAGTGTTACATGGCCATACTACAATTTGAAATATAATAAAATTAGAGAGCAGGTAACAAATGAACTGATGAAATAAAATTTTAAATCCAGTAATAATGCAGCAAATTCGGTTAGTAAAAAATCTGCACAAATTAAAATCAAACGTTAGTGCTTAACATAAATATATATATATATATATATATATATATATATATATATATATATGTATATATATATATATGTATCAGACATATCCTCATGCTCAAAAAATAAAATATAACACATCTTGAGATGATAATTAATTATTGCAATTGCTAAATCAACTCAAATATCGAATAAACTGTGTGCCGCATTGTTCTTACATAATACAAATAGACCTCCAGACTACATTTATCACAAACAGTGTTTGATTTATGAATCAAACACTTTATTCAACGAACATGATGATGGAAATTAAAAAGCTGCTTGAGCACTTTGTAGCTTCAGCCTCCTGCATTAGAAGACCTCACAGCACTCAATAGCAGCTATCATTCAGCTGCAAACTAACAGCAGCAGCACACTCCTAATAGGAGCTCTCACACATCAGCACACACAGCAGCAGCACACACAGCACACAGCAACAGCAGTCCCAGCAGGTAGCAGCAGCCCTACCTCTACACACTGCTGCTCCATTAGCACCCCCAGCACCATCATCCCCAGGGTCACCCCCCTCACCCCCTGGCCCCCATCAAACCCTCCACCACCAGGAAACCAGCCTCCTGAGCATGATGGTGGAGGGAAAAACCCTCCCCCTAGACACTTCATGGCATAATGGGCGCGAATGTAATACTCACGCATCTCCGGTGTAATGGCATCAGCTAGGAAGAACTCACAGAAGTAGGGATCACTAAAAAGGTAAATCCCCATGTGGTAAACATCGGAGCTAAATAAGTGCCCATCACCCTTTGGCAGCTCAATGCAAGCCCTAGCACCCATCGCCTCTCGCTCGCGCTGCTTTTGAGCTTTGCTCTCACACGACTTAACCCTCAGGTCAGCGAGCCTCTACAAAGCTTCACCAGTTGAATCGTTGCGGGTCTTCTTGGAACCCCTGGAATTACTACCCGGTGTTGCCACCCTTTTGCCCCTACGCCTGGGAGGCATGGGTTGTTGCTCAGGTGATGGTGGCGTATCCGGCAAGTCCACAAGCTCCTCCACATCGATGGTTGCGTTGGCTGGCACCTGAGGCTGTGCAGGCTGAGCTCCAGGGACACTTGAATGGTTGCCGACTGCTGTCCTCCCTCTGAATACAGCATGGTGCTCTGGAATAAACCTGAGAGGGGCATGCATGAATGATCTTGCCCCTCTCCTCTGCTGCAAATGATAAAAAGATAGATATTAGAGGCATTGTCCATTAGGCACAATAGGATATGTTGTTAACTAAAATACTACTAACTAATTTGCATATGAAGTATACATAAAGTAAGTGAACTTTAGGTTACATGGTGCAAAAAATGGCAGGTGCAAGCATGCACAAAGTAAACGTACGAAACGACTAAAAATTCATACTACAGGCAAATATAAAATTTTTCAGCAGCACACCAATAGATACAAGCATATAGTAAGGCAGCCATTTCCAAGTAGTGATGATTGCAAAAAGTAAAGCAAAATTGTGCAGCAGTTAACAGCTACAATAGACTACAGGTAGTTACAGGGGCAGCCAGGGACAAATGAGTAAACTTTGTTTTATGTATAATTGGTGATAGAAAAAATAAAGCAATGACTGACTAGCACATGTCACACATAATATACCATTTACTTGGATTCATTTAATTCAGATATTGCATTTAGTATAAGTGCCCATAGTTTGGTGCACACTTGTGCAATCTGTAAATAAGTAGCAATTTTGGAATTTCATAGGTTAATCGAGTTCGAAGTTTTATATGAAATGTGTTAAGAAATGAACTCCATAAATAAGCATCCATATGGCAGCTTAAGTTTTTCAACACACATACTTGTAACAAAGCTGTCCTTATAGATTGAATATCGAAGGTCCATTCATTTATTCAAATTATGTAGTTTTACATAACCCAAACATAATCAAACCTATGAGATCAGACTGTACTATCGTTATAAGCATCATGTAGTCTACCTATGTTGATTAAGTAATCCATAAGTACTTGTCGAACTATTTCTACATTCCTCAAGCAAGCAGCTAACCTAAGTTGTATGGAATTTGTACAGATAACTATGTACTTGTATCATGCCTTACATAATGAAAAGTGAGTGCATACATTTTACACTATGTTATAAAATCGGACACATACAAATTTTTGGAATCTACAACATGTAAGGCCTACAGGAACAACTAATTGCTAGGTTAACATGTAATCCTAGGTTCACAGCTACAATAATGCTTGTAATTTTGTAGGGATAATTGTACGTTTAAGAGGAACAAGATTTATTCAAAGTTTATTGCCAACTATAGCTAATCCTATGTTTTCTGAAACAGTAAGATGTGTGATGTCTGAAAATTTGTTGCCAACTAGAGCTAATCATAGGTTTTCTATCTAACTAGAAAATGAGTTGTAACTAAAAAAAATGAGGGAATGTGAGAACTAACCGCTTCCATTGCTTCCTACCACTCTGGGCTGGCGTCGATGCTCCTGGTGTAGGGGTTCCTTCCTAGCCCAGTTGCCATTGATTCCAGCCATGTCCAGGTAACAAATCGGCGGCGGCAAGAGCCCCAGAAATTCTTCACCTGGGCCTTGGTCACATGCTTCCCTACCTTCGCCAGCATCTTGGCCTGCAAGTTGGCATACCCCTGAGTTTTGGGGCAGGACGACGTGATGTTGCGCGCTGAGATTTCCTCCAAGCAACTCTGCAGGAACACCAACAATTCGTCCTCGCTCCAGTGATAGTGCCCTCCGCCGGCCATCTACGCACACAAGTTGAGCCAGCAGAAATACAGATGAAAAACCAAACTCTATCGGACTCGAGCAGGTCCCAATCCAGCGAGCGTGCAACCTTCGCCAGCGTCAGGCGGCGGACGAACTGACAGATAGCTTCGGGTGACTTCGCAGCTACCCTTGACAACGCACGAGTGACGAGCTCCACATCTTCTTGGGCAGTGGCTCTAGAAGCAGCGTCGGAGAGGTAGGACTGGGTGGAATCCTCGTTAGATTCTAGATCGGCCGATGCCTCTACCAGCTTGCCGGCGCCGAGGGGCGATGCCGAAAAGGGGGATGCGGATAGGGTAGGTTCTTGGGATGGCAATTTCCTCTTCACTCCTCTTGCAGCCATGATCCACGGGGGGCTCTAAAATAGGCAGCCTGGGATTGAATGGCGCTAAGAACAAATTTAGACGCGCGTGGAGGAATCTCCCTAGTGTATTGCATGTGATCGATCGATCAAATCACCTTGGAAGGCTGCTCCTGCGCATCAAGAATCTATGCTCCTGCGCAGCAAGAATCGATGCCTGCCTGAAGCAATCGATGCTGGAATTGCTGCCGGCGACACAGCACGCCGACGCCCCTTTCCACGGGATGCGGTCTCCAAGAGACTGCACACGAGAGGTCAATATCACCCGCCTCGTTACGCGGCTGCACACCACTGATGACAACGAGCAGCGGACATAGTGCTGCACGGCACGCCGACGCTCTCCTCCTCCGCCTCAACGACCGCCGGTCAGTGGAGTGAGCTCTTAGGTGAAGTGGGGAAAGGGGAAAAACCTCTGGGCAATTGCGAGAGCTGGTAGCCTGCTACTTGCGATGGGAGAGATTTCTGGAAGGGGGTGACGACACCTTGACGGACGGATGACACGCACAGAACGGCACAAAACGGCGTTACATCCATGATGGACTTCAACAGTAAGCCCTATAACACAAGACAGGCTGCATGTACAGTAACAACTGCCCCGGCCCATCTCAGCCCATCCAACTTCCCACTTTAGAACGCACCCTGAGTCCTGATCGATCTGGACCGGCCACTGGCTAGCTAGCTAGTGCCATGCCATTGACGCGCGATCGCGATCGAAGCAAATGCATCACGCGCATATATATATATACCTGAATATATATATCTATAAATACTAGAAGAATATACAATGAAAGCTCCTGCAGCTCTAGAGGCATATACTCCAGTAGAGATCTAGAAATTCTTATAGAGCTCAAGTTTATAAGTACCGAGCAACCATGTCTACTGTTAGGTCTGGTCCAGGTCGTCGTCTTCGTCTCCCTGCAATCGGCATGAAGCTGCTGCTGCTCACCGTGCTGCTTCTCGCGGTGATGCATTATTGCGGATGCGCCGCCTTTGCCGCGAAAGGAGGAAAAACTGATTCGAATAGGGTGTTCGGCAGAAGTGAGTACTACGGGCCAGTGTCGCCGACAGCAAACACCCACCAGTATCACACCCTTCAGGATGTATTTCTGATACAGATCTCCCTTGAAGCTCTGGACTGTTCTGCCATTTTCTTAAGAGTCCACTGTTTCACTATGTTCTCCGTACCCGCAGGGAGCGTGAACGTCTCGAGCATTGTGGTCCACAGCATCTCTTTCTCTGATTCTGGGACAAAGCTGTCATTATCCCCGCGTGCCCTTGTTCTGCGCCAGTACACATTGCTGACAGGCACGTTATCCCTCACAACCCAACCGCTGTGGCGTACAAAATTCTTGGCTGCTTCTGCCGGGGCACTAGGTCGGCCGTCTGCGTCCACCTCAGTTATGATGTGCCGACCCTCTATCTTCTTTGCGGCACCTCGTTGTCCGTGTGCCCTCTTTTGTCCAGCGGAGGGATGACTTCCACTATCCTCCTTCTCGTTCCCCTCCGCATCCCTCTCCACGTTCCCCTCCTCGTTCCCCTCTGCATCCCTCTCCACGTTCCCCTCCTCGTTCTAGTACTGGTTTGGATCCTCGTTCCCCTCTTCTTCGTTCCAGTACTGGCTGCTTCCCTCTGCGATTGTATCGTACAGTATCTGTTCCTCATCACGATCAGCCATCTGTTCATAGAAGAAATATTTGCTAAGCGTAATATTAAAACTCTACTAATCTTGTATTAAAACTCAAATAATCATATATGCTAAGTCTAAGTGTCGTATATTAGAACCCTAGATAATCATATATGCTAAGTCTAATGAAGTTTTGAATATTACATCTCTAATAATCTTATATTAAATCTCCAACAATCTCTAACAATCAAATATGATAAGTCTAATTAAGTTCCGTATATTAAACCTCTAATAATCTTATATTAAATCTCTAACAATCTCTAACACTCACATATGCTAAGTCTAATTAAGTTTCGTATATTAAACCTCTAATAATCTTATATTAAATCTCTAACTATCTCTAACACTCAAATATGCTAACTCTAATAATCTAATAATCTTATATTAGAAATCTAACAATCTTATATTATATCTCTAACAATCACATCTTTACATCACTTGCCTGCACGAATTCCTTCGAGGGCTAGCTACCACTTTGGCTTGAGGGACGACGACGACGACGTCTTCTCTGCAACATGCAAATAAAATGTATTAGTCTAAACGCAAAGGAACATATAATGTATTTCACATTTTCAAGTATATATAATCATATATATATGCTAAGTTCAACAATAGTTTAATTATCTCGTTCGTACACGTTTCGCTCGCGTTCGTTCTCACACTTTTAGTTCAAGCGCATTCACGTTCGTTCACGTTTCAATCACGTTCGTTCGCGTTTCATTTACGTTCGTTCACGTTCGTTCGCGTTCGTTCACTAACACTCACGTTCGTTCACGTTTCAGTCACGTTCGTTCGCGTTCGTTTGCGTTCGTTCATGTTTCGTTCGCGTTCGTTCGCGTTCGTTCATGTTCGCTTGCGTTTCATTCACGTCGTTCACGTCGTTCACGTTCGTTCACATTTCGTTCATGTCGTTCGCGTTCGTTCGCGTTCGTTCACGTTTCGTTCGCGTTCGTTCACGTTCCCCTCCGCATCGTCCACGTTCCCCTCCTTGTTCACGTTCGGGCGGCCGTGGCGGCAGCGGAGCGGCGGCGTGGCGGCAGCGTGTCGCGGCGGCGGTGGGGCGTCGCGGCGGCGTGGCGCGGCCCGGCGGCGTGGCGGCGGCGGGGCGTCGCGGCGGCGTCGCGCGGTGTGGCGGCGCAGTCGCGTGGCGAGCTCGAGGCGGGGGCGTCGGCGTCGTCGCCGTGGCGGCCGCGTGGACGCGGCGGCATCGGCGGTGGCGGCCGCGTGGAAGTCGGGGTTGGCATCGGCGGCAGGCGGAGGAGGGGTCGGCATCGGCGCGTCTACGTCGGCGGCGGCGTCGGCAACGAGCTAGGCGGCGGCAGTTTGGAGAGAGAGAGACCGAGATCGAGAGAGAGAGGGGCAACGGCGGCTCTCACCCGAGAGATGCGGCGGCGGCGTCGGCGCGGGGATGCCTAGGTAGTGGCGGCGAAGGAGCTAGAAGCCGATCGGAGGAAAAACTTCTAAGTGTTGGTGGAGAAGACGAGGGCGCATCGGGAGTATATATACCCCTAGATCTTTACTCCCGGTTGGTGAGAACAATCAGGAGTAAAGATATATTTACTCCCGGTTCGTAAGAACAACCGGGACTAAAGATCTTACGAACCGGGACTAAAGATCTTATGAACCGGGAGTAAAGATATCTTTACTCCTGATCTTTAGTCCCGGTTGTTCTTACGAATCGGGAGTAAAGATATCTTTACTCCTGGTTGTTCTCACCAACCGGGACTAAAGATATTTTCCCGCTATTTCCAAATTCTTTTTAAACCCGGTTAGGGTTAAGAACCGGGACTAAAGATAATATCCTTGCATATTGAATTTCGTTGCATATGTGTTTCTAAAATAGTAAATAATGCATTAAAATTATTTTAAGTCGAAAAATTAATTACAAAACCTTCGAAAAATTATTGTTGTCTGTAGTAAATTAAGTGGATAATATATAATAAGCACGTGAATGATTTAAAATTGTTAAAAATTCTAATAACCATATATAATTAGCATATGCATGATATTAAATTGTTAAAAATTCTAATTAACCTATGTAAATACCACATGCATGATTTAAAATTGCTAAAAATTCTAATAATCATATATTATTAGCATATGCATGATATTAAATTGTTACAAATTCTAATTAACATATGTAAATCCCACATGCATGATTTAAAACTTTTAAAAATTCTAATAAGCATATATAATTAGCATATGCATGATATTAAATTGTTAAAAGTTCTAATAACATATGTAAATCCCACATGCATGATTTAAAACTTTTAAAAATTCTAATAATTATATATACCTAGCATATGCATGATATTAAATTGTTAAAAATTCTAATTAACATATGTAAATCCCACATGCATGATTTAAAACTTTTAAAAATTCTAATAAGCATACATAATTAGCATATGCATGATATTAAATTGTTAAAAGTTCTAATTAACATATGTAAATCCCACATGCATGATTTAAAACTTTTAAAAATTCTAATAATCATATTTATTTAGCATATGCATGATATTAAATTGTTAAAAATTCTAATTAACATATGTAAATCCCACATGCATGATTTAAAACTTTTAAAAATTCTAATAATTATATATACCTAGCATATGCATGATTTAAATTTGTTAATAATCATATATAACTAGCATATTCAATACATCCAAAATAGTTTACAATAATTACGGCAATACATCGGCGGTGACGGTTGTCCGCACGTACTTTCTCCTCACTATTGTTCCTTCCTTGTGATCGCTACGTGAGTTAGGGGTGTCTTCATTTGAGAGGAGGATGCTAGGGTCAATCGTCACCGTGAAAGGGGGTTGCCCATCAAACTGATCGTAATCCTCGTCAGTCTTGTCCTCTACTCCGACGATTTTTCTTTTGCCTGGGAGAACCACGTGGCGCTTCGGCTCGTCAGGCCCTTTGCCCTTCTTTCCTTTGCTAGACATGTCCTTCACGTAAAAAACTTGTGTTACGCCTCCAACCTTGTTAAGGACAAAAGGTTCGTCCGAGTATCCAACCTTATTAAGGTCAACCGTTGTCATCCCACTGTCATCAATCGTTACGCCTCCACCAGTCAACCTAACCCATTGGCACCGGAACCGAGGGACCTTGAGAGGTCCATAGTAAAGTTCCCACATCTCCTCGATGGCACCATAATACGTGCCAGTTGTACCATCGTGTCCCATGGCATCGATACAAACAACACTGTTTTGGTTCGTGCTCTTCATGTATTGGGCTCTTGTGTAGAATGTGTACCCATTGATCTCATATCCCTGGAATGTCGCGATCGAGCCAGATGGACCCCTCGCCAGGAAGGCCAGTTGCTGGTTAATCGTCTCGTTACCCATGAGATGTTGTCGCAGCCATGCAGGGAAAGTATCAATGTGATGCCGACCAATCCATGCATCGGACTTACCGATGTTTCTGGCGCGAACTATAGCCAAGTGCTCCTCGATGTAAGGAGCCACCAATGAAGATTGTTGTAAAACCGTAAAATGGGCTTTACGGAATAAATTGTTGTCTACCGTCATTATTGCTTTCCTTCCGAGAGTCTCCTTTCCCCGTAGTCTCCCTTTATGGCGTGATTCAGGTACCCCGATTGGGCGAAGGTCTTCAATAAATTCTATGCAGAATTCAATGACCTCCTTTGATCCATACCCCTTGGCGATGCTTGCCTCTGGACGAGCACGGTTACGAACATACTTCTTCAGAACGCCCATATACCTCTCGAAAGGAAACATATTGTGTAGGAACACAGGCCCGAGAATACCGATCTCTTTGACTAAGTGTAGGAGCAGATGCGTCATTATATTGAAAAATGAAGGTGGAAATATCAACTCAAAACTGACAAGACATTGCACCACATCATTCTGAAGGGCTTCTAACCTATCCGGATCGATGACCTTCTGCGAAATTACGTTCATGAAAGAACATAGCTTTGTTATTGTTGCCCGGACATTGTCTGGGAGGATACCCCTTATTATAACTAGTAGCACATGGGGACACCTGGGGACACCTTCCTTCTTCCACAACAGTTTAAGATCTTTGACCAGTGGTCTTAGGAACACATCGATGTCATTACCAGGTTGCTTGGGACCTTGAATAATAATCGGCATCATTATGTACTTCCTCTTCATGCATAGCCAAGGGGGGAGGTTGTAGATACACATCGTAACGGGCCAAGTGCTATGGCCGCTGCTCATCTCTCCAAAAAGATTCATGCCATCCGTACTTAAACCAAACCGTATGTTTCGTGCGTCCTTTCCAAAGTTTTTAAATTTTCTGTCGATATTTCGCCATTGCGAACCATCTACGGGGTGTCTCAGCATCCCGTCCTGTTGACGTTCCTCAGCATGCCAACGCATCATTCTAGCATTCCCCTTGTTCCTGAACAAACGCCTTAGCCGTGGTATTATAGGGAAATACCACATCACCTTAGCAGGAATTCTCTTCTTCGTTAGCTGCCCGTCAACCTCACCTGGATCATCTCGTCTAATCTTGTATCGTAGTGCTTTACAAACAGGGCATGCTTCTAGGTTCTCGTACTCCTCACTGCGATATAGGATACAATCATTCGGACATGCGTGAATCTTCTGAACTTCCAGTCCTAGAGGGCAGACTATCTTCTTAGCCTCGTACGTTGTCTCAGGCAATTTGTTTCCCTCCGGAAGAATGTTCTTGACGAGTTTCAATAAATCGCCAAATGCCTTGTCACTAACACCATTTTTTGCCTTCCATTGCAAGAACTCCAGAGTGGTATCCAACTTTTTGTGCCCCTGCTCGCAATCTGGGTACAACAACGTTCTGTGGTCCTATAACATCTTGTCCAATTTATGGGCCCCCTTTTCACTTTCGCAGTCCTTCTTGGCATCCTACAACATCTGACCAAGATCATCCGCAACGTCGTTATAATCAGCATCTATGTCCTCCTCGCCCATTTGATTTCCTTCAAATCCAGCGTACTGAGCAAAGTCTGGAATATTGTCGTCTTCCACTTTATCTTCTTCCATTTCAACCCCTTGCTCTCCGTGGAATGTCCAACAATTATAGCTTGGCATGAACCCCGACTCAAACAAGTGGAAATGAATAGTCCTGGATGCAGAATACTCCTTCTGATTCTTACACTTGTTGCATGGACAACAAATAAAACTCTTCTGCTTGTTAGATTCGGCCACTCTTAAAAAATAATGCACGCCGTCAATAAACTCTTTGGACCACCGGTCAGCGTACATCCATTGCCGATCCATCTACATGAAATAAAAAAAATCGTACACAAATAATCATTCGTACAATAATGACAGTCATACAATAATGATAAAATAATCACAAACTCTTTCAACAGCCATACAATAATGACATATCATTATTCATACAAAAATTATAAAATATTCCACCAAATATATCTTATTTATTATTTTTGAAGTTTTAAATTCTTTTAATTTTTAATTTTGTTTGTTTTCTTTTATTTAAGATTAACTTTCACTATATTTTCCTACTCAACTATTTTATAAAACCTTCTTTAGCAAATAAACAAGATTTCTATATATTCTTTCTTTTCCCACATAAATTTTCTCTCTCATCAACTTACAACAAAATTTTGGAGACAAAAAAGTGTGCAAAACATAGCTCCAAATATAATATGACCAAAAAAAACATTGGAGGATGAAGTTGCTTACCTTCTAGGCACCTCCGATTTGTATATAATCACCAAAGTAAATTCATTATAAATTTTGGCATGACCTCTCCTCTTTTTTGAAGAAATTTTAAAGCTTGCTCGGGCTGGAGGAGGAAGAAGACAACCGGTACTAAAGATCACCGGGATCTTTACCAACCGGGACTAAAGTTATGATCTTCCCGGGGGACCTGACAAGCCCTGACAGCATTTGAACCGGGACTAAAAATGATCTTTAGTCCCGGTGATCAAATATGCCCGTTACCCTTTTTAACCGGGACTAAAGATTATCTTTAGTCCCGGTTTTTGTTGTAACCGGGACTATTATGAAAATAGCCCGACCGACGAAAGATGATTTCTCCACCGGTGTATATATGGTTCCTAGTTATCTGCGCTGCGGTGGCCGTCGCTGATCTAGTTACGTCCCTCGTCCTCATCCGCCGGAAAGCCCAGTAACAGCCTCGTACGTACTACTCCAGTTCGTCGTCGTCGCGTCGTCGCGGCGTACCAGCTCTGTCGCTGGGCGCCACGAACAGTTAAAATCAGGTCCTTTTTTTTTAAACATGTACCGTGTTGCCGAGAGGCGAAATAAAAGATGAGGTTGTGGGTGTGCAGTGTGCTGCTGTTGTATGCTCGAGGTCACGTCGTCGAAGTGTTCACCAAGACCTTATTTATATATAACTATTACTAGTAATATATCCGTGCTAATGCTACGATGCTATTATTGTTATTTTATAATATTAGAATTTCATGTTAGGGCAAATAATTTTCACACAATCCTCTCGATTCAATGTCGTATATGAATTTAAAGTAGGCAGATAACAATAATATGATTTGACTGAAAATAATAATCCATAACCATCGATTACTACAATATACAATATACGTGAGCAATATATGTGGACACTATATGTCGACATAAAAAAGACAAAAAATGGTAGAGATTTATTCCGTTAATTTGTTGTGGTCATAGACAAATAAAAAAAATATTCGGTAATTGGTACAATATAGAATATAACTTTGAGTATTTATGATACACTTAAGAATCTCGTCACCCCGCCGCCATGGCGAAGCGGCCAACGACGGGGCACATCGAGACAGCGAAGTGCGGGGGTGTAGCAGCTCAATCCATCCGCTTCCTCCTACGCCATCCCCTCAGCTCCGAATCTGAGGCGACCGTCACCCTGGACTCCACCCTGTTAGTGGGTCTGTATTGGTTACTTAAGAGTATCTATATTTTTTCTTATATTGACAGCATCAAAATTCTTTACACCGGTAAGTATATTACACTTGTATTTTTTGTGGGTCCAAAAAAACCCTTTCTGATCTATGGACCAAGCTTTCAAGCAGGCCCAGATCCAGCCTAAGAGTTTGCCATAATATTAACTACTGAATACATGCTACCTGAATATATGATACAAAGATCATATACCTAAATATCTCTATCCGCATGCTGCTGCTCTTTGGAGACATAAACAGTCTAGTAATCTCTAGTAATATGAATAATGTAAAGCAGAGGACATGACTGGCGTAGTTGGATATAATCACTACCATAGAACAAAATAAGCAGAACATCACATAAAAAGAAAAGGTGTAAACATGGTAATTTGGTTGAGCAACATGACACTATCAAGGTAATATGGACAATGCAACGCAATATTTTGATGAAAAACAGTTTCCAGAAAATCAATATATTTGTCTAGATTCGTTCTGTTGCATTACACCCAGTCAACCCCAACAAATGAGTTTCAGTTGTTAAAGAGAACATTAATTTGCTAATTTCCTGCAAAAACATATTTCACTACCCCTCAATTTCTATATACGCTCCACTACCCCTCAATTGATATTTCACATATTTGCAAGTTATGAAGACAAATGCTTCTCCACATGCCTGCTGGTATATGGCAGCATGCACTATACTAAACATCCAAAAAGTAGTCCAATGTGATCATGTTCAGAAAATAAGTAGTGATTATGTTGCTACAATATTAACCATGCTCGAATTCAGAACATGCCAAAATTGAAAGCCTTCAACAGGGACCTAGTCATCGAGCTCGAATTCAGAACTTGCCAAAATTGAAAGCCTTCAACAGCAACCCAGTCTTCGAGGAGCAATAGTTATCATGTACCGAAATGATCTGCAATAATATGAATTTCATGAACAGAAAGAATAAAATAATGCAGATGCACTACTATTCAATCATCGGTACTGAACTAAGTGTACATGGAATGGTAGAAAAATTAATTTCCTAAGATGACATTTTATTAATCTTCTATAAGTATTTGAGAGAACATATATATACATATATAATTTATGGAGACATAAGTATTGATATGGGCCTGATTTCATGCAATCATATGGCCTGATTTTAATTTAAGATCAAAGACAAACACAAATTATAATATTGAAGGAAACTAAAGGAAGGAAATTGGTTGTTAAAGGAAATTGGCAGCAAATAATGTTCATTATTCCCGGGTACATGCAGCAGGCACTATGTAAAATCAAATGCGTCTATAGATTAGCATACCAGCACTGAACAAGCTAACTAATCCCTCGTGTAAATATGGAGATGACAAGATAATATGTTGATTGAACGCAGCAGTATGTTTACTGATATATGTTCGTGAAAGCTGCAACCTGCGACAAGGGATAGCCTGATTACGACAAATGCCCCGTCCTAGTAAATGTTGCTTACTTGCTGCACAAACGAATGGCTACCAACAGACTTGAGAACTTCCAAACCTCACACACAATTTCTGGGAATCTCCAGTAATCAAACGCCACATACGATTTTTTGTCTACCTTTTCTAGATTGTGATGTCCCTCGGTGATGAAGGAGAGACGGGTGGACAGGGTACTGGATCTAGCTGCCGTTAGGATCATGCGATGGCCGGCGGACTTGCAGGCGGAGTCCGCTATGGAGCAAACGGGACCACGTATGAGATCGACGGAGAGGCAGCGTAACCGGCGGCGGAGACGAGTAGATCCAAACGCCAGACGCTGCATCAATTGCGGACTACTGACGTCGGTCGACTGTGTGAAGGTGGAGAGCGGAAGCAGCGGCAGATACGATTGGGGAGAAGGTGATTGCGACGGTGGCGCTAGAGTGGGAGCGACGGCGGATAGGGTTAGGGGAGAAGGCGCAGGGAAAGGGGGACGGAGGTTGCAGGCTCGCAGCCGCGCGTGGGCCGGGGATGGGGTCGCAGACTCGCGGGTGGGGGTGGGGAAAGAAGGATTGTGCGCGGATCATCTGAATCGTTCGACTGGGCATTGATGAAATATCGTCCGTTAGATTTGATCAATGAAGTATGAAGGATGTAATAGCCAGTTGATGAACTATAGGGTAGATAGATTATTGTATTCTCTATTTTTTATGGACTGAGTCTTCGGGTCGAGCGTCCGATCGGTTTGGAGAAAAATCGGGCGCTGATGTCAGCATGACGTCAGCATCCGATTTACGTGCAAAACTACTTTAAACTGATTTTTCTCTTAAATTACTTATTCAAATTATGATCCGATTGCACCATTAAATTCGTTGCAATTAATTCTTCAAAACAAGACCACACATGGATATATTCCGATAAAAAAAATTTAGCTTATTATTGAATTATTTTTAAATGTTGCACGATGTTCCATCAGGTATATCGGAATTGTTTCACTAAGTAGATCGAAAATATTTCACTCGTTTAAATCGGACGTTGTTTCACCTTATATAAAAACAATGTTTCAGCAAATAGCGAAAGAATGTTTCAGTCCATTGCAACATTTAATCCATACATAGTGAAACATTATAAGTACTAAGTGAAACATTTTTCCGTGGAACAAAAAATAAAACGAATTTCCCTTAATAGGGGGTTTTCAAAATATATGGTTTTTTTTTTTGCAATGGAATATTTCAGTTCACTGCAACATTAGATCTATACACAGTGAAACATTGTGAGTATACTAGGTGAAATATTTTGGGTGGAACAAAAAAATAAATCAAATTCCCTTAATAGAGGGTTCCCAAAATATATGGGTGATTTGTTGCAGTTGGAGGCAGGGACTGTGGTGGGGCCCAGGTGGCATGCATGCGCACGGGGGTAGGGGGCAGGGGGAGCGCCCGATTTTTGCTCCCCCTGCCGGTCGACTGATCTCTATCATTCTCGATTTCTTACCGCATGCCTTTTTTTATTGGTGACGGTTACTGGTAAGTTTATACTCCGAACTTACTCCATCCTGGAATATAATTAATGTAAGCAATTGAGGTAATCGTATTAAGAAAGTAGATAGAGATAATTGAAGGAGAGTTATTATTGGTGGAGAAGAGAAAATAGGTGAATATAATGGTTGTGATTAGTTGAGAGGAGAGGGTAGGTGGAAAAATAAATTCATTTTAGGACAAGTTACTGTGCTAAAATAGGTACAATTTAGAACGGAGGTAGTATTCTTTGGATTAGTTATCAGGCAATTCTGGGCATACACACCTTAGAATGTGGCTTCTAGTAACAGAAATATCCCTAGTTAAAATATGGATTTTACATAAACCTCTTTATTTTTACAAATGGACTAAAAGAGAACTCATATGTAAAATGGTTTGGGGGTCTTAAGAGTCCCACATGCAAAAAAAAATATCACACCCGACAGACCACACATCATCTCCCTCTCCTTTAATTTCTCTTCTGTCTGTCGGCATCTCCTCAATCCTCAAAATCGTCTACTATCGCTTTTCCCTCATCACCTCGCCTCCCTCTATGGGCCGCCAAAGGGAACAGACAACTACGAGGGCGGATGACAGAGTGTTAGCGGGGCTTGAGGCGGTGTCGACAGCCCTGTGATGGGTGCATCTAGCACTGGCCGCCTACTGACAGGCTGATACGCCACCGGAGGCCATGGTTGGGGCGGATCGACGCTAACGACCACAGACTGCAATGGATCTAGTGGTGAGGAGGTCGAGAGTGGCGAAGGCAGCGCCGGCCGACTCTTCAAGTGGTGGAGGCGGTGGTCTTGGAGCGACAGGAGCGGCCAACGTGGCTTGAGCCGGCGCTAGTGGCCTCATCGCTGGTGGATCTCTATCACCAGCGGCCTAGCGATGGACCGATCAGCTGCCGGAGACGACAACAGGGATGGGGAAGGGTGGATCAATAGTGACGATAACAGTCTGTGGCGAATATGGTGAAGGGGAGGTTAGGGGCAACATGCAATGCTTCAGGTGGCAGAGGTGGAGGGCTTCGAGCGATAGTAGCTTCGTGCAGTGGGCTCTCAGCTTCAAGCGGCTACATCAACAGTGGTAGGCTTTGGTTGGCAGCCTCAGGAGTGTCGGATCCTCCTTCGTCGACCTCGGAGGGACGGATCTGCCGCTGCAGGCCTAGGGAGCTTCAGGGATGACAGTGGCGATGAATTTCTTGCTCGGATCAGAACTAGGGTTCATGTTTTTTGGAATTCTTTTTTGTGTTTTTTTATAGGTAGGCAGTATAACTTGATTGCCTGCTAAAATCACTTTTTGTGTGTTGTTGTGTTGCTCGCTTGAAAAAATACCGATTTTGTACATGCACCTAGGCGTGGTCTGTTGATCCACCTGCTTGCAAATATATATTTTAGCTGTTTGGGAAGAAATAAAAATAAAACATATAAGAAACCCAACATAGGAAAACCTAACCGATGGATATAAGAAATAGAAATACAGATGTGCCTGTCAACCCCTAAAAAACCTATAGGCAGCATTTTTTTTTAGATAATAGAAATATTTCATTAATTCATCAATGAAAACATCCAGCCTCTGCACCAACTACATCACAGCCAATAAAAGCAAAACAATGAAAAGAAAAGAAAAAAAAAAGACAACATGAACATGTATTATCGTGCGACAATTTAGACTACTACAGCTAGGAAGAAAACACAAATTAAGAAAATGAGGCAATCTCCGCAACAACGTTTTTAAGAGTGACCATCGTTTGTCTGACGATGTCGCCCAAATTTAGTGATGGATTTTCATCCAGAAACAACAAGGTGTAACAACACCTGCTGTGTTCTTTTGGAGAGGTTGGAAAATGGAAACCCCTTCTCTCCATACGTAGAACCGAGCATGATTAATTAATTATTAGCTATAATAATTAAAAGTTGATTAATATGATTTTTAAGTAACCTTTAGAAAAAATATAAAAACCGCACCATTTAATAGTATGGAAAGCGTACGTGAGAAAAACGAGGTAAGTTGGAAACTTAGACTAAAGAATATAGCCTCGTGATGTGGGTCCACTGTTGACAGTGGTAAGTTGCTTCTAGTCATCCCTTGGACCTTTGTCAACAGTGGTTAAAAAGGAGATTGCTAATGGGCGAGCGATCACCCCTAGCGATCAGTTTCGGGTCCCCCCTCTCTCCACCTGATTTCCTTTTTTGGCACCGCATTCCTTTCCTATTTTAGTAAATTTATACACCTACAGTTTGTACACCTCAAGTTTACCCATCTAAAGTTTCGAGAGCCAAAGTTTATAAATCAAAAATTTATATATCCGATTCAAATTTAAATTTGAATTCAAATATTTTTTATATATAGTATTTCTATACATCTAAAATTTATACACCTAAAATTTATAGATCCAAAGTTTATAAGTCAAAAGTTTACATACCCGATTTAAATTTAAATTTGAATTATATCCGATTCAAATTTGAATTTGAATTCAAATATTTTTTATATATAGTATTTCTATACATCTAAAATTTATACACCTAAAGTTTATAAACCCAAAGTTTATAAGTCAAAAGTTTACATATCCGATTCAAATTTGAATTTGTATTCAAATATTAGTTTATAGACCCAAAATTTATAAGTCAAAAGTTTACATACCCGTTTCAAATTTGAATTTGAATTCAAATATTTTTTATATATAGTATCTCTATACATAAATTTTTCTAACTTTGTTTTTTTATTTTTTTAAAATTTATGATATAGTAGGAAGAGAAGAAGGGGAGGAGGAAGGGGGAGAGGGGAGTGTATAGGTGTGGATGGGGATCGATCGCTCATTAGCTGCTCCCGGTTAAAAAAGCAAATGTTTGTTGCGATAATATGCGTATTCAAGATGGAGGACGTACTCCGATGATCCGATGCATCCCAAAATACTAAGATAGTGTAATTAATAAGTGAGTTAATTAGCTCAATATTTACACGCCTTCAAAACAATTAACTGTGCTAAACCCCTAAATAGCCGCAATCAACAACAGAATTGTGAGTTCAAATGTCTGGGATATTTGAGCCGAATGTCGGTGTCCTTTTGACATTTTGGTGGGACTTTCTGGTTCTTTGTGACTTGTGGCCTTGTGGGAGAAAAGATGCTAAAAGATGACGGGAATACATTGGAGATAGGTCAGTGATTGAGACTGATAGAATTGAAGGAGCACTTGAAGTATATTCCAGTAGATATCCAACTATCCAAGTATGGAGCCATCACCTCCCCTGATTCAGCCTCCCAAGGGTATTGATGCCTACAGCTTATTCTCTCAACACCAGATATTAATTTGATCTCACATCTTGTTCTCCAACCATCCTCTTAAGCTATATAGATCATCCACTACTTAAAAAAAGCATTTTCCCATACGGCCAAAACTTTTTTTCCCATGCGGTTAGACTGTCCATCTGCCATGAAAGGTCTACGAAAATAGCGATTTTTTCCATACGGGTGACACACCATGCAAGTACTTATGTCGCCCATTCACAAAAATAAAAATCCAAAAAAAATAAAAATCTTAAAAAATAAAAAATCTTAATCCTAGCTCCCCAATGGCAACGTGCACAGATTGGGCCGCCTCGTCAGCAGCGGCAATGACGGATCGGCCCGCCTCGTTTGGGACACCGAGCAGGGACGGGGATGGAGCCGCCTCTTAGTCGGTGACGGCAGCGCTTCTCCTGGCCACCTCCTTGTCGTCATCAACGGTGGCAGCGCCAGGCGAGGATAGGGATGGAGCCGCTTCCGGCTGCCTCCTCATTCGTTGGTCGCGAAGGCGGCGCTACCCGTGGTCGTCGAGCCGACCACCGCCTACTCCCGCCGTGAAGAGAGCAAGAGAGAGAGCACAGGAGAGGAAGAGAGAGAGGAGAGGTGAAAAAAATAGGCAAAAATTGCTACAGGACCATCAAAAAATGTGATATTGACTACAAGACATCGTAAAAATCTGATTTTGCTGCTGGACACTATGAAGTTGTGGTATTTTGCTAGTGGACATGCTTCTCATTAAAATAATATATTTGAGTGATTAAAAGAGAAACACGCTAAAGAATGACCTTAGAACCCTTCTCATTTTCACTTAGTTTTTTAAAGAAAGAATTGGTTCACTGGAGACACAGTCACACATCTGACATCTCTTTCTATAGAGCATGCGTGAATGGTGCGGGTATGAGCTGCCCGCTTGCATGTCGGCAGCATTTCAGTACTCTAACGAGTCTGGCTCACAGGCTTTGGCTTGATGGCTCGCCTCCTTTGTCAGTTCTGGTTGCTTTGCACATTAATCTAACTCCTCTCAGAAAATCCACTCTCCTCCACAGCCATCAAGGCATTCTTCCCCAACTCCGATGAAAACTCCAGCGAGCCCGATCTCTTCATCCATAGCTCTATTTCCAAATTCGTTTCACCCATGAGTTCTTACAATACTTAGTTACATTTCTATTTAAATGGAACTTTACTTCCTTTCACCGTCAACCAAATTTTTTCTTGGCCTCCGTTCGAAACTTGCGCTACTGCCACCTTGCTTCTCCATTGGTGTCGAGGGGGACGAAGAGGAGCACGGCCGACTGCTCTCCTGCAGCCTTTTCGGTCTCCTTGGCCACCGCGAGGTCGTAAGCAGTGAGGAACCGAATCCTCCAGGTGGAGGTGGCAACATGGACGAGGAGGCCGGACGGAATTGCGTGAGGAACTGAATCCTGACAGCCCTCTCCAGTGGACACAATGCAGCCATGCTTGCTGTTGGTCTGTATGAGGAGAGGTCCATCGACCTGCAAGAGCCAGTGCCACAGCGCCCATCAATCCACATAGGCTAAGCTGCTAAGCACACATATTTAATTTGAACAGAAGGGTAAAACGGACAATTCATGGGGCTTCTATCTCCTCAATCCGATGAAAATAATATAATAATGCTTACAGTGTCCAGTAGCAAAATACAACAAGTTTACAGTGTCCAGCAACAAAACCATAATCTTATGATGTCTTGTAGCCGATATCATATTTTTCGAGTGTTCTGTAACAAATTTTGCCAAAATAATATGAGGGGAAGAGATGAGGGAGAGAGGGAGAGGAGATAAAGATGATGACTTAAGAAAATTTGAAGTGTTGAGAGGGAAAAGGGAGAGGAGGGGAGAAAAATAATCTATCGAGAAAAGAGGTATTTTCTCATGCGGACCACTTAAGAGACACGGTTGCATGCGGACCTTTGAAAGGGTTGCGTACGAAAGTAGATTTTTACATGCGGACTTCTTAATAAGGTCGAATTTTGCAGTCGTGATCAATTACAGTCCACATGCATCCTATTGAGGTCCTCGTACGGAAAAATCTTTATTTAGTTGTGGTCCATATGGAAATATATATGGGTGCCAATTATTTGGGAATAGGGGTGAAAATGGTTGTGCAAATTCTTGAGGATCGAGATCGAGCTTCGTTTCTGTATAAGTGGTACCATTCCCAATTCTAACAACATATAAAGTTTTATTTTCCTAATCTATTCTAGTTGAATTGATAAATCAATTCCTGACCAACCAAAAATCGTTTATGAAGACATACTATCACAAAGAGGGTGCCTACTCAAAATCTAGTATTTTCCTCTACAAAGTGAAATTAGATATTGCTAGGCAAGCAGGCATGTGTGCGCAAAAAAATAGGGGAAAAAAGGCAAATTTGCCTACCATCAATGTCAGGGTATGTAGTATTATCAAGATTCATTCCGCTCTACCAATATACATCAACTATTGTCCCGTTTGGCATAGGTTCAGCTCCAAACTCTAATTACCTAGAGCTGAAGCTGTGCCAGATGGTACAAATCTATATGTCTTAAATTCAGATTCCATTGAAAAGCGTTAAAACTTATAAACTGTTATTAACCAGTTGGGATCTAAGTGGGTTGGCCCTCAAAGCATATAGCAGTAGAAAAACAAAAACGACGAGCATGTATAAATTGGATATGAAAAATAATGTATAAACTGGATATTAAAAATAATGAGGTTGTGATATCTAATTTTAAAATCACTGGAAGCCAGAATTTCAAGTATATATTAGTAAAACTAGGTGGGTGGCCCGTGCAATTACGCGGCTAGCACCCATAAAAATATCTTTTTTTTACATATGATTCTACTTAAAATTTATAAAATAGTCATCTCGTTGTCTTAGTACTATCAAAGATCAAATCCTAACATCCCCGGGTTTGTAATTTTATAGTTTTTAGAAGACACACATGTTGCTACTCTTACTCCTTTGTCACCCATTTATTTGTTTACCCGATGTACACATATTATATTCATCCTGCTTAAAACCTTAAAAAGTTGAATCTTTTAGTTTCTAAAATTTATTGTTTCGTCGGGTTTTATTTTTATAATCTTTAGAAGTCCTATCAAACGCCGCCGCTGTACTCCTCTATGGCCCGCCCGGTACCTTCCTTTTCATTGTCATCGGAATTTTAAAAATCTAAAATAATTATTATTGTGGTTCATTTTTTTACCTTTTTAAAGTCCCACCAACTACCACTACTATACTGCTTAACAACCTTCTCTCGTTGTTTTCCCTCTTAATCGTTATAAGGATTCTAAAATCAAATCTAATCATTTTTAGGGTTTCATTTATAGTTTTAAATGTCCCACCAACCACCACCATTACATTTCTTTGCGGGCTTATTGCTCCTTTGTTTTTATTATCATTTGCTACAACTATGTTCTAGATGAACTGTTCTTTCAAAATTCAATATTTTTCATAAAGAATTTTTGTTATTTATGCTACCACCGTCCCCAGAATGTCCCAAGCTAGAATGGGATGGGACCCATCCTAGAACAATGTATCTGGACATGAGGAATGCATTATCTTGGATGGGTCGGTTGTTATATTCTGGGACGGAGGGAGTAAATTTAATTCAAACTTGAACTCTTATTTTTATTTTTCTAATTTTTGTATTTTATTTTATTTTTTATTCTGAATTTTAGTTAACCTCGAATTATATTCTATCTGTACTGTCTTCCAATAATCATTTTGTAGAAATTTACTTATTTCAAAATTGTGAACTCTCTTTTTTATTTTTTTAATTTTAGAAATCATTTTATTTTTATTTTTATTTGTAACTAATCTCGTATTGGGTTCTATATATATAGACTCATTTTTTTCAATATTGCTTATTTTTAATTCTGAATCTTAGTTATTTTTAAATTATATTTCTACTTAAAAATCTCTTTTTCCTTTTTATAATATCTGAAAATAACTAAAATTTCCCTTTTTATACGTTGTTGCAGTGCATGTGGATAACAGTAGTAATATATGGATAATAAATCAATGACCATGAGAAAAACTGGCATATTGATATGAGAGGAACTAATTCAACTGTGGGTGTGTTTAGTTGACGCTAAAATTGAAAATTTGTTGAAATTGAAACGATGTGACGGAAAAGTTGAAAATTTATGTGTGTAGGAAAGTTTTGATGTGATGGAAAAATTGAAAGTCAAAAAAAAAGTTTGCAACTAAACATGGTGTGTATCGCTGGCGGTTGATCGATCCAGTGTGATTTGTCCGAAACCACAGCGGCCGGCCACGAGTTCTGACCATTTGACTAACGATTCGGACCGGACACCAACCATCTAGCGCTTACCATTGACCAGCGAGACAACTCTTTTGGTCGAGACAGATCGATGCACATTACGCGTGTATATATATATAGCAAGAGCTATACGATTCTAGCTCCATGCCCGCAGAAGCAAATTAAAGTAGCTAGAGAACACAACCATGTCGTCCACCCTTACGTTTGGTCTTCGTCTTCCTGCAGCAAGCGGCGTCAAGCTGCTGCTGCTCGCCGTGCTGCTTCTCGCGGCGCTGCATTGCGGCTGTGCCGTCGCCGCGCAAGGAGGAGGAGGAGGAAGATGGAGGAGGGTGCTGCGCGGGGGGCTGTCCAGGCCGGGGTCGCCGATGCCGAACGGGAACCCTCAAACCACCCGTCCTACTCCTATCTGCTGCGGCGGCAATCGCTGATCTGCTACCTCCCGTGCTCGATCGGTAGCTAGCTAGCTCGGCTGAAGTTCATGCAAATTGAACAGCTGCTGAGAGCAAAAATATATATACATCAGGTTGTGGGCTGTGTGTTGTGTTTGTGCTTGGAATCACGTCGTCGAGATGCTCAACAGGGAGAAATTCAGTCTTTGAGAGGGACAAATGAGATATCAAATTATTTTTAAGAGTAACTTTCACTTTGGACCATCTTTATTGACCAAAATTTCACATTAGGTTAGGGCTAGATTCATGATTTCACTTAACACCATGTATAGTTACCATTGTTTGCACTTTGGACCTGGTTTTATAGTTACCATCACATGAGTTTAGTTACCATTGTTTGCACTTTGGACCTGGTTTTATAGTTACCATTACATGAGTTGTTGTCTTGGTGCTTAGCATTTTACAAGAAACAATGATATGGAATTTTTTGCCATGCAAATATGCTTAGCGCAAGAACATTGATTGTAACATGTTATAAGATATCCTATCAGATTAATGGGACTTCATTACTACTACATATGAACATTCACAACCCTTATACTAGAGACAAAATTGGAGAAATATTGAGTTTAAGAACTATTTTTCTAGAAAAGATATTACATGTTTTACAATACCCAACTGTAGTGTTAGTACAGATTGTTGAATTCTAAGTTTTCTAACAAAAAAAGAAATGAGATCAGATCTACAATCATTATCCTATGTGTAATTTGTGAAACCCGGTCCAAAGTATAAATGATGGTAACTATATATGGTATATATGGTGTTAAGTAAAAATATAAGTCTAACTCTAGTCCAATGTGAAAATTTGGTAAATAAAGGTTGACCAAAGTGAAATTTATTCTTAAAAGTAAATTTTAGTATATCTTATTACGGACATGTACTAAATTTTACACTAGAAAATATATTATCTCGTAAGAATTGTAAAATCACTCTTCAACAAGAGGACAATTATCCGTTCCGATCAAATTCTAGCTGTGCGACCGAACATGGCTCCAAAAATTATGTATTTTAATTTAAGCTAATACGAGGTTCCGATATATTTAGGATTTCTAGATTCTATTTTTTAAAATTTCACTTTCTACTCAATTGAATCGATTATAACAAGATATTTTCTTTTCAACTACGATAAGTGTTCGATGGTAATCATAACTTCCTTTCCCATAATATCAAATATATTTCTATAAAGAGGAGTGCCTATGTCCATTGGAAAATGATTTTGTGTTAGGGCAAATATACTATGTTACTCTATTTGTTTCACATTACAAGATTTTTTGATCTCCCCATTCCTAACCTAGATTCACTTATATTTATATGAAGTTGTACACACATATATGAAGCAATACATGGATACGTGCATGTATGAATCTATTCAACACCAAAAACATCCTATATCGTAATTTGGCATTACCAAAATAATATTTTTATAATTAAAACATATTTATGCTTCAGTCTTTGATAGTTTATAAAACATAATTATATATGCATCAGTCTTTGATAGTTTATTAGTCCACTATGGTCATTAATAAAGGTCTCTAAACAATTTTGAATTATCTAATAGATCGTATACAATCTCAACCAATGAACATGTCCTATATCTTCGATTGGAAATCTCAGAATTTTTTTCATTTTTAACTTTTTTTCATTTAATATTACTGTAAATATTAAAAACAAAAAAAATAAAAATGAAAAAAAAATGGAAATCTCCTCTCTTCCCGGGCAAAACCATTTATTCGGGCCTTGGGCCACCGGCTGCACGTCCCTGTTTAGCCTTGTTTCCTCATGAAAATTAAGAGCCTTTCGTCTTTACACGTGGGCAACAATTCCAAAGTGCAGACCGATAAACGTCCAGTCATATAGGCATCAATTAATCAATATGAATTCTATACGGTTTTGCTAGCTAGCTGTGGACAGTTTTTTAGGCTGAAAACTTTAGATTTTTCGACCATGCGATCCGCGCCGCGATCCGCGCCGTGATTCGTGTGAGATTTGGGAAAATAATCGGCGCGTGTGCGCTTGCAGGGGCTCGAACCCAGGACCTCCATCCTGAAAAGCATACATGCTAGCCACTTGATCTGTTGCATGTTTTTGAGAACTTAAATGAGTTATATTTTAGTTATACTACAGTTACACCCTAGTTACAATATAGTTACAATGTACCAACAGCGTAACTACATCGTAACTACTATGTAACTGAACTGTAACTACATTATCATCTCTATATAATTTAGATATAGTGTTACATATATTATTTTAATATTTATATACGAGTTACATTATACTTATATACAAAATTATATTATAATTATACTATAGTTAGATTTGAAAGTTTTCTCTTTAAAAAACTTTCAACAGTTCTCTAAATAGTCCCATTCTATATCTTACCATGTTGCATATATTATTTTCACTAGAAAAAATATCCTTGCGTTATAACGGGTAAAAATTTTTTTATTGCTATACATTATACTCTTTAATTTTGGGCAAAAAACGCATTCTTTCATGCTTTTCAGTTCCAGCCCAACCCGCTACATCTCCATACTTGGTCCGCCTCTATTTGACCTAACCCACAAGTTGAGCAGGGAGCCCAGCTCGCATAGCTAACTGTCTTATTCAACCTCCGTCTTAAGTAAGTACGATGCCAGAACCGATCCTCCCATAAAATCCGGTTGAATCTTTCTCAATCTCCCAAAATTAGTTGAGGGCTTTTGATACACTCGATCTTCTCTTTCCGTTTTTATTAAAATAAGAGTGAATCCGCAAAACTTCGGATAAAAACGGTGAATTTTAAATGGAGATTAAATTATACGAATTAAAATGGAATCCAAAGGAAAAATCATGAGGAAAATGATGAGGCAGTAGTGGAGAATTGATTTTTGTAATTAATTGGAGAAGTGAATGTATGGGGAGGCAGTTTGACGTGCGGTGGTACAGGGTTCGGTCTGGCGACGAAAAAACCCGGCAGATAAAAAACGAATCCGGGAAAAAGGGAAAAACAGCGATAAAAAGACGGATAAAAAGGAAAAAACAATGAAAAAAAGACGGGCGAAAAAACCGGAAACCTTACCTGTTTTTTTATTATATATAGGTATAGATGTTAATTTGTGAACAATTACATAGTGTGCGCAAGTTATAATATATTTTTACTACATTTGGGAACAATTACCAACAATAATGTCCTTTATAATTATAAAGATAACTCGAAAAATAAACACAACGTTCGCTCTAATTTAAAGGTCTAGAAATTTATCTCATTAATCAGAGAACAAAATAAAGTCTAGGCCATTAGATCATGTTGTGATCAAATTATGAACGGTTGTATACAAAGTACTATTGTAGTTATAGAAACAGAAGAAAACAGTTGTATATTGTAAATAACATATAGTATTTGCATATATGGAAATAGAATCCAGGCAAAATTTGTTACAAGACACCTAAAGTTTGTGGCATTTACTGTGAGATACCCAAAGAACGTGTATCTTCTCGTGGATACTGTAAAAATATGGTAATTAGCTGCTGGACATCTGCCTCATTATTTTATTATTTTCGGTGGAATCGAAGAGAGAAAGAACGTTGAAAGTACCAAAATACCTCTGACACTGTTTTTCTTCCTGCTTCTCTTCTTTCTTTCTTCTCCTCTCACACTGCCATGCCACAGCTAGCAGACCAACGGCTCCATCTGGCAAGGGCAGCACGATGGCATCCAGGTACATGCTAGCCCCGTGTAGCAGATGTCCACGTTGGTCTCGTTCTGGAACGTATGTATCGACACCTGCAGCAGCAGCAATGCCAAGCCGAGCCGTGTGCAAGCCGGAAAACGGCGTTGATTCGATACCCCTTAGCGAGTGCGAGCAGCACCAGCAGGAGCAGGAAGGGCCCCAAGGGGAGTAGGTATGCAGTATGCCCCTGATTTCGCTCGCACTACTGCTCCTTGCGAGGTCAAGGACGGAGAGGAAGGACAGAAGAGGGGATCTCAAAAGGGAAAAAAAAATGAAAAAATGAGCCATCCCTGTCGATCCACCCGTGGCGGAAATGGCGGACGGGGCATGCGTCCCATGCAAGGATTTGGCCGACGGCGGCGGCGCCCACTTCGCCGCTGCCCCATCCGAAGCGGAGCCCTGGGGAGGACTCCTAGCGGCGGCGCACAACCCCGTGCTCCAGCCTAGCTAGCCAGCCCCTCGCCGCCCCGTGCTCTAGTTGCTGCTGCAGCGGCGGCGCCCACTTCGCCGCTGCCCCATCCGAAGCCACAGGAGGAAGAAGATGAACAGAGAGAGGGATTGATAAGTGGGTCCATGAGCAAATATGTCTTTAACTAATGTTTCTCTCTCTGTTTCTATCGAAAATAATAAAATAATAAGACAAGTGTCCAGCAGCTAATTACCACATTTTTACAGTGCCCACGAGAGAATACACGTTTTTTGGGTATCTCACAGCAAATACCATAAATTTTGAGTGTCCTGTAGCAATTTTTGACTAGAAGGCACATATCAAGTTCAAATAGTCCACACAAAATTACTTGGAGAATCACCTAGTTTTATTGATGATATCAGCACAAAGGGCGTGTCTGTGTACGGTTAGACCCGCCCAGGCTCTGTCACTGTGACATAGCATCTATAGAAATACTTTTCTAGAGTATGCAATTTTTCTTAGCGCTTATAAATTAGTTGTTCATCAATTAAGATTTAAAGGTGGGAGTTTCTTGGGTAGGTTGTGTGTCTAATACTAATAGTACAGGCCGAGATATATACAGTTTCTCCATTATGTAAAACAAAACTAGATTAATCTCACAGAATTTGCCAAAAAAAATGGAAATATACTCTTCTTTTAAAAAATTTATATTTATATACCTGTATGGGAGGGTTTAGCAAAAATGTACCTAATCCACGGATTGGAAACGCGGAACCGCAAAGCAAGCGCGGTGTGGACATGCGGGAACGGCGGCTGTTTCGTCGGTGCCGCAGAGCGGAAACGCGGAATAGGCTTGGTCCCGCGGAGCAGAAGAGCGGGACCGTATCGCTCCCGTGGCCCTGTCCTACGGCAGCGTGGCGGAGAGCGGGGCTGCGCGGCATCGCCTCCCTCCCCCGGAACCATGGCGCGCCACCGACGCGGTTCCGTGTCCCGGATGCGCGGCACCGATCCAGTCCCACTGCTCCGCGCCTTGGAAGAGCGGCACCGCTTTGGCCGGCAGCATCAATTAGCTCACGTTCCCGCGCTACTATGCCGCAAGACCGACGACGTGCCAGCCAATTGCGTAGAGATTGATTCACGGTCCCGTGTAATGGTTATGCGGGAAAGGGAGCTGTGCGGGACCGGATCGGTGCCGCACATCCGGGATGCGGAACCACGTCGGTAGCGTGCCACGGTTCCGCGGGAGCGAAGCGGTCCCGCTCTCCGCCACGCTGCCGTAGGACATGGCCGAGGGGGCGATGTGGTCCCGCACTTCTGCTCCGCGGGACCAAGCCTATTCCGCGTTTCCGCTCTGCGGCACCGACGAAACAGCCGCCGTTCCCGCATGTCCACATCGTGCTTGCTTTGCGGTCCCGCGTTTCTAATCCGCGGATTAGGTATATTTCTACTAAACCCTCCCATACAGGTATATAAATACAAATTATTAAAAAAAAGAGTATAATTCTAATTTTTTTTCCAGAATTTGCTGGCTTCATTCTGTTAAAATAAGATCTACACACCAATACTAATAACTTGTGGGCAGAGTGAGCAAAATAGTGGAATAGGATTTTTGTAACCGAAGGTTGAAACTAATGAATTAATTATAAGATTTAGGGGATGATTATTAAGTGAAGAAATCACTTGCAGGAATTACGTACATGAACTACAACAATTATGCGAATATTGATATGCTAACAAACTGCGCAACATTCTTGACAGAGATGAGATATAGATCTCTCAACACTCTAAGCTCCGTACGGCAGTACAATTTCCCAACTCCTCCCTCGTTTTTCACGCGCACGCTTTTTAAACTGTTAAACGGTGTGTTTTTTTAAAAAAGTTTCTATATGAAAGTTGCTTAAAAAAATCATATTAATCTATTTTTGAAAAAAAAATAGCTAAAACTTAATTAATCACGCACTAAAACGCTGCTTCGTTTTGTGTGCCGGGGAGTGAGGGTTGGGTGGTGGTTCCCAACAGAGCCTAAGAGAGTGGTGGTTCCCAAGCAGCGCATCAGCCCTAATTAAAGGAAAAGGGAGAATCAAATTATACTCCCAATACTTTAAATTCGACTTTTTTTCCATCTCTTTCTCATAGCATATTATAAGCACATATTCATTTCCAGAAAAAGAAGGCAGTCACAGCACAAAAGTATAAACTATTCCAGCAGCTAGAAGTATAGTTGCGGCTTGATGATGAGCATTCTCCCTTTGGTGTGCAGAATATATCATCAATTATATTATATTGATATAATTGGCTGAGTTGAAATAAAGTTTTTTTAAAAAAAATAAAAGGGCTAGGTTCAATTTAATCTAATAAATTCTATGACCCACAATTAATGTTAAGAAATTAATACCACCTTGAAAACCAACGAGGAGTAACCTTGACTTAAATAGGCGGTTAATTGGGACCACCTATTGAGCGGTTGAGGTGGTCATGGAACTACCTGTTGACGAAAAAATCGAACACACCGGCCTGGGAGATCTGCTTAGCTCCAGTGCATGTCCAAAGGTTGCTGAGATGCAAGCGTGCCAGTCAGTTTGATCCTGCAACTGACAAGATATGTAAACAGTAGATCAAACAGCCGATCGGCTAAACAGCCGATGGAGCAATCTCAGCCGATGCCGATACCAGCCGATAGTGATAGGGTTTTGAGCTATCGGCTATATGTCCAGTGTAGATTCTGATACTTGATGTAATTAATGATATAAAGGCAATCGGCTGATAATGGTGTAATAAAATAACAATATAATCTAATAGAAATCAATCGGCTAGCAATGATATGATAGAATAAGCACTGATCCGAAGGTTAAAGCATACATCAGCTGGAGGTCCGATGCCATAAAATCCACATATTAGATTAAACAGTGAAACCTTTGTTGTCATCGGCTAAATCCAACTTGTATATATATGTAATCCTTATGAGCCGATGTAACATCCAGATAACTTATCGGCTAGCACCCCGATAAAACATTAGCATGAACCTATTGGCTTCACAAGACTTATATTATCAACAACAATCTAGTAGGTCGAACCTAACCGATGCAGCACGAGATTGTATATGATAATCTAATACTCGATGAGCCAATAGATCTGTCTAATGTGATGGATATAACAAATCTATTTATAACAGCATTGCGATTATAGAGATATATCGGCTAAGATAGAAGATCAGACCTAACCGAGACAGTTCCAACTAAACCGATGCGTCTCTAAACACAATGCAATTAGAGATAGAATTGAGATATCATGTAGGCAAATATATCAACCAAACCAGAGCGATCCAAGAGATCGAAGCGATGCAGCCTTGGACAACACCAACGTAGCCGATAGATCCACCAAGGCCGGCGGAACGTAGGACTTACCCCTTCGCCGGAGATCGAAAGCCGATGCAGCCCCGCGTCAGGTGCCATGTTCCGTCGGATGATAAGTAAAAACCTCGGTAAAGAAGGTGGCGATGCGCTGAGAGTATTGTTGATCGATAGATTGATAGATTACAATGACCCCGGGTGTACATATTTATATCCATATGGAGATACTAGTCCTTGTCGGACAAGAAAGAAACTAAAAAGGAAAAGATAAAGTCCTTATCGGACACTAAACACACTTTTCTTAAGATAAAAAGAAACTAACAAACTATGCCTAATTAATAGATAAACTGTCATGTCGCATCCTTCTTGAACTCGGACACTTCTAGATAAGCTTTCTTTGATTGATCCGACTCCACCAAGAACACGACATCGTGACGACTTGACTCCCATCGGCTGATTCTAGAACAACTTTGGGCTTACCAAATTTCACTGTTAACACTACCACACGCGTGCGCGCCGAGCTGAGCCGGCTGACGTGGCGAGGCGGTATCGTCCGCTCTCTTTCTTGGTGTTACATTGACAGAAACATCACTCTGTGTTGCTTTGGCCTCCCTGGTTCTGAGTACCTATGAGCACAGGTACTCCAACACGGGAATGGTGCAAACGGACTTGGAGGCGAGAACAACATCACTCTGTGCTACTTTCGGCTCCCTGATTCTAAGTACCTATGAGCACGGGTACTCCAACGCGGGAATGTCGCAAACGGACTTGGAGGCGAGAACAATACATCAACAACAACAACAACAATGTCTCTCCAACGCGGGAATGTCGCAAACGAACTTAGAGGCGAGAACAACACGTCAACAACAACAACAACAACAACAACAATGTCTCATCATCCGAGTGTTCTCTAGGTATATCACTCTATTTACTATCCGGAGTGTTCTCTAGGTATATCACTCTATTTACTTTAGTGTTAAACATGTAACTAGATGATGGTTATCTTGTTATTAGCGTGGATCATTCATTTATTCATATGTTATGTTTAGTATCTTGTTTTGGATTAAAATATACTCCCTCTATCCCTAAATATTTGACGCCGTTGACTTTTTTAAACATTTTTTACCATTCATCTTATTTAAAAAATTTAAGTAATTATTAATTCTTTTTCTATTATTTGATTCATTGTTAAAAATATTTTTATGTATACATATAGTTTTACATATTTCACATAAGTTTTTCAATAAGATGAACGGTCAAACATGTTTAAAAAAGTTAACGACGTCAAATATTTAGGGATGGAGGGAGTATCAATTATGACTATATTTCTAAATTAAAATACATCGAATTACGACTATATTTCAACATCTCTTATTTACAAAATACACAAGCTTGAGACACTATCTTGTACTCCCTCCGTCCCAAAATATAATAACTTTTAGCCCTCAATGTTTGTCCCAAAATATAACAACTTCTTCACTATCATCCTTTTCTCAACCAATCATAACCCTCCACCATTCAATTATCTCGTATACCTTGTTTTCTTAACCAATCATAATATTCTCGTATTTAATTCTACATATTTTTTAATATCGTGTTTAATCATGAAAATCTATTTTCTAGGACGGATGGAGTATTAGAGATCATTGATCTTTAATACAGATGCTGCCAATCAGTGAATCAATCAATGGTCCCTCGATCATCATTTGATGGTGAAATTACGTGTTGACCGGTCAGGTGTTGACAGATGGAGAGAACTAGAGAATCTGGAACGCGTGGCCTGTTATTCGGCAGCCTGCATAAAGAAGATTTTGCAGGATACAACTCCATTCTACGGAATGCAAATAGGCGCACAGCAGAGCTGAAAGGGACGGACTGTTCTATATATTCTGAAAAGAAAAACCTTATGTGTATGGACCATACTTTTGGTACAAAACTTTGTCACGGCAACGAGATCCCTTTTGTGGGACGATCCTCTATAATTACTGTTGTGCAGCAATTGCCACTGACATGTTGGCCTAGAAAAGAACAGAATCGGTTTGTTAGTGTGAAGGTAAACCGTAATGTATGTTGACAAACTCCGTAACGATATGTAGGGCAGAAACAAGTGGTGATAGTCTACACTTCACAATGTATTTGTGCTGACAGTAGAAAATAAAGGTGGGACCCACTTAAAAGAAAATCAACTCAATTCCTCTCTTCTCATGAGTCGTGATCAGGGTTCCCTTACCGCCCGTAACCGTGCGGTTACCACGGTTACCGGGCTTACTGCGGGGTACGGTAATATAAATACCGCGGTAACCTCCTTAAATTCAAATAAATTTAAACAATAATTTGAATTTTTGATAAATTTTGCACGGTTTTTCACGGTTACCGCGCCGTAACCGTGCTTACCGCCGGGGCGCGGTAACCCCGGTGGTTTGGGAAACCCTCGTCGTGACCATATTACCCTAGAGTATTTTGGCCACAATATAATTTGTTCATGGTTGCTGGTAATAAGAGTCCTATGACACAGTTGTTATTGTTGTTGATGTTGGTTATCACTTCACAATACTCCCTCCATACTCGTAAAGAAAGTCGTTTTGGATAGCGACATGCTCTCCAAAACATAACTTTGACTTCTTGTTTCTATAAAAATATTTATTGAAAAGTGATATATGTATACTTTTATGAAAGGCTTTTTCAAGACAAATCTATTCATATAATTTTTACATTTTTAAACTCAACAACTTAGAAGTTATTCATGATTTATATTCCCAAGGTTTGACTTAAACATTGTCCTAAACGACTTCCTTTGTCCTAAACGACTTTCTTTACGAGTACGAAGGGAGTATACCTTATCTGGCAGTAAAAGTCTATTTAATGCTTCTTACATGGTTTATATAGGCCGTGTTTAGTTCGTGTGCCAATTTTTTTTAAGTATATGGACACACATTTAAAGTATTAAACATAGACTAATAACAAAACAAATTACAGAGTCTGCCTGTAAACTACGAGTCGAATTTATTAAGCATAATTAATCCGTCATTAGCAAATATTTACTGTAGCATCACATTGTCAAATCATGGTGTAATTAAGCTCAAAAGATTTGTCTCGTAAATTACATGCAAACTGTACATTTTTTTTCGTCCACATTTAATGCTCCATGAATATGTCCAAACATTTAATGTGACAGAATTTTTAGAAATTGAGTAAAGTGTACGGGCGGTCCTTACACTTGTAGGGGTATATCATCTAGTTCTCTAAACTCTCAAAATGCATATCCAAGTCCCAAAACTTATCATAGTGTATCATCTAGGTCCCAAATCACCACAACCCCTTCAGAATCCTACGTGGCGTTGATGTGGCATGCCACACGGACATGATGTGGCATTATTTTGACTGACAAATGGGACCCATTTTAAATTTTTCCTTTTTCTTTTTATCTTGTCTTTTTCCCCCTTTATTCTCCTTTCTCTGTGACCCGAGCAGCAGAGAGGAGAAAAAGAAGAATGAGAGGAAAACGGAAAAGAAAAATAAAAATAAAAGAAGAAAAAAAAGGATATGTCACGTCCATGTAGCATGCCACATCAGCGCCACGTAGAATCCTAGGGGGATGTGTCGATTTGGGACCTATATAATACACTTTGACAAGTTTTGGGACTTGGATGTACATTTTGAGAGTTTAGGGATCTATATGACACGACCCTACAAGATTAAGGACCGCCAATGCACTTTACTCTTAGAAATTTGAAGGGAACTAAGCACTGCCATATGTTGTGGCTCTTAGTAACTGCACAGCAGTAACTGCGGAGGTTATATGTTGTGGCTCTTAGTAACTGCACAGCAGTAACTGCGGAGGATGTATATGTGCATACGTTGTATATCTAGAAATGCACACTACTATAAAATTTGTTCATCCTACATGCTATACATATCATGTGCTTTTGTACCATTAATTTCCTTATGTTTATGATCATCTATCCTGACGGCTCTATATATAAGGAAAAAAAAACGCTACAGACAATCTATGATTGAACCAATAATGGTTTCAATTTATCAAGAGCAGTAGAAGACTACATATCATTTCTAAAGGTTCTTCAGAGAGAACTGTCAAACGCTACAGACAATCTATAATCGAACTATTTTTTATAAAAACTGTTAAGAGTTATGGAGCAATGGCCAAATAGGATGTGATATGTTGAGAAGAACAGGCTTAAGTTTTTCCATCTCTCTTATTCTTGGTTTTTCCTCTATAGTTTTTGCACGGAGGAATGCTACATAACATCATACCGTTCAGGATAGCTCGAGGCTCCAACGTTACATTTTGTCCCATGCCCACACGCACGGATGGAAGGCGGCACGCTGCTGCCACTTGAGTGACTAGCGAGCCGCTTGCCATTGGCACATCCCCTCCTTCTCTGTTCCTCTCCTCAGCTCCTCCCTCCTTCCTCTTCTTCCCTCTACACGCAGGCACCACTTTTACCGTTGTGCTCCGCTATATATAAGATGGTGGCTCTGTTCGTGGACATTATATTTAAGGTAAGCACTTGGGCAGCTCAATCAATAGAGTCACTTGCTTGTAGATACTATGTTTAGGTCGAAGCCCAGCTCATTGATATACTTAATTTTACTAGGCCTAACCATAGATAATAGGTATGGTATGGATATACCTTACAATTGCAGGCTCTTTTAACTCAGTTCTTTTGTCTGGAGAGCACATAAATTTTCAACATTATTATATATAGATGTTTGTTCCACAGGTGGTTATATGCTAATAACATCAACAGGTGTACGTCTGTTTTGCAAACGGTTTTACCGTTTCAGATGACTCGGTTGATAACTAACCTCTGCTCATGTGTCGTGAAGGCCATACCGATTGAAACGACCCTTTTTTTTTTTTTTGGCAGTGACGGGCACGGCAATTGACGAACAAACTGAATTTCCCCGGAAAATTGAGGAAAAAAAAGGGAGGGAGTGATCGAGTTATTGTTTTTCCATACATCAAGATGGTTACCTTATCTTCCGCTTTGACACATGTACAAATTACAAGGTCGATTGGTCGTGGCGTGATATATGACGATTCTGTTTTTTCTTTCCTTGGTCATATGTGTTTCTAGTTGGGGCAAAGGACGTGAGCATTAATTTTTAGTGGCCCCCTCAAATATGCACACAATTAAAATTGACCCACCATAATTTTGTCCTTTTACTGATATTATAAAGAGGTTCCATGCTTCTATAATTTCTTCCTTTGCAACAAGGAAAAGAAACTCTAAGTTTACCCTTATCTTGAATTATTTTAAGTACGTGTTAGAGAGGCACACATCACACTCACGGGCATACACAAACGCATGGGTAAGTTGTCCTAGTACACGTGTCTAAACAATTACCATGATTTTATTAATTCGGATTGTAATAATTCAGAAAAAAAAAGCGACAAGTACATGACACTAGTACATAACCCAAAAAGCACGTGTCATCACGTATGAAGAACATCACATGACCACAATTTCATAGATGAAGAACATCACAGAAACAACATCTACTAATCAAAAACATCCACAACTCATGAAGAAATCAAGAATACACAAAATGAAACCACCATCGGCCACATTCCATCCCAATACTGTTGTCGTCGCCCGAGCTAGATGGGGGAGGAGAAACCGCCATGAAGGACTTGCCATCGGTGTGCTCAATCTTCCTCTACACTCAACAACGTCGAAGGGAGGCTGCTACCTTTGAGGTCATAGACGGTGGATCTGGCCACCCTTGTGCTCGTGACGGTCGAATTTGGCCGTCCTTGAGCCGCACCGGCTAAATATGACACGTCCATCCTCTTGGGATCGTGGTGGCTCCTAACATGAGGGGATACCGCCGCCGCCATGGGAAGGTGAGAGGATCCCGTAGGCAAGGGAGTTGAGATCGGTGCCATCAATATACCGTGCATCGTAGCCGGAGAAGGTGGTAGCAAAGGAGGAGAGAACGAGGAGGGCTAGGGAAAGAGTGAAGTGGAGAGGCGAGCGAGCGAGGGGTGGAGAGGCGAGGAGGACACGAGATGGAGAGAGCGTGCTAGGATCGTCATAGATTAAAAAAAAAACAAGATGGCTTGCTGTTGGTCGACTCGACTCCATCCAAAGTTCCATTCAACATCTATAATATATGTTTATGAGTGGCAATTTATTAAAAAAAAACTGACATAGATCGATAAACTAGCATCAATAAAAGGTTATAGGTATTGGTTTTTAGTTTTATACCCACCTATTAGAATGAGGAAAGTATTATATCGATGTCTCTTTTAGAGGTTTTGCAGTGGTGTGCTTTTATGATTTATTAGATAATGGAAAAAATCGGCAATTTACACGAATAATTAACATCCGTGTGTTGCTCTGTCACGAGGGTTACTTTCACTACTTAAGGCTGCTACATTATGAGATCGATGTTGAACGTACGATATTGGTCGGCGACAACTGAAGATCATGCGTCAAACATCGGGTAACAGTCTCTTTTCAGCTCGTTCATGTATCTGGCTCTAAGTACGACAGAATCCACAGAACGACACACCTGTACGTCTCGTTGTCAAAAATCGATCGATGACGTTGTTGCCACTAAGGCTGCTCCGTTCGTTCGGTAGTACAAGTTCTCCACTCCTCCTCATCGTTTTCCGCGCGCACATTTTTCAAACTGCTAAACGGTATTTTTTTAAAAAAGTTTCTATACGAAAGTTGCTTAAAAAATCATATTAATCCATTTTTTAAAAAAAAATAGCTAAAACTTAATTAATCACGTACTAAAATACTGTTTCGTTTTGTGTGCCGGGGAGTGAGGGTTCCCAACCCTCACTCTTGAACAGAGCCTAAAAGTTGTAAACAACTTTTTCATTTGTACTGCTTGAAAATATTTTTCGAACTGTTAAATGATAAATTTTATAGAAGAATTATATCAAAGTCTATTTAAAAATCAAAAAAGTTTATACTACATCCATCCCAAATTATGTCATAGTAGAGAGTTTTAGATATGACACAAATATTAAGAAAGTAGGTATAATTAAAGTGGGAAAAAGTTATGATTGATTGAGAATAGAAGGTTGGTGAAGAATTTGAATGATGGTAGATTGTGATTGGTTGAGAAGGGAACATAGGGGGTGAAATTATTATATTTCTATACAGATAGAGTATTTGAATTTATATTAATTAAAATTTAATTAATAAATTAATTATATGTCTTTCTCAGTTGAGAATCTCAGCCAAACTCATAAAGCTAACGCCACCTAAGAATAAACCAGACGGGTGTACGTCATCGGTAATTACTATCTGGGACACGCATCAAACTAATCTGGCAACTTCAACTGAACATCTATTGTTACGTTATTTAGAACAGCTGGCACATAATTAATTTAGGAACGACGACGCACCGTTATGTTCCACGCACGTGTATTTGTGAAATTATTTTTTTTGATTATATGGAAATTTATTTTCCCAGCGGCGAGTATTCTTTTCATTATCACGATCATGAAAAACATTAATTTCAGCAGAAGTAGACATGTATTGAGCCGAAAAATTAAAAATTGGATGCCAATATTCTTTTGGATCAGTTGACGTGGCTATTCAGATTAGCCAAAATAAATCTTACCTAGTAAGTTGGCAATGCTGCCAAGTTTTACCAGGAATCCTTATGTATTTATCAAAACTTGGTAAAAAAAACTAAATGTATGCACAATTTTAACAACTTTACTAAAAAAATATGGTTTGAAATGATATCAATCTAAATAGCCCCTGAGATCATGCAATATCTTATTATTATTTGATTTTACAAATATAACACAATTGAAATTAGCGTTTAAAGTTCCATTTTACATAATCATGCCAATTGTGGTTGATATGTTTTTTTAATCGAAAGAACATATTTTTCATGTTAGGATGATAATTAGCATGATTTGTCGTTGATCAGAATAGTTTGAATCAAATAATATACTTTTTTTCAAATTACTTATTATCATTTTAACTTTATCGTAGTCAAAAGTTTCTATCTTTAACCATTAATATATAACTCATATAGTTTGTAAACTATATATTATGAAATTATTTCTCATTGCAAATTAAAAAGATCTTACTCCCTCTATATAAGAATATAAAGCTTCTAAGTTTTTACAGTCTCTAGCGTAAAACATTAAATTAGTTCCATTCGCAATATATTATGAACAACTGTAAAATTAACTGTAACAAAGGATTTTCAAATACAAACCTAGTGATGTCACACGCACGAAACAAAAGATATACTATATTGTTATTTAATTATTCGTAAAGTTTGTAAATGCTTTTTCTTTGTTGAATTACGTCCACCTTGCACTGGTGGAGAAACGTTTGTAGTCCCGGTTCGTAACCCCCTTTAGTCCCGGTTGGACAACCGGGACTACGAATCCGGGACTAAAGATAGCGATCTTTAGTCCCGGGTGAAATAACCGCGACTAAAGATCGGTCAACCACGTGGCAGGCTGATCCATCACCAACCGGGACTAAAGATCTCTGTACCATTTTTTTTATTTGCATGGCCCCGTTTGCTGCATGGTTGATTATATATATATATATATATATATATATATATATATATATATATATATATATATATATATATATTACAATACATATATATGCATTGTAATATATATATTATGCATATATATAGAATACATACATACATACATATATATATATGTATGTATGTATGTGCGTATGTGTATATGTATAAATACATATATCACACAAATATTTATAATTTAAAGCACTTAACATTTTATGTGCATATATGTTACCAAAATATATATTAACACTAAAGTAAATATACGTATATATATAAATATATATATATACATGCATGTATAGTACAATTCATTTGCTCGCTAGCTATAGCTACGACTTCGACGCCGGTGTTACGTCAGAAGAGGAAGGACGGACGTTATGGATTGTCAATCCGTCGTAGTAGAATTCACCATCGGGATTAAGGACTTCTTCGTTGATGAACCCCATCAGTTGTTCTTGAACAGCCATGATAAAATCTTTGTGTGGGAGATTTTCCCTTATGTGAATACGCTATCATTCGAAAAATAATGACATATCAATATATGAAATTAATAAACAACTTAACAAATCGATACGCAATGAAATTTTGAATGGTTTATGGATACGTACATCGAGCTCTCGTGTAGTGTATATTTGGTTTGATAGGTACTGGGCATACTCGTATATGTAGTAGCCGCATAAGTTAGTTTCCTGGTTCTGCTTTGCACACTACATGAGAAACAATGAGAGATTTAATATACTCTTTATATTAACTGTAATTAGAGATTCAATTCAATATAATTTTGGATCATGCATGTACTCACTGGAAAATGAAACCTCCGTCCAAATTTTTCTTTCCAAGTCCCGCGGACCAATTGACGGAACCGATCCCAAGCCCTACATGTGCAGTTGCAATCTATGATTAATTAATTATTACCCGAGATCAACATAATAGCAACAGAGTCCCGCGACTTTGGAATAGATGGCATTATATTACCTGTCTATCAGTTGGAAGACCTTGTCAAAAACCTTCTCCTCTTTATTTATTGAGTCGTACACAGTGACTCTACATGCGTCCAAGTCAAAAAAGAACAGGACCCAGTGGAATCTGGAATATGCGTGAGATGAGATAAATATCAGAATGTACATGTTATATGTATGGGAATGAAATTTGTTCGAACGACAATAAAAACTCACTTTGTATTGTACGGCAATAGTATGAACATCTTGAAATGCTGCTGCATTAGGAGATGGACAAGATTGTCCTCTGTGTCTTTCTCGTACTTGTCGAGCATTTCGGTGTTGATTTTCCGAGGGTCGATGAACCCAGTATCGTAAACCCCCCGCCGTCGGGCCCTTTGAATCTCCATTCTACAACAATGAAAGGAAATTATTATTGCTTACATATATGCCAGGAGCTAATTATTGAACGAAACAAATCGAACTCAAAGATACTTACAAAATCCATGCGCTCAAAAGAGAGACGTCGAGGGTGTCCAGATGGTACAGATCGAAGACATCCTTGAAATGGATCCATAGAATATCTTCTCCTTGCAAGAAGTCGGGGTTTCTGATCCTTGCTCCGAACATCTCTCTACCCTTGGCGCTCATTTCCATGTACCGTTCATGGAATTTGTACATTTATGTCGGTAGGGACTGCAGCTGCTCAGGCCTGACAAGCGGTTTACCAAGTTTAAACTTGTATGCCACTTCCACCTTCGGGATTGGTGCGCCTCCAACCAACTGAGCCACAGTTAGACCGGTGTCCGAAATGAAATCCGTTATGCCAAAGTCTTCGCCGGTCACCAACGGTTCGACCACTTGATTTGGTTGTTCTCCAAGCTGAGGAACTGGTTTGGACTTCTTGTAATAGGCTTTCCTAAGTGTTCGGTCATAGTCCGATAGCTTTAAGGCCTCCTTGTTTGTGGTGGACATTCCCTTGAAGAAATTCTTCACGCTCGGGTCAATAGGTATCTTCTTTTCAGGACTGCGAGGCTTGAGTTGCCTCTTCACTTCTCCTGCCACATAAGCGTCAAGCTACTCTTGACCGCAATCGTACGGCGGCTCCTTGTTTTTGGTGGTGTCAACTTTGGCCTTCTTCGTTGCCCTTGTGCTGGCAGGAGGTGGAGCTTGGCGAGACCTTGTCTTGGAAGGTGCAGACGGACATGGTGGAGGTGGAGGCGGACGGAGGAGCCGGAGGAGCCGGAGGAGATGGTGCAGGAGGAGGTGGCGGAGGAGCCGGAGGAGATGGTGCAGGAGGACGTGGCGAAGGAACCGGAGGAGATGGTGCAGGAGGAGACGGCGGAGCCGGAGGAGATGGTGCACGAGACACCGCTTGTCGCCCAGGGAGGATGATGTACCGCTTGCGCCATAGTATAATGGCGTGGCTTGTGTCTCGTAGATGCATCTCACCGTCTCCTTCTGGGTAGTCCAACTCGAGGTCCTCGTACACGGCTTCCACCAGCTCAACTTCGACCCTCGAGTATCCTGCTGGAATCGGCCTGCAGTGGTAAGTCCCTGAAATGTCCGTTGGGATGGCCATTCCCGACGCCACCTTCACGTGATGAGAGGTTATCTATTAATAATCAACCTAAGCAGCAACTTGCGGAACGTACAAGTCAAAAATCATATATTACATTGAGCATACCTTGATTGATAAGTTCTTGAAGGGAATATACAGCTCACATGGTGTCCGTTGCGTGATCTCATCAATAGGGCAGGTGGTTTCGTCCTGGGTTTGCATGGCGTCCATGCTATGTGATCCTACCTGCCCCGTTGAGGCGCAGCTGCTACGATTGCCTGATGGGCTGACCATTGGAGGAGGTATGTACGGCTGGGGATCGTGTGACCGATGTGCTGCCATGCGTTCATCCACCTTCCGGGCCACCTCCTCTTGCATGCTGAGCTCGTAGCTCGATACCCTGAGCTTGAGGGACGACGACGACGACGTCTTCTCTACAACATGAAAAAAAATGTATTAGTCTAAACGCAAAGGAACATATAATGTATTTCACGTTTTCAAGTATATATAATCATATATATATATGCTAAGTTTAACAATAGTTTAATTATCTCGTTCGTACACGTTTCGCTCGCGTTCGTTCTCACACTTTTAGTTCAAGTGCATTCTCGTTCGCGTTCGTTCGCGTTCGTTCACGTTCGTTCGCGTTTCGTTCACGTTCGTTCACGTTCGTTCGCGTTTCGTTCACGTTCGTTCGCGTTCGTTCACGTTTCGTTCATGTTCGTTCGCGTTCGTTCGTGTTTCAATCACGTTCGTTCACGTCGTTCATGTCGTTCGCGTTCGTTCGCGTTCGTTCGCGTTTTGTTCGCGTTCGTTCGCGTTCGTTCACGTTCGTTCGCGTTTCGTTCACGTTCGTCACGTTCGGGCGGCCGTGGCGCCAGCGGAGCGGCGGCGTGGCGGCAGCGTGTCGCGGCGGCGGTGGGGCGTCGCGGCAGCGTGGCGTGGCCCGGCGGCGCGGCGCGGCCCGGCGGCATCGCGGCGGCGCATTGCGGCGGCGGCGGGGCGTCGCGGCGGCGTCGCGTGGTGTGGCGGCGCGGCGGCGGGGCGAGCTCGAGGCAGGGGCAGCGGCATGGACGCGGCGTGGCGGCGCGGCGGCATGGCGAGCTCGAGGCGGGGGCGTCGGCGTCGTCGCCGTGGCGGCCGCGTGGACGCGGCGGCATCGGCGGTGGCGGCCGCGTGGAAGTCGGGGTTGGCGGAGGCGGGAGGCAGAGGAGGGGTCGGCATCGGCTCGTCTACGTCGGCGGCGGCGTCGTCAACGAGCTAGGCGGCGGCGGTTTGGAGAGAGAGAGAGGCAGCGGCGGCTCTCACCCGAGAGATGCGGCAGCGGCGTCGGCGGCGGAGGCAGCGAGGACCGCGAGACGATGGTGAGAGACGACGGCGGCGTCGGCGCGGGGATGCCCTAGGCAGTGGCGGCGAAGGAGAAGCCGATCGGAGGAAAAACTTCTAAGTGTTGGTGGAGAAGACGAGGGCGTATCGGGAGTATATATACCCCTGGATCTTTAATCCCAGTTGGTGAGAACAACCGGGAGTAAAGATATCTTTACTCCTGGTTCGTAAGAACAACCGGGAGTAAAGATAGATCTTTCCCGGTTCGTAAGAACAACCGGGACTAAAGATATTGTCCCGCTATTTCCGAATTCTTTTTAAACCCGGTTAGGGTTAAGAACCGGGACTAAAGATAATAGCACTAAATAATGCATTAAAATTATTTAAAGTCGAGAAATTAATGACAAAACCTTCGAAAAATTATTGTTGTCTGTAGTAAATTAAGTGGATAATATATAATAAGCACGTGAATGATTTAAAATTGTTAAAAATTCTCATAATCATATATAATTAGCATATGCATGATATTAAATTGTTAAAAATTCTAATTAACCTATGTAAATACCACATGCATGATTTAAAATTAATAAAAATTCTAATAATCATATATAATTAGCATATGCATGATATTAAATTGTTAAAAATTCTAATTAACATATGTAAATCCCACATGCATGATATTAAATTGTTAAAAATTCTAATTAACATATGTAAATCCCACATGCATGATTTAAAACTTTTAAAAATTCTAATAAGCATATATAATTAGCATATGCATGATATTAAATTGTTAAAAATTCTAATTAACATATGTAAATACCACATGCATGATTTAAAACTTTTAAAAATTCTAATAATTATATATACCTAGCATATGCATGATTTAAATTTGTTAATAATCATATATAACTAGCATATTCAATACATCCAAGCAACAATTACGGCAATACATCGGCGGTGACGGTTGTCCCCACGTACTTTCTCCTCACTATTGTTCCTTCCTTGTGATCGCTACGTGAGTAAGAGGTGTCTTCATTTGATAGGAGGATGCTAGGGTCAATCGTCACCGTGAAAGGGGGTTGCCCATCAAACTGATCGTAATCCCCGTCAGTCTTGTCCTCAACTCCGACGATTTTTCTTTTGCCTGGGAGAACCACGTGGCGCTTTGGCTCGTCAGGCCCTTTGCCCTTCTTTCCTTTGCTAGACATGTCCTTCACGTAAAAAACTTGCATTACATCATTGGCAAAGACAAAAGGTTCGTCCGAGTATCCAACCTTGTTAAGGTCAACCGTTGTTATCCCACTGTCATCAATCGTTACGCCTCCACCAGTCAACCTAACCCATTGGCACCGGAACAGAGGGACCTTTAGAGGTCCATAGTCAAGTTCCCATATCTCCTCGATGGCTCCGTAATACATGCCAGTTGTACCATCGTGTCCCATGGCATCGATACGAACAACATTGTTCTGGTTCGTGCTCTTCATGTCTTGGGCTCTTGTGTAGAATGTGTACCCATTGATCTCATATCCCTGGAATGTCGCGATCGAGCCAGATGGACCCCTCGCCAGGAAGGCCAATTGCTGGTTAATCGTCTCGTTACCCATGAGATGTTGTCGCAGCCATGCGGGGAAAGTATCAATGTGATGTCGTGTGATCCATACATCGGACTTACCGATGTTTCTGGCGCGAACTAGAGCCAAGTGCTCCTCGATGTAAGGAGCCACCAATGAAGTTTGTTGTAAAACCGTGAAATGGGCTTTACGGAATAAATTGTTGTCTACCGTCATTATTGCTTTCCTTCCGAGAGTCCCCTTTCCCCGTAGTCTCCCTTCATGGCGTGATTCAGGTACCCCGATTGGGCGAAGGTCTTCAATAAATTCTACGCAGAATTCAATGACCTCCTCTGTTCCATACCCCTTGGTGATGCTTGCCTCTGGACGAGCACGGTTACGAACATACTTCTTCAGAACGCCCATGTACCTCTCGAAAGGAAACATGTTGTGTAGGTACACAAGCCCGAGAATACTGATCTCTTTGACAAGGTGACAAAGCAGATGCGTCATTATCTTGAAAAATGAAGGTGGAAATATCAACTCAAACCTGACAAGACATTGCACCACATCATTCTCAAGGGCTTCTAATCTATCCGGATCGATGACCTTCTGCGAAATTGCGTTCATGAATACACATAGCTTTGTTATTGTTGCCCGGACATTGTCTGGGAGGATACCCCTTATTATAACTGGTAGCAGTTGTGTCATCAACACGTGACAGTCATGAGACTTTAGGTTTGTAAACTTCTTCTCCTTCGTGCTTATTATTCGCTTTATATTCGTGGAGTATCCAGATGGTACCTTGATGCTCTCCAAGCATTGAAACAAACTTTCCTTCTCTGCCTTGCTAAGAGTGTAGCTGGCTGGACTCAAATAATGGCTGCCTTTCTCCTTTGCTTCCGGGTAAAGGTCGCTGCGTTGTTCCATATGCTTCACATCATTACGTGCTTACAGTGTATCTTTCGACTTTCCATATACACCTAGGAAGCCAAGAAGGTTTACGCAAAGGTTCTTAGTGAGGTGCATCACGTCGATTGCGTGGCGGACGTCCAAGAATTCCCAATAGGGTAACTCCCAAAATATGGAGTTTTTTTTCCACATCGCCGCGTGACCATCTTCGCTCTCTATAGGCTGGCTGCCAGGCCCCTTTCCAAACACTACTTTAAGATCTTTCACCATAGCAAACACTATTTTCCCGCTGCGATGTTTAGGCTTCGTACGGTGGTCTGCCTTATGTTCAAAGTGCTTGCCTTTCTTCCGTACTGGGTGGTCTGCAGCAAGAAATCGACGATGACCCATGTACACAACCTTCCTACAGTGCTTAAGATACGTACTTTCTGTTTCATCCATACAGTGAGTGCAAGCCTTGTACCCCTTGTTGGACTGCCCGGATAGGTTGCTAAGTGCAGGCCAATCGTTGATGGTTACGAACAGCAGCGCTCGTAGGTTAAACTCCTCCTGTTTGTCTTCGTCCCACACGGGGACACCTTTCTTCTTCCACAACAGTTTAAGATCTTCGACCAGTGGTCTTAGGAACACATCGATGTCGTTACCAGGTTGCTTGGGGCCTTGAATAATAATCGGCATCATTATGTACTTCCTCTTCATGCATAGCCAAGGGGGGAGGTTGTAGATACACATCGTAACGGGCCAAGTGCTATGCCGCTGCTCATCTCTCCAAAAGGATTCATGCCATCCGTACTTAAACCAAACCGTATGTTTCGTGCGTCCTTTCCAAAGTCTTTAAATTTTCTGTCGATGTTTTGCCACTGCGAACTATCTGCGGGGTGTCTCAGCATCCCGTCCTGTTGACGTTCTTCAGCGTGCCAACGCATCATTCTAGCATTCCCCTTGTTCCTGAACAAACGCCTTAGCCGTGGTATTATAGGGAAATACCACATCACCTTAGCAGGAATTCTCTTCTTCGTTAGCTGCCCGTCAACCTCACCTGGATCATCTCGTCTAATCTTGTATCGTAGTGCTTTACAAAGAGGGCATGCTTCTAGGTTCTCGTACTCCTCACCACGATATAGGATACAATCATTTGGACATGCGTGAATCTTCTGAACTTCCAGTCCTTGAGGGCAAACTATCTTCTTAGCCTCGTACGTTGTCTCGGGCAATTTGTTTCCCTCCGGAAGAATGTTCTTGACGAGTTTCAATAAATCGCCAAATGCCTTGTCACTAACACCATTTTTTGCCTTCCATTGCAAGAACTCCAGAGTGGTATCCAACTTTTTGTGCCCCTGCTCGCAATCTGGGTACAACAACGTTCTGTGGTCCTATAACATCTTGTCCAATTTATGGGCCCCCTTTTCACTTTCGCAGTCCTCCTTGGCATCCTGCGACATCTGACCAAGATCATCCACAACGTCGTTATAATCAGCATCTCTGTCCTCCTCGCCCGTTTGATTTCCTTCAAATCCAGCGTACTGAGCAAAGTCTGGAATATTGTCATCTTCCACTTCATCTTCTTCCATTTCAACCCCTTGCTCTCCGTGGGATGTCCAACAATTATAGCTTGGCATGAACCCCGACTCAAACAAGTGGAAATGAATAGTCCTGGATGCAGAATACTCCTTCTGATTCTTACACTTATTGCATGGACAACAAATAAAACCCTTCTACTTGTTAGCTTCGGCCACTCTCAAAAAATAATGCACACCGTCAATAAACTCTTTGGACCGCCGGTCAGCGTACATCCTGTCACGCCCAGAGATTCACTAGTAATTTCTGAACTAATTTGTGCATAAAATCCTCGTCCAGGATTTAGCCGAGGTACACAAACTGATAATTTAATATATAGATTCATCATAATAATAACTTTACATACTTACAAAAGAAAAGAAAACAGCAGCGGAATAACGGTCTAGCGAAGCTCCGGCTCCACTCCCACAGGCAGCTCAACTGGGGTATAAGCCAAACGTCTTCTCCTTCGCAACTTGTCTTCAACTGAGGTTTGATTGATTATTGCAATGTGAGCATATGACATACTCAGCAAGCCACGCAGCAAATATGCAAGTGCACAAGGATACCAAAGAATGGCATAATATAGGCTCATTTGCAAAAGCAGCATTTAGCAAACAATTGAGAATTGTAAAACAGTAGAGTAATTAATTATCAATTTTAATCAACACTGAACAGCACACCCATGCTGCTCAGGCCCAACCATCCTGAACAACCATACCCGGCTGTACAGATCTATCTCCACACCAGGAATGTACCATTCCAAACCAGGAGCTAATCAAATTATTACCAGTTATATCATCATTTATTATGGTGAGAAGTGTGAGACTAATCACGAAAGACATTGTTAGACCCGCCCATAACCGCGGGCACGGCTATTCGAATAGTTTTACTCTGGCCAGAGGTGTACCACTGTACCCACAAGACACAACCCACCAGCATGTTAACGTGCCAGGCCAGACACGTCACCATGTTGAGTGATTGTGACAAGACCCCTCGCATAACTCAACCCAAAGTAGTGCACCGTTCCTGGATCATAATCACCCCCTTATAAACAAGGCATGGACTCCCCAGCGACCCCCGTGGGCTTATCTCCGCCACTTCTCAGTCTGGTGCTCCACAATGAGCCTTGTTATACAAAGTGTCCAGCCGTTGCCCATTCTGGCTTGTGGTTGGCACGGTTAATGTTTCACAACCGAAACTCGTGAACCGGTCCTTAATTGTCATGAGCACGACCATCAAAACCATGTGCTCACAACCCACCATTATCAAGTTTTAGTAGGCACATTAATTAATTAACCAATCAGGATTGACCATCGTGAGCTATCATTAAATATCCATCATTAAGTAATAGTGAAACATTAATTATCCTAATTGTGTGCTAATGTTTCTAAGCATGGCTAAGCAATGATGTCTAACATCTAGCTGAACCAATATATAAAGCTCAACTAATCAAATTATAATAACCCAAGGTATCAAGAAATAGAGTAATCAATGCAAACAGGCCATAACAAAGGAATAAGTTCACACCACCCGGTGACATTCGAAAATAAATGCATAGTTGAAATAAATAGATAATTTAAATAAAGGATCAACATGCTCAAAGGAACTGTGTTTGGGATCTGTGTGACTTGCCTTGCTGGCCTTGGAACTCTTCAAATTCTTCTCCTGCGAAAACGGACTCTCCGGGAACGACGAAATCTAAATAGAAAAGAGCAAAATCACCAAAACAGCACATAAACAAGCATGAACAGTACATGTGGATATTTTTAACATGTAGATCTCAATTTTAGAAAAATTTAGAGACTTGAACCAACTAAATCCGAGCTAAGATGAATTAGTTATGAATTTTCAAAGATTAAATCGGATTAAATCATTTATGTGGATTTTAATTGAATTACGACGCAATAATGAATTATTTTTGAAAAGAAAACGAGGATTATTGCGTCAGCGGCTCGGGTTCACGGCGACGGCTCACGGAAACGAACGGCCGAGATCTACCCTATCCAAAACGAACGGCCGAGATCTATCGGTCCACGACCGGTCTACAGCGGACGACAACAATGACGTCGGCGATGACGTCATCACCGGCGGCGGCTCGGCAACGCATGCTTGCCGGCGAACGACGACGCGGCGGCGCAAACGGAGGGCACCAACGGGTTGCGGGCATCGCGGCGAACTCACCGGTGACCAAAACAGCGGCGGAAGATCAACGGACGGCGACGGCGACGGCGACGAGGTCGAAACGGCGGAGACCTTCGACTTGACGACGACGGCGGTGCTCCAGTGACCTACGACGGCGACGGAGGGGTGGACGAGGTCAGCGACGGCTTGGCGATCACGATGGCGACCTTCCCGAGCGGCGACGACGACCGGAGCGACGGCGACGCACGGCTGGACCAGCGGCGGTGACGGCGGCGCACGGCTGCACGGTGCTAGGGCGCTACAGACGGCGGTGGGCAAAGGCGAGGGTGGCGGCGGGTAGAGGGGAGCTCGGGGATCATTTTATAGGGGCTAGGGGCGGCGGCGAAGGCCCACGGCGACGGAAAGGAAAGATTAGGGTTCGGAGAGAGAGACGAATCCGATTCGAGATCGAATCCGGCGATTTCCAAACCGAATTAGGCGACGATTCCAAAAGAGAAAAGATAGAGGGGATCCCAGGGATCATTTCCCCTCAACCAATTCGACCGGAGATGGAAAGACGCGGCCGAATTTGGAAGGGCGGCGGCGCTAGGGTTCGGCGCGGCAGCGGCGCGAGGAAGACGACGGGCCTGACAGGCGGGCCCCACCTGTCAGCGGGCGAACGCGCGCGCGCGCGGGCGGCGGCTCGGCTGCGGGCCGGCTTGGGCCGAGGGAGAGAGAGAAAGGGGTTTTGGGCCGACTTTCGGCCCAAAGCCAAAAGAGGGATTTAAAAACATTTTTTCTATTTAAATTATTCATGAAATGCAATTTCATTTATTAAAAATACTTCCTTAGCTCAAATAAATCCCAGAAAAATCTAGGAACTATAAAATTAAGCAAAGTATTTAATAAAATTTTATCTAGACCATTTTTATATTGGAATTTATTATTTAAAATTAGAGCTTCTCTTTTAGGCTTTTAAGATCATTTCTAATAATTCCTTTTAAACAACAATTTATAATTTAAGGATTTTAAACAAGAAAAGCTCTTAACACTTATAATTAGATCATTAATGATTAAATAATTACTGAACTGTTCTTTGTATCATTTAGGAATTGAGCTCTGAAAAATCCGAGAAAATTTCAGAGAGTATAATTAATCATGGAGAATTTAATAAAAATTAAATCCAACCATGCTTTATATTTAGGAAGTTTTATTTCCCACATTTAACTTCACTTGTAAATTAAAGAACATTTAATATAAATTCTATTAATAATTTATTAGATAATTTATAAATCCTAAAACAAAAATCAGGCTGTGATACATCCATTGCCGATCCATCTACATGAAATGAAAAAAAATCGTACACAAATAATCATTCGTGCAATAATGACAGTCATATAATAATGATAAAATAATCACAAACTCTTTCAACAGTCATACAATAATGACATATCATTATTCATACAAAAATTATAAAATATTCCACCAAATAATTCTTATTTATTATTTTTGAAGTTTTAAATTCTTTTAATTTTCAATTTAGTTTGTTTTCTTTTATTTAAGATTAACTTTCACTATATTTTCCTACTCAACTATTTTATAAAACCTTCTTTAGCAAATAAACAAAATTTCTATATATTCTTTCTTTTCCCACACAAATTTTCTCTCTCATCAACTTACAACAAAATTTTGGAGACAAAAAAGTGTGCAAAACATAGCTCCAAATGTAATATGACCAAAAAAACATTGGAGGATGAAGTTGCTAACCTTTTAGGCACCTCCGATTTGTATATAATCACCAAAGTAAATTCACTATAAATTTTGGCATGACATCCCCTCTTTTTTGAAGAAATTTTGAAGCTTGCTCGGGCTGGAGGAGGAAGAAGACATATATAAAGGAGTGGTTACCATCCGGGACTAAAGATCACCGGGATCTTTACCAACCGGGACTAAAGTTACGATCTTTAAATCACAGGGGGCCTGACAAGCCCTGACAGCATTTGAACCGGGACTAAAGATCAAATATGCCCGTTACCCTTTTTAACCGGGACTAAAGATTTTAGTCCCGGTTTTTATTGCAACCGGGACTATTGTGGAAATAGCCCGACCGACGAAAGATGGTTTCTCCACCAGTGTTGTATTTTAAGCCGGGGGAGTATTATGTTAGATTATTTGAATTAATATAAATATATGGTAAAAATATAAGTGTTTTACTTAAGAAAAGCTAGATTGACAAGTAATCTGAAAACAGATGGAGTAGTTGGTTATGTTGTTTCCGAGTCTCCATTAGAAGAAAAAAACTATCCACGAAATAGGTCATCTTGTTTGATAATCCCTGTCATTTTGACAAAGGTTAAATGCAAATTATTAAAACTTTAACTATCAACAACTTTTAAAATATTTTAGTTTGAACACACTAGACCAATATGTATCGATTAGTCTTTAAAAAAGGTACTTTAACATAATTAAATAAGTACTTATTTTTACGCATATTAAGAAAACTATAGTCAAAGGAGAACTCCAAAACGATAAGAATCGTCGAACCGGAGGGAGTAGCAGCAAAGATGCACCCAAAGAAGACAATAATCAAAGATGGCATATGCTAGGGGCATATGCAATTCTACTCCCATGATGTCCTTGGTTGATACGTGTGCCAATGCCATGCACGCAGCTCGGCCCCATCCATTGGCCGACCCACTAGCTACTAGTAGCCTTCTACTAAGTACTATGCCACTACTCCACGGGCATATCAGCATGTGCTCTAGCTACCACGTATACTAGCTACGCACACGCACAAATGTGAATATGTGTATTGTGTGTGTCTATATATATATATAGACATATATATATATATATATATATATATATATATATATATATATATATATATATATATATTCTCTCTTTTCTTCTCTTTTTGGGGCGCTTTATTCCTCTCCTCCCATATCCCTCCAAGGAGATAGATTAGATAGCCAACACCATAACCGCCGTAGAATCCAATAGACTCTGAAAAAAATTTAAAAAACAGAGCAATAATACAGATATTTCCTCTTACAATATAATTAAAATTTGTAAAAAAAACAAGGAGAATAAAAATTTGAAAAGATAAATAAATTCAGGAAAAAGAGATAATTTAGAAAAAAAATATATGGTGCTAGCTCTGCCTCTGCTCGAGGTGGATATAATGGCGGGAGCCTTTCTTCCTCCTCTGTCCCCTGCACCACTCCTCGCCGACGCCTAATCTATCCTGCATAAGTATATAAGCAAATTATAGTTTCCGATTAATTCTTTCGCCGGCGGCGAGGGAGGAGGAGGAGGAGGAGGATGGCGGTGGGGAACGAGTGGATCAACGGGTACCTGGAGGCGATCCTGGACGCCGGAGTGAAGCTGCGGGAGCAGCGTGGGGCGGCGGCGGTGCAGCTGCTGCCGCCGCTGCTGCCGGCGCCGGCGGAGGACGCCGCCGCGGCGGTGGCGGCGACGGCGGCGACGTACAGCCCGACGAGGTACTTCGTGGAGGAGGTCGTCAGCCGCTTCGACGACCGCGACCTCCACAAGACATGGACCAAGGTATGTGATAATCTCGTATCGCCGCCCTCGCTCGCCGGCGATCGATCGTGTCCGGCGCCGGCCGGTTGTTGTTCACTGATCGGCGGCGGTGGGGGTGCAGGTGGTGGCGATGAGGAACAGCCAGGAGAGGAACAACCGGCTGGAGAACCTGTGCTGGAGGATCTGGAACGTCGCGAGGAGGAAGAAGCAGGTACGCCCAATCGCCATGGATGCTGCCTTCCAACCTCCCTTCGCTTGCTCTGTTTTTTCCTCCAGCTTTTTCTCGCCTATACGATTCGCTATTTCTTTTTTTTTTCAATCCCTTTTATTTTTTATAAAAAAAATTCTCGGTCAGAGCCGACCTTGACAGCACTTTTAGACCATAAATTCCATAATAACTATAGTTAACACCGAACGTATCCGTGTGTGCGCCTACTATGTAATCCACGATTACTTTCAATTGATAAACAACACTACATAAATATACCCGTACACATGCTAGAAAATCGAGAGGATGTTGACAATCGAGCATACAAAATTTCCCACTGCCTACTGCTCGAGAATTTTCAGAATATGTCACTCAATTCGCACCACCTTCAAGATTTACCATTCAATTCGTAACACTTCCAGAACATGTCACCAAGCATGCGAATTGCTTCATTCCATGCCACTCCGTCTCTCCGAAGTTACGCGTCGTCCATTGTGTCGTCTTGCCACCGCCGGCGTGGGGAGAAGCTTGGCCGGCGTTGGGAGGAAGAGCTCACCGGCGTGAGAAGGAGGAGCCGCCGGCGTTGGGGAGCAAGAGCTCACGCGAGGAGGAGCTCCACTGGGGCTGGAAGGAAGAGCTCGCCGGTATGTGCAGGAAGAAGCTTGCCGGCGTGGGGAGGAAGAAGAGCTCACTGGCATTGGGAAGGAGGAGCCGCCGGCGTAGGGAGAAAGAAGAACTCGCCAGCGTAGGGGAGGAGCTTGTCGGTGATGCCCAGATGACTCAAACGGACGTCGTGCTATGGGCGGGCGACAACACTCGGCTTCGGAAGGACGGAGTGGCACGGAATGAAACAATTCACGTCTTTAGTGGCATGTTCTGAAAACGTTACGAATTAAGTGGCAAATCCTAGAGTTGATGCAAATTGAGTGGAATATTCTAAAAATTCTCCAAGAAAAGATTGAGGGCCTTATTGTTTGCCTTACAACTTATCAGATGTTGCTTAAATTTAAGTTTTAAAAAACTTGATTTTGAAGTTAATTTTTATGTTTTTCAATGCAATTTCTTTTTCAGTGTTAATTTTTTAAAGCCGCTAAGAACACAATATAAAGTTTTAAGCCTAATTTTGTTTTTTGCTAATAAGTTATTACGGTGGATAATCAATTCTAGGCGAATCGATAGGGATATGAACTGTTTCCTGTGAAATTCCGGTGTTTCGACAACAGGTCGAGTAGTATTATTAGTGTAGGCCTGATCAAAGGTTGTCTGCTAGTTAGCCTGGCCCAAAGGGCAATTTGACACGTCCCATTTAATTTTCTGATCATTTTTTTTCATCCTGGGCCGAGTTGGAGTCTAGTCAGTTTGAAAATGTGGCAAATATGAATTTTGGTCTATGGCCAACACCAATGGTTGCCTGCATGCCATGTCGCCGGAATGTTCCTCTGTCCGCTTGGAGAAGGCAGGCAGTGCCAATTTGCAGAATTCGAATGGATAAAACAGAGAGAAACAGAGCTGCATCCATTGTCACTTGGTTATTACAGTACTTAGCTTCTAGTCATTATGAGCCATGCTTTTGACAATTTGCACATGGATTTATTGCTGGTTAGATCAACACTAAGCCTAATTGGATGCGTGTAAATCAGGGATTCACTTGCTGCAAAAGGAAAAAAGAAATGCATTTAAGGTGCCCTGCTTGGCTTCTTGATATGCAGCTGCATCCATGTTGAAAATATGACCAAATACCCTGTCAAACCTGTTAACTAGTTTGGTGTTATATATATATGCTGATATCCAGTTATCCCAGAGGCAATTGCCTTCATTATCTGAAAGTTTCAAGTCATTTTTACACAAGAACATAAACAGCAATCTCCAGTTTTTGTGTCACCATGGTTCACCATTATAGCATGAGTTGTCCAGATCTCGAAGCGATCGAACAGGTAACCGGTTTGGGATCATACCTTTTTTTTCTGCGCTTTAAGCCTGGTTTAAAAAAAAAGAACGCGCGAAACTCCTATGTTTTCCTCATGAGATTGAACTGTTTCGTGTAAACTTCATAGTTTTCAAATAAACTGCCCAAAATCACGTTGTTCCCTATTCTCTTCTGTCTTGTTTTCGCAACCGTTGATGAAACCTACATATGGAAATGGACGGCTGATATGGTGTTTGCAGGTGGAGTGGGAATTCTCGCGCCAGCTGTCTCGCCGGCGGCTGGAGCAGGAGATGGGCAGCCGGGAGGCCGCCGCCGACCTCTCGGAGCTCTCCGAAGGTGAAAAGGACGGCAAGCCGGAGACCCACCCTTCGGCGGTGGCGGCGGTGGAAGCGGCGGCCGACGGCAGCGGCGGCGGCGGCGATCACCAGCAGCAGCCGCCGCCGCCGCCGCATCAGCTCAGCCGGTTCGCCCGGATCAACTCCGACCCCCGGATCGTCTCCGACGAGGAGGAGGAGGTCACCACCGACCGGAACCTCTACATCGTGCTCATCAGGTAAACCCACCAACTAACTCAACTGTCACTGCCACGTCACCGCAATTAACTGACTTCCTCAACGCTAATTACTCACCGCTGACTCATCGCTGATACCAGTATTAATTATTGTGAAATTAATTTGTATATTTTTTTTTGTGTTTAGCATTCATGGGCTCGTGCGGGGCGAGAACATGGAGCTCGGCCGAGACTCTGACACCGGGGGCCAGGTCAGTCACACCTGCTTAAAATTTTGACAAAATTTGTCAGAAACGGTTTGATTCTTGTAGAATTTGACGAAATTTGTGACGTTTGAAAATGGGGTTTGTGTCGTGTGCCAGGTGAAGTACGTGGTGGAGTTGGCGCGGGCGCTGGCGGCGACGCCGGGGGTGCACCGCGTCGACCTCCTGACGCGGCAGATCTCGTGCCCGGACGTCGACTGGACCTACGGCGAGCCCGTCGAGATGCTCACCGTCCCGGCCGCCGACGCCGACGACGAAGACGGTGGCGGTGGCTCGTCCGGCGGCGCGTACATCGTGCGGCTGCCGTGCGGGCCGCGCGACAAGTACCTCCCCAAGGAGTCGCTCTGGCCGCACATCCCGGAGTTCGTCGACCGCGCTCTGGCGCACGTCACCAACGTGGCGCGCGCGCTCGGCGAGCAGCTCTCGCCGCCGCCGCCGTCCGATGGCGCGGGCGCGACGGCGCAGGCGGTGTGGCCGTACGTGATCCACGGGCACTACGCGGACGCGGCGGAGGTGGCGGCGCTGCTGGCGAGCGCGCTGAACGTGCCGATGGTGATGACGGGGCACTCGCTGGGGCGGAACAAGCTGGAGCAGCTGCTGAAGCTGGGGCGCATGCCGCGCGCCGAGATCCAGGGCACGTACAAGATCGCGCGGCGGATCGAGGCGGAGGAGACCGGCCTCGACGCCGCCGACATGGTGGTGACGAGCACCAAGCAGGAGATCGAGGAGCAGTGGGGGCTCTACGACGGGTTCGACCTCAAGGTGGAGCGCAAGCTCCGCGTCCGCCGCCGCCGCGGCGTCAGCTGCCTCGGCCGCTACATGCCGCGCATGGTCGTCATCCCCCCCGGCATGGACTTCAGCTACGTCGACACCCAGGACCTCGCCGCCGACGGCGCCGGCGGCGCCGGCGACGCCGCCGACCTGCAGCTGCTCATCAACCCCAACAAGGCCAAGAAGCCCCTCCCTCCCATCTGGTCGGAGGTGCTCCGGTTCTTCACGAACCCGCACAAGCCGATGATCCTCGCGCTGTCGCGGCCGGACCCGAAGAAGAACGTCACCACGCTGCTCAAGGCGTACGGCGAGAGCCGCCATCTCCGGGAGCTCGCCAACCTGGTACGTGATATGACATGACACGACATTTTCTTCGGCGTGTAATTCTTTTGCGCGTTCGTGAAAAACATGACACGAACATGACGGGGGTGTGCGTGGGTGGTGCAGACGCTGATACTGGGGAACAGGGACGACATCGAGGAGATGTCCGGCGGCGCGGCGACGGTGCTGACGGCGGTGCTGAAGCTGATCGACCGGTACGACCTCTACGGCCAGGTCGCCTACCCCAAGCACCACAAGCAGACCGACGTGCCGCACATCTACCGCCTCGCCGCCAAGACCAAGGTCAGTCACTGTCTCCATCCTCTGATCTGTAGCAATGGCAGCGTTGCAAAGCAGAGGATGCAGAGCTGATGATTTCATCAATTTTGTTTTTTTGATTTTGCAGGGTGTGTTCATCAATCCTGCTCTTGTCGAGCCATTCGGCCTCACCATCATAGAGGTAAAATCCAAGCACAACATTCAAATTTGCTTAAGATATTTAATGTTGAATTTTATTGTTTGAATTTAAATTTGCATGAATAATTTGTTTTAGGTAAATTTCACAAAACTACATATACTTTAACAATACTATCACAAAACTATGGATTTAAGACATAATATAAAAAATAAAGATTTAGAAACTGATTTATCAGAAAAGTAAAGATTTAAATAAAAACTACAAATTAAGTGTCATATTTTTTGCAAAACTACAGATGGAGCATTCAATTTCTCACTGACCTACACATTTTAAAATTTTATCTTGGTAATAGGTGTAGAGATAGCACATCAAAAATCTATAGTTTTGTAAAAAATAAGGCGATAATAAATCTATACTTTTTAGATACAATGCTTTAAATCTATAGTTTTGTGAGAAAATCATTTCTAAAATTTATAGTTTTATGATATTATAGTTTAAATTAAATATATAATACTCTATAAAAAAAGACACGCTAGCTACGAATCTAGACATGTATGTGTTCAGATTCGTAATTAGGATTAGACTTTTTTTTAACAGAGGGATAGTTCTATGATAATTTTATCAAAGTACATGTAGCTTTGAAATTCACTCGTTTTTCTTTAAATTTTACTGGTTGTGTGTGTGAAGGCTGCTGCATATGGGTTGCCGGTAGTGGCGACGAAGAACGGCGGGCCGGTGGACATCCTCAAGGTGCTGAGCAACGGGCTGCTGGTGGACCCGCACGACGCGGCGGCGATCACCGCCGCGCTGCTCAGCCTGCTCGCCGACAAGTCCCGATGGTCGGAGTGCCGCCGCAGCGGCCTCCGCAACATCCACCGCTTCTCCTGGCCGCACCACTGCCGCCTCTACCTCTCCCACGTCGCCGCCAGCTGCGACCACCCGGCGCCGCACCAGCTGCTCCGCGTCCCGCCCTCCCCGTCCTCCTCCTCCGCCGCCTCCGCCGCCGCCGGTGGCGGCGGCGCGGCCGCCTCCTCCGAGCCGCTCTCCGACTCGCTGCGCGATCTCTCGCTCCGCATCTCCGTGGACGCCGCGTTGCCTGACCTCAGCGCTGGGGACTCCGCCGCGGCAATCTTGGACGCGCTCCGCAGGCGCCGGTCCACGGACAGGCCGGCGGCGAGCTCTGCCGCCAGGGCGATCGGGTTCGCGCCGGGACGGCGTCAGAGCCTCCTCGTCGTCGCCGTCGACTGCTACGGCGACGACGGGAAGCCGAACGTGGAGCAGCTCAAGAAAGTGGTCGAGCTGGCGATGTCGGCCGGCGACGGCGACGACGCCGGCGGGAGGGGATACGTTCTTTCCACCGGCATGACCATCCCCGAGGCCGTCGACGCGCTCAGGGCATGCGGCGCCGACCCGGCCGGCTTCGACGCGCTGATCTGCAGCAGCGGCGCGGAGATCTGCTACCCGTGGAAGGGGGAGCAGCTCGCCGCCGACGAGGAGTACGCCGGGCACGTGGCGTTCCGGTGGCCCGGCGACCACGTGAGGTCCGCGGTGCCGAGGCTCGGGAAGGCCGACGGCGCGCAGGAGGCGGACCTCGCCGTCGACGCCGCCGCCTGCTCCGTGCACTGCCACGCCTACGCCGCCAAGGACGCGTCCAAGGTAAGCAGAGCAGAGCGCCACCGTCGCCACGACAACGAACACCATTCGACGACGAACACCTCTTGATCCGTCGCGCCGCCATTGTCGCAGGTGAAGAAGGTCGACTGGATCAGGCAGGCGCTGCGGATGCGCGGCTTCCGCTGCAACCTCGTCTACACGCGCGCGTGCACGCGCCTCAACGTCGTCCCGCTCTCCGCCTCCCGGCCGCGCGCGCTCAGGTGACACGCCGCCGCCGGCGACGCCATCGCCGACACCACCATCTCGTCGTCTCTAACCGTTCGACGCGTTCACCTTTCAGGTACCTGTCGATACAGTGGGGCATCGACCTGTCCAAGGTGGCGGTGCTCGTCGGCGAGAAGGGCGACACTGACAGGGAGCGCCTCCTCCCGGGGCTGCACAGGACGGTGATCCTGCCGGGGATGGTCGCCTCCGGCAGCGAGGAGCTCCTCCGCGACGACGACGGGTTCACAATGGAGGACGTCGTGGCCATGGACTCACCCAACATCGTCACCCTCACCAACGGCCAGGACATCGCCGCCGACCTCCTCAAGGCCATCTGAGCGAGCTAGCTGCTCTCCTATGCTTCACTTCACTTTTGCAAATTAAGCTTGCTTCCATGGAATATTGGAATGGGAGTATAATTAATGGTTGCTTGATGCTGTCCTCGCATAATTAAACAAGCAGACGTGTCACTAATAATTTTGTGATGCTTTGTGTATATAAAAGAAACAGTGATAAACTCGATGTTCTGTTCCCCAACGGGGATTTTGAATGGCAACAATAACCCATACTTGAAATTTGTACAGTTTTTGCAAACATATGTTTATTTGATGGGAGAGATGTGGGTGTATAACTCTATCCGCTGGGGTTAAAATTTGAATGTGGAAATTACGCATATCTGAGCGTCCGTCGATGTTTTATTCACCATTTTCAGGAACAATTTTTGAAGAGTGATTTTACAGTAAGGGCTTACAATATTTTTTGTGATATCTACTGCTACTTTATACTACGGATCTTTAAAAATCAGCACTAAAGAATATGCTATCTCTGATATCTTCATCAAGACAGTAACATTTCTGTTTTTAAAAATAGACACCATTGAAATGTGTATTGCTCATAAGACGTAACGCTTACTAGTGAAAAAAATTAGGATAAAACTTTTAGATATATGTTAACAATGATTTAAAAGTCAATGCTGAAAAGTATTTATAGTGAAAAAAAATCAAAATCAACTCCAAATTTAAGATCTAGAATATACTAATAAGCTGAAAAGCAAACGTTAGAGCTATTATAAATGCTCGTTTTAGCAGCAAAGCAAGAGTCCAAATTGATGGCGGGCCAAGTAATAGTTAAATTTTTTATGAGAATTGCAATTAGCATAACCACGTTCACAGGGCACGCCTTTCTCCTAAAAGCTTCCAAACCAAAAATTTTCATCCGAAAAAATTTCATTAGAAAACTTTAATGTGAAAACTTTCATCTGAAAAAGTGTGAATTGAAAATGCAGCTGCGTTGAATAACGATTCCGAATTTATACTCCCATTTGCAGTAAATACAAAATTCTAGAGAAACAAATGGTTCATCTCATAAACAAAATTTACGCAAATCTATATCCGATTGAAAGAGAATGTACTAGGATAAACCCATTATCCAAAAACAAAAAAAAAATCTCCAAATCTAACAAACGTAATAAATGTGATAATGCATCAATGAGTTTAGAAAATGCTAGAAGAGCATTGTTTTTATTTAGACTGTTTTAATATTATAGCTAACTACTAACTCCAAATCATTTATTGTCAATCTAATAGCCAATTCATACAATAGTTTATTACAAATTCATATACTACATCATTAATAATTGGTTCCACCTATCATACACACATAACGTGATAAATTCGTGCTATAAATATATAGCCCACTTCTTTTCTCTCTCATTTCTTCAAGTTCTTGTTTGTAGCTGACCCTGCTCTTGGATTAAGAGCATTGGGTTGGGCCTTCTTTTCTTGTATTCGGCTTCTACAGGGCCACAGGCCCAGGCGAACAGTCTCTTCGTCTTGAGAGAACCAGTCGAATCCCCCACTTGGAAAAGAGAGACTGACGAGAGGAGAGTAGCAATGAGAAGGCTTCTCGGGCTCGGGAGGCGCCGCCAGCAGCAGCCGCCGCCGCTGCCGCTCTTCCCGCCGCCGGCGACGAAGAGGGCCTCCCCGCCGTCCTCCTCCTCCTCCGCTCTCCTCCGCCGCATCCTCCCCACCAACCGCCTCCTCCGCCTTCTCCTCCTCCTCGCCGCCCTCTCCCTCATCCCCCCGGCCTTCTTCCACTTCCGCCTCCGCCGCTTCCACCGCGTTCGTCTTCCCCTCCCCTTCCTGAATCCCTAAATTCGCTCTCCGATTCCCTTGATTTGGAGTTCATACTGTTTCGCTAACCCTTTGGGATTGGGTTTTTTTTTTTGCAGATGCGGGAGAGGAGGTGCGGGTGGATCGCGAGCCCACCGATGGTGTGCGCGCACGGCGGCGACTCCACCAACGCGTTCCCCAACTCGGTAGGGTTTCCGAGACGGTCTGCGTCAATCCGCACCTTTCGTTTGCTGATCTTGGAGAGCTTGGGGGTGAATGTGAATGTGCCTGACTTGTTCTTTGGTTTGGTTGGGGATCTCGTGCGCAGATGGACTCCTTCCGCCTGGCTCTGGACGCGCGCGTCGACTGCGTGGAGGTGGACGTCTCGAGGTCGTCCGATGGCGCACTCTTTGTGCTTCACGACAGGTAATTGATTGGACTACTACTTGGGTCATTGGAGCATTAGATGCAATTGTGCTTGGTTTTTGAATGCAGCTCTTGATTGTCGCATACGCGCGCGTGCCGCTTAATTTTAATGGAACTAGAGATTGAAGTTATGATGCTAATGGTGGCGAGTCGACATATTTCCGTTTTGTCCTGGGTTGATAAGGGGACAAGGTCTGCCTGATTTATTACTCATTTTGGAGATGTACATCAGTTTTAATGGAACTAGTGACAGAAGTTATAGTACTAATGGAGTAATGGTATGTGTTGTCATAGTTCTGTTATGTAGGATTGAGCATTGTATCCCTTTTATGCAGGTGGATCGCACACAGGCTATCTAATTGATTGATTGAGGTCCTTGTGCTATTTGAAACAATATTTCTCGGGAAAATTAGGCATTTTTATTTTGTCCGCATTGTAGTGTATCTTCCGTATTTGGGTGCTCATAATTATAGATAGGTGGTGCATGAATGGATATGTTGACATTTCTGTGACTAAAGTGGTGGACTATGATGTATAAATTATATTTATTGATAATTCTATGTGCCTCTTACTGTGTAATGTGCAGTTGCATTTCTTTCCTAATTCATTCCTTGCCACATAATGCATGGCATTAGCTCCATTTTCATTGTTCTTATTCTCGTTACCTTGTAGCTTACAAACTATCAAGTGACTAGTGCTAACTTTCTATGTTTGGCTGTTAGCATTTCAGTTATAGAAAGCTTGAATCTCCTATTATTTAATAAATATAAGTTTTTTTTTCATATTAATTTAGTTGGGCAGGATTAGAGTCACCCACAAGAAGCAGTAAATTGTCGCAGAAATAAACTGAATCACTTTAAGACAGTTGCAAGAGATGTTTTAAAGAGAGAACCAGCCATTTTACTACATGCTAATATTTTTATTTTGAACAATATGTCCTGTTACCTAATTCAAAATTGACACAGGCAGGGATCTGCAAAGAATGTCTGGTAATTCCACAGCAAAAGTTGGCTACTGGAGCTCGGATGAGGTGATTATTTGGTTTTAAACTTGTTGCTGCTTGCTCCTTTTTTTGTCAGGAACTCAGGATTCACAAGTTATTTCTCTTTATTTAGTTTAACTCAAAACAAACAGTTCAATGATGAATGATATTCTGAAGTGCATGGTTGAAACCAGCTAATCTTTTCCAACACTAGTTTCCGGATCATTGATTGGTTCTGTGTTAATGTCCATATGTTGTCAGGATGCTAATGATGTATTCTTTTAGTTTTTTGTAGATTAAAGCTCTAAGCACAAGGTTTCAACTGTCAAAAACAGTTCAGAACCAGGAAGTCCCTAAAGCACAAGATGTTCTAGCGGTAAGCCTTAATACACTCAGTTTTAGGTTTTGCATGGTTTTATTTTTGGGAGAGGTAGCAATACTCATAATCACTTAAGCTTCATATGATGTGTAAAACCTCATCCCAATTGGCTTATGTTTTCTGAATAGATGTGGAAAATTGATTTTTTTTTTTTTGTATTGACCTTTCTCCTTCTTTGCACAGTTGATATCGCAATCCGTAAGGCAGGTTATTCTGGATGTCAAAGTTGGTCCTCCTTCATTTGAGAAAGATTTAGCTGAAGATGTACTGTCTATTGTAAGTTCAATGTTCCTCTTGTCTTATTTGGCATACAAATGGCACATGCTTTTTTTTTTCATAAGTGACTAGTTTTTCACATGGAGTTGGTATGTCTGGACTCTAGTGTGTATTTTCTAGGGGAATATATCCTATGCACACAAGCTTCCCGTGCACACCAACTAGCAAATGCCACAGAAAATTCTAGAAAAAAATGGACACATACTTCCAATAGTATTACACCTATATGTGAAATCTTATCTTCAAATTCATTATATTTTAGCTGTAACGAAAAAGACAAAATTCTGACAGATTTTTACCTTTAAAACTGTCAGATTTTTTACTTTTTTGTTACGGCTAAAATATAATGAATTTGAATATGAGGCTTTGTAGATATGTGTAATACTATTAGGAGTAAATGCCCAATTTTTTGTAGAATTTTTCGTGACATTTGCTAGTTGGTGTGCACGGGAAGCTTGTGTGCATATGGTATGTTTCCATTTTCTATAACTTAAATTAAGTTGGTGACTGGTGACTATTAGCTTTTTGCTGTAGTAGTGTTACCATAATGTTCTGATTCTTATGGTGGCCCATGTGCTGATGTCACCACTGGCAACGTTATATCATTTTTTAGTTAATTGCATGTTGCTTCATGCAGTTGTACGCTAGCATTTTTCTCCATGTCAAAAATGTCTGTCGTTGGTCTCCTGTCAACTTGTTATATTTCCTTATTCCATGAAATATAACACATTCTCCCAGCAAGTTTTGAACTTCTCTTAATTCAAGGCCACTTGTTTCTTTGCAGATAGGCAGAACACACTGTAAAAATTGTCTTGTCTGGGCAAAAAGTGACAATGTGGGAAGGGATGTAATTAAATTGTCTAAAGATATAACGGTAAGTTTCTCTGTGTTAAGTTCTTTATGTAAAAAAATGAGGTTGTCATCCTTGCCAATTATTACTGCTGATTAGTGGCTTGTAACTCAATGAGTGATTATCTGCTATAGGTTGGCTATATTGTTATGGTTGATAAGTCCACTGGTAGAACTACTGAGTTAGTAAGGATAACAGGGTCCAAAGTTGCTGGTGTATATCATCGCCTGATCCACGAGAAGCTCATGAAGGTTATGCACAGGTAAGAACATGTAATTAAACTACATTTGGATGTCCATCATTTTGCTACTGAAATAAAGGAATACTCTGAGTTTATGAGCTTGGTTTTTGAAACAGAAATGACAAAAAGGTTTATGCGTGGACTGTTGATGATGCCGACTCCATGAAGAGGATGTTGTATGAACATGTTGATGCCATTGTCACAAGCAACCCTTCCCTTCTTCAGCAGCTCATGCAGGAGACTAGGACAGAATGCATGGAAGATGGTTTTGCCTTGCCATAGTTTTGCCTTGCATATCATGGTTGATGCTTTATACCTGCCATGGTAGGAGAACATAATGAGTGCACGGAAGAAGGTTCCTTTTTTGCCTCTCCACAGAGATGACCAACGACTGAGTTGATTTCTAACGCCTTTTTTTTGTTATAGTTCAATTAACATGCAATTTTCTAATGTTCTGTTGTGTTTCTACACTTAGATCAGATTAAAGCAAAGAAACGGATTGTCATAGCTGAACCTTTCTGTAATTTTTTTCGAGGAAGCGAACCTTTCTGTAATCATGTTATGCTACCTAAAGCACCGTTCTTTTCATCTTTCGTGAAAATTGTATGTGATCTTGGCCGTGGAGCTTTACCCATTTTATCTTGAACGACTTGTGTGTCTCTGTGTCTCTGTCTCTGTGTGTGTGAGAGGCATATTTATACATTGTGTGTATTTGTGTGTGTGTGTGTGTGTGTGTGTGTGTGTGTGTGTGTGAGGCATATTTATACATTGTGTGTATCTCTGTGTGTGTGAGGCATATTTATACATTGTGTGTATCTCTGTGTGTGTGTGTGTGTGTGTGGCATATCTGTACATTATGAAATTATTAAAGTGATTTTTAAGCTTCGTTTTGAATGAGCTAACATTATACATAAAAACTAACCTATTCATCTCTTTCACTGGCACTTTTCTCTCGCCTCCTCTTGCTACCCTTACCGTCATAGCCTCCATAATCGGTGTTACGAGGTGCGTGGGGATGTAGGATGGTATATTGGTATGCCCTTACTTATTAACTATGCGTATATACTATTTGATGGCCAAAGATTTCTTGATGGCAGTGACAGTGGCAGCACCCCAACCTAAACTAGGATGAAGATTACAGTTATGGAAGAGTTCTTTTTTATGTTTATGAGAAAACATATGTGAGTGAAGTGTGATCACAAGTTGTTGGGTTCAAACATGAACAATATATGTTTTTATTATATTATTCAGAATATTCCATACCTACTTTCCACATTATGTGTGAACAGGTCTTTTGCCCCTAAAATATATAGATATATAACTCTTCATGCACATATCCCTTGAAATGAATGCGTAGCTAGAAAATGAAACATTGCATTAATTGATATATACCAAAATACTGCAATAATCCATGTTGATTTCTATCTCGTTTCTAGCTAAACTTTTCAAGATGAAACACACACAAAAACTGACTACCATTCAAATATAACCAACTGAATCAAGATATGCCCATGAAAACTTACTACTACCTCTGTCCAACAACAACTTTATATTTCTACCTATAAACACGAACAGTTATATATCTAAATTCATTAAAAAAAAATGAAGCCTTTTTTAAAACGAAGGTATAGTACATGTCATGCATCCACTTCTTGTATTACAACATCCTTTCAAAACTTCAAGGGGTACCTATGCATCTTTCGAAAGATTTTTATAATCGTATCACACAAAATTTTAATTTTTGGATTAAAATTCGATAGACACAGTAAAAGGCAAAAAAAACTAAGAAACACCATAATGGACACTAAATTACCATATCTTCAAGAAAAAGACCAAATCCAATACAAATTTCAAAACTTATATGTGAAGATTCAAAAATTACACTGTTACAATGTAAGTTTTATAAATTACACTGTAACTTACAAGAAAATACACTGTAAATTTAAATGAGAAAATCGAGTGAAAGATAAGAAAAAATCTTTCGAGTGAGATATAGCAAAATCGAAACTTCAATTGCATCTATTGACCACTGTCAACACCAAGGTAAGCCTGACAGGACAGCCAGCTAGACCGAAGGATCTAAACATTTGATGGCATTTTCCGTTGACTCGTCCTAAAAATATCACCCTCTCTCCTTCCAATACCAGGGTCAAATAAACAGCCTACTCCAAAAATTTCAGGTATTAAATTCATTGCTCACGCCACCAGGATTCTATCATGCATTAATACCTCTAGTTAATGCATTATTGATTTCTACTCTCCATTGCGTTTCTGTGCATATATGTAATCATATTGCAGAAATGAATCTCGCCTATATATATTGACTTCAGAGCCTCTCATGCATGTCACATTTCATCGAGAGATCAATGGAATAGCAGCTCTTGAGCAAAGGTATTCATGCTTGATGTCAAGTTGTGTTACTTCTGTACCTGCATGTTTGTGTGCTGTTGTGTTCCTTGAATTATTCCTCTCCTTTTCTTTTGTTTTTTCTTCTTTCGTGATTTGCCTGCCAAGATTTTGCTTTGGGGCTAGATAGAGGAATTTTTTTATTTTGGATTTATAGAAAAAGAGGAAATTCAATTCTCTAAACAGTGACTTCGGTTTAATCTGTTAGTTTTAGTTGCTTACTTAATCTAAAGGTAAATAATTTAGAAGAACGGTTCTGTATATATAATATTTACCAGCATGCCCTATGATATGTTTTCTCTTCCATGTCTTGCAAAGCATGGCGATTACAAGACACATAATTTTCCGCATCTGTGTATTTCTAGTGTTAAAATCATTATATACTTTAGAGTTATTAGAACATGTCAATCAGAAATTTCAGGTCAGTTATATTCAGAGGTCAGCACGGTTAAACCGATCTATCTGGATTGTACTAATTAAGTCAGTTCATTAACATCCTCGACTTGACTTGTTCTGCCTTTGCTTTTCTTCTACTCTTTTTCCTTCCTTTCGTTATGTTCTTCTCATCTCTGGGCTGTCCTTGATGGACAAGAAATCTAGTCAAAATGGTCGTTTGCTTTTGCTGGACTCCAACTTCCTCTAGTATAATTTGGCATCTCTCTCTCTAGATCCTCTCTCTTTCTCTCCAAGCTAGAGTCCATATTGCCTTAACCGTATTTGATGTGATGTTTTCTTAAATTGTTACTCCATCCGTCTCAAAATATAAGCATTTTTGGACCCTGACACGGTCTCTGATATGCTAATAAAAATAAAATATTTTAAATAAAAAGAGTTGTATATTATGATAGCTTGTTTAATGATAAATCTAGTAACATCAATTTTACATGATTGATCTTTTTATTTTTTTTATTATTAATGGTCAAAGTTAAAAATGTTTGACTTGTCACTGTGCTAAAAATGCTTATATTCAGGGATGGAGGGAGTAGCTCTTTGACTTGATTTCTGCCTGCTTTAGGGAAGGGCAAAGAAAGTCTTCAAGACAATGAAAACATTAAGACAAGTTTTAGTACTAGGCACTAGCTAGTACCATATTTCTTATATTTAATTGCAATGAAAATCATTAACTCGGTATGTAGTTTGTGGAGAACACACTTTGCAGTACACTTTGGTATGATGAAGAAAACACAATTTTCAGCTATATAATGATCGAATGATGTCACATTCAAACTAGCTTGGTTATAGACCATGTCTACCTACCTAACTTAATTTCCCTCATGACCAAGACTCAGGATAGTCAAGTCATGCATTTATTTTGTGTTTCCAAGGTCACACAGAACAACTTTTTCAGTTACAAAACTAGAGATATATATTCCCTCTGTCCCACAAAGAGACATATCCTAGCATCCCAATGCAAAATTAAAGGGAAGGATAAATGACCAAACTATCCCTTATTATTAGTAAACTAGTATTGGTGGGTAGTTAGGTAGAGTTATTGAAGGATTAAATTTTTTTGATTTACGAACTGAGAGTAGATAAGAAGGTAGAAGTTGATTTATTTTGGGTCAAAGTTTCAATTCTATAAATTAATTTATTTTGGAACGGATGGAGTATGAATCAGAGTATCAGACAGACCTGCTAGCTAGCTTCACAAGGTAGGTAATGTGCTATATATGTTGTCTTCCTCTCTGAGGAGTCAGGAAGGATGAGATCTTGAATTCTTCATTGACCTGACTGACTTCAGTTTCTTCTCCATTCTCTTCTCTACCTCCTGATTACATCTGCTGGATAGATAGATATGCACCAAGTCATCTTCTCATATATTTGTATCTATTTATGCTCTGCAAGTCCATATCTTGGCCTTCATCTTCTTCACAAGCACCTTGTCCATTTACATGCTACAGGTGAATAAGCAACTGAAGAAGGTTTTGCAGAGAATCATAGGTAATCATCATCATCGAAATTCGAGAAGTCAAAAGAAGGCAAGGGAGGATCTGAGGTAATTTTGCTTGCTTGGTATAATTGCTTCGGGTTAGGATTTGTTCTATTTCATGATTGATATGCATGAATTTTTCCCCTCTCTTACAACAATTTTCATCTTATCCGGCTAGATGTTCAGTTTTCAATTTATCCTGTGCTAGCTTCTGCAGTTTCTTTCAAATGGTTGTCCATTGAAGAAAATTTTGAGTTATATTAGCTGCTTGCAGATTTTTTTGCATGATCACTGTGTATGTTTGCTGTGTACTACTCGAGTGCTAAGTATGAAATAAGAAAAAATGTTTGTGCATTTATAACCAGAACTTATATATGATATTATTTACTGTTAATTGTATATATGATATCTTTCTTGTTTAGCTAGTATATGTGCAAGTTGTTACTACAAGTAGTAGTTTTCAAGAGCTTGTGTGTATGCAAAATTTGTAAGAAAAGAAAAAAAAATCTGTCATATGTGGAGGGTGTGTGTTTATGCATGAACAGATGAACTCCCTATAATCTCTTATAGTAACTTAACTATAAAAAAGTATCATTTGCCCTGGTGATTAAATCATGGGATCTATATAGTTTTTTCTGAAGAGCATAGTTTCTCTATACACTGTTAAAAAATAGCATGAATTGCACTCCTGATCCTTGTGCTTAAGCAACAGGATATCCAAATTGCCAATGCTTTGTTAACAAGAACTCAAGAAGCATCAGATAAATTGTACATACATGCATATTCTGTAGTGCAAGATATATCAATATCTGTACATATATATATATATATATATCTTCACGCTGATTTGATACGATGCTGTTTCTTGAAGAAAGATGCTCAATATTCCTACCTTTCCTAGCTTTGCCATATCACTGCACATTAAATTCCATCATATGTCATTTGTACTTCTACGTACTAAAATATTGTACCTATAATTCTCTCCACATGAAATGCTTACTTCTAAGCAACTGCAAAAGAACATTTGTTTACTGTATTACCGCTTTCCGATAATGGAAAACAGCATTGTTTTTCTATATCCTAGAAAACTCAGTTTAGATAAATTATCTAAATTGCTTGATATTTTCTTCAACATTTTTATTACCTACAGTCATGTATAGATTTGTAGAATTGTTCCATTATCTAAGAAAAGATATATCGAATTATAGAACGTATGGTAGCTGTATATATATATATATATATATCTCAGCTCGTTTTTTAATTAGATTCAAAAAATAGTGCAAGGTAGATCTATGATGTATTTCGATATCTAGTGGTGCCTTGATGCTAGATGCTATGCTATATTACTCATATATTTTTGGATTTGATTGTTTATAATTAATCAGACTGCAGGCTGGTGCCCCGATTGCAAATTAAGATCAGAGTTGATAATCAGATTCACCTGGAGATAGGATCAACATATTGAACCAGGTGATTTTATATGTATACCACTGAAAAATCTACTGTTAATCTGTATGCAATCCCACTTATTTAAATAGATAAGTGGAAATTGGGTCTTAGATGTTTTTTCATGGCAGCATGCCTGATCTGTTTATGCGTACCCATAATTTATCAACTTTCCACTGCACACACCTTGGCTACCATGAAACAATTGATGGCCTGCAAGTTGCTTCTAAGATGTATATCCTAATTAAACTTCTTTGGTGCTTTTTATCCCACTTAGGATAGATCAGATTATAGATGTTTGTCATGAAAACAAAACCAGAGATGAAATGATAAAATGCACACATATGCATGTATTACTCAGTTTTTTTTTTTTTGAAAGGAAGGACATTTGGTCCAATAAATATTTGTCAAGATAGAAAATTCCGAGTTCATATTAATTATCTACATTTATGTTTGGCACAACCTACACTTGAATGTATGTACCAATACAAGTTATTGAGCTAGCTTCATTGTTGACTGAATTAATGAAGTGAGAAAGAAACAAATTCTTTTCTTGTCTAGATCACACTATGTCCAGAACAAATTATACTTTCTTTCAATGTACATAGCGTAGTCCACTCCAGCACACATGGTATAAACACGTCTTGAGCTTTAATCCGTTGAAATTAATCCCACACGCTTGCTTGCCCATGTCAGCAAACACATGTAGTGCATTATCAAGCCAAAATTTTCAAGCAATCGATTCAACCTTGTCGTGTACAATTTTGCATGGAATTCTCACTTAGTTATCATTTGATCAATTGGATTCAAATATAATTGCGAATGTATGTTAACTATTTTCAATTTAATTTGTTATTTTTTTTAGTTTGTAAAAGTCAAATTTAGCCTTGCATATTTGTAGAGTAATATATTTTGTATTAATGTATGTTACCAAATTTCTATTTAGATAATATGTAAGCAACGAGGGGGGACATCCCTTGGAATGAAAATTTATCTCCCTCTTGCAATGATGATGCATTCTGAGTGAACTAAACCCTAGCCATGGCTGCTTCTTCTTCCCATGCTTGCAGCGGCGTTTCTTGAGCAGTTCGAGCGAGCTAGCTTGGATCAAGTTGCCATGGATACCAAGATATATGTTGCCGACAAGTCGACGTTCAAGGAGCAGGTGCAGCGTCTCACCGGCCAGCCGCCGGCGGAGGCCGCTGCCGTCGCCGCCCCGGCCTCAGCGCCGGTCACCGGCGCCCCTCGCCGTGGCAGACTCGGCGTCCACAATCTGCCGGCGTTCAAGCCGACGCCGCACCGGCCGAAGCTGCCCATCATCAGGCCTGAGCATCCTAGGCTGCTGGCCGGTTTCGCCTCGCCGCCGTCGCTGTCACCGTGGTGCTCGGGCGCCGGTCAGTGCGTCCTGAACATGCAGGACGAGCTCCCGCCGCCGCTGCCGTCGCCGCCATCGGCGTCGTCAACGCTGGCCGAGGAGGTGGTGGTGGGCGAGACGGCCTCGGAGGAGGGGAAACCTGATCACATGCACCAGCTGCCGCCGGTGAGGACCGGAGAGGCAAAGCTGCTGAACTTGTTCCCGCTCACGCCTTCCTGCTCCGAGGATCGTTGAGAAATGAGGAATTGAGGAATCTTCCATTTCTCCTGGATTCTCCATGGGCCAATGTTCGGTTAACCCCATGAAGAAAAAAATTGGAGGGGATTTGCTATGCATCTATTCTGGTGTAGAATTATTTCCCGTCAATTCTCTCCAAACCGAACATGTCTTTAGCGATCATGTCAGGAGAGGAAAAATACATTTTGGAGACTAGAGTCACAGAGATTAGTTGGAGTTTGTTTGATTAATTAGTTAGTTTTTCAATTAGCATCTGGAGGTTTTACCTTTGTTGAACCAGAATATGGAAGGGAGTAATGTCTTAATAACTGGTGATTTTTCTTCACCGGAGTATTTTCATCATTTCCCATGTTTCTCTAAGATCGAAGAAAATTTCGTCTGAAATTCCAGACGCTATCGGAGTTTGAACCTATCCTGTGAGATGAAAACCTAAGAAAATTGCATTTACGATATTGCGAAAGATCTGTCGTGTGATTTTTTACCTCCAAAATTATCTTTTTTTTTTTACCCATATCCGATGTGTACCACGATTTGTGCTAGCTAGGTGGGAAAAACAAAAAATCATGTCACGCCAAGATTCATGCTAGGCGGAGAAAACAAAATCATGTTGTATTTTTTTTGAGAAACTTTTTTTTTTTTGGAGAAACACAAAATCATGTTGTAGCCCGGCCGGGGATCCTCAAGTCACGCACAAACACATCTCTCACTGAGTTACGGGCGTACGTGAGACTAAGAATTAAGCTAGTTATACATTTATATGTGATTTCAGTGAAAAATATATCGACTAGTACATAGATACTCCGTTACACTTACTCCGTAGCGATTCAAGTGAAACTAATGAAAAAAAAAAGATGATCTTGGTTATGGAACAAAAAAAGAGATGTATAACGCTTGGTCACAGTATATAAGTACCAAGTTAATTTGGTACCATATCATAGACAAATGACTATAAGTGGTCAATTCATTTAATTGCAACTATTTAAGAGTGCAATCATTAACATTTTTCAATCAAAAAATAAATACTTGGAAGTGTTATATTTATCTTTTTGGGTTGGCAGTCTATGTATACCGTTTATTACATTGCACTGAGAACTTCGAGATCTCTGGCGATTGATTAGTGAGGGAAAAACTTTCTAGAGCCCTAGAAAAATCTTACTACCTCTGTTGTATCCAGATTCATTACTAAAAACGCTTATATTTTGGGACAGATGAAATACGATTTATGTGTTCACTATGAAAACATTGTCATCAATCTTTACGTGACATTAAAATTATATTTCATATTCGTGCATAAAACCTGGGTGACCACCTAGGTAGACTAGTGTTAAAATACAATAACTTCTTCACCTATATTCTCTTCTCAACCAACTACAACCTTTGAACCATTCAAATTTCTCATCTACTTTCTCTTCTAAACCAATCACAACTCCCCATCATTTAATTCTACCTATTTTTTTAATACCCGTGTTCAACCCTATATTTTATCTTGCTTATATTTTACCTTGCATATGAGAATTAATAAATATAACTAGGAAGATGGCCCGCGCACATGCGCGAGCACCTTACTTATGTAGTGTTGATTAAATTTTTGTTATGAATCCTTATGTGGAAGTGACTTTTCTACAGAAAGAAGTCTAAATTATATCCTTAAACTATAACAACAGTACAAATTGTCTTGGTTATATCTAAACTCGTCTATCACCATCGTTCGCAAACATATGAGTTAATATATTTTTTGTCTTGATTTTTCTTTTATTATACATTTGATTCACAATGGGTAATATACGATGGGATAATCTATATTGTCAAAATTATTTGTGCTAATTATTAATATTATATAGATGAGAATAACATAATTAAAAAGATATAATGTAGTTCCATGCGACATTTTCGATGGTATGTATATATGTTTTTTCTGGCAAATACTAAGCAGGTACGTTTTCCTCTTTTTTTGTGATAAATATTTTCTCTTAGGGTAGGTGTGCGTATGTGTATTTATATGATGGGTGTGCACACGTTTATATATGCGCATGTGATTGCCTTTTACATCATTAGTAAAAAAATATTTTCAAGAAAATTGATGAGATGGCGTGAAGCGGTGCTGCGGCGGCATGGCTTCTTCAACAACCTCGTGTGAAGTGGTCGCTACTCATATGCACAATTTGAGGAAAATCTTAGAGCTGTAAAGAAAGAAAGATAAAACTACTCGATGAGGCTGATTGTAAACACACTCTTCTTCTTTTATTCCTTTATGACATCTCTTGTGTATGTATATAGTGAGGGATTACTTGAATAGATATAATATAATGATTGAAAATAATATATCCACTGGTTTATGTGTAAATAAACAGCTAGACTTTGCTTTTTTTTTTCTTCTTATATTTGTTATTAGATTTTCTCTAATTGATTAGAGTATCACGTGATATCTTATGAGTGCAGGAATACTATTAGTCATAGTTGTAATAGATTACTTGAAGAAATCTAATCTAATGGTAGAAAAGAATTGATCCACCAGTTTAAGTGTAAATCAATGAATAGATGTTTTACTTGTTTCTTATAAATTTTGTTAGATTTACTCGAAATTATTAAAGCATCACATGACATCTTGGGAGTGTATGTAGGTGTATAGGAACACATTTGCTCAATAGTTACAATCAATTTGTAGTCAACTATTGTTTGTTATGGCTTAGTGGTATCAATACTTACCTATCATTTGTTGATGGTTTCACACTTAGTATTATCCTTTATCGGTACTTGATAACACACGTACTTATTAGATGTCATCTAATTATTAGGTGCACTGAGCACGGATACCTCATAAGGAATATGACTTGATAATTGATGGATATTGGTTTGTATATGAAACTCATATACATAGTGATTAGTAGGGATATACGATTGATATATTTGGCTCTATTCATGATTGACAAAGTATATTATATACTATATATTTAGTAATAAATTTAAGATCGAGTTCTAAAGTGCTTATCGGATTGGCTATTCGGTGAGCATGTTTCCTAAAATGATGCGTGTTTTGAAATACTTTCTACGCAAAGTTTTTTAGAAGATCGAATAAATCCATATTCAAATTTGTAATATTTAATACTTAATTAATCTTACGCTAGTGACATGCTTTGTTTCTCGTGTCCTAGATAACCTCATCCAATTAATGAGGTAGACCTTATGAAGCCTAAGAGATAAAATGACATCCACATGGTGTAAAAAAAATGTATGATCGTTAATTTTCCAAAAATATATGAATAAAGAAACAATATATGAAAATACATTCATAATAAATTTAATAATGTCATTTGGACATATCAATATTATACAGTAGGAGTGAGTAAATTTTTAGAACGCTACTCACAATTTAAATTGTTTTTATTTTTTGAAAGATATAAGCCCAACTTAACTATGCTCTTAAGAGATATACAATCATATAATCTATAATTTAATTTATTAATATTTTTATGGATTTTTCGATGAGATGCGGCTATTTAGAATAAAACTTAAAATAACATATATTTTTACAACTTAAAACATATAGTTAACATGGACTTTTAGTTTTTCATCTAATCTAAGTATTTAAGAAGGAAAACAGAAAAAAGACATGTAGGGGATATGTACGTACATATAGACGTTCAGATCCATGGGGACACGGCGGGGTAACGTGGGATTTTTTTTAGAGATAGATTGATTTGGTTTTTCTTCTTTTAATAAAGATCTAATTAATGATCTAATGGTTAAAAATAATGGGTTACCAATGGTTAGATATTTTGCATTTTTCTTAGAATTTCTATGATTTATTAAAGCGCCACGTGGTGATCTATGAGTGTTTATAGGTCAAAGGTTAGATGTTTTGCTTTTTCTTAGAATTTCTAGGATTTATTAAAATACCACGTGGTGATCTATGAGTGTTTATAAGAACACCACGTGGCAGTTTATAAGCGTTTGTAGAAAGTTTAATGGACTTTTAGTATATAATAGATAGATAGATGTTGTACTCCCTCCTTCCAAAAATCTGAGATCTATTTCATTCTTTGGTTTTTTAAAAAATTTGAGTCCTATTTGTAGTTACCATGTGCTAAATTAAATTATTGATCGGAAACCAAGAAGCCATTCTAGTACTTATTGATTGTATTTTCATTGGTTTTGCCACATGATGAGTGAGTTAATTGCTTCTTGGTTTTATAAAAAAGAAATAGGTCTCAGATTTTTGAAAGGAGGGAGTAGTTTATAACTTTGGACTTCTAGTTTAGTATTTTATCAATTTTATGTTTGAAATTTGAAATTAATAATTAACAAGTTGTAACTGACATGATCTCTTTTTCAATCTAATAAGCAATAATTTTTTTTAAAAATAATCAAGTATGATTAAAATTTTAATATCTATTAATAATAATGCACATGCATTTGCATAGGTCGCTCATCAATATTATTAATAATAGTTCACCTTACAATTAATCCGATGGTTCACTACCAGGAAGGGAGCCTCTCCCGTGTGCATCAAAAAGTTAGTGGGTGTGTCCTTTGGCACCCGGTAACTTACCGTGTGTTTAATACAAACACTACGTGAATAGCAACATTACCGGGTGTCCCTTCCATACACACGGTAAGTCTGGAAGATTACGGTATGCCTCTCATTTTCCGCCCGGGAACGTGTCGCTCCAACAGAATTTTTCTGTTGTGGTAACGGCACACGAAGCATTACCGGGTGTTGTGCTATAATCAACTCCGTAACTCTAACTGACATAACGGAGCAAAGGAATTGGTGGCCCCAGTGCCTTTATGAGAGAAAAGTTTACTGTGTCTCTTTTAAAAACCACCCGGTAAGTAGTTTTTTTTTTTCTGCGGAAAGGTAAGTAGTTAAATGATGCACACAATAATAATGACTCCAGCAATCAAGCAAGTACCCCAATTTGCAATTACTTTTATCTCAAAGTAGTGCTAAAAAATATATACTTGTTGTTTTAATAAGGAAACGGTCTTAAAGAAATAATTTTGACTGCTATTTTTTATTAATATATATAAATATTAATAAATAATGATTTTATTGAAGAAGCTTTTAAGGCTAATATATACATATTGTCTAAGGCACATATTATAAATATTATTTATAGTCAAAGGTTATTAAATTTGACAATAGCCTTATCCAAAATGATAAATATTATGAATTCAGAGGAAATAGATGTTAATTAATTAAGTTTGCTATTATGAGGATCATAAATCGTATTATGAATTCATGCAACATAAAACATGCAATTGAAAATACCGTGAACTGTTCCGTTATTATTCAACAAATTTAGATTGAAACAAGAATCATTATTAATCTAGGAGTACTACCTCCATTATCAAAAGGGCATCACTTTAGTCATAGGCACGGTCTTCAATACACATGTTTTATCATTGCTTTCTCGAACTAATTATACAAAATATAAAAATAACATCGTGAAAGGGTTTTTTTTTCATGATATATATACTACAATAACTTTTTATATTTTATATAAACATCGTTTTGCATCTAGCTATTAACGTTTTAAGATTTTAATGTTTGAGAGAAGTACAATGTGCAAACAAATCTAGCCATTTTATCTAGATGTGATACCATTTTAGATCAAAAGATAAGTCCTATAAAGTACAAGCAACTTAAAAACTTCCTTCCAGTTCATAAACACACTTGTTTGTTTTAACCGGAATTGGCTGACCATTGATCATATTTTTTAAATCATCTTAAATTAGTGGGGTTAAGTGTAAGCAACTTCAAATAGTACATTTGATTACAAATATTGTGTAAAAACATAGGTGCTAAACAATTAATATGGTTTAAAAATAATATTGTTCAAAACTAGCTAACTCAAAGCCAAAACTAACATTAGTTTTAGAATGGAAGGAGTAATAATTATGAATATTAGAAGTGCTACATCACAAAAATATCAAATAAACTTCAAACATTTTGATAAAATAGTGATACTCTAAATCAAGTACTATACTCAATACTCATTAATTATGAATCTTGGAATTATTAAATCATGAAACAACATATTCCCTCTATTTCAAAATATAAGTATTTACAATGTTAGGCACGAGTATTAAAAAAGTCGATGAAAATGATTGTGGAATATTATGATTGGTTGAGATAGGATAGGTGAAAAAATAGCTTAATTTGAGAATAAATCTTGAGTGGTAGAAATAACTTTATTTTGGGGCGGAGGGAGTACGTTGTAATCAAAATAAAGCTCATTAAATCATGAAAGTTGCCTCTCCAACACAAATACAACTATATACTACCTCCATATTTAAATGTATGGCGCCGTTGACCTTTTGTCCAACGTTTAATTATTCGTCTTATTCAAAAAATTTATGTAATTATCATTTATTTTATTATGACTTGATTCGTCATTAAATGTTCTTTAAGCATAACATAAATATTTTCATATTTGCACAAAAAATTTGAATAAAACGAATGGTCAAACGAAAAGTCAACAGCGTCATACATTAAAATACGGAGGGGGTAATTATTAGTACTTCATTTTGAAAAAAAGTATTTAATATAAGAATGTGTTAAAAACGTAACAAAACACATATATTAGGATGGATCATATATGTAATTTTGATCCTTGGAGTTATTAGTGAAATGAACAGCCAAAACCCAAATACTTGTAGCGGTGAGCGGCGGGAAGCATCGAAAAAAAAGCGCGGAAGTGAAAAACCAAGTGCGCCATAATAAGCAGTCATCCTCATACTATCCTCGGCTCCATTCCCTTCCTTTTGGTCTCTCTGCCACCACCCACCGCCACCACCACCACCGCCACCGCCGCCACCAGCGCTTCGCTTTACCCACCCGTCGCCGCCAGCGCACCTCCTCGACACCCCCTCCCCCACTAACCTGCTGCGCGCACTTCCCTCAGCCTCAGGGACGCTGGATCTGGTCTGGGATGAGGCCGATTTAGCCACCGTTGGCCTCTCCTGTGCAGCTGTGTTTGCTTCCTCTCGTTTCCCATGGGGGTCTTCTCCCATTTGTCGCTGTTGATGGTGACAAGCCAGATCTGGTAAGGCTTCATCCATTGCCTTTCTCCCCGATCTACAGCTTAATCGTGTTCTGCTCCCCGTTTCATGGCCGCAGCTTGAAGGACAGCCGAAGGTGAGGAGGGCAAGAGAGAGGGGAGGGTGCGCATGAAGCTGATGAGGCTCCTGTTGTTCGTGGCTTCGTGCCCTACGGCTGCCGTGCTGCTCTGCTGCCCAGCGTGCTTGTCCAGACGGCATCAAGCGGGTGCCACAGCCCAAGTCAAAGTCAACGTGATGTTCAGTGGCATGACACAATGCTTTGGGGAAAACAAGGTGATGTACCCCATCTCTGGCTTGATTTTTGTTGAGAAAGTTGCTTCACATGCCCATTGGTAGTTAGTGTAGTTTGATTTTATAGTACAAACACTGAAGCTTTAGTTGAAACTTGGTCAAATACAACTTTGAAAATGGTATATTTGTTGTCAATGTCCTAAAAGGCTGTAGGAAGATGATCCAAATTCTAGCTTACTAAGATGATATATACATACTGCATCAGGAGGCGTGGGCTCTGCCTATGTCTTCTCCTATCATATCCTTCTCATGTGTGTGCATAAGGATAAGAGTTCAGTCAGTGAAAAAATATTGTTTTAACATTTGAATTTGATGTTAATACACAGTCTGGTAGCAGTAGCTAAGTTTTTAACACATTGCTTTTTTTTTCAACATTAGCCACTTCCTAAAGTTTGAATCAACCTAATTTAGCAATCAATTAGTTTTGTGGCTTTTTCTTCAGGTATCAACAATAGAAATCCTAACAGAATCATGTGGTTCAAGCAGCTCCCCAATGTTCAGGTGCTGCATGGTTTGCATTGGAAGTATGCTTCTCTGTCCTTATTTAAAACTCTCTAGCGGAAAAAAAAAATCCCCTTTCTCTGAATTTTCGTTCTTGTGTGCAGGAGCAGGAGGGCCAAAGTGACTGATAGCATCTGGCACATCACAGTTATATTCATAAAAAATGACACATAAATGTGCCTCTTGGAGTAAGGTATTTGTTGTTCAGAGTTCACAATCTCATAATCTGATTGTATCTTCTGGTACTTGATTTGAAAAAAAAAAAGGGAAAGAGGCAAATAATTGGATTATGTGCTCTGTTTTTAATATTTCTCCTCTCGTTCTATGAAAACTTGATGCTTCACAACTTCTACATGAGTGCACAGGGGTACAATGGCCTTTCATGTCAATCCTCATGCTATATTGTTTAGGTGGATATGTTTATATTTCTTGAGTACTTTAAGTAAAATGAAGGTGGTTCTAGGTTACTCCTCTGAGATCTGGCATCTCTGCATGACTCATTTTCTACCATCTGAACATGTAAATTTTTTGAATGTAATGATGCCGTAATTGGCTCATGTACCTATAGCTTGCATTTCGTTGTTATGCAATGAATGCACATGGATAGCTCTTCTTTATCATTTAGGATTTGTATCTAAGGTGGCATCTAAATAGTTCCATCTGGGAGAGGTTGAAATCTTTTTGTATGATATCTATTATATAGCAAGTACTCCCTCCAGTATAACTTCTACTTCTATATCTGCTTTCTTCGCATCTTCTGGGTTGTATTTAAAAGAGCCCTGCACATTTTTTTCTTTGTACAACTGTATATAGAGATCAAATTAAGCACAAGCTTATTTTGCCTTTGATTTAAAGATAACTTATTTGCCCTTAAAGCAATGCAAGGAGCTTTCCATTGGCTAATTGCTAGTTTTAGAAGAGATCACTATTTCTAGAGTTTACCTGATATTGCAAGGACCTGCTTAATTATTTTTTCTGGTATTGTTCATTTCAGCATAAGGAATGTCTAAAATTGGATTGTTTACTTGCAGAAACATCATTGATTTCATAGATGGGTCTTGGATGAATGAGTGAGACTATCTGGTCGCACATTAATGTCTTCATTTTTCTTGCATGGACCACTTCAAACTGCAGAGGTGATCATCCTTTGCCTTACTATTCTTTTAAATTTGTTATCCCCCAATCCAATGTGTGTAGATATATAATCATTTACCTGTATAATTTCAGTCATCTGGATTGTATTATTTTTTAAGCTATATTCTTATATATTTACAGTCATTACCATCCATTCGACAAATTAATCTTTCTGCTGGGATCTTATGGACCTAGCTTCAATTGTGTGTGAGACACGTTTCCTTCGGTTTATGCAGAAAATCATGCTTATGGTCTTGAAGCTTTGGAGATCGTTCTTGGCTTACACACGTAGTGCTATATTCTTGTGTCAAGATGGGAAACAAGTAGAATCTTGACTAGCTTGAAGATGGGATTAAGCTACTAAATTCCTATGTGAGTTTAGGATCATACTGAAGTGTACAAGGCTTGAGTGCCTGTGTTACGACTTTATTAGATGATCTTTTAATTAGGACTCCATGTAGCTCTTTATTAGATGATTACTTCAAGAAAAGTATACTGTAATTACTTAACAATAGAGCTCTTATTATGATGATTTGTAGATGTACATTGAATACTGCATATTTAGTTGATTCTTTGTTGGCAATTTTTGATCCAAAAAGCCTGGATGTGTGATTAATTCGATGGGTTTATATGGATGCAATTGCTGCAAATTGAACGCGCAAATGCATATTAAAAAAAAAGCAGGGTGTGAGTACTTTCCGGTGTGTGAAGAGTACAATAAACACCCAGCAATCGTAGCCATCTTACCGTGTGTTACTTCAAGGCTTGCGGAGTGCAGAGCCACGTGACGCCCGGTAACATAGAAAATCCTTTAGGAGTGTTACGAATGAAACTCGGTAACACGTTCCGTCCCGTCTTTGTTCTGTTAGCTCTTCCCGTTACCCTTCCGTGATTTATTCCCGGGAGTTAGAGAAACACACGGGATGTTCCGAGGCCTTCGTGGGTGTTTGTTAGAGAAAAACTCGGTAAGTGAACACGGGAATCCTGCGTCACTCCCGGGCATTATTTACGGAGTACTTCACTCGGTAACGTCGGTTGCCTTGTGTTTTTCCCTTGTTGCGGAGTGTTTTTGGCACCCAGGAGATTCTCCCGATCTAGTAGTGGTTTGTGGCTACCTAGAGTACAATTTCACGACTGGCAGTTAAAAAGGCCATACTGTCTCTTGAAAAAGTTAAATATCCCAAGACTACTCGGCTTTTCACCAAAACTTAGATTCAGCGTGGCTTGGGCCATAAGTTGTATTACCTCTTGTCTTAAAATATGATAATATTTGGCTATGAATCTGAACACATAGTATTACAGATTTATAGCTAAAAATGCTTACATTTTGGGACAGAGGGAGAGGGAGTAGTACTTTTGTTTTATGCATGGTACTGCTACTATTGACAATCAATTTTGGGTACCTGCTGAGCATTTGCTGATTTGGCTTCACACCACGCTCACGTAAGGGGAATCAGACTCTGATTTTGTGAATCTCATTTTAAAAATCACAAACTTACAATTTCAGACTTTTTGAATTTCAGAAGACTTTCAATTTAAAGTCTAAAACCTTTAATATCAAATCACAAGACTCATCTCAAGCCTCAAACTTTCATCTCAAAATCACAAAACTTCTAATTGAAGATTGTTAGAGTTTGCTATAGGATCGTCTAGGTTTAGATCTAGTCGGGTAGTTCTATTGGGTGAATGAACAACATTGTAGATGGAAGGGAGAGGGTTTAGATACCGACCGGTTGATGTGTTCGTGGAGGAAGAGGCGCCGGACATCGTCGTCGTCGTTGTGGGCTTGACGTGGACTTCAGCGACGGTGATCGTGACGGCGGCAGTGCTGGCGGCAGTGGCGGTCGTAGGCGGTCCCGGCGAGGTCGTGGCACGGCGGTGGCGTTTTCCCGTCATTGGCTGTGCCCCCTCGATAGGATTAGGGTTTGTGGGGTGGAGTTGGAGGCGGCGATGAACTTCATGTCTTGTGCCGCCCCGGCCTCCATCCCTCTTTTATATGCGCAGGGTGACGGGGGCCTACCAGCCATTGGGCTGGACGCCCCCGATCAGGACGCGATCAAGGCCCCCTTGAGCCGTTTGGCTCAAGGGGAGAGAGATCCATCTAACATTCTCCCCCTTGATCTCACTATTTCTTTTAGCCTTTTTCTATTCCATCACAGATTTGTACATAGAGCATGTTTCATTGTCACGGTTAATCACTGATGGATTTGACAGCCACTATACACATCTCCATTCAGAAACAGATACTTCAACTTTTGGGCCCTATAGTCCAGGAATCATAAGACTTCCCTTAAACCCATACTGGCTACATGTTCCTTGAACACGTTGGGTGGTAGGCCTTTTGTGAGCGGATCCGTGAGCACCCTTTCTGTTCTAATGTGCTCGAGACTGATTGTTTGATCCCGGACTTTGTCCTTCACAACATAGTACTTTATGCCAATGTGTTTGGCAGCACCACTTGACTGATTGTTGTGAGCGTATATTACCACGGGTTTGTTATCGCAGTATAACTTTAGTGGTTTCTCAACACTGTCAACCACCTTTAAACCGGGTACGAACTTCTTTAGCCAGTTCACCTGCCCCGTTGCCTCATAGCATTCTATAAACTCGGCATACATAGTAGACCCTGCAGTGATTGTCTGTTTTGAGCTTTTCCATGAAATAGCTCCTCTTGCCAGGGTGAACACGTATCCTGATGTTGACTTTATATTATCTTTTGCAAAGTCAGAATCTGAATACCCCACTATCTGGAGCGATTCTGATCTTCTGTAAGACAGCATGAGGCCTTTTGTTCCTTGCAAATAACGCAAGACTTTCTTTACCAATTTCCAGTGCTCTGGGTCTAGATTACTCTGAAATCTGCCAAGTAACCTGTTAACAAATGCCAAATCAGGGCGCGTGCACACTTGCTCGTACTGTAGGCTTCCCACAGTTGACGCATATGGCTTTGTTTTCATTTCACTGAGCTCATACTAATTTGTGGGACATTGCCATGCCCCATACCTTTCCCCTTTGACTATAGGAGCAGGTAAAGCACTGCATCTATACATGTTGAATTTCTTCAACACCTTTTCTATATATGCCTTTTGAGAAAGTCCCAATGCATACTTTGTTCTATCTCGGTGAATCTCTATGCCCAAAACATATGAAGCCTCACCGAGGTCTTTCATGTCAAAGTTTGAGGACAAGAATTTCTTTGTTTCCTGCAGTAGACTGACGTCATTACTAGCTAGTAGAATGTCATCCACATACAGAATTTGGAAAATGAATCTCCCATTCTTAAACTTTGAATAAATACAGTTGTCCTCGATATTCTCTTGAAATCCAAATTTCTTTATTGTCCCATCAAACTTCAAGTACCACTGTCTTGAAGCTTGTTTTAATCCATAAATGGATCTCTTTAGACGGCATCCCATATTTTCGTTTCCTTTCATGACAAAACCTTTCGGTTGTGCCATGTATACTTTTTCCTCCAAATCTCCATTTAGAAACGCTGTTTTTACATCCATCTGATGTAATTCCAAATCATAACGTGCCACCAGTGCCATTATTATCCTGAAGGAATCTTTACAAGAGATTGGAGAAAATGTCTCATTGTAATCAATCCCCTCTCGTTGCGTGAAGCCTTTTGCCACAAGTCGCGCCTTAAACTTTTCTATATTCCCTCTGGAGTCATATTTGGTTTTGTAGACCCATTTACAGCCTACTGTTTTGGTTCCTTTAGGAATTTCTTCTAAATCCCAGACATTGTTTAGTTTCATTGATTTCATTTCATCTTTCATGGCTTCCAACCATTCAGATGAACGAGCGCTTCTCATGGCCTCTTCATATGAGGTGGGATCATCCTCCATATGTGACTCTTCTGTATTATAAACTTGATAGTCATCACGGATAACCGATCTTCTGACTCTTTCAGACCTTCTAGGGGCCTGCACATTTGGCACATTCTGTACCTGAGGCTCTTGTTGAGTCTCCTGTACTGGCACATTATCTGTTTGAGGCTGTTGCAGCTCCTCTTCTGGTGTGGCAACAATTTCTGTTAAATCCTGTATAACAGGTTTCTCATTTTCATTCATTGTTGCCATAGGAGGAGTAACAACAGGTGCTGGTACCGTAACGTCATGCATTGCAGGCACAACATCAGCAGGTAGAGAGAAGAAAGGTTCCTGAGTCGACGGAGCGGGTACAGACACCCGCCTCTCCTCAAGATCAATTTCTCGAACTACCGAGCTCCCCCTAATCATTTCATCTTCCAAGAAGACGGCGTGTCTCGTTTCTACAAACTTTGTATAACCGTTTGGACAGTAGAAACGATAACCCTTTGATCTTTCAGGATAGCCAATAAAATAGCAGCTGACTGTTTTGGGGTCCAACTTCCTAATATTTGGGTTAAATATTTTAGCCTCTGCAGGACTCCCCCACACACGGAGGTGAGCTAGCGAGGGTACTCTTCCTGTCCATAGCTCATACGGTGTTTTGGGCACCGATTTTCTTGGAACTCTGTTGAGAATATGAATGGCGGTTTTTAACGCCTCCATCCATAAACCCAGTGGTAGTGTGGAATAGCTCATCATTCTGTTCGCCCGGTGTTGAATACTGGGCTACTATTCCATTCTCTAGCAAGAACCTTGCAAAAGGTCCAGGGACTTGCCCATAAGGCGTATGTCGACCATAGTACTCCCCCCCACGGTCAGATCTTACTACTTTAATCCTTATATCATGCTGATTTTCAACTTCAGCCTTGAATATCTTAAATTTACCAATGCATCTGATCGCTCTTTAATTGGATAAATATAACCGTAATGGGAGTAATCGTCTGTGAATGTTATGAATGAGTCATAGCCATCCACACTTTTCACAGGAAAATGGACCACAAATATCTGTGTGAATGATCTCTAAAATTCCTGCGCTTCGTTTTGCACCCTTTTTGATGCTTTTTACGAATTTTCCTTTAATGCATTCTATGCATTGTTCTAAGTCTGAGAACTCCAATGGAGGAAGAATTTCATTCTTAACGAGTCTCTCAATTCTCCCCCTCGAAATATGGCCTAAACGACAGTGCCATCATTTCGACGAGACATCGGGAGTTCTCTTTCTTTTCTTATTTTCTTTTGTCAACGAGGACACAACATTCACATTCTCAGAAAGAGATAACAAATAAAGCTCGTCTTGCAACATAGCAAGACCAATACATGCATTATTATACCATAGTTCACATTTGCTACTTCCAAAGCGGCAATCATATCCATCAAAATCCTATTTCGATACACTTATTAAATTTCTTTGCAAAGAAGGGACATAAAAAAACATCTTGAAGTAAAAGTGTGAAGCCATTCGCGAGCTCTAGGCAAAGATCTCCAACAGCTTTAACTCCATTGGCGACTCTAATGGAGCTTTCGCTTCTTTGTGTAGTCCTCGTCGAACGGAATGCCTTTAAACAATTACATGCATGAATAGTTGCTCTAGAATCAATCCACCATGTGGACTAGAATAACCAACATATGAGATTCATTTACAAATGTAATAATGTTCTCACCTTTCCTTGCCATGATCATTTTCTGGAAGTCAGGACAATCTTTCTTGTAATGTCCTGTCTTCTTGCTGTGAAGACACTGATCCTTTTCAACAGCGAACTGTTGTTGCTGAGGCAGATGTTGAGATTATTTTGCTTTTGAGGATGGAGACTTGAGGTTCTTTTTCTTGTTATCTTTAACATAATTAATTGAGCCACCATTGGACTCTTTGATTCTTTCCTCCTCTTGCACACAATTAGCGATGAGCTTTTCAAAGTTCCATTTCTCTAGACTTATGTTGTAGTTGACAATAAAATTGTCAAAATGCTTTGGCAATGAGGCCATAACCAGATGGACCAGAAAGTCATCTGTTATGCCCAAATCCATTGGCCTCAACTCGGAAGCCATGTTGCTCATCCTAAGAATGTGGTCTCTGACACCACCTCAATGGTACCTCTCTGTCACAAGCTGCTTTATCAGCTGTGTGGCATAAGTCCTTGAAGAACCAGTAAACTGCCTCTTTATTCTTTCGAGGTACTCTGAGACAGCGTCACACTCTAGGATTGAGCCCAATATTGATGGTTCAATCGTGTTCTTTACCACAGCCAAACATTTCTTGTTGGTTAAGAACCATTTCGCATGCTCAATGTCATACGACAATATGTTGGGAGCATTGTCCCTCTATCTCTTTTGCCAGTCAGCATCTGACTCATTTTCACCTCTGACAAGCGCAGTAGGTTCTATAGGACATGGGGTAGCCAACACCCGGTCCACCTCTCCCAAGATGAAAGCAAGGTCGAGTTTTCTTTTCTATTCTGCGTAGTTATCTCCCATCAGGGTCTGAATATCTTTAATGCAACCCATCAAGGAGTAGCCACCTGAAATAATCATGTACGGTGAGAACAAAAAATAACATTAAAATATTATGCATTAAGCCTACATCACCGTTGTGCAAAATTAGACATAACACATAGAACCATAACTATAACATTGCAATTAACATCGTTGGTCAGAAAATTTCAACATCATAGCACATAATTAATGTTCCTAAAATTAAATTTTCCCATTGTTAGAGTTTGCTATAGGATAGCCTAGGTTTAGATCTAGTCGGGTAGTTCTATTGGGTGGATAAACAACATTGTAGATGGAAGGGAGAGGGTTTAGATACCGACCGGTTGATGTGTTCGTAAAGGAAGAGGCGTCGGACATCGTCGTCGTCATTGCGGGCTTGACGTGGACGGCGGCGACGGTTGTCGTGACGGCGACAGTGCTGGCGGCAGTGGCGGTCGTAGGCGGTCCCGGCGAGGTCGTGGCGCGGCGGTGGCGTTTTCCCATCACTGGCTGCGCCCCCTCGATCCGATTAGGGTTTGTGGGGTGGAGTTGGCGGCGGCAACGAACTTCGTGTCTTGTGCTGCCCCGGCCTCCACCCCTCTTTTATATGCGCAGGGTGACGGGGGCCCACCAGCCATTGGGCTGGACACCCCCGATCAGGGCGCGATCAAGGCCCCCTTGAGCCATTGGGCTCAAGGGGAGAGAGATCAATCTAACAAAGATCTCAAACTTTCATCTCAAATCACAAATACTTTCGATTAAAAATCTAAAACTTTCATCTCAAACACTATTAAACTTCTAACTCAACATCATCTAAACACTTATCATTGTCGTCTTACCAATCGTCGCCGCTGACGCCGCACCCACTTCACTTATATAAGTAGATCTAATTCTATCCTGGTCAGCACAGAGAGGTATATAATGGCTCAGTCGTAAATGGGTGACATTTGTCTTGACGTCAATTTCGTCTCAACCAAAACAAAATCATGGCTCTCAACGAAGGAACCAAGAGCTCGACAACGCTTCCACGATGAGTTGTCTGCTGCCCATTCAGCGCACGTCGGTGGCTCGGTAAGTGAATTGGGCATCGATCGCCGGTAGTTTGGCTTCATGGAGTGCAGATGACATGGCACATCGGTGGTGAGGATGGAGAAGGGTCGCCGCAACAGATTAGGATGATAGACCAAGTACATGGTGATAAATTTGTGCTTTTTTTTCATGATTTTTGACCAGATTTTGGTCAAATTCAATGTGTAATTTAAAATTCTCGGTCAAATTTCATCCAAATCTATGTATCTGCAGGCAAAATTTTGCTATCTTGGACTTGGGCGATCTTTTTTCCCCAAAAACGGCAGCACAATCCACGGTGATAGCTACTTCCTATGTCTTAATTCATGTGTAAAAGTTGGTTTATTTTGGGATGCAGCGAGTAATAATTATCGCTTCCTATTTATTCTCAATGGACCAGATCGATCATGGTAATTTTGTCCAAATGAATATCAAACCTACAGCCTTCATACTTAATTAGAAGTTCTTTCAAAAGAGGACAGCTTTTAGACAAAATGAGATGAAAACGAACATCGAAATCGTGTGAACTTTTGCATTTGAGATCATTTACATGATTGAGTATGCAGTACAGTGAAATCTAGCTATTTGGATAAAAGGAATCTTTGATTTTTTTTCAAATGTCTTTAGATGGAGAAAAATCCCTATATCAAAGTTATATCTCGACGAGATCTACAACTTTATAGCAGGGGAATTTCATTTAAGATCATTCACATGCCCGAATATGCATTACAGTGATGGGATATATTTGGATATAACAAATTTTATCTTATATATATATATATATATATATACTATACTGCACCTGGGGTGTGTAATAACTAAAATGCTTCCCCTCACATCCTACCGCCCCCTCTATGCCACACAAACTTTCTATACGCATATACAAAGTTTGTATACACATATACAAAGTTTATATACGCGTATACAAACTTTCTATACGCATATACAAAGTTTGTATACACATATACAAAGTTTATTTAAGCGTATACAAACTTTCTATTCATGATGTATTTTTTTATTTTTTTTATTTTTTATGCGTATATAAACTTTGTATATGTGTATATATTTTTTATGCATTGAAATATATTCATAAAAATACATATCTATATACGTATATATATATATATAGTATATACATATGATGTATATAGTAGTACATATGAGAGACTAGAGGGAGGAGGTGGGGCGACTGACCGCGCGCGGCTGATATATATATATATATATATATATATATATATATATATATATATATATATATATATATATATATTGTTGGCGGTATGGCATGAGGCCCTTCGACCAACCCTGCCGAAACCATGCGAACAGTGGGGATTTAAGCCCCAGACGTCAAGGTTAGTTAGGGCGAAGTCCCCCTATGGCGAAGACTATGGAACAAGGATGGCGAGAGGCAGGGAATCGTGCGGAGACGTCAAGGTTAGTCAGGACCGAAGAAGCCATTCCGGCCCATCAAGCCTAGGGGCTATTAGGCCGATGATCGCCTGACGGCCCATCACGAGCCCATGAACCTCAATTACACTATGTACCCATGTAAATGTCCCTTTCATAAGGGCAACCAAGTAAATTCCCCTGTATAACCAAAACCCTAGTAGTAAGAACCTGTAATGTGGTTATAAATAGCCTCATAGGGCCATGTAATAGGGGGATCCAAGAAAAATTCTCAATTTAATACACTTTACTTCTTTTCCAACTACTGTTGAGTAACCACGTCTTTCGACGTATGCAGTTGTCGCTTCGACAACAGCTGGCACCGACCGTGGGGACCTCCGAGCGAAACCACTGAGAGCGAATGCCACCGAAGAGGGTTGTGAAGGAGAAGGTTACAAGGCGAAAGGAAAGCGAAGCCGGGGGGGGGGGAGATGTCCGCCGAAGAGGGAGCAGAGCCTTCGGCGCCCGTCACCGAAGCTGGAGGAGCGCCGTCTGCCTCCACACCTGCGCCTTCACTACCACCTTCGGCTCCTGCCGCCTCTGGGCAGGTGCCGAACACGGCTGACATGGCGAAGGCAGCCGCGGCGGCAAGGGCACTCCAGACCAGGGCGGAGACCCTTTCGACAATCCAACTGCTGGTGCCCCAAGCCGCCCTGTCGCAGCCGGCAGCGGCCTTGATTGCGCTCGCCGCTGTACAAATCAACCCTGACCCTGAAACACAGGCCGAAACCGACATGGAAGCCATGCGACAGAACATGACACGCCTCCAAGACATGCTTCGGCAGATGCAAGAACAGCAGCAAGCGTACGAGGCAGCGAGGCGGGCCAAGGCCACTTCGGCCCCAATCCTCCAGTATTCGGCGGTTATGTCCCGCCCCAAGTCTATCCACAAGCACCGATCCAGCCCCTTCCGGCACAAGCCATGCAAGTGCCAGTATACTTCGCCGGGCAGCCTTCGACCGCAGAAGTATATCCGGCCCCTCACGCGCAGCTGCAAGCTCAGCCGGTCGCTGCCCAAGCGCACTCTCAGCCGCCTGGCCAAGTGTCACAAGCAATGGCAGAAGGGGCTTCGGCTCTGCAAGCGCAGTTTCAAGCTTTCCTCCAACAATTCAGCCAACCCCACAATATTTCAAATACAGCCCCTTCGGCCCAGCCGGAGGGGAATACAGGTCAAGATGCGCCTAGTTGGTTGCCGTCGAACCAGCCGGGTCTGGGGTCTTTGCCTTGGAGTTAAGGACCACAGTTTGACTTCATCAATGCTGCTCCGGCACCAACCGCTCGGCCACAAGCACCAACACCGGGCTTCGGGGCAAACCAAGCACCAAACCAGGCCGCCATGGCGTGGCCCCAACCTACGTTCGACCTATCCATGGCGGCTCACCAAGCATCACCAATCGAAGCCGGGCAGCCAAATGCCATGGCCCAACCTCATGCGCAAGCCGTGACTTCGCCCTTCGCCACGCTGTACCCGCAGCAAGGTGCCGCGAACAGGGCAGGAGGCGAAAAGGGGCTACCGCTGAGTGGGGGAATTAAGACCCGTCCAATCCCACCCTAGTTCAAGTTCCCACCCGTCCCACGCTACTTAGGCGAAACTGACCCGAAGGAATTCCTCTCCATTTACGAGTCTGCGATCGAAGCGGCTCATGGTGACGAAAATACCAAGGCAAAGGTAATACATCTCGCTCTAGACGACATCGCCCGTTCTTGGTACTTTAATTTACCAGCCAATAGCATTTACTCATGGGAGCAATTGCGCGATGTCTTTGTCCTTAACTTTCGAGGCACTTATGAGGGGCCGAAGACACAGCAGCATCTACTCGGCATTCGCCAGAGGCCGGGGGAATCGATAAGGGAGTACATGTGTCGTTTCTCGCAAGCCCGGTGCCAAGTGCAAGACATAATCGAGGGGTCTGTCATAAACGCCGCTTCGGCCGGGCTACTCGAGGGCGAACTCACAAGAAAAATCGCCAACAAAGAGCCGCAGACACTTGAACACCTGCTTCGCATCATTGACCGGTACGCAAGGGGCGAAGAGGACTCCAAGCGACGGCAAGCAATTCAAGCTGAGTATGATAAGGCCTCCGTCGCCGCTGCCCAAGCCCAAGCACAAGCTCAGGTCGCCAAACCACCTTCTCTCGCTGTTCGCCAGCCTCAGCTGGTGATCCAAGGACAACCGCCAAGGCAAGGCCAAGCCCCCATGACCTGGAGGAAGTTCAGAACCGACCGCGCGGGCAAGACTGTGATGGCTGTCGAAGAGGTTCAAGCCCTCCGCAAGTAGTTCGACGCCCAGCAAGCAAGCAACCATCAGCAGCCTGTCCGCAAGAAGGTCCGAAAAGACCTCTACTGCGCCTTCCACAGCTCTTCGCACACCACAGAGTAATGCCGAAAAATTCGGCAACGTGGCAACGCGCAAGATCCAAGGCCGCAGCAGGGAGCGGCTGTCGAAGCACCTCGCGAAGCTGTTCAAGAACAAGTACCCCCGGCCGAACAGCGCCAAGATGTACAGTGGAGAGTAATCCAAGTGATCACAAGGGCCGACCCGCCGAGCCAGCTGTCGAAACGGCAAAAGAAGATACAGATCCGAACGGTCCACAACATCACTTCGTCGGGCGAAGGGGCCCCGTAGTATCTGAACCAGCTAATTTCTTTTGGGACGGAAGATGCTGAAGGAGTGATATTCCCGCATCAAGATCCTCTGGTGATCTCAGCCGAGATAGCTGGCTTCGAGGTCTGGCCAATCCTGGTCGACGGAGGGAGTTCGGCTGATGTCATCTTCGCCGAAGCATATGCCAAGATGGGGTTACCCACCCTAGCCCTTACCCTAGCACCGGCCTCGCTCTGTGGTTTCGACGAAGAAGCAGTTCAAGTTCTAGGCCAAGCTCAGTTGCTGGTAGCTTTCGGCAGAGGGGAAAATAGACGCGAAGAGCAGGTATTGTTCGACGTTGTCGACATCCCGTACAACTACAACGCCATCTTTGGCCGTGCGACCTTGAACAAGTTTGAAGCCATTTCCCACCACAATTATCTCAAGCTCAAGATGCCTGGCCCGGCAGGAGTGATCGTGGTCAAGGGGCTTCAGCCTTCGGCTGCTTCAAAAGGCGATTTGGCCATAATCAATAGAGCAGTGCATAATGTTAAGGCCGAACCATATGCCCGGGCGAAGCACGCGCCAAAGCCCGCCCCTCACGGCAAGATAATCAAGATACAGATTGATGACGCCGATCCCACAAAGCTCGTATCGCTGGGGGGTGACATGGGCGAAGAAGAGGCTGCAAACATCCTAGAGGTACTAAAGAAAAACATTGATATCTTCGCCTGGGGCCCTGATGAGGTGGGAGGTGTTTCGACAGATCTCATTATGCATCACCTGGCAGTCAAGCCGGATGCCAAGCCAAGGAAACAGAAGCTGGCGAATCTAGTGCTGGTGCGGAAATCAAACGGCAAATGGCGCATGTGTGTCGATTTCACAGACCTGAACAAGTCATGTCCGAAGGACGATTTCCCCTTGCCACGGATCGACCAACTCGTGGATTCGACAGCTGGCTGCGAACTCATGAGCTTCCTGGATGCATACTCTGGCTATCACCAGATCCACATGAACCCGGCCGACATCCCCAAGACAACCTTCATCACACCATTTGGCACCTTTTGTCACCTCAGGATGCCTTTCGGCCTGAGGAATGCTGGAGCAACCTTCGCCAGGCTGGTGTACAAGGTCCTTTACAAGCAGTTGGGGCGAAATGTGGAAGCTTATGTCGACGATATCGTCGTAAAAAGCCGCAAGACTTTCGACCACGCGTCCGACCTGCAGGAGACCTTCGACAGCTTACGCGCGGCGGGTATGAAACTGAATCCTGAGAAGTGTGTTTTTGGTGTTCGCACGGGCAAGTTGTTGGGTTTCCTTGTTTCTGAAAGAGGCATCGAGACGAACCTAGAGCAAATCGATGCCATTAAGCAAATGAAGCCTCCATCGAGCGTATGTGAAGTACAAAAGCTCGCAGGCCGAATTGCGGCACTGAGTCGATTCCTCTCAAAGGCAGCCGAAAGAGGTTTGCCCTTCTTCAAGACCCTCCGGGGCGCGGGAAAATTCACCTGGGACACCCGAATGCCAAGCAGCGTTCGACGAGCTAAAGCAATATCTGCAAAGCCCGCTCGCTCTAATCAGCCCATCACCTGGAAGCGAACTGCTACTATACCTGGCGGCTTCGCCAATGGTAGTCAGTGCTGCCCTCGTCCAAGAAACAGACTCAGGCCAGAAACCAGTCTATTTCATCTCCGAAGCATTGCAAGGAGCAAAAACAAGATACATTGAAATGGAAAAGCTTGCTTACGCCCTGGTGATGGCTTCGCGCAAGCTTAAACACTACTTTCAGGCCCACAAAGTCATAGTGCCATTGCAGTACCCTTTGGGCGAAGTACTCCGAGGCAAGGAAGTTACTGGCCGGCTTAGCAAGTGGGCAGCGGAGCTGTCCGCTTTCGACTTGCATTTTGTTGCCCGCATCGCTGTCAAGTCTCAAGTGCTAGCTGACTTCGTGGCCGAATGGACACCAGCATTCGCCCCTGAGCCCGAGCCCGTCGAACAACCCTGGGTGATGTACTCCGACGGCTCGTGGTCGCACAAGGCGGCGGGCGTTGCAGCAGTACTCACTTCGCCAAGTGGCGTGCCGATTTGGTACGCCGCAAGGCTGCAATTCGACACAACCAACAACGCGACAGAATACGAAGCCATCCTTCTGGGCCTAAAAAAGGCGAAAGCATTGGGGGTTCGGCGCTTACTAATCCGAACCGACTCCAAGCTGGTGGCAGGTCATGTCGACAAATCCTTTGAGGCAAAAGAAGAAGGAATGAAGAGGTATTTGGAGGTTGTTCGGTCTATGGAAAAGTGCTTCACCGGCATAACGGTCGAACATTTACCTAGAGGCTAGAACGAGGAAGCAGACGCCTTGGCGAAATCTGCTACTTGTGGGGGCCCACATTCGCCGGGCATCTTTTTTGAAGTCCTATATGCACCGAGTGTGCCCATGAGCCTGGATGTCATAGCAATTGACTAGGCAGAACTGGGCGAAGATCCAGGCGACTGGCGAACCCCGTTTGTGAAATACCTTGAAACTGGCTGGCTTCCGGAAGATGAAGCAGAAGCAAAGCGCCTGCAACTCAGAGCCGCCAAGTACAAGATGGTCTCGGGCCAGCTATATCGCTTCGGGGTGTTTCAACCCTTGCTTCACTACATCTCCTTTGCCGAAGGCGAGGAAATGGCGAAGGAAATACACCAGGGGCTCTGTGGCGCATACCAAGCCGCAAGAACAGTTGCCTCCAAAGTGTTTCGATAAGGAGTATACTGGCCCACCGTGCTAAAAGTCTGTGTTGAGCAAGTCAAGAAGTGCGAAAGCTGTCAGCGCCATGGCTGAAGCCAAACTGCGCCCCAATACGAGCTGCAACTCATCGCACCAATCTGGCCCTTCGCCAGATGGGGGTTGGACATTATTGACCTGTTCTCGGTGGCGCGAAACGGGTACAAGTTCGCAATTGTGGCCATCGAATACTTCTCCAGATGGATTGAGGCTGAACCCCTAGGAGCGATCACTTCGGCAGCAGTACAGAAGTTTGTATGGAAAAACATTGTTTGCCGTTTCGGAGTGCCAAAAGAGTTCATCACGGACAACGGCAAGCAGTTCGACTCTGACAAGTTCAGAGAGTTGTGCGAAGGGCTTAACCTGAAAATCAGGTTTGCATCGGTCGCGCACCCGCAGTCAAATGGGGCAGCCGAATGCACAAATGGTAAGATCCTAGAAGAACTAAAGAAAAGGCTTGAGGGGGCAGCTAAGGGCAAATGGCCAGTGGAAATGCTATCTGTTCTCTGGGCCCTTCGGATGACCCCCACAAGGCGAGCAAAGTTCAGCCCGTTCATGCTCCTTTACGGTGATGAGGCAATGACCCCGACAGAGCTAGGGGTTAACTCATCAAGGGTGATGTTCTCTGAGGGCGAAGAGGGGCGCAAGGTGTCGCTTGAACTCTTGGAGGGGGTAAGAGTTGAAGCACTCGAACACATGCGCAAGTATGCCACAGGCACTTCGGCAACTTACAACAAAAAAGTTCGACCGACGGAGCTGTTGCCTGGTCATCTTGTCCTAAGGAAGAAGGCGAACCCGATAGCCGTTGGCAAGCTTGAATCGAAGTGGGAAGGACTGTATCTCATCAAACACAAGTCCAGGACAGGATCCTTTCGACTGGCGACACTGGAAGGCGAAGAGTTCGACCATTCCTGAAATGCTGCCTCTCTCAAGCGTTTCTATGTCTAGAATGGGTGGCACCCAAATCGCCAACTTGTAAAAATGTACATATTGTTATGTAAGCCTTTCGGCACTATGTAAGCCCTTCGGCACAAAAATGCAAAAAAAAGAGGAAAATGAAAAAAAGACAAAAAAAACTGGATATAGGGCTATTATCCATCCTGGAGGCCCGAACCAGTATAAAATATTTGTGTCTTTCGCCTTTTAATTTGTGTGATTGATAATTTGTGGAAAAACCCTAAGGCAAACGCCTGATCAGCGAAAATGCCAGGGGGGTGAAACGAATCGGCTGAAGCATCGCTCGCCGAACGTTGAAACCGCAACGGCTTGTTTCGGGGAACAACTAACCGAACACCGTTACATTCGGTCAAAAGGAAAGCACGAGTGCTTCCTACAACGTAGAACAAAACGGATCGAAAACGGAAGCCGAAAGCTGAAAAGTCAAAAACCTATTTCGCTAACATACGCAAAGGGGCCGACACGTTCCGACCCAACAAAAGCACACGAAGTGACAATGCAAAAATAGCGAAAAGGAAATAAAACACATCTTTATTGATTTTAAAGAAAAATATATCGAAGAATACAAACCCATCAACATGGTACAAGTAAAAGAAAGAGCAATGGCCTTACAACTCAGCTTACAAATAAATTACATCTTCGCCCCCACAATCATTCTCTCTCTCTAAGGAATGATCGGGCGAACTAGGTTCCTCATCACTGCTAATATCATACTCGACCCTAAGAGAAGAAGGGGGCGAAACACAGACTAAACTGTAACGACGCTGGGAGATCGTCTCCTGCCGGTCAGTCTTCTGATGGTTTCGCCAAAAGCGAGCCATATCCTCCAAACGTCTTGTATGAACAAGATCGTAGTCTTCTAAGGTTCGCCCGGGGTGCGCCCGTAGCCAGCCGGCAACCTTAAAAACCTTATAGCTGCGGCCGTTTATCACCATTTCGCGATAAACAGGCCGAAATGGGCATCGCACCTTCGACAGTCCCTTCAACGCCACAAATTTCTCGTTTTTGCTTCGCCAATCCCCAGAGGGGGGCCGAATGCACAATTTTTGGCGAAAAACCTGTTAAACAGTGCAGAAAGGGCAATAGATGATTTGTATAGTAAGAGCAAATATTACATAATACGAAAATGACGTAATCATATACGCCGAAGGCATCGACCATAAAAAGTGGCATACATTCCAAGTACCCAAAGGGCCTTTTTCGGCTACAATAAGGAGGGTAAGAGGCCGAATGTACATTGTTCCCCTTGCCCGGCAGACACAAAAAAGAAGAAAAACTTCAAAAATCTAAGGAAAGGGCGGAGGGCCTCACACCTCTGGGTGATTCTGGGCATCGCCTCCACCCCCTCCAGCCGCTGTGTCCTCCTCTTCGCACCAGTCTGCCGCCTCTGCCTTCGCCAGTTGCTCCAGAAGGCGCGCCTTGGTGGTGGATCGGCCGTCCTTCTGCCAGAACTGCTTTCGCCACGCACGGAGCGCCGGCGAAACGTTCTGAGCACTAACCTCCCAGTCCCCTTTCGTATAGTTAGGGAACTCGGCGACGTGCTCACAGCCGAACTGCTGCAGTAGGCCCATAGTGAAGGCCGCCGATACACGCGCACAGCAATCACCGTACGCAGTGGCGCAGTCCGAAATGGCACCACCAGCCTGCTGGATCCACTCCGAGAAGTCGAAGGCTGAGGCGTCTTCGGCAGGGACTCCTCGCACCCTTGCACCCATGTCAGAAAGGGCAAGGTGGAGCGTTTGGCACACTGTTCTCACGGACTTGGTAGCTTTCGCCATCTCCCGTGAAAACCGTTGCGACTCCTCCGCAGCGCTCGCCTCGGCCTTGCTGACCTCCAGACGAAGAGCTTCCATCTTCGGCTCAGTAAGGTTATAAAAGTCGGTCAGCACGGCGGAATGGGCCTTTTCCTGCTTCAGTTCGGCCTTGAGGCGATCAACCTCAGCCCGGGCCTCTTTCCCCTTCTCCAATTCGGCGTTGAGGCGATTGACCTCGGCCCTAACCTCTTTTTCCTTTTCCAATTCGGTTTGGAGTCGCTTGTTCTCGGCCTTCGCCTCCTTGAGGGTGTTGGCGAGGGCCTCCATCTCCAAGCTTTTGCGGCCTATTTCGTCATCTTTGGCCCGAAGACGGTTCCTATATCCATCAACATGAGCCCGCACGGTTCGCTCTGTCGAACAGTGGGCCGCAAGAATCTAAATGCAAGATAAGAGCGGACGAAGAGAACAAATGTTAATTATGGGACCTGTAAAAAAGGAGAGGAAAATCAAAAAGAGAGTGAAAAGGCATACCCGAACTGCCAAGCTTTTAATAGTAGAACACCCTTCATCAAACTCATTCAACTCGGTGAATAGGCTCGGGGTGCTGGCAGGTAAGACAAGATTGCTTACTCCCTCGACGGAGGGAATAAGATCCGCCCTGGTCTCGAAATCGCCAGGGGCGAAGTGGGGCGCCGCGAGGGAGTACTCCGAGGCAGATGTTTCGATGGCAGCCCCCTTCCCCTTCGCCTTGACTAGTGGCGAAACAACTGGCTGACGCAGAGGGCTTCCGAAAACCCTCGCTGCAGCCGTGACGACTCGATCAGCGGAAGCTGAGGCCCCGGCAGCGGCACTGCCACCCGCCCCACCAGCGTCGAGCGGAAGAATGTGGGTGGTTGAAAGGTCCAAGCTGCGGCCAGCGGGCGAAGTCGGGGTTTCGTCAGAAGACTCGTCGTCGCTGAAAACGCGAGCAACATCGACGAGTCCTTTCTTTTTGGAGAACTTTTTAACCGGACCCCCCTTCGCCGCTTTGCCTGCTGAAAACGCAACTAATGCCTTCGCCCCCTCCAAATCCTTCCGATGAAGGGGGGAGCTGTTCGATTCCATCCCAGTCTCGTTGTGCCCTGGACTTGGAGTAGGAGTGTAGCCAGGGGTCTCGACGCGGTTTTCGACCACCTCATCCGCGGCCTTTTCGGCCGCGACCTCCACCTCCTCTTCTTCCTCCCGTTCCTCCTCACCGTCACGCCCTTCAACATCGTCCTCGTCGTCGGTGTCAGAATCGGAGGAAGCAGGGACCCTTCGCTTTCTAGGGGCAAGCTTCACTTGTCCGCGCGTCCGCTTCCGCGAAGGTCCTGCATCGTCGTCGGCCTTGTGGGGATTCGCCCGGGGAGGCAATTCGCTGTTGTAAACCCGGTTCGCCTGGCCGGCTGCCTGTCATGTCAGCAGCTGGCTATACTCGACGACCGACACGTCGCCGATCATCTTACGGGCTTCGGCGTCAGCCTGGTCGAGGGTCAACACTGCAAAAATAAAGGGTGTAGCCACATTAAGCGTCGAACAAAGCAAAATAACGAAGCGCAGGAGTGCATAGCGAAAGTGCAGTCTTACCGTTCGTCCCCTCAGGGAGAACCAACTTTGGCAAACCATCGACCTCTTCGCCTTGGTCAACTTTGACTTGCCATGACTGGGAGAGGGGAAAGATGCGAAGCATGCAGAATTCCTCCACCAAGTCGCGGCAGCTAAGGCGGGAGCAAACCTTACGCAGTAGAGTGAACCACGCCTCCATAGCGCCGTCCACGGTGATCTTGGGTTTTCGGTTCGGCGCAATCGCCCTGCGCCGGCACCGGAGGGCCTTCGCTGACTCGGAACCAGCCTCGAAGGGGATGGTGTGGTAAAACCACCTCGCCATCCAATGGCGGTCCCACTTCGACATGGCGGCATTCACCGGCCAGAGATCGGAGCGCTCGGGGTGAACATTAAAGTTCACGCTACCGAACACTGTCTTCTTCGTTCCGGCCGGGGTAATCACCGTCTTCGAATTCACGGTGGCGAAAAATATGGCACCGAAGAGTTCGTCTCTAGGCTCAAACCCGGAAGTCTGGTACGCCCAGTCGAAGATAGCGATCCGAACCAGTGCCGACGGGCTCAACTATGGGAGCTCCACCTGGAAAAGATGAAGGATCTCCGACAACAACGCGTTGCACGGAAACCGGAGCCCCGCCTCAAAAAACACGGCGAACACCACCGTTCGGTTGTCGACGGGCTTCGGTACAACGGCTTTCCCCGGGACGAAAGCCTGTCCCTCGACCAATGCCCCAGAGCTGACCAACTTCGCCAACTTGCCGTCGTCTATGAGAGAAATCCCCAAATAGGCGGTGGTGTCATCGTCAATCCGGCCGGGGTCGGGCCCTTTCGCCGAAGAGGGGTTAGGCTTGCGGGGAGCCATGGCGAAGGGTGTGTGCGGTAGCGAACAGAAAGAGCGAGCGAAAGGTTTGAAGGGCCAAGGGGCGCTGTGAGAGAAAGAACGGAGGAAGAGAGCGCGCGCGGTGAGAATGACAAGTGTGGCAGTGAAAAGAGAACGGTGGGGAGAATATATAACCCACCCAGGCGACGGTTCGCCTACCCACCAGTAGTAAAGTGCCACGTGTCGCGAGGGTAGGCGAAGCAGTAAATTCCCATCGTCTGAGCCGCACAGTAAAAAGCCCATGAAGGGAAGACTCATTACTGTTCCTTCGGCCCGGGAAAAATAAAAAATAATATACCGCCGTTCGCAGGACGCGAAGAGCGGCAAAACAATACCAGCCACACAGACAACAAACTTTATTTGCAGGAACATTGTAGGTTTCAGTAGGAGCATCGGTCGAAAGGGGGCGCCACATACCATACCACATGGTTTGCACGGTCTCGGCCGAAGCTCCTATCTCACCCTTGCCCGTGAGGAGCTTGTTGGCGGTATGGCATGAGGCCCTTCGACCAAACCTGCCGAAACCATGTAAACAGTGGGGATTCAAGCCCGAGACATCAAGGTTAGTCAGGGCGAAGTCCCCCCATGGCGAAGACTATGGAACAAGGACGGCGAGAGGCGGGGAATCGTGCGGGTACCTTGCCAAGCCAGAGGCCTCTTGGGCGAAGGATGCAGGGCGAAGAGTATATGCCGAAGGGAGACAACTTCGTCAAAGCAAGTTCGCCCCCGCGAGGACCGAAGAAGCCATTCCGGCCCATCAAGCCTAGGGGCTATTGGGCCGACGATCGCCTGACGGCCCATCACGAGCCCATGAACCTCAATTACACTATGTACCCATGTAAATGTCCCTTTCATAAGGGCAACCATATAAATTCCCCTGTATAACCAAAACCCTAGTAGTAAGAACCTGTAATGGGGTTATAAATAGCCTCATAGGATCATGTAATAGGGGGATCCAAGAAAAATTCTCAATTTAATACACTTTACTTCTTTTCCAACTACTGTTGAGTAACTACGTCTTTCGACGTATGCAGTTGTCGCTTCGACAACATATATATAAAAGACTCTAAAGGTTAGTGCTCTAGAGTTGAGATGATAAAGAGGGTACAGGTCAATATACAGGGACCCAACTTCAAATACTATACATAGCACCCAAGCATATTTCGTGAAAAAAATATCGTGAGACCATGTATAGAAATAAGAAAAAATATTTTTAAACCATTTTTTGTGCCTAGTAAATTTAAAAACCCGGATCGGACTATTACTATCAGTTCTCTAGTCTTGAACCAGCAGTCAGCCGGCATCAGTGCTGATTTGCAAACAAGCTAGAAGTGATACTCCCTAAGCTGATATGGTTTGTAACAATTTAAGTTATATATAGATGAATCATTCAAAAACAAAACTAAAGTGATGTGGCTCAATGAGAGAAGGAAATGAAGGGAGATAGTATAGATTAATCATCTAGGCAAAACTAAGATGATATGACTTCTTTGAAGAAGAAAAGGAGTGAGATAATTTGAAACATAGATCAATTATTTAAGAGCTAGAAAGAATTGAGGTGATGTTGCTTAATGAAAGAAGAAAGAAACAACATTAACTACACTTTAATGTGGGATGAACTTTATAGATACTAGATGATACCTCGTGCGTTGTGGTAAGAGTTTCTATAAAGAACTAAGATTTATTTATGAAGGTGTAAGATAGGGAAGGTTGAATACAATAATGATAATTGTTTATTTATTAGCATGATTTTCGTTCTATCTAAGAGTGCCTAATTTGGGATTTTTTTAAAAATAAAACAATGCATATAAGTGTGTAACTCTAGGTTTACTAAAAACATGAGAGGCTAGGCTCTTTGTACTATTCACAGAGTTTTATTTTTACATGTGTATATGTAGCTAGATATAAACATTTATATGTGGATAAATACAAAATTGTGAAATGTGCGTTTCACTATAAACATACTAAAAGGTACATAAATATAGATCTGCTTCAAATAATCTAATGAATAAATTGCATCTTCAGTACAACAACTTGGCAAGTGGGTATAATATAGTACAAGAATTTTAGAATCAAACGTCCGAGTGTAACAACTTAGCAAGTGGGTACGTTCTAATATAAGAAATTGATAATTTAGTTTTCTGGTACGACAACTTGGCTAAGTACGTGCTATTCTCTTCTGGTACGACAACGTCTGAGTTGCTTTCACGAAATCAATATGCCATCATATAGCAATCATATGGATATTACCTTAAAATCTTGAATTTAATATTTAAGAATTACGTTGCGCATCCAATTTGCACCACCCGTTTGGATTATGTTTTCTCCACCTTCTCAAATCTCAACTGAAATATAATATTTTCTACATGGTATACTTTAATTGACTTTCAGTTATTAAAATGAAAAAAAAAATGCGCTTACACAAATCTGCACTAGTATGTTGGCAAAATAAGTACATAAAAATTGAATATGTATAAAAATATGAGTTATTGCATCACTTCTCAACTTATTATACCAAATCACACCCATCTCGCAAGTTGTTCCACTCGTACGCTCACTTATAAAATTCTTCCACTAAATTGTACTCACCTGCCAAGTTGTTGTACAAGGATACTCATTTTCTTAAGTTTTTGCACCAAATTACACCCACCTACTAAGTTTACGCACCGTGGATGCAATTTACTCTAATCAAAATTTGAATGTTTCTTGACATAAGCTTTCCCCTAACTGAGAAGCTATCTAAAATAACCTACTGAGATTAGCTATGGTGGAATGAGTTGCCACTGATGGAGAAATCGTTTGTAGTCCCGGTTCGTAACCCCCCTTTAGTCCCGGTTGTCCAACTGGGACTACGAATCCGGGACTAAAGATAGCGATCTTTAGTCCCGGGTGAAATAACCGGGACTAAAGATCCATGTACCATTTTTTTTATTTGCATGGCCCTGTTTGCTGCATGGTTGATTATATATATATATATATATATATATATATATATATATATATATATATATATATATATATATATATATATATATATATATATATATATATGCATTGTAATATATATATTATGCATGTATATAGAATACATACATATACATATATATATATATATATATATATATATATATGCGTATGTATATATGTATAAATACATTTATTACACACATATTTATAATTTAAAGCACTTAACATTTTATGTACATATATGCTACCAAAATATATATTAACACTAAAGTAAATGTACGTACATATATAAATATATATATATATATATATATATATATATATATATATATATATACATGCATGTATAGTACAATTCATTTGCTCGCTAGCTATAGCTATGACTTCGACGCCTGCGTTACGTCAGAAGAGGAAGAACCGACGTTACGAATTGTCGATCCGTCGTAGTAGAATTCACCATCGGGATTAAGGACTTCTTCGTTGATGAACCCCATCAGTTGTTCTTGAATAGCCGTGATAAAATCTTTGTGTGGGAGTTTTTCCCTCATGTGAATACGCTATCATTCGGAAAATAATGACATATCAATATATGAAATTAATAAACAACTTAACAAATCGATACGCAATGAAATTTTGAACGGTTTATGTATACGTACATCAAGCTCTCGTTTGGTGTATATTTGGTTTGATAGGCAGTGGGCATACTCGCATACGTAGTAGCCGCATAAGTTAGTTCCCTTGTCCTGCTTTGCACACTACATGAGAAACGATGAGAGATTTAATATACTCGTTATATTAACTGTAGCTAGAGATTCAATTCAATATAATTTTGGATCATGCATGTACTCACTGGAAAATGAAACCTCCGTCCAAGTTTTTCTTTCCAAGTCCCGCGGACCAATTGACGGAACCGATCCCAAGCCCTACATGTGCAGTTGCAAGCTATGATTAATTAAATATTACCCGAGATCAACATAATATCAACAGAGTCCCGCGACTTTGGAATAGATGGCATTATATTACCTGTCTATCAGTTGGAAGACCTTGTCAAAAACCTTCTCCTCTTTATTTATTGAGTCGTACACAGTGACTCTGCATGCGTCCAAGTCAAAAAAGAACAGGACCCAGTGGAATCTAGAATATGCGTGAGATGAGATAAATATCAGAATGTGCATGTTATATGTATGGGAATGAAATTTGTTCGAACGACAATAAAAACTCACTCTGTGTTGTACGGCAATAGTATGAACGTCTTGAAATGCTGCTGCGTTAGGAGATGGACGAGATTGTCCTCTGTGTCTTTCTCGTACATGTCGAGCATTTCGGTGTTGATTTTCCGAGGGTCGATGAACCCAGTATTGTAAACCCCCCGCCATCGGGCCCTTTGAATCTCCATTCTACAACAATGAAAAGAAATTATTATTGCTTACATATATGCCAGGAGCTAATTATTGAACGAAACAAATCGAACTCAAAGATACTTATAAAATCCATGCGCTCAGAAGAGAGACGTCGAGGGCGTCCCGATGGTACAGATCGAAGACATCCTTGAAATGGATCCATAGAACATCTTCTCGTTGCAAGAAGTCGGGGTTTCTGATCCTCGCTCCGAACATCTCTCTACCATTGGCGCTCATTTCCATGTACCGTTCATAGAATTTGTACATTTGTGTCGGTAGGGACTGCAGCTGCTCAGGCCTGACAAGCGGTTTACCGAGTTCAAACTTGTATGCCACTTCCGCCTTCGGGATTGGTGCGCCTCCAACCAACTAAGCCATGGTTAGACCGGTGTCCGAAATGAAATCCGTTATGCCAAAGTCTTCGCCGGTCACCAACGGCTCGACCACTTGGTGTGGTTGTTCTCCAAGCTGAGGAACTGGTTTGGACTTCTTGTAATAGGCTTTCCTAAGTGTTCGGTCATAGTCCGATAGCTTTAAGGCCTCCTTGTTTGCGGTGGACATTCCCTTGAAGAAATTCTTCACGCTCGGGTCAATAGGTATCTTCTTTTCAGGACTCCGAGGCTTGAGTTGCCTCTTCACTTCTCCTGCCACATAAGCATTAAGCTCCTCTTGACTGCAATCGTACGGCGGCTCCTTGTTTTTGGTGGTGTCAACTTTGGCCTTCTTCATTGCCCTTGTGCTGGCAGGAGGTGGAGCTTGGCGAGACCTTGTCTTGGGAGGTGCAGGCGGACACGGTGAAGGAGGAGGCGGAGGAGCCGGAGGAGATGGTGCAGGAGGAGGTGGCGGAGGAGCCGGAGAAGATGGTGCAGGAGGAGGCGGAGGAGGCGGAGGAGCCGGAGGAGATGGTGCAGGAGGAGGTGGCGGAGGAGCCGGAGGAGATGGTGCACGAGACGCCGCTTGTCGCCCAGGGAGGATGATGTACCGCTTGCGCCATAGTATAATGGCGTGGCTTGTGTCTCGTAGATGCGTCTCACCGTCTCCTCCTGGGTAGTCCAACTCGAGGTCCTCGTACACGGCTTCCACCAGCTCAACTTCGACCCTCGAGTATCCTGCTGGAATCGGCCTGCAGTGGTAAGTCCCTGAAATGTCCGTTGGGATGGCCATTCCCGACGCCACCTTCACGTGATGAGAGGTTATCTATTAGTAATCAACCTAAGCAGCAACTTGCGGAACGTACGAGTCAAAGATCATATATTACATCGAGCATACCTTGATTGATAAGTTCTTGAAGGGAATATGCAGCTCACATGGTGTCCGATGCGTGATCTCATCAACGGGGCAGGTGGTTTCGTCCCGGGTTTGCATGGCGTCCATGCTATGTGATACTACCTGCCCCGTTGAGGCGCAGCTGCTACGATTGCCTGATGGGCTGACCATTGGAGGAGGTATGTACGGCTAGGGATCATGTGACCGATGTGCTGCCATGCGTTCATCCACCTTGTTGACCTTTCTTGTAAGCAACGAACTCGTCCCAGTGATCCCTTAGCTTCGGGAATACGTCGAAGTTCGGTGTCTGCCCCTTCAGGATGTATTTCCGGTACAGATCTCCCTTGAAGGTCTGGAACTGTTCTGCCATTTTCTTAAGAGTCCAGTGTTTCACTATGTTCTCTGTACCCGCAGGGAGCGTGAACGTCTCGAGCATTGTGGTCCACAGCATCTCTTTCTCTGATTCCGGGACAAAGCTGTCATCACCCCCGCGTGCCCTTGTTCTGCGCCAGCACACCTTGCTGACAGGCACGTTATCCCTCACAACCCAACCGCTGTGGCGTACAAAATTCTTGGCTGCTTGTGCCGGGGCATGCGTCCACCTCAGTTATGATGTGCCGACCCTCTATCTTCTTCGCGGCACCTCGTTGTCCGCGTGCCCACTTCTGTCCAGCGAAGGGATGACTTCCACTAGCCTCCTCCTCATTGTTCCCCTCCTCGTTTCCCTCCGCATCCCTCTCCACGTTCCCCTCCTCGTTCAAGTACTGGTTTGGATCCTCGTTCCCCTCTTCTTCGTTCCAGTACTGGCTGCTTCCCTCTGTGATTGTATCATATAGTATCTGTTCCTCATCGCGATCAGCCATCTGTGCATACAAAAAATATTTGGTAGGTCTATAGGATGTATTTGCTAACCGTAATATTAAAACTCTAATAATCTTATATTAAATCTCTAACAATCTCCTCACTATCTCATATATTAAACCTCTAATAATCTTATATTAAATCTCTAACTATCTCTAACACTCAAATATGCTAAGTCTAAGTGTCGTGTATTTGTACGGTAGATAATCATATATGCTAAGTCTAATTAAGTTTCGAATATTACATCTCTAATAATCTTATATTAAATCTCTAACAATCAAATATGTTTCGAATATTACATCTCTAATAATCTTATATTAAATCTCTAACACTCACATATGCTAAGTCTAATTAAGTTTCGTATATTAAACCTCTAATAATCTTATATTAAATCTCTAACTATCTCTAACACTCAAATATGCTAAGTCTAAGTGTCGTGTATTTGTACGGTAGATAATCATATATGCTAAGTCTAATTAAGTTTCAAATATTACATCTTTAATAATCTTATATTAAATCTCTAACAATCAAATATGTTTCGAATATTACATCTCAAATAATCTTATATTAAATCTCTAACACTCACATATGCTAAGTCTAATTAAGTTTCGTATATTAAACCTCTAATAATCTTATATTAAATCTCTAACTATCTCTAACACTCAAATATGCTAAGTCTAATAATCTAACATCTGACCAACATCATCTGGGTACAACGACGTTCTGTGGTCCTCTAACATCTTGTCCAATTTATGGGCCCCCTTTTCACTTTCACAGTCCTCCTTGGCATCCTGCAACATCTGACCAAGATCATCCGCAACGTCGTTATAATCAGCATCTATGTCCTCCTCGCCCGTTTGATTTCCTTCAAATCCAGCGTACTGAGCAAAGTCTGCAATATTGTCGTCTTCCACTTCATCTTCTTCCATTTCAACCCCTTGCTCTCCGTGGGATGTCCAACAATTATAGCTTGGCATGAACCCCGACTCAAACAAGTGGAAATGAATAGTCCTGGATGCAGAATACTCCTTCTGATTCTTACACTTATTGCATGGACAACAAATAAAACCCTTCTGCTTGTTAGCTTCGGCCACTCTCAAAAAATAATGCACGCCGTCAATAAACTCTTTGGACTGCCGGTCAGCGTACATCCATTGCCGATCCATCTACATGAAATGAAAAAAAAAATCGTACACAAATAATCATTCGTACAATAATGACAGTCATACAATAATGATAAAATAATCACAAACTCTTTCAACAGTCATACAATAATGACATATCATTATTCATAGAAAAATTATAAAATATTCCACCAAATAATTCTTATTTATTATTTTTTAAGTTTTAAATTCTTTTAATTTTCAATTTAGTTTGTTTTCTTTTATTTAAGATTAACTTTCACTATATTTTCCTACTCAACTATTTTATAAAACCTTATTTAGCAAATAAACAAAATTTCTATATATTCTTTCTTTTCCCACACAAATTTTCTCTCTCATCAACTTACAACAAAATTTTGGAGACAAAAAAGTGTGCAAAACATAGCTCCAAATGTAATATGACCAAAAAAAACATTGGAGGATGAAGTTGCTAACCTTTTAGGCACCTCCGATTTGTATATAATCACCAAAGTAAATTCACTATAAATTTTGGCATGACCTCCCCTCTTTTTTGAAGAAATTTTGAAGCTTGCTCGGGCTGGAGGAGGAAGAAGACATATATAAAGGGGTGGGACTTTAGTCCCGGTTGGTAACACAAACCGGGACTAAAGATCCCGGGGGGGCCTGACAAGCCCTGACAGCATTTGAACCGGGACTAAGTCCCGGTTGGTGTTACCAACCGGGGCTAAAGATCAAATATGCCCGTTACCCTTTTTAACCGGGACTAAAGATGATCTTTAGTCCCGGTTGTTTTTGTTGCAACCGGGACTATCATGGATTTCGGCCGACCGACGAAAGATGGTTTCTCCACCAGTGTGCTATCAAGTCTTGTTCATAAAAGCAAACAAATATTGCAAAACTGTTATTAGCATTTAGTATGTAACATGTAACATGGAACTAATTTTACCAAAACTTGAAATTGTAGGAGGACAAATGTATAGTAAAAATATGTTTGCTATCCTATACATTGGTTCTATGCCTCGTTTGGCATGATGATTGAGTGGACTATTGTAAAACTTGTTCCCGTATGTGCATACGTAAGATAATAAACAAATTTGATAAAATTGGACCAAGGGAGCGCTTGAAATTTGCAAATGTGTAGAAAATAAGGGAACGGAGACAGTGTAGCACTACCGTAAAAACAAAAAGAAACAGTGTAGCACTTAAGATCAATTTTCTGTCTACGAATAACACTATAATAAAAACAGGTAATGTATCCTATAGATTATAGATAATCGGTAAAACTAAAGTGTTCTAGAAAATGAACTGGTGGGTTACCCTTCATTATCATCGATTGGGAAGCTTAAGGGATGAAAGGCAGTATTCTAACTCTCAAGATGTAGGGCAACGATGGTGTGTGAGGAGTGAGGACTGCCCTAATTGTAGGAAGAATTGCATGAGAGTTTTGAGAGAATAAATTGGGATTAACCACGCCCAATTGTATACTCCGTCCGTAATCATAAAGAAAGTCGTTTAGGACAGCGACACGGTCTCCAAAATACAACTTTGACTTTTTTTAATAAAATTTTTTATTGAAAAGTGATATATGTATACTTTTATGAAAGTATTTTTCAAGATAAATCTATTCATATAATTTTTATATTTTCAAACTCAATAATATTATTGAGAGTTATTCATAATTTATATTCCCAAGGTTTGACTTAAACATTGTCCTAAACGACTTTTTTTATGAGTATGGAGAGAGTACACAATTATTATTGGCAGTTTCTTGTGGCTTTAATGGCTAGGTGACACAAGACTGCAAGAGGTATGCGCGATGAGGTGACCAACAGTTTGACATCTTTTAGATCTAACAGTAGCTGTTAGAGTTTGACATTGATCTAATGGCTTAAATAAATAAGGTGATGTGGCTGCCTAGCATCGCAGCTAATGGTGACAATTATATAAGAATAGTAGATATAGGATTACAACAGTTTCCAAGTGAAATCCAGTCGAGAAATAGCTTGTTCGTTATTTTCTATCTACAATTACAACCTCTTTAATTCCTGAAACTTATTTGTTATTTACTGAGTTGAAGTGTCAAGCATCACCAGACATACTGAGCTCACAAGATAATTTATATGGGCCAAACATGGCCCACTCTGATATGAGTTGCTAGGAATTAGATTTGGGGACGGCCGTATGACAAAGAGAAACAAATATATCATATTATTAATGAGTAATTGATAAGGCAATGATTTGATACGACAAGTTTTGGTAATTTCACCTGTTTTGCTGACCACTTCATAGAAATAAAACAGAATAAAACTTAGTGCAAATCCCACAACTTACAAATAAATAAAGATAAATGCACAAGGCAAAGACAACCTAAAATGTGAGAAAACCTCCCTGACGACTAATTCCAAGTGGATAACTTTAAAATATTGGTTCTCCTGTCGTTGCCAATTTGTACCCACATAATAAAAACTGTATGGGCTTTGTAAATAAATGACAAATATAAATACAAATAGCAAATGATGTTGGCTACCCTAAATGCAAACATCTTAAGTCTTCTATATCTCTGTTAGGTGGTAAAGTTTTCTCTGATCCTATATACCTATACAAATCATCCCCACTATTACAATTGTCTGCTTCTTGGTGCTTCCACGTCATCTCTTTCCCCCTATCCATTCGATCTAATCGAGCGATCAACCGTTGCACGGATCGACTTATCCACCCACATGATCGCACTCACACCGCATCAGCTCCCTCTCCTGCATCACGCCATGCCGCCCCACCACAGCGCGCTTGCCGCGCCGCATCCTCTTCCTGTCCCGCATCACGCTCCACCGCCCTCACCGCATCGCTCTCGCCGCGCCGCATCCTCTCCTTCTCCTGGATCGCGTCTGTCCCCACTGCATCACGCTCCCTCTCCACGCCTCCCCTCCCCCGCCCAATTCCCCTACCTCCACGACGGTTTCTCGCCTGACCGCTCTGCTCCCTCTTCGTGACCCTAGCCTTCGTGTGCGCAAAATTTAAATCTGTGTGCTATGCTCATCACAGGTATTGTGAGTCTATATAACTGGTATCCATCGGGTGATTATCAGGTCTGGTGGTTTTTCTATCCGTAGCTCTGGTGGTTTAGTAGCCCATGAATACCGGACTCCCCGGCCCCTTTGCTATGTAACTAATTGTTGCAGCACACTAGCCAATTTGTTCTTTTGATAAAAAAAAGTAGCTGGATTAGCCAATCTCCATCTTGATTAGGGATTATTGGACGCAAACGGCCTCAGCTAATTCATCCTCCAGCGACGGTGTTGCATTGCACACACCATCGACGATGTTTCCTATCATCCTGGCCTGCACAATTTTTTTCTGTTCCCAATTGGATCAGGTACATTCTTCTTTTCCCTTATTCTCCCCTATTGAGTTTATTGGTTCACCAAATTAAAACATGTGTCTTTTGGATGAGTTCACCGGCTGTACTCATTTTTTCCCATTTACTGTAAAAAAGAAATGTCCCAGGTGTTTGTCTTCAGTCTGCCAGCCAAGATTTAATATCAGGTTCCCCCTTCCTTTAGATGAAAGATCATATACTTTTTTGCTGATGGATTTTATGCTGCATGTTCTCACCTAATTAGAATGTAAATTTTGGTCACTAATTTCTATCTTAGATCATATTTCAGCTATGGTATGATTCGGAAGAGATTCAATTTCTTCTTCAGAGACATTGATTTCTAGAAATTCCAGGCTGTACCCCTCAAATTAGCTTATTTCTTATACTACAATATTATTTATTTCTATCAAATAATATATTACCACTCTTGAAATAATTGTGCAACTGATCCGTACTTAGTTTGAAGCAGAGCACAATGAACAGTGGCTGTTACACAGCACATACTACTCAACTTTCATGATCACATCAGAATGTTAGTATTTTACCTATTTTCAACATTTGTAGTCGGGAACGTATGAGGTGGAAACCAGAAAGGCTGTGCGACCTTGGAAACTCTCAATCACATCCACAGGACAAGCATCCGATGGCTAGGTGGGCTAAATTTGCAAAAATTCGCCCGCCAGCCCCTCTGTCTGTTTTGCAAAACACCCCCTGCGCCATCCGCCTCCCGTCAGTTTTGCGCCCGAGCCCCCCTGCGCTTGTATCGTCTCCCCACGACTCGCGATCCAGCCAGCCTCCGATCTGCCGCGCCGCTTCAGATCCGCCGCGCCGCCTCATGAGCCCCGCGTTGGGCTTCGCCAGCCACGCGGTGGTCGTCGGAGGTGGCCTTGCTGGCGGCCGCCTGGGAGATGTCCTCGACGGTGGCGCCGCTGCCCAGTTCTGTAGGGTACGGACTGGAGCCACGGGCAGCAGCGTGACGCATCGTCGGCAGCAGCGCATCACCGGCAAAAATTGAGAAGGGGCTTCACTGCCAACGATGACTAGGACTCCATGAGCAGTGAGAGGCAACGTGACACATGTGCAGCAGGCATCCAAGGGCAGTCCTGCCACGACTTCAGTCCGTACTGGATCAGAAATTGAGTGATGGCAATTGTGCCTGAACAAAAGGCATCCTCGTCTGGGACTGTAATGCCTGAACAAAAGGCTCTGTAATGGCAATTGTGCCTCCTATGTAATGAACTTGTGTGTGGAGCATTGTGTGTGAAATTCATTGAAAAATTGTATCTCAGTTGCTTGTACTAGAAGGCGCATATCATTGAAAATTCATGCTGATTTTTTAGTGATTCAGCAATGGTGCCTCCTATGTAATGAACTTGTGTGTTTTAATGATTCAGCAATTGTGTGTGAAATTGAAACACTGAAACATTGAAAAATTGTATCTCGGTTGCTTCTACCAGAAGGGTCATATCATTGAAAATTCATGCTGAATTTTTACAAGGTGTTTACAATCACTAAAACACTGAAACATTCATGCTGATTTTTTTCAAGCACTGATCAGCACTGAAAAAAAGCAAAAATCCATGCTATATAATTCGCTGACACCATGAAAATTAGCACTAGTATAAAAAGTTGTTTACAATCAGCCAACAGTGTTGTTTGGGCAATTTCGTGCATCATGATCCACTACTTGCTTGCATTTTCCACGCTTGCGTTTTCTTGGTGCCTTCTTCTCCTTGCTCTTCTTAATTCTTTTGCATGGCCCTTTGGACTTGATATCATTTGGTGGATGTATCTCGACTTCATCTGGAATTTTGCTACCAAGGAATGATTCAAACTCATCCTGTTTATTAACTGTAGCAGCAGGAATGATCTTTTGGAGAGGTTCTACAAGGTCGGATAAACTAGAATATAAAAACTCCATCCCTTGTTCAGAGTTCTTGGCCATTTGGATAAGATCTTCAAACTTGTTGCGTGAATCTGAAATTTTTTTCCGCATTGCCACCTCCATAGGATCTTTAGCCTTTTCATCCAGAAGGTTACCTTCTTCATCAAAGAACAGTTCTCAGTGAAATTAAAGATCTGATCAAAACTATTGCACATAGAAAACAAAACAGCCATAGAAAACAAAACAGCCGTACAAACTCACCGTTTACATATTTTCTCCCATCTCTTCATAATATAAATCGATGGTATCTCATTTTGCTTCTCGCCTCTAAGCACTTGTATGATATGACGGCATGGGATGCCATAGGACTCATATAATTTACACGAGCATGTACCAAACATGTTTGACTTGTTCATCTGAACCACTCGTTCTTTTTCAGATAGGCTGCTGATGGTGACAATTTTCATATCTCCGGACTCCGAAATTCCTTGAATAATGCAATGGTCTCTTGCAACTGAGTTGTTCCTGAAACTTACTAAAAACTTCATGTGTATATATGCCACTACATTGCTTCTCCATGTCCCATGGTGTCATCAATTTTGGATTGGTGTGAAGACTTGTATTGTCGGCTTTCAACTCCTCTTGGCGTTGGCACTCCAAAGCTGTGTCAAACCTTAGCCAAAACTCAACAAAGGTCAATTTTCGATGAATGAAACGGTTAAAAAAAGAATTTGCGCTCTCCGATCGTGATGTAGTCCTAAGGATTCCCACTAGAGGTATGTCCATAAAGTATGCCGGAATCCATGATTGTCGAATATCAAACTTTGTGGAAAACCATTCATTTCCAATGAGCCCATATTTTGCCATGATAGAATTCCATTCAGACTCAAAATTATCTGAATCCTCGGATCCCCAAACACACTTGTGTAATCTATCCCAGAACTCACCATCCTCTCTTATGGAGGGCCCGACCTTCTCAGGTACCTTTTCCATGGTATGCCACATGCAAAGTCTATGAACTGTATTTGGTAGAATCTGAGCAATAGCAGCCTTCATGCTCGCATCTTCATCTATTATGATTAGACGAGGTGCTACTCCACCCGTAGCCTTAAGAAAGGTTTGAAACAACCATACAAATGACTCAATCTTTTCATCAGCCAAGAATGCTGCCCCAAGGAAAACACTTTGCAAGTGATGATTGACTCCAAGTAAATGGCACAAACTTCATATTATATTGGTTAGTGCTATATGTTGAATCTACCGAAAGCACATCACCAAAAACACTATAGTTTTTCCTGCATATGGCATCTGCCCAAAAGACACGAACAAGTCGTCCTTGTTTATCCACCATAAACTCATAAAAGAAGGCAGGGTTTACTTCCTTCTTTCGCTCAAGTTGTCCCACAAACATTTGTGCATCAGCATCCTTGATTTTGCTCCTCAGGTCACGGTAATAGTTCTGCAAATCCCTCAGTGTGCACCCAACATTCTGAAATCCACCGTCACTGACTTGGAGAAGTCGAAATGCCTGGGACGTGCCAATGCTAGCCTTATGACAACTGAACAAAGTACTCTTTGCCCTCTCACTAACAGTACGGTTGGATCTTAGCAAGTGCCTCTTATCTGGCGACACAAAACCATGGCTGTGCTCCTCAATCATTGAAGATATTCGATACTTCTTATCACTGCCAAGCTTGACAACAATATGTGCTTCACAGCCACATCTGGTTTCCATCACATTTGGTGTCTTTCTTTTTTTTTTCCGGATTCATCACTAACATCTTTTACGCTCTCCTTTCTGTACCCTTCCCTTGAACAGTAATACCGCTTGAATAATATTTCCTCATTTTGCTTCTTGTGCTGACTAACACGAACAGAGAAACGAGCTTCATGTGCATACGATTTGTAAAATTTCTCCACATCTGTGAGTGTATCAAATATCATTCCAACCATAGGCTTCAAATGTTCTTTGCAACTTTCTGCTATACTTGGAGAAGATGTTGGCTGTGGTGTGCTTGGTTGTTCAAGGTGGGCTACAACTCCGGCGTCGACGCATGATCCATGGCGGTGGCCTCAACGTAGGCAGAATCAACAGCGACTACAGGTTCACCGTCCACGGCAAAGATCAGATTAATTTCTATCAAAGTGAAGATGCACAAGTCTTATTCGAGAAAATTACGACGACATGAAAGTCTTACCGGAGTTCATCAAATCATCAAAGCCACTCTGGTGGGGCAGTACGTCCTTTCCTTGTGCCGGAGTCCATGGCGTCGCGGGCGAGGACTCCATGTCGACTCGCTGGCGTGCGGCTGTGACTTGAGGGCCAGGTCGGCGGCGACTCGCGTACGACGGCGGCAGCCACTCACACGCGACTCGCGGATGGGACGGGAGAAACGAAGAGGAGCGACTCGCGGATGGGACGGGAGAAACGAGCAGGCGGCGTGCGCGCTGGGATTAGGGGGAGGGGGTGATTTGCAAAAAAGCAAGATTAGTATGGCTAATGGCGGGCGCTTAAGTGCAAATTTAGCCCACCTCTGTCCCTAGCCATTGGATGCTCATCCTGTGGATGTGATTGAGAGTCTACAAGTTTGCACAGGTTACCTGGTTTCCACCTGATACGTTTTGTAGTCAATAAAATTCATTTTTCTATAGTTGATCAAATAAGATTGTGCTTTGTTAGAAAAATACTTAGGACCTATTCAACCAACTCATTTTTCTATGATCGGTCTAATAATAACACTAGTACAGATCCTCTCATCTGTGACGGCCCATCACATGCCTGGGCAACGTGGGCCATCAGAACGAAGTCATCTCAATCGGGCCTAAATTTTTGCCATTGTAGATGTACTCGTCGGGGTGCATATTCCTATAGCCCGTCACCGATGACACTCATCTGTGACGGGCTCGAAGTTAGGCCCGATTGAGATGACCTCCACTATCTCAATCGGGCCCAAATACTGAGCCCGTCACAGATGAGTGTCATCGGTGACGAGCTCCAAAGAAGGCCCGATTGAGATGGCCTGAATGCCCGTCACCGATGACTCTTATCGGTGTCGGGCTTCTATTTCTGCCCGTTAGAGATTAGTGTGCGCCCGTTAGAGATGACATTTTTTTGGCCCGATTGAGATATACTTTGCACACTATATATACTCTAGCAGTCTGTTGTCTGTAGTTATCCCACTGTTCACTATTTTGCTGGGAGGTTGAAGGGGGCGAATTTTTGTAATTTTTTTGCAAACAAAAACAGGAAAATCATAAAAGTAAGTAAAAGGGTACTAATCATTTCCTATTAATTTAGTAGTACTTATGTTATGAGATGTTAACTAATATTTTGTTCATTGTTCAGCGATGGATCAAAGTTGGAAGTACACGACTGGCTTGAGGCATCAGTACAAGGAGTATAGAGATGGTATATTAAGTTTTATGAAAGCCGCAGTGGAGGATAGGATAAGAAGAAACGACAAGTACATGTGTTGTCCATGTAGCGATTGCAGGAATGAGATTTGGTTGGACGATGAAAAGGAAGTACACGCTCACTTGATACCCCGAGGATTCATGGAGAGATACACATGCTGGGTGAAGCATGGAGATCAAGATCTGGGTACTGATGGTGCAGCTGCAGACGGAAGTGGTGCAGACAATCATAAAGAAGGAGATGAAGAAGAGCATGTCATGTTTGTCCCATCTCCATTGGGCGGTGAAATGGTTGATGTGGACTCTGATATGCTGCAAGACATGTTACGTGACGTTGATGACCCAGCTATGAACGAGAGAGATTCCATGAAGTTCAGCAGGTTGGTCAGTGACTCGGAGACTCCTCTATACGCAGGATGCAAGCCAAAGCACACCAAATTATCAGTAACATTAGACCTAATGAAGTTGAAGCCTAGTAGTGGATGGTCAGACAAGAGTTTTACAGAACTTTTGGGAATACTGAAGGACATGCTTCCTCAGGAGAACACATTGTCCGAGACGACATATGAAGCAAAACAGGTTCTGTGTCCCCTAGGGTTAGAGGTCCGGAGAATTCACGCATGTCCAAACGATTGTATATTGTACCACAAGCAATACGCAGACTTAGATGCTTGTCTTGTCTGCAAGGCTTCTCGATACAAGCGAAAGAAGAGCACGGGGGAGGGAAAGAAGTCAAAGCGGGGTGGTCCGGCGAAGGTTGTGGTATCTACCAATCATTGATCGTTTCAAGAGAATATTTGCCAACCCCAATGAAGCAAAGTTAGTACGTTGGCATACCACAGAGAGAAGGAATGACGGTTTGCTAAGACACCTTGCGGATTCGATTCAATGGAGGAATATCGATCGAAAACACAAAGACTTTGCTGTCAATCCCAGAAACATGAGGATATGTTTGTGTACGGATGGCATGAATCCTTTCGGAGACATGAGCAGTTCTCACAGCACTTGGCCAGTTCTTATTGCGAACTATAACCTCCCGCCATGGTTGTGCTTCAAAAGGAAATATATTATGTTGTGCTTGTTAATCCAAGGTCCGAGACAACTCGGCAATGATATCGATGTGTTCTTGGAGCCTGTTATCGATGACCTTGAGATTCTGTGGAAAGAGGGTGTGGAAACTTGGGATGCATATAGTCAGGAGAACTTCACGCTACGAGTTCTATTGTTCTGCACCATTAATGATTATCCCACGCTGGGTAATCTTTCTGGACAAACTGTGAAAGGAAAGAAGGCATGCTCTGACTGTATGGAACATACACGCAGTAGGTGGCTGAAGAAATCAAGAAAGATGGTTTACATGGGTCATAGGAGATGGCTCCCCCTACGGCACGCCTTTAGAAGAAAGAAGAAAATTTTCAATGGTAAGAAAGAACTTGGGTCTGCCCCTACGGATTTGTCCGGAGATCAGGTACACAACATGGTGAAGGACATTACTAATGAGTTTGGGAATAAAAGAAAACGTAGCAAGGAGGACAAGAAGAGGATGTGGAAGAAAAAATCCATATTTTGGCGGCTACCTTACTGGGAAGATCTTGAGTTCCGTCATTGCATTGATCTGATGCACGTAGAGAAGAATGTATGCGATAGCTTGTTGGGGCTATTGTTGAATATGCCTAGCAAGACAAAGGAAGGGTTGAATACGCATCTCGATCTACAGGAGATGAACATTCGCAGTGAACTTCAGCCTGTTACAGATGAGAAGACAGGAAGAGTGTACCTCCCACCAGCTTGCCACACATTGTCGAAGGATGAGAAGATTGCAATGTTATCATGTCTGGCAGATATTAAAGTTCCTTCGGGCTATTGCGCGAGAATAAGTAAGTATGTTAAATTAGAGGATCTAATGCTGGTTGGAATGAAGTCTCACGATTGCCACGTGCTAATCACACAGATCTTGCCAGTTGCTATCAGAGGCATTCTACCACCACAAGTCCGTCACACGATCCAATGGCTTTGTGCCTTCTTCAATGCAATCGGTCAGAAGATTATAGATCCAGAAGACCTAGATGGGTTGCAGGCCGATATTGTCAGTACCTTGTGTCACTTGGAGATGTATTTTCCACTAGCTTTCTTCGATATCATGGTTCATCTCACTGTTCACCTAGTGAAGCAAACAAAAATATGTGGGCCAACTTTTATGAGAGAAATGTGGCCATTCGAGAGGTACATGGGAATTCTGAAGTCCTACGTTCGGAACAGAGCAAAACCAGAGGGGAGCATCATTGAAGGTTACACGACTGAGGAAGCCATTGAGTTTTCTATCGATTACATGGCCGAGACTGATCCTATCGGAGTTCCTGCGTCTCGCCACGAAGGAAGGTTGGCAAGTGTTGGCACAACTGGCAGAAAAAGAATTGTTCCCGATCAAGCTTCCTACGCGCAGGCTCATTTCGCAGTGCTGCAAGATATGGCTGAAGTAACCCCATACTTTGAGGAGCATTTAGCGAAGGTCCGACAGGACAATATTGGTTGATCAGATATTTGGATCACCAGAGAACATGGTGCTCGCTTCAATGAATGGTTCAAGGATCGTGTAGCACGGTCGACCGATAGCCCAAGTGAGATATTACAAAGGTTGGCAAGGGGTCCATCTTGGGATGTTGACACATGGCAAGGGTACGATATCAATGGATACACATTTTACACCATCACACGATGAGAAAAGCACAGTGCAAAACAGATGCATATCAGGATCAGACTGGATCGAGCACATACTACGGCCGCATAGAGCAGATATGGGAGCTGAACTATCTGAACTTCAAAGTCCCTTTGTTTCGTTGCAGTTGGGTGAATATCTGCACATGTGTCAAGGTCAACAAGGAAGGCTTCACATTAGTGGACCTGGCCAAGGTTGGATACGCAAACGAACCATTCGTACTAGCGAAGTAGGTCGAACAGATTTTCTACATAAAAGACCCCGCAAACAAGAAGATGCGCGTCGTTAGGGATGGCAAGCGAAGAATTGTGGGGGTGGACAATGTCGTCGATGAAGAAGAATACAACAAGAATCTTCATGTCAGACCTCAGATTGACCTTGACAATGATCCCGAAGACGAAGTGGCTTACGTTCGTTCAGACCATTCGGAAGGCATATCACTGTGAATGATGTATTTAATTTGTGTTGGAGCCTTAATGAATGAATTGCATATGTTTCATGTCATTCCAGTTAAAACTCTTTGAAGAAATGGATTTGTTAATTATGTGGTTTTAAAAAATTATACTTCGTTATTTTAAACTATATGTGAGATAGCCAATTGTTAATTATATGAATTTAAAAAAGTAATATGAATTTTAAACTATATGTGGGAAAGGCATTTGTCAATTAGATGATTTTCAAAAATTAATAGGAATTTTAAACTATATGTGAGAAACGCAAATGTCAATTATATGATTTTAAAAAATTAATAGGAATTTTAAACTATGTAAATAAGACATTTGTTAATTATATGTGATAAATCAAATGTAATACCAATTTTAAATCGGGTAGAAGTTTATTATAAATGATTTTTATAACTTAAAAATATTTTAATAAGTCATCTGTGACGGGCTTTAGTACTATGCCCGATAGAGATTATTCCATCTCTATCGGGCTTAGTGCTAATGCTCGTCACGGATGAGGGTCATCCGCATCGGGCATAGTACTAACGCCCGTCACGGATGACGATCATCCGCATCAGGCTTATTACTCTGCCCGATAGTTTACTTAGTCAATTGTCACTATCTCTCACTCTCTCACCCTCTCCTCCTCCACTGCCGACGCCGCCTCCTCCTCCTCCAAACCGCCGCCTCCCTCCACGCCCCCCGGTTCAAGATCCACCGCCGCCGCCTCCTCCTCGACACCGTCGACGCCACCGTCATCCGTCAAGCCCACCGCCACAGGCCTCCTCTCCAGATCCACGCCACTGCCGCCACCGTCGATGATGGGGACGCCGAGCCGCCGAGCCCAACCGCCGCCTCCTCATCCTCGACGCCGCCGCCTCCTCCTCCCTCCAAGATCCGGCCTCACCGACCACAGCCGCCTCACTTCCTCTCTAGATCTACGCCTGGTGGTCGTCGACCTCGTCCTAGCCGCCGCGTCGACCTCCTCCTCTCCAGATCTACGCCGACTGCCGCTGCTGCGCAAGACCGCCGTCCCCGAGCCTGGTGCCGCTCAAGATCCGGCCTCCCTGATGGCCACCGCCTCCCTCCACGCCGTCCCTGAGCTCGGCGCCGCCCAAGACCGGCATCCCCGAGGCCGCCATCGAGCCGAACCGTCGCCGTCCTCCACATCGGTCTGTCCCCCCAAGCCGTCCCCGAGCCCGGCGCCGCCCAAGACCGACGTTCCCGAGCTCGCGTCGACCTCCTCACCGAGCCCGCCACCGTCCGAGGTAGGTACCCCTCATCGAGATGATGATGCATAATGTGATGATTTGTTGTTTAGATATTATATGTGATGATTCGATGATAATGTTTAGATTCGATAATGTGATAGTGCGATTATTTGTTGATTCAATGTTTAGATGGTAATGCCTATATATGATAACTTGTGCATTTTTATATGTGTTAGCTAGTGATGAATTTTTCTATGGCTGTGATGACTTGTGCATTTTTATATGTGTTAGCTAGTGATGAATTTTTATATGGATGTGATGACTTGTGCATGATTATATGTGTTAGCTAGTGATGAATTGCTATGCGGTGGATGCAGTGGATGAATTTTACTATATGTTATATTTATAACATGGATGTACTATGGGTTGTTACCTAAATGGATGCATTTTTATTGTGGGTTGTGATTCATACTAAGGCCAGTGATGACAATTGCTCAAAAGAACAGGCATTCTACACTTGTTTATTTTGGGTTTTGATTAAGAATAGACCTTATATACTTGTTTTTTTGATGTGGGGGGGGGTATATGCTGTTTTGGGTGATTTTGGGGAAGGTTCTTTTTTGGTTTTGCATCAAACAGACCATCTACACTTGTTCCTTTTTGGTTTTGCATAAGAACAGACCCTCTACACTTGTTCATTTTTTGAGGGTGGGGGGGGGGGGGGGGGAGGGGTACTTGCTGTTTTGGGTGATTTTGGGGGAAGTTTTTTTTTTTGGTTTTCCATAAAACAGACAATCCACACTTGTTATTATTCAGTTTTGCATAAGAACAGACCCTCCACACTTGTTATTTTTTTGAGGGTGGGTGGATGGGGGTAATTGCTATTTTTATAGGTTTGTACTGCTGGTTGTTTTATGCATAAGAACAGACCGTCTACACTTTCTTTTTTTGAGAGGGAGGGGCACTTGCTTTTTTCTACTAGTAGCTGATTCCCTTTTTTGGGTTAACTTGATGCAAATGATGGTAATTGATGCATAATTTCTGAGCAAAACTGAGGCCATTTTTATATATGACATGACTTGTGTTTTTTTAAGGTAGAAAAAGAATATATATGTGACTTGTGTGATGTGGGCTGTTTAGGGTGATTTTGGGGGAAATGGGATGGATGAATATATGTGATGACTTGTAGATGTGCATTTTTATATACTTGTTTGAGATATGCCTAGGGCTGTTATTAAATGAACCTAGTGACTTTAGGAGAATACGAAGTGTCCCGGTTGCCAAATCTGGTTTGGTCGGGTTACTGCCTGCACGGTACCGACCAAGACAAATTGGTAAACAGAACATTTCGTTCAAATACAACATTTCTAGAAATCTGTTAATGTTACCAATATCCTAGATTGCTTTCAAGGTCATTTCTTTAGGGAACCCCATTCCCATAAATCAGTATCCAAAGATGGTTGCTGTATCTATGGGAATAAGGGTACCCTAACGAAATGATCTTGGACGCAATCTAGGAGTTTGCTGATGATAACGTTAGGGATCTTGGATAGGAAGGGTTTTGGTTGCCTGTGTGTTCTATCTGCGTCCACCTCGTCAGCAGATATGTAGCATCCATGTTCCTTAGGGCCGGAGCAGACGGGATCTCGACCTCGACATCCATATCCCACTAGAACTTGCTACCGTTGCCACTATCTTATGGTAGTGACATTGATAGCAAGTTCGAGTGGGATACTGATGTCGAGGTCGAGTTCCCGGCTGCTCCAGCCCTATTGAGCATGGATGCTATGGTTCCGTCGACGAGGCGAACGCAGGTAGGAGATAGAGGTATATCAATCCATCAGAGAATGTGTGTAGATGCAATTTTATGTTTAAAAAGTACTTTCTCCCCGTACAACAGTGACATAGGACATGTCGCAGCACGGCGAACCAATGTCAACGACCACTACTGGGACAACTTCGAGCCGGAATCCTAGGATACAGAATAAGATTCCTAAGGAAGTCTACACCATAACAGAGGTGGACGATGTTGGATATCCGACAGCTCCGACAAAAGCTATCAAAAAGTTCCCTACGATATGCGGAGTCCTAGGGAGGCGGAACTTCACTATTCTGAAGAACCACATCGATCTGGTCCCTCAAGAAGAAAAAGAAGAGGCCTGGAGGCAGTTCAAGGAAAGCTTCCGATACCCTATAGAGGCCGAGGCAGGACTCAAGCGGCAGGCTATCTGCAAGATGGGGAATTTTTGGAAAAATTTCAAGACAACACTAGTCACGGAGTACGTCCTCAACCCCGCCCAGCCAGAACCATTTGGGAAATACCCATTCATCACCCGACCCGTGTGGGATGAGTTCCATGCCTCCAAATCAACGAAAGAGTCTCGGGCAAAAAGCCAGGCCTACCGTGATCTGCTAGCAAGGAACCTTCACCCGCACCGGCTTGGCACCGGAGGCTACGTGGGGAAACAGGCAGAATGGGACAAGGAGGATGAAGCTGCAGCGGAATCTAACACCCCGCAAGTGCTTGCTGATATCCTGGTCCAGCGGGCAAGGAACTGGGCAAGGGCAAGGGTGAAGAAGAATAGTGACGGAACTCTTTCATTCCCAAATCCCGAAGATCAAGCGGTGTACCAGAAAATCGTCTGTTGAACACATAGAATAAGTTTCATTATGTTGTATCGTATTCTTAGTCTAACGCATCCTAACTGTACCCCAGGTCGAACTGAATGCTGAGAGACAGGCCTCCCAAGAGGTATGCTCACAAAAACACGAGGATGACATCCTCACGAAAGCGTTGGGAAACGAAGAACACCGTGGACGAACAAGGGGCATTGGCTCCAATGTTAAATGGAAGTTAGGGTTTCCCCAATACGCGTGGCAGTACAAGAAGCACAAGCTTTCCAAGGCGCAGAAAGATGCACGCATTAAGGCCCAACTTCGGGAGGAGCTTAAAGAAGAGCTTAGAGAAGAGCTCACTGCCGAGCTGTTAGGTATGGAGGCTCGGATGGAGGCACGCATCAGGGATAGGTCGACCGATGCCACTCTCGGTCCCATAGTACAAGTGAGCCCCACGCAGAGGCGTAGTAGCTGCGCATCAACTGAGGCTCCAGCAGAACAGCCTGAAGGCCCCGCTACGGTGGACCACATAACAGTAAAAACAACTTAGTAACGCATATATTGTATTAGCACCACAATACATTGCAACATATACTAAGGACACTAATGAATCTATCGCAGGAACCCACATCGGGTACCCTAGTCGTTAGGGTGACACCAGGATTTGCAATTCTGCCGCAGAGGGTCAGGCATTCAAGCCTACCCCGAAGACCCGAGTGCATGGGGCGCAGCTGCTAGCCGGCATTGCCAAAGTTCAGGTGGACTTAGTGAAGCCCGATTGGGTTGGCCACACTATCCCACACCCACCTAATGACGAGTTTCTGACCCTTGGGGCTGCATGTGGGACCTTTATTCAATGGCCCAAGCACAGTATTGAGATCAATATAACTCCAAGGCCAGCGCCAAGTTCTCGTCCGCCGCCGACACGTCCCCATCCAACTGTTGTATCTCTCCCTCCTGCCGTTGAACAAAGAGATGAAGATCTCCAATTACAGTATGATACTGATTTTGGGGATGACGGTATGGAGGTCGACAGCAGGCCGCACCTCCCCCCTCCTGCCAAAAGGAGCAAGAGGGCGAAATCTTCTCCACCCAAGCTTGACACACGCAGAAAAGCTGCTGGAACGGGGAGAGAAAAAGTAAAGGTGCCATTAGCCCCAAAGAAGCTTGATCTTGGCAAGGCGCCAGTAGCTCCTCCAAAGCCTCCAGCCGAATTCACATTGGGCATGCCATTGATCGGAGACGATGCCTTATTCAAAATGGGCCCTACATGCAAGGAGTTGCATGGGTACTACATGGAGAAGTCCAACGCAAGGAGGAAGAATAGAGAGACCTCCATGTTGGGCCAGCACGATGGTCAGCCGTTCCTCGGGCCTACTGCCTTCATCGCCGTAGACTTCAAAGATCTATGGGACCTCTACAGGGTGCGAGCGATCGACACCAACCTCCTTAAGTGCTACTCCTTGTAAGTATTTCTTGGTACGTGATATGGTAGTGACTGTCCATAAATTACGCTTACCCTGACTCTTGTCTTGCTCGTAGGTTAACCTGGAAGCATGTCCATCGTAAAGCACCCCATGTTGCCTTACTCGATCCAGCTGTCGTCAATGAGACAACGCCGAAAAATGATCGAGCAAACATGGTGGGCTATATCAAGGACTGCTTATTTGCCCGTCAAGACAAGGACTTCATTATGTGTGCCTACAATCAACAGTAAGCGTGTACCATACTTATACTCAAATACTCGACGCGTACAACTGTAGTATGTAACTGGCAATTTAATAATTTCGCAGGAGACATTGGATTCTTCTGGTAATAACGCCGAAGTGGAGTTCGGTACACTACCTTAACTCCAATATAAAGCCAGAAATATACGATTGGTCGGCCTTCGAATCTGCCTTGAATGAGGCATGTGACCAATACGTAGCAAGAGGCGGGAGGCATAAGGATGGGCATCCCAAACTCGGTCACAAGAAAGACTTCCCAATACGTCAACAAGTTGGTGACCAGTGCGGGTTCCATGTCTGCCATAACATGAGGAGCTTCGCAGACAAGGTGACATTGCTCGACCCTGAGGTGTGTAATTCAATTGTTTATACACACATAGGACGGCAAAATTACAAGTATGTAGACTAACTTGGTGCCGAACATGCAGAAATTTATTTCAAGGATTCCGGAAATCAACTTCGAAATCATTAGAGAGGAGATAGCACAATTCATACTAGATGATATCTTGTCACCGAAAGGGATGTTTAGAGTCAAGTCCTAGGTAGCTCGTCTCGAAATGGCAGAACATTTGCAATGCATATGCGACAAACATTTGATTTTTGTAAATATTCTTTGTAATACAATTATATTCTTTAGAGCAAAGTCCTAGGTAGCTCGTCTCTGTATATACTTGCATTTCTAGTTACATATAAAATTGTTCCAATTTATAACTTAGTTTTGCAGGTTTTGATGCATGTCGGCAGTTTTGGAGAGAAAAAAGGATGTGAATGACATATACTTCCTCTTTTTCACAATGTAAGACTTTCTAGCATTGCCACATTTATTTAGATGTTAATGAATCTAGACATATGTATGTGTCTAGATTCATTAACATCTATATGTATGTGGCCAATGCTTGAAAGCCTTAGATTGTGAAACAGAGGGAGTACATGTGATGTGAATGCATGTGTTGTGATGGAAACAAATGTGAATGAGTTGTGGATTGGCTGTGAATGCATGTTTTGTGATGGAATGTAAATGCTGTGATGCTGGGAATATAAATGTTGTGAATTGGCTGTGAATGCTGTGATGTTGGGAATGGGGTTGCTGGGAATGGGACTATATATATGTGCTTCTGTCAACTTTTGCAGCGGGCATGGCTAGCAAAGGCCTGAGGCTAGCCAAATTATAAAATTTTATTTTTTTTTCCAAACTCATCCCTGACGGGCATATTAATAATGCCCGAAAGAGATAAGTCATCCGTGACAGGCTTTTAAAATAAGCCCGATAGAGCTAAGTCATCCGTGACGGGCTTTTAGAGTAAGCCCGATAGAGATAAGTCATCTGAGCCGGGACTCGTTTGACTCAACATGTGGGGTCAAACCAATCGGTGACGGGTTCTATCTAAATGCCCGATTGAGATGACTAGTCATCCGTGACGGGCTTAGTGGTGTGCCCGATGGAGATTAGTCATCCGTGACGGGCTCCTAATTACGCTGGTTTGACTGGTCATACTCATCTGTGACGGGCTTTGTTTTCGGCCCGATTGAGATAACATCCATCCGTGACGGGTCTTTGCCCGATTGAGATTTTTCCTCACATCAGTGACCTTTGCCCAGTGACGGGGGCCTTACCCGATAGTGATGATGCTTTTAGCCCGTCGCAGATAAGCGATCCCGTTCTAGTGTAAGATTAAGGTCAGTTGGAAAATACTTGGATCTATTTGACTAATGAAATGTGTAAAATGTGATGATGAAATGTTTTTATAAAAGTAATGTTTTTCATATACACTATTTCTATTTGTGATGGATCAAACATTCTATTTTCTTTGTATGCACAATGTCCCGCTGCAATGCGCGGGGTACCTTCTAGTTTTTATATATTTTATCCCCTTTTCAAAATTTATTTTATAAATAGACTCTACAGAAAACTCATCACCGAAATCGACCTCTATCTCGGTGCCAGCTTCGTTGACACCAAGGTATACTTGCTGCCATTCATGCTGGCGCCAAGGTGTGTCGTTGGCAAGACCCACCGAAAAGATTACAACGAAAATAGTACCATCACAATTAATGCAAGGTATTTTGGTTTTGTCTGAAGTCAAACTTCATTAAGTTAACCAAATTTATATGAAAACATAGCAACATTAATTTTACCACCAAACAAATATGTTAAAAATGATATTTAATGGTGATTTAATGAAATTAATTTGCTGTTGTAAATGTTTCTATACTTTTAAATAAATTTGATAACTAACCAATGACAAAAATAAACATTAAACACCTACGTTCTGAAACAAAGGAAGTACTATCTATTTTACATTCTTAAATTAAATGTGATGAAGGAAAAAGACAATAGTCGGGTATATATACGCAACATTGTTATAGATCAAACACAGGCACAACTGCAAGTGACAATACAGGCATAGTTTTCTCTATTTTCTAGTGCAGAGAAATAACTTAAACCTAGCTAAATTCGAAACTGGCGTTCAGAGTTTTAAAAATGAAGTTAAATTATCAACCCAATTGGCCTTCTTGGAGTGCTCTTTCTAATACCATGTTACAATAAATTGCCTTATGTAGAATCGAACAAGAATAACCAAGTATACCAGAGGAGGTAAGTGGTAGGAGCACCAAAAACCTAAAACTTCTAGGGAATAAAAGACACCCTCTAACATGAATAGAGATGTAGTCCAACCGCTTATGCGTTGCTGGTCCAACTGCCGTAAGGCTATCGGTCTGACCACCCGCGTGCCACCTACAACTGGATAAAAAATCTCTTCAAAATAGATCAACTTTATTATACCATGATGTATTTACAAAGTGCACCTACAACACTCCTCTCAATGTAGGCCAAAACCTTTTTTTCTCTCTCCAAAATTTATTCTCTTAAACTCATACCGAACCTAAACCTCTCATCTATTTATACCCTCGTATGGCTGTCCACAGCCACAAATCCAACATGGATTAGTAATTCGTATAAGTATCCAACTTATTCCTTTACATATTTAAACTTCAAACTTTTCAAACTTCCCAAACTTAGATTCCTGCAAAATTTGACCCCGTTTTTTATACACACACAATTCCTATTGTATACTATATGAAACCTTCACCTACACATGTATTGTTCTTGAGCCTTAGTAGCCCGCATGATCTCATCCGGATATCAACTTCTCCTAAGTTGACTTTCGATCCCCATAACCGACAATACTCTCCCGAGCCCTCAAGCAATACTTACATATGAACAAACAAAGAAACCATATCCGAGCCTAAGTTCTTTCTCAACATGACTTACATTAGCACACCAGTATATCTTACATATATAAATCATCTAGAAGCCTTGAGTATGAAGCAATTACGAGTATCCATAAAAACAACCCGAAACCAACCCAAAACACAAAAGTTTACCGACCAAATCATCAAGCTGGCCGGTCCAACCATTGCTATATCTGCAGTCTAACTGTCATTACCTATATGATCTGACCACTCTCAAGCAAAGAGCAAAATCACCTTACCAGTAAAGTACGTCTCATCAAACCCAATATAACCAGCTCACAAGCCAATCGTTCATCAAAATTCAAAAACGTTAATCAAGACATTAATTTCACACCTTCATGTAAAATTAATCCAGTTGAGAAAACTTAGCTTCGCTTGTTTTTTTTTATCCTACAAGTAATACAACCCGGCCCGGCCCTTTCCTGAAACTCTCCATTTATGCTTCTTAGTTGAATTGTCTCACCATATTTCTTGGTGAGCTCATAAGATGATAACATAACACACATTTAAGTTCCAGAAGGAAGGTGCACTGGTGGAGAAAGCATCTTTCCTCCCGGTTCGTAACCCCCTTTAGTGCCGGTTATCCAACCGGGACTACGAATCCGGAACTAAAGATCACTATCTCTAGTCTCGGGTGAAATAACTGGGAGTAAAAATCATTTTTAGTCCGGTTGGTATCACCAACCGGGACTAAAGATAGAGCCTTTTTAGTCCCTGTTGGTAACACCAACCAGGACTAAAGATAGAGCTAGCCTAGCTAGATCCGGTTGCTCTATTATTTTTTTCTTTTCTTCATTATGTTTTTAATATATTGATTTCACTCCATCCGCCCGCTCTATCAGTGGGGATGATGGGGAGGGAAGGAGAGGAGTTAGAGGAGAGAAATTAGAGAGGAAGAAGAGGAGGGGATGATGGGGAAGGGAAGGAGAGGAGGAGGAAGAGGAAGGGATGGAATGAAGAGATAAGGTTACCAACTGGGAAAAAAGATGCCTACTATCTTTTGTTCCGGTTGGTATTACCAACAATACCAACCGGGACTAAAAATAGATCTTTGGTCCCGGTTGGTAACTCCAACTGGTACTAAAGATAGTTGGTGTTACCAACCGGGACTAGAAATAGATCTTTCGTCCCGGTTGGTAACACCAACTAGGACTAAAGATTAAAAAGCAGCTCTAAACTTTTGAATTACTAATCGGAACTAAAGATTAAAAAGCAGCTCTAAACTTTTGAACCGGGACTAAAGATAATCTTTAGTCCAGGTTTTTATTGCAACCGGAACTATTATGGATTTTGGCCGACCGAGTAAAGATGGTTTCTTCATCAGTGGTGGCCCACTCTGATAGGAGTTGATGGAAATTAGATATATGGGGATAGTAGAGATGATATCTGGATGCATTTCCTTCATGAGTAGAATCGATAAGACAAGATCTGTAAGACAAATATGTTAATTTCACCAATTTTTTGCAGGCCACTTGTAACACCCTGAAAATTCGACCGACAAATCAAAACTCTAAAAATACGGATTTTCAAAAACTTTTTAAAATAAATTGCATCATGCCAATTCTGTTCGCCCGTTCCATTGAAATTCGATTTCGGAGTTTGGAGATTGCGAATAAAGAACAATTAATTAAGAATAAGCCCTAAAAATAAATTGGTAAAATGAATATAAATTAAAATAAATAATAGGTGTGGATGGAGGTAAATAAGATATTATCGCAAACAAATTTATATCAATTAAATTTAAATGCGATGGAATAAGAATTAACACTAAATAAAAATTTAAATAAATTATATAAATAAAAATGTGAACAATGTTAAACTAGGGTGAATTCATTAAGTTGGGATAACGCAAATATTGGGTAAAATTCATATATGCAAATATTAGGAATTATAGAATCAAATTTATATAACAAATAAATAATAAATAAAAATAAATAAATAAAATAAAAATAAAAATAAAATAAAAAAATAAAATAAAAATTAAATAGGAAAAATAGGAAATGCACTGTTCATTGCACCTAAGGTGCTCGACGGGGTCCCCTAGCCCTAACCCTGCCCCGCTGCCACGCCGACGCCGCCCCGAGCCCCGTGCCGCCCCTGCCGCGCCGCGCCGCCGCTGCCACGCCGTCGCCTCGCGCCCTGCCGCGCCGCGCGCCGCTCGGCCGTCGCCCTCGCACCTCGCGCCGCGCGCCGCTCCGCCTCCCCTCTCCCGTCGCCGTCATGTCGCCATGCCGCCGTCCCGTCGCCGTCGTGTCGCCGTGCCGCCGTCCCGTCGCCATCCCGCGCCTCGCGCCCCAAGCCGCCGTGCGCCGTCGCCATCACCGCCTCGCGCCGCTCGCCCGCCGCGTCGCTGCCCGTCGCGTCGCTGCTGTCGCCGTCGCCGTCAACGTCCCGTCGCCACGCGCGTCCCATCGCCGCGTCGAGCCCCGCGCCCCCGTCGCGTCGCCCGCCTCGAGCCCCGCACCGCCGCCCGTCGCATCGCCGCTCCGAGCCCCGCGCCGCCATCTTGTCGCCGCCCGCGCGTCGCCGTCGTCCCGCCCCGAGCGCCGCCCACGCATCGCCATCGCGCCGCCGCCCCTTCCCCTCTCCTTCTCCCCTCTCTACAAATACCCACCCCCTCTCTCCATTCTCCCCCACCCCATCTCACCCTTCCTCCCCTCTTCCCTCTCCACCGCGCCGCCGCCTCCACGCCGCCGCGCCGTCGCATAGAGCCGCCGCGCCGCCGCCATCATCGCCGCTGCCGCCGCCGGTAAGCCGCCCTCCGTCCCCCTCGCGTCCGCCGCCGCCGCCGCTCGGGTGGGAGAAAGAGCCGAGAGAGAGGGAGAGGAAAAGAGAGGCCGGCCGAGAGAGAGAAGAAGAAGGAAAGAGAGAGAAAGAGAGAGAAAAAAGAAAAAAAGAGAGAAAAGAGAGAAAAAGAGAAAAAAAAAGAAAAAGAGAGGAAAGAGAGAAAAGAGAGAAAAGAAGAAGAGAGAAAAGAAAGAAAAAAAGGAAATAAATAAAAAAATATATAATATAATAATAATAATAATAAATAAATATAAATAATAATAATAGTATAATTAGAGGAAAATTAGGAAAGTTTAGAAAATTTAAAATAATTAGAATTTAATTATAGATTAATTTTTCGTCGTAGGATTGCAAAAATTTAAAATAAATTATAGATTATTCTTGGTAATTACTATAAGAAAGCAATTCGCGGTAATAATTTAAATGTAGTCAATAACTAAAACAAATAAATGAATTCTTATAGATTATTTTGGGTACTCTCTATAACTAATCAATTCACGGTAGAAAATCGGATTTAATTACTAAGGATTTTTAAATCATTTAAGTCATAGGCTAAATTAAATCGTATAATAATTTTTAGGATTTCGTCCGATATTTAGCTCGCGATAGAAATTTCTAACCTATTATATGGATATAATACTCGGAGATGTTAAATTAAAAACTTATGACAACAAAATGATTATACTCACAAATAATTTAAATCGAAAATGGGTTTGCCATAGTTCGCGAATAGTAAAGTTAATATAAAGGAATCGACTTTCGCACTCGACTTTCGTTCGGATTTACTTGGATTTTTATTTGAATTCTAACCGAATTCAAATCAATTTTCGCACGTAACTATAGAGCCCGAGGAAGCTGCGGATCCAAGCGAAGGTCAAGACCCGCAAGACTTTGAGCAAGGCAAGTCATCACTATTCTTTGAACATGTTGATCCCAATTGCGAAATTGTTTTGTTTACAAATAAAATTGCATGCAATGATAAACATCCTACTTGCGATTATGCCATGCCTTGATTATTGTTTACCCCATATTCCTTCGTAACCATGTTTACGTATGAGTCCCTAGTCAACTATGACAATTGCTTAGCAATGCTATTCTAGAATCATGCATACTCATATTTATCAAAATGCTCTTTGGGAAGGTAATTGAGATGCGGCATGTGGAGACATGAGCGCCACATTGCCATGATGTTGATGACATGATTTGCGAAAAGAGAAATAAAACAACTGTTTTCGACTGGGGCGGACGGAGGATTTGGGTGGTATCCGGAAAAGGGCAAGTACCGTCCCCGGTCAATTAAGGACCGAGCCATGAAGTTAAGCATGAAACGACCCCCCGTACAACCGCATTTCTCGTATGGGTATAGACCTGGCGGAATAGATAGCTGAGCGGAGGCAGTATCCATGCATAGTGGTTTCTTGAGATGTGAGGCAGGGGCTCTACGGTGGGGCAGCCATTGGTAGGACCGCGAGGCGGGAGTCTACAGTGGTGTCGCCATCGGTAGGACTGCCATAGGTGAATTTAAACTTAACTATAACTTATGAGAGTCTTCCCTTCCCGGGTGCGCCAGAACTCCTCTCACTGCTAGAAACCGTGTACGCCTAGAGTGCATGAGGATGTAAAGTTCATGGAGCGGGTACTGCCAATGCGAGGTTATCGAAAAGCTTTGCCGCGACATGTCTCATGTGTTGGGACGAGGCTCATGTGTTGGGCAGTCGCGGAGTGCGGGTAAAGTGTACATCCACTGCAGTGTGAGTAAACCAAATCTATTCGAATAGCCGTGCTCGTGGTTATTGAGCATCGGGACGTGTACTACACTTGGCTAGACTCTAAATTCTTAACCTGTGTGGGATGGGATGTTGCATGATGATTTCTATGCTGATGGAGCCACTTCCTGAGAGGAGGGAAGGTGGACGTCCTCAGAAAACCATGACGACTCAATGGCGGGAAGCTATCATTGGGATCACAATGGATGGTGGACAGAACCGTCATTGTTTAATATGAACACTGGTACTAAAATTTGATCGGTCTATGCTAGGTCCTAGGCTTGTGAAAAGAATTACAAAACTTGCTTTGTGCAAAAGAACCATAGCCATTCCTTAAATACCCCTTTATCATGTGCATTGTTGCTGTGGTGACTTGCTGAGTACGGTTGGTACTCACCCTTGTAAATATAAACTTAATCAGAGGCCGGAGATGAAGCTTCGGAGGATCCCTATGCCTATTACCAGGAGGGTGATGAAGACGATGGCGCTCAGTAGGTCTTAGTTACGGTCGTTGCCTGTGGCAATGGCGTGCCGCTGCCTTGATTCCGCTGTCTTACCTATTTCTGTTTTTGGAATGTATTCTGGACCGCTCGGTCCGATGACTTAAGACTATGCCTGCGGGCTATTGATGTAATAATTCGTGCTAGACACTCGTGTATGTGCACTGGGTATTTCAGCTGTGAATTCGTGTGTACCAGACTACTTGATCCAGGGAAATGGTACTGTTTACACGATTGATTCCTGTTATAAAAACAGGGGTTTACACCACTTTATAACCTATATTATCTCCGTTAAATAGTATTAAGATTATTATATATTGTGCCAGGTTTTTGGGGAAAGTCTACGTTCCCTCCACACTTTATATTAGCATATAACTGTCCTTAAAGTATATCTTTTTTTAAAGATAATGTGTACATATATAGTATATCGAACATTGGGCCCGCTTATTTCATATACTGATATATCCCTCTCATTGATGTCATGTTATTGTGAATAGCTTGCTACTCCCTCCGTATTTAATGTATAACGCCATTGACTTTTTAACCAACGTTTGATCATTCGTCTTATTCAAATTTTTTATACAAATATAAAAATACTTATGTCATGCTTAAAGAACATTTGATAATAAATCAAGTTACAATAAAATAAATGATAATTACATAAATTTTTAAATAAGACGAAAGGTCAAACGTTTATTAAAAAATTAACGGCGTCATACATTAAATACGGAGGGAGTACTTCTTACGTGAGACACACACACCATGTATCTCTCTCCGCCACAAGCTGTGAGGCCTATATACCAGCCACTTAAATTCGGAGGACAGTAAGTTTAGAGGAGTTGGTTCCAGTGCTATATGCATGCGTACGGGGGCATCCTAATTACCGAATCATATACATTGTCCACGAGGAAGTATATATTGGGAATGCAACCTTATACCCCAATGATTGTCAATGTTTAAGTTGTGTCAAATAGGCAAGGTCACTGCAGGTAATCCCAATCACGGTATAGTACACGTGTAAAATATATTACATGCCAAAAGCATGAAGAAATAAACAATGCATTTTTGTCAACTTTTCTGGATTGAGATTTTCTTGATTTATCTATCTTCTCCTTGTCTTATATATAATGTAATTTATGACTGGAAAATTGTATATGTGCTTTTCGATAGCATATATATTGTAGAACTAGGTACACGCCAATGACAAATTATTGAATCTCATCAATGAATTGCCATGCATGCATATGCGTGCATTTTTGTGTACAAACTTGTAACAAGACATTAATCAGAAATTTCAAATCTTGATAATTATAACGAGTAGAAGTTAGAACAACTAGTTTCCATGCTTATTATTATGTACCAAGTTGTTGATAAACACAACTAGTTTAACATCTATATATGGAATAAGTAAATGCTAAATATCATGATTGTGCAAAATCGTGCAACTGCTCGCCATCCTTGGAAGAGATGTACATATATATAACATATAAAATGACTATTATCCATATTATCATTTTTTTTTGCTGTATAATCCATCTATTACTAATTTGGATCTAATGGACCTGATTCTATTATACAACACCCAGCATAGGTACTAGAAATTTTGAACAGGAAAAATTAGAATTGAAATTAATTGTTGTACTCCCAAATTAATTCTGGATTTTTTATAAATAATTAATAAATATAAGTTAATTAGAAGTAATTTGATTGTGTAGTTTTCTTTTGATTCTTTTTGCTGTTGCTGGATTTATAAATCTCTATGAATTGAAGAGGAGATAAACATAAGATAGTGTTGAAGCCATACCTATTTTAATTTCCAAAGGGTGTAATACAATATTTTCCTAACTATGTTGTAGTTTGCAGGATAAAATGTTTTTCTTTGATTTGAAATTTGTTGTCGATAATTCATTTCTGATATTTTGAAGTTTTAAGGTTTCGCAGTGGATCAATGCTTTGTTACTCCATCTCCAAAATCTTGCGTTTGCCACCACGTACTCTAGACAACCGCTTTGTGTAGTAACTAATGAAGTCAAAATATTATAAATTCGCTACAACCCATTAACTAGTTTGTCGCCTCTCATATAGAACTTACTATAGAAATAGAAGTTAGTAAAAATTAAAGTATGATATAATTGATATTCGATGATGCTTGAATTTAAATTAAATATTTACCATGTGATATTAAAATAGCTAGCACGTGCAGGTGCTTAATTAGGTGGAGCATGCATGTCTACGCTCCTGACAAATTTTCTTTATTAGTTTACTTTAGGTGACATGCAAAGTTTCCTCCACAAATTTTGCTCATATAGGAGCGTGCATGTGCATGTCTCTACGGTCCGGAATCTACTTTATTAATTTACTCGATCTCTTATAGCAGTACACCGAGCACACCTAGCATGTAGCATGTATGCTCTCAAAACATGAATGTGTTAAACCATCTTGCTCTCCCCGGTCATAAGCGAGTGATGTTTTGAACGGCAACATGGTCACTAAATATTGGTTTTATAATCTATCTATCTATCTATTATAATATACTAAAAGTTCATTAAACTTTCTACAAACACTCTTAAGTTATCACATGGTATCCTACAAACACTACCAAGCCACCACGTGGCACTATAATAAATTAGAGAAATTTCTAAAAATTTCCTAGACATTGATTTTTATTAAATTAGGTGGACCTATTATTTACTACCATTAGATTTATCGTAAAAAAGAACTGCCTAACCGCAGACCAGGTCCACCTTGGGCGTGTACGTATATTACTATATGTACGAACGGTTTTTTTTCCACCTTGAGCCGGCCTATACGTATTACTATATGTATGTATGTTTGTTTTAAGGATAGTATACGTACGTTACTTTCACCTCTTTTTCTCTCAATTTCTTCGTATTTTTACACATATTTCTTCTCCTATTATCATACTTTATTAGTTAGAAAAGAATTTTTTCTGTTAAACAATTCAATAGCTATAACATCTAAATTATGGGTATGTTTAGATCCCAAAAATTTTTTGCCAAAAATCTCACATCAAATGTTTGGACACATGCATAGAGCATTAAATGTGGACGAAAAAAAAACAATTACACAGTTTGCATGTAAATTGCGAGACGAATCTTTTGAGCCTAATTGCGCCATGATTTGAGAATGTGATGCTATAGAAAATATTTGCTAATAACGGACTAATTAAGCTTAATAAATTCGTCTCGCAATTTACAGGCGGAATCTGTAATTTTTTTTTTATTAGTCTACGTTTAATACTTCAAATGTGTATCCGTATACTTAAAAAAAATTTGGCCAAAGAACCAAACACGGCCTATACCACTAAATTTTAATCCACTTATATGTTTCAATTTATTTATAACTAAATTTATAGCTAACTATAACATATAAATAAACACTATAAAATAAAACATAATTATATCATATGTGTGCATACTTTTTCTTCTTCTCTCCTCTCTTACTCAACTCCTCTCACTCAACTCCTCTATCTTATAATTTTTAACTAATTAACAACATAATATAATAATATAAAAATGATTAATAATTACAAAAGCTAAATAGTTATGACTCTTATGTCATATCTGATTTTTAAAAGTTTATTTGAATTGTTAATGTATTTAAAATTGAATAAATAATTTAAGATCCATATTACTCATATTTCACTGTATAAAAATAAACACCACCTGAGCTTGCACACCTATCATTTATGCATCGGAACCAAATAGAAGAAACAAAGCATTATAAAAAAATTACAAGAAGTAATATATCACCTCAAATCATTGTATATCCTCTGTAGCGCACTTAAGACATCACATGCACGTCTTAATTAAAAACAAAACCTTAAAAATTGTAAGAAAAGCTATCTACTCATAAGTTTCACTTAATAGGTGGATCCATTATTTTTAACCAATAGATATAATTTTAGAATCTTAACCTATCATGTGTTATGTCTTAAAATTTAGAAAAAAAGGAAATTATAAATTTTGACAAAATAAGGATATTCAGTTTTCAATTAAATCATTTAGAAAAAAAAATTCATGTGCACTTCACCCTCCCCTCACATGTGCACAACACACCACTACCCGTCCTCTCCCCTCTCACCTCAAGTTCTCCGCTCTCTCCTCTACCCTCCCTATTTTATAGCGAGAAAATCAATAATATTATTAAAACATGCATATTTTTTAAGCTGCACATATGATTTCTAATCTAACAATTACTCTATTCATAACTAAACCAACAATTTAAAGAACTATAACCCCTATATTTTGAGCTGGTATAAAATAAAACTAAAAAAATAACATATCAATAGGCACTAAATTAAACTATTTGGAGAAAAACTAAATTTGTTTGTACTTTGTACTAAAATTGGACCAACCATTACATGTTCTATTTTTATAATAAATTTTAAATGCTTACATATTAATGGCCTTGCATCTATCCTATACAATTAATGCTTACATATTTGTTACTATTAAATTTAAATTTTTGGACTCATGTTGACTATATTTTCTTATAGAAGAGATACTATAGATCATAAATATTACAAGGAAGCTTGGATCTATGAAATGTGTATTTACATGTAAGTATGTAACAACTTGCGTGAATCTGAACCAACTAAAAAGAGAACTAACTTGATGGGACAAATAGTTTTATTTACTAACAACAATAGTTTTTTAGGATTTGATGAAAAATACCACTAAACATTCAATTAAACAAGACAAAACATTGTACTTTTAATTTACGTTTAATTTGTAGATTGTTTTCCAAATAAATTAAATAGGTACTTTTGAAACATGGCAGGTTTTTATATGGACCATAGATAATTGTTTATACGAATGAATTAAATATTATATGTTTTAAAATGTAACAAAAAGTTTGGATAAATTATCTAAGAAATGCCGATGAAAAGAATTATGGAGAAATAGTACTTTTGAAACATGGTAGTTTCATCCAGTCTATATTTTGTTTATATAAGTCTTTTAAACGCAATCTAAAATACATGACCGCACAATGCGCGGGCTACCTTCCTAGGTAATTATAAAATCTATGAAAAACATAGTAAAATTATAATATTTTATAACTAAAGACGTCGAACCTAGCCATGAAAATCTGAAATGATACAAAGACACTGATGGTCAAAGTATAGATATATTTAGTTATATGTGCGGTATCTTGTTTAAAAGTAATGATACCAAGATATCATATGATACCGGATATTATACTTATGGACCAACATATACCATGCCTGGTTCATATGGGTACTAGTCTCGTACATACAGATCCGCAAGAAAAAAAAGGAGGAGCATCGGTGCAAGCTAAGCATCCACAAGTAAATCATATATAATCCATATAACTATAGATCAAATAGAGGGAAAGGTCTCTAGCATATTTACCAGCCAGTGGTGGCAACGCCAATAGCGGTATAGCCAGGGACTGAGACAATCCTAAGGCAGCTAGGGCTTGAACCCTAGGTTTATCTCCTAAATTTCTTTTAAATCATGTTAAAATTTAGTTGAAATTTTTGAAGATACATGATACACTCTTGATGATTTCATGACTTCGTCATTGGTGATAGCAGCGGGCGTTGCAAGTGATGTCCCGCTTGCAAAGTAAGGAGGAGGAAGGTGCTGAGGAGAGAATTAAAGAGAGAAGAGGAAAGTAGTCGCCACAGCGCCAGTTGGCTCGCCGGTCTTGCATCCCAGCAGGAGGAACACACAGCCATGTGTTTGGATCTCTTGCACACGGGGATAACGCCGGTGCGTGGAAATGGGAACCCGTACTCTAGCTTTTTCCTTACTCCACTACAAAATTAGTGACAAGAAGTAATTACTCCCTCTGTTTCAGATTATAGGTCGTTTTGACTTTGATTAAAATTAATCTGCTTCAAGTTTAATCAAATTTGTAGAAAAAAATAATAACAGTCAACCTAAGACAAATATATTATGAAAATGTATTCAATTATCGATTTAATAAAAGTAATTTGGTGTTGTAAATATTACTATATTTGTCTACAAACTTAATCAAACTTAAAGTAGTTTGACATTGACCAAAGTCAAAACGATTTATAATATGAAATGGATGGAGTACATACTATTATTGCGTAATACCCTAGGTAGCTAATTAATCTACTCCGCATAAACTACTCATGCATTTTGCTGCCCAACCATAGCATATAAAATATTTATACCTAGTTGGCCGATACATGCACTTATATTTTAATTTTTTTTATAAGACTAACTACATCACAATGCATACAATGGGAAAGTAGTTTGGTCCTCAATGTCCGCTCGTTTTCTTACATATCATATAGTTATGAAATATTTTTTTAAAAAAAATAACAAGGTATATATATTAATATATAAGATATATCACTTTATAGATATGCAACAAGTTTAAATTCAACTTTTACAAGCTCTAAGAAAATAAAATGTAATTGTGAATATATATATACTAGTTCCTTTTTTTATTTGTCCTTTTATAACTTATAAAAGTCAAATTTGATTATGCATGTTTATGGTGTAATATATCTCATATGAACCTAATGTTGTCAATTTGTTTTTGAAAAAAAAATACAACTGTTTAGCTAACATACAAGAATTGGACATCACACACACACACACTTAGATCCACACTATTTAATATAAGAACTTGCATACCACACACTAACAAAGGCATCACACTACACACACTTAGATCGAGCAAGAAATATAGAGAGACAGAGAAGCTAGCTAGGCAGCGGCAACGGCGGGTCAAGCTAACACAATACAGGTTCCCACCGACGCTGAGCTGCTGCAAGCACAGGCCGACCTATGGTGCCACAGCTTCTCCTACCTCACGGCCATGGCGCTCCGCTGCGCCGTCAAGCTCGGCATCCCCACCGCCATCCACCGCCTCGGCGGCGAGGAGGCGGCAGCATCCATGCCCGAACTCATGGCCGCCTTGTCCCTCCCGGCGAGCAAGCAACCGTTCGTCCGCCGCCTCATGCGGCTCCTCGCCACCTCCGGCGTCTTCGCCGCCGACGGCTGCGTCGTCGACGAGCGCTACCGCCTCACCCCGCTGTCCCGCATCCTCGTCGACGGCGTTGCCGCCGCCGACGACCACCACCACCACGTTCTCCAGACGCCCTTCGTCCTCACCGCGACGTCGCGGCAGTACGTCGAGGCGGCGCTGGGGCTGGACGAGTGGCTGCGGAAGGACGCGCCGCCGGCGCCGGCGCCGGTGCCGTCGCCGTTCGAGGACGCGCACGGCGCGCCGCTGTTCGACGAGGCCACCCCGGTGGCCATCGACCCGGAGTTCGTCGCGGCGGCGGACGACGCGCTGGCGGCGCACGACAGCCTCGGGATCGGCGCCGTGCTGAGGGAGTGCGGGGGCCTCCTCCGCGGGGTGGCGTCGCTGACCGACTGCGCCGGCGGCGACGGCGCGATGGCGAGGGCCATCGCCGCGGCATTCCCGCACATCAAGTGCACGGTGCTGGACCTTCCGAAGGTGATCGACAAGGCGCCGGTGGATGATGGCGTGGTTAACTATGTTGCTGGTGACTTGTTTCATGCTGTCCCACCTGCTCAAGCCGTGCTACTCAAGGTATAAACATGGGAGTTAATTATATATATAACTTGGCATTACCCAAATTTTACTTCAAAATAAACATATAATATGTGCTAAGAAGGTAATAGATAGAATAAACCATAGGATATTGAATAAGGATACGAGCGCGGGCTAACGTAACTAAGTAATCGTCTATTTGGCACAACTCTCGACCCCATTTCCACAATGGATTTAGAATTTGCAAGTTAAGTTGTAGCGGTTTAAAATTTTTATATTTTTTTAATAAATAGAGATAAAATGATTCATCTAGGAATATCCAACTTTATCTAGGAATAAACCATTAAAAAAGCTCCAATATCCTATTCTACATATCTAGGAATAAACAATTAAAAAAGCTCCAATATGTAGAATATCTTACCTAGTGAAGAATGAATCTCAAAGTGTAACCAGGATAAGCCGCATCATCTGAATAAATAATAGCCATCGGATAAAAGAAAAGGACAAAATAGAGAGAAAAGAGTTGAACCGTTGGATTATAGAGGAAAAAACCATGGTAAACTTCTGGAGCATTCTAGCAATTCAAAAGTTAGAGAGAGAAAAGAAAAAAAGTAGCACTTGAAGAGAGAGAGAGAGAATGTCAGCTTGGTGTGAGCCATCAGTGAGGATAAGCATGTTGCATGTGATGTAATTTTGCATTATGCAAACTCAATAAAAATACAAATAAAACCTCATCCTTTATTTACAAATGACCATTTGAAATTCATTTATGAATAGACTCAGTTTATAGATTTATATTTTATCTGTAGATAATCTTTACATCCTACTAATTCCAAATTACTATAACTTTAATGTCACAAAATTAGCCTAAGAGTGAAATACATGGCCGGTCCTTAAACTTGTGGGGTGGTGTCACTTAGATCCGTGAACTTAAAAATTGCACGTTTAGATCCGTGAACTTGGTTTAATGTACTACCCTAGGTCCAATCGCCCTTTGACCATGTTTGACAGCCAACGTGGCATGCCACGTAGGTAACTGTCACACCCTAAAAATCCCTAAAGTATAAATTATTGTGTAAATGGAATTTTAGAAATAATTTTTAAAAGTTTGGAAGAAAAGATTTAATTGTAAATAATAAATTCCAATATAAAATTGGGCCAGATAAAATTTTATTAAATACTTTGCTTAATTCTATAATTCCTAGATTTTTCTGGGATTTATTTGAGCTAAGGAAGTATTTTTAATAAATGAAAGTGCATTTTATGAATTATTTAAATTGAAAAAGGTTTTAAAAAGTCTCTTTTGGCTTTGGGCCGAAAGTCGGCCCAAAACCTCTCCTTTCTCTCTCTTCGGCCCAGTCCGGCCCAGCCCAGCCGAGCCGCCGCGCGCGCGCGCCGCTCCCTCTCTCTCTCTCGCTGACAGGTGGGGCCCGCCTGTCGGAGTCGTCGTCTTCGTCACGCCGGCCGCGCCCGAAACCCTAGCCGCCGCCGCTCTTTCCAATTCGGCCGCATCCTTCCCGATCCGGTGCAATTGATTGGGGGGAAACCTTCGCCGTGATCTCCTCTACCTTTTTCTCTTTGGAAACATCGGCCGATTCGCTTTGGAAAATCGGGAAATCGAGCTCGATTCGGAGTCGGCGAACCCTAGCTTTCCTTCGCCGTCGCCGGGCCGTTGTGGGCTTCGCCGCCGTCTCCCGACCCCTATAAAAGGACCCCCGGTGTCCCCTCTACCCTCCGCCGCCCTCGCCTTCGCCTCTCGTCGCCCGAGCCGCCCTAGCGCCGTGCACCCGTGCGCCGCCGTCGCCGCCGCCGCTCCAGCCGTGCGTCGCCGTCGCTCCGGTCATCGCCGTCGTTCGGGGAGCTCGCCATCGTGGTCGCCGTCGTGTCGCCGTCCTCGTCCGACCCTTCGTCGCCGCTGTTCTCCGCCGGAACGCCGTCGCCGCCGTCGACCCGACCCTTTCCACCGCTTCGTCCTCGTCGCCGGCGTCGTCCGTTGCTCCTCCGCCGCTAGTTTGGTCGCCGGTAAGTTCGCCGCGATGTCCGCTCTCCGTTGCCGCCTTCCGTTCGCGCCGCTGCGCCGTAGATCGCCGGCGAGCACGCGAGTCCGAGCCGCCGTCGTCGCCGTCGGTCGGGATGACGTCATCAGTGCCGTCGCCCGTGAGCCGGCCGTGAGCCGTTTAATCTCGGCCGTCCGTTCGGTCCGATCGATCTCGGCCGTCCATTCCCGTAGACTGCAGCCGTGGACCCGGTCCACCGTAGACCCGAGCCCGCTGACGCAATAAAGCCCTTTTTTCTTTTCAAAAATAATTCATTATTGCGTCATAATTCAATTAAGATTTATATAAATGATTTAAACCGATTAAATCTTTAAAAAATCATAACTAATTCATCTTAGCTCGGATTTAGTTGGTTCAAGTCTCTAAATTTTTCTAAAATTGAGATCTACATGTTAAAAATATCCACATGTACTGTTCATGCTTGCTTATGTGCTGTTTTGGTGTTTTTTATTCTTTTCCGTTTAGAATCCGACGTTTCCGGAGAGTCCGCTTTTGCAGGAGAAGATTCAGAAGAGTTCCAAGGCCAGCAAGGCAAGTCACACAGATCCTAATAGATCCTTTGAGCATGTTGATCCCGTTTAAAGCTATTGTTTCTATTCAACTATTGCATTTATTTTCGAATGTCATTGGGTGGAATTAGCCTATTGTTTGTTATAGCCCTTTTGTTCTTGATTATCCTATTCCCTGATACCTTGGGTTATTATAACTTGACTAGTTGAGCTTTATATTGGTTCGACTAGATGATTAGATGTAATTGCTTAGCCATGCTTAGAAACATTAGCACACTAATGGGATAACTTATGATTCACTATTATTTAATGATGGCTTAATGATAGTTCACGATGGTCAATCGTGATTGGTTAATTAATTAATGTGACAACTAAAACCTGATAATGGTGGGTTGTGAGTACATGGTTTTGATGGTCGTGCTCATGACGATTAAGGACCGGTTCACGAACTTCGGTTGTGAAACATTAACCGTGCCAACCACAAGCCAGCGTGGGCAACGGCTTTATCTTTTACATAGCATAGTTCATTACAGAGCACTAGACTGAGAAGTGGCGGAGATAAGCCCACGGGGGTCGCTGGGGAGTCCATGCCTTGTTTATAAGGGGGTGACTATGATCCGGGAATGGTGCACTGTGGTGGATTGTGTTGTGTGAGGGGTAATGTCACAGCTCCTTTCCGAGGTACCGTGGTGGTATTGAGGCACATGGTGATATGATGTGGGGCTGTGTCTTGTGGGTACAGTGGTACACCTCTGATCAGAGTAAAACTATTCGAATAGCCGTGCCCGCGGTTATGGGCGGGTCTAACAATGTCTTTCGTGATTAGTCTCACCCTTCACACCATATTGAGAGATGCTATAACTGGTTATATCTGATTAGCTCCTGGTTTGGAATGGTATATTCCTGGTTTGGAGATTAGAACTGTGCAGCCGGGGTTGGTTGTTCAGAATGGTTGGGCCCATACAACAGGGTATGTTGTATGGTGTTGGATTAATACTGTTTAATTAATACTCTACTGTTTTATTAAATTCTGAAATATTTATTAAATGTTGTTTATGCAAAGAAGCCTATATTATGCCATCCTTGGTTATCCTGTGCACTTGCATATTTGCTGCGTGGCTTGCTGAGTATGTCATATACTCACCTTGCAATCATTCATCAGAGGAGGAGTTCTACAATGAGGCTGATGGTGGTGAAGGTTTGGCGTAGTCCTTGTCAAGCTGCCTGTGGAGTGGAGTCGTCTGCGCTATTTATTTCTTTATTTCTTTATTTTCCGCTGCTTAGATCTTTATTGTTTGAGAGGAACTATCCACCTCTGTAATGACATTTTATTCGCCCATTAATTAGAGTAATAATTGTACTCTACTATCAATTTGTTATTGTGTGCCTCGGCTGATGCCTGGACGAGGGTTTACACACATGTAAGCGTTTGGAATTTTGGATAGAAATTCCGGGCGTGACAGTAACACTTTTGTGCTCAGCCCTCTCCACATATACCTTCACACATTACTTGCTCTGACCAGTGCATTTCAACCCAAATCCCCCAAAATATCCCTATATCAGCTAGGATTTCGATGGTGAGGTTAGCGGAAGGAGGCCGAGAGGTAGCGGCTGTGGCGGCCTCAGCGGTGCGATTAGCGATAGGAGGCAGCGTAGTGTAGCGGGGTTAGCGGTGGCACAGTGCGTCCGGATTAGCGGTGGGAGGCAGCGCAATGCGGCTTGCACGCTAGGCATCCCCATGGATTCTCCAAGCTCGTCCTCGTCTTGAAGTCGCCGAAAGAAGGTGTTGTTGATCAAGTGCCCGTTGCACAAGGATAAGGTCATTTTGGAGCGTAGAACAATGACAATTGCTAATCGGGACCGCATTTTCTATACATGTAAGGAGAAGAATGGGAAGGAAGAACGATTTGATGATTTTTTTTTTTTTGGATTCTGGTGCCACTATATAGGTACAAGGAGATATATACGATATGTTGTGATGTGGAGTGGGCTGAGAGCAAAAGTGTTGCCTACGTGGCATGCCACGTTGGCGTTCAAACGTAATCAAAGGATGTTTGGACCGGGGTGGTACATTAAACCAAATTCACGGACCTAAATGTGTAATTTTCAAGTTCACGGACCTAAGTGACACCACCACACAAGTTTAGGGACCGGCCATGTATTTCACTCTTAGCCTAAGTATAGAATTTGCTATGACATATTTAGGAATACTAAATTTACTGTCACGTGGACTTAGTAATGGAATTTTTGCTATGATTTTAGTGTTGTACTTTGGTACACCTCATTAGCGTATAAGTTGAAAGAATGAGTGTTTTGTCCAACTGTATGCTTTTAGGTCATAGTTAATCAATGTGTTTAAAGGAGATCACTGAGTTAAGCAAAACGTTCAAGGTAGTGGACACAAAGAACAAAGATGTAATATTAAGATATAGAGTAATCATAGGTAGTAAATATTTAGTCATTTGATACAAAGTTTAGTTCACCATGACTTTAATGGATGTCACATAAAAAAAATTAACTTTTGGATATGAATCTAGACATAGGATATCTCTAGGTTTATGGTCAGAACTTTGCTGTTTTAGGATGGAGGGAATACATTGATAGATTAAAAAACCAAAGTTAATTTTAAATTTTGAAATTTGATTTATAAGAATAATTAACTTTTGGTATATTTGTGCATATCATCCTAGCGATCAAGAAAAGAAAAGAGTCTGGCAGAAGAAAAAACCTATTATTTTTCCTGTATTCGAATTTTAAGATTCAAGATCAACTACAATTTTCTCAAGCCTATACTTAACACACATGAAACGTTGTTTACTGATGCCAGTTTATATTACATGCTCATATAACATGGTTAAAGTCACAATAGACTAGTGTAGATTGAAGATTGAAGATTTTCTAAAGTTAGAATTTTATCTCTATCAAACCATAAATACCCAACTTCATCTAGGAATAAACCATTAAAAAAGCTCCAGATCCATGGAGATATTAGATCTAGGAATATCCAACTTTAGAAAATCTTCAATCTGGAAATGTGCCAGGCAAAGCCACCATGACGCACTATAATGTAATTCACCCATTATAGTTGAATTAAATGAAGCTAAGAATTAATTATAAGCCAACAAGTGAAATTTAGTTTCATTATTTAGTTTAATAAAAATGGTCCAACTTTTACCCGTAGACCAATTCTTATACTCATCTCCCTAATATTAAATTACATTATTAATCAAGTACATACCCTTCCATAATTAACATTGTCCAACTATATATATCCTTTTAGCTTGTACTGCACTTTTGGAGCGATGACGACTGCGTGAAGATCCTGTCCCAGTGCAAGAAAGCCATCCCTTCACGAAAAGAGGGAGGGAAGATCATCGTCATAGATATACTGATCGAGCCTTCGCTGGGGCCAGCGATGCTCGAAGCCCAGCTGCTGATGGACATGGCCATGATGGTCAACACCAGAGGCCGGCAGCGAGACGAGAGCGAGTGGCGAGACCTGTTCTTCAGAGCTGGATTCAGTGACTATAAGATCGCCAAGAAGCTCGGAGCTCGAGCTGTGTTCGAGGTCTATCCATGAGATTTCATGCTCGAGCTAGCTCCTGAAAAATGGTACTGTTCTACATAGTATTATGGTTTGTGTTTGGATTATGTGCGTGCTGTATATGTGCATTAGTGCATATGAAGGTAAATAAATGGAGTGCTCTGAAGGGAACAAATTAAAAGAGGTTTCAGTGAACGTAAAGCACCGGAGGTGTTTGGCTTTGGGTACTTCATGGTTTGTGTAAGTACTCCTATTTACACATACAATTATTGTATACCAACAAGGACATGTTATGTACATGTGCAGTGTGCTTGTACGTGGATATATTGTGTAAAACCACTGTATATATGTTATATGTGTGCTTCGCAATTAAGCTCAGTCATATATCATTTCTTATTCATCAGTGATCTTATTCAACTTATTTTGGCTAGCTATAACCGCCATACCTTGGCCCTTGCTAGTTCACGGACGGTATATATAAATATTCTGCATTTTCAGTTTCACCAATAAGAGGCACGGATAAAAATCTCCAATCCAATGTTTTCAAATTGTTAAAAAGTTCATGTGATAATCTTGTCGAATTAAACTAAACTCCCACAGAATATAAAAAAGGCCCACCACCCTTAACCCAATCAAATTCTACCAGCCCATTTGCCATTTCATGGTTGGAATAAGTTCATCGGAGGTCCCTCAACTTAACGGCGAGATTTTTTTATCCCTTAACCACAAAAACCAGAAATCTTCACCCCTAAACTATACAAAACCGTTCACTCAAAGTCCCTAGGCAGTATATATGGGTGGTTTCGCTGACGTGGCATCCTAGTCAGCAAAAAAAAAATTAAAAAGTACATGGGGCCCATATGTCAGCGGGACTATTTTTTTTCTCCTCTTTTCTTCTCCTTTTCTTCTCTCTTCTCTCTTCTCTTCTTCGGTCAGGGAGGCCAGCGGCCGGCGATGGGCGGGCGGCGAGTGAGCGTGGCAGCGGGCCCGTGCGACCGGCGAAGGGCGGGCGGCGGGCGAGCACGGCAGCAGAGCGGCAGCGGGCCAAGTGGCGCCGGGCTGAGGGGCGGACGGTGGGCTCCGCGGCCATGACCACGGCAGTTCCTGCGGCAGCGGCAAGCATGGCCTCTCCGAATCCCTCCTCCGCCGTGACCACGGCAGTTCCTGCGTCCGACGACAACGGCTAGATGGAGGAGGAGCGCGGCCAGCAGCCTCTCCCCCACCCCCCTCTCCCGCCGACCACTGTTGCGCTGGCTCGTCGCCGCTCCGCACGCCGCCGCGCTTGCCCATCGTCGCTCCGCACGCCGCCGCGCTCGCCCGTCGCCGCTCTGCACGCCGTCGCGCCGCCCGTCGTCGCTCCGCACGCCGCCGCGCTCGCCCATCGCCGTTTCGCCCGCCGTCGCGCCGCCCGGCCTCGTGAGTGTGCGTCGTCGCCTCGTCGGGTGCAGCGGAGCTCGGCCCTCTTCCCCCCTCTCCCGCCGTGCGGCCACCCCCCTATCCCGCAGGCGCGGGCAGTCCCGACTCGGCATGGATGGTGACGGAGCGCGGAGGAGGCGACGAGCCGACGACGGTCGACGGCTTGGGCCAGCGAGGAGGTGATGCCGACTAGGGGCGGTGAGGAGGTGGCATTGGCGGCTGGGGCGGCGAGGAAGCAGCCTCGGCTAGGGGACGACGGCCTTGGGCGCCTCGTCACGGACTGCCGGCGGGAGGAGCTCGTCAATCCGGTCTCACGGTCGGAGAGCTCGACCGGGATGGTCATGCCGTGGAGCACCTCGACGATGGCGGAGGAGGGATCCAGAGAGGCCATGGTTTCCGCCGCCTCACGAAATGCCGCGGTCGCGGCCGCGGAGCCCACCGTCCCCAAGTCGGCGCCACAGGAACCACCGCTCTACCCGCAGCCCGCCGCCGCACGCTCCGCCTGCTGACGCTCCGCTGCCGCGCAGGCCCACCGCCGTGCTCGCCCATCGCAGCTCTGCTCGCTGGCCGCCGGCCTCCCTGACCAAAGAAGAGAAGAGAGAAGAGAGAAAAGAGAAGAGGAGGAGAATAAAAGAGAAGAAAAAAATATGTGACATGTAGGCCCCACGTACTTTTTAAAATTTTTTTTGCTGACTAGGATGCCACGTCAACGAAACCACCCATATATACTGTCTAGAGACCTTGAATGAATGGTTTTGTATAGTTTAGGAGTGGAGATTTCTGGTTTTGTGGTTAAGGGACCTCAGAAAATCTCGCTGTTAAGTCGAGGGACCACCGGTGAACTTATTCCTTTCATGGTTCGAGACATCAAGCCTCTCCACACATTAAATCCAGCCCACATTATTGCAAGAGCCCATTTGTCACGCCTATATATTGCCCGATTTGGCCCATCCATCCGTCGGCCCATCATCTGTGGCAATCATGGAGGACGCCCACCTGCTTCTCTCCCCACAAGGCGATTGCCGCCTCGCCGCCGTCGCCGGCCGGCGGCGGCGAAGGGTCCGGAGCGGCGGGATCGTACCGCCGGGGCCGGTGGATGGATCGGCACGGTTAGTTCCCGACTGCTCCCGTTCTTCTGTACCCTTGTGCTTAATGCTCGAGATGCCAATCTTGGACTGATGAATAAATGAATAATTTCCCCCACAAAATAATTTAGAGGTAGGGTTTTAAATGTTTTTTCAGTGTCAGGTTTTGGGGGGTTTGTTTTTTTCCTGTGATTTTGGTGTGGTCTTGTCATGCTCTTGTGGTAGGGTTCTGATTGTGTAATGTATAATGCTGTCGATTCTAATTCTGTAGGTTGTGGTGTGCAGTAATGCATGATTTGTTTCTCTTTTCTTTTCTTTTTTTTTTTTGATATAGTCCATGATCGGTAACTGCTGGGTTCAAATTGGTTCTTGGATTGCAGGATTTGCATAATTGTAGGTGTCGCAGAACCAGATTTCACGCAATTAAAGCTTGGCTAAGCTCATGGTATTAACCTTTCTGAAATGCCCAAGTTTTTGCCTTTGCCGTCCAATAATAATTGAGTGGGCAATATACTAGATGCATCACCTTTTTGGTTCATTTTTGTTATGGTATATATTTTTCTCTCTGCATACAAACAGTGTCTATCTGATGATTATGGAACATACAAAGCTGAAATCCATCACCACCATGCACCATCTTTCCGAATGTGAAAAGAGTATTGATCAACACACCTCCACACTAAGTGCTATTTTCCGAGACATAATGATCCTCAAAGTTATCTCATGGTTCATCAGTTCGCAGGGTTTTGATTGACAAAAAGGAAGTGTTTTAGTGGTTTGGTCACATGATGTGCTGTCACTGCATGAACCAACGTCCCTGCTGGTTGATGGTAGAGTTTGTTCTGATCATCTTGTTGTTCTGCCTAATCATGATCTTCACTGGAGACATGTGAGGGCCTACCAAATTAACCTACCATCTAAACATGATTTTCCAGCATATTTCCCTAAATCTATGCTCCATATATGTAGCTACTAACAAGCATTTTTAAACGAAATATCAGGCTTAATTACTTTCTGTTGCAACCTCAGTTTGTTTACTAGTTTTCTTCCGAAGGAAGTTTATTTACTTCATGAGTTTCTGAAAAAGGATAGCCGCTGAATAGTTATGATCTGTTACCACAAATCCACAATTCCTGCTCTAAAGGAATACTATATAATTAAAGACAAGTAGCAGTTTACCAAGGTTCAGCAGACAACAAAGAAAAAATAGTACGAATAGAGAACAAATCAAACTACACGAAACCAACATGGGATGATTGTCAGAACTATTGTGGAAGAAAATGTGATTCAGTCAAGATTGGATGAATTACACCAAATGGCGTGGAAACTTCGATAGAGTTTGATGATTAGACCCCCATCAAGTATGCTTTTACTGGTTGCCACTTATTTGCTTTGGATCTATATTACATTTCAATCAAATAATGCAAGTATCCTCCTTGGCAATACTAGTGTGAGTAAATCGATACGTTGTTTCAACCACACGTTAGTACCAAAGTTTACCTTTATGGGCACTTGGGTGCAGCTCAGTAGGAATTCTGTGAGCTTCACAGATTTACCCTTGGCCTCAGTCTGTTTCGACATGTGCTAGGGGGCATACCCACAGGTGTGTTGACAACTAGGTTTCAAATTCTGTTGTTCACTTCAACGCATAAGTGCACATCAAGGATTTATCCCTGGCATTGACATATTTAGGTATGCATGCGAAGGAGGCCACACATAAAGCCATTAGGGATGGTTCAATAACACAATTATAGACAGTTATCAGAGTCTGCTCGAGTCTGATTAAGTTATGGCAATCTTTTTTGTCCAAACAATAGCAAATTCTATCGATTGAACAAAATTTTGGGCTTCGAAAAATAGCATGGACGAGGAAGCATGGAGAAGTACATAATGGAGGTCATCGGGATGCATTTGTCGCCCTGGCCACCAAGGTGCGCGCACCACCTATGGCTACAAGACGGGTGCAAAGTGACAAGAGAGAGAAGAGAAGGAGGGAGGAAGAGGAGGAATCATCGGAGGAAACGAAGAAGAGGAGCCCTGTGCTGGCAGTTTAAAAGGTAATTTTCACTTGAAGAGTAGGATACTCAAATTTATTTGAGTGATAATGTTGAAATATCATTAAAAATGCATCTGAATAGAACTCCTCACATATACTGCATTAGTGGTGGTTCAGAAAAATCCACCTGCAACTGTCTACTAATCACAGACGGTTTAAGAAACCATAGATATCAGATATGGTTGGCAAACAGCACAATCTTGGGAGTATCTAAGAGTCATTTAAAAAAGGAGTAAATTTCATAAAACCCCACCTATTTGGTCCAAGTCGAACAAAACCACAGGAATTTTGGTATGTGACACATAATCCCAGGTACTATGATCCTAAAGTTTCACGAAACCACATCGTTAACTAATTTGTCAATACTCTTGTATTAAAATTTAAAAGGCTATACTTACATGAATGTAACAAATATATGATGGATAAAGAAATCATAAAATTGAGATGTGATTGTAGAACTCAGAAGTATGGTAGATCAAAGTCAAAATGAATAATAGTGTAGTTTTTGTGAAACTTTATAACCATAATATTTGGTGTTATGTGCCACGTGCCAAAACCCCTATGGTTTTATGCAACTTAGACCATAATACCCGTAGTTAGGTGAAATTTACTCTTAAAAAGAACAGTTTCTAATAGCATAGGGCTTTGAACAAAAATGGGGACTTGTCTATGATATTCTTATGGCAGATAGCTGGTTCTGAACCATCTCTGATAGCCGGTACAGGATAGGCTTTTTAGTAGTAGTGCTTCCTCGTAATCATAAGAAAAATTACCTCCATTGGAATTTTCTGTAAGTGAAAAACAGAGATCTATATGTTATCTAGTTGTTAACGACCAAAATTGTGTTTTTCTACGTCGACACTAGTAAAGCTAAATCGTTTCTAACCTGAAAAAGAAATTTTCCTTTCTATACATGACATTTGTGTACATTTCACCAAAGTGATGTAAAGGTATAACAAACAGATCTATACTTGAGATTGGATATTCCCACACACAAATTTGTCCATGATAATAAAAAACTGATCTGATGCCTCCCAAAAGATGAATGAATTAATGGCATGAAATGAAAAAAAAACTACGATTGCTACACTTTTGGGGTGCCCATAGACCAAAGGATGACCTCTGTTAGTGACCAAAGCAATATATTGTTACCACAAGTGCTCATGGTCGGCAACAATTTATTGTGTTTCCCAACAACTTTCTCTTCTCCCTTTTAAGTTTTCTTCAATTTTCTTGCTGGCTGAGTGGATATGATTGTACCTCCTAGTAGACTTTGATGCCCTAGTGACATGAAAAATTGTACAAAGGGAAAAGAAAGTGAATTTGTTTCGTAGAGGAAAAAAAAACCCCCTCAAACAGTGGTTGACTTCAAGAGCCATGCAATGATGCCAGTTAGCACACAATAGGCAAAAGGGTAGAGCCCCACAAATTGGGTTCATCTTTATCCTATTGTTGCACAAGAGACAAGAAATGCATCTCTTTAAGCCTAACACACTTAACGGAAATGTTTATAAATTGAAGCTGCTCTTTTGTTTCTCTTTTTGCTGATTATTACAGGCATATAAGGTGTAGGTGCGTATATCTGATCTTGTGTGCATGGATACATGACGATACAGTGGTCAACTAGTTGGATAGAACATGTCAAGCCTAGCATATCAACAAACTAGGTATATATTTAATAATTAGAATAGTAGAGCAAAAAAAATCAAACTTCCTAACCATGGAATCTGCAGTATTTCAGCTTGCATATATGTGCAGCATGACACCATTTTGATGGAATAAGCCTTGTGGTCTTTGGTCCTTGTGGTCCTTCTCTTGCTTTTAGGTTGTTTTTCCCCTTTTAGGACAGCATCCTTTCAGTTTTGCTTTTAGCATCTTTCGGTTTTGCTTTTAGCATCCCTAGGACAGCATCTAGCATCTCCTTTATGCTTTATTCAGTTTGGATGCTCTCTAGGACAGCATTCAAATTTTAGACTAGTGTGGGCAGCAATAAGCTAGCAGCCATCCAGCCAGCTATGGCTATATATATGTATCCAACCTCCCTCGGGAAGGTATGGCTTTTGTGTTTGTGAATGAAGAAAACCAGAAAATTGCCCCATCTCTAGTGCCATCTTCTTCTCAATGAGAGTAACCATTGAAATTCTAACATCTGGTATCAGAGCAACACTTTCCTGTAGGCTAAACATCTCCTATTCCACCCCTTCCCAAGCTCGGTTGAGCACTCAGCCAGCAGCAACAGCAGCACCAGCTGCTCCTCCTTCCCCTTTCCCTTACCCCTCTCCACACAGCAGCCCCCCGAGGCGCGCCATGTCCGACGTTCGGTCTCGGCGTTCGGTCGCCTCGAGCACTCGGCGTCAGCAGGACGCCGAGCTCGCCGCAGCAGAGGAGCGCAGGCGAGCAACGGCTCAGACCGCTGCAGCGAGGGCGGCCAGACTGGCGGCAGCGGAGTTGGCAGCAGCCAGGGCGGAGGCGGAGGCAGAGGCGGCGGAAGATGCGGCACGTGCGGCGGAGGTAGAGGTTGAGACCTTACGCAGCAGCATCAACGGCTCCATCGCCGACGACATCACCGCCGACAGGGAGCTTGAGGAGCTGGCAAGAGGAAGGGCGTGGGAGCGGGCAGAGCGGTGGGCAGCAGCCCACCCCTACGGCGGCGGCGGTGGCCCAAGGGACCGCGCGCCCGCCGACGGGAACCCAGACGGGCGCGGCCGTGCCGGCGGCAGCCCGGAGCCCGCGCGCGGCCCTCGCAGGCAGCGCGGCTCTCCCTCCCTTGACCGGCGCCATGGTCACCACGGCGTCCAGATGGTGGTCAGGGACTTTGGTCCCGGCGGTGGGTGGCCTACCCTCACCAAAACCAACTACATCGAGTGGGCCGCGGTGATGAGGGTGAGGCTCCAGGTGCGGCACATGTGGGAGGCAGTCCGGTACGGCGACGTCGACTACGACGAGGATCGGCGGGCACTGGATGCCCTCATCGCTGCAGTCCCGCCCGAGATGCAGTTCTCGCTTTCCCAGAAGCGGACTGCCAAGGAGGCCTGGGACGCCATCGCTGCGGCACGCATCGGCAGCGACCGCGCCCGCAAGTCCACACTGCAAGCACTCCGCAAGGAGTGGGAGAACCTGGCCTTCAAGCCAGGTGAGGATGTTGATGACTTTGCCCTCCGTCTCAACACTCTTTTGCAGAAGATGGTGCAGTACTGCGACGACACCTACGACGAGGAGAGAGCTGTCGAGAAGCTCTTCCGCTGCGTCCCAGAGAAGTACAGGCAGATCGCTCGCTTGATCGAGTCTCTGCTGGACCTCTCCACGATGTCGATCGAGGAGGCGTTGGGTCGCCTCAAGGTCGTCGACGGTGATGAGCCACAGCCTCTCTCAGGGCCTATCACCATTGGCGGGAAGCTCCATCTCACTCGGGAGCAGTGGGAGGCCTCTCAAGGTGACGGAAGGAAGGGGGAGTCTTCTCCCTCGACAGGCGGCCGCAAGCCGCACAAGGCACGTGGAGGTGTCCAGCTGCGGTGGGCGCGAAGACGTGCCGAGGGTGGCGCTCGTAGAGGCGCCCAGGGCGGCGCCGCCGGCAACCACAAGCCGGCACGAGACGACACCTGCCGCAACTGTGGCAAGCTTGGCCATTGGGCCAAAGACTGTCGACAGCCACGACGTGGCCAGGCCCACATCGCACAGGTGGAGGAGGAAGAGCCGGCTCTGCTCCTGGCACACGCAAGTATCGAGCTTCCTCCAGCGGCACCGGCCGCAGCGACTTTCCTCCACCTTGATGAGCCGAAGGTACTTGTCTCCCTCTGCAACGGCTCCAGCAACGACAAGGCTGATGGGTGGTACCTCGACACCGGCGCCACCCATCACATGACCGGCCGACGGGAGTTCTTCACCGAGTTCGACCCCAGCGTCCGAGGCTCCGCCAAGTTTGGGGACGCCTCCGGCGTAGAGATCAAGGGCGTTGGCTCCGTCACCTTCACTGCCAAGTCCGGTGAGCACAGGCTGCTCACCGGAGTCTACTACATCCCCGCGTTGAGGAATTCTATCATCAGCGTGGGACAGCTGGATGAGAACGGCTCACGCGTGTTGGTCGAGGACGGACTCATGAGGATTTGGGATCGCCGTCGTCGCCTTCTTGCCAAGGTAACCAGAGGCACTAATCGACTCTACATCCTCAGCGCGCAGGTCGCACAACCAGTTTGCCTCACCGCTCGTCGGGACGACGAGGCATGGCAGTGGCACGAGCGCTTCGGGCACCTCCACTTCGAGGCCCTGAAGCGCCTCAGTGCCAAGGAGATGGTGCGAGGCATGCCGTGCCTTGACCACGTGGAGCAGCTCTGCGACGTCTGCGTGGTAACGAAGCAGCGGCGGCTCCCCTTTCCCCAGCAGACGAGCTTCCGAGCCAAGGAGCGGCTCGAGCTCATGCACGGGGACTTGTGTGGCCCAGTGACACCGGCCACACCAGGAGGACGACGTTACTTCCTGCTGCTCGTCGACGACCTCTCTCGCTACATGTGGGTGATGGTCCTCGGCAGCAAGGGAGAGGCTGCAGATGCCATCAGGCGCGCACAGGCCGCTGCAGAGGCGGAGTGCGGCCGCAAGCTGCGCGTGCTGCGCACCGACAACGGCGGCGAATTCACGGCGGCTGAATTCGCGTCGTACTGCGCTGATGAGGGCATTCAGCGCCACTACACCGCGCCGTACAGCCCGCAGCAGAACGGCGTCGTCGAGCGGCGCAACCAGACGGTTGTGGGGATGGCTCGGGCTCTTCTCAAGCAGAGGGGGATGCCGGCCCTTTTTTGGGGGGAGGCGGTGGTGATAGCTGTCTACATCCTCAATCGCTCGCCTACCAAGGCCCTTGATGGAAGGACACCGTACGAGGCTTGGCATGGGCACAAGCCGGTGGTCTCCCACCTACGGGTCTTCGGCTGCCCCGCGTTCGCAAAGGAGCTTGGCCACATCGGTAAGCTCGACGACAGGAGCACCCCAGGGGTGTTCATCGGCTATGCGGAGGGCTCGAAGGCCTACCGCATCCTCGACCCGGAGACACAGCGTGTGCGCACAGTGCGCGACGTAGTGTTCGACGAAGGGCGAGGGTGGGTATGGGACAAGGCGGTGGATGATGGTTCGACTCCGACGTACGATGACTTCACCATTGAGTACGTCCACTTCGAGGGAGCTGGGGGAGTAGGCAGCTCTTCTTCACCGAGCGTGTCTACCCCAGTCCCCGAGCCTCCACCGACTCCAACACCAACACACCCTCGGGCCACGACTTCGACTACGACGAGCTCTTCGTCGACACCACCCCAGCCGGTGTCCCCACGCGCTCCAGCACCAACAGCCACTCCTCCGGGCACGTCTACTCTGACGCCAGCTCGTGTTGAGCGCAGCCCGGTGGAGTTCGTTACTCCGCTCTCCCACGACGGGGAGCGTATCGACGCGTACCACGACGGCGAGCAGCTACGGTACCGTACGATGGAGGATCTTCTCGGCGACCAGCCGGTGCCGGGACTGGTGCCTCGCAACCTGGAGGCGCAATTGCACCTTGCGTGCGACGACGGTGAGCCTCGGTCTTTTGCAGAGGCCGAGAAACACGCGGCATGGCGTGCCGCGATGCAGTCGGAGATGGACGCGGTTCAGGAGAACCGCACCTGGGAGCTTGCTGACCTCCCTCGTGGTCACCGCGCGATCACCCTTAAGTGGGTGTTCAAGCTGAAGAGGGATGAAGCCGGAGCCATCGTCAAGCACAAGGCTCGCTTGGTGGCACGCGGCTTCGTGCAGCAGGAGGGGATCGACTACGACGATGCCTTCGCTCCCGTGGCACGGATGGAGTCCGTGCGACTCCTCCTTGCGCTGGCTGCTTAGGAAGGCTGGGGTGTCCATCACATGGACGTCAAGTCGGCGTTTCTGAACGGCGACTTGAAGGAGGAGGTCTATGTGCACCAGCCGCCGGGATTCGTGCTCCCCGGCAAGGAGGGCAAGGTGCTACGCCTGCACAAGGCCCTCTACGGCTTGCGGCAGGCACCGAGGGCGTGGAATGCCAAGTTGGATTCCACGCTCAAGGGGATGGGCTTCGAGCAAAGCCCGCACGAGGCGGCCATCTACCGGCGGGGCAATGGAGGAAATGCCTTGCTGGTGGGTGTCTACATCGACGACTTGGTGATCACTGGCACCAAGGATGTGGAGGTGGCGACGTTCAAGAAGGAGATGAAGGCCACCTTCTAGATGAGTGATCTGGGGCCTCTCTCCTTCTACCTGGGGATCGAAGTACACCAGGACGACTCCGGAATCACGCTTCGACAGACCGCCTACGCTAAGCGCATCGTTGAGCTGGCTGGGCTCACCGATTGCAACCCAGCTCTCACTCCGATGGAGGAGAGACTGAAGCTGAGCCGTGACAGCACGGCGGAGGAGGTGGATGCTACACAGTACCGGCGTCTTGTGGGGAGCCTTCGCTACCTCACCCACACACGGCCGGACTTGGCCTTCTCCGTCGGCTACGTCAGTCGGTTCATGCAGCAACTGACGACGGAGCACCAGCAGGCTGTGAAGAGGATCATCCGCTACGTTGCGGGGACTCTCGACCACGGTCTCTACTACCCGAGGTGTCCTGGCAAGGCACACTTCGTCGGGTACAGCGACAGTGACCACGCCGGAGACATCGACACCAGCAAGAGCACGAGCGGGATTCTCTTCTTCCTCGGCGAGTGCCTCGTTAGCTGGCAGTCGGTCAAGCAGCAGATGGTGGCCCTGTCCAGCTGCGAGGCCGAGTACATGGCAGCATCCGCCGCTTCGACCCAGGCGCTCTGGCTTGCTCGACTGCTTGGTGATCTCCTCGGCAGAGACACTGGAGCAGTAGAGCTCAGGGTGGACAGCAAGTCCACTCTGGCCCTGGCAAAGAACCCCGTTTTCCACGAACGGAGCAAGCACATCCGGGTGAGGTACCACTTCATCCGAAGCTACTTGGAGGAAAGGAGCATCAAGGCGAGCTACATCAATACCAAGGACCAGCTTGCGGACTTGCTCACCAAGCCTCTTGGGAGGATCAAGTTCCTCGAGCTCTGCTCCAGGATCGGGATGGCCCAACTTTCCCACAAGACGACGCACAAGACTTAGGGGGAGAATGATGGAATAAGCCTTGTGGTCTTTGGTCCTTGTGGTCCTTCTCTTGCTTTTAGGTTGTTTTTCCCCTTTTAGGACAGCATCCTTTCAGTTTTGCTTTTAGCATCTTTCGGTTTTGCTTTTAGCATCCCTAGGACAGCATCTAGCATCTCCTTTATGCTTTATTCAGTTTGGATGCTCTCTAGGACAGCATTCAAATTTTAGACTAGTGTGGGCAGCAATAAGCTAGCAGCCATCCAGCCAGCTATGGCTATATATATGTATCCAACCTCCCTCGGGAAGGTATGGCTTTTGTGTTTGTGAATGAAGAAAACCAGAAAATTGCCCCATCTCTAGTGCCATCCTCTTCTCAATGAGAGTAACCATTGAAATTCTAACACATTTAACATCTTATTCAATACAATGTAATGCTTTTTTTATATCATAGCTTTATTTTCCAGTGTAGTTGTGTCTGATGTCATTTATATACTGAGAAATCAGCTTATTACTAATTGCATGTGAAAGATATATCAGAATGTGTGTACTAGTAGTATGTGCTTCTTCAATTTCCACAGAATTTATCATTTTCCTATATTCCACCCAATTGGAATGAGGTGGTGGAAGTGGAGGTGTGGTACAAGTGGATGAAGGCAGGATTATTTTACAAAGTATTATATCGCTACCAACACAATGAATTATTTTTTTATGGATTGTTTAAAATATTAAACATGTGAGATCCATATTAGCAGCTTTAGAATGATCTAGGGAAGGTTTGCTTATTTGAGTTAGAGAAGTCTTTAACTTGGTGAGAACACCATACTTATCTGTGTTGAGTGTCTATAATATTTGCAACAACTGCGAAAACTGGAAACAAGTATGTATAGATGGGAGTGTTTACAGAAATTTTAATATATCACTGTATAACAAAATAATATAGTACCAATCCTAGAAGTAGAAGTCACCATAATAGCAAGAATTTGAATATGTTGATCATGTTTATGGTTATAATTATCAGCTTGGTTAATCACTTGTCCTGGTGAATTTCTGCTATCATGATCATAGAACTGGCTGTTCCCAAACAACAATTGCTTTAATTTTTCGCATTAATTAGAATTAATGAAAAGGGAATAATCTAGTAAGTGGTGCTAATTATGTACCCTACTGAATGTTTTTTCTTTCTATTATTTCCTGATTGATCGCTGATTGCTTGATTTATCTTATCATGATAGCATTTATTGTCTTCTCAAACTGTTTTCAGTATGCTCATTTGTCCGTTCACGCCTCATTGACAGTACAGGCTGCAAGCACAAATTTGCATCTAGGGAGGAAAAAGGCAAAGTAGGGCAAGCACAAGTTATATCTTAAGCTTGTAGTTAAGAATAGTAACAAGACATGGTGATGGAACTTAACATTAACGTGGTGATAGTGGGTTTGGTCTTGAGAATATTCTGAGGTGTGATTATGTCTTGGGACTAAACTTCTGGAGTGCTCGCTTTGTATCTTTTGGACATAACTGTGCAGTTTTGCTGTTTTTTTTCTTCTGCATAGATAACCTAAACTAGCACGGATCATAGCAGGCAATAATTTTGTTCATCAGCATCTATAGGTACTTTTAGGCGCTTCCTGGCTTAGCAGAGTGTTCCAGTTTCCACTCGTATTAAAAAGTCAACAATGAACGGCATACATTGGTCTATACTGAACGCCAAAATATGTCAATTTATTATACTAATTGTTTGTGTAAAATAATACTTATACCCTTCTTTTTATAGTATGGTGCTTCAATTAATCAGAAAGTTAAGATTGCTTGATAAACTAACTGAATCAAATTGTAGCAACTCACAGTAATTTAGTAGTACACTTGCTGAAGAATGTGTATATAAACTATATATATTTCACATGTTTGGGCAACATAGTGTTTTCTATTAGTAATTACAAGATGGGCCCAGGCCTTACATACCTTTTTCACATGCGATGGTATTTCAATTTGCATTACTTTATGTGACACTTCCTAATTTTCCCTATGATATATGCATTTAGTTTATTCAAGTATTTCATTATTAAAACATAGAGGTAGTTAGCTATGTTTACAGTGGAATTTGACATCCTTTTTACTGTTAACACCACCTTTGATGATAGAATTGGTGACACTTTGATTTGCCACTTACTAAAATTGATGAGTGGATGATCTAATATCTTTTTTGTTAGAACATTCAACGGTATTAAGTATATTGCAAATCCTTGTGTCCACTATGAAGTTTGTTTGCTGAGCAATGTACTATCTTACCTTTTCCTAGTTTTCACATATTTCACTGTCATTGAAAAGGTTGCATTATATTGATCTGTTCATTACCATGGAAATTATGTTACAGATCACAGAAATATTGACTAAACATCTTGAATGCAAAGTATGTGCACTTCTTTTTAGCTAGTTTATGGCCTTTCTTTTGAAATTTGAGTTTGAGTTTTTCTTTTCTAAAAAGGATGTGTTTAAGGAATCCTGAAAAATTAGGACAGATAAAATTGGTAAACATAGGCATAAATAAGAAATAAGAATAGTCTAAAATATATCATTGTTAAACAAAGCATTTAGAAATATTTGACTAACAATTGTATCATAAAAATGGGAACATATAACAAGAAAATTGAGTTGTTCTAGAGTTAACCAGTAGCTAGCGCCTAGCGCATAAATCTATCTTTTTCGAGGACTAATCTATTCGTATTAATTGATTAATTATTGAGATCATGATAGTACAGAATTACAGGATCTAGTATAATTTGGTATTTCTCAAGAATGTGGTTTTGGCATACTAATAATTACCATTTTCTTATATTCAATTAAGCACTTTAATATGTTACTTTTCACACTAATGCTAATTGGGAGTAATATCAATCTACTACTTGTTTTATCTATGCAGAAGTAAGCTGACTACACCAGAAAGGAAAGGTGGAAGTATGGACCCAGGTTACACAAGGTAATTGTAGTGTGAGTGTGTCCACCCAACCAGACTACTTTTCCATTACATTCAGACTTATCCGCAAGCTTAACCGTAATTGATATTTCATACTACACAATATGTTTATCATGGCATGTGCCAAGATGTATCTCATAACTCAAGAAGCACTAGAAGATGCAGGATAAAGAAGGAAACTGGTACAAATTTAAGAGAGAATCTATTCTATACCACTGAGTTTGTTCGAGTTCAACAATTTACCATCGACATTGTCTTTTTCCATAATATACCGACGACTTTATCAAATGTTCTACAATACGCCATTGGGTTGGGCTTTCTTTTCAAAAATACCCTTATGAATATACAAGGTTAACAGTTGATTTATCTCATTAGAAGTTTCAAAAATATGAAAACTTTTATGTGGCCTCCTTACACAACATGGAAATTTGTATAGAAGTATCAAGTTTTTTACATTTCTATTTTTTAAAAAAAATATAACTTATCCGCTATATGCTATATAAAATACTTTTTCATTTTTGTTTTTAATATAAATCATCTTTCATATACTACATAAGATATTTTTGTGCTATTATCTCTTGTATAAGCAAATTTTCTCTCATATACCACATAAAAATATTTTTTTCTAAAAACTAAATAAACTAGAAAAACCTTGAAACTTGTATACAAACTTTCATGTTGTGTAAGGAGGCCACATAAAAATTTTCATATTTTTTAAAACTTCTAATGAGATAAATCATTAATCTTGTATGCCTCTAAGGGTATTTTGGGTATTTTTGAAAAGAAGGCCCAACTCAATGGTATATCGTAGAACAATTGATAAAGTCGTTAGTATATTATAGAAAGAGGCAATGTCGATGGCAAATCGTTGAACTCGAATAAATTAAGTGGTAAGGAATAGATTCTCTCCAAATTTAATTAAGAGACAGACACATAAATTTGAGTTGAATTGTCCTCGAACTTAGGCTTCATTTGATCCACTCCTTTGGAGTGAGATTTGTAGTGCACGCAAAACGAGAAACCTCATTAGCACATAATTAATTAAGTATTAACTATTATAAACTTGAAAAATGGATTTATTTAATTTTTTTAACAACTATATAGAAACTTTTTTTTGTAAAAAATGCACCATTGAATAATTTGAAAAGCATGCTAACAGAAAATGTGGAAGTTGAAGTTTGGAGTTAGAGAAAATAACGGAGCCTTAGGCGGTGAAGGCTTACACCACATCCGCCAACTAGACCTAGGTTCAGTTTCTTCCCTTGTGAAATTCTCAAGGGAACGGTTTAGTTTTTTTTTTTTTTTTACTTCTTGTCATTTTTAGATTTAAGGTATGCTTATATAATTAGTAATTCACATACCACTTTGTGCTACCACTATATGCCTCCTAATGTACAACTAGAACTGAAGAGGCCAATTATAAATTTGTGACCCTCTCTAACCTTGTGTATTCTATGCACTTAACCACAAAGTTGCACTTGCATGTGGTTAAAGCCTTAAAGGTCAAACAAGAAAAATGAACTATATATATGGATGGGGTTGGTTTAAGCGACTCTTACCCCCATGAGATGCGGTTATTATTCTTAAGTCGAAAAATTCACATTTCAAAACCTATCATGGGGTCATAATTCAGGACATTTAACTTTTTGCCACTTTTAAGATGTGGCAATTAATTATTTGCCACTCGCTGTTTATGACATGTGAGCCATCATGTGTCTATAACATGTGAGTCCAGTGGTAAATCCTTTATCACCATCCGTAAGAGGGGCAAATAATTAATTATTTCTCATAATTCACAACTCTATAAATAACTGACCAATATGAGGTAATTCTCAAATTAATATATTCATATTTTACAACAAATTTCAACCCTATGAATGAGTAGTGCTACCAAGCTCTTCCAACCCAGTAAGGCACGGTTTTCTCGAGTCAATAGCATGGTCTGCTTAAGCCAACAGTTCCAAATTACTCCCTCCTTCCCTAAATATTTGACACCGTTGACTTTTTTAAACATGTTTGACCGTTCGCCTTATTCAAAAACTTTTGTGAAATATGTAAAACTATATGTATACATAAAAGTATATTTAACAATGAATCAAATGATAGGAAAACAATTGATAATTACTTAAATTTTTTGAATAAGACGAACGGTCAAACATGTTTAAAAAAGTCAACGGCGTCAAACATTTAGGATGGAGGGAGTATTCCACTAATCCACTGTCTAATGAAAAGCGTGCGCTACTGCACCATGCACAAACAGCTACATTACATTCCCTAGGAAAATAATTGCTACATGTTCATATGTAAAGCGTGCACCATGTACAGTGTTTACTGTTTAAGTTGGACTATGAGCCCATCATCGACTTATTGTATGCTGATGGAAAACTAACATCATCAATCAGTCGAGACCATGTTATTTGTGCAACTCCTTACTATCACTACTACTATGTGACATTTATAGGGGCAAAGCTAGAAAAATTTAACAGAGAAGACCACGCAATCAGAGCCAAGTTATTAGTACAAAGGTGAGTAGAATCATTCCAGGTACATGCTGAATTAAACATATTAACAGCTGTTCCTTAATACCTAACATTACTTGAATCCTCACTTGTTTACAGTATGAAACAAACACACAGTTTACTGATTAAAATTGAAAAAATGATCAATTTAATTGAATTTATTGCTGGTCCCCCTCAAGTATATATTTAATCTACACTCAGGTTGAGCAAATTGTCCCTTTAATTTGTACTTATAGCCCGTCATCCTAATCAGTGTTGCAATGCAGAACGTATCCACTATCTTGGTTGACCAAATTGGGAGGCACTATGCACATACATTTTAATAAGTCAAAATCTGACTAGATGGAAAGTTGTTCATGGTCTATACTTTCCACTTGGCAGCCTTATCTCACATCCACCCTTACTTTATCTGCATGCTAAAAGATAATATCGAATTAATCAACAGACCTGAACATCGGTTTGTTTCTCTCTGGTCACATTTATAGTTCTACAAAGAGGCTGAATATGAAAACCACCCCTGATTTCCTACTTGTACTTATGCGGTTTTCTAGATTGAAAAGAATTAGTTTTGGAAATATATGAATCCTTTAGTCATGCAAACATGTGTCAAAGAGAAGAATGTATAACACTACTAGCTAGAAAAAAAAGTTATGGTGTGGCAAGCATTTGACCATGCCACCTGTGTATATATTTTTTTTAGAAAAGGGATTTAAAATTGATTTGGAACATTAACTATGGGATCTATCTAAAATAATCTTCCATGGCAAGAGCATTTGAAATATAACCTTGAAATCTCACTTCCCTGTTTGGCTTACTCCATCCTGATATTCTGCTGACTTTGGACTGCATATGCATGGCACTTTGCTACTCCCTCCATTTTCAAATTATTTGCCGTTTTAGCTTTGTACTAAGTCAAACATTTCTAACTTTCACCATCAATTTCTACAACTTTATACAGTTTAACATTATAAGATTATGTTTTATATTCACCATGACAAACACTTTCATCATTTATATATAGTTCACATGTTAAACTATATGAGCATCTAGAAATTGATGGTCAAAGTTAGGAAATATTTGAATTAGGATAAAACTAAAACGACAAGTAATTTGAAACGGAGGGAGTACTAAATAGTGATGCCTTGTTCGTAATAAGGCCCTTATGCCAATCTTAAGTCTCTGATGAGGATGGGTGGAGTGGCTGCGCGAGCCAGCTGCCACACTTTTTGGATGAAGAGGTCCTAGCAATGTGCCATTGCCTCCCATCCATTCACCAGTTAATCCTTGCTTTGATCTCCATCAAGGCCTTGAGATGGAATAATTGATGGAGGGAGGGAGAGTAGCTAGTAGATTCAACAAGTACAAGTGATAGACGGCGCTTGAAGAAGAGGGGGGAGGGGTGGCATCATCATCTGGTTGTAGATGGGTCAAAACCACTAGTTAGGGAAGTGAATCTATGATTGCTAAACTATATGGTAGCAAATCCCACCAGCACATCATCCCCTGTCATGGCTCATGATCATGAGGTCACACATCTAAGAGCATATTGTGGGACTGAGGGAGATGATGATGAGGGCTTAGATTGAGGGATGTCTGATGTTGTTGGCGATGGGGATGGAGTTAGTGGCAAGTCAAGCCTGGGGCAAGCTTGAGAGACCTTGAGTTAGCACCTTCAGCATTTCGTTTTCTTTCACTAATGTGGACTAAATACTCCCATGTGGGAATAGAAAAAAAATGCTATATTGAGTCTAGTTGCTCAGGGACTAGTTTTAATGGCTGGGTTGTTTTTTTTTCTTAGACCATCTTAGAGCTGTATGTTGAGACATAGAAGCTAGTCTTAGTGTTCTTTTTTCTCATTGTTTTTGGGTTATAAAGTGATTTTTTCCCATTCTTTATCAAGCCTAGGTATAAGTGGCACAAGCATCACTCTTATGACATCAATATTAATTGCATGATTGTAAAAGGGAAAACAAACATTTATTTATTGAAAATCAGACACATGCCAAGATCACAGTAAATCCAATCTGCCATTATAAAGTCTAGGCTTGGAGATATGCAATTGTGAAGCAAATTGAGCCATTGGCCCTTTTCTTCCCTCCCCTTCCCCACATCTCCAAACCCTTGCCACAGTATGAGCGACCGGTGAGAGACATTGCAGAGGTGAGACCATTGTTGTTGTGGTCAATATGCATTTTGTCTAAGAGGTTACAATATGGAGACATGAATTGTAGCTAAACAGTGTTTGAATCTAGCATGCAATGCAATGATGAAGAATTAAGCCAATGCCATTGGAAGGAGAATGGGAGGCATGGAAGTATGGAACTGACAGTAGAAAGGAGGGGGCCACCAATAAGACTATGAAGAGTGGGGGTGAAGACTTTTAGTGTGGCATATTTCTGAAGTGCAAACTTACAGTGACATATATCTAATCTTTCCTTTATTAATAGATGGAATTATATATTACATGGGTTGTCCTTAAACTCAAACTTATGGCTTAATCGTCTTAGCTAAAAAATCATGCTTGACCAGAGAGTGAAAACACCATATATATGCTCCCATTAGATGATCCATGGACCATGTTGCATAGGGTTGTTGTAGTGGATGAGTTTGGTGGTCTTTTCTACTCTCTTTTGGGTGTCCCCACCATGTCCCCAGTTTTCACCTCCCTATACTGTCGACGAGTTGAATTCTATCCATCTATGGTGGTAAAAGCAGTCATTAAAGTTTTTACTACCATTCGACACGCAAAGCAGTCAAAATAACGATGGTGGTAAACAAAGGTAAAACATGAAAGAAAAAGAACCAGATCATCGCGATCGACAACCAACCAACTAGCTAGCCCATCTTGCCATAGAAAAAGATAAATTTTACAGTACTGGATAAAGTATCTCAATGTACCTAAATTTTATACTAAACTTTTTTTCCCTAAGGTATTTAGTATTTGAATGTACCAAATATTACATTTGAGAATGTGATACCTCTAGGTGTCTTTTCAACAATGGTAAAATTACTCATAGAAAAAGAGAGATTTTTACAGTACTTGAGAAAATACCTCGAGGTACCGAGGCCGGCAGCCACCCAGCCAGCCCTAGTGGTGAAAAGTAAAATCAAAGCAATGGCATTCTAGTGGAGAGTTAGTGGTGGATGGAGCATGTGTGTGCTCATGGCTTCCCTTCTCATTGGTAGGAACTAAGCAGGGGAGACAAAGCATGAGGTGATTGCACTAGCTGACTAGCACTATATCCACAAAGCCACATAGACCGGTAGATATATATGTAGCTAAGGTTATAGCTACTCTCCAAAAAAAACACTTCCTAAAATACAGGGCAACCACTTCCAGTAGGTGCTATTTTTGGCCACACCATGCATGATCACAAGCTATATCTTCCTCATGAAAGCATCCAGTGTGCGTGCATGCGTGCACTCGTGTGTACGTGGAAAAGATTGTGCTATGTTATATATCATGCTACCTTTAGACTTTACACAAAATGTGTTTTTTTAACCCAAAAGATGGAGCGTTGTTGATCCAATATTGAAGAAGAGGAGAATGCAGACGCCATCTTCAGATGTGATATATGAAATGTTGCGGAAAATAGAGTTTCTATACTAAAATAATTTAGGAGTTGAAGCTCAACCAACTCCTGAGCTAAATTTAGGAGTTGAAGCTTTACCAAACAGGTCCTATATTTTTGACATAACTCTGACTTATGAAATGTTGCGGAAAATAGTTTCTCTACTAAAATAATTTGTTTTAATCGTCTAATTTTAGTCTAAAATGTGAATAGGATGTTTGACCTTAATAATGCTACTCTACTCCAGCTCCAATTCAAGGTTTTTTAACTAATGGATATCAAACTCCAAAAATGTCTTTAAGAGTTGGATCTGTACCAAAATTAATGGTCCCTATGATGCACCAACATTAGCACTTTAATTTAGGCGATATACGAATGGATAATTAAGACCTTGTGACTTGTCACTCGATCGTCTTTGTGTGCGTGTTCAACATGGTTGTTGAGGTGGAGAATTTGTGTGTGTTTACAGCTCTAAAAGGAGTCATTTGTGTGCATTTGTTACTGGCTGCGTCTTCTAACGTGTTTGCCTGTGGTCCTCTTCTTGTGTGATGGCTTTCAAGCACAAGACATTAAACTAGTTTTGACCCATGCATTATATCTTTCATCACAAATGCCCCCATCAATTGCTTGATTAATTATAACTTGTTGCAATATTCAAGTGATGGTCAAAGGGAACATGCACAATATGCAATATATTATCTGTTTTTACCAAAGGAAATTAACTGCATAGATCCTAATTAAATTAGTTATCACTCCATAAAGAAGTGTTTGGTTGTTTTGGATTTGTACAAACCTTTTTTTGGTAGTAAACACAAGACAACTAATTTTATCAAAGAATGCCACAGTAGTGGACACCACACTGCACTCAGTCAGGGCTCGAAGAACTTGCCCCTGGTTATGCTTGGTAGGAAGGCAAAGAGAAAGCAAACTTTATGCACATCAAGTTTTCTAGTCTCTTGCATAATCATAATTGTCTAAAGGCTTCTTGCTTTTTTAGACAAAATTAGACAGCGTGTTCCTTGGCAAATGCACTATATGCAAATGCATGCAAAGCTAGGCTTGTGATTCATCATTGAAGTTGACTTGCATGAGATTGGAGGACAGATCATCATGCATTTGTTCTTAGCAGGCAAAGAAAGCTATGTGTGCAAATGGAAAAATTAATGTAGGTTAGGGCAAGTTCACAGCATGGAAATGGCTAGCTGAGTTCACTACAGGATATTATAATGGAACCAATCATTCTTCATCCCTCACTCGAATAGTTAGATTTGATGTGTAGTTGATCGAGTAATATATATCACAATGCAAGGTCATTCAACATTGACCGATCGAGAGAGAACTCCCTAAATGGTTATGTATGTATCATTCTCATGAGTGTCCGGAACAATTGCAAGATATATACAATGTCAAACCACTTATAATTCTTTAACTATGGATATTGTGGATAAATATTTTCCACCAACAAGTGGCTACTACATTAATATTGTTTTCACCCACAATGGTGAATGCTGATCATGTCATCCACATGGATCCAAATGCAGGCTGCCAGTTGATATGGGGTGTCCAAATCAAGATCCAATGTTTGGATCCTGATCAATCTGGAGATAGCATGCATCATCACATAATCGTCAAAGTAACCAGCAAAAAGAGCACACAACGTGCAAACGTGTGTTTGTGAGTCATGACAATGTAATATAAATCATTACTTTGCAAATGTATATCATCATACCTAAGATTGGCTATGCAATATGTCAATTTCAACAAATCTAGGGAACTTCACAAATTAGTTTCATTAGTTCTCTACAGAGTACCATAAATATATATGTATCAAAATCTGTTTGCATATACACTATCACATGTTCATTTCTTATAGAATTTCAGGCATAGATTTAAGAACACACTCTCCAAAAGAACTTGAACAATCACACAGCAACTAAATCAATCATTAAGCTTATTTTGACCTGATCATTAATTCTGATGTTAACTACTTTCAGTATATACCTCAGGATTGCTTAATTGTGAGAAATTACAAAAGGCACTAAGTAGTAGACCAGTAAGCATTGACCATAAACAGAAACCATTCAAACACTGCCTCTGGTCAACATCATGATTGATATCAAATCTTCACATTCTCCAAACAATGAGCATAACCAGAGATCTTGTGTACTTCCGACAGCAACATTACCCCAATTTAGTACATTCCGAGTATCATATCCTGTTTTGTCGAGAATAATTAAGCATTCGACCGTATCTTCGAGATAAAATTAAACAACTGCGATTAACAAGTGATACTGTGGTACCAAGCTAAGCACATGCACAGCTAATCTAAGGTATAGCCCAATCTTTGTGCCCCCCAAGCCTTGCAACAACTTGCATCAGCAGCACATATGCCATTAGATTAACCACTATTTAAGGAGAATATTTTGTTTTATGTGTGTGTTGTGTGTCCAGCATCAGTGGGAAAGCTGCATGATTGGCTTTGCTAGATAGGAATAGATTTTAATTAGAGGTGTTGCCCACTTCCCATTGGAAAGTTGTGTCTATGGTCAGTGTTGGTTTCAGGCCCATGCATTGCCTTCCTGACAATGCACCCCCACATTGCACTCCTCAAAGCAGAACAAAACCCTGACCCTTTAACAGGGACCTGCACTGGACAGCAACTGTTCACCACAGCCAATTCCATGCCTTCTTCACCATAGATAAAATCCACAAGCAAAAGTGGCAGTGTGGCACCACATCCCACAAACCACAACTTGTAAATTTTGATAAGCATTGCTTCTGTAAAAAAAATAATCCTATTTTTGTTTCGCCGTATGTTGGATTCGGAACGAATTCCACTAGTAGTGTTAGTGATTTTTAGTCTAGACAGTACCATTGCTTAGAGGAACTTGTATGTCTTGTAGTTTGGTTCAGCCTGAATACAACTAGCAGCAACATATACTTAGTGATTCATACTTCCAAGTTACAGCTGCAACCTGCAAGTACTGCATGATTATACTTGAGAACTGTCAAAACTAGAATCCTATCTACCTCACGTTTTCTCCAGCTGTCCAGATCAAAGTTCTAAAAGTTATAATGAAAAAAGAAAGAAAGGAGCAAGATGCTCTCTCATCTCATCTCATCGGAGATGACGTTTGGCATATCCCCTTCAGGTTGGAGAGGCTCAAACTCTGAACACCCAAAACAGTAAAACACCTCATTCATCAGTGAAAAATGTCATCTCAGTTCAGATTCCAAAATGAGGAGGTTTATTCCAATGAAACAAAAAAAAATCATAATCGACTAATGCGTTTCAGTCTATTTGTCGGCGATTTTTCGCGCTTGCATGTTTAAGCACTAGGCCATGATAATTGGCTCCCCACCCCGGGGCCCTTATAAATAACTGACCATGTTGCCTGAATTTTACCAAGGCCAGCACACACATCACACTACCACTGATGATAGTGTGCTCTTGGTGAGGCCTCCAAGAAGTTGCCTGACCACACAAGCACAAAGCAAGCACTATCACCAAAAGGATCAGAGAAGAAACTGATATCACTATCTGATCAGTGTAGCATTGCAGCCTCTCTTCTTGGTAGGAGTGAGCTAGCACAGTGAAGAGCTAATTAAGCCATTTGTGTGAGCTTGCATTGAGTGAGCTCTGAGCTAATATGGATGTTGAGTCAAGGCAAGGTCCCAAGGGTGGTGACACCATGGCTGCCTCCGAGGTCTCCGTGGACTGGAGGGGCAGGCCTTGCGGCTCTCGCAAGCATGGCGGCATGAAAGCCGCCGTCTTTGTGCTAGGTTCGTTTAATTAGTTACTCACTCTCTTAATCCATTATTTGTTGGGTAGAGATATGTTGCTTGACCTGATTTGTTCTTGTTTGTGTTTGTGTTTTGTTGGAAATCGTTTGCATTGATGATTAATTGCAGGGATCCAGGCGTTCGAGATGATGGCGATCGCGGCGGTGGGGAACAACCTGATCACCTACGTGTTCAACGAGATGCACTACCCGCTGTCAAAGTCGGCCAACATCGTGACAAACTTCATCGGCACCGTCTTCCTCCTTTCCCTCCTCGGCGGCTTCCTCTCCGACTCCTACCTCGGAAGCTTCTGGACCATGCTCATCTTCGGCTTCGTCGAGCTCTCCGTAAGCAATTGATTCATCCATTCATCCTTCATTGTCAATCTCTTCTCTTTGGTATCTACAAAATTGACATTCTTTACACCTAGATGCACCTTTTTGGGTCCTTTTTTAGACTGCATTTCTTGGCTCCTTGCAAGCAAGAACAGCTGAACAGGATCGGATCTTGTTTGTTTGTTTGTTTAATCATGTAGGGATGTTGTTTCTAGGTAGGATTATATATAAAATTAACCAGATAAGACACGCGAAAGATTCAGCGACTGTTCATCGTGCCGCGAAAATTATGAGGTTTTGAGGAGGCAGCAAGTTCAGGGTAAAGGTGGGAGAGAGAGTGGAAGAAAATCATGGCTGCCTCCATCCAATGCGGCCATGCTGCTTAGTGCGCCGCCCAAAACGCCACTCGACTCCACTATATCATTTCTTGGCTTTTGATTTTAATTTTCGAGCAGGTTCATTGCATCCCATCCCATGCATGGCCATCCATGGCGATAACGATTATTGATTAATGCGCCACCAACTTTAGTTAGTTTAGCTAATAATTTTTGTTGTTTTTTTATTTTTTTTTTGGCAGGGGTTCATACTGCTGGCGGTTCAGGCGCACCTGCCGCAGCTGCGGCCGCCGGCGTGCGACATGATGGCGGCGGCGGCGGAGGCGGCGGGGGAATGCGAGGAGGCCGGCGGGGTGAAGGCGGGGATCTTCTTCGCGGCGCTGTACCTGGTGGCGCTGGGGAGCGGGTGCCTCAAGCCCAACATCATCGCGCACGGCGCCGACCAGTTCCGCCGCGGCGGCGGAGGCGGCGACGGCGATGGCGACGGCGACGGCGGCGACGGGAAGCGGCTGTCGAGCTACTTCAACGCGGCCTACTTCAGCTTCTGCGTGGGGGAGCTGGTGGCGCTGACGGTGCTGGTGTGGGTGCAGACGAGGTCGGGGATGGACGTGGGGTTCGGGGTGTCGGCGGCCGCCATGGCCGTGGGGCTCATCAGCCTCGTCGCCGGCGTCTTCTTCTACCGGAACAAGCCGCCGCAGGGCAGCATCTTCATGCCCATCGCCAAGGTACGTACGTACGTACAATACAATCGTGCGTGTACGGCTCGTCCTGTAATTTTTTACTTTCTTCTTTTCTTTTTCTTAGAAGGATAATTTTTATCCTGGCTCTACATCCAACCAGATATATACGTACATTTTAAATTGGTAACTTAGCCTCTCAAACAGCCCAATCCAAAATTCGCTCCCATAAATATTTAAACTCTGTTGACTTTGGGAGTGCTACTCGGCTCACTGCAAATTAACCACTATGTTACATCTTTGGCACATTAAAATATCTTTTGGTATAATTTGGACAGCCGGTTTTTTTTTAAAATACACTCTATGTTTTAAAAAATATAACAAACTTAGTATTCAATTAAACGTAACCTAGTACTACTATGAATCTACGTTTAATCGAACTATGAATTTAGCAGATTCATAGTATTATGTTGGTCTACCCTAGTACTACGAATTTATCCTATTCTGTTCTACATCTTATATTTTGGGAGAGGTAGTATTATTTTTAAACTATGGAGTATATAAGTTGGAAACAAATACTACATCATTGTGTTGCATTTGCAAAAGCAGAGCCAACCAACTCTGTTTTTGTGCCAGCTACTATATTCCCCTAAAAATATTGTTACATTCATCACCACAATGATCTTACCAATATGATAAATTGGGCCTCATAAATATTGGAGGTCAATTTTAAGCTAGGTCTATGTTCTCTGTTCCTGCATATGGTAGTTACTTGAAAAATCCTGAAAATTTGATAACGTGTGCATTATGGTGCCATCTGTCGCTACACAAATATATAATAATATATAAGTATAAAGATTAGAGAAAACATGGCCGTGGACCCTAGCTATGCGTTTGTGCACTAGCTAAATAATATACTCCATATAATATGTGACAAGACTAATTAATATTAAGAAGCACCATAGGTAGATCAAATTTAAAAATGTAAGGATGAAAAAGGCATGTGTATATACAACAAATTAAACAACAGAAAGTTTGACCATACGTATCATCCTGATTCCTTGTTTGGAAAGTACTACTCCAGATACGCTGCTTTTATATACTAGTATAAAAGCAAAGCCGCCTATTTTCGTTAAATATAATGCATAATCTTTATTTGATCCAAAAAAAGCTACATGATCAAACAGGAGTTTGATAAAGGGACTATTTTATCCTCAGTCGCCTCGGGCACTACCACATAAAAGCACACGAGATCATGGGTTTGCAACCGTTTCTACATTAAACAAAAATGAAATGCTACCTAGTTTATTGCCAAATGAAGTATTTAGTCAATAAAGGAAAAAAAGCATATATACGATTAACTGAATGAGATAATAATGTATATGTATGTTGGAATAAAAAATAAAACTGGTGATTTTAAGTTACACACTGGCTGGCCTCCTCTGCCTTTTCTTTCTTCTTTCTGGGACAAGTTGACAAGGGCTAGTGGCTCAGCTTTATTTCTCTCTTTTGTGTGGGTCAAGAATTACCACTGTCTGCTGGGAGGTACCTTTGATTATTGATCACAGAAATGGAGGCCCATTCTGTTATGCTTGTGATACATCAATCATGTTTGCATGTGTGGGGAGAGACATGTAACATGACTGACAATGATCTCAGGACAGCATATATATCTTTCCAGCTTAATTTTGTTTTTAGTTCTTGACTTAGATCGGTATAAACCCCCCAAAACTCAATTGCACGTGAAAATGGCGAAATCTCATTCGATCGCTGACATTTTGAGCTGATAGTCGGTACATGTGACTCAATATATAACTCAATATGTATAGGTTTTCATCGCGGCAGTAACCAAGAGGAAACAGGTGTGCCCATCATCATCATCATCAATAGCCGCCTCGCAGACCGTGATCCCCGCCACTGGTGCCGCCCCTGTCCACCGCATCAACAAATTCAGGTAGGTAAAAAATATTTGTACGTGGAACTGTAATATACTACTTATTTTTAAAATGTATGAGACCATTTGTCTTATTAAAAATTTAATATAAATACATAAAAATATTTTATTTAATAATAAAACAAGTCACAACAAAATAAAAATAAAATTTATATATTTTTTTAATAAGATTAATAGATAAATATTATGTGAAAAGTCAAATGACGTGATATATTTTGAAAGGAAGGGAGTACTAGTTTACTCATTCCATGTATGCATGCTTACAGGTTCTTGGACAAAGCGTGCGTGAAGGTTCAGGACGGCCATGGCCGCGGCGGCGGCGACGGCGGGAAGGAGAGCGTGTGGCCGCCGTGCACGCCGGCGGAGGTGGAGCAGGTGAAGGTGCTGCTGTGCGTGGTGCCCATCTTCGCGTGCACCATCGTCTTCAACACCATCCTGGCGCAGCTGCAGACGTTCTCGGTGCAGCAAGGGTCCGCCATGGACACCCGCATCGGCAGCGGCGGCGGCGGCGCCGCCTTCCACATCCCGCCGGCGTCGCTGCAGGCCATCCCCTACCTCGTCCTCATCGCGCTCGTGCCGGCGTACGAGGCGTGCTTCGTGCCGGCCATGCGGCGCGCCACGGGCGTGGACACCGGCATCACCCCGCTCCAGCGGATCGGCGTCGGCCTCTTCGCCGTCACCTTCTCCATGGTCGCCGCCGCGCTCGTCGAGGCGCGCCGCCGCCGCCACGCCGGGCTCCTCTCCATCTTCTGGATCGCGCCGCAGTTCCTGGTGTTCGGCGTGTCCGAGATGTTCACCGCCGTGGGGCTCATCGAGTTCTTCTACAAGCAGTCGCTCTCCGGCATGCAGGCCTTCCTCACCTCCATGACCTACTGCTCCTACTCCTTCGGCTTCTACCTCAGCTCCGTCCTCGTCTCGCTCGTCAACAAGGTCACCTCCGGCGATGTCGCCGGCGGCGGCAGCGCCGGCGGCGGCTGGCTCAGCGACAACGACCTGAACAAGGACAGGCTCGACCTCTTCTACTGGCTCCTCGCCGGGCTCAGCCTCCTCAACTTCTTCAACTACCTCTTCTGGTCGAGGTGGTACTCCAAGAGCGTGGAGACGACCATGCAGGTCGCCGGAGTTAGAGGAGAAGGTGGCGGCGGCGGCGGCGGCGAGCAGCAGGAGGAGAAGGGTGTTGACGAGGTCAATATGGATCACTGACATGTGGGTCCGAACCACACGTCTAGTATATTATGTGGATTATTAATCATTTAACCTAGTCTTAACTTTTTTTTTATTTTTTATGGTTTTTCCTTGTATGGAAAAATATTAGTAAGGGTGGATGTATATGAGTCCCCACCTAATTAAGGAGAGTGTATGTGATGTATAAATTAATTAATCAAAAGGGATTAGGTGATTACTTAGTAATGATCCCTGATTAGGTCAAGTCAAAAGGTAGTAGTTCTGAGTTTGACTCTGCAAGGATGCAAGAGTAGTAGTATTTGGGTAGGGATCAAGTGATCAAGTACGTATCTAGTCCTTTTCTTTAATGATAAAGAGCTAGTATATAGTATCTATGTACTTTATATATGTAGCTATCATGTAAATGACAAAAAGATTTGCCATAAAATCAAAGTACTGATAATAGTTGGTGCAAAAAATACTTTCACTGTTGATCAATTTGGACATCCATTTCTCTTGGGAAAAAAATGTTAAATGACATCTTCTTTGATAAGTTTCTAAGCCATTTGATATTATGGACTTCTTTTATATCGTAATCTGGTCCTGACTGGTTGATTGACAGACAGAATTATCACTTTGGGAGTTTGACAGGGTGTTGTTTTCAAACAGAAAAGAAGAGGGTACCATACTTTTGCAAGAACACATCTCAGTGCAGCTATAAGTACACGTGTCATGTCCCTGTTGGCTGCTTTCCTTCTGCCTCTAATTACATGCGTGTTAAACTGAATCACTTATGACATGGTATGACACATTGATAAGCCTTTATAGTACATAAGAAGATCTTCATGAATCTGATGATAGTATATATAGGTGATATTTAATCAAGTTCAAAATTTCAGGAGAAATAAACAGGCCGGGGGAGTTTTTTTTTCTCTCTAATTTATGTGTGGGTTGGCACTGTTAATTATATTAATAAATCCAGTTAGAAGAAATATTCACATGTAACAAAAATGCAGCATTCTAGTGAATATTGCCGTTTCTGTTAACTGAGCTGTCCCTCCTAATGCGCCACACCGACTACTGGTCTTAAATGGATAAAGTAAACATGCATATTTGCTTGAAGTTTCTTACTAGTATTTGTCAATTGTAATATGTATCGTTGTGTTGTTACATGTATATTGATAACACAAGCTTATGCAATTTATAAGGAGCAACAAGTAAAAAAAAAAAGAAACTATATATGCCTGAACTTTAAAAAAATATGCTTGAATCCTTCCATTATATTAGTTCCAACTTCTATGAAATAACTGAATTTACATACTGAAAATTCAAACCCTATTAACATCGGTTGGCATCATTCGATGATGATCCAAGAAAGTGTGCCAATATGTGTGCAGAAACTGGACGCTTGTCCATAGATGCATCTAATGCAATGTAGGGATGAAACCAGTGACACGCCATCCTTCTGTGGAACATTGCAATTTCTTTGCGGAAATCAGTGCCATGCCAATCACCGAGAGAATATATATATCGCCTTTTCCATGTGGGGAATATTACAAATTTTGAGTTCAATCCACATACCCTAAAAGTGATCTCTATTAGATATGAGCAAGGCATAGTACTAAAGCAACATTGATTAAAAAAATTGCCATTTTTTGCTCCTAAAAGACAGGCCAATCTTTAGCCCTTGCAGTGCCCTACCTTTGTAGACATGCAGGAAAGAGACCATTGATGCTGCACTCTAGAGCCAAACCTGTCTTTCAAATTTCAATCTATCAGCTCCAACAATAAGGTGCTTTTAATAAAGCAAGTTAGGTAAATAAGGGTCTCTGACATGCCAGCCCAAACCATTTTACCTTGTCTTTTACTCCCTCCGTTCCATAATATAAGGGATTTTGAGTTTTTACTTGTAACATTTGACCATTCGTCTTATTCCAAATTTTTTGAAATTATTAATTATTTTATTTGTGACTTACTTTATTATCTACAGTACTTTAAGCACAACTTTTCGTTTTTTATATTTGCAAAAAAAAAAATTTGAATAAGACGAGTGGTCAAACGTTGCAAGCAAAAACTGAAAATCCCTTATATTGTGGGACGGAGGGAGTACATCTTTCCCTTTGTTGTTTCTCTATTTTTGTGGTTTTTCCTTGAATTGAAAAAAAAAAAGCGACGGGGAGTATATTGGTCTTCACATAATTAACGCGAGCAAATGTGATGGATAAATTAATTACTCTCTCCATCCTAATGTGTAGCTAAAAAGGCACTCTTTCTGAAAAAGAGGAAGTAATTAATTAACCACAAAGGTTTTAGGTGATTACTTAATAATTAGACTCAGCTGGTTCAAGTAAGAGGTAGTTACAGTATGACACTGCAAGGATGCATTAGTACATAGATCGACCTCGCAAAAAAAAAGTATTCAGATCGAATAAAGTATCTAGTTTTGATGATAGGGAGAAACTCTTCTGTAAAGGAGACATCATGATCTCTTTATCTCAAAGTAAATAGTTACAAAAAATTCTCAAAATATTTGATGATGTTGATGCACTATCTGACTATAAAATACCCAAAAATAATTTGAAGCATAAACTCAACTCACATATATATAGAGAGAAAGAAAAAAAAGACAAATTCAGTTATGAATAGTAATACGATAAATGGAGTTTAGATTTAAACTTTTTGTTGTGTGGTGTATTTTACTACACTCTATACGGTAAATTTTTCATTATTCGTGACTATTTGTATAGTATTTAAGAAGTAAATACACGCAAGTAGACATACTGTTGAGGGGTTATAATCCATCTTCGACGAGAGAAGATAATATGCAAACATCGTTATCATGTAAATGCAAAAACATTCACTATTTAGTTGGTGCCACAAGCCCATAATACTTCACTGCTCGAACAGTTTCTACTTGTGTTCCTTTTTTTTAAGACAATCATAATCTCCACAATGCAGATTTAACCATGCATTCATTTCTCTTGTGAAAATTGTATTAGAAACTTATGGTAGATCGCTTCATGTATGAAAAACTATATATGTACCTGTATAAATTATATAATCATAAACATCGCTTCATGGCCATGTCTAGCATGAGACAAAATTGGTGATACACCACCTTTTGGAAAATATTACAGATTGTGGTGGAAATCAAATGGCATACCAATCCCTCCGGGTATACATAATGTAACACTTTTTCCAAGTAGGGAATATTACAAATTGAGATTGATCCCACTTACCCTAAAAGTGATCTCTATTAGATAGATATGTGCGAGGCATAATAGAGTAACATAGTAACATTGATTAAAGAAATCACAATTTTTTTGCTCCTAAAAGACAGGCCAGTCTTTAGCCCTTCCTTTGCCCTCCCCTCCTTTGTCTGGATATGGGAGCTGGAAAGAGGCCATGGGTGCTGCTCTCTGGATGCCAAACCTGTCATTCAATCGTCTAGCTATTCACCTTTTGTTGTACCTCCTAGCAGCTAACATCAAGATCATAGTTAGTTAGAAAACACACAAACTCTACAAACCCATGAGCTTTGCATCTAGATAGCTAGATGTTGATTTTTCTTGGACATTACCTCTTTAGTAACAAAGATATGATCGTCGACAATATTATTCTCAATGATTTTGCCTCCTTTCGGAGTGATTTGCATCGAATTAGCTAATTACATCGATAAAACTAGCTACGGGGAATATTTTCGGTACAGTTACGAGAACCAAGGAATATTGCATTCGTGTCGCATGAAGCAGGCTAAACATGTGGAGTAAATAGTATATACATGATTCCGGTGATTCCCTGGAGGAGTAACATATGCTAAAGGATGGCATTATTGGCGTGGTGATTGGACAAGTGAAAGCATATGCTTTGTGGGCAGCAGGAAGGAGATAACCATGCGTTCCTGTCCCTAGAAAGCAAGGTTGGTTTTCCACAAAGTGAAAGGCTCATGGATCATGGCATTTCTACCTGCGAACCTAGTGTTTTGAATTTTTATTTTTAGGTTTAAGATGTTCTCTATCTTCTCAAGATTTCATGAAATTGGCAAAGAAAAGCAATGTAAAGTACTATCAGAATGTGAGATTGTATCCCTTCTTTGTTTTATTTAGAAGATATGCTCTGCTTTGGAAAGTGTTTCCAATACAATGAACAGACAGTACACATGGCACATAAAAAAGTGATGTTATATATAAATATTAACACACCCATGCTCTGCTTTAAGTAAATTGTTTCTATATAATTTAACTTAAAAAAAAAACAGTAAGCCGTCTGCATCCATGAACTTAGCTAAAAGTCCATTGTGCACCGTACACTACAAAACATGTTATTTAACAACCCTAGACTTATAAAACTTCTTAAATTTGCTTGATACTTGTTGAAAGCTACAAGGGATCTAATTCAAAGCTACTTCCATGCAGGCAACTCTATAATTGATTTTTGAGCTAATAATAGATAAATGAGGATGGAGAGATTCAAAACAAAATGCAGAGAGAGGGGGGGAAGGGAGGGAGGGAGGGAGGGAGAAAGAGAGAGCATAACAGGGCACATTTGGAACAAATGATTTGTGGAGGAATTATATAGGATTCAAATCCTATAGAAATTTTTCTTACTTAGCTCTTTGGAATAAAGGATGATAGCTTTTAAAATCCTATAAAATTTCTTTGGAATGGCTCATTACATGTTTCGGAAGAAAGTTAGCATGAGAGCCTAGAAATTATTCTATGAGCCTATCTCTCTCTCATATAATTATTCTATTTTCCCGTGGACTATCCAGATGATTATTCCTACAATTAATTTTTATGTGTTTTCTTGTCGTCTATTTCGAAAGGAAGACTTGGCCTCATTTTTCTTTCAAAACCAAAAGTGTTCGATTCTGAATGGAAGTTAGTTTCACCGGTCTCTCGAATCGACTATCTTGTTAAGAAAACTAGTCTCAAATGATAGACGAGATCATACTAAATATTAGATAAATAAGCTTCAAACAAAGCTGGACAACACGCGGAGCCCGCAGGGAGAAGGAACATAATGGTTCCCTGACAGCAAGCGAGAGATAGAACAGAACCACGCACTATCAGCAAAAGCATATTGCAGGGTATGGCATGGTCGACAGGTCGATCGATCGAGCAAACGAGAAGATGAACCCATCCATCCATCCATCCATCCATCCATCAGGATATATATCAGATGAGACGAGATAAGGACATTGGCTTTGCCGAGATCGAACATTAATCAGCTGTAAAGCGATCGATCGAGCAGAAGCAGAAGCAGCAGGAGGCTAGCTTGGATCCTTCATGGTCACTACTGTTGAGCAGCAATGCGATGGGGGGAAAAAGGGGAGGCGCTAATGGCGACAGGGGGAAGAGGCTTCGTGATCAGGCTTCTCCTGATGCATGCATGCGCTTGTGCAGGAAGACTGGCTGACTGTCTTTCTGACCGAGACCATCATGTTCTGCTGGGTTTTCTTTTCTGATCCTCTTAATATGTCTCGTGTAAACGCTTGGGCAAGTGATTGAAGTTTCGGTTTGAAATTTCTAAAATTTCGGTTCGGACCGCCCGGCAAATAAATATCTCGCCTGAAATCTTCGGGTTTCCTTTTCTTTTCTTTTTTTTGTGAATTTGGTTATAATTTATTTAAATTCAATAAAAATTGGTTAAAATTTCAAATAATTTCGTGCCAAAAAAGCCCGAATTTCGCCAGAACACAAAAGTGCAAACCCTAAGTGATGGATGCTGCTCTCACTTAGTATTTCATTCGACAAAAGAAAAACAAGGATCTAGCTATGGGCTAAGCCCTGAGTGTAAGATTTTGTATCGAATATATCAACAAAGTTAGGCACAAAATAGGACTAGTCAGCCTAATTAGTAATAACGCATTGCTAAGTTTAAAATGTAACAAAAATTTGTAGATCGTCGTAGGTCTATAGGTGGCCTCGGGCTGAGTTTGCCACATATGGGATACCTGATGACAACCAAGTTCCTTTGAAGAACTATTCGTTCATATTGTTTTACACATCTCTTTTTCTGGTAGCATTTTCCATATGTTTTGGTCATGGCTGCAGGGCACAAGCAAAAGAACAACTTTTATCATTTTCACGGGCATTAGTACTCTATGTTAGACTATTTGGCTCTAGCGAAATGAGTTGAATGACGTTGTTTTTTTTATATTGAGAAAGCTTTTCTAACTCTTTGAGGGTGTTTTTTCCCATGTTTTATCAACTGACTATGCACCTGCACTACACAATTACTCAGCTTCAGGTCCAGCAGGGGCGGAGCCACCGGCTGGGCTCACCGGCGAAAACTCCATTAAATTTCTATGGAAAAAGTACACCTAAGGTCCCTCAACTTGTCATCGAGATACAAAATCGTCCCCCAATCACAAAACCAGATACCGGGCGTTCCTCATTTAACAAAACCGTTTGTTTTAGGTCCCTCGGTGGTTTTGACCCCGGTTGTCAGGCTGAGTCATCTCTCTCCCTTCCTCCTCTTCTCTCACTCTTCTCTTCTCTTATCTTCACGAGTGCGATGGCCGCGGCCTTCTCCTCCGGTGACGCCGACGCCGGTGACCGGTTGAAGTGGTCGGCCACGAGTGGCGTGACGGGGCTGAGGGCGGTGGGCGACGAGGTAGCGACGGCGGGTGCGATGCGTGAGCAGGCCGCCGCGCCAGGGTCGCAGTCCAAGACCCCCGCCCCATCTTCGCGCCACCCTCGTTGTTCTCGAGCTGTGTCACCCAGCGCCCGCCCACGACGCCGCGCCACCCTCGTCGTTTCTCAAGCTCCGCCACACCGCGCCGCCGCCGGGGAGGGCAGGAGGGAGGCATGAGGGGAAGAGGGCCCAGAGGAAACCGGCGGCGGCGAGGTGAAGTCAACTGAGCGCTTGCCGAGGCCGGCAAGCGGGCAACACGACGCGCATGGTGACGCGGGAGAAAGGGAGCCACGACGACGAGCAGCGGGGACGGGGAGCGCGAGGACACAACCGCATTGTCCATGGCCGATCTGCCGTCCGCGTCGTCGTCGTCGCTGCCACTGCCGCCGTCCTCCTACCGCCGCCTCCTCTTCACCATCCTCCTACCGCCCGCCGCCGTCGTCCCAACCCGCCCTCCCGCCTTCTCCGAGGCCCGTCGTCCCGCACACCATCGACACCACCCTGTTCCCCACCACCTTCGTCCAGGCCGACACCACTGGCGATGGCGAGGAGGGTGGCGCGGTGGAAGGTGTGGTCCGCGACGAGGACGGAGACGGCGGTGAGGAGGAGCGAGGCGCGTGGGGAGTCCGGGTCGAGGCGGGCGGCGCGGAGGTGGCCATCGTCGAGGTCGGCCTCGGCCAGGGAGAGGAGGTGCGAGAGCTCGTCGCCGTCGTCCGCAACGGCGGCGCACGAGGGACCGCTGGGCATCGGCGGCGCGTGCTGGGTGGTTGCGGGTATGGGGGCCACCGACGCCCTCCTCTCCCGCCTCGCCCCTCCGCCGCCTCGCCGCCGACGCGGTCTCCCCTGCCGCCCTCGACTCGCTCCCCTCCCCTTCCCCGCCGTTCTCATCCCCACCCCCCGCCGACCGCGCGCGCCCGCCAGCCGCCCTACAGCGAGTGAGCCAGGGCCCACGTGGGTCCTGCACTGACTCAGCTGCCACCTCGGATAAAACCGGGGTCAAAACTACCGAGGGACCTAAAGCGAACGGTTTTGTTAGTTGAGGGATGCTCGGTATCTTGTTTTGTGATTGGAGGACGATTTTGTATCTCAATGACAAGTTGAGGGACCTTGGGTTTACTTTTTCCAATATGTGATATGCGCCCATGTCACATATGGCCCAGGTTGTTGTGCCACCCACTTGGGCCTCCTCACTCCAGATGGGCCTCCAGGTTGAGGGAGACAAAGGTCCAAGCTCCCTCCCATCTCCTTTATCTTCTGATTTTTCTTTGTTTTCTTGTTTCTGAAAAATCTGGCACTTTGCACACCCAACCTCGTGAAGCTTATCAACAACTATCTGGTCGATTAAGTTTTAAGGCTTTGTTCGACAGGGGACTGCTAATGTGCGGGTGATCTTCTCCTCTTTCCTTTTCCCCTTCTTCTCTTCTCTACTACAGTACACCACAAAAAAATTTTAAAAAACAAAAGTTAAAAAAATTTATGTAAAGAAATATTATATATAAAAAATTTGAATTCAAATTTAAATTTGAATCGGGTATGTAAACTTTTGACTTATAAACTTTGGATCTAAAGTTTATATTTCTATAAACTTTAGATGTATAGAAATAATATATATAAAAATATTTGAATTCAAATTTAAATTTGAATCGGATATATAAACTTTTGACTTATAAACTTTTGGTCTCTAAGCTTTAGTTGTGTAAAGTTGAGGTGTATAAACTTTAGGTGCATAAATTTACTAAAATAGAAAAGTAATGCGGTGCCAAAAAAGGAAACCGGGTGGAGGGAGGGAGGGGGGAGGGGGGAGGGGGGCGATTGGGCGAATTGATCGCTACCAGATCGCCAGGGCGATCGATCGCGCATCAGCTTTTCCGTATTCGACAGCCATTACTCCCAACTTATCTTGCTCGTTTTTCACGTACACGCTTCCTAAACTATTGAATAGTTGTGTTTTTCACAAAAAATTTCTACAGAAAAATTGTTTTTAAAAATCATATTATTTCTTTTTAAAAAAAGTATATAATACTTAATTAATCATGCTAATGAGTCATTCTCTTTTACGTGCGTGAAGGAATATTTCCCAACATCATCTACCGAATACAGCCTAAGCTTGCCAACCAGCATCTTGCTAGACCGTGGCTCCTTGAATTATCCGATCCAAAGTTTCTCAAAGTCACACACCATGAGACCAAATAAATAGTTTCTGTGCACATATATCGTTACCTAACCGATCATTAGTCAAATATATGCATATCGGTAGGGGTGGGTATAATAAGACCGAACAGAAAAAACCGAGACCGAGAAATTCGGTCATTAGTTCAGTCTCAACAAGCAAAAGACCGAAATTTATTCGGTCAATTTGGTCAGTGGCCTCAGTTAACCAAATTGACCGATGTATCTGAATTGTAATTTGTGATGTCCTGCATGCCATGTCAAGTTGACAACAAGTGTATGATGCTTGTGATTCATGCTACCTGATCATATCTTGTGATATATTGTTTGGTGTTTGATGTTACCTATTATCTCGTATTCTTGTGATACTAGAAAAATGCCCGTATGTTGCAACGGATGAAGGCTATTTTAATCGTATTATTGTTAGATTTTTTTTATCTAAAAAGTATATGGGATTTTTATTTTGCTAATATTTATATCTAATTCTGAACCCTTATTAGGATGATAGCCATATCCTGTACGTTGCTTTCTTATGTCTGACAAAAATTCTAAAGCAATTAGGAGCATGACTCTCGCTCTAAGATAGCATGCGAGTTTTTTAAAGGATTTCCTGTATGACTCCTTATGTATTTTTAAAAACAAACAAACTTAAAAACCGACTCAAATACAAATGACATACCAAAGTATCAGTAAAAACATCTACAATTTTTATAATAGTAGAGATATAATTGTTAAAAGTTGTCTAAAAAGAGGTTAAGTGCTTCCAAAATTTATCATTGCAAATTTTATCTCTAGAAATTGGCGTAGTTCGGTCAGGGTCAAGACTGAATTTGCCAGTCTTAAAAATTTTGCGTTGTTATTTGGTCTTCACTTTTCAATAACCGAACTAACCGAAAGACCGAAGACCGATACCGTATTTATAACTTCAGGTGCTCCTTATACAATAATACAAATAGAACCGTAGAGTCTAGAGATAAGATACGAATCCAAGCAGTCTTGGCTGTCTTCGTGTAATACTCTATCTGCCCTTTTTAAGTCAACATCTATATTTGGGGTTTTGTTTTCCTACATGGCATTATATGTGATATTATGTGCACTCTAACCCATATTTTCTACATTGATAGCGTTATTCTACCCAATTTGACTTAAAAAGTTAAATCATTGACAAAAACTTTCAAATGAAATTCTACGTTTTAATGTACCATAAAAAGTTTATTATAATAGAAATTTGGAAACTTTCAACATATACTTTGGTTTTGAATATTTTAAATCATAAATTATAATTGAAACTTTATTATAATAGAAATTTGGAAAATTCTACTCGAATTTAAAACTTCCAACTCAAAATTTTAAACTCATTGCTGTTAATTTTAAACACAACTCAAAATTTAAAACTTTCGACATAGATTTAAACCTTTCAAATGAAATTCTAAAAAATTCTACGCTAACATTTGAACTTTCAACTTAAATTATGAAACTTTTAACTCATATTCTAAAACTTTCAACCTAAATATTTATCTATTATCGTATATTTAATCTGAGATGATCGATCTAATCTTCGAAAGAAGAAAAAGAAACCAAACCTCATCTTCTTCTCTCTTTTTTTTTTAAAAAAAAACACCCAACCTATCCCCCGTTAATAACAGAACCTATTGCCATTACTAGTACTACAACGCACTGAACCGGCTTAGGGGGTGTTTAGATTTATGGGTGTAAAGTTTTAGCGTGTCATATCGGATATACGGACACACATTTAAAGTATTAAACATAAACTAATACCAAAATAAATTACAGATTCCACCTGTAAACTACGAGACGAATTTATTAAGCCTAATTAATCCGTCATTAGCAAATGTTTACTGTAGCACCACATCGTCAAATCATGGCGCAATTAAGCTTAAAAGATTTATTTCGTAATTTACGCGCAATCTGTGTAATAAGTTATTTTTCGTTTATATTTAATACCCCATGCATGTGCCTAAACATTCGATGTGCAAGGTGAAAAATTTTGCCAGGGATCCCTTAACCACAGGATCGCCAAATTCCTATCTCCTAAGAATAATCTCAAGAGGCGAGGATTTACGATATGTTTCCTTGTTCATATCCAGTTTTATTTCATCAATCCCTGTTTGTATTCAAAACTTGAATCCTTGTTTGTATTCAAAATTTTTTATAAATTGCTTATAACTTAGATCGGATAAATTAATAATTATACGGATTTATGTCGTAGCCGATGAAGTAACTCAGGTAATTTAATATAACATATCAGTTATAGTTCCGATACAACCTTATATATAGAATATCAAGTTGTAGTTAAATCTATTAAACAAATTATAATCGCAACAGATCCAACCAAATCAAGACAGTGTGAAAATTTTAGCAAGCTTAATATATTTAAAGGCTTGATACGCTCGTATAAGATGATAGATATAACAGATTAAGCAAAAGACTACATACAATCTTAAAGCAAAACAGTTAGGGTTTAAAGGCTCAATGTAATATATTTTCTAAGAAAATTATGGACATCGTATTAATACTAACATGGTAAGTATCAAGTTTATTACTATTTTCAACCGTACCAAATTTTATCATCACTAAAGTTTGGTAGGCTAACAAGCCAAACACATGCTTACATCGGTACAAACCTAATTTTGGTAATTATATAGAAGTTTCCACTCTTAAATCTCTAGTCTACCCATTATGGTTTCCCCTTTACAAATCTAATTTTGGTAACTATAGAAGTTTCCAAACTTAAATTTCTAGTATACCCCATTGTGATTTCCCCATTACAAATTAGGTAATAAAAATATGCCAAAAATTATCATTACCAAATTTCCTAAGCCAGCCCCTACGGGCAGACGTGTAAATAAACGCAACGCAGCCCCATGTGGGCCCCACCACCCGCCCGAGACCTTCCCAGTTCACACCCTCGCTGCTGACGTGTTCACGCTCGCTTCACGGGGGCAAAGACGTAATTCCATACGAAACACGAACCGACCTAGTTGGATTAACTTACGATATCCACCTCGTCTATAAAAATACACGCCCCACCTCATCCGATTCCAGATCCGAAACCCAAACCCAAAGAAAATTTCCGCCGAAAATTTTATCAGATCCCGCGCGCGCGCGCGATTTTCGCGCGCTTTCTCCTCTCACACTCTCCCCCTTCCTCCTCCCCCATTCGAAAATTTTCAAACCCCTCGGCGACCAAAGCAGAGCGCGGGGGGGAGATGGCGGTGCGGAGGCGGGGGGCGTCGGCGGTGGCCGTGCACGGCGGCGGCGGCCGGGTGCCGAAGCGGGCGCGGGTGACGGCGGAGCCGTCGCTGCTCGACGTGCGGGCGTTCCCCGGGGGGAAGGAGGAGGAGCCGGCGCGCGGCGGCGGGAAGAAGTCGTCGTCGTCGTCGTCGTTGTTCCGAGCCCAGATACGGGGGTTCCTGGCGCGGTGCGCGGTGGCGGCGCCGGCGTCGGAGGCGGATGAGTTGTCGCCGGGCATGTCGTCGTGGCACGTGGGGTTTACCACCGCCGGCGGCGAGGCGGTGGCGGTGATGGAGGTGGTGGAGGAGGAGGTGGCCAGGGCCAGGCGGATCTACTGCGAGCACTGCACTGTTGCCGGTGAGTTGACTCAGATGCTGCTTTCGAGAGGGGATTTCTTGTGTCGCTAATCTCAGATCAGATTAGGATTACTTGACTTCTTTCCCCCCCCCCCTTGTTTTTGGAATTTTTTTGGGTGGTGGAATTCATGGTGGCAAAGGCAGAGTTTCCATTTCTGATGTCTGTAGTTTGCAAGTTTTTCTGAGATGAGCGAGAAAGATATGCATGTTTGGTACTTCTTTCTCTTGTGAAGTTATAATAGTATGTAGAATTTGGTCAATGCGAATAGCAGATTTATATTGGTATCCTCTGAAATAACATAAATGATGTCATATTATGTTTGAATGAACTTGGATTGCCTCTGCAATAAATTGGGAGTGTATTTAGGAGGATGAAAAAAAAGATAAATTGAAGTGAAGGAAGAAAAAAATTACTATTTGGGAGGATGGAAAAAAATAAGATAAGAACAGAAGTGAAAAAAAAATTGATGAAGGAGCAGTATTTTGGGAGGAGAAAATGATACAATTGAAGTGCAAATGAGAAAAAAAAAGTTTGAGGGAGGTGAAAGCCCGTTATTCATGTATCTATATTTCATTCACACTTGAACTAAATTCGTCGGAATGCATTAATCTCTGTACTTGAACTAAATTCGTCGGAATGCATTAATCTCTGCAATGTCTGGATTGAACTACGCAAATTGCTGCCTTACATACATTGTAATGTTTGCATGCCGATTGTGAACTGAACAAATCTAGATGTTATTATAACTATTCCAGCGCTATAAAATCATCTGGATTGATTGATATATAGATATGTTTGATTGCTTATTATAGCAACTCAATTCTGGATGAAATCTAAATATACTTGCCTTATTGTTACATAGGCTGGAGCAAGCACCCTGTTTGCTCCAAGAGGTACCACTTCATAATTCGCAATGAGAATGAAATTGGCACCTCCAAAACCTGCAGGCGTTGCGGGTTCATGGTGGCACTGCAGGAAACAAGGTTTGGTTTAATCCGCTTCTAATTTTGTTGCCAATTTTCATCAATCAGGAATTCGCAAAAGTTTGTATGATTAGGGAAAGAAAATAAATACTCAACTGTGTGGCCTCATCTTGTGAATGTTGTCCTCAGATGTCTGTCCTGCAACCACGTTGGCCTCTCACGCGATGATCCGGAAGATTGGGACTATGTGCAGCTGGAGTCGCCACGGCATTTGCTGCATGGCATAGTCCATGAAAACGGGTTTGGCCACCTTATTCGGATTAATGGCCGTGAGGGAGGCTCCAGCGTCATGACAGGATCCCAACTGATGAACTTCTGGGATCGGCTCTGCAGATACCTCAGGGTCAGGTAAAGTGATGACTTATGATTAATGAACTCAACACAAACAAAGCCAATATCATTCAATTCAACACTTCTAATTTATAATCAGCAGATGATACTAACATGTCAAAAAACTTGATAAATTGCAGAAAAGTCTCAGTGATAGATGTTTCGAAGAAGTATGGAGCTGACTACCGAAGCCTCCATGCTGTTGCCACTGGCTGTTCTTGGTATGGCCTGTGGGGATTCAAACTTAGCAGCGGAAGCTTTGGAATCACACCTCAAGACTACTCCAAAGCTGTAGAAAGCCTATCCTCAGTGCCACTCTCTAACTTCTTCCCTCACACCCGATCTCCGCGAAACCAGTTACAAAATACCATTGCATTCTACCAATCTCTCTCAAGGCACCCTCTCACCACAATCCGTGAGCTGTTCGCCTATATAATGGAGCTTGCCACCGGCAAGAGTGTGCACAAAGAGAAAATGGCATATGATGCCAATTATCAAGAGGAATTCCCTGAAGAGGAATTACAGCGAACAACAGACATTGCTCTCAAAATTCTCCGTGCTGCAGATAGATGGGTTGCTACACGGACACTAAAGGCAGTTACATCCCATCCAATTGGTTCGCCACAGCTGGTCGATTACTGCATCAAGACTCTTGGTGGTACAAGAACCGATGATGGGATGGTTGTTGCAATTCGATGCAACAGTGAGATGAACACTGTAGAGTACAGGTTGGTGGCTCATATCTTTGTTACAACTTGCATGCTAACTAAGTGCTTGTTTCATGATCCAAATTCTAACTACTATCCCACTGCAGGCTTACGACTGAAACCCTCTTCCCACCAAACAACGTGTGCACCCTAACCCAAGACCACCTATTCCGTGACATCAAGTTCTTGTATGATGCGCTTCTCTACCCATACACAATGCATCCTTATATGCCAGAAGAAAATTATCAGCATGCCAAGAGGTCTGCAATGATCCTTTTGGACTGCAAGCAATTCATCAAGCATTATGATCTGGAAGAGGACTTCTTACCTCAAAACCCATCCCAGTTGCACATTTGGTGCCAAGTGGAACTAGCTGACCAGGTTGATGATCCACCTTGTATCCCAGCAGAGCTCATAACTCTTCCACAGGCAGCAACTATCGCTGATCTCAAAGGGGAGGCTGCGAGAGCATTTCGAGACATCTACCTAATGTTGCAGAGTTTTGTAGCTGACCAGCTTCTTGATTGTGCAACTGCAAGCGACACAACACAAATCAAGCTCTTGTTTGGAGCAAAGGGGGCTGTCCACATCAAAGGCAGGTGCATTGGTGGTGAAAGACGGTTTGCAATTTACCGGATGGAGAGGGGTGTGGACAAATGGACAGTTAAATGCTCCTGTGGAGCAACGGACGATGACGGTGAGAGAATGCTATCATGTGACACTTGCCATATGTGGATGCACACTAGGTGTGCTGGAATCAGTGATTTTGATAGGGTTCCAAAGAGATATGTATGTAAATCATGTAAACTAACCCACAAGCCGAAGAGCAGTGGTCCTAGGCTCATGTATAGTAGTGCACCTAACAAAAGATGTAAGACTGGCACAGGTTCCTTTAGCAATGCAGCTGAAGGATTACTGTGGCCTCACATCAGCTAACATGTACATAATGATAACAAGGATTCATATGAGCCATGCCAGTTTTTCATGGCTGCAATTATGTAAACATTTGTAATGGTAAGTTGCCTGATGTCTCATGAACTTAATTGAGAAAAACTTTATCAGCACATGCTTCATGACTGGTTTCATCCTCCTGTAATGGATGCCATACAGATTAGCATCACTGCAGTTTGTCACATGGTGCTAATAAAGGGATTGGAACGGTTAAATCTACTCTGCAACTTCCACTTGTATCATTCAAATAAATAATTGCAGCAAGAGGTAGAAAATTAACAGAAAATATCTCAATGAACAAACAAGACAAGATAAATGGCATATACTGTGGCTGCATCCAGAATGCCAATGACAGCACTATCTGCACTATAGCTCATACTCCATTACTCCTAGATGAATTCAGTTGTTCATAAATTATTATTACCAAATAAAATAGAATAGAAATATCACCGATGGAAGAAAATGTCATAAAAAATATAAGCTTGATTTTATTTTTTACTTTCATGTTTATTGACTACCCTGATGTGTAACTGTAAATTTTCAAATGTGAAAGCAGACTGACATAAAACTCCAACTACAACAGTTGCTCAATTTGAACTGTACAAATGCTGTAAACATTTGGTAACTGGTTTGTATAATTTGCTCGGTTAAGTTCATGAAACATCAGATTACTTACCGATATGATCCTTAGCATCTGCCTCATGAACACTTCATCACTGGATTCATCCTCCTGTAACTGAAACAATCCAGATTAGCATTGCTGCAGTTTGTCACATGGTGCTGATAAGGGAGTGGGAACTGTACTCTGCAACTTCGATTTACTTCTATACCATGCAAATAAAAAATTGCAGCAAGAGGTAGGAAACAATCAGAAAATATCTTAATAAACAAAAACAAGACAATATACTTGTCATATGATACTGTGGTCACAACCAGAATGTCTAATGACAACAATTCAAATCATATAGCCCTGAACTTAGCTCATACTCCTAGATGCATCCAGTAACTGAACTTTGCAGAATATGTTCAGAAATTATTATATTATTAAAGAAAATAGAAAATCAACAATCCAACAAATGCCATGAAAAATTATAAGCTCGATCTTCGATGTTTATAGATTATCCTGTTCTGCAAATATAGAAACGTGAAAGTAGACTGGCATAAAATCCAGCTACGACAGTTGCTTAAATTGAACTGTACAATGAATGAAGTAATAGGATAGTGTACACTATATTCTCTAACAAATACTAGATTCACAATCTCCAGACTTGATTAGATTTAAAAGAAAAAGACAGATATATACTGAAAACAAAGTAAGAAGTTAATCTGCACAATCCAGGTAAGCTATATTTTTCTAAAAACAACCTGAATAAAATGAGATGGTTGTGCATACCTCCATTCTTGAAGAAAGCGTTGGTGATTGGAAATACTAACCAGCACAGAAATGAAGAACATGAATCTGATATATAAACAAGCAAACGATCAGGAGCTACAAAAACACATGGAATACTCAAGTAACAAAGCTTGAATGGCATACATTTTAGTATATTAGATTCTGTCAAAAAATTGATGGTGATACATTGCACACTAAAATATACTAAAATAAAATGGATTAGCATAGCATGAAGCACAGCTGCAGTGCATATGCACTCGCACTAGCAATCTTAGAGCAAAATAGATTAACATAAGATGGTGGGCATGCCTTTGCACTGCGAGAACTAACCAAATACATAGCAAAAGAAACTTGAGCAATCAATCATTAAAGATCAAGCCATCAAGTGATTCTTCAGATACTGTGTGAATTAGATAAAATAGGCCCCAACCCTGTTTCCTATCTACTTAGACTTTAAACTTCTAAAATTCAGTGCCTTAAAGAGTCACAGACAGTGAAATGTTGTAAAGGAGAAACCTTCTAACGTCAAAGTGGAAAATTGAGAAAACAGCTTAAATATCATGCCTAGGGGTGCCAAACTGCCAATGGATAGGAATCCAGGCCGAACCCGCCCCGCTCCATTTCGTCGCACAGCGTGCTTCCAAACCAATCCAAATCAATTCATCAGCGATAAAACCCAAACCAATCCAGTCTAACTGTAGGATCAATCCAAACCAAAGGCAGATAAATGGGTTCAACCCATTCCAAACCAAAACGAATCCAAAAACACTGCTCCACCCATACCGCCGACGAGGATTTTCCATCTTGCTCAGTGCTTTGGTGCAGCTGGTTTCCTTCGCTCTCCCATGCTGCTAGCTTCAGCTGCCATGGCGAGCAGCACTTCACCGGAAATCGCAGCAGTCGACACCGACATGGACACGGATAGGCGGTACGCAGAAGGTACCTGTGGGCTGTGGCTGGCGGAGCGGCTCCCTGCGCTCTGAAGACCCCCACCCAGGAGAGGAACGAGCGGAGGGGCAGAGGCCGCCGCGGCCACCGCGTGGAACCGGCCGCCGGCGTTGAGATGAGCTGGAGGAAGACGCGACGCTCGGCGTGCATTGATGAGGAGGCGACGTCCAAAGCAAAGGGGAGGGGTGGCAGCACAAGGAGTGGAGCCTGGAGCCATGGACAAGACGGAGACGGAGACGACGCTAGGATCCAATTTGGCACCCCTAGAGAAAAAGGCATAATCTAAAACATTTGACAGGTTCCATTCAAAAAAAAAGCAGGTGAACAGACTAGAACAACTTGCATAGTATCATAGTTCACAATTCAGAGTACACCCTTGTTTGGAAGTGCAGATTTCACAGAACCAGTCGTTTTCCTTTGAAATTACTGTGGAATTCAAGGGTTCTAAACATGACCATAAAAATTGTCAAAAACACACTTGATCCCAATTCCTAATTCACTGCAATCCCTAAACCTATGTTGCCTACATTATGAAGAAAGGAGAAGCCCTGTGAACATACACAAGAGCATGATTAGAAGCAGACCATTCAGCACAAAATCCGCCACTGCTTGGTAAACTAGAATAGTATCTATCCATACCCAAGACATGCAATTTAAACAAAAACATCATCAGCTAACCTAAAGCAACGATGTTTTGTCTCCCCTCTTTCTCTTTCTTCTATGCCAACAAGTATTCCTAATTAGCAACGCTAAGAGACCACTATTAACAACCATTGTATATGCCCTAAAACTTCCACAGTAGCCTCCATCACAATTCACATTGCTTCCTTGTTTGGAACGCAGGAAATCATGCCATATTTCCACATAACTGAACAAATGCCCTAAACCTATATCGCCCTTGGAAAAATACTTTGGGAATTCATGGGTTCCAACACAGCAGGGGAGGATCCAACTTGGGACATGGGAGTTTGGGGGAACAAACAAAAGTGTAACTACTTGTATTAAGAGAGGTTAAGATTCTGAAATTAAGAAGGAGAAGAGCTTCTTCCACAGATCTAGAAGAGAAGCTAGGGTTAACGAACGAACGCAAGCAAATTCCAGACAAAACTAGTCCCGGTGGGAGAGAGAGATGAATCGGAAAGAGGATGTGGATGCTCACCATGATCCCCTCCCCAGCTCTGCTGGCTGCTCGCCGGATGGAGATCGCCGCCCCTCCCCTGTTCCGCCGCGAGATAGCGCAAGGAGCGTAGGAGACGACGAGACGGGAGATTTTTCTTTTAGGCCGCCTTTCTCTAAAGGAGACCACCCATTAAATATCTACCGAGTATTACGTGCCGTTATAAAGTGCGACGTGATATAGATTTTCTTTTACACCTTATTTTAAAGAGTCATTAAATATCTATGTTACACATATATATTACGTCTCGTTCTAAACTACAACGTGATATAGATTTTCTTTTATACCGCCCTTATCTCAAGGAGACGAGCCATTAAATATCTATGATACCTCATGTTCTAAACTGCAACGTGATATAGATATTCTTTTACATCACCTTTATTTAAAGGAGATGAGCCATTAAATATCTATGTTACGTCTTGTTCTACATGATATAGAATATTTTACGCCGCATTTATCTCAAGGAGACGAGCCATTAAATATCTATGTTACGTCATGTTCTAAACCACAACGTGATATGGATATTTTTTTTCTTGTTTTTATGTTTCGTGCGAAAACTTTCTATATAGAAGTTGCTATAAAAACAAATAAATCCATTTTTCAAGTTTTTAATAATTAAAATTCAATTAATCATATGTTGATGACTTATCTCGTTTTGCATGCGCACTTAATTTTTATCCTTGTTGGAGAACCAAATGGGACCTTATACTTTAAATGATGCTAATGGCGATCTCCGAGTTTATCTTCAATGTCATAAGCTAACATATGGAGCCATAAGATCCCCACACGTGAATACTTTTATTTTGTATATGGCATTGTATGCCTGATCAATTAACAATGTTATAAACTTATAATTTTTTTGCTTTTGCTTTTATCTATTATAATATTTGTTGCAATGCACAGAACCTTTAGCTAATTCTTTATGATGATTGGCAACCCACATGTCAATGGTACTCAAAGAAAAAAAGTCCGATGAACTTGGTAGGGAGTTGTATCGATAGCAAACTCCTCAGGCCACTGGCAACCACTGGCTGGCTGCTGCTCCATGCACCGCCACCACGCCTCTTTCTCCATGAGCCACCACGTTCCTCCTCTCTACCTTCGCATGCGTAGCTGTCATGCCCCGATTTTCGAACGGGATTAAAATCATTAAATAATACATTTCTAGATTTTATATTAAAAGTTAATACAATTAACCAAGTGAAATTAATGAGGGAATTAAAATTTCCTTTAAAATTCATGGTTGAAAATATTTTTGTAATATTCTCCATGCCCTAAAGTACTCTCTGAAATTTCCCGTGAATTTTCGAAGCTCAAGAAGTAATTTTAATAATACAAATATCATTTAATCGATTAAATGAAATGAAAAACAAATTAAATTTTCTTCCTTGTCTATGGGCTGTTTTCGGCCCAAGTCTCCATTTTCTCCCAGGCTCCCTTCTTCCCAGGGCGGCATTCCCTCCTTCTCTCTCAACCTATCTCTGCTTTGGCCATGCCGATCCAGCTCGCCCTCTCTCCTCCGTAAGTAAACTTAGCCTCCCTCCCTCTCTCCCTTCGCCAACAGGTGGGACCGTGGGCCCCACCTATCAGCTCCTCCTTCTACCTCTGGATGGAGCGGCAAACACCGAACCCACCCATGACGCCCGCCGCCCTTATGCCTACCTGCCTCGTCCGCACGTGCGTGGACACGGGTCTCCTCCACCTCCTCCCTCTCCCACACTCCTTTCCCCCAAAACTCACCCACGTCACCGCCTACCATGCCCCCTCTCTCTCCCCACCTCACCAGTCGTTGCGCCACCTCTCTTGGCCACAATTTCCCCTCCCTGAGCCTATAAAAAGCATCCCGGCCTCCTCTCTCCCTTTTACCCTCTTGTCCCTTAACCATTTTGTCACTAATCGCTAAAACCCACTTAGGGGGCTAGATGCACTTTCACACTACACCAGCATGTCGACTGGAGGAGGCATCAACGAAGGACATATCGGCAGCAAGACTGGAGGAGGCGAGAATGACAACACCAACGGAGACAACAACACCGACAAAGCCTCATCCAGCACCGGAGCCTTTTCCGAGTATGTTAGACTATTCACCGAAGTGTTAAACATGTTGTTAGATGATGCTTATCTTGTTATTAGCATGTTTATGCTTAGCACTATCACTAGTTCATTCAACTATACACATGTCATGTGTAATATAATGTTTTTTCTGGATTAAAATACGCCGAATAATTACCATATTTCAAACAATTATACGATAAACTTATGACTGAGAAGAAATCTGGCATGTATGCTTATCAAATACAAAGTATTATTCGGTCACTCAGAATGCCAGGTTAGTGTTCTCTATCTATAAACTGTAACCTTCAAGGACACACTATCAGTTAGGAAATTATTAATTATGCATGTCTGTGAACTTGAATCATTAAAATTTGGATTTTAATTTCTCTGATCATACTATGACCAAAGTGTTCTTGTTGGACATTAGAACGAAAATTTTCATTCTGGCTCCTCTGATCACACTATGGCAAAGATGTTCTTGTTGGTCGACAATAGAATGAAACAACCATGCATGTCTTACCAACAGAGTATTCCTTGTTCTGTAGTTTTGACACCCTGGTCTGCATCTAGTAGTTCATACTCTACAGCAGATCTAGTAAGAAGCTGAGTAGATTTCATTCCTGTAGTACAATGAGAATGGTGCATTTTTGTATCATTTTAGTGATGGTCAAATTTCAAATGTTATCTGCTTTGGCATGTTAGCTAGTCATGGCCAACCGTTCTCTCTATGTACTCTGAAAACATTGGAATTTATATCAGTGCAGATCAAACAATTCTGTCCGGCTACTAAAATGTTTGTTTTTGAAGTAAAATTGCTTTCGGAGTATACAATCTCAAAAAAATTATACTAGCATATTATTTCCAAATGACAAAGGCAAAATGTTAAATCATGGAGTTTGCCAATAGAAAAGGTATTTTATATTTTTATGGCAAGAGGAAGTAGCTCTTTATACTTTCCAGTCTTTGAAAAACATCCCAAGTCTGAATTTTTCATCCAGCATCTGTCCTAGTAATCTAAGATACCCTTGTATGCTGTATTTTCTTGAATAATTGATAGTCCTGTCTCCTGCGGCATATTCTTTCTGCTTGTCTGGTACATATCACAACTATAATTGTACTATACAATTTTTCAGATAAGACAGTGTGTTTGTTCTTAGCTGTCTAAGCTATCTAGTTGAACTATTTGCTACTTTTACCATCAAATTCTGATTATACTTTTCTGTACTGATATATTTTCCTTTCCTGGCCCTCAGGTTCTTATGGTGCGATTAGAATCTGATATTTTGACGAACATTTAGTGAACAATAACTGAATTGTGAGCAGCTTTCTTGTCCTCAATTTTGGGATAAAAGGGACTGGTCCCAACAAGTAGTCATTCTTTGCCGTAACAAGGCCTCATAATTGTTTTCTTTTTCTACTTCCATTGGTCACTGATATTAATCTAATCTATCATGTTCCAAATATAAGTCATTCTAGACTTGTAGATAGAAATTAAGAAAATAGTCTTTGGTTTTGTTGTCCTTCATGGCTTCATTATGCAACACTGGAATTGATAACTCATTTATTGACGACAAGGATAACGTATATTTGATAATAGCAAATATGAAATAAAAGATTGAAAAGTGTTTAGAAGTTGTGAAACGATTTTACAGTTAGGCAAGAGTTAAGAAGGCTAAAATGGCTTGCACTTGGAATTGGAGTACAAAGTTAAAGAACTGAGGTGCATAAGTGAGAATGCTCTAACAAAGTATATCAAGGGCCAAAGTTGCAGTGACCAGAGAAAACAGTACAAGAAGTGATGAAAAACAAGGCAATCAGTTTTGATACATGAACAGGGTACAGATCAGTTCTGTTTAGAACCTGCAACTTTGGACTTCCTTTCATCATTACATCTATGCCTAATCAGTAAAATAAATTCAATATTGTACGTATTCTGAAGCTAATTCAAGCTACCGACACTGCAAGCCTCTGAACCTCTGAGACCATGCATCATCCATCCATCATGATATTTCTTCAAAAATTCTCTCTTGATGTTTTACACTGGCTCCTTTATTTTTGATAAAGTTGTTCAATTTAGTCACTGTCCGGCTTGCTTTAAGCTTTGGGACTTGGGTTGTTTTTCAAAGACTGTCAAGTACTTCTCTTTTCTTTTTTTCTCACTTTTCCTGAACCCAAAGCTCTAGTCAAGAATCTTCCAACAGATGATTACTTCACCCCCCCTCTCCCCTTGATGACAAAATTGGCTTGAATAATACAAAAAGCCATGAACTATAGTATATATGGAACCAGTAGTAGTACATAATGAGCATATAAAGAAGAAACTAGTATAAAAGGAGATGACAATGTATGGTGGCTCAAGATTACCAGGAGATTACAAAGGGCTAAAGCTATCATGGAAGTGACTATTACATTGGACAGCACAATCACCTAGAAGGTAGCATATGATCAAACCCTATACACCTTTGATGACAAAAGAATTAGGGGATAAAAAAGAGGGAGATGAAAGAAAATAAAGTTACAAAAGTTATACATATGTTATTTGATCTTCCTCCCCAGCTCTTGTCACCACCACACTGTCTGCCTACCAACAAACTTGCACTAGAATGCTGGCTCCAATTAGTACCACTTAATTACTCCAGTCCTTTCATTCCACCAAGTCCTGTAACAATGGCAAATGAATTGTGTTTTTGTGCCCCATCACCAGAACAGGTACTTGCTCTCAACTTAGGTCAGCAAGTCCGGGAACAGCTTGTAGCAGTTGGGCTCCTTCTCAGGGCTGCTCTCCTCCTCCCCCGTCTCCGGTGCCGACGACGACGGTGACGGCTGGTCCGACCCATGGCGGGGGAACTCAGACAGCATCTGCACCACCTCCCTCATCGTCGGCCGCTCAACGCTGTTCTCCTGGACGCACAACATGGAGACGAAGAAGATGTGCGCCACCTCGTCCATCGGCACCGTGCTAATCCGGCGATCGACGATCCGGTGCACGCTCTCCCGCCGGCCATCGGTGACCCTCTTCGTCCACTGCACGATGTCCACCCCTTCCCCGAAATCCCCCACGGGCCGCCGCCCGGTGATGAGCTCCAGGAGGACCACTCCATAGCTGTAGACATCGCTCTTCTCGTCCACCCTTAGAGTGTAAGCATACTCTGTAAAAACAAAACCGCACAGTTAGCCACGCGTAAAAGTTAAATATCCTTAAAACTGGTAAAAAAAAACCCAATGTTGAAAGGTACAAAAGCTAAGGAGGGGGCCAGCTAGGACCATTCCAAAACGTGATGCATGGCACCTTCTGGTATAAACTACCCCCTCTCGTGCGAAACGAAATCTAAGTGTATCTCAGTTGCCGATTTGATTAGTACACAAGCAACAGTAACCTAGCAGTTGCCCCCCCCCCCCCCCCCCCCCCCCCCCCCCCCCTATATATGCATAGTAGAAACCAAGGACAAAACCAAGTGCACGCAACATTCTGCAACGAATCCCAAGAGAAATGCCTACAGGAGTATAGTAATAAGTACACTAGTAGTACCAGTACCATCCCATAATCAAATTGATTGGAATCTCAATCCCATAACATTGCATTAACAAATTAATTAACCCCCCTTTGTTAATTTATCCTACCAACACTCCCCAAAATCCAAGAAAAATTCTTCTCATGGATCAAGAGAGATCACCCATCCAATCCATCCCACGCCCAAATCCCTGTCTGTATCAAAGCCCATGCTCCCCTAGGATCCTTGCACTAATCCAAGCCCCCTAAACACCCAGTTTTTAAACTAACCAAAGAAGTATTAAAGATAATTAATTAAAAACAAAAGTAGCAAGCAAAGTGCGTGACCGTAACAGCGAAGGCGCCTAGCAGCTACTGTGCCGTTCAAAAGCAGCAGCAAGCAAGCAGCAACCGGCGTGCCGTTTGATAGCTTTGGAGACGACGTAACAGCGAGACGCTTTGGCGAAAACCCAGGAGAGGAGAAGAAGAGGAGATGATGAGGCTTTTTACTGGGTTAAGCCCCATGCCGGTCAAAGATGCAGCAGCTAGCGTAACCGAAACCTAAAAGCTCTCGGTCGCTCTCTCATCTCTTCCCTTAACCCGGGACCAATGCTAAGTGTATCCGGTAAAATCATCGACAGACAAATCACCTTTGTCAGATCTATATATGTACTGAAATGATACAACCTTTCAATATCCTCATCATTTCTAACCTATAAATGATCAATATAAAATATAACTATGATCTTAACGTTAAATAGCTTGTTACTTATAGAAACGTTGAAGCCGGATTATCCCGTTTCGACGTTTCTACTGAATTGATAGGAGGGATTGCTGGTTTTCTTTTGGCAAGTCCAATGCTGCTACTCTGTGCAATGGCTCTGCTGCAGCTAAGCCGGACTGCCACGCCGCCGTCCATAACGCTGCATGGGGCGGCATGGCCGTGTGCCCACTGGCAAAGCGGGCCCACCGCCTCGTCAGGTCACTATCCGGTGGGCCCCACACCCACGAAAAATTATTGGGCTCTCGAGTGCTTTGCATGCCTGACCAGAGGACCCCTTTTTGGCCGCTTTCGGTCACGGGCCCACTGTTCAGTGCACCACCCTCCTACTACTACTACAGCTTCTGCCAAACCCCCCCTCCGTGGGCCCCACACCTGCTACGTGCCACGTCGGCGTCTGTCATGTTCATGATCAGATTGCATCTGCGCCCGCTGCAGTGCTGGCTACTACTACAAATTCAAAACCTACCCTACCTTTGACTCTTTGACAAATTTCACCCGAATTTTTTGAAATATAGTTTCAAAACTAAATCAAACAGTTTAGAATGAAACTGATACTATGTGCCGATGTGAGCAGCTTTTGGCAAAGTTTCCCTTGTTTGACTTTGGATATGTGGGACCCGCAATCCAGTGACAGAGGACGGGGGCAGTCAGTGGTCAGTGCTGCTGCTACACACTGCTGCTGCTACCGTGGACTGCATGCGACAGCGACAAGCGGATCAGGATTGATCCATCGGACGGTCGGGATCGTTTTCTCTCCTCCTAAGTCAATCTTGACCGTACGATTTGTGCGACGTGAATGTGAATTACGTGGCCGTACCTGGGGCGATGTAGCCGTACGAGCCGGCGACGGCGGACATGCACTCCGACGAGGCGGCGGCGCCGGCGCCGGCGCCGGAGCGGAGGAACTTGGCGAGGCCGAAGTCGGCGACGTGGGCCTCGAAGTTGTCGCCGAGGAGGATGTTGTTGGACTTGACGTCGCGGTGGACGATCATCGGAGAGCAGTCGTGGTGGAGGTAGCAGAGCCCCCGCGCCGCCTCGACGGCGATCCTGTACCGGCGATCCCACGACAGGAAGCCGCCGCCCTTGCCGTGGAGCACCTCGCCGAGGCTGCCGTTCGCCATGTACTCGTACACCAGCACGTTGCTGCTGCTCGCTGCGTCGCCGCCGCCGCCGCGGCGGCTGCAGAATGCGAGGAGGCGGACGATGTTCCGGTGGCGGATGCTGCCTAGTGTTCGGATCTCGGCGCGGAAGCCGTGGTCGTGGCGCGCCGCCTCGCCGCCGGCGGTGCTGGTGGAGGTGTTGAGGCGCTTCACGGCGATCGAGCCGCCGGAGCGGGTGCGGCCGACGTAGACCACGCCGGCGCCGCCGCGGCCCACCACGTTCCCGTCCTTCATGGACTCGATCACCTCCGCGATGCCGAAGTCCACCTTGTGGAACGCCGTGAACCGCCACGCGCCGCCGCCGCCGTCGGGCCCGCCGCCGCGGCAGGAGCGCGCGCGGAGCACGGCCGCCGCGGCGAACACCACCGAGCACACCAGAAGCCCCAGCGCGAGCACCAGCTTGAAGTCCCCTCCCGCCGCCCGCTGCCGCGTTGTCACCACCGGCGCCGACGACGACCCGCCTGCCCCCGCGGCGGCGGCGGCGGCGCCGCCATAGCCGCACGGCCGGCCCAGCAACAGCCCGCACAGCCTCGGGTTGCCGGCGAACGCCGTCGCGTTGAGGTAGCCGAGCTGGCCCGCGTCGGGCAGCTCGCCGGACAGGTCGTTGTACGAGAAGTCCGCCGCCGTGAGGCTGCTCATCGCCCCGATCGCCGCCGGGATCGCCTCCTCGAGCTGGTTCCTCGACAGGTTGAGGTAATTCAGCACGCGTATCCCCGCGATCGCCTCGGGGATCGCGCCGGAGAGGCTGTTCTTGCTGAGGTCGAGGTAGGTGAGCTCGCCGCACCGCCCAATGGCCGCCGGTATCGTCCCGGACAGCGCGTTGCCGCTCAGGTCAAGCTTCACCAGCCGCCGGAGCTCGCCGACCTCCGCCGGCACGGCGCCGGCGAGCCGGTTGTTGCTGACGAGCAGCGTCTGCAGCGCGGTGAGGTTGGCAATGGAGCTCGGAAGCGGGCCGGACAGCTGGTTGCTGGAGAGGTTGAGCTGAGCCAGCTGCGACGACTGCGAGGCGGCCGCCATGGCCGGGCTCGGGTTCGCCGGGACCTCGCCGGAGAGCAGGTTGTTCTGGAGCTCGAGCAGGTTGAGGCGTGGCAGGTAGAGCAAGCCGGCGGGGATGGTGCCGTTGAGGTAGTTCTGGCCGAGGCGGACGCGGGTGAGGCTGGAGCACGAGCCGAGCGAGGCGGGGATGGGGCCGAAGAGGAAGTTGTTCATGAGGATGGCGGTGTGGAGCTCCCCCGAGGCGCACAGCATCTCCGGCACCATGCCCGTGAGCCTGTTCGACGAAATGTCCACGAGCCGGAGCGCCGCGTTCGCGCCGAGGCCCGCGGGGACGCGGCCGGTGAGGTTGTTCATGAACAGCTGCACCGTCTCCAGCCGCGGCAGCGCGGCGACGAAGTCGGGGACGGGCCCGTGGAGGCGGTTGAGGAAGAGGTTGAGCAGCCGGAGCGAGGTGAGCGACGCGAGCGACGCGGGGACCTCGCCGGTGAGCGCGTTGTTGGAGAGGTCGAGCGCGGTGAGCGCCGTGAGGTTGCCGAGCTCCGGCGGGATGGCGCCGGACAGCTGGTTGGTGTGGAGGAACAGCGTGTCGAGGGCGGCGAGCGCGCCGAGCTCCGGCGGGATGCGACCGCTCAGGCCGCAGTTGGAGATGTCCAGCATGGTGAGGTTGCGCAGCCGGCCGAGCTCCGGCGGGATGCCGCCGTCGAACACGTTGTAGTACCCGAGGTAGAGCTCCCTGAGGCTGGTCAGGTTGCCGAGCTCCGGCGGGATCGCGCCCTGCAGGTTGTTGCCGTTGAGGGACAGGTACTCCAGCGCCGCCATCCCGCCGTACGCCGCGGGTATCTCGCCGGAGAAGAAGTTGCCGCCGAGGTCGAGGTACCGGAGCCGGCGCAGCGACACGACGCCGGCGGGGAGCGGGGAGGAGAAGTTGTTGTCGTACGCGTCGAACACCTCGAGGCTGGGCAGCGACGCGAAGTGCCAGCCGTCGAGGCCGCCGCCGAGCTGGTTGCCGGAGACATTGACGAGCCGGAGCGCCGGGAGCCCGGACGCGGTCACCGCGCCCACGATGCCGTTCCCGGCGAGCGAGAGGTTGGCCAGCGCGTCGAGCCCCGCCACCGCCGCCGACACGGGCGCGCCGGTGGACACGTTCATGTTGGCAACGTCCACCGACACCACCCGGCCGCCGGCGCACCGCACCCCGGTCCACGCGCACACGGCGGCGACATTGCCCGCCGACCAGTCACGCAGCGCGTGCGCGTGGCACCGCAGCGACGCCCTGAGCCTCACCAGCGCCAGCGCGTCGCCGTGCAGCGCGTCGTCGCCACCGGCGGCGGCGGCGGCGGCGTCGCCATTGGTGGACCAGCGCAGCAAGACGACGGCCAAGAACACGACAAGGCGAAGAGGAGCAGGACGACGACACGACGCCATTGGTGAGAAGCCGAGGTTTTGACAAGCTAATCAAATCTACACTGCCGCCATTGGCAATGGCATTGGAAGCTATCTATCTATCTATCTATCAATCTATCTATCTGCTTCAGTGAGATATAGAGAGAGGTACTAAGGTAAAGGCATGCAAGAATCTTGAGAAGCTTCAGAGGAAAATTATGGAGGTGAGAAGATGAAGCTTCACATTGAAGATGAGATGAGATTAGGGGGGAGAAGGGAATATGTTCTCTGTGTGGCAAGAACTGCTTTGTCTTTTGAGATATATATGCCTTGTGGTTGAAGGGTGTCTCTACTCTCTAGTACTACTACTACAATGCTAGTAGTGCATTGGGCTCAGTTCATCAGTTTGTGTTTTATGTTCTTTTTTTCTCTCTCTTACTCTTGCTCTGCTTTTTCTCTCTTTGGTTTCTTGTTCTTTATCTATCTCTCTCTTCAGTTCCTGCTTTTGCTTTTCTTTTTGATCAGAGAGAGAGAGAGAGAGAAGAAAACTGTTGTTATAGTGGGCAAGCAAGGAGGGAGAGAGAGAGAGAGGGAGAGATTGTATCTAGCTTTTGAATATTTTTTGAGAGCATTTCGATTCAAATCTCCTCCTCTGTTTTTTATATTTCAAATTGTGCAACTGGTTATGTGGGGGGCAATTCGGAAAGGGTTTTTGTTCAATTATGACGTTACACGGCGAAGGCCCCGACAGGAAAAGAGGGGGTGCACTCCGGTCTCCATCAAAGTACATCGCCCTGTGAATTTAGGCAATGATTAAAAGAGGTAGCAAATCAATGTGTTTGTTGTGTTGCATTTGAGTATGTGCATGTGTGGTTCAATATTGTAGTGTAGGTAAATCATTTGGTTGCTTCTGAGGACAGAGCAGAAGTGTGTTTGGCCGTGCTCTTTCAGCCATTTCATGTTAGCATTACAATTACTTACATGCTTGATGTTACTATTTTCCTACAATTAGAACACAAGAACTAATGATAGAAAGATTAGGCTGCCTTCGTCTTGTCTGGGCTACTTCGTCGTTTTCCATTAATATACTTCTCAAACTGCTAAATGGTGTATTTTGTACAAAAGTTATCTAGACAAATGTTTCTTAAAAAATCAAATCAAATTTATTTTTTAAGTATGTAATAATTAATACTACCTCCATATTTTAATGTATGACGCCGTTGACTTTTTATCCAACGTTTGACCATTCGTCTTATTCAAAAAGTTTATATAATTATCATTTATTTTAATGTGACTTGATTCATCATCAAATGTTTTTTAACCATGACATAAATATTTTTATATTTACACAAAAATTTTGAATAAAATGAATAGTCAAACGTTGGTCGAAAAGTCAACGGCGTCATACATTAAAATACGGAGGGAGTATTTGATTAATCATGTGCTGATGGTTTGTCACATTTCTCTGTTTAGAACGCAGCCTTGGTCTTCTTGCAACAGTAGGATCAATTCAGACAGTTCTATGTTCATGTAACTCTTGTGCATAAGAAAGGAATATAGCATGAAAAAAATATTATTCTCAACAAGGAAAAAAAAAGATCCATTGAAAATAAAAATCTTAAAAACAGTGGGAAAAAAGAAGAAGAAAAGGAATGAGCTAGATCCAAGAAAGGGATGGGGTTGAGAGGGCTTTCAGAATGCAAAAAATGCAGAGAGAGAGGGAGGGATATGGATTTTCATCTAAATAATTATCAAAAAAATTGGAAAAAATTGACAATATAGATTAATATGAAATATATAACTCCACAAACATGCAAGATCAAATTCAACTTCTACAACTTACAAGAAAAATAACAAATTAAACTGAAAATAGTTATCGCACATTCGTAACTATATTTGTTATTTTTGTTACAACTTGTAGAAGTTGAATTTAAACTTGCATGTTTGTGGAGTGATATATTTCATATTAATCTATATTGCCAAATTTTTCATATTTTTTGATGACTATTTATGTGGCATGTACGAAACAATGGAATATTCCTTTGAGGGATGAAATCACATTAGAGAGAGAGAGAGAGAGAGAGAGAGAGAGAGAGAGAGAGAGAGAGAGGGGCAAGTGAGGTGGCAAAACTAAAGCGTTCAAAGCCACCACCCAAGCTGGCCTGGCCATGTCCCAGTGAAGAGAATCCCAGAGGCGCCGGAAGCAAAAAAGGCGAGGCTTGACCGGCCACCTCACCCGCGTACTTCCGGTGAGGTTCGCAGCGCATGGAGCGACCGCTTTGGTTGGTCCGGCTCAAATAACTAAATAAGGCGAAGCAGACGCGCGAGCTAGCCGCATACGCGATAGTGCAGTTCTGCAGATGCTGGCTGCTGCAGTAGGGGAGTGGTGGATGATTGATGCAACAGAGCTTCTTGTTGCAAAGGGGAGATCATTTCGATCGATCTCTTCTCCTCTGAGCGGCAGCCCAGAGTCTGGTTTTTTGTTTGGGTAGAAAGCTTGATCATGATGATTTGAGGTTAGGGTACGGTGTAATATTAGTATATAACTAGTTGGCACCCCGTGTCTTTGCCGCAGGCCGGGTTTCGTAGTTTTATCGTCAAACAAAATCATAGTTTAAAATCATAGTTTTAAATGGTTAGGTGCAACTCTATGTATATACAAAATATATGATAATGTGGATTTATATATGTCTTATGTTATTATAATACAATTCATGTTTTATTTTTCCAAGCGTCATTGTGTATTGTTATAATATATGAATATTATTTTTATGCGTAATATGAGTATGGTTATAGTTAGACAATTTGCATCTCTCTACTTCACTCAAGTTTTTTTTTTCTAAAAATAGATTCAAGTAACGATACCTAATAATTATATACTATCTTATCATGCATAATAAAATAAAACACACATATTAAACAACAATTTGAGTTGTATTCGAAAAACATGATGTTATGCACAAAATATGTAACAGTGTTAAGTGTGACTGTGAGGTGGAGTAAAGGGAGGTGAATGAATAACAAATAAATGATTGAATTAGATGAATAAGTAGCTTCTTGATTCAACGGTTATTATCTGTGTACTAATATGATCTAATGGCTTAAAATTGTTGATGATGTGGCTTCTTGCATGTCTTACTTTATAGGGGTAAATGCTTTTTAGTGGGCACCAACTATATAGGAAGATAGGATAAGGAGTAATCAGTTAGAGACACGTTTGGTCTGATAATTTTTCTCATAATTGGATCTAGATCGAAAGGGTTTCATCCATATATGTCTCAGTACATACCCACTTCTTTAAGAAAGGGGGTAAAAATCTTACTTTGTTCCTGAAGTGTTACATGTTATATTTGTTGGTGCTGACTCACAAACTTCGCCTTAGTCTATACATAATCACATAAGCATCATATGGAATTGTTGAAATTGAACCGACCAGTCAAGCTAATTGAAGCCATCTTAGCTGTTGCAGTAGTCATCGGTGAAGTTGGTGACACGGTAGCATGATGCCAATGTTGGTGCAGGTGTAGAGGTTCACGATGTGGATGGCATCACCTTCTGGCCGCCACTTGCGCTGACCGGCGGCGATGGAGATGGAGAATGCCCTTCAGTCTCCTTTCAGCTTTTCTCATGATCGATGTTTAGGGTTTTCGAGAGTGGCTTAATGTACCTAAGCACGGAGCAGCCTCTCCCTTTGGTCCATTATGGAGAACGGCATGCGTCCGATCATCGCGCATGGATGAGGAGCATGCATTAGAGTCGTTTGAGACTTGCTCCTTGTCGTTACAAAAGCGTGAATGTGGGTGGGCCGTGCTCATGATACTTCTCACTGGCTCAGTGCCAGGAGATAAACTAATATTCTTCCGAGTGAAATGCACCATTAATACCTTAACTCGCGAGGTGGGTGCAATTTAGTCATCCATCTTGTAAAATGCTCATACAAATCACTCAATTTGTTTTGTGGTTGCAAATCACATAAAACATGTGTAGTATGGAGTGTTCGCAATGAAGTTATATGCTATGTTAATTTGTTTTACAAACATGGTCATACGATTCATAAATAATCCAACGTGCAATACTACCGGTAGTAAAATCCAATTAAAGATGAATTTTGTTATTGATAGCCAAGCACAATATGGCTGTGTTCATTGAAAGCAGGAGTACGTAGTAGCATATAAATGAAAATATAAGTGTTAATTTGTAAATTTAATGCTTATCCTGCCCACATTGGTAAAAAATGCATGATGCTAGGTCAATATGGACTCCAATTTGAAAACAAACAATCCGTGTGAAAATGTATTTGGTAACATTTGACCATCGAAGCAAGATGAGAGACTTGTTTGAGCAATTTGCAAGATGAGTGACTAAATTGCATCCACCTCGCAAGTTGTGATACCACCAGTGCATTTTACTCTATTCTTCCACTTGATCTTAATGCTAACATGTCTATTACTCCATCCGTTTCTAAATATTTGACACCGTTGACTTTTTAGCACATATTTGACTATTCGTCTTATTCAAAAACTTTTGTGAAATATGTAAAACTATATGTATACATATAAGTATATTTAACAATGAATCAAATGAAAGGAAAAGAATTAATAATTACTTAATTTTTTTAATAAGACGAATGGTTGTACATATTTAAAAAAATCAACGGCGTCAAATATTTAAAAACGGAGGGAGTATAAGCAGAATAGCTAGCAAACCAAAGCAATGAGAACACCACCATGACAACAATGCCTATGGCCACCGTAATACCTCTATAGGAATCAATTTATTCTTATTTGGGTGTTGATTGATTCTTATGCCCATGTTACATAATCATACTTATTAGTCACCTAATAATCCCATCTCGGCAATATACTCATTAAATTAGTTGGTTGGTAGACTTTTAGTGAGCGGATCTATGCTTATGACCTTAACCTAAACCTGGATTTTTTTTATTTCATAACATGGTACTTTATGTCAATGTTTGTGCCAGCAACGTTTGACTTACTGTTACTCAAATAGAATATTGCAACGTATTACCACAATATGTGGTGAATGGTCTATCAGCGCTGTCAATCACTTTTAATCTCGGAATAAATTTCTTGAGCCATACAACATGTCCGATTATCTCATAACATGCTATATACTTAGCCCGCATTTCGATGATCCAGTAATTTGTTGAGTTGTGATCCAAATTCATTTGCACTTAATAAAGGCCAGCTTCTGCCGTAGTGGAGCGGAGGCTGAAGCTAGCCCATTGGGCCGTGCACCTGGGGACGCCCGGGGGTGCGGGGGCGGAGCCCCCGCGAAACGGATCGTCATCCCTTTTAGGGTTCCACTATATATATACCTCTTGTAAGCCGCCGTGCGGTGTTGTAACCTCACCCCAGATATAGTGAAGATATTTTGCTGGCTGGCGCCCGTGGTTTTTTCTCTCCTACTTTGGGAGGGTTTTCCACGTTAAATCTCGTGTCTTCTGTGATTGATCTATTATTTCTTTATCGTTTGTTCGCTTATCGTTTCCTAACAAGTGGTATCAGAGCTTGTTCCCACATTAGGGTTTCACGATGGCATCGATGAAGTATGATCTACCGCTACAAGACTACAAGACGAGATTCTCGCTGTGGCAAGTCAAGATGCGGGCTGTTCTGGCGCAAACTTCGGATCTTGATGAGGCGCTGGAAAGTTTCGGGAAGAAGAGATCGACTGAATGGACCGCTGAGGAGAAGCGGAAAGATCGTAAGGCTCTGTCGCTGATCCAACTTCATCTATCTAATGATATTTTGCAAGAAGTGTTGCAGGAAAAGACTGCTGCAGAACTTTGGCTCAAACTGGAATCGATCTGCATGTCTAAAGATCTAACCAGTAAGATGCATATCAAGATGAAGTTGTTCTCGCACAAGTTGCAGGAGAGTGATTCTGTGCTGAACCACATATCGGTCTTTAAGGAGATCGTTGCCGACCTAGCGTCGATGGAGGTACAGTTTGATGATGAAGATTTAGGTCTTTTACTGTTATGCTCACTGCCTAGTTCATATGCAAATTTTCGTGACACCATACTTTTAAGCCGTAATGAACTAACCCTAGCGGAAGTTTATGAGGCGCTCCAAAACAGGGAGAAGATGAAAGGTATGGTTCAGTCTGATGTGTCGTCCTCTAAGGGCGAAGCATTGCAGGTCAGAGGCAGATCTGAGCAGAGAACCTACAACGATAGCAATGATCGTGACAAGAGCTAGAGTAGAGGCCGTTCCAAGTCCAGAGGTAAAAAGTTCTGTAAGTATTGCAAAAAGAAAAATCATTTCATTGAAGAATGTTGGAAGCTGCAGAATAAGGAGAAAAGGAAATCTGATGGTAAGGCCTCTGTTGTTACCAGTGCTGAAAACTCTGATTCAGGAGATTGTCTTGTCGTTTTTGCTGGTTGTGTTGCTAGTCATGATGAATGGATCCTTGATACTGCATGTTCGTTTCATATCTGCATTAACAGAGATTGGTTTAGTTCTTACAAGTCTGTGCAGAATGGAGATGTTGTGCGCATGGGAGATGATAACCCACGTGAGATTGTGGGCATTGGCTCCGTACAGATCAAGACACATGATGGCATGACACGCACGCTGAAAGATGTGAGACACATACCAGGGATGGCAAGAAATCTCATCTCTCTCAGTACACTTGATGCGGAAGGATACAAATACTCCGGTTCAGGTGGAGTTGTAAAGGTATCTAAAGGTTCTCTCGTTTATATGATTGGTGATATGAATTCTGCAAACTTATATGTCCTTAGAGGAAGTACATTACATGGTTCTGTTATCGCTGCTGCTGTTTCTAAAGATGAACCTAGTAAGACTAACCTGTGGCATATGCGTCTTGGACATATGAGTGAACTTGGTATGGCAGAATTGATGAAGAGGAATCTGCTGGATGGCTGCACTCAGGGTAACATGAAGTTTTGTGAGCACTGTGTTTTTGGTAAGCACAAGAGGGTAAAGTTCAATACTTCAGTTCATCGCACCAAAGGTATACTTGATTATGTACATACTGATTTGTGGGGCCCTTCTCGTAAGCCCTCTCTTGGTGGTGCTCGTTATATGCTTACCATTATTGATGATTACTCTAGAAAAGTGTGGCCTTATTTCCTGAAACATAAAGATGATACATTTGCTGCTTTTAAAGAGTGGAAAGTCATGATAGAAAGGCAAACTGAAAAGGAGGTAAAAGTACTTCGCACTGACAATGGTGGTGAATTTTGTTCGGATGCTTTTGATGATTACTGCAGGAAGGAAGGCATCGTTAGGCATCACACCATCCCGTACACTCCACAGCAGAATGGTGTGGCTGAGCGCATGAACAGAACCATCATCTCCAAGGCTCGTTGTATGCTGTCCAACGCTCGCATGAACAAGCGTTTTTGGGCAGAGGCTGCTAACACCGCCTGCTACTTGATCAACAGGTCGCCTTCTATCCCACTTAATAAGAAAACTCCCATTGAGGTATGGTCTGGTATGCCTGCTGATTATTCACAGTTGAGAGTTTTTGGATGCACTGCTTATGCTCATGTTGATAATGGAAAATTAGAGCCTAGAGCTATTAAGTGTTTGTTTCTTGGTTATGGTTCAGGAGTAAAAGGTTATAAGTTATGGAATCCTGAAACTAATAAGACATTCATGAGCAGGAGTGTTGTTTTCAATGAATCTGTCATGTTTAATGACAGCTTGCCCTCAGATATCATACCAGGTGATTCTAATAAGGAGCAGCAATATGTTAGCGTGCAGGTGGAGCACGTGGATGATCAGGAAACTGAAATTGTTGGTAATGAAGTTAATGATACTGTTCAGCACTCACCTCATGTTTTGCAGCCACAAGATGAACCTATTGCACATCGCAGAACAAAGAGGAGTTGTGGAGCTCCAGTCCGCCTTATTGAGGAATGTGATATAGTTTATTATGCTTTTAGTTGTGCTGAACAGGTGGAGAATACTCTTGAGCCAGCCACATATACTGAAGCTGTTGTTTCTGGAGACCGTGAGAAGTGGATCTCAGCTATGCAGGAGGAGATGCAGTCTCTTGAGAAGAATGGCACATGGGAGCTTGTGCACTTGCCAAAACAGAAGAAGGCTGTTCGTTGTAAATGGATCTTCAAGAGAAAGGAGGGTTTATCTCCTAGCGAGCCTCCAAGGTTTAAGGCAAGGTTAGTAGCAAAAGGTTTCAGTCAAATTGCTGGAGTTGATTATAATGATGTGTTCTCTCCAGTTGTAAAGCATAGTTCAATTCGCACATTCTTCAGTATTGTTGCTATGCATGATCTTGAGCTTGAGCAGTTAGATGTGAAGACAGCATTTTTACATGGAGAGCTTGAGGAGGAGATATACATGGACCAGCCAGAAGGGTTCATAGTACCTGGTAAGGAGGATTATGTTTGCAAGTTGAAAAGATCTTTGTATGGGTTGAAACAGTCTCCTCGTCAATGGTATAAAAGGTTTGATTCATTTATGTTGTCACATGGCTTTAAGAGGTCTGAATTTGATAGCTGTGTGTATATTAAATTTGTTAATGGATCACCTATATACTTGCTGTTGTATGTTGATGATATGCTGATTGCTGCCAAGAGCAAGGAACAAATCACTACATTGAAGAAACAATTGAGTAGTGAGTTTGATATGAAGGATCTTGGTGCTGCTAAGAAAATTCTAGGTATGGAAATCACTAGAGACAGAAATGCTGGTTTGCTATTTCTTAGTCAGCAAAGCTACATTAAGAAGGTTCTTCAGCGTTTTAACATGCATGATGCAAAGCCTGTTAGTACTCCTATTGCACCTCATTTTAAATTATCAGCTTTACAATGTGCTAGTACTGATGAGGATGTAGAATACATGTCTAGAGTTCTATATTCTAGTGCTGTTGGTTCTTTGATGTATGCCATGGTTTGCTCCCGTCCAGATTTATCTCATGCTATGAGTTTGGTTAGTAGATACATGGCTAATCCTGGTAAAGAACACTGGAAAGCTGTTCAGTGGATTTTTAGGTACCTCAGAGGCACAGCTGATGCTTGCTTGAAGTTTGGCAGGACTGATAAGGGGCTTGTTGGATATGTGGATTCAGATTTTGCTGCAGATTTGGATAAGAGAAGGTCACTCACAGGTTATGTGTTTACCATTGGTAGTTGTGCTGTGAGTTGGAAGGCAACGTTGCAGCCTGTTGTTGCCCAGTCTACCACTGAAGCAGAATACATGGCTATTGCTGAAGCATGTAAAGAATCAGTTTGGTTGAAAGGATTGTTTGCTGAGCTTTGTGGAGTTGATTCTTGCATTAACTTGTTTTGTGACAGTCAAAGTGCTATATGTCTTATTAAAGATCAGATGTTTCATGAGAGGACAAAGCATATTGATATAAAGTACCATTATGTTCGTGATGTAGTCGCGCAAGGTAAGTTAAAGGTATGCAAGATAAGTACTCATGATAATCCTGCTGATATGATGACAAAGTCTGTTCCTATTGCTAAGTTTGAGTTTTGCTCAAGCTTAGTTGGTATAGTGGTTTAGCCCAAGAGGCTATTTGGCGCCGAAAGTGTTTTTGTCTTTGTTGTGTTCAGGGTGAAGGATTGTTTCATGCTACAAGAAGGAATTTGTCTTAAGGTGGAGTTTGTTGAGTTGTGATCCAAATTCATTTGCACTTAATAAAGGCCAGCTTCTGCCGTAGTGGAGCGGAGGCTGAAGCTAGCCCATTGGGCCGTGCACCTGGGGACGCCCAGGGGTGCGGGGGCGGAGCCCCCGCGAAACGGATCGTCATCCCTTTTAGGGTTCCACTATATATATACCTCTTGTAAGCCGCCGTGCGGTGTTGTAACCTCACCCCAGATATAGTGAAGATATTTTGCTGGCTGGCGCCCGTGGTTTTTTCTCTCCTACTTTAGGAGGGTTTTCCACGTTAAATCTCGTGTCTTCTGTGATTGATCTATTATTTCTTTATCGTTTGTTCGCTTATCGTTTCCTAACATAATTGACAGTTTGGAGATTTCCCAAGAAACAACTCCTCCCGCGAGATCACTAGACTTGCTATAAGTTAGCATGTAGTGCTTAGTACCTTGCAAATAATGCAAGGCTTTCTTAACAACTTTCTAGTGGTCTTGAACTGCATTGGACTGATATCTATCAAGCATTTTGGGAACGAAAGGCAAGTTGGTCACATACAAACTTGGGTATACATCAAGCTTCCGACATCTAAAGCATACTGAATCGATTTCATTGTTTTTTCAGTTGATTTTGCAGAACTTGGAATAAACCAGACCTATTGCCCTTGACTATTGGAGTAGGCGTGGTAGAGCACTTACTCACATTATTGGCAATCACTTCCTTAGCTGACGTGGGGTGCGGTGGCAAGTAATTAGTCACTTTGAGCATCGGCATGACAAAATTTAGCGAACGGTAACAACGGACAAGGTCAAATGGGGATTGAGTTGGGGGCTTGAGGTGTGAAAATATCATCACTGGTTAATATGAACAATGGTGAATACAAGATGTGCTTTGGAAATTAAAGAGAATGTGAGAAAGGGGTCATGATGGTGGGATGAAAACGGACAGAAATGATATCATTACTATAGAAGTAATTTTAGATCCGTTGAAAATTTTCTATCAAATTGACTATTTATCCTGCAACTCTATTTATCCGCAGTTGCAGTATGGCGATGATAAATTAGAAAAATCATACTTTTACAGAAGCGATATCTGGGTTAATTGCTGGTCGGGAATATCCATCACCATTTTCAGTCCTTCATGCATCAATACTCATCTGGAACACGTGATTTTTCTTTTAGATCTCTGTAATGTTTTACAAAATGCCAATGAATTTCCCCTTGTTATATCCACCTTGAATACAATACAAGGAGGAAGGTGGAGCCGAGGAGAGCTCAGAAAACATGGACCTGTCTGGTTTTCGTTGACCATTTATATTTGTCTGTCCTCTCGAGCTATAGCGCGGTCGGTCAATGGTTAGGTTGCAATGACCCACAAGTAGTAAATAATAGTTGCAGGCTTATACAATGTGCCGCTTGATGTCGATGGTCCAAACTGATGTGTGTCAAGTTTCAGATGAAGATGTCAGATCAGAGAGGGTACCAACCAGCTTAGCTGGTGATGACTGATGACTGCCAAATATAAATGGCATGCATCCTAAAGACAAAACCATGTATAAACATGTACAGTAATTTTCCCCAGAGTTGCATATATGCAGGCGTTCGATATGGTACGGTAGCACATGTATATATGGCCCTGTATTTTTTTTATTAAGATGTAGATTTTATCTCGGCTCTTGTTAGCACGTTTTTTAAACTACTAAATTGTGCATTCGTGAGAAAACTTTTGAAGTTGCTCTTAAAAATATTACTCCCTCCATCTCGAAATATAAGCTCTTTTGGACTTCGACACGATTTTCGATATGCTACTTTGACAAACGATATCTATCAAAGTAAGATGTTTTAAATAAAAAGAGTTGCATGTTGTGATAGTTTGTTTAATTATAAATCTAGTAACATCAATTTTACATGATTGATCTTTTTTATTTTTTTTGCTATTAATAGTCAAAGATACAAATATTTGACTTAACACTATGCTAAAATTGTTTATATTTTAGAATGGAAGGAGTAGATAAATTTATTTCTCAAGTTTATATAATATTAAAACTTAATTAATCATTTTTGTTTTTCGCGCCATAACTTTATCTTCATAACACCACAGTTTTTTCTGATGCTGCTAGCAGCAATTCTTGCGTGCACACAGTGTCATTATCAATCCTTTTTTTCTTTTCTTCTTTCCCTTTCTCTTTTATCGGATAGCTCAGTGAAGTAGTAGTACTGCTATGCACACAACACAACACACGGCGGCTGTCGCCGGTGGAAATTTTGAGGTGGTCGGTCTCTGCCGGCTCCTCCTGCTCTTCTGCTTCTGCAAACATACTATGCAGTTGGTGCGCGTGCCGGGACAGGAAAACATGGACAAATTCCGTCAGGCGATCAGGAGGGAAAACGTAGGCAGATCTCACTGACAGATCATGGTCAATCTTAACTCTATGGTTGTGTTTAGTTTGTGTGCTAAAATTTTTTAAGTATACGAACATACATTGTATTAACACATAGACTAATAATAAAAACAAATTATAGATTTCGTCTGTAAACTGCAAGACGAATCTATTAAGCCTAATTAATCCGTCATTAGCAAATGTTTACTGTAGCATCACATTGTCAAATCATGGCGTAATTAGGCTCAAAAGATTCGTCTCGTAATTTACATGCAAACTGTACAATTGGTTTTTCTGTCCACATTTAATACTCAATGCATATGTCATTTGATGTGACGGAATTTTTGAAAAGTCCGAAGGAACTTAAACACTGCCTATATACACAAATAAACTACTGTAGTATATATCTGTACTAGTGATTTCAGCTAGAGGTAACAGGCATGGCAGCAGATTGCTGGCAGGATGGCCTGAAGAACGTACGTACGTACGCTCCAGTCAGTGGCAATGGCTCATGGCCAGCCGGCCGGCGGCGACCACTGCCGCACTACATCATCACTAATGTAATTGGTGCAGGACAGACTGCGACACTGTACACATTGCAATATTGCGTGGATGCAGCAGTAGGGCTAGCTAGCTGAAATGATTCAGTTTGTATTTGTACATATATATACATATATAAAGTTGGCATACTATGTACGTATTAAAACAAAAAAATACGGAAAGAAAAAAATCAGAAAAAAACGAAAACAGAAGTTACGGAAAGAAAAAAATCAGAAAAAAAACGAAAACGGAAGTCACGGAATAAAAACGGAAAAAACCAAAAGAGAAGAGAAACGAAAAAAACAAAAAAAAAGAAGGAAAAACCGGGAGCCGGCGCGCCGTCCGTCGCCCTCTCTCCGTGCGAGACACGTGTCCAATCGCGCGGGGAGGGCGCGTGCGACTGGTCGCGGAATAGCAATTTCGTTAGATGTACTTCAAGATTTGTGCTAAGGGGAGAGGGTTTTTGAAAATTCTCGTGCATTAAGGCTGTGTTTAGTTCAGCGCAAAGTTTGGATTTTGGTTGAAATTGGAGATGATGTGACTGAAAAATTATGTGTGTATGACAGGTTGATGTGATGAAAAATGACTGATGTTTGGATCCAAACTTTGGATCTAAACACAGCATAAGTGGGAATCGAGCCCAAAACTCTTCATTCGAGCACCAGCTATTGTAACCAACCAAGCCAATATATATTTATATATATAAGTATAAGTTACATAGGAGCGTACCCTATGCACACAGGTCTTCACGTGTACACACCGTGTACACCAACTAAAAATTATCACAAAAATTCTAGAAAAATTCATACATGTACTTAGTATTATATCTACGTGCAAAGTCGTATCTTCAAATTCATTCTACATAGAGAGTAAAAAAGACAAAATTCTGACAGAATTACAACCTTAAAACTGTAATATATTTTTTTTGTTTTTTTGTCACGGCTAAAATATAATAAATTTGAGGATAAGATTTTATCTCTAGGTGTAATACTATTGAAATATATATATATGAATGTTTCTAGATTTTTAAATTTTTTTATGACATTTGTTAGTTGGCGTGCATAGGATATGTTGCCAAGTTACATGTAAGTTAAATTTAATGTTAGTTACGTGTTAATTATATTATAATTATATTATGGTTATACTATGGTTACATCTCAAAGATTCAAACTTAAAAGACACTGTCAAATACCGTAGAACTATTTTCTGGTATTACCCGGTGCTCGACTTGAGTAGCATCCCAAGAATTTGAGTTCAAATCTTTATAGGAGCGAATTTTAGATTGAGTTATTTGAGGACTAAGTTCCTTGTTTGATAGGCTAAGTTTCTAATTTAAAAAAAGGTATATATCCAGTTGGATGTAGTGGTCACGTAAAAATTACCCTTTTATATATATATAAAAAAAACCGTGCTCGACCCTAGCATACACAGGGGGAGAGAAAGAGAGAAACAGACGCAGGGTGGCTGCAACCTGCTGTGCCGGCGAGTGGCAACGACAAACGCTACGCCCCAACGGCGGCAGAGGCGCTGGGCGCACGTTAATCTGGGTGGTCGCGCCGGCGATTATGGGCGAATGATTGTGTCCGGCGCAGAGGCGTACAAGGCAGCCGCGCTGTCGCACCTGCCGGCGAGTCGGCGACCCGGCGGCCGGCGTGCACAGCAACGCGCGCCATGGCCGATGGATATGATGCAGGATGCGCAGCTATGGAGCCGTAGCACTACGACGGTCTAGTACGTTCTGGATGGAGAGTACGTCGTCGTGTTCAGTGCTGGCTTAGTGCAGAGAGATGGTGATTGGCGACAGTAACTGAACTGGGGGTGCATTTTTTACTGCTGTTGCTGGTGGTGCCTGGAACTTTGGGAAGGAAGAAGGGAAGGGGGAAGAGAATCATTTGAGCTTTGTGATTGCTTGCCTGCCTGCCTGCTTGCATGGTGGCTGAAGTGCTTTATATTCCTTCCTTCCTGCCTATCCGAGATGAGTACTGCTGTACTGGAGTACTCATCAAGAGGCACATCTGCCATCCTGCCATGGATATATGCAGGGAGGGAGGAGATAGAAAAAGATTAGTGTAGCATGGAAGTATTAACGTATTATTGGTGTTCTTTTATATGGAAAATGAAGAAGAAATTAGGATATAAATTAAAAAAACAAGAAAGTTATTAGCACATAATTAATTGGATTTCATTATTATACATTTAAAAAATTGATTTATTATCTTAACAGAAGATAATGCACTTGACAAGGGGTGCATGGTTTTAATCTCAAGGTTTCGTGTTTAATCCCCAATATGAGGGGGATCTTAATAGAAAGTTTTCATACAAAACATACAATTTAACAATTTAAAGAATGTGCTAATGAAAACCGAGACAAAAATAATCTCTATTTAATCGAAAAAGAACCGGGTCTATATAGCACAATTAATGCTTCGCCTAGATACCTATAATGGTATAAGGTAGGCAACTCAACAGCACACAAGTGAAAGTAATGAAGTTTGGCTGGCTTTGGCGACTCCTACCTTTCATTGAAAAACTGTTGTTTATGAGTGAGGTTCCTCTGCAGTACTGCTTATTGACATGTGGGCCCCACAGACCCTCGGGACATGTGGGCCCTACAGACCCTCGGGCCTATATGTCAGTGAGCAGCACTACAGAGGATCTGGATTGGTTGTTTATAGACTTTTCAAAGTCAATAATATATAATTTTAAGTACTTATTTTTTTATAAATGAAATCTTATGTTACATAGTATAAACATTATGAAATCTTTTGTTATTAAAAGCTTGGATACGCTATTTTCATATGCCCAAAACCTATATATATTCTAAACATTTATTTTTGAAAATACAGTACAAATGCTTAAATACGCTGTATCTTTATAAGCACCTTTCACCAAAGGTTAGTTTGATGATTGATCATTTTTTAATAAAAAAAGATTGATTATTTTTATTTGTTAATAAAGTGAAATTGATTTTCTAATTTGGTGATCACCTACGCTTGCATAAACATAGCCTAAACTTGTATACAACATATAAAAAATGCTTTAATATATATAATTTTTACTGTGCTTTAATTGTTTTATTTCGAGAGACTGTGTTATACATATAGTGACATCATTTAACATCAAAATCAGTCGATAATTTGTGGGAAATTGATCAAAATTACCCCTTGCACGCCACTTTGAACTCTTCTTCCCACCACGGCTTGCGCCCAAATCTTCCGGTCACCTTCTCCCATGTCGTTCCATTTCTTCAACTTTTGTAGGAGGTTCCCTATGTTGTCCTCGTACTACATCTTCAGCAGATCCTATATATTGCTGGATCGATCCACCGCCATTGTGTAGCCTCTGAACCAGTACTCCTTACTTCACTCCGATAATTTCCTATATATGGTTTGGATAAGTTGGGAGAAGTCTTGGCTCAAAATATCTTGGAGTTCACTACTAAAAAATGATTTTTCATGGCATCACCCTATAATTTCCGCTGACGGCCGTACGTGAAAACCGCCAGCAAAAATGTAACGAGGGGTGGGGGTCTACGGACCGCCAGCGGAAACCCATTTTTTGCTGGTGGCCACGTTAAGAGGTCTGCCATAAGAAATACTCTATTTTTCGAGGCGGACCTCTTAAGTGTTCGCCAGCGAAAAACATGGCCACACTAAAAAAATTTGACGACATTTAAAACCACGCACATGATATTTATCCTTCTCTCCACCCACTGCCTCTCCTCTATCTCCTTCTCCTCTCCAACCACCCACCCACCGCCTCCCTCTACTCCTCCCTCCCTCCCCACCTGCGGTGGCGGTGAGTCCAGCAGCAGTGGCTCCGCCGCCGGCGGCGGCGGGGATGACAGTGGCTCGACTCTTCTTCGGCTGTGGCGACCCCGTTTGGCGGCGGTGATGGTGGGGAGAGCCGGATCCGACGCCTCCTCCTGCCTCCCTACCGGTGGCGGTGATAGTGGGGAGAGCTGGATCCGGCAGCAGCGACCCCACTCCAAGCTCCCTCTCCTTTGTCCCGTCCCATCACCACCATTCCCCGCAACTCCCTCCTCCCATTCCCCCGCCACCACCACCCCCTCTCCTTCAGTTCCAGCACCACCACCGCCTCTCTCTCCAACCCTGTGCACGGGGAGCGGTGGAGGCTGTGGCGGCGGCGGCGAGGCTGAGGAGGATTTGGCCGGGACGGATCCTGTTGTGGCGACCTCAAGGACGAAGACAGCTGCCAAGACGCGCATAGACGACGATGGCTGGGCTCTGACGCGGCTTCCCTCTCCTAGGTCTGGCAGCTCGAGCAGCGGATTTTTTTGGTTGAAAATCATTTTTCCTGGCGGCCGGGCCACAGATTTACGGATTTTTTTTGCGCTCGAAAATCATTTTCACTGGCGGCCAACGTAACCTAACCGCTTGTGAAAATCATTTTCCCATGCAGTGAATTTCCGCTCGTGAAGATTGTTTATTTTCACTGGCCTTTATTTGCTGGCGATAGCGCTACCCGCCATAAAAAAAAGCAAAATGGCCGCCAGGAAAATCTATTTTTCGAGTAGTGGTTAGTATATATATGAAGGTTCAGAGAAAAAAGTATATATATACGAAGGTCCAACATTTGACTAAAATTAATACATGTACTAAAATTAGTACTTAAAATGTGTGCACACATGTATTAAAAAGACCTTTTTTTTTTTACACATTTGTCAATTTGGAATTTGACCGATATTGATTGATCGAGTTGAATTCAAACAACATGTACGTTACCCTGTTGCATGCCTTCTTTTTTTTTCTTTCTTTATAGGAAGTTTCCGACAGCTTCCGCGCGAATGTAGTTCATCTTCCGCATGCTTGCTTGCGAAAGTGTTCACAACTCAAAACAAAACAAAAAGGAATCCAGGGGAGCGTTTGGTTTGCAAAAGCGCCGCTTTGGTAAGCAAGACAAGTGTAGAGTAGTGATCGAGTAATCAAGAGGAAGAACAAAAAACTTAGCTACAAAAGCTGTATATTTAGCCATGTATGCATTCTCCAATGAAATTTAAAATTTCAAACCTTCTTTTAAACCTTTTTATGAATTCAGAGCCGAACAAAGCTACCAATAATAATATATGTAGAGACCATGTGGTGTTATCTCGCACAGATACATATATGTGCTTGTTAGTACATGTGTCATCAGACACCAATTTTAGTTACAGCTAATGAACTGTCCTAGCTGGCTAATCAATCCGTCCAAAGCAAAGGATAGATGCTAAAGTGATCGAGATAAAGGGCCATGCGACGACCATGCGACGCAAGCAACAGTCGATAAAGAGATCAATGGTGGTTTGGATGCCCTAGCTATCTATAGCTCGTCGATCGACCACTACTTGATCAAAAGGAAAGCGAATGAAAGAAATTGTCGTTCTGGACGACGGCCCTCCTTGTGTGTGTTGCATCGGAAAGCGTGCGTTTTTATCATATGTGTGCTTCGTATCTACATACGTATGCAATGTCTACTTTCCCTTTATTAGTTTTCCCCTCTCTTCTTCTGCTTTTGCAAAGCTATATTCTAGCTCTACCTCTCTCTCGTTTCTCTCTCTAGTAAGATATTGTACTAGTGTGGTGCTGTGCTTCTGGATCTTTAATTTGTAGCTGGGGTCGTGTACTCTCTCTCTCTCTATCTATCTTTCTCTTCAGCAGGAGGTCCCAAGGGGAGGGAGGAAGGGGCGCCGCTTTGCAGCAGCTCGTCACTTTCCTTGTCTGAAGATCTGAAATTATATATTCTGAACTCGGTGTTTGCTTGGCTATCTTCAAAGTTGGAGCAGTGGGAGGGGTTAACCTTTTGCATGTACTGCATTGCACTGCCAAGATCCACTTGTTTGCATGTGTTGTGTTGGTTTGATTTGGATAGTCCTTCAGTGATCTTTAATTACCTATTCACACACACACACACACACACACACACACACATATAGTATCGATTAATTCTCATCCAATGGTGGTATATATATGCTAAATCTTTCCTTCAATTTATGTTTCATCTTAAATTGAGCAAGGTATAAGCTCTTGGTCTCTCTCTCTGATAGAAGTTGAAGGATACATATGTTAGATATATAAGATAAAAAATCTTCGTCTGTTATGTAATTAATTAAGACAGCTCAAAAATTAAAATAGGCAATACATTTACTCTGGAGGCCTAGAAATCATCATATAAACCAGAGAAAAAAAGATAGATTTACAACAAATTATGGTGGGTCTAGATTATAATTAAGGATGTAGATTAAACCATGTAAGTTGTATACAAAATACAGTTGCATCTATGGGAATAGAGGTTAAAAAATCGTATACCAAAATATAATTTAATACCTTTTGTTTTTTCAGTGCAAAATAGAGTTGTATTTATTTAAACAAAAGTTAAAGTTGTATATCAAATCCAATTAATCTTTCATAAACTATCTACGAACAATATTACGCGAGAAAATTCAACTAGTTAACTTATAAAGTCAAATAAAACCAAATAACCGCATGCATTTTAAATTATATAGTACCCCCTCCGTATTTTAATGTATGATGCCGTTGACTTTTTAACAAACGTTTGACATTTCGTCTTATTCAAAAAAAAATTTATGTAATTATCATTTATTTTATTGTGACTTGATTTATCATCAAATGTTCTTTAAGCATGATATAAGTATTTTTGTATTTACATAAAAAATTTGAATAAAACGAATGGTCAAACGTTGGTTAAAAAGTCAACAGCGTCATACATTAAAATACGGAGGGAGTATTAAATTAAGCCTATGCTGTCTATTAGTACAACTCTTAGAGAAAGTTTACAAAATTTTCAAATCTTACTATGATTGGCTTAGCTGTACAAAATGATCGAAGCAACCCAAAATAGCTCATCGATAAAACTTTTTATAATTGTAATATTCATGGTTTAAAAACCAAGGTCGCAAAATAGATTACGATAAAAACACCCCTAGAATTAACTCTAAAATTAAGTTTTAAAATTTAGATTTTGGTTATGACTAATTAATAAGCCTATAAGCAGACGATGAAAGATTGGAGTCAAAATTGTTAAACTCCCTCCGTCCCAGAATATAGGAAGTTTTAAAGTTGTACACGGTTATTAAAAAAGTAGGTAGAAGTGAATAGTGCATGGTTGTGATTGGATGAGTAGTGGAGGTAGGTGGGAAAAGTAAATGGTAGATGGTTGTGAATCTTATGATTGGTTCGGAAGAGAATGTTGGTGAAGAAATTATTATATTTTGGGACAAATCCTGAGGGCTAAAAGTTGTTATATTTTAGGACGGCGGGAGTACAATATAAGCTTGTCGAAGCAAGATTTCGGCAATACTAAAAGGGGGTGGCTATTAAGCTGGATGGGTTGAGAGACAAAGAATTTTATACAGGTTCAGGCCTTTTTAATCAAGAATTAATACCCTACTCCTGTCCGGGGATTGATCCGCCGAGTGCATTATTGATCGTATGATCTGGGAAAAAGTCCTGCCCCAAGAGGCATCCGGACCCCTCCTTATATAGGGGAAGGGGTCCGTATTATAAAGCACAGACCATATCCCTAACGGAATAGGTAGTTACTGATAAGATGCAATTATAACCGACTAGAATCTCGGGTATTTCCTTGATACATAAGTTTGAAATTTAACCCGAGTCCCTTTGAAGATATTCTATCTATACATGGCACCCCATACCCAGTCGGATACACATATTGTGTGGGTATGGGGTATCCATAATCTCCACAGTAGCCCCTGAGACTTTTACAGTCGACGAGATAGTCTTCTCTTGTAATTCAAAACAACAATCTGAGTGCTTCGACTTCCTCTGCCTTGGTCTCCCGAGTACTAAAATCAAAGACTGTGAAGGGCTGAAAAATAGAAAAAATTAGGTGCATCGGCTAGATGCACCTAATTAGGTGTAGCCCCCGACTATGTGATTAGTTAAATAAAAACTAAACATATAGTCAAAGTGCATCAAAACATCCATCCGAATAGTTTTACAACCAAATCTCTCAAGAAAACATATGGCTAAGCATATACAACATCTGATAAACCTCCCGCTGACTGCTTCAAGGTGCCAAAGAAGTATAAAAAAGACCCGAGCGAAAAACACTCTAAAGGTTTATAAACCAACATGTGTGATAAAATCCGAGTAAAAACTCTTAAAAAGACTCATCAAACGCGGTATAAAACTTGATAAATGGCGAGTCCAGATAGCCTAAGCTATGACCCACGCCGTTATCAGGGTAAGCACATAACATGCTAAGAGAATGACCATTTTAAAATTAGTCATCTCAATAAGACCCGCACAGCTTCGTAGCCTAAAAAGGCCAACAAAATTAGTATAACACTTTTCTGTCGGGCACCTTTTTATTTGCATTGTAGTAATTCCAAAGAATTATCTAACTGCATCAAAAAGGATTTTAGCAGCATTGGGCCGTCCTGTTGTGAGCAACTTTTGTCAAAACAAAAATATATGCCTAAGTTCCTAAGGATCACAACCAGCCACATTGATAATAGAATTGGGCTGAAAGTACTGTTTGGGTCTAGTCCCATTAGTACCTCCTGATACCCTAGCGAAATGAACGCTAAAACAGAGTGCCACTTCGTCTTCCCTGCCGAAACCTCCGCCACTTTCCCCATCTTCTGCTACAGTACAAAACTGCACTAGTGAAAGCTAGGGTTTGCAAATCCGCACCAATCCACCTCTCCTAAGGCTTCGTTCTTTTGCAAAAATCTGCTGCTCAGCCACCGCATCAATCTCCCTTTCGTTCGCCGCTGCCCTCGCTCCAGATCCCATCACCCATCTCGCACTCATGGCGGAGGAGAGAGAAAGCTTTGAAAGTCAGTGGGCGCCCTCCGATATAACGGAGGAAAGCTTGAAAGAAATGGTGGCGCACGGTGTTCTTCTGGCGAAAGAGATCATCGGCTGGCGTCCGGCGCTTGGCGAAGCATTCCTGACCCCGGATACACACGAGGTCGTGGTATTTTCTCACTTCTTCTATGGTGGTTTTTCTCTCCCAACCTCAAAATTCTTCAGGGGGATTTTGGAGTTTTACGGGATTAGCTTGCATCACCTAAACCCCAATTCCATAGTCCACATTGCCAATTTCATCCATGCCTGTGAGGCCTTTCTGGGTATTAAGCCATATTTTGCCTTATTCCGCCGCATCTTTTTCCTCAAGCCTCAGCCAAACAAAAGCAAGCCGTGCGCCATTGGGGGAGCCGGTTTTCAGCTAAGGGGCACCTTGAGCCAAAAATACTTCTCCATGCCCTTTAAAACATCGAACAAGGGTTGGCACGCGAACTGGTTCTATGTACAGAATCCTGAGCCAGCGCTTCCCATGTACTCGTGCCTTCCTCCAACACACCAAGATACATGGAACTCGCTTCCAATGGGAGATGAAGCTGCTCAAGCGCTTATCCTGTTGGAGCGCATGCTGAAGCTCAAGGAGCAAGGTCTGCAAGGAGAACAAATCACTCGGCACTTCATCAAGAGCCGACTAGTGCCAATCAAGGAAAGATCTTGCACTACTTTTGAGTTCGATGGTAAAAATGACCCCAACCGTGAAGATCCGGAGTCCCTCGAGTTCAAGATCATGAAGGAGAGGATGTACAAGATCTTTTCAACTGGTATTGTGGTCAGCTATTCGCACCTACTACCAGTGATACCATCTAATTCTTTTAACCCTCCTCCACCGGTATGCATCAAATATTCCAGCTTCCTTTTCGATATCTTTTTATCTTTTGTGATGTTGGCTGAGAGCTTGAAATACCATGCATAGGAATTCTCTCTGATGAAATCTAATCCTCCAACCGCTCAACGCCGCTCTCCCCGCCGACACACTAGTCAGGCGAGTGGCGGTCCAAAAATCCAGTCGACTGCTCAACCGAGCAATTCGAAGCCAGACACCCAGTCGGGCTCCCGAAAAAGAAAATTTGTCCTGAGCGATGATGAGGGTGACAGCGTTGGGAAAGCTGGCGACAAAGAGATGACGGGAAAATAGCCAAAATAGGCTAACCTGAAGAAGAGAACATCCAGTCGTCCAATACCTAAAATCAGGAAGTCTTCCAGGTATTTCTATGAGTCATCTTGCATTCTGCTCCTGTACTGCCAAGCATTTCATCAAAACAACGTTGATAGTATATCTCAAATCTGCAGAAAGCCATCTAACATCAATCCATCTGGAAAGGATTCCGAACCAACCGACAAGGAGACTAGTTCTGCGACCGCCAAAGAAGCCGGGCCGACTGACGAAAATCGCCCGACTGGCAGCCAACCAGCGACCGACAATGTAGAGACTGGGAAGGAGCCCCCGACTGGAAACCAGTTGGCCGAGGTTGAAATCGATACTACCCAAGAGCCCCCGACTAGAAACCAATCGGGTACAGAATAGAACGAGGGTATCCCTGAAGCAGAAGCACAAGCAAACAGCCCTCCCCCAAGAAATACTGCCACCGGCCTAAAATCCAGTTCATTCGACAAGGTGCAAGGGCCTGCTTGTTCTCTACCGCAGATCATAACAGGTAATCAACTCTCTGAATTCATTTGCCTTCGAAAAACTTCCTTTCATTGCTTGACCACTATCTATGATTGGCGACGAAGAAGAAATCCTCCGGATTCAATCAGCTGAAGATTCTCGCCCGCCCATTTTGGTTAAATGGTGGGACGACGAAATGCAGCCACAAGGGATTGTGATAAATAAGCAGAAAGAAGACGAGGAAGTGTCTCTGCTTGCAAAGACACTTAATCAAGCCACTCGTCTTGTAAATGTATGTTTCTTGCATATTGCCATGTTCATCCTGTCGGCTATTTTGCTAAACTGATCCAGTCCTGTGATGTAGAGAATCCATCTTCGGAATGAAGCCAAGACTGTAGCCCTCGAGAAACTTGTTCCCCACCTTGGAACCCTGGAGACAACCAGAGCCCAACTCCACGAAACCAGGGAGCTCGCCAGGAAGACTGAACGTGATCTAAGGGACCGAATTGCCGAGCTCCAAGATTCCAATTTCGAGCTGAGTGGTTCATCCAAAGGTAACCTTTATTACTGTTCGACTTGTTTCAAGCTGGTACCCGTATGTAATTAACCAATGGAGAATATTACAGTGCAAGCGGTCAAGATCACTGAGCTGGAAAAGCGAATCAAAGCTCTGGAAAAGGATAAGGGCGAATTGACCAAAGAGAGGGACTCGGCTCTGAAAGACGTCGAAGGTATTTGTAGTTAAGACTCCAGAACCATTCTTGTCTTCGTGCCCAGTAATTGATGTGAACCGTTAGTGCAGATCGCAAAATTAAATCTCAGGCCCAATTCGACGTCTTGGTCAACAAGATTAAGTAGCTTGAAGGAGCCAGGGATGAGGTCGCCAATGCCGCTACACCACTCATCCAAGCCATGTTTTTCAATAGCAATGGTCCGAGTTCATTCGATGCTGCCGAAATCTTCGACAAGCTGAGAGCTACTCCGGATACATACTTTAAGAACATCAAGGAGGCTGGGAGTATGGGAGCAAGCATGGCCTTGGCGATGACTAAGTCCTTGTATCCAAAGATCAATATTGATGATATTGATGGCTTTGCAGACGGGACAAGTGAAGAAGACGCCTTTGACCTCATCAATGATGTACAGAAGGCTGCCGAGAAGATCGCTGCTGATATCGTTGAGAGGTTTTAGGATACCAATATTGGTCCGACTGGAGTTGATGTATCTGATAATGAAAAAACTGAGTCTGATTGACATTGTATAATGTGACTTGTGATGATGGAAGCACAATTTGTACAGTACTAATGTATTTATGCTGTGCTTGATAATTTAAATTTAGCTCCTGATTTCTTAAAAGTTTTTGTCAAACCTTGTTGAGCCTAGAACCCGCAAGAGTTGTGAAAAACTTTCAGTCCTCATTGACTAAGCCAAAAAATCAAACAGGGCAATGATAAATCAAGTAAGCAAATTGAATTGATAAAGATCACACTCCATTATTTATTATAATAGCCCCCGACTGGTAACTCAAGGAGTAACTTGATGTTAGCAGTCAAAGAGAAAAATACAAAAGCAATGCCTAAGCATAAAATCGACGAAGATGTTCAATGTTCCAAGAGTTGTCAACATGAGTGCCGTCTTCGCGTTTGAGTCGATAAGAACCTGGCTGAGTGACTTCAGAAATTATGAACGGTCCTTCCCACAAGGGAGATAGCTTGTGCCGATCGCGGGTAGTTTGAATTTTTCTCAAAACCAGGTCTCCGACTAAGAAAGCTCGTGATCGAACATTGCGGTTGTGATAGCGTCGCATCCCTTGTAAATATCGAGCCGACTGGATTAAAGCTGCTTCACGGGCTTCCTCCAGTCAGTTAAGATCATCCACTTGGTCTTCTCCGTAGCGCTCCTCCCTAAAGTTACGAAATCGCAAAGATTCAAATTGCACATCACTTGGCAACATTGCTTCCGCACCGTAGACCAGGAAGAACGGTGACAGGCCCGTAGCCCGACTGGGTGTGGTGCGAAGAGACCAAAGCACAGACAGCAGCTGTTCTACCCATTTGCCAGCATAGGGATGCAGTCGGTCGAAGACTCATGCTTTTATTCCTTGAAGTACCATACCATTGGCGCGTTCGACTTGTCCATTACTCATAGGATGCGCTACGGAGGCATAACAGATTTTGATGCCGAAGTCTTCACAGAAATCTTTAAATACTCCGCCAGTGAATTGAGTGCCATTATCAGTAATGATCCGATTAGGTACCCCAAACCGGTGCACAATGTTGATGAAAAATCTCTAGCCTTGTCTGCTGTGATTGTGACGACTGGTTTGGCTTCGATCCACTTGGAGAATTTATCAACAGCTACAAAGAGATGAGTATAACCACCGATAGCCTTTTTGAACGGGCCGACCATGTCGAGCCCCCATACCGCTAACGGCCAAGATAATGGGATGGTTTGCAACTCCTGAGCCGGTAGATGAGTCTGTCGGGTGAAAAATTGACAACCCTCACATGTTCGCACAATTTTGTCAGCATCGGACACAGCTGTGGGCCAGAAAAAACCTTGCCGATAGGCCTTGCCAACAATGGTTCGTGCGGCAGCGTGATTGCCGCAAATGCCTGAATGTATATCTCTTAACAATTGTCTTCCTTCCTCCAAAGACACACAACGTTGCAGAATCCCTGATGGACTTTTCTTGTACAGCTCGGTCTCATGTATGGCATAGAGTTTGCTGCTCCTGGAGATCCGCTTGGCTTCGTCTTTATCTTGAGGGAGTTCTTGTTTGGTTAAAAATTTGATGAGGGGCTCTCTCCAGTCAGCTTCAATCATTCTTACTTCTTGAGTGTCCGTGGCCTCGACTGTTTGTTTCCTCGGTACAGTTGGTTCATAAAGATGTTCGACGAATATGTCAGAAGGAGCTGCTTCTCGCTTTGAACCAAAATTAGCCAACCTGTCGGCTGCCTCGTTATTATGCCGAAGGACATGGGTTAGCTCAAGACCATCGAACTTATCTTCTAACTTGCGTACCTCCTACCGATAGGCGGTTATATTATCATCAAGGCAGGACCACTCTTTCATGACCTGATTGACAACCAGCTGAGAATCTCCACGAACTATCAAACGCCGAATTCCCAACGAAATCGCAATCCTTAATCCGTGAAGAAGCGCCTCATATTCCGCCACGTTATGGGACGCAGAAAAATGTATCCACAATACGTAGCTCAGCCTTTCTCCAGTCGGGAAAATCAGAATGACCCCTGCTCCGGTGCCTGAGAGCCTCTTTGACCCGTCAAAATGCATAGTCCAATACTCCATCTTTTCCACAGGCGTGTCTTCTTGGCACTCGGTCCACTCGGCGACGAAATCTGCCAGAGCTTGGGACTTGATCGAAGTTCGCGGCTTGAAGGATAAATCCAAAGACATCAACTCTAAGGCCCATTTTGCGATCCGCCCATTTGCTTCGCAGTTGTGAAGTGTATCCCCAAGTGGAAACGACATAACCACCGTAACCGAGTGGCCTTGGAAGTAGTGAGATAATTTCCTGACAGTAATCAGAACACCATTAAACAACTTTTGGACCTGAGGATACCTCGTCTTGGAGTCGGCCAAAACCTCGCTGACGAAGTAGATTGGTCTTTGGACTTTTTGAACATGGCCTTCTTCCTCACGCTCAACAACCAGGACTGTGCTTACAACCTGGGAAGTTGCCGACACATATAACAGCAGCGGCTCCTGCGGATGTGGTGAAGCTAAGACCGGTGGAGTGGTGAGAAGTTTCTTGAAGTCTTCAAAGGCTTTTTGTGCTTCGGGTCCCCACTGGAAATTATCGGTTTTCTTTAGTAGCTTGAAAAAGGGCATCCCCCACTCGCCGAGTCGTGAAACAAACCGGCTGAGCGTCGCCATGCACCCAGTTAGCTTTTGAACATCTTTCTGGGAGCTTGGCGGTTTCATGTTGAGGATGGCGTTGATTTTCTCCGGGTTGGCTTGTATGCCCCTATGGGATACCATAAAACCAAGCAACTTCCCTGACTGTACTCCGAAGATGCATTTTTCAGGGTTTAATTTCATCCTGAAGGCGCGGATGCTTGCAAAGGTTTCTTCTAGATCCTCAATCAAATTATCCTTCTGCTTGGTCTTGACAACTACATCATCGACATAACCTTCAAAGTTGCGACCAATCTGAGTCGAAAAGCATCTCTGGATCATGCGTTGATAAGTTTCTCCAGCGTTCTTTAATCCAAAAGGCATGGTGATGTAGCAGTAGGCCCCGAAGGGCGTGATGAATGAGGTCTTCAAGCAATCGGACTCCTTTAGTCAGATCTGATGATATCCTGAGTAGCAATCCAAAAAACTGAGTAGCTCGCAGCCGGCCGTTGAGTCAACTACCTGGTCAATGCGAGGCAACCCGAAGGGATCTTTGGGACAGGATTTGTTGAGGTCGGTGTAGTCGACACACATGCGCCATTGTCCCGTCTTCTTTCGAACCAGGACCAGGTTTGCCAGCCAGTCGGGATGTAGGACTTCTTTGATGAAGCCTGCTGCTAACAGCTTGGTTAATTCCTCCTTGATCGCGTCCTTCCTATCTTGTGCGAAGCGGCGGAGTCGTTGTTTAACAGGTTTGGCGTCTTCCTTAACATGCAAAGAGTGCTCAATCACCTCTCTAGGGATGCCGGGCATATCAGATGGCTTCCATGCAAAGATATCTTTATTATTTTGAAGAAAGGTGATGAGCGCGCTTTCCTATTTACAATCTAACCCTGCGCCTATTACAGCAGTCTTGGTGGGATCAGAGGGATCTAGAGGGATTTTCTTGGTCCTAACATCGCCTTCTCCGCTCTTTGTCATCTTGGTTGCAGGCACTTCTCCTTCGGTTGATGTGGATGCAGCCAGTTGGATTTCCTCTCGGGCGAGCATGATCTCGCGGGTCTGGGCCATCTCGCAGCTTTCCTTGTCGCAAGTGACGGCTTGTTTGATGTCGCTCCGCAGGGATATGACTCCTCGAGGACCTGGCATCTTCATCATCATGTAGGTATAGTGTGGGACAGCCATGAACTTGGCTAATGCCGGGCGCCCAAGAATAGCGTGGTACGCTGTCTCGAAATTAGCAACTTCGAAGCAAATATTTTCTGTGCGGAAGTTCTCCCGAGTGCCGAAAGTAACCGGTAGAGTGATCTGACTGAGTGGAGTAGAAGATAGCCCGGGGATGACTCCATGAAAGGGCATGTTACTCGGCTTCAATTCCGTACGAGGGATCTGCATGTCGTCCAGAGTCTTGGCGAAAAGGATGTTGAGTGCACTGCCACCATCAATGAGGGATCTTCGGAGCTTGATGTTGCGAACCACTGGGTCTAGTACCAGGGGGTACCGGCCCGGGTGGACCACTCGGTCAGGATGGTCCGAGCGGTCAAACTTGATAGCTGTCTCTGACCACCGAAGATATTGAGGCGTGTCGGGCTGGACAACATTAATCTCTCGTTCAGTCAGCTTTTGCTTTCGCTTGGATTCATAAGCTAGGGGTCCGCCATAGATATGGTTGAGTTCCTTGTGAGGGTCATGGAAACCAGTCGGGGCATCATCTTCATCATCCTTCTTCTTTGACGTGCTTTGATCTCCGTCAGTCGGCTTGCGTGCGTTCTTGGCGTATTGCTCTGCGAACTGTTTGTAGACAAAGCAGTCTTTGGGCGCGTGATTTGAATTTGGATGATGCGGACACTGAGAGTTCATGATCTTGTCGAAAGTATTGACCCGTGAACGCTGTCGGGAGGATGGTGTAGTAGTCGCCACAAGTTCCTCGGGCTTACGCTTGCGATCCTTATGTTTGGTACTTCCACTCCCCCCTGTAGTCGGCGTGTCTTTCTTCGGCTTCCAGGTGGTGCCCGACTGCTTGGATGCAGTGACGGCATCTTCCGCTTTTGCATACTCATTGGCTTTTTCAAACATCTGCTTGACCGTCCTGGGAGGCTTGCGACCGAACTTGTCAACTAAGAGATCATGGCGGATGCCTTTGGTGAAGGCGGTGATGATGACGTCGTCGGTGATGTCGGAGATCTTGTTGCGTTGCTCAGAAAAACGTCGGATGTAATCTCAAAGGGATTCTCCGGGCTTCTGGACAACGTTGTAGAGATCAAATAGGGTGCCAGGGCGTTCAAAGGTGCCTTGGAAGTTGGTGATGAAGTGGTCGCGAAGCTCCGCCCAAGATCCGATTGTGCCACGGGGTAGCCCGTGAAGTGAGGACCAGGCGGAATTCGCTAGGGCCACGGGCAAATAGTTTGCCATGGCTTTGCTGTCTCCTCCTGCTGCGCGGATCGCGAGACTGTAGACGTTGAGCCAAGACTCGGGGTTTGTGGTGCTGTCATACTTCTCGATTCCAGTCGGCTTGAAGCGGACTGGCCAATCCACTCGACACAGATCGCTTGTGAAGGCAGAGACTCCATCCACGTCGTCGTCGTAACGATCTGGTGAATGGTGGGGGATGTAGCCTCTTGCTGCGCGGCACTGGTTGATAGTTTCGCGAAGATCGACGGGATGTCTATGATGTGGGGAGCGGGGACGTTCAGCTCGACGCTCCCTGTGTCGGTCAGGGGGCGAGTGAACAGATCACTCGCCGTGATCTCTGCTCCTGCGGCTGGATCCTGCGCCGGCGACACTGAAGCTTGGTTGGTGGTAGTCTTGAGGTCGAAGAGGCGGAACTCGGCTGCCAGTCGGCGTGCAGACGCTCGCAGAGTTAACTGGGACCGAAGCGGCGATCATGGTCTTGGTCTGGTTCAAGATGTTGACGACGTGATTGGCTTGATTGAGTGCGTCTTCCTTGAGGAGGGTGTCGAGGAGGGTGATCGCTGCAATCGCGTTCTGCTGGGGGGGTGCGAAAAACAGCAGTCCCCTCGACGTCTTGCTGCCCAATGAGTTCTCGTGCTCGTCGCCCGGCCTCCAGTGCGCGCTGTCGCCGGTCCTCAGCGTCCTTTGCAGCCCGTTCGCGCTCCTGTTGCTACGCTACAGCCGTTCTCGCTCTTGTACTTGGCGCTCCTCCTCCAGTCGGCGACGTTCGGCTTCTTGTCGCACGCGTTGTTCTTCCGCTTCTCTGGCTTGACGCTGTTCTTCCGTCTCATTATCGGCCATGAAGATGCCGAAGTAAAGGGGTGTGTAGTTATCTTCGTAGCCTTCGTCGAAGTCATCGAGGCTGTGGTAATCGTAGTGGTAGTCGAGGTTGTCGTACTCTGCGATCTCCGTCGGTCGGGAGTCGACTCCGGGGGAGCTGAGGTAGCCATCCAATTGTTCCGTTGATACTGTGCCGAGAGGCTGGATGATGACGCCGACTTCCCTGAAGCCAGACTGGATCGAGGCCGGGGCTGGATCCCGCCTAGACCTACGGGGAGAGGACGTCGTTGTGGTGAAGACGGCAGCCAAGTCGTCGGGGAGTTTCATCAGGATTGGGGGATAGGCTCTATCGTCTTGATTGGGTCGTGTTGGAGTAGATTGGATCTCGTCCGAGTGGTTTGGGGCCAACTCGGTTGAGATGATCTTGGGGTAGATCTCGGCCGCATTCGGGATACCGAACGGGGCAGAGACCTGGCCTCTTCCCGACTAGTTCGAATCCGAGTCGAGGAGAGAAATCTTGCCGAAGTCGTTGGTGATGAAGTCGAGGCTACCGGACCGGAACGTCTGCCCAGGAGGGAAGACGAAGTCGTCGATGCCGGAGACGAAACCCATCGCACTAGTCGGCGAAGAACTTGACGCTACCCCTACCTAGCGCGCCAACTGTTGAAACAAGATTTCGGCAATACTAAAAGGGGGTGGCTATCAAGCTGGAAAAGTGGATGGGTTGAGATACAAGGAATTTTATACAGGTTCAGGCCTTCTTAATCAAGAAGTAATACCTTACTCCTATCCGGGGATTGATCCGCCGAGTATATTATTAATCGTATGATCTGGGAAAAAGTCCTGCCCCAAGAGGCATCCGGACTCCTCCTTATATAGGGGAAGGGGTCCATATTCAAAGTACAGACCATATCCCTAACGGAATAGGTAGTTACAGATAAGACACAATTATAAACGACTAGAATCCCGGGTATTTCCTTGATACATAAGTTTGGAATTTAACCTGAGTCCCTTTGAAGATATTTTATCTATACATGGCACCCTATACCCAGTCGGATACACATGCCGTGTGGGTATGGGGTATCCATAATCTCCACAAAGCTCCTTGATTTTTAGGAGTTCTATTAAATATTTCCTACCAAACGAAGAATCGAAACCAATTTTTGTATTGGAGGATTCTAGCAACCTAAATGCTACTCCTTGCGAGAATTGCTTACTCTTAATATACACCCTTGAGAATGTACGGAGACGGTTGCACCACTGGTCCTAGAGCCCATTGCCATGGTTGGTCCCTAACCTAGGTTGCCTTCTATTGTAGCTCGAGCCTGCGCACCAGTCTCAAAACCCCTAACATGAACACTCAATTGCGCCCTAGCTATGATTTGAACTTGAGACCTTGCGTTTATGAAATCTTATTGAGTTGTGTGGGCCAGCTTGTTCAACAAAAGAAATTGCTTAAATTAATAAGACGGACAATTCATCACTTGTGTACTCATAGTCTTCCTTGTTCATATACTTGAGCTCGTAGTCATCGGTCCCTAACCTGCCATTGCCAGTTTCCCACCACAAGCACCTCAGGCTGTGTGTTTAGTTCGTGTGCCAAATTTTTTGAAGTATACGGACACACACATTTGAAGTATTAAACATGGACTAATAATAAAACAAATTATAGATTCCGCCTGTAAACTGCGAGACGAATTTATTAAGCCTGATTAATCTGTCTTTAGCAAATATTTAGTGTAGCATCACATTATCAAATCATGGCGTAATTAGGCTCAAAAGATTAGTCTCGCAATTTACAGTCAGACTGTGCAATTGGTTTTTTTCGTCCATATTTGATGCTCCATACATGTGTCTAAATATTTGATATGATGGAAAAGTTGAAATTTTGAAGAAAAATGTTAAAATCTAAACACGACCTCAGTATCGCTGGTCCCCTGACTTCATCTTCGGTTGGTGCTCTGAGCTCATGGAGAGTTCTAGCTTAGTATGCGAAAACAAGATTAGTATGAAGATAATTCATCTAGTATATATAAGATGGAAGTAACTATATTTAATGATGTCATAATTTTTTTTAAAATAATTGTCTTTACCTATATATCACCTAAGCTTACACTGCAATTACACAATAAATTTCGATATTTATATTACACAATGTAGTATAAGAGAATTATGATTAAAAAGTTATTTATTACTTAGAAACATACTTAAGTACCGAAGAGCGAGCAACCACATAAGGAAAAATGTCTGAAATTAAATAAAAGAATAAGGCACCATATTTTTTAGCTAAGACCAGGCCTATTTGGGAAGCTTAAAATTCTGATAAGCAGTTGATTGATAGCCAGCTTCTTAAATCTTGAAAAGCTGAGTTTTCTAGCTTCTAGTTGCTAGTTTATTTTCTGCATTATACAACTACAGCTTCTTAAAATCTAGACCAAAAGCTGAACTATTTGGGGAGCTTCTGACTTTGGGAGAAGCTGCAGCAGTTAGAAACTCTCAAAAACTGGTCCTATATAGGATTTGTATCAACCCCAGATAAAGATGAGACTATCCTGATCAAGGATCAGATTCATAAAGGGATCAAGATATATATATATATATATATATATATATATATATATATATATATATATATATATATATATATATATATATATATATATATATATATCTAGATATATATATATATATATATATATATATATATATATATATATATATATATATATATATATATATATATATATATATATATATATATATATATATATATATATATATATATATATATATATATATATATATATCATTGGTGGAGAAGTAGTTTTTAACCACGATTCGAAACCCCCCTATAGTCCTGGTTATAAATCCGGGACTAAGAATCTGGTTGGTAACACCAATTGGTATTAAGGTTTTTTTTTCTATTTTGTATATCTTATGCCCATTATCTTCAAATCATTGCAAAATACCATTCACAGCAACATAGTTTATCCCAAATCATTCGTAGCAACATAGTTCATCCCAAATCATTCACAATAACATAGTTCATTCTCAAAATCATTTACAACAACATAGTTCATTCTCAATATAGATCGAATCAACACAGATCGAATCACAAATTAAGAAGGAAAAACAAAAAAAAGAAAAAAAAATCCGCGCAAAGATGGCCGCACCGGCCTCCACCGCCTGCCGCCGCACGGCCCTCCGCGCCGGCCGCCGCCGCTGCCCGGCCGCCTCCCCTCCCAGATCCGGCGGAGGGGAGGCCGCCGCCACCTTCGCGCCCCTCGCGCCGCCCCTCGCACGGGCCGCCGCCGTGTGAGGCCACCGCCGCTGCCGCCTGGCCGCCTGAGAAGTGGGGAGGAGGGGAAGGAGAGGGGAGAGGGGCGTATCCGGAGAAGGAGAGAGGAGAGGAAGAGATAGGGTGAGTGAGGAGAGGAGGAGAAGGAGATAGAAATTAACTCATCCCGTGTATGCCTCCTCGATCTCGCGCGCACGCCTTGTCCTCGATCTCCACACACGCCTCGTCCTCGATCTCCGCGCACGCCGATCTTTAAACAACCGGGACTAGAAATAGATCTTTATTCCTGGTTGGTAACACTAATCGGAACTAAAGATTAAAAAGTACCTCTAACCTTTTGAACCGGGACTAATGTGGTTTTTGGCCAACTCGCTAAAGATGGTTTCTCCAGCAGTGTATATATCAAGATAATCAAGAATTAATTCCCAAGCTAGCTGTAAGATGAAAAGCATACCCGAAATTTCTCCACATATATAGTTCTCAAACATTTATTAAGGCCTTTGTTTAGATTAAAAAAAATTTGGCTAAAAACGCCACATCAAATATTTGGACATATGCATGAGGCATTAAATGTGGGAAAAACTAAATACACAGTTTGCATGTAAATTGCGAGACGAATCTTTTGAGCCTAATTACGTTATAATTTGACAATGTGATACTATAGTAAATATTTACTAATGACGGATTAATTAGGCTTAATAAATTCGTCTCGTAGTTTACAGGCGTAATTTGTAATTTGTTTTGTTATTAGACTACGTTTAATATATACTTCAAATATATGTCCGTATACTTCAAAAACTTTACACTTAAAGAACTAAACACACCCTAGATCTATGTGGTCACACTTGCTAAGTATACTATATAGTACTGTCAGATCTTCCGAGTTGTAAGGCTGCATACCATGATGCATTCACACACGTAACAGCGCATGTATGGCCTATACATTGGTACATTGGTACTACGTGCGTGCTACTTTAAGTGTGTTTAACTAACTGGTTCTTTTATAACACTGTGATTACTATGTTAATCAGAGTGGCGCCTTTGGTAAAGCCATGGATGCTTGCACGTACGGCGATCTCGAAGGTGCATATATGCACACGTAATACATTTCATAATTGAGATTAATCCCGGCGATCTATATATACCATCTTAATAATATCTGTTTGGATCATTATCTTAAAAAAAATATCCGGATGAATTAGAGACCGGGTAAAAAGTTTTCTTCTTAAAAAAAAATCTTAATTATTATACACATTAATTTATCACGTACGGTCATTATATATCTTTCGTTTTTTACCTTTTGAGGGGCTTTCTCTGCCGTGGGTCTGTCTAGGCATGTGATGCCAACTCGCAATGAAAGCTAGTCAGTTTATGAAATTACCCCAGCTCTATATGCTAATCATTTTTTTTATGAAAGTTATTTTTTTATAATGAACTGATGACAGATCCAAGTGTGGCTCCACAGAGTTATTTGATAATCGATCCCTGCTTGAGGTTATAATTAATTGTGGATGATCATGGACTTTAAACATCTCTTTACAAACTCTTACTGGTCTGAATTGAAATTATGAGTTTTTGGACATTTTTACTAGCTATAGTATTGAGACGTATTCCAAATTAATTTATCTTTTTGAAAATCATCATATGATAAATCAGAATATGTACATGATGTACAAATATCCTATACATACAGTGGCTTCAATATATATTCCAGCTAGGGCTGAGTTCTTCATCTTATCCTAGTTCTATATAAATTTAAGTATTTTTTTCAAATTTTTACATAATTTGAATGGAGTTTGAATCCTAGGGCTGGATCTGCCCCTGATACATATCTCCATATCCATGATATATCTGATTCAGATACACAGCCTGAGGGTTGTTACGTATAGTAGGAATGAAGCATATAACCCACGTCAATAATCTTGTGAATAAGCTAAACAAAAAATATATGGGGCTGAGCCTATGTATTCTTGATCACTGTATCATTATATAAAAATTATTTTAGTTAGATTGGAAGCTTACATCAATGAATAATTCCATGAAGAAATGATGATCCCAATATCCTATATGCTTGATCATAATTTACTCAATTTTCCAAAATTAAATATTTTTTGTCCTTTTGAAAATGTACGTGTACAAGCATGAACTTATAGTTAATATTTTTTTTAAATGCGTTATATTTGAAGTGACAAATGTATAGTTAACTATATACCGGTATAGTTAATGTATATATATTTAAAATGTATAGTTAATGTATTTGTTAAGTTTGACTAAGTTTATGGAAAAAAATAACAATATTTTAAACACTAAATTAGTTTAATTAAATCTAGAATTGAATATATTTTCTAATATATTTTTTTGTTAAAAATAAAGCTATATTTTTCTATAAACTTAGTCAAACATAAATAAGTTTGACGAAGAAAAAAAAAGTCAAAATGACTTATATATGAAACTGAGGGAGTATATAAATAGGCTCCTTTTTCTTATGATAATAACTCTATGCATTACCAAGTACTCGACTTTCGCCAGAAGGAAATCAGTTTCCTTGATTTTTCCTGCAATTTATGTTTCTGCACCATCTTGTCCCATGAAACAGTTGTTTCGATCCTACCATGCCCCATGCACAAAGTTGATGTCAAGTTCCTTTTCTACACACATACAAAAGATAGATAGATGCCAAACAATGATGGACAGTTTTCTGTGCAGTCTGCCAAGCAATGCAATCTTCTTTTCCTCTTTCATACTCCTCACATGCATTACTTTCAGGTTAAGTAACGCCACACATGCATGCAGCATCTCATCAATTATCTGCAGCTTGAATAATGAAACCGAACAATCAAATTATTTATGGAAAATGATTGATTGATCATCAATAAGCAAAGTGCTCGCTTTATTCGATATCGAATCAAACCATGCTGGGGATTTGTTGGGTGTTTTTGCATGATCTTTGGTCAGTATACTTCCTGAGAGAGCTCACTAGATCAAAATTAATTATTAGGTGCAAATCAGCTGAGAAAGAGTGAGAGGTTTGGAAGTGAGCTAAGCTACTCATACAAAGGAAAAGACAAAAGGGCAAAGGACAAAGGGAGATCTAAAGAGAGAAGAGAGCAAGCTAAAGCAAAACAATGGCAGGCAATGCATTTTTTTTCCTTCCATGCACATACAAAACAAGCATCTTTAGCCCTTTAAGACCAAGTGCATATATATATGAAAACCACTTTGCAAAGAGAGATTTCTAGCTAGCAGGTTAGCTAGCTTCTAGGACAAGGGGAAGCTAGCATCTTTAATGGAAGGTGCAAGCCACAATTCTCTCCCATATTCTCATCATCATCACTTGATGGGTAAAACAACTTTGTGCAAGGGTAACTGATGTTGTCAGTATATGGAACAGGGTTCCATTGTGATCTTCATGTGCATGTTAAGCCAGTAGCTAGTTCCTCAGGTAGCTAGAAAACCGTTTGATCGATGTGAAACCATGCATGGAAAGGTCTCTATCATGTATGTACTATTGGCCTTTACCTTTATTTTTCAGGAAGAGCACGAGCAATCTTTTTGTTTAATTCACTCGATCCATCACAAGTTTGCAATCAGAACAGGAGTTATGAGTCACAACACTATAGCAAAAATAGATGAAAATGAAATAATTTGATGTAGGTCAAACTCAGAACCTCAAATAGTTGTGGACACAGAGAGTACTAAATTAATATCCAAATACATCCAAATTCCACGAGACAATACCATATATAATATCATCTCACAACCAAACAAACTAACAGATTACCAACATAAAACTCATCAGGTGGATCCACAAGCCCACCCACCCCAAGAGGTCACTCGGGTTTATCGGCAAATGCTCTGTTATATTTTTATTTCCGCAAAACGCACTAACTATATATACACGTAGAACACGCTATATCACTGTCATGTAATCACCCCTATAAGATCCAAATAATTTAATGTGTTCACCCCTACAATATACCAGAGTAGCATAGCTAATAGTACATACAAGACTAACCAACACATATAGGGATGCCAATGGTTCCCTATTTTCCCATGGAGAATTCTTCTGTTGAGGTACGGGGATGGTTACAGCTGGATCTCCACGGGGAATCAAATGGAGAGAACTTGTCTTCATCAGTTATGGCAGGGGTAGGTATGATCCTCCGTCCCTAGTTCCAGTTCATCACGGAGACCCAATTAAATATTATTGTGATATCTCGGTCCAATTAGGATATAGCATATGTGGTCTATGGGAGCTGTGCGTATGTTAATTATCACATTACTAGTTTAGCAATGGTGAACCAACTTATAAGGGCTTGTATTTCCAACCATAATCACTCATGGGTTTACCCTTTTACACAAAGCGAGGACGGAAGTGTTAGTGAGTGGTGTGTGTAATTGGGCCCCACCCATTGGATAGGCTGGGCTATGTGGTTCTGGAGGGTGGGCCATTACAAATGGTATCAAAGGCGACCCTCGCTATCACGATGTGCGCTAAGAGAGGGCATGTTACTTGATATTTGCCTATATGTAGTGTGGTTATGTTGATAAGTTGAACCGACGGGGACGTCGGGTCCTTTAAAGTGGGGGTGGGGGGGTTGTGACATCCCAGTCCAATTATAATGTGTCGTATGTGGTCCATGAGAGCTGTGTGCGCATGTTTAATACCACTTTGCTAATTTAGTAAGGGTGAAATCAACTTATATGGGCTTGTACCTCCAACCATATCACTCATAGGTTAACCCTTTTATACGAATAGAGGACGAAAATGTAAGTGGGCCTACACATCGGATAGGCTAGGCTGTACGGTTCTGGAGGACAGGCTGTTACAATTATACTCGTATATTTTGTCTATCTGGCCCATAACAACAAGGCCCAATTATGAGACTACATAACACACACCTACTAACGTACCGTAGATGTGTTAAAAAAAATACTAACCTTTGCTACATTGCTCACATCTCAATCCGCTGATTTCATCCCCTTCCTCATTGGCTCAGATGCTCAGTCCGTCTCTAGAATCCTGCTCCGCTATTAACATTGGGCAAGGGAAGTACACACGTGAAAGGCTGACGCTGCCGACAGAAAACCATTTGGTACGCGCAAAACTTCAGAAGCGAGCGCTCCTAGCTCTCCTCTCCCCTCGGCCGCGAAAGTCGACTAAGTAGCCCGTACAAGAACAGATAAGTCATTGAAGTGAGGGCCTCTCCTCGTCTCGCTGGATTGGTGGTGATTATAAGGGAAGGATGCGACTCAGCGATAAAAAGAAGGGAAAGACAATGCATGGCTAGCTGCTAGATTGAGAATCGAGTAGCCGACGCCTCCATGGATTTGTCCTCACCACCACTAAGCTTCTACGACGGAGATGGAGGCTCCGTGAGGATTAATTCCCCGCGTGAAGGACATGGACGGGAAAAAAAGTTCCACATTGCATTTGGTAAGAGACGGGAACAGGGATGAGGTAATTTTAATTTTACCCCAGTGGCCGACATAGGGACATATCCGACGTGGAATTCTCTGTTGCCATCTTTACACTTTCGAAGGTGTTAACATCTCTACATATATGTTACTAACACATATATACAATCAGTCTCCAACAGAACAGCTAAGGATCAGAACGGATATATATGTGTGTATGTAAACTGGACAAAAAGCAACATGGCATCATACCAAAGTACTACCACTACTACGCAAAGAAAGTTGGGCGTGTACGTTCGTCGATCGTCCCATGCCTGGGACTGTTCACGTACAGTGTGATCGAAGATAAATATACTAGTACAACCAGGATATGCACACGGCCCGAGTATGAATGCTCTGTATGGTGGCTGCTCTCGAGATCTCATGCAGGATGCAGCTGCTGGTAGTGCTAGCTAGCTGGGGACGCCAGCTTCCCTGGCTTTGAAGCTTTTTGCATGGCGTGGCAGCAGCTTATAGCTAGCTTAGCTCGATCCCGGCCCACTGATCACTTCACTTGCTAGCTAGCTGGTTTCTTTACATAAAGCATCCACAAATTCCAGATACATACATACATACATATATATATATATATATATATATTCATATAGATCGTAGTATAATATGATATTAATTCACTTGGAAGAAGGTTGAACAGGGCACTCTTGTTGGCTATCTTGACCATGTACTGTATGTACTCCTTTTTGACTGAGGAATATATAGTTTAATTTAGTTACTACAATTAATAATATGCGCAATGATGTTGTCTGATGTTTATATGTTAAATGAACCGAGATGCTAATTATTATGTCTTAGCTTTTTTTTTGGGGCCTTCACCTGATTTCTATGGAGCTTTGTTTTTGCACCACATTAATTATTATTACTCGGAGAGGAGCTGAGAACGCAAAGCTATTTAGTAATTTCAACTTTGAGTAAGAGAGGGCGCCAAGCATATACACTATTGTCAGATACTAATTGAAGAGAAGAAGTGAACGTTTTACAAAGTCGCAAACAACCTTTGCTGCAGTGGTACAGTGATCAAATATGTAACAATCCAGCTTTTCGCGATATAGAACGATTCTCTCGTTATATGAGGTGTTAATCACCTACTAAAATATTGTTTCTTTCTACTCAAGACCTTAACTTCATGACTTCATTTCTGTCCAAATTATAGAGTAAATGTTCTCTAGATGTGGTATTTCTTTAGTGATTTTTTCAGCGGAGCCTTGGCTTGTCATATCCATCTTAATTTCATTTTTTTTGTGACAAGAAGTATGGGTGCACGTATGAACCTATATATCCATGAGTATAATACTAGTAGCTAGCCCTTGTGGTTGTGTATTGCGTGGTTTGCATATCTCGATTAGTCAGTAAATTTTGAACCCCAGCTAGGCATCATTTTTTTGTTAATTCGGAACGAACTTCGCAAATTAACAAAATTGTTCAAGATTCACCTTTCGAGCCAGCTCGAGATACCCGAACTTCATTCAAAATTTACCGAACTGTAAACCCTAGGTGTTACTGGAAAAAAATATGAGGTATAACTGTGATGTTATACTTATGATATAAATGGCATTATTAGTTTCTAAAATTTGAATTTATCTATTATTTTTTAGGAAAATAGAAAGCTTAATTTGAGCGATTCTTATATTGGGATAAATATTCATTATCGTATGTGCTTTGACTAAAATTGAGAGCACAATAGATTAAAAAGAAATAGGTACATCAACTAGCGTGCTGATTTTCTAGTAATATAAAATTACCGTGCAAACCACCTAGGGAGTTAAATTAACCTGGTTTTCAGAGCTAACTGATTTTGTAGTCGAGGGAAAAAAATATGGGACTCAGGCTCTAATAAAGGTGGGTGATATAGACTTTTTATTAGTTAAGGGAGGTAAGAAAACGGACAATAAAAAGGATACTGCCGAGGCCGCTTATGTACTGTAGGCAATTATCCCATTTATTCGGCTAACCTAGATATCAGCCCAATTTGGAACTGCCTTTATTTCTTCTTGGAAAAAGTCCACTTGAGGTCCCTCATGTCATCGAGTTTCAAAAAGTTCTTAAACCACGAAATCAGATATAACACATCCTTAATCTTATAATACTGGGCTAAATAAGGTCCCAATACAGTATTGTTCCTCGTTTTGGTTGACATGTCGTCTACGTGACACTCCAATAATAAGAATAAAATAAAAAAATATGTATGGGTCCCACATATGAGTGAAACATTCATCCTTTCTTCCCTCTAAACTCCCTCTATCCAGTGGCGACGGACCAGCGAGCTTGAGCTTGCCCACTCGTTTGCGGAACAGCAACAATGGCAAGCGGTGGTGAGTGGCCGGCAAGGAGCTTCTATCCTAGGGTGGCGGTGGATAGGCTGGCGAGGTCAAGGCGAGGAGCGGGGAGATAGAGGCCGAGATATCCCAGCCCACAGCATCGAAGACAAGGGCGAGGTGAGTAGGTGTCACATCCTGATTTTCGTTTTAGGATTTATAAATTATTTAATAAATTATTATTAGAATTTATATTAAATGTTCATTAATTAACAAGTGAAGTTAAATATAAAGCGTGGTTGGATTTAATTTTTATTAAGTTCTCCATGATTAAGTTTACTCTCTGGAATTTTCTCTGATTTTTCAGAGCTCAGTTCAGCAATTATTTAAATATAAAATTAGTAATTAAATGATCTGATCTAGGGAAAATTTCATCTATACAACAAACTTTTGGCGGTACCAAAAAATACCACGGAATTTTCCACCTTCCCAACAATACCACAATAGAGATAGACAAGATTACCCCTCAGGCTTATCCCTTTCATTCTATGCACTCAGTGTCTCCCCTCTCCAAAACCCTAAACATGGCGGCCGTGGTGGTGTGGCGGTGGCGGTAGGTGGGGTGCTCATGGCGGTGGAGAATTGACTTTTGGACGGAGATAGTGAGGTTGGAACCGGTTCCCGTGTTCTTCATCCCTTCCTCTTTCTTTGACATCGGACCAGTTCTTTTAGGTGGTCGTGGTTCTGTGGATGCGAGTGATGGTGGCCCCCTCAGACGAAGCTCTTCACGGGTACGTTTTCTGTTCTTCCCATTGTGATTTTTAACCCAAGTAGAATATTTAGACTAAAACATAGGTATGAACTAACAGTAGAATCAACTCTGTATTTTCCAGGGCTATACCTAGAAAGGGAACCAACATAAATCAAGTAGGGGTTGTAGTTGATGCAAATGCGGAGTGTTTGATATGGAGAATTATGACAATTGGGAGTGGTTTATGCAAAGGCGGAGAAATGCAATTGGAACACCTCCTGGGTTAGTGATACATACAGATTCAAACAAAGGTCTCCAATCAGCTATAAGTAATGTATTTGGTGAGCATGTTATAAGTGATGTATTTGGTGAGCATGTTGAATATATGGAATGTTTTAGACATTTATTGTTGAATTTCAACAAGAAATTTAGGGGTGACATTTTTGACTCTAACATATGGCCTGCATCTTGGACATATGTTAGACACAAGTATGATGAGTTGATGTTTGAGATCGCTCAAGCATGCCCTGCTGCTTTTGAACACCTAGAGACATACCATCCTCATATTTGTACAAGAAGCAAGTTTTCCCCTACTAGTAAGATTGAGTATATTTGTAATAACCTAGCTGAGAGCTTTAATAGTTGGATCAAAGGCATTAAAGAATTGCCACTTGTTGATCTAGCAAACAAGTTGAGGCAAATGATTATGAAGCAAATGCCAAAAAGAAAGGTGGTTGCTAACAGTCTTACAGGAAATATCTTGCCAAGTGTGGTGAGAGCTCTAAATGCCAAAAGTAGGGGTTAGAATTACACTTATAAGAAGTGGTGACCATGGTGCTAAAGTCGCAACTTTTGATAAGAAGACCAAGAAGGAATTGACATTTGTGGTTTGCCTTAACAAAAATGAGTGTACTTGTAGGCAGTGGCAAATATCTGAGAAACCATGCTTGCATGCCATAGCTTTTATTTGCTCAATTAGAGGAGCAAAGATTGAAGACTATGTTGATGTGTGCTTCTCAGTTGCTAAATTTAAAATAGCCTATGAGACTTCAATAAACAATAATTGGAGACAAAAGTCAGTGGCCAAAGGTGGATCCAGGATTTAAGATGCTTCCACCCAAGCTTAAAAGGAGTGCTGGTAGACCTAAGACAACAAGGATCCCAAATAGTGGTGAGGGTTCTAGTAAAATAGGAAGAAAGCGGTGTGCAAGATGCCATGAATTTGGCCATCATGCAAAAGGTTGCAAAGCACCTGAATGTTTGATCCTGGATGTATGGTACCACCACCACAACCACCAAAAGGTAAGAAAAGGTACCTATATCTTGAGTTTATCCTTCTTATTCATCACTTTGTGTTACTAACAGCATGCATGATTTCTCTCTTTTTTACAGGAAAACAAAGGGTCCAACTGTGGTTTCTCAAACTTCACAAGAACATGTTACTTCCTCTCAGCCCCTTCATGTGAATGCGTCAATTACTTAGGAGGGTTCTACATATACTACTCAACCAATTCCACGATACACTCCTCCAAGACAAGCAAAACAAAGGGCTGCATTGAGGGCTGCAACATTAACAGCTACTGTATAAGGGGGAAGAGAAACCTCCTAGATACTGTCATCGATCCTTAAGTGTTTTAAGTGATGAAAACTTTGACTTTGTTATATTGGTGCCACTGTGTCACTTTTGCTAAACTTTGTTGTAGTGGTTATTTATACTATCTCTAATTACTTGTCAGTTCTAAATGGCTTATTAGATTGTTATCTTTAATGACTTTGTGACAATTTGAGAAGCACCGATGGTTTAGTCATTTTGTTTGTGAATGTTGTTTTCCTTTGTCACCTAGAAACCACTAAGATGCTGTATTTTTTATGCAAGAAATATTGTCCTTTTTACTTTGCAAAACAATGTTGATATTATTTCCTTTCATGAAAGGATGAAAATTTTCTTTACACTAGGTGCACGTAATTAAGAAATAATGGTAAAAAAACAAGGTGCTCACCATGCATGTCATCCTGGTTCTTTTAACAACTAGATTTTTTTAAAAAAAATAAAATTACGTTTTTTTCGAAAAAATAGAGATTTAAAAATAAAAGAAGAAATGATCGATCCAATTCTCTATTGCACGCAAACATAAAATTACATTTTTTTCCACGGAAGAAAAAGAGATTTAAAAAAAATGAAACAATCGATGTCGCACTTTTTTTTCCACACGAAAGGAAACGATCGATCCAATCTATCGTACGCGATTTCTCCAGTTCCTGTCGCACGTTTTTTTTCCACAGAAAAGGAAAACAGAAAAGGAAACGATCGATCCATTCTCTAGCACGCGATCTCCCCCGTCGCACGGTCTCCCGATCTTCTCCAAGGTGCACAGGGGTATTTTGGTGCTACAAAATGTGAACGCTACTTCCTTTCCACTTAGTGTTTTGTGGTATTGTTGGGAAGGTGGGAAGTTCTATGGTATTTTTTTAATACCGCTCAAAAGTTTGTGGTATAGATGAATTTTTCCCTTTTGTTAAATACTATAAGTGTCCAAGTAGTTGCGAGATTTTTCTTGAAATTATTTGAGCATTTGAAGTATTTTTAACAATTGTGATTAATTTAATTGGAAAAGTAAGTAAAATCCCCTTTTACTTTTTGGCCGAAACTGAAAAAGTTCACCTTTAGTCCTCGGCCCATTCTCCCTTCCTTTCGGTTGGTTTTTTCCCTCCTCCGAAGTCCATTTCACGTCCCTCCTTCAACCGGGCCAAGGAAAGGAAGCCCACAGAAGGAAGTCTACTTTCCCTCCCCCGCGCCACTGTTCATCTTCCAGCTCCAGCAGAGCCCGATGCCGCCATTGCCGCCCCCTTCCACATTCAATCCGGCCTTCTCTCTCTTGTATTTTCAAAATTAGTTGAGGGGAAGTATTCCTCTTATCCTTCTCTTTCGTTTCCCTCGAGAATCGGACTTTATCCCATTGAATTCAACACGGAATCGAGCTCGATTTGAGTTTATCCCTCTTAGCCTCATCCACAGCTTTGGGAAGTTGTTCTCCAAGATCCTGGCCTCCTGTCTCTCTCGTCACCTCGACGGGCTTGTGGCGGCCCATCAGAGTGCCTTCGTCAAAGGCCGATCCCTTCACGACAACTTTCGCTATGTGCAACTTGCGGCTAGGGCTTTCCATGCCAGGCGCACCCCCTGCCTCCTTCTTAAGGTGGATATCGCCAAGGTCTTTGACACGGTCAGCTGGCCGTTCTTGCTTGAGGTGCTTGCCCACCTAGGGTTCAGTCAGCGCTGGCGTGATTGGATTTCTCTCATCCTTGGCGCCTCCTCTTCCCGGGTACTGATCAATGGGGTGCCGGGTCCACGATTCCCTCACCGGAGGGGCCTTTAGCAAGGAGATCCTCTCTCTCCCATGCTCTTTATTCTGGTCATGGATGTGCTTAATCTGATGCTCCGCAAAGCCTCTGACTCAGGCGGGTTCCTTCCGCTCAACGATCGCGCCTTGTGTCCGGGCTTCGCACTAACTTTGCCAAATGCTCGGTTACTCCGATCTGTTGTTCGGTTGAGGACCTGGAGCTGGTTTAGTCCTGCTTTCCCTGCTCGATCTCCGATTTTCCTTGCTCCTATCTCGGCATTCCACTGTTTGTTCGCAAGTTGCCGAAGGCGGCCCTGCAGCCGCTTGTGGATAAGGTCTCCCATCGTCTTCCTCCCTAGAAGGGACGACTCACCACTCTGGCCGGCCGCTCTGTATTGGTCCAGTCTATTCTCTCCTCCATTCAGGTCCATGTGTCTATGGCGATCGGCCTTCCAGCCTGGGTGATCAAGGCCATTGACAAGAAGCGTCGCGCCTTCTTGTGGACGGGCACGGACTCGGCTCACCGTGGGTTGGGAATTCCTGACCTCAGGTTGGTAGGTGTTTCCCTGCGTGTTCGCTGGCTTTGGCTCCAGCGCTTAGGGCATCCCTATTGGGATGGCCTGAAGGCCCCTGCCGAGCGTGCCGTCTCTGACATGTTTGAGGCGTCCACCTTCTTCGTGCCAGGTGATGGTGAGTCGATTTTTTTCTGGTCTGACCAATGGATCTGCGGCCGCTCGGTAGCTTCCTTGGCTCCAGATCTCCTCTTCGCTGTGCCCCCACGTCTGCGTGGTTCATGCACGGTTGCTTCTAGCTTGGCAAACAACGCCTGGATTTCTGACATTCGCGGCACCCTCTGTAACGCCCTGATTTTCGTTCAGGATTAAAAATCAGTTAATAATGCATTTCTAGAAATTAAATGAAAGTTAAAGCAATTTAATCAAGTGAAATAGTGAGGGAATTAAAAATTTCCTTTAAAAATCATGGCCGAGAATATTTTGTAATATTCTTTGTGCCCTAAAATACTCTCCGGATTTTTCCGTGAATTTTCAGAGCTCGAGAAATAATTTTAAAAGTCACAAAGTTCATTTAATCAATTAAATAAATTGAAAACCAAAGTTAAATCTCCCCTTCCACCTTGGGCCATTTTCGGCCCAAGATCCTTTCCCCATCCTTGGCCCGCTCGCCCCTCTCTCCTTTCCTCCTCCCTCTCGGGCCGACCCCTCCCTTCTCGGCCCGATCGACTTCCCCTCGCGCAAAGTCTAAATAACCCCCTGGGTCTTCTTCCTCTCTCCCTCCCCGACAGGTGGGCCCGGTGACCCCACCTGTCAGGCCCTCCTCCTACCTTCGGCTTCCCAGGTTGAAGCCGCCATGGCCAGCGGTTGCCGCCCACGTCACCGCCGATTCCAGGTTCTCCCGCCCGCGTCCTCGCGCCCAAACCACATGAAATCGGTTCCCCACTATCTCCTCCACAACTTCCCCCACTTTTCCCCAATTTTTGGCGCCAAATTGAACCCCTCTACTCCCCACTTCCCCCACTGTAGACCCCTGTTTTTATAACATGAATCACTCGTGTGAATAGTACCATTTCCCTGGATCAAGTAGTATGGTACTCACGATTACATTGCTGAAATATCAAGTGCGCATACAAGGATTGTCTAGCGCGAATTATTACATCATAGGCCCGCAGGCATAGTCTAGAACATAGGACCAAATGGTCCGGAATACATCCCAAAAACAGAAATAGATAAGCAGCGGAATCAAGGCAGCGGCGACGCCATTGCCACAGGCAACGACCGTAACTAAGACCTACGGGGCGCCGTCATCCTCCGCATCCTCCTGAAGATAAGCATAGGGATCCTCCTCGACTTCATTGCCATCCATTGATTAAATTTGTAATAGCAAGAGTGAGTACCAATCGTACTCAGCAAGCCACCACAACAACAATGCATATGATAGAGGTATTCAAGGTATGGCCTTTGGTTTATTTGCATAAAGCTAGTTTCACAATTCTTTTCACAAGCCTAAGATCTAGCATAAACTAGTCAAGTTTTAATTCTAGTGGTTATTACACAGCAACGGTTCTGTTCATCATCCATTGTCTTCCCAAAGATGGCTTCCCGTTGCTGGCCGTCATGGTTTTCTGGGGTTTACCCCTTCTCGCCTCTCGAGAAGTTGATCCACCAGCTCAAAATCATCATGCAGATCCCATCCCTTTCATAATTAAGAAATTATAGTCTAGCCAAGTGTAATACATGTCCCGGTGCTCATTATCCGCGAGCACGGCTATTCGAATAGATTGGTTTACTCACACTGCAGTGGATGTACACTTTACTCGTACTCCGCAACTTGCCCAACACATGAGCCTACGTCCCAACAAATTAGACTTGCCACGGCAAAGCCTTTCAATAACCTCACTTCGGCAGTACCTGCTCCATGAACTTTAGTCCTCATGCACTCTAGGCGTCCAAGGTTTCTAGCAGTGAGAGGAGTTCTGGCGCTCCCGGGAAGGGAAGATTCACACATGCATTAAGTTAGGGTTAAGTTTAGGTTTACACATGGTAGTCCGACCGATGGCGACACCACTGTAGGTACCCGCCCCTTGCGGTCCAACCAATGGCTGCCCCACCGTAGGCCCCTGCCTCTCACACACATCAAGAAATCCACTACGGCTTGGGTACCGCCTCCGCTCGGCTATTTACTCCGCTAGGTCTATACCCACACGAGAAGTACGGTTGTACTAGGGTCGTTTCATGCTTAACTTCATGGCTCGGTCCTTAATTGACCAGGGACGGCACTAGCCTTTATCGGACACCACCCAAGTCATCCAGCCGCCCCAGTCGAAAACATTTGTTTAGTTTTAACTTTCTTTCAAAATCATCTCATCAATGTCATGGCAAGGTGGCGCTCATGTCTCCACATGCCGTATCTCAACTACCTTCCCCAAGGTAGTTGCCCAAGCATAAAGCATTTGATAAATATGAGAATGCATGAATCTAAATTAGCATTACTAAGCATTTGTCATAAGTGACTAGTGACTCATTCGTAATTATGGGTACAAGGGAAATAATGAGATAAGCAATAATCAAGGGCATGGCATAATAACAAATAGGATATTCATCACTGCATGCAATTTTATTTGTAAATAAAACAATTTCACAATTGGGATCAACATGCTCAAGAGATGGGGTGATGACTTGCCTTGATCACAGTCTTGCTGTCCCTGCTCCTCAATCGACTCAACAATTCCCTCGGAATCTAAATTTACGTGCGAAAGATCGGATTTAAATTCAATTAGCATTCAAATAAACTCACCAAAATTCAAACAGTACAAATAAATTTGAGAAAATGATACTATCAGATAGATCTTGATTTTAGATGAATTTAGGTTCAAGTTTCATTCAATTCCGAGTTAAGATGAGTGAGTTATGCAAGTTTAATTTTTCAAATTTGAGTTAATCCGAGAAATTGTGAAAAATTACTGTTCCTAATTCATTTATTTTTATTCCTAACACAAATCCATAAACCACAGAGGCTGACATGTGGGCCGTTCTCCTATTTCCTGTTCTCGGTTTTTATTTTCTAATGGAAATCATGCTGTGTCATTGACAGGAGGGGCCGTCCCTTTTAATTAAGGGTAAACCGCTCCTTTTAATTACCGGTGGGTCCCGCTTGTCATTGATAGTAAACATAATATTGATTTTAATTAGATTTTCTAATCAACCGGACCCACGCGTCATAGACTTGGCTAATCATCATTAGGGAGAGGATTAATGTGCGCTAACTACTATGCGGGTCCCACATGGTTTCTCTCTCTCGTGTTCTTTTCTTTTTCCCCGTCGTCTTCTTCCTTCTGCTCGCGGCTGAGCTGAGGAGCGGCGCGCGACGTTGTGACGGCCCGAGCCGGAACGGCTCGGTGCACGGTGGGGCGAGTGGCGGCACATCACCGGAGACCCTCCGGCGGCGGCGGTGAGGCGCGGTGACCCCCCCGACGCGCGGCGTGACGGCGCGCGGTGGTGTCGAGATCACAGGAACGCCGGCGGCGCAATGGAGATCGATTTGAGTGCAACCGGCTACGATTTAACCATCACGGGTTCATATGGAGTGCAGAAAAGCAAAAACCTAGCCTATGCTGCATTGGAACGGGGTCTCTCCACGGCGAGCTCAACCATGCCGCAGTGGCGGCCGGAGTCGGCATGGCTACAGCGGCGCGCACCCCAAATCGAGGGGGCCGCTGGCTTCTAGGTGTCCAGGCGCTATTACAGGCGTGAGGGCTTACCACGGAGTGGTGGAACGGTGAAGTTCGTCGGCGCGTGGTGCGGTGCGGTCGAAACAGGGGCAGCCGGCCGGTCGGCGACGATCGTAGGTGTTCGACACTCGGCCTTCCTTGTTCAGCGACTCCAGGCTCCCTCCAACAGCAGCAACGGCAACGCGAGCACCTCCTCAACACACCCCGCCACCCACACCGGCCGAGAGGCCCTGCGGCGGCGGTGCAACCCCCGCCCACTAGGTGTTCGACACCCGACGGCGGCGCGATTTTGTTTCTCTAAGATGGAGCAAGAACTCTGGGGAAAGGGGAAGCGAATGAGGGGTTGATTTTGGATGAGGACGGGGTAGGAGTGAGCTTATAACAGCGAGAGGAAGGGCGATTTCTTAACGGATAAGGATAATCGATGACTCGGCTTTGGTTCGATCTCACCCAGGTTCCGGTTCAATGTACAGGCGCGGCATGATTGCCTACGCGGTAGTATGCAGGAGAGGTTTCGCTAGATAGAAAAAGGGGCACCGCATTACCCAGCGGTCTCAACCGGGGGCGACAAGATGGAGACGTGACGGGGATGCGATGGCGACAAGAGCGACGACGATGGGCAGTGGTAACGGCCGTGATAGGGGAGGCGCAGGGCTATGCCCTAGGGTGACGCGGGGATGTCGTGGCGGCCGTTATCCTTTAACCTCGATGGCGACGCGCGAGAGGACGGGATGACGCGGGCGCAACGCGGGGCGCAGCTTTCGCACTGGTTTTCGGCGGCTCGGTCGGCGGCGGGCCCACGTGGCGTGGCGCGACGCGGTGCGGCACACGGGCACGCCCAATGCAGCGCACGAGTCGGGAAGGCGGGCGCGCGGGCACAGCAGCAACTGGAAGGGCGGCGCCGGGTGCTCGGTCGGGTTAAGCACGGATCGAGCACTTGGCGCGCAATGAACAGTAGCGACCCGAGAAAATTCACGATTAGGGCTTTCCTTTGGCTATTTGTGTGGGCAGTTTTCAGATGACTCAATCCCCACATTTCTTTTGGGAATTTACCTATATTTCAACACTTCTAATTCTGTGATTTATTGCACCCCATATTAATAATTAATATTATATTTCCAACATATGTTTCTTATTTTCCCTATATTCTTGGTTTTGGTATTTGTCCTTCCATATCAACATATTTTGTTTTCTCATCATATTTAATTTAAAAAATATATTTTGCAACAAAGAAACGAATAACACCAGCATGATGCAAAAGTTTTAGAAAGTTCGAAATTTTAGTGATTTTTATTATTAGGGATTTTTAGGATGTTACACCCACGATGTTGCCCACGTCGCCGGCGGTTGCCGCACCAAATCCACCTCGTCCTGGCCTCCCCGTCGCCCCCGAGCGCTATAAAACTCCGCCCCACACTCCCCTCGCTCATTTCCCCTATTTAGCCGAGCCCTCCGTGCCCTCCATTGCTCCCCCACGCTGCTCCCACGCACCGCCGCTTTCCGGCAAGCTCCGGCAGCCTCTAGCCGCCGCTCTCGCCATCGCCACGCTGCTCCGTCGCCACCATCGGCATCGCCGCCCAACGCTTCACCCCGGCATCTGTTTCCCTTACCTCTTCCACCCCCGCAGCACCTTTCCCATCACGAGGCCGAGCTTCCATCGCCATTCGCCGCCTCCAGCCGCCTTTCACCTCTGCTCCAATCATCGCCGCGGCTCGCCGCTGGCTCCATTGGCTTCGCCGTTGCAAGAGCAAGGCCGGCTTCCACTTTGTTTGCCCATTCCACCTCCGCAACCACCCTCCCACCGTGCATCCCGAGCTCCACCACCGTCTGCAGCCTCCGGCCGCCTCACACTGCACCACCGCCTCCGTCGCGTCCCCCTCATCGTACCGCACCTCGGCCGCCACTCCTATTCGCCGGAAACCCGTCAGAACCGGGTTCCCCTCCACGCTCCGGTGAGCACCTCCACCGCAGCCGCCTCCGGCCGGCGATACCAGAGGCCGTGGGCCTCCTCATTCCCTCTAACCCCTCTCATTTTGTTCTCTAGGTCCTCCCGCATCCCATCCACCGCTCGTCGTTGTTCCCCGGTCGCTTGCCATCACTGTCCGTCGTCGCCTCCTTCCGCACCGGCCGAACCCCTTGGTGAGAACCCCGGTTTCCTCCTCTCCCTCATAGCATTGCACGCCGCTGCTTAGCCTCGTGCGCTGCCGCTTCCGTGCGTGCGTCGCCGTCTTGCGCCGCCGCCGCTCGCCGCCGGTGGCCTTCGGGCCCGGCGCGTCGCCGTCGCGCTGCCGTGTGCTCGGCCGGCCGGCTTGCCGCCGTCCCGCTCGCCTGTGCCGCCCGACCCCCTGGTCGTGCCGCTCCATCGCGTGAGCCGCCGCCGCCGCCCGCGTGCGCCGCCATTCCCCGTGTCGTCGCCGGCCGTCGCCGCCGGTGGCCGCGCCGCCGCACACCATCGTCGGCCAGGCCGGCCTGAGCCGCGCCCGTGCCCCAGCGCGCCGCCCCGTGGCCGCCCGATCGGCTTGGGCCGATCCGGGCCGTCGGTTCCCGTGGACCGGTCGTGGATCGCCTCGGTGGTCCCGGTCCACGGTGGACCGGCGCCCTTGTGCCGCTGACCGGTGGGTCCCGCTTGCCGGCACCGCCCCTCCTCCTTGATGACGTCAGCAACCCCTTTTCCTTTGAGAAAATAATTAATAATTGCGTCATAAATCGTATTTAATTCTAGAAATTCATTTAAATGGCTCAAAACTTCTAAAATTCATATCTAATTCATTCGAACTCCGAATTGAGCCGTTCAACTTACAAAATTCATATTTGTTTACTTTTTACGTACTGTTAACTTGGTGTTTATTAGAGTTTTTCCTTGTTTTGCGTGCCAGCGTGTAGAATCCGTCGTTTCGGAAGTCTGCGGTCTCGAGGAAAAGAGTTCAGAAGATAAAAGTGAAGAAGCAAGGCAAGTCGCACATTCCCCTTGAGCATCTTGATCCTAATTTACAAATGTTTTACCGTTTGCAAATAAAGATGCATGTCTTGCTAATTACATGGGAATAGGGTTTACCTATCTGCTTGCTTGTGCCATGTTATTAGATATCTGTCCTTTGTCAACCGTGGGTGATAATTCGACAAGCTTGTGTTACTTTGATGACCTAGCTAGAACTATATGCTTAGCCGTGCTTAAATACCACTAGCTCAGTTGATGGGATAATTGCAGTATTAGACCTGTTAGTATCATTATTAGGGATTTTTAGGATGTTACAAACCTACCCCCCTTAAATAAATCTCGTCCCGAGATTTCTTACCGGTCATTAAACAGATGTGGATATTCAGTCTTTAGAAATTCTTCATTACACTTCTGTGTGATTACTCCATTGCACTTTATACATACGCCAAACTTTGGTCCGGGTTCTCTTCTCAGCCTCATCTAATATTTTCACCGGATGCTCTAGGTATGTAAGATCATTACTAATATGAATATCTTCCAATGGAGTTTGCTCCTCCGGTACTCGCAAACACTTCTTTAGCTGTGACACATGAAACACTGGGTGTACATCGGAAATATTTTCTGGTAGTGCTAGCTGATAGGCTACTTCCCCTCGTCTGGCAATTATTGGAAATGGTCCCACATATCTCGGTGCAAGTTTCCCCTTAACTTTGAACCTCTTGGTTCCCCATAGCGGGGACACTTTTAAGTATACGTGATTGCCTACATTAAACTCTGAATCTCTTCTCCTTGTATCTGCATAGCTCTTTTGTCTAGATTGTGCTACTTTTAAACTTTTGCGAATCAGTCGAATTTTCTCCTCAGCCTCCTTAATTATATCGGGCCCAAATACAGCTCGTTCACCGTTCTCTGACCACATTAATAGGGTTCGACATCGTCGACCAAACAATGCTTCATTTGGTGACATCTTTAGGATGGCCTGATAACTGTTGTTATAAGAAAATTCGGCATAAGGTAGACACTTTTCCCAATCCTTGGTGAAATCCAAGGCACAAGCCCTTAACATATCTTCCAACACTTGATTTGTTCTTTCAGTCTGTCCATCTGTCTGCGGATGATATGCTGTGCTAAAGGCGAGGTAACTTCCAAGAGCTTCATGTACTTTATTCCAGAAATGAGTGGTAAATTGGGTATCTCGATCAGATATTATCCTTTTCGGCACACCATGAAGGCATACAATCCTGGACATGTACAACTCGGCCAATTTGGCACCACTATAATTTGTCTTAACGGGGATGAACCTGGCTGTTTTGGTGAGTCGGTCCACGATCACCCACATAGAGTCATAGCCAGCCGTGGTTTTAGGCAATCCGACGATAAAATCCATGCCTATTTCATCCCATTTCCATTCCGGAATTTTGAGTGGTTGCAACAAACCCGCTGGCCGCTGATGCTCGGCCTTCACTCTCTGGCATACGTCGCATATCGCTACGTATTCGGCTACATCTCTTTTCATGTTGGGCCACCAATACGCCTCTTTCAAATCCTGGTACATCTTTGTGGTACCGGGATGCAGTGAATATGCAGATTCGTGGGCTTCCTTGAGAATTAACTTTCTCAAATCACCCTGTTCAGGCACATAAATTCTCTTTTTATACCACAGGATTCCATTCTCATTGGTTGAAAATTCTTTGGCAAATCCCACGGCCATACGCTCCTTAATTTCTCGAACCTCCTCATTATCCTTCTGGACTTCCTCTATCTGTGTTCTCAAAAGAGGTTGAATTTCTAGTGAATTTACTTCACCTTGAGGAATTAAATGTAGGTTGAGTCTAGCCATCTCCTCCTGTAACTCGACGACTACGTTTCTGCTGCTCAGATGATTGCACCGGCCCTTGCGACTTAGAGCGTCAGCCACAACGTTCGCCTTGCCGGGGTGATAATGGATTCCCAAATCATAATCCTTAATAATTAATTCCAACCATCATCTCTGCCGTAAATTGAGATCTGACTGGGTGAAAATGTATTTCAGGCTTTTGTGATCAATGTATATGTCGCAATGATTCCCAATCAAATAATGCCTCCAGATCTTTAATGCATGAACTACAGCTGCCAATTCTAGGTCATGGGTAGGGTAATTCTCCTCATGGGGTCGCAATTGCCGTGAGGCATAGGCCACAACCTTTCCCTCTTGCATTAATACACCTCCCAAACCTTGCCTGGACGCATCACAGTAGATGACAAAATCCTTACGGTTATCAGGAAGAACCAGAATAGGTGCAGTAGTCAATTTTTCCTTGAGTTGCTCAAAGCTTGTCTGGCATTGCTCGGTCCACTCAAATTTCTTTTCTTTCTTCAACAGTTGTGTCATGGGCCTAGCTATTTTAGAAAACCCTTCAATAAACCTACGGTAATATCCGGCCAATCCCAAAAAGCTCCGGATTTCCATCACTGATTTGGGTGCCTTCCATTCCGTCACAGCCTCCACTTTAGCAGGACCCACTGCTACTCCCCGAGCTGAAATTACATGGCCAAGAAAAGCAACTTCTTTCAACCAGAACTCACACTTGCTAAACTTCGCATACAACTGATGTTCCCGTAGTTTCTCCAGCACTTGGCGTAAATGTTCTGTATGTTCCTCCTCATCTTTGGAATAGATGAGTATATCATCAATAAACACTACTACAAATTTGTCCAAATATTCCATGAACACTTTTTCATAAGGTTCATAAAATAGGCTGGAGCATTGGTCAATCCAAAGGACATCACTGTGAATTCATACAATCCATAGCGTGTGGAGAATGCGGTCTTGGGAATATCTCCGGGCCTAATTTTCAGTTGATGATATCCAGACCGGAGATCAATTTTTGAAAACACCTTAGCCCCCTTCAGTTGATCGAAGAGATCATCTATCCGAGGTAGTGGGTACTTGTTTTTAATAGTCACCTCGTTTAATGAACAATAATCCACGCACATCCTCATGCTTCCGTCTTTCTTTTTAACAAATAACACCGGGGCTCCCCAAGGAGAGGAACTAGGACGTACATACCCTTTGTCTTGTAATTCCTTTATCTGCCTTTTAAGTTCCTCTAACTCATTAGCTAGCATTCTGTAAGGTCTTTTAGATATGGGGGCAGTGCCAGGCATTAAATCAATGATAAATTCTATGTCTCGGTCAGGTGGCATCCCAGGCAATTCTTCCGGAAATACGTCTAGGTAATCCTGAACCACGGGCATTCCCTCCATAGGAAGCATGGTAAATATACCTCCAGCACGCTCAAATAATTTTGGATCCTGATCCACTGTTGCTTTCATTACCGATCCCCAGGATGTGGTTAAGGTAACTTCTCTACGGCTGCAATCAATGACCCCCTTATTTTTGGCTAGCCAATCCATTCCTAGTATAACATCGAGTGTCCGTGGTGTCAACACCATCAGATTTGAGGAAAACACCTCGTCTCTAAGGCGAATAGGCACATCAATGCAAGCATAATATACCCTTATTTCTCCTCCAGGTGAGTGTACTATCATAGGTTTCTTTAATTCCACATGAGTCAGGTCGTGTTGTTGACTCGCTTTCAAAGATATGAATGAATGCGATGCACCGGAATCAAAAAGAAATTTAACCGGGGTAGAATTGATAGAGAATGTACCCATCAGTACGCCTTGGTCTCCCTGGGCTTCCTCAGCCCGCACGTGATACACTTGCCCGCGTCCAAACCCGGTAGCGGACTGGTTGGTTTGTGGTGTCCTGAACAAACCTCGTCCAGCTACAGGGGTAGTGATTCCACGAACTGTCATTGCATTGGCTCCAGTACGGACAGGAGTTTTGTTTGGATGTGGGCAGTTGTTGGCATAGTGTCCGGATTCCCCACAGTTGAAGCAATTTCCACTCCCCTTCCATCCAGGAGCGGCCAACGTTGGGGTCGGGGTACGGGACGGAGCTGTAACCAGCCTATTGAAATTGCCAGTTATAGTAGGACGGTTGGTTGTGACCCCGGTGGGCTTCCATCCCGAGGAAGCGGCTCCCTTCAGTCGCTGAGACTCCCCCTGAGTTGGCCGATTCATGGCAAGTCTTCTCTTGCGGTTGTGCTCTACAGTCTTTTGATCATTCTCCAACCTAACGACTTTGTTCATCAGGCTCTGGAAACTATCGTGATCCAGTCCGATCATAGGTCCACGCAATTCATCACGGGTTCATATGGAGTGCAGAAAAGCAAAATCCTAGCCTATGCTGCATTGGAACGGGGTCTCTCCACGGCGAGCTCAACCATGGCGCGGTGGCTTCCGGAGTCGGCATGGCTACGGCGGCGCACACCCCAAATCGAGGGGGCCGCTGGCTTCTAGGTGTCTAGGCGCTACTATAGGCGTGAGGGCTTACCGCGGAGTCGCGGAACAGCGAAGTTCGACGGCGCGTGGTGCGGTGCGGTCGAAACAGGGGCAGCCGGCCGGTCGGCGATGATCGCAGGTGTTCGACACTCGGCCTTCCTTGTTCAGCGACTCCAGGCTCCCTCCAACAGCAGCAACGGCAACGCGAGCACCTCCTCAACACACCCCGCCACCCACACCGGCCGAGAAGCCCTGTGGCGGCGGCGCAACCCCCGCCCACCAGGTGTTCAACACCCGGCGGCGGTGTGATTTTGTTTCTCTGAGATGGAGCAAGAACTCTGGGGAAAGGGGAAGCGAATGAGGGCTTGATTTTGGATGAGGACGGGGTAGGAGTGAGCTTATAACAGCGAGAGGAAGGGCGATTTCTTAATGGATAAGGATAATCGATGACTCGGCTTTGGTTCGATCTCACCCAGGTTCCGGTTCAATGTACAGCCGCGGCATGATTGCCTACGCGGTAGTATGCAGGAGAGGTTTCGCTAGCTGGAAAAAGGGGCACCGCATTACCCAGCGGTCTCAACCGGGGGCGACAAGATGGAGACGTGACGGGGATGCGATGGCGACAAGAGCGATGGCGATGGGCAGTGGTAACGGCCGTGATAGGGGAGGCGCAGGGCTATGCCCTAGGGTGACGCGGGGATGTCGTGGCGGCCGTTATCCTTCAACCCCGACGGCGACGCGCGAGAGGATGGGATGACGCGGGTGCAACACGGGGCACAGCTTTCGCACGGGTTTTCGGCGGCTCGGTCGGTGGCGGGCCCACGTGGCGTGGCGCGACGCGGTGCGGCGCACGGGCACGCCCAATGCAACGCACGAGTCGGGAAGGCGGGCGCGCGGGCACAGTAGCAACTGGAAGGGCGGTGCCGGGTGCTTGGTCGGGTTAAGCACGGATCGAGCACTTGGTGCGCAATGAATAGTAGCGACCCGAGAAAATTCACAATTAGGGCTTTCCTTTGGCTATTTGTGTGGGCAGTTTTCAGATGACTCAATCCCCACATTTCTTTTGGGAATTTACCTATATTTCAACACTTCTAATTCTGTGATTTATTGCACCCCATATTAATAATTAATATTATATTTCCAACATATGTTTCTTATTTTCCCTATATTCTAGGTTTTGGTATTTGTCCTTCCATATCAACATATTTTGTTTTCTCATCTTATTTAATTTAAACAATATATTTTGCAACAAAGAAACGAATAACACCGGCATGATGCAAAAGTTTTAGAAAGTTCGAAATTTTAGTGATTTTATTATTAGGGATTTTTAGGATGTTACACCCACGATGTTGCCCACGTCGCCGGTGGTTGCCGCACCAAATCCACCTCGTCCCGGCCTCCCCGTCGCCCCCGAGCGCTATAAAACTCCGCCCCACACTCCCCTCGCCCATTTCCCCCATTTAGCCGAGCCCTCCGTGCCCTCCATTGCTCCCCCACGCTGCTCCCACGCACCGCCGCTTTCCGGCGAGCTCCGGCAGCCTCTAGCCGCCGCTCTCGCCATCGTCGTGTTGCTCCGTCGCCACCATCGGCATCGCCGCCCAACGCTTCACCCCGGCATCCGTTTCCCTTACCTCTTCCACCCCCGCTGCACCTTCCCACCACGAGGCTGAGCTTCCATCGCCATTCGCCGCCTCCAGCCGCCTTTCACCGCCGCTCCAATCATTGCCGCGGCTCGCCGCTGGCGCCATTGGCTTCGCCGTCGCAAGAGCAAGGCCAGCTTCCACTTTGCTTGCCTATTCCACCTCCGCAACCACCCTCCCACCGTGCATCCCGAGCTCCACCAACGTATGCCGGCTCCGGCCGCCGTTTGGTGTCATTCCCGGCCGCCTCACACTGCACCACCGCCTCCGTCGCGTCCCCCTCATCGTACCGCACCTCGGCCGCCACTCCTATTCGCCGGAAACCCGTCGGAACCAGGTTCCCCTCCACGCTCCGGTGAGCACCTCCACCGCAGCCGCCTTCGGCCGCGATACCACAGGCCGTGGGCCTCCTCATTCCCTCTAAGCCCTCTCATTTTGTTCCCTAGGTCCTCCCGCATCCCGTCCACTGCTCGTCATCGTTCCCCGGTCGCTTGCCATCGCTGTCTGTCGTCGCCTCCTTCCGCGCCGGCCGAACCCCTTGGTGAGCACCCCGGTTTCCTCCTCTCCCTCATAGCACAGCACGCCGCCGCTTAGCCTCGTGCGCTGCCGCTTTCGTGCGTGCGTCGCCGTCTTGCACCGCCGTCGCTCGCCGCCGGTGGCCTTCGGGCTCGGCGCGTCGCCGCCGCGCTGCCGTGTGCTCGGCCGGCCGGCTTGCCGCCGTCCCGCTCGCCCGTGCCGCCCGACCCCCTGGTCGTGCCGCTCCCTCGCGTGAGCCGTCGCCGCTGCCCGCGTGCACCGCCGTTCCCCGTGTCGTCGCCGGCCGTCGCTGCCGGTGACTGTGCCGCCGCACACCGTCGTCGGCCAGGCCAGCCTGAGCCGCGCCCGTGTCCCAACGCGCCGCCCCGTGGCCGCCCGATCGGCTTGGGCCGATCCGGGCCGTCGGTTCCCGTGGACCGGCGGTGGACCGCCTCGGTGGTCCCGGTCCATGGTGGACCGGCGCCCTTGTGCCGCTGACCGGTGGGGCCCGCTTGCCGGCGCCGCCCCTCCCCCTTGATGACGTCAGCAACCCCTTTTCCTTTGGGAAAATAATTAATAATTGCGTCATAAATCGTATGTAATTCTAGAAATTGTCACACCCTAAAAATCTTAAAGTTATAAATTATTGTTTAAATGGAATTATCAGAATTGATTTTTTTAAAAGCCTAGAAGAAAAGATCAAATTTTAAATAATAAATTCCAATATAAAATGGGGCTAGATAAAATCTTATTAAATACTTTGCTTAATTCTATAATTCCTAGATTTTTCTGGGATTTATTTGAGCTAAGGAAGTATTTTTAATAAATGAAATTGCATTTCATGAATTATTTAAATTGAAAAAGGTTTTAAAATTCTTTCTTTTGGCTTTGGGCCGAAAGTCGGCCCAAAACCTTTTCTCTCTCCTCCCCGGCCCAAGCCGGCCCAGTCCGCCGTAGCCGCCGCGCGTGCGCGCGCCCTCGGACGCTGACAGGTGGGGCCCGCCTGTCGGAGTCGTCGTCTTCCTCCGTCCGCCCGCGCCCGAAACCCTAGCGCCGCGCCGTCGCCGTCTCCTTCCAAATCCGGCCGCGTCTTTCCTTCTCTGGTGAAATCGGTTGAGGGGAAATGATCCCCGGGATCTCCTCTACCTTTTTCGTTTTGGAATCATCATCTATCTCGGTTTGGAAGTCCGCGGATTCGATCTCGAATCGGATTCCTCTCTCTCTCTCCGAACCCTAGGTTTCCATCGCCGTCGCCGGGCTGCCGTGGGCTTCGCCGCCGCCTTCCGACCCCTTTAAAAGGATCCCCGAGCTCCCCTCTACCCGTCGCCGCCCTCGCCTTCGCCTCTCGTCGCCCGTAGCGCCCTAGCGCTGTGTAGCCTAGCGCCGCCGTCGCCGTCGCTCGGAAAGGCCGTCGTCGTGGGCGCCGTCGCGTCGCCGTCCTCGTCCGACCCTTCACCGTCGCTATCAGCCGCCGGAGCACCGTCGCCGCCGTCGACCCGATCGTCTCCGCCGCCTTTTCCTCATCGCCGGCGCCGTCCGTTGCTCCTCCGCCGTTCCTTTGGTCACCGGTGAGTTCACCGTGCCGTCCGCTACCCATTGGTGCCCTCCGTTCGCGCCGCCGCGCCATCGTTCGCCGGCGGGCATGCGCGCCCGAGCCGCCGCCGGTGGTGACGTCATCGCCGACGTCGTCGTCGTCGTCTCCCGTCAGCCGGCCGTGGACCGTTAGATCTCGGCCGTTCGTTTGAGTTAGATCGATCTCGGTCGTTCGTTTCCGTAGACCGCCGCCGTGGACCCGGTCCACCGTGAGCCGAGCCCCGCTGACGCAATAATCCTTTTTTTCCTTTTCAAAAATAATTCATTATTGCGTCATAATTCAATTAAAATTTATATAAATGATTTAATCCGATTTAATCTTTAAAAATTCATAACTAATTCATCTTAGCTCGGATTTAGTTGGTTCAAGTCTCTAAATTTTTCTAAAATTGAGATCTACATGTTAAAAATATCCACATGTGCTGTTCATGCTTGCTTATGTGCTGTTTTGGTGTTTTTGCTCTTTTCTGTTTAGATTCCGACGTTTCCGGAGAGTCCGTTTTCGCAGGAAAAGATTTAGAAGAATTCCAAGGCCAACAAGGCAAGTCACACAGATCCTAATCAATCCTTTGAGCATGTTGATCCCGTTTAAAGATATTGTTTCTATTCAACTATTGCATTTATTTTTGAATGTCATTGCGTGGAATTAGCCTATTGTTTGTTATTGCCCTTTTGTTCTTGATTATCTTATTCCTTGATACCTTGGGTTATTATAACTTGACTAGTTGAGCTTTATATTGGTTCAATTAGATATTAGAGGTAATTGCTTAGCCATGCTTAGAAACTTTAGCACACTAATGGGATAACTTATGATTCACTATTATTTAATGATGGTTTAATGATAGTTCACGATGGTCAATCGTGATTGTTTAATTAATTAATTTGCCAACTAAAACCTGATAATGGTGGGTTGTGAGTACATGGTTTTGATGGTCGTGCTCATGACAATTAAGGACCGGTTCACGAGTTTCGGTTGTGATACATTAACCGTGCCAACCACAAGCCAGCATGGGCAACGGCTTTATCTTTTGTATAGCATAGTTCATTGCGGAGCACCAGACTGAGAAGTGGCGGAGATAAGCCCACGGGGGTCGCTGGGGAGTCCATGCCTTGTTTATAAGGGGGTGATTATGATCCAGGAATGGTGCACTGTGGTGGATTGTGTTGTGTGAGGGGTAATGTCATAGCTCCTTTCCGAGGTACCGTGGTGGTATTAAGGCACATGATGACATGTTGTGGGGCTGTGTCTTGTGGGTACAGTGGTACATCTCTGATCAGAGTAAAACTATTCGAATAGCCGTGCCCGCGGTTATGGGCGGGTCTAACAATGTCTTTCGTGATTAGTCTCACCCTTCACACCATAGTGAAAGATGCTATAACTGGTAATAATTTGATTAGCTCCTAGTTTGGAATGGTATATTCCTGGTTTGGAGATAGAACTGTGCAGCCGGGATTGGTTGTACAGAATGGTTGGGCCTATACAACATGGTATGTTGTATAGTGTTGGATTAATGCTGTTTAATTAATACTCTACTGTTTTATTAAATTCTGAAATATCCATTAAATGCTGTTTATGCAAAGAAACCTATATTATGCCATCCTTGGTCATCCTGTGCACTTGCATATTTGCTGCGTGACTTGCTGAGTATGTCATATACTCACCTTGCAATCATTCATCAGAGCAGGAGTTCTAGAGTGATGCTGATGGTGTTGAGGATTTGGCGTAGTCCGGGACAAGCTGCTTGTGGAGTGGAGTCGTCTGCGCTGTTTATCTTTATTTTCCGCTACTTAGATCTTTATTGATTGAGAGGAACTATCTACCTCTGTAATGACATTTTATTCGCTTATTAATTAGAGTAATAATTGTACTCTATTATCAATTTGTTATTGTGTGCCTCGGTTGATTCCTGGATGAGAGTTTACACACATGTAAGCGTTTGGAATTTTGGATAGAAATTCCGGGCGTGACAGAAATTCATTTAGATGGCTCAAAACTTCTAAAATTCATATCTAATTCATTCGAACTCCGAATTGAGCCGTTCAACTTACAAAATTCATATTTGTTTACTTTTTACGTATTGTTCCCTTGGTGTTTATTAGAGTTTTTGCTTGTTTTGCGTGCCAGCGTGTAGAATCCGTCGTTTTGGAAGTCTGCGGTCTCGAGGAAAAGAGTTCAGAAGATAAAAGTGAAGAAGCAAGGCTAAATACCACTAGCTCAGTTGATGGGATAATTGTAGTATTAGACCTGTTAGTATCATTACGAGCTGCGTGCTCGAGACATCCGACCATGCTTCGTTGGTCGTAACTATCCAACTAAAATGCGACTGAATGGTGGGCTGTGGGTGCATGGTTTTGCTGGTCGCACCCATGGCAATTAAGGACCGGTTCGCGGGATGCACTAGAAGACATACAGCGCTTGCCATAAGCGGGAATGGGTAACTGTCTGACTTGAAGTATAGCTTTCCGCTGGCTGACGCATCCAGGCAAGGGTGAGCGTGATGGAGTTCGGATGGGCCCTGCGACGGCCAATGTGGCTTTCTGATTCACCTAGGCACGAGAGGGGACTGCCCGCTGCCTGCTGGGGGCGGGGGTGAAACTTGAGGTGTGGTGTGCTTGGTCAGAGGGGGTTATATGAAGGGTCTTGTCACAATCACTCGACATGGTGATGTGTCTGGCCTGGCACGGTGACATGCCGGTGGATTGTGTCTTGTGGGTACAGTTGTGCACCTCTGGCTAGAGTAAAACTATTCGAATAGCCGTGCCCGCGGTTATGGGCGATCGACCAGATTCACCGTGATTAGTCTCACACTTAATAAATCGACCCAATGCACTGTATTTCAGGTGGGTTGGTCGGGCGTTTCAACGTGGTGTAGTGTTGATCAGTGGAGATTTAATATTACCTTAATTACTCAACAGTTTTACCGTTTTGCTCAATAAAATGTTTTACAACCGCCTTTATGCAAATAGCCACAAACCATCCTTGTATCCCCTTGCACGTCTGCATCATTGGTGTGGCTTGCAGAGTACGGTGGTTGTACTCAGCCCTGCTATTATTTCCCCCTTTTCAGAAGTGTAGTGCTTCTGAGCTGAAGACGAAGTTAGAGGACCAAGGCTCAGACCCCAGTTGAGTTTTGCCTGTGGAGTGGAGCTGAAGCCCGCTAGGATCGTCTTTCTCCGCTGCTGCTGCTTTTTTTTCGGTGTGAGGACTAAGTGCCTCTTCTGTAAGTATTTGCTTTATTTACGTTTAGAACTGTATATTACTTGTCGTTTTGTGTACCCTGGCTGGTCCTGGACAGGGATTTAATACACAAAATAGTCTGGAAATTTGGGCTAAATTTCTGGGCGTGACAGTTTCTCCCAGTTTCTCCTTGTTTGGGATGCGATGCTCCACATTCAGTTTACACCGGGTGTCGAGGATCATCTTGTCTGGCTTTGGACGAGTGAGCAGCGCTACTTGGCGCGTTCGGCGTACCAGGTGTTCTTCTTTGGCCAGCACTCCTTTGCTTGTGCCGATCTTCTGTGGCACACGAAGGGCTCTGCTAAGTGCAAATTCTTCCTCTGGTTTGCATTTCAGCAACGCTGTTGGACGACTGATCTCCTCCAAAAGCGTGGCATTGATAGCCAATCGGCCTGCCCCTTTTGCGCTCAAGAGCTTAAGACGGCGAACCACATCCTCCTCGACTGCGTGTTCGCTCGTCAGTTCTGGTTATGGGTGTTGTCGCCTCCTGGCTGGGCTGCCCTCTCTCCCCTTCGTGGCAGCTGGCTATAGGACTGGTGGCCATCTTCTAGGGCCTGTTTACCTGATCATCTCCATGCTAGCTTCGACTCCCTGATCCTCTTAGTCTCATGGCAACTGTGGAAGGAACGTAACTCCAGGGTCTTTGACTCTGTGCTCTCTTTGGTCTCAGTGGTCCTAGAGTCCATCCTTTCGGAGGGCCGGCTGTGGTCTTTAGCGGCCGTCGCTTCCTTTGGGGAATTGTTGGGAGCATAGAGTGGCTCTGCCCCTCCCGCTGTTTGGAGTAGAGTTACCGTCGTATCGAGCTTTTTTATCTTTGTTTTCTTCCTTCCTTGGCATAGGTCGGTCTGGCTGAGTGCGTCGTGTAACAAAACTCTATTCTTCTAATATATTGACGTGCAATTCTTTTGCGCGTTCACGAAAAAAAAAAACAAACCCTAGGTTTTCCCGGCGCGATTCCTTGCGTTTCAAGCCCGATTTCTCTTTCCCATGCCTATAAATAGTCCCCTCCCTTTCCTCCTTCGGCCGCCACCTCTCCTTCTCTCCGCTGTCGCGGAAACGCTCTCCCCGCGCGATTCTTCTCTCTCCGCCGCCAGCAGCTGCTCCAGCCGTGCCGCTCATCGCCGTCCATCGTAGCCTCCGGTCGCCATCACCACCGTCGGGTTCGCGAGGAGGAGCCGCACCCCGTCCACCCCTTCGTCGCCGCCGCAACTCGCCGGAAAGCCGCCGCCATCGTCGATTCGAGGTCGACGCCTTTTGGAGCTCGTCGCCGGCCGTTTTCCATCATCGTCCTCCGTCGCGCCGCCTCTTGGTGAGTTCCCCTGTCGTGCTCGTCGCGATGGTGCCCTGGGTTTGTGCCGCTACGCTCTAAATCGCCGGCGAACAAAGGAGTCCGAGCCGCCGCCGGTGATGACATCATCAGTGATGTCATAAAGCCCTTTTCTTTTCTAAAATAAACCGAGAATCCTTTTTTTGTATAAGGCTAAAATCAGATTAATCTTAGAAAATTCATATCTAATTCATATGAAGTCGGAATTAAGTGGTTCAAGTCTCTAAATTCATCTAAAATATGATCTACATGTTTATTTACTTTTTATATACTTTTTATTTGGAGTTTCTTAGTCTTTTTCCTCGTTTTGCGTGTTAGCTTGTCGTTTCCATCGTTTCGAAGGTTTGTGCGTGCGTTGGAAGTGATTCAGAAGATTAATTGAAGACCGATTATTGCAAGGCAAGTCACACAGATCTCAAACAACCTTTTGAGCATGTTGAACCTATTTAAAGCTATTGTTTTATTTCAACTTATGCATTATTTTCGAATGTCATTGGGTGGTGAGCCTTTCCCATTTAATTATGGCCGAAGATGACTTTATTTTCCTATGGGTTATAATTTGACTAGCTTGGACCTTATATATTGGTTTGGTTCAGCTAGATGCTTATGATAGATGCTTAGCCATGCTTAAAAACAATAGCTCATTAATGGGATGAATCATGCTTCACTATCATTTGTCGTTATATTGAATGGTAGCTCACAATGGTCAATCGTGATTGGTTAATTAATTACTTGCCAACTAAAACTTAATAATGGTGGGTTGTGAGCACATGGTTTTGAAGGTCGTGCTCATGACAATTAAGGACCGGTTCGCGAGCTACTGTTGTGAAACATTAACTGTGCCAACCACAAGCCTGCGTGGGCAAAGGCTTTACCTTTTGTATAGCATGGTTCATTGTGGGGCACCAGACTGTGAAGCGGCGAGAAGTCCGTGGGGGTCACTGGGGAGTCCATGCCTCTTATTATTGAGGGGGTGATTATGATCCAGAAATGGTGCGCTGTGGTGGATTGTGTTGTGCGAGGGGTATTGTCACAGTCCCGTTTCGAGGTACCATGATGGTACTGAGGGCATGGTAATATGTTTTGGGCTGTGTCTTGTGGGTACAGTGGTATACCTCTAGCTAAAGTAAAACTATTCGAATAGCCGTGCCCGCGGTCATGGGCGTGTTGAGCAATGCTTTTCGTGATTAGTGTCACACCTCTCAAAATAATTATTGATGCTATAACTGGTAATAATTTGCTTAGCTCCTGGTTTGGAGTTAGATCTGTACAGCCGGGTATGGTTGTTCAGGATGGTTGGCCCTGAGCAGCATGGGTGTGCTATTCAGTGTTGATTAACATTGATTAATTACTCTATTGTTTTGCATTCTCAAATATTTGCTAAATGCTGCTTCTGCAAATGATCCCTATGTTATGCCATTCTTTGGTATCCTTGTGCACTTGCATATTTATTGTGTGGCTTGCGGAGTATTCCATGTACTCACCTTGCAATAATTAATCAAACCTCAGTTGAAGAAAATGGATCTAGAAGGAGAAGACGTTTGGCTTATACCCCAGTTGAGCTGCCTGTGTGAGTGGAGCCGGAGCTCGCTAGACCGTAATTCTGCTGCTGTTTTTCTTTTCTTTTGTAAGTATGTAATGTTATAGTTATGATGGATTTGTATATTAAATTGTCAGTTTGTGTACCTCGGCTGATTTCTGGACGAGGATTTTATGCGCAAATTACTAGTGAATTTTCGAGCGTGATAGTAGGTGCGGAGAAGCTGAGGTCTCTCACCATGTCGTCGCCGTCGCCGATGTTGTGCGACGCGGCCTCTTGCTCAACCCTGCTTCGTGTTGCATATCTTTTTGAGTTCTCGTGCGCGCGGTTTCGCCGTTTCAGCATGCTTGTGTCTGTCTCTGTGCCGTGCACGGTGGTCCCGGTCGTCTCTTCGTGGATCTGCTCGAGGACTCGGTCGTGGCCTCCGCGCCGCTCTTCGACTCGCCCCACTCCGCCTCCACGCTCTCCCTCCTCTCCACGCATTGCCCCACCTGCTGCTCCAATGAATGCCTATGGCTGTGTTCTTTCCCCATTTTCCCAACCCACCTCTCTCGTTTTCCATGCGCACGCTTTTCAAACATTTAAACGGTGTGATTTGTACAAAAGCTTTCTATATGAAAGTCGTTCAAAAAGTCATATTAATCCATTTTTTTAAAAAAATAGCTAATACTTAATTAATCATGAAATAAAACGAACTTCGTTTTGCGTGTCGGGGAGGAGGGGTCCCCAACCCCCTTCTCCGAACACAGCCACATAACTCAAGCCCTACGACACGATGGCAGTTGTGGATTGTGAGCTCGAGGTCGCGTAGAAGCTAGGCTTCTCCCAATCTTGGCGAGCTCATGTGGGGTAGGAGTGGCCAGGAGCTCCCTCTAGATCTGGCCGCAGGATTCTCGGCACCACCACTCGGGAGAGAGCAAATGCTGCTTCGTGAGGCCGTCGGCCGCTATCCCCCTCGACGCTGCTCATTGAAGTCGCAATCGCCTTGCCCCTCTCTCGTTGGCCACCACCACCTGTCCGTTGCTTGGTGACGTCACAACCGCTTTCCCCACTGCTCGGTGACGCCGCTACCACCTTACTCCTCTCCCGCCAGCGGCCACCCCTCCCCGCCACTCAGTGACACCGTAATCTCCCGTCTTTCTCTGTCCCAGGAGATAGAGAGAAAAGAGAACAGAGACTGATTAGAGGAAGAGAGAAATGGGAAGAAGATTGAAGATGACATGTGGGACCCACTTTTATTTTTTTTTGCCACGTAAGCGCCTAGTCAACACGAGTGGACCAAGTCAACTTACCACATCAGTGAAACCGGAAATCCACTGGTGGAGAAACCGTTTGTAGACCCGGTTGGTAACCCCCCTTTAGTCCCGGTTGACCAACCGGGACTACAAATCCGAGACTAAAGATAGCTATCTTTAGTCCCGGTTGGTAACACGAACCGGGACTAAAGATCGATGTACCAATTTTTTTTATTTGCATGGCCCTGTTTGCTGCATGGTTGAATATATATATATATATATATATATATATAATACATATATACATATATTACACACATATGTATAATTTAAAGCACTTAACATTTTATGTGCATATATGTTACCAAAATATATATTAACACTAATGTAAATGTGTACATATATAAATATATATATACATGCATGTATATCACAATTCATTTGCTCGCTAGGTATAGCTACGACTTTGATGCCGGCATTATGTCAGAAGAGGAAGGACTCGTTATGAATTGTCGATCTGTCGTAGTAGAATTTACCATCGGGATTAAGGACTTCTTCGTTGATGAATCCCATCAGTTGTTCTTGAACAGCCGTGATAAAATCCTTGTGTGGGAGATTATCCCTCATGTGAATACGCTATCATTCGAAAAATAATGACATATCAATATATGAAATTAATAAACAACTTAACAAATCGATACGCAATGAAAATTTGAAAGGTTTATGTATACGTACATCGAGCTCTTGTGTGGTGTATATTTGGTTTGATAGGCAGTGGGCATACTCGCATACGTAGTAGCCGCATAAGTTAGTTCCCTGCTCCTGCTTTGGACACTACATGAGAAACGATGGGAGATTTAATATACTCTTTATATTAACTATAATTAGAGATTCAATTCAATATAATTTTGGATCATGCATGTACTGACTGGAAAATGAAACCTCCATCCAAGTTTTTCTTTCCAAGTCCCGCGGACCAATAGACGGAACCGATCCCAAGCCCTACATATGCAGTTGCAAGCTATGATTAATTAATTATTACCCGAGATCAACATAATAGCAATAAAATCCCCGCGACTTTGGAATAGATGGCATTATATTACCTATCTATCAGTAGGAAGACCTTGTCAAAAATCTTCTCCTTTTTATTCGTTGAGTCATACACAGTGACACAATCGAAAAATAACAGGACCCAGTGGAATCTGGAATATGCGTGAGATGAGATAAATATGAAAATGTACATGTTATATGTATGGGAATGAAATTTGTTCGAACGACAATAAAAACTCACTCTGTGTTGTACGGCAGTAGTATGAACGTCTTGAAATGCTGCTGCGTTAGGAAATGGACGAGATTGTCCTCTGTGTCTTTCTCGTACTTGTCGATCATTTCAGTGTTGATTTTCCGAGGGTTGATGAACCCAGTATCGTAAACCCCCTGCCGTCGGGCCCTTTGAATCTCCATTCTACAACGATAAAAGGAAATTATTATTGCTTACATATATGCGAGGAGCTAATTATTGAACAAAACAAATCGAACTCAAAGATACTTACAAAATCCATGCGCTCGGAAGAGAGACGTCGCGGGCGTCCAGATGGTATAGTTCGAAGACATCCTTGAAATGGATCCAGAGAACATCTTCTCCTTGCAAGAAGTCGGGGTTTCTGATCCTCGCTCCGAACATCTCTCTACCGTTGGTGCTCATTTCCATATACCGTTCATGGAATTTGTACATCTGTGTCGGTAGGGACTGCAGCTGCTCAGGCGTGACAAGCGGTTTACCGAGTTCAAACTTGTATGCCACTTCCGCCTTCGGGATTGGTGCGCCTCCAATCAACTGATCCATGAATTCCGTTATGCCAAAGTCTTCGCCGGTCACCAACGGCTCGACCTCTTGGTTTGGTTGTTCTCCAAGCTGAGGGACTGGTTTGGACATCTTGTAATAGGCTTTCTTAAGTGTTCGGTCATAGTCCGATAGCTTCATCTTCTCCTTGTTTGTTATGGACATTGCCTTGAAGAAGTTCTTCATGCTCGAGTCAATAGGTATCTTCTTTTCAGGACTCCGAGGCTTGAGTTGCCTCTTCACTTCTCCTGCCACATAAGCGTCAAGCTCCTCTTGACTTCAATCATACGACGGCTCCTTGTTTTTGGTGGCGTCAACTTTCGCCTTCTGCATTGCCCTTGTGCGGGCAGCTGGTGGAGCTTGGCGAGACCTTGTCTTGGGAGGTGAAGGCGGACACAGTGGAGGTGGAGGAGGCGGAGGAGCCGGAGGAGCCGGAGGAGATGTTGCAGGAGGAGGTGGTGGAGGAGCCGGAGGAGATGGTGCAGGAGGAGGTGGCGGAGGAACCGGAGGAGATGGTGTAGGAGGAGATGGCGGAGCCGGAGGAGATGGTGCACGAGACGCCGCTTGTCACCCAGGGAGGATGATGTACCGCTTGCGCCATAGTATAATGGCGTGGCTAGTGTCTCATAAATGCGTCTCACCGTCTCCTCCTGGGTAGTCCAACTCGAGGTCCTCGTACGCGGCCTCCACCAGCTCAACTTTGACCCTCGAGTATCCTGCTGGAATTGGCCTGCAGTGGTAAGTCCCAGAAAGGTCCGTTAGGATGGCCATTCCCGACGCCACCTTCACGTGATGAGAGGTTATCTATTAGTAATCAACCTAAGCAGCAACTTGCGGAATGTACAAGTCAAAAGTCATAAAACTACGAGCATACCTTGATTGATAAGTTCTTGAAGGGAATATGTAGCTCACATGGTGTCCGCTACATGATCTCATCAACGGGGCAGGTGGTTTCGTCCTGGGTTTGCATGGCGTCCATGCTCTGTGATCCTACCTGCCCCGTTGAGGCGCAGTTGCTACGATTGCCTGATGGGCTGACCATCGTTGGAGGAATGTACGGCTGGGGATCCTGGGACCAATGTGCGGCCATGCGTTCATCCACCTTCCATGCCACCTCCTCTTGCATGCTGAGCTCGTAGCTCGATACCCTGTACTCAAGATCTGCAATCTTTGCCTCGGTATCTCTCTTGCTCCTCATCCGACTCCTGTACGTGTGGATGTCCTCCTTGAATCCAATCTTCCAGGGAATCACGCCTTTCCCTCATGTTCGTCCTGGATGCTCGGGAGTCTGCAGGGCGAGTGACAGCTTGTCCTTCTTTCTGTCAGGTCGGAACATGCCCTGAGAAGAGGCTTCCACTGCGTCCGTTAGTCGACTGGCAGCCTCGCGTATCTGATCGCTAAAGACCAGGGAGCCATCAACTGGGTTAAGCGTTCCACCGTGAGCATAGTACCAGAACTTCGATCGATCCGGCCATTTAGCGGTGGCCGGTTCGATACCCCTCTGAATCAAGCTTGCCTCCATCTCCTCCCACTTCGGCATTGCGACGCTATAGCCGCCTGACCCCAAGTGGTGATGGTACTTCTTCTTGGCGGCATTTTCTTTGTTTCTGACCATCATCGCTTGCCCTTGTTGCCCTGTCTTGTAAGCAACGAACTCGTCCCAATGATCCCTTAGCTTTGGGAATACGTCGAAGTTCGGTGTTAGTCCCTTCAGGATGTATTTCTTGTAGAGATCTCCCTTGAAGCTCTGGAACTGTTCTGCCATTTTCTTAAGAGTCCACTGTTTCACTATGTTCTCCGTACCCGCAGGGAGCGTAAACGTCTCGAGCGTTGTGGTCCATAGCATCTCTTTCTCTGATTCCGGGACAAAGCTGTCAATATCCCCGCGTGCCCTTGTTCTGCGCCAGTACATCTTGCTGATAGGCACGTTATCCCTCACAACCCAACCGTTGTGGCGTATAAAATTCTTGGCTGCTTCTGGTGGGGCACTAGGTCGGCCGTCTTCGTCCACCTCAGTTATGATGTGCCGACCCTCTATCTTCTTCGCGGCACCTCATTGTCCGCGTGCCCTCTTTTATCCATCGGAGGGTTGACTTCCACTAGCCTCCTCCTCCTTGTTCCCCTCCTCGTTCCCCTCTGCATCCCTCTCCACGTTCCCCTCCTCGTTCAAGTACTGATTTGGATTCTCGTTCCCCTCTTCTTCGTTCCGGTACTGGCTGCTTCCCTCTGCGATTGTATCGTACAGTATCTGTTCCTCATCGCGATCAGCTATCTGTTCATACAAGAAATATTTGCTAAGTTTATAGGTCATATTTGCTAAGCGTAATATTAAAACTCTACTAATCTTGTATTAAAACTCTAACAATAATATATGCTAAGTCTAAGTGTCGTATATTAGAACCCTAGATAATCATATATGCTAAGTCTAATTAAGTTTAGTATATTAAAACTCTAATAATCTTATATTAAAACTCTAATAATCTTATATTAAAATTGTAGTAATGATATATGCTAAGTCTAACACTCACATATGCTAAGACTAATAATCTTATATTAAAAATCTAATAATCTTATATTAAAAATCTAATAATCTTATATTAAAACTCTAACAATCATATATGCTAAGTTTAAGTGTCGTATATTAGAACTCAAATAATCATATGTGCTAAGTCTAAGTGTCGTATATTAGAACTCAAATAATCATATATGCTAAGTCTAAGTGTCGTATATTAGAACCCTACATAATCATATATGCTAAGTCTTATTAAGTTTCGTATATTAAACCTCTAATAATCTTATATTAAAACTCTAATAATCTTATATTAAAATTATAATAATCATATATGCTAAGTCTAACACTCACTTATGCTAAGTCTAATAATATAATATTAAAAATCTAATAATCTTATATTAAATCTCTAACAATCTCTAACACACATATGCTAAGTCTAATAATCTAATAATCTCTAACACTCACATATGCTAAGTCTAATAATCTAATGATCTTATATTAAAAATCTAATAATCTTATATTAAATCTCTAACAATCATATCTTTACATAACTTGCCTGCGCGAATTACTTCGAGGGCTAGCTACCACTTCAGCTTGAGGGATGACTACGACGTCTTTTCTACAACATGCAAAATAATGTATTAGTCTAAATGCAAAGGAACATATATTGTATTTCATGTTTTCAAGTATATATAATCATATATATATGTGCTATGTTTAATAATTGTTTAATTATCTCGTTCGTACACATTTCGTTCGCGTTCGTTCTCACACTTTTAGTTCAAGTGCCTTCACGTTCGTTCACACGTTTCGTTCACGTTTCATTCACGTTTCATTCACGTTCCGTTCACGTTCGTTCACGTTTCATTCATGTTCGTTCACGTTCATTCACGTTTCGTTCACGTTTGTTCGAGTTCGTTCGCGTTTCATTCACGTTTGTTCTCGTTAAGTTCGCGTTTGATCACATTCGTTCACGTTTCGTTCGCGTTCGTTCACGTTCGTTCACGTTTCATTCATGTTTCGTGCACGTTCGGCAATGACGGGGCGGCAGCGGCGGCAGTGGAGCGACGGCGTGGCGCGGCACGGCGGCGTGGCGACGCGGGGGCGGCGGCGTGGTAGTGGCGTCGGCGTCGTCGGCAGTGGCGGCCGCGTGGACGTTACGTCATCGGCGGTGGCGGCCGCGTCGAAGTCGGGGTCGGCATCGGCGGGAGGCAGAGTTGGGGTCGGCCGCGTCGACGTCGGCAACGAGGCGGCGGCGGTTTGGAGAGAGAGAGAGAGAGATCGAGATCGAGAGAGAGAGAGAGGCGGCGGCGGCTCTCACCCAGAGATGCGGCGGCGGCGGCGGCGGCGGAGGCGGCGACGACGACGACTGCGAGACGACGGCGAAAGACGACGGCGGTGTCAGCGCGGGGATGCCCTAGGCAGTGGCGTCGAAGGAGAAGCCGAGATAGGAGAAAAAACTTCTAAGTGTTGGTGGAGAAGACGAGGGCGCATCGGGAATACATGTACCCCTAGATCTTTAGTCCCAGTTGTTCTCACCAACCGGGACTAAAGATATTTTCCCGCTATTTCCAAATTCTTTTTAAACCTGGTTAGGGTTAAGAACCGGGACTACAGATAATAGCACTGAATATTGAATTTCATTATATATGTGTTTCTAAAATAGTAAATAATATATTAAAATTATTTAAAGTCAAAAAAGTAATGACAAAACCTTCGAAAAATTATTGTTGTCTATAGTAAATTAAGTGGATAATATATAATAAGCACATGAATGATTTAAAATTGTTAAAAATTCTAATAATCATATATAGTTAGCATATGCATGATATTAAATTGTTAAAAATTCTAATTAACTTATGTAAATACCACATGCATGGATTAAAATTAATAAAAATTCTAATAATCATATATAATTAGCATATGCATGATTTAAAATTGTTAAAATATCTAATTAACATATGTAAATACCACATGCATGATTTAAAACTTTTAAAAATTCTAATTATCGTATATAACTAGCATATGCATGATTTAAATTTGTTAAAAATTCTAATAATCATACATAATTAACATATGCCATACAACAATTGATTTATATTCATATTCAATACATCCAAAATAGTTTACATCGTGTACACAACAATTACGGCAATACATCGGCGATGACGGTTGACCGCACGTACTTTCTTCTCACTATTGTTCCTTTCTTGCGATCGCTACATGAGTAAGGGGTGTCTTCATTTGATAGGAGGATGCTAGGGTCAATCGTCACCGTGAAAGGGGGTTGCCCATCAAACTGATCGTAATCCTCGTCAGTCTTGTCCTCTACTCCGACGATTTTTCTTTTGCCTGGGAGAACCACGTGGCGCTTCAGCTCGTCAGGTCCTTTGCCCTTCTTTCCTTTGCTAGACATGTCCTTCACGTAAAAAACTTGCGTTACATCATTGGCAAGGACAAAAGGTTCGTCCGAGTATCTAACCTTGTTAAGGTCAACCGTTGTCATCCCACAGTCATCAATCGTTACGCCTCCACCAGTCAACCTAACCCATTGGCACCGGAACAGAGGGACCTTGAGAGGTCCATAGTCAAGTTCCCATATGTCCTCGATGGCACCGTAATACGTGCCAATTGTACCATCGTATCCTCGATGGCACTGTTCTAGTTCGTGCTCTTCATGTCTTGGGCTCTCGTGTAGAATGTGTACCCATTGATCTCATATCCCTGGATTGTCGCAATCGAGCTGTCACGCCCGGAATTTCTATCCAAAATTCCAAACGCTTACATGTGTGTAAACTCTCGTCCAGGAATCAACCGAGGCACACAATAACAAATTGATAATAGAGTACAATTATTACTCTAATTAATAAGCGAATAAATTGTCCTTACAGAGGTGGATAGTTCCTCTCAAACAATAAAGATCTAAGCAGCGGAAAATAAAGAAATAAACAGCGCAGACGACTCCACTCCACAGGCAACTTGACAAGGACTACGCCAAATCCTCACCACCATCGGCTTCATTGTAGAACTCCTCCTCTGATGAATGATTGCAAGGTGAGTATATGACATACTCAGCAAGCCACGCAGCAAATATGCAAGTGCACAGGATAACCAAGGATGGCATAATATAGGCTTCTTTGCATAAACAGCATTTAAAGAATATTTCAGAATTCAATAAAACAGTAGAGTATTAATTAAACAGTATTAATCCAACACTATACAACATACCCTGTTGTATAGGCCCAACCATTTAGTACAACCAATCCCGACTGCACAGTTCTAATCTCCAAACCAGGAATATACCATTCCAAACCAGGAGCTAATCAATTATAACCAGTTATAACATCTTTCATTATAGTGGGAAGGGTGAGACTAATCACGAAAGACATTGTTAGACCCGCCCATAACCGCGGGCACGGCTATTCGAATAGTTTTACTCTGATCAGAGATGTACCACTGTACCCACAAGACACAGCCCCACATCATGTCACCATGTGCCTCAGTACCACCACGGTACCTCGGAAAGGAGCTGTGACATTACCCCTCACACAACACAATCCACCACAGTGCACCATTCCCGGATCATAGTCACCCCCTTATAAACAAGGCATGGACTCCCCAGCGACCCCCGTGGGCTTATCTCCGCCACTTCTCAGTCTAGTGCTCCGTAATGAACTATGCTATGTAAAAGATAAAGCCGTTGCCCACGCTGGCTTGTGGTTGGCACGGTTAATGTTTCACAACCGAAGTTCGTGAACCGGTCCTTAATCGTCATGAGCACGACCATCAAAACCATGTACTCACAACCCACCATTATCAGGTTTTAGTTGTCACATTAATTAATTAACCAATCACGATTGACCATCGTGAACTAGCATTAAGCCATCATTAAGTGAGAATGATTCATAAATTATCCCATTAGTGTGGTAAAGTTTCTAAGCATGGCTAAGCAATTGCATCTAATCATCTAGTCGAACCAATATAAAGCTCAACTAGTCAAGTTATAATAACCCAAGGTATCAAGGAATAGGATAATCAAGAACAAAAGGGCTATAACAAACAATAGGCTAATTCCACCCAATGACATTCAAAAATAAATGCAATAGTTGAATAGAAACAATAGCTTTAAACAAGATCAACATGCTCAAAGGGTTGATTAGGATCTGTGTGACTTGCCTTGCTGGCCTTGGAACTCTTCTAAATCTTCTCCTGCAAAAGCGGACTCTCCGGAAACGTCGGATTCTAAACGGAAAAGAATAAAAACACCAAAACAGCACATAAGCAAGCATGAACAGTACATGTGGATATTTTTAACATGTAGATCTCAATTTTAGAAAAATTTAGAGACTTGAACCAACGAAATCCGAGCTAAGATGAATTAGTTATGAATTTTTAAAGATTTAATCGGTTTAAATCATTTATATAAATTTTAATTGAATTATGACGCAATAATGAATTATTTTTGAAAAGAAAAAGGGACTTTATTGCGTCAGCGGGCTCGGGTCTACGGTGGACCGAGTCCACGGCGGCGGTCTACGGGAACGAACGGCCGAGATCTAATCCGACCGAACGGACGGCCGAGATTAAACGGCTCACGGCCGGCTCACGGGCGACAGCGGTGATGACGTCAGCACTGACGTCATCCCGACCGACGGCGACGACGGCGGCTCGGACTCGCGAGCTCGCCGGCGATCTACGGCGCGGCGGCGCGAACGGACAGCGGCAACGGAGAGCGGAGGGCACGGCGAACTCACCGGCGACCAAAGAAACGGCGGAGGAGCAACGGATGACACCGGCGACGAGGACGAAACGGCGGCGGTCTTCGGCTTGTCGACGGCGACGGTGCTCCGGCGGAGAACAGCGGCGGCGAAGGGTCGGACGAGGACGGCGACACGACGGCGACCACGATGGCGAGCTCCCCGAACGACGGCGATGACCGGAGCGACGGCGGCGCTAGACTGGAGCGGCGGCGGCGACGGCGGCGCACGGGATGCACGGCGCTAGGGCGGCTCGGGCGACGAGAGGCGAAGGCGAGGGCGGCGGAGGGTAGAGGAGACACCGGGGAACCTTTTATAGGGGTCGGGAGGCGGCGGCGAAGCCCACGGCGGCCCGGCGACGGCGATGGAAAGTTAGGGTTCGGCCGACTCCGAATCGAGCTCGAATTCCCGACCTTCCAAAGCGAGATAGCCGAAGCTTCCAAAAGGGAAAAGGCGGAGGAGATCACGGGACACCTTTCCCCTCAATCAATTTCGCCGGAGAAGGAAAGACGCGGCCGAATTGGAAAGGGCGGCGGCGGCGGCGCTCGGCTAGGGTTTCGGCCCGAGGAAGACGACGACCGACAAGCGGGCCCCACCTGTCAGCGAGCGGAGAGAGAGAGAGCGGCGCGCGCGCTGCGGACTGGGCCGGCTTGGGCCGACTGGGCCGGGGAGAGAGAGAAGAGAGGTTTTGGGCCGACTTTCGACCCAAAGCCAAAAGAAGACTTTTTAAAATCTTTTTCAATTTAAATAATTCATGAGATGCTCTTTCATTTATTAAAAATACTTCCATAGCTCAAATAATTCCCAGAAAAAATCTAGAAATTATAGAATTAAGCAAAGTATTTAATAAAATTTTATCTGGCCCAATTTTATATTGGAATTTATTATTTACAATTAAATCTTTTCTTCAAGGCTTTTAAAAATCATTTCTAAAATTCCATTTACACAATAATTTATATATTTGGGATTTTTAGGGTGTGACAGCGCTCGGCTAGGGTTTCGGCCCGAGGAAGACGACGACTCCGACAGGCGGGACCCACCTGTCAGCGGCAGGAGAGAGAGGAGAGAGAGGAGAGCGGCGGCTCGCGCGCGGCTCGGCTGGGCTGGGCCGGACTTGGCCGAAGAGAGAGAAGAGAGGGGTTTTGGGCCGACTTTCGGCCCAAAGCCAAAAGAAGACTTTTTAAAACCTTTTCCAATTTAAATAATTCATGAAATGCATTTCCATTTATTAAAAATACTTCCTTAGCTCAAATAATTCCCAGAAAAATCTAGAAATTATAGAATTAAGCAAAGTATTTAATGAAATTTTATCTGGCCCAATTTTATATTGGAATTTATTATTTAGAATTAAATCTTTTCTTCAAGACTTTTAAAAATCATTTCTAAAATTCCATTTAAGCAATAATTTATATTTTTGGGATTTTTAGGGTGTGACAAACCTACCCCCCTTAAACAGAATCTCGTCCTCGAGATTCGGAAGAACTGGCGAAAAGATGCGGATGAGCGGACTTCAATTCATCTTCTCGTTCCCATGTTGCTTCTTCCTCTGAGTGATTACTCCACTGAACCTTACAGAAACGGATAACTCGATTCCTGGTCCTTCTCTCGTTTGTTTCCAAAATACGGATTGGTCTCTCAACATATGTCAGATCCTCTTGGATTTCTATCTGTTCAAGATTAGCTTCCTCAGTAGGTACCCTTAAACACTTCTTCAACTGTGACACATGGAACACATCATGGACTCCTGTCAACGATTGAGGTAATTCCAACTGATAAGCAACCTCACCTCTTCGACTGATAATCTTATAAGGTCCCACAAAACGCGGAGCCAACTTTCCTTTGGTCTGAAAACGATGAACCCCTCGGTAAGGAGTGACACAAAGGTACACATGATCTCCTTCTTCAAAACTCAAGTCTCTGCGGCGATTGTCTGCATAACTCTTATGACGGGACTGAGCTACACGCAATCTTTCTTGAATAACCTTTACCTTTTCTTCTGCTTCCCTTAGGATATCAGTTCCGAACACCTGACGTTCCCCCGTTTGATCCCACAAAAGCGGAGTACGACACTTACGACCATACAGTGCTTCGTAAGGAGCCATTTGAAGACTAGCTTGATAACTGTTGTTGTACGAAAATTCTGCGTAAGGCAAATTCTTATCCCAACTTCCACCGAAATCTAGAGCACAGGCTCTCAACATGTCTTCCAAAATCTGATTCACCCTTTTAGTTTGTCCGTCTGTTTGCGGATGATAAGCAGTACTGAAGTTCAGCTTAGAACCCATCTCTTCCTGAAGTTTCTTCCAAAACTTTGAAGTAAACTGACTACCTCGGTCAGATACTATTTTCTTAGGGACGCCATGCAAACACACAATCCTAGCCATATACAATTCCGCCAAACGACTTCCGGAATATGTTGTCTTTACTGGAATGAAATGAGCCACTTTGGTAAGTCTATCGACTATCACCCAAATAGAGTCGTGGCCTGATGACGTTCTGGGTAAACCCGTGATAAAATCCATACCGATTTCTTCCCACTTCCATTCTGGTATCTTCAAAGGTTGCAACAATCCTGCTGGCTTCTGATGTTCTGCCTTAACCCGCTGACAAACATCACACATAGCTACAAACTCTACTATCTCACGCTTCATACTTGTCCACCAAAATCTTTCTTTGAGATCTTGATACATCTTGGTACTACCAGGGTGAATGGAGTACAGAGTATCATGAGCTTCCTTCAGAATTGTATCTTTCAACTCTTTATTCTCTGGAACACAAATTCTTTCGCCCAACCATACGGTCCCTTGCTCATCTTCCAAGAAACCGATAGCTTTTCCTCTCCTCATATTCTTCTTGATCTCATGAATATCAGGGTCTTTAACCTGAGCTTCTCTAACCTGATCAATGAGAGTAGGCTTTGCTTCCAAAGTTGCAACAAAACCTCTAGTGACAATTTCCAAATTTAACCTTTCAAATTCCTTACATAACTCCAATGGCAACTGTCGTCCTTCCGTAGCATTGCAATAGCCTTTCCTGCTAGGAGCATCTGCTACAACATTAGCCTTTCCCGGGTGATAATGAATTCCCAAGTCATAATCCTTGATTAATTCCAACCATCTCCGTTGTCTCATGATCAGATCTGGTTGAGTAAAGATGTACTTTAAACTCTTGTGATCGGTGTACACCTCTGTACGAGTTCCGAAAAGATAGTGACGCCAAATCTTCAATGCATGAACTACTGAAGCTAACTCGAGATCATGGGTAGGGTAGTTCTTCTCGTGTGGACGTAACTGACGAGATGCATAGGCAACCACCTTCCCATCTTGCATCAGAACACATCCTAACCCAAGCTTAGATGCATCGCAATACACTTGGAAACCCTTCTTTGGATCAGGCAAAATCAAAATGGGCGCTGATATTAAACGACTCTTCAATTCCTGAAAACTCCGCTCACATTCTTCTGACCACTTGTACTTCACATCTTTCTGAAGCAATCGTGTCATGGGCTTAGCAATCTTAGAGAAATTCTCTATAAATCTCCGGTAATATCCTGCAAGACCTAGGAAACTACGAATCTCTGAAACTGTCTTGGGTTGTTTCCAGCTGGTTACTGATTCCACATTACTAGGATCAACGGCAACTCCTCCGGTTGAGATGACGTGACCAAGGAACTTCACTTCAGACAACCAAAATTCACACTTGCTAAACTTGGCATACAACTGATGCTCTCGTAGCTTCTCCAATGCAAGGCGAAGATGTTCTTCATGCTCTTCTTTGGTTCGAGAGTAGATAAGGATGTCATCAATAAAGACGACCACGAACTTGTCTAAGTATTCCATAAACACCTTATTCATCAAGTTCATGAAGAAAGCGGGGGCATTGGTAAGTCCGAACGACATAACAGTACACTCAAACAGCCCAAACCGAGTAGTGAAAGCCGTCTTAGGTATGTCTTCCTCTTTAATCCTCAACTGGTGATATCCTGATCGAAGATCGATCTTGGAGAAAACAGTGGCACCCTTAAGCTGATCAAACAAATCATCAATTCTGGGTAGCGGATACTTATTCTTGATAGTCACCTCATTTAGGGCACGATAATCCACACACATCCTCTGGGTATGATCTTTCTTCTCAACAAAAATAACTGGGGCACCCCATGGAGACGAACTTGGTCTAATGTACCCTTTCTGAAGCAAATCATCTACTTGCCTCTTGACTTCCGCTAACTCATTGGCTGCCATTCTATAGGGTCTCTTATGGATTGGAGCTGTACCAGGTACCAAATCTATTCTGAACTCTATATCTCTCTTAGGCGGCATACCAGGTAAATCATCCGGGAACACATCTGGGTATTCTCGTACTATAGGAATCTCTTCCAAAGTTATTTGGTTCAGACTTGACCTTAAGGGCTCTGAAGGCAATGCGTGAACAGTCACAACTTGGCCATCAGTACTAGTGAGAGTTACTTTCCTATTAGCACAGTCTATCACACCTTTATATCTGGCTAACCAGTCCATCCCTAGGATGACATCAAGGTCTTTGGATTCTAACAGAATAAGATTGGCCAGAAATGGCACTCCTTGAATCTCTATTCTGACAGATGGACTACGTTGCACCGAGAGTGCTTGATTACTCGGGGTACTAACCATCAAAGGACGTCTAAGATCTTCTACTTCCATCCCATGACTTCCCGCAAAACTCATAGATAAAAATGAATGCGTAGCACCAGAGTCGAAAAGTACTGTTGCAGGAACTGAGTTAACAGGGAACGTACCCAAAATCACATCTGGAGCATCTTGAGCTTCTGCAGCAGCAACGTGGTTGACACGAGCCTTTGTCACTGGTGCAGTGGAGTTGTTCTGTGCAGAGACAACCTTCACGCGTCGGGGCTTCGGACACTTGTCGGAGTAATGGCCTGGGTCACCACAGTTGAAACATACTCCGGGCTTGTTTCCTTGTTCCCTCCTGACTGGCTGATGCGATGTCGGAGCTGTCACCGGACGTGGAGCTTGGTTGCGGTTGTTGTTGCCAGCATTGTTGTTGAAGAACTGACGCTGCGGACGGACAACAGACGAAGAACCTCCCTGAGGCATTGACTGAGATCCCAAAACAAGACGTGGCCTCTGATTATTCCCTTGAGCCTTGAAGTGAGCAATCCTGCGCTTCTTCTGCTCCATGCGGTTGTACTTATCCTCCTGGCGAATAGCCTTATCCACTAATTTCTGGAAATCAGGATAATCTCCAGTCATCAATGGGTAAGAAAGCTCATCATTCAGTCCTTCCAGGAACTTCTCTTGACGTTCTTCATCAGTGCGTACTTCCTCCGGAGCATAACGAGCTAAGCGATTAAACTCATGCAAGTATTCCGTAACAGAGCGAGATCCTTGAGTGAGCGCTCTGAATTCTCTTTTCTTAAGAGACACCACTCCTGACGGTATGTGCGTCTTGCGAAAGGCAGCAGTGAATTCCAGCCAGGTGATAGGTTCCGCCGTAGTCCTGTTGAGACGGAAATGATCCCACCACTCAGAAGCAGGGCCATGCAACTGGTGCGAGGCAAAAGAGACCTTCTCCTGATCAGTGCACTGAAGCAAGTCCAACTTCTTTTCTATGGCGTGCAGCCAATCACCAGCCTCTACTGGATTAGTAGTGCTAGAAAAAGTAGGTGGCCTCACACGAAGAAATTCTGATAACTTGTTCTGGGGAGGTGCTTGGTTATTCCCTTGGTTCTGCTGGTTCTGAAGTTGTTGCATCATCATATGCATAAGCTGTGTCTGCTGAGCCAAAACTTGGGCAAGGGTGGGATTCTCTCCATTGTTGCTATTGCTGTTATTGCTGTTGCTGTTGTTGGGGCCATTTCCAACACTGCGGGTGAGCACCACCTTGCTGGATAGGAGCATAAGAAGAGAAGCCGGGGAAAACTACTTAGGGCGGGGAACTAACTTTTCCACAAACTTGACTTTTATTGAACTTAACTGAGTTTCATTATTACAAAGACTTGAAGACTCTCACACCACTAAACTCACCAACTACTAAACACTCGAAAGCAAACAAACGCATGCACTTACATCTCAACACTGATGTAAATCACATGCGAGACCCACACACACAACCCAACTTAAACAAGCAAACTAACACAACGATCTAAGGCAACTGCTTAACAAGGCGTTCTAGGTCTTCCGAGCATCGGAGTTGGTTGAGGACTCGTCTGGCTCATCTTTAACATCATCTTGAGTTGCTCCCCACTCGACCTTGGAATGGGTGTTCTTTGATTCTTCTTCTTCATCATCACTTATATTGACGACCGGGGGCTTCGCTGGGGTAACTTCCTTTTCCACCACACGAACCTTTGGCGCCAACTGATACCGAGGAACAAAAATAGCTCTCTTTCTTGCAGTAAGACGAACTCTGGCTTTCTGGGGTGGTGCTTCTCCCTTTAGTGCTGCCAACTCCTTCTCCAACCTCTCCACCTTGTACTCCACCTTGCAAATCTTCATACGGTTCCAGTTCTCACGATCATGGGCTGCTATCACAATCTCAGCACGGGTCTCATCCATAGCCCATAGCATCTCAACCAAATGTCTTGTGGTAGCATCGTTCTCAATTCCCGCAGGTTCAAGGTAGATGCCACGGTCACTCCCCTGAGGTTGCCGAGGATGGTAGCGATACTCCGTATTGGCCAACTGCTTGCTGTAGCGGTCACGGAGCTCTCCGATGGCGATTCTTGCCCCCTCCTGGCATGCATGCATATAGCTTCTCCCTCCAGCTTCGAACATCACTGATGGGATATCTTCACGATTACTGATCAAGGTGACTTTGACACAGCACTCCTCTTCATCGCGATCATGAGAAATCTGGGCATACAAAGGAGCAGTCCCAAATCCTATGGCAAAGGACATCGTATGCAATTCCAGGACAAACCCTTCAGTACCAAACAAGTACTCAGGCTTGACACGCGTCATCTAAAGACAAGTGAAAGGAGGGAGTTAAGACATTTATCCAATTAATAGCACAAGTTTTCCGGTTACTTTGAGTAAAATTTGAAGTTCAAAATAAAAGAGTAAAATAAACCATCTTGCAAGATAAGTTGAAACGGTTAAACACAGGATCACTGGTTTTGCACTTTTGAATAACAGGTTTCAAAAGAAATAAATTAAAAGAGATTTATAAAATCAACATGCTAAGTTTATTGTAGCAAGATTAATTAAATCAATGTCATAAAACTTTTAATAAATGGGTCATTAGTACAGTAATGGATGTACGGTACTAACCACACAGAAAAACAGAAGTAAATTTTAAAGAACAAGTTAAGAGGTTATAAACTGCATGTGCCATTAGCTTGGTTTAATTAAAAGAGAACGGGAGGAGAACAGTTCTAGTTTTACAATTTTTTTAGAGGGCTCTTATAGGTACTGTTTGGCATAACCTATGGTAAAGGACGCTCTGATACCAACTTGTCACGCCCGGAATTTCTATCCAAAATTCCAAACGCTTACATGTGTGTAAACCCTCGTCCAGGAATCAACCGAGGCACACAATAACAAATTGATAATAGAGTACAATTATTACTCTAATTAATAAGCGAATAAATTGTCCTTACAGAGGTGGATAGTTCCTCTCAAACAATAAAGATCTAAGCAGCGGAAAATAAAGAAATAAACAGCGCAGACGACTCCACTCCACAGGCAACTTGACAAGGACTACGCCAAATCCTCACCACCATCGGCTTCATTGTAGAACTCCTCCTCTGATGAATGATTGCAAGGTGAGTATATGACATACTCAGCAAGCCACGCAGCAAATATGCAAGTGCACAGGATAACCAAGGATGGCATAATATAGGCTTCTTTGCATAAACAGCATTTAAAGAATATTTCAGAATTCAATAAAACAGTAGAGTATTAATTAAACAGTATTAATCCAACACTATACAACATACCCTGTTGTATAGACCCAACCATTTAGTACAACCAATCCCGACTGCACAGTTCTAATCTCCAAACCAGGAATATACCATTCCAAACCAGGAGCTAATCAATTATAACCAGTTATAACATCTTTCATTATAGTGGGAAGGGTGAGACTAATCACGAAAGACATTGTTAGACCCGCCCATAACCGCGGGCACGGCTATTCGAATAGTTTTACTCTGATCAGAGATGTACCACTGTACCCACAAGACACAGCCCCACATCATGTCACCATGTGCCTCAGTACCACCACGGTACCTCGGAAAGGAGCTGTGACATTACCCCTCACACAACACAATCCACCACAGTGCACCATTCCCGGATCATAGTCACCCCCTTATAAACAAGGCATGGACTCCCCAGCGACCCCCGTGGGCTTATCTCCGCCACTTCTCAGTCTAGTGCTCCGTAATGAACTATGCTATGTAAAAGATAAAGCCGTTGCCCACGCTGGCTTGTGGTTGGCACGGTTAATGTTTCACAACCGAAGTTCGTGAACCGGTCCTTAATCGTCATGAGCACGACCATCAAAACCATGTACTCACAACCCACCATTATCAGGTTTTAGTTGTCACATTAATTAATTAACCAATCACGATTGACCATCGTGAACTATCATTAAGCCATCATTAAATAATAGTGAATCATAAGTTATCCCATTAGTGTGCTAATGTTTCTAAGCATGGCTAAGCAATTACACCTAATATCTAGTTGAACCAATATAAAGCTCAACTAGTCAAGTTATAATAACCCAAGGTATCAAGAAATAAGGTAATCAAGAACAAAAGGGCTATAACAAACAATAGGCTAATTCCACCCAATGACATTCAAAAATAAATGCAATAGTTGAATAGAAACAATAGCTTTAAACGGGATCAACATGCTCAAAGGATCTATTAGGATCTGGGTGACTTGCCTTGCTGGCCTTGGAACTCTTCTAAATCTTCTCCTGCAAAAACGGACTCTCCGGAAACGTCGGATTCTAAACAGAAAAGAACAAAAACACCAAAACAGCACATAAGCAAGCATGAACAGTACATGTGGATATTTTTAACATGTAGATCTCAATTTTAGAAAAATTTAGAGACTTGAACCAACTAAATCCGAGCTAAGATGAATTAGTTATGAATTTTTAAAGATTTAATCGGATTAAATCATTTATATAAATTTTAATTGAATTATGACGCAATAATGAATTATTTTTGAAAAGAAAAAGGGCTTTATTGCGTCAGCGGGCTCGGGGTCTACGGTGGACCGGGTCCACGGCTACGGTCTACGGGAACGAACGGTTGAGATCGAGCCGATCCGATCGGACGGTCGAGATCAACGGCGCACGGCCGGCTCACGGGCGAGGGCACCGATGACGTCAGCACTGACGTCATCCCGACCGACGGCGACGACGGCGGCTCGGACTCACGCGCTCGCCGGCGATCTACGGCGCGGCTGCACGAACGGAAGGCGGCAACGGATAGCGGAGAGCACGGCGAACTCACCGGCGACCAAAGGAGCGGCGGAGAACGACCGGACGGCGACGGCGACGAGGTTGAAGCGGCGGCGGTCTTCGGCTTGTCGACGGCGACGGCGTTCCGGCGGAGAACAGCGGCGGCGAATGGTCGGACGAGAACGGCGACGCGACAGCGACCACGTTGGCGAGCTCCCCGAACGACGGCGATGACCGGAGCGACGGCGGCGCACGACTGGAGCGGCGGCGGCGACGGCGGCGCACGGGATGCACGGCGCTAGGGCGGCTCGGGCGACGAGAGGCGAAGGCGAGGGCGGCGGAGGGTAGAGGAGACACCGAGGGTCCTTTTAAAGGGGTCGGGAGGCGGCGGCGAAGCCCACCGCGGCCCGACGACGGCTATGGAAAGCTAGGGTTCGCCGACTCCGAATCGAGCTCGATTTCTCCACTTTCCAACGCGATTCGGCCGACGTTTCCAAAAGAGAAAAGGTAGAGGAGATCACGGCGAAGGTTTCCCCCCAAACAATTGCACCGGATCGGGAAGGATACGGCCGAATTGGAAAGGGCGGCGGCGGCGGCGCTCGGCTAGGGTTTCGGCCCGAGGAAGACGACGACTCCGACAGGCGGGACCCACCTGTCAGCGGCAGGAGAGAGAGGAGAGAGAGGAGAGCGGCGGCTCGCGCGCGGCTCGGCTGGGCTGGGCCGGACTGGGCCGAAGAGAGAGAAGAGAGGGGTTTTGGGCCGACTTTCGGCCCAAAGCCAAAAGAAGACTTTTTAAAACCTTTTCCAATTTAAATAATTCATGAAATGCATTTCCATTTATTAAAAATACTTCCTTAGCTCAAATAATTCCCAGAAAAATCTAGAAATTATAGAATTAAGCAAAGTATTTAATGAAATTTTATCTGGCCCAATTTTATATTGGAATTTATTATTTAGAATTAAATCTTTTCTTCAAGACTTTTAAAAATCATTTCTAAAATTCCATTTAAGCAATAATTTATATTTTTGGGATTTTTAGGGTGTGACCTCATATTTTTGGGATTTTTCTAAAATTCCCATATGTCCTCGATGGCACCGTAATACGTGCCAATTGTACCATCGTATCCTCGATGGCACTGTTCTAGTTCGTGCTCTTCATGTCTTGGGCTCTCGTGTAGAATGTGTACCCATTGATCTCATATCCCTGGATTGTCGCAATCGAGCTAGATGGTCCCCTCGCCAGGAAGGCCAGTTGTTGGTTAATCGTCTCATTACCCATGAGATGTTGTCGCAGTCACGCGGGGAAAGTATCATTATGATGCCGTGTAATCCATGCATCGGACTTACCGATGTTTCTGGCGCGAACTAGAGCCAAGTGCTCCTTGATGTAAGGAGCCACCAATAAAGATTGTTGTAGAACTGTGAAATGGGCTTTACGGAATAAATTGTTGTCTACCGTCATTATTACTTTCCTTCCGAGAGTCCCCTTTCCCCGTAGTCTCCCTTCATGGCGTGATTCAGGTACCCCGATTGGGCGAAGGTCTTCAATAAATTCTACGCTGAATTCAATGACCTCCTCTGTTCCATACCCCTTGCTGATGCTTGCCTCTGGACGAGCACGGTTACGAACATACTTTTTCAGAACGCCTATGTACCTCTCGAAAGAAAACATGTTGTGTAGGTACACAGGCTCGAGAATACCGATCTCTTTGACAAGGTGACAAAGCAGATGCGTCATTATATTGAAAAACAAAGGTGGAAATATCAACTCAAAGCTGACAAGACATTGCACCAAATCATTCTGAAGGGCTTCTAATCTATCCAGATCGATGACCTTCTGCGAAATTGCGTTCATGAAAGCACATAGCTTTGTTATTGTTGCCCGGACATTGTCTGGGAGGATACCCCTTATTATAACTGGTAGCAGTTGTGTCATCAACACGTGACAGTCATGAGACTTTAGGTTTGTGAGCTTCTTCTCCTTCGTGCTTATTATTCGCTTTATATTCGTGGAGTATCCAGACGGTACCTTGATGCTCTCCAAGCATTCAAACATACTTTCCTTCTCTGCCTTGCTAAGAGTGTAGCTAGCAGGACTCAAGTAATGGCTTCCTTTCTCCTTTTGTTCCGGGTGAAAGTCGCCGCGATGTTCCATATGCTTCAGATCATTACGTGCTTCCAGTGTATCTTTCAACTTTCCATATACACCTAGGAAGCCAAGAAGGTTTACGCAAAGCTTCTTAATGAGGTGCATCACGTCGATTGCGTGGCGGACCCAAGAATTCCCAATAGGGTAACTCCCAAAATATGGAGTTCTTTTTCCACATCGCCGCGTGACCATCTTCGCTCTCTATAGGCTGGCTGCCAGGCCCTTTTCCAAACACTACTTTAAGGTCTTACACCATAGCAAACACTGTTTTCCCACTGCGATGTTTAGGCATCATACGGTGGTCCGCCTTATGTTCAAAGTGCTTGCCTTTCTTCCGTACTGGGTGGTTTGCAGCAAGGAATCGACGATGACCCATGTACACAACCTTCCTACAGTGCTTAAGATACGTACTTTCTGTTTCATCCATACAGTGAGTGCAAGCCTTGTACCCCTTGTTGGACTGCCCGGATAGGTTGCTAAGTGCAGGCCAATCGTTGATGGTTACGAACAGCAGCGCTCGTAGGTTAAACTCCTCCTGTTTGCCCTCGTCCCACACAGGGACACCTTCCTTCTTCCACAATAGTTTAAGATCTTCGACCAGTGGTCTTAGGTACACATCGATGTCGTTACCAGGTTGTTTGGGGCCTTGAATAATAATCGGCATCATTATGTACTTCCTAGGGGAGGTTGTAGATACACATCGTAACGGGCCAAGTGCTATGGCCGCTGGTCATCTCTCCAAAAGGATTCATGCTATCCGTACTTAAACCAAACCGTATGTTTCGTGCGTCCTTTCCAAAGTCTATAAATTTTCTGTCGACGTTTCGCCACTGCGAACCATCGGCGGGGTGTCTCAGCATCCTGTCCTGTTGACGTTCTTCAGCGTGCCAACGCATCATTCTAGCATTCCCCTTGTTCCTGAACAAACGCCTTAGCCGTGGTATTATAGGGAAATACCACATCACCTTAGCAGGAATTCTCTTCTTCGTTAGCTTCCCATCAACTTCACCTGGATCATCTCGTCTAACCTTGTATCGTAGTACTTTACAAATAGGGCATGCTTCTAGGTTCTCGTACTCCTCACCGCGATATAGGATACAATCATTCGAACATGCGTAAATCTTCTAAGCTTCCAGTCCTAGAGGGCAGACTATCTTCTTAGCCTCGTACGTTGTCTCGGGCAATTTGTTTCCCTCCAGAAGATTGTTCTTGACGAGTTTCAATAAATCACCAAATGTCTTGTCACTAACACCATTTTCTGCCTTCCATTGCAAGAACTCCAGAGTGGTATCCAACTTTTTGTGCCCATGCTCGCAACCTGGGTACAACGACGTCCTGTGGTCCTCTAACATCTTGTCCAATTTATGGGCCCCTTTTTCACTTTCGCAGTCCTCCTTGACATCCTGCAACATCTGACCAAGATCATCCGCAACGTCGTTATCATCAGCATCCCTGTCCTCCTTGCCCGTTTGATTTCCTTCAAATCTAGCGTACTGAGCAAAGTCCGGAATATTGTCGTCTTCCACTTCTTCTTCTTCCATTTCAACCCCTTGCTCTCCGTGGGATGTCCAACAATTATAGCTTGACATGAACCCCGACTCAAACAAGTGGAAATGAATAGTCCTGGATGCAGAATACTCCTTCTGGTTCTTACACTTATTGCATGGACGACAAATAAAACCCTTATGCTTGTTAGCTTCGGCCACTCTCAAAAAATAATGCACGCCATCAATAAACTCTTTGGACCGCCGGTCAGCGTACATCCATTCCCGATCGATCTACATAAAATAAAAAAAAAATCGTACACAAATAATTATTCGTACAATAATGACAGTCATACAATAATGATAAAATAATTAAAAATTCTTTCAACAGTCATACAATAATGACTTATCATTATTCATACAAAAATTATAAAATATTCCACCAAATAATTCTTATTTATTATTTTTGAAGTTTTAAACTAATATTAATGTGTTGTACTTCTTTTAATTTTCAATTTAGTTTGTTTTCTATTATTTAAGATTAACGTTCACTATATTTTCCTTCTCAACTATTTTATAAAACCTTCTTTAGTAAATAAACAAAATTTCTATATATTCTTCTTCCCCACACAAATTTTCTCTCTCATCAACTTACAACAAAGTTTTGGAGACAAAAAAGTGTGCAAAATATAGCTCCAAATGTAATATGACAAAAAAAACATTGTAGGATGAAGTTGCTAACCTTTTAGGCACCTCCGCTTTGTATATAATCACCAAAATAAATTCTCAAAAAATTTTGGCATGATCTCCCCTCTTTTTTGAAGAAATTTTGAAGCTTGCTCGGACTGGAGGAGGAAGAAGACATATATAAAGGGGTGGGACTTTAGTCCCAGTTGGTGTTATCAACCAGGGCTAAATTTCGCCGGGATCTTTAGCCCCGGTTGGTAACACCAACCGGGACTAAAGTTACGATCTTTAGGTACTAAAAATCCGGGGGGGGGGGGGGGCTGACAAGCCCTGACAGCATTTGAACCGGGACTAAAGATACCAACCGGGACTAAAGATCAAATATGCCTGTTACCCTTTTTAACCGAGACTAAAGATCATCTTTAGTCCCGGTTTTAATTGCAACCGGGACTATTGTGGAATTCGGCCGACCGACGAAAGTTGGTTTCTCCACGAGTGTGAACTCTTAGGACCACTGGCTATGTATGCTTAAGCCCCTAACAACAATAGATGAGATAAATGAACTAGCTATCTTAGGTAACCTGCTGTAAAGGTATCCTCTTAACCCAGATTGAGGATGACAGTCTAGAAATGGCCGGCAGAGAGTGCTAACTTATTCTGCAGAAAGCGCATATACATGCATGGTACAATTCATCAGCCAGCCACTATCATTCCCTTCTCTCTCTACCTCCCTTCTCTTCAGATCCGAAGGATAGTGACCAGTTGCTGGCAAGTAATTTGGACAACGATGAAGGAGCATATCCTCTCTAGCGACCTGCCATCTCCACCCAGGGGCTGGTGTGTCGGGTTGGATGTTCTCTTTTCTGGCTCGTCATCGACACCACCCCCAGCTTGGGTTCGGCAGCGGAGGACGGCAGCGGCCTGAGCGTCGATGGCTAGTCCTCAGCAAGGAGAAGGCAGCAGCGACGACCTAGGAGTCCGGATGGAAAGGACCTCCTCAATGGTGGCGGCGGCCCTAGGGGTAGTGGTGGCCTGAGTGCCGGTGCAACTGTGCAAGATTCTCGGCGAGGAGGAGGTAGTTCAGACAGGGGTGAATCTCGTTGACAGCGGCGACCCAAGGGGCGGCGAAGGTTTGGGAGTCCGGGTGGAAGAGGATATCCTCGGCGGTGGCAAAGGAGGACTGAGATTTCGGCAAGATTCGTGGACCCCGGCAGAGGCCGCGGCCCTAGGGGCAGCGGCATGATGCGAGTCTGAGAGGCGGAAGAGGATCCCGATGACGGCAACAGCCCTATGGATGGGGGAGGCCTAGGATCCGGCGAAGCAAAAACGGATCCTAACAGTTCGCGTCTGGTCGGCTAGTTCTGACTAGACGACGACTGATGAAGGAGGGCTAACCAGAATGCGTGGCATGAGCTCACCTGAAGCGGATGAAGATGGCAACAGTGGAGGTACACAACGACGATGCACCAGGGACGGCAACTAGACAACTTCCACTCATGAAGCATGGGTGTGCTGAGGTAGTAGGTTTGTTCTTTTTTGGTTGTGTGTTCTCCTCTTGTTGAGATATGAGTCTGAGTCTCAGTATCCTTATATTCTTTTGGCTATGCATATTGTTCGTGGATATAGAGGCCAAATTAACGAAAATCCATTATAAAAAAAATGCATGGTACAATTCCATGGCTCGTTTCCTCGAATAAAATTCAAAAACTTGTGGAAGTCAGTGGATGGGCCCGAACATAAACTTCGGTTGTCTCTTGCTCCCAAAAAAAAAAAACACACGCTAATGGCTAAAATTTCGCTCTGTAGACACTGGCGTGCATACTGGATTTGCTCTGTGTCATGAAGCCTTTGAAATTGTGGATCATCTTGCCAAGGAATGTGAGTATACAAAAAGTAGTGTCAAATATTATCTCAATTTGGAGAGATTTACGACCTGTCGTTCCTCCAGATGAACACGCAGGAATTTCTGAGTGGTGGCAAGCTGGTGGGAGAACCAAACATCATAATTAAGGATGAAAAGAAGAAATTTGTGGGGGGCTTACTCGCCACTCGGGGAACATTTGACTCGAAAGAAACAGAAGAGTCTTCCATTATTAGGTGGAAAGAAATGAAGAACCAGTTGCGTATCTGACTAGTGCAAGACTTGAATCGACATTTGTTAGTTTCCTGAGCTGGCTGTGGAGGTTTATTAAGTCGTGTTTTTGATAATCATCTGTAATATCCTACCTCCTTTTAAAATGTATATGTACGACGTCATTGAATTTTCACACAATGTTTAACCATTTATCTTATTTAAAAATTTAAAAATTTAGTACAAATATATATATATATGTAAAATTATAAGTTATGATTATATTTTATTTGATGATAAAATAAGTCATAACAAGATAAACAATATTTATACATTTTTAATAAGATTAATGGTTAAACGTTATATGAAAAGTCAACACGTCATACTGTCATACATTTCAAAATGGAGGGAGTAGCTCGTAAGTCCTTCTCGAAGCCACTGTGATGTTGTTATTGGTTTGTAACTTTGTTTGTTTGGTGAAGAACTCTTTTCTTCTTAATATTTGACTAGCAGAACTCCTGCCTTTTGGTTAAAAAATTATAAAAAATTTGACAACATAAATCAATATGTAGTGTACAACTTTATATACAAATATACAAGTTTAAATTTAACCTATAGAAATTGAGAAAAAGTCAAATATGATTACGAATAGTACGTATAATATTCACAATCATATTTGAATTGTATAGGTCAAATTTAAACATGCATCATCGTGGAGTGACATATTAATATCCAAATATTTTTTTAAAAAAATCATAACTATTTTGATGCATGGAAGAAACGAGCGGGACATTCTTTTAAGGGGAAAAAAAAGCTATCCACACTAGAAGACTAACTGGTAAAGCATATCCCACTAAAATTGTCCTTACCATAATTTCTTCCCAGACTCTCTATGTCATCATTAAACCCCCCCCCCCCCCCCATTACATTCTGCAATGAGTGCTCAGGCAATTTTGACCGATTATACTTGATTAATTAAAGATTAATTTAGTACTCATCCGTTTCATATTACAAGTCGTTTTGACTTCGGTCAAACTAAGTTTAACCAAGTTTATCTCTACTATTATAAAAATTGAAGATGTTTTTGCCGGTACTTTGATACATCATCCGTATATGAGTCGGTTTTTAAGTTTGTTTAATTTTGGAAATACATATCCATATTTGAGTCAGTTTTTAAGTCCAATTGCTTTTGGAAATATGGAAGGGGTCGTATAAGAAATCTCTAAAAAAAACTCGCATGAATTTGAGACGATCCGATTCTTAATTGCACCTCATGATTTTCTAAACACATAATATATATCCAAGCGAAATCCCACAGTATACTTCACTTTAACTAAATCGTATAACAATAATAATATTAAAATAGCATTCACCCGCTACAACGCACGGGCATTTTTTCTAGTAGAAAAATAAATATTTTCAACCCAAGACAAATATATTATGAAAATATATTAAATTATTGATTTAATGATACTAATTTGGTGTTGTAAATATTACTATATTTTTCTACAAACCTAGTCAATAAATTTAGAGTAATTTGCCTTTGACCAAAATTAAAACGACTTATAATCTAAAACAGAGGGAGTAGACAATGGTGAGAATTGTCGGTGACGTAAATATGGGATATATCTTTAAAGTTGAACAACTATGCGTATGGTTAAAGTGTTCTATTTATATACAGTTTTCCATGTTAGGGTTGGCATCTTTAATCTGAATAGGAAGCAAAAGAGTAAAGACCGGGATGGATATAATGCCGAGCTTACCAATCTCTGCATGTCCAAGATGATAATGATGTGTTTATAGGGATATAAAATCCGGATGCCCCAAATCTCACTGAAGACCCGCTCCATCCCCAAGTCTCAAAATAGTTTCCCCAATGACATGATGATGTCGGGCTACCAAATAGCCTAAACTGATAAGTAGCCTCTCTTCTTCTTTCAGATCAGCTGAGCTGAACCAACAGCAGGACAATCCTGAACACCATCTCCTGCATGCAATGAGAAGGCACATCCTTGTCTGCCATCTCCCACTTATCATACTCCTTTCCTCATCGCTCAGCTCAAGCTGCCGATCTGACCACCAAATTCAGATTCAGGCACTTGTCCAATTCAAGGCCAGCTTGATTGACCCTCTCGACAATCTTCAATCATGGACGACGAACGCCACCACCTCGCCGTGCAGCTACCTCGGCGTCCAGTGTGATCCAGTGACTGGCGCGGTCACCGAGATCTCGCTGGCGAGCATGAACCTCTCCGGCAGGATATCGCCGGCGATCGGTGCCCTCGCGGCCCTGACACGGCTCGATCTCGGCGACAACACCATTTCGGGGGGAGCGCCTCCTGAGCTGAGCAACTGCACGCAGCTCCAGTTCCTCAACCTCTCCTGCAACGGCCTCACCGGCGAGCTGCCGGACTTGTCGGCGAAGCTGGCGGCGCTCGACACCCTCGACGTCGCGAACAATTGCTTCTCCGGGAGGTTCCCGGCGTGGGTCGGCAACCTGCCCGGTCTCGTCATCCTCGCCGTCGGCGAGAACAGCTACGACCAAGGCGAGACTCCACCGACCATCGGAAACCTCAAGAAGTTGACGCATCTCTACTTGGCGAGCTGCTACCTGACAGGGGAGATACCTGAATCCATCTTCGGGCTCATGGCGCTGCGGACGCTGGACATGTCGAAGAACTATCTCACCGGCGGAATCCCGGCGGCCATCGGCAACCTCTGCGAGTTGTGGAGCATCCAGCTGTACAGTAATAACCTCACAGGCGAGCTCCCACCGGAGCTCGGGAAGCTGACCGGGCTACGCGAGCTCGACGTCTCCTGGAACAAGCTCAGCGGTGGGATCCCGGTGTCTCTTGCGGAGCTCAAGAACTTCGAGGTGATACATCTCCAGTGGAACAATCTATCTGGGCCGATCCCGACGGCGTGGGGTGAGCTACGGTTCCTGAAGAGATTTTCTGTCTATGAGAACAATTTCTCCGGCGAGTTCCCGGCGAACTTCGGCCGCTTCTCGCCTCTTTACGGCATCGACATCTCTGAGAATGCCTTCTTTGGCCCATTCCCGAGGTATCTGTGCCACGGCAAGAACCTCCAGTACCTTCTCACCATCCGGAACAGCTTCTCCGGCGAGCTCCCGGAGGAATACTCCGCCTGCCACCATTTGGTGATCTTCCGGATTCATAGTATCAGGCTCACCGGCAGCCTCCCGGCGTGGGTGTGGGGACAACAATCTGCGGAGATCATTGATGTTTCGAACAATGGGTTCACCGGAAGAATCTCGCCGGCGATCAGCAAGGCGCAGAGACTGAAGGAGCTCTGGTTACACAATAACCGGCTCGACGGCGAGATCCCCAGGGAGATCGGCCGGCTCTGGCGGCTCAAGAAGCTATACCTTTCGAATAACTCGTTCTCCGGCGTGATACCACCGGAGATCGGTAACCTAAGCAAGCTGACCGAGCTGACCTTGGGAGGGAACATGTTGACCAGCTGGCTATGATTTATGTACGCGACTAGTGGTACTGTTTTCCTACACAATTCCACGGTAAGCTAGCTAAATTTTTAAAGCTTTTTTTAATTATTATATGGCAGACAGATTCGCACACATCTATCCCACTATACACGCAACACTGCACACACCCCTATCGAATGCACCACATAACACATGCTCATCATAAATATAATTATATTTTGTATACAATAATTAAATTTTATGATTGTTCAAAAAAGATTTGATCTACAAATTTGAACTTCTTTTTCATAGGTACAATTGTACTCGATCCATTTGCATCATTATAATTCTTTTTTTTCCTGAGGTACACTGCAGTCTGACTCTAAACTCATCATAATTATTTCTTTATGATTTTCGATTAGTATGGTACTTTTCAACCTTCATGGTGACGTACGATTTTAAGTAATTTTGAATTCCTCAAAGCCAACAACTCAACATATGTGATGCAGTAAGGTGGAAGAAGGCCTAACACCACTTGGATATAGGCTCCCAACAACTCAATATCTGGCACTTGCATATTGCACGCTAAAGCATGTGCGGCTGTACCCATCTCTCTCAAACTATATTTCTAATAAAACTTTAATATAAGTTTTCTTCTAAATTTATTATTCAATTTATTATCCGATTACACCATTATACTCGCTGCAATTAAATCTTTCTAGCAATATCACACACGATTATATTTTGATGAGAAAAATCAAACGTTGTTTCACCACTTATAAAAAATTTAGTTGACCACTTGGTCAAATGTTTCACTTTAAGTCTCAATAAGTGGAACATAAAAAACCCATAGGAAAAGATAAAATATGTTTGCAAATACTTAATATTGTTGAAACATTTTTATATCATGTATGAAACATTAAATTGTAGTAGTTGAAACATTATAAAATACTTACTACTTACTGAAACATTGAAAGGATACTAGATGCTACAATTGTAAATTAACTAGTGAAACATCATATAAAACCAGGTGCAACACTGAAAAATTCATTAGAAAATCTAAATATTTTTTCATCGGAATATAACCATATCTGGTCTTGTTATAAAGATTTAATGACTATTAAATATGCAATTGAGTCATAGATTAAAAAGTAATTTAAAAGATAAATCATTACAGTGCATGGGTGGACAAAGTGCTACTTATTAGTAGCCTATGGCTACATTATAGTGCGTGAGAGGATGCCATGATGGCATGATGAGATGAAAGACGAGGAGAATATCTGGGTAAGTACATCTCAGAATACTGGATAGTTTGTCAGAGCATCAGGTGCCCGACACGGAGCATTCTCAATATATTGATGTAAAAAGTTATTGTTATATTAATAGGAATGTGGTGAGATAATATGTAATTATAGATGTAGTATATACTATAAGGATATTATCTTGGAAGGAGATCTCTGAACGCACTCTTGTCACCTAACTTGTCCTGTATATATCATCTTGCTGACTGAGGAATGTAAAGTTTAATTAGTTATTGCAATAATAATCTGGTTGATGTTGTTCTTTTATGTTAGACCTACTACCTCTGTTTTTTAATAGAAATTTGACCATTCATGTTATTAAAAAAATTGTGTAATTATAATTTATTTTGTTGTTAGTTGTTTTATCACTCAAAGTACTTTAAGCATGATTTATATCTTATACATTTGCATAATTCTTTATTAAAAAATCAAGGGTGTTATCTATTAAGAATCAAGGGTGTTACTCCCTCCATCTACTTTTAATAGTCATATTTCATCTTAGCACAATGACTTAAGAAAAGGGTAAATTTCGAAAATACCATTACAAAGATACGTGAGTTGCAAAATACCATCGTACGTGAGAATGACATGTGGGGCCTGGACCCACATGTCAATGACACATACGATGGTATTTTCCAACTCCGTGATTTTTGTAATGGTACTAGCCAAATTAGCCCCTAAAATAAGTAGTTCTACTTATCATCCAATTAAACATACTACTTGTTATTCCTCGTAAACAATCAATTTATTAATATTTACATTTCTCGATGCCCATGTAGCCAATCTTGTGTGGAAGAATGGAGAGTCATGCATTAAATTCGAGAAAGTCATTAAGAGAATAGGTGGTTGGATTGAAATATGCCTATCAAAAGTAAATTTGTGAGATTTGGAAATATGCCCATCAAAAATAGATGGAGGGAGTATCTAATAAGAAACGGAGGGAGTATGTTTTAGCGGTCTTCTTTTTCTCACTTCTCACGGTGGTGAGGAGGTGAACTGAGAATGAAACTCTATTTGGCAATTTCAACGGGTGGGTCTAATGTGCAAGGAAGCTCAGAGGGGGGCGCTGATATGCGACTAGTCGCGCACGCGGCGCGGCAGAACTTGTATAGAGAAGGATTTCCCGCGGCGCAGCAGTTCTTCCATACCAACTTAGTTGCCCGGTGCGCGCGATCAGCTGCCCCCCTCTACACTATACTCTATACTACTACTATGTATAATACTAGATGTATATACGTATGTATATATATACCATATATATACAGTTTATACGTATGTATATATATGTTATATACATACGTATATATATATATAATTATATACATACACTTTAATGTATAAAAAAATATACACATATACATAAAGTTTGTGTGCGTACGTATAAAAAACCTAAAATATACGTGTATATAAACTTTATATATGTGTATACAAATTTTATATACGTGTATACAAAATTGATATACATACATATAAAACCTAAAAATACACGTATACAAAATTTACATACACGTATACAAAGTTTGTATTTGTAAATATACAAAGTTAGCATACGTACGTATTAAAACCGAAAAAAATACGGAAAGAAAAAATAAAAGAAAGGAAAACGGAAGTTACAGAAAGAAAAAAAATCAGAAAAAAACGAAAACGGAAGTCACGGAATAAAAACGGAAAAAAAACAAAAGAGAAGAGAAACGAAAAAAAAAGGAAAAACCGGGGAGCCGGCGTGCCGTCCGCCACCTCCTCTCTGAGCGTGACACGTGTCCAATTACACGGGGAGAGGGGCGCACGACTGATCATGGAATAGCAATTTCGCAGCTCAGAGGCCCACATACGTTCCGCACGTAGCCACACTGCAACACACTACTACAGGCCATAAAGCCCACGTGCAAATGGTTGGGCCAAAAATCGCAAATCTGGCCCAGGTTGCTCCCACATGCGGCCCAGTGATACCACCAGCCCAGGAGCCCATGACGACACAGATCAAGCAAGACTGAAGTTAAGAATGGGAGGGGGTACAGAAAACTATATGCCGATACCAAAATTTGAATCTTAAATCTTAATTTTAAAAAGTTAATTTTGAAGTTAATTTTAATTTTTTTTATTGTAGTTCTTTTTCAGTATTGGTGTTTAAATCATTAAAACCACGTATATAAAAGTTTTAACTATAAATAAATTATTTCTTTATCGCTAATATACCGTCAGCAATCGGCCAACCGATGACAGCCTACAATGCCAGAGGACCACCTATGTACTTTCCAGGGAATTAGACCATTTATTAGCTAACATTAGATTGAAGCCCAATTTAGGACCGATTTGTTCCTTCTTGAAAAGGGCCAGACGAATGATATTGGCCCAATTTAGATTTAAGCCCAACATAGGAAACATGACCAGTTTGATATGAAGTTAGGAACGTCCCCGGTTGAATCGTATCCCTCAACCGCAAAATCGGATATAACCCATCCTCCAACCCCCAAAACCGCTGAAAATCGACTCCCCGGACGGTTTTAGAGGCGGTTTTGTCCCACGTGGCATCTTTGACCCTTGCTAAGTCAGCTTGTGGGACCCACCTGTCAGTGACAGGGATAAAAAACGGTGGGGCCCACCATCAATGCACACCGCCTTCGTCGTGTTTCTCCCTCCCCTCCAATCCGCCACCGCCATTGTCGGTCGATGGCCCCTCCTGCCCCGCCGCCGCTGCCCACGGGGAGAGGAGTCGTCGGCCGGCCACGCACTAGGGAGAGAACTTGCCTGCCGGCCTTGCGCGGGAGAGGATCTCGCCGAAGCCCGCGTGCGGGGAAAGGAGTCGTCTGCCAGTCACACACGGGGGAAGGAGCTCGCCGGGATGACGCATGCTAGGAGGAGGAGTCGGCTGGCCGCGCACTGGGAAGGAACTCGCCGGTCGGCCATGCACTGGGAAGGAACTCGCCAGTCGGCCGCTGTTGACGAAAAAATCGAACACACCGGCTGGGAGATCTGCTTAACTCCTGTGCAGGTCCAAAGATTGTTGAGATGCGGGCGTGCCAGTCAGTTTGACCCTGCAACTAACAAGATATGTAAACAGTAGATCAAATAGCCGATCGGCTGACAAGCCGATGGAGTAGTTCCAGCTGATAGCCGATAATAGCCGATGCCGATACCAGCCAATAGCGATAGGGTTTAAGCAATCGGCTATATGTCCAATGTAGATAATGATATAAAGGCAATCGGCTAATGATAATATAATATAGCAATATAATCCAGTAGAAAACCAATCGGCTAACAATATGATATAATAGAACAAGTATTGATCCAAAGGTTAAAGCATACATCGGCTGAAGATCCGATGCCATGAAATCCACAAGATTAGATTAAACAATGAAACCTTTGTTGTCATCGGCTAAATCCAACTTATATGTATATGCAATCCTTATGAGCCGATGCAACGTCCAGATAACTCACCGGCTGAAACCCCGATGAAACCCTTATTGGCAATCAAGAAGCAGGCTAGAGATTATGGTTCTAAGCACGACTTAGTAGATCAAACTTAACTGATGCAGCACTAAGTATGAAAAGAAACATAATATCTAGACAATCAAGCCGTTGACTGAGTTTTCAGGGTGGTAGATGTCTAAGCTAATCTAATCTAGCAATGCGATTTAGCCGATACCGGCAGAAACCCTAAAACGAGAAGCAGCCGATAGAGCTAAATCTATATGCTATGACTAGATTAACAGAGACATATGATAAGTAGGTAGGCAAATATATTATCCAAACCAGTGTAATCCAAGAGGTCGAATGTCCTGATGCAGCCTTGAACGACGCTGATGTAGACGATACAATTGCCTGGACCGGCGAAACATTGGACTTATCCCTTCGTCGGAGATCGAAGACGATGCAGCGCCGCGTCTGGTGCCAAGTTCCGCCGGAACGTAAAAATCAAAAGTAGAAGTAAAAAAGGGTGGCGATGCGCCGAATTGTATTGATCGTAGAGATAGATTACAATGACCCCGGGTGTACATATTTATACCCATGGGTAGATACTAGTCCTTGTAGGATAAGAAAGAAACTTTCCTAAAGATAAAAGGAAACTAACAAACTATTCCTAATTAATAGATACACTTGCCATGCCGCATTCTCTCTGATCTCGGTCTCTTCTGGATAAGCTTCCTTTAGTAGATAAATTTCCTTAACCGAATATAGCAAGAATCTGACAACTGACGACTTAATAACTCTCATCGGCCAATTCCAGGACTCTGAAGCCGATACTGACTTTGAGCCGATGATAACTTTGGGCTTACCAAATTTCACTGTTAACAGCCGCGTGCGGGTAGAGGAGCTCACTAGCCAGCCGCGTGTAGGTAGGAGCTACTGGTGGGCCACGCGCAGGGAGAAGAGCTCGCCGGCTGGTCACGCATGGGGGAGGAGTTCGTCGGCTGGTCGTGCGCTTGGGAAGGAGCTCGCCAGTTGACCGCTCACGGGTAGAGGAGCTCGCCGGCCAGCCGTGCACGGGGAGGAGCTCCCGGCGGGCCACACACGGGGTAGTAGCTCACCGGCCGACTTCTCGCTCTCCATCGTCGCCTTTTCGCGGGCGGTTGTGGTCTTCCCGCCGAAGCCATTCCCTCACCTCTCCTCTGGGCCCCTTCCATTGCCCCTGCCCACCTCCGCCTCCGCTTCTGTCCCCGCAATTGGGAGATAGAGGTCCAGCTGGAGAACATTGACAGACGAGTTCTCTCCCTAGCGCATGGCCGGCCGACGACTCCTCTCCCCGTGGGTGGCGGCAGTGAGAGAGGAGGGGGCATTGGCCGACGATGACGGTGGTGGATTGGAGGGGGATGGGGAAGCCGACGAGTTCTCTCCCCAGCGCGTGGCCAGCCGATGACTCCTCTCCCCGTGGGCGGCGGCGGCGAGGGGGGAGGGGACATCGGGCGGCGATGGCGGTGGTGGATTGGAGGGGATGGGGAAACGCAGGGAAGGCGATGATGCGTGGCGGTGTGCACTGACAGTGGGCCCCACCGTTTTTTATCCCTACCACTGATGTGGGTCCCACAAGCTGACTCAGCTAGTCAACAGGGTCAAAGATGCCACGTAGGATAAAACCGCCTCCAATACCATCCTGGGAGTTGATTTGCAACGGTTTTGGAAATTGAAGGAGTTGATTTGCAACGGTTTTGGAAATTGAAGGATGGGTTATACCTGGTGTTGTGGTTGAGGGATGTGATTCAACCAGACATGAGTTGAGGGAGGAACAATAGACTTATTCCATGAAGTTTTGATGCCCTCAAAGCCGGCCCTGCTATTGCCGTAAGTTACACATTTTTTTGATGTATATCTTCCATTCTTCCTGTCATCGTGAATGGTTTATGATTGTTAAATAAATTGTTTATGCTAATTAATCAATTCGATGTAAAACCTATGTAACTCAAGTTTGTTTAATAAAGCTGGATCAAATAGACATAATTAATTACTGCTACAACTTAACTATTTTGAAGAAAATTTATTTTACACCTTATTCATCCGAGGAAGTGCCATGGAGGCTGTTATCAAGTGGCGATGATTACTGGGAGAGGTATAGGTAATTAACCAATAATTTTTCCATTAGTCAGTGAAAAAAATTTCCCCTTAATGGTCATAGCACTACACTACAAAGGTGAAAAACTATTTGGCCCAACTGGATCAGTAGTTGAGAACCGCAGAGGTCGTTATTTGTGCCAAAATTCGGTATTATCAACCATCGATGTACACTCTTACCCGTTTGCTTTTCTACTGCTTTACTAAGTTATGCACAAAAAGCCGGCGATCTCGCTCAATTGTTATGCGCATAATTAACTTCTCACATTATTAAACCTAGTTTTATTCCGTCACCTTTCATGCCTTCTCATCCACCACTACCTATTTCCGTAGTGAATCATGCATATAAAAAACAATTTATTAGCTGACAAGCAAAAAATACTTGTTAAAACATTTGATGCAGCCATATTAATTAACTAGGCCATGCATGCACAGCGGAAAATCTTCTCTCACCCTTTTCCTCTCTTTGACCCAAAGGCATAGGTCCAGATCCACTAGAGTTGAGGCCAACCCCATCCGATGAATTTGCCTCAATCTCAACCATCCCTTCGTTTCTACGGCTGAGATCATCTAACCGAGTCTCTCTCCTAATTAGCTCCCCTAATCAGGTTGATTTGGAGGAAAAATACTTACCATTTAGCTATTCCCTCCAAAACCGTGATTATACTCCCGCCACACAGTAAAGAAAACATATACACTCTTCTTCCCCACATAATCAACTCTATCTTTTTGCTGATCAGTTTCAACACAGATTTAACGCAACTTTTCCACGTAAGCAAACAGAGGAGACTCAGGTTGACCTCAATGGAGATGTGCGCACTTCATGAACATGCTATAGCACTCCATTCTTCAGGAAAATTGGATGCTATTGCCCTTTAAATTTGTGTTTGAATGCTTAATCACACATGCATATCTGTTATGCAACAAGAACGATGAAGCAAATGATTTAATATTTGTTTCGTGTGCACTATTCTCAGATCAATACATAAGAGCATTAACTAATTCATAGTAGTAGTATAAAAAAAACACAAACGCCTATTTGCTAGTACCTTTCAGAGAGGTCTCCTCTTCCCCCCCCCCCCCCCCAAATTACTGAGCTTGATTTGATGTGGATGGGGTGGGATGTTGGCGCTAACAGTCGAGGGCTTCAACTCGAGGCACAGGAATCCCTAGTAGGGAGCTTCGCCCTAACACCATCGTCACTGACGCACACTTCTTCTCGAACGCTGGCCTCACCGACGAGCTCAGTTCTACGTCATCGGCGCCTTCTCCGCCATTGCATGGACCACCTTGTCGGAGCCATCAACAAAGATGCCAGGAAAAAGAAAGAGACATGGATTCGGTAGGGATGGCTGAGATCGATGTAAATCCACCGGGTGGAGTTGGCCTCAACTCTAGGGCATCTGGACCCCCAAAGGCATGGATGAAACTCATGCAGGTTAGCTGTTTCTTTTTCTTTCCTCCCATAATTATAGTCTTTCAATTTTTTTCTTACTACGGGTCTGTTTTAGATCCCATCTTAAAATTTTACACCCTGTCACATCGAATGTTTGAATACATGCATAAAGTATTAAATATAGGTTAAAAAATAACTAATTGCACAGATTACGACTATTTTGCTAGACGAATCTTTTAAGCCTAATTACTCTATGATTTGACAATGTGGTGCTACAGTAAACATGTGCTAATGATGGATTAATTAGGCTTAATAAATTCACCTCGCGGTTTACAGACGGATACTATAATTAGTTTTTTTATCAGTGCCCGAACATCCCATACAACACCCTATATAATACCCGATATGACACACCAAAATTTTACACCTCTGGATTTAAACACCGCCTATACCAATATGAAACGTCGCAATATTTTGTGTAGCTCGTTTAAAAACGAAACAAGGCCATGCATGCAATAGTTTTTTCCTTAAAATATATCTGAACATAAGTGAAATAAGATCTTCAGATTATGTCTCTTGTTAACTCCGGATCTTGTCTCTTGTCCAAGGAGCTTGTGATGGACTTGCATATTGGTGATGGTGATCTCACCATGAGGGTCCATTTTCTTGTGAGCACCTTTATTTATCCCCAAATCTTTTTTTCCCTGTCGTTTCGAAGCTTTTGATTTGAGTAGGATGGGGACCTTGATTTGGCTTGGCCACAATAAATTAAAACTCACTAATTAAAAGATCACACCCATGACAGCAACCTCACATCCTTATGGGCAAAGTTAAGTAACACACACACACACACACACACACACACACACACACACACACACACACACACACACACACACACACACATATATATATATATATATTAAATTTGTTTGGTGCTCCATGGTGTCCGGACTCTATGATTCAAATTGAGTATATACTCAATTTAAATGAGTATGAAATTTTTTTAAATGTTTAGTATTAACATTAACTACTTTACAACAAGTTCAAAACAAGTTTAAAATGAATTTAAACATGTTTTTATTAGAATTTGATTCTAGATATATAGCATCTAAACATATAATTAGTTAGTTATGTAATACTGGATTGTCAAATAAAGTTGAATTTAAGTTGTTTTGTTGCTAGGTATAGGTATGAATCGAATACTTATAACTAGGTATATACTCACAATTTGAAATTTTTAAAAAATTTGGACGAATTTGTGTATTTCATACCATGGTGCCCCATATGAGTGTCATATATATATATATATATATATATATATATATATATATATATATATATATATATATATATATATATGCGCAACTGTGCACCATGGCTCCTTGAAAAGTTTACAACTGTGTGGTTGTTCATCAGGCTCAATGATGCAATGTAACTATCCACATTTATTCATGCAAAATTAACGGGAGAGGCAGACAGGTGGCAGCAATTGCAAGCACATCTTGTTGGATGCTTCCATTCATGCAAGGGTAGTACTCCAGTAGTCCAGCCGCAAAATAAGTCGTTTTAGTCAATATTGATTTGACCATCGAACTTTCTTGCATTTGCATATATTTGTCAAAGAAAAAAGTTATACAAGTGCAAATATTGACCCCAAAACTATATGGTTTGGAGGGCCATAGAAATTTGGCAAAATTTACTACATGACACAGAAAGATTATGACCTTTGTTGTGAGACACCCGAAAATTGTGTATTTGCTCGTGGACACTGTAAAAAAATGGTAATTAGCTTATGGACACTCTTTGACACTCCGCCAGCTAATTACCACTTTTTTACTGTGTCCATGAGCAAATATACGATCTTCGGGTGTTTCACAGCAAAGGTCGTAATCTTTTTATGTCCTATAGTAAATTTTGCCTAGAAATTTTGTTTTGCTTACTGGATGGAGATCTGCAGACTGCAGGAGTATCACATATATCGATCTAGGCTGTATTTAGATCGAGGGATGTAAATTTTGGCGTGTCACATCGGATATACGTACACATATTTGAAGTATTAAACATAGACTAATAACAAAACAAATTATAGAATCCGTCTGTAAATTTCAAGACGAATTTATTAAGTCTAATTAATCCATCATTAGCAAATGTTTACTATAGCACATATTGTCAGATCATGGAGCAATTAGGCTTAAATGATTCGTCTCGCAATTTACACGCAATCTGTGTAATTAGTTATTTTTATTTATATTTAATACTTCATACATGTGTCCAAACATTCGATGATGTGACAGGATGAAAAATTTTGCCAGGGGATTTAAACAGGGCCCTAGTCGATGAAACACGCATACTTGTATTTCCTTTTCGAGAGGTTGCATATATACCTGTAATTAGTGCATACTAGGCTTTAACATAGAGAACACAGTAGAATTTCGAATATATATAGCGGTTCAAAAACCTCTCCATTCGTATCATATAATACTGTTATTGCTGGTGGTTCTAGGTGTAATTTACCAGAGTCATAATGTACTGTCAATCAATATATTACTAATATAAAATTTCAAATATGAGAAACTACGTGACTTAGTGAGTTATCTTGGAATAATTAATGAGAAGTAACAGCATATACTTAATATATACTACCTCCATAAAAAAAAAGTTTATTTTTTCATCCATTATTCCACACATGTACCAATACAAAAGAAAAAAAACATTAACCCACTTTATTAAATCAATGCATCATCAAATTAATTGTGGCCTGGTGCCTAAGTGAGTAGTTAGATTTTCTGGTTGCCTATCTATCCGGATTGTAGTAAATTTGATAAGGATTTTTGTATTTACAACTAATTATTCTTTCAGTAGTAGGTAATGTACTCATCAACAGCGAGACGTATATGATGACTTTATCAATCTTAAGATATGCTAGCCCAGTTTTAAAGGTGCTCGTATGGTTAGAATATGTGGGTTCGCATTTATAAAAGTGCATGTGTCTATACTGTGCTTGGCAAAAAAAGAATTATGGACTTGTGCATGGAGTAATTCTTTAGTATTTTTTATTTAATTGCACTTTGGTTCAGCCTATTACCAATGTTTTACTTTGGGTCACCGTCTAGCTAATATTTTTATTTTAGGTCACCTTCTAATTAATGTTTTTACTTTGAACTAAGTAATATATCATTAGTGTATTTTGGATCACCCCCAAGTTGTTTCTTTAGCTGCATCTATTATCTAATCTTGCAAATAATAGCCTATGTTAAGTTGGGAATACTGCTGATTTACGGTCATCGATGTGCTTAAAGTCATTGATATGCCCGAGGAAAGTTTCTGGGATGGTTCTCACAATGAAAGAAAGGCAAAGTTATTTAGTTCAAAGTGAATAGACGGGTAAAATCGTAAATGAAACTTTGGTAATTTTTTTTTTACTAATGGTTCATTCTGGCAATGCATGGCCCAATCAACCGGTGCCTGGAGCATTCTAGTTGCTATCTACTCGATCGACGCTCTAATTTTGATTCGTGATCGATTGATTGAGAGATTAAAAGTAGAAATAAATAATGGTTTTTTTTAACTCGAGTGTCGTATAAGATTTTCAACTTCCCAACTCACATATCCCCGCGTCGTCCTCCCCCACAGGCGACACGGGAGGCAGAAACCGCCGGCATCGCCCGCTCCTCCCCCCTCCTTCCTCCGCCGCCTCGCCGCCGCCCGAGCGGCCGTCGGCAAAGCCGCGCGGCCACAAGGACAGCGGCAGCGGGGCTTCACCCTCGTCTTCATCTCCCTCTCCCGTCGCGGTGGGGGGCCGCACGCAGGACGGCGAAGACCGCCCAGATCCGGGCCGCCGTGGCCGGATCTAGCGGCGAGGCTGCCGGCGGCGGGTAGGTGTGAGGTGGCGGCGGCAGTTGGTGGTGGTGGCGGCGGGGATTGAAGGTGGCGGGGTGGCGGCGGCAGTTGGTGGCGGCTGGTGCCGGGGAAGGCGACGACGGTGGCGGGGGAGACGGCGACAGGGATGGCGTGCGTGCTGGCGGCATGCTGCTTCTCTTGCTGGGGGCGTCGGCGGCGGGGTTGGAGATGGCGGCGGGGATGGAGGTGGCGGAGAGGCTGGCGACGGAGGCCGGATCTGGCGGCGAGGCTGGCATCAGCGGCCGGATCCAGGCGTTGGAGATGGTTTTCGCCCCGGTGGCGGTCGCGACGGCAGCGGAGAGCTCAGTGACAGCGTTGGGGCGGCTGCATTGGCGGTGGTGGCGGTTTGCGACGACGACTGCTGGCGTCGGTGGCTGGTGACAGCGGCATCGGTGATGGCGGCCAACTTGCAGCGGCCGTGACTGAGGATACGGTGGCGACGTCGAAGGATGTGGCAGTGGAGGCAGGGAAGGAGTTGGGTGTGAGGTGGCGGCGGCGACGGTGAGGTGGTGACCGTGACAGTGGTGGGAGGAGGCATGGCGGCCTCGGACGACTTGCCGAGGGCGTGGCAGACGGCTGCATCGGCCGGCGCAGCATCGTTTGGAGGAGGGGTTGGAGACCGGCTGGACGCATAGTGGCGTAGCCGATGGCAGCGGAGGCTGGCTCGGCATGAGAGGCGCGGGCGGCGAAGATGGAGGCCGGCTTGGCGCGAGAGGCGCAGCTGATGGAGGAAGGCCGGATTGGCGCTAGAGAAGCGTCCAGTGGAGGAGGCCGACTTGGCGCGAGAGGTGCGGCCGGCGGTGGAAGAGGCGACCTCGGTGGGTGGTGGAGCTGACGGTGGGTGTGGCGCGGTCTTCGGCGCACGAAGGCTGGCCGGCGGGGGTGTCGGTGCAGGGGCCCCTCATGTCGTTAGAGTTTGAGTGGTGGTGGAGCATCGGTGCATCAGCCGTAGATTCGCAGGTGGTGAGCGGCGGATGAAAATCCAGCCCGGCCTTGGCCGGACCGACAACGATGGTTAATTCTCCCTCCTGAGGGCGTTGTCTCACCCCTCAAGGGTGATTGCCGGGCGAAAGCCCAGTCTTGGCTCCTTTGAGCCCTGATGGACGGCGGCGGCAGTCTTCCGTCGCTTCTCTTCTTGAAGACGTCGTTTTGACACCCCCTTGCTGTAGGGCGATCTCGTCTGTATTCCTTTGTTGGTCTAGCGGCGGCCGGTCACGTTTAGCGGCGGCCGGTCCGGTGCTAACTTTCTCTCCTGGTCGTGTGTGTTGGCGCTGCCGGTATGTGGGTGGTGGTATATTTTTTTTTCTCCTGGTTATGACCCTCCAGGGTTATAATCTTGTAATTTTTTTCTCTATCAATAGAACTTCGCACCGTCTCGTGCGAGTCGTTCAAAAAATAAATAATGGTTTTGTATCATCAGACTCTTTCACTGCATGCGGCGCATTATCTGAGTTTATGCGTGGTGACCACCACTGAAATATTTTCCAAGTGTGGAGTAACTTTTTTCTAATTCCACATCAAAGATTTCTACCCTTGACTTGATATGTTGGTCGTGATGGGACTGCATGGGTGTTCTTATGAACACTATTGTAAATAATTAAAATCCTGTCCGGCCGATTGCTAGTTTTATGAACTTCCATGCGTCCTTTTGTGATAATTACACAAAGTAGAATTTTGGGTATACCATGGTCTACAGAATTCAACATTTAACTCTATAAATTCTACTTTTACATATGTAAACAACAGATAAAATTATAATTTCTACATGCACCTATGATCTTCATGCATCAAATCTATCTGAAAGGATTTTTATGCTTGCAAAATGAAGGTTGCAGTTGATATATGTCCAAAACGACATTTTTAAGGGGCAATTGTAAATTTACCACTATTTTAAATCGTTATTGTAAAACCGACACTAGAAAATTACAAAATTGCCATTAGAACTGTCATTCGAGTGGCGTCCTTGCAATATTAAAAAAACTGGTGGCAAATTTACAAATGCCCCCATTTTTAATTACTTGTGACAGGATCAAAGAAGGTTTGTTTTTACTTCTAAATGAGTCTTTATTTTATATATTAGCATATTGTCCGTGCGTTAGAACAGAATTATACTTAACGAAAGATATTCTTGTTATTATCATCACTTTCTACATATATCCTCTCTTTTTTTTCATATGTGTTTATTACTGACATGAGGGTCCTCTGGCCTCCACATTGTTCTTTTTTCTTCTCACAAAATACAGAGTTGGTAGTGTGATTATCATGTGGGCCCTCTGATCCCATATTGTATTTTTTTTATTTTTCAGAAAACTAGCTAAATACCCTTTTTATATGGATTAAAATAAATTATACGTGTGTTAATATTGCTTGGCACAATTATGTCCCTGTTGATGTCTTTGTATGATAAACGTGTGTTACAGGAATGAAATAGATAGAATTATATATAGAAAAACTATATATAGATAGAATTATACAGATTAAAAACTTGTACATATAGAAAGTTTGTGGTGCGGTGGTAGCAAATTCACCACTAACCACCCCACTATACCTTTTAAAATAGTATAGATATAATGTAAGCACAATTTTTCTATAAATCAACCGGACGTACAGATGACCACAATGTACGAAAATACTATTATTGCATTGTACTTAAAACAAACAAAAGTACTCCTTCCGTCCTTAAAAAAATCAACTTCTGAAGTTTGAATTTTATTCCACAAAAAATCAACTTCTATCATACTACCTACCCCCAGCACATAAAATGAAAAGTTTTATTCCTGAAATATCCTTTACATACCTATCACCATTACTACTTTTTCTAATAATGAGGGATAGTTTGGTCATTTTTAGTCTTCACTAATTCCTCCTTGAGATTCTAGGAATGGTCATTTTGTGCGACGGAGGGAGTAGGGAATATACAATGTACCGAGCGAGTTTCAATATATAACTGACAATAAAAAATAAAAAAAGGCATCTGTCCTATTATATTTCTCGAACCACCATGACCTTCTGCTGATACTACTATTACAATTTTAGGTCGTGAGACCCTCCCTGTTACTGGTCTGACTGTACAAGCTGGGACAGAAATTTCAATATTTAGTTTTGGTTCAGTGAAATGAAATGATTGATGTAAACTCTGAATCAACTGTTTGTGATAATGTAGCTCTGATGTTCCTGATAAGAGCAAGTTTGAGCTATCACTGACTCTGGACTCATCTAAAAATTTTATTATAACAGATGAGATATAAGGATATTTTTATTTTTTTTCTTTCTCTTCTCTCTTTCTCTTACTCATATATTAGTACATGTATCTTGGAGCATATGAAAAGGTAGCTCATACATACGAGGAAATACCCCCTTTCCTTTATCTTTTTCCTTCACACGTATGTGTTTATAGCTAGCTTATAATTTGCTATTGTATTTGTTCTAACAGTATCATGATGTACTCTTACGGTTGTAAGTCAACACATCAATCATTTTCATTTCTTAAAATAAACAAGGGTCTTGCTATATCATTGGCATATGCGGTTTGCGTGGATTGACATAGGAGATTGTTTATCCTCCTCCTCTCTATCTTAAGAAGCGCACGTCATCACCACCGTTCTCCTTCCTCTTAACAGGTTAGGTTTTTGTGCACGAGGTGGGGGGAGGGGGAGGGTAATTGGCTAACCCCGATTGAATGGTGGTTGTGGAGGTAGTGGTGCCATACACCAAATTAAGGGCCTATTTAGGGGAGCTTTAGATTCTAAGAAGCAGCTGTTTGGTAGCCAGCTTCTGAGAATCTGGAAAAGCTCTGAAACCTAGCTTTTGGCTTCTTAGTTCATTTTTCAGAATCTGTAACTACAGTTTCTCAGAAGCTGTGGACTGTTTGAGGCAGCTTTTAGCAGAAGAAGCTTTTGGGAAAAGTTGCAGCTGGGACGAGCTCCCCCAAACAGGGCCGACGTGAGTGAGCTAGTGATGAATAGGTCTTGAAATGGTGATCAACCTCATTGGCATTAACAAAGTTGGGTCGATTGAAGTAGAAGATAAGAAATGCGGTAGATCATCGTCATTGGGAATTGGTGAGAGCTAAGCTAGACAGGTATGCTGGCGATGTAGAAAGACATTTCCTTTTGGCATTGGGAGGGGGCGCTTCTTGGCCATGGAGGATGTAACAGCATCAGGGTGTTTTCTATAAAGGAAATGACAATGACGACAAAGGAAAAGATTAGAGCACAACCTTCAACCATCCCAAATTTTAATTTTCACCCTTAACTCTAAAACCGGATGGAAATCATCGTTCAACTTTTGATATCATTCACTTTATACCCTCATGTAAAGTTATGGATGTGGTGAGAGAGAGGGCTTGGAGTTCGTAAGATTTCATTTTAGCAAAAAGTGGGCCAAGTCAACATAAAACTTCAACTCAAAACCACTTAAGTTTGAACCTGCATGGGTGTAAAGTGAATGGTATTAGAAGTTATGGGATAGTAAATTAGTAAATTTTTTTGTCCAGTTTTAGAATTGAGGGTTGAAAAACCAAACTTTAATTGCTTATAGTTGACAAGGGTATAAATTAATACTCTCTCCATCATAAAATATAGCTATTTTGACTTATGCACCAGATTTTACAGCGTAAACTATAACTAAGCCTTGTTGGGGAGAGGATTATCATAGAAACATTTAGGATTTGAATCCTTTATAATATTTTTTGGATGGCCTTCCTATGAAATTCCTATGAAATAGTTCAATCTGTATTGTTGAGGAAATATATTTTCTTGGGACTTCTCCCTAGCTCTCATATATTTCTCTTCCTAAAATCATGTAGAAGTACTCTTTTTTGGATGATTCTGTTTTTTTTTTGAGTCTTGTCCTTTGAGGGCCTAAGTAGGATCAAGGTTCTTCTTCTTCCCTTTTTTTTTTTTTTACAACAAAGGGATCAGGCCCTTTTAGAAAAAAAAGATAAATAGATGGATTTTATAATATTTCAATCCTTAATGGATGGTTTCCTTATTGACCATTTATGAAAGGGAATGCGCACTATTGAATTATATGAAATTCTTATGGAATTCCTCAATCCATATAAGTTTAGGAGTAATTTTAACATGACACTAACCTCATAGAAAGTGTTTTTAGGCTCTCTCTCTCTCTCTCTCTCTCTCTCTCTCTCTCTCTCTCTCTCTCTCTCTCTCTCTCTCTCTCTCCTTGATTCCTAGCTTTTTTTTCCCCTACGTTTTTCTGTGCAAACGATCATTCATTTTTTTTTCTTCCACATGTAATCCTATCAAAATTCTTCATTTTGAGCGCCTGCGTCTGTCTTTTTAATTTGCAAAAAACAAAGAACATTTTTCCTGGTCTTACATTTCTCGTACTGTGTTCCAAAGAGACCCAACTAATTAGTATTGTCTACTTAATTAAAAAAGGTAAGTATGTAGTAGGGTGGTGAATTTGTAGACACCCTAGTTGCCAGCAACTTATTATTAACCCTGACAACCAACAACCGTTTTAAAAAAAGCATAACCTCGTCAAGAATATATTACTTCATAACAGTACCGTCAGGCAAATTCTGTTAGGTCAGTGGTGTCGTGAAAGTCCCATTTATCATGCCTTTTGACTTATAAACCACTAACCAAATTTGAGTTTTAGAACTAATTTAGAGGCTTTTTCATTGCTTTCTGTTTTAAGCCTTAACTTTTACATCATTAAGAGTACAACAGTATGAAATTCCTATTCAAAAATCCCTTTTTTTTGCTTATTTTATTTTTTCTTGGCTATATAAAGCCATACCTCAACCACAGTGAGACATTAAACTCGCAGTGATAATGCAACTGAATCGGAAGCATTATCTATAAATCATCACCTGCAACTATACATATCCCATGAAATAGAGCGTAGATGTCAACACTATATGCGCGATTTTTACATAACTAACCTTCCGTTATATGCGCTATTTAATTTTCAAATCCCAGCAGGGTGGTAATTATGTGTTCCTAACCATCCATTTTTAATTCGTCGGTAAACCTCTGAAACACTCATCATCACCAAAATAATGCCCATAAACAAATGGCGCCATAAGCAACTCACTCGATCGATCGTACGTATCCTTCACGATTGGTCCATCAACATTGCATCGAGATTGATCCCCTAATCATATCTTGGCCCTTTCACTAAGAACAACCCACATAAACTAACAAAATTAAAGATTTGGAATAATCAAATTTAAATTAGCCAATTGGATCGCACTATCCTAGCTATATATATCCACGTCATATCGGCTGATCATGGATCAGACGATGATGCTGTGGCCTATCATTTTTTTTTTGTTTGGCCTCAATTGATCATTTGTTTGCTAGCTTTGCTTGCTTGCCGACCTTGCTCAATCCGTCACCATCTGCTTAGTTTTAAAAGGAGGAGACGTTTGCACTGCACTTAATTTGCACACATGAATGGTGACAACTTAATTATGCAGAGGTTAGCATTGCAGTGGAGCAAAAAGATGCCCATGAAGGGGCCTAATTAACCCCAAGTTGTGCCTTTCCATAATCTTCTCATGTGTTGAGTGTGTCATCTTCTAACAGCTAGCAGCAACCATGGATCAGATGACATGACCATTTGGTGTGTCACAGGACTACAGATAGAACATTGGAAGAAGCTAGCTTGGTCAATACCACCACCAAGTATATACACCAATTGGGATGCCAGAGGAATATATAGTTATTTTAAATTTCTATTAATGATTTTCCTTCTGATTTGATGTGTTAATTAAAATAGTTTGTTTTTTAAAAGCAAAATCTGACTATATGGACAAGAGAGGATCCAATGCGAGGTGGTAGTGCAATGAGGGTAACACTTGAAGCCTATGTGGGCCACTTGCCCAAGATGGCTGCAGTCAGCACCGGTGGTGTGCTATCAGCTAGTACATTCCAAGTGCCAATAAATCACACAGCGACCTGTTAATTAGGAGTACATTGTAGTTTCCACTGGTGGAGAAATCGTTTGTAGTCCCGGTTCGTAACCCCCCTTTAGTCCCGGTTGTCCAACCGGGACTACGAATCCGGGATTAAAGATCTATGTACCATTTTTTTTATTTGCATGGCCCTGTTTGCTGCATGGTTGATTTTATATATATATATATATATATATATATATATATATATATATATATATATATATATATATATATTACAATACATACATATATATATATATATATATGTGCGTATGTATGTATATATGTATAAATACATATATTACACACATATTTATAATTTAAAGCACTTAACATTTTATGTGCATATATGTTACCAAAATATATATTAACACTAAAGTAAATGTACGTACATATATAAATATATATATATATATATATATACATGCATGTATAGTACAATTCATTTGCTCGCTAGCTATAGCTACGACTTCGACGCCGGTGTTACGTCAGAAGAGGAAGGACCGACGTTATAAATTGTCGATCCGTCATAGTAGAATTCACCATCGGGATTAAGGACTTCTTCGTTGATGAACCCCATCAGTTGTTCTTGAACAGCCGTGATAAAATCCTCGTGTGGGAGATTTTCCCTCATGTGAATACGCTATCATTCAAAAAATAATGACATATCAATATATGAAATTAATAAACAACTTAACAAATCGATACGCAATGAAATTTTGAATGGTTTATGTATACGTACATCGAGCTCTCGTGTGGTGTATATTTGGTTTGATAGGCAGTGGGCATACTCGCATACGTAGTAGCCACATAAGTTAGTTCCCTTGTCCTGCTTTGCACACTACATGAGAAACGATGAGAGATTTAATATACTCTTTATATTAACTGTAACTAGAGATTCAATTCAATATAATTTTGGATCATGCATGTACTCACTAGAAAATAAAACCTCCGTCCAAGTTTTTCTTTCCAAGTCCCGCGGACCAATTGACGGAACCGATCCCAAGCCCTACATGTGCAGCTGCAAGCTATGATTAATTAATTATTACCCGAGATCAACATAATAGCAACAGAGTCCCGCGACTTTGGAATAGATGGCATTATATTACCTGTCTATCAGTTGGAAGACCTTGTCAAAAACCTTCTCCTCTTTATTCATTGAGTTGTACATAGTGACTCTGCATGCGTCCAAGTCGAAAAAGAACAGGACCCAGTGGAATCTGGAATATGCGTGAGATGAGATAAATATCAGAATGTACATGTTATATGTATGGGAATGAAATTTGTTCGAATGACAATAAAAACTCACTCTGTGTTGTACGTCAATAGTATTAACGTCTTGAAATGCTGCTGCGTTAGGAGATGGACGAGATTGTCCTCTGTGTCTTTCTCGTACTTGTCGAGCATTTAGGTGTTGATTTTCCGAGGGTCGATGAACCCAGTATCGTAAACCCCCCGCCGTCGGGCCCTTTGAATCTCCATTCTACAACAATGAAAGGAAATTATTATTGCTTACATATATGCCAGGAGCTAATTATTGAACGAAACAAATCGAACTCAAAGATACTTACAAAATCCATACGCTCAGAAGAGAGACGTCAAGGGCGTCCCGATGGTACAGATCGAAGACATCCTTGAAATGGATCCATAGAACATCTTCTCCTTGCAAGAAGTCGGGGTTTCTGATCCTCGCTCCGAACATCTCTCTACCATTGGCGCTCATTTCCATGTACGTTCATGGAATTTGTACATTTGTATCGGTAGGGACTACAGCTGCTCAGGCCTGACAAGCAGTTTACCGAGTTCAAACTTGTATGCCACTTCCGCCTTCGGGATTGGTGCACCTCCAACCAACTGAGCCACAGTTAGACCGGTGTCCGAAATGAAATCCGTTATGCCAAAGTCTTCGCCGGTCACCAACGGCTCGACCACTTGGTTTGGTTGTTCTCCAAGCTGAGGAACTGGTTTGGACTTCTTGTAATAGGCTTTCCTAAGTGTTCGGTCATAGTCCGATAGCTTTAAGGCCTTCTTGTTTGTGGTGGACATTCCCTTGAAGAAATTCTTCACGCTCGGGTCAATAGGTATCTTCTTTTCAGGACTCCGAGGCTTGAGTTGCCTCTTCACTTCTCCTGCCACATAAGCGTCAAGCTCCTCTTGACTGCAATCATACGGTGGCTCCTTGTTTTTGGTGGCGCTCTCTCGCCTAGGGAGGATGATGTACCGCTTGCGCCATAGTATAATGGCGTGGCCTGAGAAGAGGCTTCCACTGCATCCGTTAGTCGACTGGCAACCTCGCGTATCTGATCGCTGAAGACCAGGGAGCCATCAACTGGGTTAAGCGTTCCACCGTGAGTATAGTACTAGAACTTCGATCGATCCGGCCATTTAGCGGTGGCCAGTTCAATACTCCTCTCAATCAATCTTGCCTCCATCTCCTCCCACTTCGGCATTGCGACGCTATATCCGCCTGACCCCAAGTGGTGATGGTACTTCTTCTTGGTAGCGTTTTCCTTGTTTCTGGCCATCATCGCTTGCCCTTGTTGCCCTGTCTTGTAAGCAACGAACTCGTCCCAATGATCCCTTAGCTTTGGGAATACGTCGAAGTTCGGTGTTAGTCCCTTCAGGATGTATTTCTTGTACAGATCTCCCTTGAAGCTCTGGAACTGTTCTGCCACTTTCTTAAGAGTCCACTGTTTCACTATGTTCTCCGTACTCGCAGGGAGCGTGAACGTCTCGAGCATTGTGGTCCACATCATCTCTTTCTCTGATTCCGGGACAAAGCTGTCATCATCCCCGCATGCCCTTGTTCTGCGCCAGTACACCTTGCTGACAGGCACGTTATCCCTCACAACCCAACCGCTGTGGCGTACAAAATTCTTGGCTGCTTCTGCCAGGGCACTAGGTCGGCCGTCTTCGTCCACCTCAGTTATGATGTGCCGACCCTCTATCTTCTTCGTGGCACCTTGTTGTCCGCGTGCCCTCTTCTGTCCAGCGGAGGGATGACTTCCACTGGCCACCTCCTCGTTCCCCTCCGCATCCCTCTCCATGTTCCCCTCCTCGTTCCCCTCCGCATCCCTCTCCACGTTCCCCTCCTCGTTCCCCTCCGCATCGCTCTCCACGTTCCCCTCCTCGTTCAAGTACTGGTTTGGATCCTCGTTCCCCTCTTCTTCGTTCCAGTACTGGCTGCTTCCCTCTGCGATTGTATCGTACAGTATCTGTTCCTCATCGCGATCAGCCATCTGTTCATAGAAGAAATATTTGCTAAGCGTAATATTAAAACTCTACTAATTAATCTTGTATTAAAACTCAAATAATCATATATGCTAAGTCTAAGTGTCGTGTATTAGAACCCTAGATAATCATATATGCTAAGTCTAATTAAGTTTCGAATATTACATCTCTAATAATCTTATATTAAATCTCTAACAATCTCTAACAATCAAATATGCTAAGTCTAATTAAGTTCCGTATATTAAACCTCTAATAATCTTATATTAAATCTCTAACAATCTCTGACACTCACATATGCTAAGTCTAATTAAGTTCCGTATATTAAACCTCTAATAATCTTATATTAAATCTCTAATAATCTTATATTAAAATTGTAATAATCATATATGCTAAGTCTAACAATCTTATATTAAATCGCTACTAATCTTATATTAAAATTGTAATAATCATATATGCTAAGTCTAATAATCTTATATTCAAACTCTAATAATCTTAGATTAAAATTGTAATAATCATATATGCTAAGTCTAACAATCTTATATTCAAACTCTAATAATCTTATATCAAAATTGTAATAATAACATATGCTAAATCTAACAATCTTATATTAAATCTCTAACAATCACATCTTTACATCACTTGCCTGCGCGAATTCCTTCGAGGGCTAGCTACCACTTCGGCTTGAGGGACGACGACGACGACGTCTTCTCTGCAACATGCAAAAAAAATGTATTAGTCTAAACGCAAAGGAACATATAATGTATTTTACGTTTTCAAGTATATATAACCATATATATATATGCTAAGTTCAACAATAGTTTAATTATCTCGTTCGTACATGTTTCGCTCGCGTTCGTTCTCACACTTTTAGTTCAAGTGTATTCACGTTCGTTCACGTTTCAATCACGTTCATTCGCATTTCATTTACGTTCGTTCACGTTCGTTCGCGTTCGTTCACTAACACTCACGTTCGTTCATGTTTTAGTCACGTTCGTTCGCGTTCGTTCGCGTTCGTTCACGTTTCGTTCCCGTTCGTTCACGTTCATTCCCGTTCGTTCGCGTTTCGTTCACGTCGTTCACGTTCGTTCGCGTTTCGTTCGCGTTGTTCACGTCATTCGTGTTTGTTCATGTTTCGTTCGCGTTCGTTCGCGTTCGTTCATGTTCCCCTCCGCATCCTCCACGTTCGGGCGGCCGTGGCGGCAGCGGAGCGGCGGCGCGGCGGCGTGGCGGCAGCGTGTCGCGGCGGCGGTGGGGCGTCGCGGCGGCGTGGCGCGGCCCGGCGGCGTGGCGGCGGCGGGGCGTCGCGGCGGCGTCGCGCAGTGGGGCGGCGCGGTGGCGTGGCGAGCTCGAGGCGGGGGCGGCGGCGGGGACGCGGCGTGGCGGCGCGGCGGCGTGGCGAGCTCGAGGCGGGGGCGTCGGCGTCGTCGCCGTGGCGGCCGCGTGGACGCGGCGGTGGCGGCCGCGTGGAAGTCGGGGTTGGCATCGGCGGCAAGCGGAGGAGGGGACGGCATCGGCGCGTCTACGTCGGCAACGAGCTAGGCGGCAGCGGTTTGGAGAGAGAGAGATCGAGATCGAGAGAGAGAGGCAACGGCGGCTCTCACCCGAGAAATGCGGCGGCGGCGTCGGCGGCGGAGGCGGCGAGGACCGCGAGATGATGGCGAGAGACGACGGCGGCGTCAGCGCGGGGATGCCTAGGCAGTGGCGGCGAAGGAGCTAGAAGCCGATCGGAGGAAAAACTTCTAAGTGTTGGTGGAGAAGACGAGGGCGCATCGGGAGTACATATACCCCTAGATCTTTACTCCCGGTTGGTGAGAACAACCGGGAGTAAAGATATCTTTACTCCCGGTTCGTTAGAACAACCGGGACTAAAGATCTTATCTTTACTTCCGGTTGTTCTTACGAACCGGGAGTAAAGATATCTTTACTCCCGGTTGTTCTCACCAACCGGGACTAAAGATATTTTCCCGCTATTTCCAAATTCTTTTTAAACCCGGTTAGGGTTAAGAACCGGGACTAAAGATAATAGCACTACGTATTGAATTTCATTGCATATGTGTTTCTAAAATAGTAAATAATGCATTAAAATTATTTAAAGTCGAAAAATTAATGACAAAACCTTCGAAAAATTATTGTTGTCTGTAGTAAATTAAGTGGATAATATATAATAAGCACGTGAATGATTTAAAATTGTTAAAAATTCTAATAATCATATATAATTAGCATATGCATGATATTAAATTGTTAAAAATTCTAATTAACCTATGTAAATCCCACATGCATGATTTAAAATTAATAAAAATTCTAATAATCATATATTATTAGCATATGCATGATATTAAATTGTTAAAAATTCTAATTAACATATGTAAATCCCACATGCATGATTTAAAACTTTTAAAAATTCTAATAAGCATATATAATTAGCATATGCATGATATTAAATTGTTAAAAATTCTAATTAACATATGTAAATACCACATGCATGATTTAAAACTTTTAAAAATTCTAATAAGCATATATAATTAGCATATGCATGATATTAAATTGTTAAAAATTCTAATTAACATATGTAAATACCACATGCATGATTTAAAACTTTTAAAAATTCTAATAAGCATATATAATTAGCATATGCATGATATTAAATTATTAAAAATTCTAATTAACATATGTAAATCCCACATGCATGATTTAAAACTTTTAAAAATTCTAATAAGCATATATAATTAGCATATTCATGATATGCTATTGTTAAAAATTCTAATTAACATATGTAAATCCCACATGCTTGATTTAAAACTTTTAAAAATTCTAATAAGCATATATAATTAGCATATGCATGATATTAAATTGTTAAAAATTCTAATTAACATATGTAAATACCAATGCATGATTTAAAACTTTTAAAAATTCTAATAAGCATATATAATTAGCATATGCATGATATTAAATTGTTAAAAATTCTAATTAACATATGTAAATCCCACATGTACATATTCAATACATCCAAAATAGTTTACAACAATTACGGCAATACATCGGTGGTGACGGTTGTCCGCACGTACTTTCTCCTCACTATTGTTCCTTCCTTATGATCGCTACGTGAGTAAGGGGTGTCTTCATTTGATAGGAGGATGCTAGGGTCAATCGTCACCGTGAAAGGGGGTTGCCCATCAAACTGATCGTAATCCTTGTCAGTCTTGTCCTCTACTCCGACGATTTTTCTTTTGCCTGGGAGAACAACGTGGCGCTTCGGCTCGTCAGGCCCTTTGCCCTTCTTTCCTTTGCTAGACATGTCCTTCACGTAAAAAACTTGCGTTACATTATTGGCAAGGACAAAAGGTTCGTCCGAGTATCCAACCTTGTTAAGGTCATCCGTTGTTATCCCACTGTCATCAATCGTTACGCCTCCACCAGTCAACCTAACCCATTGGCACCGGAACAGAGGGAACTTGAGAGGTCCATAGTCAAGTTCCCATATCTCCTCGATGGCACCGTAATACGTGCCAGTTGTACCATCGTGTCCCATGGCATCGATACGAACAGCACTGTTCTGGTTCGTGCTCTTCATGTCTTGGGCTCTTGTGTAGAATGTGTACCCATTGATCTCATATCCCTGGAATGTCGCGATCGAGCCAGATGGACCCCTCGCCAGGAAGGCCAGTTGCTGGTTAATCGTCTCGTTACCCATGAGATGTTGTCGCAGCCATGCGAGGAAAGTATCAATGTGATGCCGTGTAATCCATGCATCGGACTTACCGATGTTTCTGGCGCGAACTAGAGCCAAGTGCTCCTCTATGTAAGGAGCCACCAATGAAGATTGTTGTAAAACCGTGAAATGGGCTTTACGGAATAAATTGTTGTCTACCGTCATTATTGCTTTCCTTCCGAGAGTCCCCTTTCCCCGTAGTCTCCCTTCATGGCGTGATTCAGGTACCCCGATTGGGCGAAGATCTTCAATAAATTCTACGCAGAATTCAATGACCTCCTCTGTTCCATACCCCTTGGCGATGCTTGCCTCTGGACGAGCACGGTTACGAACATCCTTCTTCAGAACGCCCATGTACCTCTCGAAAGGAAACATGTTGTGTAGGAACACAGGCCCGAGAATACCGATCTCTTTCACTAGGTGACAAAGTAGATGCGTCATTATATTGAAAAATGAAGGTGGAAATATCAACTCAAAGCTGACAAGACATTGCACCACATCATTCTGAAGGGCTTCTAACCTATCCGGATCGATGACCTTCTGCGAAATTGCGTTCATGAAAGAACATAGCTTTGTTATTGTTGCCCGGACATTGTCTGGGAGGATACCCCTTATTATAACTGGTAGCAGCTGTGTCATCAACACGTGACAGTCATAAGACTTTAGGTTTGTGAACTTCTTCTCCTTTGTGCTTATTATTCGCTTTATATTCGTGGAGTATCCAGATGGTACCTTGATGCTCTCCAAGCATTGAAACATACTTTCCTTCTCTGCCTTGCTAAGAGTTTAGCTGGCTAGACTCAAGTAATGGCTGCCTTTCTCCTTTGGTTCCGGGTGAAGGTCGCCGCGTTGTTCCATATGCTTCAGATCATTACGTGCTTCCAGTGTATCTTTCGACTTTCCATATACACCTAGTAAGCCAAGAAGGTTTACGCAAAGGTTCTTAGTGAGGTGCATCACGTCGATTGCGTGGCGGACGTCCAAGAATTCCCAATAGGGTAACTCCCAAAATATGGAGTTTTTTTTCCACATCGCCGCGTGACCATCTTCGCACTCTATAGGCTGGCTGCCAAGCCCCTTTCCAAACACTACTTTAAGATCTTTCACCATAGCAAACACTGTTTTTCCGCTGTGATGTTTAGGCTTCGTATGGTTAAGATCTTTCACCATAGCAAACACTGTTTTTCCGCTGTGATGTTTAGGCTTCGTATGGTGGTCCGCCTTATGTTCAAAGTGCTTGCCTTTCTTCCGTACTAGGTGGTTTGCAGCAAGAAATCGACGATGACCCATGTACACAACCTTCCTACAGTGCTTAAGACACGTACTTTCTGTTTCATCCATACAGTGAGTGCAAGCCTTGTACCCCTTGTTTGACTGCCCAGATAGGTTGCTAAGTGCAGGCCAATCGTTGATGGTTACGAACAGCAGCGCTCGTAGGTTAAACTCCTCCTGTTTGTCCTCGTCCCACACAGGGACACCTTCCTTCTTCCACAACAGTTTAAGATCTTCGACTAGTGGTCTTAGGAACACATCGATGTCGTTACCAGGTTGCTTGGGGCCTTGAATAATAATCGGCATCATTATGTACTTCCTCTTCATGCATAGCCAAGGGGGGAGGTTGTAGATACACATCGTAACGGGCCAAGTGTTATGGCCGCTGCTCATCTCTCCAAAAGGATTCATGCCATCCGTACTTAAACCAAACCGTATGTTTCGTGCGTCCTTTCCAAAGTCTTTAAATTTTCTGTCGATGTTTTGCCACTGCGAACCATCAGCGGGGTGTCTCAGCATCCTGTCCTGTTGACGTTCTTCAGCGTGCCAACGCATCATTCTAGCATTCCCCTTGTTCCTAAACAAACGCCTTAGCCATCGTATTATAGGGAAATACCACATCACCTTAGCAGGAATTCTCTTCTTCGTTAGCTGCCCATCAACCTCACCTAGATCATCTCGTCTAATCTTGTATCGTAGTGCTTTACAAACAGGGCATGCTTCTAGGTTCTCGTACTCCTCACCGCGATATAGGATACAATCATTCGGACATGCGTGAATCTTCTGAACTTCCAGTCCTAGAGGGCAGACTATCTTCTTAGCCTCGTACGTTATTTCGGGCAATTTGTTTCCCTCCGGAAGAATGTTCTTGACGAGTTTCAATAAATCGCCAAATGCCTTGTCACTAACACCATTTTTTGCCTTCCATTGCAAGAACTCCAGAGTGGTATCCAACTTTTTGTGCCCCTGCTCGCAACCTGGGTACAACGACGTTCTGTGGTCCTCTAACATCTTGTCCAATTTATGGGCCCCCTTTTCACTTTTGCAGTCCTCCTTGGCATCCTGCAACATCTGACCAAGATCATCTGCAACGTCGTTATAATCAGCATCTCTGTCCTCCTCGCCCGTTTGATTTCCTTCAAATCCAGCGTACTGAGCAAAGTCTGGAATATTGTCGTCTTCCACTTCATCTTCTTCCATTTCAACCCCTTGCTCTCCATGGGATGTCCAACAATTATAGCTTGGCATGAACCCCGACTCAAACAAGTGGAAATGAATAGTCCTGGATGCAGAATACTCCTTCTTGTTCTTACACTTATTGCATGGACAACAAATAAAACCCTTCTGCTTGTTAGCTTCGGCCACTCTCAAAAAATAATGCACGCCGTCAATAAAATCTTTGGACCGCCGGTCAGCGTACATCCATTGCCGATCCATCTACATGAAATGAAAAAAAAGTCGTACACAATAATCATTCGTACAATAATGACAGTCATACAATAATAATAATGACAGTCATACAATAATAATAAAATAATCACAAACTCTTTCAACAGTCATACAATAATGACATATCATTATTCATACAAAAATTATAAAATATTCCACCGAATAATTCTTATTTATTATTTTTTTAAGTTTTAAATTCTTTTAATTTTGAATTTAGTTTGTTTTCTTTTATTTAAGATTAACTTTCACTATATTTTCCTACTCAACTATTTTATAAAACCTTATTTAGCAAATAAACAAAATTTCTATATATTCTTTCTTTTCCCACACAAATTTTCTCTCTTATCAACTTACAACAAAATTTTGGAGAAAAAAAGTGTGCAAAACATAGCTCCAAAAGTAATATGACAAAAAAAACATTGGAGGATGAAGTTGCTAACCTTTTAGGCACCTCCGATTTGTATATAATCACCAAAGTAAATTCACTATAAATTTTGGCATGACCTCCCCTCTTTTTTGAAGAAATTTTAAAGCTTGCTCGGGCTGGAGAAAGAAGAAGACATATATAAAGGGGTGGGACTTTAGTCCCGGTTGGTGTTACCAACCGGTACTAAAGATCACCGGGATCTTTAGTCCCGGTTGGTGTTACCAACTGGGACTAAAGATCCCGGGGGGGCCTGACAAGCCCTGACAGTATTTGAACCGGGACTAAAGATGGTTACCAACCGGGACTAAAGATCAAATATGCCCGTAACCCTTTTTAACCGGGACTAAAGATCATCTTTAGTCCCGGTTTTTATTGTAACCGGGACTATTGTGGAATTCGGCCGACCGACAAAAGATGGTTTCTTCACCAGTGTTCACTATGTATAGATATTTTTTTTGTTGTGTGTCATATGATAGAGTTCAAGATATAAATTATTTTCATTGGTAAGAAAAGACATTAATTCTTCTTTTTAAACTTAATCCATTGATTATATATACCAAGGAGATAGAGATGAGAGGGACCATTTTGATTGTATTTTTTATTTTTATAGCTTCTAACAAAACGTGAACATATATATATATATATATATATATATATATATATATATATATATATCAATGCATAATATATAGTGGCTACACTACTTAATAAACGACTTTTGCATGCGGCCAGAACCTTTTTTCTAGGCAGGCAAAACAGCTGTATGTGCCAAGGCGTTTGCAAAAATCAACACCTTTCCATATGGACAGCACAACAGCGTGTGAAAAACCTTTTTCGCTTACGGGCATCTATGCCACCCGTATGCGGAAATAATTTTGGCAAAAAAAATTCTAAAAAACAAATTTGGCTGAAACCCTAGCTCTCTCCTGGATTCTTCAGAAACCCAAGCAATTGAAGCCGTCGTCATTGTCGCAGTTGCCACCACCATCGCCACAGCCGAAGCCACCACCGCTCTCGTTGTCTCTGGCCGGACTGGACGGATCTGTCGCTTCCATGGGCGCTAGCGGTGGATCCACCCAATCCAAGGCCGCACCGATGCTCTTGCCGTCCCCGGACTAGGTTGGACTTGTTGTACCCGTGGATGCTGGTAGTGGATCCGCTCAGTTCGATGCCGCCATTGCTCCCACCGTACTAAGACTAGGTGGATATGCCGCTCCTGTGGGCGCCGGAGGTTGATCTGCCCAGTTCGAAGTTGTCGCCGCCGCTCCTCTGCCCACGCGAGAGAGTCATCATCGGATCTTGCCGCCGCGAGCCCGATGAAGCTGCCGCAGCCAACCCCGTGCCCGCGCGATGAGGCGATCGTTGGATCCGGTTGTCGTGAGCCTCGATGAAGTTGCCGCTCCCGTGCCCACGCGTGGGAGCCGTCGACGCCACTACCACCTTCGCCACCTCTCGAAGCGCCCGACGCCACCGCCGCCGCCTTCTCTGGCCAGTGAAGTAGAGGGGACATGATAGAAGAGGATTAGGGAGGAGAGAATAGGGGGAGAGGATGAGGTGAGAGAGGGGGAGTGGATAAGTGTTAGATTTTTTTTTAACGGAGAGGGGAGTTTACGGCTGGCTTGGTGGGATGGTGGCAGATGGGCCTGTTAAGAGACACCTGCGAAAATTGATTTTTGCATGCAAATCTTTTTTGTTTGGGAGGGGGGCGATTGACATTATTGTAGGAGGGCAACGTTACGGTCCACCTTGAAACTAGAGGGGGCTCATCCGTGAAAATCTATTCTACTTTTTCTGAGATTACACGGCAGACGCACACGCGCACACACCACTACACATGTAACACCACACTCATACCCTCACGAATGCTTCCCCTAACACATGCTTAAAAAAACGAAAACCAGCGACATATCCTTGATATACTAAAATCCTATTGAAACCCCATCTATAAGTGCGTAATATTCGTAGGCACCAGGATATAAATTCTGGTGGGTGAGAACTTCAACACCACATCACTCGTGCTTTTTCCCCGCGAAAATATATTACTAGTAGTGCTAATTATGATTTTGCGGGCCAAGCATGTGTTGACACCACGACACGTAGACACAGCTAGCCAATGCACAATTGGCGCTTGTCATTCAGTCCAACTGTGAAAATGTTAATGGACATTTGCCGACGTGGCAGAGATATAAACTGTCCACGTATGATAGCGCAACCAATAGTGCAGCGCCCTGTGCCTACGGGCAGATGGCGCGCCACTAGTAATACGTGGCGATTATCCATTCGCCATCTCTCAGACAGCTATAGGCTAATCGCGACCAGAGAAAAAAAATTAATAAACGATATGGACCTCTATTATGCAATCCTGCCATGCATATATACACCTGATTAATAATTCAACAAGGACAATTAATTAACGCATCTAATTAATACTAAATTATTAGCAAGCATATGCAGCATTAGATGAGGTTTATATTTATATGCATTAATTAATAACAAAAGAAATGCTGATTTGTTGCGTGTTGATGAAGTATGCGTTGCTGTAGCAATCATCACGGGAGTTATGTAGCCTAGTTCCTGCACTCGATGGACGGATCGATGCATGGTTTCTCTCGTGCCAAATCATGCCATGCAATGATGACTTTATTGACAGATTAATCAATTATTTTTTATATGAAGGTAAAAAAAATTGGTAGTTAAACAAAAAGTGTGTACACTGATCTCCTTTGCTTTTTGTATAAACGATATAGAGGTCATTTAATTTTAACTATCGCAGATCGAGATGATAATAATTTTGTAGGCTTTCTTATATTGTTGGTTGTTGGGACACACTTTTCGGTAAGTAAAACCGAGACACAAAACATTACTCTATACGATGATCTCATGTTAGTTTACATTATTAATTAGAGCAATTCTATGGTACTTGAAGAGGTAGCATGAGGTAAAAAACTTTAATATAAAATTTGGTACCTCATAGTATCTAGATACCAAGAGACACCAAATTTACAATAAAAAAAGTGGTACCGAACCGTAAAATTGCTTTATTAATTAAGCTTCTAAAAATTGTTGTTAACTTCTAACGATTAACACAAATAATAATATAAACAAAAGCTCCCCATAATTAAATTGACATGTACTGACATTAGCTAAGCTTCTAGCACCTAGAGCAAAGTACAGTTAGAAGAACGAACTGTGCATGCAGTGATGCAGATCAACCGATCAAAAAGCCAGAAAAAAGAAACATGAACCGAGATCCAAAAATCAAGGCGAAAAAGACCCCAACAAATACTAGAGTTTGCTAAGAAATTAAATTAATTGAGCACACGTCGACGAGATGGTTTAGTGTCCAGCCAAGTGTCATGTGTCATGTGACTTGTGTGCCCTAGCAGCTAGAGGTTTATACAGAGATACATTGTATATGCCTCACTGCTGACCTCATTTTCAGCTCTCTTTTTACCGACTTGATGCAGACCGGCGACTGGCAGCGTTGCCCGGAGCTGCACGGCTAACCATGCATACAGCTCCCAAATAAATAAATTCTGAGTCAACTTAATTAGCAGCTAGCAGACCATATAAGAATTTTTTTATATATCTTTTGGTGTGCAGAAATTTTGTCAAAATGATATATATATATATATATATGTATATATGTATATATATATATATGTATATATATATATATGTATATATATATATGTATATATATATATATATATGTAGATTTCATATTGTGAAGTAGGTGTGAACAAACCGGCAGGTTTTATCATGGTTTCGCTGAAACCGGTCGCTTGGGTACACGAGAGTTCACTGCATCGAAAATCTTGGTTTATGTAAGACAAAGAAAACCACCTTGTATGCGAAGGTGGCCTGATGCAAGACGAAAAGGATGTTGGACACATTATAGCTATGGGTCGGTAATTTTATCACAACTAACAGTACATTTGGAGCATATATAGTACAGCTCACATGAAAAAGAGGAAGAAATTATATCTGTTAAGAAATTAAATATAACTGATAATATCGGGTACTTTATATAATATACTCCGTATGAATTAATTAGGAGCAAATTTCCCACTTTGCTCTCTGAAGATTAATTGTTACAATATTTTTTTATGTCAATCTATCTATTAACTTATTAAAAGAATAGAAAAAGGAGCCTTCATGTTCGCTCTCACGACCTAGAAATTCTCATATTAATCGGAGAAAAAGAAAAACAGAGTCCATATAGAAATATAATTTAGAAATAGTTGAAATTCGGAATTAAAAAAATAAGGAATATTGGAAGATGAGGCTAGAGCCCATATAGAAATACAATTATGAAATAATAGAAATTCAGAATTAAAAATAAGGAATATTAGAAGTAGAGTATAGAGTCCATATAGAAATACAATTAGGAAATAATAGAAATTCGGAATTAAAAATAAGGAATATTAGAAGTAGAGTATAGAGTCCATATAGGAATTTAAAAATAACTAAAATTCGGAATAAGCATAATAAAATTAAAAAGTAGAGTTTAGAGTCCGTATAAAAATACAATTTACAAATAACTAAAATTCTAAATTAAAAAATATGGGAAGAAGAGTCTAAAGTCAATATATGAATACAATTTAGAAGTAATTAAAATTCGAAATTAAAAATTAAAGAATATTGAAAGATGAGTTTAGAGTCCACATAGAAATACAACTAGAAATAATAAAAATTCAGAATTAAAAATAAATAATATTGAAAGAAGAGCCTAGAGTCTATATAGAAGTTTACAGATAACGAAAATTCGGAATTAAAAAAAGAAATATTGAAATGCGAGTTTAGAGTCCATATAGGAATATAATTTACATATAACTAAAATTTGATATTAAAAATAATTAATAACTAACACGTATATAAAATACAATATGAATATTACACATAATAGTTTCGTAAAGTTAGTTCAAAATTTAAAATTATGTTGTCATTTTAATATCTTTGAAAAATACATTGAGAAAACATATATGCTATTATATGAGAGAAAATATAATGATGCTAGCCGCGCAATCTGCGCGGGCCACCATGCTAGTTATATTAGTATATATGCATGCATATGGTCGGTGCCATACTTTATATTAAATATGTATCCCTATTTCAAATTACATACACTTCTACAATACCCATTTCAAATTACATATACGGCTATACTCTCACATGATATACTAGTAGCAATTAAGCACACAACTGGTCATCAAGGTTCAACTTCATCTCTTGACACGGTTCTGTCCCTTCATATCACTGTAATGAAGAACAAATTAACTAACTTAAAGAATAATGGTCGGTCTGCATGCCTTGCTGAAACGGGCAAGTTCAAAGTCTTGCTGAAACAGCGTTATGTATAACTTATAAACTGGTGCAGGACTTTTCAAAGTCTTGCTGCTAGCGTGTTGTGAAGGTTTGATTAAATTTGTATTTAAGTTTAATTCGCCACTGAGTAGGTGCATATGCCGGTTGTGCTAGAAATCGATTGTATCATGGCGGTAGCAAGACTGACAACCAAGGGGGAGGATAGATCACGAATCACGATGGACATTCCTGCTACTAAATATCAATACGACTATGAAGCGTTTATAGGAGGTGCGCTTTTTTTTTTTTTTGCATAATATCTGAAAGGGATTGTAACAGAGTAGCTGATGAATTTGCTCGATATGCAAAACAGGCGGGATCGTTGCGCGGTTTGGCATGATCACGCTCCGACCTGTGTGTTTTGCAATTACTACAGCAAGATTGTACTTCTATTACATAATCAATAAAGCGCGACATTCCTAAAAAAAGAAAAGAATAATGGTTGATCTGCCTTGCTGAAACGGGCAAATTAAGTTCAAAGTCTTGCTGAAACAACGTTATGTATAACGTATCAACTGGTGCAGGACTTCTTATGTGCAGCTAACAATGTACGTAAGTAAGAGCCTAAGCCTGCCATTTCATGTGATTAAAGGAAGAGATGAGCTTTATATTAAGTTTTCGTCGCGTTCGGCGCCTACGCGCTCAGCTTAATTCCCCATCCGCACGTGACCCACAAGAGCCTATGGACACAATGAACAGGCTTACTCAGCGAGTGGCAAAAGCTCTGGCAGGATCCTCTGTGGGCGCCCGCCCTAGTATACTCTACTTATTCACCTGTGTCGGTTTCGGGTACGATCAATTATCAACGATATACTCATCAAATAAGACAGAGTGCCATGGAGAAAAACTATTTAATTGGTTGATGTTTTATGTTACATTGTTATATATTTTTGTGTTAAAGTCTATAACATCGAGAGTTCAGTAAAAATATCTTTGTTGTCAACTGCAACTCTTTAAAATTGTAATAAAGTACAACACATTTGTTTACGAGAGATAGTTTGAGTCGAGAACTTAATATTGGCTTGGAAATTTCGCCATTTGCTTCTCCTAAAATATTGTATAATAACCTTGAGTAATATTCATTATAGAAATTTCCAAATTTGATTCTATTCATATAGTTGTAGCACATTGCTCCTATTATCCATCAATGTTTTTTTACCATAGGGGTTTTACTGCGTATTAAAATAAACATTATACTACAAAAGAAAAATAATAACAAAACAGATAAGACATAGAGCCAAATCCATAGTTATTTTTCATTTGGGTCTTCTCATCTGATTTAGAATATTGAGCCAGTTATTGGCGCAGATTATCGACTTGATTGTAGGGAGAAATTTAATATTTTGCGAAATCAAGTTAACTAGTATTTTAAAACAAACAGTTAAACAATGCAAAAAAAATATTTTTTTAAAGTGTGAAGTAAATAATCCGTTTCAATAATCTGGTGAATAATCCACAAATAACAAGCCACCTCAGCTGTGCTAGAGAGAATCCTCACCAAGCCACCAGCAGCTAAAGGGGGCCGGCTCGGCTGCCACAGCTCAAACGGCACTCCCACAAGCAACAACAACCTCCTCTCCTGCATATCCCTTCCATCACCATCTTTGCACATCATCTCTACAGTGCATTCCATCCATCCATCTTTGCTGATTCACCCCACAAATTAAAGAAAAGCCAGAAACATTGCATGGCTTCCTGGTCCTCCCTATGCTAATGCTAGTAGTGGCTACTTCAAATAGGTTGGCCCTCTGCTCTATTAACTCTTGGCTACTCTCTCCTCTGAACCTTCCACACTGAAATCCAGCTGCCTTCCTTTTATCTGAAGAGTTGTTCAGAGGCTTCTCTAGCTTCAGTTGATTTCCTGCTGCTCCATTGGTTCTTGCTCTTGTTCTTGTTGCTGCTGCTGCTGCTGCTTTTGCTCTTGGTGTGTGTTCATGTGAGGAGAAAGATTGGAAGAAGGGAAGTGAAGCAGAGATTGGGAAGAGCAGGTTTCGTCAAGAAGGAAGAACAGAGTGGGAGTTTCACGAGAAGCTGAGAGGTATCTGATTTTTTTTTGTTTTGTTTTGAGCTACTCATGTTGATGGGTTTGTTATCTATGATTGAGTTGTCTTGTTTGCATTCTGCTGGCCATGGAATTTGTTCATGATGAATTGCTTTCTCGGATTGCATAGTTAGCTGTTCTTTTCAGTTCTGCTATGGTTAGCTGTCCACAGTTTCAGTATGGAGTTCATGTCATCATGCACTTAGGTAGTAAATAATTGTTGTCATCTGTAACTTTACCTTTAGAATGATTTTACGATCATTGAAGCGATTCTTGAGATACCAAATTTTACGCTGTAAAATATTGCACCATAAAATTTCTCTTTGTTTTAATTTTTAACCTTAGAAGGTTATTGAGCTACTCAATCCAAATTTACAATTAGCTTTTCTCCTTTATGGGTTGATGTATTGGTGGAAGTTTCCATTTTGACTATGATGTATACACACTAGGGCTGCCTATACAAATTAGGAGCAGTAGCTGATACCTGATGGGCCCACATATCAGTTGCTCTAAACCTGAAAAAAGAAAAGGAGTGCATGCATGTCGTCTGTCAGCATGTCTACGTTTGCCGGCCATAATGAAGACGATCTTCCTTTCAATGTTTTTTTGATAGGACGGTACAAACTAAAGAGTATTTGAAACTTCGATAATTGATGAACTTTGTGTGATTTGTGATACCGATGTGGGAAGACTCATCCCCTGGAGATGAATTCTGTTTTGAACTGATCCGTGTGATATCAATTGATCTTACAGAGCTCTAAACAGGGCATCAGTAGCTTTTTGATGTCTGTGTCTTGCTGATTAGATACATCGTACACCTATGCTTTGGTGAAAAGGAACTTCATGATACATACAAATTTGGTTCCAAAAAGTTTGCAGTTTTTGGTAAAAGATGGTGAGAAAAAAATTCTTCTCTTAAAACATAAGGAGGAACCAGGTTTAATGAAGCAAATATATTACTCTTTTCAAAGGAGGAGTAGGTAGTGATGGTTCTACAAACACCACTCTATTTGTTCAATCTTTTGTGTATATACACTTATGTAGGTATAGTTTTTTGTTGATTGTAGATTGTAAGATATTTAAGACAAACAAAATTTAAATCTTTGTACATGATTGGGTGATCCGTGGTCTTTGGGATCATCTAGCCATATTTATAATTTGAGACTTTTATGGTGATATCTATTGGTAGTATAAGTTTTAAAATTAAAAAAACTCTTTCTTTTTATAGTTGTTACAGCTCGTGTGGAAGATGCTATTAAAATTTAAATAGACTGCACGGTATATCAGGTAACAAATCAAATTGTTGATAAATATATAAGTATGAGATTAAGTTTTCTCTGAAGTCGATTGGGAGTTAACATAAACAGTGCATGTCCAATAGGGCATACAGTCTTCAAATTTTCAAATATTTTGAAAATCTTTAGTTGGTTTCAGTGTAATAAAATATTTTTGCAAGGTATAGTATAATTAAACATAAGCTATATATTTATGACAGAACATCATAATTAACATATATACAAAATAATAACGAAAATACAATCATACAAAATTTTGAACCGTAGATGGAAAAGGAAATTTTGACAACCATAGAATTTTTCTATGCATACCAGAAAATTAATGACATCTTCATATGATTAGTTAAACAACTATCCGATGGACATATATCATCATACTTTGACATAGCAACAAAAGTGGTAGTTTGGTAGTCAAGTTTGGGAGTGTTCGTGCACGAATCATGTGAGGATCAACCTATATGGAGTTTGAACTGAAAATTTATACATTTTCTAGCAAGGACACATGCACAGATAATCTTGTGCAAACAAATTAGGTCAAAAGTGTTTTACTAGATTAAATACCAGAAACTGCATAGAATTCTATCACCAACAAATTAGTTTGTCTTTACAGGTTGGTCCTATCGTGTCGTTCCAAGGATGGGTTTGTTATCCAACAAAACATAAGTGTTGAGGCCATTTGGCATGCTGGACACTGATGTCTCACTAAAATAGTAACTGGTAAAGTATATTCCCACTAAAATTGCCCTTGACCATCTTTTCTTCCCCCCAGAGTGTGCACTTCATCATCTGACCCCATTACATTTTGCAGCTAGTGCTCTGGCTTTTTTGCATGCCCCAATTATTTGATTAATTTAGTGGGAAATTTTTTCATGTGCCATGTGGTGACAATCTAGTGCAATTTTGCTGCTGCTGATGTAGTGAAGAGGGAAACAGAGTAGGGGGTATGGAAGGTGGTAGATGGAAGGTCATGATCTCTGAACATGTGGTTAACAAATCAAAAGCATCTTTCGAAATGTCCAAATCACATATCAGCTGTACCAAGTTTTTGCATTGGCACCTACACACTGTTTGAGCCTGACCTTATGATCATGCATGAGATAAAGTTTTCACTCTGCTTGAAGTGAGATTTCATGAAGGGCAATTAATTCTCCTAGGTCTGAGGTTGTTTGTTTTGAAGACAGAATTCTGCTTTCTGATTTGGCTTGTTACCATACTCTGAATTTTTAGAAAGTAGTACAACATGTAAAAAATACTGCTGATCATGTGCATGCCATGTCATCATAACAGTTACTCCATTGTGGAAATTCCATGTACTGAACCACCAGGAAATAGCACTACTAGTAGGCATTATGTAGAATCTTCCAAAACCTTCAGTCATGTCAAATGATGAACTCTTTCACTCACCTTAACTGATCTAATTAGCACCATATAAATTGAATCCCAAACTGACAAAGTGACATCTCTTGTTTATTTTTTTTCTCTCTTTCTTTCAGACACCAGGACAACACTGAAACACCAATGTGATCAAGCTGCTGCCATCAGATTTCCCAGCACAAATAATCCATAGCAATGAGAAGGCACATCCTTGTGATCTGCCTCCCTCTAATCACACTCCTCTCACTCTCCATCAGCTCAAGCTGCCAATCTGACCACCAAATTCAGTCTCAAGCACTTCTCCAGTTCAAGGCCGGCTTGACCGACCCTCTCAACAATCTTCAGACATGGACCAACGCCACCTCGCCGTGCCGCTTCCTCGGCGTCCGGTGCGACCGGAGGACCGGCGCCATCACGGACGTCTCGCTGTCAAGCATGAACCTCTCCGGAAGGATATCGCCGGCGATCGCCGCGCTGACGACCCTGACACGTCTTGAGCTGGACTCCAACTCACTGTCGGGGAGCGTGCCAGCCGAGCTGAGCAGCTGCACCCGGCTCAGGTTTCTGAACCTCTCCTGCAATAGCCTCGCCGGCGAGCTGCCGGACTTGTCGGCGCTGGCGGCGCTCGACACGATCGACGTCGCGAACAACGACCTCTCCGGGAGGTTCCCGGCGTGGGTCGGCAACCTCTCCGGCCTCGTCACGCTCAGCGTCGGGATGAACAGCTACGATCCAGGCGAGACGCCGGCGAGCATCGGGAACCTCAAGAACTTGACGTATCTGTACTTGGCGAGCTCTAATCTGAGAGGGGTGATACCCGAATCCATCTTCGAGCTCGCCGCGCTGGAGACGCTGGACATGTCGATGAACAACCTCGCCGGCGTGATCCCGGCGGCGATCGGCAACCTCCGGCAGCTGTGGAAGATCGAGCTGTACGGGAACAACCTCACCGGCGAGCTCCCGCCGGAGCTCGGGAGGCTGACTGGGCTGCGTGAGATCGACGTGTCCCGGAACCAGCTCTCCGGCGGGATCCCGCCGGAGCTCGCGGCGCTCGAGGGCTTCGAGGTGATACAGCTCTACCGGAACAACCTCTCCGGGCAGATCCCGGCGGCGTGGGGCGAGCTGAGGTCGCTGAAGAGCTTCTCCGCCTACGAGAACCGCTTCTCCGGCGAGTTCCCGGCGAACTTCGGCCGGTTCTCGCCGCTCAACAGCGTGGACATCTCCGAGAACGCCTTCTCCGGGCCGTTCCCTAGGCACCTCTGCGACGGCAAGAATCTCCAGTACCTTCTCGCCCTCCAGAACGGCTTCTCCGGCGAGCTCCCCGACGAGTACTCGTCGTGCGACAGCTTGCAGAGGTTCCGGATCAACAAGAACAAGCTCACCGGCAGCCTCCCGGCGGGGCTGTGGGGTCTCCCCGCCGTGACGATCATTGACGTGTCGGATAATGGGTTCACCGGAAGCATCTCGCCGGCGATCGGCGACGCGCAGAGCTTGAACCAGCTGTGGCTGCAGAACAACCATCTCGACGGCGAGATCCCGCCGGAGATCGGGCGGCTCGGGCAGCTTCAGAAGCTGTACCTGTCGAACAACTCGTTCTCCGGCGAGATTCCGCCGGAGATCGGGAGCCTGTCGCAGCTGACTGCGCTGCACCTGGAGGAGAACGCGCTCACCGGCCGGCTCCCCGGCGAGATCGGCGGCTGCGCGCGGCTCGTCGAGATCGACGTCTCCCGGAACGCGCTCACGGGCCCGATCCCGGCGACGCTGTCGGCGCTGTCGTCGCTCAACTCGCTCAACCTGTCGCACAACGCGATCGCCGGCGCGATCCCGACGCAGCTGGTGGTGCTCAAGCTGAGCTCCGTCGACTTCTCGTCGAACCGGCTCACCGGGAACGTGCCGCCGGGGCTGCTCGTGATCGACGGCGACGTGGCGTTCGCGGGCAACCCGGGGCTCTGCGTCGACGGCAGGTCGGAGCTCGGCGTGTGCAAGGTGGAGGACGGCCGCCGCGACGGGCTCGCGCGGAGGTCGCTCGTCCTCGTGCCGGTGCTCGTGTCGGCGACGCTGCTGCTCGTCGTCGGCATCCTGTTCGTGAGCTACAGGAGCTTCAAGCTGGAGGAGCTCAAGAAGAGGGACATGGAGCAGGGCGGTGGGTGCGGCGCGGAGTGGAAGCTGGAGTCGTTCCACCCGCCGGAGCTCGACGCCGACGAGATATGCGCCGTCGGGGAGGAGAACCTGATCGGGTCGGGCGGCACGGGGCGCGTGTACCGCCTCGCGCTCAAGGGCGGCGGCGGCACGGTGGTGGCGGTGAAGCGGCTGTGGAAGGGCGACGCAGCAAGGGTGATGGCGGCGGAGATGGCCATCCTCGGCAAGATCCGTCACCGGAATATTCTCAAGCTCCACGCCTGCCTCTCCCGCGGCGAGCTCAACTTCATCGTCTACGAGTACATGCCGCGTGGCAACCTGTACCAGGCGCTCCGGCGAGAGGCCAAGGGCGGCGGCGGCGGCGGCGCCGAGCTGGACTGGCCGCGCCGGTGCAAGATCGCGCTCGGCGCGGCCAAGGGGCTCATGTACCTCCACCACGACTGCACGCCGGCGATCATCCACCGCGACATCAAGTCCACCAACATCCTCCTTGACGACGACTACGAGGCCAAGATCGCCGACTTCGGCATCGCCAAGATCGCCGCCGAGGACTCCGCCGAGTTCAGCTGCTTCGCCGGAACCCACGGCTACCTCGCCCCCGGTAATCACATCATCCCCCCACCCAAATTCGAACTATCCTCTTTTCAAATTTCGTACTGATTTTGAATCGAATTTATGTTCCGCGCAGAGCTCGCCTACTCCATGAAGGTGACGGAGAAGACGGACGTGTACAGCTTCGGCGTCGTGCTGCTGGAGCTCATCACCGGCCGGAGCCCGATCGACCCGGCGTTCGGCGAGGGGAAGGACATCGTGTTCTGGCTGTCGACCAAGCTCGCCGCGGAGAGCATCGACGACGTGCTGGACCCGCGCGTGGCGGCGCCGTCGCCGTCGTCGTCGTCGTCGGCGGCGGCCAGGGACAGGGAGGACATGATCAAGGTGCTCAAGGTCGCCGTGCTCTGCACCGCCAAGCTGCCGGCGGGGCGGCCGACGATGAGGGACGTGGTGAAGATGCTCACCGACGCCGGCGCCGGGCCGTGCAGCCCCCGCGGCCAGCCGCCGGCGGCGAGGGCTTGCGCCCGCAGCAAGAGCTGCTGCTGAATTTTAGAGCAGACTCTGCTTCTCGCCTCTGTCTGCATCTGCATTTCTGCAGTCAACTCTCGCTGAATTTTAATCTTTGATGTGTACTAGGGATCATACTGTAGATGATGATGCATTTGCAGGTATTTTGTAAAATGGTTGACGATTAAAGTAGTAGTCCACTTTAATTATAGTTTAAACCTCTGATTTTGTCATGCTTTTATACCGAGATTTTAAAATGGATTTGTACATATATGAATATTTGGTTGGCAGAAGGTTGGAGTTGTTCTTAAGAATCATCACGAATGTTTAGGAGTACAAAACTGAATGGTATAGATTTTGGATGTGGAAAAAGATGAAGTTTATTTGCTTCAGAGCTATGAATAAAAAAAGGGCAATTGTTGCTAAAGCTGATGCTGCTTCGACTAAATTCGGTCACTCAGCAAATACTTTTGTTTGTAGTATCAAATGTTTGTATAGTAATATATCACATATTGATTTATTTTATATTTTTTTAAGAAATTTATAACTATTTGATGACAATGCAATAACGAGGAGACCTCTTAAAATAATAAAATCCATTTCCTCCTCTGCATAGAAACGGCAATGAGATTATCCATTTGGCAATAGGGTAATTTCTTCAAAACACAAATCGCGAAGCTGATCGAGAAGTCAGGTTCCTTTAATTTTTATGACATTTGCCTTAATTTTTAATTCAATTCTATAGGGAAAATAGTCTTTTTTTCCTCAAACTAATTCAGGGGATCACTTAACCCCTTTAAATATTTTTGGTTCATTTTATCCCCTAAACTATTGAAAATGGTTCATTTTACATCTTAATAATATTTCTTTTTTTTACTCTTTGTACAGGTCGTATTTTAAGATGAAATTTGTTAGGATTCATTGATGGCACCATTATTAAAGTTCAAAAATATTTTCAATTTTATCATGGGTATTTGCCTGAACCTTCAAATTTTGATGTTTAAATCAATTATAAGCGCTCTCAACCTACATAACTACTGAAAAAATTTAGCCATTGATGTTTTTTCGGGTAAAGCCGTGATCCGTTAGATCGTTGTTTTCTCATTACGAAGCCCCCACTTATTGTATTTGCAAATATCAAATTGACTTTTGCTTATTATTGCTGGTTTCTTCAATTTCAAGAACAAGGTTGATTTATACCATCAAGATCAATAACCCACGAAAAGATAAATCGATCGTTAAGAAGTAACACAACAATATCTCATACGATCGTAGTAGAGTTGTCAACAGTTCAATTAAATAGCAATTATCACCAAGTCACGTAAAGATCGGAGCAATCAGAATCGGGAGCTTATGAAGTGGTATCAGAGCTTGGTAGGTGAATTTTCATCTATCAGTAACATGAAAAAAAAATAAAAAAATCGTACGTTTCCTAGTTATCTTTGTGCCGCTATATACCTATATTGTGCTGTACGGAGGGAGTACATGATAGTATCTTTGTGCCGCTGCATCGTGACCAAGTTCTAAACCCCAAGAAATGCCATGCAGCGATCCAAAAGATAGCGAAGACATCCCATTACGACGAACTCGTCGTCGTCGTCGTCGTCGTCGTCCAAAGCTCCGGCCGTTGAGCTCGGATCAAGGACGTGCCCGGCGAAGACGACGGCGCCCGTCGTCTCCTCGATGACGAAGAAGGCGAAAGGATGGTCGGCGACGAAGTCCACCACCACCGGCGGTGGCTCCGGCGTCATACTCATGCCGCACACCATGTTGAGGGCGGAGGCGGCCGCCTCGGTGCCTTCCTCGTTCACCTCTATCACGGCCTTGTGGACGAGGCTCCTCATCGACAGCGGCCGCCTGCCGCCGTCGTCCTCCACCATCTTGGAGAAGTCGGCCTCCCCGTCGCTGAAGGTGGCGTCCAGGCCCAGGCCGCGGAGGACGCCGGCGATGTCGCCGGAGAAGGTGAGCTTGAACTTGGGCAGCTTGAACTCGCCGACGGACGCGTGCCTCGTCGGCAGCTTCGCCTGGAGGAAGCCCGGGGTTGACGCGATCTCGTCGAGGAGGTCCCAGAGCCCGTCGCGCGCGTCGGGGAGGAAGACGCACAGCGAGAAGCGCGGCGTCGACGGCGGCGGCGGCGGCGACGCCGGGGAGCGGCGCCGTTCGTCGTCGTACGGCAGCCGGAGCACCTTGAACCCGTCGTGGCAGGCGATGTAATCGCCCGTGTCGTAGTAGGTGCCCCTCTGCATGAAGCTCGCGTCGACAGCGGCGCCGTCGAGGCGGTGGAACTTGCCGGTCTTGGTCAACGCCTTCGTGAAGGGATCCTTCCATTTGCCCTTGAAGTAGACGGCGTTGGCGACGACGACGTCGTTGTCGGCGGGCAATCCGCCGTCGATGACTGAGTCGATGAGCTTGTTCGTCGCCTTCCTCGCCCACGCGTTGATCTGGTTCACCGCCTCGCCTGGCTATGGTTTTAGTACACAGTTAGCAATGGCATGAGCTCGCCGGAGATGAGATCGTAAGGGTGCTCACCTTTTCGCGGAAGTCGGCGGCGCGCGTCTCCGCCATGAAAGACTGGACGGCGGCGTCGCGGAACGACGGCGAGAGCGTCCTGGTCTTGTCGTGCCACACGCCGGACACGAACGACACGCGCGGCCCGCCGGCGCGGGAACGGTCGGCGAGCGCCTGCCCCGCGAGGCGGCCGGCGAGGCCGGCGAGCTCGTCCCGGGAGCCCGCGCCGAGCACGCCGAGGAGCTCGGCGAGCGTGTCGCCGCCGGCGCCCGCGGCCACCAGCGCGAGCGCGGCGTAAACGGACAGCGGCGAGAAGACGAGGTTGCCATCGGGGGCACCGCCGGCCTGGATCCTCCTGGCGAGGCTGAGGGCGAGCTCCGTCAGGCCGGGGCACGGCGGCGTCGCCGGCGGCGGCGGCGCCATGGCGAGCATGAGCTCGCGGAGGGTCAAATTGGTTGACTTGATTTCCATGGTGATCGTGGCGTCAAGCTGTGGCTTGGTCTGGACGAGATCGCGTTTGCCTGAGAAAGAAGCAGGGTTTTATATGTAGCCTTTTGTTGATCCGAACGTATAGAACCAGAGTTCTGAATCCTTCCACATATCGTATTTGCGACAAATTCGATTTTAAGCGCTCCCTCCATCCCGTCAAATAAGATTCACATACATTTTGAGATTTAACTATTTAAATATTTAACCAATAATTATTTTATTATAAACAGAAGAGATACATAAATGTTTTAGAAAAAGAAAATAACTTAATGGGCCTAAAGGCCGTTAACACTCGTCACATCTAACCCATTCTAGAGAACGAATAGGGAAGGAAAAAGTCCAATTTTACTCCCTTAAATATACTTCGAATCTAATTCGTATCCATAAACCACAAAACCAGATATGATGACTCCCCCAAGTATTAAGACCGTCTAAAACGACTCCCTCGGCTGTTTTAAATGTGGTTTTCGCTGACGTGGCGTCTATGTGGCAGCCTACTCATTAAATATCTACTATTATAAAAATTGAAGATGTTTTTGCCGAGATTTTGGTAGGTCATCCGTATTTGAGTCGGTTTTTAAGTTGATTAAATAAATCTGTTATGTACTACTATTATAAAAAAATTGGAGATGTTTTTGCCGGTATTTTGGTACGTCATCCGTATTTGAGTAGGTTTTAAGTTTGTTTGGTTTTGGAAATACAAATCCGTGTTTGAATCGGATTTTAAGTTTGATTGCTTTTGGAAATTAAAAAAGAGTCGTACAATAAATCTCTTAAAAAAAACTCACATGCTAACTTGAAATGAAAGTTGAATTCCTAATTGAGCACATGATTTTCTAAAAAAAATATCCAAGCGAATTCCAACGGTGAATTTCACCCTAGCTATACCGTATAACAATAATAATATTAAAATATCATTTACCCGTTGCAACACACGGACATTTTTCCTACTAAATTAAAAAAGTAAATCTAGCCCCACATGTCATTCCCTCTTCTAATTACTTCTCTCTCTCCCCCTCTCTTTCCTTCTTTCTTCTTCTTGGAGCACGGTGGCGAGACCATGATGAGGAGCGGCAGCGACAGGGCTCTCCTCCACCCTGGCCCCTTCCGCTCCGGGAACTGGCGGCGGCGGCGGCATCTGGCAGAGGGGGTGTCGCATGCTGTTCATGCGGCGGTGGGAACGACGGGTGAAGGGCGAGGATTCTCGACCCCTTCCACCCCAGCGCTGGCGACGGCGGCATCCGACGGCAAGGGCGCAGCGACGAATGCGTTGCCTACGGCTGCTGAGGTGGTGGGCGCACAAGGGCAGGCTGGTGACCGGAGTCCAGGGCGGGCCCCGTCCCCATGGCAGTGACGGTTAGGGGAGATGAAAGTTGTGGGTGCAGAGGAAGCGGTGGCCTATTTTCGGGCTAGATCCAGAGCGGCGCACTCCCTGAGGCAAGGTCGGGGCGGGATCTGGATGGCGGTATGTTGACAATGACTTTGGGATGCGGAGGATGGCACCCGTGGCAGGTGGGCCCGCCCTCTAGTGACGGCGTTGGGGTTGGTCCCCTGGACGACGATGTAGTCCATGGGCGGCGGCGATGCGACGGGATTGGTGCGGCCTACCAGCGAAGGCGCTGGGGAGCCGAAGACCGCCGCCTGCCTCTCTCCCTCATCCTGCTGCTACTGACCCCTCATCCACCGAGCGGCCCCTTCATGCGGCACAGCAGAGGGGGATGAAAGCGGGGGAGATGGCATCGGCACCGGCCTCGTCGACCGCGTCTCTGCCGCTCGGCGCTTGCCGCCGTCTCCGCCGCTTCCTTCGCCATTGCCGCTGCTCAACTCCACGGTGAGAGATGGCATCCATTTCCTATGCCCGTTTGCGAAAACAGGGAAAGGAAGGAGAACGGGGGTTTTCTGACTTGCGGGCCCCACAATTTTTATTTTTTCTCTTGTGACTTACATGTGGTTCCCATGTTTATTTTTAATTTGTCTGATGATTGGACTGCCACGTGGATGCCACATCAGTGAAAACCACTCTTAAAACAGCTAAGGTAGTCGTTTTAGATGGTTATAATAGTTGAGGGAGTTGTCATATCTGGTTTTGCGAGTAAGGAATTTGTATATTTATGGGAGTCACATTGGACCTTTTCCAATGGCGAATATGCTGCCATTTCTCTTGACAGCTCTCCTCCAGGAGGCCATGGGCCAGCAGTAGCTTTTCCCTATCAAACAAAATCGACTGAATTTCGATGCATTTTGAAGAAAATATCGATCATCTCGCTGGTAGACAAATGCTCTTTGCTCCCGGTTTGGAACCCTATGTAGTCTCGGTTTTTCAACCGGGACTACGAATATGGGACTAAAGATCGATATCTTTAGTCCGGGTTCAAATAACCGGGACTAAAGATCGATCTTTAGTCCCGGTTAGTAACACCAACCGGGAGTAAAGAGGGGAATCTAAGAGGGTAACGCCACGTCTCTTTTTTCTTTTTTTTTTCATTGTTGTTTGAATATTAATTTCACACCATTCTCACCAAAATCACAAAATCATCACAAATTTCAAATCAAAATGCTCCCTACATCTCAGATCAAATAACAACGTCACAAATCATAATGTTCACATCATAAATTGTAAAAAAAAATCATAAATTCTAAAAAAATTACATCCCAAATACATCAGAGACACAAATACATCACAGATCAAATACAGATACATCACATATCCAATGAATCACCGATTCTTTAAAAAAAAGAAAAAAAGGAAAAAAAAGGAAAAAAGAAAAAAAAAAGAGGAAGAGACCGGCCGCCGCTGGCTCCTGCCACTGCCGCCTCCCGCCGCGGGCAGCCGCCGCCGCGGGCCCCTGCCGCCGCGCCCCTCTGCCGACCTCGCTGGCTCCTGGCCGGCTCTACCACGAGAAGAGATCGATGAGGAATAGAAAGAAAGAGAAGAGGAATAGAGAGGATAAGGGTGAGAGAGAGAGAAAGGAGTAATAGGAGATAGAAATTTTCGAGGATAAGAGTAAGGGGTTATATACGGTATATTGATTTTTAATCCTGGTTAGGAATAACAACCGGGACTAAAGTTAGGATTTTAGTCCCGGTTGATGTTACCAACCGGGACTTAAGATCTCTAGGACCTGACAACCTCTGACACAAGGTGAACCAGGATTAAAGATCATCTTTAGTCCCCGTTGGTGTTACCAACCGGGACTAAAAATCATCTTTAGTCCCTGTTGGTAACACCAACCGGGACTAAGATCACATAGTCCCCTTACCTTATATACCGGGACTAAAAATGCTTTTTAGTTCCGATTTTTAATGGAACCGGGACTATTGTGAATTTGGGTCGACCGACCAAAGATGGTTTCTCTAGTAGTGTCTCAATCAATCCGTGCTTGTTTGATTTCTCCTTATGTTTCTCCGGAGCAGCCTAATTAGGCCCCCTCTTTCATTCCTATAGGAATCAAAGAAATTATTGCTATGAAATCCTATAAAATTCCTATGAAGTGCCTCTTCCCATGTAAGTTTTAGAGGAAATTTAACATAAGATAGAACATCATAGAAAGAATCCTTTGAGCCTTTATTTCTCCTCAAATTCCTTTTTTTTTTCCTACGGCCTAATCAAATGGTTGTTACTATGTTTTTCTATATTTTATAATCCTCTGTTTTACACTTGTACTCATATCAGAATTCTATGTTTTTCCTATTCCTCTCTTTTCTCATTCATGTGATTCAAAGGGGCCTATTTTGATGCATTTCGATCGTGAGTATTTTTTCTTCATCAGGAGGGGAATGGTGGGAATAATGTTGGGGTAAAGGTTTTGAATACCTTTTTCAGAATGGGGGGATCGGGAAGTGAGTGGCTGAGGGGTACTAAGGGCCTGTTTAGTTGGGGAAAAGAAAATTTTTAGGTGTCACATTGGACGTTTGACCGGATGTCGGAAGGGATTTTCGGACATGAATGAGAAAACTAATTTCATAACTCGTCTAGAAATCGCGAGACGAATCTTTTGAGGCTAATTAATCCGTCATTAGCACATGTGGGTAATTATAGCACTTTTGGCTAATCATGGACTAATTAGGCTTAAAAGATTCGTCTCGCGATTTCCTCTCTAACTGTGCAATTAGTTTTTGGTTTTATCTATATTTAATGCTTCATATATGTGTTTAAAGATTCGATGTGATGTTTTTGGGAAAAAATTTTGTGAACTAAACGGGGCCTAAGCTACTTACCATAAGAGGTAGTTGTTCTCCAGTATAATGTTGAGGGTGTAATTTGTACTCCCTCCATGTAATAATATGACTCATTTTTTTAGTTAAACTTTGTTTATAAAAAAATTTAGCAATATCTAAAATATCAAATTAGTTGTACTAAATTAATATTGAACATATTTTGATAATATATTTGTTTTGTGTTGAAAATACTACTATATATTTCTATAAACTTGATCAAACTTAAATAAACATGAAACAAAAAGAGTGCTATAGTAGTCCGTATAATAGTTGGGTTGTTGTCCATTTTTACAGTATGTTCCTCTCCATGATTTTAGCACCAATTTTTAATTTGAATGCAATCTTTTTTATTCGACAAGGAAACAACTAGCAAATCAGTAGTCTCTTTGTTTGTTTCATGTTATATTTGTTTCATGTTATAAGTTATTTTAATTTTTTTTTCTAGTAAAACTTCTTTAAATTTGAGCAAATTTATAAAAAAAGTTTGTAATATCTACAATATTAAATTAGTCTCATTAAATATAACATTAAATATAGTTTGATAATATATTTATTTTGTATTGGAAATTAAGTTATATTTTTAATAAATCTGGTCAAACCTAAAAATATTTGATTAGAAAAAAAATAAAAACAACTTATAATATAAAACGGAGTGAGTAATAAAATATTATTATGTTGAAAAAACACAACGCATCAATAACAGATAAGCTCATATATATATTCATTTACACGAGAAATTTCACAAAGTTTCTAACCACAACAAATGGCATGCAGCAGCAACCCCAAAGTTCACGAAGACATCCAATCATGCCGACGTGGTGGTCCATGTTGTCGTCGTCGTCTTCTTCTTCTTTCGAAGCTCCGGGCGTTGACCTATGGTCAACGACATCGTCATCGTCATCGTCGTCGTCAAGAGCTCCGGGCTTTGAGCTAGGGTCAAGGACGTGGCCGGCGAAGACGACGGCGCCCGTCGTCTCCTCGATGACGAAGAAGGCGAAAGGATGGTCGGCGACGAAGTCCACCACCACCGGCCGTGGCCGCTTCGCACTCGCGAGGCACAATGTCCCGGCGGTGACGGCCGCCGCCTCGGTGCCTTCCTCGTTCACCTCTATCACGGCCTTGTGGACGACACTCCTCATCGACAGCGGCCTGCCGCCGCCGTCCTCCACCATCTTGGAGAAGTCGGCTACCCCGTCGCTGAAGGTGACGTCGAGGCCCATGCCGCGGAGGACGCCGGCGATGTCGTCGGAGAAGGTGAGCTTGAACTTGGGCAGCATGAACTTGCCGACTCGCACCGTCTTCGTCGGCAGCGCCGCCTGCAGGAAGCCCGGGGCTGACGCCATCTCGTCGAGGAGGTCCCAGAGCCCGTCGCGCTCGTCGGGGAGGAAGACGCACATGGAGAAGCGCGACGACGGCGGCGACCACGGTGGACGCCGGCCTTGCACGAACGGGAGGCGGAGCACCTTGAACCCGTCGTGGCAGGCGATGTGGTGGCGCGGGAGCGTGCTCCGCATGAAGCGCGCGTCGACGGCGGCGGCGGCGCCGAGTCGGTGGAACTTGTCGGTGATGGTGAACCTCTTCTTGAATGGCTCCTCCCACACTTGCCCTTGAAGTAGACGGCGTTGGTGACGACGACGTCGGCGTCGGCGGGCAGCTCGCCGTCGATGACCGAGTCGATGAGCTCGTTCGTCGCCTTCTTCGCCCACGCGTTGATCTGACCCACTGCTTCCCGCCGCGACCGCATGTCGACGGCGTGGGTCTCCGCCATGAAGGAGAGGACGGCGGCGGCGCGGAACGACGGCGCGAGCGTCCTGGCCATGTCGTGCCACACGGCGGACACGAACGACACGCACGGCCCGCCCGTGCCGGACAGGTCGGCGAGAGCCTTCCCGGCCAACCGGCCGACGAGGCCGGCCAGCTCGTCGTAGGACGCCACGCCGAGGACGCCGAAAGTAAAGGCTATACTTCCCGATCTACCTGAATTTACAACCAATTGCAACCTAAAAGTATAAATGTATACTATTAGAGCAAGTTTAATAGAGGAGTAAGCTGTCAGCTCCAAAATATGATAAGTATAATAAAATACTCATTCACCAAATAGCTAATTTATACAACAATAGTCTACAAGCTGCCTCCACTCAATGACAAAACCTTTCTTTTCTTTATTTTTTATAGTGTCATGTCTACATATGTTATCTTTTCATCCACAGACTACTAATCACGTGGACCCCACAACTGGATGGCATGCTGTTGCTTTTCTTGCCTCGACACACGCGTGGAGACGGTGACTATTTAGTTGCCGGCTCACCCTCTTTCTCCCCAAATTTCTCTTCCAACTCACCATATTAGGCTGCATGCATATAGTATCGCCGGCAAAATTCATCTATTATACCTGCTCTTAGCAGTCCAATAATTAATTTATATTTTTTATTGGTACTATAAAAGTTTATGTTGTTATAGTGGGTACCATTATCATGGTTATGCGTGAGAATGGCATACTGTCTCCTGCGGCACACCCTCCTTGGTGGTGTTTGTATGATAGGCTGAGGCGTGACAACAACGAAGTAGCCCAAGCTTAGAACGCTATTGCCAGCGACGACGAAGAGAGTGAAATAGACACAAATGATTGTTGTAGGAAGCTCGACGCTATAGCCCCCTGATCTAAACTCAATGTTGTCACCATCGAAGGAAAAAAAAATGCAGACGATCGACGATGACGAAATCACTTCCAAAACAGGCCATAATTAATCATCTAGCTCATATTCCCTCTATGGAATGGAGATTGCAGCTGTGATCTAGACCATATGGAAAGCCAAAAATGCAGCATGTTTTAAAAACAAGAAATCTCATGACCCTACTGAGCTAATACATGAAGTATGTTTTTCATTGAATTGTGGTCCATTTTGCTGATGTCGGAGGACGTGCAAAGAAAGCTACAACTAGGAGTGGCACCGCTAAGAAGGGTGCACTACTAGAAAACACCTAATATATAGGTACCGGTCTATAGGTGTCAGTTTATTTAAAACCGGCACCTATTTTCTTCTAACTGTAATAGATAGATCTCGGCCATACATCATCACGTAAAATTTAATTTCTACCAAAACTCGGCATAATTGTCATCTCTACTACCAAATAATGTACGGGGAGTAAAAATGGAACTCCCAAGACCAATCCCTCCATCAACTTCCTCCTTTCAAACCCCCAATCCTCTTCTCTTCTCTTGGCAAACATGTCGCTAGGGTTTGGAAGGATGCGGGGGTTCGAGGACAAGGAGAGCGTCTATATTACGAGCGACCTTGAAAAGGTTGGACATTTGCGCGGTACACCAAACCAGTTAATTTGATGAGGCCTAGAATGTGCAAAATGGCTAATCAGCGATCGCTTGCGTGCGGGAGCATCACGCGATCAGTTCAAATTCATTTTTTGGCCCACTTGAGTGCTGAGAATGCTTAGTTGCTTTATTGCTCAAGATTTCTACACAGCTGATGTTAGCGATTGTTTAGACCTTTATTTATGTATAGAAATACTATATATAAAAAATATTTGAATTCGAATTCAAATTTGAATCGGGTATATAAACTTTTGACTTATAAACTTTGGGTCTATAAACTTTAAGTGTATAAAGTTTAGATGTATAGAAATACTACATATAAAAAAATATTTGAATTCAAATTTAAATTTGAATCGGATATATAAACTTTGTATCTCTAAACTTTAGGTGTATAAACTTTAGATGTGTAAACTTGAGATGTATAAACTTTAGGTGCATAAATTTACTAAAATAGGAAAGTAATACGGTAGGATTTTCGCAACGTCATGCAAAAAAAAATCAAACAGGACAGTGCTATGAAAAAGAAAAACACGTGTGAAGTGGTATGGACGTGATCATGGGTCACAATGTCTCACGATCAATCGTGAACTAGGCGGACCCTAGAATGTGAGGGCCCCCAAGACGAGGGAACGATGCCTCAGATAGGCCCATCTAGGGATGAAAACGGTCAGAAACGATCGGAAAATAGCCTCAACCATTTCCAATACCATATTTTTCTCGGAAACGGTAAAGTCGGAAACAAAAACGATATCGGAAATATTGGAAAACCGGAAACGGAACAATACGGACAGAAACATGTCGGTACAGATCGGAAACCGGTAACAAATACAGAAATATTAAACTATGAAAACATATATTTAACTTTACATAAGTATGTTATATATATATATATATATATTATATATATATATATATACATAAATTCAAGCTTATACTATATAAATTATAAATTAACTTCATTTTAGCCATGTACAAAAGTTAGAGATTTGATTGAAGAGTCAGTCAATCTGTAAGCTGTGGGTCAAGTATAGATATGCCCTATAAATATCGACATATTTAGTAATTTCCGCAAGAATACGGTAAATACGGAAACGATCGGTATAACAGCAAAACCATTTCCGTTTTCATTTTCATATTTTTTACCATTTTCATTTTTGTTTCGGTCGATTACCATTTCCATATGACTCGGCCGGTAGAAAATCGAAATCGAACGCCGGTCGGCCGGTAATTACCATTACCGTTACCGTTTTCACCCCCGCCCATCGCGGGGATCAACTTATTTTATTGTTTTAGTCTCTCTGGTGACAGATTCTTCTTCGGGAGTTTGGCCAAAAAAAAGTATGACGACACGACGAGTAACTTAATTGGATTGAGCATGAGTTTTGTAGGTCGGTTATTTTCTTTCATTATTTTGAAGAACAAATGGAAAACTAGGCATGACATGACAATGGAATAAATTTGAGCTTGTGGGAATCACATGAGAATGCCCGAAATATACTAGGGCAACAAATGTTTGATAGAGTTTAGAATTAGTTGAACAAGAGATATATTCCAACTACCGATCAAAGAACTTGGCATAACATATGGGAACGTATTCTGGAGCCTAGAAGGAAACACGCGCGTGAATGTGTGTGTCTGTAGTAGGATTTTGAAAGAGGAGGGAAACACACACAGCAAGATTTGGAAGAAATTTACCATGCTGTGCAGACAACGGGATGATCTGGCGGCGAAAGCAGAGGTGTTGGCCGCCACAGGACTCTTACGACGGCCATCGAATTAGAAGAACAGCGCGTTCTTCCTCTGCGAGAATAATTATGAGCTAGCCGCTAGTGGAGAAAGCATAGCATGTATATAGATCTTAGATGAGAAAAGAAGCAAATTACCACCCCCTCCGTTCCCTCCGTCCGAAATTATAAGATGAGGGCTGCTACCCTACAGGATACCGTGAAAATAGTGCACTTACGGGATAATTAAAAAACCACCGACAACGTAAAGGAGCACCCCGCAGAACACGTGATTTGTCTCGATACCTAGCCACCGCCGGCTCGCGGTATCATCGTCGGAGCATCGGCTACCTTACCTCGCCGGCGTTATCGGCGAAGCAGCAGCTACCTCACTGCCAAAATCCTCCTCGGTATCGCGCGCTCGGGCGATACCTCGCCGGCGTCGTCGCCCCTGAGCACCTAGAGTAGCAGCTACCTCACGCGCGATACCTCGCCGGCGTTGTTGCTCCTGAGCACCCAGAGTAGCAGCTACCTCACCGCCAAATCCTCATGGTACCTTGGGTAAGGTATCGAGATGGTACCTAGTACATTGGTATCGGCTGGTACCAGGTACCCTGGTATCGACTGATACCTGGTACCCTGGGTATCGAGCTGGTACCTAGGTATCAGACCTTGATACCTAGGTATCAGGCCACCTGGTACCCTGGGTATCGAGCTGGTACCTAGGTATCAGGCCTTGGTACCTGGGTATCAGTGTGATACCCCAAGAGAGAGGAGGAGTCGCGGGTCGGGGAGGTCTAGCAGTGGGGCGGCGACGGAGGAAGAGGAAGAGGAAGTGACAGATCTGGTGCCTACATTGTGCCATTCCGTCGCTCATTGTCGTGCCTCGCTCCAAACCGCCAAACCCGTGGCTCCATTGACGCCGTCTAGAGCAGCTCCTCATCGCTCATGTTGTGCCAAAGCACTCGCCCCCGATGGCCGCGTCCACCGCTCCCCGGCCGTAGGAGGCGCCAGTGCCGCCGAGGACGGCGGTAGTGGCGAGGAAGCTAGCGGCAAGAACGACGAAGAAGAGGAGCGGCTTGAGGAGCTTGAGGGGGAGGCTTCTCGACGGTGGCCGTCGCCCGTGGCGGTCGGGAGCCCCGCCGGCTGTCGTCCAGGTCGTCCGCGGGGGCTGGTGGTGATGGCACAGTCGTCGTCGCCGCCGTCGTCATCGCCTTCATGCTCATGGTGGGTAGTCAGAGAGAGAGAGCGAGTGGAGAGGAAGAGACAGAGAGAGAAAGAGAGCGAGCGAGTGGAGGGGAAGAGGAGATAAGGCAGTAGTACTATTCCGTCGCCACGGAACACCGTTCAGTAGTTTTTCTGTTATAAGATATATATATTTTTACATGATTTTCAATGGCATATTTTGACTATTAGTTTATTTCATGTTACGTTATCAATGAATATGAAATTTGCATTACATGAAAGTAGTTGAAAATATGAGTCTAGCTAGCGATATATCATGCATTATGATTAATATATAATTATTAGTTAAAAGTTTCCGAGGTTAATTTTTCTTAAAAAATACTAGTACAGGAATGATTTTTCTGGACTGGAGTCAATACAGACGGACCGTAAGCGGTCGCATCTGCAAAAATAGTGCTCTATTTTCTCGTGCGGCTCTTTAAAATGACCGCATGGAAAAATCAATTTTTGTAGGCGGGCCACTTAATAGGTCGGCACGCAAAAATAGGCTAGTTAAGTGACCCGCATATGAACATTGCCCAACCACCTTTTTAATCCCGCCGTCGTCGCCCCACACCCACAATCTCCCTCTCGCGCGAGCCTCCCGCTCCTCCCTCTCCCTATCCCCCTCCTCATCCCACTCTTCCCATCTCCCGTGATGACGGCAGCCTCAGCTAGGGCGGCGGAGACAGCAACAACGGGTTAAAAAGGCAGAGGTAGCGGCATCGGATTAGAGCAGCGGAGGCGGCGGCGATATCAGCCAAGGTGGTGGCGGCGGAGCAGATCCGTCGCCGGCTGCCACAGGGAGGCCAGATCCGTCGCCTGCCGCCGCGGGGAGGCCGGATCCGTCGCCTGCCGCCGCGGGGACTACGGCGGCGGGCCTCGGGCAAGGCGACAACGACGACGCCGGTGACGGCGACAATGCCAGGTGGATTAGGGTTCTAGGCGGCTTTTGATTTTTTTTTTTTGTTTCAATTTTGTATTTTCCCATGCGCCCGCACGCGGGTGCGTCACCCGCACGAAAAAGACGGATTTTCAGAGACACCTTGTTTCAGACGGGTGGAAGATCCACACGCAAGAACCGATTCCGACCGCATGGAAAAATCGTTGTTGTACTAGTGAAATATGATGTTGACAGGGGGAGTACCAGGGATAGTAGACGATGTGCTTGGGCCGATCCCATCGCCTCCTCGACAGCGATTCCCGATCCCGGCGAGGAGGAGGAACAGCGGATACTCCCGCGAACCAGAGAGCCCAGCAGCGACGACGACCTAAAACCCATATGCCTACCGCTCGATCGATCTGTCTCCGCTGCCTCTCCGATCGATCGCCGCCTCAAACTTGTAGGGTTTTGGAAAGATGCAGAGGGCGCTCGAGGCGTCGAGGTCCACGTACGGGGCCCTGAAAAGACCGCCCGAACCAGTTTGATGAGGCAGGCCTATGATGGGTTCAATTCAGATTCAGGGTCGCCGCGCTAAATGTGTAGTTTGCCAATTGACCTGGATTCCAATTCTCTAGTGCATTGTTCGTGCGTACTACTCCAGGATGTATATGCAGCTTCTTGTTGCTTAATTACATGCTTCCTTCGACTTGTGTACAGATTATTAGATTGCATTATGCTGCTTCACGATGACATGACCTAATTAACTGATCAATTAGTAGATTGAAAACGATTTTCTGACTCGATGGCGAGTGTTTACATGTTTTTAAAGCATTCAAGCCAGGCCAAAAATATTTTTGTTTTCTAAAAAAGCAACCAATGATCGAAAGATTGCACACCTATATTGTTTGATGCCAATTGATCTACTGATCCACTTGCCACATCGAGCAGTTATTACTCCCTCTATCCCAATATAAATACAACCTAATACAAATGTGATATACTATTCTATAACTATAAATCCGAATAACTGTCTGTCCAAATTTGTAATCTTAGAATATGTCGTATCTCTATTATGTTACACTTATATTGGAATGGAAGAGTAGAGACTTAAGAGAGTCGTAGGCTCGTAGTAGTAGAATGAAAAAGTCTCACTTTTTGCATTAGCAGAACATCAACTGCAACACTAATGAAATAACATGAGTATCAACCTCAAACTGTCTATGTTACTCTTAGAGCAAGTTTAACACTTTATCCAATTACTAGTTCCTAATCATTTATAATTAATCTAATAGTCTATTCATATATAATAGTTATCTATAAATATATTACTCTTAGAGCAAGTTTAATGTTATAGCCAATTATTAGCTCGAAATCATTGCTATATCTAATCTAATAGCCTATTCATATATAATAGTTATCTATAAATATATACTACACTATTAATATATGATCTCACATCTCATACACATAGCATCATGGAGTCCGTGTTGCACTTAACCACAAATCTACAAGTCTTTATCTTCTTCATATATGCTTATAGTTTACTTATAGCATGCTACTGTACTCTTGCTCTATTATGTACACAAGCAAAAATTTTCATCTCCTCTCTTCAATGTAATCCTTTATTTTTGTTGCATGACACCAAATTTGACAATTACAAAAGAGGATCACCTCAACAAATCCTATGTGAACGACATCGATGGCCAGTACAAATATCACTAGAAAGAGCAGCATCTAAATGTAAAACTACTTAAACGTATCGCTGAAACCTGAATAGATTTTCCCTCACTAAAAGCACAGCTCCAGTCTCAACTGAAGCCAATGCCTTCTTGCTGATGATCCAGTAGATCTCAGTGAGCCGTCTTCTCCTGTCTATATGAATGCCTAAAGCAATTTTCTATTTCATTCACCCTAAAATATAGCAAATGTAGAACTAACCATTTTAAATTCATACTATTTAGATCATATCCAATTCAGTTATAGGTTACTCACAAAGTCCAATCAAAACGAATAAAAGGCTCAATTTGCTCTCTAGTTGCCACGACCATTTAAGATCCATGCAAATTTCATTACAGTTGACTAGGATTTAGTGGGGTCAACGACGTGGCCGGCGAAGAGCACCGCACCCGACGACTCCTCCACTACGAAGAACGCGAACGGATGGTCGGCGACGAAGTCCACCGGCGCCGCCGCCGGAGATGGCCGCCTCGCCCTCCCTTTCATAATAACCACCGTGGCCGCCGCCGCCTCCGTGCCCTCCTCGTTCACCTCGATCACTGCCCCATGCAGGACGTCCGACACGAACAGCGGCGGATCGCCGGAGTTGCCCTCCTCCAGCACGTCGGACATGTCGGCCGCTGCCGGATCGAACACGGCCCTGACCCCAACACCCTGGAGCGCGGTCTTGACGCTGCCGTCGAAGGAGAGCTTGAACCTGGGGATCCTGAACTCGCCGACCTTGACGCGCTTCTCCGGCATGTGCTCCCGGAGGAAGACCTCGCCGCCGCCGGCCTCCATCCTGTCGGCGAGGGTCCACAGCCCGTCGCGCTCGTCGGGGAGGAAGACACACAACGAGTACTGCGGCGGCGGCGGTTGCGTCGTGTGCGCACAGGAGGCACGCGTGTACGGCATCTTGAGCACCTTGAACCCGTCGTACGCTGCGACGTACTGGTCGTCGCCGCTGCGCATGAAGTCCGCGTCGACGTCGACGGCGCCGCCGAAGAGGTGAAACTTGTCCTTCTTGGTGTCCTGCTTGCGGAATGGCGTCTGCCATGTGGCGTTGAAGTAGATGGCGCTGGCGACCACGAGCCTCGTGTTCGTGCACACCGACCCCGGCGGGAGGATCGTGTCGATGAGGTTCTCCGTCGCCGCCGTGACCCAGCTGTTGATCTCCTTCCTCGCTTCCTCCGGCTGCACGCGTTAACGCCGAGATCGTCATTCGTTAATGGCGTGACATTAGATTGATATAGATCGCGTTCGCGTCACAGATCGATGATTCGATCACTTACGTTGGCGAGGAAGTCGACGGCGCGCGTCGCGGCTTGGAAGGACGCGGCGGCGGCGTCGCGGAAGGCCGGCTTGACCGCCCGCGTCCGATCGTGCCAGAGGCCGCACGCGTGCGCGACGCGGGGCCCGCCCGTCGCCGTGCCGGTGCCGCCGGGGAGGGCGCGCACGATCTCGCCGGCGTTCTCGGCGAGCGCGTCGCGGGAGGACGGCGCGCCGAGGGCCGCGAGCAGCTCGGCCAGGGTGGTCCCCCGCGCGCCGGCGGTGACCACGGCGAGCGCGGAGTAGATGGACAGCGGCGAGAAGACGAGGTTGCCGCCGCCGACGCTGTCCTCCTCCAAGGACAGACGCTCGGCGAGGCGCAGCGCCATCCCCGTCAGGCCGGAGACGGCGCACCGCCGCGAACACGTCTCCGTGGCCGAACCGTTTCTTGGAGAGCCCGATTCCGGTCGAACACCACCAGTCCACCACCGCCTGCTTCCACCACGGCGAGCGATCTCCCCGAGACGGCGGATCATCGAGCGAGGCGAGAGGAGAATTCGAGCGGAGGAGGAGGAGGAAGAGGATCCGATTCTAGGAGAGGCTACACAGATCAGAAACGCGTGGAAATCACGAACCAATCTTGCAGAACGGAAGAGAGAAAAAAAGGGGGAAAAATTAAACGTGGGGAAAAAAAAAAAGATAAACCAGGAATCCGGCCGGGAGCACGTACATGGGAAGCGGGGCTGGAGCTGGTCGTCGTGGAAGAGCTCGCCGCTGGCGAGCACAAGCACCGCAAGCACGTAGACGAGGAACAACACGACGAGACCCTGGACCGCGCAGCACCGCCGGCGCGGCGCCCCGGCCGCCGGTGGAGTCGCCATTGGACGGGAGGAGACGCAGGAAAGTTGCTAGTACTAGTTAGTGGAGTAGTAGTAGGGAGGAGGAATTACCGGGGGCGTGTGAATGTGGCGTGGACGCGGTGTATGCACTCCTCTCCCGCGAAATTAGATTTCAAGGCTAAGGTAATGCCAGTAAGAGCATGGACCGTGTCCACGGGGGATAAACGCGTGGACAGGTTGTGACTGCTGCTGTTTCGGTGAGCAATTGAGTTGAGCATTCCGTGGGGTGGTGCGGTGGGGCCACCCTTTTGACCTGTCTAGTCAACACCTGAGGCTGACCTGTTTAGTCCATCCGGATCCCGAAAGAATTGTTTGCTTGCCGGTATAGTACGAAAAACTAAACCAGACCGGTGGATGACCGGTCGACCCCTCGGTTCACTGGTCAGCTGGTCAAACCATGAACCGGGCATCGGGCGGTAGAACCGTAGTTTAATTTATATATATATAACATATGTTAAAGCTATAACGTCGGGATCCATGTGAGAATATATTTCTTTCAATTTTCGCTAACTGAGTGTGCATGGCAGACTAATTGGGTCACATTAAGGCCATTAAACGACTGTTGTGGCCTCATCAGGTTTAACCGGTGCCGGTTTAATAGCCGGTTCAAGGTGGTTTTGCATGCATGTCAGGTCTTACTTTCGAACCGAATCGTGAAGACCTTTGGTTCCGATTTTTCCCAGTTGAAAGGTTGGTCGGATCTGATTTTTTTTTTACTATATGAGTTGACGGTGACAGTTGTCAATCTGAAATATAGATGGCAATTTTCATGACATAACTGACAGTCTCACAGAATATTCAATATGACAAATATTGCAGTTGGTCATTCATCTCATTGGAATTAAAATACTAGCCACAAAATGCTGAATGGATAATTCATTCCATTCATTTAAGATTTTGAACAAACATACATATACAAAAGATCATTCCAGTGCCATATAAGGGTGTGTTTAGTTCCACGCTAAAATTGGAAGTTTGAAGAAAAAAGTTAGAAGTTTGTGTATAAGAAAAGTTTTGATGTAATGGAAAAGTTGGAAGTTCGAAAGAAAAAGTTAGGTACTAAACCAGACCTAAATTTCAAATGACACAAAAGGCGAGGCAAACAGAATATCCATATCGATCTAGCCTGAACCTTATCTAAGCAACAGAGAAAATAACATCACTACACAGGCCGTGTTTTGTTATTTGGCCAAAAAAATTTAAGTATATGGACACAAATTTTTCGAGCCAAGCCTGTTTCATTGAGGCCAGACTTTCTTCCTTTTTACCCTTATGACAAGCTTGGACCTAATTCAAATGAAGGGCATTTAGGCTGTAGCAAGAAAACATGGACCATGCAACCAGAAATAGACATTTTTGTACTTTTTATTGCTTGTTTTGTTTTCAATATTTCTCTATGTAAAGTTTCTATACCAAATGTTTCTGTGTACTTCTCTCAAAAAAAATTACGTGTATAAATTTGTATACTAATTGTTTCTATGTGTAAAATCCCTACACCGAATTTTTCCATGGTATAAAGTTTATATATGCAAAGTTTGTATAATAAATGTGTTTCTGTGCGTAAAATCCCTACACTATTTTTCTATGTTATAAATTTTATATGTGGAAAGTCTATAGGTATAAAGTATATGCCTACAAAGTTTATACACACAAATGAATTAGGCTAAAATATTGTGGGTTGTATCTATTGGGCTGCAAGCGAACGAGCCAGCTAGCACGTCGGTCGAAAGTAAAAGGTGCCCATGCACACGGACTGGACTTGTCGGAATTTACCCGCTATTGTGTTCGTGCTACACGAACATTCACATACTAGACGCGCCCCTTCTGCACTGTGCTTCGTGTACACTGCACGCAACGATATGTTGATCAATCTCAACTCTAGCATTGACAAGGGATGCTCTTATTTAGAGTTCTCTATCTTCAAATCATGAAAAGTGTGTAGAAAAGTTTTGACGTGATGGAAAAGTTAGAAATTTGAAAAAAAAAGTTTAGAACTAAACTCGACCCAAGTCAAAATTGTTCAAACATTAAAGTAATTGACCAAGGCTGTGTTTGGGTCCAAACTTTGAATCCAAACTTCCAACTTTTTCCATCACATTAACCTGTTATATATACACAACTTTTCAGTCACATCGTACCAATTTTAACCCAAACTTTCAACTTTAGAAAAAACTAAACACAACCCAAATGACATTCACAAACTACTCACCCGAGCCCTTGCACAAGATAGCTAGGAACCTCCGAGATGGATTGTTCTCGCTCCATGAAATCCACCGGCCTCTGAACCAGAATCACAAATAACAGCAGGCGAGTAATTAAGTGGCCTTTTTTCCCTGCATTGAATAAGAGATGCAAAGGTTTTACCTTACTTGGATATTTGAGACGCCGACCGTGCTGTGCTCCCACTCGAGCCTGCCATTGCTTCGCTGCTGAACCTCGCTTCAACCTCTCCGCACCATGTCCACTGCATGCAACCCACTTCGTGTGCTAAAATGACATGCCAATTTGCTGCAGTGGTGAGGTTCACCAAACTGCAACCCTAGTCGACAGGGGCTATAAAGTTTTAGCCCCATCCAAACCCCTATTGCATTTTTTTTGAACGGCTGCCGCCTGCCTGCATCAGGCCTTGTTTAGTTTAAAAAAAAATATCACTCATCACATCGAATATTTAGATAAATGCACGAAGTATTAAATATGGAATAAAAAACCAACTACATAGTTCTAACGGAAATTGCGAGACAAATCTTTTAACCCTAATTGCGCCATGATATGAGAATATGGTGCTACAGTAAACATTTGCTAATGACGGATTAATTAGGCTTAATAAATTCGTCTCGTAGTTTCCAGGCGGAATCTGTAATTTGTTTTGTTATTGGTCTACGCTTAATACTTTAAATGTATGTCCGTATATCCGATATAACATGCCAAAAAAATTTTGTTCACGAACTAAACATGACCTAAATTGGGAGAATTTAGAGTATTTACCACCCAATTCGCATGCCCTCTATAACATATCATTAGGACTGCTAATTAGACTATTTGGTACCATTTTCTCTGTTTTTATATATTTCTCGTTCTTAATCCCATTTGTATTTTTTTCAAGCTTTGTGGACCATTTTGCCCCTAGGCCACATGTCAGAACAAAGGGAGAGGTTTTCTCTTCTCTGGATCGATCGATCTCTCTAGAGCACCCCCGCCAGTGACTGGCATACTCCGCCTCCGGCGCCGAGTGCCACCACCCTACCGCCGAGTGCCATCGAGCACCGCTACCGGAGCGCAACCACCCCGCTGCTGAGCGCCACCACCAAGCACCGCCGCTGCCCCAGCTCGATGCCCCACCGCCCCCACCGCCGAGCGCCACCACCCCCACCGCCGAGCGCCACCACCCCCACCGCCGAGCACCGCCGCCGAGCGCCACCGTCGGCCTAGCTCGATGCCCCTACCGCATCCACCGCCGAGCGCCGCCCTAGCTCCAGGACTAGGAGAGCACCGCCACCCCGCCGCCGAGCACCGCCACTGAGCGCCAACACCGGCCCAGCTCGAATCAACTTTGCATCTCCTATCAAAGCAGATTTCGGTGCCGAGTTCCAGCAAGTGGTCTCTTAAGGCATTCCAGAAGACAAGGGTTGCATGCCAGGAGGAACAATTACAAGCATTGGAGTTGGACATTGTTGATTCTGAGAACTGTGGCGGTGGGGGCGTCGGTGGTGGCGCTCGGCGGCGGCGGAGTGGTGGTGCTTGGCGGTGGCACTCCTCGGCGCTGGGGCAGGGTTGGCGGCTGTTGGTCATATGGGCCCAGGGGTATCATGACTAGAGGGAGGAAGCCGCCGCCAGGACCACGTGGCATTGCCCCCGAGGGGAGTCGGACCGGGGTGGAGCGACAGTTGCCCCCTCACAGTCGGTGGTCAGGCCGTCATGACCCCCTCCATGCACCTGCCAACATGCGCGGGTTAGGTGGGCGCGCCTAGCACGCAACTAACAGCACTTAAGGCAGGAGCTGCAGCCCCGCCACGCCGCATTTAATGCGAAGTGCAGGAGTGGCTAACAGGCTGAGTGACGCTTGAGTGACTGGTGTGATAGGGTGAGTGCGCCTGCACACTGACCGCCTGCGCACTGGCCCGTTGTGGCTGGTGCCGACTGGTCACATCATCATGATGAGAGAAATCGCGCCCCGTGTGCAAGTCGGGGACAATATCCCACTCTAATTTAAATTACGGTATCCATTCCTTGGTGGGAACGGGTACCCAAAGTCTTCAGATGGTTAATGGGAAATGACGCACTCGTCCCCCGTGTTACCCGTTGTGATTTGATACGGCCATGTTGGAGCGCCGAAGGCATGATTTCCTTTGTTAGAGAAATAAGACGTGTAATAAAAGTAAATGATGTCTTCCTTCTTCCCTAGGTAGATCTTTTGGGCCACTGTGGTAACCCCTTGAGTTATAAAAGGAGGTCCAGGCCTAGTAAAGAAGTGGAGGATGACTCTCGGATAGAACCAACTAGTACATCGCGCTCCTCACAAATCAAACACACACAGGAGTAGAGTGTTACGCTTCTCAGTGGCCGGAACCTGTATAAATCTATTTTGTCTCATTGTTCTCGAGAGGCCCGACCCCTCTTTCTACCAACCCTCGATTCGCACCCGCTGCCCCCGGCCAAACTGAAAGGGGGGCCCCTTAGTCCCCTGCTCTAGGAGTTCACTCTCCGACAGCGGCGCACGTCGGCGGGGTTGGCAGCGCACGGTGACAGGGTGGTGGCGCTCACGGCCCGCTGCGGCGGAGTGGATGTCGATGCTCGGGCAGAGAGATCGATCGATCCAGACTTTGTTCTCACTCTTTGTTCTGACAGGTGGGTCCAGGGGCAAAACAGTCCACAAAACTTAAAAAAATACAAATGGGATTAAGAAAAGAGAAATACATAAAAAACAGATAAAGTGGTATCAAATAGACTAATTAGCAGTCCTAAGGATATACTATAGATGGCATATGAATTGGGTAGTAAAAAAGTTGAGGCATGCGAATTGGATGGTAAATACTCTAAATTCTCCTAAATCGGAGAAATGTTGGCGGTTTATTTTAACTTTAATGCCTTTTTTTTCCTACTCGATCATCGGAGATGCCACCATGATTAGATCTAACAAGCCAGAATAGGGAGGCAACGTAAAAGATACTCCCTATGTTCCATAATATAAGGGTGTGTTTGGTTCACAGTCATGCATGGATGAGATATGGCTATCCATACTTCGTTGGATATGCTAATCTAATTTTTTGTTTGGTTTGTATAGATATGGCGATCCAATTTCTTGGTTGGAGGGATATAATATGGATGGGAAAAGCCAAAAGTTAGTGGGACCAATTTGTCATATATATTTTTTATCAAAATATAATCATTCGAGATCTTGTTTTAAAGATTTAATTATAACAAATATAATGGTGTAATCAAATCATAAATTGGATAAACGGTTTAGGAGAAAAAAATCATTTAGAACTTGCTTAAGAAGAAATTAAACCAACCACAACCAATCAGAATATGACACATCACACAGACCAAAACTGGGTAGCTTCATCCAGCCAAATCGATCGGATGCACTCATCCGACATATTGAGGGAATATTCCATATCTAGGCCACCCCATCCATCATGCCCTCCAATCAAACACCACGAAAAATTAAACGTCCATCTCCCATTTAGGCTCATTCACCCAACCGAACACACCCTAAGAGCTTCTGGGTGGATGTGACATATCCTAGTACTATGAATGATTTTAGGTGGATGCAACATATTAATATGAATGATTTTAAATGGATGTGACATATCCTAATACTTCACCAAAATCCCATATATTATGCAACGGATATACGTAGTACTCCAACCGTTTCACAATGTAAATCATTCTAACATTTTCCACATTTATATTGATGTTAATGAATCTTTATTAACATCAATATTAATATAGAAAATGGTAGAATGACTTGCATTGTGAAATAGAGGAAGTAGTAGATATAATGTGCGGCTAGACATGTTTAATTAGGTTGTGACCAGTACCGATCAAGTTTTTATCTACAAATCAATAGCTAATGTTGGATCTGATGGACGAGGAATAACTGAATAACCCACCGAATAACCTATTTTGAATAAGTTATCATACAGGCCCATGTGAAGAACAATATGTTTTCTGAAAGAACTTAAATATCTATTTCCCATCGCAAGCCAAGGTAGGGGTACTTTGTCCGCCTTATGCAGTCCATTTAACTACCCACGCAGTTTTTCTTAACAAATCAATCGCAAACTCTAATTAACTGAAAAAAATAGAAAAATTCTCACTTTGCTTTTTTTTGGGAATTTTCTAATTATCTAATGTTTGAGAAAAAAAAGAGAATTTAGCGTGCAGTCCATTTAAATACCCACGCAGTTTCTCATTAGAAGAGCAGTTTTTCTCTTTTTTTTGGGAGATTATCTTTGAGAAAAAAAAAGAGAAAACAGTTTCTTTTTTGGGACGGATAGAAGTAGACATTAGCGTTAAGATTCGAGCAATTTCCAAAACAAAGATACTGACACCGTTGACTTTTTAACAAACGTTTGACTTTTTGTCTTATTTAAAAAAAATTATGTAATTATAATTTATTTCATTGTGACTTGATTTATCATCAAATATTCTTTAAGCATGACATAAGTATTTTTATATTTGCATAAAAATTTTGAATAAGACAAGTGATCAAACGTTGATTAAACGTTGATTAAAAAGTCAATGACGTCATACATTAAAATAAAATACGGAGAGAGTACTATACTTCTGTTGACTAAGATTTCGTCGGGTCAACGACATGCCCCGCGAAGAGTACCGCGCCCGACGATTCCTCCACCACAAAGAAGGCGAACGGATGGTCGGCGACGAAGTCCTCCCTTGGCGGCGGCGGCGGCGCATACCGCGCCGCACCTGCCATTAACACCGCCGTGGCCGCCGCCGCCTCGGTGCCCTCCTCGCTCACCTCGATCACGGCCTTGTGCAGGACGTCCGACACGCGCAGCGGCTCGCCCTCGATCATGTCCGGCAGCTCGGCCCGATCGAACACGGCGTTCACCCCGACACCCCGGAGCGCGCGCACGACGCTGCGGCTGAAGGAGAGCTTGAACCTGGGGATCCTGAACTCGCCGACCTCGACGCGTCGCACCGGCATGTGCTCGCGGAGGAAGCCCTCGCCGCCGCCGCCGCCACCGGCCGCCGCCATCCTGTCCTCGAGGCTGGACAGGCCGTCGCGCTCGTCGGGGAGGAGGATGTACATGGAGTAGTACCGCGGCGAGGGTTGTGGCGCCGCGTTGTCGTGGGCGTACGGCATCTTGAGCACCTTGAACCCGTCGTGCGCCGCGATGTACTGGTCCTCGCCGGTGCGCATGAAGTCCGCGTCGACGGTGCCGTGGCCGTCGAGGAGGTGGAACTTGTCCTTCTTGGTGTCCTGCTTTCGGAATGGCGTCTGCCATGTGCCGTTGAAGTAGATGGCACTGGTGACCACGAGACCCGTGTCCGTGCTCACCGACCCCGGCGGGAGGATCGTGTCGATGAGGTTCTCCGTCGCGGCCGCAACCCAGCTGTTGATCTCCTTCCTCGCTTCTTCCGGCTGCATGGAGGATTGATCGAGAGGAGATCAATGGCGGGTGGGTTAGTGACATTAGATTGACATAGATTGCGTCACAATGTTATTGGCTTACGTTGGCGAGGAAGTCGACGGCGCGGGTTGCGGCGTTGAAGGAGGCGGCGGCGGCGTCCCGGAACGCCAGTTTGAGCGACCTCGTCCGCTCGTGCCAGAGGCCGCACGCGTGCGCGACGCGGGGCCCGCCCGTCGCCGTGCCGCCGGCGAGGGCGCGCGCGATCTCGGCGGCGTTCTTGGCGAGCGCGTCGCGGGACGGCGCGCCGAGGGCGGCAAGCAGCTCGGTCAGGGTGGTGCCCCGCGCGCCGGCGGTGACCACGGAGAGCGCGGAGTAGATGGACAGCGGCGAGAAGACGAGGTTGCCGCCGCCGCCGCCGCCGTCCTCCTCCGCGGAGAACTGCTCGGCGAGGCGCAGCGATATCCCCGTCAGGCCGGAGGCGGCGCACCGCCGCGAACACGCCTCCGTGGTCGAACTGTTCCCGTCCTTTCGTCCGCCGCTCGTCGGAGAGTCCGATTCCGGTCGCCACCACCTGCCCCGACGGCTCGCGATCTCCTCGAGACGAAGCAGCAACGAGCGAGGCGAGAGGAGGAATCAAGCGGAGGAGGAGGAGGAGGATCCAATTCCAGGAGAGGCTAGACAGATCAGAAACGAGGAGATTAACGCCATGAAAACAACGAACAAATCGATCCAATTCCAGAGAGAAGAAAGAAACAAAGGGGGAAAAGATAAAAGCCGTACAGGGGAAGCGGAGGTCGAGCGGGTGGTCGTCGCGGAAGAGCTCGCCGCCGGCGAGCACAAGCACCGCGAGCACGTAGACGAGGAACAACACCACGAAACCCTGGATCGCGCAGCACCGGCGGCGCGGCGGCGGCGGGCTCCCCATTGGACGGCGACGGCCGCGGCAACAAACCTGGCGGTCGGAGACGGAAAACCCTAACCCTAGAGGAAGCGCGCGCGCGACGGGCACAGCCGGAGCGGAGCCGCGGGTGGACGGCCGCGCCGAGGTCGGAGGAGACGCGGAGGCGGCCAGGCGAACCAACGCGATGGGTGAAGGACGGGAGTGGATTCTAATCCCTCGAGGGGATATCCTCTCGTATATCTTTTTCTTTCAAACTCGATGTAAATAATTGTGAAATTTTTTTTAAAAAAATAATAATGTAGAGTATAATGATACCTACTAGTCTACTAAAATTCAAGTTCAAATTCGATCTACACATTGAGAAACAAAAAATAGATATAAACAGTACACTACTATTCATACGCTGAATTTGTCTTTTTTATATCTCGACATGTGAGTTGAGTTTGGACTTATGATTTTGTGGAGTTATATATATATGTGTGTTGTATGAATGTTGTTAAATTTTTTTAGAATTTTTTATAACCATTTAGATGATTTTTAAGCAAATGAGGGGATATTCCCTTGAGGGATCAGAATAGTTTTTCGGTGAAGGACACTTAGTAGTAGTAGAGGAATTGCGGGGCGAGTGAAGTGTGGCTAGCCAGCTGGGTGGGGTGGGCTGGCGTGGACCGTGGACACGGTGTATATGCTCTCCTGTCCCGTGCAACGAGAGCCTTCAAGGCTAAGGTAATGACAGTTGGAGCACGGACAGTGTCCACGGCGATAAACGCGTGGATAGGTTGGCGACTGCTGTTTCCGTGAGGTAAGGGCAGCACTCTAGATTGGCCAAATGGGCATGGCCCGGCCCCGGCCCAGGCACGACTAAAGCACGGTTCGAGATCAGTCGGGCCGGTATGGTCCGACCAATACGCCGTGTCGTGTCATACTCGTTCATGGGATGTACCTATGGCCTAGGCAATGCTAAAAAAGACTCCGATTGTACCGTGCCACCTCTTGAAGGCGCGATCAGTCCACCGTGTTCTTCCTTAGAATAAGTTTATTTTAACTCTCTTATCTCTTTGGGTCGTGTCTTAAATGGCTCGAATAAGTCTATTTTGTTTCCCTCATCTCTTTGGGCTGGTCGTCGATTGATTACGGCACGTCGGAGCGTTGGGCTGGATTGACACGTCGTACGAGGAAGAGCCCAAGGCATGGTCTAATGGTCGGGTCGGGCCATGCTGTGTCTGTGTCAGACCAAATCTTCATGCCTTGGGTCAGGCCGTCGAGTTGTAGGCCTTTTGGCCAACTATAAGCCGGACCCTCATGCGGTGGGGCCACACCCTATTGACCTATCTACTCAACATCGAAGGCTGCGTTCTTTTGGAAAGGTCGGGAACCCCTCCTCTCTGTACGGAAAACAGAGCGATAGATTAACACGTGATTAATCAAGTATTAGCTATAAAAATTTAAAAAATGGATTAATATGATTTTTAAAGCAACTTTCTTATATAAACCTTTTACAAAATGTGTACTGTTTAGCGGTTTGAAAAGCGTGCATGCAGAAAACGAGGGAGGTGGGTTGGGAACCCATGAGGAAGAACACAGCCTAAGGGTGTGTTCGGCAACCCCTTTTTCCACCCATCTCCCTCGTTTTTCGCGCGCACGCTTTTCAAACTGTTAAACAGTGTGTTTTTTTTCAAAAAGTTTCTATAAAGTTGATTAAAAAAAATCAAATTAATCCATTTTTCTAAAAAAAATTAGTGAATACTTAATTAATCACGCGCTAGTGGACCGCTCCATTTTTCGTGAGTACTGTTTCGGGTGGGAACTGGAGGGCTGGTTCCCAGCTCCCTCCGCCTTGTTTTCCACGCGCACGCTTCCTAAACCGCTAAATGATGTGTTTTTTTTGCAAAGTTTCTATACAAAAGTTGCTTAAAAAATCATATTGTTCCATTTTAAAAAAAATTAGCTAATATTTAATTAATCATGCGCTAATGGATCGCTCCGTTTTCCGTGCGCGCACTACGCTGGTTGGGAACTAGCTCCAGCGAACACACCACCGCTCCTTGCCACATTGCCAGCGTTGCCTCCGGAGTGCGACGCCAAGCTGCCACCGCTCCCGCTCGCGCCCGCCCCACGCCCGTGAGGTGTAAAGATGGAGAAGGAAATAAGGATAATGATGAGGAGAGAGGTTAATAAGGATAAGGATGGGGAGGTGAGAGAGATGGAGAGAGATGATAAGGGTGAAATTTTTGGGTGAGAGGGAAAAGATGTATGAGGAGGGAGGGGTATTTTCACGTGCAGTCCTTTTAAGAGCTATGTATGTGAAAATTGATTTTTACGTGCGGCCCTTTAAGAGGTTCGCCTGCAAAATATGCTATTTTTGTGTGCGGAACTGCGGATGCTTAAAAGGTCCTCTTAAGTGTCCGCATACAAAAATAGGAGGACAATTTTTACAGACACGACCAGTTACATCCGTCTGCAATCTAAATAGTTTCTTATACATGAAAATCCTTTTTTTAGTACTGAAAATTCTAACCCAAAACAGAAAAAAAATGCACAACGTTATTGAATAGTCCGGAAAACGATTGAGATCAAACATTTCCCCCACCAAACAGTTTGAAAACGATCAAGGGATTTGTATCTAGCTTCCACGCGATTTCTTAGTAAACCAAACTACTCATAAACTCAAATCGATACAAACAAAATGCTCTCTTTTGCTCTCAGATTTCCACTACCATTTTAAGATTTGTGCAAATTTCAATACGTGAATACCGAATTACTACTGCTTTGTGGGGTCAACGACGTGGCCGGCGAAGAGCACCGCACCCGACGACTCCTCCACTACAAAGAACGCGAACGGATGGTCGGCGACGAAGTCCACCCGTGGCGGCGGTGCGCCGCATTCGGCGCCGCACCTAAAAGAATCATCGCCGTGGCAGCCGCCGCCTCGGTGCCCTCCTCGTTAACCTCGATGACGGCCCGGTGCACGACGTCCGACACGAACAGCGGCGGATCGCCGGAGTTGTCCGCCTCCAGCACGTCGGTCAGCTCGGCCCGTGCCGGGTCGAACAGGGCCCTGACACCGAGACCCCGGAGCGCGCGCACGACGCTGTCGCCGAAGGAGAGCTTGAACCTGGGGATCCTGAACTCGCCGACCTTGACGCGCCGCTCCGGCATGTGCTTGCGGAGGAACCCCTCGCCGCCGGCCGCCATCCTGTCCTCCAGCTTCCACAGCCCGTCGCGCTCGTCGGGGAGGAAGACGCACATGGAGTACCGTGGTGACGTCGCAGGCATCTCCTTCGGGACGACGGCGGCGGCGGCGGCGGCGGCGAACCGGCGGCGCAGGTGCTCCTTGGTGCAGACCCGGTTGTGCTCGTGCTGCGCCGCCGCGTACGGCATCCTGAGCACCTTGAACCCGCGGTGCACGGCGATGTACTGGTCCTCGCCGCTGCGCATGAAATCGGCGTCGACGTCGCCGCCGCCGTCGAGGAGGTGGAACTTATCCTTCTTGGTCTTCTCCTTGTCGAATGGCCTCGCCCATCTGCCCTTGAAGTAGACGGCGCTGGTGACCACGAGCCTCGTGTTCTTGTCCACCGAATCCGGCGACACGATGCTGTCGATGAGGTTCTCCGTCGCCCGTCGACACCCATCTGTTGATCTCCTTACAAGCTTCCTCTGGCTGATCGATCGGATCAAGAAGAGAGATTAGTTGCAAGAATTTAATGGAGATTAGATTGATAGATCGCGTCCTATCTGTTGCTGACATTGCGGAGGAAGTCGACGGCGCGCGTCACGGCCTTGAAGGAGGCGGCGGCGGCGTCGCGGAACGCCGGCTTGACCATGCGCGCGCGCTCGTGCCAGATCGCGCACGCGTGCGCGACGCGCGGCCCGCCGCGCTGCGCTGCGCCGTCGGGGAGGGCGCGCGCCATCATCTTGGCGACGCTCTCGGCGAGCTCCTCGCGGGACCCTGCGCCGAGGGCTTTGAGGAGCTCGCTCTGGGTGCGCCCGCGCGCGCCGGCGGCGACCACGGACAGCGCGGAGTAGATGGACAGCGGCGAGAAGACGAGGTTGCTGGGGCCGGCCTTGCTGGCGCCGCCGTTCTGCTGGACGCCGGCTGCGGCGAGGTGGTCGCCGCCGGTGGAGAGCTGCTTGGTGAGGCGCATGGACAGCGCCGCCAGGCCGGAGCCGGCGAACAACCGTGCCCATGCTTCCATGGAGGAGAATTCGGTTTTTTTACGTACGCTGAAAGGATTACACGTAATCTATCCGTGGATTATATGTATCGCACCTGCATGTATATAAGAGACACATATGTCGTGTTAAACACGGTAGGATTTGAGCTGTTTTGCGGTCATCCACTAGATGCCTCGTAGGGTACGTTTAATGGTACGTTTTTATGTCGTTGATGCTATTTAGCTCTATTTTCCATTCACTTGTAATTCGGTTAAATTTAGCGGAATTACTAAATATTTGTTGATAGATTTTTGATGACTAAATCTTTCACTTTCTAAACCGTTGGATGTGTCCTCTAAATTCATGCTAACAGTCTAATACGCATCAAGATATGTGCTTTTAGAAAGAAAAGGCAAACCATATATAGGGATAGATCCTGTGACCTTATTAGGCTATTATATTTTTATGATCTAGTTTGAACTTACATCTTACTTATAATGTAATAAATTACATGCGAGTTACATGTAAGTTACATATGTAATTATAGTACAAATATAGTGTAATTATGAAAATTACATATGTAATTATAGTATAAATATAGTGTAATTATGTTACAGTTACATTTGACAGATTTTTAGGCTAATTTTCAGTCGAATGTTGTATAGATAGCCCCTTTTAATAGTATGTGTTCCAAAAAAGAGCTATATCTACTCTCTCTGTAGTACAATATGAAACACTCTCCTACACGGACGCCTGATGGAAGACAAAAAAATATCAGACACTCTTAGATTTTTCGTACCACTCCCTCGCGCCGCTCTGCATCGCTTACTCCGTCCCCATTGCCTCTGCTACGGCCACCACACCACCAATTCTGCCTCCCCCTTCTCCAATTCCCATAACCCCAACCTCGGCTGCCCCTTCACCTTCCTCTGCCCGTCCCTGCCACCGCCGGTGGCGGCGACATGCAGGCTCAGGGTGACCATGGAACACGACAGCGTAAGCGTCTCATCGTGCCAGGCGTTGCAGGCATAGGAGATGGGCGGCCCGCCAGACGCGGACTCGTCGGCGAGATCGACCTCCATGATGCGATGGATGGACTCCGTGAGGTCATCGAGCGACATCGTGCAGTGCAGTGCGAGGAGCTCGTCGAGGGTGGTGCCCCTGGCCCCAGCCACCGCCAGTGCTGTTGAGTTGTGATCCAAATTCATTTGCACTTAATAAAGGCCAGCTTCTGCCGTAGTGGAGCGGAGGCCCGTCGCCGGGAGGCTTGGGCCGGAGCGTCATCCCTTTTAGGGTTCCACTATATATATACCTCTTGTAAGCCGCCGTGCGGTGTTGTAACCTCACCCCAGATATAGTGAAGATATTTTGCTGGCTGGCGCCCGTGGTTTTTTCTCTCCTACTTTGGGAGGGTTTTCCACGTTAAATCTCGTGTCTTCTGTGATTGATCTATTATTTCTTTATCGTTTGTTCGCTTATCGTTTCCTAACAAGTACCAGCACGGCGTACAGGGACATCGGCGAGAAGACGATGTTCTTCTTGTTGTTGTTGCCGCTGCTGCCGCCACCGCCGGCGAGATGCTTCGCTAGGCAGAGCGCGAATGCCGTCATGCCGCGATCGCCGGCGTCTTCCATGGTAGTCATGGTGATAGTTATTGATTGGATTGATAGTTTTCGTAGAAGTTGAATTAACTATTTTTAATTTATTTTGTTCTTTTGGTTGCAACTTGTAGAAGTTGAATTTGGTCTTGCATAATTGTAGAGTGATTTATTTCATATTAATCCATGTTGTTAATTTTTTTCAATTTTTTTATAACTATTTAAATGACATGCAAACAACAAGGGGACATCCCTCTAGGGATAAAAATCCATATCCTATATATAGACGATGTTTTCACGCTACTAATTTTGGACCCCCTAGCAAGCAACAATCTCCCTCGCAATTTTCAGGTTTTTTAGTAATTTTTATGAATTCAAATTTAGTAAAAATAGTTAAATTTCAAATATTTTCATGTAAAAAAGTTTTGAAAACACCGAAATTCGTGAAATTTTTGTTGACACTGAAATCACATAATTTTTTTCCCTTCCTTGTTTGCACAAATCTTGAGACAAATCTAACAGTTTAAAATTATATAAAAATTACTCCCTCCGTTTCATATTATAAGTCATTTGATTTTTTTTCTTAGTCAAACTTTTTAAAGTTTGATCAAGTTTGTAGAAACATATAGTGATATTTCAAATACAAAACAAATATTGTTTTAAAATATATTCAATGTTGGATTTAATGAAACTAATTTGGTGTTATAAATGTTACTAATTTTTCTATAAATTTGCTCAAACCTAAAGAACTTTGACTAAAAATGTACATTACACTATGTACGATTGTACTATAATTATATTTGTCAACTTTATAAAAGAAATTTTGTTGATAAATATGTAGCAAAATTGAAACTATTTACAAAATTCCACGTGAAGCGTACATCTGTTCAAGGTATGTGCGCGGCTATAAGGTAGATGCAAAATAATTCGAGTTCGGATGTATCCTTGATCACCTCAAGGGGATTTATGTAGATGCGCGTTCTTGCGGGGTATGAAATGTATCTTACCAAGTTAAACCAGTGATATTTACTTGCGTGTGTCACATTTGTATATGCGTGGTCGAACAGGAAAATGTCAAAATACCAAATATTTACAAGGTGTGGCAACCTTTACTTACCGCGCGCACTAGCAATTTACATAGCACAAAACAGATAACATAGAGTTAGAGATATATGACGATGACATGAAAATAACTTTTCATGTATTATGTGACTGATGTTACAAGTGTTCCTAACCATTCCATATATAGCCATATAGGTATGACAAGTTGACAACTAGGCATATTCTATGTCGGTGGATCAACCGCGTGTTGATTAAGTCCAGGGATGGCCTAGCCCACATTGAGCTCCCATATAAATTAACATTATGAAAAAGTCTAGCTCCATGAACTTTTAGTCCAAGGCCTCGAGACATGGACCAGGTTCCTCAAGGCCCAGATCTGCATATGTGTGAACAAATCCCACAAACATAAATAGCACCTAATCTATGCCGACGTTATGATTTACCCTATCCTAAAGATATTTAAACTACACTAGCTTTGTGGTTACCTTATCTTATCTCATTAGAATTTAAATTACATCAAAGTTTTTCTCCCTATATGGTGTCTTATCTTTTTCACTCTTTTGAGCCCTTTATACGCTATTCACCTGAAATAGAATACCATGATTTTCACTATAAAAAGGTCACCTACCTCTATTTGCAGACACACACAAAAACAAATTACAAGTCATTTCCATTACCAGGTTCGTGTCTGTGCGTGCGCATAGGTGAGGTGTGCCATGGCAAAGCTTACCAACAATACTGCCCGCAAAGTGACTCTTAGGAAGCGTAGTGCTGGATTGATTAAAAAGGTAACAGAGCTATCAATCTTGTGCAGTGTCAAGGCTAGTATCGTGGTGTACAACATCGATGAGACAGGTGATCCAGTGGCATGGCCATCCATTAAGGAGGCCAAAGACATGTGGAGCAAACTCATGGACATGCCAGAGGCTGTCCAGAAGAAGTGGATGCAAGACTCCAAGACCCTACTCCAACAGCAAATTGCGAAGCTCCAGAAGAAGCTGGACAATCTGAAGGCTGAGAACTACAAACGTGCGATCACCAATATAATTTCTGAGCTATCAGCTGGTGTCCGCAAGAACCTAGATGATCTATCTCCCGAGATGGTCAAAGGTGTCAAGCTGGAGGTGGCCAAGCATAGGGAGGCTAGCTATTAGAAACCGCATTGTCGAGCTTCACGCCCAAGGTGCTTCTTCTTTGGTGGTTGTGGCTCCACAGGAGGAAATAGTTGCACCACATGCTTTTCAATTTGATTTGAATGAACCTGCAGCAGATGATGATGATCTGCCCATAGTGAGGGAAGAGGTCGATCTCCCCTGCAACTAAAGGTGCTTTGTTTCGCAAGACTTTTATATGAGTACCAGTTTTAAGGAACATGGTCCTCACATAGCTAGTCTATCACTTGTTGCATGCAAGGAGAATATTTCGATAGTTTAGTTGGTGGCAATATTCCGTCTTTTATAGTTATAATCAATAAAAAATGGGGCATTTGCGCTTTTAATCCTGTTTTGAAGCCCAACTATCAATTTGGCCATGCCTTTTCAAGTTTGCTCATTTCAAGGGAAAAAACCCCTTTGTGTCCATTTGATCCTAGTTTTCAGTGGTTCTTGTTTTTTCAATCCAGTTTGTACATCAGTGTAAAAACAATCCAGTTTGTATATCAGTGTATAGAAAATATGTGATGGAATTTTTAACTAAATTCATGATGCAGTAATATTTTTTATTTCATGAGGTCACACTACTACCACATGGAAATTTGACTAATCTCAAGACGCGGTAATGCCCTACACCGTTGGATGCGGCCTTCCCCTTCTTGATGCCGTCGGATGCTACCGCGCCACTGATGCATGCGGCTTGTGGATGGGAGAGAGCAAGGAGGTCATGTCGATGTAGCCTAGCCACCATCCTCGCCGTGGTGTTGCTGTCATTGACCCGCAGCAGTTGAAGGCCAACATGGCCACGGAAGACTTACCACCGCCGGATCCATCGCCCAGGCCCTGCCGCAGCCCAAGCTCCACCATCGGATCCACTAATCCTCCTCCTCATCGTCGAGCTGCCGCCGCGCAGCTGCTTCTGCATGAGGACAGTGGGAGATGGCAAGGAGAGCGCTTCTTCATGCTCTGGTGAGAGAGAGGAGAGGGAGAGGGCTCCTCTTTATTGCCAAGCCGCTGTCCCTCCATGCATTATTATTGACCCAAAGGTATGCTTGAGTGCATAATTAGATGGGCAAATGACTCACTATAACGCCCCGCAATAATTAGAGAAAAAGAAAAGAGAGAAAAGAGCAAACTAGCAGCCCAGCTAAGCCTTGGGCCTTGGCCCATGCGTGCAGCCCAGCAAGTAGCAAGCAGCAGCAGGCCAGCCCATGCATGCATGCAGCCCACAGCAGCAACAGCAAGGAAGCAGCAGTAGCTAGCATGCAGCAGCGAGCAGAGCAAGAGCAGCAGCAGCAGCTGTAGCTAACTTTAGTCCCACCTCGCCAATTTGAGAAGAGAGGAAGCAGCTTATAAGGAAGGCAGCCCGGCCACGAGGAGCTCTGATTTTGGAATATTTGCATTAAAACAAGGACGAAAACGCAGCGTTGCTTCCGGGCCCTGGGCGTCAGACCCACACCGACATCAAGTATGACCCTCCATACATTTTACGTCATATTGCATTTTAGATCCTAGTATTTCTTAGCTATTTTGATTTTGATTTTAAGATTTTGAGGTAACGCATTCTACGTCATCCAAAGGTAGTGGTAAACTCCGTCGAGTATATTGCTTTCTCTACTGTTAGAAATAACATTTTGAGTTCAAGAACATAGACAACTTAAAAGCATCATTGATATAGTGGTGAAGTCATGAGTTATACCCACAAATATTATATACATGCAAGTGGGCTTTTAACACAAATTTAATTAGTGAAATCATATACGTGCCGTTGATTTTCATCTATTTGAGAGTGTGTTAGGGAGCGTATTCGTGGGTGTGTAAGTGTGGTGTTACATATACAGTGATATATGTGCATGTGAGTTTGCTGTGTAATAAAAAAAGAATTACTCATTATAATAATCTTCTAAACATCTCGCAAAACCGAAAATCTTGGGATCCATTGACACCCTAGGTGGCTAGGCCAGAAGAAGCCCAAAGAACACAATTCCACATTGGACCTAGAAGAATAAGACCAAACTAGAATAATCAAACATATAGAAACAATGCTCAAATTGTTCATCCCGAGCAGAGTTGGGTCGCGTCGGCTCACCCCAGTGGCAACTGATCCCAGCCCGCCTTATGGCATAGTCTGGGTGGTGGAGGGAGCAGTAGCCCCCCAGCAAGCGCTCGCCGCCGACAATGATGACGACGACTACGGTGACTGATGGGGCAAAAGCAGCCTGCCTGCCTGCTTTGGTGCCGAGCTCCCATGCATCGGCCATCATGCTTCGATGCGGCGCCGGCTCTTTCTTGGATTTCCGTGGTAACGATTCAGTTCCCTATGATTTTATTGGGGGTTTCTATTCAATTTGTTCTATAGAGATATCCCAACCCAAATGTGTTGGTCTCGATTTTAGGGGTTCCTCTCGAATGGGGATATGTTCGTGGGCTAGGGCTTTCAGTCTTTGTTGCTCCATTCTTGCAGGCTTGCAGCATGTTTCATGTGGCTGCAAATTCACCACATGTAAGCAAAGAGGATTCACAGCTCCATAGTTCACACAGTAGTGCAGCAATGTGCAAGTTCTAGCATTGCCATGGCATAATGTGGGAATTCTCTGGCTTTCTTTAGGTTAGAACAATGGATTAGTATGTGCTCTCGTACTCTAATTGTATGAGCAAGATTGCATTCTCCAATTCCAGAGGAAAAAAAACCCTAAACTCAGGTGATGCAATCCTTAAATTTCCCTACAAATTCATCAATTACTATTATGAAAGTTTTTCTCATCCGTGAGGATGTATCAGGAGGTACTAAGTACCACCAGTATGATTGAAATATGTCCGTTCAATTCGCAGGGACACGATAGTCATAAAAAAAAGAGTGGTTTTCTAGGGCTGCCCCATGCTGGTGTTGACTACTTGACTTTGCCTTCCATCCTAATTCATCGTCGTTGTTTTTGTCGCCCCTGCTAGCCTACTCTCTCCCCACTCCCCAGCCTCAACTCCTCACGATCTAGCGGCAAAAGGCAGCGCACTATCCAGAGTGTGGCCTTGTCCCTGTTCTCACCACCCTCACCTATGGGGGTAGCGGGGCGGGGCGGGACCGGGTTGGACAGGAACGCCCCCGCTCCCCACCCCCCAGCCCCCGCATTGGTCACCGGGTGGAAAACCTCCCCCGCCCCCGCAGGGGGCCCGGCGGGTGAGCGGGGCCCCGCACCATCTGGGTGGAGTTGGTACTCTATTGAAACAACACAACACACTGAATAAACAATGACATGATCACAATAACTTTTCAAGTATTATTATGTGATTGATGTTACAAGTGTTGCTAACATTTTATCTATAGCCATATAGGTATGACAACTAGGCAAATTCTATGCCCACGGACAAGCCGTGTGCTGATTAATAAAATCTTGGGATAGCCGAGCCCACATTGAGCCCCATATAAATTAACACTATAAAAAAAGTCTAGCACCGTAAACTTTTAGTCTAAGGCCTCGAGCCATGGACCAGATTCCTCAAGCCCCAAATCTGCATTTGTGTGTGGACAAATCCCATAAATGTAAATAGCACCTAATATATGCCGACGTTATGATTTACCCTATCCTGAAGCTATTTCAAACTACACTAGCTTTACGGTTACCTTATCTTATCTCATTAGAATTTAAATTACACCAAAGTTTCGCTCTCTATTATGGTGTCTTATCTTTTTCACTATTTAGAGCTCTTTACGCGCCATTCACCTAAAATAGAATACCATGTTTTTCACTATAAAAAGATCACCCTACCTCTATCAGCAAACACAGAAAAACAAATCACAAGTGTCATTTTCATTACTAGGTTCGTGTCCGTGCGCCTGTGTAGGTGAGGTGTGCTATGGCACGGCTTACCAAAAACGCTACCCGCAGAGTGACTCTTAGGAGGCGTCGTGCTGGATTGATTAAAAAGGTAACAGAGCTATCAATCTTGTGCAGTGTCCAAGCTAGTATCGTGGTGTACAACATCGATGAAGCAGGTGATCCAGTGGTATGGCCATCTATTGAAGAGGCCAAAAACATGTGGAGCAAACTCATGGACATGTCAGAGGCTACCCAGAAGAAGTGGATGCAAGACTCCAAGACCCTACTCCAGCAGCAAATTATGAAGCTCAACAAAAAGCTGGACAATCTGAAGGCTGAGAACTACAAACGTGAGATCACCAACATAATTTCTCAGATAGGAGGTGGACACCGCAAGAACTTAAATGATTTATCTCCCGAGATGGTCAAAAATGTCAAGCGGGAGGTGGCCAAGCTCCGGGAGGCCATTAGAAACCGCATCATCGAGCTCCACGCACAAGGTGCTTCTTCTTCGGTGGTTGTGGCTCCACAAGTGGAAATAGTTGCACCACATGCTTCTCAATTTGATTTGAATGAACATCCACTAGTTTAATATGGCGTGCCCATAGTGAGGGAAGAGGCTGATCTCCCTTGCAACTAAATGTGCTTTTGTTTGGCAAAACTTTTATGTGATTACCGGTTGCAAGGGGAACATGGCTAGCCTATTACTTGTTGTATGTGAGAAGAATATTGATATTGTTTAATTGGTGGTAATGTTTCATCTATTATAAGCTTGTTGTGATGTGAATAAATAAATTGTTGTTGCGTCAGTAATAGAAAAATGTATTGACTACATTATATTTTCTATGGTAAGAAATAGTTAATGACTTAATTTTGTAACGCCATAGTTTTAGTGAGGCATTAATAAAAACCTAATTTCAAAAGTGTGAATTGTGCTAGAATGATACGATCAATAAATAGTAGAAAAATGATTAAGCAATGTTTTATATTGATATTGTTTGTGGTTTAAAGCTAATATTGAAAAATAAACTGCAATAACAATACCCAAAATTAACTTTAAAAAAAATCAAATTTCAAGATTTAAATTTTTGCTATGGCTGATAAGCGAATAAGTAGACACTTATGATAGTCTTGGTATCTTCTTTGCCAAAAAAGAAATGACGTTTTGGATATCGATATACTAGTCCTCAAGGTCCATGCTATCATCTCTCTCTCAAACTATATATTATCAAAAATAATTTAAATATAACTGTATGAGATATCTTTTTTTTATGAAAAACTACTAATATAGTTTCTGCATTTTGAATGCTGGTAATTCTGTAATATGTATTAATTAATGATTTAATTAAGATGTTAAGGTTACACACTCTAACATGTCATCGAAGGATACTTGTAAACTCCATTGAGTATATTGCATTCTCTAGCGTTAGGAAGAACTTGCATTTTGACTTTTTTTTACTACAAGAACGTAGATAGATTTGAGATTGTCTTTAGTGACAGCTAAAGTGAACTTATTTCAAAATGGTGTGGCGGGAACAGTGCACGGACATCCGCTGATCCGCCACGGCGCCGTTTCGCCCGCGCAGGTGACCACGCCCTAGAGCGCAGGGTGACTCCGTCGTCGCCTGCCACCCATGTAACGTCCCGCCTTTCTCAGGCATATAACATTCCATCTTTCTTAGTCTGGACGGACCCGCTTATATCTGATAGCTACGTCCCGCCTTTCTCAGGCATGTAACATTCCATCTTTCTTAGTCTGGACGGACCCGCTTATATCTGATAGCTTTTATAGATCATAAACTGCCCGGGCCCGTTTACATGCCTTTCTCAGAAAGGGCTCGCTTACATTTGACAGCTTTTATAGGTCATAGACTGCCCGGGCCCGCTTACATCTGACAGCTGGCCCGCTTACATGTCTTTCTCAGGCCGGGCCCGCTTATATTTGACAGCTTTTATAGGTCATAGACTGCCCGGGCCCACTTACTCCAAATTCTTTTCGTGTGCACCCGAGAAGAATTTCCCGGATCGGTCACCCATCCCAAATTACTCCAGACCAAGCACGCTTAACCTCGGAGTTATTTGGAGATTGGCTTCCGGAAAAAAGTTGCAACTCATTGATATGAGTATTCTATTAATCCTATTAAGCCCTAGGCTGGGATGTCACAACCCATCTCTTCATTGCGCGCTGCCCTCGAGAGATGGGAAAAAAGAGTGAAGAGGGAGAGGAAGAGGAGGGAGAAGAGATGGGTCGCTAACATGTGGGATCCACGTGGGTCCCCCTCATCATGTCAGCCAAAACCGGTCACTATACCGTCGAGTGATCAAAGTTAACACAGTATTGTGAGTTGAGGGATGTGCTATACCGTATTTCGGTTCAGGGGTGAGTTGTAGACTCGGCGACAAATTGGGGGACCTAAAGTGAACTTGTACCAAAATGAAATGAACCCGTCGGCCCAGATCAGATCGGAGACCATCCCCTCGACTCTGCGGCGGAGTAGCCGAGCCCAAGCAAGCGCTCGCCGGCGGCGGCCATGGACGACGACCGTCGGCGGCGCCTCTTCCTGGATTCGTCAGGTAACGCCCGGATTCAGTTCCCTGCGATTTTGGTGGGGTTGCCCCATTCGATTCATTCCATGAAGATATTCCCAGAATCCCAGGTGTCGATTTTAAGGGTTTCGTGTCAATTGCGCGGCAGATTCGTGTTCTAGTGCGTTCAGTTATGTTTTCTAGGTGTTCATCCTTCTTGCACGTTTCATCTGGTTAAAATATTGGCACATGAAATGTACAGAGGGTTCACACTTGCATGGTATATCTGTGCAGCAATGCATCAACTCTAGCTTGCAATGGCCTACAATGGGAGTTGTCAGAATTTCTTCAGCTAAACAATAGTAGTAGATTACAACAAAGTTTAAGGGCTGCATCATCTGATTGCTTTAGTTATTTTTTCTGAAATTCGAGAATGCAATATAACTCATAAAAGTACAAGGAACTCACCCTTAGATAATAAACGAATGCTATGAGATCATTCTGCAGAACAACGATCTCAAAAATGGACAGAAAGGAAAAACATTGTCTAAACGCAGTTCAATAGTAAAAGGGCCTCTTACAACAATCTCCAAAGCAATCAAAATAACAGAAGAACACTTCAGGTCCAGATGGATAAGAAAGCGAATGTTTCAGGTAGTGCTAGCAAAGTAGCAACAACTCCATAACGATGAACTTATTGGAATGGTCAATGGACTTGACAAATGCAGAGGCATCAAACAAGATTGCTAATGTAGGGAGAAGGTAACTAGCACTCCTAGTCTCCTACAAAATCAGCTCTTGAACATGCTGCATTTTTTGGTCCATCTCACTCTCAATCCAGTGAGCTTCGAAGTCCCAGTGCAGATCAACCAGCCAGAGTTTCTTCAGGGTCCGAAGGGTTTCAATGCCAGAAGGGACACTCTCCAGCCCTGACAGAGCCACAATGTACAAACCTTCAATGACTGGAAGTGCACCACTTATAATTTTTAGCTGGTTGACATCAGGCATGTGCTTTAGCACAAGTGTCTTCAGGCATGGGAAAGCCGCCGCGTCAAGAACCAATCTTTTTGCGCTATGCATGTTGTTCAGTCTTAGATAAGTGAGGTTTGACAAATGTGATGCAAGCATCGCCAATGGATCCTCTCCAAGATTACACCTACTTAGAGCTAAATATTTCAGATGTGTACCATGGCTATGAAATATCGGGTAGTCTAGTGTGCCCTTAGCACATTGCCCTCTGATAATTAACCTGTGGAGTTCATTGGAAATGGGCTGGAGAGCCTCAAAGCAAAGTGGCTCATTTTCATCCTTTGCCGAAAGAAGCAAGCTGGAAAGAAGCGGCATATTTGATAGTGTAGCAAAAATATTTCCACAATCAGCAGAACTTATGTTGTCAATCCAAATACTTCTTATCTGCATTAGTTCCTTCAGCTGCTCGGCCAAGTCCTTGCTGGCTTCCATAGTCTCAAGAGTCTGAAGTTCTTCCAACTTAGACAGATCTTTGGGTGCTTGCACTCCTTTGAAGTACCGGAACTCTGAATGTTTCTCACCATCAGATCTATCAGCTAGCAGGTGCCTTAGCTTCTTGATCTTAGTGATTCCACGTGGTAGCTTCTCTATTTTGGTTTGCTTGATGTCCAGAGTTTAAAGGTTGGAGAGCTTGTCAATAGACTCTGGTAGTGAGTAGAGTCTTGTCCGCCTTAAGCCAATGTAACGTAAATTAAACAAGTAACAACAAAGAATGCCAGGTTCCATCCAAGAAACTCGGATTTTTTTTTTGAGGAGAAAAAAAAACGCATACATGCAGTTCTAATTTAGAATGATTCGTTCAAAGATGGCCATATGTGCTATATAAAGTAAATTTGGTTTAGCCTTATTATAGCAGCACTTTGGTTTAGCTCCAGCTCCACGTGGTGAGAATTCTAGGCGGATAGATCTGAGGCAATATCCGGTTTTAAGAGTTGGGGAGTCGAGATATCCGGTTTTGTGGTTTAGGGTCACGGATTAGATTTTGATCACTTTTGAGGGTAACAAAGTGAACTTATTCCTATGCAAAAACAGGTCGGCCCAACTTGTGTATCCCCTTCTCAGCCCAACAAGCATAGGCCGCCTTCTTCCCGGCCCAGCCCATTGGTCACTTCAACTCGCACGGTCGCACCGCATATGGACAATCCGGTGCCCAGTGGCCCAGCCCCAACACCCTCTCGCCGGCGACGGCCACGGCCGCCGCCGCGCCGCGCCGCTCCCGTCCACTCCATCGCGTCCAACGCCGCCGACCGCAGGTAGCTCCCCCTCGTCCCCACCCCCGGCGCGGGCGTCGGCTTCGGCGTCGGCAACGGCTGGAGGCTGGTCCGCTTTTGGCCCTGGTAACGCCCTGATTTTTTCTGCGGTTTATCGCTCAGATTATCCCAGTTCATCGCTGGTTTTGTTGATATTTGCGTGTATGCTGCTGTAGTAGCGCTTTCACTTCCCTATATGGGTGGAAATTCCGTTGTTCATGTTTGTTGAGGATGAGATACAAACAAGTTCGTAGTACTCGAGATTGCCCTGTCACATACAGCACAGAGCCGCTTGAAATAAAATGCAGAGTAGTCATTCGGACTGTTTCGGCTAAATACAGTGGTAAAATCAAGGGGAAAATGACTATACCATTTGAAACTTTGTTTTTTCACAACTGTTTAGCATCTTATCCATGGGATGTGACCCTTATCCGTTTCGCCTTATTTAGTCAACTACACAAAATCAATTGCTGGCTGCTGAATCTTTGCCCCCTTTTGAACTGAAACCTGTCAGGAGAGCTGCCTGCTTGATAGTTAAGAAGAAAATTATTTCAGATGTGTGTTTTTTTACTTTATCTGTTGAATAACGTGTTTTATCATCTTAGTTATCTAAACCGGGCAAGCATTTAAAACGTTTCAGGGTTAAGTCCCATTTGATTTTTTGTGGAGTGGAAGGCACCCCTCTACTGTGAATTTGTGATGATGCTCCATTTCAGTGGTACTATACCAAATGTTATGCGGTTATTTATTAACACTGTGTACCAACTAGCAACCTTTCTAGTAATCATGAATTTGGAGATGAAAAAGAGTGACACCATTAATCAAGAATGCAGGTCAACAATAAAAGGACCAGTTTCATAAATTCTGCAAAGTTGTGAAGCAAAAACAATAGGACATATGACAAAGTAGTTTCCTGATGGCCATGAAAGCCAATATTTCAGGACTTATTTCCAATAACGAGGTTGCGATGTAGTGGTGCCGCTAGCTCATCTGTCATAAACTGATCATTTGTTGGAAAAGACTAAATGCATAATGTGGCTGAGCCCATAATCACCAGACAGAAATAATACTGCAAAAGTAAGCAAAGTTTCTAGTCCTTGACATGCAGCTCTGGAACATGTTGCATCTTTTGGTGCATTCCATTTTTTTGCCACTGAGACCTGAAATTCTTATGCAGACCCAAGAGCCACAGCTTCTTCAGATACCTAAGGGACTCAATGCCTTGAGGGACATTGTCCAACTTTGGCAATGACACAACATATAAACCTTCAATGTGTTGGAGGGCACCGCCTATAATCTCCAAGTGGTTTACATCAGGCATACGCTTCAAGACAAGTGTCTTCAGCTGAGGGAAGCAATCTGCAGAAAGAACCAAGGTGCTTGCACTATTCACCCTGTTAAGGCTAAGAAAGACAAGGTTTGGCACATAGGGTGCAAGGAGGAGTAGAGGATCTTCCTGAAGACGGCACCAGCTTATGGCCAGATACTTGATATTTTTCCCATGGTCACGAAATATTGGGTACTCGAGTGTCCTAGCTGCCCAGCACCCTCTGACAATCAGCCTATGAAGCTCTTCTGATTCTGGTTTGAGAGCTTCCAAGCAAAGTGTCTCGTTTTCATGACTTGCAGATAGAAGCAAGCTGGAAAGAAGTGGCATCTTTGATAGTGTAGCAAAAAGATTTGCACAATCATCAGTTCTTATGTTGTCAATCCACACGCTCCGTAGTTGCATAAGTTTCATCAACTGCTCAGCCAATTCTTTGCTGGCTTCCACAGTCTCAAGGGTCTGGAGTTCTTCCAAGTTGGATAGCTCTTTGGGTGCTTGCATTCCAATGAAATATCGAAACGCTGACTGCTTCTCGTCTTCATATCTGTCAGCTAGAAGGTGCCTCAGCTTCTTAATCTTAACAATGCTTTGTGGTAGCTTTTGTATTTTGGTTTGCTTGATGTTGAGAGTCAGGAGGCTGGAGAGCTTCCCAATAGATTCTGGAAGTGATTTGACTCTAGTGCGCTGCAGGCCGATGTAGCGTAGATTAAATAGCTCTCCTATGGATGCTGGCACTTCAGTTATTTCAGAATCTTGCAACTCGAGAACAGTAAGATAGTTGGATTCAGACAAAATTGAGGATAACATGTGACGAGAGGGTGTTTTCATTCCAAGTGCCACTAGGGTCCTGAGACGCATGAATTTAACTTGCAACACAGGTTTGCCCTTCCATCCATATGATGACAAGCGACGAACTTCCTTATCCATCCTCTCCATAGTGTCATAATTATTTGCAGAGCCGAACTTCTCCTCTTTAGCAATAGAAAGAGCCAGGTCCCGCACGAGGTCATGCATCTTAAAGGTACTAACCCTGCCTAGCTCATCATTTCCAAGAACTTCCAACATATTCCTTTGTATCAATTCACGAAGATATTTTTCAGCCACCTCCTCTGGTGTGTTTTCTTCATTTTGTACTGCAAACCCTTCTGCGACCCACAACCGTACAACGGTCTCACGTGATAATTCATGATCTTCGGGGAACAGGCTACAATACAAGAAGCAGTTTCTAAGATCTCCCGGTAAGTCATGATAGCTCATATTTAGAATTGCTTGAACATTATTGTTTTTTGTGAGCTCACTTCGAAGTTGCTTGTATGTTTCATTCCAGACATGATTCTCTGGTGGCAATGAAGACAATAGGCCACCTATAGATACGATTGCCAGTGGCAGACCTTGGCACCTAACTACTATATCATTAGTCAGTTTCTCAAGGTTCTGTGGACACTTGCAGTTTCTGTAGAAAGCCCTTCTACAGAAGAGTTCAAGCGCGTCAGTGTGCTCCAATGGGTTGAGTTTGAGTTGGCGTGCTGACTGAGCAAGAGTTGCTACATCACCCTGTCGTGTTGTGATGATTATGCGACTTGCTTGGAAGTTTGGGAATGCATCTGCTATTTGAGTGTATGCTTCTCGGTTCCAGACATCATCCAATACAATTAGAAAATTTTCATCCTTAAGCTTTTCCTTTATTCTAATTTTCAAGTCATGAGCATCCAAATCTAATAGCTGTGTTTGATCATCAGGCACAATCTTCCTAAGCAATTTCCTCAGCAAATCAACGACATCATATGACTGTGACACGACAATCCAAGTACTAACTTCGAAATTGTTCTTCTCCCACTCATATACATTATTGACCAGGGTGGTTTTCCCCAATCCACCCATACCAGATACTGTTATTATTGTGTTATCTTGCTCTTTGGAGTACAACCAGTCAGTCAACAGTTTCCTGTTGTCTTCTATCCCAACTAGATCATCTGGAGCTAGAAGGCAGTCTTGGGACCGTTTCCTTTCAATATCTGCAAGCGGATTGGGAGTGTGGTGGGACTGCTGCTGCCACCGTTTTTTCCGCGTTGCAACATTTTCAATTTTTTTCTCTATCTTGCTAATCTCTTCAGCAATTTCACTGAAAACCGTGACATAATTCGGTGTGGTGAAGAGTTTCTTGACAGAATTTTCTTCTTCCAATTTAAGAGCATGGTATGAATATTTGTCCATTATGTCCTGAACACGGTGGGCCAGACCTCGCACCTCTGCAATCCAACCCTTGACAACCTCGTCTGTAAGATTTGTTGTACTCATCTGTTTTATAACATTGTTCATCGTCTTCAGTTCATCCTCTATTTCCTCAACCTTTGATGGCAGTTCCTTAAGATTTGTAGCTTTTTCAGATAGCTTGGTTATAGCAGCTTTGGTGGCTTCCTCCACTAAAACAGAACCAATCTTTGAGACAGCGAGGATTACAGCCTCCATGTGTGCTGAACAAAGGCACAGATTGTATTACATAATGCAGTAACAAACTAAAGCAAACTAACAGAACACAGGGCATCAGTCCTTGTAGGAGTTAATTAGCAAAAAGGCTATGAAAATAAATACTTATGTGCCACTCAGTTTCGTTTCATCCCTTACATTATCTTGAGTTTTAATTTATTTTCATCCTCTATGTGCCCACCCTGTTACATGAGGGTAATTTTTACATATTTTATTATAAATTAACCCCCTGATAAAACTTTTCTGAAACATTCCTTAAGCATAGAGCCATGAAATTTTGGCGCAGTTTATATGTAGCCTGGTGCTGCAAGACTTGGCGTCATGTGGGGTGGCATGTAGAACCTCTATGGCTCCATTGACCATCCTACAAGGCCGCCTGACGACAAATACTTTGGTGCGACGCTATGAACCAGGGGTGGATACAAGACCCGACGAGCTAGGTCATTATCAGTATAATGATCTCTTATATATTAATTGCAGTCAATAAATTTGTGCAAGCAACAATTTGACCGTATTTACACCAAATCAGGGCATCCCTGTTCTTTCAAGTTCTGAATTTTTCTGAATTTGGCGATATCAGTTCTGGATTTTTTCTAAGTGAATTTTCAAGATACTGATTTTGATTTTAATCATGAATGATTTGCACTCTAACTTTTCCACATTTATTTTGTGTATCCATCACCATCATCTAGCAGGAGCAGAACCTACCCATTGTCGCACCAACCACCTGCTTCCCTTCTTCAGACCCCTTGCTGTTTCCCATTTGGTTAATCTGAACATATTGCCATACTTGACACTTTCCCAATTCCCATGCTCTATTTAGTGCATTATATTTTCCATTAGACTGGTCTGGACAGATTTCTAAGTAACTCAATTGGTTGTAAGGTTAATCGCAATATCAACAATATCTGGTTAGTATTCTTAAGGAGTGCCATACGGGAAAGCGATCATATGACTATATGAGAAGTTAGGTCATTCTATTCTTCTTACTTAATGGTATATGCTTCCAGAAGTGCTATATGACTGATATACATTGTCACTTTACCTTACCATTACCATGCATTTAACCGTGACAAATTTTACTCCTAGCATATATGTTACACCATAATAAAAAAATGAATTTGAAGACTGGAAGTGTGACTGAAATTGAGGTCTGAATATTATATTCGAGGCCTGGAAGTAAATCTTAAATTGACTTTTGAATCACACGTAACTCCTGAGGTTATATCCCCAATCCATCACACTTCAATTGAGTTTTGAATAACACTTGTATTAATAGGTGTGCAAATTTTACTATAATAACAGATTTTGGATCCCCTCCTTTTTGCAGCTCGTTGAAACCTGAAACTGTTAACCAGGGGAAATTTGTTTCTCATGAAATTATTATCTATCTTTTGCAAGAAAAATCTTCATAGCAAGGTGAATCAGGATTATTCTGGATGTTTTTTCAATTACTGGAAAACAAGCGGTTAGTATTTTGCACATTTCTGAATTGACATGTGTTAGCTCTAAATTTCAGATATTTGCTCTAACAAGAACCTCATTGGTATGGAAAGGGGGACACTTTTTTTTATTAAATATGATGATTGTACAAGGACTAATATCTTATACTCTTTTGTTATGTTGCATAAAAAATAAAGGTTAGACTTTGGATAATGGACTGGTTTCTGGTTAACATCCAAAGAATGTATCGCTTGCTGATGAAAAACCCCTGGTAATCTATTTATTGGTTATGGAAGTTATAAAAATTTTGTTCAAGCTTATAAGCTTGCAATTGTCTGCTGGTCATTTTAGAAATATCTATTGACATGATATTGTAAGTGTACAGGATCAAATGATGAATGCCCTGTCGAACAGGATCATATCAGATTTGTTACCTTAATCAAGTCCAAGCACTATGCATGTTTTGGTTTTGAACTGCTTAGGTTGGAGATACTTCTCAGATAGGAATCCAAATATCAGAGAAGGTTGTCCTTGTACAAATTGTCGATCCAGAAAGAAACACAGTGGAAGTCAAGAGGAAGCAATGAAAGTAGATTACAAGCCTCGTCCTTATTGACCATCATATATTGTTTTAATGAAAATACTGCATTTTATTATGTATCTGATTGTTATTATAAATGTTGCGAGGGATGTTATGAATGTGATACCATATGAAAAATGATGAGTTGGATAATGCCAGAGGAGTGACACAAACTGCCATCACAAGCCCACTAATTATGTATGAGTTTCCCGTCTTTTAGTGGTTCTTTCAGGGTAAATTCTTGGAGTGTTGATCTGGTTGATGCTTTACACCGTGCAATAAAGTTGACTGAATCCGAGAAAATGTTACATCATGAAAAGCACAACCATTATGTAGATCTCATCTCATAACGTTCCTTAATGGACGTATAGCTTTGCTCAAAGATCTAGAAAGTTTCTTTCTTACGTGAACTTTAAATTATCATCTTTTAGTTATTTTATTTAGAGTAAAATATATGTCCGGTTCTTAAACTTGTAGGGCGGTGTTACTTAGATCCCTAAACTTAAAAATTACATGTCAAGATTCATGAACTTGGTTTAATGTACCATCCCTTTCAATTGCCCTTTGACCACGTTTGACCGTCAACGTGACACGTCACGCAAGTAACACTTTTGCCCTTGGTCCCCTCTACACGTCACGCCACCGCTAACCTCGCCACACGGCACCGTCTCTTGCCACTAATCTCGCCGCCAAGGCCGCCACAACCGCTACCTCACCGCCTCCTGCCACTAACTCCACCGTCGAAACCCTAACGGCCAGGCTTGAGAAGGTATATGCGGAGGGGGCTGAGACGCAAAAGGGTTATCTGTGTGGTGTGCCACATTAGCGGCCGAATGCAATCAAAGGACGATTGGACTAGGGGTGATACATTAAACCAAGTTCACATATCTAAATGTGCAATTTTCAAATTCACGGATCTAAGTGACACCAGCACACAAGTTTAGAGACCGACCATTTATTTCACTCTTTTATTTACATTATAAGTTCCCCCGTAACGTTAGTACGGGCATATTACTAGTTTTATTATAAATTAACCCCCTGATAAAACTTCTCTGAAACATACCTTAAACATAGAGCCATGAAATTTTGGCGCAGTTTATATGTAGCCTGGTGCTGCAAGACTTGGCGTCATGTGGGGTGGCATGTAGAACCTCTATGGCTTCATTGACCATCCTACAAGGCCGCCTGACGCCAAATACTTTGGTGCGACGCTATGAACCAGGGGTGGATACAAGACCTATAGATAGCCAAAAGGCCCGAGGCCCGGCCCACGGCACGGCGTTTTGGCCCGGCCCAAGCACGACACGGCCCGTCAAGGGTCGGGCCCGTGCCGGCCCGGCCCGACCACCAGGCCGTGCCTGGGCCTCTCCACCGGCACGGCACGATGGGCCGCAGGCCAGGCCCGACACATAAACAATAGGGAGTAAAAATAGACATATTATATGCCACGGTCGAAAGAATAAGGACGTAAAATAGACTTATTTTAGCTATATATATGTCAGCCCAAAGAGGAGGGATGGAAAATAGACTTATTTTCACTATATATATGTCACAGCCCAAAGAGGAGGGACGAAAAATAGACTTATTTTCGCTATACATATGTCAGCCCAAAGAGGAGGGACGGAAAATAAACTTATTTAGAAAAAGGCACAATGAGCCACCCGCGCCTTCGTGTCGGCCCGGCACGGCCCGACGGCTAGTGAGCCGTGCCTGGGCGGGAGGCGCAGCCCATGGGCCGGCACGGCCCAGCACGAAGTGCCGATCGGGCCGTACCGGCCCGATGGATGGTGGGCCATGCCTGGGCCGGGCCGGGCCGAGCGGTCCTTTTGGCCATCTATAACAAGACCCGACGACCCTAGGCAGCCGCTCGGACTCACTGGCAGATCACGCAATTGTAATCGTAATCGTAAAATCTATAACCTGAGAACTGTTCCGTTTACAGGGTCTCCAACATTTACTGTCACTGAGGGTCCGTGTTTTTATGTGCCATTTGTTTGTAGTTTTCATATTTGTATTTAGCCTGAGACCTACTGCTTAATATTTTGAAGTACCAGCTATACCCAGCTATCAGCCTTGAAGGCGATAGAGTGTATGGTAGCTAAAGTCATATTAAGATAGGATTGATTTGTGTGGATTTCTTACATATATGTAATCCTTCCTTATCTCTTTCCCATGTATTCCTATATACATCGGTCCCCTGAAAATCCCCTGAGGCTCAATACAATCTATTCACATTACGCAGTATATCTCAGAAGATGAATCTTGGCGATCACCTATGTTTTCTATGGCAGGTGATAATTCAAGTGTACTCAATCTAATATTTTCAGCCTTTCCAGTTTCCATCTTTCTACTAAGGAATTATTTTGCCTCTATAGAAACACTGGTTATTTTGTAAAGCAACAATTCAACTACTATATAGCAACGTATATGTCAGGATTGATTGACCATATGAACATTTCTTTGGATTATGGTTTGAATGCCCATGGAAACTATTAGTACTAATCATTTCAGCAGGAACAAAGTATGGAGATGCAACACTTGCTTGGCACCTAGCTTAAGATATCCTTGCAGCAGATAACCAACAATAAGATAATAAAAGGTGAAAAATACGGGAAACATGTAGTGTATGAAGTGATATGCTCGCTCAGGGTGAAATTTCAGAAATAATTTCCCAATATTTTCAAGCAAAGAGACTTAACAGTTCCTCACCTCATCGAGGCAAAATTCACAGGAAGAAAAGGCAGAATTTTCCAGCAGACATAAGTACAAAAGTAAAAGCTGATTACAGCTACGAACTGCTTGATTCAAAGCAAGATTAACCAATCTAACCTGAGGTGCAGACCGAGATATCTCGAAGAGCAGAGCTGGCGAGAGACGACCAGAGTATATGAGGTTTGAGAGACGTAAAGAAGCATATATAAGCACAAATCCACTAGCCTCAAATCTCCAATCAAGGCCATGTTCAGTTCCAAAACAATTCTTCAAACTTCCAACTTTTCTATCACATCAAAACTTTCCTACACACATAAACTTTCAACTTTTCCGTCACATCGTTCCAATTTCAACCAAACTTCCAAACTTCCAATTTTGATGTGAACTAAACACAACCCAAATCCTTGTTTCTCTGAATTTTCTGAACTAGCCGCCGACGACTTGACGCGAAGTCGACGTGGTAAGTATTGTTGCAGACTTGCAGAGCTCATTATTATTTAGGGAAAATATGTGGTGAAAATCACATATGTAGTAAAAACTTGAAAACTACCATTGGATCGAAAAATATACGTATGAAATTCGTCCACGCCATCATTAATAAAAATTTTGCTCACGGATTTATTCGTGAGTAAAAATACTACCGTGAGTCTACTATCCTGCAGCCTGCTCACTGGTCACGCTGTTCGCTGCATCTTGGCCATATAGTAAGCTACATGCCGTGTCACCTAAAGCAGTCGGTCAGTCCGTGTCCTGAACACTGAATCTAAACTATAAAACCAAACATTCGACGCCTCTCAACTTTCCAAACTATTCGAATAACGCTAGCGTTATTTTGGGCGGATTCAGCATGAGCTGATACATGTGGTCCGATTCCTGTGCCTTCATGAAAGAAAAATGCAAGGAAAAACGTACTGCAGGACAAAGGGCTGATGGTGAAGCATTGTACTGTTCATCGCCCAGTGGCCAAGTTGCGCTTACACTAGTACTCCAAGAAACTCAGATTTGAAAGGTCATACGCACAGCGTTCCAACCATCTTTTAAATAAAAACGCATCACTCTAAATGAAAATTTTATTCACGAATCACTCTAAATGCAATTTTCATTTAGAGTGATTCGTTCAGAGATGTCCATATGTGTTTCGTAAAGTAAATTCAAATGCTCCGTTATAAAAGGTTTAGAATCTTCAACTTTAGCACCACCTCTCCGGAAGGTTGAGGCTAACGGTTTTAGCTTCACCTTAGCGAGCTAGAGTGATCTTAAAAAAAAAAAGGGGGCTGCTAACACGCATAGCTGCGCCGGGCAGGTGCAGAGGTTCAGTATATTAGGGGGGGGGGGTGGTTTGCCCAGGAGCTCTATCAAGAAAACATTTTAGCTATACCTCACATATTTTCACTATGTGTGCACCTCCCTCAATACAAACTTAGGTACCTGGATCAGTTTAAACTTGATCTAAAGTAGAGTAAATTAAGTAAGTGGCACCTCTCTATTTCATTCTAGCTCCACCCCCGGTGTCGGGAGAGAAGGCTGCACACACCCCGTGCGGCAGGCCCGCCTCTCCAAGTGATTAGCGGTAATTATTTTTTTAATAAAATAATAATAAACAATCAAGTTAAAAATTTTAAAGTATGAGTTGAATTGTTGAAAGTTGAAATTTGAAGTTCAAAATTTTAAATATGAGTTGAAAGTTTCAAACAACCCCTGCTAAATAGCTCTTCCGATAAAAATTAACTACAGAAGTGAAGCATTGTTATGGAGTTAGAGTTAGAAGTTAGAACCATACCCAACAAATATGCCGCTTGTAGTACTTGACTTGGGAATTTTAATTTTTTAATTAGAAAATTATAAAAAATAATTTTTTGTTTTACAAATTTACAGATCTACCCTCCTAACGCCATATAGGTTTTTTTAAGAAAAAAAAACACCCTTCTTGAGAGCCAGAAGGGTTTAAAATATTTTTTATTTAGACCCTCTCGTTGGTTTTAATTACTAAAAAATAGAAATATTTATTTGATACTCTAAATATTTTTAAATGAGAAAAAGGGTAAATTATAAAGTTGTAGATCTCATTAATATCTACAACTTTTATATAAAGCTTGTCTTCATCGGAGATCATTTGAAATATATATCTGAAATTTTATAAAAAAAATTCAGATTTTGTAACGAATATTTGTACACCTAAACGATCTTAAATAAAAAGGTTGCTAACCATAAAGTTGTAAATCTCCTCAAGTTCTACAATTTTGATATAAATTTTAGTTGCATCCGACTTCATATGACCTATTTTAAAATTGTAAAAATACAAGTTGATAAGTTGTACGGGAAATTTTGCATTTAAGCCCTTTGTTGCTCATCTAGAGAGCGTTTTCTTAAGAGAAAAATAATAATAATAAAAACGCCCTCCAAAGGACTGGAAGAGTGTAATCTGTAAACTTTTAAAACAAAAAAACTATTTAACTTTTCTAAATATATTCTAATAAACAAGAAAATAAAAATTTTAAAAATTCCTTTGCTCGGCTCCAGCTCCATTATCCTAGGGCTGAAGCAATGAAAAACAGGCCAAAATGCGCATCCTGCGAGCCATTCATCCCAATCCACCGCCTGCTCTCTCAGCCCAACAAGCGCAGGCCCGGCCCAACCCATCGGGCCCTTCAACTCGCACCGCATACGGCCTTCCGGTCCTCGACTCAGCCCAGTGGCAAGGCCTCCACGGGGCTCTCCCCGGCGGCGGGCTCCGGCGCCGCCGCCGTCCACTCCATCGCGTTCAGCGCCGCCGGCCGCGGGGCAGCTTCCGTAGCGAACGGCCACCGCCCCCGCCCACGCCCCCTCGCGCGGGCGCCGGCCCTCTTCTCGCCCTGGTAACTCCCCCCAGTTCACCGCTGATTCTGTCGATATTTTCGTGTACGCTGATGTGAGTAGAATGGAAATGCCATTGTTCATGTTTGTTGAGTTCTTGAGTATGGGGATACATACACATTCAGTTCGGAGCAAACGATTCTCGTAGTGCTCAGGAGTCTCAGGACTGCCATGTCACACAGAGCACATGGTCAGATAGCCTCTTTAGAGCAAGTTTAACAGTATAGCCAACTATTAGCCCTAAATTAACTATAGTCAACTTAATAACCAATTCATACACAATAGTTATCTATAAACATATGTACTACACTATTAATATATAGTCCCACCTGTCATACACACATTGTGTCTTGGAGTCCGTGCTGTAGCTGGCTACAAATCTGTAGCCCGCTACTCTTCTCTCTCTTCTTTTATCTTCTCGATATGTGTTTATAGCCGGTTTATAGATGCAGAGTAGTCATTCAGACTATTTCAGCTAAATACAGTACCAAAATCAAGGAAAGATGACTACACCATTGAACTCCGTTTGTCTCAGTTGTTTAGCATCTTTGTCCATTGCGCCTTATTTTCTGTCATCCTTTGCTGCTGAATTCCCCCTCCCTTTGAACAGAAACCTGTCAGGAGAGCTGCTTGCTTGGAAAGCTAAGAAGAAATTTATTTCAGATGTGTGTTTTTTACTTCATCTTTTGTTCAAGAGTGTGTTTTATCATCTTGATCATTTAAATCGGGCAAGCAATTAAAATGTTTGAGAGTTAACTTTAGATACATTTGATTTTTTGCGAAAGAGCGGAAGGTACCCCTGTACTGTGAGTTTGGGATGGTGCCTCCATTTCAGTGGGTACTATACCAAATGTCATATGTTCAACAATGAAAGGACCAGTTTCATAAATTCTGCAAAGTTGTGAAGGAATAAAAACTACAATAGAAAATATGACAAAGGAGTTCCCTGATGGCTAAGATAGCCAATATTTCAGGATTTATTTCCAATAGCGACGTTGCGATGTAGTGGTGCCACTAGCTCATCTGTCATAAACTGATCATTTGTTGGAAAAGACTCCATGCATAATGTGGCTGAGCCCAGAATCACCAGACAGAAATATTACTGCAAAAGTAAGAAAAGTTTCTAGTCCTTGACACGCAGCTCTGGAACATGTTGCATCTTTTGGTGCATTCCATTTTTTTCCCACTGATATAGGAAATTCTTGTGCAGACCCAAGAGCCACAGCTTCTTCAGATACCTAAGGGACTCAATGCCTTGAGGGACATTGTCCAACTTTGGGAGTGACACTACATATAAACCTTCAATATGCTGGAGGGCACCACCTATGATCTCCAAGTGGTTTACATCAGGCATATGCTTCAAGGCGAGCGTCTTCAGCTGTGGGAAGCACCCTGCAGAAAGAACCAAGCTGCTTGCACTACTCACCCTGTTAAGGCTAAGATAGACAAGGTTTGGCACATGTGGTGCAAGGATGAGTAGAGAATCTTCCTGAAGACGGCACCAGCTTATGGCCAGATACTTGAGATATTTCCCATGGTCACGAAATATTGGGGACTCTAGTGTCCCAGCTGCCCAGCACCCTCTGATAATCAACCTATGGAGACTTTCTGATGCTGGCTTGAGAGCTTCCAAGCAAAGTGTCTCAGTCTCATGACTTGCAGATAGAAGCAAGCTAGAAAGAAGCGGCATCTTTGATAGTGTAGCAAAAAGATTTGCAGAGTCAGCAGCACTTATGTTGTCAATCCACACGCTCCGTAGTTGCATAAGTTTCTTCAGCTGCTCAGCCAGGTCCTTGCTGGCTTCCACTGTCTCAAGGGTCTGGAGTTCTTCCAGATTGGATAGCTCTTTAGGTGCTTGCACTCCAATAAAATACCGGAACTCTGACTTATTTTCATCCTCATATCTGTCAGCTAGAAGGTGCCGCAACTTCTTGACCTTAACGATGCCTCGTGGTAGCTTTTGTATTTTGGTTTGTTTGATGTTGAGAGTGTGGAGGCTAGACAGGTTCCCAATAGACTCTGGAAGTGACTTGACTCTAGTGCGTTGCAGGCCAATATAACGTAGATTAAACAAATTTCCTATGGATGCCGGCACTTCGGTTATTTCAGAATCTTGTAGCTCGAGAACAGTAAGGTAGCTGGATTCAGACAAAATCGAGGATAACATCTGAGGGGAGGATGTTGTAATTCCAAGTGCCACTAGGGTCCTAAGACGCAGGAACTTAACTTTCAACATAGTTTTGTCTTTCCATCCACATGATGACAGGCGGCGAACTTCCCTGTTTATCTTTACCATGGTGCCAAAATCATTTGCATAACCAAACTTCTCCTCTTTAGCAATATAAAGAGCCAGGTCCCGTACGAGATCATGCATCTTACAGGTACTAACCCTGCCTAGCTCATCATATTCCAGAACTTCCAGCATATTCCGTTGTATCAGTTCCCGAAGATATCTTTCGGCCACCTCCTCTGGTGTGTTATGTTCCTTTTGCACTGCAAAGCCTTCTGCAACCCACAACCGTACAAGGGTCTCCCGTGACAACTGATGATCTTCAGGGAACAAACTACAATACAAGAAGCAATTTCTAAGTTCTCCTAGTAAGTCCTGGTAGCTCAGATTTAGAATTGCTTGAACATTATTGTTGTTTGCTAGATCACTTCGTAGTTGCTTGTATGTTTCATTCCAGACATATTTCGTTGGTGGCATTGAAGACAACAGGCCACCTATAGATACGATTGCCAGTGGCAGTCCTTGGCACCTATCTACTATATCATCAGCCAGTTTCTCAAGCTCCTGCGGGCACTTGCAGCCCATGCTGGCATTGAAAGCCTTCCTACATAAGAGATCAAATGCATCACTGTGCTTCAATGGCAGGAGTTTGAGTTGCCGTGTTATGTTTGCTAAAGATGCCCTTCTACAGAAGAGATTGAATGAGTCAGTGTTGCCTAAAGGTTGGAGCTCAAGGCGATATTTTGAGGATGCAAGAGCTGCCACATCTTCCTTCCTTGTCGTGATGACAATCCGACTTTCCTGGAGATTCTGGAATGCATTGCGCATCATAGTGTATGCTTCATGGTCCCATACATCATCCAGTACAATCAAGCACTTGCTATCTTCTAACTTTTTCTTTATTTTATCTGTTAACTCATAAACATCCATTTTATTCATGTTTGCAGCTGGTGATTGCTCTCGGTATGCAACCTTCATAAGTAGAGTGCGCAGCAATTCTTCCACATCGTAGGTCTGCGATACAACAATCCAAGCATGAGCAGGGAAGTTTCCCTTTTCCCGGTCGTACATGTGGACCCCCGTTTTGATAACAGGAATCATTTGTGCAATCAGTACCATTTCCCTGGATCAAGTAGTCTGGTACACACGAGTTCATAGCTGAAATACCAAATGCACATACACGAGAGTCTAGTACGAGTTATTACATCATAAGCCCGCAGGCATTGTCTTAAATCATCGGACCGAGCGGTCCGGAATACATCCAAAAGCAGAAATAGATAAGGCAGCGGCATGTCATTGCCACAGGCAACGACCGTACTAAGACCTAAGACCTACTGAGCGCCATCGTCTTCATCTCCCTCCTGGTAGTAGGCATAGGGATCCTCCGGAGCTTCATCTCCTGCTTCTGATTAATTTTATATTTGCAAGGGTGAGTACCAACCGTACTCAGCAAGCCACCACATCAACAATGCATATGATAGGGTATTTCAAAGGATGGCTATGGTTCTTTTGCGCAAAGCAAATTTTGTAATTCTTTTCACAAGCCTAAGACCTAGCATTGACTGATCAAATTTTAGTACCAGTGTTTGTATTGAAACAACGACGATTCTGTCCACCATCCATTGTGATCCCAAGGATAGCTTCCCGCCATTGAGTCGTTATGGTTTTCTGAGGACGCCCACCTTCCCCCTTCTCAGGAAGTGGCTCCAACAGCATAAAAATTCATCATGCAATAACCCATCCCACACAAGTTAAGAATTTAGAGACTAGCCAAGTGTAATACATGTCCCGGTGCTTAATAACCACGAGCACGGCTATTCGAATAGATTTGGTTTACTCACACTGCAGTGGATGTACACTTTACCCACACTCCGTGACTGCCCAACACATGAGCCTTGTCTCAACACATGAGACGTCACGGCAAAGCTTTTCGATAACCTCGCATTGGCAGTATCCGCTCCATGAACTTTGCATCCTCATGCACTCTAGGCGTACACAGTTTCTAGCAGTGAGAGGAGTTCTGGCGCACCCGGGAAGGGAAGATTTACACCCATGTATTAAGTTATAATTAGGTTCCACTCAACACACGACAGTCCTAACAATGGCGACACCATTGTAGAGCCCCTGCCTTACACATGAGAAACCACTATGCATGGATACTGCCTCCGCTCGGCTATTTACTCCGCTAGGTCTATCCCCATTCGAGAAGTGTGGTTGTACGGGGTCGTTTCATGCTTAACTTCATGGCTCGGTCCTTAATTGACCGGGGACGGTACTAGCCTTTCCCGGATACCACCCAAATCCACCGTCCGCCCCGGTCTAAAACAAATGTTTAATTCCTTTCATGTCATCATTATCATGGCAATGTGGCGCTCATGTCTCCACATGCCGCATCTCAATTACCTTCCCAAAGGTAATTGCCCAAGCATATAATATTTGATAAATATGAGTATGCAAGATTCTAAAGTAGCATTTCTAAGCAAGTGTCATAATTGACTAGGGACCCATACGTAATCATGGTTACAAGGATTTAAGGTGAACAATAAACAAGGCATGGCATAATCACAAATAGGATGTTCATCATTGCATGCAATCTTATTTGTAAACAAAAAATTAATTTCGCAATTGGGATCAACGTGATTAAAGAATAGTGATGACTTGCCTTGCTCAAGGTCTTGCGGGTCTTGGCCTTCACCCGGATCCGCGGCTCCCTCGGTCTCTATAGTTATGTGTGTAAGAACAATTTGAATTCGATTAGAATTCAAACAAAATCCAAATAATGACCGAATTGAAAAACGAGCGCGAGAGGTGAATTCTATATCGGCTATATTATTCGTGAAGTGGAATTATTCCTCCTCCTAAGATATTTGTGTTTCTTAAGAAATTTTGTGATTTAAAGTCATGTCCTAAGACTTTATCTAATTATTTAGTCCTTCATTACATCTGGATCACTACCACGAATTAATCTCTTATAGAGTTTACTAAAAATAATCTATAATAATCTATAAGAATTCATCTAATTGTTTAGTTCTTAACTACATCTATGATTGTAGTATTATTTTGCGAATACTATATTTTCATTAATCCTATAATTAAATTTCGCAATTTTACGACTATAATTGACCTACGATTAAATTCTAATTATTTTAAATTTTCTAAATTTCTAAATTTTACTCAAACGCCTATTTATTTTCTTTCTCTTTCTTTCTTTTTCTTTCTTTTTTCTTTTCCCCTCTTTTTTCTTTCTTTTCTCTTTTCTTTTCTTTCTTTTTCCTCTCCTCTCTTTCTTTTCTTTTTTTTCTTTTCTCTCTCTCTTCTCTCCCTCCCGGCCCCTTTCTCCCTCTCTCTCTCGGCTTCTTGCCCTCCTGGGCGGCGACGGCGATGGACGCAGGGGGGGGGGGGCGGCGGCTTACTGACGGTGGCGACGGCGGTGCAAGGCGCGGCGCGGCGGCTTCATGGCGGCGGCTCTAAGGTGGCGGCGCGGCGGCACGACGACGGCGGCGCGTGGGGAAAGGGAAGGGGGAGGGGAAGGATGGGGGATGTGTGTGGGTGGAAGGGGGGATGGCCGGGCTTTATAGGGCGCGGGGAGGGGGTGGCCGGCCCTATTGGCGACGCGACGGCGCGCACGGGACTCGGGACGATGGCGACGTGCGGCGACGTGACGGAGCGGGGCTCGGGGCGCGACGCGACGGGCGAGCGGCGACGGCGACGGCCGACGGCGACGGCGCGCGGCGCGATAGCGGCGACGCGACGGGCGGGCGGCAGCGGCGGCGCGCGGCGCGAGGTGACGATGCGACGGGCGAGCGGCGCGCGGGCGCGGGGCGCGAGGCGGCGAGCGGGGCGCGGGGCGCGAGGCGTGACGCGACGGGCGAGCGGCGACGGGACGGCAGCGGCGACGCGACGGCGGCTGCGCAGCGTGCGGCGCGAGGTGACGGCGACAGCGCGCAGCGCGGCAAGCGGTAGCGGTGATGGCGACGGCGCGCGGCGTGGCAGCGGCGATAGCGACGGCGCACGGCGCGGCAGGAGGCAGCGGTGATGGCGACGGCGCGCGGCGGCTTGGGGCGCGAGGCGCGCGGCAGGCGGCAGCGGCGGCGCGGCGCGGGGCGCAAGGCGCGGGCGCACGGGGAGGGTTAGGGCTAGAGAACACGATCGAACACCTAAAGCGCAATGAACAGTGACTTTTTCTAATAATCCCCATTTTAGCCTATTTCTTATATAAATTTGATTCTATAAACCTAAATTTTGTACAAATAAAGTTCACTCAATATTTGTGTTATTCCCACTAATGGATCCACCCTTGATTAATTTTACCCATATTTTATTTTTATATAATTTCCTTGAATTTAATTAGAGTTAATTCTTATTCCATTACTTTAAATTTCATTGCTACAAATATGGTTGTAATAATATTTTACTCATTTCTATCCTCACCAAATCTTTATTTTAAATTGCACTTTAATTATTTACTTTGTCAATTTACTTTTAGGGTTTGTTCCTAATCAATTATCCATTATTCGCGATTTATAAACTCCGAAATCAACAAAATCGGTATGATGCAATTTATTCAAAAAGTTTTTGAAGGCCCATATTTTTGGAGTTTAGATTTTTGTCGGTCCAATTTTTTAGGGTGTTACAGTACATATTTTTTACCAATGTAGTTTTTCCCAGTCCACCCATGCCGGACACTGTTATCACTGTACCATGCGGCTCATTGGAATACAGCCATCCAGTCAATTTTCTCCTATTTTCTTCAACCCCCACAAGGTCTTCATCTTTAATAAATTCTGGCAGGCAGCCTCCAGATATTTGTCTCTCAATATCAGAAGGTGTATTTGGACTCATGAGCTCTGCCGAAAGAGACCATTTCATTAGATCTTTAACATGCTTGATCTCTTCTTCAATCTGGACAATTTCGTCAGCAATTTCATCAAAAATCTTGATATATTGTGCTCCTTTCACAAACTTCTTCATTTTCCCATCTTCCTGCATTTGATGAGCATGATACAAGTACTTATCCATTACATCCTCAACGTGGTAGGCCAGCTTGCGCACCTCCGCAATCCAACCCTTGACGGTATTTTTTCTGATATCTGCTGTGCCCAAATCTTGTATTACATTGTTCATCATCTTCAGTTCCTTTTCTATTCTTGTTACATTCCTTGGCAGATTTTTCAAATTTGTTACTTTTTCAGACAGTTTCGCTAGAACAGCCTTGGTGGCTTCTTCTCCTAAAGTGGTACCGATCTTTGAGATGGCAAGGATTACTGCCTCCGCCATCAGTGCTGAAGAACAGAAACATGGAGTCAGTCTTTTATGTAATATGCTAAAAATTGAGAATATCATGCAAGAACATCATCTGATTGAATAGATCTGATCCATGTATTATGTGCTTTACGGATGATGGAAATAAGGAACACATAAGCCAAACAACATTTAATCCAATGCATGTAAAAAAAATGAAACAAAATCCAAAAGCAGTAACAGTCAAATACAGTTTCCAGCGAGATGCAAGCACATATATGAATATATAAATTCATTTTGAAATTAAATTGGAGCTATCTCTTCTGTATACTGAAATTAGTATATGTGAGTATTAAAAAATTATTTACCGTAGGTTTGTGCTATATAAGTTCCATAGGTTATTTTACATTAGGTCAGTATTATGCAAGGTTACACATTGTAACGAAATTCAGGTTTAGTTTTGAAACTCCAATGTATTATATAGAAATCAATAACAAACTAGAAATTAAATGGACTGCTCTAGGCAAGACCATTTATTCTAGAGTCATTGTCCATGCTAGTTTCATAAAAAAAGTACCGACACGATTAAAAAATACATAATAATCTGAATTTCTCTGGAACATCTAAAACTCCAGCAAATTAAACATACCCATGTTAATTGGTACCAGCAAGAGCTGGCCATGTGGTTTTCTATTTGTACAAACGGGCCCATCTATTTCCATTGAAATTGTTAGCGTAGATTCTTGTAAAGGTTTGAGAGTTGATGCATATTTGTATTACATAACTGGTTCATAATAATCAGATCAGGTATTTCAAATCATTTACTTGGGAGGTATTTTTTTTGTTTTCCTTTTTTACACATGCCGTACATGCATACAGAAATATCTAATTATGAGACTCCCTGATGGTAGACTTTCAGAAATATTTTAATAAACTAAATTACTTTCTGGACCTTGATTCACTTGCTCCCTAGTGTTTGAGCTGCTGCCTGCTGGTGCTTTTCACATAGTTATTGAATTTGATCATATTGGTTACAACTGCTCATTGAAAAAGTGAACTGAGGCCCTCGTGTCCTCCCAATTTTTCCCTTTCTGATGGTGCTCCAAAGGTGCTTTACGTTCTACTTTTACATCAAAGGCTCCTGTACTTTCCCAGTTACCCTGCTTTCCAGTATCATGGTTTTCTTAGCCGTAAAAAAAAAAGTATCATGTTTTTCACATATTAGTAGTAGGTAAAGTTGACGCTCATGAGTTATTTCTTATGAAAACATGTGATGCGATCTTTTATTTCTTCATTAGCTGAACTGCCTAAACAATTTTATTTCTTAATGACTATAGGTTTTTTTTTTTGTCTCTGCTTCAGCAATTCGATATTTTTGTCTGGATTACTTTCTTGTCATTAGTAGTATGGACCTTGTCAGCCAAAGATATGTCTGGTGATAATATTATTCAAACAGGAGGATTATGAGTTAAGAATCATGTTGTGCTAGCTGAGATTTTAGATAGTTTTTCTAATGACGTGGATTCAAAATCCACTGAAGTATGCATCTTATCATTTTTCTTTTTTTTTTTGCAAAATTAGTGACAAGCCGGTGTGCTTTCAGATTATTTTCTCACATTTATCTTGTCTTGCTGAAGGCACCTGGACACTGGTTTCTGTTGGAGTAATGTTTCAAATTGGCTTTCCTCAATAATATCAGGTCCTTAATCCCTTTGTTTTTGACGCTTTAAAACAGCTATGTTCTCTGTGATTTACTATCTTCAGTTTGAAGTTTTTTAATGAGATGTGGACATAAATATGAGGTCAAGAACACCAGAAGAATGCACACACACTTTAGCAGGAATAGCTTCATTCACAGTAAGTTGTTTATAACAGTAAGAAAAAAAAAAGAGAGAGGCTATTTTACTATGCCAAACTATTTTCTTGGTGCACGTAACCTCCTAAACTATTTTTTGGTTCACCTTATTTCCCGATTATTGAAAATGGCTCACTTTACCCTCTACTCTTTGACGATATTTGTCTTTAATGTTTTTCTTTCTACAAGATGTATGTTAATTAAGTTGAAATTTCGTGAGATGAAATCAAGAGTTATCCTCTACTGCATCCGTCTAAACGGTTGAAACCGTGGCTGGATTTTGTTGGTGTGTTCATCCGGTGAGGTTTAAACTAGGCAAGTAGATGCCACTGAGGGGAAAACCACGTCAAATCTTCGATTTTTGCAAGCACTAAAACCCACAAGCCCCACAATGCCAAGAATTTTTCATCAAACATAGACATAAAAGCACCAAACCAAAAGATACAAAGCAAGATTCAGTATAAATCAATCTAACCTGAGCTGCAGATCAAGAGCCGTCTGTAACAGCAGATGAGCTGGTGATACTACGCCTTGCCGGCTTGCCCTGACGATGAAGGATGAGAGGTTCAGAGAGGCAGCAAGGCAGGTATAAGAGCAAGTTTAATAGTATAGCCAACTACTAGCTCCAATTCAACTATAGTCAATCTAATAGCTTATTTATACAATAGTTACATACTACACTATTAATATTTGGTCCCACCTGTCATACACACACTGCGTCTTAGAGTCCGTGTTACAGCTGGCTATAAATCTGTAGCCCGCTGCTCTTCTCTCTACTTATTTATCTCCTTAAAATATGTTTACAACTGGCTTATAGCCTGCTATTGTACCTGCTCTAAAGCCTCTCAGATCCTGTCAGTTTGATCGCAATTTCTGAGAATCAATCACCGACGACTTGACGCGCAGTCTACACGGCTAAGCGTTGCAGTGCCATTGTCGTCCAGTGGCCAAGTTGGCGTGTATAAGACATGAGTCCACTGTGGATGTTTCCTTCCATGAAATTTCTGGTTTTATGATTTATATGTGCAGCGTCCGGGCTTTTCTAAGCACATCCTGTGCGTTATAACGGGTCAAACCTATATAATTAAAGATGGATATGTTTTAACGTATGATACCCATATAGTTAGGTATGTGCTACGAAAAAGAGAGGATATAAGATGATGGAAGGAGATGAAAGAAGAGGATTCCACTTTTACAGTAACAGTAGTATAGTTAGAGGCACGTAAAAGTTGAAAGAGTTATTGTGCAGTAAGAGAGAAGATATGGAAACACTTTAAAAAGGCGTCAATAATTCATATCGAAAATGAAAATAAGCTAATAGAGAGGACGGTAAGTAGGTCATGACATAACTTTTTCTATAGTCCCCTACGCAAATTAGGATATCAAAATTTCTATAATTGTGTCGCCACATTTTTGTCTCCGTCAATTTTTTACCCGTCGGATTGAAGTTGATGTCCGTGTGCACCGTGCTTGGCTGTTTCATATTGTAAAATCGAGGGAGAATAGCCCATTTGATCTCTAAAGTTTTGCCTTAAGGTCAATATCATCTTTGATATTTTATTTTGTTCAATCAGATCCTTGAACTTTGTCATATGGTCTAATATGAACCTTAGGCCTACCGAAAACGCCATGTAGATATGCCATGTCATCATCTTATTAAAAATGAATGGTGAAATGTATACTTTGTCCATTTATATGTGATACGAAATACTATAACTAATTTTTATGATTATATAATTTAATCTAATCCTAGGAATTGATATATACATAAAATTGATTATGTTGCATGTATTGATAGACAAATCGATATATTTGAGTATTTGCAAATGTAAGTGTGTGTGTGTGACATTTTTCCTTTTTCTCTCTTATTATGTTGTATGTAAGGGTATATTAAGTATTTCATGACAGATTTATATAAGATGATGAGATGGCATGCCTACGTGGCCTTTCTGGTGGGTCCAAGGACCATTGTAGACTCAAAGATAAGACTGCGAGAACCAATTCAAGCAAAATAAAATATCAAGAACCATATTGACCTCAGAGCAAAAGTTTAAGGACCATATAGGCTATTCTCCCTAAAATCAACCTATTCATATGGGGGCCCACTATACATTTTAGCAGCCATTAGAGCAAGGCTAATAATACAGCCGACTTGTTGGCTATAAGTTTTTTTGGTAGCCTTCTCTTAGCCTACCCATATAATAGTTGCTTTTTACAATTAATACAAGACCTATTTGTCTTTCTCACAGAGTTTCTTGTTCTTGTGTCCAAACCAGCTGTAAGTTTATAACCCGCTTCTCCTCTCTTCTCTCCTCCATCTCAGTATTTAGCCGGTTTATAGCCTAGTATTATACTTTCTTAGTAGTTGTCGATTTCTCGATTACAGTCCGTTTTTCCCCTTTTCTTTTCTTTTTTTGGCAAGATACGCGGTTGCTAATTTGTATCGACTCTATACTGGCCTGAGCACTGGGCCGGATTTCACTTGTGGCCGCACCGCAGAAGGCCCAGGCCCAGCAAGCGCTCGCCGCCGACGAGCACGGACGATCATTGACGCCGCTCTCCAAGGGCGGCGAGCGGCGAGCGTTTTCTAGGGGTCTCCCCCTCTTCGCCGCCCGCCGCCGGCGCATCAGATCCGCCGCGTTGGTAACTCCCGAGGTCGCCGGCGGCCCGTGAGGTCGGCCGTCCCCCGCTTCTTTCCAGATTCGGCAGGTATGAGGTAACTCCCGGATTCAATTGCCCTCGCGATTTAGTTGGTGCTTGCTTCAATCGGATTAATTACTTGCTTGGATTAGTGATAACATCAAAATTTGTTTTCAATTTTGTGAATGGCATTCTTCTTCGCTTGTTCATGTGGTTGGAAACTTGAGAATTTATGCCCTAAAAGTATTGCAATACAAAAGAGAGTTCAGAGTTCGGATGGTGTACTACAGCAATGCATTTGTGGTAACATGCCATGTCACACTGAGGATTGCTCACTGCTTAGGCTGTTTCAGTTAAATTCTGCTACATATGATTTATCAAAAGGATTTACTTATTGCCTTTAGGATTTCATCTACTTTTTATTTGTAAAAGCACATTTTTGCCCGCACCGTAATTTTTTTTTTAGCTCATTTAGACCAGTGTATGTTTGAAATACTACGAGGATAAACCTATTTTCTATCTCCGTGATTTGAAATTACAATCTTACTTTCATAGAGAGGAGTTCATTGCCGCTACTTTGCAACAAACAATATATAAAGAAATGCTACTAGATCACTGTGTAATATACAACCTTGTCAAAAAGAGAAGAAAATATCATTCTACATAATTAAACACCACACTACCCAAAGTGGAGAACACATTGACTTCACTGTTCACAAATGCAGTTCAATAGCATAATAGTTCTTACAAGAAAACCAATATCTGAAACAACCAAACAACAGTCCTAACTCTTGGGCCTCCTAGCCAAAGAGAGCCAACATTTCCGGACTTATTGACAAACATATGAGGCATGATGAAAATGTAAATATGCTGTTACTGAGAACAACAAAACGAAGGACTTGTTGGAAAGGACGGGACGAAATGCAGATGCATCAAACAAGTGTTGACTGAAGGAACATGTAAGTTGTAACATGCCACTCCTAGACACGCACGTCTGGAACATGCTGCATCTTCTGGCGCATTTCTCCATCATTCCAGTGAGATTTGAAGTATTTGTGCAGATTGAGAAGCCAGAGTTTCTTCAGAGAGCGAAGGGTCTCAATGCCCTGAGGAACTCTCTCTAGCTCTGGCAGCGACACGATATATAAACCTTCAATGACTGGAAGTGCACCACCAGCGACCACCAGCTGGTTCACATCTGGCATGTGCTTCAAGACCATTGTCTTCAGGTTGGGAAAAGACCCTGCAGAAAGGGTTAAAGTTTTTGCACTTTTCATGTTATTAAGTCTCAGGTACGTGAGGCTTGGAACGTGTGGCGCGAGTACCCCCAGTGGATCTTCTCCAAGTTGGCACCAGCTTAGAGCCAGGTACCTTAGATTTTTCCCATGGTCCTTAAATATGGGACACTTCAATGTTCCTGTGGCCCATTGCCCTCTGATGATGAGCCTGTGGAGCTTTGTGGATATTGGCTTGAGATTTTGGAAGCAGAGTTCCTCTTTCTTATCACATGCAGAGAGAAGTAGGCTAGAAAGAAGCGGAATCTTGGACAATGCGCTGAAAAGCTTTGCGCAATGGATAGCACTAATGTTATCAATCCACACACTTTGCAGGTTCATCAGCTTCTCCAGCTGTTCTGCCAATTCCTTGCTGGCTTCAACTGTTTCAAGGGTCTGAAGTTCTCCCAAATCTGATAGCCCTTTAGGAGCTTCCACTCCAACGAAGTATCGGAACTCTGACTGCTTCTCATCAGCACATCTGTCAGCTAAAAGATGCCGTAGCTTCTTGACCTTAACAATTCCTCGTGGTAATTTCACTATCTTGGTTTGTTTGATATCCAGAGTCTGCAGATTAGAGAGATTCCCAATACACTCTGGGAGCTTCTGTACATTGGTGCGTCTTAAGCCAATGTACCGCAAATTAAACAGATTGCCTATGGATGCAGGCACTTCATCGATTGCAGAGTCTTGTAGCTCGAGAACAGTAAGGTAGTTTGATGCAGAAAGAATTGAGTTTAGCATGCTGGTGAAGGATGAAACTGCTTCAAGAGACAGTAGGGTTCGGAGGTGTGGAAATGACATCCTTGATCTTGGTGTGCCAACATCTTTCCATCTGCATGTTGAGAAGCGACGAACTTCTGTATGCAGATGCCTCATTGTGTCATTATCACTTGCTGAGCCAAACATCTCCTCTTTAGCAACCGAAAGAGCCAGGTCGCGTACAATATCATGCATCTTACAGGTACTCACCCTGCTGAGCTCATCACTCTCAACAACTTCCAACATATTACGGCAAATGAGTTCCATGAGATTTCCTTCAGCTACATCCTCTGGTTCACTACTATCTTTATTCTCTGCAAAGCCTTCTGCAACCCATAATCGCACAAGGCTCTCCCTTGACATGGAATAATCCTCAGGGAACATGCTGCAATACAAGAAGCAGTTTCTTAGGTCTCCTGGCATGTCGTGGTAGCTCAGATTTAGGATTGCCCGGATATGATCATTTTTTGACATCTCGTTTCTAAGCTGATCGTATGCTTGACTCCAGGCATGCTCTGTTTGCTGTCTTGAGGACAATAGGCTACCCATGGATACAATCGCTAGAGGCAAGCCTTGACACCTCTGAACTATAGATGTAGCCACCTCCGTAAGCTTGGGAGGGCACTTGCAGTCTATTTCTGTTATTGAAAGCTCTTCGACAGAAGAGATTGAATGAGTCAGCCTCGCCCAATGGATGGAGTTGAAGGCGACATTTTTCAAATGCAAGAGATGCCACATCTTCCTTCCGTGTCGTGATGACAATGCGGCTGGTCTGAAGATTTTGGAAGGCATTGCGCATCTGAGTGTATGGTTCTTTGTCCCATACATCATCCAGTACAATCAAGAATTTTCTATCTTCCAATTTTTCCTTTATTTTTTCTGTTAACTGGTAGGCATCCATTTTGTGCATGTTTTCAGGTGGTGATTGCCCCTTATCTGCAACCTTCGTAAGTAGTTGCCGCAGCAAGTCCTCCACATTGTAGGTCTGCGATACAACAACCCAAGCATGAACAGGGAAGTTTACCTTTTCCCTATCATACACATTCCTTACCAATGTGGTTTTTCCCAGTCCACCCATGCCAGGTACTGTTATCACTGTACCCTGTGGCTCATTGGAATACAACCATCCAGTCAGCTTTCTCCTATTTTCTTCAACACCCACCAGATCTTCATCTTTAATAAGTTCTGGTAGCCAGCCTCCAAGTTGATGTCTCTCAACGTCAGCAGCTTTTTGTGGATTCATCTGCTCGACGGTAACAGGCCAGGACTTCAGCTTGTTAATATCCTCGATCTCATCTTTTATCTCGGCAATTTCATCAGCAACTTCTCTGAAAATCTTCATATATTTTGTTCCTTTGATAAAAAACATCTTCACTTTTCCTTCTTCCTGCATTTGATGAGCATGATACAAGTATTTATCCATTACATCCTCAACACGATAGGCAACCTTTCGCACCTCTTCAATCCAACACTTGACAACATTTTTTTTTATATCTGATGTACCCAAATCTTTTATTACACTGTTCATCATATTAAATTCCTTCTCTATTCTTTTAACATTCCTTGGCAGTTCTTTCAAATTAGTTGCCTTCTCAGACGTTCAGATATGAAAGCCCTGGAGGCTTCTTCTGCTAAAATGATACCGATCTTTGCGAGAGCAAGTAGTACCGCCTCTGCCATTAGACCTGAAAAACAGAAACATTGAGTGCTTTATATAATACACTAACAAATTAGATTATCAAGCAGGAATGTCATGTCATTGAATAGTTTGATCTGTGTGTTACATTCACCATGCATGATCCAAGTATGAATGAATACATATAGCACAACATTTTGTCCAATGTATGTCTAAAATTTGTGATTAAATCTAAACATGAATATGCGGCAAACATGTTTTTTCAGTAAAATGCAAATATAAGTTGTACAATAAAAAATATACATTCATAAACTAAATTAATTGTTCTTTCTTCTGTAACCTGAATTCAATATTCATGTGTCGAGGGAGCGATTCCTCAGACAGCGGGGAGTGTAGACCCCTCCCCGAGTTTGAAGATTCGGCCAGAGGTTAGCAGTGAAAGACGATGGAAAAGGCTATACAGAGAGAAGATTTGCGAGGTCCGACCTCCCCACCAAGCAAAAGACACTAAGAGTTTATACTGGTTCAGGCCACCCAAAGGTGTAATACCCTATTCCTGTGTTGATTTTGTTGTTTTTCTCAAATCATCTTAGAACAAGAAACGCCTTTTCAGGCTACAAACAAGGAGTTATGATCTAAAAAATCCAACCCTTCACCCGTAGCTTGTCCCCTTCCTTTTATAGACCAAGGAGGGGCTCACAGTGCTACAAATCCACTTTCTTGTCTTGTTTATCATCCATCTTGGCAATGCCGGCTGGTTCCCTTACATGGTCTCTGAGTAACCCGCTAAGATTTGAAACTTGCATTGCTCCGGGCACCCAAGCTTCTGTCCGAGACAGTTGGGTCGCGCCAGCAAACTCACCACGTGGTAAGTGGTGGGTCTGGTGAGACCCAGCTTGCCTGAATGTAACACCCTAAAAATTCGACCAACAAAAATCAAAGTTACAAAACTATGGACCTTCAAAAACTTTTTAAATAAATTGCATCATGCCGATTTTGTTCACCTATTTCATTGGATTTTAATTTCGGAGTTCATAGATCACGAATAAAGAATAGTTAATTAGGAATAAACCCTAAAATTAGATTGGCAAGAGAAATAATTAAGATATAATTTAAAATAAAGATTATGTGAGGATAGAAATAAATAAAACATTATCGCGACCATATTTATATCAATTAAATTTAAATGTGATGGAAAAAGAATTAACTCTAATTAAATTCGAATAAATTATATATAAAAATAAAATATGGGTAATGATAATCTAGGTTAGAGCAACACAAATATTGTGTAAACTTGATTTGTGCAAAAATTAGAAATATTGGGACAAGATTTGAATAGGAAAAACAACCAAATAGGAAAAATAGAAAAAAATCACTGTTCATTGCGCTGTAAGTGTTCGATCGCGTTCCCTAGCCCTAACCCCTCCTCTGCCGCACGCGGCTGGCCACCGTCACGTCGCCGCTGCCGCCTGTTGCGTCGTCGCCTTGCGCCCCGTGCCGCCGCGCGCCGTCGCCGTCGCTGCCACGCGCCGCCGTCGCCGCTGTCGCCCGTCCCGTCGCCGCGCCGTCGTCCCGTCGCCGTCGTGTCGCCGTCCCGTCGCCGTGCGCCGCCCTCTCGCCGCCTCGCGCCCCGCGCTCGCGCGTCGCTCGCCCGTCGCGTCGCCGCCTCGCGCCCCGCGCTGCTGCCGCGCCGTGTCGTCATCGCATCGCCGTCGCCGTCGCGCCGAGCCCCGCGCCGCGCCGCCCGCCCGTTGCCATCGCCGCCTGCCGCGCCGCGCGCCGCCTGCCGCGTCGCCATAAGGCCGCCTGCCCCGCTCCACGCCCTATAAAGCCCGACCCCTCCTCTTCTCCACCCCACACACATCCCCTCCATCTTTCCCCCTCTCCCTCTCCCCCTTCCCCACGCGCCGCCGTCGTCGTGCCGCCGCGCCGCCGCCTTCGAGCCGTCGCGCCGCCGCCACGAAGCCGCCGCGCCGCGCCGCGACTTGCGCCGCCGTCGCCATCGTCGCCGCCGCCGCCGCTGTCGGTAAGCCGCCGCCCTCCCCTCGCATCCACCGCCGCCGCCACCCGGGTGGGCAAGGAGCCAGGAGAAAGAGAGGGAGAAAGGAGCCGGGAGGGAGAGAAGAGAGAAAAAAAAGAAAGAAAAGAAAAGAGAAAAGAAAGAAAAGGAAAAAAGGGGAAAGAAAAAGAAAGAAAAAGAAAGAAAGAGGAAGAAAATAAATAGGCATTTGAGTAAAATTTAGAGGTTTAGAAAATTTAAAATAATTAGAATTTAATCGTTGATTAATTATAGTCGTAAAACTGTGAAATTTAATTATATTTTGGTGGCCTCTATGAGTAATCAATTTGCGGTAAGAATTTAGATTTATTTAAGAACTAAAATAAAGGTGTTGAATTCTTAGGAAAATTACTTAGGAGACACAAAATGTCTTAGGTTGAGGAATAGTTCTATTTTGCGAATAATATAGTGGATATAACAATCGCCTCTCGTGCTCGCTTTTCGATTTGGTCTTTATTGGATTTTATTTGAATTCTAATGGAATTCAAATCAATTCTTCGCACGTACTTGTAGAGCCCGAGGGAGTTGCGGATCCGAGCGAAGGCCAAGACCCGCAAGACTTTGAGCAAGGCAAGTCATCACTATTCTTTGAGCATATTGATCCCGATTGCAAAATTTATTTTGTTTACAAATAAGATTGCATGCGATGATGAACATCCCACTTGTGAACTATGCCATGCCTTGATTATTGTTCACCTTTAAATCTTTGTAACCATAAATACGTATGAGTCCCTAGTCAACTATGACACTTGCTTAGAAGCTACTCTAGATTTATGCATGCTCATACTTTATTAAATGCTATATACTTGGGCAATTACCTTTGGGAAGGTAATTGAGATGCGGCATGTGGAGACATGAGCGCCACGTTGCCATGATATGATGACATGAATTGTGAAAATAGGAATGAAATTAAACACTTGTTTTAGACTGGGGCGGACGGTAATATTGGGTGGTATCTGGGAAAGGCTAGTACCGTCCCCGGTCAATTAAGGACCGAGCCATGAAGTTAAGCATGAAACGACCCCGTACAACCACACTTCTCGTATGGGGATAGACCTAGCGGAGTAAATAGCTGAGCGGAGGCAGTATCCATGCATAGTGGTTTCTTGATGTGTGAGGCAGGGGCTCTACAGTGGTATCGCCATTGGTAGGACTGCCATGTGATAATTTAGACATAATTATAACTTAATGCATGCGTGTGAGTCTTCCCTTCCTGGGTGTGCCAGAACTCCTTTCACTGCTAGAAACTATGTACGCCTAGAGTGCATGAGGATGAAAAGTTCATGGAGCGGGTACTGCCGATGCGAGGTTATCAAAAAGCTTTGCCGTGACACGTCTCATGTGTTGGGACGAGGCTCATGTTTTGGGCAGTCGCAGAGTGTGGGTAAAGTGTACATCCACTGCAGTGTGAGTAAAACAAATCTATTCGAATAGCCGTGCTCGCGGTTATTGAGCACCGGGACATATATTACACTTGGCTAGACTCTAAATTCTTAACTTGTGTGGGATGGGATATTGCATGATGATTTTTATGCTGTTGGAGCCACTTCCTAAGAGGAGGGAAGGTGAACATCCTCAGAAAACCATGATGACTCAATGGCGGGAAGCTATCCTTGGGATCACAATGGATGGTGGACAGCACCATCGTTGTTTAAATATGAACACTGGTACTAAAATTTGCTCAGTCAATACTAGGTCTTAGGCTTGTGAAAAGAATTACAAAACTTGCTTTGCGCAAAAGAACCATAGCCATCCTTTGAAATACCCCTATCATGTGCATTGTTGATGTGATGGCTTGCTGAGTACGGTTGGTACTCACCCTTGCAAATATAAACTTAATCAGAGGCCAGAGATGAAGCTTCGGAGGATCCCTGTGCCTATTACCAGGAGGGTGATGAAGACGATGGTGCTCAATAGGTCTTAGTTACGGTCGTTGCCTGTGGCAATGGCGTGCCGCTGCCTTAACTCCACTGCCTTATCTACCTCTGTTTTTGGGATGTATTCTGGACCGCTCGGTTCGATGATTTAAGACTATGCCTGCGGGCTTATGATGTAATAATTCGCACTAGACTCTCGTGTATGTGCATATGGTATTTCAGCTATGAACTCGTGTGTACCAGACTACTTGATCCAGGGAAATGGTACTGTTTACATGATTGATTCCTGTTATAAAAACGGGGGTCCACACTTAAACAGCGCCACGGTTCCATTTCTACCGGTTTGGCTAAATCAGGTGGCGCGAGGCATGTGTGACACGCGTCCAAGACACCACTAGTCCTTATGACTCAGCGCAAGCGTCTTGTCGATATCCTTTCAGGTTTAGACTGGCTGAGGCTCCCATAAACCTGTTTCATTTATGACGGAGATCACTGCTTCACAACAACCTGTGGAGCACGCCCACCATCCTAGGTGGTCCTGAGGCTGCGTCCTTGCGCATTTATAGAGATAGTTTAGTTGTTCTTAGACGAGCTTCTCGAAGATGCCTTTGATGACTAGATATTTTAAGACATATCTTGTATGTTTTGACACTCTTCTCTGCAGAAGAGTGTAAAACTTACAAGGACTAAGGAGAGCCCAGGTCCTAGGACAAGGCTGGGACCGAGGCAAACACCAGTTCATGTCTCTTTTATCATGTCTCCACCCTCCACCCCTTCCAGAAAGTGTGACCTATGAATGAAGAATAAGGTGAGGCCGAGGCCTAGGACGAGAGGCCGGGTCTGAGGCAAACCTTTGTTTATTCTCTTAAGATGTAGATCTTGTAGGTCTCTATGCTCCTCTCACTGAGTAGCGTAGAACTTACAAGGACTAAGGTGAGCCCGGGACCCAGAACAAGACCGGGTCTAAGGCAAACCTTAGGCTATATCTTAAGATGTATATCTTATACGTCTCCACACTCCTCTTCTCATAGCAGTGTGTGACTTGGATGAACTAAGGTGAGCCCAAGACCCAGGACAAGGTCGGGTCTGAGGCATACCTTAGTTTACTTCTCTTAAGATGTAGATCTTACAGGTTTCTATGCTCCTCTCACTGAGTAGTGTAGGACTTACAAGGACTAAGGTGAGCCTGGGACCCAGAACAAGACCGGGTCCGAGGCAGACCTTAAGCTACATCTTAAGATGTATATCTTATACGTCTCCACACTCCTCTTCTCAGAGCAATATGTGACTTGGATGGACTAAGGTGAGCCCGAGACCCAGGACAAGGCCGGGTCTGAGGCAAACCTTTGTTTACTTCTCTTCAGATGTAGATCTTGTAGGTCTCTACGCTTCTCTCACTGAGTAGCGTAGGACTTACAAGGACTAAGGTGAGCCCGGGACCCAGAACAAGACCGGGTCCGAGGCAGATCTTAGGCTACATCGTTAAGATGTATATTGGTGGACCTAGGGCCCAAAGTGGATCTAGGCCCAGAACCAACCTTATCTTGAGACATTGTACTTCTGACATGCATCATTCCTCCTTAAACAAGGGGAGCGACCTACACGCAGATAAAGGTGGGCCCAAGACCCATAAAGGCGAGCCCCTAGCGACATCACCCTATGGGTAGCTTTTTATTTTTAATGATGGTTTAAGCATGCCATTTATTTTATTTAAAATTGTTTTGCTAAGGAAATGGGTAGCCTAATTCCCATTTCATCGATATCGTGATTATTCATTTTGAAACTAAATTGATGTTTCTTTCTCCTGTATACTGAATTTAATATTCTATATTATTCTCGTATCTTAAGTAATTTACCATGTATATATGTTACATAAAGTTTCTTTGATTATTTTACAATAGGCCAGTATCATACAAATATCCATATTGAAGTTAAATTCATGTTCAAATTTTCTGATGTTAACATTATTTTGTAATCAAGAAAAAAAGTAGGAATTAAAAGTACGTAGTCAAGATCCTTTTGATTTAAAGTCATGGTCAACGCTTCATCTAGCTAAAGTATAACGATTTCTGTAAATAAATAACTTGTTTCTTAAGAAACTCACTAACTAAAATTCTCAAGGGCTTCATGCTTGATGAACTCGACGTATTTTCTTTGGCTTTTATTTTGTTTAATTCAAGTCTTGACCCTTATTAGGGCTGTCAAAAAAGCTCGAGGCTCACGAGCTGCTCGAGCTCGGCTCGTCCTAGGCTCGATTCGTGCTCGGCTCGATTCGAGCTCCAGATGAGCCGAGCCCGAGCCTCTCTCTAAGCTCATGAGCTTTGTCGAGCCGAGCTCGAGCTTCCAACGAGCTAGTAATATATAATTTTTATTGTTATTTAATAAATTAGGGGATCAAATATGTTATTTGTATGCCTTATATTGACATCATATATTTATTTTATTCTTTTTTCCTCTTCTATTAATATGATGAAATAGATCAAATATGTTATTCTTTTTAAAGATTATATTTGAAATATATATTGTTTTACTTAAAAATCAAGCCCGGTAGTCGAGCTCGAGCTTGGTCGAACTCGAGCTTGGCTCGGCTCAAGCTTGTATCGAGCTCGAGCCAAGGCAGATGAGCTCGCTCGAGCTTGGCTCGTTGACAGCCCTAACCCTTATGGCTGTATATATACTCCTCCCCTTTGAATAGGACGGCTGAGTGATATGTAGCCGGGGATGTCATACAACGTACGTGTGAGCCTTGGATTTGTGCACAGGGGTTTCCCTTTCCATGATATATATCTTATATTTGAAATGTCTAGAAAATATTAATTGTTCATTCCTTTGAAACCATCTCAGTTTGGGTATTCAAGTGGTGTAAAATGAATTTTCTGGAAATTTAGGGGTGAACAGTGTCTGACTTTGAAGTTTATGGTTGATTTTTAGACTTATTTCTTGTTGTAAGTCTACAATGTGTCATTTACTGTGAGCATATAATTAGGTGGTATTCTTTTCTCTTGAAGATGAAGATGAAGAATAAGTTTTTACGTAAAATGAGATGGTATTAACGTATGATTGATTGAGTTTTAATTATTATAAACTTGAAAAATAGATTAATATGAGATTAATATGATATTTTAGAGCAAATTTCATATAGGAAGTTTTCGCACGAAATGCATCGTTTAGCAGTTTGAAAAACGTGCCACAAAAATCTTAATATTCATCAATTGGAGAAAAGAACGAGACCTTAATCTTAATGCAGACCGCCCGCGTGCAGTTGAATACCAAAACTTCCGGCCCAAAACAAGAACAATAATCGTATATTCGTATCCAAAACTCACAATTTCCGGGCAAAATTTGAACAGAAACACCGACCAATAAAAGGAACCTCTCTTAAGTTGTGCGTACTATATGCAACCACAATCTATAATAGCCTGCGATGCTGGTCTTGAATTGCAAAATGCAAGCTAACCTGTGATGATGAGCTGCAGATCGATCGACTGGTTTGTTTGAGTCCCCTCGCGTTTCGAAGAGCAGCTTGCAGGCAGAGTTGGAAAGAGAAATCCAGCATTTTATAGGCGAGGAATCCCAAGACCTTCAGAAGTCTACGCTGTCCAGTGGGCAAATGGAGAAAGTAATATATACTCACTATTACAGATCCTTCTATCTGTGACGGACTCTAATACACCTAGAAATAGCGGACCGTCATAACGAAGTCATCTCAATCGGACCGAAAAGTACCCGATTGAGATATGGTCGCACAGACATATTAGATGGGCATAAAACCTAAGCCCGTCACGGATGACACCTATCAGTGACGGGCCGTAGTTTAGGCCCGATTGAGATAACATTCCATATCTCAAACGGGCCTAAAGTTGCGGCCCGTCACAGATGACCATCATCTGTGACGGGCACCAACTTTAGACCCGATTGAGATAACATTTCATATCTCAAACGGGCCTCAAGTTGTGGCCCGTCACAGATGACCATCATCCGTGACGTGTGCCAACTTGAGGCCCGTTTGAGATAACAACTAGGCCCGTCACAGATGACTCATCAGTGACGGGCTATATACTTAATCTCTATCGGGCATTAACTAAAGCCCGTCACTGATGACTATTTTTTCATTTTTCATATGAAATGTTTATATTTGTAAGTTGAACTATAGCAAAATAATTAAGTGTAGTATAATAATTTATTTATTTTATGAGTCAAAATAATTTTATGGGTAGTAAATGACTTCAAATGGAAAAAATGTCAACAACAAAGTTGTATAACGTATCAAGATTTACAACTTTTAGTTTAGTCATTTTTCTATATAACATTTTTTTAACAGTTTTAATTTGAATTTGAAAATATGACAACTTCAAACAATATTTTTAAATACTAAATGATTTCAATTGAAAAAGTCATCAACAACAAAGTTGAATAACTCATCAAGATCTAAAACTTTTATTTTTGTTATTTCTTCATCCGACGAAATGTTAGTAATATTATTCACAAATTTTACATATATGTGTTATAATTTATAAACCAGATAAGAGATATGTCAATTTTGTAAACAATGTTACTATCACTTTCTCGTATGAAAAAATGACCAAAATAAAAGTTTTAGATCTTGATGAGTTATTCAACTTTGTTGTTGATGACTTTTTCAGTTGATATCATTTAGTATTTGAAAATATTATTTGAAGTTGTCATATTTTCAAATTCAAATTAAAACGGTTCAAAAAATGTTATATAGAAAAATGACAAAAATAAAAGTTATAGATCTTGATGAGTTATACAACTGACTTTTTCAATTGAAGTCGTTCACTGATCTAAAATTCTATTTGAACTTTTCAAACTTTGAATTTCAAATTTCAAATTATTTAAATAGAGTCATATGGAGAAATGACCAAAATAAAAATTTTGTACCTCGATGAGTTCTGCAACTTTGGTTTTGGTGACTTTTCTATTTGAAATCATTTAATAACCCCAATTTGACATCCTGGCCTAGGGCTTAATAAGATTAATAGAATACTCATACCAACAAGTTACAACTACTTTTCCGGAAGCCAATCTCCAAAAAAAACTTTAATGTTAAGCGTGCTTAGCTTTGAGCAATTTTGGGATGGGTGACCGACCGGGTAGTTTGAACTTCCCGAGGGTGGGTGCACACGAGGCCTAGTAGGTCTGAGGCTAGCCAAAAAATAAAATTTATTTTTTTGGGATTATACTCATCTGTGACCTGTGACGGGCGCTAGTTGTTGCCCGATTGAGATAGGTCATCTGCGCTATAGTATCTAGTTGTTGCCCGATTGAAATATGTCATCTGTGACGGGCTATAGTATCTAGTTGTTGCCCGATTGAAATATGTCATCTGTGACGGGCTATAGTTTGATTGGTCGTCTGAGTCAAAACTATGGGTGACGGGCTTTAATTAGGGCCCGATTGAGATAGATTCATCTGTGACGGCCGTTTGCCCGATTGAGATAACTCTTCGTATCTGTGACTTCTAGCCTGTGACGGACGCCATGCCCGATTGAGATGGGGTTTACCGCTCGATTGAGATGATGGTATCCCTTCCAGTGACTGCAGATCAATAGGACCAGGACATGAATTTTGTGAGGTTTAAACCATGCCAATATAGATGTTGTCAAATTAATACTCCAGCCATAACAAGCCCTAACACAAAAACCAAGAAAAAATTAGAGTGAATTGTACGGACAGTTCTTAAAACTTAACTCGTAAACAGGTTTCATTTAGACCGTATATCATCGTAGCGAACAGAGCTGCTTAATATAATTCCAGTTTCCTTACACTAATAATGGGTAATGACAGCTTAGAGAAAGCTGGTCATCTCGTCAGTCTATGGAGCATCTATCGTCCTGTCAAGTCGCACGTGTGTACAGTCTCCACTACATCTAATCCTCTATGCATCCTCGCCCTCCTCTTCGAGCCGTTGCTGGCGGCAAAATCCTGATTTGTAGGCAAAGGAATTTACATGTAAATTCCGTTGCTGGCAGTGGCAGTCACATGGTGGGTTGGGTCTTGCAAGGAATCTAGACATCTTACATGGTGGAAAAATCTCCATCACAATGGGTCTGCAATCCTAGGCCTGGATGGCCCGAGGCCTGGATCCGCTCCTGTTTGCTAGGCGAGTGTCAGGGAGCACCAGGCGTCCATCAAGCTTCATGAAAAAGATGAAGGTGGTGTTCTTTTCTTCTAAAGATAAAGATGAAGATGAAGATTAAATTTTTTTACATAAAACGATATGGTATTAACATATGGTTGATTGAGTTTTAATTATTACAAACTTGAAAAAATAGATTAACATAATATTTTAAAGCAACTTTGATATAAGTTTTCGCACGAAACGCACCGTTTAGCAGTTTGAAAAGCGTGCCACGAAAATCTTAATCTTCATCTAATTTTTGTTGGAGAAAAGAATGCACTAGAACGGATACTCTCATCTCAATCGGGCGGTAAGCCCCATCTCAATCGGGCACAGTGTCCGTCACAGGCTAGAAGTTACTGATGTGAAGAGTTATCTCAATCGGGCAAACGGCCATCACGAATGAATATATCTCAATCAGACCCTAAGTAAAGCCCGTCACCGATAGCTTTGACCCAGACGACCAGTCAAACTATAGCCCGTCACAGATGACCTATTTCTATCGGGTCACAACTAGCGCCCGTCACAGATGACTACTAACCTTTATCGGGCTTAAAGTAGAGCCCGTCACAGATGATACTCATCTCAATCGGGCCTAAACTATAGCCCGTCACAGATGATTGATGAACTCAATCGGGCCTAAAATAGAGCCTGTCACAGATGACCACTGACCTCAATCGGGCCTAAACTAGAGCCCGTCACAGATGACTAGTGACCTCAATCGGGCCTAAGCTAGAGCCCGCCACAGATGACCTCATCTCAATCGGGCATTTAGTTATGGCCCGTCACAGATGACTATAATCCACAAAAAAAAATAAATTTTGTTTTTTGGCTAGCCTCAGGCCTTTGCTAGCCATACCCGCTGCAAAAATGACAGAAACAAACACAGATATCCAATATCCCCAGCTCCCCAGCATCACCCATTCATACATATGCATTCACATAGACAGACATCAACATATTTCACACAACCACACATTCACAGCCATCTCATATTTCACATCCATTCACATATTTCACATCCATTCAAATATTTATCATATTTCACCTGCAAAACCGAGTTAATTGGATCAAATATTTATTTAGCAAGTCTTAACATAAACATATGAAATATATACATAAATATAAACATCACAGTTACATCATCACAGCTGCATAATAAGTGTTCATCATTGCCTAAACATAAAAGTTCAACATTGTTCATCATATTAGTTTAAGCCTAAACATTCCTTTGGGGTTAATTATTTCGCAGAGGATGAAGCTGGCTATCTCCTCGCAAACCTTCTCAAAGCTGGTAGGCAGAGACTTGGTTATTGTGCCCTACATTGTCATAATTCTAGATTAGTTGATCGATCATATATAAGTACTAAAATGTAGTTAGTCTATCACAATTGAGACCACCGACCTCAAACTCAGCCAAAGTCTTCACCTTTTCTCTATACAGAAGGCGCATGTTGTGGCACACATGGAATCCGCACTGGTCACCTATTTGTTGCTTCACCGGGAAGTCTTTTTTTGGATGAGGGTGTCATGTCCTGTCTTCTTGAGGCCTCCTCTTTGCACGTATTGGGCCCACGCTTCATCTATCGCTAGTTGAATTGGGGTCCAATTATATGCGTTCTTATCAATTCTGGAGTTCAGGTAGCGACATGTACTCCATTTAGGTGTTATGACCAGAAGGATCCAATGGGCACTGCGGCATTAATATAGTGAAGGTTAATTAAGTACTCAAGGAATGTGTCATGCTGTTGTGTATATTTAGTTAACACACTTACTATTGATTATAGGCACACATAATGTACTCCTTGTCTCGGCGGGACCACAAGGTGTCGTAGATGTAGTTGACCATTCCTTGATGGTCATTCTGGAGATTTGTGACAGTGACCACTTGTGGATCAAGGAAGGCAACTTCCGGTGCATGCTTCTGACACCATTGCCAACTTAACCTACACACAGGATCAACGATCTTGTAAGCAAGTTAAACCGATTGTTATTACCAGAATGAGTTGGGCGACAATACTTACAAGGAGTAGCACTTAAGGAGGCTTGTGTCCACCGCTCGGAGCCTGTAGAGGTCGAAAAGATCCTTGAAGTCGACCACGATATAATTTGTTGGACCAATGAATGGCTTTCCATCGTGCTGTCCAAGGATATCGGTAGCTTTACTTGGCTTCCTGGCGTTAGATTTCTCCATGTAGTATAAGTGAAGGTCCTTGCAAGCGGTGCCCATTGCGGCAAGCACGTCATCTCCAACCAGTGGCATGCCTAGTTGGAACTCCTGTGGATCGACGTATTTCTTCTTGACCTCTTTGCCCTTAGTCTCTTCCTGGCCCTTGCCCAGATCTAGCTTTCTTGGAGCTAGAAGCGAGGCCTGCACCTTTCCTCCCCTTCCTCTCCCCTTTGCTTCGGGTTTTTCGAGAGTAATTCTCTGAGGGGAAGAGTGTGCCTTCCTGCTCTTCTTCATCGGTGGGGGTTCATAAATCGCCTTGCTGTCGGCCTCCGTTCGGTCCTCCCCAAAATCCGTGTCGTACTGCAACTGCATATCATAAGATTGTGCATGACGATCCTGAGCAGGAGGGGCTGAAGGAGCAGAGGCGGGTCTCTTTGGTGGACGACCGCTTGGTGCAGTGGTTGGCCTCGCTGTAACCCTGATCTCAATGAGGTCCTTGGGCCATTGGATGAAGGTACCACGGGCATTTCCTAGTGAGAGGACCTCGTCGTTCGGTGGATACTTCAGAGGGAACAGCTCGTATTCGGGCTTCACCGAGTCGACTTGAACTTTTGCACAGTCGGCCCTGAGTTGCGCTCCATGCACTCTTGTCTCTGGGGTCGGCTTGCACGCAAGTCCCTCGGCTGCTGGAACAGTGAAGGTCGGCATCACCCTAACTGTGAGGGTGCAGCTCGTTGGTTCCTGCGATGGATTAATCAATTTTTTTAGAATATTATATATTATATGGATTCGTTACGTCTTTCATGTATTGAGTAAGTTCACGGTTACCGTTATGTGGTCGACGGCGCTGTCAACCGATGTTGGATTTTCCGCCAACTCAGTTGATGCGCAACTGCTGCGTTTTTGGTGGGACTTCCTAACTCTTTGTGCGCAGCAGCGGCGGCGGCCTGGGGGATCTGTTGCTCTTCTCGGATCTCTTGCCTAATCTTGGCCCTCATCGACTCGAGCTTTTCGTCGAATTCAGATGTCAGCTCAGCTCGTATCGACGCCCGAATCTTGGCTTCAAGGCGTGCATCTTTCTCCGCCTTGTTGGAAGTCCGCTTCTTGTACTGCCACGCGTAGTCTGGAAATCCATACTTCCAGGGAACAGAAGACCCAACGCCCCGTGTCCGTCCACGGTGTTCCTTGTTGCCCAACGCTTTCGTGAGGAGGTCGTCCTCGCGTCTTTGAGAGCAGGCCTCTTGCGAGGCTTGTTGCTCGGCAACCAACTCCTTCTGCATTACAATTTAGTGGGGTCAAATAAACTGCACGATGGGAAACAATGCGAACATCTAGTTTGACTAGACACTTACTATAGCTTCGTATACTCGTTGATCTTCTGCATTTGGCATGAAGATTGTGCCATCATCATTCTTCTGGTACCTAGCCCTGGCCTAGTTCCTAGCCCGAGGGTGTGGGATATCACCAAACACGAGCGGTGTGCACGATTCCTCCACTTCTTCATCCTCATGCTGCCATTCCTCTTCCTTACCGGCATATCCGGCGGTACCCAGCCGGTGCGGATGCTGGTTCCTGGTCTGGAGCAAGCGATATGCCTCGCTTCTAGCTCTGGACTTGGGGGTCGACTTCTTCGCATGGAATTCCTCCCAGACCTGTTCCGTGATCCAAGGAAATTTCTCTCTTGGATCTAGATTTGCCGGGTTGTAGACGAACTCGCCGACTAGTTTAGTCTTGAAGTTCTTCCAAGCAGTGCCCATAACCTTGAAAGCAGCCCGCCTGAGACGGTCCTCATGCTCCGCAGGATAATCAAAGCTCTCCTTGAACGTTAGCCAAGCAATGTCCTTCTCTGCGGCCGGCACGAGTTTGAAGTCGTCTTGCAGAATACTGAATTTCTGCCTCCCTATGACCCCGCAGATAGACCTAAATCGGCTCAATATTTTCCTTGGAGATGTCGGCAACCCTATGGCGTCCACTGCTGTTATGCGGAACCGTTCCTTAGGGATTTTGTTCCCTGTTCTAGGAGTACGTGCCCTTGAAGACCCACTAGTTGTCGTCGACATTGGTTCGCCTTGCTGAGACATTGTCTACTTTTTTTCAAAAAAACAAAAAAACACAATTGAGTGCTACAATCTATTACAATCTATTAACCACATTTCACAATAATTTCATTAATGCACCACATTTCATCCCAACATAAATAAACCACATTTCATCCCAACATGAATAAACCACATTTCATCCCAACATGAATAAACCACATTTCATCCCAACATAAATAAACCACATTTCATCCCAACATGAATAAACCACATTTCATCCCAACATGAATAAACCACATTTCATCCCAACATAAATAAACCACATTTCATCCCAACATGAACCACATTGCATATAAATAAAGTTAAATGAACCACATTTCATCAATCACTACAATCATCTATCACAAGATTCATAAATGCACCACATTTCATCCCAACATCGACATGTCTCACTCACAGTTCAATCACATATCATCAACATCCACATTTCAATGACATGTCATTCACAGTTAGCAGAGGGCGGCGCGATGGAGGACTCACCTGAGGATGGCCGGTGGGGCTCGGTGGCGGCGGCGCCCGGGCTCGGTGGAGGGCGTCACCGGTCGGTGGAGGCGGCGGCGGGCTCGGTGGCGGCGGCGGCGGGCTCGACGAAGGAGGAGTTCGCGGTGGCGGCGCCGGGCTTGGTGGAGGGCGGTTGGTGGAGACGCCGATCGGGCAGGTCGGCACCGGGCGGGCAGCGTCATGCTCGGTGGGGGTCGGCGACGTGCGTCAGTGAGGACGCGGGCGGCGACGACGAGGAAGGCCAACACCGGTCCGGTCGGTGTAAAGGCTCGGTGGCGGCGGCGGCGGGCTCGCGGAGGGGGGGGGTCGTCGGTGAGGAGGCGGCGGAGGTCCGAATGGAGGGCCGAGGAGGCTCGGTGGTGGCGGCCGCGGGCTCAACGAGGGAGGCGGCGGCCTCGGCCTCGGCGTCGGTGGTGACGCCGGCAGGCTCGGCGAGGGAGGACGACTGCAGCGGCGGCGGGCTCGATGGCGACGGCGGCGGGCTTGGCGAGGGAGGATGACGGCGGTGCTAGGGTTCTAAGGAGGCGGGAAAGTGTAGCGGGACTTAGAAAAATTTTCGATCCGATCTGAGAAACCCTAGTTATAGTAGAGTGATGAGTCATCTCAATCGGGCTTTGCCGTAGGGCCCGTCACAGATGACTCATCGGTGACGGGCTCCATACTAATGCCCGATTGAGATGACATTCAGGCCCGTCACGGATGACTCATCTGTGACGGGCCCTAAGATAATGCCCGATAGAGATAGATTAATCTCTATCGGGTTTTAACTAAGGCCCGTCACCGATGACTATTTTTCCATTTTTTCAAACAAATCTTTATATTTGTGAATACAAAATATATAGCTGTTGTATAATAATTTATTTTATTAGTCATAATATATTTTCGGATAGTAAATGATTTCAAATCGAAATATGGTCAACAACAAAATTGTAGAGCCTTTTAAGATCTACAACTTTTATTTTGGTCATTTGTCTATATAACTTTGTTCCTAAGAGCTTGAAATTGATTTTTACAATATGACAAATCTAAACAGCATTTGTAGATACTAAATGATTTCAAATGGAAATATGGTCAACAACAAAGTTGATCCTCTCATCAAGATCTACAACTTTTATTTTGGTCATTTATCTATATAACTTTGTTTCTAACAGCTTGAAATTGATTTTGACAATATAACAAATATAATCAACATTTGTAAATACTAAATGATTTCAAATGGAAATATGGTCAACAACAAAGTTGATCCTCTCATCAAGATCTACAACTTTTATTTTGGTTACTTCTTCATCCGACAAAGTGATAGTTATATTATTCACAAAAATCACATTTCTCTCATCTGGTTTATAAATATCAACACAGATATGTCAATTTTGTAAACATTGGTACTATCACTTTGTCAGATGAAGAAGTGACCAAAATAAAAGTTGTAGATCTTGATTAGCTGTACAAGTTAGCTGTTTATGGCTTTCCCATTTAAAGTCATGTAATATTTACAAATGATGTTTAGATTTGTCATATTGTCAAAATCAATTTCAAGCTGTTGGAAACAAAGTTATATAGACAAATGACCAAAATAAAAGTTGTAGATCCTGATGAGAGGATCAACTTTGTCTTTGACCATATTTCCATTTGAAATCATTTAGTATTTACAAATACTGTTTAGATTTGTTATATTGTCAAAATCAATTTCAAGCTGTTGGAAACAAAGTTATATAGACAAATGACCAAAATAAAAGTTGTAGATCTTGATAACCTCTACAATTTTGTTGTTGACCATATTTCGATTTGAAATCATTTACTATCCGAAAATGTGTTATGAATAATAAAATGAATTATTATACAGCAGCTATATATTTTGTTCTCACAAATATAAAGACTTATCTGGGAAATGGAAAAATAGTCATCGGTGACGGGCCTTAGTTCAAGCCCAATAGAGATTAATCTATCTCTATCGGGCATTATCTTAGGGCCCGTCACAGATGAGTCATCCGTGACGGACCTGAATGTCATCTCAATCGGGCATTAGTATGGAGCCCGTCACCGATGAGTCATCTGTGACGGACCCTACGGCTAAGCCCGATTGAGATAGATTAATCTCTATCGGCCGTAAACTAAGGCCCGTCACCGATGACTTATTTTCCATCTTTCATTTGTTGTGAGTGCAAAATATATAGCAGCTGTGTAATAATTCATTTTATTAGTCATAATACATTTTCGGATAGTAAAAGATTTCAAATGGAAATATGGTCAACAACAAAGTTGTAGAGCCTTTCAAGATCTACTAGTTTTATTTTGGTCATTATTCTATATAATTTCTTTCCCAACAACTTGAAATTGATTTCAAGAATATGACAAATCTAATTAACAACATTTGTAAATACTAAATGATTTCAAATTGAAATATGGTCAACAACAAAGTTGATCCTCTAATCACGATCTACAACTTTTATTTTGGTCATTTATAATAAAACAAAATTAGCCATATTAATGACTACACATATCAAGTCTTTGCAATAAAACAAAATACTTCATTCATTACAATAGATAAGTACAAATGCATCAGTCACAAGGTTATGCCTTCCGTATGATTTGAACGAGCATATGCCACAGGCTCTTGGGGATCATCGTCAAGGTCAATATGAGGTCTTACATGAAGATTATGGTTGTATTCTTCTTCATCGACGACGTTGTCAACTCCTACAATTCGGCGCTTTCCATCCCTCACGATGTGCATCTTCTTGTTTGAAGGGTCTTTTATATAGAATATCTACTTGACCTGTTTCGCAAGTACAAATGGTTCATCGGCGTATCCCACCTTACATAGATCTACTAAAGTGAAACCTTCCTTGTCGGCTTTGACACCAGTGTGTAGATTCACCCAACGGCAGCGGAACAAAGGAACCTTGAACTTGACGTAGTTTAGCTCCCAGATCTCCTCAATGCGGCTGTAGTATGTGTTTGACCCAACTTGATCCTGGAATGCATCTATACGGACGCCGCTGTTTTGCACTGTGCTTTTGTCATCTTGTTTGACGGTGTAAAATGTGTATCCATTTATATCATATCCTTGCCATGTGTCTATGGTCCAAGACGGTCCCATCCCCAACAACTGTACTGTCTCATTTGGGACATCCGTGGACATTGTCACACGATTCTTAAACCATTCGTTGAACCGAGAATTATGTTCTCTGTTAATCCATGCATCAGATCGCCCCAAGTTCTCATCTCGGATTTTCGCTAAGTGCTCCTCAAAGTATGGGCCAACTTGATCGGGCCTAATTCTTTTCCTTCTGATTGTGCCAACACCTGGCAACCTTCCCTCGTGACGAGATGCTGGAACTCCGATAGGATCGGCATCGGACATGTAATTGACACAGAACTCAATAGCCTCCTCGGTCGTGTAACCTTCAATGATGCTCCCCTCGGGTTTAGCTCTGTTACGAACGTACGACTTCAGAACTCCCATGTACCTTTCAAACGGCCACATTTCCCTTAGAAAAGCCGGGCCACATAGTTTTGTTTGCTTCACCAGATGAACAGGGAGATGAACCATTATATCAAAGAAAGATAGTGGGAAAAACATCTCCAGGTAACAGAGGGTATTCACAATATCGGTCTGCAGCCCATCTAGATCTTCTGGATCTATAACCTTCTGTCCAATTGCATTGAAGAAGGCGCACAGACGTTGGATCGTGTGACGCACTTTCGGTGGTAGAATGCCTCTGATAGAAACTGGCAAGATTTGTGTGATTAGCACGTGGCAATCGTGAGACTTCATTCCAACAAGTTTTAGATCGTCCAATTTAACATACTTACTTATCCTCGCTGAATAGCCCGATGGAACTTTAATATCCTTCAAGCATGATAACATTGCGATCTTCTCATCCTTCGACAGTGTGTGGCAGGCTAGAGGGAGGTACACTTTACCTATCTTTGCATCTCGTATGGGCTGGAGTTCGCTGCGAATATTCATGTCCTGTAGATCAAGGCGCGCGTTCAACCCGTCCTTTGTCTTCCCGGGAATATTCAACATCAGGCCAACCAAACTCTCACACACATTCTTTTCTACATGCATGAGATCAATGCAATGACGGACATCAAGATCTTTCCAGTAAGGTAGCCGCCAAAATATGGATTTTTTCTTCCACATACCCTTCTCCTTTGTCTTGCTACGTTTTCTTTTCTTCCCAAACTCATTGCTTATGTCCTTGACCATATTGTGGACCTCATCTCCGGACAAATCTTTGGGAGCAGGCTGAAGTTCTCTCTTACCATTAAAAATTTTCTTCTTTCTTCTAAATATGTGACGTAGCGGGAGCCACCTCCGATGACCCATGTATACCATCTTTCATGATTTCTTCAGCCACCGGCTTCGTGTATGTTCCTTGCAATCGGAGCATGCCTTCTTTCCTTTTATAGTTTGTCCGGAAAGATTACCGAGTGCAGGGTAGTCATTAATGGTGCAGAACAATAGAACTCTTAGCTTGAAGTTCTCCTGACCATATGCATCCCAAGTTTCCACACCTTCTTTCCAAAGAATCTCCAGATCGTCGATAGCAAGCTCCAGGAATACATCGATATCATTGCCGGGTTGCCTTGGACCTTGGATTAATAAGCACAACATAATATATTTCCGTTTAAAGCATAACCATGGCGGGAGATTATAGTTCGCAATAAGAACTGGCCAAGTGCTGTGAGTACTACTCATGTCACCGAAAGGATTCATGCCATCCGTACAAAGACATATCCTCATGTTTCTAGGGTCGGCAGCAAAGTCTTTGTGTTTTCGATCTATATTCCTCCATTCAATCGAATCCGCTGGGTGTCTAAGCATACCAACATTCCTTCTTTCCGTGGCGTGCCAACGTACTAACTTTGCTTCGTTCGGGTTGGCAAAGATTCTCTTGAAACGATCAATGATAGGTAGATACCACACAACCTTTGCCGGACCACCCCTCTTTGACTTATTTCCTTTGTCAGCACTTTTCTTTCGCTTGTATCGAGAAGCCTTGTAGACAGGACAAGCATCCAAGTCCGCATATTGCTTGTGGTACAATATGCAGTCATTGGGACAAGTGTGAATTCTACGGACCTCTAACCCCAGTGGACACAGAACCTGCTTTGCTTCGTATGTCGTCTCGGGCAATGTGTTCTCAACAGGAAGCATAGCCTTCAAAATTCCTAAAAGATCTGTGAAACTCTTGTCTGTCCATCCACTACTTGCCTTCAGCTTCATTAGGTCCAAGGTAACTGACAACTTAGTGTGTTTTGCTTTGCATCCAGCATACAAAGGCGTCTCGGAATCACTTACCAACCTGCTGAATTTCATTCCATCTTTCTCATTCTGGGCTGGGTCCTCAACGTCACGTAACATGTCTTGCAGCAAATCGTGATTCACATCAACCATTTCACCGCCCAATGGAGAAGGTATAAACATGTCATGCTCATTTTCATCTTCCTGATTATGCGCACCACTTCTGTCTGCTGCTGCTCCACTTCCTGATTCTTGCTCTCCATGCTTCACCCAACATGTATACCCCTCCATGAATCCTCGTTGTATCAGATGACCGTGTACGTCCTCTCCGCTATCAAACATATTCTCGTTCTTGCAATCTGCACATGGACAACACATGTAATCACTGTTTCTTCTTATCCGATCCTCCTCCGCGGCGTTCATAAAATTTATTACGCCCTTTCGGTACTCCATAGAATGACGTTTCAAATTTTTGACATACATCCAACTTCGATCAATTGCTACAAAATAAAAAAACAAATTAGAGGCGCATATTATAAGATCAATATTGCAAAAGTAAGACGTGATGAAATTGCTCAATTAATGATTTATATTACTCGCTTGATTGATCCATTTTGATCACTTTGGGAATTTAATTTCTGTTTTCCTTGGAAAAAGGACAAAAAATCGCCCCCTACAGCCTCCCACCAAAATAGTGAACAGTGGGATACAGTTACACTAGGTGGTGGGGGGTATTTATACTGTGCAACAAATATTTGTAACGGCCCTAAAACAATCAACCGTGACGGGCATACAAGTAATCTCTATCGGGCTTTAATAAAAGACCGTCAAAAAAGAGTGTCATCTGTGACGGGCAATAAACTTATCTCAATCGGGCCTCTAGTTGGAGCCCGTCACAGATGACCCTCATCTGTGACGGGCTTCTTTTAGGGCCCGATTGAGATATGGAACCCTCATCTCAATCGGGCCTCAACTATAGCCCGTCATAGATAAGTGTCATCCGTGACGGGCTTTAGTTTTATGCCGATATACCATGGCTGTGCGACCATATCTCAATCGGGTGAAACTTCGACCCGATTGAGATTACTTACTTGTGACGGCCCGCAAATTTCAGTCTTGTTATGGGCCGTCACAGATGGAAGGATCTGTACTAGTGATGGGACCTTCGACGGAGACATTGAAGGAGGAGTCGCTGATAAGCAGAGCTCTGAAGATGCGGGAACAAAGGAATTATAGGTGGGAAAAAGTACACCCAAGGTCCCTCAACTTGTCATCGAAATAAAAAACGTCCTTAAACCGCAGAACCAGATACCACGGGTCCCTTAACTATACAAAACCGGTCACAATAGGTCCCTCGGTGGTTTTGATCCCGGTTTAGTCCTACGTGTGTGCTGAGTCAGCGTGGGACCCACGTGGGTCCCACATGTCAGGTGTCCACGTCATCTCTTTTCTCTCTTCTCTTTTCCTTCCTCCCCTCTCTACTCTCTCTCTCTCTCTCTCAGGCCAGGCCGACGGCGAGCGGGGCTGAGCGGCGAGACCACGACGGCGGCCGGCGGCGGCGGCGGCCGCGCACACCACTCCCACCTCACCGCCGCCGCCACGAGGCCCGAGGCCCCGAGCGCGTCGTCCCCCAACGCCAGGCTCGCCGCCTCATCGCCCGCGACGACCTCGCCGAGGCCGCGCGCCTCGTCGACCGCTCATGCGGGGAGGCACCCGACGCCGCCGTCGCCGCCTTGAAGACCAACGCCAACGTGCCCCCTGTGCCGCGCCGACGTGCCGGTTCCGGCGAGGCCGACGAGCTCGACGACGGCGAAGGGGAAGCAGCAGCAAACCGCGGACGGCGCCTTCCTCCTCATACGGCCTCGCCGCCGGCCTCTCCGCCTCTTCTCTCTTCGTGCCCTCGCCGCTGGCCTCTCCCGCGCCGTTGCAGCCACCCCCTACCCGCCACCGCCGGAGAGGCCATCCCCGCCGCCAACGCCGAGACGAGGCCCGCACCCTCCTCCCTCGCCCCGGAGCCGCCGACGACGACAAGGCCTAGCGGTGTGGAGTCGTCGGCGCCGCCTCTCCCCATCCGCAGCCGCGCTCGCCCGCCGCCGCCACCGCTCTCTCTCACCGACGCCATGCCGCTCCGCCTCCGGCGACCTCATGTGCGTCGTCAAGCGTTTCGTCGACACCAACGGCAGCAGCGGCGGCGGGGAGAGGAGCGGTACGCGGGCGGGCATAGGCGGCGGGGGAGCAGCGGGGCGCGGCCGGCGAGCAAGGAGGTCACGCCTGGGCAGCGCGCGCTGGGCTTGGAAGCACTTTCTCCAATCCGGCGACCGCGACAGCGCTAGGGTGACCGACTACGCCCTCCTCCTCGACAACCACCTCGGCAAGCGCCCGACCGCCGACCGCCTGCGCGCCGCTGCTCCCTCGTCGCCTGCACCAGCCCGTGCGCCGCTCCTCCCCCCGCCGCCTCCGCTTCGCCGGTCGCCGCGCTCTCGCCTGCCTGCCGCCACCGCCACTCCACTTCGCTTCACCGACCGCCGCGCTCGCACGCCGCCTCCGTCGGCCGCCGTGGCGGCGCCGCCCTCCGCCTCTCCCGCTTCGCCCCGGCCGCCGCGCTCGCACGCTGCCTCCGCCCTCCGGCTTGCAGAGACAGTGAGAGAGAGATGAGGAAGGGAGAGAAAAGGGGAAGGGAGGAGAGGAGGCTGACATGTGGGGCCCACGTGGGTCCCACACTGACTCAGCTGCCACGTAGGATAAAACCGGGATCAAAACCGCTGAGGGATCTCGGGTGACCGGTCTTGTATAATTAAGGGACCTCGTGTATCTGGTTTTGCGGTTCGAGGATGTTTTTGTATCACGCTGATAAGTTGAGGGACCTTCGGTGTACTTTTTCCATTATTGGTGAGAAGTAGTATCAAGTCTATGGACCGTCGTCCTATCCGGCGGAAAAGGCCCAACACTAGAGTACATGGGCTAGATTGGGTGAAGTGATCCGTTGCTCGAATGTGAGCTGTTGCGTGACAGAGCTGTTGAGAGAGATGTATATGTATCTCTGTGAACGTTGTTGGATGATGAACATTGTGAACTGGCAACTGGGGAAAATGCTTCAAATCAGCCGTCCGGGCGGAAGAAAAAAATCGGACGTTCACATCAGTTGGGATAGGTGCATACGGTCAGATTTATGAAAATTGTTCAGATTTTTTCTCCAACTATTTATCCAAACTATAAATAAGTTATATAATTTGATTCATTACAATTAAATCTTCGGAACAAGATCTCACATCATTGTATTCCGATGACTTTTTTTCTGACTCTTTTATTCCGATGACTTTTTTTCTGACTCTTTTTAGTGTTGCACATAGTGTTATTGGAATGTTTCAATAAATATTGGTTGATATTTCACATAGTTATTTGTAATGTTGCACGTGGTGTTTTTCCATGTTCTAGCAAGATAACTGTAATAAGATCTCATATGATTATATTTCTAATAAAAAAATAAATATGTGTGTTTTTCATTAGGTGCAATTGGATTTTTCATGTGTGAGAAATAGTGTTTCAAATGGAATTTCACTTTGTAATAAATTTTAAGTTTACTGTTGCAACAAAATGTTGCTCATAGTATTATTTAGATGTTTTAATAGATATTTTCTTATGTTCACTATTTCTTTGTGACAGTTGCACATAATAATATACTTGATGAAACATTCAAATAATATGATGTGCAACATTCACAAATAAGTAATAAAACATCATAATATATTTATTGATCCCGTGTACAACAGTAAAACATCATTCGGATAAAAAGCTTAAAATATGCAACATAATTAAATTATATATGAAACATTTATTTCTAACACGTGAAACATTAAATCTTAATGATTGAAACATATATAATTTTTCAATCAAAATATAACCGTGTGAGATCTTGTTGTAAAGGTTTAATTATAAGGAATACAACCATATGATCAGAATGACAATAAGATAAATGGTTTGGAAAATAAATCATCTCAAAGGTTACTAATATATGTTAATCAATGCATGCATATAGTATCATCAGGTAGCAGTTATGTGATCAGATTGCTGAGGTAGTACTCTCATAGCGTCCGATATTTTGCGTTGCATCGGACGTCCGAGCGGTAGTCTCCTCTAACTGGCGGTGGTGGCTCGATCCGGTTGGATCTGATGAGAGGAACAAATTCTATAGTTGTCCAACTAATTCGGTAATTCATCATGTATCTCGCGTGTACGTACTCTGGAGTCCCCTAACAGAGAGGAGCTAACTAGATGGAGATCCGACATGAGTGACAATCCTCCAGGAATGTGCTTGCTACAACCTACAGGCTTAATTAACCAAACAACCACGTACACAACCAAGACACAATGTATTCGTCCACTTTTGAAAGGATCGACCTGTGAAAACTAGCAGCAGATGGTAGAACTGTGAAGAGGAGTTTGCGTGCTGATTGTTGCTACAAACCGGGCGCATGCATTACAGGAATATATAGCACACGTATTGAGTTGTTGAGCATCTCCTAATTACAGGGGAACAAACTTATCTTATCTTATCTTACTAACTCAACAACTCAATCCGGCCATATGTGTACATTAATTATCATATGTCTAACACTCCCACTCAACCTATCCTGCAAGGTTTAGGCTGTGTTAGCATGTCCCAGTTGGGAACTTTTTCACTCCGCACGGAAAACGGACCGGTCTATTAGTGCGTGATTAATTAAGTATTTTTTAATTTTTTTTCAAAAATGGATTGATTTGATTTTTCAAAGTAACTTTCGTATAGAAACTTTTTTCAAAAAACATACCGTTTAGTTGTTTGAAAAGCGTGCGCGCGGAAAACGAGAAAAAGAGGTTGGTAACAAGGGGTTGCAAACACAGCCTCACAGCGGTCTCACAGGCAATGTCTCGGTGAAACCATCAACAACTTGATCCTTGGCAGATATATATTCAACCTGCAACAATTTCCGTGCAACACGTTCTCGAACAAAATGGTAATCCACTTCTATGTGTTTGGTACGAGCATGAAACATTGGATTGGCTATCAAATATTTTGCACCAATATTATCACACCATACCTTAGCAGCTTTAGGCACCTGAATTCCCAGTTCATCAAGCAGAGTTTGTATCCACATAAACTCAGCAGTAGCATTAGCTAAAGCCTTGTATTCTGCTTCTGTACTGGATCTAGATACAGTAGCTTGTGTGCGTGCACTCCACGACACAAGATTAGGCCCAATAAACACAGCAAAACTACCAGTAGAACACCGATCATCTAGACATCTTGCCCAATCTGTATCAGAAAATGCACTAACAAGCAAAGAATTAGATTTACTAATCTTTAAACCAAGTTTTGCTGTATGTTTCAAGTATCTCAGAATCCTCTTGGCCGCTGCCCAATGACCTGTAGTTGGAGCATGTAAATACTGACACACATTGTTCACTGAGAAGGACAAATCTAGTCTAGTACTCTAGTCAATGTCAAATACTGTAGCGCTCCAACCAAACTTCTGTAACTAGTGTAATCTTCTGGTCCAAGAGGTGTACCTTCATGAGCACTTAATTTTTCTGAGATGGACAGTTGTTCTACATCTTCTGAAGAACCACAAAGTTTGACTGAGGCTATAGGTGATAGAAACTGGAAGGAAGCAATGAACAGTGAATATCAAGCTGTTATGAGAAATAAAACCTAGCATTTAGTTCCTCCGAAGAAAGGAATAAATATAATAGATTACAAGTGGGTCTATAAAATTAAGAGGAAGGCTAATGGGAGTCTAGATAGTTACAAGGCTAGACTTGTAGCAAAGGGTTTTAAACAACGATATGGTATAGATTATGAGGATATCTTTAGTCCTGTTGTTAAGGCTGCTACTATCAGAACCATTATATCTATAGCTGTGTCTAGAGGATGGACTTTGCGTCAATTAGATGTTCAGAATGCCTTCCTTCATGGGGTTTTAGAGGAAGAAGTGTATATGAGACAACCACCAGATTATGAACAGCATAACATGTCAGGGCACGTGTGCAAACTAGATAAGGCTTTGTATGGGTTGAAGCAAGCTTTTAGGGCTGGTATTCCAAGCTAAGTACAAAGTTACATGAGCGAGGGTTTAAGTCATCCAAGTCAGAGACATATTTATTCTTTTACAGCAAGGGAGATGTTACCATATTTATGTTGGTTTATGTTGATGGCATTATAGTTGCTAGCCCGTCTAAGGATGCTACTGATGTTCTTCTAAAAAGCCTTAATCAAGAGTTTGCACTAAAGGATCTAGGAAAATTACATTACTTCCTAGGAATAGAAGTGAAGGAAGTAGAAGATGGCATAGTTATGTCACAGGAAAACAGTATAAACTTTTTCCTTTGGAATTCCACTTTGTAACCTAGTGTGCGGCTGCATTACCTCAGTAGGTTGTTGTGCAGAAGCAGTTGACGCAGAGAATCCAGGCTGACATGACTGGTGCTCGGTGGAGGTGCCGGTGCTGACCTGTTGACGAGATGGCGTAGCTAAAGCTCCTGTCGGTGGCGTGTCACCCACCGATTGGTTGATGGCGGGTGAGTGCGCCTGCACCTGCGTATGAGGGAGTGGCCGCTCCCCCTGGATTGATGATCCTGATGCAGTCATCTTGATGCGAAAAACACACACTGGCCTGAGAGATCTGCTTAATTTCAGTGCAGGTCCAAAATCTTACTTTTAGGTTCGAAGGCGTGCCAGTTGATTTGATCCTGCAATCAACAAGAAGAAAAGACAAGAAAACTGAAGTTAAATCCATAAACGATAGTCGATCGGCTAGGGGCCGATGACGTATCGTCAATCATTAAGCCGATATTATTGGCATTAGATCGGCAATGAAGAATAAAGCAATATAAAACTAAATCTATTCGATCGGCTGTAGATATCAATGACATATAATCCTTCTCTCGATGTATATTTAAACTAAGTGATTGGGATAGATTGAATCAGCAAGTCGAGACAGTATAAATCACTTAAGTCTAAAGATATATTAAGAGAATGATTATGCGAACGCTTATAGCATAGCCGATCAATCAGATGTAGCATGTATCGGCTAATACTCCGATACTACTTTATATTAAGATATCAAAATAGGCAAAATATATTAAACAGAAAGCCTAATAGACTTTAATGCAATAAGATCTTAATATAAAGGACAGATTTAGCATAACAAGCAAGCATATAAGGTAAAAATAGCTAAATCAGGTAAGATCGGCTGAAACTCCGATGCTATCTCTTATTGATGATCATAAAACAAGCTAGATATTACAGTTATATATAGATATTACTCAATAGATCGAACTCAACCGATGCAGCATTAAGTATAAAAACAAATATAAGATCTAGACAAGGTGATGAAAACCTCTAAGAGATGGTAGATATGCTATATAATCTAGATTAATAACAAAATATAACTCTATCGGCTACTCTCCAGCGATAGATACCAGCCGATCACGGGTTAGATTACGAAACTAATAAAGATTATGAAGCATATACGATAACTCGACGATTTACATAAACAAGATTATAGTATCATGACAATGGAAGCACTAATTCCGAGAACGCAAGCCGCCATGGCAAGTTTACCTCTGGTTGAAGATCGAAATCAACGCAGCTCAATCCGAAAGCAAGAACTCGTCGAAATAACGAAAGTAAAAAGGGTGGCGATGCGCCGAAAGTGTTATTGAACTGTTGTTATAAATTACATGGGGTCGGGTTATATTTATACCCAAGATACATGATAGGTCCTTGCCGGACACGACTCTTATCTCTAACAAACTCTAAGATACACATAAGTCTTTACGGCAGACTCTTGCCAAAATATATCTCTAACGAAACTATTTAAAATATCCTAATTAATAGATACAATTGCCTATCTGAGAGCTTATCTCTATCGTGGCAATTCTTGTGCAGCACGTTGATCGATTCTAGAGACGATTCCACAACCATCTCAACGAAATCGGCTGTATCAGCTATCTCCTTGTCCGACCCATCTCAGCCGATGCGTTCTTCAGTCGATGCCTTCACAGCCGATGCGCACTCTGTTCTTCGAATACAATCTTTTTACCGAATCCACCTTGATTCCAATGCTGAGCCTGGTAAATGATTTACTAAATCTGGTCGTTAACACATGCCGCCCAAGTCCGCTATATTGGTAACGTTGCGGATTTGCTCAATTTCCTTTTCCGAGTATAACTAGGGTTTCCTTCTCCGATTCCGTTTTGGCCGTTACCGCGCTTCCTTTTAAATAGTAACCTGTAACATACCTGAATTCTAGGATTACGGAATTTCCATTAAAACTAGTTGAAAGGAAAATTCTTCAATTTTGTGAACCAAAAATTTTCATTTTAAACCTAGGTGAAGTTGATCTAACTCTTGCATGAATAAAATTTGAGGGCAAATTAAAACCTTTTCATTTATAACCTAGGACAAAAATGCAAACACAAATGAAAGCATGCAAACTTGCATAAAAACTTGCATAAGACATGTTTTGACTTGAGTCCTTCATGTGCATTTGGATTTTCGATTTTGCGTTTCATAATAGGTCTCATGAATAATAACTAAAATCTAGACAAACAACTAAACCATTAGGGCCTAATGCTAACTATTGGAAAATAATACATAGGAACCATAATACACCTTAAAATATATCAACAAGACCAATGTCAAGACCCACAAGACTAATTTGGCCACCCATCTGAAGACAAGTCATGAACATGGAAGTGAACAAATAAATTAACTCATATAAGGTATACTATATCTTAATCATCTTTATAAGCATCCTCTTAATTTAATACTAAAGTAAACTTATATATAAATAGGTAAGAAGCTTATGACATGTTTAATATCAACATCACCTCAGGTTAAGAAGAGTCCAAATATAACTTTCATAAATATTTACATGCATTTAGGAAGGGAAACACATATAAGAGGTAAATCTTGCTAATTATCTAAAATAACTTGTGCAAGATAAAATCATGGGAAAATTCATGTAGGCTATGCTCACTACATTCAACTCACTGTAATTTTTTTATAATTTAATATCTACATCTGATACCTCAAATAAATCAGACAAACTAGTTAAAAACTAGATTAACTATAGTTCTTAATCGGCTAAAATAATACCTAACTAAAATATGCATTAAACTGCATAGAAGTGTATAGAGGAAATAATTTATTCAAATATTAGGACATTTATGATGAGTAAATATAATTTTTCCAGAATTTATGTTCTCTGTTTATGTCTCCTAAAAATTCAAACTAGTTTTCAAAGAGCCTATCTTCTCCTAATTTCTGTGAGTAATATATCCATAATTTTTGAGTGAAACCAAAGAAAATAGAAACTAGATACATACACCTACCTCAAATAAAATCCACATGAATTGATCTGTACCACAAATTAATCTATGAGTTAACAAAGATGGAGAAGAGAAATAATCCTGAAAATTCGTCCAAAACCAAGTACACCAACCTTTCTACCCACATCTCTCACTCCAACCTTGTTTCCTTTCCCTGGGCCCACCTGGCAGTCTCCCTGGCTTGCCCACACACTGTCCACTTCCTCCTCCACCGCCCTACCCGACCAGCAGACGAGAAAACAGCCGGGGGGAGAGAGAGGGAAACCGAGAGAACAATCTGCTCGACGCGTGGACTCGACGTGGCGTCGCCAAGCTCGCCTTCAACCTCTCCCAGACGCGTCGCCCTCGTCTCCACTTCATTTACGCACCGAGGAAACCGAGGGAGAGAGCTTCAGCTCTCCCTCTTCACCTCTTGCTCGTCGTCGACCGCCGAGAAGGAGGAGCTCGCATTCATTGTCGAGCCATCGTCATCACCAAATCTTTCTTGTTCCATATTCCTCACTTCATGCCTATCGCTTTACCCTTTGACACCATCTCATTTCATCCATTGCAGCGACGGGAACGCCGCCGTGGCCACCGGAGCTCTGGGGCGCGCTCTGCGCACCGCCGCAGCCGACATCGTCGTCGTTCCGACCGCTGTAGACCAAGCCAAGCCGAGCCGTCGCGCCAAAGTCTTATCCTTGAAGTCCTCTTCAAAACCCCTCAAGAATCTCAGGAAATGGCGCAGCAAGTGCGGAGATTGGCCACCGTCTTCTTCACCTCCGGTCGCCGTCGCCATTGTCGATTCCGCCTCTTCCGGTGAGCTATTGTCCGATTTTTCGCGTATACACCATCCCTGGAACCTCACTAACCTCATGGACATACATGCACGCTAGATCTTGGAGTCGTTTGAGCTGTCGCCGTCAACCCGAAGGAGTTTGCCGCCGCCGGACCTGTTCGCGAGCTATTACGGACGACCAAGCTTCGCCAACCTTGTTTAGTATCTCGGTGAGAATCCTGCAGCCTATAAAGCATACATGCATGCATCTCTTTGGGTAGATCAAGTCTATAGCACGACATGCATAATTAGACGAAAATGCCCTCATCTTCCAACTCTCTCTCTCTCTCTCTCTGCAATTTGCTGACGCCGCAGGCAGCAGCTGTGGCTGCCGCCGCCGCCGCTTGCATCCGCATCCCTGCTGTTGCCGTCTGCCGTCGCTCGCAGCCGTACCGCTGCTGCTGCGCGGCGGCTGCTGTTGCCGCTGCTCGCAGCCGCGCCGCCACTGCTGCCCTACATACAAACTCTTGTGCGCATATGCTAGGCTGTGTTTAGATCCAAAGTTTGGATCCAAACTTCAATACTTTTCCATCACATTAACCTGTTATAAACACACAACTTTTCAGTCACATCATCTCTAATTTCAACCAAAATTCAAACTTTGCGCTTAACTAAACACAGCCCTAGTTGCAGAACAGCAATGGCGGTTCTTTTTTCTGAACTTGGTTAATTTTTATTTTCCGCAGAACTGGTTCCATTGCCAGGTGAAGGAACTAAGCTAGTTGGATGAACGAGTTTCCATCAAGTTAAAACACACAGTTGACAGGATCGATCGAGTTATACATGGTTTTGAACAGCAGGAGGTAAAATCTCGTGTTGCTTTGCCTGCAACCTTACTGCTGCCGCCCCTGCTCGCAGCCGCGTCGCTGCGGCTGCTGCCGTCACCTCGCCGCGACGCCGCCGCCGCTGCTCGCGCAGCAGAGAAGGGAGAGAGGAGGAAGGAGAAGGGGGAAGAAGGAAGAAGAGGGGAAAATGGGTAGTTTGGTCCATTTTTCTCTGGAAATGCATCCAAAAGGCAAGTAGTGATATTTTTAAATATGTGTGAAATTATAATGACATATTTTCAATTACATGAATACTAGTGGTATATTTCAAAACCGATAAATTTTTAATGGCATGTATCCAATTAACCCTATAAAAATACATCGAAAATTGACTTCAACTTATTTTAGGGTAAACTCACATTCCACAGAATCACAAACTTATGCTCTCCTGTAGAATAAAATAAAAAGGTATACTTGCTTTGCATCAAATGCCTCTAAAACTATTACCTTTAAAATGACTAGTTTTAGATAAGCTGAACTTTAGAAATTCATATAAAATCTATCTTAGATCCTTTTTAGTAAACGCAAGTTCTGTAGAATCACTGAAACATATACTTCCAAATTATAAAATAAAATTATATACTTACTGCGTAATAGAAGCCTCTAAATATGTAATGTAATATGTAATGTAAGTAATAAACAACATAGAGCAGCCTTTAATTTGTAAAATTTGTAGAAAATTCATCTTTAGTCCAAATGGAGTGAACCAAATTTCTATAGAACTAGCAAGTAATATAATTCAACCTAGTAGAGTGAATTATGGCACCCTCTGTACAGACTATAGCTCTAAACCTTAATTTGGTAGTATAGGTACTAAACACATAATAGTGGTTAAACAATACATATGAATAAGTATATATATGCATGGTAGCTCCAAAATAAATCCAAATAAAACATGTTAGGACCAGTGGAGCCATAGTCCCATCCCCATCTATCAAAACTTAGATGAACTTAGCTCACCTAACAATCCTTAGGTTGATAAGTTAAGTAACTAACATATAACATTCCCCAGCTTATAAAATGTGTAGTAATGTAATCTCTAAAATTATGAATTAAGATTTGATTGGTTAACCAAATTATTTATTTTATACATCTCAAACAAAATAGAACATGTTCTGAACCTAAACCTCCAAAGCCATGTACACATAGGGACTATACACCTGCAACACGTTATAACTTGTAAAATACATAAAGAATTCATATAAACTCCAAAAATTATGAAACCAAATGTGTTAGTCTTAGAAAACACATCTCTACACTCCTGAGAAGTCAAATCTAATAAAAGTCACTTTGCAAAAATATTTTATAACACTACCTAAATAAATACTACCCTATATACCGAGCAAACTTCTAAAATTCGTAACTCCCAAATAAGAAGAGATAAAATATAAATTCTTTCACCTAAATTCATTTTAGACCAGTACATATCCACTGTGCACAAATCATGTATTTTAGAGCATATTGGATTTTTCGCATAATTCGGTGTTTAATTGCATAACGGGTACTTTATATAGATGTTTGCAATAACGGTGAAGAAGTGATTTAGGTGCTGACATTTTCTAGTTGCAAGGCAAGTCCCACCTCCCTCTCTCTTTGATCACATTGGTCCTATGTTTTGGAGGTTATTGAAAATGTTTGCAAATCTTGCATATTATTTGTACACTAATACATAAAAAATTTGTAAAACTTGTTAGAATAACACATATTGATTGCATTATCACTTGAACTCCACATATAACCATAACCTTCATTCCTAGCCCTAGAAACAATATGACTATATCACTTCATATGTGAGTTATAATGCTACTATGATGCCATGATGCTTAGCCATGCTTAGTATGTGTTATACTTGTCATTTGGGCTCTTATTAACTTGAAAAAAATGATTTTATTTAAGTTCTGGACAGAAATGAATAAATGAGGAATTTGACAAACAAAATGATGAAAAACTTGAATTTTAAGTTTGGGCCTCATGTGGTATAACTATATGTTGACTAGTTGTATACCGATAGGGGGAATGTGTGCCCAGACTAATCTAAGGACTTCACTCAATGTCTGTTCGTTATGTTTACTGTACATCCACATGTGTCTGTGTGGGGGATCTTGGCCTATAAAGTTAAGCACTTGTCTGACTTTACATTCGGGAGGCCGTTGTAGTATAGGTAGGGGCCACGAGTGTACTGTGGGCTACCTAGAGGAACTACCCATGTGTGTGTTGAATCTTAGTACGAGTGTACTGTTCCTAAGTGTGTGATCGTAGGATGATAAATTCCCTACGTGTGTGATTTCCGTGAGGGGACAAGTGTACTGTTCCACCTCATGGCATGGGCGTCTAAGTGTGTCCAATACAACGATATTGTGCCATGTGGTGGGTTCCCGTTGTGTCTGTCACCACGGTGTTAAGTTTAAAGCGTGGGCCCGCCACTTAACGGTTCTAGGTCATATAACGTGTATGGCTTAGGATGGAGGAACATGTATCGTGCTTATGCAAGGTTAGACAATACTTAATGTAAAAGCCTCGTTGTGACCTCTAGACCGTACTATGCAATGTTAGACAATACTTAATGTAAAAGCCTCGTTGTGACCTCTAGACCGTACTCAATGTGTAGAGTATGGTGGTACTGACGGGTACCGGACAAAGCGATTCACATCATGTGGGTAAAGCTGTACAAACTCTGCAGAGTTTAAAAACTAATCGATTAGCCATGCTCGCGGTTATGAGCGGCATGTGGATATGTGTTGAGTATAGACTTGTGTTTATTTTCCTAAATGCTGAAATTTACCATCAAAATATATTGAGATTTGAGAATGATCTCCTTGCTGCCATGGATGGCAATGAGGTGCTTATTTATACATGATTAATGCCTACTTTGATGCACATATGCTAAGTACTAGCTTGCTGAAATTTATTTGAAAGCAAATTTGATTTGAATGTGTTTTATGCAAATAAAACTTGCTTTATGCTAAAAGAACCATATTATGCCTTCCTTGATTATATGCCTTGCAAGTAGAGTGTTAGGCTTGTTTTGGTGCTTGCCAGTACATTATCTTTAATAATGTACTGACTCTTGCTGTTGAATTAACTTTTGCCTGCAGGATTTAGACTTAATCTTTGAGTGATGCGGGTTTCGACTGCTTCTTCTATAACTGAACTTAATGGGGTAAACCCTTAGTCGGTGTGCTTGTGGATTGGGTAGACAAGCTTCCGCTGTTCTATTATTTATTTGGCCGGTCAGCCTGTGTAAATATTAGGTTGTTGTAAGTCCTTAAGTTCCTATTTTATTTGTTTGCTATGTATGTCCACACTTAAGATGAAAGTGTAAATCTAGTGCACATTCTGAGAACTAGATTCACATGAGTATGAGTTAAGAGTATTTGAGATGTAGATCTTTAGCCATTTTTGTCAAGTCTCCTGAATGTGTAACACATCTGGACGTCGTCTTCGAGTGGTTTGATGGGCACATCTCAGGCTGAAGTTGACTGGCAGGCTAAAGGCCCAGCAATGTTGCCAATATTTCTCTCTCGAGGCGTCGGATATTTTATTATGCTTGTTTGATGACTTGAATTAATCATTTCATTTATCAATTATAATGGAAAATCCGGAAAGCCTACGATAAAATCATCACACGCTAGTGTTGCACGTGTGCATGCATGCCACTGTGTACACAGTGACAAGCAAATCAACAAATGGCTTATTGCTAAGCTATACTCATTTGGCCATGAGGATGTGTATCGTTATACACTAATTTCTCAAGTGCAAGTATAGTTCGATGGTTTGAGCATCTCCAGCTACTCCTTTCTTTCCTAATATGATCCAGATGCAATTGCTATGACGTCGAGCCGGTCAAGCTACGCGATTCTATGCATGTCTTCTTCAAGCAATCTACACCGACACGTCGTTCAAGACCGACGAGGCTAGATGACGAGGGCGGGCGAAGCCGACACTAAGGCTACGTCACCAACACTGGCGCACGGACCAACGAGGCCGTGGATCGCTGCCGGCGCCTATATCTACATCACCATCACAACCCATGCATGGAGAATGCGAAGCGAAGACGATGAGACGACCACTAGCAGCTTAATCGGAGGTTCTCTTGCAGGCATGGACCTGCAGAGGTAATTAATTGAGAGCTTTTTAGGCCCCATGAAGAAAGAGACCACATCGCACAAGTTAGATCTGTCAAACGACAGGCTATGAAGCACATATTATTATATGGGAATTTGTATTTATAATCCTCGAGATTAATAAAGTGCATGTTCCCTATATTTTGTGTGTACTTAGTTACACTGGCACGTCCGTGTATACATATTTCTCTAAATATAGAGAGATCATAGACGTTATTTTCCACCCTAAATAAAAGCAATGAAGGTAAGCCTCCACAAAGGTATGGTTTTGAAGCTCAAGGTGTGAATGATGATGAGAATAACATATCCAATTATGTTTCTTATACTTATTTGTTATCTACATATAAGGCCTTTGTGGCATCACTGAATTCAGTGGAAATTCCAAAGGATTGGAGGGAAGCAAAGCAAGACCCAAGGTGGCATCAAGCTACGCTAGAGAAGCTAGAGGCTCTTGAAAAGTACAAAACCTGGGACCTTGTACCATTCCCTAAAGGAAAGAAAGTGGTCAACTGTAAGTGGGTATATACAGTAAAGCAAAACCCTGATGGAAAGGTGGAAAGATACAAAGCAAGGCTTGTGGCTAAGGGATACAGGCAGACGTATGGAATTGATTATGATGAAACTTTTACACCAGTAGCAAAGATGAGCACGGTAAGAACTCTCATCTCTTGTGCAGCTAATTTTGACTGGCCACTGCATCAGTTGGATGTTAAGAATACCTTTTTACAAGGAGACCTTCAGGAGGAAGTGTACATGGATATCCCACCAGGATTTGCCACTCTACAAACTAAAGGTAAAGTGTTGAAATTGAAAAAATCATTATATGGTCTTAAGCAGTCACCAAGAGCATGGTTTGATCATTTTAGGCGTGCAATGTGTAGTATGGGTTATAAACAGTGTAATGGAGACCATAACGTTTTCTATTGTCACAATGGAATTCATATAACTATCCTTGCAGTGTATGTTGATGATATGATTATTACAGGGGATGATTGTTTGGAGATAACTGGATTAAAACAGAATTTGAGCAAAGAATTTGAGGTTAAGGATTTAGGCCAGCTAAAATATTTTTGGGCATTGAAATTGCAAGATCTCCTAGAGGGATAGTTCTTTCACAGCAAAAATATGCATTGGATTTGCTCAATGATACATGTATGCTTGGATGTCGCCCAGCTTCTACTCCAATTGAGAAAAATCATAAGCTATGTGTTGAATCAGGAGAGCCAGTAAATAAAGAGAGATATTAAAGACTTGTGGGAAGGTTGATATATTTATGTCACACCAGACCTGATATAACTTATGCTGTGAGTGTGGTGAGTCGATACATGCATGGTCCTAGAAGTGATCACATGGATGTTGTCTATAGAATTTTGAGATATTTGAAAGGAAGCCCAGGTAAAGGCTTATGGTTCAAGAAGAATGGACATCTAGATGTGGAGGGATATTGTGATGCAGATTGGAGTAGATGCCTTGATGATAGAAGGTCAACATCAGGCTATTGTGTATTTATCGGTGGCAATTTGGTATCTTGGAGGAGTAAGAAACAATCGGTGGTGTCTCGCTCGACTGCTGAGGCGGAATACAGGTCAATGTCAATGAGTTTGAGTTAGTTGTTATGGTTGAAAAATCTTTTGACTGAATTGAAGCTGTCGACAAACACTTCCATGAAGTTGTGGTGTGACAACAAATCAGCCATAAACATTGCTAACAATCCAGTCCAGCACTATCGAACAAAGCATGTGGAAATAGATCGCTTCTTTATTAAAGAGAGAATGGATGAGGGAACCTTAAACTTAGGCTTTGTAAATTCAGGTGAACAAGTAGCCGATAGTTTAACAAAGGCATTAGGTGTTAGAGAGTGCACGTCTTCATGTAGCAAGATGGGCGCATGATAGATATTTATCGTCCATCTTGAGGGGGAGTGTTGAGTGTAGGCGTGTGTGTTTCAGCCCAATAGGGCCCATTCTACTAACTTATATGCATAGTAGAAGAGAAATGAAGTAGTGTGAAGCTTCTAGAGAAAACAATCACCTAGCAACTACAGTATTCAACACAAATTATTGATAAAACTCATGAGCTTTGATTACAAAATAGAGTACAAGAAGGGCAAAGAGAACAAAGCAGCAGATGCCCTCTCTAGAGTTCACCCTGCTCCTGAACTCCTGGCAGTAACTCTGATAATTCCTGAATGGATCAATCAGGTCACAAACAGCTATACATCTGATGATAAGTGTAAGGCTCTTAACTAAATTGAGTATTGATGGGCAATCTCAGAAACCTTTCTCTTTGCAAGGGGGTCTTCTTCGATACAAAGACAGTCTTTATATTGGAAAAGATATTGCTTTTCAACAGCAACTTACAGCTTCCTTCCATTCCTCAACGTTGGGTGACTGTTTTGGTGAAAGAGCCACCTACCAACGATTGAAACTTATTTTCTATTGGAGGGCCTGGTATGAAATCTGATCTTGCAACATATATTAAAGAATGCCATGTCGGTCAAAAGAACAAGAATGAACAAAAAAAAAAAAGAACAAGAATGAACACAAGCTTCTTCCTGGGTTGCTTCAGCCATTACCCCCTACCTGAAATGGCATGGACACATGTACATCCCCCTGGATTTTATAGAAGGGTTACCAGGGTCTGACAACAAAGATGTGATATGGGTAATTGTGGATAGGTTTACCAAATATGCACATTTCATTGCCTGGAGTCATCCTTACACCTCAGAACATATAGGCCCTATTTAGTTCCCCAAATATTTTTTTCCAAAAACATCACATCGAATCTTTGGACACATGCATGAAGCATTAAATATAGATAAATGAAAAAACTAATTATACAGTTAGGGGGGAAATCACGAGACGAATCTTTTGAGCCTAATTAGTCCATGATTAGTCATAAGTGCTACAGTAACCCACATGTACTAATGACGGATTAATTAGGCTCAAAAGATCCGTCTCGCGGTTTCCAGGCGAGTTATGAAATTAGTTTTTTTATTCGTGTCTGAAAAACCCTTTCAACATCCGGTCAAACATCCGATGTGACACCCAAAAATTTTCTTTTCACGAACTAAACAGTCCCATATTGGATCTATTCAAAACTCACTTCTATCGTCTCCATGGCTTGCCTACTTTGATTGTCGGTGACAGGGACAGGATCTTCACCTCTCATCTTAGCAGAAAATCATTAAGGAAGCTGGAGTCCAACTGCATCTCAGTAGTGCATATCATTCTCAATCAGATGGTCAGTCTAAGCGTGTGAATCAGTGGCTGGAGACCTATTTGCAATGTCTAACATTTACAAAACCAAAGAAATGGCAATCTCTACCTTGATCAGGTTGAGTGCTGGTATAATACTACTTTTCATACATCTTTGAACATATCTACTTATCAAGCTCTTTATGGTCAAAAAACCGCCAATGGTGGGTGAAGCACTCATACCAGCCAATCTGTTGGAAGGCTTCAGAAACAGAGCGCAAGCAAGAGCTGCCTTAATTGATTCAGTAAAGGCCGGTCTAGATAAAGCTCAAGCTTGTACGAAGTATTTTGCAGATGTCAAACGAAGTGAAAGAACATTACAAGTTGGGGACATGGCCTATCTCAAAGTGCAGCCTTATAGACACAATGCATTAGGTCTGCACAGCTCATTTAAACTTCATTCTCGTTACTATGGTCCATTTATAGTGATTGACAAAATTAGCTCGCAGGCTCATAAGTTACTTCTTGCTGAACACTCTCAAACCCATCCCGTCTTCCATGTGAGCCATCTGAAGCGCCATACCGGAGAAAAAGCTATACCAGAACCAGGGTTGCCCTTGATTGATACAAATGGCAATATCCTCACAGTGCCTGTTGCTCTGCTAAGAGAGGCGTCTGATACCTCGAAACAACACCCCTGTCATTCAATGGAAGATTCAATGGGAAAATCTTCCACCAGAGGCGGATACATGGGAGGATGCTTTGTTCATCACCAAGGTTTTTCATGCTTTCAAACCATGAGGACATGATACTTAAGGGTGGGTATTGTCATAAGTCTGAAACTCTGAAGAGCTGAAGAAGCATAGGAATTCAGACATGAATAGGGAAGAGCAGAAGATGGACGGCTCATATGCAACGATCCGATTCACTAATGATCATCGGAGGGTGTACGTAGCTTTTGATAAATATTGTTTAGGTCTGAAACTTGTCGCTTAGCACTGATTAAGTGATTTCCTTTTTCTGTGTTGTCCGAGTCTCTGGTCGTTGTGGCGGCGGCGAATTCATTTTACTCCCTCCTTCCCAAATTAATCATCATATAATAAAATTTAAAATTTCTTAAATTAATCATCATATAACCGCATAGATACAGATTTTATCAGAATACAATTAGTACAGAATTAGTACAGTATGAGAGAATGTGTGCACACTAGGGTGTAATTGGCATGTTGTTTTAATCGATACATACATTGTGGGAGAATGTGTGTATGGTGTCTTAATCGATACGATTTAAATTATCTTTGGCCTTAGTACATAAACATATATGATGATAAATTTGGGAAGGAGGGAGTAACTTGTAAGCCGGTCGAATCCATTTGTAATGGGGATCGAGAAATATAAACGTTAGTTCTAGTCTTGTTCTTGGCAGTGGTCCTTCAAATTTCTAAGAATTCCGTCACATAGAATGTTTGGACACATGCATGAGCATTAAATATGGAAGAAAAAACCAATTGCACAGTTTGCATGTAAATTGCGAGACGAATCTTTTGAGCCTAATTACACCCTGATTTGACAATGTGATGCTATATTAAATATTTACTAATGATAGATTAATTAGGCTTAATAAATTCGTCTCGCGATTTACAGGTGGAACGTTTAATACTTTAAACTAGCATGGTGGCCCGCGCAGATTGCACGGCTAGCACCGTTATATTTTTCTCATATAATAGCTTAAATATATTCACATTTTATTAAATACATTAAAATGGCAACATAATTTAAATTCTTGATCAAACTAACAACTGTGTGATATTCATATTGTATTGTATATACGTAATAGTTATTAATTATTTTAATTTTAAATTTTAGTTATTTATAGATTGTATTTCTATATGGACTCTAAACTCATCTTTCAATATTTTTAATTATTTAATTCCGAATTTCATTATTGATAAATTTTATTCCTATATGAACTCTGGACACTTCTTCACATATTCAATTTTCTTAATTCCGAATTTTAGTTATTTGTAAATTGTGTTTCTATATGTATTTTAAACTCTTCTTTCAACATTCCTTATTTTATAATTTTGAATTTCCGTTATTGTTAAATTGGATTCCTATATGGACTCTAGATTTGTTTCCAATATTTCTTATTTTTTAAATTTTAGTTATTTATAAATTTTATTCTATATGGACTCTAGACTATTTTTTCAATATTCCTTATTTGTTAATTCCGAATTTCAGATATTTATAAATTGTATTTCTATATGGACGCTAGACTCTTCTCCCAATCTTGCTTATTTTTAAAATTTTGTATTTTGTTGTTCTATATTGTATTTCTATATGGAATCTTAACTCTACTTTTAATTTTTCTTATTTTTTAATTCTGACTTTCAGTTAGTTCTATATTCCTATATGTCCTCTAGACTTTTATTTCAATATTTCTATTTTTCTAATTCCCAATACATTATTTCTAATTGTATTTATATATGGACTCTAACTTCATTTTTCAATACTTTGTATTTTTTTAATTTTGAATTTTAGTTATTTATAAATTGTATTCCTATATGGACTCTAGATTTTTTTTGGCTAATATTTCTTATTTTTTAATTCTGAATTTTAGTTATTTATAAATTTTATTCCTATATGGACTCTAGACTCTTCTCCCAATCTTGCTTTTCTTAATTTGAATTTTAGTTATTGTAAATTATATTTTGATGTGGACTCTGACTTCTATTTTTAATTTTCTTAATTTTTAATTCCGAATTTTAATTAGTTCTAAACTATACACTTGTATGGACTCTAATATCCTGTTTCAATATTCCTTACTTTATTCTGAATTTTTGCTATTTTTAAATTGTATTTCTATTTAAACTCTATTTTTACTTTTTTTCAAATTAATATGAGAATTTCTAGGCTATGAGAGTAGACTTGGTGGCCCGTACAGATTGCATGGTTAGCATTGCTATAATCTTTTCACGTAATAACATATATTCTTTCATATTTTGTTGTAGAAAAATATTGAAATTGTAACCATGCTGAACCAAATCGACTAATCTACGATATTCTAATTAATATAGTAATTCCTATGTCTATAGAGCAAACGTGATATAATGGATCATCTGGTATATTTGTTTGTTTCCTCCCTCCATCTTTATACTCTTTTAGACTATTAGTGGCATCTTGTAATTATCTGTAATGTATTTATTAGCATGCACTATTGTAGAATTAGAAAGGGACAAATAAATTGCCTCCCACGGCCATGCATGATAGCATGAGTACGGTTACTATTAGTCTCTCTTACAGTTTCCAAAATTGGTGTTTCATCATGTTTCTAAATAAAACCTTGTCCGTTTGCATGTACTCCTAATTTCCTTTGGTTTTTTCTTTGTTTTTCTTGTCCGCTTCCACATATTGTAGTCCTAATATGATTCTCTTTTCTCTTTTTTCTTATTTTATTTCGATTAATGTGGAATTTTGTAGACCATGAGAGCGAATGTGGAGGTTTCTTTTTTTATTAGTTTATAGATATAATAGATAGATGTGTGTCCGTATATTTTAAAAAAATTTGGCACGCGAAATAAACCTTGTCTCGCGGCGCCCTTAAATTTTCTTTAGATCTTTTGCTTTACCTTGTTAAATTTTGCCTGTAGGTTCCGTGTCATGGACGACGACAATGTATGTATCGATTAAAGCTCAGCTCAAATCTCTGAATCTCTCAGGAATCCGGGAGACATTGGCCCTTGCATCCTGACAGAGCCGAAGCAAAGCGGTCGCCGGCGGCGGTCATGGACGACGACCGGCGATGCCCTGCCTTGAGTTGCGACCTCCCGCGCGTCGGAATCGGATTGCGCTGCCTGACCTGGCGCCGAGGCGGCCACGCCCCTACTTGGATTCTCCAGGTAACGCCCGGATTCAGTTCCCTGCGATTCTGTTGACGGTTGCCCATTCGATTTATTCCGGAAATTCTCAGGTATCGGTTCTAGGTTCCGCGTCCGTTGCGCGGTGCCGCGGTAGATTTGTGTTTCAGTGCTTTCTAGGTGCTCATCCTTCTTGCATGTTCATCTGGTTGCAAATTCGGCACATGAAAAACAAAGAGGGTTCACAACTTGCATAGTAATGCAGCAATGCATCAGTTCTAGCTTGCCACGGCATACAGTGGGTGAGAATTTCTTCAGTTAAACAATATCAGTAAATTATGACAAAGTTTAAGGACTGCATCATCTGATTTAGATATTTTCTCTAAGATTTGGGAATGCAATCTTGCTCATATAGGCATATAGATATGAGTAGTAGAATGCACCCTGAAGACAATAAATTAGTGCTATGGCAATATGGGACTATTCTGCTACACAAGAAAGGAAAAGATTCTATCATATGGAATACTGGCGTATAAAGGTTGAAGGAACTGGGAGGTGAATTACAGTTACATCATTATTAGCAAATGCAGTTCAAAAGTAAAAGGACACGGTTCCTTGTCCTTAGATGAGAATCACTATCTGAAGCACCCAAAACAACAGAACAAATTACAGGTCCCGATGGATAAGAAAACCAATGTTTCAGGTAATGCTACCAACAGCTCCATAACTAAGAACTATGAAGTGATAAATGCAGATGCACCAACCAAGATCATTACAGAAGGAAAAAAGAAACAATGCACTCCTACATGAGTAGCTCTGGAACATGCTGCATTTTCTGTTGCATTTCTCTCTCAATCCAGTCAGCTTTGAAGTTCTTGTGCAGATTGAGCAGCCAGAGTTTTTTCAGGGTCCGAAGGGTTTCAATGCCAGGAGGGACACTCTCCACCCCTGATAGAGACACAATATACAAACCTTCAATGACTGGAAGTGCACCATTCATAATTTTTATCTGGTTGACACCAGGCATGTGCTTCAGCGCAAGCATCTTCAGGCGTGGGAAGGCCTTTGCATCAAGAACCAGTGTTTTTGTACCATGTATATTGTTCAGTCTTAGACAAGTGAGATTCTCCAAGCGTGAAGAGAGTATCCCTAGCATATCTTCCCCAAGATAGCACCAACTTAATGCTAGATAATTGAGTTGTGTACCATGATAACGAAATATTGGGTAGTCGAGTGTCTGCTTGGCCCATTGCCCTCTGATAATTAACTTGTGGAGTTCTTTGGACTTTGGCCTGAGTTCCTCAAAGCAAAGTGCCTCATTTTCATTCCTTGCAGAGATAAGCAAGCTGGAAAGAAGCTGCATGTTTGACAGGGTAGCAAAAAGCTTTGCACAATCAGTATAACTTATGTTGTCAATCCATACACTTCTTAATTTCAACAATTTACTCAGCTGCTCAGCCAAGTCCTTGCTGGCTTGCACGGTCTCAAGAGTTTGTAGTTCCTCCATATTGGACAGATTTTTGCGTGCTTGCATTCCTACGAAATACTGGAACTCCGACTGTGTTTCATCAGCATATCTATCGGCTATCAGGTGCCGTAGCTTCTTGACCTTAGCGATTCCTTTTGGTAGCTTCTCTATTTTGGTTTGCTTGATGTCTAAAGTGTGGAGATTAGACAGCTTTTCAACTGATTGTGGGAGTGTCTTGACCTTGGTGCGCCGCAAGCCGATGTAACGTAAGTTGAACAAATTCCCTATGGATTCTGGCACTTCAGTGATTTCTGAGTCTTGAAGCTCGAGAACTGTAAGATAGTTTGATTCTGACAAAATTGAGGACAGCATATAAGTGGAGGGTGACATCGCTCTCAATGATACTAGGGTTCGCAGACGTGGAAATTTAAGTTTTAGTGCATCATTGTTTTCCCATCCACAAGATGACAGACGGCGAACATCCCTTTCCATTTCTATCATCGTGCCATAATCATTTGAAAAGCCAAATTTCTCCTCTTTTGCTATAGAAAGTGCCAGGTCGCGCACAAGATCATGCATCTTACAGCTTTTAGCCCTGCCTAGCTCATCATTTTCCACAACATCCAGCATATTCCTTTGGATTAGTTCCCTAAGATATCTGTCAGCCACCTCCTCTGGTGTGCTATGTTGTTTTCGCACTGCAAAGCCTTCTGCAACCCACAGCCAGATGAGGGTATCTCGTGAAAACAGATGATCTTCAGGGAATAGGCTACAATACAAGAAACAATTTCTAAGATGTCCAGGTAAGTCACGGTAGCTTAGATTTAGAATTGCTCGTATATGATCATTGTTCACTAGCTCGTCTCCAAGTTGCTTGTACATTTCATTCCAAATATAACTCTCTAGTTTCACTGAAGAAAACAAGCCACCAATAGATACGATTGCAAGTGGCAGGCCTTCGCACCTGTCCACTATATTGTGAGCCAACTTCTCAAGATCCTGTGGGCACTTGCTGTGCATGCTGTTATAGAAGGTCTTTTTGCAGAAGAGATCAAATGCATCATTGTGCTCCAATGGTTTGAGTTTGAGTCGGTGTGTTGGGTATGCAAGAGTTGCCACATCGTCCTGTCTTGTTGTGATGATTATGCGACTTGTTTGGCAGCTTAGGAACGCATCCTCTATCAGAGTGTATGCTTCCCGGTTCCAAACGTCATCCAATACAACCAGAAATTTTCTATCCTTTAGCCTTTCCTTTATTGTATTTTTCAAGTCACGAGGGTCCAAATCTGATAAGGTTGTCTGTTCAGGGTACCCAATAATCTTCGTAAGTAATTTCCTCAGTAGATCAACCCCATTATATGTCTGTGACACGACAATCCAAGAAAAAGCATCAAAATTGTTCTTCTCCCGCTCATACACATTATTGACCAGAGCGGTTTTGCCCAATCCACCCATACCAGATACCGTTATCACTGTGTTACCTTGCTCACTGGAGTACAACCATTCAGTCAGCAGCTTCCTGTTGCCTTCAATCCCCACTAGATAATCTTGTGCCAGGAGGCAGTCTTGGAACTGTTTCCTTTCAATATAAGTAAGCGGGTTAGGAATAAGGTCAGGCTGCTGCAGCCACCGTTCTTTCCGCTTCCCAGCATTTTCAATCTTTTTCTCTATCTGGATAATCTCTTCCGCAATTTCACTGAAAACTGTGACATATTTCTTTTTAGTGAATACCTTTTTCATGGAACTTTCTTCTTCCAACATAAGAGCATAGTATGAATATTTGTCCATTACATCCTGAACATGGTGGGCCAGGCCCCGCACCTCTACAATCCAACCCTTGACAACCTCATCGGTGGGATGTGTTATACTCATCTTTTTTATAACATTGTTCATTGTCTCCAGTTCCTTCTTTATTTCATCAACCTTTGTCGGTAGTTCCTTCAAATTTGCAACTTTTTCAGATAGCTTGGCTATAGCAGCTTTGGTGGCTTCCTCCACTAAAACTGAACCAATCTTTGAGACAGCAAGGATTACAGCCTCCATGTCAGCTGAACAAAGGTGAATATACTGTATTATATAATGTAGTAACAAACTAAAGTAAACTAGCACAGCCCAGAGGATCGATTCATGTAATTAGCAACAAGTTTATGAAAAGAAAAACCTATGTTCCAGTCAGTTTTCAGTTCATCATGTTGAGCCTATAGTTTCAGTTCATTCCCTACATGCTTGAGTTTTTTATTTTGATCCCCTCTGTTCCTACTCTGTTGCGTGAGGGTAGTTTCAACAAAAAAAAATATTATAAATTAACTCCTGATAAAAATTTTCTATAATGAACCATAAGCATGAATAGAATGGCACTGCAAGATTTGGCGCTGTGTTCCTTATTTTGTGGGATTTTAGTGGCTGCATCGACCAGGCTGCTTATATGGAGTGCGATTCTATGAACATACAGCCAAATGGCATGTGGCACTGTTCAAAAGGGTCCATTTCTTTAATGTTTTTTTCCTACAGGTCTATAAGTAGAAAATACTAGGTGAAATCCCGCGCATTGCTGCGGGAATTTAGTATGATAAAAATAAAAAAAATAATGTATAAGATAGCTAGATAACATCAGATTAAGTAAATTAATGTGGTTTATGATAATTTAAATTTAAATAGTATGTAGAATGGTGATTCAAACGTAAAAAGTAAGGTGGTATGACTTTATGGAAGAAGAAAAGTAGGAAGATAGTTTAGACCGTAGATTAATTATTTAAAGGCTAAAAACAATTGATGTGATATGACTTAATTAGAGGAAAAAGGGAGAAAGATAATTTGGACCATAGATTAATCATTTAAGCACTAACTAAGTGAGGATGAACCATATAAGTATAGAGGATATCATAAAATATAATAAAGATATATATTGAAATATTATGTGAATTATGTTGGATGATAATTTCACATATTTGTATTTGAAAAGCTCTTAAATTATAAAAACTATAAAGATATAGCATATTTGCATGATGTTTAAATGTGATGATTGTTAGTGGATGATGATGCGACATCTTTATATGTTAAGCTTAAGGAGTTAGTGGGGGATAACTTTATATTAAGATAGAATTAGGAAACGTGCTCAATTGTGAAGACTCCACTGAGAACTGTTTAGTTTACAGTATCTGCATCACTTACTGTCACGGATGGTTTTGCGTTTTTATGTGCCATTTATTCACAGTTTTCATTTTCTTTGTTACGCTGCGAGGCCTAGCTACTACGTCCCAGTCTTCCAGGCTTGATGGTCCTTGGCAATCACCTATGCTTTCTTTGGCAGATGACTTATTCTGGTGTACTCAATGCTTTCAGTCTTTTCATCTTTCTACAAGGGAATTGTTTTGCAAGCTGTTCTTTAGAAACAACTTATGTTTCATATTATAAGATGTTTTAGATTTTGAATATATTCATATATGGATTCATGCTTGTGTTTTATATATAACTAGGAAGGTGGCCCACGTATATGCGTGAGCGTTTATATTTGAAAGGTATTCCCTCCATTAAATAATGTAAGACATAACCACCATTAACTCTAAAAACCAAAAAACAATTATTATCATCTCATTGTTTGAATCATCTTAATAAATTCAGTGCATGCACCCAATAGAATTCGAGATTTTGAGAATGAAAGTGTTAAAAAAATATAATAATTTAGTGGAGAAGAGGTGCTAGTTAATTGCATGCATGTATGCATGTCTTATATTTTGAAACATGTAAGAAAAATAGTTATGCCTTATATTTTACAATAGAGGAAGTAAGATCATAGTTTGTTCAAAAATTGTCTTATGGATAGGGAACTAAAGATCAAACAATGTCCTTTTAAAATGATTTAGGGATTCTATTTTTTTAGAAAAATATATCTCAAAAAAGCATTCATCGACTCTTTGAATAGAACATAGATTAAGTTTATACGACTTTTGCATCAAAGTAAATATTAAACTATTGTAACTAATTATCATGCATATCATTTGTACACATACTGACATACCGTGCAAATATGGCTACAAGCAAAAATTGCGAGATCTAAGAGTTGAATCGCCTCGTGAAGGCACATGACAAACAAATTAAGGGTAAATTAGAAGTTGGATTTTTTTTCTCTATATATAAGTTCAAAAATTTCATATTTTCTCCATAGTTCTGAAGAACTTTAAAGGGTGTTGCTGCACACAAATCACCTACACAATCGCTTTGCTTGGTAGTGCAAAATATCAACATTGTTTGAAGCTAATTTCTTTTGTTTTCACAAGTTTGATGGTTTTATTTGAAACAATATTTGTTTGAAAGAAGACCATAATTATATAAATTTAATTAGTATGGATAGTTTACTTATAAATTTTGAAGTGTTTTATAGTGAAACTTATTTCTATCATGTAGTCTGCTTATATAAAAAATATAGTTTTGTTATAAGTTCAATACAATTTTCATCAGCAAAATTAAAAATATTTTAAAACCATCCATGACTACTTAAAAAATATTGTTTGTCTATTTTTTTTAAAAAAATTCAAATAAGCACATATTCTCCTTCTTATCGATGTCTTGTCTTTATCATAATCAAAGAAAAACTCCTTGTACAACGGACATATCATGCCATCACTCAATCACATACAGATGTAAGCTGTTTGTCATTATTCTCGGTCCACTTATTACTTGGTTGTATCCTTCACTCACCCATCATCTTAAACAGTCGTAAGACCATATTTTATCTAATTTATCTACTTATTAGTTTATATAAGGGGTAACAACAACACGTTGCTTCTCCCTCGTGCATAAGACACATGGTCTAATTTTTTTTCGCCAAAACAAGTTCTTAGTTAACACATGTAATGTAATTAGAATATTATCTTTGTAATATATATGTATATGACATAGGGTAATTTTTGTTCTAGCTTTACCCTGTTTATATACATATAAATATAAATTAATTATATATAACTGGCGGTGCTTGACTCTTCTCTCTACATCACATCTTCGATTTGTTTTTATGTTATTAAAAAAACAATAATTATCCATTGATGATTTGATGTCTTCACATTGCAGCGCGGTGATCACCCAAGCTACCTTAGGTACGGTGCCTTGTCATGCGTGCATAAGGCAAATACGCGCACGTGTGTTGTGCAGAGAAAAATAGAGAGGTCTTCCGAGGTTTTTGTTTTCTTAACAAAAGATATATATGGTTGTCCAAAATAATAGGTTCACCGGTTTAAGAAAAAAAATGATAGACAAATAAAAATATTTATAATAAGTTAATAATAGATATATGTGTCCAAATCATATGAATGTTAGTGATTCTAACAAGGGATGGAGGGGCCAAAACGTTTTATAACGTGAAATAGATGGAGTATTTCACTAAGTCTATTATTTGTAACACCACCTGAATAGAATGGCTTCCATTTTACCTGTCAACTGTTTTCTCACATCGGTAAATGTATGAAACAGTTTGGCATTTATCTTTAGAGTAAAGTTGTCTAATAGTCCCTCCGTTTTATGTTATAAGACATTTTGACTTTGGTTAAAGTCAAACAACTTTAAGTTTGACTAATTTTATAAAAAAAAGTAGTAACATTTTTAACCCAAGACAAATATATTATGAAAATTTATTCAAATATAGATTTAATGGAACTATACTGATGTTATAAATATTACTACTTTTTTTACAGAATTAGTCAAACTTAGAGTAGTTTGACTTTGCCCAAAGTCAAAATGTCTTATAACCTGAAACAGAGAGAGTAAATGCCATTACCGATGGATTCAGAACCTTATATATCTATACCAAGCTGTGTTATGATATTTGGTTTTACTACATACTTCTGCAATGCCAAAAAGTTGTGTTGTATCTAGCATGCATATGGTTTAGCACTGGTGTAGATCTGTTGTATAGGCAGGGTCATGGTTGATTTGTTGTTATGAGATGCACTTGACAATGTAGTGGTAAGGGGTGCGTGGTTTCAATCCCAAGGTCCCATGTTCAATACCAACACGCTCACAATTTATTCTTATAATAAAAACTAGCAGGGTGGCCCGCGCAGATTGCGCGGCTAGCATTACTATGTTTTCTCCCATATAATAGCATATATGTTTTCTCATTATATTATTCAAATATATTAAAATGACAATATAATTTTAAATTTTGCAATAACTTTACAAAACTACTAATATGTAATATTCATATTATATTTTATATACGTGTTAGTTATTAATTATTTTTAATATCAAATTTTAGTTATTTGTAAATTATATATATTTCTATATAGACTCTAGACTCGTGTTTTAATATTTCTTTTTTTTTAATTCCGAATTTTCTGTAAATTGTATTTCTATATAGACTCTATGCCCTTCTTCCAATATTATTTATTTTTATTTCTGAATTTTTATTATTTCTAATTGTATTTCTATCTGGACTCTAAACTCATCTTTCAATATTCTTTAATTTTTAATTTCGAATTTCAGTTACTTCTAAATTGTATTCCTATAGTGACTTTAAACTCTTCTTCCCATGTTTTTCTTAATTTTAAATTTTAGTTATTTATAAATTGTATTTTTATACTGACTCTAAACTCTACTTTTAATTTTATTATGTTTATTCCAAATTTTAATTAGTTTTAAATTCCTATATGGACTCTATACTCAACTTCTAATATTCCTTATTTTTTATTTCGAATTTCTATTTTTTTTTCTTCATTGAATTTCTATATGGACTCTATACTCTACTTCTAATATTCCTTATTTTGAATTCCGAATTTCAGTTATTTCATAATCGTATTTCTATATGGACTTTGTACTCTACTTCTAATATTCCTTATTTTTAATTCCGAATTTCAGTTATTTCCTAATTGTATTTCTATATGGACTAATATTCCTTATTTTTAATTCCGAATTTCAGTTATTTATTTCCTAATTGTATTTCGATATATAGACTCTAGTCTCATCTTCTAATATTCCTTATTTTTTAATTCCGAATTTCAACTATTTCTAAATTGTATTTCTATATGGACTCTAGTCTCCTCTTCTAAGATTCCATATTTTTTAATTCCGAATTTCAGCTATTTCTAAATTGTATTTATATATGGACTCTGTCTTTTCTTTTTCCCTAATTAATGTGAGAATTTATAGACCATGAGAGCAAATATGGAGGCTTCTTTTTCTATTCCTTTAATAATATAATAGATGTTTGCCCTTCAAATCTCGTTTATCTGGTTGACTTGTTACTGTTTCTTTATTTGGTCCTAGTTGTTTTTGTCTTCCTTTTGTAATCCATATTAATTCTGTACAGCCGCTATAGTAGCACTGGATCTTTTGTAAAGCAACATTTCAACTATATCGCAAATTGATTGGCCATTAGAAAATTTCGTTGGGCTACTCATCTTTCATGCTTTGTTCTTGGTGAAATGATTGGTAATAGTTTCCACGGGCATTCAATTTTAGCTTAAGATGTCCTTGCAGTAGATGGCCAACAATAAGATAATAAATGATAAAAATACGGGAAACATGTAATTAACACACAGTATTTAAGGTGATGCACTGCAAACAACAGTAATCGCTAAATGTTGCAGTTGAATCAGCACTGAACAAAACAACAACACAAAGGTTCTTTCCCCATCTCTGAACTGAAGAACTGACCGTGGAACTTTTGCACTGTCATATTGGTGATTTTATACGATGATCTAATGCTAGCTCACCTGCTGGAAGATTTGTAGGCCGACTACAAAAGGGAGGTTGGAGAACTTGCGCCCAACTGTTGGTGGTTGGTGTGCCGAACCCTGCAGCATGAAGGAAGAAACGATGAGAACACATGCAAGACAGCTGATCAATTGATCATGGCGTTGGGCAAAGGGTCCAAGACTACACACTTAACCAGGGTTCACAATTCCAACAAAAACCGATCGAATTCCGCGAAAAAACGAGGTTTTGACGAATTTACAGTAGGAATAACGAATTCAAAAAAAGAAAACACTTTCCTGGGCTGGATTCTATATAATAGGCAAGTTAGTACTTCGCCCAAATAACAGAGGAGAGGGGATGTGGTCCTAGCGTCCTGCACCTGATCGCTCCCAAAAAAAACATCGAGCAGAAGGGTGAGGCGAGGCCGCCGTCTTCCCGGCGGCGTCGCATCTCCTTTGCCCCCCGCCGGATCCGGCCGTCCGCCGTCCCCCCCACCGGATCCCGCGATCCTCCCCCGAAGCCGTCGTCGGAGAGCCATTTTCCGGCCGGAAAATTCAATGTGAAAACCGGTCGGAGAGCTTCCCAACCGGCGGCAAAGATCACTTGTGCAGCAGTGGCATGATATCCTCATTGTTCGGACGTCATCTTCTCCCAACTTAATTCCCAATCCATCACCGGCAATACTCTCTTGAGATATCAAGACATATCTACACATTAGTAAACAAGAAACCATATCTGAGCATAGTTCTTCCACAACTACCTTGACTCAACATTAGCAAACCACACTATTACACAAGCATAGAAATCATCCAGAAGTTATAAACACGAGATAATCACAAGTATCCAAAGAAACAACCCGAAACCAACTCCAAGCATGAGCATACCAGTCAAACCATTTGACTAGTCGGTCTAACCGCACACTATACGCTGGTCTGACTGACCTACACCACCTAGCCTGACTAGTCCAACATAGTTAGCACCACTTCATCGAATATCCGTGAAATATAAAAACCAGTAATCTCACATATCAATTGTTCATCACAAAATATATAATAATAAAAAACACTTTGATTTCACAAGAGTATCGCGGAGAATAAAAGATACAGGTGAAAGTGTTTGGGCCCCTGAAACTTTACACAGTACCTTTTTTCTCCTTGATAACAGATGTTTACGATCCGACTTTCTAAGCGCAAAGTTCACACACAAGAACAGCTGACAAACACATTATGAGCAGACGACTAATTTGAGTCATCGGAGTGGTAATGGCGCGGTGGCACGAGCTCAATCTCTTCAGCGCTGCTGGAGCCTTGAGACGGCGTACGTGCCCTCCCTAATCAGCCGGGGAGAATGTTGCTAGTCCATCGGCACCAAGCTCTGACCTCCCTAATCAGCCGCTGCTCGATCGTCAGTGTGCTCTGAACGACGAGTCAGAGACGGAATATATACCGAATTACTAGTAGAGAAAAGGTCTTTACTCCCGGTTCGGAAACCCCCTATACTCCCGGTTTTGCAACCGGGAGGACGAATCCAGAACTAAAGATACCCATCTTTAGTCCCGGGTGAAATAACTGGGATTAAAAATCCATCTTTAGTCCTGATTGGTAATACCAATCGGGACTAAAGATAGATAGGGTCACGTCACGGCCGTTTTTTTCTGCTTATATCTATTCCTCCACCCCAAATCCACTCAATTTATTCACAAATCATCAATCATGCACAATAAAATTATCCACAAATCAACACAGCAAAATCATCAATAATACATACACATCCACAATCCACAAATTTTGTGAGACCATTCCCAAATCGACAAAATATACAAAACATTCATCATTCACTACAAAAATTCACAAAATAAAAAAAATCAAGTAGCAGTTGCCGTCGCCCGGCCGTGGGCCGCTGGCCGCCTTGCGCCCAGCCGTCGCGAAGGCCACCGAAGCCCGGCCGTCGCGCAGGCCACCGCCACCGGCCGCCTTGCGTCTAGCCACCTTGTGCCCCGCCACCGTGCGGGCCACCGCCGCCGGCCGCCTTGCGCCCGGTCGCCGCGCGGGCCACCGCCGCCGGGCGCCTTGTGCCCAGTCCTCCGCACTTGCCTCCGCCGCCAGGGGCGGCCCTCCGTGCGCGACGGCTGCCGCCACTGCCCAGCTGCCTCCCGCCGCCGGAGGGGAGGGGAGGAGGGGGAGAGGGGGAGAGAAGGGGGATGAGAGGAGGAGGAGGAGGAGGAGGAGGAGATGGAGATGGGGAAGAAGTGTGATAAGAATGAGGGGTGAGGAGGAGAAGAGAGAAGAGTTAAGGGGCGGGGAGGACGAGGCGGGGCAGTTCGCTGTTTTTTTCCCGGTTGTTTAATAACCGGGACTAAAAATGATCTTTAGTCCCGGTTGAAGTGACGCACCAACCGGACTAAAGATCAACGTCAGATCTTTCAACCGGGACTAAAGATCCCTATTTAAACCGGGATTATTGTGGATTTTGGGCAACCGACCAAAGATGGTTTCTCCAGTAGTAACATGAAACTATGTTTCCCATTTACCCTTGCTATGATACAAGTGCCAACAAAGCAAAGCACTGAAGCAGTAAGCAATCAAGCAACTAAGTTAACACGAATTAGTACATCGCAGAAAGGAAATGTGCGTAAATTACAAACCAGCGTTTTCTACTCGGCTATAGTTTATAGACACACCACAAATCATCATTTGTTCTGATTTTATTTTTGTAGCAGGCCGACATGATAATATGAATACGAAAGTTACTCATTCTGTAAGGAAACTTGACACATCACACACGACATGGTTCACTTTAGTAAATATGGAAATTCAACACACCACCGCATCTAGAGTGAAGTGGAAGGTTAAGTTGTCTTTTCACGTGTATCAGGATGTGTAGTTGAAGTGAAACCCTAAAAAACCCTAAATCCCCAAATAGGCGTAGGATAAGCTGGCTTTTGTGTTTGGCGGAGGAGGCTCCAGGCTGCGTCAGGCTCAGCTGTTTGAGTCATGGATTGGCTCCATGGTGGTGGCTTCAATGTTTTGCGGCGATGCTACTAAAGTCGATAGCAATTCCTGGTTAGTCTGGTGAGAATGCTGCGCGCCGAGCGTCCGACAGCAGAGGAAAAATCGAACGCCTCGTGGCGCGCGCCCCTCCTGCCGCCCCTTTTAAAACGATTTTTCTGTTAAACTAATTATCCAATATACGATTCGATCACACGGTTGTATTCGTTGCAATTAAATCTTTACAACAAGATCACACATGATTATATTTCGATAAAAAAATATTTTAGCTTTTCTATTGATATTTTTTTGAATATTGCAAATGATCTATTTCGATGTTTCAACCAGTAGTTTTACGATGTTTCAGCTAGTGTACTTGCGATGTTTCACTATGTACGGATCAAATGTTGCAGTGGATTTTGATATTATGGAACGCGCCGTTGCAACAAATCACCCACATATTTTGGAAACCCCCTATTAAGGGAATTTGGTTTATTTTTTGTTCCACCAAAAATGTTTCACCTAGTGTACTCACAATGTTTCACTATGTATAGATCTAGTGTTACATTGAACTGAAATATTCCATTGCAACAAAAAATCCCACGTATTTTGGAAACCCCCTATTAAGGGAATTCGTTTCATTTTTTGTTCCACCAAAAAATATTTCACCTAGTGTACTTATAATGTTTCACTATGTATGGATCAAATGTTGCAGTGAACTGAAACATTCTTTCGCTATTTGCTGAAACATTATTTTATATAAGGTGAAACAACACCCCATTTAAACGAGTGAAACATTTTCGATCTATTTAGTGAAACAATTCCGATATAACTGGTGGAACATCGCGCAACATTCAAAAATAATTCAATAATAAGCTAAAAAAAATTTTCGTCGAAATATATCCATGTGTGGTCTTGTTTTGAAATTTAATTACAACGAATTTAATGGTGCAATCGAATCATGATTTGGATAAGTAATTTAAGAGAAAAATCAGTTTGAAGTAATTTTTGCACGTAAATCGGGCGCTGACGTCATGCTGACATCAGCGTCCGATTTTTCCCCAAACATTGGATGTCGAGCCGGAGTTGCCTCCTTAGTTTGGCAGCGGTGGCTCGTTGCGTCGTGGAGTCAAGTGAGGCTTCCGCTTTCCATTGCAGAGGCTTTGCCGTTCGGCAGTGGATACAACTTTGGATCCTCTACCCTAGACAAGCTACTTCGGTGGAGATATGGGGCGCCACCGCACTGCACGAGGAATATTGCGTGCGGAACGGCACTTTTGCTAGGCGGCGACACAAATGCACGCATGTGTGGCAAAAGATTGCACTTGGCATCGACCTAGGCCCTGTTTAGTTCACACCAAACTTCCCCCAAACTTCCAACTTTGCATCACATCACATCCAAAACTTTCCTACACACAAACTCTCAACTTTTTTTCGAAACTACCAACTTTCCCCAAACTTCATCCCAATTTCAGGAACTAAACACAGCTCTAGATGAGGACCATAGTTGTGACTATGAAGATGGAGATAATGCAATTCCTTCCCAACAGTACCCCCTATGAATGAGCAGCTAGATTGAGTTTGGTATCTAGAGGTACTGATACCTAGGGTTGGGGGTAGTATTTGGAGGTACCAGTGGGGTACAAACCATCGGACCAGAACAACTCTCTTCTGATTTGGAAGTTTCAATCTAAACTCTATATATTTCCAAACTTTTCAGGGTTTGGATTAAGAATTTCAATCTCAACTTATCAAGGGATTTTCACCTTTTCAGAGCTACAATTAAGAAGTCCAGCATAAATCCAACTTATTATCAATAAGCTTAGTCCATATAGCGGCACATTTCTCATCAAAGTACAGTCAAAGTTTTCAACGTATATAGAAATCTGGACTAAAAACATTGAGACAATTAAAACTCAAAGAGTATCTAACTAACATTCAATAGAAAATCACTCCAGAAATCTATCAAATGTAACTGTACGTAATTACAGTGTAAATAGTATACAGTTACAATACAATTACCATGTAAGTCACGTGTAATTTACATCATACCAATCGTAGCTCAGCAGTAGAGGTGTACGGGTGCAAGTTGGGGCGCACGGGTTGGACTGCTGTCAAAATCTACTATTTTAATGAGTGAAATACATGGCTGGTTTGAATATATTTTAACTTGTGGGATAATGTCACTTAGGTCCCTAAACAAGGAAATTGCACGTTTAGGTCCATGAGTTATGTTTAATGTACCACCCCTAGTCCAATCGTCATTTGACCACGTTTGACCACCACCATGGTATGCTATGCAAGCAACACTTTGGCTCTCAGCCCACAACACATCGCATATATCTCCTTGTAGCTATATAGTGGCCAGAAACCTCAAAAAAAAAACCCCAAATCGTTCTTCCTCTCATTCTTCTCCTTGCATGTATAGAAAATGCAACCCTGATTAGCAATTGCCATTGCTCTACGCTCCACAATGACCTTATCTTTGCACAACGGGCTTGATCAACGACATCTTCTTCTGGTGACTTCACGATGAGGATGAGCTTGAAGAATCCATGGGGATGCTTAGCGTGCAATCCACATTGCGCTACCTCCCACTGCTAATCCAGCCGCACTGTGCCACCGCTAACCTCACTGCACTGTGCCGCCTCCTGCTGCTAATCTCACCGCCGAGGCCTTCACAGCTGCTACCTCGCGGCCTCCCTCCGCTAATCATACCGTCGGAACCGTAGCCGATTTGAGGATAGTTTGGGGGATTTGGGTAGAAATGCACTAGTCAGGGCAAGTTATGTGAGAAGGTATATGCGGATGGGCTGAGCACAAAAAGGTTACATGTAGCATGCCACGTTGACGGTCAAACGCAGTCAAAGGACGATTGGATTAGGGATGGTACATTAAACTCAATTCACGGACCTAAACGTGCAATTTTTAAGTTCACGGACCTTAGTGACACCACCACACAAGTTTAGAGACCGGCCACATATTTCACTCTATTTTAATCCTAGCCAAAATCTCTTGTATTTCAGGACAGAGTTAGTAGATTCCAAGAGAGAGAAAATCACACGCAACACTATACCAAGTGGCGCCGGTTAGGCACAAAACTTGCCATGTTAGAATAGTTCCACAGTTACTCCCCTCGTCCACATTATAAGACGTTTTTGGTCTCTCTATCCCTCATCTAGGTTTACTAATATCCATATGAATTAAGACACATATAACAAACATGGATCCATGCATTAATATGTTTAAAACCTTAATATCTTATAATATGAAATAAAGAAAGTACTCCTTCCGTATTTTATATATGACACCGTTGACTTGTTGACCAACATTTGACCATTTGTCTTATTCAAAATTTTTGTGCAAATATAAAAAAAATTATGTCATGCTTAAAGAATATTTGATGATAAATCAAGTCACAATAAAATAAATGATAATTACATAATTTTTTTAATAAGACAATGGTCAAATGTATCTCAAATAGTCAACGGTATCATATATTAAGATATGGGGGGAGTATATTACATAATGAGACAATGACTATTGCAGGAGTGGTGTAGCCAAGTCAATCTGTTTGCACCGGCCGCTTCTCCATGTCCCTTCGGTTGATTCGGAAAAAGATTACATCCCTGTGGTCAGCTGTTCTTCAGGTTAGTGCCTCTACCAACTGAGCGCTCTGCTCACCCGGTTTCTGTGATGATCATGTTCTTGTGTTGTTTTTTGTGCTGTGACTCCAAGATTTGTGAGATAATCTAGTGGCAAATTAAAGTAGTTTGTTCGACGATGTGCATATGAAAGAACGAATATCTATGGACTTAATGCGAGGGGCGCCATAGGTTGTCTTAACGATGCTATTTGCTTTACCTTTGGCCTTTGCTGTGAGAGAAAGTTTCTTGTTCTTACAAAGTAGTCATCCTTACCATTTTAAAGACTCGATGACAGACTGATCTGGGTCCAAAGGCAACTTTCTTTAATCTGGAACTGGGTGTCTAGTTTAGATGTTAGTCTGGCTAAGTTTTTAGTTCCTGTTGTTTTGGTGCAGAGAGTTTTTACCGTCCGGCAGCATAGGGCGGTACCAAATTTGAGCCGTTGATTCAGGATGATCGAACAGCTATTAAGAATCGAGTACCTGGCGGTACATGCACGCATCCCGTCCGGTACTAACTGTCCGAAGGGTAAAAATGGAATTTCGCGTTTAGCCTCAAAGCGTGTCCCTCCCACAGAAATTCCGATCCGGCGTCCCGTGCGCTTCCTCTCGTCTTCTCCCAGCAATAGCATACCGCACATCCGCACCAGGCACCACCGACGTCGAGAAGCAAGGAGGGAACTATCCGGGATTCGGCTACCCCAAGCTTAGGAGGCGCAAGATCTGATCGCGCCGTCCTTGAGGGCATTGGATCCGGTCTCCCGAGGATACAGCCTCACCATCCACATCCCCACCCCCACATCGACTCAGCGACAGGAGCTCGACCCGCCGCCGGCATTACCCTCATCGCACAGCGCTTCTCCCTCGCTAGCGATTCGAAAGCATTGATTAATTTGTTTTCCTTTTTTTTTCCCTCGGCTCGTCTATGGCGCTACCGTGCGCCTTGATTTTTTTCTGCTCATCCTTTTATGCCCTCACTATCGTAGATGGATGAAGCTAATCTATTGGCTTGGTTCAGACATGGATTCAGAGTATTGATCTCCAACTTGTACGGCAGACAACTCCACACTGGATTCCCAAAACTTGAAAATTAGTGGCGTCTGATTCAGATGGTTTTCATTATTTGGCTTAGGGATTAACTACACTGCTTAAACAAAACGTATGCAGGCTAGATTTAAACTAATTAGCGAACCAAGTCAAATCAAGTTTTATGGCCTCCTGAGTCCTAATTGCTTCATGCATCGGCACCTCTCAAAGCAATGAGCAGTTGATCGGCGGCAACAATGGATCGAGGAATAACACGGAAGAATACTTAGGCGGCGCCACCGGCGGTGCTGATGGCTAGGGAGTGGCACTCCACTAGAGCCGGTGTCGTGAAAGAACACCAATGCAGCGACGGTTGGTGGCGACCAGAAGTTCACGAACAGGGGAGACGATGCGAGATCAAAGAATCGGGTCAAAGGGCGATGGCGCAGCCACATATTCCCCACCACTGTTCCCTTTCTTTTTTTACCCATCGTACCCCTCTTGATTCAACTGTTGGATTTTATTTGGTACCTAGCAGTGCTAGTACCTAGAGGTACCAGTTGATGGACTGTAAAAATTCTCTTTGGTGCAATGTTTGGAACGGCAGTATTGCCTTGAAGTGTGATTATTAGACAATTTCCAACCATGGGGCGGTAGGGCCTGGTGAGGAAATTTGGCGAATCTGAGTAGCTTTCTAATCAGCATTTGGTGAACTTGTTCTTCTTTGTTGTTTTATTTTGAAAGGGCTTTTGTAATTCTTAGCAGTCACATCTTTTTCTGTATTGTTTTGCCTGGATTTTGGGTAATCAGAAATGAAGGATGAATCCAGCACACAGAGAAAGACGGAGAACAAGTCACAGTATCCAAGTACTCTTCCAAAGGATCCAACCTTAGTTTTTTTGGAAGACATCACAGAAAATTTCTCGAGGAAACGAGAAATTGGGCGCGGTGCATTTGGAGTGGTTTATAAGGTGTTACAATTCTACACATAGTTATCCAATCTTTCTCCACTTCACTGTAATAAGTTGACAGATCCATCTTTATACATTTTAAACAGGGTGTACTTGATAATGGGGAGGTGATTGCTGTGAAGAAGCTTGAGAGAACATCAGGAATTCATGCCAGAAGGTTTCAGAACGAGGCAAACAACCTCCTCGAGTTGGAGCACAAGAATGTAGTGAAGTTGATTGGTTCTTGCTGCCAAGCAGAAAGGCAAGTAGTTGAGCATGACGGGAAATATGTTTTCACAGATGTGGTAGAGAAGTTACTCTGCTATGAGTATCATCTACCCAATGGAAGCCTTGACAGCTATATTTACGGTAATGCAATCCACCTCAAACTCATAGTCATAGATTTACACCTTTTTCCTTAGGTAAGGAAGCCTGCACGGTGAAAATATAAGTTCACTGTATTTATCAGTTCCATATGAGTGGCAAAACACAGAAAATTAATTAACATTCTTGCATAAAAATATGGATGGCTTCTAAGGATGATGTTTCTAAAGCTTCTCTTTTCCACATTTATGTTCAGATGAATCGAATGAATTTGATTGGCCCATGCGCTTCAAAATAATCATGGGTATTTGCAACGGAATACATTTTTTACACAAGGAGAGGAATGAAGCAATCATTCATATGAATCTTAAACCTAGTAATATTTTATTGGGTGACAATATGGTGCCAAAAATTGCTGATTTTGGGCTGTCAAGGCTCTTCGGTCAAGAGCAAACCCGACTTATCACACAAAATGTTGTTGGATGGATGTAAGATAAATTCAAGCCTTGTAATTCCATATACTTTGCTTCTTTGTGTTCAGCTGTTACATTTGCATTAAACCCTTAATGTAGCTCATACCTTGTGAATTCCACTCAGAGGATACGTCGCCCCAGAGTATTATTATAGAGGTGAAATATCAGAGAAGTCAGACATATTCAGTTTGGGTATTCTTATTCTTGAGATAGTCACAGGATTGAAAAACGACTCTACCTCTCAAGAAGTTTCATCCAGGATTCTTATTGACAATGTAAGAGATATGTATTAACGATGTGGAGAAAGATGTTGATATATATCATAGTTCATCCTTTCATCTGGGTTATGCTGTCTTGTTCTGCAGGTACGGAGGAACTGGTTAAAATCATCACAAATAACATCAAGGTACCCATCACTAGAAGAAGATGACCTCCTACAGGCAAAAAGATGCATCGAAATTGGGTTAAACTGTGTGGAGACCGATCCAAAGAAACGACCTACTATAGGTGAAATTATTGTAGAACTCACAGATAAAGGAACAGGTCAGGAAACCTTATTTTTGTGTCTTGATTTGTTATAAATATTTATTAGTCTAGATGTTTTTTTGGAAGCTTGTAATAGGTGGTATTGTTACAAAAACAAAGTTCTTATTTAAGAAAAGTTTCATTCAAGCAGTTATTGGTGATGAAGCGACCATACATGAAGAAATGGACAAAAGGCAAAAATTCGTAAGTACGCTAACAAGAAAACCGAAGTTACAGGTTTTGGAAGATATAACAAACAATTTCTCCCATGAGCGAGAAATTGGTAGAGGTTCTTTTGGGGTGGTTTACAAGGTATGTTTGGCTTATATTTTTATCCTTTATCAATGGCTACAGAATATATCCAATGTATTTGACTACACTAACTACAGAAGTTAAGCAGGGTGTGCTTCCAAATGGGGAACTAGTTGCTGTAAAGAAGCTTCTAGACAGTGTGACTGCAGTTAATCAAGACAAACAGTTTCAGAGTGAGGCTGGTATTCTTATTGATCTCAATCACAAGAATATAGTAAAGTTGATTGGGTATTGTTATGAAATACGGAAGGAAGTCGTGGAGAACAACCGAAAATTTTTCTTTGTGGAAACACCAAAAAAGTTACTCTGCTACGAGTATTTGCCTACAGGGAGTCTTGACAAGTATATTTATGGTATGATCCTCTGCACACTTCCATCCAATTCCCATGTAAATTAACTGAATGCTACTCCCCTTCTATTTATCAACTTGTGTTCAAAGACAGTTAGCAGTGATATAAAGTAGAGGTTAAAAATAATCCTAGAAACATCTACTTATCCGAACATTGACAGATACACTGATGCAAAACTCTCAACATTCTTGTTCGAAAGTGACCTTATTGTATTCATTTCTACAGGTGAATCCAATGAACTAAAATGGGACATGCGCTTCAAAATTATTGAAGGGATATGTCAGGGTTTAAAGTTCTTACATGAGTTGAAAAGACCCATTATTCATCTAGATCTGAAACCTGGCAATGTATTGTTGGATGATAATATGATGCCAAAAATTGCAGATTTTGGCCTATCAGGGCTCTTAGGCGAAGAACAAACACGAACTCGTATTTTAACAGTTGTCGGATCCATGTATGCTCAATCCTTATAATAACCTCCATATTTTCATTATTGAAGATTTATTGTTTCCCATTGCATTTCCAATCCTATAGCAATTAAAATATTAGTGTTTCTGTAATTCAGAGGATACATTGCCCCGGAATATCGTTACAGCGGTGAAATCTCAACCAAATCAGACATATTCAGCTTGGGTGTTTTGATAATCGAGATAGTGACTGGGTTAAAAGTCGATTCGAGTAGCCAAGATGTTACTTCAAAGGGCTTCATTGAAAATGTAAGATAGAGTATCTTTCTACTTGAAGCTCAATAATGTTGTTTTGAAAATGACCACTATGCTGTCAATTTGTATTCTTACTACAGTCTCTCTACTAAAATTTTGCAGGTACGTAATAACTGGGCGAAAATGCCACAGATAGCTTCCAACTATCCATTATTGGAGGCAAACTGCCTCCAACAAGTAAAAAGGTGCATCGATATTGCGCTTGCTTGCGTAGACAAAAATCCAAAGGGGAGACCTTCCATTGGGGAAATTATTGACAGACTTAATTGGAGAAAAGGCTAAATGATCATCTAACATCTACTAGGTGAGAACACTTCAGCTTTGTATATAGATAATGCCAACACTGCAGCTGAATATGTTCTTCCAGATCTAGCATAAATGTCGATCTTTTTCATTGTACATTGTTGGAAGCTGCTTGCAAGGGTCACAGTGACCGACGGTGGTAGCTCTTGAAGGAAGTGCCAAAAAATCTGAAGCTGAACAAATCTTGAGTGAATCCAGTTTCTCTGAATATAGATCTTCCTGCAGTCATGACTTCCTGCTGCATATAGGTCTTTAATGCTGGTGGCATGAATGTATGATCGGTCATCTTAATCACCTTTTTGTTTATGAGAGATGCTTGATGCATGCTCCACGGCAATAATCTCCTTTTATTTTCTTTGCCTGATGTTCCATGATCAGTGAGCTCTCCTCCTTCAGTTATCATTGGTACAATATTGTTCTTTTGTTTTTTTTTTCAAGGGAACGGCCAGGAGATCTTGCAATTTCACTATAGAACTAAGAGTTGATCCAGTTTGTAAGGAAAACCGGACCCAATAACTTTACAATAGCACGGTTAATTTGTGGAAAACCAACGAAAACCCCGGCATTGACAGACTGAACCGAAGAACTAAGTACAACCGTCCAACAAGGAAAAAACTTCTAAAACGAAGCCTTCAAGGACACGCTGACAGAACGGCGACATCGCCCGATCCTAACGAATCTAAGGTTTTCACTCGGAGAAATCCCTTGCTGTGGAGTTGAACGAGGGCTCTAATAGCAACGTCTTCAAGAAGGTGAACGGCGCCTGAGAGTGTCCCTGTTGCTAGTATCAGCAAGATGAGTAGGGTCTTTTTGCGGTGCAGGTAGTCTGCATATTCATAGATATGTATATTTCATCAAGTCTCTCTCCGAGACAGTGTCTAGATCATACGCCTTTCGTGCGAGTAAGGCTTTCACATCAGAGTCCCATCCAAACATAGCGTTCGCAACGAAGTCACAAAATGCCACCTGCACATTAGAGGTACTTGTACTATGCACACAACCACCTGCACATCGTTGACGACCTACTCTGCCACCTCGCCGAACCGGCGGAGCTCCACCGAGCTACGTAGCTCGTTGGTGCCACACAGGCCGCCCACCCGTCGTCACCGTTGCCACCGGGGGTCCGGCCTCGCTCGACCCCAGCTAGGGCACGCCAGATTTGGACCTAGAGGGGGCCAGATCCGGCCCTCCCCCTTGCTGCCACCGCCGTCGGCCGCCTCTGCAACCGGCCTCTTACCCCAGGATGCGTGGAAGCCGCCAGATCTGGACCTACATGGCCAGATTTGGCTGTCCCCCATGCAGCCTTTGCCATCGGTCTGGGATGGGAGCTTGTCGGCACCGGGTGGGGAGGAGGGCCAAGCCGCCGGTCGCCTCAGATCTGAAGAAAAGGAGGAAGGGAAAAAAGAGAGAAGGAAGAAGGGAGGAAGGGAAAAGGAGGGAAGAGAGAGAGAGGTGGGGGCGCTGACCACCACAGCAGGAGGCGGCGTTGCTGGTGGCCGCGAGGTCGGCGACCGTGCACTGGGGAGGTTGGGGAGGCGGGCTTCACCTCCCGAGTCGCCGAGAGAGCGACACGGGAGTCCGGTGCGGAAGGGTCGAGGAGATTCAAAACGGCAGAAATCTGATACTCCCTCCTTCCCTAAATGTTTGACGCCGTTGACTTTTTTTAAATATGTTTAACCGTTCGTCTTATTCAAAAACTTTTGTGAAATGTGTAAAACTATATGTATATATAAAAATATATTTAACAATAAATCAAATGATAGGAAAAGAATTAATAATTACTTAAATTTTTTGAATAAGACGAACGGTCAAACATTTTTAAAAAAGTGAACGGCGTCAAACATTTTGGGATGGAGGGAGTACAATATTGTTCTTTTGTAACATTCAGTTTCTACAACTTCGGTTAATGCGTCCTGCCAATGCACAGACACTCTATCCAAGAATGACTTCGGTTAGATCATTCGTTGATAGGATGCATGTACTGTCCAACTTGTTGGCCTTGGGTGGTGCACCCACTCACTGACACTTGTCACAAGGAAATTCAGCCTGAGACATGGTGCCATCAGGCATCATAATCAAAATCCTGAATCTGAATGAATCCAGTTTGCTACACATCTAGAGATCTTCAAGAAAACAATACATTCAAACCTGGACTTTCCATGGAAAAAACAAATGGAGACAACATACAGCATTATTACACCACAATTGCAAATGCAATATGGTCTAATGTGGACACACTGCATCAAAAGCCAATCTCAGAGCAAACAACAGCACGGACTGAACTTATTGTAGCAAACGAACTAGTCATGGATCAGCTCAATTAAAACAAGAGAGAATCCCTGTTATCAGACAAAAACAAGGAGTCACTGGGAAAGGCAGCCTAAACAGGAGGTTCCAACATTGATAACATCACAGGCAAATGCCGTTGATATAAACAGGACATGTTTGTTACAAGAAATAAATCTGAAGGCAAATGGGGCAACACAGAAATTACAGGAGATTCAATGATCCGGCAATGTTTGTATAACAATTTAAAGCATGACATGTAATCAAAGAGAACTTTACTGACCATATGTATGCAAATCCAACAAATTACTGGAAAGACCAAATCTGTGATGTACTTGCACGTAGGGAAACTTTATGTAACATCTATATACAGACCTCTGCAACATGCAGCATCTTCTGGTGCATCCCATTACCATTCCATTGAATTTTGAAGTCTTTGTGCAGGCTCGTCAGCCAGAGCTTCTTCAGGGAGCTGAGGGACTCAATGCCTTGAGGGACCTTATTCAGCTTCGGCAGGGACACAATGTACAAGCCTTCAATGCATGGAAGGGCGCCATCCATGATCTTTATCTGGTTGACATCAGGCATCTTCTGCAATACAAGCGTCTTTAGGTAGGGGAACGCCTCTGCATCAAGAACCAAAGTTTCTGCACTGTGCATGTTGTTCAGTCTTAGGTAAGTCAGGTTTGACAAGTGTGATGCGAGCATCCCCAGTGGATCTTCACCAAGATGACACCAACTTAGAGCTAGATATTTGAGATATTTACCATGGCTACGAAATATTGGGTAGTCCAGAGTCCACTTGGCCCATTGCCCTCTGATAATTAACCTGTGGAGTTCTGTAGACCTGGGCTTGAGTGCCTCGAAGCAAAGTGGCTCATTCTCATCCTTTGCAGAAAGAAGCAAGCTGGAAAGAAGTGGCATATTTGACAGTGCCGCAAAAATACTTGCACAATCAGTAGAACTTATGTTGTCAATCCACACACTTCGTAGTTGCATCAGTTTCTTCAACTGCTCGGCCAAACCTTTGCTAGCTTCCACGGTCTCAAGAGTCTGTAGTTCATTTAGGTTGGATAGATCTTTAGGTGCTTGCATTCCCATGAAATACCGGAACTCCGACTGCTTTTCATCAAAGAATATATCAGCAAACAGGTGCCTTAGCTTCTTTATTTTAGTGATTCCTCGTGGTAGCTTCTCTATTTTTGTTTGCTTCATGTCTAGAGTGTGGAGGTTCGACAACTTCTCAACAGAATCAGGGAGTGACTTGACCTTCGTGCGCCGTAAACCAATGTAACGCAGATTAAACAAATTCCCTATTGATGCTGGCACTCGAGTGATTTTTGAATCTTGAAGCTCGAGAACAGTAAGGTAGCTTGAGTGAGACAAAACTGAGGACAACATATCAATGGAAGATGAAAATGCTTCAAGTGATACTATGGTTCGAAGACGTAGAAGTTTGAGAATTGGTGCAGTACTGTCTTTCCATCGGTAAGTTGACAGACGACGAACATCCTTATCAATCTCTACCATTGTGCCAAAATCATTTGCAGAGCCAAACTTCTCCTCTTTAGCAGCAGAAAGGGCCAGGTCTCGCACAATATCATGCATTGTACAGGTAGACACCCTACCTAGCTCATCATTCTCCTTAACTTGAAGCATATTCCGATATATCAGTTCCATGAGATTTTCCTCGGCTACCACCTCTGGTGTGTTGCTCTCTTTGCTTTGGACAAAGCCTTCTGCAATCCACAGACGCACAAGGCTCTCACGGGAGAGCGGGTAGTCTTCCGGGAATAGGCTGCAGTACAAAAAGCAGTTTCTTAGGTCTCCTGACAGGTCATGGTAGCTCATATTTAAAATTGCTCGGACATGATTGTTCTTTGACAACTCACTTCTAAGTTGATTGTATGCTTGATTCCAAACATAATGTGACCGTGATCTTGAAGACAAGAGGCAGCCTATTGACACAATTGCTAGTGGAAGGCCCTGACACCGATCAACTATAGATTTGGCAACTTTCACGAGTTCCGTGGGACACTCATGGTCTTTAATGTTATAAAATGCCCTTCTGCAGAATAGATCAAAGCCATGAATATCACTCAATGGCTGGAGATCAAGGTGACATGTTGAGGAAGCAAGAGCTGCCACATGATTCTTCCGTGTTGTGATTATTACGCGACTTCCTTGGTCATTCTGGAATGCATCACGTATTTGAAAGTATGCTTCTTGGTCCCAGACATCATCAAGTACGATCAAGCATTTTCTAACTTTGAGCATTCGCTTTATTTCCTCTTTCAAATCATACACATCCATTTTGTCAATGTTACTTGACAGTGGTGGTTCTGTGTAACCAACTTTCCAAAGCAGCTTCCTTAATAGAGCATCCACAGTGTAGGTTTGAGACACAACCATCCATGCATGAGCAGAGAAGTTGATCTTTTCACGTTCATACACATTTGTGACCAGGGTGGTTTTCCCCAGTCCGCCCATACCTGACACTGTTATCACCTTACTGTCCAGCTCGTCGGTGTACAACCATTCAGTCAGCAGTCTCCTGTTGTCTTCAATCCCCACAAGATCTTCATCTTTCACAAGTTCTGGGAAGCTGTCCCGGGACCTCTGTCTTTCCATCTCAGTGAGCGGGTCAGAAACAAGCTGGGATGGATGCAACCACTGATCCTTGAGTTCTATAACTTGTTTGATTTCCTTCTCTATCTTGACTACCTCATTAGCAATTTCAGTGAAAACAATAACATAATGTGATGCTTTGATGAAGTATTTTTTAAGGAACCATTCTTCCGCCATTTGCACAGAGTAATACGAGTATTTGTCCATGACATCCTCAACACGGTAGGCCACCTTCCTTACCTCCCCAATCCAACCCTTGACGACTTCATCAGTGAGGTATGTCGTGCCTATCTGCAATATAACGTTGTTCATGGTTGTCAATTGTTTCCTCATTTGCTCAATCTTCTCATCCAGATCCTTTAGATTATTAACCTTTTCAGACAGTTTGGCAATCAATTCTTTAGCGATTTCATTTGCTAAAGCATCACCGATCTTCGTTAGAGCAAGGAGGACCGCCTCTGCCATTTGTGCTGAACAAAATAAACATATTATCATGTTATGGACATACAAATATCACCCAAAGTTTTTGGCCTCAGTTTTACTTTGATGTTGAAAATTGGAAACACTTTTCTATTGTAGACCATAGTCAGACTATGATAATAATGACACTACTGGATGAGGCTCATGATGTATAACTTAGCAATTAAATCAGTAACACGGGCCATGAATCAAGGTTAGATCTAACCTATATTAATGCATTTACTTGGAACAACCTAGCAACATCAAAAACAAAACTGCTCATGTTTCAGTCACGTCATACCTAGATCGGAAGATACCTTTTCAATTTTTTTTTAAAAGAACTACAGTAGGTAAGTAGAGAGAAACCGGTTAATTAAGATAAAGCTCCAATTTATTGAGGGATTAAATGATAATTTTTGGAGGGTATCTTTTTAATTAAAAATAATAAGTAAAAGAACTGCCGACAGGGAATCAAACTTGGTTGGTGAGGTTCAATTCCCAAACTCCAGTTAAAAAATTTGAGAGAAAGTGTGAGTTCTTTCATTAGATTGTATCTATATCTAACATACTATGCTGTTGGGAAGTGCTTGGGTCAGTAAAAGAAACATTATTATACACAAGCGATGTAATAGCAATTCAAAATCTGCTTGTTTACATCAATTTGAGTATCGATTTACTGTTTAGTACTTAACTATAATATAACCCTTTGCTTGTCTGAGACATTAATTTTGTGGAACGAATGAATTTGTTGTGGTTCACAACAAAATAATAAATGAATCAGCAAGGTACTGAATGATAAAACTAGTATTAGATAAGCATGTAATATTTCTTGGAACATGGTTGCATTTATAAAATAAAAGGAAAAGTATATTTTACTTCCCTAAATTATTTGGCTGAAGCAGTTAATCCTAAGCAATTTTAAGTTCGCTCTATTCCCTGAACTACTAAAACTGGCTAGCTTAACTCTCTCGTTGCTTTGTCGTTTTTGTTTGTCCTTACACAAGATGTGTTTTAAACTGAAATTGTGTGAGATCATAAAAGAAAGCATAAACAGTGACTACCTGTACATATTTGTAGCACCTAAGACCAGTTTAACTTCTAACACAAAAAAGTTCTGAAGTTTTTTTTCGAAAATGTTTAGTAACAAGTTATGATGCTATCTGTCACCCCACAAAATTTCATACTAAAACATTAGTCGTCTGGGCTGTAAAACTATCCTTTGACAAAATAGTTTAGGGGAGCTAAATGAACTTCTTCATTAAAAGGAATCAGATTAACAATTATTGCTAGGAAGAAAGCAATGATCTGAACTCTGAAGAACTGACCGTGGAACTTTTGCACTGTCATATTGGTGATTTTATACGATGATCTAATGCTAGCTCACCTGCTGGAAGATTTGTAGGCCGACTACAAAAGGGAGGTTGGAGAACTTGCGCCCAACTGTTGGTGGTTGGTGTGCCGAACCCTGCAGCATGAAGGAAGAAACGATGAGAACACATGCAAGACAGCTGATCAATTGATCATGGCGTTGGGCAAAGGGTCCAAGACCACACACTTAACCAGGGTTCACAATTCCAACAAAAACCGATCGAATTCCGCGAAAAAACGAGGTTTTGACGAATTTACAGTAGGAAAGAAAAGAATAACGAATTCAAAAAAAGAAAACACTTTCCTGGGCCGGATTCTATATAATAGGCAAGTTAGTACTTCGCCCAAATAACAGAGGAGAGGGGATGTGGTCCTGGCGTCCTGCACCTGATCGCTCCCAAAAAAAACATCGAGCAGAAGGGTGAGGCGAGGCCGCCGTCTTCCCGGCGGCGTCGCATCTCCTTTGCCCCCCGCCGGATCCGGCCGTCCGCCGTCCCCCCCACCGGATCCCGCGATCCTCCCCCGAAGCCGTCGTCGGAGAGCCATTTTCCGGCCGGAAAATTCAATGTGAAAACCCTAGATTGGTATGTGCTCTATTTACTTTTGATTTTGTTGGCCACTTATGCTAGCTAGTGGGAATTTCACCAAAGCCGACCGATTTTCGCAAGCTTATCAGTAAACTAAGGAAATTTGTTTTCAAATTTTGATTATGAAATTTGTTCGGAATCTACTGCATTCCACCTGATTTTGTGAAAACCGTCATTCCGCCCGAGCTTGAAACGAAAGGTCATTTCAGAATCGTAAACCCTGCGCTCAACAAACACCACATGCACGTTCTCTACGCATGATTTATGCATATGTAGTTAGAAAGTTGGACCCCACCAGCAAGATTAAATCTCCTCCAAAATTTGTGGATTTTTTCAAATATTTGTGAATTTATTAAAATTCATTTAAATTCAGTCAAAATATGTTAAATTTCAAAATAATTCGGTCAGAAAATGCCGAAATCCACAATTTTTTCAAAATTTCGGCAACCACAAAATTTTGGTGCATACCGAAATTAGAAACACTGCTCAGTGGCGAGATCCTGGGTATGGCAATCTAGCGATCCGATCTCATGATGCTAGGTCCGTTAGCCGGCTGCCTCACTCCGTCGGTCGCATCCGCGCCTCGCTGCCGGCCGCGGCGGCTGCAAATCTGCAACTGCAAACTAATCCTTCCTTTTCAAAATGTAAAAAATGTTTGACACTTTTGACTTTTTACCACATGTTTGACCGTTCGTCTTGTTAAAAAAATTTGTGAAATATGTAAAACTATATGTGTACATGAAATTATATTTAACAATGAATTAAATGATATAAAAAGAATAAATAATTACTTAAATTTTTTTGAATAAGACAAATGGTCAAACACGTACTTAAAAAGTCAACAGTATCAAACATTTTTAAACGGAGGGAGTAACATTTACGCTGATGGTCACTGCTCGTCGGCTGAAGTGCTTATCTGCTGCATCTGCATGTGAAAGGAGAAGACGAGCAGCAACTACGTACACCAGATACCACCACGTTCCCATCCTTGCTAATTGCCAAGTTTTGTTGGTTTTCTCTCTCCTGATTTGAGCTCAGAGGTTGCGCTTGGAGCCTTGGACCAAGCTGTGCGCCTCGTGTCGCTGACCTAGAGCAATTCCAACTGACTCTTCAAACCAAAATTTCGTAAACTTAGGAAAAAGAACGTGCTCCAATAGATTTGCCATCCAAGGCTGTGTTTAGTTTACACGAAAATTGAAATTTTGGTTGAAATTGAAACGATGTGACGGAAAAGTTAGAAGTTTGTGTGTGTAGGAAAGGTTTGATGTAATGAAAAAGTTAAAAGTTTAAAGAAAAACTTTTAAACTAAATACGGCGCAACTTGCCAAGCCAAATAGGTAGCCAAAAGTTTCACTTGGCTGGCCATATCTAGCAAGTTGAAACCACATGCCTACCGTGGGTCCCACCACCCCACCTTCTCTACCCATCTCCATCCCTCTCAAGCCGCTTCCTCCACCGCACGAGTGCACGCTGTCATTGGTCGTCGCGCCTCCACCTCTCCCACTGTCGTTGGGGAGTGGCGCACGCCCATAATCAATTAATTGGTCAGATTTATAGTTTTACAGCTTTGTAATTTATGAGCTCAAGAGATAGTAATATATTTTTCTCAATTATTAGTTCGTTCTTGATATTATGTTGTCTAGAAAGTACGTATCGGGAAAGAAAAAGGTGGATGATTTAATAAAATGACTGAAAGGGCCCAATGGACAAATTCTTAAAGTAATATTAGAAAGTTTTTCTTGCAATTCAATTGCTTACTGGTAACAAGCATTCATATATATATATATAGAGAGAGAGAGAGATATTATTTAGATGTGATTTGTGGGCCCTATTTTTAGTTTCACTAGGCCACCCAAATCTCAAGACCGGGCGCGCCGGCGCGCGTGGGCGTGCCCCGGCGTTGGAGCATTACGACAAGCACCTCGCGGGCGACGTAGTAGGGACAGACGGTGCTCGTCACAGAGCTGAGGCGAGCGAGATGGGTGGATGAAATTGCAAATCACATACACAATTCACCGCCACCAAAGATCCAACCCCAAACGAACAGGACAATTTACCAGCGACTATTCATGCTCAAACGCTAAAACTAAGAACGAAATCTCCTACGAAATCAGGATCAAACCCAAGTGCGCGAGACGAAGAACAGGACCTACCGTCCCAGAAGAGCAAGCTGAAACATGCATGACATCCGCCTAACTACAACACCATGGATTTGCAAACGAGAACATGGACGCACCTTGTGAACTCGATGATGAGAGAGGAGGAGACGACCTTGACTCGACTCCGCCGGAGGCCCGAGCGGAGAGAGGAGACAGAAGTAGAACGAAGCTTTGCTTTCTCTCCTTTTTATGGCTTTTACGGGCAAGTAGAACCAAGTCAACCATCGACTCTGGCGGCCAAGTCAATAGCTACTAGTGCCAAGTGGCCAGTGGAGCACGTACGTGCAGTAGGATTATTCCTCATGACCATGATGGCACTAGTAAATTAATCATGTTGAACATGTAACTATTTAAAATTTTGAATAATGGTACGATTAATTAATTTGTTCTCTATGGTAGGAGCTCTGCATATTCATTTATTCAAGAGAGGGATTATAGGCCCAAAAATAAAGTTACAACAATGAGGTAGTTTTTGGGACACTTGGTGAGAACAAATTGAGCGACAAGACCATAAAATCGACACCAGGCTATTGCAAAATGATTTACACTCTATGGCAGGCTTAGGGCCTGTTATGAAAAGCCTTCTCAGAATCTGGAAAAAGCTGGGTTTTCCAGGTTATGTTGATGTCTGGCGGTATGTATTGATGTATATTCTGACTGTTGCCTGTCTATTTAGACTCGGCTTGTCTTGGTCCGTCTCCCCCTCTTCTTTTAGGGGTCTTGTATTTATACCCATAGATGTCCCATTATCCAAATAGAACTAGAAATATAAATATGGATACGATCCGAATAGTCCTTGTAGTTTCCATGTAGAACTCTGCTTCTTCTTCCTTATCTGGAATACCTTCCGTATGCAAGATTTGATTCCGTATAAGACTTGGTATATGGTGGGTCCCGCTGAGCTTAACCTAATACTATTGGGTATGCCTTACCCATAAAACTGACAGGGGGTAGGCACCATGCTTCTTGGTGTGGACACCGAGTTGTCCCGAGATGGCATGGGATGGCATGAGTGTACAACGAGCACCAAGAGTCTGAGACACCATGGAATGGCACGTGTTTGGCAACTTTTTTGACAAGTAGACAAGCACGATCGAGACACCTAAACGCCTTGCGGTGATTGTAGTGTCGCCAACTACCTCAATCTAGCAAAAGCTAGACCAAGATGGGTTTTGATAAACTAAACCGGCTAGCGGATCCGATTTAGATAGAACAATAGATAACTACCGGTCTCTTGGGTAAACGGAAGGTTTACGGGACAAACCTACAAAGGATTTCGCACTCTCGTAGTGAAGGTAGACAATTTATGGCACAAATCGACAAAGATGGATGAACTAGACTAGAACTAGATTGAAATATTGAAAAAGCGATTTAATTGGCTAAGTTGGATTGTGTGTAGATTGTATGCTCAATTGAACCAGCCTTGTCCCTTATATAGGGGTTGATCTTGCCTCCTATAGGTCCTCCTCCACGTCCAACTCGGGATAGAATTCAAAGGAAACCCGAAATATAGCCTCCTGAGTAAGGAATCCTGAGACCTGACAAAAACAGACTCGGGCTTGGACTCTGCCAGTCTGACCGGCCACATGCCGCCGGACAGACCAGCCCTCAAGCAGCGGTCTGACCGACCAACAAACAACGGTCAGACCGGCCCTATGGAGGAAACCGGCGGTTTTCCCAAATCTTAGCAATTTTCCTTAATTTGAACAGACAAACGACGATGATGAGCATGGCGCACCTCAACCCTCCCTCTTCTCCATTTCAATCCCTGCCTTTTTATCAGTTGATTCTACCTTATTTTTCCTCTATGTAGCTCCTAATGTTACTACTTCCTCTATTTCATATTATAAGACTTTCTAGCATTGCTCGCATATATATATATATATATATATATATATATATATATATATTTATATTTATATATATGCAACATATCCTATACACACAGGCCCTCACGTGTACACACGTGCACACCAACTAAAAAATGTCACCAAAAAATCTAGAAAAAATCATACACATACTTTCAATTGTATTACACCTAGGGATAAAATCTTAACGTCAAATTCATTATATTTTAGCCGTAACAAAAAAAACAAAAAATCTGTCAGTTTTAAGGTTGCAATTTTGTCAGAATTTTATCTTTTTTGTTATTCTCTATGTAGAATGAATTTGAAGATGCGACTTTGCACGTAGATGTAATACTATTGAAAGTACATGTATGAATTTTCCTAGAATTTTTTGTGATAATTTTTAGTTGGTGCACAAAGCCACTAGCCTCAAATCTCAATCAGATCCTTGTCTGTTTCTCTGAACTAGCCGCCGACGACTTGACGCGAAGTCGACGCGGCCAAGCATTTGCAGTGCCAATTATCAACTGGCCAAGTTGTGCGTGTAGGACGGGTGTCCGCTGTGGAAGCTTCCTTTTTCCTGATCTCAAAATTTATAGTATACCCTCCAAAACCGCATGCAGTGGGGGATGCTGGATTCTTTTTAAATGGACCAGAAACTCGAGAAATTATTGCTCAATAGATTATTTTGCCTATAGTAAAAAGGAAAAGAAAAAGTAAATCAGAATTGTTCATATCGAAAGGAATAGAATATCTGTAGTCCAGTATGCAAATTAGAAACGATACAGTTTTGATTAGTCTACTGTCTTGCAGACAGCTCACTGGTCAGGCTGTTCGCTGCATCTTGGCCATATACTCACTTCGTCCCAAAATATAAGAGGTATCTTGGACGATGAGACACTTCCTAGTACGGAGCCCTAGTCAGACCGGCTGCAGCGTTAGGGTTTTCACTCCTGACATGTTGCATAGTCACCCCATCGGTTTTACTGAATATGTGGTGAACGAGAGCTTGGCTAGTACTTGTAATAGAAGTAGACGGCAAATCGGTCATAAGAGAGCCGAATTTGGAATTCATAAAAGATTCAATCTGCTTATTAAAATAAGAACTCATGGCAATGCTCAAGCTTAATATTGAAAGTAGCATTAACGGTCTCGTCTACAGAACTTGCTACAAGCTTTTGAACCGGAAGACCAATATCATCACCACTTAACTCATTGACCATGACTTTGTTGGGATACGCGTATACTACGATAGCATAAATCAAAATTTTTCAACCGCATAAACCAGGAACCATGCAAGTATTAGATCATATATCGTTACCACTTGATGCGTTGCGCAGCGGAAGAAAGCACTACGAAGGCGAAGGAACCCTCGCAAAGAAAGTAGTGCGCATTGATGTAGTGTAGTCGATTGCACTGGCTCGACCTTCACCTCCTTGTGCGTTCTCCTCACCGTGCTCCCACGCCGATCAGCACCGCAAAGCAGCGGCGCCTCTACTGGTATCCACACGTACAGGGACGGAACGCCACGCACAGATGTGCTAGCACCCACGCGCGACTAGGGTTTGCTCGGGGAGGAGAGTGACGGCTAGGGTTTCACGTGGTGTGTTAATTCTGCTGGTCACACCCCCTCATGAATATATAGGTTCCACGACTGGGCCTTTGAGGCCCATAGGAGTCCTACTCGGATCCCTATCCGATTGAGTGCATATTGGATCTCCATCCAATCCCTTTATTCCGGCCCTTTAAGCGTGCGACCCTGTAGGTTCATATACACTTGGTTGCAACCCGAAAACTCATTTTCGGTCCACGTGTCAACAGCGGCCCCTAGCAGAACATATTGACCCACACCGAGCATATATAAAGATCATATCAGTTGAACCTCTAGTGTAAATTTATATGAACCCCTTTGCCTCACGATATAGATAAAAGCTCAAGGCTAAATATGTGCCATCCTCTAATAGCTCAACCATCCACTTGAACTTGTGATAGATTATATAACTTGTGATTAACTCCTCAATCACCTTTGGCATGGCCATGCACTTCTATAATCTGTAACATCGAGGGGCCCAAATATATCTCTCTATAGGAGGGACAAATCACATCTTGATTATTCATATCCCACTACATGTTTCATAGCATACCCGAAAACTACTTTTACAACGACGTGATCGGATCGTAGATTGGATAGTTAGTTTAGAAGAAAAATTGTTTTAAAACTATTTAAAATACTTAGTACGTGGTTCGAGGCGTCCGATTTTTTCTTGGCCGCTTGGCCGCCTGCCGCGCAGCATTTCCCCGATAAAACGGCCGTGGACCTGAAAAGTTTCATTAGAATACACCTCTCAAGTCAGTCTCCTCTGCATCCTGGTCATCGCCTTCGTCTACCTCTCGCCTCGCCGTCGCCGGAAGAGGAGCTAACCGGCTGGAGATCGATTGATCCAACATGAGTGACAATCCTCCAGGTATGTGCATGCTACAAGCATAACCAATCATCCATAGGCTACTATTTTACGTTTCAAGAACATCTTTCTGTAATTTTTCTTACTTTGTGGGGTGTTGTTCATATGCAGGCGGCTACTTCGTTGGTCGTCCATTGAACCATGAAGAACAGCAAGCTTCACGGCCGGCTGAGGAACACAACGCTCAAATCCCTGGTAGGTATACGGGATTGATTAGTTTTCTGTATACATCAATTTGCCGGATGTGATGTAGCAGATCTTGTTATAACTTGAGGTTGATAAGTGCTTTGAAAAGGGTTCTTAATTTTCAGTCTTCTATGCATTCTTCTATTACCAAGGCTGTTTTGTTTGCTATGTCCTATGATAGTTTTCACTTTTCAAATTTCAAATCCTTGTAAAGATTAAGATAAATCTTTAGCTTCTGATTTTCCTTTTCTACTACTAAGGCTACTACGATGGCCATCCGGTCAGACCAAATGATGCTAACGGTGAACAGAGGAAAGAACCGGGCTTCTTTAAGAAACTGTAAGCTGCAATTCGTGTACTGATTATCAGATGCTTCTGTCTGTAGTTACCCATTGATTTGTTTTTCTCTTTGCATGATGCATTGGCTCATTGAATCTCTGCAGCTTCGGGTGCTTCACTGGCGGTCAAAATGTTAACTAGATCAACACGGCTGTATTCGCAATGTTAATCGACAGTTCATCAAGAAATCAGTGGAATTTTGATGGAGAAGTTGTAATTTTAGGACATACAAGTTTTGTTTCTTCTAAAGTTTTTCTATTGTGAATTGTACAATCATATCCCAAGCAAATGAGATTATTCCGCGTTATCCGTTAGTATTTTGCTTACCTATTTGGATCTATCAATTTATTATATTGCTACTGGTCTCATTAAAAGGATTGTTTTATCCAAGTCGTCTTTGTCAAGAAAAGGTCCACATGAATATGAAAACTTTGAACTTTCTCTTGGATGGTTCAGAATTTTTTTTGACTCAATCGCCTATTAATTACAACGAACAATCATTTGTCATTTTCAACGAAAAAGAATAATAATGTTTGCAATCGAGAGCAGCGATCAATGAGATGACTTTGACAATTGACTGACTTATTTGCAACTGCAAGTCTTCAAGCAATTGAACCAAACTGTCATGGATTTTCATGTGGTGTTTTTTGAAATCTAGGAATTCCACATTAATTTTTCAGAGTTTGCTTTGAGATGAAAAATGACTATAAATTAACTGGAGAAAGTTCTATGACTCTTCGCTGACAAGGATTGATAGGTAGGAGTATTCTGGTATTGGCATGCTTGTGGTCTTCATTAATTGATCCTGGTGCAGGGTAAATAAACTTGGACAATAATCAATTATTATACTCATTCAAATCAAGTTACACTTAGAATCTTATATTCGCCACCTGTCCATACTATACTAATCAAGTAGACACTTTTACTTTCATCTAATTTGCAAGACTAACAACCAATTCATCAACCTTATGGACTATCATATTGAAACATTTTACATCATGTTCCTTTTGCAGTACTTATTTCACAAAACAATCCTTTGAAACTTAATTGTAGGAATGAACCCCAATCACAGTGACAGCCAAGCCCAAGATTAGGACTGAACTCTCAACATCTTAGCAACAACAAGCAGGATGCTTAGTTACTATACTAATCTTGCTTCTAGCATGAAGTCATTGGTCAACTCCAAGGACTTTTGTGCTGAGATGTTAGAAGTTTTAGGGTCCATTTGTGCGATCAGCTTTTAAGGGGTTTGTTCTTAAAATAAGTATTGAAAAAGAACACGAATGTGTAAAATCTTTAGGCACTACTTAAAAAAATAGGCTTTTTGCAGACACCCAAAAGTGATTTACACAAGTAGCTAGCCATTATGTCTACAATTTAAGGCCTACGAAAATCATGCATCTTTCACATGGATTGATATTATTTGTTTTCAAAAGCATCGTATCTTTATCACTGATATGTAGGTTTATGATTCATCGGACCTATATATCAGTAATAAAGTCGCATGCCTTTGAATGTAGAAGAGGCCGATCTCTTTCACTTGCAGCCAAACTAACACGGCCCAAATATCTGTAAGACAGTGAAGTTTTCCCTGTCATGACAACTAACAAGATCCAGAGTATCTGTTTCCTAACTAAAACGGTTGCCAGTACGGTGAAAATAAAAAAAAAACAAATAGTGGATGATTTGATATTCTCTATCTCATGCCATGTTTTTTTTTGAAACCTATATCTCATGCCATGTTTGCCAATGCCTGATACTCTCTAGTTACTGAGCTGGTCTTCGAGTAGTAGTGGTCGCTGGTTGGTGATGCCACTTGAGCACGGTTGGGTTGGCTGTCCGCGACGACTTGGGTTTTAGGTCGTCGCGGCCGAAAAAAATATCAATCTCTGCGCGAATCATTGGCGTAGGCCAGCCTGGGAGAGAGAGGAAGGAAGCATCTTCCTGTGTCTCCTTACCCTCTTCGTCTTCTTCTCCATCTCCTTGTGTGTGCTCAGTAGCTTCTTCTCCTACGAAACCAACCAGCCACCCGCCGGTGACCGTCGATCCGTCGACCGCCGCCGCCATGAGCAGCGATGTTCCTGGTACGTGTCACTCTGATCACTCAAAAGCTTTCGTTTTCTCTTCTTTTTTTTTTGTTTGTATCAATCAATCATGCTAAAGCCTAAAGGAATTCTTGCTTCTTTATATCAGTCTAAGAATTTTTCGTTTGCTGCAGGGTACTTCGTGGGGCGGCCGATGAACCACGCGGAGCCCGCGAAAGAACAGCAGCAGGGCGCCGACGAGCAGCGGCCTGCTACCAACGCACAGATCCCTGGTGGTACGTGCAACCGTGCAAGCTCGATTCGATCAAATTTTGGGCACAAAATAATCGGTTTTGCCCGATGTTTTGCTGAACTTTGCTTCGTTTTCGTTTTATGTAATCGTTTTGGGACACAAAAAATGAGTCGATTTTGTCCGGTTGGTTTGCTGAACTTTTGCTTCGTTTTCCTTTTTTGGGGGGAGAAGACTGCTTCGTCGGGCGTCCGGCGAACCCGCAGCAGCAGCAGCAACCTCCTCCACGGCCGGCGCAGGGGAGACCGAGCTTCTTGGCCAAATGGTACTCCAATTTGTTCTTCGAAAATCGAACAACAATTATTTAGATTGTATTAGATTTCATATCGATTCGTCACTCTGTGCTTTGTTTTATGAGTTGTTTGATGCTTTGCTCCTGCTGATTCTCTGTTTCGTTTCTCCAGCTGCCCATGCCTCGCCGGCGGCGGAGCCGAGAGCTAGACCGACAAATTCGATTGGAAAATTGAAGCAAATTTACTTGGAGTGATAAGGCTCAGATCTGTGTTTGTGTTGAAAGTTTTGCTAATCGATGTTTGTAGCTGAAGGTTTCTTCTATTCATTTATATACCAATTGTTCATTCGTATCATCAGAGTGCGAATTCGATGAAATTGTGAAATTGTCCATTCTAATCCGGCATGCTTTTTCTCCTTCCTTGAAATGAATATTCTACTCCATTGCTGGATAATGTCAAGAATGAGTTTGTTGTTTTATTCCGTACCGATGTTGATTAATTTTTTTCCCCTTTTTGTAAAAAAATTCAAATCTTTAAGTTCGTCTTTGATAAGAAAAAAGAAATTCTTTCTTTGCTAGAAAAACTATCTTCTGTTTTAATCAAATTTGCAACTTGTGTGCATACGTTTTGGCAAAAAAAATTGTTAGATGACACCTAGAAGAGATGTGTAATTAGCTATAAGACATTGCAAAGACATAAATTGGTTAGAGAATATCATAAAAACCTCGTAATTAGCTGCCGGACATCAACAGCCACATTTTATTATATCCTGTACATATTGAGAGAGAAACAACGTAAAAAGTACTAATTTGCCCCTATCTTAATTAATCGGCGGACACTACGCCGTGGCGAGCGAGCGCTTTAGTTTACACGCACCACCATCTCCAAGCGTGGCCGCCCTCCGCGATAAGAGCAAGTTTAATAGTATAGCCCACTGCTAGCTCCAAATTATTTATAGCAAATGTAATAGCCAATTCATACAATAGTTGCTTACTATACTATTAATATCTGGTCCCACTTGTCATACACACATCACATCTTGGAGTCTGTGCTGCAGCTGGCTACAGATCTGTAGCCCGCGGCTCTTCTCTCTCTTTCTTTATCTCTTTAAAATGTGTTTATAGCTGGCTTATAGCTTGCTATTGTACCTGCTTTAAGAGGCGCGAGTGCCCCAACGACTCCAGTGGCCATGGCGATCTTTCCTCGCTCTTTGCCGGCTCCAACGACAGCTGCCCAGCGCCTCCGATGGTGGCTTCGTCGGCACCATCCTCCATGTCCAGCCACAAGAGGGTAGGTCCGGCTTGGACGGGTTCATTGACCACCACCCCGGCAGCTAGCTAGAGCACAACCACTTGCTGCTATTGCTTTTTCTTGCATATATTTATTTGGAGTAGTATATATTGCAATCTGAATGCAAGCTAGTAAGTATTGAGTACCAAGGCGATCTCCACAGTACATGTATGAAGCAACTTGGTGAACTAATATTGTACCAATTAAGAAAGAGAAAATTATTCCCAGCAAAATAAAGCAAAGGGAAAACTATGTTCGGATTTCAGCGGAAAGTAGTTTAATTATGCTAGAATTATTACATGGGGGTATTTTTGATGATTTATTTGACAGCTGAATGTGAGTATTAACCTAATGTTTGATTCCCCCAATCTTGTCTGCTGGATGCGAGACCACTTTTTTTAATGAAATGATTGAGACGACTTGTAGCTTTAAGATATTTGTTTTGTTGGACAACCTAGCAACCAATCATTTTCTTCTCACTTGGTAGCAAGTTTTTTTGTTGTTTGATCAGAATCATAGTTGTATCACATGGAATTTGTAGTTTTGTACCAATTAATTTTAAGTTTTTTTAATAAGATAAATGGTCTAACGTACAATCAAAAGTTAATGGTGCTGTGTATTAAACGATGGAGATAGTATATTACCATTTGAATTTATTTAAGTTTTGCATGCTCGGTATATGCCCCCATCTCTCTTTTTTAGAAAAAGAACAACAGATACTTTGCACGATTTATCACAAAACTACAAAATTAAGAGCTTGTTTCATAAAATTAGAGATCTAGTGTCTTCGTTTATCACAAAATTATAGATTTAAGAACTTGTTTTAAAAAATTATAGATTTAATATCTTCATTTATCATAAAACTACAGGTTTAGGGTCTCCATTATCACAAAACTACAGGTTTTAGCAATGGAGACACTAAACCTATAGTTTTGTAATAAATGAAGACATTAATGTGTAGTTCTGTGATAAACGAATACACTAAATCTATAGTTTTATGAAATAAGTTCTTAAATCTCCAATTTTGTGATAGATTGTACAAAGTACATGTAGTTTGTGATAAACGGAGACACTAAATCTGTAGTTTTATGAAACAAGCTATTAAATATGTAGTTTTGTTATAAATTGTGCAAAATACCTATAGTTTTATAAAACTGGCTGGATGGCCCGCGTAATTACGCGGCTAGTATCCAAACAAAATCATATATTTTTCAGTACGACTTACTTAAAATTTATTAAAAGTTATCTCGTTGTCTTAGTTTTTTATAATTCTTAGAAATCCCGTCAAACAATGCCACTATACTCCTCTACGGCCCATGCACCACCTACTCTTTATTGTCATTGGGACTCTAAAAATTGAATATAACTATCGTTGGAATCATTTTTTATTTTCTAGAAGTCCCGCCAACCGTCGGCGGCTCTGCAACTATACTCATATACACTCCGTCCGCTGCTTCTCCTTTTTACCGTCATTGAGATTTTAAAAGTCCTAGCAACCGCCTTGCCCGTTTTCTTCACAGCCTGCCTGTCGTCCCTCCTTTTAATTGTTATTAGGATTCTATTTGATCTTTTATTAACAGTTTTTATACGTATCAACCACCACCACTCTACAACTTTATAGCCCTGTTACTTAATTTATCTCGTCATGTGTTTTAGACGATCTTTTCTTTCAATAGATTTTATTTTTTATCACCAATTTTAGTTAAATTGTATTTCTAATTGAAATCTTTTTTTCTTTTTCTAATTTCAGAATTATTTTTTTCAAATTTTAATTAATACAGTATAGTGTTTTTTTAGTATTTTTATTTTTTATTATGAATTTCAGTTGTTTCAAAATTGTATTCCTACTTGAAACTCTCTTTTAGTTTTTCTAATTTTAGGTATTATTTTATTTTTTATTCTGAATTTTAATTAATTTCGTATTGGGTTTTTATATAGATTCTTCTTTCAATATTGTTTATTTTTAATTCCGAATTTTAGTTAATTTTAAATTGTATTCCTACTTGAACTCTTCTTTTCTTTTTGCTAATTTCTGATTTTATTTTTATTTTTATTCTAAATATTAATTAATCTCGTGTTGGGTTCTTATATGGACTCTTCTCTCAATATTCCTTGTTTTTAATTCCGAATTTTAGCTATTTTTAAATTGTATTCCTACTCGAACTCTCCTTTTATTTTCTAATTTCAGATTTTATTTTATTTTTAATCTGAATTTTGATTAATCTCGTATTTGTTTCTTATATAGACTCTTATTTCAATATTACTTATTTTTAATTCCGAATTTTAGTTAATTTCTAGACCCCACAGTGAACATGGTGTCTCCTTTCAAAACTGTTTAAATAATATCGATAGATTTACTCTCTTTTTTTCTTAAAAAAAATTATCAATCATCAATGTAATAGTGCCATCGAGGAATCCTATACCGTACGTAACCCGGAAATGGCGAACGTGCTCCATTAGCAAGTGGGCCCCACGCTCGGCAGTGTAGACGGTTGACTTGGTCAACGCAATGGCAGGGGGCTCAGCCATGAGCCGATGACTTGACCAATAAAAAGAGAGGAAAAACGAAGCTGCAGGCCTGCAGCTTGCGAGTTCCAGGCTTCCAGCTCGTTCCGTCTCTACTCTGAGCTCCGTGAGAGTCAAGGTCGTCGTCCTCCTCTCTCATCAGCGAGCTGCTCCATCGCGAGCTCATCAACCCACCAGGTGCGTGATCCATGTCCTCGGTTGGAAATCGATTCGTGCTTTAGTTAAGCGGACGTCATGTGTGTGTTTTAGCTTTGGGATGGATGATTAGTGCTGTTCGTCTTGAGCTTCGATTTCTGTCGCTGCGACGATGCCCAACACTAATTTCTGCCCCGATTTGGCTGGAGATTGGTTTTGGTGGATTTTTTCTTTTTTAGCGTATGAGCATGAGAAGTAGTGGTAGTCGGGATTGTGATCCGGTTTGAGATTTGCTCTGGTGGTCCAATAAAAAATATCTCGATGTATCGATATCTCAAAGTATCAAATCGTTTCTGATCGTTGGATCTAACAATATTCATCGAGGTATTTTTTTTTACCAGAGCAAATCTCTTTGCACAAAGCTCTTTACGATTCAAATGGCCCTATTTGGGTCATTTGGCACTGGTGTTCATCAGTTTTTATCAGTACGAACGCGTGTGCGTTCAATGGATATTTGCTTCTGTTGCTCCAGAGACATTCAGTACCGTGACGATCTGTTTGGCAAGAGATAAGAAGGGGGGATTTGGAGTTTAGAGGAGGGATTGGTCATGGGAGTTTTATTTTACTTCTAATTCCTTGCTTGCTAGTTGAGATGAGAATTATATGAAATATGAGTGCGAATTGAATTTTAAGTGATGATGTATGACTCAGATCTATATCATTGTACATCATAGAAAATTGGCTCATAATTATCTACCCCTATTCAGGAATTAAAAAGGTGGAAGTGTGCTCTTAAACTCCTCTTCTCAATCCATCCTAAAACTCTCGTGTCTAATAGACTTAACGGTCCCCACCTCTCAAACTCCCATTTCTCTCAACAATTTCCCCCAACCAAATGTACCGTGAGGAATTTTCAAGCGCGTATGAAGAACATGAGCATTGGCGTGCTTGTCGTGTGTGTTGGTCCAAATGGAAAATGTGGAAAGAGAAAACCTTGATCCTCTTGCACAACGCTGCAATCTGCTGTACACGCGTTCTTATCCTTTCTTCTGTAATGTTGCAGGTTTCAGCACACCAACCGTGGACACAAGTGCTCCAGTTCCCTAGCCTACAAATCTTACAGCAGGGTGAGCTAGCATTTGATCATCACATGGCTGTATTTAGGGCATATACAATGGTCTTTATTAGCGGTTTCTATTTATTATCATGCAAGCATATTGGGTAACGTTGAAGAGAGAGAAAGAAGGAAAAAGAAAAATGGTTGTTACGCATGACAACGGTATAGAGTTGACTCTTAGCATTTATTAGGAAATTTTTCGTTGTATTGAGTCTAATAAAGGAAAGATGACTAGTAAGAAATTATTTTGGTACATTAATGGTTATTGTCTTAAGAGCATGTACAATGGTATCTAATAACGGGCTCTCTTCGTTGACATGCAAGTGAATTTGGTGACGTGGAAGAAAGAGAGGGAATGAATGAGAAACATCGTTGCTACACGTGACAACAACTCAGGGTCGACTCTTAGTATTTATTAACAGAAAATTTGTTGCATGAGGGTGGAGAGAAGGAAAGAAATATAATAAAAAAAATATTTAATGCTTTAGAAATTTTATTGTCTCTACTACTATATAAGGATAGTCTCTAGTGACATTAATTAGTATAGAGAGCTCATATTAGACTCTACCTTTGTACATGCCCTAACTATTTGTAGCGCCCGTTCCGTCGTGGCACCTAGCGGGAAAATTTAATTTCTAAAAACCCTAATTGCGAAAAATTGTTTCTTCGCTTGCAGTCAGTCTCCGTGCCCTTCCGGATCTCAAATCCCGAATCCAATTCCTTCCCAAATCAATTCCTCCGCAAAAAGTCTATTTTGCCTCCCCCAGGTTCGATGGGCCGAATTCCTCTCGGCCCATCTCTCTCTCTCTCTCCCTCTCTCCTCGCTCTGCCCGTGCGCCGCGCGCGCATGCGCGTGAGCCGCGCCAAGCCGAGCGCCCTCCGCCCGTTGCTTCTCGCGCGCGCACGCCGTGGTGGCCGACCGGCCAGTCGCCGCCGCCGTCAGCTCGTGCCGCGCCTACCCCGCGTCTGCCGCCCGTGTCGCCACTCCGCTCCAAACCGGTCCGCCGTCATCGCCGTCGTCATCAACCCGGCCCCGCCGCCACCGCGCGCTAGCTTCCAAGGGACGGAGGCAGAGCTCCTCCCCCTCCTGCCGCGTCGCCCTCTCTCCCTCCTTCTTTTCTCAAAGAAGCAAGGGGCAAGCCCCCTTTTCCTTCTTCCTTTTTCCTTTTTCTCTTCCATCGCCGGCGTCATCCTCCCTGTCGCCGTTTTGGCCACGAGCGCCGAGCGCCAGCTCTCTCCTTGACTGCCCAAGGTCGGTTTCCGAACCGACATAGCCGTCCTGTAAAGCCCGAGGCGCCCTCCCATCATTTCCTTCCCTGTTTCGCTCGCTGCCACCGCGCCATTGCCGCCCCTCTTTCTCGCCTCCGCCGTTCATCGCCAAGCGCTGGGAGAGCCGGTGCGTGTGAAGGATGCGTGAAGGGGACTCCGGGCGCACCCTCTCCTTCCTCTTCCCCGGCCCGAGGCCAGAGCGATCACGCCCCGCGTCGTCGGCCATCGTCACTGCGCTTCTTCACCCCGTCGCGGTAGTGCACTCCCCGTTCTCCCTCCTCGATCCATCTCCTCCCCTTAGACTCGGGTAGTAGCACGAGTAGACCCCCCTAGCTAGCTGGTGCCGCCCCGAGCCTTGCCGCCACCCGCTGTGTGCTCGCCGCCGTCGCCGCCCGAGCTCGGTAGCGCCTCTCGTCGTCGGCCTCCCTCGGTGCGTTTCCGCCCAATCCGATGATAGAATTGGACTCCGGTGGCCGCGTAGATGCTCTAGTCCGGAGGAATCGAACCCTAGTCGCGTCGTTGCCGTTTCCCTCTTTTCTCGCCGCCGATTGCCGCCGCCGCAATCCGCCGACGTCGAACTCCCTCCGGCGAATCCGAGCCGTTGGCTCGTCTCCCCTCGTCTCGTGCAACCACCTGGTGTGCTCGCTTTCGCCTGTATCGCCGTGGTTCGCCCCGCCGTTCGCAGCTGCCGTCCGCCGTCCGTTCCGGCCGGCGCCTTCTTCAACCTCTCGCCGGCCCGCGTGGCAGCCACGTAGGCGCCACGTCGGCGCCAGCTCGGCCAAGACCGGGTCCAGCCGACCCCGGTCCGCCGCTCCCCTCTGCCCCGCTCGCGCGCGCGGTCCATCGCGAGCCATGAGGCTGCGCGTGGGCCCGCCGCTTCCGCACCCACCGCGAGCCGCGCGCGTGCGCCGCGCCCCGCTCCAAACCCTAGCGCCGCGTCGCGTGCTCCTCACTCACGGTGAGCCGAGCCACCGACAAGCGGGTCCCACTCGGGACCACGCGAGATGGACCCGGCCCACCGGCTCCCTCTCTCCTCCCCTCCCGCGCGTGCCTTGGGCTGCCTTCTCGGGCCGGCCGGCCCATTAAGCCCAGCCGAGCCGCCCCTTTCTCTCAGGCCGCGCCCTAGCCGCCCGAGGGAAGTCTGTTTCCCCTCCCTCTTTCTTTTCTTTTTCAAAAGGGTTTAATTAAATCCTTTTCCCTTTAAACCAAAAGTCCAATAATCTTAGAAATTCAATATCTTCCCAACCGTAAGTCCATTTGACTCCGTTCAACTTCCAAAATTCTTCAAATCTCGAGATCTATCTAATGGCACGCTTAGAGGTCAATAATAGGGCTTTATTTTTTTCGCCGTTTGTTGAGTTGTCCCGTTTCGCGTGTAGTTGCGGAGCCCGAAGACCCGCAGTGCGAGGATTTCGAGGATCAAGCTCAAGATCTCGAGCAAGGCAAGTCACCTTTGATCATCTTGCACCTATAATTTAAATCTAAGTATTTCTTTTCTGCAAATATTGCATGAATAGGATTTACACAAGTACTTCGGCCGTGGCTTGCGAGATAGCTTGCCGGCCCCCAATCCTAATTGCTGCAATTACCCTTCTTGAATTATTGAACACTTAACCCTCCTTTGTCGACTATTGTACTTCGATGAACGGGCCTTCGGGCACGCGCATCGGAACACCTCCCCTCAAATTTAAAATATCCAACGATGGGTAAAACTTGAGTTTTACAAAAGACTTGAGTTTTACAAAAGACTTGGAAAACCCGACACCTGGGTCGGTGCTTGCGAACTAAATGAATTTCCAAAATCGCGGACCGGGGAACGTACCGGGAGTACGGTTTCCCGCTCTTGCACTTAAGGACCGTTTCCCTTGGAATTTCATCCGAACGTAAGATAAGTGCGACCACATGGGTGAAATGGGACACCCCTGGCTGAGTAATTAGCTAATCAGGGGAGCCATGATGCCAAGAGACATGTGGATTCAACGGGGTGGTGCCGGGGAGAACCCCCGGGTTTCCTGGCACAGTATGGTCTGGGACCTAATCTGGTGTTGGTCTGGGACCCCTCTCGTTGGCATATGGTGAACCTGTGTCGGCTTTCGAAATGCCTTGTCATGAAAGCCTTAAGGTCTCTAGACGTGGCCGTTCTGCATGGGCTGGATGATCCGGGTTAGTAATGTTGTGTGGGTAAAAGTGTACCCCCTCTGCAGAGATTATTAAACGGTTCGAACAGCCGTGCCCACGGTCATGGGCGGATGTGAGGTGATTCCTAGCGTAGTTTTGTTTGACTACTGCTTTGTGAAATTGCTGTTGTGGAATGGGTTCGATATTTGGAAAATCTGCAGCTGATGGGATCAGCTAGGCCCGGGTGGCCGTTAGAAAGTTGTTGGCCGGGTGCCAACCCTGATCAATCCAAAGACTGATACATTGCACATACTCCGACCGGACGAGACACACTGTCTATTCCGTGTCGTTTGAGAAGCACTCACTTAGTTGTTTCAAAAAGGAGTTTTACCAAAATCAATTGTGAAAACAAGCTGCCTTTCCTTTCAAGCCTACATTAAACACTTAAATTCCCATGGCTTGTTGAGTACTCCTGTACTCACCCTTGCTCTATATAAAAATCCTCCCCCAGTTGCTGAAGAAGATAATGTGGATCCCGCTGACGAGGAGTTCTTCCAGGAGCAAGTCGGTTACGACGAGTTTTAGGGTTTTGGCCTAGTTCCCAAGTCGCGCCTGTGATGTTTGGTCCAAGTCTTGGCTTCCGCTTTCCCTTTTGTAATGCAGTTGTGAGCTCGGGATCTGTCCGCAGCCCAACATGACTGTACTCCTACTCTGTAATAAAGAGACCACTGTTGCTGTGATATTCTGTCTTCCTGTGATACCAGCACTGTTTCCTGGGACTGGTATCGATTAACAGGTTAATTTGGAGCGTCACGGGCTAGTTCCGTCTGGGGCTAGTTCGGGGCGTGACACCAGACAAGTTATAAAATTAGTTTTTTTATTCGTGTCCGAAAACCCCTTCCGATATCCGGTCAAACGTCTTATGTGACACCTAAAATTTTCATTTCACCAACTAAACAGGCCCTTATTTTCAAAAGTACCCCTATGATTGTTAATTCAAGATTCAGATATTCACAACAAAGACCCTAGTTTTGATTGATAACATTTACACGTCTGGGTATTGGGTTGGCAGCATGGTTTTGCCATAATAAATGCAATTAGGTTTGTTTTTTTAACACTGTAGGTACGCGTCGGTCAGTTTTCTAACCAAACTATGGTCCATTGTGTACAGTAAATTAAACCTTCAATTTTTTATTGTCTAGCACAAAATTAACCTCAAGATTTTTGGATCATGTAAACAACTTTAGATTTCTTCGTATTAAATATTTTTATTCACCTAAAATATTGTATTGTTTACCTAAATTTGCATATGGTAAGCCTAAAATTGAAATGTTCATGTTTTTATTACATCAATAATTATAATGTTTTCAATTGTATCAGCAAATTTCAATCACATAACATTTCTACATACCCACGGGCAACATATGAAGCGCGCCAACTGGTTCACATATTTACTAGTCTAACATATTTCTAAATCATGTGCTCTTGCTGTCTTGCATTGAGGAAGGTTACTGAATTGACTAGCCCAAACACAATGAGTATTTTTTCTGTGTTCTACCGCTTCCATATCAAAGCACCGTCCCTAGAGCTTCAGAGAGCACCATTAAGATTTTCTTCTCTTCCTACAAACACAATTCATTGGCATTGCAGAAGTAGTTATTCCAGCCAAATAAGCATATTACAACTAATGTAAAGATGGTCTGAACTCTGAACCCATTACACAAATCTACTGGTAATGGCATTACTACACAACTTTACTCTCAAGATACAGATCGAACTGTTTTGGACATTTAGGTGCGCAAATAACTGAAAGGTTACAGTGAATCCACTCTGCAAATAAATAAATAAATAATAAAATCCCCAATGGAGCTAGAGGGTGTTTCAAAGAAAACTTGGCAAAACAATTTATAAAGCACAGCTGATCGCAAAATGATTACCTGATAGAAAGATGGAAAGGCTAAAATTCGTGTGGATTCAGTGCTTTCCAAAAAGATCAAATTGTAAAAACTATGATAATGTAATAGAGTGAGTACACAGGGGATCAAAATAAAAACCCAAGAGCATGCATCGGTGGTCTTTAGGGCTCAATAGGATGAACTGAAAACTGAGTGGCACATAGTTTTCATAACCTTCTTGCTAATTACAAGGATCAATGGCAATGCCATAGGTTCTGCTAGTTTACATTAGTCTGTTACAGCATTATGTTATAATATAATATGTGCACCTTTATGCAGTACACATGGAGGCTGTAATACTTGCTGTCTCAAAGATTGGTTCCGTTTTAGTGGAGGAAGCCACCAAAGCTGCTATAACCAAACTATCTGAAAAAGTTACAAATCTGAAGGAACTACCACGGAAGATTGTGGAAATACAGAGTGAACTGAAGATGATGAACGACGTTATAAAACAGATAAGTACAACGAATCTTACAGACGATGTTGTCAAGAGCTGGATTGCACAGGTGCGCTGCCTGGCCCACCATGTTGAGGATGTGATGGACAAATATTCATACTATGCTCTTAAATTAGAGGAAGAAAATGCCTTGATAAAATTCTTCAACAAAGGACATTATGCCCCATTTTTCAGCGAAATCGCTGAAGAGATTACCCAGATAGAGAAGGATATTGAAAATGTTGTAAGACGGAAAGATCGGTGGCTACAGCCGTCCCATTTCATTCCCAATCCACTTGCTAATATTGAAAGGAAACAATCCCAAGACTGCCTCCTGGAACTTATTCAAGATGATCTTGTGGGGATTGAAAATAATAGGAAACTCTTAATTGAATGGCTGTACTCCAGTGAGGCAGATAAAACAGTGTTAACAGTATCTGGTATGGGTGGATTGGGAAAAACCACCTTGGTTAGTAATGTGTTTGAGCGGGAGAAAAACAATTTCAACAGTATTTGGATTGATGTGTCACAGAAATATGATGTGGTTGATTTGCTGAGGAAATTGCTTAGGAAGATTGAGCCATCTGAACAGACAAAGCTATCAGATTTGGATGCCCATGAATTGAAAGATATGATAAAGCAAAGACTAAAAGATAGCAAATGTCTGATTGTATTGGATGATGTCTGGAATCGAGAAGCATACAATCAAATAGGTGATGCATTCCAGAATAGCCAAGCAAGTCGCATAATCATCACGACACGACAGGGTGATGTGGCAACTCTTGCTCATCCAACACGTCAACTCCAACTCAAGGAATTGAAGCCAAGTGATGCGTTTCATCTCTTCTGCAAAAAGGCCTTCTATAATAGCAAGTGCCCAGATGACCTTAAGATGTTGGTACACAATATAGTGGATAGGTGCAAAGGTGTGCCACTTGCAATCGTATCTATAGGTGGCATGTTTTCTTCAGTACAACCAGACTATTATGTTTGGAATGAAATGTACAAGCAACTTCAAGACGAGCTAGTGAACAACAATCATATCCAAGCAATTCTAAATTTAAGCTACCGAGACTTACCTGGACATCTTAGAAACTGTTTCTTGTATTGCAGCCTGTTCCCTGAAGATCATCTATTTCCACGAGAGACCCTCGTGTGGCTGTGGGTTGCAGAAGGGTTTGCAGTGCGAAAAAAACAAAATACACCAGAGGAGGTGGCTGATAGATATCTTAGGGAATTGATCCAAAGGAATATGTTAAAAGCTGTGGAATATGATGAGCTAGGCAGGGTTAGCAGTTGTAAGATGCACGACCTTGTGCGTGACCTGGCACTTTCTATAGCTAAAGAGGAGAACTTTGGCTCTGCAGATGATTATGGAACAATGATGGAAATGGATAGAGATGTTCGCCGCTTGTCATCTTGTGGATGGAAAGATAACAGTGCACCAAAACTTAAACTTCCACGGCTTCGAACCCTAGTATTACTCAGAACAATTTCATCCTCCCCTTATATGTTAGACTCAATTTTGTCAGAATCAAACTACCTTACTGTTCTTGAGCTTCAAGACTCAGAAATCACTGAAGTACCAAAATCTGTAGGGAATTTATTCAACCTACGTTACATCGGCTTGAGGCGCACCAAGATCAAGTCACTTCCTGACACTATTGAAAACTTGTCTAATCTTCATACTCTGGACATCAAGCTCACAAAGATAGAGAAGCTACCACGGGGAATAAGTAAGATCAAGAAGCTAAGGCACCTACTAGCCGATAGATATGCTGATGAGAAGCAAACCGAGTTCCGGTATTTCATTGGAGTGCAAGCACCCAAAGATCTGTCCAACTTGAAAGAACTACAGACTCTTGAGACCGTGCAAGCCAGCAAGGACTTGGCTGAGCAGCTGAAGAAATTGATGAAACTAAGAAGTGTGTGGATTGACAACATAAGTTCTGATGATTGTGCAAAGCTTTTTGCTACCCTGTCAGATATGCCGCTTCTCACCAGCTTGCTTCTCTCTGCAAAGGATGAAAATGAGGCCCTTTGCTTCAAGGATCTCAAGCCAAAGTCCACACAACTCCACAGGTTGATTATCAGAGGACAATGGGCCAAGGGGACACTTGACTACCCAATATTTCATGACCATGGTGCACAACTCAAATATCTAGCACTAAATGGGTGTCAACTTGGGAAAGATCCATTGGGGATGCTCGCGTCACACTTGAAGAACCTCACTTATCTAAGACTGAACAACGTGCGTAGTGCAAGAACGTTGGTTCTTTCTGCGGAGGCCTTCCCCCTCCTGAAGACACTTGTGCTGAAGAACATGCCTGATGTCAACGAGCTGAAGATTATGAATGGTGCACTTCCAGTCATTGAAGGTTTGTACATCGTATCTCTACCAGGGCTGGAGAGGGTTCCTCCTGGCATTGAAACTCTTCAGACCCTGAAAAAACTCTGGCTGCTCAATCTGCACAAGAACTTCGAAGCTGATTGGATTGGGAGGGAAATGAACCAGAAAACGAGGCATGTTCCAGAGCTGCACTTCTAGGAGTACCATGATACTTTTTTCCATTCAGTAACAATCTTGTTTGGCGCATCTGCATTTTTCTAGTACATTCCAATAAATTAATAGCTATGAAGGTGTTGTTAGCACTATCTGAAACATTTGGTTTTCTTGTCCATCATCAAGACCTGAAGCTTGTTCTGTTGTTTTGGTTGCTTCCGGGATTAAATTTCCATGTAAGGGACCCTTTTACTATTGAACTGCGCTTGCCAGTAATGATGTTACTAGTAATTCACCTCCCAGTTACTTAAACCTTGCAGCTCAGTATTTCCATATAGTAGACAGTCATTTTTCTTACGCTTCATTTTTAAGAGGGATGTTTTGCAGAATGAACTCATAGCATTCGATTATCATCTAAGGGTGCGTTCCTTGTACTTCCATGAGCAAGATTGCATTTTCGAATTTCAGAGAAAATAACTAAATCAGACGATGCAGTCCTTAAACTTTGTCACAATTTACTGCTACTGTTCAACTGAAGGAATTCTGAGAACACCCTTCGTGTGCAACTGTGCATGGTAAGCTAGAACTGATGCATTGCTTCACTACTGTGCAAGTGTTTGTTTTTCATGTGCCAAAATTGCAACCGGATGAACATGCAAGAAGGATGAGCACCTAAGAAATCAAAATCGAAAGCACTAGAACACGAATCTACAACGCAATCGACGCGGAACCCCTACAATCGACACCTGGGAATATCTTTACGGAATAAATCGAATGGGCAACCCCCAACAGATTCGCAGGGAACAGAATCCGGGCGTTACCTGGCGCGAATTCAGGAAGAGGCGCGGTCGCCGCGACGCCATGTCAGGCGGCACAATCCGATGCGCGGGAGGTCGCCACGGTGCCACCCAAGGCAGGCCGCCGCCGGCGAGCGCTTGCTTGGGCTAGGCTACTCCTTCAGCTCGAGGGATATGTTTCCAATCAGAGCTGGGCCGAAAGGCTTTTTTCATTTGGAATAAGTTCATCTGAGGTCCCTTAACTTATCAACGAATTCGATTTTCGTCCTTCAATCGAAAAACCAGAAACAACGGGTCCCTCAACTATCAAAACCGGTGCAGATGAGGTCCCTCGGCGGTTTAGATGGCTGTTTTGGATAACGTGGCGCATTCGTGACTAATTTGACTTGGTCTTCATCTGACGTGGTACTGACGTGGCAATTTAATCTAGAAAAATAACAAAAACCCATGGGACCCACACGCCAGTTTCACACAAAATAATAATAATAACGGTGGGACCCACGTGGGCCCCACATGTCATCCTCACTCCCCTCACCATAATGTGAAGGCTGAACTGAAGCCCACCTACACTCATGCGTCTGCCTCCTCTCCGCCGCCACCGCCGACAAGCACAACCGCACACCAGATGACGTCACCCCCCGCAAGCGCAGATCCGAGAGCAAGCGCGAGGTGGGAATGGCAGGGAGGCTAACCGCGATGTTCTCGGCGAGCTCAGCCTCTCCTCGCGGGCGAGTTAGTTGTTGGTTATTAAATGCCGATTCTATACCGTCAACATCTGCATATAGTTTAGATAATAAAGCATTCAACATACTGATAGGTGTTTAATCTCACATATTACATAAGTATTGGTATATATTTGTATGCAGATGATAAACCCTAAAGTTGGGAGGAAAATTAGAATGAAGTGAGAGAAAATATGTATCCATACAAGGATGGGTTGTGAACTTCATCAAAATACCAGAGAATCAGCCCAAAACTCCAAGAAATGGATATAGGATGATCAGGGGAGGAGATGGGCCGCAGGCCAGGCCGGGAGGGCTCAGCCCAGGTTCAGCCGAACCCTGGTGAGCATCGTTGGATCCAGGTTTTGGCGTGGATGCTCCAGATCACTCCTTGATGGCGGTTGCGAGGCAGTTCGGACATTTCCCCTTCCTACAACCGTCATAATTGCCTTATAAAAGGAGCTTCACTCCTTCACTCTCACACACACTTCCAAGCTTGAGCTGAATTATAAGAGGCTCTATTGTACTATATTGTATACTAGAATAGGAAGAGAGTAGAGTAAAAGAAGTCGGAAGAATTCCGGAGTTGTCGGTAATCTTCTCTCATTTCTTTTATTATGTCTATTACTCTGATTTCAATATAATTATCTTCCTCAGTAATTTAGATTTATCTTGTGAGAATTATCTCTTGGTTAGTTCCTAAATAACAAACATGATTATTGTTCACTATAATCAACTAAAATATAGTGATTGCTTTTAGTAAGTTATAAATACTAAAGTAGATATTAATTGCTTAGATGTGGTGTTTAGGTAATTGTTATCCAGTAATTACTGCGTATCCCATAGTACGTTTGAGGTAGGTGTAGAGGTGGTAACCGTCCTCGAGATCACTTAAGTCCTCCCTGTCCGGGTACATAGTAGAGCGACATCTGGGATCAGCGAGTTATCAGTGCCTGAAGTATTATGTTAGGATTAAACTTAAGCTTTCCCTAGACACTGTTTCTCACTGGTAAATCCTCTTTATCCTAGCCTATTTTTTGCTTGGTGTCTTTGGATAAACCGGAGGAAGATCTGAACACACGTTCCCTTGGATTCGATACCCTGTGGAATACTCCGTAGGGGAAGTGCTATATCGGTATATCTGTGTGCTTGCGGATTTATTCTGTGACCGTTAGAATTACTAACAAGCATTTCTGGCACCGTTGTCGGGGAACGGTTGCTAATCATTTCCGAATCCAGTTCATCCTCGTATCTCTTTTCGTTTTTTATTCTACCTTCACCCCTGCTACCCAGAGAAGTATTCCTGTCAAACTCTTCTCAATTATGGAGCAACCTCTTTTCGAGCTGTCTGCTCCTAGGGGCGAATTCTATGAGCCACCTCCTTCATCGGAGCCAATTTATACAACTGGCTATGAAATTTGCCCCGAACTAATCAGCATGGTTAGGGAAAATCATTTTTCTGGCTTTGATCTAGAAAATCCCTACCATCGTCTGCATGACTTTGAGCAAGTCTGCTCATGCCTTAAGATTCGTGGTATGAGACAAGAAACTGTACGGTAGAAATTGTTTCCGTTCTCCCTACAAGAGAGAGGAAGCAATGGTACACTTCTACCGTTGGATGTGTAAACGGTAGTTGGGAAAAGTTGCGAGACTGATTCTTGTAAGGTTGGGAAAAGTTGGATGTGTAAACTGTAGTTGTCATTATTTTATTTAAAAAATACGCTTAACGCTAATCACCATTAACGCTAAGCATGTCGGAGAGGCCGGCCTGCCGCGCGGGGTTGTCCACGGCCTTCTCTCCTGGCGTAGCTATGCACGTTAGGAGCCCCCCATTTTTAGATCACTTTAGCCCGGTAACTGGTAAGGTGAATCTAAAACCATTAGGCTCAACGTCCAAAAGAAAAAAAGATAAAGCTGGAATTAAAGCCATAAAAAAACAGGCCCAAGATTATCAACCATTACATATGGACATATCATAAGAAATCATGGACGTAGCTAGGGGTAGTCCTAGTGGCCTTGGGACTACCTCAATTTCGGCCCAGCAACACCCCACTCCCCAAACTTTAGCCCACTTGTTCAGGTCCAGGAAGCAGAAGCGGAGCACAAAGCGTTGGCGCTAGGGCTGGGAGCCGTTTGCTGCCTCCCTTCGCACGCGTGTGATCGTTGTCGCCGCCGCCATTCCTCGCCACCTCTATTTGCGTCTCTCCCCGTCGGACATCACCACTAAGCACTGGCTTGCCGAGTCGCTGACGTTGTCTGTTCAATCCGTGGAGGTTGGAGGCACAGACCACCATGAAAATGCCGGCGATCGGGCGCCCGATGCACGCGTGCATCCATCGGACGCACCGCGGCTTCCATCCCACCACGTGCGCCCGTTGCAACAAACCGTTAATATATCATAGAAACGTCCTATTAGGATGGATTCGTTCATTTTTTTCTACAAACAATATTTTAGCTATTGTACTCGTGATGTTTCCCTATGTATGGATCAAATGTTGCAGTAGATTTTTGATACTGTTTAATAATTTCATCTTGATGGATACATGATTTGTTGATGTACATGGGGTTTAAGTGTTACAATGGCTTTAAATTATTTGTTGCAAACATTGAACCAAATTGTTTCATCTAGTGATTTAACTGTGTTTCACTTTTTTTTTTAGGAATTAAAACATTCTTTTTGCTATTTGCTGAAACATTGTTTTTATATAGGGTGAAACAACGCTCGGTTTTTTGGAAACTATTGTTTTATACGTTGTAGCAAAATGTTTCATAAACTTTTTAAAAGATTGAAACATTTTTTATTTATTTAATAAAATATTTTCGATCTACTTAATTAAACAGCGCTCGATTTGCAGGCGATTAGAAACCATCATGAGACAAGCGTGCAGGCCCCGTACGCGTCCCCATGACGCGCCCACCCGTTGCCTAACATGCTCGGCTGCCCAAGTGAAATCAAATCATGTGTGTGTTTAGGGGTGTGTTTAGTTCACGTTAAAATTAAAAGTTTAATTAAAATTGAAACAAGTGATGGAAAAGTTAAAAATTTATGTGTGTAGGAAAGTTTTGATGTGATGAAAAAGTTAAAAGTTTAAAGAAAAAGTTGGGAACTAAATCAGGCCTAGGTAAAGTGGTGATTGGTGAACTATGAATCTATAACACATTTGTTATTGCCTATTTGTGATTTGTGAATTACTAGTAAATATGCCGCTGACTTGGTACCATTGTAGATTGTAGTCTGTACGATTTGTAAAGGGACCCATTTATAAAACATGCAAAGAAATGGGGATACTGTATCGCTCTTCTGTAACCATAAAACTATATTTGTATTGCTGTTTATTTTTTTTTAAAAAAAATGTACTATTACTAAATTTGTGTCATTATTTAACTAAATTGTTCTAGTATATAGAATTTATGGTGTTCGAAAATTTTAGTATGGGATGTAAACTCTAAAGTTGGACTACCCGACGATAAAATTCTGATACGCCGCTGTAAGAAATCACTCTAAATGAAAACTGCACGTGTGCGTTTCTATTTAAAGGATGGTTGGAGCGCTGTGCGTATGACCTTTTAAATCCTAGTGTAAGCGCAACTTGGCCACTGGGCGATGGACAATACAATGCTACACAATCAGCCCTTTGTCCCACAATACTTTTTTCAATGATAAAGGTACGATGCTTTTGAAAACAAAGAATATCAATCCATATGAAAGGTGCATGATTTTCGTAGGCCTTAAATTGTAGACATAATGGCTAGCTACTTGTGTAAATCACTTTTGGGTGTCTGCAAAAAGCCTATTTTTTTAAGTAGTGCCGGAAGATTTTACACATTCGTGTTCTTTTTCAATACTTATTTTAAGAACAAACCCCTTAAAAGCTGATCGCACAAATGGACCCTAAAACTTCTAACATCTCAGCACAAAAGTCCTTGGAGTTGACCAATGACTTCATGCTAGAAGCAAGATTAGTATAGTAACTAAGCATCCTGCTTGTTGTTGCTAAGATGTTGAGAGTTCAGTCCTAATCTTGGGCTTGGCTGTCACTGTGATTGGGGTTCATTCCTACAATTAAGTTTCAAAGGATTGTTTTGTGAAATAAGTACTGCAAAAGGAACATGATGTAAAATGTTTCAATATGATAGTCCATAAGGTTGATGAATTGGTTGTTAGTCTTGCAAATTAGATGAAAGTAAAAGTGTCTACTTGATTAGTATAGTATGGACAGGTGGCGAATATAAGATTCTAAGTGTAACTTGATTTGAATGAGTATAATAATTGATTATTGTCCAAGTTTATTTACCCTGCACCAGGATCAATTAATGAAGACCACAAGCATGCCAATACCAGAATACTCCTACCTATCAATCCTTGTCAGCGAAGAGTCATAGAACTTTCTCCAGTTAATTTATAGTCATTTTTCATCTCAAAGCAAACTCTGAAAAATTAATGTGGAATTCCTAGATTTCAAAAAACACCACATGAAAATCCATGACAGTTTGGTTCAATTGCTTGAAGACTTGCAGTTGCAAATAAGTCAGTCAATTGTCAAAGTCATCTCATTGATCGCTGCTCTCGATTGCAAACATTATTATTCTTTTTCGTTGAAAATGACAAATGATTGTTCGTTGTAATTAATAGGCGATTGAGTCAAAAAAAATTCTGAACCATCCAAGAGAAAGTTCAAAGTTTTCATATTCATGTGGACCTTTTCTTGACAAAGACGACTTGGATAAAACAATCCTTTTAATGAGACCAGTAGCAATATAATAAATTGATAGATCCAAATAGGTAAGCAAAATACTAACGGATAACGCGGAATAATCTCATTTGCTTGGGATATGATTGTACAATTCACAATAGAAAAACTTTAGAAGAAACAAAACTTGTATGTCCTAAAATTACAACTTCTCCATCAAAATTCCACTGATTTCTTGATGAACTGTCGATTAACATTGCGAATACAGCCGTGTTGATCTAGTTAACATTTTGACCGCCAGTGAAGCACCCGAAGCTGCAGAGATTCAATGAGCCAATGCATCATGCAAAGAGAAAAACAAATCAATGGGTAACTACAGACAGAAGCATCTGATAATCAGTACACGAATTGCAGCTTACAGTTTCTTAAAGAAGCCCGGTTCTTTCCTCTGTTCACCGTTAGCATCATTTGGTCTGACCGGATGGCCATCGTAGTAGCCTTAGTAGTAGAAAAGGAAAATCAGAAGCTAAAGATTTATCTTAATCTTTACAAGGATTTGAAATTTGAAAAGTGAAAACTATCATAGGACATAGCAAACAAAACAGCCTTGGTAATAGAAGAATGCATAGAAGACTGAAAATTAAGAACCCTTTTCAAAGCACTTATCAACCTCAAGTTATAACAAGATCTGCTACATCACATCCGGCAAATTGATGTATACAGAAAACTAATCAATCCCGTATACCTACCAGGGATTTGAGCGTTGTGTTCCTCAGCCGGCCGTGAAGCTTGCTGTTCTTCATGGTTCAATGGACGACCAACGAAGTAGCCGCCTGCATATGAACAACACCCCACAAAGTAAGAAAAATTACAGAAAGATGTTCTTGAAACGTAAAATAGTAGCCTATGGATGATTGGTTATGCTTGTAGCATGCACATACCTGGAGGATTGTCACTCATGTTGGATCAATCGATCTCCAGCCGGTTAGCTCCTCTTCCGGCGACGGCGAGGCGAGAGGTAGACGAAGGCGATGACCAGGATGCAGAGGAGACTGACTTGAGAGGTGTATTCTAATGAAACTTTTCAGGTCCACGGCCGTTTTATCGGGGAAATGCTGCGCGGCAGGCGGCCAAGCGGCCAAGAAAAAATCGGACGCCTCGAACCACGTACTAAGTATTTTAAATAGTTTTAAAACAATTTTTCTTCTAAACTAACTATCCAATCTACGATCCGATCACGTCGTTGTAAAAGTAGTTTTCGGGTATGCTATGAAACATGTAGTGGGATATGAATAATCAAGATGTGATTTGTCCCTCCTATAGAGAGATATATTTGGGCCCCTCGATGTTACAGATTATAGAAGTGCATGGCCATGCCAAAGGTGATTGAGGAGTTAATCACAAGTTATATAATCTATCACAAGTTCAAGTGGATGGTTGAGCTATTAGAGGATGGCACATATTTAGCCTTGAGCTTTTATCTATATCGTGAGGCAAAGGGGTTCATATAAATTTACACTAGAGGTTCAACTGATATGATCTTTATATATGCTCGGTGTGGGTCAATATGTTCTGCTAGGGGCCGCTGTTGACACGTGGACCGAAAATGAGTTTTCGGGTTGCAACCAAGTGTATATGAACCTACAGGGTCGCACGCTTAAAGGGCCGGAATAAAGGGATTGGATGGAGATCCAATATGCACTCAATCGGATAGGGATCCGAGTAGGACTCCTATGGGCCTCAAAGGCCCAGTCGTGGAACCTATATATTCATGAGGGGGTGTGACCAGCAGAATTAACACACCACGTGAAACCCTAGCCGTCACTCTCCTCCCCGAGCAAACCCTAGTCGCGCGTGGGTGCTAGCACATCTGTGCGTGGCGTTCCGTCCCTGTACGTGTGGATACCAGTAGAGGCGCCGCTGCTTTGCGGTGCTGATCGGCGTGGGAGCACGGTGAGGAGAACGCACAAGGAGGTGAAGGTCGAGCCAGTGCAATCGACTACACTACATCAATGCGCACTACTTTCTTTGCGAGGGTTCCTTCGCCTTCTTAGTGCTTTCTTCCGCTGCGCAACGCATCAAGTGGTAACGATATATGATCTAATACTTGCATGGTTCCTGGTTTACGCGGTTGAAAAATTTTGATTTATGCTATCGTAGTATACGCGTATCCCAACAAAGTCATGGTCAATGAGTTAAGTGGTGATGATATTGGTCTTCCGGTTCAAAAGCTTGTAGCAAGTTCTGTAGACGAGACCGTTAATGCTACTTTCAATATTAAGCTTGAGCATTGCCATGAGTTCTTATTTTAATAAGCAGATTGAATCTTTTATGAATTCCAAATTCGGCTCTCTTATGACCGATTTGCCGTCTACTTCTATTACAAGTACTAGCCAAGCTCTCGTTCACCACATATTCAGTAAAACCGATGGGGTGACTATGCAACATGTCAGGAGTGAAAACCCTAACGCTGCAGCCGGTCTGACTAGGGCTCCGTACTAGGAAGTGTCTCATCGTCCAAGATACCTCTTATATTTTGGGACGAAGTGAGTATATGGCCAAGATGCAGCGAACAGCCTGACCAGTGAGCTGTCTGCAAGACAGTAGACTAATCAAAACTGTATCGTTTCTAATTTGCATACTGGACTACAGATATTCTATTCCTTTCGATATGAACAATTCTGATTTACTTTTTCTTTTCCTTTTTACTATAGGCAAAATAATCTATTGAGCAATAATTTCTCGAGTTTCTGGTCCATTTAAAAAGAATCCAGCATCCCCCACTGCATGCGGTTTTGGAGGGTATACTATAAATTTTGAGATCAGGAAAAAGGAAGCTTCCACAGCGGACACCCGTCCTACACGCACAACTTGGCCAGTTGATAATTGGCACTGCAAATGCTTGGCCGCGTCGACTTCGCGTCAAGTCGTCGGCGGCTAGTTCAGAGAAACAGACAAGGATCTGATTGAGATTTGAGGCTAGTGGCTTTGTGCTTTATATTTTCTTCGTTGCCTATCTTAAACCTCACATGCTCTGATCGTCTCGCCAGCTCTGCTCTTCTAGACGCTCTGATCGTCTGCAGCTCAGGTTAGATTGATTTCCACTGGATCTTGCTTTGTATCATCTAGCTAGTTTGTAGCTGTCATCAGCTTTAACTTTTCTGATTATGTCTGCTGGAAAATTCTGCCTTTTTCTTTCGTGAATTTCGCCTTGTTGAGAGGAGGGATCACTAATTAGTCTCTTTGCTAGAAAATATTGGGAAATTTGTTCTGAAATTTGACCCTGAGCGAGCATATCTAAGGACAGCAGCACATTCTCAGTTCAGAGATGGGGAAAGAACCTTTGTGTTGTTGTTTTGTTCAGTGCTGATTCAACTGCAACATTTAGCGATTACTGTTGTTTGCAGTGCATCACCTTAAATACTGTGTGTTAATTACATGTTTCCCGTATTTTTATCATTTATTATCTTATTGTTGGCCATCTACTGCAAGGACATCTTAAGCTAAAATTGAATGCCCGTGGAAACTATTACCAATCATTTCACCAAGAACAAAGCATGAAAGATGAGTAGCCCAACGAAATTTTCTAATGGCCAATCAATTTGCGATATAGTTGAAATGTTGCTTTACAAAAGATCCAGTGCTACTATAGCGGCTGTACAGAATTAATATGGATTACAAAAGGAAGACAAAAACAACTAGGACCAAATAAAGAAACAGTAACAAGTCAACCAGATAAACGAGATTTGAAGGGCAAAAGAAAAGACAGAGTCCATATATAAATACAATTTAGAAATAGCTGAAATTCGGAATTAAAAAATATGGAATCTTAGAAGAGGAGACTAGAGACCATATAGAAATACAATTTAGAAATAGTTGAAATTCGGAATTAAAAAATAAGGAATATTAGAAGATGAGACTAGAGTCCATATATAGAAATACAATTAGGAAATAAATAACTGAAATTCGGAATTAAAAATAAGGAATATTAGAAGTAGAGTATATAGTCCATATAGAAATACAATTAGGAAATAACTGAAATTCGGAATTAAAAATAAGGAATATTAGAAGTAGAGTATAGAGTCCATATAGAAATACGATTATGAAATAACTGAAATTCGGAATTCAAAATAAGGAATATTAGAAGTAGAGTATAGAGTCCATATAGAAATACGATTAGGAAATAACTGAAATTCGGAATTAAAAATAAGGAATATTAGAAGTAGAGTATAGAGTCCATATAGAAATTCAATGAAGAAAAAAAAAAGAAATTCGAAATAAAAAAATAAAGAATATTAGAAGTTGAGTATAGAGTCCATATAGGAATTTAAAACTAAATAAAATTTGGAATAAATATAATGAAATTAAAAGTAGAGTTTAGAGTCAGTATAAAAATACAATTTATAAATAACTAAAATTTGAAATTAAGAAAAACATGGGAAGAAGAGTTTAAAGTCACTATAGGAATACAATTTAGAAGTAACTGAAATTCGAAATTAAAAATTAAAGAATATTGAAAGATGAGTTTAGAGTCCAGATAGAAATACAATTAGAAATAATAAAAATTCAGAAATAAAAATAAATAATATTGGAAGAAGGGCATAGAGTCTATATAGAAATACAATTTACAGAAAATTTAGAATTAAAAAAAAAAGAAATATTAAAACACGAGTCTAGAGTCCATATAGAAATATATATAATTTACAAATAACTAAAATTTGATATTAAAAATAATTAATAACTAACACGTATATAAAATATAATATGAATATTACGTATTAGTAGTTTTGTAAAGTTATTGCAAAATTTAAAATTATGTTGTCATTTTATAATATTTGAATAATATAATGAGAAAACATATATGCTATTATATGGGAAAAAACATAATGATGCTAGCCGCGCAGATTGCGCGGGACACCATGCTAGTTTTTATTATAAGAATAAATTGTGAGCGTATTGGGATTGAACATGGGACCTTAGGATTGAAACCACGCACCCCTTACCACTACATTATCAAGTGCATCTCATAACAAATCAACCATGACCCTGCCTATACAACATATCTACACCAGTGCTAAACGGTACTCCCTCCGTTCGTAATACGAGGGATTATATCTTTTTAGTAGAAATTAAGGAATAGGAAAAAGTACAGATAAAGGGAAGCACTGATTGGATTGGGCCGATTGGCACATTGAATAAACTACAAAAAAGTAAGAAAAAGCTAAGGGCCCCTTTGAATCACATGAATAAAAAAACAGAGGAATATGAAAAATATAGAATTCTGACAGGAATGTAAGTGTAAAACAGAGAATTGCAAAACATAGGAATAACGTATGAATGACCATTTGATTGGACCACAGGAAAAACACAGGAATTTGATGAGAGATAAATACTCAAACGATTTTTTCATGAGGTTCTACCTCTTGTTAAAATTCCTCCAAAACTTATATGGGAAGAGGTATTCCATAGGAATTTTATAGGATTCCATAGGATTTATTCCTTTAATTCAAAAGGCTTTGTAAGAAAAATTCCTATAGGAATGAAATCCTCCAAAATTTCTATCAATTTCCTTTGAATGAAAGGGGGCCTAAAATGTTGCTGCATCCCTTCTGTTGTTTGCTCACCTCAGGATCCACGATCCCTTGTATTTGTGGACAAATCGAAGGGTTATAATCTCTTATATTCACAGATAGAGGGTAGTTCTTTTTAGCAACTCAAAACGACAACTTTTTTCTTTTTTGTTAATGTGTTTTCCGTATTGCTAAACGGTGTGTTTTGTAAAAGAATATATATATATATATATAAGTATTTTAAAATCAAGCAAATCTATTTTTGAAATTTTTCTAAATAAAATCAAATAAATAGTTAATACGTGATTAATCAGCACTAATAATCCATCACGTTCTCCGAACCCGAATTCCTCCAGCCGAAGTAGTACTACTACTATCGAACTGGGCGTCTGGGCCCTTGAAGCTTTTAGAACGGATAAGTAAATTTACTTCATATAACACATATGGCTATCTTTGAACGAATCATTCTAAATTATAACTGCATGTATGCATTTTTATTTAGAAGGTTTTTGGAGTTGTGCGTATGACGTTTTAAAATCCGAGTTTCTTGGATGAAACTAGGCATTCTTTTTAGTTACTAGTGCAAGCGCAACTTGGCCACTAGGAGAAGTTTTTATCAATACTTCCCATCAGGCATCAGCCCTAATCTTGCAATTATATTTTATTTTGTATTTTTTTCATGAAATATCGCTCTCATTCTGAGGTGTAATCGAACCACTAAGTGTTACTTTCTCCGTTTCACAATGTTAGACTTTCTAGCATTACTTATATTTATATAGATGCTAATAAATCTAGACACACACACATATATATATATATATACATAGATTCATTAATTTCTAAATGAATATTAGCAATGCTAGAAAGTCTTACAATTTGAAACGGAGGGAGTAAAATTTAGAGAGACCTATCCTCTCCGCACGGAAAATGAAGCGGTCCATTAACACGTGATTAATTAAGTATTAGCTTTTTTTAAAAAAAATGGATCAATATGAATTTTTTAAGCAACTTTTGTATAGAAACTTTTTGTAAAAAACGCACCGTTTAGCAGTTTGAAAAGCGTGCGCATAGAAAACGAGATAAAGGAGTTGGGAACTGGGGATTCCGAACACACCGACTTCCTCTCAACTCGCAAGTCATCGGTGATTCGGTGGCCAATTCAGACCAACCGAGACAGGAACTGAATGAGATTTCTGTCTCTTTGCCCCTCTCTCTTTCTCCAAGGCATCATCAGTTCAGGCCTTGGCATACCAGCTCTCCTCTTGGACGACCGGTCAGCTTTGCACAGGACGACGACTCTTGTTCTGCAGCTGATAGATCAGGTCAGATACTCAGATTCATTATTTGATTTGTTACCGAGTTTTTGTTTTGTGCCATCTAGTCTCTGGTTTCAGACTCACCTTCTCTGTTTATTTCTGACCCAAAATTCTGCCTTTCACGAATTTTGCCTCGTTGAGAAATGTTATGTACATATTAATATTTGGTTGAGATCGATACACTGATATAGAGAGATGTTCTGTAAGTGTGTGGATGGCTAGTTAAGCTTATATTAGCACATACCAGGAGGGTTGCCACTCATGTCTTCTCCAGTGATGAGATGAGGAAGATGGAGGTGACAATCAGGACATAGAGGAAACTAACTAATTAACCGAGAACTTTTTTTTAGTCTTCAGGCCATTATTCCGGCATAACATCATCCAAGAGTCCTGCAATAAGTGTTCAGTCTGATTAGTCTCAAAACTTACTAACTCTAAATTCCCAAAAAGCTAATAGCAAAATTACCGCAATACTTTCATTATTTGTATTATAGAGGCAGCAAATTGAAACACAGTTACCAGAGGATATGTAAAATGTTGACCTCTACCTGTTATAAGCAAAAGAATCGAACCACATGCGCTTCAGCACTTCCATGCTGAGAAAGAGAACACTGGAATATGTGGTGTGCATCTGCACTTCATATTAAGAGCATTGCTGGTCTGCTCCTTGTCACTTAAAAAGAAATTGAGTCACAGTCATGTTCTTTAAGTACTTATCAGTAGGTTCAGCAGCTTAATGCCAGAATTCACAAGTAGGTTTCTACTGATAAGAAACCTATCATCTAAGCATGGTGTAACAGACTAGAAGAGCAGAATCAAAAACAGAGTTGTCATTAGAAATGGCTGCTTAAAAGAAAAGTAAGATTAGAAACAAACTATGATCATGTTTGATATTATGTTCAGATATATCTGGGCTGTTTCATATATACTTCATTGCATTTAAGAACATGGAAGAAGTGATGGTGCATGAAATACTCACACATATTAGATACTGGCCTTTGTATGAAGCATTAAAAAGCTGGGCACATATGAGTTATACTAAATGATCAATCTATCTGTGGAACCATTAAAAACCTGAATAGAGACCTACTTCAAGAAACAACACACTCAACTAAACTATGAGACTATCTGATTATGAGTTACTTTGATCTCCTATTAAGGGCCTGTTTGGGGGAGCTTTATATTCTGAGAAGCAACTGTTTGGTAGCCAGCTTCTAAGAATCTGGAAAAGCTCTGAAACCCAGCTTCTCCAGCTTCTGGCTTCTTAGTTCATTTTTCAGATTCTGTAACTACAGATTCTCAGAAGCTGTGGACTGTTTGGGGCAGCTTCTAGCAGAAGCAGCTTTTGGGAAAAGTTGCAGCTGGGACAAGCTCCCCCAAACAGGACCTAAGTTACACAGTTGGTCACATTGCAGAGTTATGAAACAATTGCCATAGAACATTACCCTTACAATTAAGATTACTGTTGAGGCTGGTACGTAATGAGGAGCTCCTTTACCTATATCTGTTGGTACACCATGATTAACATTAGAAATATATATATATGGCTTGCAAATGCCCACAAGGGCCCAAAAAACAATCTTAGCTGCAATTGTTTTACAACTGTAACAACAACCTTTTTTATCTTATCAATTCGTTATGTGACTATCTCCATGATTCATGATTCTGTTCTGCAGCACTAAGGTAATGGCAGAAGCTGTGCTGCTTGCCATCTCAAAGATCAGTATTGCATTGGGAGATGAAGCCACCAGAGCTGTCATAGCCAAACTGTCTGGGAAGGTAACTAACTTGAGGGAACTTCCAGACAAAGTTGAGTATATCAGAAGGGAATTGCGTGTCATGAAAGATGTAATACAAGATTTAGATTCCACAAATACCAACATGAATGTTGTAAAGGGTTGGATCGACGAGCTGCGGAAGCTGGCTTACCGTGTTGAAGACATAATGGACAAGTACTCATACTATGCTTGTCAACTGCAGCAAGAAGGATCAGTGATGAGGTTCGTAAGAAGAGCACATTATGCAGGTGTTTTCAGTGAAGTTGCTAGTGAGGTAATGAAGATAAAGGGTGATATTGAACAGGTTAAAAGACAGCAAACGGAATGGTTACCTACAGTTCAGCTCATTCCAAGAACTCCCACTGACATCGAAACACCGCAATCTCAAGGAAGAAGGAAGTTGCTTGAATGTGGCGATCCTGTGGGGATTGAATACAACAGGAAAAGGTTGCTTGAATTACTGTACTCTGAAGAACCAGGTCACAAAGTAATAACAGTGTCTGGTATGGGTGGACTGGGAAAAACCACCCTGGCCTTAGACGTATATGAACGTGAAAATATCAAGTTCCCAGTTCATGCCTGGATCACTGTGTCACAGACTTGCACGGTCATTAGTCTTCTAAGACAGTTAGTTCGTCCGCTCATACGCATGGAACAAGAATCATCAGAATCCAAGGAAGATCTAATCAACAAAATGAGCGTTCATGAATTGACAGAAGAATTAAACAGAGGGACTAAAAACTGTACATCATGTTTGATTGTGCTAGATGATGTTTGGGACCAGAATGTGTACTTCGAAATACAGGGCATGCTTAAGAATCTCCAAGCAAGTCGCATTATCATCACGACACGGATGGAACATGTGGCAGTTCTTGCTCCCTCTGAATGCCATCTCAAGATACAGGCTTTGGGTGAGATCGATGCATTCAACCTTTTCTGCAGAAGGGCATTTTACAACAGAAAGGACCATAGGTGCCCGCTGGACCTTGAGAATGTGGCTGCCTCCATAGTAGGTAAGTGTAAGGGGCTGCCCCTAGCACTTGTTACCATGGGTGGCCTGATGTCCACAAAGCTACAAACTGAGCATGCCTGGCAACAAATGTACAACCAGCTTCGGAGTGAGCTGGCCAAAAATGATGATGTCAAGGCAATTCTGAAACTAAGCTACCATGCATTACCAGCTGACCAAAAGAACTGCTTCTTGTACTGCAGCCTGTTCCCTGAAGATTTTCGCATACCTCGTGAGAGCCTTGTGCGGTACTGGGTTGCAGAAGGTTTTGCGGTGAGAATCGAACACAATAGACCAGAAGATGTGGCCGAAATAAATCTCATGGAACTGATCCACCGGAACATGCTTGAAGTTGACGAGTATGATGAGCTTGGCAAGGTGAACTCTTGTAAGATGCATGACATTGTGCGCAACCTGGCTCTCTCAATTGCTGGACAGGAGAGGTTCGGTTACGCAAATGATTATGGAGCTGTGGAAAAGGTTGATTGGGAAGTCCGTCGTCTGTCATTATTCTTGAACAATGGAAAAAGTTGTGCATCAACAGTGAAATTTCCACATCTTCGCACACTACTTGAAACAACTACACACCCTCCTGGATTGTTATCCTCAATTTTGTCTGAATCCAAATACCTCACTGTCCTAGAGCTACAAGACTCATATATCACCGAAGTACCAGCATGCATAGGTAAATTGTTTAATTTACATTACATTGGCTTAAGGCGGACAAGACTCAGCTCACTACCAGAGTCTATTGAGAAGCTCTCAAACCTGCAAACTCTGGACATCAAGCAAACCAAAATAGAGAAACTACCACGAGGAATTGCTAAGATCAAGAAGCTAAGGCACCTGCTAGCCGAAAGGTATGATGGTGAGAAACATTCAGAGTTCCGGTACTTCAAAGGAGTGCAAGCACCCAAAGATCTGTCTAAGTTGGAAGAACTTCAGACTCTTGAGACTGTGGAAGCCAGCAAGGACTTGGCCGAGCAGCTGAAGGAACTAATGCAGATAAGAAGTATTTGGATTGACAACATAAGTTCTGCTGATTGTGGAAATATTTTTGCTACATTATCAACTATGCCGCTTCTTTCTAGCTTGCTTCTTTCTGCAAGATATGAGAATGAACCACTTTGCTTTGAGGCTCTCCAGCCCATGTCCAAAGAACTCCGCAGGTTAATTATCAGAGGGCAATGGGCCAAGGGCACATTGGACTACCCGATATTTCGTAGCCACACTACACATCTCAAGTACTTAGCTCTAAGTTGGTGTAATCTTGGGGAAGATCCACTGGGGATGCTCGCATCACACTTGTCAAACCTCACTTATCTAAGACTGAACAACATGCACAGTTCGAAAACTTTGGTTCTTGATGCAGAGGCGTTCCCCCACCTGAAGACTCTTGTGTTAATGCACATGCCTGATGTCAACCAGATAAACATCACGGATGGCGCCCTTCCATGCATTGAAGGTTTATACATTGTATCATTGTGGAAGCTGGATAAAGTCCCTCAAGGCATTGAATCCCTTGCCTCCCTGAAGAAGCTCTGGTTGAAGGACCTGCACAAAGACTTCAAGACTCAATGGAAAGGTGACGGGATGCACCAGAAGATGCTGCATGTTGCAGAGGTCCGTATATAGATGTTGCAGATTGGCTCTTTCTACATTAGTATTCTTTCTTAAAGTCTGTCTGCGTGCAAGTACATCACACATTTAGTTCTTTCCAGTAATTTGTCAGATTTGCACATGTATGGTCGGTATTTTTTTCTTTGGTAACATGTCATGCTTGATTTTTTTTCCTAAAGGAGGCCCCCATAATTTATGTGTTGTTTCAATTGCCTTCAGATTTATTTCATGTAAGAATCATGTCCCATTTTTATCAACGGCATCTTCCTGTGGTGTTATCAACGTTGGAACCTCCTTGTTCTCGTCTGATAACAGGGCTTCGCGGCTGTTTTAATCGAGCTCCATGCCTAGTTTGGTCTGTACTGTGGTTGGCTTTGGTGCAGACATGCAATGCGCCAACATTATACCATATCGCATTCTCAATTGTAGTGTACTAATTAATAATGCTGCATGTTGTCTCCATTTTATTTCTTGGAAAAATACAGGTTCCAATGTATTGATTTTGCTAAAGATCTCTAGATGTGTAACAAACTAGAGTCATTCAAATTCAGGATTTTGATTAGAGTAAAATACACCAGCGGTCCTTAAACTTGTCAGGAGGTCTTACTTAGGTCCACGAACTTGCAAATGTGATGGCCATCCACTTTCTCTTGTTAGTGTGGCCAATTTTTTGAGAAGGGTTAACAGTCTGACGGAAAGCAGCGACGACATTTGCCACCGATTAGGTTCTCAGGTTGAGAAGGCACCTGCATTCCAAGAATTGCGGGAAGTTCTTATGAGTAACTATGGCAATCTGTCTGATCATCTTGTCAAGACATGCCTGCTATACATGAGTGTATTCCCAAAGGGTTTTGAGATCAGGAGAAACAGTCTAGCCAGGAGATGGGTAGCTGAAGGATATGCACAGTCTGTGGGTAAATTCACAGACGAAACGGTGGCACATCAAAACTTCAAGAAACTGCTTGACCAGAATATCATCGAGCCGATGGGTGCATGCGACAATGCAAGAGTGAAGACATGCAGAACTCATGCTGTCATGCGCGAGTTCATGCTGCACAGATCCTTCTGTGATCACTTCATCGGGTCTCTTGATACAATGTCAGAGTCAGATGACCCAAGTACCTTTCGTCATCTCTTCATCCAGAATTGCACAAATATCAACATCCTCAGGTTGGCCAAGAAGAAACTTCGTGCCCGTTCTCTGACAATCTTTGGGAGTGGAGGAGGAGGAGCTGTTTCTTGTATGAGAGATGCTCCAGTGCTTTCTACTCGTAGTATTATACTACCAGTAGAACTAATCTGAACCGTTTATTTTTTTAGGGTAGATTGGTACTAAGACAGATTTGGGGTAGATTTGACACTTAATTTATTTCTCCGTGTGGGTCTCGTGGTTAGCGTCGCTCGGAATCCTCATCTATCGCAATCGAGCGGAGGTGGAGAGCGTGACTCCTTCCGCCGGCGCCTCGACTCCTTCTGCCGGCAGCGCTTGTGCATTCCGTTCCCTTCCGCCAACGGCGGAACTCTCCGGCGCCCCTCTCCTTCCATTCCCCTTCTCTGCTGGCATCTAGCCGCTTCCCCACCGGCCTGCGCGCAAGAGCTTCTGCTGTGGGATGTTTTCCTGTTCATGATTTTGTATGGGTTGCGTTTTGCCTGAATTCTGGTGTGAACTGAACAGAGAAGGGAAAACGTTAGTTGGAAATTTATCTGAAGTGCTGCAGTTCGTTTCATAGATATATGGACTAATCCATGTTAGTACTGAAGACCAACTGATCATCAATTGTTTGGTTTAGTTTTCAACAGTAACTGATCCTTCTGTTTGTCTCTGTCTGTTTGGTTAATTGACCCTACTCCCTGCATGTATCTGAATTCTTCTGGATATGAAGCAACTCGTTTCAAATATGGATGTGGATTTAATACCCTAGTATGTCACAATGTGTTGAATTCTTCTGCATCTGTGGCATTCCGTTTCAGAGATGAATGGGCTTATCTGAAGAATCATGCTTTTAACTTGCAGGGCTAGTTGAACTGTTGGATCGCTTGCATAAAGTAAATATTTTGCCCCCAAGCTGCCACTCTTATACTTCCTCCGTTTCTAAATATTTGACATCGTTGACTTTTTAATACATGTTTGACCGTTCGTCTTATTGAAAAACTTTTGTGAAATATGTAAAACTATATGTATACATATAAGTATATTTAACAATGAATCAAATGATAGGAAAAGAATTAATAATTACTTAAATTTTTTGAATAAGACAAACGGTCAAACATATTAAAAAAGTCAACGGCGTTAAATATTTAGAAATTGAGGGAGTATATTTAAGTGAAATCCCAAGCTGCTAAGTTGCCATTCTTATATATTTAATTGAAATCCCACTCCTATGTACTCTTATATAGCAAAACCGTTTTACTGTAGACTTGTTCGATGGTCGCAAAATGCATTGACAGTGATATGCTATCAACCATAAACTCTGGACAGAATGTTAAAAGGTTGATCAAAGAATAGTTTGTCAGGTTTTGCTGCTATCATGCTTCTTCAGCAAGCTCTCCCTTGGTCTGTTCAATGGTATATGCAACCAACTTCGTATGTGTCAGAAAAGATGCAAAGCAAAATGCTCAATTCAGTAGATTGTCGACAAGATTTTTGACGACATCGAGCAATGGAGCAGCTGCGGGCAAATGTGCTGGTGCATTTCTCTCAGAGAGCTAGATAAACGTTGGAGGCGGCGGAGGCGAGTGCGTCGGGAGGCGGCAGACGAGGGCGAGGGTGGTGGAGCAGGCGAGGTCGGCTGAGGCGGCGGAAGGGAGGAGTCGCGAGGGAGATTCTCTCGGCATGGGCTCCAGATGTAGGCGTCAGTTCCAAAACGAAAGAAGATAGGGTAGCTATTGTTATAAAGTGAAAGTGACGATTATACCCCTCCGTAAATAATTTTATGTAGACAAAAGTACCCCTCCATAATTCTACTACCATTAAGTGAGGTGGTAGTAGAAATAGATCTGAACCCTTCGATCAAATAAGATCAACGGTTCAGATTTTTTTTCTACTATAAGTAGAAAGCACCGGAGTGAGACTCTTTTTGTATTGTATTGCCGAGTGTGAACTGTTGCAGGCCTTAGATCTAAAAGAATGCAATGATTTTGATGATAATCGTGTCAAGGGCATCATGAAGGACAATCTCAGTCGTCTAAAATATCTGAGCCTCGGAAGCGCTACTACGAAACTTCCAAAGGCGATTGAGAACCTACAGTGTTTACATACACTCGAATTAAGAAAGACAAATGTAGTGGCACTGCCTATAGAAGTCATAAAGCTGCCCCATCTAGTTCACCTGTTTGGGAAGGTCAAGCTCAGGAAAAAGAGGAGTATTCATGCAGTGCAGGTAATAGATGATATCATCTCAAACAAAAAAAGTATCGGACAAAAGAGTAAGCTGCAGACTCTATCAGGATTTATCATAGACAAAGACTCTATAATTCCGCAACTGATGGTTCATATGAGGGGACTGAGAAAGGTCAAGATATGGTGTGATTATTCCACTGGTGAAGGTAACACTATCCACCTCAAGGAGGCTATTGAAAATATGGTTATGTACGAAATGGACACAGGTGTTGGCGTTCGTTCTCTGTCACTGTACCTAGGAAATGCCTTGGAGAATCTTCTTGGTCGTCTAGGTGAAACAAATGGTTTTCTTACCACTCTGAAACTGCACGGCAGACTGAGCCAATTTCCCAAGTTTGTTACGTCGCTTACAGGCATCAAAGGGTTGTGCCTTTCATCAACTAATCTAACTGGGAGTGATTTATCAGGATCAGGCCTGGGTGATCTACCCTGCTTGCTTTATCTCAAACTGGTAGAATACAACCTTGTGGGCTTCGTCATTAAAAAAGGGGATTACCCAGTCCTGCAGCGCCTATGTCTAGTGGTGGAGAGTCCTACTCCTGTCCTACCTACAATCGAAGAGGAAGCTTTGCCAGAACTTGTCTCACTTCACCTGCTTTGTGTGCGCCTTGGTGATCTTGCTGGCATTAATATTAGAAACCACACAAATCTCCAGGAAGTTGCTCTTGATTCAGCTATCAGTATGGAAACCATAATTACTTGGGAAAATGAAGCTCGGAAGCACCCAAAAAGACCCAAGGTTTTGTTCTTCAAAAGGGTTGGCACACCCAACACTGGGTGTACGGTAAAGTATACTGCGACCGAGAGGCCTAAAACACCTGAGAGCACGGGGCCCGGTGAATCGATGGAAATAGATAATTAAGGTCCTCTCCGTCTTTGACTGATCGAGCTGCTAAATGCTGGCCATGTTCTTCAAGGTCAGTATTATTACTCTTATCATCGAGTATTATTATCCTGATTATTAGTGCGCTCTACATACATCGAGTAAATTGTTATCTACATGCTAGGAACATGTAGAGCGCAATTTACTTTGCAAATGAAAAATGTCAGGGTTTTTTTTATCTTGCACCTTTTGTATTGTACTACCTGACTTTTTCTTTAGTTAAACTTTTTAAATCTGACCAAATTATAGAGAAATATAACAATATTTTCAACACTAAACAAACATATTATTAAAATATACTCAATATTAAATTTAATGAAATTTATTTGGTGTTGTAAATGTTGCTAAATTTTCCTATATTTCTAGTTAAAACTAAAAAGGTTTTACTAAGAAAAAAATCAAAACGATATATAATATAAAACGGAGAGAGTATTTGGGCCTGTTTGGGGGAGCTTTAGATTCTGAGAAGCAGCTGTTTGGTAGCCAGTTTCTGAGAATCTAGAAAAGCTCTGAAACCCAGCTTCTCCAGCTTCTAGCTTCTTAGTTCATATTTCAGAATCTGTAACTACAGATTCTTAGAAGCTGTGGCCTGTTTGGGACAGCTTCTAGTAGAAGCAGCTTTTGGGAAAAGCTGCAGCTGGGATAAGCTCCCCCAAACAGGGCCTTTGTCTTGGCACCGTCGCTGGTTGCAACTTGCAAGGTTGTATTCTTCTCGTAGAATTTTAACATGACGTTCATTTCCATTTTACAGCATGTCGATCGTAAAGCTGTTGTTCCGCAGGAGCTGTAAGATCGGCGCCCGACCACCGTCTGTTGAATTTCCATATTTACTACAGTGAACCATGTCGTGTGTGATGTGTCAAGTTTCCTTACAGAATGAGTAACTTTCGTATTCATATTATCATGTCGGCCTGCTACAAAAATAAAATCAGAACAAATGGTGATTTGTGGTGTGTCTATCAACTATAGCCGAGTAGAAAACGCTGGTTTGTAATTTACGCACATTTCCTTTCTGCGATGTACTAATTCGTGTTAACTTAGTTGCTTGATTGCTTACTGCTTCAGTGCTTTGCTTTGTTGGCACTTGTATCATAGCAAGGGTAAATGGGAAACATAGTTTCATGTTACTATTGGAGAAACCATTTTTGGTCGGTTGTCCAAAATCCACAATAATCCCGGTTTAAATAGGGATCTTTAGTCCCGGTTGAAAGATCTGACGTCACTTTTTGATCTTTAGTCTGGTTGGTGCGTCACTTTTTGATCTGACTAAAGATCATTTTTAGTCCCGGTTATTAAACAACTGGGAAAAAAATAGCGAACTGCCCCGCCTCGTCCTCCCCGCCCCTTAACTCTTCTCTCTTCTCCTCCTCACCCCTCATTCTTATCACACTTCTTCCCCATCTCCATCTCCTCCTCCTCCTCCTCCTCCTCTCATCCCCCTTCTCTCCCCCTCTCCCCCTCCTCCCCTCCCCCTCCTCCCCTCCCCTCCGGCGGCGGGAGGCAGCTGGGCAGTGGCGGCAGCCGTCGCGTACGGAGGGCCGCCCCTGGCGGCGGAGGCAAGCGCGGAGGACTGGGCGCAAGGCGCCCGGCGGTGGTGGCCCGCGCGGCGACCGGGCGCAAGGCGGCCGGCGGCGGTGGCCCGCGCGGCGGCGGGGCGCAAGGTGGCTAGACGCAAGGTGGCCGGTGGCGGTGGCCTGCGCGATGGCCGGGCTTCGGTGGCCTTCGCGACGGCTGGGCGCAAGGCGGCCGGCGGCCCACGGCCGGGCGACGGCAACTGCTACTTGATTTTTTTTATTTTGTGAATTTTTGTAGTGAATGATGAATGTTTTGTATATTTTGTCGATTTGGGAATGGTCTCACAAAATTTGTGGATTGTGGATGTGTATGTATTATTGATGATTTTGTTGTGTTGATTTGTGGATAATTTTATTGTGCATGATTGATGATTTGTGAATAAATTGAGTGGATTTGGGGTGGAGGAATAGATATAAGCAGAAAAAAAACAGCCGTGACGTGACCCTATCTATCTTTAGTCCCGGTTGGTATTACCAATCAGGACTAAAGATGGATTTTTAATCCCAATTATTTCACCTGGGACTAAAGATGGGTATCTTTAGTCCTGGATTCGTCCTCCCGGTTGCAAAACCGGGAGTATAGGGGGTTTCCGAACCGGGAGTAAAGATCTTTTCTCTACTAGTAATTCGGTATATATTCCGTCTCTGACTCGTCGTTCAGAGCGCACTGACGATCAAGCAGCAGCTGATTAGGGAGGTCAGAGCTTGGTGCCGATGGACTAGCAACATTCTCCCCGGCTGATTAGGGAGGGCACGTACGCCGTCTCAAGGCTCCAGCAGCGCTGAAGAGATTGAGCTCGTGCCACCGCGCCATTACCACTCCGATGACTCAAATTAGTCGTCTGCTCATAATGTATTTGTCAGTTGTTCTTGTGTGTGAATTTTGCGCTTAGAAAGTCGGATCGTAAACATCTGTTATCAAGGAGAAAAAAGGTACTGTGTAAAGAACATTGGACAAATTTCAGGGCCCAAACACTTTCACCTGTATCTTTTATTCTCCGCGATACTCTTGTGAAATCAAAGTGTTTTTTATTGTTATATATTTTGTGATGAACAATTGATATGTGAGATTACTGGTTTTTATATTTCACGGATATTCGACGAAGTGGTGCTAACTATGTTGGACTAGTCAAACTAGGTGGTGTAGGTCAGTCAGACCAGCATGTAGTGTGCGGTTAGACCGACCAGTCAAATGGTCTGACTGGTATGCTCATGCTTGGAGTTGGTTTCGGGTTGTTTCTTTGGATACTTGTGATTATCTCGTGTTTATAACTTCTGGATGATTTCTATGCTTGTGTAATAGTGTGGTTTGCTAATGTTGAGTCAAGGTAGTTGTGGAAGAACTATGCTCAGATATGGTTTCTTGTTTACTAATGTGTAGATATGTCTTGATATCTCAAGAGAGTATTGCCGGTGATGGATTGGGAATTAAGTTGGGAGAAGATGACGTCCGAACAATGAGGATATCATGCCACTGCTGCACAAGTGATCTTTGCCGCCGGTTGGGAAGCTCTTATTGTCCCGGTTATGCAACTAGGATGGCAAATTCGGGATTAAAGATGGCTACCTTTAGTCCCGGTTGAAATAACCAGGACAAAAGATAGATCTTTATTCCCGGTTGGTAACACCAACTGGACAAAGATTTTTTTTTCTTTTTTCCATATCTCGCCCCCCCCCCCCCCATTATCTTCAAATCATTACAAAAATTCATCCCAAATCATTTACAGCATAGTTCATCCTAAATCTTCACAACAACATATAGTTTCATTCTCAAAATCATTCACAACAACATAAACATAGTTCATTCTCAACACATATTGAATCACACATTCAACACAGAATCACAAATCATTCACAAAATCACAAAAACATCTACAAAATTTACAACAAAATTATCCACTCCACACATCGCACTGATCGGAAAATTAATCAACACATCTCATCACATAGATCTGGAGAGGCAGAGAGGGAGGAGGGCGCCGGCCGCGCCGGGCTCGGGCAGAGAGGGAGGAGGGGAGGAGGGGGAGGAGAGGGCTGGAAGGGAGAGGAGAGGAGAGGAGAAGAAGATAAGGAGGAGATAGATTTTTTTTCCCTCTATAACCGTGCGAGTATCCTCCCCCGCGTGCATCCTCTCCTCAATTTTTCTAGATTGCTCTGGCACGCGCGTTTTTTTGATCTTTTCTCCCGGTTGATATAAACAACCGGGATTAAATATATGATCTTTAGTCCCGGAACTAAAAATCATTGAAGTTCTAAACCGGGACAAAAAATGATTTTTAGTCCCGGTTCCTATTCAAACTGGGACTAATGTGGTTTTTGGCTAACCCGGCAAAGATCACTTCTCCAGTAGTGTGCGGGATCCTTAGGTTAAAGAATAATATGCGTGATTGGTGAAGATTCCATGCAACATACCAGAGGAGATTGTGTACGTCTGGTATAAGGAGTCGAATTTAGGAGTCCGGTTGTGCTCTTTGCAAGCACAAAGAAAGAGAAGTACCTTGTTTTTTGTATGCACGCTTCCCAAACGGTTAAACAGTGTGTTTTTTTATAAAACTTCTATAGAAAAGTCGCTTTAAAAATATATTAATCCATTTTCAAGTTTAAAATAATTAATACTCAACTAATTATGTTTTAATGGCTCATCTCGTTTTACGTATCTTCCTAGTTTTCTTCAATCCTCTCCTCTCAAACATACCCTAGTGGATTAGGACTATTTGCATGAGTTGGATTTGTGGCTTTTGGGCTGCCACCTCTAGGTATAAATAGAAGAGGAGTTGAGTTGTCTCGGAATTGATTTTGTAAGAGATGTGTTCAGAGAAAACTTAGGGTTTAGCTTAGATTTTGAGTTTAGTCAAAAGTTGAGAGAAGAATGTTGTTGCTGCATTTTGATACCACAATTAAAAATATAAATTTGATATATTTTCAGAGAGTTCTTTGATTTGTGTTTTTCTCGGGCTCGATGGCCACACAGCTGGCAAGAGCACAACGGTCAGAACGGTGGCTACCTGGCGGTCAGATCATCGGAGCTAAGGCGGTTGAACCGGCGGCATCAGACAACGGCGATAGAAGCTAGACGGTTGGACCGGAGGATCTACACTGGTCAGATTCGGAGGTTCCGGCACAGTCAGACTGGAGCAAACACACCAGGGTAACCTTTAATTCTGCTAAAAATTTTGGTTTTTGGTAATCATACCATTTACCCTCTTTGGTAAACTTAGTTCAAGTGATTCAATCTTACAAATATCTATACACAAACCAATCAAGGGCCTGTTTAGGGAAGTTTCTAGCTACAGCAGCTTCACCCAGAATCATAAGCTCAAAAACAGTCCAGCTTTTAGATTAGATTCTGAGAAGTTGTAGTTGTAGAATCCAGAAAATAAACTAAAAGCCAGAACCTGGAAAACCCAGCTTTTTCCAGATTCTGAGAAGGCTTTTCATAACAGGCCCTAAGCCTGCCATAGAGTGTAAATCATTTTGCAATAGCCTGGTGTCGATTTTATGGTCTTGTCGCTCAATTTGTTCTCACCAAGTGTCCCAAAAACTACCTCATTGTTGTAACTTTATTTTTGGGCCTATAATCCCTCTCTTGAATAAATGAATATGCAGAGCTCCTACCATAGAGAACAAATTAATTAATCGTACCATTATTCAAAATTTTAAATAGTTACATGTTCAACATGATTAATTTACTAGTGCCATCATGGTCATGAGGAATAATCCTACTGCACGTACGTGCTCCACTGGCCACTTGGCACTAGTAGCTATTGACTTGGCCGCCAGAGTCGATGGTTGACTTGGTTCTACTTGCCCGTAAAAGCCATAAAAAGGAGAGAAAGCAAAGCTTCGTTCTACTTCTGTCTCCTCTCTCCGCTCGGGCCTCCGGCGGAGTCGAGTCAAGGTCGTCTCCTCCTCTCTCATCATCGAGTTCACAAGGTGCGTCCATGTTCTCGTTTGCAAATCCATGGTGTTGTAGTTAGGCGGATGTCATGCATGTTTCAGCTTGCTCTTCTGGGACGGTAGGTCCTGTTCTTCGTCTCGCGCACTTGGGTTTGATCCTGATTTCGTAGGAGATTTCGTTCTTAGTTTTAGCGTTTGAGCATGAATAGTCGCTGGTAAATTGTCCTGTTCGTTTGGGGTTGGATCTTTGGTGGCGGTGAATTGTGTATGTGATTTGCAATTTCATCCACCCATCTCGCTCGCCTCAGCTCTGTGACGAGCACCGTCTGTCCCTACTACGTCGCCCGCGAGGTGCTTGTCGTAATGCTCCAACGCCGGGGCACGCCCACGCGCGCCGGCGCGCCCGGTCTTGAGATTTGGGTGGCCTAGTGAAACTAAAAATAGGGCCCACAAATCACATCTAAATAATATCTCTCTCTCTCTCTATATATATATATATGAATGCTTGTTACCAGTAAGCAATTGAATTGCAAGAAAAACTTTCTAATATTACTTTAAGAATTTGTCCATTGGGCCCTTTCAGTCATTTTATTAAATCATCCACCTTTTTCTTTCCCGATACGTACTTTCTAGACAACATAATATCAAGAACGAACTAATAATTGAGAAAAATATATTACTATCTCTTGAGCTCATAAATTACAAAGCTGTAAAACTATAAATCTGACCAATTAATTGATTGTGGGCGTGCGCCACTCCCCAACGACAGTGGGAGAGGTGGAGGCGCGACGACCAATGACAGCGTGCACTCGTGCGGTGGAGGAAGCGGCTTGAGAGGGATGGAGATGGGTAGAGAAGGTGGGGTGGTGGGACCCACGGTAGGCATGTGGTTTCAACTTGCTAGATATGGCCAGCCAAGTGAAACTTTTGGCTACCTATTTGGCTTGGCAAGTTGCGCCGTATTTAGTTTAAAAGTTTTTCTTTAAACTTTTAACTTTTTCATTACATCAAACCTTTCCTACACACACAAACTTCTAACTTTTCCGTCACATCGTTTCAATTTCAACCAAAATTTCAATTTTCGTGTAAACTAAACACAGCCTTGGATGGCAAATCTATTGGAGCACGTTCTTTTTCCTAAGTTTACGAAATTTTGGTTTGAAGAGTCAGTTGGAATTGCTCTAGGTCAGCGACACGAGGCGCACAGCTTGGTCCAAGGCTCCAAGCGCAACCTCTGAGCTCAAATCAGGAGAGAGAAAACCAACAAAACTTGGCAATTAGCAAGGATGGGAACGTGGTGGTATCTGGTGTACGTAGTTGCTGCTCGTCTTCTCCTTTCACATGCAGATGCAGCAGATAAGCACTTCAGCCGACGAGCAGTGACCATCAGCGTAAATGTTACTCCCTCCGTTTAAAAATGTTTGATACTGTTGACTTTTTAAGTACGTGTTTGACCATTTGTCTTATTCAAAAAAATTTAAGTAATTATTTATTCTTTTTATATCATTTAATTCATTGTTAAATATAATTTCATGTACACATATAGTTTTACATATTTCACAAATTTTTTTAACAAGACGAACGGTCAAACATGTGGTAAAAAGTCAAAAGTGTCAAACATTTTTTACATTTTGAAAAGGAAGGATTAGTTTGCAGTTGCAGATTTGCAGCCGCCGCGGCCGGCAGCGAGGCGCGGATGCGACCGACGGAGTGAGGCAGCCGGCTAACGGACCTAGCATCATGAGATCGGATCGCTAGATTGCCATACCCAGGATCTCGCCACTGAGCAGTGTTTCTAATTTCGGTATGCACCAAAATTTTGTGGTTGCCGAAATTTTGAAAAAATTGTGGATTTCGGCATTTTCTGACCGAATTATTTTGAAATTTAACATATTTTGACTGAATTTAAATGAATTTTAATAAATTCACAAATATTTGAAAAAATCCACAAATTTTGGAGGAGATTTAATCTTGCTGGTGGGGTCCAACTTTCTAACTACATATGCATAAATCATGCGTAGAGAACGTGCATGTGGTGTTTGTTGAGCGCAGGGTTTACGATTCTGAAATGACCTTTCGTTTCAAGCTCGGGCGGAATGACGGTTTTCACAAAATCAGGTGGAATGCAGTAGATTCCGAACAAATTTCATAATCAAAATTTGAAAACAAATTTCCTTAGTTTACTGATAAGCTTGCGAAAATCGGTCGGCTTTGGTGAAATTCCCACTAGCTAGCATAAGTGGCCAACAAAATCAAAAGTAAATAGAGCACATACCAATCTAGGGTTTTCACATTGAATTTTCCGGCCGGAAAATGGCTCTCCGACGACGGCTTCGGGGGAGGATCGCGGGATCCGGTGGGGGGGACGGCGGACGGCCGGATCCGGCGGGGGGCAAAGGAGATGCGACGCCGCCGGGAAGACGGCGGCCTCGCCTCACCCTTCTGCTCGATGTTTTTTTTGGGAGCGATCAGGTGCAGGACGCCAGGACCACATCCCCTCTCCTCTGTTATTTGGGCGAAGTACTAACTTGCCTATTATATAGAATCCGGCCCAGGAAAGTGTTTTCTTTTTTTGAATTCGTTATTCTTTTCTTTCCTACTGTAAATTCGTCAAAACCTCGTTTTTTCGCGGAATTCGATCGGTTTTTGTTGGAATTGTGAACCCTGGTTAAGTGTGTGGTCTTGGACCCTTTGCCCAACGCCATGATCAATTGATCAGCTGTCTTGCATGTGTTCTCATCGTTTCTTCCTTCATGCTGCAGGGTTCGGCACACCAACCACCAACAGTTGGGCGCAAGTTCTCCAACCTCCCTTTTGTAGTCGGCCTACAAATCTTCCAGCAGGTGAGCTAGCATTAGATCATCGTATAAAATCACCAATATGACAGTGCAAAAGTTCCACGGTCAGTTCTTCAGAGTTCAGATCATTGCTTTCTTCCTAGCAATAATTGTTAATCTGATTCCTTTTAATGAAGAAGTTCATTTAGCTCCCCTAAACTATTTTGTCAAAGGATAGTTTTACAGCCCAGACGACTAATGTTTTAGTATGAAATTTTGTGGGGTGACAGATAGCATCATAACTTGTTACTAAACATTTTCGAAAAAAAACTTCAGAACTTTTTTGTGTTAGAAGTTAAACTGGTCTTAGGTGCTACAAATATGTACAGGTAGTCACTGTTTATGCTTTCTTTTATGATCTCACACAATTTCAGTTTAAAACACATCTTGTGTAAGGACAAACAAAAACGACAAAGCAACGAGAGAGTTAAGCTAGCCAGTTTTAGTAGTTCAGGGAATAGAGCGAACTTAAAATTGCTTAGGATTAACTGCTTCAGCCAAATAATTTAGGGAAGTAAAATATACTTTTCCTTTTATTTTATAAATGCAACCATGTTCCAAGAAATATTACATGCTTATCTAATACTAGTTTTATCATTCAGTACCTTGCTGATTCATTTATTATTTTGTTGTGAACCACAACAAATTCATTCGTTCCACAAAATTAATGTCTCAGACAAGCAAAGGGTTATATTATAGTTAAGTACTAAACAGTAAATCGATACTCAAATTGATGTAAACAAGCAGATTTTGAATTGCTATTACATCGCTTGTGTATAATAATGTTTCTTTTACTGACCCAAGCACTTCCCAACAGCATAGTATGTTAGATATAGATACAATCTAATGAAAGAACTCACACTTTCTCTCAAATTTTTTAACTGGAGTTTGGGAATTGAACCTCACCAACCAAGTTTGATTCCCTGTCGGCAGTTCTTTTACTTATTATTTTTAATTAAAAAGATACCCTCCAAAAATTATCATTTAATCCCTCAATAAATTGGAGCTTTATCTTAATTAACCGGTTTCTCTCTACTTACCTACTGTAGTTCTTTTAAAAAAAAATTGAAAAGGTATCTTCCGATCTAGGTATGACGTGACTGAAACATGAGCAGTTTTGTTTTTGATGTTGCTAGGTTGTTCCAAGTAAATGCATTAATATAGGTTAGATCTAACCTTGATTCATGGCCCGTGTTACTGATTTAATTGCTAAGTTATACATCATGAGCCTCATCCAGTAGTGTCATTATTATCATAGTCTGACTATGGTCTACAATAGAAAAGTGTTTCCAATTTTCAACATCAAAGTAAAACTGAGGCCAAAAACTTTGGGTGATATTTGTATGTCCATAACATGATAATATGTTTATTTTGTTCAGCACAAATGGCAGAGGCGGTCCTCCTTGCTCTAACGAAGATCGGTGATGCTTTAGCAAATGAAATCGCTAAAGAATTGATTGCCAAACTGTCTGAAAAGGTTAATAATCTAAAGGATCTGGATGAGAAGATTGAGCAAATGAGGAAACAATTGACAACCATGAACAACGTTATATTGCAGATAGGCACGACATACCTCACTGATGAAGTCGTCAAGGGTTGGATTGGGGAGGTAAGGAAGGTGGCCTACCGTGTTGAGGATGTCATGGACAAATACTCGTATTACTCTGTGCAAATGGCGGAAGAATGGTTCCTTAAAAAATACTTCATCAAAGCATCACATTATGTTATTGTTTTCACTGAAATTGCTAATGAGGTAGTCAAGATAGAGAAGGAAATCAAACAAGTTATAGAACTCAAGGATCAGTGGTTGCATCCATCCCAGCTTGTTTCTGACCCGCTCACTGAGATGGAAAGACAGAGGTCCCGGGACAGCTTCCCAGAACTTGTGAAAGATGAAGATCTTGTGGGGATTGAAGACAACAGGAGACTGCTGACTGAATGGTTGTACACCGACGAGCTGGACAGTAAGGTGATAACAGTGTCAGGTATGGGCGGACTGGGGAAAACCACCCTGGTCACAAATGTGTATGAACGTGAAAAGATCAACTTCTCTGCTCATGCATGGATGGTTGTGTCTCAAACCTACACTGTGGATGCTCTATTAAGGAAGCTGCTTTGGAAAGTTGGTTACACAGAACCACCACTGTCAAGTAACATTGACAAAATGGATGTGTATGATTTGAAAGAGGAAATAAAGCGAATGCTCAAAGTTAGAAAATGCTTGATCGTACTTGATGATGTCTGGGACCAAGAAGCATACTTTCAAATACGTGATGCATTCCAGAATGACCAAGGAAGTCGCGTAATAATCACAACACGGAAGAATCATGTGGCAGCTCTTGCTTCCTCAACATGTCACCTTGATCTCCAGCCATTGAGTGATATTCATGGCTTTGATCTATTCTGCAGAAGGGCATTTTATAACATTAAGGACCATGAGTGTCCCACGGAACTCGTGAAAGTTGCCAAATCTATAGTTGATCGGTGTCAGGGCCTTCCACTAGCAATTGTGTCAATAGGCTGCCTCTTGTCTTCAAGATCACGGTCACATTATGTTTGGAATCAAGCATACAATCAACTTAGAAGTGAGTTGTCAAAGAACAATCATGTCCGAGCAATTTTAAATATGAGCTACCATGACCTGTCAGGAGACCTAAGAAACTGCTTTTTGTACTGCAGCCTATTCCCGGAAGACTACCCGCTCTCCCGTGAGAGCCTTGTGCGTCTGTGGATTGCAGAAGGCTTTGTCCAAAGCAAAGAGAGCAACACACCAGAGGTGGTAGCCGAGGAAAATCTCATGGAACTGATATATCGGAATATGCTTCAAGTTAAGGAGAATGATGAGCTAGGTAGGGTGTCTACCTGTACAATGCATGATATTGTGCGAGACCTGGCCCTTTCTGCTGCTAAAGAGGAGAAGTTTGGCTCTGCAAATGATTTTGGCACAATGGTAGAGATTGATAAGGATGTTCGTCGTCTGTCAACTTACCGATGGAAAGACAGTACTGCACCAATTCTCAAACTTCTACGTCTTCGAACCATAGTATCACTTGAAGCATTTTCATCTTCCATTGATATGTTGTCCTCAGTTTTGTCTCACTCAAGCTACCTTACTGTTCTCGAGCTTCAAGATTCAAAAATCACTCGAGTGCCAGCATCAATAGGGAATTTGTTTAATCTGCGTTACATTGGTTTACGGCGCACGAAGGTCAAGTCACTCCCTGATTCTGTTGAGAAGTTGTCGAACCTCCACACTCTAGACATGAAGCAAACAAAAATAGAGAAGCTACCACGAGGAATCACTAAAATAAAGAAGCTAAGGCACCTGTTTGCTGATATATTCTTTGATGAAAAGCAGTCGGAGTTCCGGTATTTCATGGGAATGCAAGCACCTAAAGATCTATCCAACCTAAATGAACTACAGACTCTTGAGACCGTGGAAGCTAGCAAAGGTTTGGCCGAGCAGTTGAAGAAACTGATGCAACTACGAAGTGTGTGGATTGACAACATAAGTTCTACTGATTGTGCAAGTATTTTTGCGGCACTGTCAAATATGCCACTTCTTTCCAGCTTGCTTCTTTCTGCAAAGGATGAGAATGAGCCACTTTGCTTCGAGGCACTCAAGCCCAGGTCTACAGAACTCCACAGGTTAATTATCAGAGGGCAATGGGCCAAGTGGACTCTGGACTACCCAATATTTCGTAGCCATGGTAAATATCTCAAATATCTAGCTCTAAGTTGGTGTCATCTTGGTGAAGATCCACTGGGGATGCTCGCATCACACTTGTCAAACCTGACTTACCTAAGACTGAACAACATGCACAGTGCAGAAACTTTGGTTCTTGATGCAGAGGCGTTCCCCTACCTAAAGACGCTTGTATTGCAGAAGATGCCTGATGTCAACCAGATAAAGATCATGGATGGCGCCCTTCCATGCATTGAAGGCTTGTACATTGTGTCCCTGCCGAAGCTGAATAAGGTCCCTCAAGGCATTGAGTCCCTCAGCTCCCTGAAGAAGCTCTGGCTGACGAGCCTGCACAAAGACTTCAAAATTCAATGGAATGGTAATGGGATGCACCAGAAGATGCTGCATGTTGCAGAGGTCTGTATATAGATGTTACATAAAGTTTCCCTACGTGCAAGTACATCACAGATTTGGTCTTTCCAGTAATTTGTTGGATTTGCATACATATGGTCAGTAAAGTTCTCTTTGATTACATGTCATGCTTTAAATTGTTATACAAACATTGCCGGATCATTGAATCTCCTGTAATTTCTGTGTTGCCCCATTTGCCTTCAGATTTATTTCTTGTAACAAACATGTCCTGTTTATATCAACGGCATTTGCCTGTGATGTTATCAATGTTGGAACCTCCTGTTTAGGCTGCCTTTCCCAGTGACTCCTTGTTTTTGTCTGATAACAGGGATTCTCTCTTGTTTTAATTGAGCTGATCCATGACTAGTTCGTTTGCTACAATAAGTTCAGTCCGTGCTGTTGTTTGCTCTGAGATTGGCTTTTGATGCAGTGTGTCCACATTAGACCATATTGCATTTGCAATTGTGGTGTAATAATGCTGTATGTTGTCTCCATTTGTTTTTTCCATGGAAAGTCCAGGTTTGAATGTATTGTTTTCTTGAAGATCTCTAGATGTGTAGCAAACTGGATTCATTCAGATTCAGGATTTTGATTATGATGCCTGATGGCACCATGTCTCAGGCTGAATTTCCTTGTGACAAGTGTCAGTGAGTGGGTGCACCACCCAAGGCCAACAAGTTGGACAGTACATGCATCCTATCAACGAATGATCTAACCGAAGTCATTCTTGGATAGAGTGTCTGTGCATTGGCAGGACGCATTAACCGAAGTTGTAGAAACTGAATGTTACAAAAAACAATATTGTATCAGATTTCTGCCGTTTTGAATCTCCTCGACCCTTCCGCACCGGACTCCCGTGTCGCCTCTCTCGGCGACTCAAGAGGTGAAGCCCGCCTCCCCAGCCTCCCCAGGGCATGGTCGCTGACCTCGCAGCCACCAGCAACGCCGCCTCCTGCGGTGGTGGCCAGCGCCCCCCCCCCCCCCCTTCCCTCCTCCCTTCTTCCTTCTCTCTCTTTTTTCCCTTCCTCCTTTTCTTCAGGTCTGATGTGACCGGCGGCTTGGCCCTCCTCCCCACCCAGTGCCGACAGGGGTGCCGACAGGCTCTGTAATGCTCCGCTTTTCGCGAATCGTTAAAAAGCTAATTTACAAAAATCCTAATTGCGAAAATTTTCGTTCTTTGTGCGAGAATCTAAGTTGTGCCAAGGATCCCAATTTAATCCCGTTGTTCCCTCTCATCGAAATCAAAATCCTCCACCTCGAAAATTCCTCTTCCGATTCGAGTCTCTGGAATCAAATTCCGAAAGTCAATCCCTTCCCTTGAATCCTCCCCAAATAATTGTTCCCATTCCCGAAAGTATCAAACTCCCACTTTGTTTCCTTACTCATCTCCTTGAACCCTTGTGTACAAGTATCAAATTTAGATTCAAATCCCCTTTTTTGAATTCCGTTAGCGACTCCTCCCTCTCATCCAAATCCCAATTCCGGAAGTCAATCTCTCCCTTCCTTGAACTCGTTGCCAAATCTTTCTCCCGATTTCGAGATAATCGATTCTCATCCAAATCATTTCCTTGACTCCACCCTATGTTCCTGAGAACAAATACCCAAGTATTCCTTTTGAATCTTTTCCATGATTTCTCCTTGAGTTTCCCTTGATACATCCCTAAACCCTCGAGTTCGAATATCAAATTTGAATTCGAATCCAAACCCTAAATCTCTCCAATTCTATCCAAATCAGTTTTCTCTGAAAAAGTCTACTTTACCTCCCTGTATTTTTGGATGGACCGATTTTCCTCCCCCGGCCCATCTCCCCTCCCAGCCCATCATCTTTCCCCCTCGCACGTGCGTTGCACGCAGCCGAGCCGGGAGGGAGCGCCGCCCTCTCTCTCCGTTTCTCTCGCTCTCTCTGTTTCTCACCCTCTCTCTCGTCGAACTCCCTCGCCCGGCGCCAAAACTCCCGCCGCCGCCGTTTGAACCCACGCTCGCGCGCGCGCGCTCCCGCGCGGTGGCCAACCGCCTTGGCGCCGCCCGCGTCGCACACTGCCGCCTACCCCCACACCTGTGCACATCCATCCAAGGATGGGAGGCAGAGCTCCGTGCCTCGCCTCCTCCTCCTTCGCCTTTTCCGCAATCGGGCATGGACAGAGCTTCCTTTCTCCCCCCCTCCTTTTCCACTTTTGCCCGACACCCGCCCGGGACCGTCTACCACCGCCTGGACCACGGGCGCGACCGCCAGCTCCTCCCCTTGACCGCCCTAAGTCGGTTTCCTCCCCCAAAACCGACTTCCCGCGCCTATAAAACCCAACCCGAGCCCCTCCCTTTCCTCCTCGTTTCCTTGCCCAACCTCCACCGCGTCATTGCCGCCGGACCATCTCTGCCGCTCGTCGTCGTCACCTTCCCCGCCGTTGCGCGTGCCGGGAAGCCGGCGTGCGCGCGGAGCCGAAGAGGACTCCGGCCACCCCTCTTCTTCCCCTTCCCGGCCCGAGACCGGAGTGCTCACCCCGTGCCATCGGCATCTATTCCAGCGCCGTCCGACGCGGTAGCACTCCGTTCTCCCTTCTCGCTTTCCCTCTCCCTCCTTAGCTCGCGTGGTAGCTTGGCTAGCCTCTCGAGCACACTTGGACATCGCCCCAAGCCCCGCCGCCGCCCGGCACGGCCTCGCCGCCATTGCCACCCGCTCCCGGAGGCCGCCGCTCGTCGCTAGCTCCCCTCGGTGCTCCTCCACCCCATCCGACCGCAGAAACGAAGTCACTTGGTCCCGGAGATGCTTACGCCGCCGTGAATCGTTCCCCTTTTCCTCCCAGCGAGTCTTCCCTCTTCTCTTCCCCACCGGCGCCGACGTCACAATCCGCCACCACGCCCGACCGCACGCCGCTGTCGGTTCCCTACCCGACGATTCCTTGCGCTGCCGCCCTCCCCGTGCCCACTCGGACCACCCCGGAGCACCGCCGAAGCCGCGCGTGCCTCCCTCTCCTCTCTCGCCGCGCGGCCGCAGGCCATTGCCGCCGCCACTCGCGGTACCTCGCCGCCGGCCGCCGTCGTTCGTCCCCCCGAAAATCGGAACCGTTGAATGCAATCCCCTTGTCCTCCCATCTCTGCCAGTGCTAGCCCCCCCTCTCCATCTCGTCGCCGTTCGCCGGGATGCGCCGCTCGCCGCCGGCCGTCCGATGCGCCGTCCCGGTCTCCTCTCCCTCCCCATCCGACGTGGCCGCCACCTCAGCGGCCGGGCCCGCTTGACCGAGTCAAGCCGGCGCCCAGTCAGCCCCCCTCCTCCCTCTCCCCGCTCGTGGGCTTGGCCCATCAACCATCCCCCCTTCTCGGCCTGGGGAAAATGAAAAGTCTACTTTTACTCCCTCTATCCAAGCCCAGTGCCCACACACATGAACAAAAGTCCACTTAATCCCCCCCATGTACAGTACACCCTTGGCCCCGCTCGTCAGTGACTGTCAATAATATTCTTGTGAATATTATTTCTATAAATTCCATAAACCATTTCTCGTATTCCAGAAAATCCCGATAAACCAATTCCTTGTCTAGAAAATCCAATTAAACCCCCAAAATTCATATCTCTCTATCCGTTCTTCCGATTGAACCCGTTCCACTTCCAGTATTTCCGTAAAAATTGAGATCTATCTAATGGCACTATTATTTAGTCTAAATAGGATCTTTCTATTGGTCTTTTGTTCAGGTTTTGATTGTTTGCGTATAGTTGCGGTTACCGGATTTTCGTCGATCGCGGGTTTTCTCGAAGATTTGTGAAGCTTCATGAAGACCTTGAGCAAGGCAAGTCACCTTTGATCATCTTGCACCTATAATTTAAATCTAAGTATTTCTTTTCTACAAATATTGCATGAATAGGATTTACACAAGTAATTCGGCCGCGGCTTGCGAGATAGCCTGTCCCCCCCCCCCCCAATCCTAATTGCTGCAATTACCCTCCTTGAACTATTGAACACTTAAGCTTCCTTTGTCAACTGTTGTGCTTCGATGCACGGGCCTTCGGGTACGCGCATCGGAACACCCCCCCCTCAAAATTTAAAATATCCAACGATGGGTAAAACTTGGGTTTTACAAAAGACTTGGAAAACCCGACACCTGGGTCGGTGCTTGCGAACAAAATGAATTTCCAAAATCGCGGATCGGGGAACGTACCGGGAGTACGGTTTCCCGCTCTTGCACTTAAGGACCGTTTCCTTGGAATTTCATCCGAACATAAGACAAGTGCGACCACACGGGTGGAATGGGACACCCCTGGCTGAGTAACTAGCTAATCGGGGGAACCATGATGCCAAGAGACATGTGGATTCAATGGGGTGGTGTCGGGGAGAACCCCCGGGTTTCCTGGCACAGTATGGTCTGGGACCTAATCTGGTGTTGGTCTGGGACCCCTCTCGTTGGCATATGGTGAACCTGTGTCGGCTTTCGAAATGCCTTGTCATGAAAGCCTTAAGGTCTCTAGACGTGGCCATTCTGCACGGGCTGGATGATCCGGGTTAGTAATGTCGTGTGGGTAAAGTGTACCCCCTCTGCAGAGGTTAATAAACTGTTCGAACAGCCGTGCCCACGGTCATGGGCGGATGTGAGGTGATTCCTAGCGTAGTTTTGTTTGACTACTGCCTTGTGAATTTGCTGTTGTGAAATGGGTTCGTTGAGTGGAAAATCTGCAGCTGATGGAATCAGCTAGGCCCGGGTGGCCGTTTGAAAATTGTTGGCCGGGTGCCAACCTTGATCAATCCAAAGACTGATACATTGCGCATACTCCGACCGAACGAGATGCACTGTCTCTTCCGTGTCGTTTGAGAAGCACTCACTTAGTTGTTTCAAAAAGGAGTTTAACTAAAATAAATTGTGAAAACAAGCAGCCTTTCCTTTGAAGCCTGCATTAAACACTTAATTCCCATGGCTTGCTGAGTACGAAAGTACTCACCTTTGCTCTATATAAATATATATATAGTTCCTCCGCCCGGGAGTTGAAGATGAAGTAAAGTGAAGGTTAGGGTTTCGCCCTGGTTCCCAGCCGTCGCCTGTGGTGTTGGGTGTTAGACCGTTGGTTCCGCTGCTGCTGGTGTTGTTGGTGTTCGCCTCGTCCGTGTCGTCGGTTGTATTCTCGGGCTATCTGAGCTGCAACCTAAGTTAAGGTAAATAAGTCCTCTATTTATTTTAAGGATTGCTATGATTCATATTTGTCACCGTGGGTACCAGCACTATGTCCTGGGACTGGTACCGAGATTGCGGTTTCGTAGGAAGCGGTTCACGCCGTTTTCCCTACGACACGCTCCTGTCAGGCGCCGTTGTACGGCGGTGTCAGATTGGGGTGTGACAGGCTCCCATCCCGGACCGATGGCAAAGGCTGCATGGGGGACAGCCAAATCTGGCCATGTAGGTCCAGATCTGGCGGCTTCCGCGCATCCTGGGGTAAGAGGCCGGTTGCAGAGGCGGTCGACGGCGGTGGCAGCAAGGGGGAGGGCCGGATCTGGCCCCCTCTAGGTCCAAATCTGGCGTGCCCTAGCCGGGGTCGAGCGAGACCAGACCCCTGGTGGCAACGGTGACGACGGGTGGGCGGCCTGTGTGGCACCAACGAGCTACGTAGCTCGGTGGAGCTCCGCCGGTCCGGCGAGGTGGCAGAGTAGGTCGTCAACGATGTGCAGGTGGTTGTGTGCATAGTAGAGGTACCTCCAGTGTGTAGGTGGCATTTTGTGGCTTCGTTGCAGACGCTATGTTTGGATGGGACTCTGATGTGAAAGCCTTACTCGCACGAAAGACGTACGATCTAGGCACTGTCTCGGAGAGACTTGATGAAATATACATGTCTGTGAAGATGCAGACTACCTGCACCGCAAAAAGACCCTACTCATCTTGCTGATACTAGCAACAGGGACACTCTCAGGTGCCGTTCACCTTCTCGAAGGCGTTGCTATTAGAGCCCTCGTTCAACTCCACATTAAGGGATTTCTCTAGGTGAAAACCTTAGATTCGTTAGGATCGGGCGATGTCGCCGTTCTATCAGCGTGTCCTTGAAGGCTTTGTTTTAGGAGTTTTTTCCTTGTTGGACGGTTGTACTTAGTTCTTAGGTTCAGTCTGTCAATGCCGGGGTTTTCGTTGGTTTTCCACAAATTAACCATGCTATTGTAAGGTTATTGGGTCCGGTTTTCCTTATAAACTGGATCAACTCTTAGTTCTATAGTGAAATTGCAAGATCTCCTGCCCGTTCCCTTGAAAAAAAAATAAAAGAACAATATTGTACCAATGATAACTGAAGGAGAAGAGAGCTCACTGATCATGGAACATCAGGCAAAGAAAATAAAAGGAGATTATTGCCGTGGAGCATGCATCAAGCATCTCTCATAAACAAAAAGGTGATTAAGATGACCGATCATACATTCATGCCACCAGCATTAAAGACCTATATGCAGCAGGAAGTCATGACTGCAGGAAGATCTATATTCAGAGAAACTGGATTCACTCAAGATTTGTTCAGCTTCAGATTTTTGGCACTTCCTTCAAGAGCTACCACCGTCAGTCACTGTGACCCTTGCCAAGCAGCTTCCAGCAATGTACAATGAAAAAGATCGACATTTATGCTAGATCTGGAAGAACATATTCAGCTGCAGTGTTGGCATTATCTATATAAAAAGCTGAAGTGTTTTCACCTAGTAGATGTTAGATGATCATTTAGGGCCTGTTTGGTACAGTTCCAACTCCTAAATTTAGCTCCGGGAGTTGAGTCTGGAGTGGAGTTGTGGAGCTGCCTAAACCCAGCTCCACAACTCTAGTTCATTTTGTGAGAGAGCTCCACCCAGCTCCACTCCTAGTTTTGGTAGAGCTGAAACTGTTTGGCTGAGCTCCAACTCCAGGAGGGGTGGAGCTGGAGCTGGAGCTGTGCCACACAGGCCTAGCCTTTTCTCCAATTAAGTCTGTCAATAATTTCCCCAATAGAAGGTCTCCCCTTTGGATTTTTGTCTACGCAAGCAAGCGCAATATCGATGCACCTTTTTACTTCTTGGAGGCAGTTTGCCTCCAATAATGGATAGTTGGAAGCTATCTGTGGCATTTTCGCCCAGTTATTACGTACCTGCAAAATTTTAGTAGAGAGACTGAAGAAAGAATACAAATTGACAGTATAGTGATCATTTTCAAAACAAGATTATTGAGCTTCAAGTAGAAAGATACTCTATCTTACATTTTCAATGAAGCCCTTTGAAGTAACATCTTGGCTACTCGAATTGACTTTTAACCCAGTCACTATCTCGATTATCAAAACACCCAAGCTGAATATGTCTGATTTGGTTGAGATTTCACCGCTGTAACGATACTCCGGGGCAATGTATCCTCTGAATTACAGAAACACTAATATTTTAATTGCTATAGGATTGGAAATGCAATGGGAAACAATAAATCTTCAATAATGAAAATATGGAGGTTATTATAAGGATTGAGCTTACATGGATCCGACAACTGTTAAAGTACGAGTTCGTGTTTGTTCTTCGCCTAAGAGCCTTGATAGGCCAAAATCTGCAATTTTTGGCATCATATTATCATCCAACAATACATTGCCAGGTTTCAGATCTAGATGAATAATGGGTCTTTTCAACTCATGTAAGAACTTTAAACCCTGACATATCCCTTCAATAATTTTGAAGCGCATGTCCCATTTTAGTTCATTGGATTCACCTGTAGAAATGAATACAATAAGGTCACTTTCAAACAAGAATGTTGAGAGTTTTGCATCAGTATATCTGTCAATGTTCGGATAAGTAGATGTTTCTAGGATTATTTTTAACCTCTACTTTATATCACTGCTAACTGTCTTTGAACACAAGTTGATAAATAGAAGGGGAGTAGCATTCAGTTAATTTACATGGGAATTGGATGGAAGTGTGCAGAGGATCATACCATAAATATACTTGTCAAGACTCCCTGTAGGCAAATACTCGTAGCAGAGTAACTTTTTTGGTGTTTCCACAAAGAAAAATTTTCGGTTGTTCTCCACGACTTCCTTCCGTATTTCATAACAATACCCAATCAACTTTACTATATTCTTGTGATTGAGATCAATAAGAATACCAGCCTCACTCTGAAACTGTTTGTCTTGATTAACTGCAGTCACACTGTCTAGAAGCTTCTTTACAGCAACTAGTTCCCCATTTGGAAGCACACCCTGCTTAACTTCTGTAGTTAGTGTAGTCAAATACAATGGATATATTCTGTAGCCATTGATTTATTTTAATATAGGATAAAAATATAAGCCAAACATACCTTGTAAACCACCCCAAAAGAACCTCTACCAATTTCTCGCTCATGGGAGAAATTGTTTGTTATATCTTCCAAAAACTGTAACTTCGGGTTTCTTGTTAGTGTACTTACGAATTTTTGCCTTTTCTCCATTTCTTCATGTATGATCGCTTCATCACCAATAACTGCTTGAATGAAACTTTTCTTAAATAAGAACTTTGTTTTTGTAACAATGCCACTTATTACAAGCTTCCAAAACATCTAGACTAATAAATATTTATAACAAATCAAGACACAAAACTTCCGCCGACCCGGCAAAAGAAAATCAAGACACAAAAATAAGGTTTCCTGACCTGTTCCTTTATCTGTGAGTTTTACAATAATTTCACCTATAGTAGGTCGTTTCTTTGGATCGGTCTCCACACAGTTTAACCCACTTTCGATGCATCTTTTTGCCTGTAGGATGTCATCTTCTTCTAGTGATGGGTACCTTGACGTTATTTGTGATGATTTTAACCAGTTCCTCCGTACCTGCAGAACAAGACAGCATAACCCAGATGAAAGGATGAACTATGATATATATCAACATCTTTCTCCACATCGTTAATACATATCTCTTACATTGTCAATAAGAATCCTGGATGAAACTTCTTGAGAGGTAGAGTCATTTTTCAATCCTGTGACTATCTCAAGAATAAGAATACCCAAACTGAATATGTCTGACTTCTCTGATATTTCACCTCTATAATAATATTCTGGGGCAATGTATCCTCTGAGTGGAATTAAAAAGGTATGAGCTAAGCATTAGGGGTTTAATGCAAATGTAACAATTGAACACAAAGAAGGAAAATATATGGAATTACAAGGTTTGAATTTATCTTACATCCATCCAACAACATTTTGGGTGATAAGTCGGGTTTGCTCTTGACCAAAGAGCCTTGACAGCCCAAAATCAGCAATTTTTGGCACCATATTGTCACCCAATAATATATTGCTTGGTTTAAGATTCATGTGAATAATAGCTTCATTCCGCTCCTTGTGTAGAAAATGTAAACCGTTGCAAATACCCAAGATTATTTTGAAACGCGTGGGCCAATCAATTCCATTCAATTCATCTGAACGTAAGAAGCTTTTAAAACATTATCCTCTGAAGCCATCCATCTCTTTATGTAATATTTTTAATGAACTTCCTGTGTGTGCATTTTACTACTCCTATGGATAGGTATAAAAAAGGTTATCCTTCTCTTATGTTGTTTTAAATGAAGATGTTGATGAAATACAGTGGCACTGATATTTTGACCCATGATGCAAGAAAAAGAAGGTGTAAATCTATGACTATGAGCTTGTGGCGGATTGTGTTACCGTAGATATAGTTATCAAGGCTTCCATTCGGTAGATACTCATAGCAGAGTAACTTCTCCACCACATCTGTGAAAACATACTTCCCATCATGCTCAACTACTTGCCTTTCTGCTTGGCAGCAAGAACCAATCAACTTCACTACATTCTTGTGCTCCAACTCCAGGAGGTTGTTTGCCTCGTTCTGAAACCGTCTGGCATGAATTCCTGATGTTCTCTCGAGCTTCTTCACAGCAATCACCTCCCCATTCTCAAGAACACCCTGTTTTACATACATAGAGATGGATTTATCACTATGAATTGATTTTGCTGAAGTTGAGAAATGTTGGGGAACAATGTGTGTAACTGTACCTTATAAACCACTCCAAATGCACCGCGCCCGATTTCTCGTTTACTTGAGAAATTATCTGTGATGACTTTCAAAGAATCTAAGGTTGGATTCTTTGGAATAGTAATTGGATACTGTGACTTGTTCCCCGCCTTATTTTGTGTGCTGGATTCACCCTTCATTTCTGATTGCCCAAAATCGGAGAAGCCCTTTCAGAAGAAGAGAAGAAACAAGAACAAGCTCATCAAAGAAACCATGTGAGCAGAGCCCAGAGTTTGCAGCTGCAGGGGTACTAACCTGAAGAGCAATTTGGCTGCAGGAGGTTAATCTTGTTCCGATTCCGATTCAATCGAGGAGGGGAAGAGTTGGAGAAGATGAGCAATTGTTCCCTGATGGGAGAAGCGGCCAGTGTGAACAGGTTGACTTGACTCAGCCACCCAATGGAGAGTCATCGTCCCATAATGTGCTCTCTCCATCCATAAGGGACCACTCGTCATATTTTAAAAAAATTGTGCAAATATAAAAAACGAAAATTTGTGCTTAAAAGTACTTTAAATAATAAAGTAAGTCACAAATAAAATAAATATAATTCAAATTTTTTTTCATAAGATGAATGGTCAAACAGTGCAAGCAAAAAGTAAAAATCCCTTATATTATAGAATGGAGGGAGTAAAATAGTAGTTGACTGTGGAACTATTCTGCCAATTGCAAGCTGTGCACCGAACCAGGGGCCACTTGGTATAGGCTGTGTTTACATCTAAAATTTGGATCCAAACTTCAGTCTTTTTACATCACATTAACCTGTCATACACACAACTTTTCAGTCACATCATCTCTAATTTCAACCAAAATCCAAACTTTGCACTGAACTAAGCACAGCCATAGTGTTGCATGTGATGTGTCTTTTTTTTCTCTCTTGGAATCCAGGGTGAAAGTTGTCTTTTTTTTTTCCCCTCAAGAACAAGAACAGCAGTAAACCTGAGACAGTCACCAATGTACGATTAATTGACTATGGTGTCTGGTGTCAAGATGGTTCTTGATCTTGCCCCCACATAAGAAAACCTGGATATAAGGTGGTCTAAAGGACTTCTTGGATTTTTGCAGTGTTAGAAAAACAATTGTTTTCAATGTATTGAGAGTTCTAAAAAAATAATGTATTGAGCATTCACCATTCAATTGATACAACAATTTGAAAAAAAAAAGAAAGAGAGATTTTCCAAAGACTTAGACATGTTTGGAAGACGTATTTATTTATTTATGTATTATTATTCTCCCTTCATATAACTGATTGTTACAAATAAAGTAAGGCTAATTGTTTACAAAAAGATCATAAGAAATATAGGATAGAGGGAAAGTGAAAAGTGAATGTTCATTTCTCCCTTAATTAAATTCCATCTCAATCTATCCACTATGGAATACTTCACCAAAGTCCGATTTGCATTCATATATAGAACTCTTCGGATTCATGCCTCTGGTCAGATAATCCTTGCATAGTGATTTCACGGGTGGTTGCCATGCTCGCGCCCCATCGCCGCCGTCCCTGGGCTCGTCTGCCGCTGCCGTCGAGCTCGCATTCCGTTCCGCCGTTGCCGCCATGCCCGAGCTCGCGTCCGGTCGCCGCCGTAGTCGCCCCCAAGCTCGCGTTCCGCTGCCGCCATCGTCGCCCCAGAGCTCACGTTCCGCTGTCGCCGCCGTCACCCCCATGCCCAAGCTCTCATCCGATCATTGTCGCCGTTGCCCCTGAGTTCGTGTTCTGCTGTTGAACCGCCATGCCCGCAAACTCCGTCCCGTCTACCATCTAGACGTCGACAAAACCATGTGCTCCTCCGTCCCTGTCAAAGGTGCAACGTCCCTTGCCGGCAACCGTGGCGGGAGTGAGCTCAGGGATGATGGTCAAGCCTTGAGACGACGGCCAACGAGCTCGGAGACTAAGACGAAGACGGACGACGCGGACAAGCAGACGGAATGGCACGAAATAAAGAATTTCGCGTGTCTGGTGGTAGATTTTGAAAGGCCAACGTATTGGGTGGCAATTCCTTAAAGGTCATCGTATTGGATGGTTAATACTGAAATTTCTCAGGCGGGTGGGGAATTGGGGAAAATTGTGAATGGGCTGAGATGTGGCCCAATTAGACCACAGGTTGAGAGGAAAGAGGGAGGGGAGTGGAAAATTTAGGCCCAATAGAGAAGAAATGGGAAAACAAGGCCCAATATAAGCAGTTTAAGCTTTCTTTTTATTTTTTTAATACCTATATGAACTATATAGTATATATACCTTTTTTTTTCCTAAAATTTTGGGTATACATCTGAATACCCTTGAATACATAGTGGGCCCGCCCCTGACTGGTATTAGTCTTTTTAGATTGGCAAGACCATGCGAATATGTAGATGCCAAGCTTAGCAGGTTAACATGTAATTTTAACGAAATGTTTCAAGATAAGCAGTAGGGCACATGCCGCACAATATTGGAAGCACATGATTGTAACCGAAAAGTTAAAACCTATTGTTACTGCTACAATTGTAACTTCCGTTGGAAAAAGGAAATCAGAGAAATCATGAAAGATGCAGAGTTACCATGCAGAGATGAATGAACAGAATTCCTCTGAAAAGTGGTCTGATGAAGCAGAAGGTGCTGGTCCGTCAACAAAAGCTTCAAGGAGTTCATAACAGTTTTGAACGGAAGGATATAAAAATGACCCGTGGCACATTCCAGCATAACAAGGCCCAAGCTCCAGATATCACTCATATAATCATGTTCCTGCCCACTGATTCTTTCTGGCTGTCAAGAACAGAAATTTCCTTTGGTCCAATTATAAACAAAAAAAATGGATAGTATTTCATGCCAAACTCAGTGACACATTTAATAACATAAAAACTTTTACCCACCGCCATGTAGTTATATGTTCCAGTAAATGAATCTCGTTTTGCACACAGACCATTAATGATGCCACTAACACCAAAATCGCATATTTTTACTTCTCCCCAGTGATTTATTAGTATATTTGATGGCTTTAGATCTCGGTGTATGATATGCTTCTCATGATGCAAGTACATCAGTCCTTTTAAGAGCTGCACAAGAAAGATTAATTCTTTTTATTATAAGGTAAAGTGAGTATCGAAGCAAAGAAATCGTGTGGTAGCTTCTACCACATGTAACTTGCCTGCTTGCAGATTGCAGCAAGGTAGGGCTCTGGAATTGTTATAACTGTCTTCAGTAAATCTGAGAGAGACCCGCAGTCCATGTACTCGAAAACAGCTGAAATAATACCGTTGGCATAAAAACACTGATAACATGCAACAACATACTGGCACTGTGTTGACAAGCTAATTTTCAACTCCTGGGCAATCTGTTTGCGTATGCTCTCCTGGATATTTAGTTGTATAACCTGCAAAAGACCCATGAAAACATAACTGATCTTATATGAAGTTACAACTGTCAGGAACATGTCAAATTATAGCTAAAACTCTGAGAGAAGTGGAAGAAATCATAATATAAAGCAAAGAATGCACTTTCAAATATATAATACCTTTAGAACAAAAAAAATGGCCAGTCTGTCCGTCACGAACCAAGTGCACCACTCCACTACTACCTTTTCCGATCACTTTGATTACCTCTAGGTCATCTAAACTCAACTGATTATGATCCAATGGCTCCATATGATTTGTCTGCAACGGTTTTAGCATACCAATAGAAAGAACGTGAGGGCACAAAAGGAAAAAAACACAATCTAATAAGCAGATAACATTGGTGATGGTGTATTACGTAATACTGTTGAGGACCTACTTACAAACATGCTAAATAAAGACGTGTGCGGCTGCGGCCAGGGCAACACACCAATTCCCAAATCCCTAAATCGAACTATACTAGTAATGTCTATATCGTCCATCCAAAGTGCACATAATATTAATCTAATGCGCTAATTTAGTGCCACCAGTTCCTCTCCCAATTTCTCTTATGATGCAAGACACACAGTTTCCTCCTCTCCTCTTTTCACATTTGATATGGTGTCAAATCATCTTTTGATCTAGGTGGCATACCACTTAATGCTATGGACACCATCCTAGTTGCGGGATTGCTCTGAGGCTTCACACATGTAAACTTGGAGTCGCAGGCCTACTGGCACATTGAGCTTGCACAATCCATTCGTCCAGGAGGAGAAGAGGAAGAGGTGGTGGTCTGGATCTCTGCTATGGGCGCATGCTAGGGGAAGAAGCATGGTCCAGCAGCAGTCCAGGAGATGGGTAAGGTGGCGCTCATGTTCTACTAAATGTCAGATTGGGTTTGAAGATTGCCTCAATCGTTGCGCATACTGCGTGGCTAGTTTGTTGGCAAATTGGCATTGCTGTAATTGTTGTGGAGATCAAGTAGAACATGGAAATGGTGACATAAGAATATATCTAGATGCTTACTACTAAGTTGTGTCTAAAAATTCAGTATTAGATTGCTATATTTTGGGACAGACAGAATATGTTTTATTCATGTCAATTATGTTGAGTCAATAAATGGTGGTTATCGTGCTTTACATTTTGCTTCTGTATTGCACTATTTTCTTTCCAGAAGTTTTTTATAACTTAGCTTCTTCTAGCGTAGTTAAGGAGCATACTGGGCTATGTGGGTCCTGGGGTGTTACAGTGATTTCATTTTCATACACTATAGAGTTGATACTTCAAATGTATATGCAAGACAATTAAAATTATTGATTTTCTCTTATCCTTTAGGTATATACCTTCCAACTATTTGATAGATAAAAAATGAAACCAGTTTACAATTGTCAATGGTAAGAGTTTTCTGATTCTTTGGAGGTATAGAGATGTATATATATCTCATAGTGTTAGCAGGACGTATATACCTCCTGTAGAAGCATGCACCTTTTGACTAACATAAATACCAATACTCTCTCGGTCCAATAAAAATTCAACTTTTGGCTAAGAACCTGGACGTAGGATATGTCTAGATTCATAGCCAGAAGTTGGATTTTTATAGAATGGAGAGAATACTCCCACAAAGTGAAGGTATATACCTCATGAATAACAACCTCTAAAAAACATAACAAAAGTAAAAGGTCAGGAACATATATAAAGATAGGTTTCCAATCCTACTCCAACCAGTAAAATTAGTTTTCATACCTCACTTAATGGAAAGGTAGCTCTCAAGTATAAGGAGGTATATACTTCTTCAAGGATGGGAGAAAACCTCTTAAAAAATATGGTCAGCTGTTAAATCACATAAAACTATGGCCAGCTGTTGCAAAATTAGTACTACTATCACCTAACCTAATTACTAGCATATGCATAGTTAAACATTATGTTTAGAAAGGACAGCTAAGAGGGTTGATATCATTTTCTTTTCTGAACCAAGATATGTTACAAAAATACACCTTATTAGAAAAATTATATGCATAATTAGCGGCTATGATTTATTATGGCTCTTACCGTCCTAGAGGTTTGATGGAGCACTGTAAAAGATTCCTTCGTCATATCTTGTACTGATTCTTTCTCTATAGTCCAATCTTGTCCAGCTAATGACCCTTTATGTTGCGTGCTTGAATGCGCCTTACCTGATGGTTGAGGAAAGATTCTATGCCCGGTAAGAACGTTCTTATCAGTATCTTCTGCTGATCCTGTTTTGATAGTCACATATTCTCCAGATGATGAGCCTTTTTCTTGACTCTGCTGCTGTTTCTCTGAAGGATGCCACTCTTCCTTACTCGAAGCCACCCATTGTACATTGAAGCTAGGACACCTTGGGTGCTTGGTGATAGCTTTCTTGAATGCTGAATCCACAGCCCTCTTATCAAATTCATCAACACTGGCATTTGGCCCAATTCGTGCAGCAATATGCTGGAGGTTTGAAAGGTACTCAATTCCAGCAAGCATATTGACATAATTCTCCTGTTCAGTATTGAAGCCTAGCTTGAGTCTCTGAAGATTGGGCATTGCTCCAGGTCTGAACTCCAGGCAGAGAACACCACATTCAAATCTAAAATACCTGAGAACTGGTAGTGCTCCCTCACTGAAGATGATCTTTCCCTCAGGAGCTGTCTGGACACGAAGTGAGAGAGCTCTGAGGGAAGGTAATTCTGTGAGGATGTAAATATCACTTACCAGAAGTTCTCTAACAGAAACTTTCAAAATGCAGAGTTTGCGGAGCTGAATAATGCACTTCGGAAGTCTCTATGGCTTAGGCAGCCGGATTTTTTGGGAATACGCGAGACGTGCATTTTTGTATTAAGAGGAATAAATGTATGTATAGAGCGGGCCGGAAAAATTAAAAGTAAATGGGACAGGGTACAGGAGGGGGAAAGAAAAACAAAAGCCTAATCTTCCGAAGGATTTGGCGACCCATGTACAAACGAAGGGACTACCATGGTCGGTATGGCTGATCTAGCCATCCGCCAAAGGTCCGCTTCCCCCCGTCATAGCCCTAGCTATCTCCATCCAAGGTCTGCTCTTCTGGTTGAAGATCCAGTTGTTTCTTTCCTTCCAGATTGTCCACGCTACCAGTGTTGCAATTGTGTCGAACCCTCGGCGATGATCTTTAATCATCCTTTTGCGACTGTCACACAACCAAGCATGGAAGGACTGCTCATTGAGTGGTAGACATTCGGAATGACCAATAGCGCTAAGAGCAATCCACCAGAGCTGCCGGGACTCTGGGCATGCGACCAAGAGATGATCAATCGTTTCGTCGCATTGATCGCAGAGGGGGCAGCGATCCGGGTGCGACAAGCCTTGGCTTCGAAGGCGGTCCGCCGTCCAGCATCTGTTGAGAGCGACCAGCTAGAGGAAGTAACGACATTGAGGAGGGGCGAAAGACTTCCAGATTGGCTTGTGTTGGAAGTGAGTTCTTCCAAAGAAGAGAACCCGATAAGCCGAGCGGGAGGAGTACTGCCCCGAGTTCTTCCAACGCCAAGAAAGCTTGTCTGGCTCCTCTGGCAGCTGCACTGATCGAAGGAGCTCCCAGAGTTTGAAGTACTCAAGGATCGCTTGCACCCCCAATGCCGAAGAGATATCACGAATCCATCTCCTGTCGTGCAGCGCCTTAACCACCGTGCGCTTGCCCCGCAAGCGGCCTGGGACAGCCGCCCATACTGCTGGCGCCAGCGACCGAATTGAAGTGCCCTGCAGCCAGCAATCTTCCCGGAACAACACCGAGTTCCCGTCTCCCACCGAGCAAACCAAGGAGAGCGAAACAAGGTTGTGTTCCTTCTACGAGACTGGGATGTTAAGTCCCTGCCAAGGCTTTTCTGGTGATGTTTGCTGCTGCCATAACCATCGCGACCTTAGGGCAAGTCCCATCCTCTCGAGATCGGGGAAGCCCAGCCCACCATATTCCGTTGGAGAGCATACTCGAGCCCAAGCAACCCGGCATGCGCCACCACTCACCAAAGCTTTCCCGGCCCACAAAAAACCGTGACGGATTTTGTCGATCCCCTAGATTACCCATTTCGGTGCATTGATCGCCATTAACAAATAAATTGGGATTGAGCTCAAAACAGCGTTCACCATGGTTGCCCGGCCGATGGACGTCATCAAGTGCGACATCCAAAGCGGAAGACGACGACCGATTCTGTCAATTAGCGGTTGCAAGTCCTCTTTCTTTAGGCGGAAGATGGAGAGAAGCAACCCCAGGTATGTGCAAGGGAAGGAAGCGACCTGGCAAGGCCGTTCATCTTGAAGGATTTGGAGGTCCGCCTCATTGCATTGAATTGGAAGTGTTGAACACTTAGCAAAGTTCGTTCGAAGACCGGATGCTTCCCCGAAGATGGAGAGCACCTCCATCGCAGCACGAATCTCCTCCACTGTCGGCCAAATGAAGGTGACCACATCGTCCGTGTAGAGTGAGACCCGGTACGGGATCCCCAAAGGCTGCAACAACCCTTCAAACTCCATCGGATTTCGGGAGCCACCAGAAGCGAATCGAGCTTCCTGAGGAGAGGGCCCATGCCATTCGAGCCTATGGAAATAGGATACTCTGTTTACATAGAAATCCCCACGTCCTTACATTCTATTTAGGATTAGGAATAGGTGTAATCAGACCTGCTTTTGATATATCTATCCTATCCTTATTTGGGTACCATATGCACCTCTTTGGGCTTCTATTGAATCGAGGCACCTAGGGAGAAGCTCGTCGGACCATCCATAGCGCCAAGGGAAGAAGAAGAAGAACTCATTAGCAAAAACCGACCGCGCGGGAGGGGGGCATGACTGATCACTAATTAGCAATTTCGTGAGATTCGATACCTACAACGCGTGGTGCAAGTGCACTTAACACGATGCCCGACAGCCCGAGTGCCCAGGTGGAGACTAGCTAGCGGAGGGGTGTTGGTAGAGCAGTGTCTATATATTCACGGTAGTTGGATGGTGGCGGGGCGTTGGGGCTGTGGCTGCAGAGACAATTCGCAAGTGAAAGCCGAGCCCGGTGTAGGGTGGTTGGCAAAAGTGACACTTTCCCCTCTATAGGGTGTTGTTGTGGCACCTCGCTTTCCTCTTGGCAAAACTCTTTAGGTGAAAACCTTAACCATACTTCTGGACCGGAATTTTTTAGGCTTTTTATTTTTTTAATTTTATTAATAGACTACTCCAAAAATATTTTCAAATCTGAACCTAAAAATCTTTACCACACCACGCAAAGTTAGCGTGGCAGTGCTGTCCTGTCACGTCAACCTCTTGCCACGTCACTATTGCTGGCGCTGCCACGTCAAAAAGTTCAGTTTTTGGAAATATTTTTTGAAAGGGTCTATTAATATAATTAAAAGATAAAAAGTCTAAAAGATAAAAAAAAAAATCTAGACAGGCAGCAACAGCACTTAGGACGATATATTCTCTCTAGAGGCGCCGTGTAGAAGGTTTTGTTTGTTATAAAACCGTCCCCGAAATCGATATTGGTAACCGAACGCGAAAAAACACTATAGAAAATCCAAACATGATGATGATACTGAGGTACAATATTTGTTATATCTCCTTCAGTTCATCACCTCCATGTTTTCAGGTAGTTGTTGATAACTATAATTAGCTATCAAAAATAGTAATCCCTCCGTTTCAGGTTATAAGACGTTTTGTCTTTCGTCAAAGTCAAGCTATTTCAAGTTTGACTAAGTTTATAGACAAATATAATTAGTTTCATTAAATCGATAATTGAATATATTTTCATAATAAATTTGTTTTAGGTTCAAAATATTACTATTTTTTTCTATAAATTTGGTCAAATTAATTTAACTTTAACCAAAGTCAAAACGTCTTATATCTGTTAGAGGATAAATCTTGCATGCTTGTTTCTAGCTAGTTAGTTAAGCTTTGGATTCTGTTGTGTGCATTGTCAGCGCATGAGCCCCAACGTGTGGACGCGGGGATGGACGCGATCAAGCCACGAGTCGTGGGTAGCGATCCGAGTATTTTGGCGTCACTTTGCATGTTTCAGTTCTGCACAATAAAAGGAGAGAAAAAAAAACCCCGAAAAGCTGCAAGCAATTCAGGCAGCACCAAAAACTCTGTTTTTGCTGTCTGTTCGTCTACAGTATTGTGTTCTACGTGTTCTTGTGTTCTTCCACTTTCAAGTGAGTTCATCCAGTGTTCACAAGCCGATTGATTAGGGGTTTCCTGACAATTGGTATCAGAGCAAGGTTTAGGGCTTGGACACGTGATCGTGCGCTAGAAGAAGCACTTATGCCAAGGCGTCACGAGCTCCCCGCGCCGTTGGTCGGTGTCGCCGAGCGCACGCACTCCTGGAGGTTCCAGCGGCCGTGCCTCAGGCAGCGGCGGGAATGACCGCGGGCTGGTTATACACCGCGTGGTCAAGGAATCAGGATCATCTACGAACTATCCGGTTCTCACGAAGACGAATTACAATGACTGGGCATTGCTCATGAAGATCAAGTTGCGAGCACGTTGCCTGTGGGACGCTGTCGAACGTGGCCGCGCTGCCGTCGAGCTGCACGAGGATCGGATGGCGCTTGATGGGATCTGCAGCACGGTTCCACCCGAGATGATCTCGACCTTGGCGACGAAGGCGTCGGTGAAGGAGGCGTGGGACTGCATCAAGACAATGCGCGTCGGCGACAACCGCATCCGCAAGGCCAGCGCACAGCGGGTGCGTACGGAGTACGAGAGGATCGCGTTCCGGGACGGCTAGTCGGTGGAGGACTTCGCCATGCGGCTTACCAGTGTCGTCAACCAACTCGCCACCCTCGGTGATCCCGAGCCCGATGACAAGGTTGTCGAGAAGTATCTGCGCATTGCCTGACCGATGTTTAGCCAACTCGTTCTTTCAATTGAAACTCTTCTCGATATATCTACCTTATCGTTGGAGGAAATCACCGGGAGACTCAAGGCGGCCGAGGATTACCAGCCCCCACCATCCTCCCAGAACACCGACGGCAAGCTCTACCTAACCGAAGAAGAATGGCTGGAGTGCCACAAGAAGGAGCAGGAGGCGAAACGCTCTGGCGCCGGTTCCAGCGGACGCAACAAGCGCCGCGGCAGAAAGGGGGTGCACCGGCGGCGGCTCGGATGGGTCCACCTATCGTAGGCTCTTCGGACCTTCCATTACATTTGAGAGATGAAGTGAATAATTCAAGTCATCAAAAAAGCATAATAAAACATCCGACGCCTCGAGAGAGGAATATTGGAGACATTGCTGAGCCCTTAGCCTGCCAGTCAACTTCAGCCTGAGATGTGCCCGTCAAACCACTCGAAGGCGGTGACCAGATGTGTTACACATTCAGGAGACTTGACAAAAATGGCTAAAGATCTACAACCTCTCAAATATTCCTAACTCATACTCATGTGAATCTAGTTCCCAGGATGTGCATTAGATTCACACTTTCATCTTAAGCATGATTATACATAGCAAACGCAACTAAGATGAAAGAAACTTAAGACTTACAACAACTTAATAATTACATAGGTCGACCGGCCAAATAGACTTATTAGAGAACAGCGGAAGCTTGACTACCCAATCACAAGCACACCGACTAGGGGTTTACCCCATTAAGTTCTCATCCTAGAAGAAGCAATCGGAACCCGCATCACTCAAAGACTAAGTATAAACCTGCAAACAAAAAGTTATATCAACGGCAAGAGTCAATACATTAAACAAGTTAATGTACTGGCAAGCACAAGTCAATCCTACTATACTACATGTAAGGCATATATTCAAAGGAAGGCAACATGTAGTTCAATTTCAGTATAAAGCAAGTTTTGTTTCGCAATTCTTTTGTAAAGGAGTTGATGCTTCAATTAACAAAACAAATTTTAAGTTTCAATATTAAGTTCATCATAATTCCATCATAATCAAACTCTTGTTGTCATCCTTGACAACAAGTCATAATATATCATCACACTCACACAACTCAACACATTTTATCAATTTTAAACCAAGTCACATGTACACATTTTAAAGCATAGTCTATACTCACGACACTTCACCAAAGCGCTCTTGACCGTGAGCACGGCTAATCGATTAGTTTAAAAAACTCTGCAGAGTTTGTACACCTTTACCCACATGATGTGATAGAAGCCCAGAGGCTACACTCTAGTTGGTTCAGTGCCGGCCAAGCACCCCACACTCTACATTATGAGTGCGGACTAGAGGTCAAAACGAAGCCTTTACACTACATAGAATCTAGCCTTGCACCAGCACGATACGTGTTCCTCCATCCTAGGCATACTTGGAAATATGTCTAGAACCGTTAAGTAGCGGGCCCACGCCTTAAACTTAACGCCGTGGTGGCGGACACAACGAGAACCCACCCACGTGGCATAATACCATTGTATTGGACAGACTTAGTCACCTAAACTACCACGTCGGGGCAAATAGGAAGTTCCTCTGAATCATCGACTAATTCTTCAGAATTATCGACTAACTCATACACACCGGCCTACCAGAATGCAAGGCTAGTTCTAAATAGATTAATCAGCTTAGACCATCCCATACTAGCACATGTGGATGTACGAATAACTTTAAGTTGGTGACACTAGTTCGGTCCTTACTGACTTGGGCAAACACTCCCCCTATCGGCATGCAACTAACATCATATGCACACCACTTGCCGCCCAAGTCTAAAATCACATTTTACACATTTTAGTTCACAAATACCCATCATATTCATTTTATTCCAGCAAAGGTTCATGTGTCAAAATCACATTTTAATTATAGATGGAATGAGCATTTGCATATTTCTAAGCATGGCTAAGCAAGTAGTTGCACATAGAGCATATATAAACCCATTTGAGCACAAAGACTGTACTCTAAACATTTCTAGGGATTCAAACAGCAAGAGAATCAATTATTCAAGGTAGGGAATGCAGCAAATAGGTCATAACTACCTTAACCCAATTTTAAATACCGATATAGTCTAAGTTCACATGCAACTTTGCAATCAAACATTTCCATTCCTCAAATCATGGGGATTCAATGTGTTCAAAGGATGGGAGGAGAAAACTTGCCTTGATCAGAGAAATGTTAGCACCTAATCCACTCCTTCACCGATTATGCAATTATCTAGATAAATACACGTTATGCAATTAAACACCGAAAGAACTAAAAATCCAAAATGCTCTAAAATGCATGATTTGTGCACAGTGGGTTGGTACTGGTCTAAAATGAATTTAGGTGAAAGAATTTCTGTTTTATCTTATTCCATTTGGGAGTTATGAATTTTTATAAGTTATGTCGGTTTATAGTAGTATAGTCTTAGGTAGTGCTACAAAATACTTTTGTAAAGTGATTTTCATTAGATTAGACTTAACAGGGGTGTGTAGATGTGTTTTCTAAGACTAACACATTTGGTTTGACAATTTTTGGATTTATAATGAATTCTTTATGCATTTTACAAGCTATAACGTGTTATAGGTGTATAGTGTTTTATATGTGCATGACTCTAGAGTTGTAGGTTCAGAACATGCTACCTCCTGTTTAAGTTGAATAAAAGAAGTAATTTGGTTAACTAAAATATTTTTAGTTCACATGTTTAAGGTTTTTACTACTATGGTTCATACTTTATAAACTAGGGGTGCTCTGATCTAGACTAACAATACATTATATTAACCAAGAAATTATTTTATGAGCTAAGTTCTTCTAAGTTTTAGTGGATGGGAAAGGAACTATGGCTCCACTGTTCTAACAAGTTTTATTTAGGTTATTCATAGCTAGAGTGCATTATAAATACTTCTACACATATATTTTGCTTAACCATCACTAGGCAATTAACTCCTAGGTTATCTATTTAAAGATTAAAGCTATAATTTGTACAAAAGGTGTCATATTTTATTTTACTATGTTGAAGCTCACTATTTTCTGATTCTATAGAAACTTGGTTCATTTCATTTGGACTAAAAATGAATTTTCTACAAATCTTACAAATTAAAGGCTGCTCTATGTTGGTAAATCCTTAGATGAATATTTAGAGACTTTTACTGCACAGTAAGTATATAATTTTATTTCATAACCTGGGAATACACATTTTTATGATTTTACAGAACTTAAGCTTACTAAAATTGAAGCTAAGTTGAATTTTATATGATTTTCTAAAGTTTAGCTTATCTAAAACTAGTCATTTTAAAGATAATAGTTTTAGAGGCTTTTGATGCAAAGTAAGTAATTACTTTTATTTCACCTAATCAGAGAGTGCATGATGATGAATTTTTAGAATTTGAGTTTGTTTCAAAATGAGTTGAGATGAATTTTCTATGCATTTTATAAATTTGTATATGCTTTTTGCATGACTTATCTTAGATAAATTTTAGAGGCAAAGTTTGTACAGTGAGTGTAAAGTTTTATATTTATAAAATAGAGTCATAACTTCATAAATCTACAGCAACTGGATTCACTTCAAAATAAGCTATATTTGATTTCTTATGGATTTTACAAGTTTGTGCATTTTTGTGTTAAACATATATTTGTTTGGGCATTTTCTTAATTATTCTCCAGATTCTAAAGGATGGGGTCTAGCTGTGAGGGACTAATATGCAAAAAGGCCCTTGAGGTTTCTAGGAATCAACCCGCAGTCCTAGGCCCATATGTCAGTGTGTTTCTACAATTGTAAACGGATCCCTGCTGTTAATCTAATTCACAGGAGACATCCCTCTGCTCTAGACAGAGCAGAGCTAGCGATGGCTGAGCTCGATCCGGCAGCAAACGGTGTCTCGTTTGAGGTTGAGGTCAAAAGATAAAATGAAGAGCAAGCTCTCGCGATTCCATTCCTCTAGTTTTTTTGTTAGGGGACATCGGAGTAGCGCCGATGGTGAGTGTGAACGGAAGGTGTTTTCGGGTGATGGTGCATGTGCATCTACAGTCATGTATTGGTTAATGTATTGGTTAAGTGGGTGCATGCATGTGAGTATTTGAGGTTCATGGGTATATACCATGGTTTTGGCCGGAGTTGATGAGGTCCGGACGATAGCGGCAGCACACGAAAATGGCTTGGCGACGGCGCTTCACTCCGGGATGACGTCGACGGCTTGATCTACCAATCCAACTGGCATGCATGAGGTCATAACATTGTTAGCGAGGTCTCAGGGATGCTTCATGTGCAAAGAATCAGACAATGGCTCACCGGAGAAGGCGGAATCGACCATAGCGACGGCGGCGGATTCAAATCGGCGCCGGGGAAGAAAAGATGCGTTCTCCGTGTTCTTGATGTCTTCCGCTGGGGTTCTTGAGGCGTTTTGAAGAGTAGGTCGAGGTGAGATTCTTGGCGCAGCGGCTTGCTCCGAGATGGTCGAGGATGGCTAGACGACAACGATGATTGAAGCGGCGGCGCTCCGGTGCATGCTCTAGGGCGTTGTCGGCGTGGTCGCGTTTCGGTGGCTGTGATGCACAAAACGGGAGGTGGTCAAAAGAGAAGGGAACGCGAAAAACATAGAGATGACCTCGACCCAATCGGCGTTGGCGAGGTCGTCGTCACTACGACCAGCAGCGAGGCTGAGGATGACGGAGAGGCTGAGGACCTCTCCCTCGGCTTCTTCAGCTCCAGAGTGATGTGTGGAGTTGGGCGACTCGGTCTGGAGGAGATGGAGGCATGACTCAGTGACTTAAAGGCGTCGACACGTCGTCACCACGCATCGACGCGTCCAGGACTCGGTCGGCTCTCGATCTCTCCCTCTCTGTGTTTCTTGGTCGGCTGTGGATGAGGGACAGAGGAAGGGCGAGCTGGAGAGGCTGCCAGGTAGGGCCAAGTCGATGGAAGCTAGGCTCTAGGAAGAGAGGTATGGGTAGGGTTTGGGTAGACTTAGTTTTTGGATAATTTTCGGAATTATTTCTTCCCCCTAAGTTTGCAACTCAATATCTTAATTTGTGGACCAGAAGAATTAGTGTAGATTTTATTAGTGGTAGATGTTTATATCTAGATTCCATTTTCTTTGGTTGCACTTAAAAATAATGGGTAGACTACTCACAGAAATTAAACAAAGATGGGCTATTAGAAAGCTAGATTGAATTTTTAGGAGGCTTAAACAGAGGAGGAAAATTCTAGAAAAATTACATTTATTCATGATAAATAATCTAGTATTCGAATAAATTATTTCCCATATTCACTTATGTGCAGCTAAATGTACTTTTGGATGAAATATGGTTTTAGCCGATTAAAATTTAATTTGATTTCTTTTAGTTGTCTGCTTTGACTGATTAATTTGAGGTATCAACTTGAGTGTTAACATTTGACAAAAAGTACAGAGGATAAGTTTGTGCTAATCACTATCTACATAAATTTTTCCATGATTTTATCTTGCACAAAATATTTTAGAGAATTAGGATGACCTTTGTTTGTATATGTATTCCCACTTCATAATTGCATCTAATATTATTATAGGGATTACATTAAACTTCTTTTAGACTGAGAAGATGATATTTGAGTTTAATATTAAGTCCACATGTTATCACCTAAGATTAACTATAGGTTTGTTTAGTGATGTTTAGTGAAATAATTCTTTTAGATTATGCTCATGGGACCTATTATGGAATGCAAGACCAAAACTCCAAATGCACAAAGAACTCGAGCCTAGGCATGCATTATGTACATGTATGCTCATATGCTTGGTGACATTTCTAGTCTAATGTTGGGAATGAAAAGATTTTATTTTGCACCCAAATTTTAATCATGCAATGGTTTAAGTTGGTCATCACCTAAGTTTAAAACGGAAATTTTTGGCTCTCAAAATTGGAGAAGTTAACCTCTAATTATTTTGACATGAAATTTTTGAGATATAGAATTTCAGGTATATTACACCACCTCCTCGCCGGCACACAGGGATGACAAATGTCGTAACTGTGGCAAGCTCGGCCATTGGGCCAAGGAGTGCCGGACCAAGCCCAAGCATGAAGACCAGGCCCATGTGGCCCAAGACGAGCCCACGCTCATGCTCCTGACTGGGGGCTGCATCGAAACCGCAGGCTCCATGTTGCCGCCACCGCCGCCACCACCGACGACGGCGCCTCAGTGCGTCTGCATCGAGCTCGTCGAGAAGAAGGTGTTCGCTGCGTTAGATGATGAAGCAGACCGCGACCCGCGCAGCTGGATCATGGACTCCGGCGCATCAAACCATATGACGGGTTGCCGAGCGGCCTTCTCCGACCTCGACACTAGCGTCACCGGCAACGTTCGGCTCGGGGATGGCTCGATCGTCCCTATCGAGGGGTGCAGCACGGTGTTGTTCACCTGCAAGAATGGAGAACACCGCACCCTCGCCAACACGTACTTCCTGCCGCGGCTCGCTGCCAACATTGTTAGCATCGGCCAACTCCACGAAACTGGCTTCCAAGTATTGGTTGAGGACAGCATCATGCGCGTCCGTGACGAGCAGTGGCGCCTGCTCACCCGAATCCCTCGGAGCCCAGGGCGCTTGTACGTGCTTGACATCAAGCTCGTGCGGCCAGTTTGCTTGACAGCGCGCGCCGGCGAAGACGCGTGGTGTTGGCACGCTCGGTTCGGGCACATCAACTTTACTGCGCTGAGAAAAATGAGCAGGGAGACCCTGGTACGTGGATTGCCATTATTGATGCAGGTCGATCAGGTTTGCGAGGCGTCTCGCCGGGAAGCATCGACGGGCGCCGTTTCCACAACGCGTGATGTCTCGCTCTAACGAGCCCCTGCAACTCCTCCATGGCGATCTCTGCAGCCCGATCTCGCCAGCGACGCCGAGTGGGAACCGCTACTTCCTTCTCCTCATCGACGACTACAGCCGCTTCATGTGGATCAAGCTCCTTCTGTCGAAGGACGTCGCACCGGCCGCCATCAAGCAGATACAAGCGGCCGTCGAGAGCAAGTCGGGAAGCTGCTTTGTGCACTACGCACGGACCGAGGGGGCGAGTTCACCGCCGACCACTGTTGGTATTTCTTAACGACATTACTAGAAATATAATTCCCAGCAATGGCGTAGAAATACTTCTGGTATATTATGGTTACAGAGTTCATCCGCAAGCATACGGATATACCATTGTAGCATTTCACCCGAGAGTATTCCAAGGGTATCGTATTTATTTTATCCCGTGGGAAGATCATGTAGAGAAAACTCAACTAATAATTTATATATTACTTGTGATAATCATATTCTAAGCAGGGGTTAAGATAATCCAAGGGTAGAGTGACACACCAGCATTCCTACTCATCCTCGTAATAATTTATCTAAGCTAGGTGGAAAGAAAAGAGAAAGAAAATCTATTCCTATACTTCTAATATACATAGTATACATACATTCTAGTTAACTGATATACTAGCTAATACCCTTTATCCGATGCCCTCCTGGTACTTCGAGAAGCCACCCCTGACTGCCGAGTTCCTTACGACAGTCCGTCATGACCATCCAACCGGGGCTAAATACGGAGGAATACCCTCCCCAAGAAATTAACTTAGGATTATATATAGGCACGAAGGAATACCCGTACTGAGCTGTCACCATCAGCGGCCCACCTCTCATCCGCAATATATAACCCCAAATAATGATATCCCGTAATCTAGACACCACGTCTAAACTACCAGATACTTCTCTAATATCATCGTCATGACAGAGAGTAATTGCATAAGCAAACATTATATTCGCACCAAAGCATCTCCTAGATAAGCTAGCCGTACATTCAGTATAACAAGAACATAATGTAAAGTAGGTACTCATATACTCGGAAAGTATTTCAATACCATAAATGTATATAGAAGAGTATTCTAATAAAAGTACAAAGCTTACAAAAGAGGAAAGGAAAGCTGCTAGAGCCGTACCCAAACTCTTCTGAAGACTTCCGGACTCCTGATTCCTATTCTAATTCTATTCTACCAGCTAGATACTACTAAACTAAACTTGAGAGGAATGAGAGAGCTCTTGCTTGAGGTGTGTGAGTGAAGTGAGAAAGTGAAGCCCTTTTATAGGCAGGTATGACGGTTGTAACTGCTGCAAAATGTCTGAAGTACCCCGTAACCGCCATCAGGAGAGGATCTGGAGCGTCCCTGCCAAACCCCACATCCAACGGTGGAGAGGGAGTTTCGGCCGAACCAGGAGCCGGCCCAACCTGGCCCAAAATCGGCAGGTGGCCTCCTCCATTGTTCTTCTCCGCAGACTTGTGAATTTTGGCCCAGTTTGTCATGTCAATTCTAAGTTCTTGGCCCATTCATACATAAGTCTATCTCTTGACATCGTCCGATTGATTTATCGTTTGTGTTGATGTCGATTCTCCTCCACTTTATTGTCATTCTCTGCACATAATACTAGTGGAATATTATTGTTCTATCATATTTATGCATTGCAAGCATCACTAGTTCTCTCCTATTTTAGTAATATTGACGGTCGAAACTGATTGATAACGACCGTCAACAAAACCCCCCAAGCTTGAACCTTTCCTCGTCCCGAGCGAAGGACGAAAGGAAACAAAGACTTGGTTGTTGATCAGGAGTTGCTACTATGTTGCATATCTCAAAGATACAGGTGCAAAGTATATGTACTCTCTCTCAGATTAAATAATTTTTGGCACGGTGACTTACCCTTACCCCTGATTCCCACGAGACACTACTTCTCCTTGCCTTGGACGGTTGAAAGACAGAACAACAACTAGAGCACTAGTCACCCAATCTTTATTCAACTCTTATTCCGGAAGTTTCAAATGATTTTGCAAAAGAAAGCCAAGTTCCTCAATTGATTCACTCAGTCTCTCTAAGTGTATCAACATAAATTCCTCACCGAATTGTTGTGTCGATTCCTACTCTAAGGTTTATATGTGAAGCTCGGTAAGGATCAAACATGGCATACTTGCATTCACATTTATTACTAAGTCAAAAACTTAGACTAAAGCAGATAACTAAACATACTCAAAATCAAGATCGTGCAAAATGTGTGTGGTATACAGTGGAAATGGTATATGAGGAAAAATAAAAGAAAATGCTTCTCCTTTGTGCTTTTCTTTCTTCTCCCAAAAATCCTTCTTTTATTTATTAGGAGAGGGCATGATTACATTTTTTTCCAGTAATATGCTCATGCTTGATGGAGCATAACTTTATTTCTCATAACCATGCCTTTCCCTCCTCTCTTTTTTTTCAAAATGATTTTTTTAGGAGAAGAAAGCACATGAAAGCATGGAGAATTTATTTTGGTGGAAATATGGATATGGAATGGAATATTGCTTAGCTCCCAGTGTAGGAGTTTAGCATGTGCATATATGTGGGTGTATGATCTTGATCATAGAGCATGAGAAGTATCTACACAAGTCACATGAGTTTGACAAAGTTTAATGGAATGGCAAGTAACCAAAATGTATATGGTGTAATCATGATAGCTCATTTTTGGCTCTAGTAGGAATTTATATCAACTGAGGAACTTTCAATTTATCATTTTGAAAAACAAAACATCCGGAATTCAAGTCAAACTAGTAACAGGATCATAGCTACTCATATTTACTATCTCATATCTCGCAACAACCTAGGCTTAGATCAGCAAGTGCAGCCCATTTACCTCAGGTTCCCGGATAATTGTTGGCTACTTAAATTCAATCTTTGAGAGAGCATTTACCAAGAACCCATATATCATAGATATAAAACAGAGCAACTTTTCATCATTTCAACAAAGAGAACTAGCTTGTCTTACCTAGCATGACTCAAACCTATCCTATCTTTTTGGTATTTTCTATTTTACAAATTTTTATGTTGTTTCTATGTTTTGTAAGATGCAATTGGAAAGCAAATATGCAATTGGAAAGGGAGATATGTAATGTGATACAAGTTACCTCAGTGGGGGGAGATACCTCTCCCCCCAAGCTTGGCTTTCGCTTAGAGTCCTTGATAAGGATTGAACCCCTGAAAGCGAAAGTACGCCTGAAGGTCATCATGCTGTTGTTGCATCATGTTGTTGATGTTAGCGAACTGAGCATCAGCAGATTGTTGCCATTCTTGCGTTTGAGCTATGTGTTCCGCGAGGTTGTACTGGATCTCCCCCGTCTGCACATCAAGGGTGTCCATTCTCCTAGTGATTTCACCCCAAGTCCCAATGAGAGGAACTCAAGCGCCATTCACTTGGAGATGGAGGAACACCACTTGATCTGGAGGGTTGGTTGTCCCCTCAGTGGATGTCATGAGACGCATGCCACCAGTCCTCACTGGTGCTTGCCCAGGTTGAGACTCCGATGCTATGGCGTGGAGCTTGGGTCCATCCAGGTGCATCCCCAGTTGGTGCCCAACCTGCCTCATACATCTGCATGGGTGTCGAGGATGATGAACTTTCTCGTTCGTTCCTTGTCATGTTGCGCGTCTCCCTGTATGTTCCACTTGCACGAGATTCTTCTATGGTCTGCAGGGAAATGGTTAGTTCATGGCAGTTGTACAAATGATACCCCGCATTTCGCAACGGGATTTCATTTGTACAACCGGGGAAAAAGTAGATCAAAGATCCATCTGCTCCATGTTTCAAAATATGCTCTTGCACTAGATAGGCCTCATCAATACGCGGACAAGCGGCTGAGATAAAAGCAATTTGGTCGCTAACGACCCCTAGCCCTTTTGCTATCCGAGTAATCAGAGAAGTGCACTCAACAGGAGCAGAGAACTTTATACTTTCTAACCATTGCCTTATCATACATTTCACAGGAGAAATTTTGATTTTTCTAACCATGGCAAACATGATAATTAATTCATCTCCCCTAATGGGTCTCAGATCACTTCTAGGAAACAAAGTAATACCAATCCATTTGTGCATGAGCCTAAGTATAGGATTATGGATATCATTTGTTCTAGGTTTCTTGCAAATTGGAGCACCAGAAATATCTTCCCAAAACCTATTTTTCTCGAACCCAGAAATTCCTTTCTGGAGATCGATTTTACAGGAATCGTGAAAACCAAGAAGTGTACTCAAGCCTTTCCATGTGAGCGTGAACTCCTTACGGAAAAAGCGAAAGGAAATACCATCTTCTATTTCTTTCAAAGTGCACAGAAATTGCAAAGTAAGCAAACGAGAACCGGGCTTATCTACCACAGCAAATCTCTGCCAACCAACAGCTTTCCAAATAGAACAAAATTCAACATCCATACCTATCTTTTTCAGCAACTCCGGTGAGTATTTTCACGTGTGAGCATACTCCCGGTCGCTCAGCATGTAGTAGGCTTGTCTCTCCTGATCACTGACAAGGTCTAGGTCAGCGTCGCTCAGGAGTTTTCGTGGAGCGTCAGCGTCTTCCATCGAGACATCAGCTGATGAGCGAGTGCTAGACTCGTCATGACGACTTGATGGAGAGCCCGACCTTTTGAACAGACGAGACAGTCGCCTCCTCATACTGCACAATGGAGCAAGAACGGGCTAACTCGGCGGGGGTTAGAAATGACAAGAGTTTCACCCACCGGTTAGTTTCACCAAAGCAACTTGTATATATGCAACTAAATGATTTGAACTTAAGGAAAACTATCAAAGCTTGAATGAACTTGAGAGCAAACTTTGGAGAGGGAATGAAAATGTGTTGAAATGGGGGTGGAATTCCTTCTCTCGGCCGGCTGGCTTTTATAGGGTACCCACAACGGTCAGAAATGACATGTGGGACCCACTAGCCGTTACCCTGCCAAAAATGGCAAGTAACCGTTGCCTGGCCGGTTCGGCCGAACCCCTGGTGGGCCCAACCGGCCCCACTTTCGGCCGTTGGAATCCAACGGTCAGTGTGGTCGTGGCATAGTGAATTTTCGTTGAAAATTTTATTTTAGTTTGCTCTGAAAAATTCATTTGAAGAATTTCCTCAAAATTCAAAAACCCTAAATGTAATTTTGAAATTCAAATATGTGATGATGCAAAAATTCAAATTGTTGAAAACAAATATGCAGATACATACCAATTTGCATGTTGGCGAAGGTCGCGTCATTTAAAGTCCGACGTGCAAGACCGTACCTCCTTTCGATTCAGTTCATGGATTTTCCACCCGTCTCCGGAGGTAATGGGGCGGGCGTCTTTGGCTTTTCCTTCCACACCTTTAATTTCGGTGTGGAAGACGGCTTCTTCTGAGCCGACTGCTCTAACTTCTTGGCGGTACAGGTGATTTTACCGGCGTCCTCCAATAACGGTTCCTGGGCATTGTTGGTTCCTTCTCCAGGAAGTTCTGCATAAACCTTACCAGGCTATCTGACTAGGGTGGCTCCACTTAGACCTCTTGAATATTCTGCGGGTTCGGCCCGTACTTGATTCTGACTGTCACAGCCTGATTTTCGTTTTAGGATTTATAAATTATTTAATAAATTATTAATAGAATTTATAGTAAATGTTCTTTAATTTAAGTGAAGTTAAATGTGGGAAATAAAATTTCCTAAATATAAAGCATGGTTGAATTTAATTTTTATTAAATTCTCCATGAGTAATTATACTCTCTGAAAATTTCTCGGATTTTTCAGAGCTCAATTCCTAAATGATACAAAGAACAATTTAGTAATTAGTTAATCGATTAATGATCTAATTATAATTATGTTAAGTGCTTTTCTTGTTTAAAAATCCCTAAATTATAAATTGTGGTCTAAAGGGAATTATTAGAAATGATCTTAAAATCCTAAAAGAGAAGATCTAATTTTAATTTGTTAAATCTCAATATAAAAGTGGGCTAGATAAAATTTTGTTAAATACTTCTCTTGATTCTTTAGTTCCTAAATTTTTCTGGGATTTATTTGAGTCAAGGAATTATTTTTAATAAAAGGAATATCATTTCATGAATAATTTAAATAGAAAAATGTTTTTAAATCCCTCTTTTGGCTTTGGGCCGAAAGTCGGCCCAAGTCTCTCTCTCTCCCTCTCCTCGGCCTGCTTGCGTCCGGCCCAAGCTGGCCCAGCCCGCCGCCGCTCCTTTTTCTCTCTCGGTGCCACTGACAGGTGGGACCCACCTGTCAGGGCTGTCTTCTTTCTCGCGCCGCCGCAGCCGCGCCCTAGCCGCGCGAAGCCGCCGCCGCCCCTTCCAAATCCGGCCGCCCCTTTCCTCCTACGGCCGAATCAATTGAGGGGAAATAATCTCCTCGATCTCCTCTTCCTTTTCTCTTTAGGAAACCCGAGCTAATCCGTTCGGAAATCGTCGGATTCAATGCCGATTTGGTTAGCTTCTCTTTCCTAACCCTAAAACCTTTCCTTCTCGTCGCCGGTCGCCGTGGGCCTCCGTCGCCGCTCGCTAGCCCCTTTATAAGCATCCCCGGGACCTCCTCTATCCGCCGCCTCTTTCGCCTTAGCCCGCCGTCGCGTATAGCGCCGCCTCCGCGTCACTCCGTGGGCCGCCACCGTCGTCGTCGGTCCAGCCGCGCCGCGCCGCCGTTGCAGCCGCCGTCTTCGGTCGCCGTCACGACCATCGGGATCGCGAGGAGGAGGAGAACCTCGTCCACCCCTCCGTTGCCGCCGTTTCCTGCCAGAGCACCGCCGTCACCGTCGACCCGAAGGCCGCCGCCGCCTCAGCCTCGCCGCCGTCGTCATCCGTCGTCGTCCGCCGCCGTCCAAGCCACTGGTGAGTTCGCCGAGTCGAGCTCTACCCGTTGGTACCCTCCGTTTGCGCCATCTCGCCGCCGCTCGCCGTCGAGCATGCGTTGCCGAGCCGCCGCCGGTGATGACGTCATCGCCGACGTCATCGTTGCCGTCCGCCGTAGACCCGTGGTGGACCGGATCGATCTCGGCCGTTCGTTTTGGATAGGGTAGATCTCGGCCGTCCGTTCCGTAGACCGCCGCTGTGCACCCGGTCCACCATGAGCCGAGCCCGCTAACGCAATAATCCTCTTTTCCTTTTCAAAAATAATTCTTTATTGCGTCATAATTCAATTAAAATCTATGTAAATGGTTTAATCCGATTTAATCTTTAAAAATTCATAACTAATTCATCTTAACTCGGATTTAGTTGGTTCAAGTCTCTAAAGTTGTATAAAATAAAGATCTACATATTAAAATTATCCATAAATAGAATTAAATTTATTTAATTCTTTTTAAATGGGCTTTAATTAGATTAAATCTTGTAAAATTCATATTTAATTCATATGAAGTCAGAATGAGGCCGTTCAAGTCTCATAATTCATCTAAAATTATGATCTACATGTTTGTTTACTTTATATGTATTGTTTTTTTGGAGTTTCTTAGTGTTTTCCTCGTTTTGTGTGTTAGCTTGTCGTTTCTGTCGTTTCGAAGGTTCGTGAGAGCGCCGGAAGTGTTCAAGAAGATTAATTGAAGACCGATTATTGTAAGGCAAGTCACACAGATCCCAAACACAATTCCTTTGAGCATGTTGATCCTATATTTAAATTCTCTATTTATTTCAACTGTGCATTTATTTTTGAATGTCACCGGGTGGTGTGAACCTATTCCTTTGTTATGGCTAGTTTGCATTGATTACCCTATTTCTTGATTACCTCGGGTTATAACTTGACTGGTTGGATTTATATATTGGTTCAACTAGATGTATTAGATATAATTGCTTAGCCATGCTTAGAAACATTAGCACACTATTGGGATAACTAACGTTTCACTACTACTTAATGATGGACATGATAATGGTAGCTCACGATGGCTAATCGTGATTGGTTAATTAATTAATGTGCCAACTAAAAGTTGATAATGGTGGGTTGTGAGCACATGGTTTTGATGGTCGTGCTCATGACAATTAAGGATCGGTTCACGAGTTTCGGTTGTGAAACATTAACCGTGCCAACCACAAGCCAGTATGGGCAACGGCTTTACCTTTTGTATAGCATGGTTCATTGCGGAGCACCAGACTGAGAAGTGGCGGAGATAAGCCCACGGGGGTCGCTGGGGAGTCCATGCCTTGTTTATAAGGGGGTGATTATGATCCAGGAACGGTGCACTGTGGTGGATTGTGTTGTGCGAGGGGTACTGTCACAGCTCCTTTCCGAGGTACCGTGGTGGTATCGAGGCGCATGGTGACATGTTGTGGGGCTGTGTCTTGTGGGTACAGTGGTGCACCTCTAGCCAGAGTAAAACTATTCGAATAACCGTGCCCGCGGTTATGGGCGGGTTGAACAATGTCTTTCGTGATTAGTCTCACACTTCTCACCATAATGAAAGATGATATAACTGGTAATAATTTGATTAGCTCCTGGTTTGGAATGGTACATTCCTGGTATGGAGATAGATCTGTACAGCCGGGTATGGTTGTTCAAGATGGTTGGGCCTGAGCAGCATGGGTGTGCTGTTCAGTGTTGATTAAAATTGATGATTAATTACTCTATTGTTTTACAATTCTCAATTGTTTGCTAAATGCTGCTTTTGCAAATGAGTCTATATTATGCCATTCTTTGGTATCCTTGTGCACTTGCATATTTGTTGCGTGGCTTGCTGAGTATGTCATATGCTCACCTTGCAATAATCAATCAAACCTTAGTTGAAGACAAGTTGCGAAGGAGAAGACGTTTGGCTTATACCCCAGTTGAGCTGCCTATGGGAGTGGAGCCGGAGCTTCGTTAGACCGTTATTCCGCTGCTGTTTTCTTTTCTTATGTAAGTATGTAAAGTTATTATTATGATGAATCTGTATATTAAATTGTTAGTTTGTGTACCTCGGCTGATTCCTGGACGAGGATTTTATGCACAAATTAGTTCGGAAATTACTAGTGAATTTCTGGGCGTGACACTGACCATGGAGCATTGTTCCGTCCTTGGTTGAAACTCAAACTTCTCCTTCTTCCCGTTTATATGGAGACGGATACTCCCCGTTCCCACGTCAATGTTGGCTCCTGTGGTGCTAAGAAACGGTCGGCCCAGGATGAGTGGCTTCTCCTTCCCTGTGTCCATGTCCAGCACCACAAAGTCAACCGGGATGAAGAAATCCCGTATCTTGACTGGCACATCCTCCACTATCCCTGCCGGGTAACGGACTGATGAGTCAGCCAGTTGGAGGCGCATCGGTGTTGGTGTCAACACCGTGAAGTTGAGTTTGTCGAAGACGTCTTTTGGCATGACGCTGACGCTGGCTCCAAGGTCGCACAAGGCCTGGTCGAATTGTTGTGCCTCAATCGAGCAGGTGATCGTGGGACACCCCGGATCTTTCTTCTTCTCCGGGAGCTTGTGGAGTATGACATTGCTATAGTGTTCCGTCAGCTTGACCACCTCCGTTGTTGGGAGCGGTCTCTTGTTTTTGAGTATGTCCTTGAGATAACGGGCGTATGTTGGCACTTGCATAGCGTCCAACAACGGCACGTTGATGTGGATCTTTTGGATCACTTCAACAAAACAAGCGAACTGCTCGTCCACTAACGGTTTCCTACTCCGCCGGGGGAATGGCAGCAACCGTGTGTCGCAGTACTCCTGCGGCACGGTGTTTTCTGGCTGAATCTCCTTGTCAGCCGAGTCATTACATGGCGTTTCTTTTGACATCCCATTAGTTCCCGTAGGGTTAGGACACGGCGGATCACGAGTGGACTTACCTCCCCTCGTCGTGATCGCCTTAACATTTTCAATGGAGGAGTCGGGTTGCCCCGGAATCCTCCCAGTTTCATTTGCAGGGACTAAGGATGCCAACTGAGCTAACTAAGTTTCCATCATCTTATTAAAGCTCAGCTGGTTCTGAAATGCGGAAGCAAAGCCATCTAGTTTGACATTTATGTTCTCTAAGATCTAATCATTGGCAGCAAGCTTTTTGCTTACCGCATCAGTGGTTTTAGCTTGCGCAAAAACAAGATCCTTCAAGGAGGGTTGGTTACAGAAGTTACCGTTATTATTTCCTCCTTGATAATATGGCCGTGTTTGGTTCCACCCCTGACCTCCTTGTGGACGATATCCGTTGTTGTTGTTGCCCATGTGCATCGCCTCCTCACGGGTTTCCGGGCAGTCGTTCCCAGAATGACCCGTGCCGCCGCAGGCTTCACACGTGACATGTGAGTCCAAGGCCTTGACGGTGCCTTGTGGCCGTTTCTTGTGGTCGTCCAAGCATTTCATGAGGAGGTCCAGCTTGGTAGCAAGTAGTTCTGTCTCCTTGACGGTGTGCATGCCTCGCTGACGGGTCTGGAGTCGTTCCTCGCTCCAACCCATATGGAGACCATCTTCTCTATGAGTTCAACGGCTCCTTGAACCGTTATAGAGAAGAACGCTCCTCCAACTGTTATGTCTAGGTGATCGCGGGACATCGGGGTGAGCCCATTGTAAAAGTTCTGCAGGATCAGCCAGTCGTCCATCCCATGATGAGGACAGGTGGCCACGTACTCCTGCAGTCGTTCTCATGCTTCCGGAATGGACTCGTCCCTTGTCTGCTAGAAACTAGAAATTCGTCCACGAAGGGCGTTGGTTTTGCCCATCGGGAAGAACTTCAAGAGGAATGCCGTAGAGCATTTATTCCAGGTGTTGATAGCAGCACGGTTGGCATAAAATCACTGCTTCGCTCTCCCGAGGAGGGAGAACGGAAATAGCCACAGCCTAACGGCGTTGGGACTGTCGCCCTTGATGGTGTACTGCTACAAGTCGAAATGAGGCTGGACTTCAAGTCGAAATCCACATCTCCTATGTTACTTGCGGCCCAACAGCCACATTGTCAGCAGAGGGAGCAGCGAACTCGCGAAGAGTCTTGCTGGCCATTGTCTTGAAGGTTGGTGGCGCTGGTAAGGCTGGTTTCTCTGTCAGTAGAGTTTTCTGCGGAGCAACGACCCGCGGCCTGACACTCCAGAAGAAAGCTTCTGGATTTTCTTTGAATTTTTCCGGCAGGTTGAAACCAGTCATGCACTACCCTGCTTTCACAACAAAAAGTGAAAACAACCAAGGTTAGCCTGCAAAGGAAAATAATTATACAGAGGTAAATATAAAGTATTAGTTCAAGTAATCTCTATTATGAATCTTCCCCGGCAATGGCGCCAGAAATGCTTGTTGGTATTTCTTAACAACATTACTAGAAATATAATTCCCAGCAATGACGCAGAAATACTTCTAAGCTAGGTGGAAAGAAAAGAGAAAGAAAATCTATTCCTATACTTCTAATATACATAGTATACATACATTCTAGTTAACTGATATACTAGCTAATATCCTCTATCCGATGCCCTCTAGGTACTTCGAGAAGCCACCCCTGACTGTCGAGTTCCTTACGACAGCCCGTCATGGCCATCCAACCGGGGCTAAATACGGAGGAATACCCTCCCCAGGAAATTAACTTAGGATTATATATAGGCGCGAAGGAATACCCGTACTGAGCTGTCACCATCAGCAGCCCACCTCTCATCCACAATATATAACCCCAAATAATGATATCCCGTAATCTAGACACCACGTCTAAACTACCAGATACTTGTCACGCCCGGAATTTCTATCCAAAATTCCAAACGCTTACATGTGTGTAAACCCTCGTCCAGGCATCAGCCGAGGCACACAATAACAAATTGATAGTAGAGTACAATTATTACTCTAATTAATGGGCGAATAAAATATCATTACAGAGGTGGATAGTTCCTCTCAAAACAATAAAGATCTAAGCAGCGGAAAATAAAAATAAACAGCGCAGACGACTCCACTCCACAGGCAGCTTGACAAGGACTACGCCAAATCCTCACCACCATCAGCTTCACTGTAGAACTCCTCCTCTGATGAATGATTGCAAGGTGAGTATATGACATACTCAGCAAGCCACGCAGCAAATATGCAAGTGCACAGGATAACCAAGGATGGCATAATATAGGCTTCTTTGCATAAACAGCATTTAATAAATATTTCAGAGTTTAATAAAACAGTAGAAAATTAATTAAACAGTATTAATCCAACACCATACAACATACCCTGTTGTATAGGCCCAACCATTCTGAACAACCAACCCCGGCTGCACAGCTCTAATCTCCAAACCAGGAATATACCATTCCAAACCAGGAGCTAATCAAATATAACCAGTTATAGCATCTTTCATTAAAGTGGGAAGGGTGAGACTAATCACGAAAGACATTGTTAGACCCGCCCATAACCGCGGGCACGGCTATTCGAATAGTTTTACTCTGATCAGAGGTGTACCACTGTACCCACAAGACACAGCCCCACATCATGTCACCATGTGCCTCAGTACCACCACGGTACCTCGGAAAGGAGCTGTGACATTACCCCTCACACAACACAATTCACTACAGTGCACCATTCCCGGATCATAGTCACCCCCTTATAAACAAGGCATGGACTCCCCAGCGACCCCCGTGGGCTTATCTCCGCCACTTCTCAGTCTGGTGCTCCGCAATGAACTATGCTATGTAAAAGATAAAGCCGTTGCCCACGCTGGCTTGTGGTTGGCACGGTTAATATTTCACAACCGAAGTTCGTGAACCGGTCCTTAATTGTCATGAGCACGACCATCAAAACCATGTACTCACAACCCACCATTAACAGGTTTTAGTGGTCAAATTAATTAATCAACCAATCACGATTGACCATCGTGAACTAGCATTAAGCCATCATTAAGTGATAGTGAAACATAAGTTATCCCATTAGTGTGCTAAAGTTTCTAAGCATGACTAAGCAATTACATCTAATCATCTAGTCGAACCAATATAATGCTCAACTAGTCAAGATATAATAACCCAAGGTATCAAGGAATAAGATAATCAAGACCAAAAGGGCTATAACAAACAATAGGCTAATTCCACCCAATGTCATTCGAAAATAAATGCAATAGTTGAATAGAAACAATAGCTTTAAACGGGATCAACATGCTCAAAGGATAGATTAGGATCTGTGTGACTTGCCTTGCTGGCCTTGGAACTCTTCTAAATCTTCTCCTGCAAAAGCAGACTCTCCGGAAACATCGGATTCTAAACAGAAAAGAGCAAAAACACCAAAACAGCACATAAGCAAGCATGAACAGTACATGTGGATATTTTTAACATATAGATCTCAATTTTAGAAAAATTTAGAGACTTGAACCAACTAAATCCGAGCTAAGATGAATTAGTTATGAATTTTTAAAGATTTAATCGGATTAAATCATTTATATAAATTTTAATTGAATTATGACGCAATAATGAATTATTTTTGAAAAGAAAAAGGGCTTTATTGCGTCAGCGGGCTCAGGTCTACGGTGGACCGGGTCCACGGGAACGGTCTACGGGATTGGATGGCCGAGATCGATCCGATCCGAACGGACGGTCGAGATCCATTGGTCCACAGCGGCTCACGGGGACACGAACACGATGACGTCAGCGATGACGTCATCCCCGACCGACGGCGGCGACGGCGGCTCGGACTCGCATGCCCGTCGGCGATCTACGGCGCGGCTGCGCGAACGGAAAGCAGCAACGGGATGCGGAGGGCACGGCGAACTCACCGGCGACCAATCTAGCGGCGGAGGAGTAACGGACGACGCCGGCGACGAGGACGAACGGCGGAGAGGTTCGGGTCGACGATGACGGCGGTGTTCCGGCGGTCCACAGCGATGACGGAGGGTCGGACGAGGACGGCGATGTGACGGCGACCACGTTGGCGAGCTCCCCGAGCGACGGTGATGACCGGAGCGACGGCGGCGCACGGCTGGAGCGGCGGCGGCGACGGCGGCGCACGGGTGCACGGCACTAGGGCGATTCACGCGACGAGAGGCGAAGGCGAGGGCGGCGGAGGGTAGAGGAGACACCGGGGGTCCTTTTATAGGGGTCGGGAGGCGGCGGCGAAGCCCACAACGGCCCGGCGACGGCGATGGAAGGTTAGGGTTCGGCCGGCTCCGAATCGAGCTCAAATCCCCACATTTCCAAAGCGATTCGGCCGATGCTTCCAAAAGGGAAAAGGCGGAGGAGATCACGGAGACTCTTTCCCCCCAATCAATTTCACCGGAAACGGAAAGGCGCGGCGAAATTGGAAAGGGCGGCGGCGGCGGCGCTCGGCTAGGGTTTCAGCCCGAGGAAGACGACGGGCCTGACAGGTGGGCCCCACCTGTCAGCGAGCGGGAGAGAGAGAGCGGCTGCGCGCGCGCGGCTCGGCTGGGCTGGGCCGGCTTGGGCCGAGGAGAGAGAGAAGAGAGGTTTTGGGCCGACTTTCGGCCCAAAGCCAAAAGAAGAATTTTAAAACCTTTTTCTATTTAAATAATTCATGAAATCCTCTTCCATTTATTAAAAATACTTCCTTAGCTCAAATAAATCCCAGAAAAATCTAGGAATTATAGAATTAAGCAAAGTATTTAATAAAATTTTATCTGGCCCAATTTTATATTGGAATTTATTATTTACAAATAAATCTTTTCTTCTAGGCTTTTAAAAATCATTTCTAAAATTCCATTTACACAATAATTTATATAATTGAGATTTTTAGGGTGTGACAATACTACTCTAATATCATCGTCATGACATAGAGTAATTGCATAAGCAAACATTATACCCGCACCAAAGCATCTCCTAGATAAGCTAGCCGTACATTCAGTATAACAAGAACATAATGTAAAGTACGTACTCATATACTCGAAAAGTATTTCAATACCATAAATGTATATAGAAGAGTATTCTAATAAAAGTACAAAGCTTACAAAAGAGTAAAGGAAAGCTGCTAGAGCCATACCCGAACTCTTCCGAAGACTTCCGGACTCCTGATTCCTATTCTAATTCTATTCCACCAGCTAGATACTACTAAACTAAACTTGAGGAATGAGAGAGCTCTTGCTTGAGGTGTGTGAGTGAAGTGAGAAGGTGAAGTCCTTTTATAGGCAGGTATGACGGTTGTAACTGCTGCGAAATGTCTGAAGTACCCCGCAACCGCCATCAGGAGAGGATCTGGAGCATCCCTGCCAAACCCCACATCCAACGGTGGAGAGGGAGGTTCGGCCGAACCTCCTGGTTCAGCCGAACCAGGGGCCGGCCCAACCTGGCCCAAAATCAGCAGGTGGCCTCCTCCATTGTTCTTCTCCGCAGACTTGTGAATTTTGGCCCAGTTTGTCATGTCAATTCTGAGTTCTTGGCCCATTCATACATAAGTCTATCTCTTGACATCGTCCGATTGATTTATCATTTGTGTTGATGTCGATTCTCCTCCACTTTATTGTCATTCTCTGCAAAATGGTTAGTAAACCTAATACTAGTGGAATATTATTGTTCTAACATATTTATGCATTATAAGCATCACTAGTTCTCTCCTATTTTAGTAATATTGACGGTCGAAACTAATTGATAACGACCGTCAACAGCCACTTCAACGAGTACTGCGCCGAGCTCGGACTGCGTCGAGAACTCACGGCGTCGTATTCGCCACAGCAGAACAGCGTCGTCGAGCGCCGGAATCAATCGGTGGTGGGCATGGCGAGGAGCATGTTAAAGGCAAAAGGGCTCCTAGGTATGTTCTGGGGAGAGGCAGTAAATACGGCAGTCTATTTGCTGAATAGGTCGTCGTCGAAGAGCATCGGCGGAAAAACTCCATACGAGCTATGGAACGGCGGTGCCGGCGGTTCATCATCTTCGTACATTTGGGTGTGTGGGACATGTGAAGAACACCATGCCAAATGTGAAGAAACTCGATGATAGGAGTAAACACATGATTTTCGTGGGCTACAAGCTAGGATCAAAGGCGTACCATGCCTACGACCCCGTGACGCGACGGGTGCACATCTCCCGTGATATCGTGTTTGACGAGGAGGCTCAGTGGAGGTGGGACGGCCAGGCTGAAACAAGCGTCGACACCGACTTCGTCGTCGAGTACGCCACCGTGCAGCATCTAGATGCGGTGCCATCGACACGGCGCTTCGTGGAACGTGACACGGCGCCACCTTCCCCAGCTGCAGCGCCACCACCACCAGGCTCGCCGTTCGTGTCGTCACCGAGCCAGGCGTCGCCAAGCACTCCTCCGCACGCTGGAACACCGACGGTGGAGTTCGTGTCACCACCATCAGGTCTGGAGGACAACCTCGACGTCGACCATAACGACGCGCCACTCAAGTTCCGCACCGTCGACAACGTGCTCGCCCCAGCAACACCACCTAGACAGGCGGTACGGGAGTTCGACGAGGATCTCCTGATGGTCTCTGCGGAAGAGCCGGCATCGTTCGATGAAGCAGAGCAACATCAGTGCTGGCGCCAGGCAATGATCGAGGAGATCAAGTCCATTGAAGCCAACAACACTTGGCGTCTCGTCAACGAGCCGCCGCGTCAGCGCCCGATTGGACTCAAATGGGTCTTCAAGACAAAGAAAGACGCCACTGGCAACGTCACCAGGTACAAGGCGCGTCTCGTGGCAAAAGGCTACGTGCAGCGGCAGGGGATCGACTTCGACGAGGTGTTCACGCTGGTGGCGCGGCTCGAGTCCGTTCGGGTGCTGCTGGCGCACGCGGCGAGTGAGGGCTTGGCCGTTCATCATATGGACGTCAAGTCTGCCTTCCTCAACGGTGAGCTCCAGGAGGAAGTCTACGTCACACAGCCGGCCAGGTTCGTGGACGCCGGCAAGGAGCACATGGTGTTGCGACTCGACAAAGCGCTATACGGTCTTCGCCAGGCCCCGTGCGTGGTATGCCAAGCTCGACGCATCCCTGCTAGCTCTCGAAGCTCGTCAGAGCACGCCGTGTACTTCCGAGGCACGGGCGCGCGCCGGTTGGTCGTCGGCGTCTACGTCGATGATCTCATCATCACCGGTGGCGAGTCCACCGAGCTTGAGCAGTTCAAGGAGGAGATGAAGGGCACGTTCCAGATGAGCGATCTCGGATTGCTAAAGTATTACGTCGGATTGGAGGTGAATCAGACTGAAGACGGCATCACTGTGTGCCAGCGGGCGTACGCTGAGAAGATATTGGAGATGGCCGGGATGAGCAGCAGCAATCCCAGCCTCACCCCCATGGAATCACGCCTCAAGCTCAGCAAGTCGAGTGCCACACCGGCTGTTGATGCAACGGATTATAGGCGGATCATGGGATCACTGCGATACTTGGTAAATTCGCAGCCAGATTTGGCGTTCTCGGTGGGATATGTCAGCCGGTTTACGAAGAAGCCCACCACCGAGCACATGGCAGCTGTGGAGCGGGTGTTGAGATACATTGCCGGCACCACCAACTATGGCTGTCAATACCGAAGGAAGAAGGATGCTGTGTGCCTCGTTGGCTACCACGACAGTGATCTTGCGGGCGATGTTGATAGCCGTAAGAGCACAATGGGAGTTCTCTTCTTTCTCGTGGATAATTTGATCACCTGGCAGTCTCAGAAGCTAAAGGTCGTCGCTCTATCGTCCAGTGAAGCGGAGCACATTGCGGCAACGACTGCTGCGTGCCACAGTGTGTGTGGCTGGCGCGTCTCCTTGCTGAGCTCAGGGGAGAAGAAGGGAGCGCCGTCACATTGAAGGTTGACAACCAGTCTGCAATTCTGCTTAGTGTTAACGACCAAATTTGGTAATCCAAGGATCGGAGAAGAAGAAGAAACCGAGATGGAATTCGAGATGGAAATTGTCCCGCAAACAGAGTGAAGATCGGCTGAAGTCCGAATCGGCTGCGGCTAGATCAGCAGGGTTCGAGTCCGACTAGGTTAGCCGATTGAGCCGAATCCGACAATATGACATAGCATATGTTGTCGGTTTAGGTTGATGTGCTTCATGATGATTGCCACGCATGGATAGAGTCCTGAGAAGGAAATTGTATCTATTAATTATGATATTTTATATAATTTTCTTAGAGATATGTTTGGGCAAAAGTCTACCGCAAAGACTTATGGTATCTTAGAGTTTGTTAGAGATAAGAGTCGTGTCCGATATGGTCATATTTTGTAATTCTAGGGTATAAATAGACCCCGAGCCCCATGTAATCAAACTAACACACGTTCAATACAATCTCGGTGCATCGCCACCTTTTCACTTTCGTTTTGTTTCGACGAGTTTTTGCTTTCGGGTTGAGCTGCATCGGTTTTGATCTTCAACAAGAGATAAAACTTGTTATGGCGGCTTGCGTTCTCGGTAACAAGAGATAAAACTTGTTATGGCGGCTTGCGTTCTCGGTATTAGTGCTTCCATCTTTATGATACTCTAATCTTGTTTATGTAATTCGTCGAGTTATCATATATCTTATATAATCTCTGGCAATATCGCTATCTAACCTACAATCGGCTAACATCTGTCAATAGAAGGCAGCCGATTAGGTTAAATATCGACGTTGGCTTAGATTATATATAATATCCACCACTCTATAAAACTTCCAATGGCTTGATTGTCTAGATATTGTCTTTCTTTTCATACTTATAGCTGCATCAGTTGAGTTTGATCTTATGAGTCGTGATTAGAATCTCAATCTCTAGCCTGCTTCTTGGTTGCCGATTAGGGTAGTATCGGGGTTTCAGCCGATCTTACCTGATTTAACTACTTTTTATCCTATATGCTTAATTGACATGTTAAATCCGCCCTTTATGTTAATATCTTGCTGCATTTAAGTATATTAGGCTTTCGTTTGGTATATTTTACTTGCTTTAATATCTTAATATAGAGTGGTATCGGAGTAATAGCCGATACATGCTAAATCTATCTAATCGGCTATGCTATAAACACATATAGTCTTATTATTAATATATATTTCGGTCTAAGTGATTTATACTGTCTCGGCATGGCGACCGATCTATCCCAATCACTTGATTTAAGTATATATCGATATAAGGACTATATGCCGTTAATATCTACGGCCGATCGAATAGATTTAGTTCAAAGATAATGACTGTCGATCGGTGCATATATGACATCGGCTCAAATGATATGTCATCGGCATCTAGCTGATCAGCTATCGTTTATGGATTTAACCGCGGTTTCTTTGTCTTTGTTTTTTGTTGATTGCAGGATCAAATCAACTGGCACGCTAGCATACCTGAAGGCGAGTTTTGGACCTGCACTAGAGTTAAGCAGATCTCCCAGGCCTCGTGTTTCACATCAACACGCTTTTGGCACACCTGATGGGACCATTAGAAGTTAGAATCACAACAGCGTTTTCCCATGGCTGAGAAACCACCAGCATCGCCGTCTTCAGCTGGTAAAGATGGCTCTTCTAAATTTAAGATCCAGAAGCCTGGTCTATCTGAAGTTAATGAGGGCAATATCATGCCTATCACTCTGGACAAGCTGACACCCGAGCAGCAAAAGGATCTTGATGCTATGATGCAGCAAGCACGGAACCAATTCTTGAACTCATTCATGGAGACACGTAAGGGAACAATTGTTCAGAAGTATAAAGTAAATGTAATTGCTGATGTTCCCGGAACAGGTTCGTCCAAGGATCGAGAAGTACAGCAGGTTCCAGATGGTGCAACTCAATCAGGTGATAAAGGTGCTGCGGATGGTTTTCAAGGGGTTCAAGGTGATGGCTCTCAAGGGATTCAAGGTGTTGGTTCTCAAGGAATTCAAGGTGATGGTTCTCAGGGATTTCAAGGTGAAAATCCTAACCAAGATGGCAACACGGCACAGCTACAGTTTAACAACTTCCAAGATCGGATTGATTATGCTGTGCAACATGCTTTGATTAATCAATCTGGGGTATTAGTCAACACATTGTCAAACATGGTGAAGTCGATGGTTGATGGCTCGATAGCTGAGTATCAGGCTATAGGACCGGTTTATTTACCAGGAGGTGTTTTCCCAAATTATCGGCCCTTAATTACTAATAATCAGCCAGCTGTCCAGCCGATTCCTCCCAATGCACCATCGGCTCAACCGGTAGCACCAGTATCGGCCCCTGCACCAGCTGCACCATCATCGGCACCGGGTCAATTAATTAATCCTCGGTTGTTGGTGAGAGAGCAACCACAGCATAGTGAACAGAATGTGAGTCGGCTAACTCAAGATCAAGTTGCAGCCATGTTCTTACCCCCTCAACCTACTGTTGACGCAGTCCAGCAACAGCCGATTCAACAGACACCGCCAACGCAGCAGGTGGTGCGGCCAATTCAGCAAACCCCACTGAGGCAACAAGTTGTTCAGCCGATTCAGCAGCAAGGTTTAATGAATACATCGGCTGGGTTTGGAACACCTGACAATCAGCTAAGGCAGCACGCTGCGAATCAAGTTGTCCCAGAGCATTTGGTTCATAATGTGCAACCAGATCAAACGGTGGTACCTCAAATTTTTCCTGAAAATTTGGTGCGTAATATACAACCAAACTTTCAGAATTACCAGGGGGGCAATTTGAATTATCACTATCAGCCTCCATCGCCGCAAGTTCAATATCAGTAAGGAGGACCAGCTCAACCCAGTTTGTTCCTCAATACAATCAATTCGAGCTCGTGCCACAACAAGCACAAGGAGTGCCTCAGCAATGACCATGGGCCGATATGATTGCGGATGTAATAAGGGAACAGTTTGGGCTTAAGCCGAAAGATGCTGGAAATTTGTATCGGCATCCTTACCCCGAGTGGTTTGAGAGAGTTCCTCTGCCTAACCGATTCAAAGTTCCAGATTTTTCAAAATTCTCAGGACAAGATAGTGTTTCAACCTATGAACACGTTAGCCGATTTTTAGCTCAGTGTGGTGAAGCATTGGCTGTGGATGCCTTGAGGTTTTCCATTGTCTTTGTCTGGATTGGCTTTCACTTGGTTTTCTTCTTTGCCATGTGAGTCAATCAACAGTTGGGCCGATTTGGAGAAGCATTTTCATAGTTATTTCTACAGTGAGATTCATGAGATGAAACTATCAGATTTGACAGCAATTAAGCAAAGGCATGATGAGCCTGTGCAGGAGTACATTTAGAGATTCAGAGAGATGAGGAATAAATGCTACAGCATGGCCTTGACTGATGCCCAGTTAGCCGATCTGGCTTTTCAGGATATGATAGCTCCGATCAGAGAGAAGTTCTCATCTCAAGACTTTGATAGTTTGTCACATCTTGCATAGAAGGTAACCCTGCATGAACAAAGGTTTGCAGAGGCCAGGAAGAATTTTAAAAAGGTTAATTATGTTTTTCCTTACATATATGGATTGGATGATGATGATGATGATGATGATGATGATGATGATGATGATTCCGAAATAGCAGCAGCCGAGTGGGTTAGAAGCAAAAAGGTTATACCCTTCCAATGGGTAAAGAGTTCTGGAAAAGAGGAGAGGTATGACTTTGATATTACCAAGGCTGATAAGATTTTTGATTTGCTACTTCGAGAGAAACAGATTCAACTTCCTGCTGGTCATACAATCCCATCGGCTCAAGAATTGGACAAGAGAAGGTATTGCAAGTGGCATAATTCTGGGTCTCATTCTACCAATGATTGCAAAGTCTTCAGGCAGCAGATCCATGCGGCTATTGAGGGAGGCAAAATCAAATTTGATGATTCCAAGAGGCTGATGAAGGTTGATGGCAGTCCTTTTCCTGTTAATATGGTACACACAACTGGCCAAACAGCCGATGGAGGAAGAGCAGGAGGTTTTCAGGTGAATTCGGCTAAAATCATCAATAAGTATCAGAAAAAATATGACGAACAGCAGGGGAGGCATTATGGAGAAGACGATGGCGGTTTTGATCCTTATTGGGACTGTGAGTTCTTTAGATTTTGCTGGAATGAAGGTATGAGGCTGCCATCTATTGAAGACTGTCCTGGGTGCAGTAATGTTGTAGAGAATTCAAGCCGATCATATAATAGAAGCAATCGGCTAAGGCAAGCAAGAGTTCCTGTTCATCAAAGGTTAGGCCCGGTGAACCAAGATTGTGACCAAGAAGACAATAAACACAGGAAGACTTAATGGTGTCCTTCTGGTATTTTTACAAAGAATCAGAAGAGAAGGATTCAAAGGTTGAGGAACAGGGAGCGCTTTCAGGAGGTTGAGCAAGAAATCAATCATCGGCTAAAGAAGGCGAAGCCAAAGTAGGAGTGGCGTGTTAAGAATCAAGTTCCTGCAGCCGATGAAGCCACAACCGATGAAGCAAAGAGATTGGCTAAAGGAAAAGGTGTTGTGACTGCATCTAACATGGTTTTCACGTTGCCTGCTGAATTTGGGGTCAAACAAGCCGATGTTGACAAAGTTGAAGAAGAATCGGCTAAGTTAATTTTGTCACCAGAACAAGCAGTCTTCGAGAAGCCGGAAGGGGCAGAGAATCGACATCTTAAACCATTGTATATAAATGGCTATGTCAATGGGAAGCCGATATCCAAGATGATGGTCGATGGTGGGGCTGTAGTGAATTTGATGCCTTATGCTATATTTAGGAAGCTCGGCAGAAATGCTGAGGATCTCATCCAGACAAATATGGTGCTCAAAGATTTTGGTGGTAATCCATCAGAAACCAATGGAATTTTGAATGTGGAACTGACAGTCGGCAACAAAACTATCCCTACAACATTCTTTGTCATCGATGGGAAGGGTTCCTACAGCTTGTTGCTTGGAAGGGATTGGATTCATTCTATTTGTTGTATTCCTTCAACCATGCATCAATGCTTGATTCAGTGGTAAGGCGACAAGATTGAAAATGTGCCAGCCGACAGGTCAGTTAATGTTGCCAGTGCCGATTTAGCTCTTTGGGAGATGGATGGTCTCGATTGCTTATCTGGAAAAGTTTGGGATGGAGATTTTCTAAAAGTGTCCGATTCTGATATACAGCCAATTAAAGATGGAGAGCCCAAGCTATTATTTTGAGGGCGTCGTGGAGGGTTCAAACGTCTACACCAAGGACACAGTAGATGATCTCGATGACAAGCAAGGACAGGGTTTCATGTCAGTCGATGATTTGGAAGAGAGTGACAGGTCCGGGTGATCGACCAAGGCTGACATTATTAGTAAGAATTTATCTTCGGAATTTAGAACCAAGTTGATAGAGCTGTTAAAGGAATTCAGAGATTGCTTCGCTTGGGAGTATTATGAGATGCCAAGACTCAGCTGATCGATTGTTGAACATCGGCTACCTATCAAACCAGGGGTTAGACCACATCAACACTTAGCAAGAACCCTGTGTTTCACGATCGCAGCAAACATATGGACACTAGGTATCATTTCATTCGGGAGTGCGTCGAGGAAGGCAGGGTTAAGATCGAATAATACATCAATACTGACGAGCAGCTTGCATACATCTTAACAAAGGCCCTTGGGCGAGATCGATTCATGGAGCTTCGGTCCAAGATCGGTCTTGTTGAGGTTTTATAGCCATGCAAGGTTTAGGGGGAGAATTGTTCGAGGATAAATCTTGCATGCTTGTTTTTAGCTAGTTATCTAAGCTTTGGATTCTGTTTTGTGCATTGTCAGTGTATGAGCCCCAACGTGTGGAAGCCGTGTGTGTAGGAGTCAAGCGAGAATAGCTCGCGGCGTGCCTAAGCCTGCGGGCGTATGTGCACGATGAGCGGACGCGGGGATGGACGCGATCAAGCCGCGAGTCGTGGGTAGCGATCCGAGTATTTTGGCGTAGCTTTGCATGTTTCAGTTCTGCACAATAAAAGGAGAGAAAAAACCCCGAAAAGCTGCAAGCAATTCAGGCAGCACCAAAAACTCTGTTTCTGTTGTCTGTTCGTCTACACTATTGTGTTCTACGTGTTCTTGTGTTCTTCCACTTTCGTGTGAGTTCATCCAGTGTTCACAAGCCGATTGATTAGGGGTTTCCTGACAATATCCTAAAACGGAGGGAGTACCATACTAGAAAAATAGAAAGAAAGAAAAAGGAAAAGACAGCGCTGGTGATTAGCGACGGCGGGCAGCGAACGAAATACTTGCCGTGCTTGACAGAACGCGGTGACTCGATTGGCTTCCATGTGTGCCTGTTCCTGGCAATGATCTCGTCGAACTTCTTCTTAAAATCGTCCACCTCTCTTCTTGGAGAGTTGGCACTCATCGGGATCCCGTATCCGCAGTCGTCGTCGATGCTGCTCTCCTTTTTGGCGAATCCTGAATTCCTGATCGTGATCTGCTTCCTGAACCTGGCGATGAAGTTATTGGCCCTCCGGTCCATCTCGTCCTCATCCACCTTCGGTGTTGACGCGTTGGCCCTTGTAGAGAACTCGCCTTCGTCGTCGTCAGCTATTCCCTCTGTTTCGTCGGACAAGTCATCGCTGTCTTGGACGGTCTCAGCCAGAGTCTGCATTTTTTCCATGAATACTTGAATATTTTTCTGCTTCTCCCCCATACTCAGGTGACTCAACTTCTTCATCCTCAAAATGCCTTGTGGTAGCTCCTCTGTCTTGGTATTCTTGATGTCCAACCCCCTGATGGTGGGCATCTTCACAATAACCTCCGACAGCGACTTCAGGTTGCGTGGCCTGATGGTGGGCATCTTCACAATAACCTCCGCCAGCGACTTCAGTTGTGTGCCCCGCAACCTCAAGTACCGTAAATTAGGTAGACATTCTATAGATGCCGGCAGTTTGGTGATTGTGGGACGTCCAAGGTCAAGAACAGTAATGTTGTTTGAACCAATGAGGATTAAGTCCAACAAGTGACAACGGGCCGTTACAGCTTCAAGTAACATCGGGGCGCGGAGAAGCCGGAAATTCAGTTTGGATATATCAGTGTCCCTCCACTCATAAGATGGCAGACGAGCATACTTGTCGATTTGTATCATTATGCTAAGATCATTTGAAGAGCCGAACTTCTCGTTTTGCACAGCACGAGGAGCAAGTTCAGGCAAGTGGTCCTGTATCTTGGATGTGCTCACCTGGCCAAGCCCATCATAGTCCACAGGCACATTCCTGATTATTCGCTCGGCCGCATCCTCTGCCCTGCACTTTTCAATGCCCACTACGAAGCCTTCTGCGACCCGTTGCTCCCTTGACATAGTATAATCTTCAGGAAACACGCTGCAATACAGGTCTAGTTAATAGCAGGAATGAATTATAATCCCACGAAAGGATATCCCCTCGTATACTTTTTTGCTTTTAAATTCAATTAAAATAGTTATAAAAATTTAATTAACAATGTGGAGTACAGTGACATCTAACATTCCACGAGAGAACAACTTCAAATTCGACCTATATATTGAGAAACAAAAAGACAAATTCCGGTATGAATATATTTATTTTTTATACCTAAATGTTATAAATTGAGTTTGGACCTAGTGGAGTGTTGTGTGTGTGTAAACCCACCCCCGCAGACTACCAGCATCGCCCATCCCACAACGCATCACCCAGTAATTTTTTTACTATAGACCTATATATAGATACACACACGAACTAACCAATCCATTTTTTTCTCTCTTGTTTTTATGGATCTCGAGCGAGGAGAGGTTGCCTGTGAGAAAGGCCACAACGCTGACGATGATGAGAGCAAGGCAATGTAGATCAGGTATGGACATTAACTTCTTTACTAACAAGTTTGAACTAAATTTGAACATTTTTTTGTTAGATTTTGCTTCTAGGTATATACCACCCAAACATATAATTAGTTAGGTATGTAATAATGGATTGTGAAATAAAGTTGAATTTGAGTTGTTTTGTTGCTAGATATAGGTATGAATCAAATTCTTGTACCTTAGTATATACTCATAAGTTGAAAATTTTCAAAAATTTAAGTTAATTTGTGTGTGTGCGTTATGTATGTATATGTATATGTACATGTATATGTATATGTGTTATATGTACATACATGTGTGTGTGTGTGCATGCATGCATGCATACATACATACATACATAGTATGAATGTTGTGAATTTTTTTTGAGAATTCTAGATGGTTTTTTTTTACAAGCGAGGGACATTCTCTTGAGGGATCAAAATAGCTTCCCGTAAATAGCATGTCTGATTTGTTTTAAATTTTAGATAGCCATAGATTTGCTATTTGTCTAGATTGCTTACAAGGTCACACAACTTTGACTACAAAGTGTAAATTGAGTCTAACCCATACTATTTGATCTTGCTACACCGCTTGGACACCGGTAGAAATTAACCCGTGTGAATGTACAAGCATCAACTGAGTATGTATTAATTTCGATTTTTGAATTATCAAATCATGAGATACTATGATTAAATCTAAACTGCAGAATTATTAGGTCATGAGAAAATTACTCTACGCTCTAAATTGAGCATATTTATTATTTTTGAATTTTGAAACTATTATTCAACAAAAACTTCAAACCTAGTACAACACAGTATTTATCAATTCTGAATTTCGGAATTATAAAATAAAATCATAAAAAATAAGCTAGTGAGACTCTAGACCGAGTAAAACTCAATATTTGTTAATGCTGAATGTTTCAATTATTATTCATCAAAATACTATACTCGAGTGTCCAAACCAAGTACAACTAGGTATTTATTGATTCCAAATTTGATAAATGCACATATTCTGTGGTGGAAGATATCAACCTTAGATTTGATACATTGGCGCATACCATTTGATCTTTCAAAGATTAATGCTTTTAGTTTTCTTTTTTGTTAATGTGGGAATTTCCAGTCTTTTGCCTTCTAAGGTTAATGTGAAAGCTTCTAGTAGAGGCTCCAATTAGTATAGAGCATCCCATCTTATCCTTTTCAAAGAGCATAGATGTACCTTTGTAAAGATTCCTTTTGATACAACTGTGTTTTAGCGTTTTACTATAAGGTTATTGTTGTAGTAATCATTTATTTCTAAACAATATATATTGGAAAATGTAGAGGCTGAAATAATAGGAAAGAACATACCCACTATCAGCAATATTCTTCATAGTTTTGCCCCACACTGCTTTCTTTTCGACAGAATGCTGCTTTTTTGAGTCCCCATTTTTTTCGCTAATTGAATCTTCAATCTTGATCTTGTGTTTTTTCTTAATACACTTATACTCTTCCTTAACACATTCTACCCTTGCTATGTCGAGATCATCAAGAAACATTAGATGCTTTCTAATGGCTTCTTTCAACGCAGCCTCTGCAGCCATCCTGTCAGACTCCTTGGCTTCAGCAGCTCCTCCGATTCGAACAGCAATCTTCTTGAGGTTTAATAGGTGCTCAATGCCTACAAGAATATTGTCATACTTCTCCCCTTTATGGGCATTGAAACCTAGCTTGAGCCTGTGAAGATTGGCCATGGCTCCTGCCTGAAAAGCCATGCGCAGTGTGCCACATATAAACTTGAAATACTTGAGAACTGGGAATGCTTTTCTGTTGAAGGCAATCCTTTCCATAGGAGCTTTCATGATATGCATTGAGAGAACAATGAGGTCAGGCAGTCCTGCAAGACTATCAATATCATTTTCTATCAGTTCTCTAACAGCAAGATTCAATGTGTGGAGTTTACGGAGTTGACCAATCCAGTCAGGAAGTCTAGCAAATATGCAAATGGATGGCAACTCTAATGTCCTAACAGAGACAGGAAGAGAGGACGCTGTTCTGGAACGATCAACCGAAATACCAATTCCATAAAACAAAAAGGAAATATCCATGCCTGAATCACCAGGAGAAAATTTGACAGATTTGAGGTTACCGAGTTTCCCAGTATAAGAGGCTAGAATTACGAGGTTTCTCTTTGCCTGCTGATTAGATTTTGGTGCAGAACAAGTGAGATGAAGATCCCGTAAGTTCGTCAGCTGACCAAGACTCCGTATATTCTCTTCAGAGTTACTTCCAAGATCAAAATACTTAAGTGTACGCAAAGATCTGATGCAGCCAATGCCATCAGGTAGAACGATCCCATCTTGAAAATATAGATGCAACAAACTTCGGAGATGAATAATATCAGATGGAACCGCAGTTACTCTTGCATCTATTTCAAGTGTTTCCAAGTATTTTAGCCCCCGGATCTGGGCTGGTAATTCTATTATTATTTGGCTTGAGATCTTCAAATATCTAAGCTGAAACAATCTACAAATTCTTGCAACGTTAAAACTCATGCATCCATGGTTATCTCCCCAAAATTCAAGAATTAGAACCCGAAGAAGCTTAAATTCCATAATAGAAGGCATACACTTCAGAAGTCCAAGAAAGGCAAACGAACGAACTTGTGACAGTGTAATACCTGCAACTTCAGTTGCATATCTGGTATTGCTAAAGTGGAATGACAATCGACGAGCCTCTAAAGAATTTCCTGGCATAGTTTGAGAGTAATCTATTGCGGAGATAAATTTCTCTTCTTTGGACTTGTGAATAATAAGATCAAATACAGTGTGGTGCACAGTACACAACACCTGATTATTGTACTTAGTTTTCACACTTTGGATCATTCCCCTGTTAACAAGGTTATAGAAATAGCTCTCAGCGACTTCCTCTATGTCTTCTCCATCTATTACAGCGATGAAACCTTCAGATATCCATTGCTTCAGTAAGTCAGCCGTCCAAATTATGAAACCCTCTGAATATAAACTAAGATACAACAGACATGTCTTCAAATAATGTGGAAGATTGTCGTAGCCAAGACTTATGATTTCCTTCAGTATCTCATCCAAATCAATATCTCTAGTCACACTGGAACATAAACATCCATCTATATTGTACCACAGCTCTGTTTTGCACGGCAGGCTTGCTAAAAGACCGGCTATAATAATGACTGCTAGTGGCAATCCACCACATTTTTCTGTAATCCTATATGAAACTTCATTCAATTCATAAGGACATTGTTGCTCTGATCCAAAAACTCTATTAAAGAATAATTTTGCAGAATCATCAAGGCCAAGAGGTTTCATCTTGAAAATATTGACAGAATGATAACTGCAGCATTCGAGAGCTACACCTTCAATTCCAGCCGTAGTCATTATCCTACTGCAATTATTATCCTCTGGAAAAGCACTGGTAATGATATCCCATGTTGCTGTTTCATATAATTCATCAATTACAATAAAATACCTGCAAAGTATAATTAAATTATATTCTCTGGGAAAAGAACAAAGTGTATCAGGTCTCTCTCAAAAAGGAAAGGAAGTTTATCAGGATAATATATTTATTTATTTATTTATTTTCTAAATTACCCCCTTTATCCGGCGCAGTCAAACTTGGTATGGTTTTTAAAACAAATCTTTGATTTTGAATATCTCAAATACTATGATATTTGTAACAACAAAATCACAATTATATCAAAGTAAATTTAAATGTCAATCCAATGATATTATTTTTGTCAAATAAAAGTTAATTTATAACAAAATATTATTGATCAGATATTTAGAGAGTTCAATTTTAAAATGCATGCGCGCCTTATTCAATGTGACGGAGGGAACAGCAATTGTTCAATGTGCAGCATCAGGCCATCCCCAACCTAGAAAGTATCAAAGTAGTTTCCATACTTGCTATGTCATATAGACACTATATATCCAATCATCTTTCTTCTCTCTCCTTTTATGAACCTATCACTTGTTTTCATTCTTGGTTGTTGTGAAGAGATGGTTTCTTCATCTTTTCATCTCTCTCCTCATTAACTCTCTTGCCACCTCAGATTTTTTCCGATGTGACAATATATTTAATGCTATGGACACTGAGTCCCCTCATGCTAATGACATGAAGGGTTGGAGATAGTCTCACAAGAGTCTCCCAAAATCATTCCCAATACCAAAATTTACAATTTTTTTTGTAAAAATCTTGCCCCAACAATATCCGAAAGGTCTACCAAAATTTTGCAGCTCCCATTCCCGTATCTCTTGCTCTACTCTTCTAGAGGAGAGGGTTGACTCCCAAAATCATGGCGGGAGTGATCGCGGAGGGAGGCGTGGCCGATCATGCAGATGTGATCACGCTGGATGATGGATGATGGGGAGCATGATTTCTGTTAATAGTTTTTACATGGGCCCAGTCCTTAATTTTAGACAGTTAATTAAGCCAATTTGTTGGAAGGAGGAATACATTCAACACCCCAAAATCAGTTTAGAACGCCCAATAACAGATTTTTGGGAATAGAATTTTGAGAGTCTATTGGTGATGCTCAGTAGCTGAACTAGTATTAAAAAGCAGTGAATATAGCGTTAATTAATTACCTCTTTTTCTGTAGATACTCCCAGAGATTATCAATAAGGCTCTGCACCGTGCTGGTATCAGATATCCGTATACGCGGCTGAACTTGAGAGAGGATGGCCCCAAGAAGCCTCCTCATGTCAGGTTTTCGTGATGCCCGCACAAAAGCATGGCAATCGAATTGCCATCTAAGTTTACGGTATACTTGTTCAGCAAGCGTGGTCTTACCAATACCGGCTGATCCAAGAATGCATACCACTTTCATATGCAGCTCTGCTTCGTCAGTGAGCATATTGGTGAGCTTCGTCTTCGGTTCGTCCATGCCAACCAGATTTCTGCACGGCGCAGGAACCTGGCCGTGCGCAGTGAACACGCGGTGAGAGCTCGAGCTCGAGCTCGAGGCGCGGCCGTCACCAAGCTGGTACCTTTCGTGGCGCTCGCTGGCCTCCCGCACCAGAGCCCTGAGCTCCGCGATCCTGGCGAGCCTCGTGCACGGCTTCTGCGTCTTGGAGAAACCGTCAACCTTCACACGGCCAACCTTGTGGCGGCGAACGGATCTGGGCTTTCCGTCGTCGCCGCCGCAGCGCATCGAAAACATGGTGTCGATGCAGTCCTCGATGTGGTAGGAGAGGTCACGCACCTCATCCATCCAGTATCTTGCCCTGTGGCTTGGGGAATCTACCATGGACTGCTCCACGAGGGCGGCACCGATTTCTTCTAGATCTTCCTTGAGGAGCTCGATTCCGTCCTTCAGTGGCTCAGGCAGCCGGATTTCGGGAGCCACCGGAAGCGAATCGAGCTTCCTGAGGAGAGGGCCCATGGCACCTAGGGAGAAACTCACCGGAGCATCCATGCCGCCAAGGGAATAAGAACTCATCTCTCTCTCTCTCTAAAAGAGATTCAGAAGTCAGGGAGAGGGCAGCTATGAGCTATGGCCTTGTTTAGATATGCATAAGGCACTAGATATGAAAAAAAAACCAATTGCTGCCCTTAGGAAGTGCGAAACGAATCTTTTAAGCTTAGTTACGCCATGATTTGACAATATGATGATACAGTAAATATTTGCTAATGACGGATTAGTTAGGCTTAATGAATTCGTCTTGTAGTTTACAGGCAGAATATGTAATTTGTTTTATTGTTTTACATTTAATATTTCAAATGTACGACCGTATATTTCGAAAACTTTACACCAAAAAACTAAGCTTCAGAATCCTTTTTTTTCAACCCACCCGTCTCTTTTTTCGCGCGCACGTTTTTTAAACTGCTAAACGATATGTTTTTTTAAAAAAGTTTTTATATGAAAGTTGCTTAAAAAATTATATTGATTTATCTTTTAAAAAAATAGCTAATATTTTATTAATCACGTGCTAATAAACTCCTGCAGCGAACCCAGATGTCTATAATCGAACACCCAACAACAGGAGCTCTGCAGTGCAGCCAAGTTTGGGGGAAAACCGGGACGGGTAGGTATACTTCTCTTCTTCTTTTTTTAACATTTTCTTTAACAAATGAAAAGGGGATTGATACGGTCTGACAATGGAATCCGTCCAACTTGTTCTTCAAAATGATTTACCTCGGGCGCCCGACGCGCAAGGGGGAAAAAAGTTCGAGCCCTCGCTCGGTCCTTTCTCCCATGTGCTGATCCCGATTTTAAGATTGAAAAGAAACCCGCTCTCTTTTTCTCTAAACGGTGGGCCTGTTTAGTTGGAAAAAAAATTCCTTGCGTCACATCAAATATACGGAAAACTAAATTAAACATAGTCTAATAATAGATTCCACATAAAACCACGAGACGAATTTATTAAGCCTAATTAATCTGTCATTAGTAAGTATTTACTATAGCACCACATTGTTAAATTATGGCACAATTAGATTTAAAAGATTCATCTTGTAATTTACACGCAAACTGTATAATTGTTTTTTCACATTTAATACTCCATGTATGTATCCAAATTCAATGTGATGGGTGAAATATTTTTTTTTAACTCAACAGCCCCTCTATACAGTAGCACGCGCACTCTCTCTCCCCCTGCATGTTGTATGCAGGGCAACGTGTACTCATTTTTCTATTTTTTTTATAGGTTAAAAAGTGTATTACTAGTATCTAAAACAAATTTTCTCATAAACTAATTAACAGGTCTACGATTCGATTATACCATTAAATTTGTTTTAATTAAAATTTTAAAATAAGATCACAAGATTATAATTTAGAGAAAAGACATATATATTTCAACCGTTAAAATTTGATGTTTCATCTGTAACTAATAATTTATCCGTGCTAACGCTACGGCTATATTTAATAATACAAATTAAATAAAAATATATAGGTATATTTTGACAACCGAGATAGATTTATGATTCATGCAAAAGAAAAAGAAGTTCTTACCATTTGCACGATTAGATGAGCGATATGCAGAACGGATCTTACAAGTTCTTCCCTTATTCTCTCTCGGTCTTCGGTAGAATGTCGTAGTGAGAACGTGTTATGCAACCCTTATGCTATAAGCGTAGTCTAGAGGGGTTGCATAATATCTGAAAAAGTGGAGACACAAAGTTATTCTCTCTCGGTCTTCAGTAGAATGTCATAGTGAGAACGTGTTATGCAACCCTTATGCTATAAGCGTAGTCTAGAGGGGTTGCATAATGTCTGAAAAAGTGGAGACACAAAGATATGTAGAGAGGCAACATTCCAACTCATCATTTCATCTTCAAGTGTACAATCCTTCTCTCTAGTGATGGCCCATTAGAGTATAACATGTGCCGAGCTTTCATGGGCCGGCCGGTTTCCTAACAGAGTGAACAAGAAGAAGGTCCCTGCGATTATAATTCCACTAAACTGAAATAGAAATTACAAGGAATACATCTCTCTTACGTTAAGATAAAAGGAGAAGCAAACACTGGTGGAGAAACCATCTTTGGTCGGTCCACCAGATTTCACAATAGTCCTGGTTGTATTAAAAACCGGGGCTAAAAATATCTTTAGTCCCGGTTTGAAAGCTCTGAGGAATTTTTTGATCTTTAGTCCCGGTTGATGTTACCAACCGGGACTAAAGATCTATTTATAGTCCCGGTTGGTAACACCAACCGGGAAAAAAGATCAATATAAGCTTTACTCCCGATTGATGTTACCAACCGGGACTAAAGATCTGTTTTTAGTCTCGGTTGGTAACACCAACCGGGAAAAAAGTCGACATAAGCGGGGTGGTTGCACGCGGATCAGATCAATACAATCTCCTCCTCTCCTTTTTTAACTCATCTCCTCACAGAGTCACCCTTATCTCTTCCTCTCCCTCCTCCCTTCCTCTCCTCCTCTCCCTCCTCCCCATCTCCCTATGCAACGGCGGGGTGCAGAGGCCTGGCCGGCCTGCGCGGCGGCACGGCGCGCGGAGGGCGGGCGAGGCGGCGCGCTGGCGGCTGGCGGCCTCGCGGAGGCAGCCGAGGACGCGGCGGCTGCTGGCCGGTGCGGCGGCGCGGCGCACGGAGGGTCGGGCGAGGCGGCGCGGCGGCGCGCGGGCGCGCTGGCGGCGGGCGGCGCGGCGGCGCGACGGCGGCCGGCGAGGCGGCGGCCGCCGCGGTAGCGGGCCGTTCATCTTCTTCCTTTTTTCTTTCTTTTTTTTTAAATCTGTGATTTGGATCTGAGACAATTTGTGTGTGATGTGAATATGTGATGTATTTGATTTGTGTGTGATGTGAATATGTGATGTATTTGTGATGAATTTTGTAGAAGTTGTGATGTAATTTTTTTAAGATTTTGTTATGTATTTAGAGATTGATTTGAGAATTTGGAGACTATTCGGGGATGATTGATTTGGGATTTTGGGATGGCATAGAGTGAATCAATATATTAAAAATAATGAAGAAAAGAATAGAATAAAGTAGCAGCCTGAGCTAGCCTCTTTAGTCCCGGTTGGTGACTAGAAATGGATTTTTACTCCCGGTTTTTTCACCCGGGACTAAAGATAGCGATCTTTAGTCCTGGATTCATAGTCCCGGTTAGAAAACCGGGACTACATGGGGGTTACGAACCGGGAGTAAAGCCCCTTTCTCCACCAGTGAAATAAAACTATTCCTTAAGGAACCTTTGCCAACTAACAAAATTTGCTATGTTGTTTTCAAATATAACCCTATTTTGGTGTGCACTGGACTATGGGGGCATCCCGCTAAAGCTGGAGGAGTGCTCTGTAATTGCTATGTTGTTTTCATATGTTGGCAGCGGTTGGTCCGAGCTTGTTTTCTCCTGATCACTTTGCAAGTCGAGCTCAGTGTCAGGACGAAAGTTCGTCTCACCTTGATACTCGTCCATAGACACTTAGTCATGGGACTCTGCTTGCTCATCACTCGACGCGCACTCGTTGGACGTGCATGTTGACGGTCATTATTGATTAGTTTCGACCGTCAATATTACTAAAATAGAGGAGAACTAGTGATGCTTGCAATGCATATATTTGTTAGAATAATAATATTCCAGTAGTATTAGGTATACTAACCTTTTGCAGAGAATGACAATAAAGTGGAGGAGAATCGATATCAACTTAGGGGATAAATCAATCGGACGATGTCGAGAATCAGACTTATGCATGAATAGGCCAAGAACTCAGAATTAACACGTCAAATTGGGCCAAAATTCACAAGTCTACATAAAGTAGCAACAGAGGAGGCCGCCAGCCGAAAGGTGGGCTGGTTGGGCCGGGCCTAACCTCCCTCGCCTCCGTTGGATCCAGGTTTTGGCTGGACGGTTGAGATGAAGCCCCAATGACAGTTGGAGAGTATTACCGACCATTCCAACCATCACAACCGTCATAGTTCAGCTGTAAAAGGAGCTCCTCTTCTCACTTCACTCACACACCTCAAGCAATAGCTCTCTCATTTCTCTCAAATTTAGTTTAGTAGTATCTAGCTGGTGGAATAGGAATAGAATAGAAATCAGGAGTCCGGAAGCCTTCGGAAGAGTTTGGGTATGGTTCTAGTAGCTTTCCTCTTCTCTTTTGTAAGCTTTGTACTTTTATTATAATACTCTTCTATATACATTTATGGTATTGAAATAATTTCCGGGTATATGAATGCCTACTTTACATTATGTTCATGTTATACTGAATATACAGCAAGCTTATCTGAGAGAAACTTTGGTGCGGGTATAATGTTTGCACATGCAATTACTCTATGTCATGACGATAATATTAGAGTAGTATCTGGTAGTTTAGACGTGGTGTCTAGATTACGGGATATCATTATTCAGGGTTATATATTGCGGATGAGAGGCGGGCCGCTGATGGTGATAGCTCAGTATAGGTATTCCTCCGCGTCGGTATATAATCCTAAGTTAATTCCCTGGGGAGGGTATTCCTCCGTATTTAGCCCCGGTTGTATGGTCATGACGGGTTATTGTAAGGAACTCGGCAGTCAGGGGTGGCTTCTCGAAGTACTAGGAGGGCATCGGATAGAGGGTATTAGCTAGTATATCGGTTAACTAGAATGTATGTATACTATGTATATTAGAAGTATATGAATAAATTTTCTCTCTTTTCTTTCCACTTAGCTTAGATAATATATTATGAGAATGAGTAGTTAATGCTTGTGTGTCACTCTACCCTTGGATTATTTTTAACCCCTGCTTAGAATATGATTATCACAAGTAATATATAAATTATTAGTCAAGTTCTCTCTACATGATCTTCCCACGGGATAAAATAAATACGATACCTTAGAATACTCTCAGGTGAAATGCTACGATGGTATATCCATGCGCTTGCGGATGAACTCTGTAACCATAATATACCAGGAGTATTTCCGCACCATTGTTGGGAATTATATTTCTAGTAATGTCGTTAAGAAATACCAACAAGCATTTCTGGCGCCGTTGCGGGGAAGATTCATAATAGAGATTACCTGAACTAATACTTTATATTTACCTCTATATAATCATTTTCCTTTGCAGGCTAACCTTGGTTATTTTCACTTTTTGTTGTGAAAACAGGGTAGTGCATGACTAGTTTCAACTTGCCGGAAAAGTTTAAAGAAAATCCAGAAGCTTTCTTCTGGAGCGTCAGGCCGCGAGTCGCTGCTCCGCAGAAAAATCTACCGACAGAGAAACCAGCCGTACCAGCGCCACCAACCTTCAAGACTATGGCTAACAAGACTCTCCGCGAGTTCACTGCTTTCTTTGCTGACAGTGTGGCCATTGGGCCGCAGATCAACATGGGAGACGTGGATTTTGACTTGAAGTCCAGCCTCATCACAATTGCGCAGGCTAGCCCATTCTGTGGCAAGTCTAATGAGGATGCCAGTGCTCATCTGCAACAGTTCCTAGAGATCTATAGCACGTACACCATCAAGGGCGTCAGTCCCGACGCCGTCAGGCTGTGGCTGTTTTCGTCCTCCCTTCTCGGGAGAGCGAAGCAGTGGTTCTATGTCAACCGTGCTGCTGTCAATACCTGGGACAAATGCTCTACGGCATTCCTCTCGAAATTCTTCCCGATGGGCAAAACCAATGCCCTTCGTGGAAGAATTTCAAGTTTCTAGCAGACAAGGGACGAGTCTATTCCGGAAGCATGGGAACGACTGCAGGAGTATGTAGCCGCCTGTCCTCATCATGGGATGGACGACTGGCTGATCCTGCAGAACTTTTATAATAGACTCACCCCGATGTCCCGCGATCACCTGGACGCGGTAGCTGGAGGAGCTTTCTTCTCTAAAACGGTTCAAGGAGCCGTTGATTTAATAGAAAAGATGGTCTCAAATATGGGTTGGAGCGAGGAACGACTCCAGACCCGTCAGCGAGGCATACACACCGTCAAAGAGACGGAATTACTTGCTGCCAAGCTGGACCTCCTCATGAAGCGATTGGACGACCACAAGAAACGGCCACAAGGCACCGTCAAGGCCTTGGACTCTCACGTCACGTGTGAGGTCTGCGACGGCATGGGTCATTCTGGGAATGACTGCCCGGAAACCCGTGAGGAGGCGATGTACATGGGCAACAACAACGGGTACCGTCCACAAGGAGGTCAGCGGTGGAGTCAATCACGCCCATATTATCAAGGAGGTAACAACAACGGTAACTTTTCTAACCAGCCCTCCTTGAGGGATCTAGTTTTTACATAGACTAAAACCACTGATACGCTAAGCAAAAAGCTTGCAGCCAATGCCAAGATCCTAGAAAACATAAATGTCAAATTAGATGGCTTCGCTTCTACTTTTTTCGTGCTGTGATGCACCCCATCTCCCAAAGTGTTGACCCTACCGAGCACTGGGGATCTGGGTGGAGGCTATAATTCAATAGTGGTGTCATTGCCCTTGCCTACTTTACTTTATCTTACGTGAGCAAAGAAAGTTTAGGGGACAAGGCGAATATGAAGTTGTATGTAAAAAATAAAATCATTAAAATAATTGATTCGATAGTGTCAAATTGATTTAACAGTCCAATATGATTTAGGTGCCATTGAAACTAGTGACACTTTAGTACTCTCTTCGTCCCAAAATAAACGCATACATGAGAAAACTGGGTTTCCTGTTCAACTTTAATCGTTTGTCTTATTTAAAAAAATAGATTGGAATTTGTATTGATATTAGATTATAAAATATGAATAGTGTTTTATGCATGACTTATGTTTTTATTTTTTTAAAAAAATAAATAAGATAAACAATTAAACCTAGACACGAAAACTCATGGCTGCGTTTATTTTGGGACGGATGGAGTAATTAATCTACTCCCTTCAACCCACAATATAGTATTCTAGTTACCTCCAACCCACAATATAGTATTTTATAACTAGATGAGACATCATCTGAAATTACATATGTGATGTACCCACTCCGTCCCATAAAAAAACAACTTAGTACCGGATATAATGCATCCTATCACAATTTGAATTGATGCCCGTGCATATACATAGTATTAGGATGTGTCACATCTTATCCTAAATTTATTTTTTATTGGAAAGGGAAGTATGTGAATAGGCTTTACCATTCTACTATGGCCTTGTTTAGTTCCCACGTAAAAACATTTCACCATATCACATCGAATGTTTGGACACATGTATGGAGTATTAAATATAGACAAAAATAAAAACTAATTATACAGATTGCGTGTAAATTGTGAGACGAATCTTCTAAACCTAATTGCTCCATGATTTGACAATGTGGTGCTACAGCAAACATTTTCTAATGACATATTAATTAGGCTTAATAAATTCGTCTCGCAGTTTACAGGAAATTTGTAATTTGTTTTGTTATTAGTATACGTTTAATACTTCAAACGTGTGTCCGTATATCCGATGTGACACGCTAAAACTTTTCACCCCTGGATCTAAACACGGCCTATGTATGTAGACAGATCTGTCCATATATGTAGTACTCCCTCCGTCCCTAAATATAAGGGATTTTGGTTTCATATGACATAAGTCTGTTTAGATTCGTTGTATTAGTATATGTCACATCTCACCAAAATCTCTTATATCTAGGAACAGAGGAAGTATTAGATTATATCGAGTTGACATGTGACAGAGAGAGTACAATAGTGGCATTTTAATGTTTACTCTATCTGTCCAATAAAATCTGCTACTATATATGACACATTCTAATAATATGAATCTATATATACCTCTGGCTGTGTTTAGTTCAGCGCAAAGTTTGGATTTTGGTTGAAATTGGAGATGATGTGACTGAAAAGTTACGTGTGTATGACAGGTTAATGTGATGGAAAAGGACTGAAAATTTGTTATACTAGAATGTATCATATCCGATCCAAGATTTTTTTTTTTAATGGAGGGAGTAGTTCAGTAATTGAGGCCATCTAAACCAGAGGGTAGGGTGGATTGAAATCCTCTCTGCCTTCAAAGACACCATGTCTTTGTCACTGACAGATAGCCCCATGGTTTATTGGGCCCACATGCCAGTGACAAAGGTAGCGTTTAGATTCAGGGACTAAAAACTAATTAATCCACATGACAATTCACGTGACAATTTTTAAGCCTAATTAATCCATAATTAACACATGTTTACTGTAGCATTATATAGGCTAATCATGGATTAATTAGTCCCAATAGATTCGTCTCATAAATTAGTTCAGAGTTATAAAATGAGTTTTATCAATAGTCTATATTTAATACTTTCTAATTAGTGTCAAACATCGATGTGAAAGAGACAAACAATTTTTAGTTTCATCCAAACAGCCCCAAATGCACATAAATTTGAAGTTAGGCTGTGTTCGCATGAGTGGGATGGGACCTTATCAGCTCCGCATGAAAAACGAAGCGATCTATTAGCACGTGATTAATTAAGTATTAGCTAATTTTTTTTAAAAAAATGGATTAGTTTGATTTTTCAAAGCAACTTTCATATATAAACTTTTTTAAAAAAACACATCGTTTAGCAGTTTAAAAAGCGTGCACGGTAAAAAAAGAGAAAGAGGGGTTGGTAACAAGGGTTGCAAACACAGCCTTAGAGTAGCCTGATCCGTTCTTGTCAGTCTTCCCCTTCCCCAGCTCTCCATCGAATCGTAGCTTGTCGAAGGTGGAAGATGGAGGCCGCGCTTCTGAGCGGATTCATCAAGGCCATCCTGCCGAGGCTCTTCTCCCTCGTCAACGACAAGCTCAATCTGCACAAGGGCGTCAAGGGCGACATCGATTTCCTCATCAAGGAGCTCCGCATGATCGTCGGCGCCATCGACGACGACCTCTCCGTCGAACATGGCGCCGCCGCCGCCGCCGCCGCCGTACAGACGCTATGCATGGAGGACCTCCGCGAGCTCGCCCACGGCATCGAGGACTGCATCGACGGCGTCCTGTACCGCGCCGCCAGGGAGCAGCGGCGCTCTTCGTCATTTCTCCCCCGCACGGTCCGGGCAACCAAGAAGTTGCTACAGACAAACCAGCATCTGGCCCAGGAGTTGCAGCGGCTGAAGAGGATGGTGGAGGAGGCGAACCAGCGGAAGCAGAGGTACACGGCGGCGGCGCCCGGTCAACACGGTCAGGTCTACTCATCGGCTGCGGCGCAGGTGGATGAGCCGTGGCCGTCGTGCTCATCTGCCTCAGATCCGCGCATCCACGAGGCGGACCTGGTCGGCGTCGACGCGGACCGGGCGGAGCTCCTTGAGCAGCTGGCGGAGCGGCAGCCGGAGCAGCTCAAGGTGATCGCCATCGTCGGGTTCTGCGGGCTGGGGAAGACCGCCCTCGCCGCGGAGGCGTACAACCGAGAGACCCGCGGCGGGAGATTCGAGAGGCACGCGTGGGTTTGCGCCGCGCACCGGAGTGCACGGGAGGTGCTCGGCGAATTGCTCCGCAGGATTGACGCCGCCTGCCATGGGGACTCCGATGCTGGCCAGCTGTGTGTAGATATCAGACAACAGTTGGAGAAGAAGAGGTGAAAAATCTCAACTTTCTGCTTGAATTGCCTGATCCATTTTTCACATGAATTTGAGGTCAACATTTTAGTCAACTCGCCTGTTCTTTTGTACAAGTTCAGTGCGACTGACACTTTCAATAGCAAAGTGAATCATGAACAGATACTATATCTTGCTAACTGCTAGGTATTAGCTGCACTAATTTAGTCATCAAATGCATACAGTGCATTTCTCATGCGCTTTATCTTTTACAAATTTACTATAATAGAATAAAAATGGAAAAAACAATTCACTGCTTCTAAATTGCTCTACCGTATGAAATTATAAAAATTATTCGTTTCAATTTGTTGATTACTGTGGCTCCAGATGGGGATGTTTACAATTATTCTTTCTTGATCTGCCTCGCCTTGCAGGTACTTCATTGTTATCGATGACATTCAAACAGAAGATCAGTGGAAAAGCATCAAATCGGCTTTTCCGACTGATAAGGATATTGGCAGCAGAATAGTGGTCACGACGACCATCCAGTCAGTAGCTAATGCCTGCTGTTCTGCGAATGGGTATTTGCACAAAATGAGCAGGCTTGATAAGAACTGCTCAAAGCAATTGTTGTCCAAGAAAGCTTGCCCAGAGAGGTATTCACATTACAAGCAGCCAGATTCAGCAGCAATTTTGAAGAAATGTGATGGCCAGCCACTTGCTCTTGTTACCATAGGTGAATTCCTGCAAGCTAATGGCTGGCCAACGGGGCCTAACTGTGAAGATCTCTGCAATCGGCTACATTATCACCTAGAGAATGATAAAACACTTGAAAGGATGCGGCGAGTGCTGGTCCGCAACTACACTAGTCTACCTGGCCATGCTCTCAAGGCCTGCTTACTATATTTTGGTATGTTCCCATCTGATCATCCAATCAGGAGGAAAAGTCTGTTGAGGCGATGGCTGGCCGAGGGATTTGTAGAACCAGTGTCTTCATCTAGTAACCTAGATTCCACGGCTGCTTTCGATGTGCTAATGGACCGGAACATTATTGAGCCCATCAATGTAAGCAATAATGATAAAGTCAAGACATGCCAAACGTACGGTATGATGCGTGAATTCATATCGCATATGTCAATCTCTCAGAACTTTGTCACCTTTTTCTGTGATGACAAGTTCCTGCCCAAATATGTTCGTCGGCTTTCTCTCCATGGTGACACTGTTGTGAATGGCGATAACTTCAACGGTATTGATTTATCACTTGTACGGTCTCTGGCAGTCTTTGGGGAGGCAGGTACAACTGTATTAGACTTCAGCAAGTATCAATTGCTGCGAGTTTTAGATCTTGAAAAATGTGATGATTTGAACGATGATCATCTCAAAGAAATATGCAATCTGGTGCTTCTGAAATATCTGAGCCTTGGGGGTAATATCTCCAAACTTCCAAAGGATATTGCCAAATTGAAAGATTTGGAGGCACTCGATGTAAGGAGATCGAAAGTAAAGATAATGCCGGTAGAAGTCTTCGGGTTGCCATGCCTAATTCATCTGCTTGGAAAATTTAAGCTCTCAGATAAAGTCAAGCAGAAGACTGAAGTGCAAGAGTTTCTCTCGAAAGGAAAAAGCAACTTGCAGACGCTAGCAGGATTTGCTAGCAACGGAAGCGAAGGGTTTCTGCATCTTATGAGGTACATGAATAAGTTGAGAAAGTTGAAGATTTGGTGTACGTCGTCTGCAGGTAGCACCGATTGGACTGATCTTAGGGAGGCCATTCAACAGTTCATTCTGGATGAAAAGGAAGCAAATATTGGTACCCGTTCTTTATCGCTTCATTTCACTGGATGCTCTGAAGATGCGATAAATTCCTTAAAAGAACCCTGCTACCTCAGCTCGTTGAAATTACATGGCAACTTCCCCCAATTGCCTCAGTTTGTTACATCACTTCGTGGTCTCAAGGAGCTTTGCCTTTCATCTACTAAATTTACAACAGGCCTTCTTGAAGCCTTGAGTAATTTGAGCTACTTGCAGTATCTCAAACTGGTTGCCGATGAACTTGAGAAGTTCATCATAAAAGTTCAGGGGTTCCCCAGGCTGCTACGCCTTTGTATTGTGCTACAATGTCCAACATTCCCAGTAATTGAAGAAGGAGCTCTGCCATTTCTTGTCACACTTCAGCTGCTATGCAAAGATCTACATGGCCTTTCTGACATCCAAATTGAATGTTTTAAACATCTTCAGGAGGTAACTCTTCATTCTGGAGTCACTCCAGCTACAAGACAGGAATGGGTAAAGGCTGCTAAGGAGCATCCGAATAGGCCAAAAATATTGCTTCTCAAATCTGTTGATACAGCAGAAAGTGAACATACAGACGTTGATAGTGTAATGGAGGCAGTCAAAAGTGAGACTACAGAATATTCTATTGCACCAGAGGGACCAGAACAAGTGATTGACATGAACAACAAAATGCAACTTGACCATGGATTGGAATCCTCTTCTGTGCTGAACAAACAAAACAATTTTGCAGACCAATCAAGCTCAAAAGATCAACTGCATTATTCTTTCAACAATATGGGGCTTTCAGATGTCTCTCCTGCTGTGAGTGAGCTGCGGAATGGCATGGTGCCTTCTTGTACATGACAAGGATCTAGAATCTTCACGTGGCTTCCCGGTCAGTTATTTGGACATGTTGCTTTCTGATTGTGCATTTTGTGTTTACTTGTCCTTCACACAATCATCGTCATCAAAATACCTTTGATTTCCTACACTCCCTGTTACCTCCCTTGATGAAATCAGGGGGATTCATGGGCACAGCTACATGTTCTGTCTGCATTTTGTATAGTGATGTGGCATACCTAGTACTTGTTTTGTCTCCATCCTGTTTGGCAGAGCAACAGGTTGTATAAAATCTTGGTTCTAACTGGCTGCCCTCAGAATATGTTGTCTATAGAATCCACCTGATAGGGAATTCGGCCGTTTGATAATCCTTTATTTTTAAGTCTATTGTTTGTCCTGAGTATATTTATGATGGTTTTGGTTTGAGGAGCGCAGTGAAATCATGATGGAATGGCCTAGTATGGGATGATGCTTTGATGGATGGAATGATTTGACGAATGGAATGGTTTTGCACTTTGTTTGGTTCAATAAAATGACAACATTGAATGTGAACACAAATACAAAATTTGTTAAAAAACGAAGCATGAGGTGTGGAGTGTTATAGCAACGAGAGTTCAGTTCCCTGTTGTATCATCAAAGAGGAATTGAATAAAACTTATAATTTTCTGTGTCGAACACATGATTGGAGAGTGGAAACAACGTTTTCTCCAATATTTTGTTATATCATGATTACAAGTACAAAAGGAGATGGAATCTGTAAGAACATTTATTTCGAGATGAGAATCTCTTTCATAGGATCTTATTTCTTGTAGCTAAGAAGCATAAATGATAAGGCTCATACATCTCGGTTGCTCCAGTGCCTCTCCCAAACTGACGACCATGTTGGAAAGGGAGAGATCTGGTATTTTAAATAGGATGTTAGAACCAGAACAATGTCAATGCAATTATACATTTTTAGCTTGAATTATAGCCATACCTTGTCTACAAGGGAGTATGGTGCTCCTCAACTGAGCATATTGACAATTTCCCCTATAGAAGGCCTGTCCTTCCGGTTGGTCTGAACACAGCTCAGTCCGATTTCAATGCATGTCTTTACCTGCTGGAGGCAATTTGTGTCTAACGATGGGTACTTCAGTGATATATGCACAATATTGGTCCAATTTCGGCGTACCTATAAACAACGACAGCACACAAACTTATATATAACATTATTCTAAAAGAACTCCTTAGTATGAAAACAGTAAATTTGTTCTAAAACTGGTACAGTCATTATTTTTGCCTTACATTCTCAATGAAGTTCTTAGCAATGATGTCCTCTCTATTGGGGAAGTTTTTCTCCCCTGTTGTGATCTCGATAATTAGAAGACCTAAACTGTATATATCTGATTGAGTGGAGATTTCACCTCGATATAAATATTCCGGTGCCATGTATCCTCTGTATAATATCAGCATCAATAGTTTGAGGATTATGTGACTAATGCAAATGAAATTCACCTTGTAGGAAAACTACAAAACAATAGACATTGGAATGTGTTTGGTGACTTACATTGCTCCCATGACATTTTGTGTGCAAACTCTGGTTTGTTCTTCACCCAAGAGCCTTGATAGACCAAAATCAGCAATTTTTGGCACCATGTTGTCATCCAATAGTATGTTGCTAGGTTTAATATCCAAATGAATAATAGGTCTTTCTGATCCTTTGTGTAGGAAATGCAAACCCTCACAAACCCCCTTAATTATATTGAAGCGTGTGTGCCAATCAAGTCGACTTGATTCACCTGAAGAAGCAATTATGGAAAACAAATAACATTAGGATTAATCGTATTACTTACTAATTGCCAAAAAACACAAGGAATTTTCATGAGCCCACAACCTAGTGAGAGCTTGATCTTCTTACCTTTTTGACTTATTGTATACTTCAGTAGAACCTAGAGTAGGCTACATCATGCTAATATCTAAATCTTGTAAACATTGCAAACAGGGAAAATGACTGGAAATATTTAGGTATTGCATTATCATACCGAAAAGGTGTTTGTCAAGGCTTCCATTAGATATATATTCATAGCACAGCAGTTCTTCTACTGCCTCTGTAAGAATATATTTTCCATTATGCTCCACCACCTTCTTTTGTATTTCATAACAGTAGCCAATTAACTTGACTATATTTCTGTGGTTGACTTTCATAAGACTCCCAACCTCATTTTTAAATTGATTGTCATGAATCGGTGATGTTTCCCGAAGCTTCTTCACAGCAATTTCTGTCCCATCTTTAAGCATTCCCTGTTAAGTCCCCCATACAAAATTGACATCTTTTCTGTGAACTTTTGAAAATGCTGAGAATAAGGGCCTGTTCAGATTGTAGCCAAAATAAACCTTACAAAATTTTGGTAAGATGGCAATATTGCCAAAATTTTGGCAGGATATGTATTTACCAAATTTGGCAACAAACATGCATTTTTTAGCAACTTTGCAAAAAAAAAAATGTGTGGCTGAAAATGGCATCAAAGTGAACAGGCCCTAAAACTACAAAAATCTTACCTTATACACTATTCCAAATGCACCTTCACCAGCTTTTCGCTCATCAGAGAACTCATTAGTGATTTCCTTCAGAAATTGTGATGATAGCTCAGGTGTCGGTATTTCCATTTCTGATTATTGAGCACTAACCCAATAATAGAAAACTAGAGTCACAAGCAAAATAACACAAAGCTAAGAAAACAGAGAAAAAAATTACAATTGTTTGAGACATAGAAATATATGATTTCTCAGTATTATGTGAAAGCTGCTTCTGAGTACCCTTCATGCTTCAGTAGTCAGTATGGCTTTTCTGATATTGTTGCTAGCTGGTGTTTCGTAGTTCATAAATATTAGTCTCACAGATATTGAACAGAAACAACTTTTGAATGCACTAGCATTGAGTAGTCAGTATGGCTTTTGTGATATATTGTTGCTAACTGGTGTTTCATAATTCATATTACTGTTATTCAAACTAACAAGCTTTCAAATTCAAATAAAAACAAGGGTTTCTCACATACTGACTCAGGATGAGCTTTCCTCAAAACACACACACACATGGACATACCTAAAGAAGTAAAGAACGGTGTAATGTTTCTTAGCCTTTGAACAGAAGCAGCTTTTGAATGCACTAACCTGGAGAAGCTTTGCAGCTGCAGAGGTGCTAGCTGCTGCTCACACAACAACCAAAGGACGCAGCAGGGCAGAGGAGATGAACGGATTTCTTCTCCAGGGAAGAGAAGAGGGGGGGGGGGGGGGTGAATACTGGGTAAGCAGGAGCTGAAATGAAGCATCAGCAGTACAACTTGGCAATAGTTGACTTGACTCCAATATTAGATGGATGTGAAATGGTGAATATGATATGCCTGGTGATATTTATGAGTATACAGACAAGTTGTTTAGTCAATGGTCAATGATGGTTCCATTAAGAGGCTGTGTTTAGTTCAGCGTAAAGTTTGGATTTTGGTTGAAATTGGAGATAAAGTTGTGTGTATGACAGGTTAATGTGATGGAAAAGGACTGAATTTTGGATCTAAACTTTGGATCTAAACACAGCCAGAGTTTAGTGGCACTTAAGTTTTGGATATGATGTCCTATTGTCGTGACAGCACATGCTACAATTACTATTTTTTAGGGGGTGGGGTTGTTGTTGTTGTTATCATGTTCCATATGCGTTAATGAATTAAAAAGGTGTTATGTTATTTTTTCTACCGAAAACCTGAAATGTGGAGCCGATTTTGATGTATAAATTTATGAAATTTTGATTATAAATAGTATGATGAACTGTACTATATGAACTAAATAAACTTCTCCCTTTGTTCATAAATACACAATGTTTGATTTATTTTATAGTTTTAAAAATACAACTTTGGCCATAATTATATATTAGAATATGTTTATATAAACTAGTAAATTCATGATATCTGACACTACTTTTTGTGACGACTTCACACGTGTAAGCTGATGATCTTCTTATCAATTAGTTGTGAGCCAACCATGACATTAGAGAAGAAGAATGGGGTCCAAAATGAAACACAAGGAAAAAAATTGATGGTATAAAGTGAAAAGATTAGTTAAGGTGGTGTTTGGATTCAGTGACTTAACTTTAGTCTCTGTATTTAGACACTAATTTAGAGTATTAAATATAGACTACTTACAAAACTAATTATATAAATGAAAGCTAATTTGCGAGACAAATTTTTTAAGCCTAATTAATTTATAATTAGAGAATATTTACTGTAGCATCATATAGGTTAATCATGGATTAATTAGGCTCAGTAGATTCGTCTCGCGAATTAGTCCAAGATTATGGATGGGTTTTATTAATATTCTACGTTTAATATTTATAATTAGTGTCAAATATCCGATGTGATAGGGAAGTTTTAGTCCCATCTAAACAGGGTATAAGACGTATTCCAAATTAAAACTTTGGTAATCATTCTGCAATTTACTTTAGAACTTCCTGATGTTCTAAGTTGTAAAAGTTTGACCAAATCTTATCAAACATTGAAATATTTATAATCAAATGGAGTTGCACTAAGACTAAGTATGTATTTATAGTATTTTCTCCATTCCATAATATGGCAATCTAGTATTGGATAAGATATTTCATAGTACAACTAATTCGGATATGCTTTTTATCTAGATTCGTTGTTGTAGTATGAAGTACTCCCTCCGTCCTAAAAAGAGAAACCCTAGGTTTCAGTGTCCAACGTTTGACTGTCCATCTTATATGAATTTTTTTTATAATTAGTATTTTCATTGTTGTTAGATGATAAAACATAATTAATACTTTATACGTGACTTGTCTTTTTAATTTTTTTCATAATTTTTTAAAATAAGACGGACGGTCAAACGTTGGTCACGGAAACCCATATTTGTTTTTTTAAGAACGGAGGGAGTATTTCATTATATTAGATTGCTGTATGGGACGGTGGGAGCAGGTTTTAGGGGTACTACGAAAGGCTTCCAGTTCAGCAGAGTTGCTAGCTGACAAATCAAAGGTTTCTTGCTCCAAGAAGCGAGATGTTGCAAGTTGCAACAGTTGGTTTCAGACTGAGCAGCACAGCGAAGCTCACACGCCGCGGACACCACACACCCCACCGGCCATGGTTTTCTCGTCTTCTTCTGCAGCGATGTGGATTCCGCGTCAATGGCCAAGCCAACCTCGCGCGCTCCTGCTCCGAGGTAGCCGTAGTAATCAGTTCACAAGGGAAGTCAACCGAGTCATCGAGGCGACGAGGTCGGATTAATTTGTTTATGGCGCGCGGCAAGGAAACAAACGGCGCGAACGCGTGAGAATCTTGTGCTCCGATCTAGTAGTAGTAGTATCAGCTTGTTTGCGAGGACCCAAGCGAGGTCAAACGGAGGGGGGAGGCCGCCATTGGAGAGGCTCGCTCTGCATCGTTGCCAGGTACGTACGGGCGCGACGAATGCTTGATCTTCTTGGTTGCCTAGCCATCGATTTTTTTCTTTGTTGATTTGTTTTGGTTGGATTGATCTGTCGCTTATATTGCGCCCGCCGTGTGCTTGATTGAGCTGCTCGTTTCCATTTCTGCTGAAATGGAGATGAAACTGTAGGAAAAAAAAAAAAGCCCCTTTCTCTGTGTGCCGCGGCGCAGCGTCGGCCTCGCCAGCGGCGGCGGCGGCCGTGGCCTCGCCCATGCTACTGCCCTCCCGCATGGCCGCGCCTGCCTACGGGTCTTGGAACGGCCGGCGGGGGCAACCACCACGCAGATGCCGGTAGCGGGGTAGCCGGATTCAGGCCCCTACGTGCTTGCTGGGCTCGCACGCGTCCTGCTCGACGAATTGCCGAGCTGAGCACAGAAGGAAAAAATAAGGGAGGGAATTTTGCTTGTTCTCTAGTCTTTCTTTGCGACACCGCGTTTGCTAAAGTCTGCTCTGATTGTATTACGTCCTGGGGCAGATCTAACTTCTGTCACCTCTGTTTTTTGAGAGCTGCTTCTCTTTGATATTCCTGAGACTTATGATAAGGATATAGCTTGCTGTGGTATGACCGGTCTCTTTGTGCATCCAAAGAAACCATTGTCACCAATTCAGTCAATTCATATTGTCCTCCACTTCTCATAAGAATCATTGCTAAAGAACATTAAGAAAACTTAATTGCCTAGACTTGTATGATGAGTTTATTTCTTGTATGTTTACATTATGCACACAATTGAGGAAAAACCATGACAATATTACGTTTGGAAGAAGTTTTATGCAAAATTGTTTTTCTCGCTTAATGTTTCAGCATATATACCATGGCATACCACATTATGTAATCTGCAAGAGACTTGCTTTTTATCTTTTCAGCATAGATGGCGGAAGCTGCACTACTTGCTCTTTCAAAGATTGGTTCCTATGCAGCAATTGAAGCGGCCATGGTTGCTAAATCCAAAATTTCTAATCTAATGGAGCTCTCAGCTACTGTGCAACGGATACGGAGGCAATTTTTGATGATGAACTTCTTTATACGGAAAATGGGTGCCTCTTACCTCAGCGATGAGCTCCTGAAGGGATGGATCGCAGAGGTGCGAATGCTGGCGTACCGTGTTGAGGATGTATTGGACAGCTTTTTCTACCATTCTATTCAATTCAAGAAAGATAAGTTCCTGAATAAGATTGTTAAGGGATCGCACTATGCTGTTGTTTTTAATGCAATTGCTGATGAGTTGGTTCAGATAGAGAAGGATATTGAGCATGTTTCAAAGTTGAAGGACATGTGGGTTTACCCTGTCAGTCAGCTTATTCCTACTCAAGTCACCATCTCTGAACACCGATTTCCTCAGTACAGTTTTCCCCGACTAATGAAAGATGAGGATCTTGTGGGGATGGAGAATAACAGACAACACTTAAAGCAATTATTCAGTCATGGAATTTCAGCTCTCAGTGTGATATCCGTGTGGGGTATGGGTGGCATGGGGAAGACCACATTGGTCCTTAATGTATATGAGCAACATAAGGAGAAATTTGACATTAATGTGTGGCTTACTGTGTCTCAAGCATTTTCTGTGGAGGCTTTGCTGAGGAAGCTATTACGGGAGATAAGGCGTAGATGTGAGCTCACAACACCAGGTGATGGTGATAGTGTCAACAAGGAGCAGCAGGCTTCAGATGAGACTGACAAACTGGAGGTTTCACAATTGAAAGAACTGAAGGATGAGTTAAAGAAAGCATTAATGCGAAAGAGATTTATGGTTGTACTTGATGATGTATGGGACCGTCAAGTATTTGACATGATGCATGATGTGTTTGAGGATTTTAGGAATGGAAGTCGCGTTGTGATCACGACAAGGAGAGGGGATGTGGCTGCTCTTGCTCACGAGGGTTGCCAGCTCAAACTTAATCCGTTAGAATTGAACGATGCCCTCCTCCTGTTCAGTAAAAAGGCATTTCCTAATAGCAATGACCTTGAGTGCCCCTTAAAGCTCAAGGACCTAGCCACAGACATTGCTAAGAAAAGCAATGACTCATCACTGACAGAGTGCCGATTGGAGCTAAATGGGCTAGCTACTGATATTGCAGAGAAATGCAACTGTTTGCCTTTGGCAAATAGCCCAGCAAAGGTTCAAGAGCTAGTTGCTTATATTGTAAAGAACTGCCAGGACTTATTACAGATGGAAAATAATCCATCTGGGCTTCAGAAGCTTGCTACTGATATTTTAAAGAAATGTGAGCTCTTGCCATTGGTGAAATGCTCAGCAGAGTTGCAGAAGCTCGCCATTGAGATTGTAAAGAAATGTGGGGGCTTGCCGCTTGCAATTGCTTCAGTAGGCAGCTTGCTGTCTGCAAGGATGCAAATAGAGTGTGTGTGGAAGCAGATTCATGATCAGCTTCCATGTGAGCTGGAGAAGGATGATCAGGTCCGAGGAGTTCTAACTCTGAGCTACTATGACTTGCCTGGAGAGCTCAGAAATTGCTTTCTGTACTGCAGCATGTTCCCAGAAGATTACCTCTTGTCAAGGGAGGTTCTTGTGAGACAGTGGATTGCGGAAGGTTTTGTGGAAAAGAAAGGGGACAGCACTCTGGAGGAGGTGGCAGAGGGATATCTCATGGAGCTGGTTCATCGAAACATGCTTCAACTCGTGTATAATGATGAGCTTGGCAGGGTTAGTACATGCAGCATGCATGACATTCTGAGAGAGCTGGCTCTTTCTATCTCCAAAGCAGAGTTGTTTGGCACCGCAAACAATTTTAGTGAGATGGCACAGATGAACACAAATGTGCGTCGCCTGTCAGCATGTCGATGGACACACACAGAACATGATTTATCAAAGATAAAATTCCCACATCTTCGAACCATAATTGCACTCCAGTCAAGTATGGATTTTGTACCATCAATATTATCTGAATCTAAGCACCTTACTGTCCTTGAGCTGCAAGACTCAGGAATCAACCAAGTCCCAGCATCGATAGGGGATCTTTTTAACTTACGGTACATTGGCCTAAGGAACACAGCAGTAAAATCTCTACCGGACTCTATAGAGAAGCTCGTGAATCTTCAAACTCTTGATGCTAAGTCAACCAAGATAGAAAAATTACCTAGTGGGATAGTGAAGCTCTATAAGTTAAGACACTTGCTGATTGACAGATTAAGTGATGGTACAAGAACGGAATTCCGGTATTTCGAAGGAGTGGTAGCACCAAAAGGGTTATCGAGGTTGGAAGAACTGCAGACACTTGAGACTGTAGAAGCTAGCAAGGACTTGGGGGAACATCTTGAAAAAATGATCCAATTAAGAAATCTCTGGATCGGCAATATAAAAGCTGGGCACTGTGCACAGCTGCTTGCTTCATTGTCTAAGATGCCGCTTCTTTATAGCTTGCTTCTGTGTGCAAGTGATGAGGAGGAGAAACTTAACATCGAAAAACTCATACCGACATCCACAATGCTCCAAAAGCTAATTATCAGAGGATGCACCAGTGAGAGCACACTTGAGTGCCCGGTGTTTCAGGACCATGGACGACGCCTGAAGTATCTAGCTCTAAGCCGGTGTCACCTTGGGCATGATGCATTTGAGAGGCTCGAAAAGTGTGTGCCGAACCTGACATATTTGAGTCTTAACAAGGTGCATACCAATGGTGCACACACTTTGGTTCTTCCTGCAAAGTCGTTTCCGCTGCTGAAGACACTCGTCTTGAGGAACATGTCCAATGTCAATCTTCTGAAAATTGGAGCTGACGCCCTTAAATGTATCGAAGGTTTATACATTGTGTCATTGTCAAATCTAAAGAGCGTCCCTGAAGGCATTGAATCCCTTAGCTCCCTTAAGAAACTCACCCTTCTAGGCTTGCACAATGACTTCAAAGCTGAGTGGAACAAGAAACGAATGCACGAGAAGATGAAACATGTCACTAAGCTTCGTGTGTACGAGTGGTCCTAATTCAGTATAGTCCTGCATGGATCTGAAGAACATGAAGCTGCATGCTGCACAACTGGTGAATCCGTGATTGCAGGTTTTCTCAGATATCTATATTTTTTTGGATACTGTAGTTCTGTAATTGCATAATGCTTTAAATCCTGTTAATAAGTCCTGGAACAATGGTATTTTGCCATCCGGAAGATTATTCAAGTTCTGTATTTTTCTGTTTGCTTGGAAGCTGGTTTTCTTGTAAGAAATGGCACATATCAGCCCAGCTTTATTTGCAAGTAGTGTAAGGATTCTCTCCATTTCCATCGTTTTTAGGCATGTTGCAATGTGGTGTGTTGTGATCCTGTAAAATTTCTGGTAGGCAGATCTTCCATTGCATTTGTCTGTATATTTATGGTATATACTTTTCTCTCTGATCAGGCTATAATTCATACATATATGAGAGATAATTTGGAAAAAGAAACATACGTATATGAGAGATAATTATCCATCATTGTTCATCGTTTGGAAGCGTATCCTTCTACTGTGATTTTGACCAATTTCACATGAAAATTTACATCATATTTCATTCCATCGACGGGTCGACGATGTGTCCGGCGAAGACGACCGCACTTGACATCTCCTCCACTATGAAGTAGGCGAACGGATGGTCGGCGACGAAGTCCACCGGCGGCGGCGGCACACCGGAAGGAAGCATCCTTGTCATGGTGGCGGCGGCAGCCACGGTTCCTTCCTCGTTCACCTCGATCACCGCCTTGTGCTGGATGTCGCCGACGAACAACGGCGAGCCGGAGCCGTCGTCCTCCACCATGTCGGACAGGTCGGCGAGCTCCGGCGAAAACGGCAGCCGGAGGCCCAGCTGCTCGAGGGCGCCGACGACGCTGCCGCCGCATGACACCTTGAACTTGGGCACCCGAAACTCGCCGACGGGCACTGGCCACGCCGCCGGCATGTGCTCGTGCAGGAACCCCGGCCGCGACGCCATCCTCTCCACGAGGCCGCGCAGCCCGTCGCGCGCGTCGGGGAGGAAGATGGCCATGGCGTACCGCGTGAACTCGCCGCCGACATCGCCGCCGCCGCCGCGCTTGCGCTTGTCGCGGAGGAGTCGCGGCGATCGGTAGCGGAGCTTGAGCACCTTGAAGCCGTCGTGCACGGCGACGCGCTGGTAGGAACGGCTCGACATGTAGGGCACGTCGGCGACGGCGGCGGCGGCGGCGGCGCCGTCGTGGCGGTAGAACGGCTTCCTCTCCGTGTCGCTCTCATTGAAGGGACGATCCCACTTGCCCTTGAAGTAGATGGCGTTGCCGAGCACGACGGCGGTCTCCGGGCCGACGGATCTCGGCGGTAGGACGTCGGTGATGAGCTTCCCCGTCGCCTGCCGCGCCCACGCGTTGATCTGCTTCCTCGCTTCCTCTGCCTTCTCAGAAACCAAATCAAGAACACATTGATCGATCATGGATGGATCAAGTAAAAGAATAAATGCATCGATGAGTATGCTATAACCAACCTTGTTCTTGAAGTCGACGACGGTGGCCTCGGCGTTGTACTCGGCGGCGACGGCGGCGCGGTAGGCGGGCTTGAACGGGCGCGCGGCGTCGCACCAGACGCCGGGCGCGAACACGACGCGCGGCCCGAGGGACTCCGGGCCCCTGTCGGCGAGCGCCGTCTCGGCCGTGCGGCCGACGAACGCCGCCAGGTCATCGCGCGACGCCGCGCCGAGCACGGCGAGGATCTCGTCGAGGGTGCCGCCGGCCGCGCCGGCGGCGGCGAGGGAGAGCGCCGCGTGGACGGAGAGCGGCGAGAAGGCCAGGTTGCGGCCGGGGCTCGCGGCGCCGAGGCGGTCGGCGAGGCGGACGGCCAGCGCCGTCAGGCCGCCGGAGATGGCCCGATGGCGATGACGTCGCGCCGCCTCGCCGTCATCCATGCGAACTGCTGCCTCGTCGATCGCGGGAAAAGAGGAAGGGAGGTTTAAAAGTCGGCAGATCGAATTCGTATCTCTCTATTTTTTTATGAGAAGTAATATAAAGAAAATCGATTCAAACTAGAAAACCTACAAAACCGCCGGCCATGCGGAAATTTTCTTTGTATAAGCCCGGCATATATTGCAAAGTAGTAGTGCGATAGGGAAAAAAACAGACGCTTGTTATAGTTAAGTGAAAATTGGATTGCTCTTTTGCATGCTTGTATAGTTGTACGGGTAAAGTGTTACTTCGAGAATGCTCAAAATCAGGCGCCCGATGCGGCGAAAAAAAATTGGACGCCACCCATGCTCGCCTCCGCCTCGCCTCCCACACGCCCCCACCACGTGTCCCTACCATTTGCGCCCTTTGCAACAACCGTCTGGATATAACGGAAACGGGGGATTTGTTTTATTTTTTGTTCGACCAACAATGTTTCAGCTAGTGTACTCGTGATGTTTCACTATGTATGGATGAAATGTTGCAGCGGATTTTTGATACTGGTTCATAATTTCATCTTAATGGACACGTTGTTTGTTCATGTACACAGGGTTTAAGTGTTGCAATGGCTTTAAAATCGTTTGTTGCATACGTTTGAACCAAATTGTTTCATCCACTGGTGGAGAAACCATCTTTCGTCGGTCGGCCGATTTCCACAATAGTCCCGGATGCAATAAAAACCGGGGCTAAAGATGATCTTTAGTCCCGGTTCAAAAGGGTAACGGGCATATTTGATCTTTAGTCCCGGTTTGTGTTACAAACCGGGACTAAAGATCATTTTTAGTCCCGGTTCGAATGCTGTCAGGTCATGTTAGGCCCCCCCGGATCTTTAGTCCCGGTTGGTATTACCAACCGGGACTAAAGATCGTAACTTTAGTCCCGGTTACCAACCGGGGCTAAAGATCCCGGTGATCTTTAGCCCCGGTTGGTGCTACCAACCGGGACTAAAGTCCCACCCCTATATATATGTCTTCTTCCTCCTCCAGCTGCCCGAGCAAGCTTCAAAATTTCTTCAAAAAAGAGGGGAGGTCATGCCAAAATTTCTATTGAATTTATTTTGGTGATTACATACAAATCGGAGGTGCCTAAAAGGTTTGCAACTTCATCCTCCAATGTTTTTTTTTGTCATACTACATTTGCACCTATGTTTTGCACACTTTTTTTGTCTCCAAAATTTAGTTGTAAGTTGATGAGAGAGAAAATGTGTGTGGGGAAGAAAGAATATATAGAAATTTAGTTCATTTGCTAAACAAGGTTTTATAAAATAGTTGAGAAGGAAAACTCTAGTGAAAGTTAATCTTAAATAATAGAAAACAAACTAAAATGAAAATTAAAAGAAGTAAAACACATTAAAATTAGTTTAAAACTTTACAAATAGTTTTTAAGAATTATTTGGTGTAATATTTTATGATTTTTGTATGAATAAAGATATCTTATAATTATTGTATGACTGTCATTATTGTAAGAATAATTATTTGTGTACGGTTTTTTTGACTCATGTAGATGGATCGGCAATGGATGTACGCTGACCGGCGGTCCAAAGAGTTTATTGACGGCGTGCACTATTTTTTGAGAGTGGCCGAAGCTAACAGGCAAAGGGGTTTTATTTATTGTCCATGCAATAAGTGTAAGAATCAGAAGGAGTATTCTGCATCCAGGACTATTCATTTCCACTTGTTTGAGTCGGGGTTCATGCCAAGCTATAATTGTTGGACATCCCACGGAGAGCAAGGTGTTGAAATGGAAGAAGATGAAGTGAAGACGACAATATTCCGGACTTTGCTCAGTATGTTGGATTTGAAGGAAATCAAACGGGCGAGGAGGAAATAGCTGCTGATGGTAACGACGTTGCGGATGATCTTGGTCAGATGTTGCAGGATGCTAGGGAGGACTGCGAAAGTGAAAAGGAGGCCCATAAATTGGACAAGATGTTGGAGGACCACAGAACTTCGTTGTACCCAGGTTGCGAGCAGGGGCACAAAAAGTTGGATACCACTCTAGAGTTGTTGCAATGGAAGGCAAAAAATGGGGTTAGTGACAAGGCATTTGGCGATTTATTGAAACTCGTCAAGAACATTCTTCCGGGGGGAAACAAATTGCCCGAGACAACGTACGAGGCTAAGAAGATAGTCTGCCCGTTAGGACTGGAAGTTCATAAGATTCACGCATGTCCGAACGATTGTATCCTATATCGCGGTGAGGAGTATGAGAACCTAGAAGCATGCCCTGTTTGCAAAGCACTACGATACAAGATTAGACGGGACGATCCAGGAGAAGTTGACGGGCAGCTAACAAAGAAGAGAATTCCTGCTAAGGTGATGTGGTATTTCCCTATAATACCACGGCTAAGGCGTTTGTTCAGGAACAAGGGGAATGCTAGAATGTTGCGATGGCACGCTGAAGAGCGTCAACAGGACGGGATGCTGAGACACCCCGCCGATGGTTCGCAGTGGCGAAACATCGACAGAAAATTTAAAGAATTTGGAAAGGACGCACGAAACATACGGTTTGGTTTGAGTACGGATGGCATGAATCCTTTTGGAGAGATGAGCAGCGGCCATAGCACTTGGCCCGTTACGATGTGTATCTACAACCTCCCCCCCTGGCTATGCATGAAGAGGAAGTACATAATGATGCCGATTATTATTCAAGGCCCCAAGCAACCTGGTAACGACATCGACGTGTACCTAAGACCACTGGTCGAAGATCTTAAACAGTTGTGGAAGAAGGAAGGTGTCCCCGTGTGGGACGAGGACAAACAGGAGGAGTTTAACCTACGAGCGCTGCTGTTCGTAACCATCAACGATTGGCCTGCACTTAGCAACCTATCCGGACAGTCCAACAAGGGGTACAAGGCTTGCACTCACTGTATGGATGAAACAGAAAGTACGTATCTTAAGCACTGTAGGAAGGTTGTATACATGGGTCATCGTCGATTCCTTGCAGCAAACCACCCGGTACGGAAGAAAGGCAAGCACTTCAAACATAAGGCCGACCACCGTACGAAGCCTAAACATCGTAGCGGGAAAACAGTGTTTGCTATGGTTAAAGATCTTAAAGTAGTGTTCGGAAAGGGGCCTGGAAGCCAGCATATAGAGAGCGAAGATGGTCACGCGGCGATGTGGAAAAAGAACTCTATATTTTGGGAGTTACCATATTGGGAATTCTTGGACGTACGCCACGCAATCGACGTGATGCACCTCACTAAGAACCTTTGCGTAAACCTTCTTGGCTTCCTAGGTGTATACGGAAAGTCGAAAGATACACTGGAAGCACGTAATGATCTGAAGCATATGGAACAACGCGGCGACCTTCACCCGGAACCAAAGGAGAAAGGAAGCCATTACTTGAGTCCAGCCAGCTACACTCTTAGCAAGGCAGAGAAGGAAAGTATGTTTGAATGCTTGGAGAGCATAAAGTTACCGTCTGGATACTCCACGAATATCAAACGAATAATAAGCACGAAGGAGAAGAAGTTCACAAACCTAAAGTCTCATGACTGTCACGTGTTGATGACACAACTGCTACCAGTTGTAATAAGGGGTATCCTTCCAGATAATGTCCGGGCAACAATAACAAAGCTATGTGCATTCATGAACGCAATTTCGCAGAAGATCATCGATCCGGATAGATTAGAAGCCCTTCAGAATGAAGTGGTGCAATGTCTCGTCAGTTTTGAGTTGATATTTCCACCTTCATTTTTCAATATAATGACACATCTGCTTTGTCACCTTGTGAAAGAGATCCGTATTCTCGGGCCTATGTACCTACACAACATGTTTCCTTTCGAGAGGTACATGGGCGTTCTGAAGAAGTATGTTCGTAACCGTGCTCGTCCAGAGGCAAGCATCGCCAAGGGTTATGGAACAGAGGAGGTCATCGAATTTTGCGTAGAATTTATCGAAGACCTTCGCCCAATCGGGGTACCTGAATCACGCCATGAAGGGAGACTACGGGGAAAGGGAACTCTCGGAAGGAAAGCAATAATGACGGTAGACAACAATTTATTCCGTAAAGCCCATTTCACTGTTCTGCAACACTCTTCATTGGTAGCTCCTTACATCGAGGAGCACTTGGCTCTAGTTCGCGCCAGGAACATCGGTAAGTCCGATGCATGGATTACACGGCATCACATTGATACTTTCCCCGCGTGGCTACGACAACATCTCATGGGTAACGAGTCGATCAACCAACAACTTGCCTTCCTGGCGAGGGGACCGTCTGGGTCGATTGCGACATTCCAGGGATATGAGATCAATGGGTACACATTCTACACGAGAGCCCAAGACATGAAGAGCACGAACCAAAACAGCGCTGTTCGTGTCGATGCCATGGGACACGATGGAACAACTGCCACGTATTACGGTGCCATCGAGGACATATGGGAACTTGACTATGGTCCTCTCAAGGTTCCTCTGTTCCGGTGCCAATGGGTTAGGTTGACTGGTGGAGGCGTAATGATTGATGACAGTGGGATGACAACTGTTGACCTTAACAAGGTTGGATACTCGGACGAACCTTTTGTCCTTGCCAATGATGTAACGCAAGTCTTTTTCGTGAAGGATATGTCTAGCAAAGGAAAGAAGGGCAGAGGGCCTGATGAGCCTAAGCGTCAAGTGGTTCTCCCAGGCAAAAGAAAAATCGTCGGAGTTGAGGACAAGACTGACGAGGATTACGATCAGTTGGATGGGCAACCCCCTTTCACGGTGACGATTGACCCTAGCATCCTCCTATCAAATAAAGACACCCCTTACTCACGCAGCGATCACAAGGAGGGAACAATAGTGAGGAGAAAGTACGTGCGGTCAACCGTCACCGCCGATGTAATGCCGTAATTATTGTGTACACGATGTAAACTATTTTGGATGTATTGATTATCCATATAAATCAATTGATGTATGGCATATGTTAATTACGCACGATTATTAGAGGTTTCAACAAGTTTAAATCATGTATATGCTAGTTATATGTGATACTTACAATTTTTAAAAGTTTTAAATCACACATGTGGCAATTTCATATGTATGTTAATTAGAGTTTTTAACATTTAATTTACTAGCATTCATATACTAATTATAATTGACTAGAGGATTTTTAAAAGTTTTAAATCACGCAAGTGGCAATTTCATATGTTAATTAGAGTTTTTAACATTTAATTTACTATCATTCATATGCTAATTATAATTGACTGGAGAATTTTTAAAAGTATTAAATTTAATATATTTTTAAAACTATCATTCATATATTAGAGTTTTTCACAATTTAATTTACTATCTTTCATATGCTACTTATATATGACTATTCGAATTTTTAAAAGGTTTAAATCATGCATGTGGCATTTACATATGTTAATTAGAGTTTTTAGCATTTAATTTAATATAATTCCTACGCTAAGTATATATGATGATTACAATTTTTATTAATTTTAAATCATGCAGTATGTACATACATATCTTAATTAGAGTTTTTACCAATATAATAATATCATTCATATATGCTAAGTATATATATATTGGAATTTTTATTAATTATAAGTCATATATTTGCTTATTACGATTTATCCACTTAATTTATTACAGACAAAAATAATTTTTCGAAGTAATTGTCGTCAATCTTTGTACTTTAAATAATGTTAATGCATTAACTTCTATTTTATAAACACATATGTAAGCGAAAATCATATGCAGTGCTATAATCTTTAGTCCCGGTTCTTAACCCTAACCGGGTTTAAAAAGAATTTCGAAATAGCGGGAAAAGATATTTACTCCCGGTTGTTGAGAACAACCGGGACTAAAGAATATCTTTAGGCCCGGTTGTTCTCAACAACCGGGAGTAAATATCTTTTCTTTACTCCCGGTTGTTCTAAACAACGGGGACTAAAGATTTAGTCCCGATTGTTCTCAACAACCGGGAGTAAAGATCTTTTCTTTACTCCCGGTTGTTCTTAACAACCGGGACTAAAGATATCTTTAGTCCCGGTTGTTGAGAACAACCGGGAGTAAAGATCCGGGGGTATATATATTCCCGGTGCGCCCTCGTCTTCTTCACCAACACTTAGATGTTTTCGGCCGATCGATCTCTCTCGGCCTCTCTCCTTCGCCGCCACTGCCTAGGGCAAATCCCCGCGCCGACGCCGCCGTATCTCGCCGTCATCTCGAGCTCGTCGTCCTCGCCGCCGCCTCCGCCTCCTCCGCTGCCGCCGCATCTCTGGGGTGAGAGCAGCCGCCGCCAGATCTCCCTTCATCTCGATCTCTCCGATCTCGATCTCTCTCCGTCGCGCCGCCCGCCACGAGACGCCGCGCCACGACGACGACGCGCCAAGCCGCCGCCGGCACGCCACGCCGCCGTCTTCGCCGCCGCGCGCGCAATGCCGCCGCCGGCACGCCACGCCGCTGCGTTCGCCGCCGCGCGCGCAATGCCGCCGCCGGCACGCCACGCCGCCGCCTTCGCCGCCGTGCAACGCCGCCGCCGCATGCCAACGCCACGCCGCCGCCGCGCGCCGTCGCCACGCCGCCGCCGCGCGCCGTCGCCACGCCGCCGCCGCCTTCGCCGCCGCGCGCGCAATGCCGCCGCCGCCACGCCACGCCGCCGCCGTCACGGCCCCGCAACGCCACGCCGCCGCCGCCGTCGCCACGCCGCCGCCGCCGCCGCCACGCCGCCGCGCCAACCGCCGCCCCGATGCCGCCACGCCGCCGCGCCAACCGCCGCCCCGATGCCGCCACGCCGCCGCGCCAACCGCCGTTAACGAACGAGAACGAGAACGATCGAACGAACGAGAGCGAGAACGAACACGTCAACGTACGTTGCCGCGAGAACATGAACGAGAACGAGAACGAGCGAACGAACGTGAACGAGCTAGGGAACGTGAACGAGCGAACGAACGAGGACGAACGTTAACGTGAAATGCAATATATATATATATATATATATATATATATATATATATATATATATATATATATATGTTACTTCGCATTTATCCTAATACATCTTTTTGTATCTTGCAGAAAAGACGTGTTGTCGGAGTCGTCCGTCAAGCCTGAGTGGAAGAGCTAGCCCTAGAAGGAATTGGAGCAGGCAAGTGACGTAATAATATAAATGATTGTTATATTTGTAATACAATTAATTAAGATTATTAGACCTGTAATTAGACTTATCATATAAGATTGTGTAGTGTTCTAATATTATTTGAGTTTTAATATAAGATTATTTTATTGCAAATTAGACTTAGTACGACATTATTGACTACGGAATTGGTGCGACTCCTAGCAATTGACTATTGTAGTCTTAATTAGACTTAGCATATACGCACGGAACACTTAGCATACATGACTATTTTAGTCTTAGCATGTAATATTATTTGAGTTTTAATATAAGATTACTTTATTTGTAATTAGACTTAGTATGTAATTATTGACTACGGAAGTGGTGCGACAAGTAGCAATTGACTATTGTAGTCTTAATTAGACTTAGCATATACGCACGAAACACTTAGCATACATGCCTATTTTAGTCTTAGCATGTAATATTATTTGAGTTTTAATATAAGATTACTTTATTTGTAATTAGACTTAGTATGTAATTATTGACTACGGAATTGGTGCGACAAGTAGCAATTGACTATTGTAGTCTTAATTAGACTTAGCATATACGCACGAAACACTTAGCATATACATGACTATTTTAGTCTTAGCATGTAATATTATTTGAGTTTTAATATAAGATTATTTTATTTGTAATTAGACTTAGTATATAATTATTTACTAGCTAGGGTTGTATAATATACGTCACCTAGACTTAGCTTATATCACGATTTGTAATTAGACTTAGCACGTAAGGTTGTGTAGGGTTCTAATGTACGACATTTACACTTAGCATACATGACTTAAATTGTTAAAACATAAATGTCTCGTGACTTAGCAGATGTTTCTTGTATCAACAGATGGCTGACCGCGATGAGGAACAGATATTGTACGATACAATCGCGGAGGGAAGCAGCCAGTACTGGAATGAAGAAGAGGGAAACGAGGATCCAAACCAGTACTTGAACGAGGAAGGGAACGTGGAGAGGGATGCGGAGGGGAACCAGCAGGGGCACGTGGAAAGGGATGTGGAGGGGAACCAGGAGGAGGAGGCTAGTGGTAGTCAACCCTCCGTTGGACAGAAGAGGGCACGTGGGCAACGAGGTGCAGCGAAGAAGCTTGAGGGTCGGCACATCATAACGGAAGTGGAAGAAGATGGACGTCCTAGTGCCCCGGCCGAAGCCGCCAAGAACTATGTACGTCACAGCGGTTGGGTTGTGCGGGATAACGTGCCTGTCAGTACGGTGTACTGGCGAAGAACAAGGGCACGCGGAGATCATGAGAGCTTTGTCCCAGATTCGGAGAAAGAGATGCTGTGGACCACAATGCTCGAGACATTCACCCTTCCTGCGGGTACAGAGGACAAAGTGAAAAGGTGGACTCTGAAGAAAATGGCAGAACAGTTTCAGAGCTTCAAGGGAGATCTGTACCATAAGTATATACTGAAGGGGCAGACACCGAACTTCGACACATTCCCAAAGCTAAGGGATCACTGGGACGAGTTCGTTGCATATAAGACAGGTGAACAAGGGCAGGCGATGATGGAAAGAAACAAAGAAAATGCCGCCAAGAAGAAGTACCATCACCACTTGGGGTCAGGAGGCTATAGCGTCGCGATGCCGAAGTGGGAGCAGATGGAGGCTAGCTTGATTGAGAGGGGTATCGAACCGGCAACAGCCAATTGGCTGGAACGATCGAAGTTCTGGTACTATGCTCACGGTGGAACGCTCAACCCAGCTGATGGCTCACTGGTCTTCGGCGATCAGATACGAGAGGCTGCGCGACGACTAACAGATGCAGTGGAAGCCTCCTCTCAGGGCACGTTCCGACCAGACAGAGATAGGGACGAGCTGACACTCGCCCTGCAGACTCCAGAGCATCCAGGACGAACACGAGGGAAATGGGTGATTCCTTGGAAGATTGGTTTCAAGGAGGACATCCACACGTACAGGAGTCGGATGAGGAGCAAGAGAGATACCGAGGCGAAGATTGCAGAGCTAGAGTTCCGGGTATCGAGCTACGAACTCAACATGCAAGAGGAGGTGGCAAGGAAGGTTGATGAACGCATGGCCACACATCGGTCCCATGATCCCCAGCCGACCATTCCTCCTGCAATGGTGAGCCCGTCAGGAAACCGTAGCAGCTGCGCCTCAACGGGGCAGGTAGGATCACAGAGCATGGACGCCATGCAAACACAGGACGAATCGACCTGTCCCGTTGATGACATCACTCAGCGGACACCATGTGAGCTGCATATTCCTTTGAAGAACTTATCAATAAAGGTAAGATTTAGCCATTCCGCTAGTTGCTGCTTATATATGTTGATTACTAATAAATAATCTCTCACAACATGAAGGTGGCGTCGGGCATGGCCATCCCAACGGACCCTTCAGGTACTTACCATTGCAGGCCGATTCCAGCAGGATACTCGAAGGTCGAAGTTGAGTTGGTCGAAGGCGCGTACGAGGACCTCGAGCTGGATTACCCTGGAGGAGACGGTGAGACGCATCTACGAGACACATGCCATGCCATTATTCTATGGCGCAGGCGGTACATCATCCTCCCTGGGCGACAAGCGGCGTCTCGTGCACCATCTCCTCCTCAGGATCCTGCACCGTCTCCTCCTCATGCTCCGCCAGCACCGTCTCCACCTCAGGCTCCAGCATCGACTCCTCCTCAGGATCCTGCACCGACTCCTCCTCGTGCTCCTACACCTACTCCCCCGCAAGCTCCTCTTCCGGCACCTTCAAAGTCAAGGGCCCCCCCCAGCTCCACCGCCTGCCCACACAAGGGCAACGAAGAAGGCGAAAGTTGACGCCGCCAAGAACAAGGACCCGGGGTACGATTGCACGCAAGAGGAGCTTGACGCTTACGTTGCATCAGAAGCAAGAGACAATTCAAGCCTCGAAGTCCAGAAAAGAAGATTCCTATAGACCCCAGTGTCAGGAACTTCTTCAGGGGTATGTCTGCATCTGTCAAGGAGGCCATCAAGCTATCGGACTATGAGCGAACGCTGAAGAAAGCATCTTCTGGAAAGTCCAAACCAGTCCCTCAGCTTGGAGAGCAACCAAACCAGGAGATCGAGCCGTTGGTGACCGGTAAAGAAATGACGATAGAACAATTTATTACTGACACCGGACTAACTACGGATCAATTGCTAGGAGTCGCACCAATCGAAAAGGCGGAAGTGAAATACATGTACGAACTCGGTAAACCGCTTGTCAAGCCTGAGCTGCTGCAGTCCCTACCCACACAAATGTACAAGTTCCATCAGCTGTACATGGAGATGAGCGCCACCGGTAGAGAGATGATCGGAGCGAGGATCAGGGACACGGACTTCTTACAAGGAGATGACATTCTCTGGATCAATTTCAGGGGAATCTACGAACTATACCAGCTGGACGCCCTCGACGTCTCTATTATGAGTTGCTGGATTTTGTAAGTATATCGTTCAGTTAGATTTCTTACTATACGTCTCCTTTAATTAATTAGGTCCTTGTATATAAGTAGACTATAGAAAATAATATACTCCCTTTTATCGTTGTAGAATGGAGATTCAAAGGGCCCGACGGCGGAGGGTTTTCGATACTGGATTCATCGACCCTCGGAAAGTAAACGTCGCAATGCTCGACCAATATCCACAAGAAACAGAGGACAATCTCGTCCATCTCCTGAAGGCGCAGCATTACAAGACGCTCATACTGTTGCCATACAACACAGAGTTAGTTTAATTTTACTGTCTTCCTACATACCAAATTTCATTCCCGTACGAACTTGCTAAGTGTTTCATATGTAATGCATCCCACGCACATTGCAGATTCCACTGGGTGCTTTTACTCTTCGACCTGGAGGCCTGCACCGTCAACGTATATGACTCAATGGATAAAAAAGAGTCTACGTTTGACAAGGTTTTCGAACTTATAGACAGGTACCGTCATAAGTTCCTTTGTTAATTAAGAAAATCTTGTTATGTTAATTGCTACTACGAATCATAGCTTTAAACTCCATGTAGGGCTTGGTATCGGTTCCGTCATTTGGTCCGCGGCAAATGGAGAGAAAGACTTAGGCGGAAGTTCAAATTTCCTGTGAGTACACATGCTCTACACTTATATTTCTCCGATTCAAATACATACAAGTGTATATTAATTAGATCTCTCGTTGTTTGTCATTTATTTGTAGTGCGCAAAGCAAAAGCAGGGAACTAACTTGTGCGGCTATTACGTGTGCGAGTATTGCCACTACCTTGCAGACCAAATCATCACCACAAGAGAGCTCAATGTACGTACAAATAAATTCAAAATTTCATTACGTAGCGATTTATTATTTAATTACTAATCAATTTCATACATTCATATAGTTTATTCGCATGAGGGATAACCTGACCACACACAAGGAATTTATCGCGGCGGTTCAAGAACAACTCATGGGATTCATCAACGAAGAAATCCTTGATCCCAAGGGTGAATTCTACTACGACGGAAACACAATTCACCGGTCCTTAGCTTCTGAGCTAGCAGCGACTACTACTACGTCGAAATCGTAGCTAGCTAGGACATATAATGGATTGTAATTAATACATGACTACATATGTTTCTATATGCATGTGTACACATTTTCTATAATGTAAATATATTTTGGTCATATATATATCTATATACATATGCATTTGCATAACATATATATGTATAAATACATATATATTATGCATGTATATACATATAATATAATATAATATATATATATACATATATATATATATGTATGCATATATATGTATTGAAACATATATATGCATGGTTTATATATATATATATATATATATATATATATATATATATATATATATATATATATATATAAACCATGCAGCAACAGGGCCATGCAAAAAAAAAAAAGGTCAGCTCGATCTTTAGTCCCGGTTGGTAACACCAACCGGGACTAAGGATCGATCTTTACTCCCGGTTATTTCACCCGGGACTAAAGATAGCGATCTTTAGTCCCGGATTGGTACTTCCGGTTTGGAAACCGGGACTAAAGGGGGGTTACGAACCGGGACTACAAAGGGTTTCTCCACCAATGATCCAGTGATCTTACTGTGTTTCACTTTTTTTTAAGAAGTGAAACATTCTTTCGCTATTTGCTGAAACATTGTTTTTATATAGGGTGAAATAACACCCGATTTTTTGGAAACCATTGTTTCATACATTGTACCAAAATATTTCATGAGGTGATTTGATTGTGTTTCAGCTTTTTACAAGATTAAAATATTTTTGATCTACTTAGTGAAACATGTTCAATCTACTTGGTGAAACAGCGCCTGATTTTTGAAAAAAAATTTAAAAATCGGGCGCCCGATTTATAGGCGCCTCTACGTATTTTACATTGCTACTAGTAACGTATTACGTAGTAATGGACCAAGCTATATAATTAGTAACTAGTTGGGTGCCCGTGCTTTGCAACGGGAAAAAATAACACCAACTTTGCCTCAACTCACATTAATTTAGGTACAATATACGATGAAGGCTACAAACGTTCATCTAGATACAAATAGCTACAAGTGATCACTGTACCATTATAGAATAGATTAGATTGTAATCCCATCTAACAATGAAAAAACAAAAAATATAATTCAATACTCATAGGACATACAGTAGCAATTTCAGATCTTAGCTCTCACCATTGACCATATTTAAATTTGTTCTGACCAATAGGAAACTAAGATGATCAACAGTATCAGTATGGCCTTCAAATTTGTAAAGAATACTTCATACTTACATGTCCCATATATACCCAAAGCTATCTTCTGATCAACTAAAAATATAATTTCCATTTGTAATAAAAAAAACATAGGCTGGATGTAACATATGTGTTTGGACCTTGCCTTCCGAGGTGAGTCTTGCTCAGCACTCTCATTTGCTTTCCATGCCAACAACTCTGTACTGTCTATACCCTACTCCTTTAACAACTCAATGAAACAGTGGCCTTCATATATAACATATATTTTCATTATTCCAGCACTACACATTCTAAAATTTGAATCTCTTTACAAACAAGCAACATGGAACTGAAGGTCTGAAGCCCTAAAGTAATGTTCATGCAAAGCATTTCACCCTGTTCAACTCTTCATTTCTTCAAATTTTCAAATCACACTCTATAATTATAATTACCAAGGAACTAAAATATTAATTAAACGGAAAAAGAAGAATATTTCAGTACATTCTAAGACCAAGTAAAGAATTACTACAAAACCATCAATGACCAATTTAATTATATAAAGTATGCAAATTTAACGCCATTTTGAAAAATCAATAGTTGTTGAAGAAAAATTGGTTATTTGCTGCATATCCTTCAGGCTTTGCTACTCGGTTAGATTGGGAAAACAGGGAACATAAGCCATGGAAGATATGCCACAGAACCAAATTTATCCAAAAAATCACATCACAACTATGTAAATGATGCTTATAAAAATTACTTGAATAGAGGCAATGATCAGCGGTTCATTATTTCCTGAAACATATAACAACTGGGTTAGAAATTGTGAAACATTTGATGACTGCAGAAGATGGTTCCGCATACCTAATAACCTGATGACATCGAAGACATAACCTGCAACGTTCTCATCTAACAGATGACAGTAAATGGAAGATCAATTCCAATGTCCTTGTTTGTACTATATATATTAGTAAATAGCAGAGATCCTTTGACAGCATCAGCAAATAGAACTACAAGAGAAGCATTTAGTGGAGCATAATCTTCTGCTTCAGTAGAAATGATTAAACTCATATCACTAAGCAATAGAATGTCAAAGGCCCTCTTCTTTGCTAAATAAAGTAAGGACTAAGGAGCACTGCTGCAGAATAACAACAAAAGCATCATTATGCATCCTATCAAGTATAGAGAAAGTTAGTGACAATTTAATTTTCAACATTGATGAGCTGTTCCATAATTATCAACATGTTTGCAATATGCAGTATCCAGTGATTCAGACGATCACACCCAAACTTTAATTTCAGAAGCATGTACATATCAAATATAAAGAACTAAAGAGTACATTTTTGTTTTGATATTGACATAAACTCTAAAAGAAACTATAGCAAATACTTCGATTATTTATGACAACTTAATGCAATCATGTTAGGGTCCAAAAACCAATTGTAATCTCATTATCATCTCAGAGAAAGCACTATTCTCAAACCAACAACAGGGGCCAGCCAGATGTTGTGTGTATCTTCCTTCATTAATCTAACATATGCACAAAAAGAGATAGAAAATGTACAGCTCATGTGACAACTGTTTACATACCCACATTGCCATGGCTGAGAAACCACAATACCACTCCATGCAGCTGGTATCTCCATTAATATGAAAGTAGTAAAACATAGTAGTGGGTTATGGGCTTTTGATCACATCAGAGCATCATGGTTAGATTATCTGGCAGAGGGCTATGTGCTTTTGATCACAACAGAGCATATCAATATTCAGATGCTTGCCTAGTTGCTCAGTCACCCCTCTCTATCAAAAAACAACATATTGACTGACATATCACCTCTACGAGTATAGGACTTCCTAACTGATCAGGAACCATACATAAAAATTAACGGTCCTTGCCATAATGCTTAAGCTATTATAAACAATATATTGATGGACAAACACATGTAAGTGTGATATAACGCTATGTAGTACCTACATGATAATTGATGCCTTAGGTTGAGAGCAAATCAAGTCACAAAAGAAAATGAACCACATTAACCATGAGAAACCATAAAAATTGAAGTGATTGCCATGGATAAAATCAATGGTCCAATCTATGATAAAAACAAAAATAGGACGAAGTAGCAGAGAGGTGTGGCATAACAAACTCTTAATTTTGAAAAATTCTATTGGCAATGTAATCAACCAATTACAAAGACATAGTCACAGATAAATAATACCTTAGGGACACACCCTTACTCCCACAAAATCATTTAACATGTACATGTAAAAAAATACATGTACAAATTTGGTCATTTCAAATCTAACACCTAACATAGAAGATCAGTTCAGGAGCAATTAATTTGTTCTGATTCTCACATGGATTAGAATCAAATAGATGATTTACAAATCAAATATTTGTAGCATCAAACGAGCATGAACTGATGGTTTAATTGCCACTGAAGCAAACAAATGTAAGTATGTAACACGATAATTAACCAATCACAAATATACAAAGGCATCACTGCATACATATGACACCAATCAGTTAGACAATTGTACTTTTTTTTAGAAAATCAAAGAGTATATAACATGCCACTGAAATATGGCATTTGAGAAAAAAAGAATGAACAATCACATGAGATCTAAGGGGTATGTAGTGCTCGCAGTACTTGAGTCCAGGGCAGCCTCCTTCGAGCACTGCCACTTCTTGCCATATATAAGCTCTAGGTCCAGCTTCTTTCCGAAGTACGGTCCAATAGCACGAAACACACATATCAGATGAACAGTGTTATCCCTTTACAATGTCATGAAGATGCAACACACTTCTACAATGTCATGAAGATGCAACACACACTTCTCTTGTTAGAAGTCGGTAGAAAATGATGAGCAAGGGAAGAGCTGCCAAGGTGCTTCACCAAGACAAATGCTTATGCCAGAGAGATAGTGGTAAAAAAACTCTTTACCTGATCACCTCGTCGTCAGCCATGGCAAGGAGGCGGCCGGAGGGTCTGCTCGTTGCAGGAAGCCGCGGTAGAAGTTGTGCAGTTCTGGGCATATTGACCACCGGCGGCGATGGATTTGAGTGCAAGGTGGTCTCTTCCCTTTTCCATCTCGTCTCGCAGGCGAGTCACCTTGCGGATGCTACTCCATCCAGAGCCGTGGGTGGAGGAAAAGAGAGGAGGCGTGGTGGTCATCGATGGTGACCTGGCGGCAGAGCTTGCAGTGGATGGGTGGCGATGGAGCTTGAGGGCCGGGGACAACAGCACGTCGATCTGCGCGGGGCGGCGGTGGAGCTTCCGGCAAAGGGAACAGTAGCGCTCGGCTGAGATCGGTGGTGGCGGTGGCGGTGGTGGTGGCGGGAGACGATCGAGGAGAGATTGGGGGCGACGCGAAGGAGGACAAGAGGGGATCGGGACGAGTGGCAGCGCGGAGCCGGTCGTCGGGGCGGAGATCGTGGGCGGCGTTTGCGGCGGCGGCAGCGGTGCGGGAGGGATCTGGTGGAGGAGATCGGCGAGGGCGACGGGGAGGATCGATGGAGGCGGCGGCGCTGGTCGGTTAGGGGAATCACGGTGACGGTGGGGGAGGGAGCTGGTGGAGGATGAAAGAGAGGGCGGCGGGGAGGATCTATGGCGTCGAAGCTGGTGGGGGAAGACGGCGATGGCGGCGACGAGGACGGCGGGGACGATCGATGGCGGCGGCAGTGGGGGAGCGATCTGGTGGAGGACGGCGTGGGCGGCGGAGAGGATCGATGGCGGCGGTGGCGCGGGACAGTGGGGGAGGACGGTGGGACGACGGGGAGGATCAGCTGGTCGAGGAGGACGGCGAGGGCGAGCGGGCGAGAGGAAGGGCGGCGAGAATGCGGCGAAAAGCAAGCGGGCGCGCGGAAGCCGGAAGGCCAGGGCGTACTGGGTAGTTGGAGCACGATTGGAGCGCAATGGTGCGGGCGGATAGGAGCGTCTGGAGCGTCGATTTGGTGCGAGGATCCTAGAAAACATGTCAGCCATTCGATTGTGCAGGACTCACCACCACCACTAGGAACTTTTTAAGTAGTAAAGATGGGTTAGGAGGGTGATTAAGAATAAAGCATTAGATCTAGATGGGTACTTCGATGGGAGGAGGGGATGAAAGGAGGACAAGTCCGCTTTTAAGGTAGTATAGATAAACCCAAAGTGCATATTCAAAATTCACCAATATAAGAAAGACACATGGAAAAATAGAGTTAGAATAATATATCTAACTTATAAACCAGAAGTGCACATAAATTTACCAATATAAGGTCTTGTTTAGTTTCCAAAACAAAAATTTTTCACCTATCACATCAAATGTTTGGACACATATATGGAGTATTAAATGTGGAAAAAAATCAATTACACAGTTTGCGTGTAAATTGCGAGACGAATCTTTTAAACCTAATTACACCATGATCTGACAATGTGGTGCTACAGTAAATATTTGCTAATGACAGATTAATTAGGCTTAATAAATTTGTCTCGCAGTTTCCAAGCGGAATATGTAATTTGTTTTGTTATTAGATAAAATTTATGTGTGTCCTTATATCCAATGTGACACCTCAGAACAAAAACTTTTGCCATCTAAACCGGGCCTAAGCAAGGCACATGCTCGAATTCAATTGACGTGGTCAAGGGTACTAATGTCTGTACATGAGCAATTTTGTACTAAATATTTATCACTTTGTACTGAAATATATACCGTATTAGCTTTTTCACGGTCCTATATTCATTATCCCTTGTGTCAAAGTACATCTTGTATTAGTTGTGCTCTGGATAAATCATAGCCTTTTAAACACCATCTCAAGCCAATCTAACAACAGATGATTCCTCATTCAAGACTTTGGTTGGTTAATCTCTCCCAAGAGAATTGATAGTTAATTGGTGGGGAATTTTTTGGAACGACTCGCACAAGACGGTGCGAAGTTCTATTGACAGAGCAGGAAAAAATTACAAGATTACAACCCTGGAAGGTCGTAACCAGGAAAAACAAAAAAAATTATACCAACACCCACACACCGACAGCGCCAACACACAGAACCAGGAGAAAGCTAGCACCGGACCGACCGCCGCTAAGCGGACCAGCGCCAACACACAGTTAATTGGAGGAGATTGATCCTCTCCAATCCTTTTCTCATAGAAGTTAGTCGAACAAGTTCTAAGTTGATACTCTGACGATGTATCTAATGAACTAAACCTAAACAAAATATTGGATGGAAATTTTCAATCAACCATGCATACCCGTTAACTAAAACTTTGTGGCATAGCAAAGTGTGGCAACATTTTTTTTTTTGAAGAATTTGGTCCTAGTATTCGCTAAGGCTGTCGTGAAAGATGTTTCAATTGCCAAAAAAGTTTGGCATCAATGCAACATATTTACGACTTCATGTATAAGCTCTGCAAACTGAATAACCATATTCATTACCTGTAAATTTCAATCCTCAACTTATATATCTTTTTACATCTAATAAGAAGAGAAGCTATTCTTTATAACTAAGCACTAAATGAAGCAGCAACCGTGTGTCCAGAACATGCAGAAACATTTTATCTAAAAAAACACGCATAAACATTTTTGTAGGAATTTGTTTTCCTCTTCTGATACGCAATATGGTCTATATAGGTGGAGGTGGAATTTTTTCTCTCAAGGGAACGTTTACTCGTTTTGTACATGTCAAGAAAAACTTATAACTTTTTTTGATATAATAGACCCATATATAATATATCAATCCATGCTTGAATTCAACCTATACAAAATGGAAAAAAATAACAAAAATAACACGTATTGTTTGGACTCAAAATTATTAATTTTTCACATATGTTGGAAATTCGAGTTTGCATGTCAAAAATACTGGCATATCATATATGTGCCAGCTGTATGCCACATGTTGATGCATCGTGTCAATTTTTTTATGACCTTTGAAAAACATGCAAAATCAAAGATAATTTCCATGTAGGGGCCGGAGATCTAGAGAGAGAGAGATTGGAGGGGAAATTGGCAGGATAAAGAAGAACACGAAGAACAGAGTATAGTGTCTTGGAGAAGAGGTAGATGTATTGAGTTTTGGGAAGTAGTTTAGTGTTTACAATTTTCATACCCCTCTCCTCCCTTCATCCAGGCTTATATAGATGCACCGGATACAGTTGGAACTTCAACCTATTCGGGCCAAGCAATTTTGCTCGCTATGCTGACGCACACGGGATGAACATGGCTTCCGTCTGATCAGATTGTCTGCTGCCGTATGGTGAACAGTGGCTGTAACAGTGTTGTCGCTGGAGAGGAGTGTGAGAGTCGTAAAATAGGGAGGAAGGGAGGGGGAGTGCAGAAGATTGAGCAACAACATAGGGAGAAGGAGACTAGGAGAGAGAGGTTAGATGGAGAGGCAGAGTTGTGGATGGCGGGATGAATTTTCTTTTTACTTGACACGAAGTAATTAGTTAATAAACATTTTTTATTAACAGAATAACATTAAAGATTTGCTAGTTTTAAAATATGCCATTACTATTTGTGTATTTGTAACTATGCCATTGTTGTTTATTTGTAATCTCAGTGACACCATTATGATATGTATTTTACATGCATTGGACGAAAACACCCTCATCTTCTACCTCCCTCTCCTCCCTCATCCGGCCTGTCATCTTTCTCTGCTCATGCTGCTGCTGCTCTAGATCGATTCAAGATAGATGGCAAGGACGTTTGATGCTTCTGCTAGCTCGACAGGAGGCCAAAAATAGCGGTGTGCTGCACCGGCGGCAAGGGGACCCACGACGACGAGCGGCGGTGCTTACGATGCAAAGACCTGGATCTAGAGCCGCTGCGGACGGAGCGGCTTGCCGTTGTGGACGACGACGGCGGCGACTGGGCGCCGAAGACCTGATGGAGGCTCAATATGTGGCTGCTGGTTGCCACGGGCTGCTTGCTTGAAGATGAAGGGATCAACGAATGAGCTTGCTGGGGCTAGTTTGCTGCTTGAAGACCACGACGAAGACAAAGACTCAAATCCCATCGCTGGCGATGCCTCCCTGTTGCTCCCTGATTGGGTCGAGCCGTGCGCATCTGCCGTTAGAATTCGGAGCGTCAGACAGCACTGCGCAGGCCGTTGTGCCAAATGACCTTGTCAGATGCAGTGATGGGGAAGATGAACAGTAGAGAGGAGAGGTTCAAGAAGATGGGGTAATTTTGTCCAAAAAGTTTAGAAAATACAATAAAGGAGTAGGTAGTGGCATAAACCAAATAACCACGAAATTATAATGGTATGGTTACAAATAGTTGAATGCTAACGGTATATTTCAAAACTGACAAATTTATAATGGCATGAATCTAATTAACCCATTAAAAAAAGCTACCATGAAATATCACAAATGTGTAAAAAAAAACCCAAATATAACAAGGCAGTAAGTTAAGACTATATTCTAACCTCCCTCTTCCCACCTTCCGCTCGTTTTTCTTGAGCATATACTTCTCAAATTATTAAATAGTGTGCTTTTAAAAATGTTCTAAAGAAATGTTGTTATAAAAATACATATTAATCCATTTTTAAGTTTTTAGCTAATAATTAATTAATTACGTCCTAATAAGCTATTGAGCAAAGAAAAAAAAAGTTAACTGGTGCTTGATTATTTGGGTTCAACTGGCAAGAACTATGAGGGGATATCGATTACCTATTCTGTGGTAAGCATACCCATTAATTAATTTACGGCCACTTTCGCTACTCGCTAAAAATAGAACTAATAATGACTTAAAATAGAAAACAAGAGAGGAGCAAACACGTACTCTGAATGAACGGAGGCTACTGACGACCAAACTGAACCAAACACTTGTGAAGCTCTCCTGCCAAATACCACTCCATACCCGCGAAAAACGCTATTCAATTAGCCTATATAATAACGCGTTACCACGGCCTCTTAATTCATCCCAGCAAAATCATCTCGATCGATCGACAAAGCTATAGCTAGCCCAGTCATGGCCGCCTCTCCCGCAATGGCGACACTCCTCCTCCTCCTCCTCCATGCTGTCCTCGTCGCGGCAGCCGATGCCGGCGCCGCCGATAAGGAGGCCTATGCGGCAACAGGATCAACCGCTGGCAAGGAGACCGCTGCGGCGGCCGACAAGGAGACCTCTGCAGCGGCCGGATCAACCGCGGGCGCCGTCCCTGACCCCAACATCTTCAACAAGGAGGCCGTGTGCCCCAAGACGACGGACGAGAAGGCGTGCCAGCAACTGGTGAAGGTCCTGCCGCCCGAGTTTGCAGAGACGAAAGACGCCAAGGGCCTCGCCAAGCTGTGCATCTCCAGCGTCGGGTTCTCGGCGGAGCAGTTCACCAAGGACGCCATCGCCGCCGTGCAGGAGTGCAAGAAGCCCGACAAGTGCCTCGACAGCTGCGTCCAGGCTAGCACCGCCGTGACCGACGCCCTGAAGCCCTCCGGCGCCGGCGTCAACACCGTCAAGGTCCCCGAGGACGAATGGCTCCTCGCCATCCACGCCAGCTTCTCGCAGCTGCTCCGTGGCCCCGCCGGCGGCGTGAGCCGCCCGCCTCTCTGCAAGACGTGCTGCGACGACGGCTCGTGCAAGGACGCCAAGAAGCTCAACGTCGTCTCGGTGTTCTCGCGCATGTGGGACTTTCTGGATTTCACCGATGCGGTGCTCGACGATTTGTATCCTTTGACGAAGACGACGGGGACCAAGGCCACGACGACAGCCGGATCAACCGCCGATAAGGTAGCCTATGCGGCAAAAGGATCAACCGAAGGCAAGGAGACCGCTCCAGCGGCCGAATCAACTGTCGATAAGGAGACCTCTCCAGCGGCCGAATCAACCGTCGACACGGCGACCTCTGCGGCAGCCGGATCAACCGCCGACAAAAACGCCTACCCTGCGGCCGAATCAACTGCCGATAAGGAGACCTCTCCAGCGGCCGAATCAACCGCCGACACGGCAACCTCTGCGGCAGCCGGACCAACTGCCGATAAGGAGACCTCTCCAGCCGCCAAATCAACCGCCGACACGGCAACCTCTGCGGCAGCCGGATCAACTGCCGATAAGGAGACCTCTCTAGCGGCCGAACCAACCGCCGACACAGCAACCTCTGCGGCAGCCGGATCAACTGCCGATAAGGAGACCTCTCCAGCGGCCGAACCAATCGCCGACACGGCGACCTCTGCAGCAGCCGGATCAACCGCTGATAAGGAGACCTCTCCAGCGGCTGAATCAACCGCCGACACGGCGACCTCTGCGGCAGCCGGATCAACCGCCGATAAGGAGACCTCTCTAGCAGCCAAATCAACCGCCGACAAGGAGACCTCTGCGGTGGCCGGATCAACCGCCGATAAGAACACCTATCCAGCGGCCAGATCAGCCGCCGAGAAGGAGACCTCTTCGGCAGCCGGATCAGCTCCTGTCGTCGACACTGCGCCTGCGGCCTCGCCGACAACTTATGTTTAATTACAAACATTCGATACTTAATATTTTTTAGGATGCTATACGAACTTTAAATAACTCTTCCAAAATTTTTACTACACCAATAAAAAATCCTTACAAAATTTTGACTACAGCAATGTTTGTAAGGAGTTAATCGAATAAGGTCTAAGTTGATACTCTGATGTGCCTAATGTTTCCTAAACAAAATATTGGATGAAATTTTTCAATCAACCATAGCCGTTAACTAAAATTTTGTGGCAAAGCAGCAAACAAAAATTGAAGAATTTGGTCCAAGTATTCGCCAAGGCTGTGGCAAAAGATGTTTCAGTTGCCCAAAAAAGTTTGTCATCAATGCAACATATTTACGACTTCACCTATAAGCTCTGCAATCTGAATAACCATGCATAGTTTCCCAAAAAAAAAAACCATGCATATTCATCACCTGTAAATTTCAATTCTCAACTTATATATCTGTTTTCATCTAATAAGTAGAGAAGCTATTCTTTATTATAACTAAGCACTAAATTAAGCAACAACCGTGTGTGTAGAACATGCAGAAACATTTTATCTAAAAAAAACGCAGAAACATTTTTGTAGGAATTTGTTTTCCTCTTCTCATATGCAATATGGTCTATAACACTCGATCTATATAGGCGGAGGTGGAATTTTTTCTTTCTAGGGAACGTTGTCAACCAAAAAGTTAAAAAACAACTTTTTTTAATATAATAGACCCATTATAAGATATATCAATCCATATTTGAATTCGACCAAACTAACACGTACTGTTTGAACTGAATATTATTATTATTTTACATATGTTGAGTTTGCATGTTTTATGTAACGATATGCCACCAGCGTTTAATATTTCGGTTTGGTCATTTGTAGGGTGAAAATTTCGGTCCGAATTATATGAATTTTTAAACAAAATTTGAATAAAATATTACCAAATTTATGAAAAAAAATTAAAAAATTAAAAAATTCGGCCAAAATAATATCATATCGGGGGGGGGGGGGGGGGGGTCCGATAGAACCAAAATTTTCCAAAATCCGAAATTTTGAATCCTGTATGCCACATGTTGATGCATCATGCCACCTTTGAAGTTTGAAGTGAAATGCAAAATCAAAGATAATTTCCATGTAGTGATAATAAATACTCCCTCCATTTTACAATGTAAGACTTTCTAACATTGTCCATATTTATATAGATGCTAATGAATCTATTTATATAATAATGTCCAGATTCATTAGCATCTATATGAATGTGGATAATGCTAGAAAGTCTTACATTGTGAAACGGAGGAAGCAAATCACTTTCCTCTCTATAGTCTATACACTACTCTTCGGAAAAAAATTTGGTGGAGACCGGGTGTAAACCGGCTCCCGTGCAGCCCCGACCCCGATGGTTGCCACGTGGACAACCTTAGGATCGAACGTCTCGCTGTGCATGGCTCCAAGCGCAGCGCAAATAGGACGGAGGAGTCGCGACTCGCTCGATGGCTCTGGGCCCGTCGGCTCACCGGCTCAGATCATATCAACATCTCTTCTCAGCAGTAGCCACTGTCGCCGATGCAGCCTCTCTCGTCCATCGTCTGCATGGCGGCGATAGAGAGTGGCCGAGGGCGACCGCGCTGGCTGAGGACGTACGAAGACGACGCGCCGCCTGGGGCAACGTAGAGGTTGAGGTCGCCCTGTTCGCCGGCGGCTAGCGCAGAGATGTACTCCATCTTCCTATATTTGGGTAGTAGCTGCTATACTATCTCTTCCCAATCACAGGCTCACGGGCTTCTTTCTCACCATGGCGCAGGATTGATTTGATTAGTTAGTTTGATCTGGGCTTCTGCATTCAAACTTTAGTGTAGTTGTTAACTGCTACATTTTAATGGATGTACGTAGTCTGAATGTTTGCAGATTCTAATTAGATTTGATAAAGTACTAATATTGATTTTGGTCTTTTACCATGTAGATTTGATACATACTAAAGATTTTGGAGATTTGAGCATTTCATTTCTTCATGGTCACTTGGTCAGTACATATATTTCAGTAAAAGATCAGTGTCAAGTTCAGTTGAACAAATTAACATATCATACGGTTTTCCGGCCGAGTGGACGACGTTCGAGAAAGGGAGTGGTGACGGACGAGAGACTGTAGATGAGAAAGGCGCCGCTTGCCGCCGCCGGCGGCGGCTGCGGAGGAACCGGTAGGAGAGGGGTCTGAGCCTGCAAGCCAACGGCCCGGGAGCCGAGTCGAGCGAGGCTCATCTGCCGTATTTGCGTTGTGCTTGAAGCCGCAACGAGCTAGACGTCCGATTCTGAGATTGTCCACGTGGCAACCATCGGGGTCAGGATTGCCCAGAAGCCTACTCTTCCTCGGAAGGATCGAGCACATGCCCTGCGAAGACGATGGCTTGCGACCTCTCCTCCACGATGAAGAAGGCGAACGGATGGTCGGCGACGAAGTCCACCAGCTTCGGCGGCGGCGTGTAGTCGTCGTCGTACAGCGAGCGCCCGAGGTCGTCGTCGGACTCCTCCGTGTACGCCGCCGCCTCGCTCCCCTCCTCGTTCACCTCCACCACCGCCTTGTGGATCACGCTGCTCACGAACATCGCCGCGTCCTCGCCGTCGCCCTCCACCGCGATGCCGCTCATCTCCGCGGCGAACATGTCGAACGGCAGGCGGAGCCCGAGGCCGCGGAGGACGTCGGCGATGCCGTAGTGGCAGAAGGAGAGCTTGAACTTGGGCACCCGGAACCTGCCCACGGGGACGCACCCCGGCGGGAGGTGGTCGTCGACGAACTCCGGCGAGGCGATGATCCTGTCGAGGAGGCCCGGGAGGCCGTCGCGGTCGTCGGGGAGGAAGACGAGCATGGCGAACGACGGGAGGCTGTAGCGGAGCTTGAGGTTGTAGGTGTCGCTCGTCGCCTTGTACGGCAGGCGGAGCACCTTGAAGCCGTCGTGGCAGGCCACGTGGTGGTAGCTCCCCGACGGCCGCTGCATGAAGGGGACCTCGACGGAGCTCCCGTCGAGGCGGCGGAACTCGCGCTCCGCCGTGTCGGACTTGTCGAACGGGGCGAGCCACTCGCCCTTGAAGTAGATGGCGTTGCCGACGACGTGCCTCGTGTCCACGCTCTGGCTCTCCGGCTTGATCACCTCCGTGATCAGGTTCTTCGTCGCCCTCGCCACCCACGCGTTGATCTCCTTCCTTGCTTCCACCGGCTGCATCATCAATGGCCACACATCAAATATTAAATCAAACAAAAGTTGATGAATTAGCTACTCCCTCCGTCCGCTGTTGATTTTTTAGCATATGTTTTACCGTTCGTTTTATTCAAAAACTTTTGTGAAATATATAAAACTATATGTATACATAAAAGTATATCTAACAATGAATCAAATGATAGGAAAAGAATTAATAATTACTTAAATTTTTTAAATAAGATGAACGGTTAAACATATTTAAAAAAGTTAATGGCGTCAAATATTTACAAACGGAGAGAGTAGATCTGATGAATTTGAGGTGGATTTGTGAGAGGATTTACGTGATTCTTGAAGTCGACGGTGGAGGCGGCGCCCTTGTACGTGCCGACGATGGCGTCGCGGTACGCCGGCTTGAGCGAGTACGACGCGTCGAGCCACGAGCCGCAGGCGAAGGAGACGCACGGGCCGCCGGTGGGGGCCTGGTCGAAGAGGACGCGGCCCATGACGACGCCGCGGACGAACGCCTCAAGCTCCGGGCGCGACGGCGCGCCGGCCACGGCGAGGATCTCGGCGAGCGTGCTCCCGCCGGCGCCGGCCGACATCATCGCGACGGCGACGTGGATGGACAGCGGGGAGAAGATGAGGTTGCCGCCCGCCGCGCCCGACGAGCCCGACGCGAGGCTCTTCAGCAGGCGCGCCGCCAGCGCCGCCTGTCCGGACAGGCAGGCTTCGCCGCCGCCGACCGTGTCGTCCTCCTTCGCCGCCGCCATGGCAAATCGACGACTTCTTGGCTTGCTGGCTGCACGAGATGTTAACCTAATCCGGTATAATAGGTGGCGTTGCAGCTAGCGATGCGTCAATTTGTAGGGGTTTCGAAGTTTAGATTTGATTCGGAGTAGAACTCTACATGTATACTTCTGTTTGTGAATTGTGACGTGCCGATTACCTAAAAAGGATGCCGGCGATATTTTCAGTTTCTGGGCTCATTGAATATTCTATTTTGGAAAAAGTCCAAATACTCTCCTAAGCTCCGCCTATCACCTTAAACTTTAAAATCGGACATCTAACCCCCTAAACTTTACAATACAATATATATTACAAAGTTTAGAATGCTAGACGGACTTTACAGTACAAAGTTTTGAATTTTTTCCTTCTATTTTTCTAACATATAAGTGTACTTTATATGTAAAAAAAACTTTATATATGTACTATAGTTGGAGAAAGTGTTTTTATCCGTGGAAGGAATATTATCTTTTTTTATGGCACCTAAATAGTCATTAAAAAAATAAAAGACATTGACAAGATAGATTAATATGAAACATTACTCCACAAATATATATCACGGTGGTTGTGGAGTTGGTCAAGAGCTATCTGTCCTCGCCATTGCCAATTCCAATTCCTTCGCTCGCACTCATGCTCGATCTGGTGGTCATGACGAGGGGGCAATCAGACCTACACATTACAACAGAACCAGGCATTCGTAACCCCAAAAGATATATTATACTGTCTAAGATAAGATATGGAGGAAGTGGAAGATGAACCATCACAAAAGTAGGATCATTGTTTTGGCCCCACGTCTGTGACGGTTGCAATATCAGTGATATATTGTAAGGTCTATCTGTCTATCTTCATGGAAGACGTATCTTTGTTCCCCGTCTACCAAACCGCTCACCTTCTCTCTTGCTCGTACCCTGCTGCTTACTGACCCTCTCGCACTTGCCCTCTTTGCCATGGCCTCACCTCTTGCTCCAACTCCACCGCTACCGCACATATTGTGTTCCCATAGTGGAGCTTTCCACCTCCTCCTTGATGTTGTCGATGCCCCGAGATCACCCAACCAAGCTCGCCGTCCTTGTCACTGGGCTGTCTAGATCCAAAGCAGCTTCCACTTCCTCTTTCTACTCTTGTTGTCAACATCCGTAGTTCCAGTGGTAACAAAGTGCGAGACGTCAGCCTAGGGTTTACTTTTTTGGTTTAGCTGATTTGATCGAAGGTCACCGATATACCGAAATTTCGAACAAAATTTAGTTAAATTTGAACAAATATTACCTAAATCATGAAAAATTTAAAAAAGTAAAAAATTTCAGCCAGAATAATATCATATCAGAGGGGTCCGAAATGAGCGAAATTTCAGAAATTTCAGTCCGAAATTTCTAACCATGATCAGGCCTGGCCTCCTAATAGTCATGGTTAACTAGATCCAGATGACCCTGACCTCATGGTGGGGTGGTGTCGGTGGCAAAGGGTGGAGGAAGTAGAAGGTGGCAAAGGTAGGAGGAAGTAGGAAGGTAGTGTTAGCGGATCAGATGTTGCTTGATGCTGCAACTTCAACAAAGGAGAGGCACAGGCTAATATAAGTGTTTGGTGGAGTGGCCTCGACGACGACGAGCGGCTGTGTTGTGATGGCGGCAGCTAGTGGCCTCGAGTTTTTCTAATTTAACAACTCGAGTCTTGTTTATATTTTTTTTAATTTTTTTCATAACTATCTAGTTTACATATAATAAACTAGCATGATGGTCCGCACAGATTGCGCGGCTAGTATCATTATATTTTCTTTCATATATTAGCATATATGTTTTCTCATTATATTATTAAAATATATTACAATGTCAACATAATTTTACATTTTGCAATAACTTTACGAAACTACTAATGTGTAATATTCATATTGTATTTTATATACGTGTTAGTTATTAATTATTTTTAATATCAAATTTTAGTTATTTGTAAATTATATATATTCCTATATGGACTCTAGATTTGTCTTTTAATATTTCTTTTTTTAATTCTGAATTTTTATTATTTCTAATTGTATTTCTATATGAACTCTAAACTTATCTTTCAATATTCTTTAATTTTTAATTTAAAACTTTAGTTACTTCTAAATTGTATTCCTATATTAACTTTAAACTATTCTTCCCATGTTTTTCCTAATTTCCAATTTTAGTTATTTGTAAATTATATTTTTATACGGACTCTAAACACTACTTTTCATTTTATTATGTTTATTTTGAATTTTAGTTAGTTTTAAATTCCTATATGGACTCTATACTCTACTTCTAATATTCCTTTTTTTTATTCCGAAATTCTATTTTTTTCATAATTGTATTTCACTTCTAATATTCCTTATTTTTAATTCCAAATTTCAGTTATTTCCTAATTGTATTTCTATATGGACTCTAGTCTCCTCTTCTAATGTTCCTTATTTTTTAATTCTGAATTTCAACTATTTCTAAATTGTATTTCTATATGGACTCTAGTCTCCTCTTCTAATATTCCTTATTTTTAATTCTGAATTTCAGCTATTTCTAAATTATATTTCTATATGGACTCTACTTTTTCTTTTTCTCCGATTAATGTGAGAATTTCTAGACCATGAGAGCGAACGAGGAGGCTTCTTTTTCTATTCCTTTAATAATATAATAGATAGATGGATATCCACTCAAACTATTAGAATTCATCTCCGTAGATTAGTAATAGGTGGTCAGCTGTCGGAACAATTTTTTTTTATCAAAAATGAAATTTTTTTTACCACTTCACATAACTATTCTAGTGACATTTGTCACCGACGTCACACCATGCTCAGAACAGCAAGGAGTTAGTTAGATCTAGCGGCCTCCACCCTAGCTTTCCCATCATCACTGTTGTCATCAATTCTTGTGCTTGGTGACAAATGTGATAGCGCTGAGCTCAGGCCGTAGATTTGGTCTTCCTACATCTCCTCTTCTTGTCATTGCCATTGCTGGAGACTGCAGGGTGGTGGTGTGTTGTCGCTGGAGAGCGTGCGAGGGTGAGCCCTAAAATAGGGAGGAAGAGAGGGCGAGTGTAGAAGAGATTGAGCAACAGCAGAGGGAGAAGGAGAGAGGTGTTAAGAGGGAGAGGCGGAGTAGTGGATGCATGGCCTGATGAGTTTCCCTTTTACTTGGCATGAAGTTCTTTTATGATCGAACAAGATAACACAAATGTAGCCATATATATATCACAAATGTTGTCTGTTCAACGAAGAGCTACTAAAAACCCAAACATATCTCTTCCTAACTTCTACTTCGTCGGTTTCTGTGATTACGTTTCTCGAACTGTTTAGTGCACTTTTGTAAAAGTTTTCTGTAAGAAAGTTGATGTAAAAATACATATTAATCCTTTTTAATTTTTTACTGATACTTAATTACTTATATGCTAATAAGCTACTTCAATTTACGTGCGGAGGAAAACAAAAGTTCCCAACTACTAACAAACATAGCCTTTAAATTGGTTTTACGCTGATTACTAGTATATATGTTCAATCGGAAAGGACTATATACGAGGGGATATCGATTACCTGTTCTTAGCTAAGTGTACCCCTTAATTAATTTACAGCCGGATATACTTTCGCTGCTAATAATGACTTAAAATAGAAAATAGAAGTGTACCAAACTGAACCAAACACTTGTGAAGCTCTCCTATTAATTAGATCCATGCAGGCGTAAACGCAGTGCGATTAGCCTATATAAAAACGGCGTAACCACGGCCTCTTTATCCATCGATCACCATTAATTCATCTCCATCGACAAAGCTAGCTAAGCCCAGTCATGGCCGCCTCTCCCGCAATGCCGTCACTCCTCCTCCTCCTCCTCCTAGCCTTTCTCGTCGCGGCGGCCGATGCCTACGACTCCGCCGCCAGCGCCAACACCAACGCCGGCGCCATCCCCGACCCCAACATCTTGAACATGGAGGCCATGTGCCCCAAGACGACGGACGTGAAGGCGTGCCAGCAACTGGTGAAGAACATGCCGTCCAACATCGTCGCGGGGAAGAAGGACGCCAGGAGCATCGCCCGGGGGTGCATCGCCACCGCCTGGTTCGTGGCGAGGGACGGCGCCAAGGACTGCACCGCCGCCGTGGACGAGTGCAAGGACAAGGTCGACCAGTGCCTCGACAGCTGCCGCCACGCCTTCGCCGCCGTGAACGACGCCCTGGAGCCCCAGGGCACCGGCGACGACGCCGTCAAGGTCCCCGAGGACGAGAAGCTCCTCGCCATCCACGCCAGCCTCACGCAGCTGCTCCGCGGCCCCACCGGCACGCGCCGCCCGCCCCTCTGCAACACCTGCTGCCAGGACGGCTCGTGCACGGAGGAGAAGAAGCGCAACGTCGTCGCGCTGTTCGTGCAACTGTGGAGCCTGCTGGATTTCGCCGATGCGGTGCTCGAGGACCTGTATCCTCTGACGAAGCTGCCAGGGGACAAGGCCGCGGGATCAGATACCTCTGCGGCGGCCGGATCAACCGCCGACAAGAAGACCTCTGCGGCGGCTGGATCAACCGCTGCAAAGGAGACATCTCCAGTAGCCGGATCAACCGCCGACAAGGAGACCTCTGCGGCGGCCGGATCAACCGCCGACACGGCGACCTCTGCGGCGGCTGGATCAACAGCCGCAAAGGAGACATTTCCAGTAGCCGGATCAACCGCCGATAAGACCTATGCAGCGGCCGGATCAGCTCCTCCTGTCGTAGACACTGCGCCTGCGCCTCCCGTGACAACTTACGATTAATTACAAACATTCGGTATTTCATATTTTGGAGGATGCTATAGGAACTTTAAATAACTCTTCCAAAATTTTTAGGACACCAACGAAAAATCCTTACAAAATTTTGTCTACATCAACGTTTGTAAGGAGTTTATAACAAATTTCTATACGTGTAACTTTTTCCTACATATTTGAGTACGTAGGTGCATTGCTGAGGACAGGGTGCGCCTTCCGTGGTTGTCATTCGAAATTGTCTTTGTAACCTCGTCAATTTAATGAAGTTTAGAATCAAAATGATGAGCCTTTTATCTCACTTATTGTCCTCTCTTTTTTTTGGCGCCCGTACACATTATATGGTACCAACGTAATTTTTAAAAGTCAATAGCAGTTTATTATTACAAGGACATTCAAATATATAACCATGGGCAATAGTAGTAATGGTCTAACTACAATATATATTAGGATCGAAATTAACATCGTCGTAGACTACATTCATATGAAGTAAATCAAGTATATATAATTGTGATTATGTGGGTTTTAAGATCACTTTCAGTGCAATAACTTTTAATGTAATTGGCTAAGTTTAATAGCATATTTCTATTGTCTGGAGAAAAATATGGGTTCAAATACATACACCATCTGTCTAAAAAAACAAATGCTGACTATGAATTTAGACGAACACATATTTTATAGTTAGAATTTGATTTCTTTTTTGTGAAATAGAGAGAGCACAAATTTAATTCGCCCCTACATACAAAGGCTGACTCCTATAAGATCTACTTACCCGGAAAAATATGTGGTGAAAACCATATGTGGAAACTTAGAAACTATCTTTGGATCGAAAAATGGGCGTCCGACATTCGTCCACGCCATCACGAGTAAAAATTTTACTCACGGATTTACTTATAAGTAAAGATTTTACCTTGAATACTTTTACTGGTAATGACGTTAACAAATCTTAGACGTCCATTTTTTATCCAACGGTAGTTTTCAAGTTTTCACTGCGTAGCTGGTTTCCACCGTATATTTTCCCTACTTACCCAGTCAGAGTGGGTAGTGTCCAGCGATGTGTAACTACTAACTAGTTAACAACTTGATTGCATTGGGAAGGGAGATTGATAATATATTTCAACTTGAAATTGGATTAATGTTACTAACTAGTTAACAACTTGATTGCATTAGTTAGCACCTCTGCGGCGGCCGGATCAACCGCCGACACGGCGACCTCTGCGGCGGCCGGATCAACCTCCGCAAAGGAGACATCTCCAGTAGCCGGATCAACCGCCGATAAGACCTATGCAGCGGCCGGATCAGCTCCTCCTGTCGTCGACACTGCTCCTGCGCCTCCCGTGACAACTTATGATTAATTACAAACATTCGTTATTTCATATTTTGGAGGATGCTATAGGATCTTTAAATAACTCTTCCAAAATTTTTAGGAGACCAACGAAAATCCTTACAAAATTTTGACTAATCAACGTCTCTAAGGAGTTTATAACAAATTTCTATACGTGTAACTTTTTCCTACATATTTGAGTAGGTGCATTGCTGAGGGCAGGGTGCGCCTTCCGTGGTTGTCATTCGAAATTGTCTTTGTAACCTCGTCAATTTAATGAAGTTTAGAATCAAAATGATGAGCCTTTTATCTCACTTATTGTCCTTTTTTTTTTGGCGCCCGTACACATTATATTTATATGGTACCAACGTAATTTTTAAAAGTCAATAGCAGTTTATTATTACAAGGACATTCAAATATATAACCATGGGCAATAGTAGTAATGTTCTAACTACAATATATATTAGGATCGAAATTAACATCATCGTAGACTACATTCATATGAAGTAAATCAAGTATATATAATTGTGATTATGTGGGTTTTAAGATCACTTTCAGTGCAATTGCATAACCTTTAATGTAATTGGCTAAGTTTAATAGCATATTTCTATTGTCTGGAGAAAAATATGAGTTCAAATACCTACACCATCCATTAAAAAAAAAGATAATCCATTATATGCCACTGACTTTGTCACACGTCTATGATTTGCTACCGACTTTGTCACGTTCTACAATATATCATCAACTTTTGCTTAACTTCTACGATTTACCATCGCCGTCCGGTTAGCCTCCGTCAGTACTGTACAATTTTGTCCAAATGACCAAAATACCCCTAATGACAAAAATTTCCAAATGTGGATAAAAATTTTAAAATATCATATTATAAACATAAGATTGTAAACATCCAAACTTTGGCCAAAAATTTAAAATCTGATATTTCAGAATTTTTATCCAAATTTTGAAAGTTTTTGTCCCATGGGTATTTTGGTCATTTTGACAAATTTATACAGTCCTAACGGAGACTAACCGGACGGCGATGGTAAATCGTAGAAGTTAAGCAAAAGTTGATGGTATATTATAGAATGTGATAAAGTCAGTGGCAAATCGTGGACGTGTGATAAAGTCAGTGGCGTATAATGGATTGTCTCAAAAAAAATGCTGACTATGAATTTGGACGAACACATATTTTATAGTTAGAATTTGATTTCTTTTTTCTGAAAGAGAGCACAAATTTAATTCGCCCCTACATACAAAGGCTGCCTCCTATAAGATCTACTTACCTGGAAAAATATGTGGTGAAAACCACATGTGGAAACTTAGAAACTATCGTTGGATCGTAAAATGGCCGTCCAACATTCGTCCACGTCATCACGAGTAAAAATTTTACTCAGGGATTTACTTATAAGTAAAAATTTTACCACGAGTACTTTTGCTGGTAATGACGTAAACAAATTTTAGACGTCCATTTTTTATTCAACGGTAGTTTTTAAGTTTTCACTGCATAGATGGTTTCACCGCATATTTTCCCTACTTACCCGGTCAGAGTGGGTAGTGTCCAGCGATGTGTAACTACTAACTAGTTAACAACTTGATTGCATTGGGAAGGGAGATTGATGATATATTGCAACCTGAAATAGGATTAATGTTAAGTACCTTTCTAGGTAGTGAGTTAGTGATTTTTCTTTTTGCCATCCTTATTTTTAGAAATTAAGTCTTTTGATTAACACCAAATTATTTTCTTTTTCTTTCCTGCGGCTTGATGCTTCCTCTTGTTCCTCTTCCTCCACACAGACAACTTATCAATTGAAGATATATGTTTATAAAAAAATATAATCATGTGAGATCTTATTAGCAAGAGTTAATTGTAATAAATATAATGATGTAATCGGATTTCAATTCAGATAAGTAATTTAGAAGAAAAAATAATTTGAAAATTTATTATTGGAGTTGTACTTTGAGAAAAAAAAGATAATACAAACATGTAGCACGCCTTAGCATAGCATGTAACTTGCACGATTTATCAAGTGTCAGGATTTTAATCTACATGCACACCAGCATTACGCGCCGGATCAATAGTTTCGTGGAAGAGGATTTTCAATTTGTTTTTTTCGTTACGAGTTGAATTTGAATTTGCATGTTTGTGAAGTATTATATCACATGTTAATACACCTTCCTAATTTTTTTAAATTTTTTTATAACTATTTAAGTGACTAAAAAAACGAGGGATATTCCCTCGAGGGATTAAAACAGTTTCGTTTCCTCCAAACTTTTCCTGAGAAAGCTGCATCTCTGTGGCGTTGCATGCGTACAGGGAGCTAGGGGTGGCGGAGCATCGTATGCATGTCTGACTCTGCATTCTTTTTTTTTTTTAACACAGTACAAACGCAGGCGCTCACAGCGTGCGTACACTCACCCCTATGAGTAACTCTGGATGAGATTGACGAAGTCACCATAGGCGCCTCGCTGTCGACGGGTACGTCGCCTACCACTGAAAGAATAATTAGCCGTAAATGCGAGTATCCGTGTCAAATCTAGGATTTGAACCCGGGTGGGTTGGTTCCACCATAAGGAACCTAACCAGTTGAGTTATGCTCACTTCGCTGACTCTGCATTCTCTCTTCCTTTTCCTTTTGTTTAATCAAACTTTAAACAGCTTATTTCTAAGATATTTCATCCGTTCAAAAAAAATCAACCTTATTAAGATGTGATATATCTAGTACAACAAATTTAAATATAGAGTATATCAAGATTAATTATATTATAATTTGTCACATCCCAGGAAGTTGATTTCTTTTAACGGATGAAGTATGTATCTAATTTATAATTTGATTATACCATTTTATTCATCGCAATTAAATATTTATAAAATATTTTAGAGAAATGTAACGCATAAAATTTACTAACTGCAAGAATAACTGACATTATATGAAACATTATGTCTACTAGTTAAACATAAAAAAAATATGATACAATATATTTGCAAATATTGTTTTTATTAAAATTTTATATCACTCTTGAAACGTCAACCTATAATTTTAGCAACATAAAAAAATTATTTGCTGAAACATATAAAAAGATCACGTGCAACAATAACTATATAAAAATTACTAACTGTAACAATAACCACCATTACATGAAACATTACAACTAGAGAAACAAAAAAAAAATATAATGCAACATATTTGCAAATACTTCATTTTGTTGAAATTTCATATCACTCTTGAAAAATCAAGTTGCAATTTTTGAAACATAAAAACTATATTTACTGAAACATATAAAAAGACCACGTGCAACATTAGAAATGAATTAGTAAAACATCAGCAAATAATTATTGAAGCAATGGAATAATATTATGTGAAAAAAATAACGAAATATAATCACGTGAGATCTTGTTATGAAGAGTTAATTGTAGCAAATTCAACGGTATAATTATTTTATAATTCAGAGGAATAGTTTAAGAGAAAAAAATATTTAAATTTTGAATTCATACGATTCACATGCATGTTCCATTGGCTGCATACACTTGTCATGCGTATTACTCCCAATCCTAAGTTAGTACTACCTCTATATTTTAATGTATGACGCCATTGACTTTTGTCCAATATTTGACCATTCGTCTTATTCAAAAAATTAATGTAATTATTATTTATTTTATTGTGACTTGATTAATTATCAAATGTTCTTTAAGCATGATATAAATATTTCCATATTTGCAAAAAAATTTTGAATAAAACGAGTGATCAAACATTGTCTAAAAGGTCAACGGCGTCACACATTAAAATACGGAGGGAGTACATTGTTGGGTTGGTTTAGGTGTCCGAATTTTTTCCTTCCCCTAACGTCGCATGATAAGCCTTCTCCAATTTTTGGACTGCTTCTTTATATTTGCCCATTCTTAGAAAACAAATTATGAAAACTATCCAATTTTCCCTACGCACCTGCAATTACTTGCAATGTACTCTATCCGTCTCATAATATAAGAGATTTTTGATGGATATGACACTTCCTAATACAATAAATCTGGATAGCCTCTCTGTCCAAATTCGTAGTTAGGAAGTGTTACATATTTTCAAAATCCATTATATTATTATTATGGGATGGAGGGAGTGGTAGGCTATACCTATAAATAGATTTTGTGATTATTCTCGAACTCGAATCGATAACAGTCCAGTTGATCCGCGCTCCTCATAAATCGGGGAATTAAATCCTTTTCCTTCTTTATCTCGACGACAGTTTCGTACATGGACTACATAGCGCTGCAACGACGTCGCCAGGTCGTCGCCGGCGGCCAGGTGGCGCTCGCCGTCCGCCTCGCCGAGCTGCTCGCGGCGGCGGACCCCGACCGCAACCTGGTCTTCTCGCCACTGTCCATCCACGCGGCGCTCTCCCTCGTCGCCGCCGGCGCGGGCGGCGATACCCTGGGCGAGCTCCTCGGCGTGCTCGGCGCGCCGTCGCCCGACGACCTCGCGGCGTTCGCGTCCCACATGGCGAGCACCGCACTGCAGGCCGGCGACAACCCGGCGTCGGGCGGGCGGCGCGCCGCGTTCGCGTTTGCGTGCGGCGTGTGGTGCGACGCCGCGCGGCCGCTCAGGCCGGCGTACCGCGACGCCGTCGTCGGCATGTACAAGGCCGAGGCCGCCACCGTCGACTTCAAGAACAAGGCGGAGGAAGCGAGGAGGCAGATCAACGAGTGGACGCGGCAGGTGACGAGGGGCCTCATCGGCTCCGTCATGCCGCCGGGCTCCGTCGGCGCGGCGACCGCCGTCGTGCTCGGCAGCGCCATCTACTTCAAGGGCAGCTGGGATCGCCCCTTCAGGGAGAGGGACACGCAGAGGAGGCCGTTCTACCTCCTCGATCGACGGCCGCGCCATCCACGGCGTGCCCTACATGTCGCCGGACCCGTCCTCCCACTCCCACCAGTTCGTCGCCGTGCACGACGGGTTCAAGGTGCTCAAGCTCAACTACAAGCGGGACTACCTCCGCCGCCATGTCTCGCGGTACTCCATGGTCATCTTCCTCCCCGACGCGCGCGACGGCCTGCGCGGCCTCGTCGGCAAGATCGCGTCGCGGCCGGGGTTCCTGCACGAGCACCTGCCGTCCGGCGAGCCGGTGCCGGTCGGCGAGCTGCCGCGTGCCCAAGTTCAAGGTGTGCTGCGCCGGCAGCGTCGGCGGCGTCCTCGCGCAGGTGGGGCTCCGGCTGCCGTTCATCCCGGAGCTCGCCGACCTGACCGGCATGGTGGTGGACGACGTCGGCTCCGGCGGCGGAGCCTGCAAGCTGCCGTTGTTCGTGAGCGGCGTCGTCCACAAGGCGGTGATCGAGGTGAAGGAGGAAGGAATCGAAGCTGCAGCCGCCACCTTTGGTGCGGTGTCAACTGGGTGCGCCCCAGCGAGACGGCCATGGACGCTGGTGAGCTTCGTCGCCGACCATCCGTTCGCGTACTTCATAGTGGACGAGACGTCGCTTGCCGTCGTGTTCGCGGGACAGATCGTCGATCCTTCGTTGCAATGACATGAAAGAAGTTGCAAATTAAATCACTTAAGATAGCCAGTGCATTCGAGGGGGCTGGTGAGTTTGGGAGATGATTCTAATCGCTCGAGTGGATGTACATCCGTTTATTGCATGTCAACTAAATGATTATAAAAAAAATTTCAAAACAATTGACAAGATAGATTGATATGCAATACATCACTCCACAAACATGCAAATTTAAATTCAACTTCTACAAATAGCAACAAAAATAATAAATTTAACTGTAAATATATGTATAGTAATTTGAATTTTGTTTGTTATTTTTGGTATAATTTGTATAAGATAATTTTTACCTTTGCGTGTTTGTGGAGTTATATATTACATATTGATCTATCTTGTCAATTATTTTCAATTTTTTTCATAACCGTTTAGATGACATACAATAAATAGGTGGACATCCACCCGAGTGATTAAAACAATTTCCCGATGAGTTTGACAAGTTTATAAGAGTAGAATTTGAAGGTGGATGAAAAGCTCGAAGCTCCTGGCTCGGATCAGCTCGTAGCGAGCTCGGTTCGAACCGGCTCAAACTAGTAGTCTTATTGAGTCGAGCAAAGTAAGGGTTTTAACTTGTAAGCGTAAGTTCTTAGTGGAAATATTGTAGGTCCCACCATACCCTATGTCCATGGCCACAATGTTTAAGGCAAGAATAGATGTTAAAATGGGTCCTATGTAAACAAATTCTACTTTAAGGTAGGTCCTAGCATACTATAATCTTTTCTCATCCTCTTTAGTGTGCATGCATGTGTGCTTTATCTCATTATTTTATTTCTTAAAGTTGAACCATAAGCTTATGGATATTTTTGGCATTTAATGTCTTATGGCTAGTGCTCACAATGTACTCCCTCCATCCCATAAAAAACGAATCTAGTACCAGATGTGACATATATATTCTAGTACGATGAATCTGAACATATGTATATCTAGATAAGTAGTACTAGGATGTGTCACATCCGGTACTAGATTAGTTTTTTATAGGACGGAGGGAGAGTATATGACTAGTTATAAGGTCTTATGACTCATTCTAATGGCATATTGTATATGCCCTTAGCTCATTGGTACAAGATACATTATTATCATTTACTTGGGACTTTTTAACTACTACTCCAGTAGTTTGTTTTAGTGATATTTAAAAGGTTTTTAGGAAGCGTTATCACCTCTTGTCGAGGCCACACGAATATATTGATCTTAGTTGGAAATAGCCTCCAACGTGGCTTTCAATCAGGAAACAAATTCTGTTGTGATCTGGTTTTATCTCAACCAAATCAATCTCATTCATATCACATGCACCGGACTCCCTACATATGCATGTGACGCATGCATGCATATCTCTGAACTATCGCTACTTCTAATAGCCCCCCTCAATCATAACTTATCTAAGTTAAGATTGTGTCTAAAATCTCTAAGCTGTTGAAGTAATTGGTTTAGTAAAACCATCTGCAACTTGATCTCCTGAAGCTATAAACTTTATCTCTAGTTGCTTCCTAGCAACTCTCTCTCTTACAAAATGATAATCAACTTTTATATGTTTTGTTCTAGCATGAAACACAGGATTGACTGACAAATATGTAGCTCCCAAATTATCACACCATAACCTTGCCATAGGAGGAACTTGAACTCCAATTTCTTTAAGAAGAGTTTGAACCCACATTACCTCTACTATAGCATTTGCTACTACTTTATACTCAGCCTCAGTACTTGACCTGGATACTGTAGCCTGTTTCTAGCACTCCATGACACTAGATTTGATCCAAGAAATACTGTAAAACCTCCTGTAGATCTTCTGTCATCTACAGATCCTGCCCAATCTGCATCAGAAAAAGCACTAACAAGAGTAGAAGAAGATCTGTTAATCTTTAGGCCAAGATCAACAACGGACTTAACATATCTCAGTATCCTCTTAACTGCCATCCAATGTTGTAAAGTAGGAGCATGTAAAAACTGACAGACCTTATTTACTGCAAAAGAAACATCTGGTCTAGTCAAAGTCAAGTACGGCAAAGCCCCAACAATACTCCTATATCTAGTGGCATCATGTTCTCCTATCTCAGTACCATTATGAGCTAACAACTTCTCTGAGATAGACATAGGTGTGGCAACAGATTTACATCATGACATACCTGCCCTTTTTAACATATCAGATGCATACTTTTCTTGGGTTAACAAAATACCATCGCTTACCTTGTTAACCTCTATACCCAGAAAATAGTGCAGATCACCTAGATCTTTAAGGGCAAAATCTTGTTTTAAATCTTGGAGATGATTGGATTTCACAGGTGATCGCAGGATTCTATCATTTTATGTGACCGGTCAGACCGGGCTGTGTATGCCGGTCAGACCGGCGATGATCGAGTGGTCGGACCGGCCAGCCCGCGGTTTGACCGGCCGACTCTGTGTCGGTTTCGGTTTCGGGTTGTTTGTTTGGATATCCGTGATTATTTCATGATTATGGCTTTTAGATGGATACTATACGTATGTAATACTATTGTTTGCTACTAATGAGTCAAGTTGTGATAGCTTGGTCTCAGAATATGGTTTTTTTGTTTATTTCATGTGTAGGTGACTCAATGTCTTGGGAGAGTATTTGCGGTGATGGGCCGGGAGTCTGGTCAGAGATCATGCGGGATACTTAGGCTAGAGTTGATGTACGTGGTTGATGGAGATTCCATATGGCATACGATGGAGTTATTTGTGTGTATGGGATGCGGAGTCGAATTTGGAAGGAGTCCAAATTTGGTATGATTGGTTATGTAAAGTTAGTGTCTTGTACTAGAGGGTTTCCTAAGGTGTTTAGGACTCCTAGTATGAGTTTGGTTCGTGGCTTTAGGCTGCCTACCTCATGTATAAATAGAGGGGGAGCGTAAGGCTTCCCGATATCGCTTTTTAGAGCAATTGAGTTGAGTTTTGAGTTAGGGTTTTGAGTTTAGTCAAAATTATTGTAAGGAGTGCTGTTGGTGCACTTTGTAAACACAGAGAGAATCAATAAAGTCGTCATCTACTTTAAGAGTTCTTCGATTTGTGTTTCATCAGGTTTCGGTGGTCTAACCGGTGGCAAGCGGCGGTCAGATTGGCAGTGGCGAGGCGGTCAGACCGGCGGCGGCAACGGCGAGCAGCAGCTGATCTCGGTGGTCAGACCGGAGATCCAATCTCGGTCAGACCGATGGCAACCAGGCGGTCAGACCGGCAGGGCAACTTCGGTCAGACCGTGATCCGTCGAATTCGAGGGTAACTTTTATTTCCGCTAAAAGTTTTTGGTTTTTGGGTATACCAACCATTCACCCCTCCTCTGGTTGGCTTAGTTATTGTGATTCAATCCTACAAGTGGTATCAGAGCCTTGTTTTCTTCTTTGGATTTTTATCGATCTAGAGTTTTTGCTATGGCTACTCCTGTTAGGTTTTCAACTAAGCCTCATGTTTTCGATGGAACGGATTTTTCTCATTGGTGTAGTAGGATGCAATCTTACGTTATGGCTGAAGATTATGATATTTGGAGAAAAGTTTCTCATCCTTATGTGATTCCTGAAGCTATTAATACTGCTGCTGAAAAAACTGCTTTTGAACAAAATTGCAAAGCTCGCAACATTCTTTTGATTGGTATTTCTCGTTCGGATTATGATCGTGTTGCACATTTTCGAACTGCTCATGAAATTTGGAATGCTTTGAGTAACTTTCATCAAGGAACAAATAACATTAAAGAACTTCATCGTGATATTTTAAAAAAGGAGTACATTAAATTTGAGATGAAACCTGCAGAAGCTTTGGATGACTATCTTTCTAGGTTTAATAAAATTTTGAGTGATCTTAGATCTGTTGATTCTTCTTATGATGCTAATTATCCACAATCTGAGATTTCTCGTCACTTTTTGAATGGTCTTGATATGTCTATTTGGGAGATGAAAGTTACATCTATTTAGGAATCTGTTGACATGTCTATTTTGACATTGGATTCGCTTTACACAAAATTGAAAACACATGAGATGAATGTTCTTTCTCGGAAAGTTGATTCTAAGTCGAGTGCTTTGGTTTCTTCTTCTTCTTCTTTGGATGTTGATGCTTCTTCATCTAAGCCTTCTTTTCTTGCTGTTTTTAATGCCACATCCGATGATCAACTCGAACTGATCGAGGAGGAGGATTTGGCTTTGGTTGCTAACAGAATTGCTCGACCTATGAATAATGCCAGGAACAGGAAAAGAGGTGGTCCAAATCGTTGCTTTGAATGTAGTTCAATTGATCATCTTTGTTCGCATTGTCCTAAGCTTGGGAGAGGCAAAAGAGAAGACAAAGATGGTGAGAAGACCAACAACAACAAGCCGAAGGGTTAATCCCAAGGGAGAAAGCTGGAGAATTTCAGGAAGGCTTTTCAACAAGTTTGCGCTGTCTTCGTGCCACTAAGTGATGTAGATGGTGAGAGTGGAGATGATGACAAGGGAAAGAACATCTCCGGTGTTTGCTTCATGGCGTGTGGTGAATCGGATACAGAGTATGAAGATAATGAGGTAAGTGCTTTTGAGAAAGCTATTAATATTTTGAGTGCAAAAAATAAGAAGTGTGAGAAGATGTATAGAAAACAGAAATTTATCATTGAATCTCTTAAATCTGAAATTGATAGGTTGAAATTTCTTATTCCTAATGATGATGATTGCTCAAATTGTGAGGTTTTAATGAATGAGATTTCAAAAATTAGAGATGTTAATACTGCACATGATTTGAAAAATAGATCTTCTCTTGCTAGTAGTTTTGCCTTGCACACACGCACTTTGGATGAGTTGTTTTTAACTAAAAAGTTGTTGCAAAAATATCAAATTGCTTTTCATGCTAGTTTGATGTTTAACATGATTTCTGCTAAAAAGTTAAAACAACCTCATGATGTTTTGGATTGCTCAACATGTATTTTGAATTAGATGAAATTAAAAGATGCTTTAGGTCGTGCTTTCTTGCCCCGAGTGTCGTAAAAGCAAAGGTGTCATGGTAGATTGTGAAAATTGAGCTATTTTGGAAAAAGAGGTTTCTTATTTGAAAAATTCTTTGCTAAGATTTTCTGATGGTAAAAAGAACCTCAACATGATTTTGGATCAATCAAAGGTTAGCACACATAACCGTGGTTTAGGTTTTAATCCTTATGCTCATAATTCTAGACATTCTCCTGTTGTGTTAGGTGTTGGTGCTAGAAGTGGTGAGATTTTGGTTAAACCTGATGCTAATAAAACTGTGTTTATATCTGCTGGTATCATGTCTACCTTGAATGCATCTTCCTCAAAATCCAATGTTGTGCATGCAAAATCTCCTGTTGTTGCTTGTGTTGCTAAATCTTCTAATGCTACCAATGTGTCTAATCATCGTGAAAAATATACTTGTTCTTTTGTGGCAAAGATGGACATATTGTTGGTTTTTGTTTCAGATTAGCTCATAAATAGAAAAGGAGAGAGAGATTGCTTTTGCAAAATCAAAGTGGCAAAAATCTGGTTTTCCCTCGAGAAAACCGGTCAGACCGCAATGGGTTCCGCGGTCAGACCGGCGACTGGTCAGATCGGCTACTGAGCGGCGGTCAGACCGGGCACCGGTCAGACCGGCGGTGCAGCGGCGGTCAGACCGGCCCCCGGTCAGACCGTCCACTGTACCTCGGTCAGACCGGCCTCGGAGAAATTTTTCTGAAAATTCTCAAACTGATTTTGCACGTGGATATATGCCTATTGGATCTTCTGGTCGTGTGTCTCAGTACTAGATTCCTAAATTTTTATTATCACCTAACCCTAGTACGGAGGCTTCGACTTCTGCTTGTGTATAGGCTTTGGTGGCAAGGAAGGAGAACGTGTGGATCGTGGATTCCGGTTGTTCGCGGCACATGACCGGTGATAAAAATTGGTTCTCCTCCCTCAAGAAGGCATCCAAGACTGGATCGATTATCTTTGGTGATGCTTCTACAAGTGTCGTTCTCGCTACAGGTTTGGTTAAGGTAAATAAAAAATTTGAATTGAAGAATGTAGCTTTGATTGAGGACTTAAAGTACAATTTGCTTTCGGTTTTACAAATTGTTGATGAAAATTTTGAGGTTCATTTTAAGAAAACTGGAAGTAAAGTTTTTGATTCTTATGGTGATTCTGTGTTGAATATTTCTCGCTATGGAAGAGTGTTTAAAGCTGATTTTGAAAATCCTGTTTCACCTGTGATAACATGTTTGGTTGCTAAGTTTGATAAAGATGTGATGTTTTGGCATCGTAGACTTGGGCATGTTGGTTTTGATCATCTCACTAGGTTAAGTGGTTTGGATCTTGTTCGTGGTTTGTCTAAACTTGAGAAAGATCTTGATTTGGTTTGTACACCGTGTCATTATGCTAAGATGGTTTCTACTTCACATGCTCCTATTGTTTCTGTGATGACGGATGCACCGGGACAGCTATTACATATGGACACTGTTGGTCCAGCTAGAGTGCAATCTGTTGGAGGAAAGTGGTATGTGTTGGTTATTGTTGACGATTTTTCTTGATATTCTTGGGTTTTCTTTATGGCAACTAAGGACGAAGCTTTTCAACACTTTCGTGGTTTGTTTCTTCGATTGGATCTTGAATTTCCTGATTCTTTGAAAAGAATTCGAAGTGATAATGGTGGTGAGTTTAAAAATGCTTCTTTTGAACAACTTTGCAACGAAAGAGGTCTTGAACATGAATTTTCTTCTCCTCATGTTTCTCAACAAAACGGTGTGGTTGAAAGGAAAAATTGTGTTTTGATTGAGATGGCTAGAACGATGTTGGATGAATATAAAACTCCTAGAAAATTTTGGGCTGAGGCTATTAACACTGGTTGTTATATTTCAAAACGGTTTTTCTTGAGATCGAAACTTGGAAAACTTTCTTATGAACTTCGATTTGGACATCAACCCAAAGTTTCACATTTGCATGTTTTTGGTTGCAAGTGCTTTGTCCTGAAATCTGGAAATTTGGATAAGTTTGAGGCACGTTCTACCGATGGATTATTTCTTGGTTACCCCGCACATACTCGTGGTTATCGTGTACTTATTTTGGAGACTAACAAAATCGTTGAGACTCGCGAAGTTTCTTTTGATGAGGCTAGTCTAGGAACCAGACCCGATATTGCAGGTACAATGTCACAGGTTCAGGGGGAGGATAATCGTATTTTTGAAGACGAGAGCGACGACAACGACGACGACGAGGTCGGCTCGGCCGGTCAGACCACCGGCACACCTCCGGTCAGACCGCCTCAGGAGGAGCGATCAGACCGGCCAGGGTCATCGGGATCGGGTACTGTTGATGCTGATCGAGATGGTCCTCCAGAGATTACTACTTCGACGAGTACTGATACAGAACGTGGATCAACTTCAGAAGTCGCTGCTCCTTTGCACATTCAACGATGACATCCGCCGAAACAAATTATTGGTAATATAGGTGAGCGTACTGTAAGGTCTAAGGTAATGACTCATGATGTTTGTGCAAATTCTGTATTTGTTGCTTCTTTTGAACCCAAAGATGTGTCACATGCATTAACTGATGAATCGTGGATTAACGCCATGCATGAAGAATTTGAAAATTTTGAGAGAAACAAAGTGTGGACTTTAGTTGAACCACCTTCTGGACATAATATTATTGGAACCAAGTGGTTTTCAAAAATAAACAAAATGAGGATGGTTTAATTGTGAGAAATAAAGCTAGACTTGTTGCTCAAGGTTTTACTCAGGTGGAGGGTTTGGATTTTGATGAAACTTTTGCTCCTGTTGCTTGAATTGAGGCAATTAGACTTTTGTTGACTTTTGATGCTTCAAAAGGTTTTAAATTGTATCAAATGGATGTGAAATGTGCTGTTCTAAATGGTTTTATACAGGAGGAAGTTTATATCAAACAACCACCAGGTTTTAAAAATCCTGATTTTCCCAACCATGTCTTTAAATTGTCTAAAGCTTTGTATGGTTTGAAACATGCTCCTAGGGCATGGTATGATAGGCTTAAGAACTTTTTTTGCTTGCGAAAGGTTTTACAATGGGAAAAGTTGACAAAATGCTTTTTGTTCTTAAGCATGGTGATAATCAACCTTTTGTTCAGATTTATGTGGATGATATCATCTTTGATTGTTCAACTCATGCTTTGGTTGTAGAGTTTGCTGAGACTATGCGTAGAGAATTTGAGATGAGCATGATTGGTGAGTTATCGTACTTTTTGGGATTGCAAATTAAGCAAACACCTCAAGGTACATTTGTGCATCAAACGAAGTATACGAAGGATCTTTTGATACGGTTCAAGATGGAGAATTGCAAGCCAATTTCAACACCAATTGGTTCTACAACTGTGTTGGATCCTGATGAAGATGGTGAAGCTGTTGATCAAAAAGAGTATAGAAGTATGATTGGATCTTTGTTGTATCTAACTGCTTCTAGGCCAGACATACAATTTGCTGTGTGTTTGTGTGCACGCTTTCAAGCTTCTCCTCGTGCTTCACATCGTCAAGTGGTCAAGCGAATAATGAGGTATTTGAATCATACACTTGAGTTTGGAATTTGGTATTCTACTTCATCTTCTATATGCTTAAGTGGATATTCTGATGCTGATTTTGGGGGTTGTAGAATTGATAGGAAAAGTACTAGTGGAACATGTCATTTTCTTGGTACATCATTGATTGCATGGTCTTCTAGGAAACAATCTAGTGTTGCTCAATCAACTGCTGAATCTGAATATGTTGCTGCTGCTAGTTGTTGTTCACAGATTCTTTGGCTTTTATTTACTTTGAAAGATTATGGTCTTACTTTTGAGAAAGTATCTCTCTTCTGTGACAATACAAGTGCTATTAACATAGCTAAGAATCCTGTTCAATACTCACGCACAAAAGCACATTGATATTCGTTTTCACTTTTTGAGGGATCATGTTGAGAAGGGAGATGTTGAATTGCAGTTTTTGGACACAAAGTTGCAACTTGTTGATATTTTCACCAAACCTTTGGATTCTAATCGCTTTGCTTTTCTTCGTGGTAAATTGGGCTAATTCATCCTTTTGGCATGGTTTGAGGGGGAGTTGTACCTCATGGTTTTATCAAGCAATAACATGACAATGAGAAAAATTGATAAAAGAGAGCTTTGTTTATACATATAGTATTTTCTTATGTATGCTAGCAATACTTTGAAGGTTTATTTGTCTCTAGCATAGCTTGTATGTATTCTAGTCTTTTCATGAGATTTAGATTTTGCTTTTAAGGGATATGATGCATGACACTTAAATTCTACATGAATTAAGCAAATATGCAATGTTGATGCTAGCATATGGTTTGATTTCTAAATGCTATATATATATATATATATATATATATATATATATATATATATATATATATATATATATGCTTTATTGACTTGTTATTCCTCAAATAGCTTTAATTGCTCATTGTGAAAAAGAGAATAAAAATATGAAAAAATGAATACCGAATCTTTGGAAACAGTCATGACGACAAGGACGTATTCGATGTGAGCAAAATAATGGGTGCCGAATCCCTGGAAACAGTCTTGACGACAGGGACGAACCCGGAATAAAAGAGAAAAATATGAGAAAAAGGCTCAAGAAAGAAAAAAAATTTTGTTGGTTATTTTGTGCTAAAGGTTATTTGAGAAAGAGTGATAAATGCAATAGGTATATGTGTTTAGTGTTTATTCTTCAACCTATGTGCTTGTTAAGATGTTGCATTATAAATTGTATGAAATCATGAATTTTGATCGTTGATTCAAGCTTAATTGTAAAATCTTTGGTTCATGGTTATACTTTAATACATGCTTGTTATATTATAGATGGGTTCATTTTCTTTTTATTGCAACACATGACTTGATATGCTATATGTATGCTAAGCTCTTGAATATTAATGGACATAATTCCTATGCTTAATGAAATCATTGTCCAAAGGGGGAGAAGCAAGGTAAAATTTTTGGATTTTTGGGAGAAGATTTTTGGGAGAAGCAAGTGAGTTGAGAAGAGCATGTTGTTTTTGGTTCAATTGGTAATTTCTTTCTTTTAAAAAGGGGGAGAAGTTTTCTTTTGGATTTTCGAGCACGATGTGTACGATTGTACGAAGTGTTCTTTTTACCACTTTTGTTTTTATTTTTTCAAACACCAAAACATTTTTAATGGGTTTGCCAATGTGTTCATCAAGGGGGAGATTGTAAAATCAAAGGTGTTTTTGATTATTAATCTGTGATTAACAATTGGGCATTGGAGATTATTGGTTTTGTTATTTAGAATTTATTCACGAAGTGGTTTTGGAGATGATTGGATTTCACAGGTGATCGCAGGATTCTATCATTTTATGTGACCGGTCAGACCGGGCTGTGTATGTCGATCAGACCGGCGGTGATCGAGCGGTCGGACCGGCCAGCCCATGGTCTGACCGGCCGACTCTGTGTCGGTTTCGGTTTCGGGTTGTTTGTTTGGATATCCGTGATTATTTCATGATTATGGCTTCTAAATGGATACTATACGTATGTAATACTATTGTTTGCTACTAATGAATCAAGTTGTGATAGCTTGGTCTCGGAATATGGTTTCTTTGTTTATTTCATGTGTAGGTGACTCGATGTCTTGGGAGAGTATTTGCGGTGATGGACCGGGAGTCGGCTTGGGGATAAGACGACGTCCGTGGTGGTCAGAGATCATGCGGGATTCTTAGGCTAGAGTTGATGTATGTGGTTGATGGAGATTCCATATGGCATACGATGGAGTTATTGTGTGCGTATGGGATGCGGAGTCGAATTTGGAAGGAGTCCAAATTTGGTATGATTGGTTATTTAAAGTTAGTGTCTTGTACTAGAGGGTTTCCTAAGGTGTTTAGGACTCCTAGTATGAGTTTGGTTTGTGGCTTTAGACTGCCTACCTCATGTATAAATAGAGGGGAGCGTGAGGCTTCACGATATCGCTTTTTAGAGCAATTGAGTTGAGTTTTGAGTTAGGGTTTCGAGTTTAGTCGAAATTATTGTAAGGAGTGCTGTTGGTGCACTTTGTAAACACAGAGAGAATCAATAAAGTCGTCATCTATTTTAAGAGTTCTTCGATTTGTGTTTCATCAGGTTTCGGCGGTCTAACCGGCGATATATCGGCGGTCAGACCGGCGGCAATCGGCGGTCAGACCGGCAATGGCGAGGCGGTCAGACCGGCGGCGGCAACAGCGAGCGGCAGCTGATCTCGGCGGTTAGACCGGAGATCCAATCTCGGTCAGACCGACGGCAACCAGGCGGTCAGACTGGCAGGGCAACTTCGGTCAGACCGCGATCCGTCGAATTCGAGGGTAACTTTTATTTCCGCTAAAAGTTTTTGGTTTTTGGGTATACCAACCATTCACCCCCCTCTGATTGGCTTAGTTATTGTGATTCGATCCTACAGTTGCATGGGAGAACAAGGCCGGAAATAAATGAACTAGGGCACCCTCTCCAATCCAGTTATCAAACCAGAAGGAAGTATTCCGGCCATCTCCACAGATGGATTTCGAAATGTGGCGGAAGGACACAAGGCCCGCAAAATGATAGTGGCTGGCTTACGAAGGTCCTTTGCCCAGGATTTTGAGGCCGCACGCACCCGTTTGAGTTTGAGGCACAAGCGACCGATGTGAGATTGGCAGTGGTGGTTAGTAGGCATGCTATTCCAATTCGCTATTACAATGGGTGGATAGGAGGGGTGAGTAAACCATGAGTTGTTGAACCGGAACACTTGCGAGCATGGGATTGAGGAAGTGGCTGCAAGTGTAAGGGCGGCATGGTCAGAAGTGGAGCGCACGCTTGAGGAGAGAGTGGAGTCAGGGAAGGTGCAGCCACTGAGAAACAGTGGACCACGCAGCCTCTTGGCGGCAAACCTCACTACTTGCTCTGTGGGCCTGCTCTCTCGGATTGCCCTAGTCGGCCCAGCGCAGCGCCTTCTCACTTCTTTCCAGATCCTCTGTGGCGGAAACAACCTTCCAGGTACTCGCCTTTCTCTCGACTAGGAAGGTATCCCGCGCATCTGCGCGGGCATCTTATTTAAATCATCATAATTTGTGTTATTAGGATTGTGAAATGTTATGACTTTGCCTATCGGTGAAAAAAAAATTAAAGGTTCCTTCGTAACACATGATTGAAAAAAAAGAATAGAAAAGGTAAAAAATATGCTAGGAATACACATGTAAAATAGAGTATTGAAAAGAACGGATGTTTCAATGGAGTGTAGAAAATCACTGGAATTGAAAATTTATTAACCCACCTAGATCAAAATATCATCTATCAATGTATAAATCATAACCAAACAAACTTTCCATTAGCAGTTTAATTGCCTAGATGCTATGTGAAGGAATAAAACGTGCACGGACATCTTGTTTTTATTTTATTGCTGTAGGGATATACGACGACTTTTACTTAAGATGTTATTTGATAATAGTTTAAATATATGATATTTGTTCTAAAAATGTTTTTAAGTAGTTATGATACTTTCTAGATTGTATAGATTTATAAACCACCAAGATTAATATTTATAGCTCACTCTATGGGCACTTTGTTAATATCGTTCAAAATTATACAACTATATATTTTTCTTTTGAATATGAGTGTTTGATATTTTCAAAATTAAATGTTGAGCAGTAGTTATCCTAACAATCATTGACATATTTAATTAGACAGTAAAAGATTAAAATCATAATTATATTCTATATGATGACTGAGTCCGGCATCATAACATTATGCGTGCATTATAACTCGTCACATGTTCTAAGTATTTTCTTATTTATAAAGATATAAAAAATATATACTTCAAACTGATAATTTGTATATTTTCATATGAGTGCGCAATAAAGCACATTTGAGCAACATAACCATTTATTTATATTAAAAGGTTGAAACTGAACCTCCATTATTTATAAGAAAGGCAGTGATTAATGTAAACTTATTCCTTAAAAATCTACTTACTACTCCCTCTGTCCCATTTTTAAGTGCAGTCATGATTTTTTGTGATCAACTTTGACCGTCCGTCTTTTAAAAAACTTAAAAAAATTAAAAACATAAGTTACATATAAAGTAACTATTCATGTCTTATTATCTCATAATAATGAAAATATTAATTATAAAAAAATCCAAATAAGATGAACGATCAAAATTAGGCATGAAATTTTATGGTTGGACTTAAAATGGGACGGGGGAGTACGAAACAACTTATGTGTCATTTTTTTTACTTTTAACCTAATTGAATTATTTAAAATTCTGTTGTACGTAAGATATATGCTCTGTACATATGGATGTTGGAGAGGGATGAGTGATTATGTACGGGAGGGAGTGGGAGGTGGAAGGGATTTGTGTTTTGAAGGATTGATTTAAAGGTTAGAAATAATGGGTCCACCGATTTAAGTTAGAACGGATAGCTAAGTATTTTTCTTTTGTCTTATAATTTTTATATGATTTTTTCTAATTTATTAAAGTTCAATGTAGCGGTTTAGGAGCATTCTACATGGTGTTTAATGGATTTAAATTTTTTTGTGTGTTTCTTGCACGGTATAGGTAGAAAATGATTTTTTTTCCTTCAGAATTGCTATGACATATTTGTGGAAACCAAAGGATAATACATGATGAATCAATAAGGAATTCAAATTGCATACTGTTTTTTCTATCCTAAAATCCGAAGCTTATAGCTTGATTTTTATTTTTAAACCCTAAATGTAGCTTTGATTTATTTTTTTGGATTTCAGAATGAAAAAAACAGACATAGAGGGTTGTGAGGCCAACGTGCTTACCTACTTGCATACGGTGCTAACGGTGTATTTATTTTTTTATTTTAGAAAAAAAAGAAAAGAAAAAGAGGGACATGAGGCCAGCTGGTAACGTACATACGTACGTGCTGTGCTTGTATATATGCATGTATACGTGGGATTGATGGTAATAAATTTAATTGATCGTTTTTAAAAATAGATCTAATGGTTGGCAACAATGGGTTCATGGGAATAAACTAAAAAAAATCGACGGCTAGATATTTTGCCTTCTTTTGATTTTTTTAGAAATAATTATAGCATAACGTGGAGGCTTAGGAGCATTTGTAGGGTTACTATGTGGTGACTTAGGATCGTTTGTAGTAAGTTTAATGGACTTTTATTATATAATAGATAGATAATATAACATCAATTATATACATGTCGGTCCCATGTGCTGTGATGTATTTTGGATCATAGATATCTTTAAGTAAAGGAATACAATAGTATCACAAATTGGATATAAATGTAAAATAATTTAAAAGATGAAATGTTTAAAGAGCGTTGATGGGATATTTTATATTTATATATTATAGGTGTAATTTAACTACGTATATTTGCATAAATTTGTAAATTGTATGAAATAACGAGTCGATTTTTCTTTGGAACGGTACTACATTCTTTTTTTTCTTTATTTTTCTCTATCTTATAAGTACATGCACATGGTCTTCTTTTTCTTGCGGCAAATAAATAATGGTTTAGCTTTTTTTTTTCTTTTAGTGGTACGTACGGCGGGGTTCAGCTTTTTTTTTTCTTTTAGTCGTACGTACGTGGGGAAGGTATTTATCTTTTAGCCAACAGTTATATATTTCTCCTGTGGAAGGAAGGTATTATTTTTTAATTATAGATGCAATCTAATGGTCTAAAATATCGGGACCACCAATTTAAGTGAAAATCAACGGTGAGATTAGATAGTGCCATGTGGTGATTTAGGAGCATTTGTAGGATTGCCACGTGACGGCTTAAGAGCGTTTGTAGGAAGTTTAATGGACTTTTAGTATATAACTAGGAAGATAGCCCGCGCAAATGCGCGGGTATGCGTCGTACGCTAAGTTTGAGACACTAACAGCGATATATTAATCAGAGAACATCTACCCTAATTTCCCCGTAGTAAATTGTTTTGTTAGCATTAGTTGCTTTTATAATTTTTAACCTATTAGCTTTATGTTATATCATATTTAAGTAATATATATATATATATATGCAGTTATTTATAATCTTCTTCATCATTTGAAAAGAAGGCAAACTTATTTTCTTTTTAAAATATTTCAACGAAAGTAAAAGTAAGTGTAAAAGTAAGTGTAAAGCAAAAGTAGTGTGTTTTTATTTTTTTTATTGCATATATATTATCATGCTCCACTAAATTTTATATAGCCTAATATTATTGATATAGTTTGAGAGACAATCCATTTATAAACATTTCATGTAGAGTGGGTAGGAGATTCTACGCAACCTAACATTAACATAATTGCACAATAATATTTTTGAAATATGATGTACCATGAATACGCGTTTGTTTTTCTTATATAAGATAGATCTAACGATTAAAAATAATGGTTTCACTGGTTTAAAAGGCATACGAGTATTATAAAAGTGTACTTTAAAAATTATGGTTGTTTTAATATCCAACATTATTTTGAATTGAACATAACTCAACTGGTTAGGTTACTTGTGGTGGAAATTGCCCACTCGTGTTTAAGTCCTAGATTTGACAAATTCTTTTAGTGGTAGACGACGTACCCATCGACAGCGAGACACTCACAGTGAGTTTGTCAATCTCAAAATATGTCGACCCAATCTCTCAAAGGTACTCATAGAGATAGAGTGTGCATGTGTGCGTTCGTAGGGGTGAGTGTGTGTGTTGTGAGCATCTGCATTGACTTTGTTTCTCAAGAAAATATCTAACATTATTGATAAGTTTATTTGGGACGGGTGGACGGTGCGTAGTATGTACATGCCCGGGAGATTTTTTTTTTTCTCAATCCGGTGGATAGTAGTGCGTATTGTACATATGAGAATTATTTTTCAGTTTTTTTTTGGGTGAACAGTACGTATATACATTTCTCTAGTAGCAATTAGGTGGGACCGTGGCAGGGTTAACCCTTTTTTTTCAATGGTAATTACTTTTTTTCTTTTTTTTTTGCCGTGAGTAGTATAGTATGGAAATACGTATATATATTATTATATGAGATGTATTTTAAATAAATCTAATCTAATGATTTAAAAATAGTGGGTCCGTCGAATTAAATGAAAATTGAGGGTTGGATTTTTTTTCTTTTTTTCTCAAAATCCGTAAGGTTTTCTCTAATTTATTAGAGTACCAGGTGGCAGCTTAGGAGCATTGGTAGGAGTCTCACATGGTGGCTTGAGAGTTTTCTAAGAAGTTTAATGGATTTTTCATATACAATATATAGAGACACAGGACAAATACACATGCAGCTTTTGCTTGCTTGTTCTGAAGCTGAACATTACCGTTATATTATCATGTATACAGAAAGTAAATTTAGCTTTATCTTTACTTCCATATAATTTCTATTGCCTTATCATGTAGAATTTGGTACAGAATAGGTCATTTCTATCTTAAGCTCGGAATGATATATAGGTGGACAAACAGCTAGGATATGACTCATTATTTTTTAAGTAAATCTTATTTAGTTATGCATGTTTTGTGATGCATCAAACTATGGTATAATCTATATTTTTTTTTCTCATAATTCAGAATTTTTAGAACTTTTTGAAGTTCATAAATCTGTTTTAGCTATGCATGCCGGTGAAGTGATATATGATGAAATAGTATATAATATCACTTTCTTTTAATAAATGTTCATATATGTTTGAATAACATGTAAAGGGTCTAAAAAAAACTTAAATGAATATAATTTTACAAGTTAAAATATAGTCAACATGTGTCTTAAATTCTAATTGTGATTTTAATCATAAATAACACAATGTGTAAATAGATCAAAAATTGAACGTACAATTTAAAAGTTAAAAAGTTAGTGTTGTTTTAAATTTACTGTTGCAAATAATATGTATTTAGAAGTATGCTTATTTAAAATTTATTGTTGCAAAAGCTTTCATAAAGAGAGAATGGGAGGAAAAAAACGTAGAGGATTTCCTAAAAGAAAATGAAGGGGAGGATGGACATCTTATTTTTTTTAAAGGATGAGAAAAATTAAATCTAATCTAATGGCTTGAAGTGTTATGTCCACTAATTTTAATAAAAAAATAAAGGGTAGATGTTTCTTTTTCAGGATATATGATTTAGATGTTACAAATGTTGAAATTTTTTAATCGAATTTCCCCCGTTAGCTAATATAGGAAAAATGAATTATACTTAGAGGGGAGGGAGAGAGAGGGGCGTACGTGGGGAGAGGGCGAACGTAATGACTTAGGAGAGAGGTGGGGAAGGTACGTGGTCTTTCTTTCTATCTCTTTGTTTATATGCGATTAAATCTGATAGTTAAAATAATGGGCCCATCAATTTAAGTGAAAGTGGATGTTAGATGTTCTTTTCTCAAGATTTATAGTTTTTTTTAATTTATTACAGTGCCACGTGACAGCTTAGGAGCATTTATAAATGCCACGTGACGATTCAGGAGCGTTTGTAGAAAGTCTAATAGACTTTTAGTATATAATTATTAATATTAATTTGGGTTTTATGTCATATGAATAAAAGGAAAAAAAAGAAAAGGAGGGATGTGGGGCCCATCGCACTAAATAGTATTTATAATATATGAACAAAAATATAATATATTACTGGTACGTACATATATTTTTACATATATATATATATTAAATTTGTTTGGTGCTCCTATATATATATATATATATATATATATATATATATATATATATATATATATATATATGTGGGTTATATATATGGGTTGGAATAATTAATCCGGTTTTTATTGTTGTGAGCGAAAAAGAAAAGAAAAGAGAAAAGATGGTTGTGGGGCCGTGCATGAAGTACGTAAGTAAGTACATGCACCTATGTGGGCTATGTGGGCCTTTTAAGAAAAATCGGATTGGTTATTTTTATTATAGATCAAATGGTAAAAAATAATAGGTCTATCAGATTAAATAAAAATTAATGGTTAGATTTATTTTAGAATTCTAAATTTATTAGAGCGCCACGTGGCGGTATAGGAGTGTCTGTAGGGTGCCACATGGCGGCAGTATGAGCGCGTTTCTAGAAAGTCTGGATTTTTAGTATATAATAACTAATTTAAGAGTGCCACACAACGGTTAGAAATATTTATATGATATTTAATGGACTTTAACGCGTTTGATGTCTATTTGTAGAGGTATTCTTTTCTATAAAGATAAGTTCAATTTTAACTATGATTGGAAAAAGAAAAGAAAGGAACAAAGGGAAAAAAATAGAGGGAGCAGTAGGTGAGTACTGCACGGAGGTGGGGCCGGTGGGAGTTTTTGATTTTTAATGTAGATCTAATGATGTAAAATAACGGGTCCACCGATTTAAATGAAAATCGATGGTCGGATTTTTCTATTTTATTAAAGTGCTACGTGACAATATGAGAGTGTTTTGAGAGAGCTACGTGACAGCTTGAGAGCGTTTATGGGGAGTTTAATGAATTTTTAGTATTTAATAGATAGATGACGCAGAGGTGCTCTGTGGTGCGTCGCCTTCCTCTCCCCTTCCTGGTGGAAGCGCCGCCGCCGCTGGCCCTTGAAGCTCCGCCTCTGGACGACGTGACGCCGGGGACTGGGGCGCCCCCTTCCCCTCCCCTGGCTAGGTCGCCTCCTTTGGCGCCGATAGAGGCCATCCCTGGCCCTCGCCGAAGCAGCCATTTGGCCCGCATCGAGCCTGCTGCGTTCGAGTCCATCCTCGACAGAGCAGCTCGGCGCAAGAAACACAAGATGGAAGGCCAAGCCCCCCTGCACGCGGACCGCGATGCTCTCCCCTCCACCCTCATCGATCTGGCGGATGAGGTTTTGGAGCCATGGCCACTCGACGATCTCAAGAACATGGGACGCGCCTGCCAGCTCTCGAAGGAGGATGTCGCCAACCTTGCCTCCGCGACACCGGGCTTCGCCTCCGCTGATGCCTAGGCTGCCACCGGATGTTCTGCGTTCGCCTCGCGCCTTCCCAGCCGGTCCAGGTTACAGTTTTTTAGGAATGTTGTTCATGAACCGCATTTGTCTCTGCCCTGCGTGGCTGCTTAATCTGATTTGTAACTGGAACCGATTCTGCTCTTTATGCTGGGTTTTAATTCCTTTCTGTTACTTCTGTCTTGCTTCTGTTTTCGTTTGTGTGAGTTTTCACTGTGCTCTGCATCTTCACTCCCAGCCTTCTCCTCCCTATGGCGCCACCCTAGTACCAAATGGTTGCCTGTAAAAGAATTTCAGTAACCACTTGGAATGTTTCTGGGCTCGGCCAACCTAGCAAATGCAACGATATCAAACACGTCCTCTCCAATGCCGCACCATCAATTATTTGCCTCCAGGAAACAAAGCTCCAAGACATTAATCGATTCAAAGCTCTCACCTTCCTCCCTTCATCTCACCAAACCTTTGTCTATCACCCCTCAACCGGTGCCGCTGGGGGCATCCTCACTGCCTGGGATGACTCCTCCTTAGAACTGCTCTCCTTGACAGAATCAGAACGTATCCTCTCAACTACATTCTCCTGCCGGTCGTCGGGACAATCTATCTCGATCACGAATGTCTATGGGCCTTGTCACTCACCACAAAAACTTGCTTTCCTCCAGGAAATCTCCGCTGCTGCTTCCCACATTTCCAGCCCTTGGGCGATTTGTGGCAATTGTAATCTAACACGTTTCCCCACCGAATGCTCTAACCAAAATTTTGACCGCACAGAGGCAGCGGTCTTCAATGAGCTAATCCACGATCTCCACCTCCAAGAAATCCCCCTGTTGGATAGGCTATTCACATGGACCAACAAACAACCTCTCCCCGTTCTTGTAAAACTTGACCGAGCCCTTGTAAACATAGAATGTTTTCAACAGATCAAACTCGACGATTAGACCGAACAACCGCTTCTCCAATGGATTACGAAGCGCGGCAACGTCGCTGGGCCATCGCCGGCGGTCAAGCGCGCGGCGCTTGCCGTCCGCCTCGCCGAGCGGCTCATGGCGGCAAACCCCGACCGCAACCTGGTCTTCTCGCCGCTGACCATCCATGCAGCGCTATCCCTCGTCGCTGTGAGGCCTCGATCACAAATTCAAAGAAAAACAGAGCAATTTTAGAGAATTGGGGGCTAAATGGCTATCTAATTAGGAGGAAAAGATTGGAATTGCATTGAAAAAAACAAAGAAGTAAATTGGTAGCCGCAAGACAATGGGGAAAGTAAATTGAGGGTACAAAAGTTTGATACTGATCTAACTGGCTCGTTGGCTTATAAGGAGTTCGCCTGAGCTAAAAGACAAATGCCTGATGTCCACATGATGACAAAAACAGAGTGATGTAGATGGTAATGGCACTTCATAGCCTTATGATCTTCATAACGACTCCGGCGAACCGGTGTCACTTCATCCTAGCAGTCCATTCTTCCCATCATCATTCCATTCTCCCCAATCTTTTAGAGTTTGTCAAACACCCCCCCACCCCCCCACCCCAAAAGAACCGTGCCATCGTTGGGGAAAGGGAGGAAACAGCTTACAAATGAAGGCGGCATCCTTCCTCGTTGATGTTGCTTCTGGCAAGTTAGCCCAATGAATATTTCATTGAACGACGGGCTCATTGTTGCGAGGAATGAGCCGACGTTCCAAAACTGAATCTAGCTTCGACCACTGCTTAAGGCCTAATGTGTTTTTTCGACTGACTCACATGGAAGACATGATGCATGTGGCAACTCTCCGGCAGCAAGAGTTTATGAGCTACTGATCCTACTCGTTCCAACACTTGAAAGGGCCCATAATACATGGAATGCAACTTCAAGGAACGATGCAAACCCAGGATATTATGCCGATAAGGTTACATTTTCAACTAAGCCATGTCACCAATCATCCAACACCAGTTCTTGTTGGTGTACGTCAGCGTTTTGATAGCCGCCAGAATCGCACCACGCCTTCTTCTTTCTTCTTCTCCAGCTTACTCCACTGTCATAGGTAGAACATAGCATGAAAAACGATAGTTTAGAGGGTTGATAAGATCTTGTCTCTAAACACCATAACATTTTGAGCCAGCCATAGAGACTAGGCTGCCGCGCACTCAGAGAATCATGATTTTCTCATCATTCAGTTTTTGTTGAGGATTAAGGGCAGTCCCAACCCTTAACACTAGACATGGTTTCCATAAACTCAACATCACATCATCAAGAAACTAGTACTACACACTACTCTTCCAATGCAAACACCACTATTCCATACTTCAATTTAATGCTAATTATCTCACATGATGTTTTGGATGTTGTGTAGAAACCATGTCTCATGCAAGACATGGTTTCCTTCTCTTTTCTCATTTATTCACTTGCCACATCATTTTTTATCTTAGGTGGCAACTTATTTAATGCTATGGACACCATCCTAGTCATTGGGTTGGGAATGCCCTAATGCCCTACTATTTCTGTGAAGAATTATTTAAAAGTGCTAGGGGCCAGGTTCCAAGAAAAGGCATCTCGAGCGGTTAATGAAACCGGTCATAGGGAATTAGAGAGATCGATGATCTGAGTTAAATCTACGATTCCTTTGTTGGTAGAGGATCCTCTCATTTAATTCCCTCTGACTTTAAGTCACTGATATATGGGGCCACTGAGTAGAGGGACATTTTAAATGTCAGTGACACAAGTTAGAGGAAAATAAGTTAGAGGATCTCAATCCTCCCTGGTTTAGGCTTTATTTTGTTTTCTCGTTCATCAGTGATCTGTAATCGATATAAATGGATAGAAAAAAAATCATTTAGCGTGTCTGTCCAAATTGCAACATTGTGGATGGAAGTATATCCAAATTTTATTTTAAGTAGTTTGCAATTAAATATTGTGGACAAGTATATGTTTCCAAAGAAAGTTTATAAACAATATTGTAAACATTCTTGGTAATTAGGAACTTTCTTGGAAACATATACGTACTGGCCCCCAATTTTATTCGCATACTATAAAAAATGCCCATGTGTTTCAACGGGAAATCCCTTAATCTATCAAATTTGTACATACCTTACAAATATCTCCAAATTTTATACTGCTTTGCAGATTTGGAAAAGGATGTGATTTACCAAAAAAAAACTGATGATTGCAGGAATTTTTTTTTTTACTTAGGCATATATCAGGTTCTTCTAGTTGGTTCCATTTACTTAGACATAAATTACAAGGCACATAAAAAATTTACACCAATTTTATATCTTAAAATGATGGCTTAAATTGATTAAAAATTAGTTATATAAATATTAAATTGGGTGAAAAAATAAAGGGAATAAGGCCTGAAACATGACGACGGCCCAAAAACAAAGCGCGCCGGCCCGATAATGCATGAGTCTCGGCCGGCACGGCCTGTTCAGCGAGTAGGCCCATAGCGCGTGTGGGCGGCCGAGCAGGCCACGGGCGAGCGCGAGCGGCCCAGACGCAAACAAGCACATGCGGCCCAGTTACCATCCGCAGGCCCATTAGTCTGTGCCGTTGGATCATAATCAACGTCCACGATTGCTTGCGGTTATGTGAGTCAGCGTGATCGATGATGTCCATAGTATCCTGATCGGACGGTTAAGATTTCGTGAGACTGGGACAAAACACCTCCTCGCTGCAAAACCCTAACCCTAGGTTGTTTCTCCCCTTTTCCCGATTTCTCCTGCGTGAGTGAGGGAGGCCGCAAAACCCTAACCCTAGGTTGTTTATCCCCTTTTCCCGATTTCTCCGGCGTGAGTGAGGGAGGCGACGGTGACGGTGATTCGGCAAAGCAGCGGGTGGAAGCGGAGCATCGGCGGCTCGGTGGGCGGAGCGACGACGGGCGCTGGGTGCCGGGCGGAGCAGAGGGGCGGCGGGTGGAAGCGGAGTGTCGGCGGGGCGGTGGGTGGAGTGACGGCGGGCGCTGGGTGCTGGGCGGAGCAGAGGGGTGGCGGGTGGAAGCGGAGCGGCGGAGGGTGGTGGGCGGAGCGACGGAGGGTGGTGGGCGAAGATGCGGCGTGCCCGTGCGCTTCGGGCTTAGGCCGCACACCGCTCCAGTGGAGGTCAAGCCGGCGGTGCACTGCGATTCAACATCCCCAAGTCTACCCGAGCCAGGTGCCCAAGCGCGCTAAGGGCCAGCATGCCAAGGTGATGGCGGTGGGCAGAGGTTGGTGATCCGCTCCGCTGCCATGGTTCTCCTCCTCGGTGCGGCCGAGGGCGGAGCCGAGCCAAGCCTTGATCTCACCGAGCCAAGACAGAGGAGGAGCTCGGAGATGCGCACGGCGACGGAGTTCATGCCTCGCGTGGTTGCCTCCGACGATCCGTGAGTCCCAATCCGGTAAGCAAAGACCTTAGTCGCTTCGGAATTTGATCAATTTGGTGGTTTTTTCGGTTTGGGATTGACTGATTTAGGAGATTAGGGTTCTTGATTTTGGGCATGTTGCGGGCATTGATTTGGGCATCAATATGTGATTTGGATAGAGCCGGCTAGAATCAAGCCTTAGGAGACGCTGGCGATGCGATCCTTTTCAAGGTTGGCTGGGCTTTTGGATTTGTCTGATTTTTTTCCCTTCTTCCACTTCTGCTTGGGTTTTTTAAGTAGTGATTACCCAATTCAGAGTTAGTCCAGGATTAACACGGAGGGCAATTGAGAATCCCGATCGGAAAATGCGTATATGTGCAAAGAGTAGGGTGACGGACAAAAAAAAGGTGCACAAAAAATTGGGAGCGATCTAGATGGAACGGAGTCGGAAAAAAAACGTGCGCTATTCGGAGCGACGTACTAAATTTACCGGCAAAAACACCTTAAACTTTTATAATAGATAAAGAAGTTTCCAAAGAAAGTTTCTAAATACTTCCAATAATATAGTACACATGGTTTGGACATAGCTTGATTTTGAATCGATCAAAGTTTGATTTGATCTGGATTCTCGTCTCACCAGCAATTTCTACGCTCTTATATAAAACCGAAAGATACGTGGAACTTGAACGATTTAGATCTTTCGGCCAAAAAAACCTTTTCTTCCTCTTTTTCCCGACGAGACAGATCGGTCGTGCTCGTATGGATTTCTTCGAGGCTCTGCAACGCCACCGCGCCGTCTCCGGCGGCCAGGCGGCGCTCGCCGTCCGCCTCGCCGAGCAGCTCGCCGCCGCGAACCTCGACCGCAACCTCGTCTTCTCGCCGCTGTTCATCCACACGGCGCTCTCTCTCCTCGCCGCCGGCGCGGGCGGCGGGACCCTGGACGAGCTCCTCGGCGTGCTCGGCGCGGCGTCGCTCGACAACCTCGCGGCGTTCGTGTCCTACATGGCGACCACCGCGCTCGCCGACAGCTCCGTGTCCGGTGAGCCGCGCGTCGCCTTCGCCTGCGGCGTCTGGTGCGACGCCGCGCGGCCGCTCGAGCCCGCTTACCGCGATGCCGTCGTCGGCAAGTTCAAGGCCGAGGCCACCACCGTCGCCTTCAAGAACAAGGTTAGGTGATGTGCCAAATTCTTCGAGATTTTTCGATTCGAAACCAACAAGATTCTAACACTGTTCTTGATTTGGTTTCTTGAAGACGGAGGAAGCAGGGGAGCGTATCAACGAGTGGACGCGACAGGTGACGAGGGGCCTCATCGGCGCCGTCCTGCCGCTGGGGTCCGTCGGCGCCGCAACTGCCGCCGTGCTCGGCAACGCCATCTACTTCAAGGGAAGCTGGGAGCGTCCCTTCAAGGGGAAGAACACGAAGAGGAAGCCGTTCTACCGCCTCGACAGCGGCGTCGTCGACGACGTGCCCTTCATGTCGAGCCGCTCCTACCAGCGCGTCGCCGTGCACAACGGGTTCAAGGTGCTCGAGCTCATGTACAGAGCGGCGCCGCGCAGGTACAGCTACTCCGACGACGACGACGGCCACGGCCACGGCGGCTGTGACTACTCGCGGTTCTCCATGGTCGTCGCGGTTCTCCATCGTCGTCTTCCTCCCCGACGCGCGCGACGGGCTGCGCGGGCTCGTGGAGAGGATCGCGTCGCAGCCGGGGTTCCTGGACGAGCACGTGCCGTGCGAGTCGGTTGAGAGCGGAATAGACTCAACGTAATGATTAGATTAATATCGGTGCAGAGCACATATAGGCGCGAGCCCCACCTTATCCACTCAACTGGTTTATAGAAACAAAACCGAGAGAGATATGGATAGGATTGGGCTTGGTAAGCCGCACGGATGGCATCGACGGCAGACGCGGTAACAGCATCGATGAGTGATTCCGGCGAGAGAGACGATGAAGAGGACATTGACATGGCGGTGTCGGTAGAGGTTAGGTTAAAACGGAAGCGGTGTAGATCGAAAAATCTGATAGACTCAACGCAATGATTAGATTGGTATCGGTGCGGAGTACATATAGGCACGAGCCCCACCTTATTTACTCAACCGGTTTATAGAAACAGAACCGAGAGAGATATGGATAGGATCGGCATAAGGAAACCAACCATACACAAGATATATTCTATCATCGGTGCTGGTCGGCGACTTCAGGGTGCCCAAGTTCAAGGTGTCCTTCGCCGGCAGCGTCGCCGGCATCGTCGAGCGGCAGGGGCTCCGGCTACCGTTCAGCCTGAAGCTCGCCGACCTGTCGGCCATGGCGGAGGACGACGGCTCCGGCATGCCGCTGTGATCGAGGTGAACAAGGAAGGAAGCGAAGCAGCGGCCGCCACCATGGTGGACGTGATGATTGGATGTTCGATGGTGAAGCGGCCGCCGCCTCAGCCGTCGGTGGACTTCGTCGCGGACCATCCGTTCATCTACTTCATTGTGAAGCAGGTGTCACGTGCGGTCATCTTCGCTGGACATGTCATTGACTCAACAATGGAATAAAATATGTTCCAAATTAACAAGAATTTGCCAGATTTATGCTATGTTCAAAATAATGTATGCTTCTTTTTTCCCAAATATGAATCGTTTTTAGGATATGGCTGGGACCTCCGTCTTTGTGGGAGTAAGTCCTGGCTTGTTTTCACTAGAGAGGAGAGGTGAGCGAGAGTGAGAGAGATGGCAGTGAATGGATGAATCCTACTCGCTCCGTCCCTGAATATTTGACGCCGTTGACTTTTATAAACATGCTTAACCATTCGTCTTATTAAAAAACTTTTGTGAGATATATAAAACTATTTGTATACATAAAATTATATATTTAACGATGAATCAAATGATAGGAAAATAATTAATAATTACTTAAATTTTTTGGATAAGACGAACGGTCAAACTGTCGACGGAGATACCCATAGACCGGATATAGAGGGTATTAGGGTACGCTGGTACGAGGATCTACGTAGTACAACATCAAGCAAACAGGAAACAAGGATTATACTGGTTCTGGCCCCTTGATAGGTAATACCCCTAATCCAGTTGATATGGGATTATTTAGTGGAAACCACATATTACAAAGGGAATAGCAGAACTCGATGATACCGACGAGACCGTAGTCGAGTTGGTTCGACTAGATCACCTCGGCGACTTGGCTCCTGAAGGCTCCGACTTCGTAGGCTGTGGTGGTTATGTTGGCGGTGAGATTCGATGCCTTAGGTCCTCCCGGGGGTCCCTTTTATACCTAGGTCAGTTGGTCTCCAAGTAGAACTCGGAGACATCGGACCATACACGATACAGTGACGACCCAGTTCTATCCGAGTAGGGCTCCTTCCGTCTGTGGACTCCGTGATATATTTCCTTAACGTGTACCGAAAGCGTCCGTATACACGCAGGTATGCCATTTCAGTACACGATGTATATCCAAGAGTAGAGGGTATATCTTATCTGTAACCCTAACAGTAGCCCCCGACTTATATTTAAATGAACTCATGTAACCGATCGCGACTTCTGATGTCGGGGTTGTTGTCGTTCTCGACTGGTCGATCTCGGTGTAAAAACCGTAGAGACAAAGAGTAATCGATAACACCATGTGAAGTTCAACGGTCATGAGTGAATGTGAAGTTCAACGGTCATGAGTGAATTTAAATTGAAGTCTGAAAACTGCTACGTGTAACGGACACATAAATTTCCGGCGGCCATCTCTCTCCCTTACTTGGAATTCGCACCGTCGGTAGTGCGTCTATTTAAGGGAGTTTTGGGGATCCATTTTGAAGTCCGCTTACTGCAAAAAAAAAAACTCTCCAGCCTCCAAGCGCTCCTCGTCTTTTCCGCTCCCGCAAAAAACCCTAGCCTGCTGATCTCGGTCCCTTCTCCGGCGATCTCCGGCGGCAATGGATCTCGACAAGTCCACTTCCAGCAGCGCGTCCCTGAAGAAGCTGCAGGAGGACGGTGCTCTCCCTGGCCGCGGGACCATGGAGAGAGAACCAGGAGGTATTGAACCCGAACCTGTCCTTAGCCGCATGGTTGCGGTTGAAGACTATATTCTTTGCGGTTTTCTTCTCCGCCCTCCGAGTTTCTTCTTCTCATCTTGAATTTCTACGGTCTTTCTTTGCTCCATTTGAACCCCAATTCCATCGCCTTCCTCAGTATTTTTTCCAATCTTTGTGAGGCTTACATTGGGGTAGAGCCGTTTCTTGATCTCTTTCGCTTCTACTATGAGTTGCGCTGGATGGAGCCTAAAAAGGTATCCGGATGTGTCGGTTTCCGACTTCGAGATGGCCTGAAGTCGCGATACATCCCCTTCCAATGCCCCTCTTCTTGTAGCAAATGGCGGGCGAGGTGGTTCTATCTTCAGATAGAAAATTCGGATCCAATCTTTGTTGTCCCTGAGCAACAACCAGACAAGATTTCGTCTTGGACCGCCAAGCCCGCCCTAACTCCCTCCCTTCAGTCCTTCATCAATATCATCGATGACCTCTGAGTACGAGGGTTGTCGGGGGTATGAAGTCGCTGCCAACTTCATTGCTAGGCAGATCCAGCCGCTCCAGGCTCGAGCCCACCTAGCCTTTGATTATTCTGGGCCGGAGGACGCGACCCGGGTTACTCCTCGGGGTATTTTTCTTGTATTTCAGATCCCATTCCTTATGTGCATGTTCCTCCTGACTTATCGAGTTCTGGTTCTCGATCCTACAGGTTTGAACAGCGAAACCGTGGAGCGCCACGTCGGTCAAGTGATGGTCAGCGGCCCTACAACGGCGAGCAACATCCCCGTCCCCCTTTGTGAGAAAAGAACGGCCGAACGTGAAGCTGCAATCAACGTGAGTGTACTTAATGACCCTTTTATCTTTTTCTTCCATGATCGCATTGTGACTTCATGTTGTGCAGGCTCTCCCTCTGACTGACATCATCGGGCCGCTCGTGGACCATCAGGCGGCGGCGTCACTGAAAGAGGGCGTCGCCAAGGAGGCGTCCGACGTTGCTGCCGCTGCCGCCACGACGAGTGGCAGTAACATCCCGAAGACAGGGAGGAAGTTCTGCTCCGTGCTCGGAAATCGTCGGAAGGCGCCTACCTCATCAGTAAGCTTCTCTGGTCCTTCATCGTGCAGTCGGAAGATCCTGACCTCACACCATGCTCGTTTTACTTTAGGCCTCGGACGCGTCTCCCCCGCCTCAGCGACGGCAAAGGCTTGTCTTTATGAAAATTACGGGAATCCTTTACAGTGCGGCACGGGCGAAAGCGGCACTGGACGAGTCTGGGGCGGCCTGCAGTGCACCTCCTGCGGCGGCCTCGATCGATGTTGTGGTCGTGCTCAGGGGTCGGGAGGCGACGCCCAGCGGCCCTGCTGGTGGCCTTGTGTCTGCTCGGGGCCCGCCCGCTGATGTCCTCACCTGGGGGAGCTCCAAATTGAAATGGAGCGCATCCTCCAGGCCGGTGCTCGCGGCATAGGGCGCGAGATTGAGGAGGCGAAGCGGCGGCGGCATTGTCGGCGCACGAACGCGCTGACAAGCTGACGCGTGACCTGGCGGAGCTTGAGAACAACCTGTCGGAGATCCGTGGCTCACTGTGGGTTACCTACACCGGCGTGCACTAGCTCGCCAGGGAGTGCGGCGTCACGACCACCATCCCGGCGAATCCCGACGAGTTCTCGCTGACGTCTTCACTCGCGGAACTAGCCACGGCGATGCGGGAGATCCCCTACAAGCATGTGGCCAGGATCGGGGAGGAGACGTCCAACGGGATCTACACCGGGGCGTGCCACGTCCTCGCGTGCGTAAGGTTGGCGTGCCCTGAACTCGACCTACAGAGGATCTTGGATCAGGGGTACTGATGACGCGTGTAAGGGCGTGATGGAGGAAGTCGGTGACTTGGGGGAGTCTGTTCTCCCCCTTTTTGAAGAGTAGGATTTTATTTCCCTTGTACTCCTTAATCAATTATGCTTGTAAAACTTTCGTAGATTCAAACTGCCTTTGTGTATGTAGTTGTTTCCTCTGTTTTCTTTAGCATGTTGATTCTGAGTATTTTGTTGTCGTTGTAGAGATGTCGATATTGAGGATGTCCAGCAGCGCGGGCAGCCTAAGTCGCCGGTAGTCGTTCCGGCACTTGCGCTTGAGGCATACGTGCCGTGGGACGATGTCGATCAGAGTCTGTCCGTGGAGGCGGACGTGGCGATGACTTCCTTAGGTTGGTACTTTGGTCTTCGTCTCCTTCATTCTTCTGTCTCGATTGACTTAATTTGCTGTATTCTCGAGAGAGAAGAACAACTTGACTTAGTCGTTTCCGTGCTGAGCAGACCTCGAGAGTGCACTGGCCGACCGAGATCATCGAATCCAATACTGGAGGACGAATTTCGAGGTGGCCGAACTCGAGAGGACTATGGTGGAAGTGAAGGACCGAGCCGTGGAAGCACTCCGAGGTCGCGAGGTGTGGTTCAACTCGTACCTCAGGAGCTGTTGTATGGCCGTGGTCGGAGTCTACAGGGAACTCCGAGTACCTCGCGGGAATCCCGAGGAGTCGGCGGCTGGATACATCTCGTGGTTGAATGGGGCCTGCGCTCAGCTTGAAGGCATCAGCAAGCGTATCGATGAGGCCCTGAAGCAGGAGTGTCGTCGATCGAGCCGATATGGTTGAGGGCACGTGCTGGCCTCTATTCGAGATCACCGCCCGCAGCTGCACCTCGAGTTCCTCAACGAAGGGTTTTCTCATTCTCGGAGGACTCCCGCAGATATAGATAATCTGGCGAAGTCAATGGTGCCGCTCGTAGAGAAAGTCTTCCAGTCCATGGACTGGCGTTGGCCTTCCTGGTAGTCTGTATATCCTGTGACAAATATCTCAGGGAGACATGTAATATATTTTGGAATATTTATGAACTGTAAGAAATACTTGTGAAATAGAAAAGAAATCTATCTAACTAAGTTTTCTTACTCTGGATGCGATGTGTACGAGTGTTTTCTCACTTCGCGACTTCGATCAGTCACTTGAGTCATACACTCTCCCTAGCCCCTAACCTTGTCATCAGAGAATTTTTCTCGGAAGATAAGGCACTTGGACCTTTCACCTGCCTTGGTTAAACAAGCACTGATCCTAGCCCCCAGCCGTGAAGTTGGAAAACCCAATTTCCGATTACATGGCTTTGTTAATACGCACGGCAAGAACTCTTACACGACCAGATCTTACATGGTCTTTTGTCTCTTCATGATCCGACAAGGCCTTATCGGCTCTGGGCATCCCCAACCGAAGTTCCCTTAGGTTCCTCGAAGGCCTTGTCAAGACGGCGTAAAGGGACATGAGAATAGGTTTCAACGCTAGGTGTCATCGTGGTAAGGGATCGTCGGGAAGGAACACTTTGATTGTAATCTTTACCTGAAAATAAACTTTATTGAAGCTGTAAAATGTCTTACAAGTATGGATACTATTGATTTATACATAGAATTTACGTAATTGATCAATGTTCCAAGAATTTGCTAACTCGCGACCATCGCCATCTGCAATCTTGAATGCACCTGGCCGCAAGACTTGCGTGATCGTGTACGGTCCTTCCCATTTGGGTGAGAGCTTGTTACGCCTTGCTTGGCTTTGAACCCGTCGGAGGGCGTAGTCGCCGATCGAAAGTGTGCGTGCTTTGATGCGCTTCTCGTGGTATCGGCGAAGTGCCTGTTGGTAGCTGGCTGCTCTGACGGCAACTCTTTCTCGATGTTCCTCGAGTAGATTCACGTCGTCGTTTCGCTGCTCCTCCTGATCTTCGTCGGAGTACTTCTGTACTCGTGTACTCTGATGTCGTAGCTCAGTGGGGAGCATGGCCTCTGAGCCGTACACGAGGAAGAAGGGTGTCTCCTTGTTGGACGTTGTCGGTGTGGTACGCACGGCCCATAGTACCGAGGGGAGTTCAACCTACTTCTTGTCATGTGACATCAGCCTGTCGTAGACACGGGTCTTGATTCCCTATAGTACTATGCCGTTTGCCCTCTCGACCTGTCCATTGTTCTGAGGGTGAGAAACCGAGGCGAAGCAGATTTTGACTCCCAGCCTAATGCAGTAATCCTAGAAGTTGGCACTGATGAACTGGGAGCCATTGTCCGTTATGATGCAATGGGGCAATCCATATCTGTAGAATATCCCTTTAATGAATTTGATGGCGTTGTCGGCCTTGATTTCCCCCGTAGGTGTCCCTTTAGTGAATTTGTCAATCGCCACGAATAGGAACTTGTAGCCGCCCTATCCTCATGGGAATGGTCCGAGTATGTCGAGCCCCCAGCACGAGAATGGCCAAGTAAGAGGGATAATTTGGAGCACTTGCGCTGGTAGCTTTGTGTGTTTATTATGAAATTGACAGGCTTTACACCGCTGAACCATGTCGCAAGCGCCTTTGATGGCGGTCGGCCAAAAAAACCCTTGTCGAAAAGCTTTTTCGACCAATGTGCGACCGGCGGCGTGTGACCCGCAGATCCCTTCATGTATGTCGAGGAGGAGATGTTTGCCGTCGTTGGACGAGATGCATTTGAGAAGTACCCCGTTTGGCGCCTTCTTGTATAGATCGCTGCCGATCATACAATAGATCTTGGCCTGTCGGATTATCTTCTCGGCTTTTGTGTCGTCCTCGGGTAACTCGTCACTACTCAGGAACTTGATGAGTGGGGTCCGCCAGTCGTCTACGATCTCAATGTCGGCAACGGCACGTTCTGCCTCTATAGCGCCCGAGCTGATGTCGGGGGCGACTGTGCTATCTTCGTCGTTTGCCTCTTTCACGGATGGCTTTGTCAGGACGTCCAGGAAGGTGCTGGGATCGAGTGGCTCTCATCTGGACGCGCACCATGCTAGATTATCAGGTTCGATATTGTCCTTGCGGTACACATGCCGGACCTTGATCCCATCAAACCTTTTTTTTAGCTTCCTGACTTCTGCGAGATACTTAGATAACTCGGGGCTAGAGCACTTGTAATCTTTGTGCGCCTGGTTCGCGACTAGTTCGGAATCCCCTTTCACGATCAGTCGCTTGACTCCAAGTACAGCTGCTGCTCTTATCCCGGCGAGTAGTCCTTCGTACTCGGCTGTGTTGTTGGTCGCCCTGAAGTTGAGGTGAATTGCATGCTTGAACTGATCTCCTGAAGGCGATGTCAAGATGAACCCTGCCCTTGCTCATTGGCTGTTGAGTGCGCCGTTGAACGCCATTGTCCATGTTTCGCTGTCGGTTTGACTGTCCGACCTATTTTCAGGCATAGTCTAATCAGCTACGAAGTCGGCGAGAACCTGGGACTTGATGGCTATTCGTGGCACAAAGTGAACATCAAACCGGCTTAGCTCGACTACCCATTTCGCAATGCGGCCGACAACGTCTTTGTTTCTCATGACTTCACCAAGAGGGAAGGAGGAAACAACTATGACCCTGTGGGCTTGGAAGTAGTGGCGTAGCTTTCTTGATGTTATGATTACTGCATAGAGCAATTTTTGGATCTGTTGGTATCTTGTCTTCGCGTCATGGAGAGCTTCACTGACGTAGTAGACTGGTCTTTGCACCTTCTCTCTCTCGACAACAATGATAGTACTCACAGAATATGGCGTGGCGGCGATATAGAGGAATAATTCTTCATTAGGTTGGGGAGCAACAAGTACAGGGGGATTTGACAGGTAGCGCTTGAGTGCGATGAACGCCTCTTCGGCTTCCTGTGTCCATACAAATTTGTCTTGTTTCTTCAGCAGAGCGAAGAAATGTTGTCCTCGTTTTCCCATCCTAGTGACGAACCTGCTCAGCGCCGCCATGCATCCAGTTAGCTTCTGGATTTCCTTGAGTCTTGTGGGCGACTTCATGTTCTCGATTGCCTTGATCTTCTCGGGATTTGCTTCGATCCCTCTTCCAGAGACGAGGAAACCGAGCAGCTTTCCCGATGGTACTCCGAACGTGCACTTCTCTGGATTGAGCATGAGGTGGTATCGTCGGAGGTTGTCGAACGTTTCCTGGAGATCGTCAATCAATGAGTCATTTGTCTTGGTCTTGACGACAATGTCATCGACGTAGGCCTCGACATTGTTTCCAAGCTGATCGTTAAGTGCCCATTGGACCGTGCGTTGGAAAGTGTTTCCTGCGGTTATCAGTCCAAACGACATCTTAACGTAACAGAATACACGGAACGGCGTGATGAATGCTGTCTTCTCCTCATCCTCTTTTGCCATGCTGATTTTGTGGTAGCCAGAGTAGGCGTCAAGAAAGCTTAACAACTCACAACCAGCTGTTGAGTCTACCAATTGATCTATTCGAGGAAGAGGGAAGTGATCCTTGGGACACGCCTTGTAGAGGTCGGTGAAATCGACACACATCCTCCACTTCCCGTTGGCCTTTCGTACCATGGCTGGATTGGCTAGCCACTCTGGGTGGAGTACCTCTCTGATGAAGCCAACTTTGAGAAGCTTGTCGAGCTCTTCTCGTATGGCCTGTTTTCGATCTGGTACAAATCTCCGCAGTTTTTGTTTTACTAGTTTGGCATCAGGTCGCACCATGAGTTTGTGCTCAATCACCTTCCTGGGGACCCCCAGCATGTCGAACGGTTGCCAAGCGAACACGTCTGCATTGTCGTGGAGGAAGGTGATGAGCGCGAGTTCCTATTTCTCGCCCAGTGATGTCCCGATCTTGACGGTCTTGTCGGGGTTGGCATTGGAGAGCGAAACGATCTTGATTGTGCCGTCTGGTTTCGGTGTCTTGTTTGTTTTGCTCACTTTCTTGGGTGGCTCAGATGTGGCGGGTGGGTTGGGCGTGTGCTCGACCATGTCGAGGCTCCGCTTATAGCATTGCACCGCCAGCTTTGCGTTCCCTTGAATAGTGATTGTTCCCTTCGGCCAGGGCATCTTGAGCACTTGATACGCGTAGTGAGATGCGGCCATGAACTTCGCGAGTGCAGTTCTCCCAATGATGGCATTGTATGCTGTGTCAAATTCAGCGACATCAAAGGTGATCTGCTCTGTTCGGAAGTTATTTGCTTGGCCGAAAGTCGCAGGCAACGTAATCTTGCCCAATGGCTTGGACGATGACTGAGGAGTAATTCCATGGAATGGTTGATCGGTGGGCGTCAACTCGCTTCGTATGATCCCCATCGCGTCTAAGGTGCTGGCGAAGAGTAGGTTGATGAAGCTACCGCCATCGATGAGGACCCGTGCGACCTTGATGTTCCGAATAGTGGGCTCGACCACGATCGGATATCGTCCTGGGGTGACAGCAGTCTTGGGGTGGTCTTCTTTTAAGAATTCGATCTTCTGCTCAGACCATTTCATCTTGGGCGCAGCCCCTCGCCATGTCAAACAAACTTCACGCTCCACTTTCTTGTACTCTCGCTTCGAAGAGTACGCCGTAGAACCTCCGAAGATGTGCGAGACGTCGAGGTTGGAATCTGGGTATGTTGAGTCTGAGTCCTGAGTAGCTGCTTCCACGGCCTTCTCGACTACACGTACTCGCTTGTTCTTCTCTAATGCTAGTTGCTTTGCGAGCGACTTTATGAAGACGAAACAATCTTCCAGAGAGTGTCTGTCTGACTTGTGTATAGGGCACCATATTTTCTTCGTATCGCTGCCTTGTGGGTCTGGGTGCTTGGGAGGGTCCGCGTACTCTGCCGCGGGGACTTCCGTTTGAGCTTTCCTTTTCCCATTCTTGCGGCTTTTCTTCTTGCTTGATTCCGGTGTGTCCTTGGCTGGTTTCTTCTGTCCTCCCGTCTTCCGCTTGTCGTTCTTGCGTCTCAACGCGTCGTCCGCGTGAGCGCATCGATCGACAATCTCGAATAGTTTTCGAGCGGTCGTGATCCGCCTTGTCGCCAACTCCTGTGTGGTATAGCGATCTCTGACACCAGTCTTGAAAGCGCGGATCACAGAAGCGTCGGTGATTTCGGGGATAGTATTTTTACACTTATTAAAGCGCCGAACATAGTCCCTCAATGATTTTCCCGGATTCTAGGTCAACACGTGTAGGTCGTCTTCGATCGCGTGGCGCTTGTAAGTTCCTTGGAAGTTAGCGACGAACTACTACCACAGATCTGCCCATGAAGAAATCGAGTATGGGGGGAGGTGTACTAGCCATGAATGTGTAGATCCTTTCAACGCTGTTGGCAAATAATTTGCCAACGCGTTGTCGTCCGCTCCGGTAGCGTAGAGTACTGCGGAATAGAGCTGAAGGAATTCTTCTGGGTTAGTGCTCCCATCGTACTTCTCTATTGCTCCTTGTTGGAATCTCTCAGGCCATCGGACATCATGTAGAGCACGGTTAAAAGCTCTGCACCCGCCGCCGGGGGCGGTGGGTTGTCGACGATTGTATGTCCTCCGTGGATGTCATGTCTAACGATGAGGATGATGAGGATGATGACGACGACGATGAGTCACATGGTTCTGGTGTACGTTTCCGAGGATGACGTTCGGGTTCTCGAGAATCCTGTCGACGCTCCCCGTTGTTGTCCCGGCGCCGATCTTCGTCGTCGTCATCGTTTTGGCGACATCCTTGACCAGTATCGCCTGGCACCCGCTGTTCGCGATCATCGCGTTCGTGGCGGCTGTGGCGGTTATCACGATCTCGATTCTCGCTCGGGTGTCCTTCTCGCTCTTCGTTTCATCGATGTCGTGAAGAGATGCGATGTCGGGAACGATTTTCATTGTCTCGTGCGCGTCGTGCTTTTCGGCGGCCATTCAAGTGATCATGGAGAGGTGGAGGGGTGGCTCGTCGAGGTGATGTCCGCTGCTCAGGTGGTTCGCCATTTGTACCGCCAGCTGGCGGTTGCTCTGGCTGTGCCCCGGCGGCGGCCTCCTCGAACACGTTACTGAGATTAGTCACTGATTTCCGTAGTCATTCTGTCCACCATGCGAGGTCATTGTTCAGAACGGGATCATAAGGGGTTTCCCTCAGTATTGCGTTGATGGCCCCGATGTGCTGGGCCGGTGTAGCCACTTGATCCTCCGCTTCTACATTAGGGCGCGCAGACGTGTTGGTCCCAACGATAGCAAATACATCGCGTGGTGTACTCGTCGACGATGAGCCCTAGTCTTCGAGCAAGTGTAGAACTGACGGCTCGTGGGGATCGATGTCGATTACCCCAACGAATTGGTCTGAGATAACTGTCACTCCTCGTTCCTTGTCCTCATCTCGTGGAGAGATTTGTGACTACTGGACCTTAGGAGGTGACGTCCTCATGGCGTTGAGAAGAACCTTGCAGCTTGAGAGGTCGTGATTCTTGGTCTTGTGAATAGGACAATAGACATCAGAAGTTGGAGAAGTACGTTGAATTCCACGCTCTTTGCAGGCATGGATCTCAGCTTGTACGTCGAGAAAAACCCAATAAGCTTGCAAGGTGTGTTTTCTGGTTTTGTGGATAGGACACCAGGACCTTGTCGCCTCGAAAGTTGTCCTTGTCGGCTCGTGATTCTCGTCAGAAGGACAAGATTTGGCCGCACTAGGATCCTCCTCGGGCTCGGATGTTGTCGACCTTCCGTTCTCCACTTTCGCGGGAGGATCCTTCGACATGGAGTTGTCCAGTGTTGTAGCCACGGCGTTCTCGCTTGCGGTCATTGATGGACCAGTTGAGACCGGCACCGTGGTGTAAACCGGAAAAACGATCTCGTCGACTTGAGTCCACGCCAGCATTATTGAAGTAGGAACTCCATGGTTGATGCCGGGGTTGACGTTGTTGTCGACGAAGCTTGACGACATAGTAGTAGAACCTTGAGCACCAAGTCCCCCTACCTGGCGCGTCAGTGTCGACAGGGGATACCCGTAGACCGGATATAGAGGGTATTGGGGTACGCTGGTACGAGGATCTATGTAGTACGACATCCAGCAAACAGGAAACAAGGATTATACTGGTTCAGGCCCCTTGATAGGTAATAGCCCCAATCTAGTTGATATGGTATTATATAGTGGAAACTACAGATTACAAAGGGGATAGCAGAACTCGATGATACCGACGAGACCGTAGTCGAGTTGGTTCAACTAGATCACCCCGGTGACTTGGCTACTGAAAGCTCTGACTTCGTAGGCTGCGGTGGTTGTGTTGGTGGTGAGATTCGATGTCTTAGGTCCTCCCTGGGGTCCCTTTTATACCCTAGGTCAGTTGGTCTCCAAGTAGAACTCGGAGACATCGGATCCTACACGATACAATGACGACCCACTTCTATCCGAGTAGGACTCCTTCCGTTTGTGGACTCCGTGATAGATTTCCTTAATGTGTACCGAAAGTGTCCGTATACGCGCAGGTATACCATATCAGTATACGATGTATATCCAAGGGTAGAGGGTATACCTTATCCGTAACCCTGACACAAACATTTAAAAAAGTCAACGGCGTCAAATATTTAGGGACGGAGGGAGTATAGATCTATAAAGTTTATCAAAGTGTGATTAATGTTATTTCTCTCCTCTCTCGTTAAGCCACGTCACTCCATTTATCAAAGTATGATTAATGTTATTTCTCTCCTCTCTCGTTAAGCCGCGTCACTCTATTTGTTTGTAACCTTGGATAATTGATCTATTGTTAAAACAAACTACCTATTAATCTTTTGAAATATTTATAGCTTAGAATCTTGCAGTATTTTCAACCAATGGATATAACCCATTTGAAATGAAATAAAAAAAATTTCAAAAGTGTTAAATTAAAAAAGGAACGGTTGTAAATTCTAATTTTAGTGCACTGTAGTATATAAGTACACTATAAATGAGTGTGGCTGTAACATATTTTATTCCATTGGAACAACTATAAGTACACTAACGGTTGTTTGCATGCCATTTAAATATTTATCAAAAAATTTTTAAAAAATTAATAATATAGATTAATATGAAATATATCACTCCATAAACATGTAAGATCAAATTTAACTTATATAAGTTGCAAAAAAAAAACAAGATAAACTTAAAATAGTTATCGTACATTGACTGCTATATTTATTATTTTTGTTACAACTTGTATAAGTTAAATTTTAACCTGTGTGTTTGTCAGTGATATATTTCATATTAATATATCACACGTGGATGTGGCAGAGGAGCGCTGCGGCGGCGGCGAGGAGAAGTGTGGTGGTGTTGGTCGTCATGGTCGTCGTGATGATCGGGGAAATGAAGAAGCATACATTATTTTGACACATAGCGTAAATTTGGCCAAATTCTAGCTAGTTAATTTGGAACATCTTTTATCCCATTGATGGGTCAACGACATGTCCGGCGAAGACGACCGCACTTGACACCTGCTCCACTATGAAGTAGGCGAACGGATGGTCGGCGACGAAGTTCACCGGCGGCGGAGGCGGCGGCGGCTTCACCATTGCACATCCAATTCCCCCCATCGCCATGGTGACGGCTGCAGCTTTGCTTCTGTGGACATTATGGGTACCTCATACCCACAAGGCATAGTTATCCGACTGGTTATAGGGGATAACTTATATCTATGAAATATGTAACGGATCATGACATGAGTATTACGTTTCCCTGTATATTATGGAACGGCTTAAAGTCTTGGTTTGATAAGATTGTAAAGTAGATTTAGGAAGCTGATACCGTATTGGTTAAGGTTTCTATCTTGTAATTCTGCCCCCATCCTATATAAGGTGGGCAGGAGGCTCTCTAGTGGGCATGACACACCTGATCGTCATATCTATACTACACCCGGCGGATTCAAATCCCCAAACAGGAGTAGGGTATTACCTCTGATCGAGAGAGCCTGAACATGTCTAAATCATTTGACTCCGTATCCATCCACTTTTAGGTCTCGAGCGCTACCCCTTTTATTATTGCCGAATTCATGTTTCGACAGTTGGCGCGCCAGGTAGGGGTTACGGGGAGTTTCTCGTCAAAAAGTGTGATGGAAATCAACTTTAGCATAAACACCGAGATCAATCTCAACGAATTCGACGGCTCCAATCCTCGAATCGAGTTTGGCTGTTCCAATCTGATTTTTATTAGATTAATTTTTAATCATAGTTTGATTTCGTGATATTTTGATGAATTTCATATACTGGATGAGACCGAGACACGGCCATCATCGTCGCCTACTTGGGTGCCCTTGCCGTGTCCGAGTGCTCCTCTCTTCCTTTCCTTGCAGATGGACGTGTTGCTGGAGTGCCACAGGCCGCCAGGGGCAAATTAAACACACGCATCTGTTGATTTATTAATCAACACGTATATGCAGACTGGAATTAATCTACTAATTGCTTTCTATTGCATGTACACATGTGCCGTTCGATTCCTGTTTGCATGTATGACGGTTGATGGGCTCCGCCGGCTACCTCCGATGATGGCATCATGCCGAAATAACATCGGGTTAGCTGTTAGCTACCGGGGCTTGTACACGTTGCATGGCGCGTCGCCGGCTATCACTCATGATCCAGCCTCACTGCTCGACTTGAGTTTTACGTTTCAATTTGTTATCAATATATATCAGATTGATTTCTAATCTCAGATTAATTTCTTGCTATTTTTTATTGTTGTTCGCATATAATTACGCGGCACTACTGATATGAACGATGCTGGTCATGGACTCGAGGCGTCTCAGCTTTCCGGTCGATCGGCTGCGAATCCACTCCGCCGGCTTGTCCTCGTCACTGCCATTGCTGATATCAACAATGACTTCACCGCCGGCTTGCCTCCATCGCCGTCGGCTAGTGTCTCCGCCTACACAGCTGGCCTATTATGTCGCCGCTGTTGGGCGTCTACGACTTCACCGCCGGCTTGCCTCCGTCGCCGTCGACTAGTGTCTCTGCCTACACGGCTGGCCTATGATGCCGCCGTTGTTGGGCGTCTACAACTACACCGCCCGCATGCCTTCGTCACCGCCGACTGGTGTCTCCACCTACACGGCTGCCCTATTATACCGCCGTTGTTGGGCGTGCCGTCGTTGTTAGGCGTCTACGACTTCACCGTTGGCTTACCTCTGTCGCCGCCGACTGGTGTCTCCGCCTACATGGCTGGCCTATCATGCCACCGTTGTTGGGGGTCTACGACTTCACCGCCGGCTTGCCTTCATCACCGCCGACTGATGTCTCCGCCTACACTGCTGGCCTATCATGCCGCCGTTGTTGGGCGTCTACGACTTAACCGCCGGCTTGCCTCCGTCGCCGCCGACTCATGTCTCTTCCTACACGGCTGGCCTATCATGCCGCCGTTGTTGGGCGTCTACGACTTAACCGCCGGCTTGGCTCTGTCGCCGCCGACTGGTGTCTTCGCCTACACGGCTGGCCTATGATGCCGCCGTTGTTGGGCGTCTACGACTTCACCGCCGGCTTGCCTTCGTCGCCGCCGACTAGTGTCTCCGCCTACACGGTTGGCCTATTATGCCGCCGTTGTTGGGCGTGCTGTCGTTGTTGGGCGTCTACAACTTCACCGCTGGCTTGCCTCTGTCGCCGCCGACTGGTGTCTCCGCCTACACGGCTGGCCTACCATGCCGCCATTGTTGGGCGTCTACGACTTAACCGCCGGCCTGCCTCCGTCGCCGCCGACCAGTGTCTCTGCCTAGACGGCTGGCCTATCATGCCGTTGTTGTTGGGCGTCTACGACTTTACCGCTGGCTTGCCTCTGTCGGCGCCGACTCGTGTCTCCGCCTACATGGCTGGCCTATCATGCCGCCATTGTTGGGCGTCTACGACTTAACCGCCAGCTTGCCTCCGTCGTCGCCGACTGGTGTCTCCGTCTAGACGGCTGGCCTATTATGCCGCCGTTGTTGGGCGTGCCACCGTTGTTGGGCGTCTATGACTTCACCACCGGCTTGCCTCCGTCGCCGCCGACTGGTGTCTCCGCCTACACGGCTGGCCTATTATGCCGCCGTAGATGGGCTACACAAATACAAGACTCTTAAAATTCGACATGCTTTATGTCAAGATGAAGCAATCAATCAATCAACGAGTCAACTCGGGGAGTTATTATCTTCGTATTCGCTTCAGAGCCGACATTTAATTTCAGCGACTCCAATTATTACATCGGCAATTTTGGCTTCTTCATGCCGCCACAATCTACTCCAAATTTCTCAAGTTTGAGATTTAATTTACATGTCTGAGAGTTTGGAGTCATCAACCAATCAACTCAGATCAGATTCAATGAGTTGAACAACAGCATATACTTTCCTCTAAGTGAAGCATCTGCAACAGCTATAGCACCAAGTTCTACTGCCATCTTCATAAATCAAGGGGTGTTGCATCAATCTTCGTTATGCACACATCAAGAAAATTACTTGAGCTTCGATATCTTCTCAACAGTTTGATGGATTATTGTCACTGACTTCATCACTAGCACCTCTACTTCACCAGCCCTGACATCTCTACCGTTGCTAATGGAAGACTACGTCTTCGCCTCCGGTTGCTTCCGTCATTGCCGACTTGTTATTTCACCTTCACGGTTGACCTACTATGCAAACGTTGATGAGCGTCTTCGTCATTATCATCGGTTGCTACACTACTATTGACTGGATCACCGACATCGTCATCTATGATTGCTGCTTATCATCATTACTGTCGGTTTTCTTCATCTTAATGATTGGTGGATTTCGTCATCGCCTTTGATGCGCGTCTACATCTTCACCGACGGCTTGCTTTCGTCACCACCGACCGGTATCCTCGCCTTCACGGATGGCTTATTATGTCGCCACTAATGGGCATCTTCATCTTCTTCACCAGCTGCCTCGTCTGTCAACGACTCATTATTTCGCTGCCATGGCTACATAACTTTATCGCTGGGCGCCTTCATCTTCATTGCTGGCTGACCTGACTGCTGCCGACTGGTTTCTTTGCCTCCACGGTTGTGCAACTTCATCACTTTTGATTGGTATCACTATCTTCACTGCCATCAATATTTTTGCCACTTCTGGTGGGCAATATTATCTCTATATTGGTCGTCTTGTCTCTATGCCAACTGCGTCAGCTACTATCAATAGACCATTGTAACTACGACAGAAGGTCAAGCTATATGATCAGGGACTTGTTCCGAATACATGCAACATGAATTCATGATCATGGGTCTATTTTCTACGCTCAAAGACTGGACTATTTATTATTCCCCGTAAGGGTTACCAACCGAATACTTGCGCTAGTCGGGATTCAATTATTATATCTATTTTGGAGTATCCCATAAGAGATAATCACTCAGATTAGAAGCTATTCATATGAGCTACACTTGGTTTGTATCACCCGGAAGATTTATTACTCGGGAGCATGTTACATGCGTCATCCTTTAAAGGGTGTCGAAGGCATATTTTTTGGCCTAGACCTAATATGTCTGCAGCCCATATTTTCAGGTGTGGCCTGTCACATTCTTTTAGGGACTTAAGCACTTTTTGCTTAGGCCAAAGTGCGTGTGATCAAGTGCCCAATACCTTAAAATCATGTTATACCGCAGTTACTCAACTTTTTAGGAGTTGGTACAATGCATCTTAAAAGGTGTCGAACAGTAAAGCTTTATATAGCTGCCCCACTGACTTTTTTATATAGTCAAGATGCTGTTTGGGTTTATCAAGCAATTGATTGGATACAATATCATTGCTTTTTGCTACGTAAGTGTGCATTTTTATTGACCAATATTATGGCTTAGGCTGATTATATATTGTGGTCATTTTCCAGGCGGTTGGTAAATCCTTTATGAGTTTATTTACTCGGATGTTACACCACATATGCCATATATTTCCAGGTGTGGTGAAACCATGTGTCTTTTAGGGACTTAAGCACATTTGTTAAAGCAGTGCGCGCATGGTGTGTGTCCAATACTTTGGAAATTTCTTTATTCATAACATACAAGCTTCTTTATAGCTGTTTTGCTATGTGAATTTTCAATGATGTAGTCAATTTTAGATTGCACGCATCATATTCTACAAAGCAGTCGGTATATCACTTGGATCATGTTATTCGGGGATTCACACCGCATATGCTATCAAGTCACTTAGTTGACTATAATTATCAAAAACCACTCAGTTGGTTGGATTATTTACTCCTTGACTATATGTTCAGTTTGCTCAACTAACCACATAGTCGGGGGCTATACCTATTAGGTGCATCTAGTCGATGCACTTAAAATTTCATTTAATTATTTTTCAGCCCTCCACAGTCTTCTGATTTGGTAAAAGTACTCGGGAGACCATGGCGAAGATGATTGAAGCACTCAGCTTTGGAGTAATCTAGTTCGAGAGAAGATTATCTTTTCGACTGTGAAGGTCTCAGGGGCTACCGTGGAGATTATGGTACCCCATACCCACACGTCATGGTTATCCGACTGGTTATAGGGGATAACTTATATTTATGAAATATGTAATAGATCATGACTTGGGTATTACGTTTCCTTGTATATTATGGAACGGCCTAAAGTCCTGGTTTGATAAGATTGTAAAGTAGATTTAGGAAGCCGATACCGTATTGGTTAAGGTTTCTATCTTGTAATCCTGCCCCCCCATCCTATGTAAGGTGGGCAGGAGGCCCTCTAGGGCATGACACACCTGATCGTCAGATCTATACTACACCCGGCGAATTTAAATCCCCAAACAAGAGTAGGGTATTACCTCTCATCGAGAGAGTCTGAACCTGTCTAAATCCTTTGTCTCCGCATCCATTCACTTTTAGGTCTCGAGCGCTACCCCTTTTATTATTGCCGAATTCATGTTTCGACAGCTTCCTTCCTCGTTCACCTTGATCACCGCCTTATGGATGACCTGGCTCACGACCAACGGCAAGCCGAAGCCGTCGTCCTCCTCCATGACGGACAGGTCGGCGAGCTCCGGCAAGAACGGCAGCCGGAGCCCCAGCTGCTCGAGGACGCCGACGACGCTGCCGACGAACGACACCTTGAACTTGGGCACCATGAATTCGCCGACCCGCACTGATTCGGTCGGCAGGTGCTCGTCCAGGAACCGCAGCCACGACGCCATCTTCTCCACGAGCCCACGCAGCCCGTCGCGTGCGTCGAGGAAGACGACCATGGCGTACCGCGTGAGGTCGCTGACGCCGCCGCCACCGCCGCGCTTGCACTTGGTACGGAGCTTCGGCGCGCTGTAGTGGAGCTTGAGCACCTTGAACCCGTCGTGCACGGCGATGTACTGCCGGGAGTTGCTCGACGACAAGTACGGCACGTCGTCCACGACGACGCCGGCATCGAGGCGGTAGAATGTCTTCTTCTTGGTGTTCTTCGCCATGAAGGGACGCTCCCAGTTGCCCTTGAAGTAGATGGCGTTGCCGAGCACGATGGCCGTGCCGCGCCGACGGATCCCGGCGGCAGGACGAAGTCGATGAGGCCCCTCGTCACCTGCCGCGTCCACTCGTTGATATGCTTCCTCGCTTTCCCCGCCTTCAAGAAAACCAACCAAATCAAGAACAGTGTCAAAAACTTCGATTCGAATTGAATTGTTGAAAATTTTGACTTATATCGCCATGAATTGGCATATGATTCATCGTGAGAATTTTTTTTATTTTTAGACCTTTTTATTTTTTAATTTTTTTAATAGAACTTTCCAAAAAATATTTTTAAAAGAGTAAATTGCACCCACGATGCAACAACTTGGCATGTGGGTGTAATTTGGTGTAATAAATTAAGAAATGTGCGTTCTGGTACAACAACTTGGTAGGAAGGTGTAATTTAGTATAAAACCATTATAAGTGATCGTATAAATGCAACAACTTGTAAGGTAGGTACGATTTTGATATAATAAATTAAGAAGTTACGTGACAACTTAATTATTTGGAGCATTTTTTTTTATATAAATTCAATTTTTAAGTACTTATTTTGACGATATACTAGCGTGGATTTGTATAAGCATATTTATATTTTTATCCTAATAACTAATAACTTAAAGTCAATTAAGCTGGATGTAAAAATTATTATATTTCGGTTGATATTTGAGAAGGTGAAGAAAATAAAAAAAATATTAAAGGTAATTGGATGTAAATTGTATGTGTAGTATAATTTTTAAAGATTAAATTTAATATTACAAGGTAATATCCGTAGGAATACTGTGTAACGGCATATTTATATCGTGAAAAATACTCAGTTAGCATATGCTTAGCCAAGTTGATGTACCAAAGTATTAAATTGTCAAGTTCTTATAATAGAACGTACCCACTTGTCAAGTTGTTGCACTCGGATGTTCAATTCTCAAGTTCTTACACTATATCGCACCCACCTGCCAAGTTATTTTACCGTGGGTATAATTTACTCTTTTTAAAAATTTAACTTTTGGCCGCACCAACCGAGTGGCTGACGTGGCAGCGTTGTTTAGCCATGCAAAGAGTTATTTAGGCACGTCAGGTGGGCTGACGTGGCTAAAAGGTTCAGATTTGAAAATATTTCCTTAGAAGGTATATTAATAAAATTAAAAAACTAAAAAAGTCTAAAAGAAAAAAAAAATCTCATCCTGCGGAATAGTAATGGTAGATAGTAACCTTGAAGTCGACGGTGGTGGCCTCGGCCTTGTACCTGGCGACGACGGCGTCGCGGTAGGTGTGCTTGAGCGGGAGCGCGGCGTCGCACCATACGTTGGACGCGAACGCGACGCGCGGCCCGCCCGAGGCCGACCCGTCGGCCAGCGCTGTGGTCGCCATGTAGGACGCGAACGCCGCGAGGTCGTCGAGCGACGCCGCGGCGAGGCCGAGCACGGCGAGGAGCTCGTCCAGCGTGCCCCCCGCCGCGCTGGCGGCGAGGAGGGTGAGCGCCGCGTGGATGGACAGCGGCGAGAAGACCAGGTTGCGGTCGGGGTTTGCGGCGGCGAGGCGGTCGGCGAGCGCCGCCTGGCCGCCGAAAACGGCGTGGCGGCGGCGGCGTCCAAGCGCTTCGAAATCGGAATCCATCTGAACTGTCTCGCCTCGTCGTCGAGAAAACGAGGATGAAAGCGTAAATTCTCAAAGATTTGTATCCTTCGATTCGTATAAATAATAAGAGCGTACAAATCGAAATCGTTGATGAAACGAATTCGAACAATCTCAGAGCCATACGTACGGTATCATATACCTACAAGATATTTGAAAATTTGATTGTAATATATAAAAGTACGTTAAGAAAATCAGATACTTCCATAAGTGTAAAACAATTGCATGCATGCTTCTTTTTGGCAAGCTTACGAGGGCTTTCACAGTGCACTTGTGTGCCATTCAGCCTCAAGCTTACACAGGGATTCTCAGTCACATCTGTCTTTCCCGTGACCAAACCAAGAACGTATGACCAAACTGAGACACGTGTTCTTCATCGACTTTTTGTTAGTGTTGTCAGGCACTCAACTCACACTCGAGGTTGACGCCAGCCAAGGCCGTTGATGAGTAGATGAGTCCGCGCCGGTGCCGCTTCAGAGGAGATACGCCGTTGACCTCGTCGTCCGCCGTCCCTCGCTCCAACAAACCGCCGACCTCGCCGTCCACCGCTCCCACTCCGCCGACCTTGCCATTGATTCGGGGGACGGGAACTGGGGTGGATCTAGCCGCTCCTCAACCACTCCCGCACTGCTGACCTTGCCGTCCGCCGCGAGGAATCGAGGGACGAGGGGAGGGGTGGATTTGGCCGCTCTTCAACCGCTCCGACTCTGCCGACCTCGCCATCCCCCGCCGCCGCTCTGCTCGGCACCGACGCCGACGCCACTTGGGCCACCCCACCGCTGCTTCGCTACGAGTTCGTCGCCGCAGGTGAGTCAAGGTGGGGTTGGTGGGGAAAGGGAGAGGGGGAGGGAGCCACCGCCGATGGTTGGGGAGGAGAAGGGTGTGGGAGGTAGAGGAGGGGGCGAGGGAGTCGCCGTCGGAGACAAGCTCACAAATCTGCACCGTCGGTAGGGTTGGGGGAGGAGGAGGGGGCGCGTAGGAGCCGAGTCGCAGCCATTGGCGTGGGAGCCGAGGGAGAGGAAGAGAGAGAGAGAGGGGGAAGGAGAAGAAAAGGTGGTGGGGCTGGCCTATAAAGAAAAGTGGTAGGCCCAACCAAAGCTGAGTGCATTGTGGAGAGGGAAGCGTCGACTGCTTTTCGTCAAATGGGGACGTTTGGCAGGACGTATTGCTACTGCTCTAAAATAATGGGATTTGATCTGACCTATTGACTCTTATCATTCTCCTATTAGTCCAATAAGATATACTAATTTCGTCCCAAAATAACTATATAGCAAAATTCCTTGTATTTTGAGTACAGCTAACATATTTTGTCAGTTTTGTTTCTTATATTTTTCTATAAATTTGGTCAAATATAAAGAAATTTGAATTATGAAAAAAATTCAAAACAAATTATAATAAAACGGATGTTGTACCAACTAACTTGGCTGCAGTTAATGACATTAAAATAGTTACTCCCCCATCATTTTGGAACATAGAGGGAGTAAATAGATTCCGTTCTAAAGTAGTTTTATTTGTAATGTTATACTGCATGCGTGAAACTGATGCAGTTATTTGATAATGTTCCACACATTTTGGGATAGAGGGAAGTACATATGTGAGCTGCTCTCTCCGTTTATATTTTAAGTCGTTTGAATTTTTTCTTAGTCAAAATTATTAAAATTTGTCTAAATTTATAGAAAAAAATAGCAACTTCTACGGTATCAAATTAATTCCATTAAATTTGACATTGAATATGAAAATGTTACTATATTTTGCTAAAAACTTGATCAAACTTTAAAATTTTGATTAAGGACTTATATAATATAAACGGAGGGAGTAATTAAGAAACGGATCGATCATATCACGATCTAAAATGATCATATTCGAGAAAATCTTTGGGAAGGATAGAATGTATGAACTAAGGTGATCAGCATTATTCCTCGGTCGGCCCACGTACGTGGCATTGCTCTCCTGCCACTTAACACATTTTTGCATGCAGACTGAAATCGCGCGTACTCATTTCATGTTCCCTTTTTTTTAAAAAAAAAAATAAAGCTTACTCATTCATTCCCTCCATTCACAAAAAACGATGTTTTAGGCATTTTAATAAAAGTCAGTAAAATATCAACTAAAAGAGTCAGTAAGATGTAACCTCGATCACTTGTTTACTTTGATAAACAAAAAATAGTTGCACAAGTATAATACTATGACAACTTTGTATATAATAACTGTTACTTTAATAACGTGAACAATTATATATTATGGTGAAAGTTAGCTTCTACCACCTATATATATGTACGGATTATAAAATGATATTTTAGTTTGTAGAAAATATCAAATTCAACATATTATTAACAGTATTTGTAGTACTGTTCACATAGTACAAATTATCCCTCTCTCTAGGGATTAGAATCCATCTTCGTATAATATCCTCCATTCCTCCACTCATACATGGAGAGGAAAAGATCGATCAAATCACGTGATTTTGATATACCATTTGCAGTGCATTTTTGAGAGAAAAAAAACGCGTAGGAGGAATGGGAGGATGTCCATCTTCGTAATCAGGAAGAGATACATGCAAATCACCAAATTGAGCTAATCTGATATGTTGCCCTTAATTATGTACCCATATACTACAAACTGATTATCCCTATATATAGAGACACCATCTACACTAATTTTCCTCACAACACAGACAGTGAACCAAACCAATTCGCATCAAGCTTAGCTAACGCCATCATCACGACCATGACGACCAACGCCACCACCCTTCTCCTCCTCGCCGCCGCGGCGGCGCTTCTCTGCCACATCCACGGAGCCGTCGCCGGCGACGACCCGGAACCGTGCGACCCGTCGGACATCACCATCGCGACGGTGAAGACCGGGCGGGTCGTGGGCGGCCTGCCGGAGTTCCAGGTGACGATCGGCAACGAGTGCTCGTGCCCGGAGGGGGACGTCGTGCTGTCCTGCCTCGACGGCGTGCCGGCCGGCGTCGACCGGAGCAAGATCCACGCCGCCGGCAGCGACGGGCTCTGCCTCGTCAACGACGGCCTGCAGATCGTGAAGGGGTCGCCGGTGGTGTTCACGTACGCCGCCAGCGCGATGATCAGCCTCGCCTTCGACAACTCCTCGCCGCGGTGCCAACGTTGAGTTTGGCTGCAGGCGTACCATTAATCGTTTGCATCATCTTCCATCGAAACGATCTCTTCTTTTTATGTAACTGGTCGTCTGGATGTGCTGATCTTTTGAATGGAAAATAAACTTGCATCGGGCACATGAAAGTAGCTACATTTCAGTGTGTTTTTTTTTCAAAATAAAAGGAAAAAAAAACTTGCGTAGTCGTCCTCTCTCGGTTTTTAGTAGTTGACGCTATTAAATTTTGGACACATGTTTGATTATTTATTTTATTTAAAAATTTATATAAATGCATAAGATATAATCATACTTAAGCACACAAACAAAATAAATGATAATTACTTATTTCATCCAGTTCCATAATTCATTGACTAACAATAACTATTTGTCTTACAAAATACTACAATAAAAGTAAGAAAAAAATATTTATTGTACATATAATAATAAAAAATATAGTTAAAAATATATTTTGAATACCGTGTTTTTATCTAAAACGTTAACTTTTAAACGTTAAAAAGTTAAGAAACCGAAGATGATAAATTTTTGAATAGGACGAATAATCAAAGATATCGAAAAATCGAAAAATCAAGGCAGTATGGCGGACTTAAAGATGAGTGCTAGGTTGGCCCACCAATTTCTTAGGCCAAGCAGTGACCCACTCTAAATTAATGGACGAAGCTAAAATTGTGATTATGTAGCGTTAGTCAATTTAATTTAGTCGTCCAAATTTAGTGCTGGTTGCTGATCGCCAAAAGAAAAGATTGCACGCAGCTACGACGGTGTTGATCTGAGCAGCGTGCTTGTGGACCAATATTTAAAATACTACTCTCTTTTTTTAAACTCAATATATTAAACATTAATAGCAAAGTACATGGATAAGTTCATGATGCAAAAACGGAAATTGTGATATTTAACATGCTAAATGCAAAAACCAGCAAGTTAGTTAAAGGGAGAATAGCTACTTTAGTCCCTATAGTTTCTTTATATTTAAATGGTTCAAGGAAATCCTTAAACTTTGTCATAAGGCCTAGAATAGTCCTTTGGTCCATCAAAATCATCATATGGATATGCCATGCCATCATTCATGTAAAATTGATGATGAATTGTTCAATTTACACTTACGTATATCATAGAAAAATAAATATAAGTGTGAATTAGACATAACCATAGGAGAAAAATACTTCTCCTTTTTCTCACCCTTTTGAGGTATATTTTTGCTCTTACATTTACCATTTTTTTTAAACTTTTTTGAGTTGTTTTTATTTTCCTATGATATATGTGTGGGTAAATTGGACAAATCATATAGATTTTGCATAGGAAGGTGATGTGGCATGTCCATGTGACGATTTTGGTGGGACCAAGGACCATATCAGCTCACATGACAAATTTAAAGGACTCGTTTAGATAATATAAAAGATTAAGGACTAAAATGACATCCAGGAGCGAAATTTTAGGGATCATATTGACTATTCTCCCTTAATTAAATGCTGAAATCGTGATTACGGTCTACTCCCTCCGTTTCACAATGCAAGACTTTCTAGCATTGCCCACATACATATAGATGCTAATAAGTCTAAACACATACATATATCTAGATTCATTAACATCTAAATGAATGTTGGCAGTGCTAGAAAGTTTTACATTGTGAAACGGAGAAAGTAAGTATATTATCAATCTATCACACAGGTGGAGAAACCGTTTGTAGTCCCGGTTCGTAACCCCCCTTTAGTCCCAGTTGTCGAACCAGGACTACGAATCCGGGACTAAAGATAGCTATCTTTAGTCCCGGGTGAAATAACAGGGACTAAAGATCGATCTTTAGTCCCGGTTCGTGTTACCAACCGGGACTAAAAATCGGTCAGCCACGTGGCCGGCCGAACCATCTTTAGTCCCGGTTTGTGTTACCAATCGGGACTAAAGATCGGTGTATCATTTTTTTTTATTTTGCATGGCCCTCTTTGCTGCAAGGTTGATTATATTTATATATATATATATATATATATATATATATATATATATATATATATATATATATATATATATATATATATATATATATATATATATATATTTATATTGATATATATATATGTGCGCGCGCGCGCGCGCATATGTGTATATGCATAAATACATATATTACACACATATGTATAATTTAAAGCACTTAACATTTTATATGCATATATATTACCAAAATATATATTAACACTAAAGTAAATGTGTACATATATAAATATATATATATATACATGCATATATAGTACAATTCATTTGCTCGCTAGCTACAGCTACGACTTCGATGCCGGCGTTATGTCAGAAGAAGAAGGACCGACGTTATGAATTATCGATCCATCGTAGTAGAATTCACCATCGGGATTAAAGACTTCTTCGTTGATGAATCCCATCAATTGTTCTTGAACAGCCATGATAAAATCCTTGTGTGGGAGATTATCCCTCATGTGAATATGCTATCATTCGAAAAATAATGGCATATCAATATATGAAATTAATAAACAACTTAACAAATCGATAAGCAATAAATTTTGAATGGTTTATGTATACGTACATCGAGCTCTCGTGTGGTGTATATTTGGTTTGATAGGCAGTGGGCATACTCGCATACATAGTAGCCGCATAAGTTAGTTCCCAGGTCCTGCTTTGCACACTACATGAGAAATGATGAGATATTTAATATAATCTTTATATTTAACTGTAATTAGAGATTTAATTCAATACAATTTTGGATCATGCATATACTCACCGGAAAATAAAACCTCCATCCAAGTTTTTCTTTCCAAGTCCCACGGACCAATTGACGGAACCGATTCCAAGCCCTACATGTGCAGTTGCAAGCTATGATTAATTAATTATTACCCGAGATCAACATAATAGCAATAGAATCCCCGCGACTTGGGAATAGATGGCATTATATTACCTGTCTATCAGTTGGAAGACCTTGTCAAAAATCTTCTCTTCTTTATTCATTGAGTCATACACAGTGACTCTGCATGCGTCCAAGTCGAAGAATAACAGGACCCAGTGGAATCTAGAATATGCGTGAGATGAGATATATATGAAAATGTACACGCTATATGTATGGGAACGAAATTTGTTCGAACGACAATAAAAACTCACTCTGTGTTGTACGGCAGTAGTATGAACGTCTTGAAATGCTGCTGTGTTAGGAGATGGACGAGATTGTCCTCTGTGTCTTTCTCGTACTTGTCGATCATTTTGGTGTTGATTTTCCGAGGGTCGATGAACCCAGTATCGTAAACCCACCACCGTCGGGCCCTTTGAATCTCCATTCTACAACGATAAAATAAAATTATTATTGTTTACATATATGACAGGAGCTAGTTATTGAACGAAACAAATCGAACTCAAAGATACTTACAAAATCCATGCGCTCAAAAGAGAGACGTCGAGGGCGTCCAGATGGTACAGATCGAAGACATCCTTGAAATGGAGCCAGAGAACATCTTCTCCTTGCAAGAAGTCGGGGTTTCTGATCCTCGCTCCGAACATCTCTCTACCCTTGGCGCTCATTTCCATGTACCGTTCATGGAATTTGTACATCTGTGTCGGTAGGGACTGCAGCTGCTCAGGCGTGACAAGCGGTTTACCGAGTTCAAACTTGTATGCCACTTCTGCCTTCGGTATTGGTGCGGCTCCAATCAGCTGATCCACAGTTAGACCGGTGTTTGAAATAAAATCCGTTATGCCAAAATCTTCGCCGGTCACAAAGGCTCGACCTCTTGGTTTGGTTGTTCTCCAAGCTGAGGGACTGGTTTGGACTTCTTGTGATAGACCTTCTGAAGTGTTCGGTTATAGTCCGATATCTTGAAGGCCTCCTTGTTTGTTGTGGACATTCCCTTGAAGAAGTTCTTCACGCTCGGGTCAATAGGTATCTTCTTTTCAGGACTCCGAGGCTTGAGTTGCCTCTTCACTTCTCCTGCCACATAAGCATCAAGCTCCTCTTGACTGCAATCGTACGGCGGCTCCTTGTTTTTGGTGGCGTCAACTTTCGCCTTCTTCGTTACCCTTGTGCGGGCAGGCGGTGGAGCTTGGCGAGACCTTGTCTTGGGAGGTGCAAGCGGACACAGTGGAGGTGGAGGCGGAGGAGCCGGAGGAGATGGTGCAGGAGGAGGTGGCAGAGGAGCCGGAGGAGATGGTGCAGGAGGACGTGGCAGAGGAACCGGAGGATATGGTGCAGGAGGAGATGGCGGAGCCGGAGGAGATGGTGCACGAGACGCCGCTTGCCGCCCAGGGAGGATGATGTACCGCTTGCGCCATAGTATAATGGCGTGGCTTGTGTCTCGTAGATGCGTCTCACCGTCTCCTCCTGGGTAGTCCAACTCGAGGTCCTCGTACGCGGCTTCCACCAGCTCAACTTCGACCATCGAGTATCCTGCTGGAATCGGCCTGCAGTGGTAAGTCCCTGAAATGTCCGTTGGGATGGCCATTCCCGACGCCAGCTTCACGTGATAAGAGGTTATCTATTAGTAATCAACCTAAGCAGCAACTTGCGGAATGTACAAGTCAAAAAATCATAAAACTACGAGCATACCGTGATTGATAAGTTCTTGAAGGGAATATGCAGCTCACATGGTGTCCGTTGCATGATCTCATCAACGGGGCAGGTGGTTTCGTCCTGGGTTTGCATGGCGTCCATGCTCTGTCATCCTACCTGCCCCGTTGAGACGCAGCTACTACGGTTGCCTGATAGGCTAACCATTGCAGGAGGAATGTACGGCTGGGGATCCTGGGACCGATGTGCGGCCATGCGTTCATCCACCTTCCTTGCCACCTCCTCTTGCATGCTGAGCTCGTAGCTCGATACCCTATACTCAAGATCTTCAATCTTCGCCTTGGTATCTCTCTTGCTCCTCATCCGACTCCTGTACGTGTGGATGTCCTCCTTGAATCCAATCTTCCAAGGAATCACGCCTTTCCCTCATGTTCGTCCTGGATGCTCGGGAGTCTATAGGGCGAGTGACAGCTCGTCCTTCTCTCTGTCGGGTCGGAATGTGCCCTGAGAAGAGGCTTCCACTGCGTCCGTTAGTCGACTGGCAGCCTCGCGTATCTGATCGCTGAAGACAAGGGAGCCATCAACTGGGTTAAGCGTTCCACCATGAGCATAGTACCAGAACTTCGATCGATCCGGCCATTTAGTGGTGGCCGGTTCGATACCCCTCTCAATCAATCTTGCCTCCATCTCCTCCCACTTCGGCATTGCGATGCTATATCCGCCTGACCCCAAGTGGTGATGGTACTTCTTCTTGGCGTCATTTTCTTTGTTTCTGGCCATCATCGCTTGCCCTTGTTGCCCTGTCTTGTAAGCAACGAACTCGTCCCAATGATCCCTTAGCTTTGGGAATACGTCGAAGTTCGGTGTTAGTCCCTTCAGGATGTATTTCTTGTAGAGCTATCCCTTGAAGCTCTGGAACTATTCTGCCATTTTCTTCAGAGTCCACTGTTTCACTATGTTCTCCGTACCCGCGGGTAGTGTGAACGTCTCGAGCATTGTGGTCCACGGCATCTCTTTCTCTGATTCCGGGACAAAGCTGTCATTATCCCCGCATGCCCTTGTTCTGCGCCAATACACCGTGCTGACAGGCACGTTGTCCCTCACAACCCAACCACTGTGGCGTACAAAATTCTTGGCTGCTTCTGCTGGGGCACTAGGTCGGCCGTCTTCGTCCACCTTAGTTATGATGTGCCGACCCTCTATCTTCTTTGCGGCACCTCGTTGTCCGCGTGCCCTCTTCTGTCCAGCGGAGGGATGACTTCCACTAGCCTCCTCCTCCTCGTTTCCCTCCACGTTCCCCTCCGCATCCCTCTCCACGTTCCCCTCCTCGTTCAAGTACTGGTTTGGATCCTCGTTCCCCTCTTCTTCGTTTCAGTACTGGCTGCTTCCCTCTGCGATTGTATCGTACAGTATCTGTTCCTCATCGCGATCAGCCATCTGTGCATACAAAAAATATTTGTTAGGTCTATAGGTCATATTTGCTTTAACAATCTTATATGCTAACAATCATATATGCTAAGTCTAAGTGTCGTATATAGAACCCTAGATAATCATTAAAACTGTACTAATATTGTATTAAAACTCTAACAATCATATATGCTAAGTCTAATTACAACTCTAATAATCTTACATTAAAACTCAAATAATCTTGTATTAAAACTCTAATAATCTTATATTAAAAATCTAATAGTCATATATGCTAAGTCTAACTGTCGTATATTAGAACCCTAGGCAATCATATATGCTAAGTCTAATTACAAATCTAATAATCTTATATTAAAACTCAAATAATCTTGTATTAAAACTCTAATAATCTTATATTAAAACTCAAATAATCTTGTATTAAAACTCTAATAGTCAACTATACTAAGTCTAAGTGTCGTATATTAGGACCCTAGATAATCATATATGCTAAGTCGTCTAAGTGTCGTACATTACAATCCTAGATAATCATATATGCTAAGTCTAAGTGTCGTATATTAAATCTAATAGTCTTAATTGCATTAAAAAATTAACAATCATATATTTACATCACTTGCCTGCGCGAATTCCTTCGAGGGCTAGCTACCACTCCGGCTTGAGGGACGACGACGACAATGTCTTTTCTGCAACAAAAAAAAATGTATCAGGCTAAACGCAAAGTAACATATATTGTATTTCACGTTCGCGTTCTCGTTAAGTTCACGTTTCGTTCACGATCGTTAACGTTCGCGTTCTCGTTAAGTTCACGTTTTGTTCACGTTCGTTCACGTTCACGTTAAGTTCAGGTTCGTTCATGTTCGCATTCACGTTCACGTATGTTCGTTCGTTTACGTTCATGTTCACGTACGTTCGTTCGTTCACGTTCGTTCACAATCGTTCATTAACGTTCACGTTGTCGTTAAGTTCTAGCCTAAGTCATGTTTCGTTCGTTCACGATCGATCGTTCGTTCACGTGGCGGCAGTGGAGCGGCAGTGTGGCGGCAGCGGAGCGGCGGTGTGGTGGCGCGGCTGCGGCTTGGCGCGGCGGCGACGTGGCGGCGCGGCGGCGGCGGTGCGCGGCGGCGCTATGTCGGCGCGGCGGTGGCGTGGCGCGGCGGTGTCGTGGCGTCGCGGCGGCGTGGCGCAGCCCGTCGTCGTGGCCCGGTGGGTGTGGCGTGGCCTGGCGTCGTCGGCACTGCCGGCGCGACGTCGTCGCCGGTGGCGGCCGCATCGAGGTCGGGGTCCGCATCGTTGGGAGGCGGAGTCGTGTTCGGCGGCAACGAAGTCGGCGGCGGCGTCAGCAACGAGGCGGCCGGCGGCGGTTTGGGGAGAGAGAGAGAGATCAAGGTCGTCGAGAGAGAGAGGGAGGCGGCGGCGGCTCTCACCCCAGAGATGCGGTGGCGGCGGAGGCGGCGACGACGACGCCCGTAAGACGACAGCGAGATACGACGGCTGCGTCGGCGCGGGGATGCCCTAGGCAGTGGCGGCGAAGGAAAAAACTTCTATGTGTTGGTGGAGAAGACGAGGGCGTGCATCGGGAATATATATACCCCTAGATCTTTAGTCCCGGTTGAAGAGAACAACCGGGACTAAAGATATCTTTACTCCCGGTTGTTGACTAAACCGGGAGTAAAGATATCTTTAGTCCCGGTTGTTCTCATCAACCGGGACTAAAGATATTTTCCCGCTATTTCCAAATTCTTTTTAAACCCGGTTAGGGTTAAGAACCGGGACTACTGATAAACGCATTGAATATTGATTTTCATTACATATGTGTTTATAAAATAGAAAATAATGAATTAAAATTATTTAAAGTCGAAAAATTAATGACAATTACTTCGAAAAATTATTGTTGTCTGTAGTAAATTAAGTGGATAAAACGTAATAAGCAAATATATGATTTAAAATTAATAAAAATTCTAATAATCATATATAATTAGCATATGAATCATATTAAATTGTTAAAAAATGTAATTAACATATGTACATACCACATGCATGATTTAAAATTAATAAAAATTCTAATAATCATATATAATTAGCATATGCATGATATTAAATTGTTAAAAACTCTAATTAACATATGTAAATGCCACATGCATGATTTAAAACTTTTAAAAATTCTAATTATCGCATATAACTATCATATGCATGATTTAAAATTGTTAAAAACTCTAATTAACATATGTAAATGCCACATGCATGATTTAAAACTTTTAAAAATTCTAGTTATCGCATATAACTAGCATATGCATGATTTAAAATTGTTAAAAATTCTAATAATCGTACGTAATTAACATATGCCATACAACAATTGATTTATATGGATAATCAATACATCCAAAATAGTTTACATCGTGTACACAATAATTACGGCAATACATCGGCGGTGACGGTTGACCGCACGTACTTTCTCCTCACTATTGTTCCCTCCTTGTGATCGCTACGTGTGTAAGGGGTGTCTTCATTTCATAGGAGGATGCTAGGGTCAATCGTCACCGTGAAAGGGGATTGCCCATCCAACTGATCGTAATCCTTGTTAGTCTTGTCCTCAACTCCGATGATTTTTCTTTTGCCTAGGAGAACCACGTGACGCTTCGGCTCGTCAGGCCCTCTGTCCTTCTTTCATTTGCTAGACATGCCCTTCACGTAAAAGACTTGCGTTACATCATTGGCAAGGACAAAAGGTTCGTCCGAGTATCCAACCTTGTTAAGTTTAACCGTTGTCATCCCACTGTCATCAATCGTTACGCCTCCACCAGTCAACCTAACTCATTGGCACCGGAACAGAGGGACCTTGAGAGGACCATAGTCAAGTTCCCATATGTCCTCGATGGCACCGTAATACGTGCCAGTTGTTCCATCTTGTCCCATGGCATCGATATGAACAACACTGTTTTGGTTCGTGCTCTTCATGTCTTGGGCTCTCGTGTGGAATGTGTACCCATTGATCTCATATCCCTGGAATGTCGTGATCGAGCCAGATGGTCCCCCCGCCAGGAAGGCCAATTGTTGGTTGATCGTCTCGTTACCCATGAGATGTTGTCGTAGCCACGTGGGGAAAGTATCAATGTGATGCCGTGTAATCCATGCATCGGACTTACCGATGTTTCTGGCACGAACTAGAACCATGTGCTCCTCAATGTAAGGAGCTACCAATGAAGATTGTTGCAGAACCGTGAAATGGGGTTTACGGAATAAATTGTTGTCTACCGTCATTATTGCTTTCCTTCCGAGAATTCCCTTTCCCCGTAGTCTCCCTTCATGGCGTGATTCAGGTACCCTGATTGGGCGAAGGTCTTTAATAAATTCTACGCAAAATTCGATAACCTCCTCTGTTCCATACCCCTTGGCGATGCTTGCCTCTGGACGAGCACGGTTACGAACATACTTCTTCAGAACGCCCATGTACCTCTCGAAAGGAAACATGTTGTGTAGGTACACAGTCCCGAGAATACCGATCTCTTTGACAAGGTGACAAAGCAGATGCGTCATTATATTGAAAAATGACGGTGGAAATATCAACTCAAAACTGACAAGACATTGCACCACATCATTCTGAAGGGCTTCTAATCTATCCGGATCGATGACCTTCTGCGAAATTGCGTTCATGAAAGCACATAGCTTTGTTATTGTTGCCCGGACATTGTCTAGAAGGATACCCCTTATTACAACTGGTAGCAGTTGTGTCATCAACACGTGACAGTCATGAGACTTTAGGTTTGTGAACTTCTTCTCCTTCGTGCTTATTATTCGCTTTATATTCATGGAGTATCCAGACGGTACCTTTATACTCTCCAAACATTCAAACATACTTTCCTTCTCTGCCTTGCTAAGAGTGTAGCTGGCTGGACTCAAGTAATAGCTTCCTTTCTCCTTTGATTCTGGGTGAAGGTCGCCGCGTTGTTCCATATGCTTCAGATCATTACGTGCTTCCAGTGTATCTTTCGACTTTCCATATACACCTAGGAAGCCAAGAAGGTTTACGCAAAGGTTCTTAGTGAGGTGCATCACGTCGATTGCGTGGCGGACGTCCAAGAATTCCCAATAGGGTAACTCCCAAAATATAGAGTTCTTTTTCCACATCGCCGTGTGACCATCTTCGCTCTCTATAGGATGGCTTCCAGGCCCCTTTCCGAACACTACTTTAAGATCTTTAACCATAGCAAACACTGTTTTTTCCGCTGCGATGTTTAGGCTTCGTACGGTGGTCCGCCTTATGTTCAAAGTGCTTGCCTTTCTTCCGTACCGGGTGACGATGACCCATGTACACAACCTTCCTACAATGCTTAAGATACGTACTTTCTATTTCATCCATACAGTGAGTGCAAGCCTTGTAACCCTTGTTGGACTGACCGGAAAGGTTGCTAAGTGCAGGCCAATCGTTGATGGTTACGAACAGCAGCGCTCGTAGGTTAAACTCCTCCTGTTTGTCCTCATCCCACACGGGGACACCTTTATTTTCCAACAACAGTTTAAGATCTTCGACCAGTGGTCTTAGGTACACATCGATGTCGTTACCAGGTTGCATGGGGCCTTGAATAATAATCGGCATCATTATGTACTTCCTCTTCATGCATAGCCAAGGGGGGAGGTTATAGATACACATCGTAACGGGCCAAGTGCTATGGCCGCTGTTCATCTCTCCAAAAGGATTCATGCCATCCGTACTTAAACCAAACCGTATGTTTCGTGCGTCCTTTCCAAAGTCTTTAAAATTTCTGTCGATGTTTCGCCACTGCGAACAATCGGCGGGGTGTCTCAGCATCCCGTCCTGTTGACGCTCTTCAGCGTGCCATCGCATCATTCTAGCATTCCCCTTGTTCCAGAACAAACGCCTTAGCCGTGGTATTGTAGGGAAATACCACATCACCTTAACAGGAATTCTCTTCTTTGTTAGCTGCCCGTCAACTTCTCCTGGATCGTCTCGTCTAATCTTGTATCGTAGTGCTTTGCAAACAGGGCATGCTTCTAGGTTCTCGTACTCCTCACCGCGATATAGGATACAATCATTTGGACATGCATGAATCTTCTGAACTTCCAGTCCTAGAGGGCAGACTATCTTCTTAGCCTCGTACATTGTCTTGTTGGACTGACCGGAAAGGTTGCTAAGTGTAGGCCAATCATTGATGGTTATGAACAGCAGCGCTCGTAGGTTAAACTCCTCCTGTTTGTCCTTGTCCCACACGGGGACACCTTTCTTTTTCCACAACAGTTTAAGATCTTCGACCAGTGGTCTTAGGTGCACATTGATGTCGTTACCAGGTTGCATGGGGCCTTGAATAATAATCGGTATCATTATGTACTTCCTCTTCATGCATAGCCAAGGGGGGAGGTTGTAGATACACATCGTAACGAGCCAAGTGCTATGGCCGCTGCTCATCTCTCCAAAAGGATTCATGCCATCCGTACTTAAACCAAACCGTATGTTTCGTGCGTCCTTTCCAAAGTCTTTAAAATTTCTGTCGATGTTTCGCCACTGCGAACCATCGGCGGGGTGTCTCAGCATCCCGTCCTGTTGACGCTCTTCAGCGTGCCATTGCATCATTCTAGCATTCCCCTTGTTCCTGAACAAATGCCTTAGCCATGGTATTATAGGGAAATACCACATCACCTTAACAGGAATTCTCTTCTTTGTTAGCTGCCCGTCAACTTCTCCTAGATCGTCTCGTCTAATCTTGTATCGTAGTGCTTTGCAAACAGGGCATGCTTCTAGGTTCTCGTACTCCTCACCGCGATATAGGATACAATCATTCAGACATGCATGAATCTTCTGAACTTCCAGTCCTAGAGGGCAGACTATCTTCTTAGCCTCGTACGTTGTCTCGGATAATTTGTTTCCCTCCGGAAGAATATTCTTGACGAGTTTCAATAAATCGCCAAATGCCTTGTCACTAACACTATTTTTTGCCTTCCATTGCAAGAACTCCAGAGTGGTATCCAACTTTTTGTGCCCCTGCTCGCAACCTGGGTACAACGACGTTGTGTGGTCCTCTAACATCTTGTCCAATTTATGGGCCCCCTTTTCACTTTCGCAGTCCTCCTTGGCGTCCTGCAACATTTGACCAAGATCATCCGCAATGTCGTTACCATCAGCATCCCTTTCCTCCTCGCCCGTTTGATTTCCTTCAAATCCAGCGTACTGAGCAAAGTCCGGAATATTGTTGTCTTCCACTTCATCTTCTTCCATTTCAATCCCTTGCTCTCCGTGGGATGTCCAACAGTTATAGCTGGGCATGAACCCCGACTCAAACAAGTGGAAATGAATAGTCCTGGATGCAGAATACTCCTTCTCATTCTTTCACTTATTGCATGGACAACAAATAAAACCCTTATGCCTGTTAGCTTCGGCCACTCTCAAAAAATAATGCACGCCGTCAATAAACTCTTTGGACCGCCGGTCAGCGTACATCCATTGCCGATCCATCTACATGAAATGAAAAAAAAATCGTACACAAATAATTATTCGTACAATAATGACAGTCATACAATAATGATAAAATAATTACAAACTCTTTCAGCAGTCATACAATAATGACATATCATTATTCATACAAAAATTATAAAATATTACACCAAATAATTCTTATTTACTATTTCTAAAGTTTTAAACTAATATTAATATGTTGTACTTCTTTTAATATTCATCTTAGTTTGTTTTCTATTATTTAAGATTAACTTTCACTATATTTTCCTTCTCAACTATTTTATAAAACCTTCTTTAGCAAATAAACTAAATTTCTATATATTCTTTCTTCCCCACACAAATTTTCTCTCTCATCAACTTACAACAAAATTTTAGAGACAAAAAAGTGTGCAAAACATAGCTCCAAATGTAATATGACAAAAAAAACATTGGAGGATGAAGTTGCTAACCTTTTAGTCACCTCCGATTTGTATATAATCACCAAAATAAATTCACTAGAAATTTTGGCATGACCTCCCCTCTTTTTTGAAGAAATTTTGAAGCTTGCTCGGGCTGGAGGAGAAAGAAGACATATATATAGGGGTGGGACTTTAGTCCCGGTTGGTGTTATGAACCGGGGCTAAAGATCACAGGGATCTTTAGTCTCGGTTGGTAACACCAACCGGGACTAAAGTTACGATCTGTAGTCCCGGTTGGTGTTATAAACCGGGACTAAAGATGCCGGGGGGCCTGACAAGCCCTGACAGCATTTGAACCAGGACTAAAGATGATCATTAGCCAACCGGGACTGAAGATCAAATATGACCGTTACCCTTTTTAACCGGGACTAAAGATAATCTTTAGTCCCGGTTTTTATTGCAACCGGGACTATTGTGGAATTCAGCCGATCGATAAAAGATGGTTTCTCCACCAGTGTCATGATGCAAAAACGGAAATTTCATGCTATCCAATCATACTGTGACGAGTCTATCGAACCAAACAAAAGTTTCAGATGCTGCTCTGGTGTTAATTGAGGAGTTCAAGGATTAAGATTCGTGATATAGAAGAATCTATAAACCGTGTTGCCTGGAGGAATGGAGGATATTATCACTTTGTAGTATATGGGTACATAATTAAGAGTCCTACTACTGGAGAAGCCATCTTTGATCAGTCGACCAAATTCTACAATAGTCCCGATTATAATAAAAACCGGGACTAAAGATCCAGTTAAGAAGGTTAGAGCTACTTTTTGATCTTTAGTCCCGGTTGGTGTAATCCCAGTTAAAAAACGGCAGGCAGTGTCAGACCCCTTTATTATCTTTAGTTTCGGTTGGTAACATCAACCGGGACTAAAGATTTATTAAAAAAAGATCGGCATGGGCACAGAGGACGAGGCATGCACGCGATCTCCTCCTCCCTTATCTCTTCCTCCTCTTCACCTCATCTCTTCATCTTCCTTCTCCTCAACTCATTCACCCCATCTCTTCCTCTTCCTCATCTCCTCCTCCCCTCTCCTCCCCATTCTCAGGCGGCCTTGCGAAGGGAACGATTTGGCGGCGGCCGAGCGGAGGCCTCGCATGGTGGCGGCGGAGGCGGCCTCGCGCGGCGGCCGGGCGTGGAGGAGGGAGGGGAGGCGGCCGGCCGCCGCCAGATCTGGGAGGGGAGGCGGTCGGGCGGCGGCGGCGGCCTCGCGCGGAGGGCCGCGTCCACGGCGGCAAGCGCGATGGCCGGTGCGGCGGCAGGCAGTGGAGGCCAACGCTGTTGCATGCTTTTTTTTTCTTTTTTTCTTTTTTCCTTAATGAATGATTCGATCTGTGCTGAATGTGTGATTCGATCTGTGTTGTTGTTGTTGTGAATGAACTATGTTGCTGTGAATGATTTGGGATGAACTATATTGCTGTGAATGATTTGAGATAATGAACGTGCGATATACAAAATAGAAAAAAAGAAAAAAGCTTTATCGATCTTTATTCTCGGTTATTTAAACAGGGACTAAAGATAACGATATTTAGTCCCGGATTCTTACTCCCGGTTGAAAAACCGGGATTATAGGAGATTACCAACCGGGAGTAAAAAACATTTCTTCACCAGTGTCTGAATCTTAATCCTTGAGGCACGAGATGGTTGTTTGGTGTTGTGCAGTGATAGATAGTTCCTATCACATGTTGTGTTTCTTTATTATTGTAGGACTCTTGCACATTTATTTGCTTGTTTTATTCAGTCATTACCCGTTTTCACAAATATCCAAGATACTGCTTATATTCGCCATATCCGTGTGAAAAACATGAAGGATTTGACTATGATGCCAACAAGTAAAGTATCACTACTCATTTTGCTAGTTGAGACATATCATTTTTTTAGATAATAGTTGAGATATATCATAGGTTCAAGTTCCTTTCCTTTTGTTTTCACGAAACAGATCCAATTTCTGAGTTTTCCTTCAAATCTAGGAAATGTTTTACCCTATTCCCAGTTATTGTTTCGGTATTCCTAGCACCTTTGTTCAATTTGCAGTTGTTCTTATAAACAATGGTGTGAACACTATGGAAAAATGCTGTGAAAGAAACGGATTAACAGAGGGACTGACTACGCAACCAACAAATCACCCAAAAGAAAAATTTTCGCACCCTCGGTAAACCGATTTTTGACGGCAATCCACTCACAATAGATCACAATTGAGAGTTACATAATTTCAAAATCCATTAGAGATTTGGCTCAAGAAATTGATGGGCCGGCCCAATCCACATCAACTTCAAGTCCATCATTGTGTATTATGCAACTGGAGTACTTATTATAAAAAGTATGCAAGTACTTTTAATATTTCTTAGACACATTGAAATTTATATGTTTTCATTTCAATGTATCCGTTGCAAATATTTGTGACAAGAGGGAACTAACAATCAAATATTTTTTCCATTCACCAGATCAGCACTGACCCAGCCTAGATTACATATTTAAATTTAAGAAGATGGTTTGGTTTCGATGGACGGTGATACGAAATGGGATGCCATGCCGGCGGCCGGCGGCTAGCCAAGCTCAACGCTGGCACCGCGGCGAGGCGTTGTCGAAGGCGAGGCTGATGGGCGCGCTGGCGGCGTACGTGAACACCACCGGCGACCCCTTCACGATCTGCAGGCCGTCGTTGACGAGGCAGAGCCCGTCGTTGCCGGCGGTGTGGATCTTGCTCCGGTCGACGCCGGCGGGCACGCCGTCGAGGCAGGACAGCACGACGTCACCCTCCGGGCACGAGCACTCGTTGCCGATCGTCACCTGGAACTCCGGCAGGCCACCCACGACCCGCCCGGTCTTCACCGTCGCGATGGTGATGTCCGACGGGTCGCACGGCTCCGGGTCGGCGACGGCGACGGCGACGTGGACGTGGCAGAGGAGCGCCGCGGCGGCGGCGGCGAGGAGGAGAAGGTTGGTGGCCTTGGTCGTCATGGTGGTGAGCTAGTGATTTGATGCGTTTGCTTCACTCACTTTTGTGTGAAGAATTATTGTAGAGAGTGTCACTATATATAGATCATTTTGGAGGAGCATATATGTAAATATGGGCAATATATGTCAGATTATCCCAAAATTAGCGATTTGATTGTATCTTCGTGATTACGGCGATGGATTTAATTCAATCCCCTGATGAGTGAAGATATTGTTCTACGTGGCTGTGTATATCCATTTGAGAGACTGGATTTCTATATATCCATTGTCTTTAAATTCTACACATTTTTTTCTTTCTAAAAGTACAGTGCAAGTGGCTGATATGTTATCATCATTCTACCGGAAGTCGTGCTCATAAACTGTGTAAATTGAGGAAAAAAATGACAAATTTATGTGTCAATAGTATTATAATTAAAAGATTTTCATATGCTGAATAATTTGATGATATTTGCTTCTCGATGTGTTAGTTAAGTTTACACTTAGTTTTGTGGTACATGAGTACCGGAGCCAATGTTAATTAGTACTCCCTCGATCACAGTACAATATCGTTTTAGAATTCCTATAGTAAATAGAAGCTAACTTTGATCATCGTAATTGCTCTGGAAAAATCTAAATCATGCATGCATACTCCGTAGCCATACATGATTTATCGGGTACACACAAAATGGTCCGCTTGATCAGTAGCCATACAAGACAAGTGGCACTAATTAACAACAAGAGTACGATAATAAGCTAAATATCTATTTTGCTACGTCATGTATATCTTTTTTTTTGTCATATTATAAAATTTTCTTTTAAATTACATCATACATATCTTAAAATTAACGAAATCACCATAGACGTCTTGCTGTTGATGGGTCCACACTACCCCAATAAACACATTTGGAAGATTGGGCTGGTATATCTCACATTTGGAATACTGGGCCAACATATCTTGAAATTGATAAAGTCACCACAGATACCTTATGCATATCTTTTTTTTTTGTCTTTTTATAAAACTTTATTTTAAATTACGCCATGCATATCTTGAGATAGACAAAGTCACCATGAACGTCTCGTTATTGATGGGCCCACACTACACCAATAAGCACCTCTAGAAAACTGCGTGGACATATCTCATATCCGAAAGACTGCACCAGCATACCTTGATATTGATGAAGTTACCATAGACGTCTCATTGTCGACGGGTACGGTGTCTATCGCTAAATGAATAATTAGCCTCTTGAGATTCATGAAGTCACCACGGACGCCTCGCTGCCGACTGGTATGTCGCATTATCGTCTCTCACTGAAATAATAATTAGTATTAAATACGAGCACCTATGTCAAATCTTATTTGTGATCCAACTATACTGTTGTATTCTTTCCAATGAAATTTTTACAATAAAATATCACATAATAATTCTATTATACGAAGGTAGTAGCGAGTCTCTGAGCGCTTCCCTCTCCTGATTTCCTTTTTTTTCTCCTTATTTTCAGCTTCTCTCCCCTCCCGCATCCCCTGTTTCCTTCCCACCACTCCTGTCTAGAGTGAAAAAAAATTATTGACTCATCTACTATTTTAGTGCCCACATGGCCATATTGAATGGTGAGTAAAATAGTTACTCGTCTCGGTAAAATAATTATTTTCGTATTGACGAGAAAAATCAATAAAAAATTGATGTCTGGTAAAAAAAGTTGAATAATTACTTATCTAGGTAAAATAATAACTGTCTCAGTGAAATAAATAATAACTGTTTTAGGAAAGAAATCGATATCTCTGCTTCAGTGAAAAAATTACGTTGTTTAACCATTGTATAAACGGTAGTTCTACGCAAGTTTAACCACTGAAATGAAGCGAGAAAAGTAGGACATCAAATATAGTTAGGACGTGGATTTTCATCTCTCGAGGATATATCATCTCGTTATTTACATGTCATCTAAATAGTTATAAAAAAATTAACAATATAGATCAATATGAAATATACCACTTCGCAAATATGCAAGACCGAATTCAACATCTACAAGTTGCAACAAAAAGAATAAAATAAAATGAAAATAGTTATTGTACTTCGCAGCTATCTCTATCTCTACTACTTTAAAATTCCGTAGTTATGGTGACTCTAACCCTGACATACACGCCGATTGTACACCGTCCGATCGCCAGATCCAACGGCTCAGATCTCCTTTGCACATCGCCGCATCCAGCGCACGCGTCTCCGCGCTTTCTCGGTCGCTCCCTCCGCTCTCTCCTCCTCAACCCCCGATCCCGGTCGCTCCTCCACAACCGCCGCCGCATCTCCGCTCCGCTCTATCCCCCTCCAACGCCGCCGCATCGCTTCTCCCTCCCTCCAACGACGCTCCACGCCGCCGCCGCATCCACAATCCTCGCCACGCATCCTCTTCTAGCGTGACTCCGGGCGACGGCTCGAGGATGCGAGGTAGGGGTTTACTGACCCCCTCCGTGATTCCTCCCCTCTGTGCCGCCCCTCCACGATTTTTGACGTTATCCTCTCTCCCTCTCGCACGCGCCGAACCCTAGAACCGCGCCTCCCGCTCGAGTCCATCCCGCCGTCGCACATTGCGTCACCCGGATCGGCGTGCCGCCGCCGCCGCCACACCAAGGTCAGGGGTTATTATTTTGCAGCTAATCCCATGAGATTATATGCTAAACTGGTGGCTAATTACCCAAGGTCAGGGGTCGCACGGGGGTGCCAGGCCAACCCCGGCACCCCCGGTGGCTTCGCCACTGGCTGCTGACGGCGAGGTGGCTGGCACCTCACGTAAAACAGGTCACTAGGTCAGGATGTTTCTGGGAAGAAGCTGCTGCTTCAAGCTTAGTGTATGGGATGATTTCGTCTGATTTGATCGGTTTTCTACTTCTTTTTTTTTGTTTGTTGCAGACTTTGATCGGAAGCTGCAATGCGATGAGGGAAAAGGCCCACGTGAGTGTATTGGTCAACTTCTTGTTTGTCTTTATTTTCCTAAACAATTACCTTCGTTGATCTCCCGCAAGCTTTTCAAGTATATACTACATAAGTACATACATTTTGTTCTTGATACTATCTGGTATGGTTTGAACAGCAATATATTGGAATGGTGCGGGAGAACTCATTAAGTATTCTGGAATTTGTGCCGGGAAGATCTATCCAGTCACTGCTTGGGAGGCTCGGGTCATTCCCTAAGGCTTTATGCACATGTTTGATGAGTTAACCAATAATAACTTGATTAAATCCATTTGTTTACCAGGTCATCAGGAGTTATACTGAACAAATTTTATTGCACTAAACAGATCATTGGCTGTATTCCTTTCTAAAATTTGCAGGAAATCTAGAAAAAAAAATGAGAACAGAAATACACAGCTTTTTTTTTCTGTAAACCTGTTGATGAGTGATTATTACTATTTTGCTTATGTGACATGGTATTTAAAATTGTTCAATAAATATCTAGGTAATCTGTCCGTTTTCACCCTTTGCCAAACAGTATTTTCATTTAGCTTGCTCCAGGTTTCTTTTATTTTTAGATAGCTAAAAGTGTTTGGAATATTGATTACAATTTTTTTGTTACAAGTTGGATGAAAAAAAGACTCGCTGGCTAGCCAGATTCAAAAGTTAACTATATCCTATCGAAAGAATAACACACTCCTGCCTATCACTAAATAGTATTGACCTAACCCTAAAAAAGTACTGATCATGAGTAATGGCACACTGCATCAGTGTTATTGCAGTACTTATGTGAAAAAGAGTTGTTTTCCATGTGCTAATTCTGCACTCGGAGGCCTTGTCAGCAATAAAAATAATTGCAGGTTTAGCTATTAAATTGGGTCGTTTGCTACTATATTTAGCTAAAGAATCTGGTAAATCCTGGGAGTTTGCCTGTATGTGTTATGCTCATATTTGTTGGTTGTGTGATTTGCAGGACTGCTTGGTCAAGTAGGACACTGACAATGCCAATGGAAGCAGAGTGCCATCAAGGTTAAAGACAACAAGATGCTGCTCTTTTACTAGGAGCTGGTTAAGCACTGTGATACTACAGATTTGATATAAGATATTACTTGTTTACGGTCTAGGTTGTGTGGAGCTCTGCAATTTGCAGACCTCTGCAGTTCAATTTTTCTTTGTGTGTCTTGTGATCTCTAACATGCAGATTACAGTAGTCATTACCATCTATTTATCAATGGTCGTGGCATTGGATATCAAACAAGTACACTGTTTTCTATTAAACATATAGCTGCAAGAAGAATTGAATTTAGCTGTCTAATGATTAGTTGCTGAACTACAAATTAACATCACTACACGTGAAACAGGGGAAATCAAATACTTGCTGGTTCTTTGAATAATGTTCGGTAGTTGCTGCACTGAGTGCTTGATTTTTTTTATTATTTTCAGCTTGGCCAAATTATGTTGTTCTCTAATATTTGTGAGCAGCTCTATGGAGGGCCATGGCGATTTGCCAGAGCAGCATGGCGCTATCGAGGTAATAGTGGCTGTTACAAGGTAACAATCCTTTTCCCCTTCACTTTGACAGATGCAGTCACAAAGATGGAGTCTTGCACCGAGTAGAGGTGTTTGTAAACAAAAGTGAAAGAAGATTAGAAAGATGCTTAACTCGAATAGCCTTGTGAAAATCTTACATGCTGATACATAGGAGGCGGCGAAAATGAAATACAACAAGTGTGAAAATGCGGTTGGAATGGTGGGCTCCATCTCTTGAATTAGTTCATCCTATTGATATACTATGCATGTTATGTAGCTTTGGTGAAATTTGACAGATTCGTATAATATGTACACAATATTGCTATTTGTGACATTCCTATGAAATGACCCATATCCACATACTATCATCAAACTGTATGAGTCATGGGTTGAATCACTGTAATTGTTTTGAATAATCATATAGGATTGCTTAAAAAAGGTGTGTTGCCAAACATGCCATGTGATAATATAATGTTTGTGCGCAGTTCGTGGCCCACTTGTTCGGATATATTTTTTTCTTGTTCAGAAGTATGACCGTTTCTGGTTTGCATGTGTAGTATTTGGTTTGGTGCAACTAATGTGGGAGGAGACCCAATGTGTGGCGCCATGCCGTTTGGGTGTAACGGAGCATGATCTTGTTAGTTTTGTGCGTGCCCGGTTGGTGCGACGTTGGTAGAGACCTCTCCACCTTTTAAATCATATAAATATATCTCGTTTAATATTTGATTGGCAAAAGATGTCTGAAATTTTTACATTTTGGTCCTTTTTGAAAACTTATTTTACAAATAGACCTCTGAAAAAACTTAAACCAGAAATAGTCCTTTTTGGGGCGCCAGAGTGGCTGGCGCCGTACCCCAACATGGTGGCGCCAGCCACACTGGCACCGTGCCCGTGCCACCGTGGCACTAGGGCTGTCGTGGAGGTGCTGACTGGGCAGAAGGGGGCGCCAGCCACACTGGCGCCGCCCCTCATACCATGGCGCCAGCATGGCTGGCGCGCCCCTTCTCTGTGGGCCGACCCCTTAAACCCCATGGGCCCCACCACCTTTCTCCTCCCCACTCCCATTTTCGCCCAAGCACCAGCCCGAGCTGAGCAGCAGCAGCTCTCCCCCTCTCTCTCCCCCTCACCTCCCCACCTCAAATCCACTCCATTTGAACTCGTTTTTCGCGGGATATTTTGTGGAAATCGAAGAGAAAGGTAGACTCCTCCATTCCCCCCTCTTTTTTTTTGTTTTTATTGGTTGAATTTGTAGATCGAAGGGTAACCCTATAACCCCTTTTTGCCCAAATTTGTGATATTTAGCATTTATTCTTGGGATTTACTTGTTGTAGTGCTACATGTTTGCAATGTACTCATTGGTGTCACAATTTTTTTAACCATATATGTGGTAATGTTAATTTTTGGATTGTTTGGTTGGATGGATGGACGAAAAATTAGGGTTGAGGCATGAAAGTAATTTTAATTTGATGGACTTGATGCTATAGCCTATAGGTTAAACTTTTAACCATTAATTATATGAAGGGGAGAAAATTTTTGTTGCATTATAGAAATTGATTATAGTTAATTAGAACTAGGTTGGGTTGTATGACGGAGTATTTGTAATATTTCGATGTGTAATGCACTAGTAAACTTGTTGATAGTTGTAGGTGGATTAAATATTTTTTTTGGAGTAGTAGCTTTGGGACAAATTAAGTTATGCATTGGTTATAATATGTCGGTTTGGACTACGTTTAGGAATGAAGATTTAATTTTGTTGCAAAGTTACATTTGATTTTTTGGTGTAGATGGATAGACTTGTTCGTGTTTACTACGGTGGTAGAGTGGTGGAACCTTATGTTGGTGCACATGTTGAGTTTGAGGATATGTCATTGAAGACCATTTTGTTTCCCACCCACCCAACTCTAGATGAATAAGGTCACGAGTGAAAGAAGTTCTTGGATGGACCGAGGATAATGTGGAGATTCGTTTTCATGGGAGATACGATGTTGGTTAAGGGCATAAGTATATATTAAATGTGATAGGTCAGTTGGAATGGGAAGTTTACTTTGATTTGGTAAAAGAGTTTCAGTTTAGATCTCTAGAGGTGTTTGCATTAAAGTTGGTACGTACCGTAGAAAATATGGATCTCCTTCTTATCATTACGTTGAGAAGAATTTTGTGACATATTCTTCTCGTCGTGGAGGGGGGTGCAAGTAAGACTGAGTTAGTACGAGAAGACTTGGAGGGGGAAGAAGATAAGAAGAGACCTTTGCTTGGAAATGATTTAGGGGAGGCAGGACCATCAAAGAGACATTGCAGTAGTGATGATGTGGATGCAGCGAGGGAGATGAAAAGGGAGTTAGTACAAGAGGGGCTTGATCTAAGTGAACATTTGTCGGAGAGTGTTCATTGGTCGTCGTACGGAGGCAACCCTGAATACCCGACGGAAGTAGCAGGCCAATATGTGAATCCAGATGATTATTTTGATGTCGAATTGAGTGGTGGTCACGATTATGTCTCAGTAGAAGTCAATAGAGAGGAGGTTGATGAGGAGGCAAGTATTGAGCAATATGATGTTGAATTTGCTGAAGACTCTGATGATGGCCATCCATTCCCTCCACTAACTAACAATGACAAGTTAGCATTAGAGGAATGTCGTGCGTTTGAGAAGGTGTTTGGGAGGAAGCCGGATATTCCTGAGTTTAGGGACCTAACACATGCCCATGGTGCAATACTAGATGGCGGCATCAACCTAGATCAGTTGCCAGAACCATTCCAGGTGGATGGTCTCAGAAAGGGTTTAGAGTTCCCATCCATGGTCGCATTGAAGCTATGGCTCCAGGAGTACGCCATCGTGCACCATCGTCCATACCATGTTGTCAATTCTGCCGCAAATAGGAGGTACACTGTTAAATGTGAAAACCCACGGTGCAAATGGAAGGTCCATGCAACTAAGAGGTCTAGTGGCACGTGGAGGATATCACAGGTTGGTAAATATTTAATGCATGTTTTATTCTTGTCTATTTAATGTCTATTTATTTATTTTGGATTCTCGCATTCATTTTCTTTTAATATATGTCATATTGGTAACTAACGGTGAATTTATTACTTTTTCATGTAGGATGGCCGAGGAGGGACAACCGCCGACTTACCCAGCCTTGGAGGCGTACTACGAGGCCCGTCATCGCGGGGCTGCGATCGAGGCGAGGAGGGTATGAATCGGCATTGATTCACTTGTACATAAGTATCGGTAGCGTGTGTTTGACATTATATTAACTAATTGATTTACAATTGCTAATGCAGGTACTTCAACCGCTCCGAGTTAGAGCTCATGCCGCCCTAGTGTTCGACGATAGGTACATCCCGTACCTAAGGACGGCCGGGTTGCTCGGGGTGGCTTTGGTCGTGAGCAGAGGAATGCCAGTGTTCAACGCTCCTGCGTTGACAGCATTTGTGGACAGATGGAGGCCTGAGACACACAGCTTCCACCTCCCTAGTGGTGAGATAACCATCACTCTACAGGATGTGGCTATGATCTTGGCCCTCCTATTACGGGGGCATGCCGTGACGGGCAGGACAGAGAATCCTGGAAGGCGTGCACAAGTGGAGCAGCTATTTGGCATTCCACTGAACATTGAGCAGGGGCAAGGGGGCAAGAAGAAGCAGAAAGGAATACCCCTGTCTTGGCTGAGTCAGAACTTCTCACATCTTGACGACGACGTTGAGCCATGGCGTGTTGAGTGTTATGCCTGTGCATACATCTTGCACTTGTTGGGAGGGGTTTTGTTTCCTGATGATGGGGGTGACATTGCTTCGGCGATATGGATTCCTTTGGTTGCCAACCTTGGTGATCTGGGCCGTTTCAGTTGGGGCTCAGTAGTGTTGGCGTGGACATATAGACAGCTCTGTGAGGCCTGTTGTCGTCAGGCACCATCATCCAACATGAGTGGTTGTGTGCTATTGATTCAGCTGTGGATGTGCTATCTTTTTTTTTTGAAATGCAGAAAGTTCGTCAAAGGTGCCGGAAACTTGCAGCAAGATTAGGTTGCAGGTCGGTTGGATTGGACGACGTGTACCAACCGCGGAGACTATCACCACCACTACCTCAATTCGCGCGTCCAAGTACTGCTCGACACTCCATCAGGATAGAAGAGCGTGAAGAAGTTGGTGGCTCGTCATTGTCACGCATTCCGCAAGGGAGGGGAAAGGGGAAGGCGCCGGCTCCACCTAGCGACGACGATGACGACGACGACAAGGAGGATGAGGACTACGTCGCACCAGACGCTGAGGAGATAGACATGTCGCAGCTTCCCGACGCGCCTCAGGGGACGCAACCCACGCAATACAATTTGCGATCTACTCGGGTAGCGAAAAAGAGGTAAAATGAGCTTACCATTCTCAAATGTTATTTGATTTCCCTCATTTTGTTTTTAAAATGTTTTAAACATTGGATTTTCAAATGTAGGTACACTCCGGACTCGCAAGCTATTTGGCGCCAACGGAAGAAGTGATTTGTATGAAGTTAATCTATTTGTTGGTAGTATGACATATGTGGTGCACTATGTGATATAAAATGTGATGGACTATGTGAGGACTATATGATGGACTTTTGACATTGTTTCATGTGTGGAATATAAGATGGACTTTTGGCATTGTTTGATGTGTCGAATATGTGATGGACTTTTGGCATTGTTTGATGTGTGAAATATGTGATGGACTTTTGGCATTGTTTGATGTGTGGAATATGTGATAGACTATGTGAGGACTATGTGATGGACTTTTGGCATTTTGATTTGTGCAATTGGAACTTGTTTTAGTCTGTATGAGACTGTGAATTGTGATTTGAATTGCGAATTGTGAATTGGTACATCTGTGCAATATGGATCTTCAATTTGCAGGGAGGCAGAGGGCGGCGCCAACCACCCTGGCGCCGCGGTTGGGGAGGGCGGCGCCAGCCAGTGCCGCGAGGCAGAAGGGTTTCGGGGTGGGGGAAGGGCGGCGCCAGCTACCCTGGCGCCGTGGTCCATGAGGGCGACGCCAGCCGAGGCCCGGAGGCAGAAGGGTTTCGGTGGGGGGAGGAGGGCGGCGCCAGGGCGCCACCCTGGCGCCGTGGTCCATGAGGGCAGCGCCAGCCGAGGTCCGGAGGCAGAAGGGTTTCGCCCGCAGAGGAGGGGCGCGCCAGCCATGCTGGCGCCGTGGTATGAGGGGCGGCGCCACTCTGGCTGGCGCCCCCCTCTGCCCAGTCAGCAACGCCATGACAGCCCTAGTGCCACGGTGGCACGGGCACGACGCCAGTGTGGCTGGCGCCGCCATGTTGGGGTACGGCGCCAGCCATTCTGGCGCCCCAAAAATGACCATTTCTCGTTTAAGTTTTTCCAGGGGTCTATTTGTAAAATAAGTTTTAAAAAAGGTCCAAAATGTAAAAATTTCAGCAAAAGATGTCATATGTGGTCTTTTGATTATTTTATTTGTATTACTAAATATTTCTCATTCTGTTTCATACTTTTTACTGTTGTTCCTATGTATCAGCAATTTAGGCTATGGGGTATAGTAAACTTCATTTGGTTTATGTACTTTTAATCAACTCAATATGACTAAAATATTACTATTTTAATGCTTGAAGTACGTTTTCACCGGTCATGTTCTCAGCTTACCTATCTAGCTATTAATTGTCCTGTTTATTTCTAGCTTGTAGAAATCTGTGCTTCTAACGGAGCGATTGGGCAAGTGATGGAACATTTGAATAGATTGCATTCCTTGTGCGATGTGCTTAGGTGTGTAATTCGGTGACTCAATCCTAAATATTGTGGCAGGCCATGTAAGAGGAGGTGAGGTGAGCCCAACGGATACGCAGACCAGTTGAGTCCAACTCTCCATATAATGAAGGAAGTTAATGTTTTTTGTATTTTGTGTTGATATTTATTTATTTGATGCTCAATGACACTAACTCGTCTGGCGCCTGCACGAGAAGCCTGGGAAAATGATGCCAGTTCCCTGCATTGCAGTCCGAGTGGCTGCAATGATGTCAAGTATAGTTTTATCTCTTCTGTTAATGCATGCATATATGTTGTTGGAGTCTTGGTGTATGTGTACACCGTGTTACATGCAGTTTAAATTGTGATATGTATATGTACTACTTCTGGTCATGAGTTTATGGAATTACTTCTGGTCATCATGAATTAGAAGCAAATGAAGCTATTCACAAACTTTTCTGTTTTGTGTGCTGCAACATAACAATTTTCTTTGAAAATTTTTCATCTGTTTTCACCTAACTATTTTCCCCCGTTGCAACGCATGGGCACCTAACTAGTATTTGTTATTTTTGTTACAACTAGTAGAAGTTAAATTTTAACTTGCATGTTTGTGGAGTGATATATTTTATATTAATCTATCTTATTATTTTTTTTAAAAAAATTTATAACTATTTAGATGGCATGCATAAAACGAGAGGATATCCCCTTGAGGAATGAAATGATTTTCCCATATAGTTATAGCAATCCCGTTGATGTAATTTGGAACTTGTTTCACTGCAATGAAGGATCAACGATCTATCCAGCGTACACCACTGAAAGTGACGTCTCCTCCACTCTATATGACGTATGCAAACGGATGATCGGCGACGAAGTCCACCGCCGTCGTCGGAGGTGGCGGTTGTCTTCCTGCGCAGCCGGCGCGGCGACCATATACCAAACATGGTGGCGGCTAAAGCTTCAGTTCCCTCCTCGTTCACCTCTATCAATGCCTTGTGGACAACCTCTCTCACGACCAACGGCAAGCCAGAGCCGTCGTCGACCTTCCTCCACCATGCTGGACAGGTCGGCCAGCTAGCACCGGTGAGAACGGCAGCCGGAGCCCCACCTGTTCGAGGACGCCGCCGACGTTGCCGGCGCAGCACACCTTGAACTTAGTCACGGTTCTCAATTTCGAAATTGGATTTATGCCGGGGACCTTTCGGTAATTTCAGAAATTTCTGGCATTTGAAAATTTGACTGAATTTGAATAAAATTTGACCAAATTCATAAAAAATTACAAAAAATCAAAAATTTTGGGTGAGATTTGAATATGCCGGTTGGGGGCGAAATCACTAAATTTTCGGAAATTTTGAACCGAAATTTCAAACCCTGCCCGGAACCCGTCGATGGGCACCTCTCTCGCCGGCAGGTGCTCGTGCAGGAACCCCGGCCGCGACGCGATCTTCTCCACGAGGCCGCGCAGCCCGTCGCGCGCGTCCGGGAGGAAGATGACCATGGCATACTGCGTTCGGTCGCTGTCACAGATGGAGATAACCGATATATATAGCCGCCACGCTTCCGCTTGTATAGTTGAGCTTGAGCACCTTGAACCCGTCGAATCATATTAAAGAGTTACTTATGTATACTCTTTCCGTTTTTGAATAATAGACATTTTCCCGAAATTTTGACACTTTCACAAAACATATTTTATAAATAATCCTTGAAAAAAAAACTATAACCAAAAGTAGACTTCTACCTCAGAGCCATGGGCCTTGGCGTTAAGATTATAGGCTTAGCATCGTAAAGTTTGGCGTTGAGTTATATACAATAATAACAGAATGATCTGTATCTTAGTGAAATGAATTGAGTAGCCTAGTGGTGAGTTACTTGCTTGTTCAAATCCCCTTTACACTTTCTTTCTATTTTTCTGACTATTCACCCTTTTTTTATCACTGAGCGTTGCGGCTTTTTTTTCGCATGAAAAAAATATATTCTTTTTTGCGTTGCGGCTTTTTTTTCGCATGAAAGAAATATATTCTTTTTTTTATCACTATCTAGGATCCATCATTCATCACTACAACACACGACATCACATGCTTCTAGTTCTATTGCACTTTTCATCATTGCCTCAGCACTAATAGGCCTGATGTTATGATGTTGGGCCTCAATGTCAAAGCCCATGCCGCTGAGGTGAAAGTCTATTTTTATTTATAGTTTTTTAAAGGTTTACTTATAGAATAAGTTTGTTAAAATGGTTAAATATCAAAATTACTGTTTTCACCATAGATAGCATGTAGAACAGGGCAATAATTAAGTTATTTTTTTCACCAGTTTGCCATTCGCAGTTGTTAGAAAATAGAATTAAGGAAATACAATGAGAGGTAAATATTGTTGAAGGACAGAGGGAGCATTATTCTTTTGACCAAAAGTAAATAGTGTTTCTTCAGAAACATGATGTAGTTATTAGTGGCAAAATACTGTAATCCTTTGCAACCGCCTGCCTCGATCTCGGAGTCGTAGACTCGCTTGGAATTTGGCAACGTTCGCGATCCTAATTAGCGGAGGGAAAGCTCAAGCCTTGTACAGGTCCAAGCTCAGGCCTTGGGTTTCACTGATCGATCGGCCTTAATTAATTAGCTAACGAATAATCACAGAGAACAAGTTTTTTAGTCTTTCCAGACCCTTTCAAACAAGAATAAGTAAAAACCCCTGAACGAGGATTCAGACAAGTTGATCCGTTATTCCCGTATTTGTACCTGTTTGTGTGCTGAAGTTTTCTCTGCCTTACACAATTTGCCACATAGCACCGAAAGTTCGTGGACACTCAGTGCAGGCTCGAGCTTGGCTCTTTGTCGTTGGAAGTTCGAATCGGGCTCGAGCCGAGCCTACGACGAGCAGAATACGAACAGCTTGCAAACCTCGAGCTTTTTTTTTTTGTCAGCCCTACATGGCATTACGTGGAAAAGAGGCTCATTCTTGGTGAGATCGGCCTATAGAGTGTTGCGTGATGAGAGCCATGCGCACAAGTCATAGAGTGGCAGCCTCAACAAGCATTTGCATTGTCTTCTGAAGAAGCATGGGAGAGGATTTGGAAGATGAAGTGTCCAAACAGAATTAAACATTTTGTTTGTAGGTTGGCTCACAACTCGCTAGCTTTGTGTTGCAATCTTAAGAGAAGGGGAATTAAACGTTGATACTCAGTGTTTTATACGCAGAATAATGGATGAGGATGGTGGCCATCTGTTCTTTTAGTGCAAGTACATAAAGCACGTTTGGCTGGACATGTTCTTGGAGGAGGTCAGACAGGAATTGGCCTCAAAGAAAACAGCTATAGAAGTGATGGAGAGCGTACTTAAGCTAGATATATTTATCGCAACAATTGAAGGTGGTATTTTTATTGAACTACTGGTGGTGTGAAAGACATTTTTTCTTATTTGCTTCCAATTAAAAAGTAGGTCTATGATCAATACCGATCAACTAGAGTGACACATCAGTACAGTTAAGCTTAACTTCATTCAAGCTCAATTACAATAGATTGAAGCTCAATTACAAACTAGCAAACATTGCCAGGTCCCCCATAAGAGAACATGCCATCTCTAACATCAGTGACAGGGTAACAATCTGATGCTTGTGCTAGATCATGGTCAATTGGATGGGCATTGCCAGCTGCATCAAAAAAATTGAGATTACTAAATGATGCAGCATTTTTCGGTGGAGCAATCCCACTGCCCATCGGAGGACTCGGTTTATGTTCTTTCCAGAAGGCAAAGCCCCCAAACACAATGTTCACCGGCTTATTTGACAAGGATGTAAAGAGAGATCTCGGATAGTATCCTATAATTTTGGCCTCCCCATCAAAACCAAAGTAGATTTCCCAGTCACCAGAGTTTTGATCCTAGAATCATGAAATTGTATTGCTATGTCAGATATACACACACAGATATTGTAACAATTAAGTGAATGATCTCTCCATTGTTGGACAATAATGAAATGGTACCTTGGATACTCTGACAGTAATGTATTGTTTCCTGCTAGAGGTGCTGGAAACAGGTTTAATCACATGTCCAGGAACGAATGGGTGCGAGCTACCTGTCCTTTGGAATCCAAGACAACGCATATCTAAACAACCTTTGGAGGATTCTTCAACCTGGCATTGCAGTAGTCATGACATGATAAATGTAAAATCTATATGATAGTTCAGTCTCCATCTGACCATTGGAAAATCATTTTAGGATATGGCACTCCCTGTTTCTCTGATGCATGGGAACTAACTTAAAAGAAAAATAATGTGTCGAATAAAGAACTGTAGTCTTTATGAAGAAACTTACAAACCAACTTGTAGTGAAGTGCGTCTGTGAATCGTTGTAAGCTTCAGGATTGACCTATATGATGTACAACAAAATTAAACATAAAAACTAGATGAAATGAAGTAATTGATTAATTTCATTATTAGCTCTACTTCACAAGGATTTTGATTGTATGTTTAAACTTGTTTATGTCAGTATTACAGAATTAAAGAAGAAAAGGTAATTCAAAAACATGGAGATAAAGTTCAACTTACATTCCATCCAGCATGAATTACATTTGCAGCTGGTGTTTCATCTGAATTATAAATCCATATGAAACCTCCGGTTTGTTGCCCGTGCTCTAGATTAAAGCCATAAACATCCATAGTGGCCTCTAATCCATAATACTCAGTAGAACCGTCGTCTGGAGGAATCCATCCATGTACTGCAAGCTGCCAACGTATTTGGTCATGAAAATCGTAATCATGTCTGCAGATGCATCTTTCAGAATTAGAAGACCAAAAAAAAAAAAAAAACCATTGGGTTGGGCACTCACATATTTTGCGCTAGCTTGATTTGATTCATGACACGATTTAGATAAGTTTGCATGAAGTATGGGGGCCATCAATGCTCTCCAATTCTTTTGAACCTTTAATTGTTCAGGAAAAGCAGAATGAATCAATATCAACTATGGCTGCCACTACTAGTACATTTTGTATTAAACTCAATCAAATTTTGAATCAGAATTAACGACAGTATAAAATTGCAGATGTACTTCTTCAACAGTAGGGAAGCACCTCCTATTGTTGAACCAGCAAGAAACAACACAAAGAACAATGCATTTAGAGAAAAAACTTTCTCCATGGTGGAAGTGGGGAATATGGAAAAGATATTGTCTTCTGTGTGCCTTCTGATACACATGTTCCTACATATCCTATTTAGGGCATGTACAATGGTTGTTAATAGTGGTCTCTTAGCGTTGCTAATTAGGAATACTTGTTGACATGGAGGAAAGAGAAAGAGGAGAGACAAAACATCGTTGTTATGCATGACAACGGATTAACAACGACTCTTAATCACTATAATATGGAAATGTGGTTGCATGAGGGTAAAAAAATGGAAAGAATATTAACAAAAGGAATATTTTTTGAGTTAATGATTAGAGCTTTTGTCGTCTCAACTATTGTAAAGATAGGGTCTCTAAATAATCTTGTATTGTTTAAGGGTCTCTACCATTGTACATGCCCTTATATAGATGAATCAGAAGGGGCCTGCGAACTCATTAAATAAGAAATCAAAACTAAATATATTTAATTCGAAGAGAAATCAAAACCATATCTTTCATTCAATGAATATTAATGAATATATATTTATATTGCAATGAATGAGAAGTGCATCAATAGAAGATATCTTCAACCAACTTGATAAATAAAATAGATACAAAGTGTATCAAACCTAATTATTATTTTGTCCATATATACTGTACAGGGTTAAGGAGAGATACTGTTCCATGTCCATTTATGTACTGTAACACCCTGAAAATTTAATCAATAAAAACAAAACTCTAAAAATACGGATTTTCAAAAACTTTTAAATAAACTGCATCATGCCGATTTTATTCGATGATTTTATTGGATTTTGATTTCGGAATTCATCGATCACAAATAGAGGAAAATTAATTAGGAATTAACCTTGAAATTAGATTTGGTTAAAGAAATAAATTATAATTTAAAATAACGATTATGTAAGGATAGAGATAAATAAAATATCATCGCGGCCATATTTGTATCAATTAGATTTAAGTGCAAAGGAACAAGAATTAATCCTAATTAAAGATTCAAATAAATTATATAAAAATAAAATATAGGTGATATTAATTTAGGGTGAACTCATTAGTTGGGATAACACAAATATTGAGTAAAATCCATATATGCAAAAATTAGGAATTGTAGAATCAAATTTATATAAGAAATAGACTAAAATAGGGAAAATAAGAAAAAGACACTGTTCATTGCACTCTAGGTGCTCGACGTGGTTCCTAGCCCAGCCCCTCCTCTCCCACCTCTGCCCCTAGCCGCCCCGAGCCCGCGCCGACGTGCCATCGCCGCCTGCCGCTGCGCGCCGTCGCCTCGTGCCCCGTGCCCTGTCGCGCCGCTCGCCCGTCGCATCGCTGCTCGCCCGTTGCCTCGCCCCGTCGCCGTCGCGCCGCGCCGCCGTCGTGTTGCGTCGCCGCCCGTCGCGTCCCGCCCCGAGCCACGCCGCCGTCGCGTCGCGTCGCCGCCCGTCGCGTCCCGCCCCGAGCCACGCGCCGCCGCTGTCGCCCCGTCGCCGTCGACGTCCCGTCGCCGCGCTCGTCCCATCGCCGCTGCTGCGCCGCGCGCCGTCCCGTCGCCTCGCGCCGCACGCCCCCACCGCCTCGCGCCCCACGCAGCTGCCACGCCGCGTCGCAGCGTGTCACCAGCGCCCCGCGCCCCGTGCGCCGCGCCGCCCCATCACCATTAGGGCCGGCCGCCATCCCTTACGCCCTATAAAACCCCCGCCCCCTTCTTTCTCACCCCACACCAATCCTCCTCCATTCCCCTCTCTCTCCGCCGCGCCGCCACCTTTGTGCCACCGCGCCGTCGCGCCGGAGCCGCCGCGCCGTGCGTCACCGCCTTGCGCCGTCGTCGCCGCTGCCGCCGACGGTAAGCCACCCCCCCTCCTCGCGTGCTGTGGCCGCCGCTGTTATGGGTAGGGAGAGAGAGAGCCAAGAGAGAGAGGAAGGGAAAAGCCGGGAGAGGAGAAAGAAGAGAAAAAAAAGAAAGAGAGGAGAGAAAAAGAGAGAAAAAGAAAGAGAGGAGAGAAAAGAGAGAAAAAGAAAGAGAGGAGGGAAAAAGAGAGAAAAAGAAAGAGAGGGGGAGAAAAGAGAAAAGGAAAGAGAAGAAAAGAGAAAAATGGAAATAGAATAGAGAGGTTAAGAGTTTAGAAAATTTAAAATAATTAGAATTTAATTATAGATTAATTTTTCGTCGTAGAATTGAAAAATTTAATATAAATTATGGATTATTCTTGGTAATTTCTATATGAAATCAATTCGCGGTAGTAATTTAGATGTAATTAATAACTAAACAGATAGATGAATTCTTATAGATTATTATAGATTATTTTTGGGTAATCTCTCTAAGTAATCGATTCACGATAGAAATTCGGATTTAATTACTAGGGATTTTAGCCGTGTATTATATTTAATCATTCAGTCTTAGACTAAATTAAATCGTATAATATTTCTAGGGTTTCGTCCGATATTTAGCTCGCGATAGAAATTTCTAACCTATTATATGGATATAATGCTCGGGTAAATTAAATTAAAAACTTATGACAACAAAATATTTATACCCGCAAAATAGTTTAAATCGAAATTGGGTTTGCCTTAGTTCGCGAATAGTAAAGTTAATAAAAAGGATCCACTTTCGCATTCGACTTTCATTTGGATTTATTTGGATTTTTATTTGAATTCTAACCGAATTCAAATCAATTTTCGCACGTAATTATAGAGCCCGAGGAAGTTGCGGATCCAAGCGAAGGACAAGACCCGCAAGTCTTTAAGCAAGGCAAGTCATTACTATTCCTTGAACATATTGATCCCAATTGCGAAATTATTTTGTTTATAAATAAAATTGCATGCAATGACAAATATCCCACTTGTGATTATGCCATGCCTTGATTATTGTTTATCCTTAAATCTTTGTAACCATGATTATGTATGAGTCCCTAGTCAATTATGACAATTGCTTAGAAATGCTATTCTAGAATCATGCACACTCATATTTATCAAATGCTATATGCCTAGGTAATTACCTTTGGGAAGGTAATTGAGATGCGGCATGTGGAGACATGAGCGCCACATTGCCATGATATTGATGACATGATTTGTGAAAGAAGAAATAAAACTAAACAACTGTTTCGACTGGGGCGGACGGAGGATTTGGGTGGTACCTGGAAAAGGCTAGTACCGTCCCCGGTCAATTAAGGACCGAGCCATGAAATTAAGCATGAAACGACCCCCGTACAACCGTACTTCTCGAATGGGTATAGACCTAGCGGATTAGATAGCCGAGCGGAGGCAGTATCCCTGCATAGATGGTTCACCCCTGAGTGAGGCAGGTGCGCTACGGTGGGACAGCCGTTGAGGTAGGGCCGAGAGGCGTGCCCTACATCGGTGTCGCCATTGGTAGGACTGCCATGAGTGTGTGTGAGAGAGAACTTAACTTGAACCATAATTTAATATGTGTGTGAGACTTCTCTTTCCCGGGAGTGCCAGAACTCCTCTCACTGCTAGAAACATGGACGCCTAGAGTGCATGAGGATTGAAGTTCATGGAGCGGGTACTGCCAATGCAAGGTTATCGAAAAGCTTTGCCGTGACGCGTCCCATGTGTTGGGACGATGGCTCATGTGTTCGGCAGTCACGGAGTGCGGTTAAAGTGTACATCCACTGTAGTGTGAGTAAACCAAATCTATTCGAATAGCCATGCTCGCGGTTATTGAGCACCGGGACATGTATTACACTTGGCTAGACTCTAAATTCTTAACTTGTGTGGGATGGGATACTGCATGATGATTTCTATGCTGATGGAGCCACTTCCTGAGAGGCGGGAAGGTGGACGTCCTCAGAAAACCATGACGACACAACGGCGGGAAGCTATCCTTGGGATCACAATGGATGGTGGACAGAACCGTCGTTGTTTAATGAATACACTGGTACTAAAATTTGATCAGTCTGTGCTAAGTCTTAGGCTTGTGAAAAGAATTACAAAACTTGCTTTGCGCAAAAGAACCTTAGCCATCCTTTGAATACCCCTATCATGTGCATTGTTGCTATGGTGGCTTGCTGAGTACGGTTGGTACTCACCCTTGCAATATACAAACTTAACCAGAGGTTGGAGATGAAGCTTCGGAGGATCCCTACGCTTACTACCAGGAGGGTGATGAAGACGATGGCGCTCAATAGGTCTTAGTTACGGTCGTTGCCTGTGGTAATGGCGTGCCGCTGCCTGAACTCCGCCGCCTTATCTACTTCTGCTTTTGGAAGGTATTCCGGACCGCTCGGTCCGATGATCTAAGATTATGCCTGTGGGCTTATGATGTAATAATTAGCATCAGACTCTCGTGTATGTGCATTTGGTATGTCAGCTATGACCTCGTGTGTACCAGACTACTTGATCCAGGGAAATGGTACTGTTTACACGATTGATTCCTGTTATAAAAACGGGGGTCTACATGTACCTAGATCAGTTCTTTTGTAATTAACCTGAAATATCATTGTGGTCAGATTAGCATCGCTCAGGTTAAAAGGATGGCGAAAATCAATACTTTTCCATATGAAAAGTGAGTCGCCTTTGTGTCACACCCCAATCCGGCACCGCCGTACAACGGCACCTGACAGGAGCGTGTCGTAGAAAAAACGGCGCGTACCGCTTCCTTGGGGATAGAAGGGCATCCTTGAGGTGCTCATATTAGCTTGTAGTAGTGTATCCATATAGGGTTTTTGGGGGCAGTGTCTCATGTAATGGCCAATTTCATGGCAAATGAAGCATATGAGACCGGGAACGTGTCTGATCTTCTTTGATTTGAGGGTGGGAGACTTGGGTAAGTCTTGGCAAGATTGCATTGTCTGACATTGTGGAACATCTTGCATGTCAACTTCTGATGGCGAGGTCTTTCTTTTGTGACCACTTCCTTCTTTAACCGTGCTATTTTCTTGCAATAAGGATTTGTCAATCGAATTCTGAAAGTTGGGGCAATCATGAGCTCGAAGTGGGGTTTTTGTCCCTGTAATCATCACATTTAAGAATTCTTTATTCTTCTCTTTATTGGTATCAGTGCCTTCTACTGATTGTGATTCTTGAATTTTTGCGACCTTATCCTTACTCTTATTCTGATTCACCTTGGGCTGTGGTAATAGCAATTGTTGTTGTATGGAGGCCAGATTCTGAGCTAATTCTTGTAGTAACTGAGTCTGATTGGCTAGGATTTGATAAATATCCATTGACGAATGTTGGTTTCTGGTTGCAACTTCATTGATTGGTCCAGGAGCAGTATTATCAGTATTGGGATTGGCTAGGATCTGATAAATATCCATTGACGAATGTTGGTTTCTGGTTGCAACTTCATTGATTGGTCCGGGAGCAGTATTATCAGTCTTGGCAACTTGGTTAGCGGCTTGGTCAACTAGTTGATTTGGATTTTCTGACAAAGCTGGGTCTTCCTTAGAATCAAGGTAGTTGAGGGCACAAGTCTGACAGATTGGTTGAGGTGCCATCTGCTTCAGCGGAACTGAGATCTGACCAACGCAGAAAGTAGATAAGAAAAGGAGGAAAACAAAAACACTACATCAAAACAGTTTTCGAAATCGCAGAAGACATAGGTGGTGTGTTCCAGCCGGTATCCCAACTGGTCTAGCACCTGAACACGGACTACCAAACAAAACTCACACACGCACTAGCTCACCACAACTCCTACCGAGCGGGTGACAGAGCTAGGGTCTGCCTACCAACGAGGGCTTAACTAAGACTCCTAGAGGCTTGAGCACACCTTTCTTCAACTGAGCGTGAAGACATGTTTACTCTAGGATAAAAGACAAAACAAACGACTAGCTTCTACTTTTGGACACGAAAAGATTTTTCGCAAAACTAGAGCTAAAGGGGACAACGACACCTTAGCTTTCACAAATAGTTTTTGTACTCAATTAATGCCATCCTATTTAGGGGTTTCAATCCTAGGGCCAACTAATGCTCTGATACCATCTCTGTCACACCCTAATCCGGCACCGCCGTACAACGGCACCTGACAGGAGCGTGTCGTGGAAAAAACGGCACATACCGCTTCCTACGAAACCGCGATCTCAGTACCAGTCCCAGGATATAGCGCTGGTACCCACGGTGACAAATATGAATCATTGCAATCCTTAAAATAAATAGAGGACTTATTTATCTTAACTTAGGTTGCAGCTCAGAACAGCCCGAGAATGCAACCGACGACGCGGACGAGGAAACACCAACAACAGCACGAGCAACAGAACCAACGGACTAACACCCAACACCACAGGCGATGGCTAGGAACTAGGACGAAACCCTAATCTTCACTTCACTTCATCTTCACTTCACGACGGAGGAACTATATATATATTTATATAGAGTAAGGGTGAGTACTTTTGTACTCAGCAAGTCACGGGAATTTAGGTGTTTAATGCAAGCTTGGAAGAGAGGCAAGGTTGTTTTGCAAATCCTTTGTTTGAAATCATTTTTGAAATCACTAAGTGATTTATTTCTTTTTAACTTTGGGTCGAAAGGAGACTTGCGTCTCGATTCGACTTAAGAGATGCTTTTCAACAACTCAAATGGTAATGTACCAACCTCCCGGGTCAGATCATTACTTATCGGCTCCCAGAGCCATTTCACTTGATTAGGCGGCTCCCAGAGCCTTTTTCATTTTTGTTGACTCCCAGAGTCCAGCTGCCCAGCAGCAAAGCAATCCGCTTCTACTCGGGAAGCCTAGTCTATGATGCCCACAAACATCCCGAATCACACAGATTCGTTTCTGACTACTCAGGTCATCCATCTGCCACATAGGCTGATTCTGGTTACGATTCCCATTCCACAACAACTTTTCGCAAAGCACAGGCAATGAAATCTACGCAACGGGAACCACCTCACATCCGCCCATGACCGTGGGCACGGCTGTTCGAACAATTAGTTAACCTCTGCAGAGGGGTACACTTTACCCACAAGACACGAACTTACTCCAGACACTGGCCGGTGTCAGAGGTTCATGACAAAGCCTTTCCCAAGCCGACTCAGGGTTACCTCATGCCACATACAAGGATCAAATCCTCACATAAATATAGGCCATTTTAGTTTTCACAAATCAAACTCCAACCACCTCGATCGGTAATTCTGCAAGCTTCTCTTCCTTGCTTACCAGGAACCCGGTTTGGCTCCAATCGACCCCGCCCCAGCATGCGAGGTTTCCCTGAACCGACTAGTTACTTAGCCAGGGTGTCCCATTCCACCTTTTGGTTGCACTTTGATTATGCTCGATGAGTTTCCCACAGGAATCGGTCCTTATATGTGAATACGGGACAGCGCCACGTAGGCACGGCTCCCGCATCGCGAGTTTTCACAATTCATTTTATTTTCAAACACACCGACACCACATGTCGGGTTTTCAAGGCTTCACAAACCCATTTCCCAAGTTTTCGACAATCAACGGTGTATGTGGGATATTTGGTATACGCGCTCAGAGAGCACGGATACCGAAGTACCATAAGGGTGGAGCGACAAGGAATCAAGGTAGTACAACCTATAGGAATTAGTGCGACTACTGGGTAGGTCCGTCGGTTTGGCACGCAAACCAAGGCCAAGCAAATTAAGTGTGTGATTCTAATAATGCAAGTTACAAACAAAATAATAATGATTTTCCAATTATAGGAGCAATTGGTCAAAGGGTGACTTGCCTTGCTCAATGTCTTCACAGAGCTTCACGAATCTTCGAGAAAACCACGATCGACGAAAAATCCGGTAACCGCAACTGTACGCAAACAATCGAAAACCTAAACAAAAGACCAAAATAAAGATCCTATTTGGACTAAATAATAGTGTCATTAAATAGATCTCAATTTTACGGAATTATTGTAAGTAGAACGGGATCATTCGGAGTTACGGATCAAGAGATATGGATTTTCTAATCAAAGGAAAAAGGATTTAATAACTTATTAAACCCTTTCTGGAAAGAAAATTGAAGGAGGGAAGTGATTTAGACTTCCTCGGGCGGCTTGGGCGCGGCCTGAGAGGAGAGGCATGGCTCGGCCGAACCAATGGGCCGGCCGGCCCGGAGAGGCGGTCCAAGGGGGCGCGCGGGAGAGAGAAGGGGAGGGGTCCGGGTGGACCGGATCCATCGTGCCGGGTCCCGGGACGGGCCCACGAGTCAGCGACTCGGCGCACGGGGGAAGGATTCATGCGGCGCGGGGCGCTAGGGTTTTGCGGACGCGGCTCACGGCGCGGCACGCGGGTGGACCAAGAGGTGGCGGGCCCACACGCAGCCTAAGGGCTCTCCGTGGACCGCGCGCACGGAAGAAAGGGCGGTGGGGGCGGCTGACTGGGTGCTTGACCCGGTCGCGGCCGATGTGGCGCCGACGTGGCGCCTTCGTGGCAGCCACGCGGCGTTCGCCAGAGCGGTTAACGGGGATTCAAGGGAGGGTGTGGACACCGGAATGAAGGACGGGACGAGGGGAGAAGAGCCGACGACTCAGATTCGCTGGAAGGAGTTTGACGGTGGCGGATTTCGACGGCGATCATCGGCGGTGAGCAAAAGGGGAAACGGCGGATGGGCGACGAGAATTCAATTCAAGGTGGTGGGAGCATCTCCGGGGTTCAAGGAGTCCGTTTCCGGCACCGGATGGGGAGGAGAGGCGCCGAGAGTGGCTGGCGACGAGAGGCGGCCTCCGGGAGCGGGCGTTGACGGCCGCAAAGTCGTGGCGAGCGGTGGTAGGGCTTGGGGCTTCGTCTATGCGTGTTCGAGCGGGCTACCGAGCTACCGTGCGAGCCAACGGAGGGAGAGGACGAGCGAGAAGGGAGAACGGAGGGAGGCACTACCAAGCCGAGACGGGCGCTGTGACGAGCGGCCGACGGCGCGGGAGCGAGCTCTTCGGCCTTGGGCCGAGGAAGGGGAGGAAGATTGGCGCCCGAAGTCCCGCGTCACGCGTCCTCGCACACACCGGTCTCCCCGGTGCTCGGCGGCGGACGGTGACGGCGAGAGCAGGGAAAGGGCGACAATGGCGCGGTGGAGTAGGAGTCTGAAGCGGGAGGGATTGAGATGGGGAGGGGAGCTTGGATTTGGGCTTTATAGGAGTGGTGAGGCGTCGAGGAGAAGGAACCGACATAGAGCGGTCAAGGAGGGAGCTGGCGGTCGCGCGTGGCTGGCGGTTGCGCGTGGCTGGCGCTCACGGGTGACGAGCTGGCTCGGCGTCGGCTGCTCCTCTGCCATGGCGCTGGAAACAAGCGAGGAGAGCTGGCGTCGGCCCGAGAGGGGAAAGGAGGAAACGGAGGGGAGAAAGGGGGCTCGCGCCTTACCGATTTCGGGAGAGAGGGGGATGGGAGCGAGAGGCGCTGCCTCTCGGTTTTGGACGGATACGGGTGGCTTGGCTCGGGCACACGCACTGGCTCGCGGGGCGGAGCGGTAGCACGGCCACAAGCAGCAGGGCAGCGGGGGCCGGGCGACGCAGGCACGGCACGGGCGGCAGCGCGGCGCAGGCGGTGACCCCGCGGGTGCACGAGTGCGAGGCAACGACGCGGTGGGTTTGAATTTGCGGGCGGGGATCGACGCCGGGGAGTGAAGCGGGGAGGGGGAGAGAGAGCGCGCTCTCTCTCGGCGTTGGCTCACACGCATGCGCGTGCAGCGCACGTGCGGGAGAAGGAGGAGGACGGCTGAGAGAGAAATGGGCCGAGGAGGGGAATCGGCCCATTAAACCTGAGGCAAAATAGACTTTTCAGAGGGATTGAATAGTTGAGGCTTAGGGTTTGGATTCGAATTCAAATTTGATATTCGAACTCGAGGGTTTTGGGATGTATCAAGGGAGACTCAAGGAGAAGTCAAGGAAAAGATTCAAAAGGAAAACTTGAGTATTTGTTCTCGGGAACATATGGTGGAGTCAAGGAAATGATTCGGATGAGGATTGATTCTCTCGAAATCGAGAGAAAGAGTTAGAAACGAGTTCAAGGGAGAGGTTGACTTTTGGAATTGGGATTTGGATGAGAGGGAGGAGTCGACAACGGGATTCAAAAAGGGAGGGATTGAATTTTCGGAATTAGATTTGGAGACTTGAATCGGAAGAGGAATTTCGAGGTGGAGGATTTTGATATCAACAAGAAGGAACAACGGGAGATTGAATTGAGATCCATGGCACAACTTAGACTCACACACAAAGAACGAAATTTTCGCATATAGTATTTTGCCGAATTAGTTTTTAACGTCTCATGAAAAGCGGAGCGTTACACTTTGGTACTGGACTCTCCAAGGCACCATGTATAACCTGCTAACGAGGGGGAAAGTGGATTGGTTGGAATTCAAGTAAAATGGAAGAAAGGATAATTTGGATAGGTGGAGTTTATTTGGTGGATTGGTTTTCTAGTCGGTGCTAGAGTTGGGTATTACGACGGCTAGATATTTGAAGTGGTTAGTCGATGCTAAGGTTGGATAGCATAACGGCTAAATATCGGCTCGTCTAGTCTATGCTACAGTCAAGCAGCACAACGACTAGGGAGTTGACAGGTTTGTGCGGGTTAATTTGCAGGGCGGAATAGTGTTACTCCACAGCTGTGAATGGCAGCAGAGCGACTAGGATCGCACAGAGCCCGAAAGCTAGTGTGCGGCGTGCTGTGGAGGTCGAGGGAATAGTGAGGCTCTGACCACTGTACGCGTCAAGGCGTGGGGTGCAAAGAGCAACACTTCGACCTTGGGATTATGTAGTGCCAGGCTTCGCAATCTTTGGTTCGACGTCGAAGCGTAAGCTATGACCGTCCCCATGGAAGACGTTAAATTCCCATGGCGGCTATTTGGTGGCTAAGGGATGGTAAAGGAGTAGTTGAAAGTTTTGTGAAATAAAAAGGGTGTTTGAATAAATCCAAGAAATTTAAATTGAGAAAGGATTTTTTAAATAAATCAAAGAGATTTTAAATTTAGAGGTAAAAATTATTTGAATTAAATAAAAATTAAATTTAAAATGGTATTTTAAAGTAAAAATATTTAAATGAGTAAAGAAAAGGTATTTAAGGAAATTTAGAAAGGGTTTTTAAATGAACTAAAACAATTTAAATTTAAGGGTATTTAAGATAAACCATTTAAATTAAAATGTAATTGAATATAATAAAATAATTTAAAAATGTTATTTCAAATAATTTTAAATTCAGAATGTAAAATAAATAAATAAATAAAAGGTATTTAAATAAATAAAGAAATTTAAATAAAATTTTAAAATAGGAAGTTTGGTATCAAAAGAGAGAGTTTGAAATTATATGAATTTAGGTCAAAGATTTTCTGGATTTGGATCAACGGTTTGGGAGATATGGATGCTCGAAGATTGGAATTGAATTAAAATCAAATAAAAGAGAAAAGTTACTGTTTAGGTGGGGTCCACAGGTCAGTGTCCTCTTCTTCCTCTTTTTCTTCTCCTCGTCTTCTTCCTCTTTGCGTTGCAAGCGAACGGTAGAGGAGCACGAGTCCTGCAAAGTCAGAGGAGCCGGACCCTCAATCCGGTGCTTCTCTGACTTCAGGATCTCAATCCGAGGGAGAGAGGGCGCGGGGAGGAGACCGCGGCTTCGGGGCATGGTGCCCGACGGTGGCAGCAGCCAGAGATGGCGCTACGGCCACCGGCGGTGGAGGAGCCAAGAACAGCGGCCGGCGGAGGAGCAAAGTGAATGACGGCCGGCGGGGGTGGATTGGAGAGAGAGAGAGAGAAAATGGAGCTCGGATTTGGATGGGGAAAAAATGGAGGAGCTCGCTGGTTTTTATAGGTGTCGAAGGCGGTTGTGGAGAGGAAGTCGATGACGGCACGGCTCGGAATTGGCTCGGGATGGTGAGAGGTGGCGACGTGTGTGAGTGTCCTCGCCGGATTGGTTGTCGGTGGCGGCTTGATGGTTGGCGGCGGCTCACGTCGACATGTGGGTAGAAATGTGGCGCGGCGGTGTGCGGCGATGGCGAAGATAGTGGGCATCGATGGAGAAGCGGCGGCGGCGGCGGCTAGCAGCGGCCGGCCGTGGAAAAAGGCGGCGGCGGCACGGTTGTGGGGCGCCATGATGCGGCGCGGTGATGGGTTCAGCAGTGTTGGCGCGATGCGGCGCGGTGATGGCGTGGCGGCAACTGGCGGCTTGGGCGGCGTAGCACGGCGGCGGTGCTCGGGAATGGGCGAGCGGCGGCGGTGGCGACGGCGGTGGCATGACCATAGGAGGAGGACGCAGGTGTAGACTTGTGCTAACTGGGCCAAATAAAGGGACTTCGGCCCAAAATGAATTGGAACCTTTAGAGAATTTTGTATGGATGCTTTGCAATAGAATTCAATGGAGATGGAAATCAATAGATGTATATTTGTGGACCTTTGAATTTTGGATAAAAAATTCAATAGGATTTGAAGGAAGAGAATTTATTTGTGAACTTTTTGGATAAAGAATTTAAATAGAAATCAAAGGAAATGAAAATTTTAAAGGGAAATGTTTATGGACTTTTTTGGACTTTGGGTAAAGAATCTAAATATATTTTGAAGGAAATGGAAACTAAAAGAGTTTTTTTTGTGGAACTTTTAAAATTTGACAAAGAATTTTAATATAAAGTTTTTAGAATTCAAAAGAGGTTTGAAGTATTTTAAAATAAAACTAAAGATATTTATTTTAAGGTATAAATTTTGAGAAGGATAAAAATAAAAATGCTCCAATTTTATAGAACTCAATAAGAACCAAATATAATATTTTTCACAAAATATTTTCTTTATTAATTTAAAAATTAAAAATTAAAATAATCAAATGAGAAGGAAAGGGAATACAAATTATTCATCTACTAATTTTGGATAAATTTTTGAGAAGGTGGTAGAAAATAAAAGGATGGAAATATAAGTAGGATTTTAGCCCAACTATATGTGATATCGATTTTTGGTGATTCAATGGTGGGTTAAAGGAAATTTAGATTTTGTAAATGGAAGAGAATAGAAATAGGTTTTCTTAGCACAAGAGTACTATCAGGGTTATGGATATCACATTCCTAATAGTAGTTGACTAAATCTCGGCAGGACCCACCGCATACTATGTCTTATACGGAAACAACCTTCGGATATAGGAGGAGTTCCGCATAAGGAAGGATGAATAGAGTTCTACATGGAAACGACAAGGACTACTCGGATTGTATACATATTGGTTTTCATAATTCTACTTGGACAATGGAACACCTATGGGTATAAATACAAGGCCCCCCTAGGAGGAGAGGGGACACAGAACAACACATCAAGATACAGATCAACACACAAGCCAATATACGCCAAGACACGCTACCAGATATCGACATCAGAGATATGCCTGGACTGACCCTATCTGGTACCTACAGAGGCCGACTGTAGGGATCTAGCGCTGTTTCTGATCTCGCCAGACACGGATTCGAGGAGGAAGACTACTCTGTTGTCGACTACGGGATGGTTTTATGGCTGCCAAGTCGACAACTGATAGATAGGCTACCCCAAATATTGTACTGGTGTGATTATGATGAATAAGAGCAACGACCGGCTTTGGCCAATAGGAGTAGGGTTATTACTTGACAATTCAAGGGCCCGAACCTGTATAAAAATACTCGTCCCCATCTCTTTTATTACAATCTCGCATATATCCTAGTACCAACGATCCCCATACTACGCAAATACCGGAATCTTGAAATCAAACGTCGACAAGCACTCACTCTAAAAAAAATATTATTCTTGTGCCAAGGAGAATCAAGCCATGCGAATCAAATTGGCAGCTTGATTCCGTGATAGAAGAATTTGGATATATAGGATTCAAAAGGGAAAGGTAATTGGTGGAGGATAAATATGGATTTGGAAATAAATGTAAATGGGAAATTATAAGAATTCCTATAGGAATATAATTGGAGGTAGGATGAAAAGCTTCTAAAGGAAAAGTATGTTGGCTTAGAGGGAGATTGAAAGTTGATATTTCATGTATTCAAGAGATATTTGGATAGAGATCAAAGGGAAAGTATTAACTCTAAGGAAATTGAGAATTGTTATTTTATATACTATAGGGATGGTTGAAGAATGATATTTCATGTACTCTGTAGATAGTTGGGTGAGAATAGAAAGGGTATTTTTGGATGTTGGAGATGTTCGGGACAGGAATCAAAGGAAATATAATCTAGAGCCAAAGTTAGAGATTAAAGAAAATAAATAGAGAATAAAATAAGGATTTTATGAAATTCAAAAGAGAGCTTTTAACTTAGCAAACAAAATCTAAATTCAAGTTAAAGAAAAGATTAAAGCGAGAAGAGCATGACTTACAATTAATATTTCGCAAAAATTTTCCCTAAAATTTTGAGTTAGTTACACCTGAACCGTTCGATGGCTGCATTCAACATGGAGACGACCAGACGTGGTGCTCAGGTTGATGGCAGCAGAAGCGATTGGTGATCCAGTCGGTGGGCCGGACACTTCGGGCGAGTGGCTCGAATTTTTCGATGAGCTACTTTCAACAAGGAGCGGCTGGCTAGACACTCAGGGTTGACTAAAGCTGGAGGCGATTGACGTTCTTGGTCGGTGGAATCGAACACTCTGGACAGAGTGGACCAGGTCTTTCGATGAGCTGCGTTCGACTGGTAGATGGCTAAACGTAGTGCTCGGGTCGTTCGGCGGCTTGGAAGACGGCATGGTGATTTGTGGGCTTCGGCTCATGACTAGATTGATAGGTGATCAATCGGAGGTCGGAGTGGATTTTTTGGCGACGAAGTCCGGGCGGCAGGAACACGGCTTGGTGTGGTCATCATACAGGTGCTGGCGGGATTCGACGCGGCTCGCCTCCGGGGATAGGAGACGACGGCTTCTACGCAGAGCAGCGGCTCGAAACGCAATCGGTTGTGGCGCCTGGATGTGAGGCGGCATGGAGACCGTGGCAACTTGCGTGGGCCCGAGGTGTCGTTGGATGCGTCAGAACCGTGAGGACGTAAAGAGGAAGGCATAAACGAGCAAATTACATGCGATTGCATGCATGTGTGGCAAGCTAGGCCATTGCCATTGGGGGTGTTGTTTTGTTTGCATGAGGCAAGGATGCACGATTGTGGAGCATCATGCATGGAAACAGGTGCATGGTAATTGCTAGGGTAATTTATGGAGTACTCACGTGGAAGGAGTCAACGTGATAGATTATGGGCGTAAGTGGCAACACTGGTGGAGAAGTGCTTTTTATTCCCGGTTTGTAACCCCCAGTAGTCCCGGTTGGAAAACCGGGACTACGATCCCGGTTCAAATAACCGGAACTACATATGGATTTTTAGTCTCGGATGGTATTACCAACCGGGACAATGAGAGGGATCTGAGTAAAGAGAGAATAGCGGTAGTCCCAAATAATCCCCTTTTCCTTTTTTTTATTTTCTCTCAAGTCAATTGGGATGCATATCCCCAAATCAAAGTAACATCCCAAATCCACATCACAAATAAAGTAACATCCTAAATCCACATCACAAATCTTAAAGTTACATATACACACAAATCAAATACATTAAAAATCCTAAAAAATTACACACAAATCAAATACATCACAGGTCATCTCAGATCCATCCAATAAATCACAGAATTATACATGTGAATCACAAATTAAAAAAAAAACAACGCCGTTGCCGCCGCCCGCCACGGGCGCTGCCCTGCCACCCGCCGCCCGCCGGCCCACCGGCCCACCGGCGCCGGGCGCGGCCCCGCCGCCCGCTGGCCGCCTGTCGACCACTGATTTTGGAAATCGGAAATCTTCTGTGTTTATCAGTACCAATCCCTGGATCAGTAGTTGGTACACACATACATAGCCGAATCACAACATATCACGTATGAATTCAGGCTAAGAGAGTTAAATACTTACATTAGGGCCAGGCAGGCCAACAACTATCAGAGAAACAACAAAACAACAGCGGAAGACAAAATAATACAAGGGCCCGATTGACATGCCACAAGCAGTCGACTGGGGAACGAGACCTAGATCGAAACCGCACTCCGGTCATCTTGTTAAGTACGCAGTACTATCAAGGGCTTCTCTTCAACACTCTGCTAAAAGATATATATAGAGCAACAATGAGTACAAAAGTACTCAGCAAGCCACCGCACAAAATGCAGTAATGTACAGGATAATACAAGGAGTGGCTATGGTTACTTTGCGTAAAACTGAGTTTTGAAATATCATTTCACAAACTTAAGACCTAGCATAAACTGATCAAGTTTTAATTCCATTGTTCATTAAACAGTGACGGTTCTGTTCACCATCCATTGTGTTCCCAAGGATAGCTTCCCGCCACTGGTCGTCATGGTTTTCTAGGGTCTACCCCTTCTCGCCTCTCGAGAAGTTGATCCACCGGTACAAAATCATCATGCAACATCCCATCCCAATCAGATTAAGAATTTAGAGTCTAGCCAAGTGTAATACATGTCCCGGTGCTCGATAACCGCGAGCACGGCTATTCGAATAGATTGGTTTACTCACACTGCAGTGGATGTACACTTTACCTGTACTCCGCGACTTGCCCAACACATGAGCCTACGTCCCAACGAATGAGACTTGCCACGGCAAAGCCTTTCAATAACCTCACTTTGGCAGTACCCGCTCCATGAACTTTAGTCCTCATGCACTCTAGGCGTTCAAGGTTTCTAGCAGTGAGAGGAGTTCTGGAGCTCCTGAGGGGGAAAGACTCACACATTCATTAAGTTATAGTTAAGTTTAGGTTTGCACATGGCAGTCCTACCGATGGCGACACCATTGTAGGCACCCGCCCCACGCGGTCCTACCATTGGCTGCCCCAACGTAGGCCCTGCCTCACACACAACAAGAAAACCACTACAGCTTGGGTACCGCCTCCGCTCGGCTATTTACTCCGATAGGTCTATACCCACACGAGAAGTACGGTTGTACGGGGGTCGTTTCATGCTTAACTTCATGGCTCGGTCCTTAACTGACCAGGGACAGCACTAGCCTTTTCCGGACACCACCCAAGTCTTCCAGCCGCCCCAGTCGAAAACATTTGTTTAGTTTTAACTTTCTTTCACAAATCATCTCATCACTGTCATGGCAATGTGGTGCTCATGTCTCCACATGCCGTATCTCAACTACCTTCCCCAAGGTAGTTGCCCAAGCATAAAGCATTTGATAAATATGAGAATGCATGAATCTAAATTAGCATTACTAAGCATTTGTCATAAGTGACTAGGGACTCATACGTAATTATGGGTACAAGGGAATAATGAGATAAGCAATAATCAAAGGCATGGCATAATAACAAATAGGATATTCATCACTGCATGCAATTTTATTTGTAAACAAAACAATTTCACAATTGGGATCAACATGCTCAAGGAATGGGGTGATGACTTGGCTGCTCAGGATAGTTCTTATTCTTGATATAATCTTGATCAATCTTCACCTCCTGGAAGCTGCATACGTTGCCTCACGACTAACCGATATACAAATTCTATAATACGTGAGAAAAACTAATATTCAAACAACAATCAAATGTGCACAAGCAAAATATAATGATGGTGTCGAATCTAGGGTTGCTCATACTATTCCGGCTTGCTAATGGATTCTAATCATGCTAAGGGCCAAAATTCTTAGTATTTCTATTGTCATGGCGGCTTATTAGGGCTAATCATCATAGTATAAATGACATACAGTGCAAATATGTGGTTAGGATTTATAACTAGTACCTGTTTACTGTCACGCCCGGAATTTCTATCCAAAATTCCAAACGCTTACATGTGTGTAAACCCTCGTCCAGGAATCAGCCGAGGCACACAATAACAAATTGATAATAGAGTACAATCATTACTCTAATTAATAAGCGAATAAAATGTCATTACAGAGGTCGATAGTTCATCTCAATCAATAAAGATCTAAGCAGCGAAAAATAAAGATAAACAGCGCAGACGACTCCACTCCACAGGCAGCTTGACAAGGACTACGCCAAATCCTCAACACCATCAGCATCACTGTAGAACTCCTGCTCTGATGAATGATTGCAAGATGAGTATATGACATACTCAGCAAGCCACGCAGCAAATATGCAAGTGCACAGGATAACCAAGGATGGCATAATACAGGCTTCTTTGCATAAATAGCATTTACTGAATATTTCAGAATTTAATAAAACAGTAAAGTATTAATTAAACAGTATTAATCCAACACTATACAACATACCCTGTTGTATAGGCCCAACCATTCTGAACAACCAACCCCGGCTGCACAGTTCTAATCTCCAAACCAGGAATATACCATTCCAAACCAGGAGCCAATCAGATTATTACCAATTATAGCATCTTTCATTATGGTGTGAAGGGTGAGACTAATCACGAAATACATTGTTAGACCCGCCCATAACCGCGGGCGCGGCTATTCGAATAGTTTTACTCTGATCAGAGGTGTACCACTGTACCCACAAGACACAGCCCCACAACATGTCACCATGTGCCTTGATACCACCACGGTATCTCGGAAAGGAGCTGTGACATTACCCCTCACACAACACAATCCACCACAGCGCACCATTCCAGGATCATAATCACCCCCTTATAAACAAGGCATGGACTCCCCAGGGACCCCCGTGGGCTTATCTCCGCCACTTCTCAGTCTGGTGCTCCGTAATGGACTATGCTATATAATAGATAAAGCCGTTGCCTACGCTGGCTTGTGGTTGGCACGGTTAATGTTTCACAACCGAAACTCGTGAACAGGTCCTTAATTGTCATGAGCACGACCATCAAAACCATGTACTCACAACCCACCATTATCAGGTTTTAGTTGGCAAATTAATTAATTAACCAATCACGATTGACCATCGTGAACTATCATTAAGCCATCATTAAATAATAGTGAATCATAAGTTATCCCATTGGTGTGCTAAAGTTTCTAAGTATGGCTAAGCAATTACCTCTAATTATCTAGTCGAACCAATATAAAGTTCAACTAGTCAAGTTATAATAACCCAAGGTATCAAGGAATAAGATAATCAAGAACAAAAGGGCTATAACAAACAATAGGCTAATTCCACCCAATGACATTCGAAAATAAATGCAATAGTTGAATAGAAATGATAGCTTTAAACGGGATCAACATGCTCAAAGGATTGATTAGGATCTGTGTGACTTGCCTTGCTGGCCTTGGAACTCTTCTAAATCTTCTCCTGCGAAAACGGACTCTCCGGAAACGTCGGATTCTAAACAGAAAAGAGCAAAAACACCAAAACAACACATAAGCAAGCATGAACAGTACATGTGGATATTTTTAACATGTAGATCTCAATTTTAGAAAAATTTAGAGACTTGAACCAACTAAATCCGAGCTAAGATGAATTAGTTATGAATTTTTAAAGATTTAATCGGATTAAATCATTTATATAAATTTTAATTGAATTATGACGCAATAATGAATTTTTTTTGAAAAGGAAAAGGGAATTATTGCGTCAGCGGGGCTCGGGTTTACGGTGGACCGGGTCCACGGCGGCGGTCTACGGGAACGGACGGCCGAGATCAATCCGATCCGAACGGACGGCCGAGATCCATCGGCTCACGGCCGGCTCATGGGAGACGGCGATGATGACGTCAGCAATGACGTCACCCCCCCTCCAACGGCGGCGACGGCGGCTCGAACTTGCATGCCCGCTGGCGAACGACGGCACGGCGGCGCGAACGGAAGGCACCAGCGTGATGCGGGCAGCACGGCGAACTCACCGGTGACCAAAGAAGCGGCGGAGAACGACCGGACGGCGACGGCGACGAGGTTGAAGCGGCGGCGAGCTTCGGGTCGACGGTGACGGCGGTGCTCCGGCGGGAAACAGCGGCAACGGAGGACGGGACGAGGACGGCGACGCGACGGCGACCACGACGGTGACCTCCCCGAGCGACGGCAACGACTGGAGCGACGGCGGCGCACGGCTGGAGCGACGGCGGCGACGGCGGCGCACGGGTTGCACGGCGCTAGGGCTCTACGGGCGACGAGAGGCGAAAACAAGGGCGGCGGCGGGTAGAGGGGAGCTCGGGGAACCTTTTATAGGGGTCGGAAGGCGGCGGCGAAGCCCACAGCGGCCCGGCGACGGCGATGGAAACCTAGGGTTCGCCGACTCCGATTCGAGATCGAATCCCCGAGTTTCCAAAGCGATTCGGCCGATGATTCCATAAGAGAAAAGGTGGAGGAGATCACGGCGACCACTTCCCCTCAATCAATTGCACCGGAGAAGGAAAGGGGCGGCCGAATTGGAAAGGCGGCGGCGGCGGCGCTCGGCTAGGGTTTCGGCCCGAGGAAGACGACGACCTGACAGGCGGGCCCCACCTGTCAGCGAGCGGGAGAGAGGGAGAGCGACGGCGCGCGCGCGGCGGACTGGGCCGACTGGGCCGGCTCGGGCCGAAGAGAGAGAGAGAGAGGAGGTTTTGGGCCGACTTTCGGCCCAAAGCCAAAAGGGGAATTTTAAAAACCTTTTTCAATTTAAATAATTCATGAAATGCACTTTCATTTATTAAAAATACTTTCTTAACTCAAATAAATCCCAGAAAAATCTAGGAATTATAGAATTAAGCAAAGTATTTAATAAAATTTTATCTGGCCCAATTTTATAATGGAATTTATTATTTACAATTAGATCTTTTCTTCTAGGTTTTTTTAAAAACTTTTTCTGATAATTCCATTTAAACAATAATTTATAACTTTAGGATTTTTAGGGTGTGACAAACCTACCCCCCTTAAGCAGAATCTCTTCCTCGAGATTCAAAAGAACTGGCGAAAAGATGCGGATGAGCGGACTTTAATTCATCTTCTCGTTCCCAAGTAGCTTCTTCTTCTGAGTGATTACTCCACTGAACCTTACAGAAATGGATAACTCGATTCCTGGTCCTTCTCTCATTTATTTCCAAAATCCGAATTGGTCTCTCGACATATGTCAGATCCTCTTGAATTTCTATCTGTTCAAGGTTAACTTCCTCAGTAGGTACCCTTAAACACTTCTTCAACTGTGACACATGGAACACATCATGGATTCCTGCCAACGATTGAGGTAATTCCAACTGATAAGCAACCTCACCCCTTCGACTGACAATCTTATAAGGTCCCACAAAACGCGGTGCCAATTTCCCTTTGGTATGAAAACGATGAACCCCTCGGAGAGGCGTGACACGAAGGTACACATGATCTCCTTCTTCAAAACTCAAATCTCTGCGACGATTGTCAGCATAACTCTTATGACGAGACTGAGCTACACGCAATCTTTCTTGAATGACCTTTACCTTTTCTTCTGCTTCCCTTAGGATATCAGTTCCGAATACTTGACGTTCTCCTGTTTGATCCCACAGAAGCGGAGTACGATACTTACGACCATACAGTGCTTCGTAAGGAGCCATTTGAAGACTAGCTTGATAACTATTGTTGTACGAAAATTCTGCGTAAGGCAAATTCTTATCCCAACTTCCACCGAAGTCTAAAGCACAAGCTCTCAGCATGTCTTCCAAAATCTGATTCACCCTTTCGGTTTGTCCGTCTGTCTGCGGATGATAAGCAGTACTGAAGTTCAACTTAGAACCCATCTCTTCCTGAAGCTTCTTCTAAAACTTTGAAGTAAACTGACTACCTCGATCAGATACTATTTTCTTAGGGACACCATGCAAACACACAATCCTAGCCATATACAATTCCGCCAAACGACTTCCGGAATATGTTGTCTTTACTGGAATAAAATGAGCCACTTTGGTAAGTCTGTCGACTATCACCCAAATAGAGTCATGGCCTGATGACGTTCTGGGTAAACCCGTGATAAAATCCATACCGATTTCTTCCCACTTCCATTCTGGTATCTTCAAAGGTTGCAACAAACCTGCGGGTTTCTGATGTTCTGCCTTAACTCGCTGACAAACATCACACGTAGCTACAAACTCTGCTATTTCACGCTTCATACTTGTCCACCAAAATCTCTCTTTGAGATCCTGATACATCTTGGTACTACCAGGGTGAATGGAGTACAATGTGTCATGTGCTTCTTTCAGAATTGTATCTTTCAATTCTTTGTTCTCTGGAACACAAATTCTTTCGCCTAACCATATGGTCCCTTGCTCATCTTTCAAGAAACCGATAGCTTTTCCTCTTCTCATATTCTTCTTGATCTCATGAATATCAGGGTCATTAATCTGGGCTTCTCTAACCTGATCAATGAGAGTAGGCTTTGCTTCTAAGGTCGTAACAAAATTTCCAGTGACAATTCCCAAATTTAATCTTTCAAATTCCTTGCATAACTCCAATGGCAACTGTCGTCCTTCCGTAACATTGCAATAGCCTTTCCTGCTAAGAGCATCTGCTACGACATTAGCCTTTCCCGGGTGATAATGAATTCCCATGTCATAATCCTTGATTAATTCCAACCATCTCCGTTGTCTCATGTTCAGATCCGGTTGAGTAAAGATGTATTTTAAACTCTTGTGATCGGTGTACACCTCTGTACGGGTACCGAAAAGATAATGACGCCAAATCTTCAATGCATGAACCACTGAAGCTAACTCGAGATCATGAGTAGGGTAGTTCTTCTCATGCGGACGTAACTGACGAGATGCATAGGCAACTACCTTCCCATCTTGCATCAAAACACATCCTAACCCAAGCTTAGATGCATCGCAATACACTTGGAAACCCTTCTTTGGATCAGGCAAAATCAGGATGGGCGCTGATATTAAGCGACTTTTCAACTCCTGAATACTCTGCTCACATTCTTCTGACCACTTGTACTTCACATCTTTCTGAAGCAGTCGTGTCATGGGCTTAGCAATCTTGGAGAAATTCTCTATAAACCTCCGATAATATCCTGCAAGACCCAGGAAACTGCGAATCTCTGAAACTGTCTTTGGTTGTTTCCAGCTGGTTACCGATTCCACATTACTAGGATCAACGGCAACTCCTCCGGCTGAGATGACGTGACCAAGGAACTTCACTTCAGACAACCAAAATTCACACTTGCTAAACTTGGCATACAATTGATGTTCTCGTAGCTTCTCCAATGCAAGGCGAAGATATTCTTCATGCTCTTCTCTGGTTCGAGAGTAGATAAGAATGTCATCAATAAAGACGACCACGAACTTGTCTAAGTATTCCATAAACACCTTATTCATCAAATTCATGAAGAAAGCGGGGGCATTGGTGTAACATCCTGAAAATTCAAGACAATGAAAATCACGAAAATTTTGAACTTTTTAAAACTTTTGCATCATGCTGGTTATTATGATTGCTATTGCTTGCCAAACCGTAAATGATCACCAAGAAAGTAGAGAAAAGAACTACATTTAAGAAATAGATATGATTTGCGGGAATATATTTAATCCTACAAACAATTATGCACAAGATATTAAAATCAAATAAAGAAAAGTTATTATTAACCTATTTTATCAAATATTAAATTATTTGAATAATGTAGGTGGGTGCCATAATATGTGTACACATGAAATGATGATCATTCAAATAAACTGAACTCTCTGTATATATAATAGAATTACGGGAGTATTTAATTCGATATGTAGGTCGATATTGCACCAAGTTCCTAATTGCATTTAGGGATTGAAATTTGATATATTAAACCCCTCCATATAAAATAAACTAACATAAATAAATTGAGCTAATGTGCTATTGTGTTAATAACGGTCTCATTAGAAAATTATAGAATCTCTAATAGGCCTTAACATTGGATAATATTAAATTTTGGGCAAATTCACATTTGAACACTTAATACGGTCACCTAAATGCTTAGGAGTAAATACAAATTTAATTTGCAACTTTTCTCAAATTATAAATCAACCAAAACCCTAAAAGAAGAAAAATAGGAAAACTTTGAAAAAAATATATAATAATAATAAGAATTAACACTAATTAAAAATTTTAATAAATTATATAAATAATAATAATAAATAAAATAATAATAAAAAAAGAAGAAGAAAAAAATATAAATAAAAAAATATAAATAAAAATAAATAATAAAAAAAATAAAAATAATTAAATAGGAAAAATAGGAAATGGCACTGTTCATTGCCCGCAAGGTGTTCGACGAGGTCCCCTAGCCCTAACCCGTGCCGCCCTTGCCACGCCGCCGCGCGCCCTGCCGCGCCACGCCATCGCCGACGCCGTCACACCGTCACTCGCGCCTCGAGCCCCGCACCGCCTCGCGCCCCGCGCGCCGCGCGCCGCTTCGCCTCCCCTCTGCCGCGCCGCGCACCGTCGCGTTCCGTCGCTGCTCCCGCGCCGCGCGCTGTTGCCGTCGCCGCCTCCATCCCGCCGCGAGCCGTTGCCGTCGTCAGTCGCGTCGTCTCGAGCCTCGCCCCTCCGCACGTGCCGTCACCATCGCCGTCACGTCGTCGCGTGTCGCCGTCATGTCACCGCTCGCCTCGAGCGCCGCACCATTGCCGTTGCCGCGCCGTCTCCATCCCGCCGCGCGCCGTCGCCGTCGTTTGTCGCGTCGTCTCGAGCCCCTACCCTCCACGCGCGCTGCCGCCGTCGCCCCCGCGTCGCGCCCCTACCGCGCCGCGCGCGTCACTGTCGCCCGTCGCCAAGTGCCGCTGCCGCGCCGCGCGTGCCGCCGACGCCTCGAGCCCCTCCCCGCGCCGCGCGCCCATCCCGTGCCGCCGCGCCGTCCCGTCGCCGCGTTGCCGTCCCGTCGACGCTCCGCCGTCATCGTCGCGTCGCCCGTCGCCCTCACCGCGCGCCGAGCCCCGCGCCGCCGCGCCGCCGTCGCGTCACCCCCTCCCTTCTCTTCCCTCTTCCCCTTATTCCCTCTCTCCCCTATAAGAGCCACCGTTCTCCCCTCCCCTCACTCCATCTTCCCCCTCCTCTCCCTCTTTCCCCTCTCCACGTGCCGCCGCGTCGCCGCCTTCGAGCCGCCGCGCCGCCGCCCTCGTGCTGTCGTGCCGCCGCATTCGTGACCGCCGCACCGCCGCCTCAGTGTGCCGCGCCGTGCGCCGTCGTCGCCGTCGCCGTCGTCACCACCACCGCCGTCGGTGAGCCGCTGCCCCCCCCCCTAATTGACGCCGTGCCGTCGGGTAGAGAGGGAGCCGAGAAAGAGAGAGGAAGGGAGAAGCCGAGGGAGAGAAAGAAGAGGGAAGGAGGAGAGAAACCGGAAAGGAGAAGAAAAGAAAAGAAAAGAGAGAGAAAGAAAAAGAAAAGAAAAGAGAGAGAGAAAGGAGAAGAAAAGAAAAGAGAGAGAAAGAAAAAGAAAAGAAAAGAGAGAGAGAAAGGAGAGGAGAGATTAGAGTGGGCCCCACGTGTTTAGTGAATAGTAATCCCCTTCTTAATCTTTATTAGTTGAATCTATTACATGTGGGTCCGGGTGGTTAAAAATCTAATTATAGAAGTTTTATGGTCTCAAGTTTCTGACATGTGGGCCCCACTTGTCATTAGCTCTTCCTATTTCCCTTTAGAAAACAATTCGGTAGGAAAAAGGAATAAACCCGGGGTCCCACTTGTCAATGGATATGTCTTGGATTAAAAATAAATCGTTTATAAACAGTAGCTTTTCACAATTTCTCGGATTAATTCAAATTTGAATCTTTACGCTAGCGTAACTTATTCATTTTAACTCGGATTTGAGTGAAACTTGAACCTAAATTCATCTAAATTCATAAGCTTTCCAAGGATATATAATTCACTATTCAATAAAATATATTTATAATTATAAATTAATTAATATCAAATGATTAGATAATAGTTAACCTAAATAGTGTGCCAATAAATAAAAAAAAATGGATATTGTACAGTAGCATAATTATCTTTAATATGCCTTACCACTGTAGCAACCAAATAAATTAGTTATAATCAATCCTTCAAATTAATGGGTGTAAAGGAAAATATTAGTGCCATTTACTAGCCTATGTCCAAATATAACTAATTCCATGACTTATAAATTATTTACATAAAGTTTAGCTTCATATTTTGTAACTAAAATATAAACACACATAGATGGATCTTTAACTTGTTTAGGAGAGTAATCACAGAGCTAGTTGTGTTTGGACCACTTAAAAAAATTAGTTGATACAATGTCATGTGAAGTATAATATATATATATAGAGAGAGTCGGTTGATATCCACTAGTTAACCAAACAGAGCCATCTTAAAATCAACATGTATTGTATAGCTTATAGTAAAAAGAAACTACTCAAATATATGATCCAATAATAAGATATTGTTGCTTACACATATACTATACATCCCATTATAGTGGTACGGTATAGTATTAATTTGCGTGTTGCATATATGAAATTAAGAGGGAGTGTAATGACAAACATGTATATTAGATAAATACTAGTTATAAATCTTGACCTCATATAACTATAGTTATGGTTCAACTGTAAATTAGGATTATTCATTGTAAAATTATGTGATGGGATAATCTGTAACCATAATATGATTAACCTAAAACAACTCTAACATACAAAGCATGGATAATTATTAACCTTTTATAATTTATTGTGACAAGTAAAATATGTTCGTAATTAAAGTAAAGCTTCCATCAATAAAATAAATAATACAAATGATTCACTGTAATTATTTGATTGATCCTAAATCCATCCGACAACAGAACCTCTAGGTATACGCCCATTTTATTAGACAGAGGCATGTGTAGCTATAATACTTCCATAGCCATTAGCTAGACTAAACCACAAATTAGCCAGATACGTATCTCATTCATACTACATTGGCTAGCTCCTAAATAGACCACCATGATAACAGAAAGATTAAGAAACTTTAGCCCTTAGCATGTTGGAACCCATTAGCAAGCGCGAATAATATGAGCAACCTTAGGTTCAGCCTCAACAAATATATTTTGTTTGTGCATATTTGATTGTTGTTTGAATATTGGTTTTTCTCGCGTATTATAGACTTTGTGTATCGGTTAGTCGTGAGTCAACGTCAGCAACTTCCAGGAGGTGAAGGTTGATCAAGAATTATATCAAGAATAAGGACTATCTTGAGCAAGGCAAGTCATCACTATTCTTTGAACATGTTGATCCCAATTGCGAAATTGTTTTGTTTACAAATAAAATTGCATGCAATGATAAATATCCTACTTGCGATTATGCCATGCCTTGATTATTGTTTACCCCATATTCCTTCGTAACCATGTTTACGTATGAGTCCCTAGTCAACTATGACAATTGCTTAGTAATGCTATTCTAGAATCATGCATACTCATAATTATCAAAATGCTCTATGCTTGGGCAATTACCTTTGGGAAGGTAATTGAGATGCGGCATGTGGAGACATGAGCGCCACATTGCCATGAGGTTGATGACATGATTTATAAAAAGAGAAATAAAATTAAACAACTGTTTTCGACTGGGGCGGACGGAGGATTTGGGTGGTATCCGGGTAAAGGCAAGTACCGTCCCCGGTCAATTAAGGACCGAGCCATGAAGTTAAGCATGAAACGACCCCCGTACAACCGCACTTCTCGTATGGGTATAGACCTAGCATTATAGATAGCTGAGCAGAGGCAGTATCCATACATAGTGGTTTCTTGATGTGTGAGGCAGGGGCTCTACGGTGGGGCAGCCATTGGTAGAACCGCGAGGCGGGTGTCTACAGTGGTGTCGCCATCGGTAGGACTGCCATGTGAGAATTTAAACATAATTATAACTTAACGCCTGTGTGAGTCTTTCCTTCCCGGGTGCGCCAGAACTCCTCTCACTGCTAGAAACTATGTACGCCTAGAGTGCATGAGGATGTAAAGTTCATGGAGCGGGTACTGCCAATGCGAGGTTATCGAAAAGCTTTGCCGTGACATGTCTCATGTGTTGGGACGAGGCTCATGTGTTGGGCAGTCGCGGAGTGCGGGTAAAGTGTACATCCACTGCAGTGTGAGTAAACCAAATCTATTCGAATAGCCGTGCTCGCGGTTATTGAGCACCGGGACGTGTATTACACTTGGCTAGACTCAAAATTCTTAACTTGTGTGGGATGGGATATTGCATGATGATTTTTATGCTGTTGGAGCCACTTCCTGAGAGGAGGGAAGGTGGACGTCCTCAGAAAACCATGACGATTCAATGGCGGGAAGCTATCCTTGGGATCACAATGGATGGTGGACAGAACTGTCGTTGTTAATGTGAACACTGGAACTAAAATTTGGTCAGTCTATGCTAGGTCTTAGGCTTGTGAAAATAATTGCAAAATGCAACTTTACGCAAAAGAACCTGAAGCCATTCCTTGAATACCCTCTATCATATGCATTGCTGTTGTGGTGGCTTGCTGAGTACGGTTGGTACTCACCCTTGCTATTTATATATCTTTTAGGAGAGTGTTGAAAAGAAGCCCTTGTCGGTACGCTTGCGTATCCAACAAGATGATCGGAGTGCGGTTTTGTTCTAGGTCACGTTCCCCAGTTGACTGCCTGTAGCATGATAACCGGACCCTTATACTATTTTGTCTTCCGCTGTTGTTCTCTGATAGTTGTTGGCCTACCTGGCCCTAATGTAAGTATTTAACTCTTTTAGCCTGAATTCATTCGTGATATGTTGTGATCCTACTATGTATGTGAGTACCAACTACTAATCCAGGGATTGGTACAGATAAACACAGAAGATTTCCGATTTCCAAAATCGGGGGTCTACAATTGGTAAGTCCAAAAGACATAACCGTACACTCAAACAACCCATACCGAGTAGGGAAAGCTGTCTTAGGTATGTCTTCCTCTTTAATCCTTAACTGGTGATACCCTGATCGGAGATCGATCTTGGAGAAAACAGTGGCACCCTTAAGCTGATCAAACAAATTATCAATTCTGGGCAGCGGATACTTATTCTTGATGGTCACCTCATTTAGGGCACGATAGTCCACACACATCCTCTGGGTATGGTCTTTCTTTTCCACAAAAATAACTGGAGCACCCCATGGAGACGAACTTGGTCTAATGTATCCTTTCTGAAGCAAATCATCTACTTGCCTCTTGACTTCTGCTAACTCATTGGCTGCCATTCTATAAGGTCTCTTATGGATTGGAGCTGTACCAGGTACCAGGTCTATTCTGAACTCTATATCTCTCTTAGGCGGCATACCGGGTAAATCGTCCGGGAATACATCTGGGTATTCTCGTACCACGGGAATCTCTTCCAAAGCTATTTGGTTCAGACTTGACCTTAAGGGCTCAGAAGGCAATGCATGAACCGTTACAACTTGGCCATCATTACTGGTGAGAGTTACTTTTCTATTGGCACAGTCTATCACACCTTTATATCTGGCTAACCAGTCCATCCCTAGAATGACATCAAGGTCTTTGGATTCTAACAGAATAAGATTGGCCAGAAATGGCACTCCTTGAATCTCTATTCTGACAGAGGGGCTACGTTGCACTGAGAGTACTTGATTATTCGGGGTACTAACCATCAAAGGACGTCTAAGATCTTCTACTTCCATCCCATGATTTCCCGCAAAACTCATAGATAAAAAAGAATGCGCAGCACCAGAGTCGAAAAGTACTGTTGCAGGGACTGAGTTAACAGGGAACATACCCAAAATCACATCTGGAGCATCTTGAGCTTCTGCAGCAGCAACATGGTTGACACGAGCCTTTGTCGCTGGTGCGGTGGAGTTGGTCTGTGCGGGGACAACCTTCACGCGTCGGGGCTTCGGGCACTTATCGGAGTAATGGCCTGGTTCACCACAGTTGAAACATACTCCGGGCTTGTTTCCTTGTTCCCTCTTGATAGGCTGATGCTGTGTCGAAGCGGTCACAGGACGTGGAGCTTGGTTGCAATTGTTGTTGCCAGCATTGTTGTTGAAAAACTGACGCTGCGGACGAACAACAGACGAAGAACCTCCCTGAGGCATTGACTGAGGTCCCGAAACAAGACGTGGCCTCTGACCATTCCCTTGCTGAGCTTTGAAGTGAGCGATCCTGCGTTTCTTCTGCTCCATGCGGTTGTACTTATCCTCCTGGCGAATAGCCTTATCTACCAATTTCTGGAAATCATGATAATCTCCAGTCATTAATGGGTAAGAAAGCTCATCATTCAGTCCTTCCAGGAACTTCTCTTGACGCTCTTCATCAGTGCGTACTTCTTCCGGACCATAACGAGCTAGGCGGTTAAACTCATGCAAGTATTCAGTGACAGAGCGAGATCCCTGAGTGAGCGCTCTGAACTCCCTCTTCTTAAGAGACACCACTCCCGATGGTATGTGCGTCTTGTGGAAGGCAGCAGTGAATTCAAGCCAAGTGATAGGTTCTGCCGTAGTCCTGTTGAGACGGAAGTGATCCCGCCACTCAGAAGCAGGGCCATGCAGCTGATGTGAAGCAAAAGAAACCTTCTCCTGATCAGTGCACTGAAGCAAGTCCAACTTCTTTTCTATAGCGTGCAGCCAATCACCAGCCTCTACCGGATTAGTAGTGCTAGAAAAAGTAGGTGGCCTCACACGAAGAAATTCTGCTAGCTTGTTCTGGGGAGGTGCATGGTTATTTCCTTGGTTCTACTGATTCTGGAGTTGCTGCATCATCATATGCATAAGCTATGTCTGTTGAGCCAAAACTTGGGCAAGGGTGGGATTCTCTCCATTGTTATTATTGCTGTTGTTGCTGTTGCTGTTGTTGGGACCATTTCCAACACTGCGAGTGAGCACCATCTGGCATGGACAGGAGCACAAGAAGAGAAGCTGGGGAAAACTACTTAGGACAGAGAATTAATTTTTCTCAACTTAACTTTTATTGATCTTAACTGAGTTTCATTATTACAAAGATTTGAAGACTCTCACACCACTAAACTCACCACTACCTAACACCCGAAAGCAAACAAACGCATGCACTTACATCTCAACACTGATGTAAACCACATGCGAGACCCACACACACAACCAAACTTAAACAAGCAAGCTAACACAACGATCTAAAGCAACAGCTTAACAGGGCGTTCTAGGTCTTCCGAGCATCGGAGTTGATTGAGGGTTCGTCCGGCTCGTCTTTAACATCATCTTGAGTTGCTCCCCACTCGACCTTTGAATGGGTGCGCTTCGATTCTTCCTCTTCATCGTCACTTATGATGATGACCTGGGGATTTGCTGGGGTAACTTCTTTTTCCACCACACGAACCTTTGGCACCAACTGATAGCGAGGGACAAAAAGAGCTCTCTTTCTTGCAGTAAGACGAACTCGGGCTTTCTGTGGTGGTGCTTCTCCCTTTAGTGCGGCCAGCTCCTTCTCCAAACGATCCACTTTGTCCTCCAGCTTGCAAATGTTATCACGGTTCCAGTCTTCCCGATCATGAGCTGCTATCACAATCTCAGCACGGGTCTCATCCATAGCCCATAGCATCTCGACCAAATGCCTTGTGTTAGCATCATTCTCAATTCCTGCAGGTTCAAGGTAGCTGCCACAGTCACTTCCCTGGGGTTGCCAAGGATGGTAGCGATACTCCGTATTGGCCAACTGATTACTGTAGCGGTCGCGGAGCTCTCCGATGGCGATCCTTGCCCCCTCCTGGCATGCATGCATATAGCTTCCACCTCCAGCTTCGAACATCACTGATGGGATATCTTCACGATTACTGATCAAGGTGACTTTAACACGACACTTCTCTTCATCGCGATCATGAGAAATCTGGGCATACAACGGGGCAGTCCCAAATCCTATGGCAAAGGACATCGTACGCAACTCCTGGACAAAACCTTCAGTACCAAACAAGTACTCAGGCTTGTAGCGCGTCATCTAAATACAAGTGAAAGGAGGGAGTTAAGACATTTGTCCAATTAATAGCACAAGTTTTCGGGTTACTTTGAATAAAATTAGAATCTCAAAATGAAAGGTAAATGAATAAAGTAAACAAATCTTTTGCAAGATAAGTTGAAACGGTTAGAGACAGGTCCACTGGTTTTGCACTTTTGAATAACAGGTTTCAAAAGAATTAATTTAAAAGAGAGTTATAAAATCAGCATGTTAAGTTTATTATATTGCAGCAAGATTAAATAAAACAATGTTGTAAAACTTTTGCTAGTAAATGGGCCATTAGTACAGTAATGGATGTACAGTACTAACAACACAAGAAAACAAAAAAAGTAAATTTTAAAAGGAACAATTTAAGAGAGTACAAACTGCATGTGCCATTAGCTTGGTTTAATTAAAAGAGAACGGGAGGAGAACAGTTCTAATTTTCCAATATTTTTAGAGGGCTCCTATAGGTAACTGTTTGGCATATCCTACGGTCAAGGAGGCTCTGATACCAACTTGTCACGCCCGGAATTTCTATCCAAAATTCCAAACGCTTACATGTGTGTAAACCCTCGTCCAGGAATCAGCCGAGGCACACAATAACAAATTGATAATAGAGTACAATCATTACTCTAATTAATAAGCGAATAAAATGTCATTACAGAGGTCGATAGTTCCTCTCAATCAATAAAGATCTAAGCAGCGGAAAATAAAGATAAACAGCGCAGACGACTCCACTCCACAGGCAGCTTGACAAGGACTACGCCAAATCCTCAACACCATCAGCATCACTGTAGAACTCCTCCTCTGATGAATGATTGCAAGATGAGTATATGACATACTCAGCAAGCCACGCAGCAAATATGCAAGTGCACAGGATAACCAAGGATGGCATAATATAGGCTTCTTTGCATAAATAGCATTTACTGAATATTTCAGAATTTAATAAAACAGTAAAGTATTAATTAAACAGTATTAATCCAACACTATACAACATACCCTGTTGTATAGGCCCAACCATTCTGAACAACCAACCCCGGCTGCACAGTTCTAATCTCCAAACCAGGAATATACCATTCCAAACCAGGAGCCAATCAGATTATTACCAATTATAGCATCTTTCATTATGGTGTGAAGGGTGAGACTAATCACGAAAGACATTGTTAGACCCGCCCATAACCGCGGGCGCGGCTATTCGAATAGTTTTACTCTGATCAGAGGTGTACCACTGTACCCACAAGACACAGCCCCACAACATGTCACCATGTGCCTTGATACCACCACGGTATCTCGGAAAGGAGCTGTGACATTACCCCTCACACAACACAATCCACCACAGCGCACCATTCCAGGATCATAATCACCCCCTTATAAACAAGGCATGGACTCCCCAGCGACCCCCGTGGGCTTATCTCCGCCACTTCTCAGTCTGGTGCTCCGTAATGGACTATGCTATATAAAAGATAAAGCTGTTGCCCACGCTGGCTTGTGGTTGGCACGGTTAATGTTTCACAACCGAAACTCGTGAACAGGTCCTTAATTGTCATGAGCACGACCATCAAAACCATGTACTCACAACCCACCATTATCAGGTTTTAGTTGGCAAATTAATTAATTAACCAATCACGATTGACCATCGTGAACTATCATTAAGCCATCATTAAATAATAGTGAATCATAAGTTATCCCATTGGTGTGCTAAAGTTTCTAAGTATGGCTAAGCAATTACCTCTAATTATCTAGTCGAACCAATATAAAGTTCAACTAGTCAAGTTATAATAACCCAAGGTATCAAGGAATAAGATAATCAAGAACAAAAGGGCTATAACAAACAATAGGCTAATTCCACCCAATGACATTCGAAAATAAATGCAATAGTTGAATAGAAACGATAGCTTTAAACGGGATCAACATGCTCAAAGGATTGATTAGGATCTGTGTGACTTGCCTTGCTGGCCTTGGAACTCTTCTAAATCTTCTCCTGGGAAAACGGACTCTCCGGAAACGTCGGATTCTAAACAGAAAAGAGCAAAAACACCAAAACAGCACATAAGCAAGCATGAACAGTACATGTGGATATTTTTAACATGTAGATCTCAATTTTAGAAAAATTTAGAGACTTGAACCAACTAAATCCGAGCTAAGATGAATTAGTTATGAATTTTTAAAGATTTAATCGGATTAAATCATTTATATAAATTTTAATTGAATTATGACGCAATAATGAATTTTTTTTGAAAAGGAAAAGGGAATTATTGCGTCAGCGGGGCTCGGGTTTACGGTGGACCGGGTCCACGGCGGCGGTCTACGGGAACGGACGGCCGAGATCAATCCGATCCGAACGGACGGCCGAGATCCATCGGCTCACGGCCGGCTCATGGGAGACGGCGATGATGACGTCAGCAATGACGTCACCCCCCCCTCCAACGGCGGCGACGGCGGCTCGAACTTGCATGCCCGCTGGCGAACGACGGCACGGCGGCGCGAACGGAAGGCACCAGCGTGATGCGGGCAGCACGGCGAACTCACCGGTGACCAAAGAAGCGGCGGAGAACGACCGAACGGCGACGGCGACGAGGTTGAAGCGGCGGCGAGCTTCGGGTCGACGGTGACGGCGGTGCTCCGGCGGGAAACAGCGGCAACGGAGGACGGGACGAGGACGGCGACGCGACGGCGACCACGACGGTGACCTCCCCGAGCGACGGCGACGACTGGAGCGACGGCGGCGCACGGCTGGAGCGACGGCGGCGACGGCGGCGCACGGGTTGCACGGCGCTAGGGCTCTACGGGCGACGAGAGGCGAAAACAAGGGCGGCGGCGGGTAGAGGGGAGCTCGGGGAACCTTTTATAGGGGTCGGAAGGCGGCGGCGAAGCCCACAGCGGCCCGGCGACGGCGATGGAAACCTAGGGTTCGCCGACTCCTATTCGAGATCGAATCCCCGAGTTTCCAAAGCGATTCGGCCGATGATTCCATAAGAGAAAAGGTGGAGGAGATCACGGCGACCACTTCCCCTCAATCAATTGCACCGGAGAAGGAAAGGGGCGGCCGAATTGGAAAGGCGGCGGCGGCGGCGCTCGGCTAGGGCTTCGGCCCGAGGAAGACGACGACCTGACAGGCGGGCCCCACCTGTCAGCGAGCGGGAGAGAGGGAGAGCGACGGCGCGCGCGCGGCGGACTGGGCCGACTGGGCCGGCTCGGGCCGAAGAGAGAGAGAGAGAGAGAGGAGGTTTTGGGCCGACTTTTGGCCCAAAGCCAAAAGGGGAATTTTAAAAACCTTTTTCAATTTAAATAATTCATGAAATGCACTTTCATTTATTAAAAATACTTTCTTAACTCAAATAAATCCCAGAAAAATCTAGGAATTATAGAATTAAGCAAAGTATTTAATAAAATTTTATCTGGCCCAATTTTATATTGGAATTTATTATTTACAATTAGATCTTTTCTTCTAGGTTTTTTTAAAAACTTTTTCTGATAATTCCATTTAAACAATAATTTATAACTTTAGGATTTTTAGGGTGTGACATTTACTGTATGTGATGGTTCTGTTGACTATTCACTGGAGGTTAACCGAACTATACATATACTACTCCACATGATGACATTGTACCAACTAACTTTTAAGTGGTCCAAATACAACTAGCTCTGTTATTATTTCTCTAAAAAGTTTATCACTTATCTAAGTGCATTCATATTTTAGTTACATAATCACAAGGCTAAACTTTATGTGGATAATTTATAAGTCATGGGTTTAATTATACAACCATTAAATATTAAATAGTACTAGTATCTTCCTATACATTTATTTGATACATCATTTAAAATTAGTTTGTGTGGTTGTTACATTGACAAGACATGTTAGAGAAAATATTATTACATCTACTCTACTGCTACATATTAATTTTATTTGCTAGCACATTTTTAAATCGACTATTATGCATCGTCTTGATATTAATTATTTTATAATTATAAATATATTTTATTAAATAGTGAATTATATACCATTGAAAAGATTATGAATTTAGGTTCAAGTTTCACTCAAATCGGAGCTAAAATGAATAAGTTATGCTAGTTTTAAAGATTCACATTTGAATTAATCCGAGAAATAGCGAAAAGTTACTGTTCCTAATAGATTTGTTTTTAATCCGAAATCCTATCCATAGCCTAAAGGACTGACAAGTGGGATCAAGGCCTTGATTTTCTTTTCTTCCAAATTATTTTTCTACCGAGAAGATGGAGGTGGGCCTAGCTCGTCAGCGACTCAGAAGGGAGTCATCTTCAACCTTCGTCTTCTTCTTCCTCCCGACCGAGCGGGAGCAACAGGGGAACATGGCGCGCACGGTAGGCCGGCCGAGGGCAACCCGGCAGCGGCCAGGGGAGGCACAGAGAAGCTCCGGCGACCACCCACCGGCTGCGGCAGCGCTTGGAGGGATGGGGCGCATGGCCGCCATGGCTGCGCCATAGCCGAGCTCTGCTGCAAGTGGCTAGGACGACAGGAAGAGTTTCCGACCAAATTTATGAGTGCATGAGCATCTACGGCGTACGGGGGTTCCATTTTGTTAGCTAGATAGGAAGGGGAGCCCCCAGGATGGCTTATCCACGGCATACGGCACGGTGCAGCGCACGGGGCAGGCAGGGAAGGCGCGCACACGGTTCAGTGGCGACCGGGGAGGAGCGGCGCTGGGTTGGTTTAGGGCCAGACCCAAATCTAGCATATGGTGGGCAATGAATAGTGGCAGCTGAGGGAATTAAATAAATCTAGGTTTTTGGTTAATTTAATAATCGAGGATATTCCTAAGTTAAATTTGTATTTTCACTGATGTATTTTATTAATAATATCATGTGTTCAAAATGTGAATTTCGCCTAAAATTATTAATGACCAATATTTAAGAATTATTATAGATTCTATAATTTCCTAATGGAACAATTACAAATGTAGTGATATTGTGTACTCCACTTATTTATATGCTTGTTTATTTTATGAGGGGTTTAATTTTTATCCCACAAAGGCATAGTGAGACTTGGTGTAACATTGATCTAAATATTTTACTAAACACTCACATATTCATGTTATATATATAAAGCTCAATTTATTTGCATGACAAATTATTTTACATGAGTGAATCCATCCCATGAGAGACTTGATGAACATTATAAATATTAATTTAATTATTCCAGTGGAATGCTCCTTTATATATAGGGCTGTTGTGGTGGCGACTATTTTGTGGTTACTTAGATGTGCATCTTTTAATTTGATTTTTCTATTGAGACGATTTACAATTTGGCAAGCAATAACAACCATAACATCTAGCATGATGCAAAAGTTTTAAAAAAATTGAAATTTTAGTGATTTTTATTGTTGGGAATTTTCAGTGTGTTACACCGCCACGGCCCGCCGCCGGCCGCTGCCGCGCGCAGCCCCATTGGCCGCCGGCTGCCGGACGGGAAGAGGAGGATGGGCAGGTTAGGGGAAAGGAGGAGGTGGAGGAGAGGGGAGGGGATGAGGAAGGTGAGGAGATGGAGGGGATGGAGGGGAAGGGGAGGATGGGCTGGAGAGGAGGTGGAGGAGATGGGAGGGGATGAGGAAGGGGAGGAGGTGGAGGGGATGGATCAAGGATGAGGAAGGATCGATCTGATCTGAACTGTAGGAAAGGGAGGAGGAAGTTCGATCAGTGGAGGAGAGGATAAGAGACAGGGATTATATACTACGCTTGGAATTTTAGTTCCGGTAGGTGTTCCCAACCGGGACTAAAGATCATTTGATTCTTAGTCCCGGTTGGGAACACCAACCGGAACTAAAGTGGTGAACCAACCGGGACTAAAGATCCTCGGCCCCCTGACATTAATCTGACAGAGGATGAACCGGGACTAAAGATAATTTTTAGTCTGGACTAAAGATCATAGAATGGCTCTGGAGTTTTCAACCGGGACTAAAGATTATTTGTAGTCCCGGTTCTTTTTGGAATCGGGATTATTGTGGTTTTAGGTCGACCCAGCAAAGATCATTTCTCCACTAGTGCAAGGCTGGAATAAGAGTCCGAGTTAAACTGTGAGTTACGGTTATCTCGGACACGAACAGCTTATAGCGATACGCAAGATATGGATCTGGATTGAGGCAACGTACGACCCCCAAAGCCATACTATGGTCACAACGGTAACCCCCTCGATTTGATTTATCCAATCAATCGAGGGGCAGCATCTCTATCAATTACTCGGATCGGCAACCTCGGTTCTGGAATGTGGACTTCATTGACCAACCGCCTCTTAGTCCACACCCAACTTGGAAGTGTTATTGATTCGTTAGTCACCTTGGCCATCCTAATACCCGAAACTGTAGTGTTCTAAGTTGGTTAAAGCCGTCGTCTCCTGGGATGCCCGGCTGGTCGGGCAAGTATTAGTGAAACGGCAACGCGCAATCAATAACTACCCTGCTTAGGTATGAGCTTCCAAGTCCCGAATCCTTTTGTCTCAAGTCTGCCTTGGTAATGTGACCACACATCCTTTGATGATGGAAGTGTTGTTTCCCAACAATCCACCCCGGAATCCTAGTCGGGGTAATGTATCCCTACATACTATCGCTCTAATGTAATCGGGTTCTCAGATCATACTCAATGAGGGGTGGCTAGTATCCCGAAACTTTGAAGAACATGAGTTAAGTAGTTTATTCACTTGGTTTCGCCACCAGTCAAAACGCCCTAAAACCCAGTAGGTTTTCTCGATCACCATTCTACGATTTTATTTCCACCTCATAAAAAGTATATGTTAGTACCCGACTAAAAGGAGGGAATCAAATAAAAGGTAAAGCTCTCGTTTTAAAAAGTAAAGCTAACGATTAAAAGGTAAAGCCATCTATCACTTACTTTGTTAAAGGCATACTAACCATAGCGAGGTTAAGGTAAACCCTTGACCGAGTGAAGGCGAGCCCGGTAAAAGCACTAAGTGTATTGGCTAGCTTGTACTTTATTAGCTATCAAGTGTTTGTTGTACCAATTACTTTATTGTGTCAACTACTAAAACTAGTTTATTGAATGCAAAGGTAATTCCCTCGATAATTGATTTAATTATTAAGAAAGAGAATTAGTTAACCTCCCTCCCTCGAACTGAGCTATTTTTTGTGTATTCAATCGTATGCATGAGGGCTGTCCTCTCCTCTGCTCTATCTCCCGGACAGGTATGAAAGTCATAATTCTTTGGTGTTTGTAGTCAATGGAATGAGCGGAGGAAGGCACATCCTTCCATCCAAAGGTGTGTGTGTCCCGTAGCGAGTGGAATGGCTGGTTCGGTCTAGTCATATAGAACGGGTTGAGTTCCTTTTTACTGAGTCCTTTCGAGGCTGGAAGTGTTTCTTACAGTTTCCTTTTCCGAAGGGAAAGTCAAATAGTATAAACTAGTACTAAGTCCAAGAAGAAGGGGTGAAAAGTGAGGAGGGCGATTAGCCCGATCCACTTGAGGGGAGGAAGCCCTTCCTTCCCTACTAATAGTACCAATTCATAATTCCTATTCATAATAAATTCATATTTATATTGAAAAATATGAAAACTAATTATCTTTATTCTAGTTCCCTAAAACCCTTTCCGTGCCATTCCTTTCTGTTCCACTCATCTAACATTGTTGGATGCCAAAGACTTTGACGAAGACTTTCGTACCTGTATTTCTGTCCGGTATGACGTCGCTTTCGTGTTGGCATAGCGTGCCCCAGTTGCCACAGTTGCTAGGCTGTTCAGAGTCCTCTCGAGCCCCGGCTAGGCATCCTCCCGGTAATGCCAGGGGCTGCTTCAAGAAACGGGTGATGCGGGTTCCAATCATTCTTGGTTTGGTTCCTCGGCACCAAGCCAATCCCATTCCTTTCCGCTGGTGACCGCCTTCTTGTTGCCTACCTTTTTAACCCCTGTAGTAACCCCAAGTCCAAGTACAAGGCATACGTGCTCCTTTAATATGCTTGCTCCTCTTTTCTTGAATTCAGGATTGGCTAAGGCTCTAGCCATTAAATGTGACTGGGGTTGATCCAAGCGCTGGTCTCATGGTTTTGACTAGGTGTTTCTCAAATTTCTGATCATATTTCCTGTCGTTATAACCCCCAAAATATGCTAACTCGCAACTTGAAGTTCCCAGTTACATGGGCAACCCTACTCACTATACATAGGGTGTGAAGAGACGGGCAACAATAGTCTTTCTCTGCTTTCACTCGAGCCAAACTAAGTGTTTTCTAGGATTGGCCCCAAAGCCATAGTATGGTCACAACGGTAACCCCATCGATTTGATTTATCCAATCAATCGAGAGGCAGCATCTCTATCAATTACTCGGATCAGCAACCTCGGTTCTGAAATGTGGACTTCATTGACCAGCCGCCTCTTAGTCCACACCCAACTTGGAAGTGTTATTGATTCGTTAGTCACCTTCGCCATCCTAATACCCGAAACAGTAGTGTTCTAAGTTGGTTAAAGCCGTCGTCTCCTGGGATGCCCGGCTGGTCGGGCAAGTATTAGTGAAACGGCAACGCGCAATCAATAACTACCCTACTTAGTATGAGCTTCCAAGTCCCGAGTCCTTTTGTCTCAAGTCTGCCTTGGTAATGTGACCACACATCCTTTGATGATGGAAGTGTTGTTTCCCAACAATCCACCCCGGAATCCTAGTCAGAGTAATGTATCCCTACATACTATCGCGCTAATGTAATACGAACCCTTGCTATACATCCCGAGTGTGGTCTTCGATGAAGCATCATCTTGGTCGCAAGCTGTAGTATTGCCAGATTCTGGAAACTTAGAAACTAGCTTGCAAGAAAAGCTAGAAAAGGAATTGCGGCCGCAGACATCAGCTAACCTACTTTAGTCGACTTTCCCCTTCCCGTAAAGTGGATCTGCCTTCTCCCGCTCAATAACACAGCTATTATCGTATCGCAAGCAGCAAGCGCTAAAAGAGAAGTGCCCAGCACTAACGCTATAAGAAGACCTTATCATGGGGATGAGTCTACTTCTAATAGCACTGAAAGTAAACACTGAAAGTTTACCACTTACAAAAGTAAATGTACTACCCGACTAAAAGGAGGAAATCCAATTAGAGTTGTAAACTCTTTTCTTTTCTATCGAGTAGATTCCCTTTTATTTATAAATAGTAAACTAACGAATAGATAACTAGTATTCCCTCATATAATTAGTACTAGCTGTTCCTTCATTAATGGTACGTGTATTCACGAGGGCTCTGCTTCGCTCTATTCCACCTCCCGGGTGTATGGAAAAATCTTTAAAAGAAATAAATCGTGCGGTACTTCTTGTTTTAATCACTCTTCCTTTCCTCCCGGAACTGGGGAAGAACCCTTCTGAAAAGGAATGGAGGTATATCTTTACTCGGAGTGCAACGCAGAGATAGAGATCGAAGAGCCGCTGTGCTTGGGGACGAGGGACTCACTCAACCTCAAAGTTGAGGGAATACCTCAAAGTTGAGGGTATGTTCTAAAAAAAGAAAGGCAGAGGTAAATACTTCGAAGAGGCGGCTCGGTGGGGATGGAATGGTGTCACACCCTAAAAATCTTAATTATATAAATTATTGTTTAAATGGAATTATCAGAAATGATTTTTAAAAGCCTAGAAGAAAAGATGTAATTGTAAATAATAAATTCCAATATAAAATTGGGCCAGATAAAATTTTATTAAATACTTTGCTTAATTCTATAATTCCTAGATTTTTCTGGGATTTATTTGAGCTAGGGAAGTATTTTTAATAAATGAAATTGCATTTCATGAATTATTTAAATTGAAAAAGGTTTTAAAATTCTTCTTTTGGCTTTGGGCCGAAAGTCGGCCCAAAACCTCTCTTCTCTCTCTCCTCGGCCCAGTCGGCCCAGTCCAGGCCGAGCCACCCGCGCGCGCGCTCGCTGCCGCTGACAGGTGGGGCCCACCTGTCAGTCTTCGTCTACCTCCGGCCGCCCGCGCCCGAAACCCTAGCCGCCACCGCCCTTCCAAATTCGGCCGCATCTTTCCCGATCCAATGAAATTGATTGGGGGGAAATAGTCGCCGTGATCTCCTCTACCTTTTCTCCTTTGGAAGCTATCGCTATCTCTCTTTGGAAATGCGAGGATTCGCTCTCGAATCGGAGTCGGCGAACCCGAGCTTTCCATAGCCGTCGCCGGGCCGCCGTGGGCTTCGCCGCCGCCTCCCGACCCCTTTAAAAGGTTCCCCGAGCTCCCCTCTACCCTCCGCCGCCCTTGATTTCACCTCTCGTCGCCCTAATCGCCCTAGCGCCGTGCAACCCTAGCGCCGCCGTCGCCGCAGCCGCTCCAGCCGTGCGCCGCCGTCGCTCCGGTCATCGCCGTCGTTCGGGAAGGTCGCCATTGTGGTCGCCAAGTCGTCGCCGTCCTCGTCCGACCCTTCGCCGTCGCTGTAGACCGTCGGGGGACCCTCGCCGTCGACAAGCCGAAACTCTCCGCCGCTTGAACCTCGTCGCCGGCGTCGTCCGTTGCTCCTCCGCCGTTAATTTGGTCACCGGTGAGTTCGCCGTGCCCTCCGCTGTCCGTTGCTGCCTTCCGTTCGCGCCACCGCGCCGTCGTTCGCCAGCGGGCATGCGGGTCCGAGCCGCCATCGTTGCCGTCGGTCGGGGCTGACGTCGTCGCCGACGTCAGCGTCGTCGTTTTCTCGTGAGCCGCCGTGGTCGGGTCTAATCTCGACCGTTCGTTTAGATCCGATCGATCTCGGCCGTCCGATCTGTGAGCCGCCGCCGTGGACCCGGTCCACCGTGAACCAGAGCCCGCTGACGCAATAAATCCCCTTTTCCTTTTCAAAAATAATTCATTATTGCGTCATAATTCAATTAAAATTTAGATAAATGATTTAATCCGATTAAATCTTTAAAAATTCATAACTAATTCATCTTAGCTCGGATTTAGTTGGTTCAAGTCTCTAAATTTTTCTAAAATTGAGATCTACATGTTAAAAATATCCACATGTACTGTTCATGCTTGCTTATGTGCTGTTTTGGTGTTTTTGCTCTTTTCTGTTTAGCATCCGACGTTTCCGGAGAGTCCGTTTTTGCAGGAGAAGATTTAGAAGAATTCCAAGGCCAGCAAGTCAAGTCACACAGATCCTAATCATTCCTTTGAGCATGTTGATCCCGTTTAAAGCTATTGTTTCTATTCAACTATTGCATTTAATTTCGAATGTCATTGGGTGGAATTAACCTATTGTTCGTTATAGCCCTTTTGTTCTTGATTATCTTATTCCTTGATACCTTGGGTTATCATAACTTGACTAGTTGAGCTTTATATTGGTTCGACTAGATATTAGGTGTAATTGCTTAGCCATGCTTAGAAACCTTAGCACATTAATGGGATAACTTATGATTCACTATTATTTAATGATGGCTTGTTGTATAGTGTTGGATTAATACTGTTTAATTAATACTCTACTATTTTATTAAATTCTAAAATATTCATTAAATGCTGTTTATGCAAATAAGCCTATATTATGCCATCCTTGGTTATCCTGTGCACTTGCATATTTGCTGCGTGGCTTGCTGAGTATGTCATATACTCACCTTGCAATCATTCATCAGAGGAGGAGTTCTACAGTGAAGATGATGGTGTTGTGGATTTGGCGTAATCCTTGTCAAGCTGCCTGTGGAGTGGAGTCGTCTGCGCTGTTTATCTTTATTTTCCGCTGCTTAGTTCTTTATTGTTTGAGAGGAACTATCTACCTCTGTAATGACATTTTATTCGCTTATCAATTAGAGTAATAATTGTACTCTATTATCAATTTGTTATTGTGTGCCTCAGCTGATTCCTGGACGAGGGTTTACACACATGTAAGCGTTTGGAATTTTGGATAGAAATTCCGGGCGTGACAAATGGTCAATCGTCAAGTCAAGGATGACTTCTTTGTTGGCGAAACGATGGGGGGGCAGAAAGCACGCCAGTGATTCTCCGAGCCGGTCTTCATTTCCAACGCCTCGGGAAACAGGTCGAGATAGATGACAGCACCTTTTTATCCTCTTCCTTACCGGGAAGGCGCACTTCTCTTCTTCTTCTGGCCTTCACCTCCTGCCCGGCCCGGAAATAGAACCCCTTTCTGATCCATTCATTTCTGCAAGCAGGCAGGATCCAGAGCTAAGCCCCCTCCTATTCGAAGCCGGGTGTGGCCTCGCTCTTTTGCTCTTCCTTCGGTTTGGCTCCACGAAGGCGCCGCCTAGACTAGGAGCCCCACTCATATTCAAAAGGCGCCCAGCTTTAAAGACGATGATAATAAGTAGTTAGGCTGCCATTTTTCCAATATCATGGAATAGCATGGCCCGGGGCTAAGGTAACTCCAGTGGGAGAGCCATGTTATGGGTGACCTTATTGCACGGTTCAGAGAGCACTTGTGTATGTGATGCAAGTGAACGTGTACGAAAAAGCCCTATATTCCCTTGTTCCAGCAAGCAAACAAATAGAATAGTTGGAACGAATAGACAAGTAGGACAATGCTACCAGCTAGTTAACTCAGTTCATTCTTGACTTTCGGCTTGTAGCTTTGCTACGCAACCTCGCATTCGAAATTAGTACTTACTTGGACAGCAGGTAAAGCAGGGACAGTAGTATATGGTAGTCAGCTTTGAATTGTTCTCTGTGTAGAATGCCTATTGGTTTTTCACGAAACAGTACTATATGTGGACAGTACATAGGTATCAAGAAAGAGGGCTAGCTCTGTTTGAATAGTTACCAGCCAAGAAAAGACTACTAAAAAATCTGCTACTTCGTTTCCAAGCAAGCAACGCGCCGCTACTTATTTCTTTCTCACTCACTACTTTTTTCTATTTTCTTTTGTCTATCGAAACAGCCTAGGATTCAATTTGATTTATCCTAGTGGTGACAGCTTATGCTTCATTTCCTTCGAATTCTTCTTTCGATATGAGCGAGCTTACCCAAAACCTATCACTTATACCAGTGCAGATCTTATTTATGTGCATCCCTCGCTGTGACTACTATTCTTGTCTACAAACCTACGGTGGATAAACCTCTATGGTGCATATCTGTTTCGCCTAACTTGTCTTAGTCATTCCCACATTGAATCGAAACTCTCAATGCCCATTGACTCATCATATCTCGACTGAGTGGAACCAATCCAATAGGATAATCAATATGTTCTACTATTCCCTATATACCTCAGCTTGTTCGATTGAGCCGATACCGAGCCCTTATCTTTTTAGAAGATGTGCAACCACCCTTGCTTTTGGTTTATTTTCAGTCAACCAATAGTAGATACAGGAGGAGGTGGTATTAGAGAACAATTAGTTGATTTGCAATACCCTTTGCTTTCATTTCACTTCGAGGGAAGACCTTACTTTTGTTCCAGCATTCGCTTAAGGATAGGAATAGTCATATCTTGCTCGTAGTCATATCAGCCTCTATCGTAGGAGTGGTATTGAAGGAAAACTGTACCAGGCCAAATAGATTGGTTTTTAAAATAGGGGTTCAAATCATTCCGCAAATCCAGAAACTGAAATGGGGTATTGCTGCCAATAAGGATACCACTCTTACTAGCAAGGTGAAGGACACATCAACCCGCATACCCTTTTACCACACCTACCCCTTGTTGGGCACGTTTACGCATCTCTTGATCCATCCACATGACCCGCTTGGCTAACTAAAAGAAGCTTCTCGGAGCATCTATGCATATGAGAACGGATGCCGAGTAAAGGGTGGCCAGCTTCGACCTTTGCTTTGAACAGGGGTTAGCATTATCAAAAACCATTGCTCATAAAAGGGATCTCTTTCCTAAAAGGCATATCTCGTACGCTAGGGAATGTGCTTCTCTCGTACGCTAGTACGCTAGGGAATGTGCTTCGGCTTCAGCCTAGCTACTTTTTTGATTGGTGACTAAACTACTAAAAGCAAACTTTAGCTATCAATTCTTTTCTCTATGTTCAGAAATCATTAGCGGATGCAGAACTGGATACTCTGCTTAAAGCAATAAGCTTCCCTTGGATAGATTGAAGAAAGAAGCACTGTGCGTTACCAGGTGTAGTGGAGAAAGCAAGGGCAAAGGTTTCATCAGAAAGAGATGCTCGAGCGATACCAGGATCACGATACGATTAATCTGATGGCGCAGCACGAACAGGAAATAGATAACCTAGCCCTGGGAAGGAAAGGGAACAGTTTAGTCCCTCTGATCCGTCAATCAACGATAGGGTTACCCAGAATTCTAATTAATAGGAAGGTTGGACTACCTCGAATGGCAACATGCTCGCTGATTCCTACCACTCCTATCTACATAACTGCTCCAGAGAAGGGAAGGCAGATGTCAGTGAAACGGGTAATAATACACCCTCGACTACTGGGTGAGTGAGAAAAGACAACATCCTCCTCCGGTTACACTCCCTGTGGTGCTTTCAGTGGGGGATTCGTTATGGAAAGCAGGAAACTCAAGTAAGTACGGCTTTTCCATGACTTGGCCATTCAATCTTGTGAACTAATCGAGACCGAAATTGGATAAAGAGATACAAAAGGAGAGGAATACCCAATCGATGAAAGAACATGAAACCCTTCTGTTTCTATAGAGGTACGGGAAACGGTTGGGGGCAATAAAGTAGGTGAAGTGGTTGGATTTTGCGAGCTGTTCCAACCACTGCTAGATGTGATTCCAAGAGCCGAACCAGAATGAATACCACATAGAAGAGTCAAGACCGGGCTCCCTAATAGAATGTTTAACCGATCCATTCCGGATCGATCGAATTGGTACGGAAGTTGTAACATGGGAAAAGCACAGAAAACACGACTTATTTGAATAACCCGGTGACCTACCAATTGTAGAAGTAGGATTTTTGGCAAGCAATAAGCACTTTAATAATACAATTCGAGTGTACTAGATTCTTTATCATTTCGAGAAAAAGGTTCGGGAGGAAAGGGAAACAACAGAGGGATCCGAATCGAACCTAAATGGGAATGACATGAAAAATCTTTTTCAAAACCTATCATTAAGGGCGTGACAACGATATATGAGAGGAATAAAAAAAAACTCGTGATTGGTGTGGAGGGGAAGATCTGCTTATGAAATTGTTCAAGAAAGAGTCGTCCCATTTCCTTACTTCTTCGTTCTTTCGAATTCATTCACTTCGACGGCTGGCGCTACGCTAGCTTTGCATGATTAGCTCCGGCAGAACAGGTACTGCATTTCCTTAGTTGGATCCGCTCTTTCTCTCTCATGCAGTTGTTGCTTCCGGCTATTTATTCAGTCGTCAATCAGCATTGATCTAGGTAGTTAGTCTCTCTCTTTTTTCCCGTCCTTCTCTATCTATGAAATTCCTAATTAAGGGCTTTCCAATATCTAAATGTTCATGCAAAGCAACAAACGAAATGCAAGAACTGTCACGCAGAAGTCACACAGTATGCTGATCGTTCTGAAATGAGAAAAAGTATGGGATTGAATAAGAGATTCATACATAGAGATCTAAACTTATGGAAGGGCCCGGCCAGCAAACGAGATCTCTTACATCCAAACAAGCACCGGATTGAGCGCACTAGCGCGAAAGCGTTAGCACGCGCATCCGTTTTCTTGCTCGTTGACGATCGAGGAAAAAGGGATACAATACCCATTTTAGAACCGTTCACTACTAACAAATAGAAAATATCAAAATAACAAATAATATAGTTAATTAATATAGTTAATGGTTCCAATTTGTCCTAAATTTTTCTGTCTGTGACTGGAAACCCTTTCTCTTTTCAATAGAAAGAGAAGGTATTTAAGCAGTGTGTGTTTTGAGATACAATCAATCGAAGAGAATAAAACTGGGTCCAATAAAACTGGGCTTAGTAATCCCCTCCTACGAACAATAATTAGTAAAATAATGTGGATGAATAAGATTTTTCTTGATTTTAGATCGGATTTGGCGGCATGGCCAAGCGGTAAGGCAGGGGACTGCAAATCCTTTATCCCCAATTCAAATCTGGGTGCCGCCTGATCAATAAAATACTTAGGCTTATAGTACTGATCCAACTCGAAAATTTCGTACCCCGCATAAGTTGTGGCAAGAGAATAACTAGGCCCGGCGATACTTGATTTTGAGAACCCACAATTCTTTCCTCAAACTAGGGTTTGTTTTGGCAGTAGTGGCCCAAACCGCTACCAATAGGGATGAGATAGCGTTTCCTTATTCTTTTATTAATTTGAATTGATTCTTAATTGATTCGATTCAAGAATTTAAAACTAGGAGGCTAAGATGTCAGAAATCTTGGTGGGCACCTGAGCACAAGACTTTTTAGAAAAGGCCTGCCCGGGATGTACCGAAAGATAGAGATGCTGCATCGAAACAGTCAGACTACCGAGGAACCGCTACTCCATACCACGCTGACCAACACACGGCCACGAGAGAAGAGGCAAACCACGCGATCAGCACCACGACTTCAGCTACCTGATCAAACTATGAAAGCAGGAATCGCGTCGTCTGTATCCCTGCTAAATATCTTGTTTTGGCCACATGGATTGGATATAAACAAAAAAGCCTACACAAGACTTTGGGTTCACTTTGGCCCTCATGGAAAGGACCTATGTGAACGAGGCAAATGGACTCATTTGGAGGACTTAACCAAACTTCATCTTTTGGTCAAAACGACAGACTATAGACCCGACCCGGTGCGGGAGCCGCTCGTACCCACTAGAGACTTTAAAGAAAAGTATGGATTAGACCAGATAAGGGGAGAAGTCTCCATTTCTCCTCACGTCTCGTCTATTGGCGGAATGCACAGTCCAAGAGAAACTTATTAAACCTGAAGAGCTTTATCCGCTATCGAGACCGTTTTCTTTCCTCACTCTCCAAGTGAGATAGCTGATACGCCCAACATCGGCCTAAAAGATGTCACCGGGGATCGGTTGAAGCTGCACACTTGCTCTGCCTCGGTCTACCGCGTTTCGGAAAATGTTAAATTGAGATTCAAGAGATAAGCTTTTGGTCAAGTCTTGGAAGGGACTCCCATCCCAGAGTGTGAAAGCTCTCGGGAGAAGGGAATCGACAACACAACTGGAGCTGCCCTTTCTTTGGTTTAGTAAGAAGCTTCCACAAGTATGTTGATTTGTAGTATGGTCAGTTCACTCGAATCCACTGACTTCATGCACGGGGACTCGACCATCAATCCTTTCTTGTGACGAGCTGTGACTGGGTGCTCTGAAACCTCCTTAAAATGAGGGGCAGTGGGGTAAGGTAATTGAAGTAACTACCCAGTATTAAGATTAGGCATAAGCATAATAAACTGATGCATCCGAAGACGGTGAATCTAGAATAGAGGCCGGGTGGGGAAGCAAAAGATGCAAGAGAGCCTTTTTCCGGGAAGGAAGGGATGGCCGAGAACGATGTCCTTTCTCGTGCCTAATGCCTAAGCGGGAGCGCCCCTCTGTCTGCTACTTTACACTACTCCTTGAACTGGACTTGAGGCTCTCCTCGAAACTATTCCGAAGTTTTGAATTCCATTTCTATGGATAGGTTCTAAGCATATGAGAGAAAGGCGGATGAAAGGCAGTGACCCTAAGTTCCGAATCTTGCCCTGAATAAGTAAGGTTTCGGGGAAATTAGAAGCCTTTCGGGCTGAATAGGGGCGGGGAGAGGGTGTAGTGTAGTAAAGAAGGTGGGCTTAGAGCCAGCAAGCAAAGTAAGGCAAAGCTTTATCGTGAAGAAGGCATATGAATGAATTGGTTCCAGGGTATGCCTTCCGAGGTATGCCGGGCAATAAGGGCAAGGAAGGCTGTGGGAAGAGTTTCAGGACTAGGCCAGAGGACTCCTGTCCATAAGGCTAGGAAGGCAGGAGCAAAAAGATTGAACTAGCCCACGCATTTGCTCCCCTCTCAATCCACCAATAACAAACTCCCATCTCCCAGCATCTCATTCCCACCCCGTCGTCGAGAGCAGCCAGCCCGACGTTTTTATGCGAGTGCCCCATGAAGAGATTTTCAATCTCGAATCTCTGTCTGGTTCCCCGTGGGGTATTCATCCATTGATCGACCAACTGATTATAGAGAAGCAAAAGTCTCTTAAATCTCCATTGGCGGCAAGCAGTTCCCTTTCTTTTCTCGAGGCAGGAGGGAATGAAAGGCGAATTAAAGCTACAATATGACCTAGAAAAAGAGACTAACAGCTGTTGTTTTTAGATCGATTCATCAGGTAGGATGAAATGAGAGAAAGGGAAGTTGCTGCCTCGACATCTGTTTGTCCACGATAAGGGTAATGTGCCCTAAACCATAAGTTAGAGTATGTCCTCTCGGACAACAGACGGTTCTTCGATTCCTTGGCCCTCTGTTGGTTCTGCTATCCGGACCCCAGCCGGGGCTTTAATCATTCCCGGTGATTTGGTGCAGACGCTGTGCTTAAGGCTAGAGGGTAAATCTGTGGTTACAATATCCTTGAAGTAATCACTCCCTATGCATTCTTCCGCCAGATCATAAGCTTTTCCCAGAATTGTTGGCCCTACCTAATAGATGCTTTCAACACTTCGAGTTGGTCTGCCATAATATCCAGGAAATGTTGGGAGCTCTATGTGATAAATAGAACATTGTTGAATTGGAAATGCTATTCGTGCCGGTGAATCGACGAAACTATGTCCTTTGCAGCTTTTTGTGCAATGTCATATGTCGTAAAAAAAAATGTTGGTGCAGGCTGTCTTCGTATGCTTTTTCAAAAGCAAGAATTACTACTATTTATTGACTTTATGAAAAGAAAGTAAATTGACACTTTATGTCTCTCTTTCGAAATTGAAACTTGAAAATAGTAGGAAACGGAAAGCAAGAACGAAGTAGGCGAGGAAAGGCATACATAGGTCAGAAAAGTATGCATGGTCGTCACGGGTAAGGATTCTCATTCCAGCATTCTTGGGTCTAGTTTTGTTTGGACTTGGGCTTAGATGTAGTGGGTTCTTGGGCCACTGCTTTACCTTTTAAAACCTTAGAAGGAGCATTAGTCTTTGACACATCAATCAACCCGGCAGTTGAGCATGGGATTTGGACACATCAGCACCAGTTGTTGAAGTCGAGTATGAGCTTCTATCCAATCGAAAGAAGAAGCAAAGGCTTTTCGGTAAAATATCCCTTTTTTAGTGGTCCTTGCATTCACTCCTCCAAGGAGGTGGGAATTCATCCATAGTACGCCTATCAATGGAAAAGTTCTTTTGAAAGATTTCCCCTTCATTTCTTCTCTACACTTATCCGAATAGGTTGGTGTGCCAGCTTCTTCTCCTGCCATCCCGACATGTTGGCTCTCACTTCGTTCTCTCGCTCTCCTCGCGGCACTCCTTGCTCGCGGAGAGGCATACCGAAAAAAAAGACGCTCAGATGTGGATTCAATCGCGTGGTTTCGTTTTTCTTCTCCACCACACCAAATAAAATAGTTTAATAATAAGACACAAACTAGATACGGAATCGCTACGCTAAGTTTCTTTCTATATGGGTAATAAGTGTAGGGATTGACCTCACCGAGTAAAGATAAGAACTCGTACCAGGATTTACCATTGTTGGCTAAAGCATTGTTGGCGAAATCTTACTTACCTAACAGGCGGCGCATTTGCTACTTACCTAACTTTTTATTATACTAATTAATATCATTATTCAATGTAACTAACTGTTAAAGTAGTTTTAGTCAGCAGAATACAGGGTAAAACATGGCTACGGCTGAACTTCTATGGATCCAATCTCTATTGCGTGAGCTACACCTTCCTCTTCTCACTCCACCCATTCTCTGGTGCGAACGGAGCAACATACCTTGCCGCTCATCCTCTCTTTCACGCCCGCACTAAACACATTGAGATTTACTTCTGTTCGGGAACACGCGACTAATAAGCAACTGTGTGTGCATTTTCTTTCCCAACATGATCAATAGGCTGATGGCCTTACCAAACCGCTCTGCTCTCCCAACAAAAAGCGAAAGAAGCCCACGTACCCACTCTTCTTTCCCCCACCAACAACTAGTAGGTTGGGGGGCCTCGGTATCTCTATTTGCTATGAGAAACCTACAAACCATCTTAAGAAATTTAGTATTCCCCTACCCCTTCCTTGTCCAATTTAACACAAATGAGCTTTATTTTATTATTTTTATTCAATTTAGTTTCTAGAAGCCTATCAAGTTCTAAGCGAGCCAAATCTGATTTAGACATGGTACCCACTCTCTCATTTAAGAATTTAGCAAAATATGGACAGTCTATGCCGTTCTGTTGCAAACTAATAGTAATAAGCTCCAACTTGTTTGGATTATATTCCCTCCCATTTTGGATTGCACTGCCCGCCGTATCCAGATCATTCCATAAGATTGGACCATTAACAGACCCATTTATTCCGTTAAGCAAGGGCAGTATGAGCTTCTTTTTTGAATGGATTTCTTCCGCTAAGGAGCAACGTTCTTCTAGGTCCTCTTGCATTTCCGGATCCCCATGTAAAACCAAACTCAAATAAATTCGATCCTTTTCAGTCAGAGGCCGCTCGGGAGTAGGAGGTCGTGGACTCGCGGATTCTCCCTCCTCCGCGGGAAAAATTTGGGAAGCCGTAGGTGGAGTTGGGGTCCGCCCTTCCGGGGAGTTCACCGGGGGCAGACTTTCTATGGGGGATAGGGCGGCCCAATCGTCGGCATCCATTTTGTGGATGGTGGGCCCCACCACCGGGTCGGTCAAACCCGACGAACAGGAGTTCGCCTGCTCTGCCCTCATGGACAAGGGCTCGCTGCGGTCCCCCAAAAATTGCTCCCAGAGGAACTGGAATGCCAAAACTACCCATTGGACGAGTGCTAAAGCGCACTCCTCAAGTAGCCCTTCCATCCCTGTAAAAGAAAATAAGAAAGGATTACTATCCTCCAACCCTCCAAAAAAGGTAGCCGCTGCGGCTATTGCTAAGCCTGAAAAAAAAATAAAAAAGTATTTTTTTCATTCTCGTCGAAGAAGGAGAGGAGGAGGAGTAGGGTCGAATGCTACTCCTCGTAGTGAGCAGTCCCGGATGAGAGACGCTCATAGCTTTGTAATGAAAATGGAGTGGAAACATCATGGCTTTTCCGCTTTTTTTTTAGAATGAGCACTGTGAACTATCCGCTTCAAAAAGGATAGTTGATCGAACCGAAACCAACGTCAACTACGAGTTATTAAGCGCCGAATCCAAATAAGTGTACTTCCTTTACGCTTGATGCAGGATTTACCTATTAATATGAAGTTCACTCTTCTGCTGACTTGAGCCCAGAAGGGAAGCGACTGATTTCCAATTCTTCTTTGCTAGCGCTTGACTCCTGTGGAATTCCATTAACAAGCTTTAAAAGTAAAGCCTTTTATTTGGATTTTTGAGATACTAGTTATTTATAGGTTAAGTTCGATATTTCACTCCGTGGGCCGGCTAATTAATGAAAGTAATTCCTGGAGGGGAATCAATCGAAGAGATTGCCTGCCCATGCTACAATTACTTACTCTTTAGGACTAGAGTGCTAAGCTGCCTCCCCGGCACCACCACTATAATGAATGGCTCAAACAAATAGGAGATGAGAGAGCCCTTGATCCTTTCTAAAATAGAATATAAAGAGAAGCTTGTTCTGCCCATCTGTCTAGAGAATGAAAAGGAACTAATGCCACTGATAGGAGGAAATACATAGACCGTATGCCCACTTACCACTCTACCACTTCAATTCAATGACGGACTTCACCGATACCAAACCTAGCTTGAGAGAGATCGATCACAGGCATGTGGTGAACCATATCGGGAGAAAGAGCACTGAAATTCACCATATCGAGCTGTGGTCTTACTCTACAAGTAAAGTTCGATGAGCTCTTAGCGGACCTGTGCCTACTATCTACAAAGTGTGTGCTAGGGAAAGAAAGCAAGCTGAGCAGTTCTCACTCTGTCCGGTGACCAAGAAAGCTTAAAGAATACCGTAAAGTGATCACATACCGATTCGCCACGTGAAAGCGGGGTTAAGGTAAGGCAGGAAAGACTGGCGCCGAAAGATATGTTTTGAAGAGAGAGATCCGCAGGCTAAAATCTTGAAGGAAGGCCGTAGCAGAGCCCAATCTTCTACCACAAGCTCTGACCTGACTTGTTGTACTTGATTCACCCACGTAAATAGACAACTTAGATAAGGGTCCCATAAAAGAGAAGTGAGTCCGCATGTCGGCAAATGATTTGGAATTGGAACTGGCTACAGAGGAAACCTAAGCCCTAACTCCCCATTCTTTCTATCTTACATCGCCATCGAGCCCTGGCTGTAGAATCACAGGTTTTGAATCGCAATGGATTTATGTTTTCTTCGGCTTTTCCATTCGCTTCGTTCAACCCTGATCTAGATAGATAGCTCGGCTTCTATTAGCTGAGAATGGTTTTGTCAAGGAAAGGTTTCGCTATACAACAACAATGAACTCACTTCTGATCAAATTGGATGAATCGGTAATCTTTCTCTGTCTTGTGAGAGAGAGTCACTTGCTGTATTGAGAGCGGGTGGGTGACATTCATTAAGCGAAATCAGTTGTTATGTTTTTGATCTTCTTTGCACGAGAAGACCCTTGACTGAGGAGACGTGTTTGGCTTGGATGAGGGAGACTTCCATGTTTGGGGCTGACAGCTTTCGTGTACTGAATTTCTATGAGATTCTCTTGTCCGCGGGAACAAAAAGCTAGTAAATTCAGTACACGAAATTAGGATATTCTAGACAACGAAAAGCTAAACAAAGAAAGGAATGACAATGAGTGTGGAAAATCCATCTACACAAATCCACTCACTACGAGGAGGTAATCAATCTTATGCTCAAGCAATTCATTCGTATAAATCACTACTCGAGGTGTAGAGGAAGGAAATCAGGAGAATCCCCAGTATTAAAGTAGACAGATCAAGACTAGTAGGAAAGGATACTCCACGCACTAGAGCTTTGTCTGGTCAAAGTGCTCATTCTAAGGTTCAATGCGCTGCAGAACGAGTGCTATTCCTTTTATGAAATTACACCGGGAAGGAATTGAGCAAGCCAAGTCATTTAACTCACTCCACTTAAGATTGAATAACCCCAGTCAGTGTTGGTTTTGGGGTAAAGAAAACTATGATAGCTAGCTAATTCAAGAAATTCTATTCCATGAAATTCTTCCTCCGGACAAGAAAGAGTGCGGCATCAAAATATGAAATGAAAAACTAAATAAACTAAAAATCTCTCCTCTCAGTAAATTCGTCTATTCGACTAGGAAATTGAAGACAAAGGAATTTGGAATTACAAGACGGATATCAGCTTGCTACTTCTGACTTTGACTTTCAATAGGGAGGTCAAAAACTAGCAGTTTTTTCGAGGAGTGATCATGGTTTGACTTCGATATATTCCGGGAAGATGGCTTGAAGCTAATAGCAAAGTCTATTTCGACTAGCTTGTGGTAGTAACTAGGAAATTCCCTAACCTCGATATGAACAACTTACTCAACTCAACAGAGTAGCAAATGCCCAAGAAAGCCCGAGTCAATCTATTTGGAAATCCAATCTATTTTCTCGTATTCGTGTGGGAAATCAAGCTATTCTAGTTGAAATTCACCAGAAGAAATGCACGCACTTCAATATGCCAAAATTGCAAAGGAAAATCCTTCGATTAACAGTGGAATTCAACCAAGAAATGAAAAGGTATATATAGGAAATGCACTCCAACCACCAACCAATAAGTGATTCCGGGCAATCAATTCTATCCGCGAGTTGTGGAAGTGTTTCATTTGCCTCCGAACTGAAGTCAATCTTTTCCAAAAAAGGTTTAGTACATGCACATCCTCGCCGCTCGGCTCCTCCCTCATTGCCCATAGCCCTAAAGTCTGTATGTCTCTTGTCTCTTTGAGACCGGGGATTTCCCAACTGTTCCTTCCCTTACACCCTAATCTTAATACCCCTGTTACCCGCCTGTAGGCGGATCCTACCAACCAAAATAAAGTGACCGAAGGACACAATTTCATCGGTCCAATGAGATATGGAAGCACCAGTAGATATTGAAAGAAAAACTATTGATCGGTATTATTGTTGTAGTTCTTTGTTCCTTTCGTCGATGAAAGTACAACCACCCATTTTCCACACTTTTTCATATTGACTTAAGTCAGCGAATTACCCGCGGCGAGGAGGAGAGATTAGAACTCCTGGATTGAAAAACTTTTTCTTCTCCTTGCTAATTGCCTACTCAACACTTGAACATTGGTGTGTTTCACATTCAACTCTATCTAGCCAAATATCATAGCTAGCCCAATGCATTTCCTCGTCGTAGTGAAGTGAGGGAAGGAATTTACTAGCTTAACTAACAATACCAGGCTTGTCCGCCATACTTCCTATATATAGTATTGAATTTACTAGAGCATATTTTACTAAGTGGTGTGTGTAGTTTTTACATTTCCTACGCTTTTCGTATCAATTCCTCCTTCTTTCCTCTTTCAACACTTTGGCCCTTTTATCATATAATTGAATTGAATTGTCTTGGCATTTAGCATTTGCTCTCTTCTGGGACCTAAAGAAAGTGAGTGCCTGTAGCGATGAGTGCCAGCTTTTTCATAGATTGACTTGGGTGTTGCATCTCCTTTTCCAACTCGGATTTACCATTGGCTTGTCGTCCTCTCTTACCTGACCCTGTCCTATAGAAAGTAGTGTGTAGTGTGCTTAAAAAAAGCAAGTTTAAATATAACCCGCAAAAATGAAAGCTCGCTTTGATTGAGTACTCTTCTTGGCTTGTTCAGTTCTTCTCATCTGCCTCGGTAACTAGGTTCTTTTAAGCTACTCTTGTTGGCAATTTCCTTTGGTTTGATAGTCAGATCTTATCTTTTTTTTAAGAAATCAAGCCTTCCTCCTTAGCCTTGAACAGCCACCGCCCCTGGCATCTCCTCTATAAACTGGATCTCTTCTCTTAGGTTAAACAACCGAATCTCCTAGCTCTCGATCAAACCCTTATCCCAATCGACATCCGGAAAGGTCGAAATCGTCCGATTTTAGCATGAAAGGCGATATTAATCGTTCAATTTCATTCACTCGCAGATCAGCTTCCAGGTCTGCTTCGACCAATGGTGCTGTTTGAAGCTTTCTTTCTAAGGAACCAAAAGAGGTGGGTAAGACAAGCTATAGAGATGTTCCACAAACATCTTACTTGAAGCTCTGTTTCGAGTGCACTAAGCGAAGAGGCAAGTGATGAGTACAAAACATGGAAGGGTCAGTATAGCTTGAATGAACTACGTAGTAAGGTTTAGTACTAAGCATGATTAAGTCACGGTAACTAAGTACCGGTAACGTTTAATAGATAGAAGTAAGTAACAAGTACCGGTTTAGCACATATGGGTCACATAGGCATACCGATAGGATAATAGGCTTGTACGCAAGGTCAAGTATAGGCTAGAGAGAAAGACCGGTATATGTTTATGTTGAGAAGAAATGCATTGCTTGATTTCCGAAGCAAATAAAGGCGCGCAGCGAAAGGCATGCATGTTTCATTTGCAGGTGCTGCCGGTCCAGGGCTCTTCGGCTGAGCTTACTAAATAAAAGAAAGCACGGCCTGGTTTATGGGAATCGTCAATAGACGAAGTGGTGTTTTTTCCTTTCCTTGAGGATCTATGCTTTTCATGGCTCTCTTTCTAACGTGGATGACAGGTTTCAAATAGTGGATCAGTTTCTTAATAGCCTTTTCTAAGTGCTTTTCGTTGCCTTCTTCTTATCTTTATGTACCCAGGAAAAAGAGAAGAATCTTCACTATTACCATCACCAGTATCACCTCCAATGGTTGGCGTCCCTTTAATTGTCATTTAGTAGTAGATAGGTTTGTTGAGGACATAATCTCCCGGCCTTATTCATGCATGATAAAGGTAGCCTTTCATAGTCCAAAGCCTTTGTGTGCTTTTGTATTGAACTCTTTTCTACAACGTTGAAGGATTGCCTTACGGGATTAGCAATGGCTTAATAAAAGGATTAAAAAAGGGCTTCTCTTTGGTCCCATAGTAGATGACCACCCAGAACTGGATGTACTCGTACTAGAACATTTGGTGATTACCCAACGGGACTTCCTACTAAGTATTTGAAACTTCCATCAAGAAGAAAACTATAAAGTACTCAATCAATGCGAATAGCAGGAATGGTACTTGCAAAAAAAATATATAGGACCAGAGAAATGGGAACGAGGCTAACCTATCCAGGTAGTGAAGTCTACCTATGCTAAAGAGCAAGTTCAATATTTGGTTCGAGTAGCCAGCCTATTTTCAGGAGTGGCTTATTATAGTATTATTAAAAATCATATGAACAAAGAAAGCCTATTTTAGGAGTCCACCATATCAAGGGAAAGGGAGATCAGGCTTGGCCTTCGCTTTGCTTATTCATCTTTCTTTCTTTGCTTTTGAATGACTTGATGGGTCTGGATAATAACAAGAAGAGTCAAGGTAGCGAAAGTAGCTATACTCTAGTAGCTGGCGGGGCTAGTGGTGAAGGAAATCAAATGGCAGAGAAGACATGGATTTAGACTTCTTTTTTCAAATAGCCCTTGGTGGTATGCAGATTCATTGAACGAAGAAGGCAGTCTTGCTTCCTCACGAACAAGATCGGAGCACCCAAGGTTAGGCACTCGATTGGATGTTCCCGTACGTACTCTAGAAGCAAGATCGCGGGACGTCCCTATAACACATCGCTGACGTCCTCAAGGCTTTCGTTGTCGAAGAGTGAAAGATCTCACAAGTCCTCCATACGTCAGTTTCTATTCCAGCCCAGCAACGAAGTGCCCGTCGGTCTGCAACATTCCCTGGTACAATGCTAGGAATATGCAGTCACAGATAAGTCAAGAATAAGTGAGTATGTACGAGTCAACTCATAGGTTTAGTAGGGCTACTAGAAAGAGGAGCTTGGGACAGAGCTATACAGGACTGCTTCTTGCTACTCCAAGAGATAACACCGCTACCAAGCCAAAATGCGTATCCCGATGTCGACTTGCGTTCATCTGGACCCAAAATAACCAAAAAGTTCCAGAGGCATCTTCCATTCATTTCGATTTTGGTCTTTCTGCACCATATTTAGATCTTCCCTTTCTACGATCCGGAATTCCCAGTAAATCCTTGACTCCTCGAATACGATGGGATTTCACACCTAGCGAATCTTTCACTCTACCTCCTCTGACTAAGACTATAGAATGTTCCTGCGAATTATGACCTTCGCCTGGAATGTGAGCAAATATATCATGTCGATTGCTCAACCGTACTTTTGCTATCTTACGTAGAGCTGAATTAGGTTTTTTCGGTGTTCTCGTCGAAACACGCAGGCATACTCCTTGCTTTTGGGGACATTGATCCGAAGCTCGAGTACGGTCCGTGTGCTGTTTTTCTTCTCTACCATGACGAATCAATTGATTTTTTGTAGGCATCCCTCTTTCCTATGTCCTTCCCCCCTTTGCCCTTTCACTAGTGGTTACTCCCGATCCGAAGCACCCCTTTTCCATTCATAGAGAAATCCAATCGTCAAAATCAATAAAAAGGCCATCATGAACCAAGATCCAAACAGATCAATCTTGTTAGGAGGTACTGCCCAAGGAAAAGAAAAGGTGACTTCCAGATCAGGGATAATAAATAAAATAGGAACCGGATAAAATCGTATATCGAAACGACTTCTGGCATCACCGGAGGGATCGGAACCACATTCGTAGGCCGACAATTTTTCTGGATAGGTCGAACTATTGGAAGCAAATGGAAAAGGAACACCGAGTGGAATCAAAGAAACTACAACCAATGATATCCAGTGGCATATCCCATCTAGCTCTGGGAATCAAACCACAACCAGCGCCTTCTTGTCCGATGAAGTTCAAGTCTCTAACCTGTTCTTGCCCGGGAATGTTCCTGCCTTCGAACTCGAAGTCAGAGTTTTCCGTTATCCCGATGGGGCGATTTTATGGATAGGTTCCGATGGCACTTCTCAAGCTAGCCTATCGACAAGATCAGGGAACAACTACCTTAAAATGGAAAAGGCCTGAGATGCCCTCTATCGAGCGATATAACGACGGTTGCTATTTTTAGGTACACGTGTTTTTTGAAGAAAGGACACTTAACCCGTGCCGGAGGACTGCACACAGCTGGTACAACCTCGTGTGGTACATTTTACATGTTCTTACAAGTCTGATGGTACAGTTGACCTAGTATCAAATTATTATAGATTCCGTTGGCAGCCATTGCCCCCCCTGCATGTCGTCTGACACGACCGAAATGAAACTTTACACCCCCTAGCAGCCCCCTGTCGGCATCGAAAACGGAGGGAAGTGCGCGTGCTGATGTTTAATCATGCGATTCCAATGATGTAAGCGCGGGCCCGCAGGTGCAGACAGGTTCGTCGGGGGTTATGCAAGCTTCAGAGGTGGGGGGTACGATTGTGGAAGATCGCGTGGAGGCAGGGGTTGGAGATGTGATGCAAGGTTGCGGGGAATTGCGTGGAAGGACAGTCGTTAATGTGGAGTCAGGTTTGACGGGCGTGAGGCAAGAAGTGGAGGGAAGTGGGATCTAGATTAGAAGAGATAAATACGATATTCCTGATCTGATACCCGCGGACGATCCCTAGCCTAGCTTGGCAATCCCTTGAAAATGCAATGCATTTTCCCTTGAGATGAAATTGCTTTTTCTCAAAAAAACTATCAAATCAACTCACGCATATTCCCTTGCTTCTGTTAACTATGCATATCTCCTGTTTCTATACTTGCTAGCTAGCAACCTCTTATCACACAGAAAGCGTGACATGAATGCATACCACCGTGTATACAACTCCTTGCTATCTCTAATATACCGTTGCTTGTTCGGCGCATAGACCTATTATTATTATCGGTCAGGCTTTCCTTTTGGCAGGTGATTACTATATATAATATAGCGGGCTTTCCCTTATCCGTTCGCTTAGGTATCTGACTGTGTAGCGTAGTTCGCCGATTCCTGGGGCCGGCACGGCACAACCGGATCCCCATCCTTAGCCAAAGTCCGTACTTGACCCCGTTCCTGATCCCCAATGCCAGGGTTGAATAGTAGCCAGCCATGAGATCTATACTTTATCCATTGGTCAAGTAGCATAATTGTTTACCTGGTCTTTCTTCTTGGATAGATATGGCCCTACCTTCCTCTTGAGGAATCCGTTCATGATGCCCTGGCTACACTGACTGGACTATACTGTGCGCTTTCGAGAAGATTCACACTACCAACGAAAGGAAGCGGATAAGCTTATCACGAACGGCGCATCCTAGGACAGAGAAATATGTATCATCCCTTTTGGAGATGACTACACTACCGGGGAAAGAATCCATAAAATACTAGTGTGTTCAATTGTAAGATCATAAGTAGGACGAATAATATCCAAAGCCACCAGTCCATCCAATTCCCTAAACTTCAATCAAATCAAGAAGAAACTAAAGAAACCGCGGAAGAAAAGCAATGGTTGTTCGGGGAGCAATGAAAGTATTAATAAATCTAAAGTAGATTGGCAAGAAAGAGCAGTTGGTCGATGGGGGGGGTCGCCGGTTGTTGGCCTCTCCCGGTCCTTTCTCGTGGTGCTTTGGTGCCGAAGTGTTCGGTGGTGGCGATAGAGATGCTGAGGATAGCAGTTCAGTTCCTTAGCTTAGATCCGACTAATTCCCGACTACTTCCTCAAAGAAAGCCTTCCTTCTACGGACTAGGCGGTTACGAGGATGGATTCCTTGACTCTTCCCTGTCTGACTTTCACGCACCTACTTAGGAATGTATTTGTTTCACCCTAGCTAGCTCAGAATTCTTGTACATTCTTCCTGTCGAGGACGAACGGAGAAATCTATAACTTCCTTGCTCTGGTTCTGGGTTTGATAGACCTGTTTATCCGCGGTAGTCGTCGTAAAGACCTGTCTTCAGCCTCGATGCTATAGAGATTGCGTAGTTCGCCGGCTCCCCATCCTTAAGCAAACACACCTTCCTTTTAGCCAGGGTCATTGAAATTTCATCTTACTTGATCCTTCTAAATCAGCTTCAACTTGAATAGTCTAGATTTACGAGATTCTTCCTTCTATTCTAGCTAGGTGGCAGGCCAATACCAATACAACTAAGTTTAGGAGTGGATTTCATTTCGTACCTATGTAGGATTCCCTAACTCATCCTCTTATCCATCCTTTCCTGGACTTTCGTAAGGGGCAATAGCACAAGCAGAGCCTTTATAGAGCAGTTGCTTTGCTTATTCGAACGGGGTCCTTGCCTCTTATTGGTACTGAAAGATAGTATTGCCGACGCCCTGCACCCGCGCCTTAGCCCTACCCTACCTAGCACCGCCGTCGTATAGCCCTAACCCTTTGCCCTAGCTAACCGAACAAGCAACGATGCGTGCTGTTGACGGGGGCGAAGCCGGACAAGGTGGTCAGGAGCCTTGTATGTACCATAGCACCCTCTTCTTATGATCCTAACTCCCTAGCCGAGGAATCTCACAAGCAGTTAGCCCCAGTGCCAGCAGGGTTGAGAGGTATGGGAACAGATAAGAGCTAGCTTGGCCCTACGTACGGGGTTAAAGCAAGAGAAAGAACAGGGACTGTAGCGTTGACTGGGAAGACTTGGAGCTATCAGGAAAGGTGTCTATCGAAGTATGGAGTTGTTTGATGAATTTTTGTGCTAAAAATTCATAGAAGAAATAATAAATTATTGGATATTTAATTTTATATGAGAATATTATTTGCAACCCAATTTTACTGAATACATGAGAGACGTGTCTCTATGACGTGTGGGCCCAGAAAAATTCAAATATCACACGATGTACGAATATAATCAATATTGGACTCGTTTTGTTGTACATTTCAAATAGAAAATAATGGTTCGAATAGAATTCGAATTTGATGCACAATTGAAGAGATATACGCTTGAAAAGAGAAGAGATCAACTAGTACTAGCAGTATACCCATTAATCGGTTTGTTACTTCACCGGTGGGTAATTATCACTGGTAACAAATTCAAATAAGACGTGGGGCCCACCGTCATCAGCCATGTTAATCTCAGTGATTATCTCCAACACAAGCAATTCTATCCGCCTGCATCAGGTGGCCGGCATCTGCATGCGTCGCACTTATCTGCAGCAGCAGATCGATGAGGCCAAAACAGATTAAACGCGTTATCACGCTCGATTCGCGGAGGATTAGCGAGGCCGTTGTGGTCGTCGCTGCCTATATAAAGCCGTCGACCCCTCGTCGCGGCTGGGGGGCAGAGAAGGAACACACGGCGCAAGCGCTGCGCCATTAAGCAGCAATATGCCCTAGAGAGGTACACGCCCGCACCCACACATATTCGCAGAGAGATCAGAGGAATACACGCGCATGGCGCAGGGTGCGTGATCGCGGATCAGCAACCTGTAGTCGCCAGCGCTGATGGCATCTCTATCGGCGAGTCCTCGACAACAAGCTGATCTCGTTCTCCGTCAAGCTGCTTATCCAAGATAACACAACAACGCCGTAGTGCTGTGCAGATATTATCCATAACCCGGCATCATCTCCTAGAGGGAGCAAATATACACCGTAGTGTTGTGCAGTTGCGTAGCCCGAACGATAAAAATAGTAAAGTGGAGCACTGTTGAATATGTCGTGGATGCGTTGTGAACTTGTAGCCATGGATATAAGTATCCCCAGCGGCGCATGCACACGCACACGTTATCTTTGTCAAGCGATTAACATAAGCTTCAAATAAATATAAGGCGAGCCTGACCCTCGTGAGGGTTGGACCGTCTAAATTATCGATATCAAATATTGGATGTGAATATTTATTTATATAAACTTGGGATGAGTTTGAGTCTTATTGGCATCACACCAACCATGATTTATACATATTTATATTCATGCCGGATGAGTCACGTATTGCATCGTGCATATCATGTACGGGAGCAATTCTTTCCCTCTCAAAATTCTACCGGATGGATGGGAGCAATTCTCACAATTTCTGAAGACAAGCATTATTAGCTAAATAAAACAACGCTAGCCATGAGGGCGAGGCGTGTAGTTTTAAACACACGTCGACATCGTGGCTTAGTGTCGACGAGATGAAATGGCCAATTTATCAATATTTATGCTATGTCCGAGACCAACGAGGCCGGACGACATATATTGGCCAAAGCTAACAAAGCTATAGCCATTCACTCATTTCATTTGTCTATGACTGACGAGGCTAGACGAAACCATGGCTGAGTGCCGATAAGGCCAGGTCACTATACTATTAACACGTCTAAAATGGACGGGAGCCGGATATACCATTGCCAGGCACCGACGAGGCAAAAGCAACCACAAAATCCATGTTTGATGAAGGCTGGGATACATGACTGGGCACCGACGAGGCAAAGGTCACCCGCTTCACCAAATTCCCTCTACACACCGACATGATGGTAGTGTATTGTGATCGGGTTTGGGCAAAACAAAGCCACCCGTTCCACATTTACTATATTCACCGTTAAATCTGCACCAACCTCAACCTTCGGCGAGCAAAATAATTTTGAAGACGACGATCATAAAGCGCAGCTTAATCAGTGGTGTTCCATAGGCTCGTCCTATGGATGTAATTAACCGGCAGCCTCATTGCTAGGTACCGGGAATCAGCGGACTGCACGCAATTTCCAGTCAGCATACCTTTCTATTAAGTATTCCTTGCGAAGGCAAAAGGCAAACTCCTGCGGGAGCCCTCATGTATTTGTAAACATTCATGTTAATGAATCATGATTAATAAAATACAGGGTTTCCCTATTTTCTGTGTGTTCGTTGTTTTGTTTTCATCAAACAGGAGTATACGTGGAAAAATAAGGTCCCGGGCAACAGCGGGTCAAATACGTTGATGGAGTCAACGGGTTGTTTGGCAGTACATGATATATCCAAGATCTGTGTGGTTTATATGATGGGGATATATGGAATCTGCGTCACTGAAGAAGAAAAACGAGCGCTATGGTGGTAATTTCTTTGGCTGATTCAAGACAGTGATGATTTTCTCAAATTATCAAGTTCAATCTATGGATGCGGGAAAGCATGGATATTAAAATTATTAGCTTGGTCCATAAAACGATAAGGAAGAAAAGGTTAAGTTCTTCGTGTCTGATAAGTTTAATTTTATCTATTTGATAATGATATTGGTTATCTGGCCATGGATTAGATCTAGTTAAATTTAAGGCGGAAGATGGAGGTGAACATGATCTTCGAGGAGTTTATGACGTGACAACTAGGAAGGAATTCAATTTCGCTTAGCAAAACGACTATGGTGATATGAGAGAAGGTGGAACATTGTCAAAGGTGGAGTCAAGAGGAAGAAATTGCGGAGATAGTGAAGTCTCTTGTTACGGTGATCATGGTGAAGGTTTGTCAGGGTAGCTCGCGGTGTGAGCGGCGAAAAAGGACCAACTCAAGTTCAGCTACACGGATGTTTATGCAAGGGACAAATTCAGGTTGGCGTGGCATATTCGCTAAGGTGGAGTTTGTTAGAGTTTGTGTCGAATATATGTACATAGTCGGTTACAGTTTAGAACTTGGAGTTGTAATAGGTGTTAGGACTAGAGTAAGAGTCGAACTCTACCCTAGGCTCTCTCTTAAATAGAGAGGCACACAGGTTGTAACCGCAAGGCAATAGTAGCATAGGTGTGGGTACGACTGGCCGGCGGCCTAGCCGGTGGAGGGTCGTAGATACCCGGATACACTGTAATATGCTGGATCGGGGAGGAGCGCCCGTAATCAGTGCCCCGGAGATGTAAGACCCCGGCTGAACTTCGTGATCAAATAACGTGCCTCGGTGTCGTCTTTATGTTTGGATCTTCTATGCCGTTTCTTTCGCGTTTGGTTTCTGAGGTATATATCAGGCTAGTTCTAAAGTGAAACAAATGCAAAATAACCTCGTTAAAAGTAAACTAAGTGCGGTTAAAGGGATCAAAATGAAACTTTGGTAATAAAAAATAACCCGAAACAAAATTTATTATTATTATTATTTAATTAGGCCATTATATAATCACCAAGACATATATCATATATGAATATGAAAAAGGCTTGATTAACCCTCCGGATACAATTTTGATTGCGACTCCATCGCTGTGACCTGTGAAGCAATGTCCACATGGCACCTCAATTGCCATCCGGCCTACCAAATAATGGGCTTCATGTGGGCCCCAACCAAGTTTGGGCCAAAATCCCCCGTTCCGGCCCACACCATTATGGGCCGCACCGGTGGGCTACCATTCCCAGCCCAAAATGTATTTTCCGGCCCAAATCATCAGATGCAACTAAAACCTCTCAAACATATACTCATGTTCTCGTAATACTCAAGATGGTCGTGGATGCTCTGCTGATCAAACGGTGGTGAGTACCGTGGTAGGATGTGTCCCACGATTTGACTCATCCATTGATGGTGGACATTGACAACGAAGAAAACCAGAACAGTAGAAACGCGACCGACAACATGGTCCTGATAGAGAGAGAAACGACAATGGCGACCTCTGGTGGTGAACATGACCAGATGAATGCATCAAAACATGTTCCCGGACGAGGGGGTTCCGTTTTCTTTAAACACGCAGGAAGAACAAAAGATGGAGAAAAACTATTAACACTATTCATCGTCTTCCCTAACCGAAACAATAAACAAAATAGGAGGGACGATGGACGCCGATGCTCTGGTGACCAAACAGCGGTGAGGAAGGTGGCCAGACATGTCCCATGATGTGACATCCATAGATGGTGACGGTTGGCAACAAAGAAAACCAAAACAGCAGGAATGCGACCGACAAGACATGGTCTAAACAGAGAGAGAAATGACAACGACAAGCTCTGGTAATAAACACGGTCTGGTGAGCGTGTCAAAACATGTTCCCGAACGAGGGGATTCTGTTTTTTTTGAACGAGCAGAAGAGAGGGAGCGCAAGGGAGAAGAGGGGCGCTGGGAGGAGAGGCGCCAGGAAGAAGAGAGACTGCGGGGGGAGGGGGATCGCACGGGAGAGATGGGGAGCTTCGGGAGGGAGGGAGGCAGAAGCAGATGCGCCGCAGGAAGGAGGGAGGTAGGGAGGCGGATGCGAAGATGCGCCGGAGGGAGAGAGGAAGGCGGAAGCAAAGAGGGGGACAACGCACGGGAGGGAGTTGGATGGATGGACGAAAATGGGGAGGAAGCCTTACGTATGTTTTAGAGTGAAGTGCACGGGCGGTCCTTAAACTTGTACAGATATGTCATCTAGGTCCCTAAACTCTCAAAATAAATTTTTAGGTTCTTAAACTTGTCATATGTGTCATATAGGTCCAAACGGGCTCCCACCGGACCAACCCGCTCCGTGAGATGACGTGGCATGCCATGGTGATGCTTACGTGTCAGTGAGATCCACATGTCAGTCATATAGAAAAAAAAATAAATTTATAAATAGAGAAGAGAGAGGACAAAAGGATGTTTTTAATTTTGAAAAAAGAAATGAAAAAAGAGAGGAGATAAAATATGTTGTTAATTTTTTCTATATGTGGCTAAGATATGGGTTCTACTTACATGTAGGCGCCACCATGGCATGCCACGTCAGTGCACAGCATGGGTTGGAACCCATTTGAACCTATATGACACCCGTGACAAGTTGAGGCATCCAAAAATTCATTTTGAGAGTTTAGGGACCTAGTTAACACACCCACACAAGTTTACGGACCGCCCGTATACTTTACAATATTTTTTAATTAGGTATATATATTTCTTTGGACAGGAGAACAAGAAATAAGTGGAAGAAAATGCAAGGTTAACTGGCAAGTAGTGTGCTCTCTTAGCTTGCTACATCTATCCTCTAATCTTGCAAAGAATAGCCTACATATAAATCAGGAATATTAACGGTATAAATCAGGAAGATTAACGATTTATGGATGACAATATGATTAACGTCATTGATGTGCTCTAAAAAAGCTTTGAGGATGATTCAAAGTGAAACAAATGCAAAATAACCTAGTTCAAAGTAAACCAAGTGCGGTTGAAGGGATCAAAATAAAACTTTGGTAATAAAAGATAACCATAAACTCCATCGGTGTGAAGCAACGTCCATGGCCCCCTTAATTGCCATCTGGCCTACCGAATAATGGGCTTAATGTGGGCCCCAACCAAGTATGGGCCACAATTCCCCGTTCCAGCCCACACCATTATGGGCCGCACGAGTGGGCTACAATTCCCAGCCCAAAATGTATTTTCGGCACAAATCATCAGACGAAACAAGTTCACTTTGGGTCCCTCTATTTGTCACACAGTCCGATTTTCATCCCTAGACCGCAAAACCGGGTACGACCCATTCCCCAACTTACGAAAACCGGGCAAACGAGGTCCCTCGGCGGTTTTGGCTGACGTAGCGCCGACATGGCTTGTTTGATTAGGTCTCCATCCCACGTGGCAATTATATCTCCAAAAAATAATAAAAACTGTGGGCCCACCTATAAGCTACACACAAAAGAATAATTTAAAAATAGCGGGGCCCACGTGGGCCTACATGTCAGCGACAAAAAAAAACATGGTGGGGCTCACGTGGGCCTTACATATCATTCCCTTTTCCTACTCGGCTTTCGGCTCTCCTGGAGCGGCGCCAGCGGGAGAGGAGTGGTGGGAACTCTGCGGACGCGCTGCCCAGCTCCAGCACCAGCACGCGGCCGCCGCCAGGACCGGCCAGCGTATACGGGAGCCATGGGGGAGCTGGAGTGGGCACTCACCGTGCTACCCGTCGTGTTCGTTGCGTCCCCCTCGAGGAGGGGACCGACCTCTCGCTGCCGCCGTCGCGCACGAGGGCTCCGGCTTCTACGTCCTCGCCGTCCTTTGCCGCGAGTGCATACGACGACAGTGGTGGAGGTGGGTTGTGGCGGAGGACGTGCGCCGCTCCCTCCTCCGCGCTACTCCCTCCTCTCCCGTCGCCGATGCCGCCGCGCACCGCTCCCTCTTCTCCTACCAGTGGCCATTGGGGAGAAGGGTGGCGGATGGCTAGGCAAGCTCCCAGGCCTACCAGGGAGCGCACGTGCGCCGCTCCCTTCTCTCTCGCCGATGACGCCGCCGCGCGCCACCCGCCGCTCCCTCCTCTCCCACCACCGATGCCGCCGTACGCCGCTCCATCCTCTTCCGCTGCTGACGCTGCCGCGTGCCGCTCCCTCCTCTTCCGCCACCGACATCGCTGCACGCTGCTCCCTCTTCTCCCGCTGCTAGCCATCAGGGAGAAGGGCAACAGATGGCTAGGCAAGCTCCCTGGCATACCGGCGAGCGCGCGCAAGAGAGAGATGGCCGGCAACCACTCTTCTCCATTTCCGCCGCCATCGTCGTCACCGGCTGCATCTCCCTGCACAAGAAAGATGAAGAGGGGAGAAGGGGAGAGAGGAGGCAGAAGAGGAGGGGAGAGTTAGACTGACATGTGGGCCCATGTGAGCCCCGCTATTTTTAAATGGGAGAACCTATGCATCTTTCAAAATATTTTTATGATCATATCATACATATTTTTAATCTTTTGATTAAAATCCAATAGATACAGTAAAAGGAAAAAAACAGCTATGAAACACCATAATAGACACTAATTACCATATCTTCAAGAAAAAGACCAAATCGAATATAAATTTCAAAACTTACATGAGAAGATTCAAAATTACACTGTAACTTACAAAAGTTACAATATAAGTTTCAAAAATTACACTGTAACTTACAAGAAAATACACTGTAAATTTGAGTGAGAAAATCGAGTGAGGGATAAGAAAAAATCTTTCGAGTGAGACTAGTAATCTGCCCGTGCTAACGCTACGGTTGTTTTTATAATGCAAATCAAAATATATGTCTAAAATACAAGTATCCAAGCAAAGATATAGAGTATATGTTCTTATGCGAATGCTAAAGGATCAACGCATATTTAGCCTTAAAACAATAATTCCATATTCTCAAATTTATAGTATTTTATGAAATTTAGCCTTAAAACAATAATTCCATATTCTCAAATTTATAGTATTTTATGAACTTGTTGAAATATAAAATTATGGTCAAACGCACGCCACCAAGACAAAATAATTCAAAAATCATATAACTTTTAATTTTTGTATAAGGGAGTAGTAAAATTTAGATGGACTAATTAATTGCATCTTATTTAGATGGACTAATTTAGATGGACTAATTTTTGTATATGCACAAACGGTAAATTATTTAAATGTTAGCACAAAAGGTATATGCACTAATATTATAACATTATAACATGAACTGTCTCATTTCTTCTCCAAAAGGGAATATCTAGCAATTCTTTATCCACAATTAGCATACAAATACATCTGATCAATCTTAAATCTCTCCATAAATTTACTATCAGAACTTCCGCATGTCTAAATGTAGGAGTTTGTTCCTACAAGGGCCGTTTGTTCCTAGAAATACTATCAGAACTCCTAAACAATATTGTGCTAGATTTAGGAGTTTGTTCCTAGAAACACTGTGCCGTTGCTGAGAATCTGAACTTGTTGAACTAAAAGGGGCTAACCCTACCCAATCATGAACCTTAAGATTTTTTTTTAAAAAAAAATCACCACGAAAGAATAGGAAGGATCCTGATATATGCCTGCATATACATTTGCGTATAAAAAGACACAGTGAGCTAGGTTCAGTTACAATAAAAGGCTGACCAAGATTATCTATCCACCCTGACAATCAAATACTCCCTCCGTTTCACAATGTAAGTCATTCTAGCATTTCCCATATTCATATTGATGCTAATGAATCTAGACATATATATTTATCTAGATTCATTAACATCAACATGAATGTGGGAAATGCTAGAATGACTTACATTGTGAAACAGAGGAAGTACTAATTTGTTTTGGCAAGTTTCAGAGCCTAAATATTTAGTTATTATGGAGTAGTTTCATATGATAAGGAGCAATTCTGCTGAGATATATGACTGGAGAAAATTCATGCTTAGTTGCTTACCACATTTACTTTTGATAATTTAAAAGTGTTACATTTCCGCATAGAACGGATGCTATTAAGGTTGAAGAAAAAAATACATAAATAGTTACTCTAGTGACAATCACGTGGTACCGTATATGTTTCTTCTGACGTGCTGTACAAAATGAAATAATAATTGTCATCAGGATTTGAATTTTTAATTTATTTTTCTAAAACATGAATGTAAACCATAAATATTGGAATGATCTTTTACAACAAAACTTAAATATATGTGTTATTACCTGTCATTGTTCACCAATCAAGAACGTCTTTATACACGATATATTTCTTATGCTCCTTCCTGTGGGGTCCACTTCTTTTTTAGGCTTTGCCAAAATCTTTGTCGTTTTCCTTGACACCCCTCTTGATAATGCAACATAAAGTTGCCCATGCGAGAATACAGGCTCTGGAAGATAGATACCGACATTCAGGATGGCTTGTCCCTGTGAATTGTTAACTTATAAATTGTTAAGTACACCTAAAAGTTTAACCATAAATCGCTGTACGACTTATCATCGGCATATGGCAAAAGATGGTGGTTTCAATCTGTGTTACTGTACTGAATTGGTATCAATAAATTGATCCAGTTACGATGTGTACATTCCCAAATGCTTACAAAAAATCAGAGTATTACATTGACATTCTTATCACGCTCAGTATTGATTCACATCAATTTACAATTTCAATCTTAGCTAACTATAGTTTTCTTCGAGAGCACCACATTTTCATCCATCTAATATAATGCACACCGTATTTACAACCCAGTGGCAGATCTAGAAACTTTTTAGTGCCCGGGCAACCACATATATGAACAATTATACATTGTTAATCACTGAAAATTCAGGGTATTGTAATGGTGTGATCCGGGCCTTGGATCTGCTAGTGCTACAACCTGAATTCACAATTAAATTTTATAAGCATGTATACGATACATACCATCAAATCTTCCCCAGATTTCTGCACATGACTAAAAAAACAAGTGAATCACATCGTGGCAGTAATCAAATCACAAAAATCTAAACCAGTTCACATCACACTTATACATCAATAAAGTTATACATCAATACAGTTAGTAAGTAGTTTTCTGCAGTTCCGGGAAATGATCGGTATGTTTATGCGTGAAATTGAGTAAGGTTATATAGATTTGCATATTTAGTTTTATTTGGTAAGTCGGATATAAAAAAACAAATGTATTTCAACAATTACACATAAAAAAGAGGCACTTACCAACCCTCACAATCAACCCAGCGCTTGTTGGCTCCCTTCCGTCGTTGTCAACACGGTTGTTCCCCTCCTATCTTCTGTTGTAAAAAAGATAAGAACCAATGTGGAAATCCAATCATCAGAACAACAAAAACAATGGAGTACAGTATAATAGTGCAAGTACAGTAAATATATATGCTTAATTCTCTGATCCTATACTTCCCCTGTTGTCACATCAGTACAATACACTTGATGATTTGAAATTCGAATCGTTATATACTGCTATACATATGGCAAATGTGAAAAAATAATTGAAAGATCAAAATCTGATTTTGGGGATCAAAACAAATGTATAGTCACACATAAATATTGAATTCTCTCAAATACCCTAGAAAGAAAAAGATGCTCCCACAATTACATGGTCACTCATTGAAAGTCACATGGTCACTCATTGAAAGGGTAATTAGCTAGGGCAAATTGAATCTAAATTTTTCTCCCACAATCCAGATTAGCAAGTTGGGAAAAGAACAAGAAAATTATATTCTAATTCTGTACAGCGAAGACATATGATAAAAGAACATGACACAAAAAAAAATTATCTTGCCATATTACCAGTCAGATTGGAAAACTGTTGGATATCATGGAAGCAACCAACAGGTGATCAGTGGAAACTGCACATGAAACATGCTCATTTCTAAACGATCATAGGTTTAATATAGTTATCAATCTCTCCTAGGGGACATGAGTGAATTACAGCAAATGACTATGGCACGTGATCCATATTAATGGGTAATGATGAACGCATTTAACTGAAAAATAATGTGAATCAACAGAAATAATTTTGTTTTGGTCCTTTATTCTTTCAGCACATAAAAAGGAATCATGGTGACATTTCTTCTGCCATTATACCTGTATAAAATAGACCTTAGCAGTTGAGCAACTGTACCTCTAAGTTTATGAATTCTGCCATTGTACCTGTATAAAACAGACCTTATAGCAGCTGAGCATTGGTTTCTTTTGCAAGGACCACTGAACAACTTACAGAAAGGGCATATGAACCATTAAAGTGCCAATTAAGATTAATACTATTGTATTAGACTGATAGAGCTTTGATAGCCACCCATCAAGAGGTTCAAGGCAATTTTATGAATTAAGAAGACCTGAAACATATAAAACAAGATACACATATATATTACATCCAAACCAAAGTCTCAAAAATACTACTACGTAGTTATTAGCAAATGCATAACCACACGGAAAAAAAGTGAACAGTGATTTGACAGACTGATATTTGCACTCAGATAATATAGACAAGGTTCAGCAAAACATATTATTAAACCCTGATCAATCTAGTTTGTGAAATCAATCTGAATTCTCAAGCTCTTTACACAAGGAGCTGATCAATGATGATATATGCCATATACAAGTCAGTACTTACAGTGCTTCTCCCCTACTATGTGACAGGGATCGGTGGAGGGCGAGTCGGCGGCGGTGGCAGATCGGAGAGGCAGAGGACGGCGCGTCGCCCCCTCCCTCCCTCTCGCTGATGGCGGAGCGGTTTCCGGGGTCAGCGCGTGCGGGTGGGGGAGCGTTGGGAGAGCGAGAGAGGGGGAGACAGGCCGTGCAGCGCGAGGGAGGGGGCGTGCGGCGTGCGGCGACTGAGGGAGGGGGCGACGGCGGCGGGGTGGCGTGCGGCGACTGAGCGCGAGGGAGGGGGCGACGGTGGCGGGACAGAGTGGCGGCGAGGCGCGAGGGTGGGGAAGGGTGGGGAAGAAGACGGCGGCGGCGTAATGGGGAGGCGACGGGTGTGAGAGAGAGAGAGGATGGAAACTGGAAAGGGGGATGCGACGCAAGCGTGATTGGGGGCGTCGATCTGGATCGTTCAGCTTTCACAGGATAAATCTGAACCCTTGAGTGATGAATGAAAGAATGAGTGAAAGTATTTTTGAACTATAGGGTAGATAGATATAGCAAAATCATTTTTAAATTATTTTTTTGTGTGTATCTGACTAGTGGGCCCACTTGTTTTTATTATTTTTTCGAGATGTAATTGCCACGTAAGCGCCACGTCAATGCCACGTGGGACGGAGACCTAGTCAGACAAGCCACGTAGGCGCCACGTCAGCCAAAACCGTCTTCAAAACCGCCAAGGGACCTCGTTTGCCTGGTTTTCGTAAGTTGGGGCGTACCCAATTGTGCGGTCAAGGGACGAAAATCGGACTGCGCGACAAATAGAGGGACCCAAAGTGAACTTATTCCTCATCAGACGCAAAGTAAAGGAATAAGTACATCTGAGGTCCCTTAATTTTACACTAAATCCGATTTTCGTCTAGATACAACCGTAAAAATCGTTGCAAACGAGGTCCCTCGGGGGTTTGTAAGGCGATTTTGGCTGACGTGCGTCTACGTAGCTGTTTTGACTAGATCTATTCCAGAGGTGCTCATAGGGGTAGCGTCTTCCGGAGGTGCTCATAGGGGTAGGGTGTGCGTGTGTATTCATAGGGGTGAGTGTGCGCACGTTGTGAGCGTCTGCATTTGTACTGTGTTTCTAAAAAAAAAAACTCCATCTATATATCATCTATGGGTGGATGAAATGGATCGGCATCGATTTGATTCGCCACTGCTGATCGACGCAGATCGAGCAGCTGCACAAGATCTTCAAGCTGTGCGGGACTTCTCGTTGAGTCTATCAAACTGTGCATGCATAGCTTAGATAGCTGATTAGTTAGAGCTAGTCAATATATGCATATGTTGCATGAGTTGTGTGGCAGTTAGCTTCGTGCTAGTGGCTGTTAGCGATAATCCACCGATCGAACACCTTGCGTGCGTACTGCAGCAATCCGGCACGGCAACAGACGAGATTCAGAGCAATGCAGAGCAGAACAAGAACAGAGGAAATTGAGAAGTTTCAGAGAACAATAGCAGAAAGGAAATTTGTGGGGCTAATTTTCTGTGGTTTTCATTCACTGAACAGAGTGGCATACATCTCGAATAACAGTACAAAAACTCCTACTTATACTCCACATAAAAGAAAGAATCCGAGTCTCAAATCGTGCCATCCCACGATCCGCTTTTCTCTGAATTCGACGACTCACGCACCCGCGCTAAACTCACGCACACGAACGCTACCGACGCGGTCTTCTTCTGACTCGATCACCGCTTCATTCGCATCGGCTAAGAAACGCAGACTTATTCCTTCAACCGTTGCAACTGCAATCACCAGGAACACGTTGGGGCCACAGCTGAAATAACAAACTCAACAGTGGCTGCCGAATTAAGTGGATCGCGTGCCAAGTTGCGTGCGCGAACGATGCGGGCATGCGGCTCAAGTTTGTTTGCTGGGCTATAAAAGCCATGTAATCTCCCAAACCCTAGGCAACCGAAGAGGAGAAAATAAGGGGAAAAAAAATGCAGGTCTCCTCCTCCTACCTCCGGCGAGCCCTCCGCCGTCCACGCTTCCCCGCCCACCGGCCTCTCTCCTCGGCCCCCGCGCCGAAGCCCGAAGCAGCGGAGGTGGCGATGTCACCTCCGCGGCCGTTGGGGGTGGCGCTGGCCGCGGCGCGGCGCGCCTTCTGCCTTCCGCTCGCGGGGCGCGTTAGCGCGTACTCCTCGCCGCCGCGCGGACCGGGAACGCGGCCGTGTCCGCACCCGCCGTCCACGTCTCCCTGGCGCTCGCCGCCGCCGGCGCGCGGGGCGCCACGCGGAGGCAGCTGCTCCAGGCGCTCGGCGGCGGCGGCTGGGGCCGCTTCACCGAGGCGGCCAGCGTGGCGTCCCGCTTCGTGAAGCACGTCCTCAAGAACCGGTCCAACTCCGGTGGCCCGCGGCTGGAGTTTGCGAGCGGCTTCTGGGCCGACGCATCGAGCAGTCTTTCGCCGGAGTTCATGGGACTCGCCGGCTATATGTACGGCTCTGCGGCGGAGAAGGCCGATTTCAAGAACAAGGTAATAATAATAATAATAGATCGAATGCCCTCTTTCAGCTGATACTGCAGAGTAATAATAATATATTAATTTACTGCTAATATGATAGAGCACACATAGAGCGCCTCATGTTCTACTACTGTATGTAGTCGAGATACACACACAGCAAAAAGACATAAAGGAGAAAGAACTTTACCGTTGTATCTCCACTGGACGTACTCTTCCATGCATGTCCTCGTGCACAAACTGGCAAAGAACTTTGTTCGATGACAACAGCTAGAATGGCCGTGGCGAGGGAGGACTGTCCCCCGATGAGGACGCCATTCTAGTTGTTGTTGTCGAGGCGCTAAAGTTTTTTTTCTAGGACCCAGAAAATCGCCTAGACGACAACAGCTAGAATGGCCGTGGCAACAGAGGATTGTCCCCCGATAAGGCCGCCATTCTAGCTGTTGTCGTTGAGGCGCTAAAGTTTTTTTTAGGACAAAAAAAAAACTTTAGCGCCTTGATGACAACAGCTAGAATGGCTGTGTCGACGGAGGATTGTCCCCCGATGAGGCCGCCATTCTAACTGTTGTCGTCGAGGCGCTAAAGTTTTTTTCTAGGACCCAGAAAAAAAACATTAGCGTCTAGACGATAACAGATAGAATGGCCGCGGCGATGGAGGATTGTCCCCTGATGAGGCCGCCATTCTAGCTGTTGTCGTTAAGGCGCTAAAGTTTTTTTTCTGAGCTCAGAAAAAAAACTTTAGCGCCTTGGCGACAACAGCTAGACGCGGCGACGGAGGATTGTCACCAATGAGGCCGCTATTCTAGCTGTTGTCGTCGAGGTGCTAAAATTTTTTCCTAGGGCCCAGAAAAAAAACTTTAGCGCCTTGACGACAACAGCTAGAATAGCCGCGGCGACGGAGGATTGTCTCCCCGATGAGGCCGCCATTCTAGCTGTCGTCGTCGAGGCGCTAAAGTTTTTTTCTAGGACCCAGAAAAAAAACTTTAGCGCCTTGACAACAACAGCTAGAATGGCCGCGGCGATGGAGGATTGTCCCCCGATGAGGCCACCATTTTAGCTGTTGTCGTCGAGGCACTAAAATTTTTTTCTAGGACCCAGAAAAAAAACATTAGCGCCTAGACGACAACAGCTAGAATGGCCGCGGCGATGGAGGATTGTCCCCCGATGAGGCCGCCATTCTACCTGTTGTCGTCGAGGCGCTAAAGTTTTTAGCGCCTCGACGACAACAGCTCGACGCGGCGACGGAGGATTGTCCCCGATGAGGCCGCTATTCTAGCTGTTGTCCTCGAGGTGCTAAAGTTTTTTCCTAGGACCCAGAAAAAAAACTTTAGCGCCTTGAGGACAACAGCTAGAATGGCCACGGCGACGGAGGATTGTCCCCTGATGAGGCTAAAAAAAACCCTAGCGCCTTGACGACAACAGCTAGACGCAGCGACGGAGGATTGTCCCCCGATGAGGCTGCTATTCTAGCGGTTGTCGTCGAGGCGCTAAAGTTTTTTTTCTAGGACCTAGAAAAAAAACATTAGCGCCTCGACGACAATAGCTAGAATGGCCGCGGCGACGGAGGATTGTCCCCTGATGAGGCTGTCATTCTAGCGTTGTCATCGAGGCGCTAAAATTTTTTTATAGGACCCAGAAAAAAAACTTTAGCGCCTAGACGACAACAGCTAGAATGGCCGTGGCGAAGGAGGATTATCCCCCGATGAGGCCACCATTCCAGCTGTTGTCGTCGAGGCATTAATGTTTTTTTCTAGGACCCAAAAAAAAACTTTAGCACCTTGACGACAACAGCTAGAATGGCCGCGGCGACGGAGGATTGTCCCCCGATGAGGCCGCCATTCTAGCTGTTGTCGTCGAGGCGCTAAAGTTTCTTTTCTAGGGCGCCTTGACGACAACAGCTAGACGCGGCGACGGAGGATTGTCCCCCGATGAGGCCGCTATTCTAGCTGTTGTTGTCGAGGTGCTAAAATTTTTTTCTAGGACCCGAAAAAAAACTTTAGCGCCTTGACGACAACAGCTAGAATGGCCGCGGCGAAGGAGGATTGTCCCCCGATGAGGCTGTCATTCTAGCTGTTATCGTCGAGGCGCTAAAATTTTTTTCTAGGACATAGAAAATAAACTTTAGCGCCTAGACGACAACAGCTAGAATGGCCGCGGCGAAGGAGGATTGTCTCCCGATGAGGCTGCCATTCTAGCTGTTGTCGTCGAGGCACTAAAATTTTTTTCTAGGACCCAGGAAAAAAACATTAGCGCCTTGATGACAACAGCTAGTATGGCCGCGGCAACGGAGGATTGTCCCCCGATGAGGCCGCCATTCTAGCTGTTGTCGTCGAGGCGCTAAAGTTTTTTTCTAGGACCCAGAAAAAAAACTTTAGCGCCTTGATGACAACAACTAGAATGGCCGCAGCGACGGAGGATTGTCCCCCGATGAGGCCGCCATTCTATCCGTTGTCGTCGAGGCGCTAAAGGTTTTTTCTAGGACCTAGGAAAAAAAACTTTAGCGCCTTGACGACGAAAGATAGAATGGCCGCGGCGACGGAGGATTGTCCCCCGATGAGGCCGCCCTTCTAGCTATTGTCGTCGAGGCGCTAAAGTTTTTTTCTTGGACCCGGAAAAAAAACTTTAGCGCCTTGACGAGAATAGCTAGAATAGCCGCGGCGATGGAGGATTGTCCCCCGATGAGGCCTCCATTCTAGCTGTTGTCGTCGAGGCGGTAAAGTTTGTTTTCTAGGACCCAGAAAAAAAAATTTTAGCGCCTTGACTACAACAGCTAGAATGGCCGCGGCGACGGAGGATTGTCCCCCGATGAGGCCGCCATTCTAGATGTTATCGTCGAGGCGCTAAATTTTTTTCTAGGACCCAGAAAAAAACTTTAGCGCCTTGACGACAACAGCTAGAATGGCCGCGGCGACGGAGGATTGTCCCCCGATAAGGCCGCCATTCTAGGTGTTGTCGTCGAGGCGCTAAAGTTTTTTTTCTGGGTCCTAGAAAAAAACTTTAGCGCCTTGAGGACAACAACCAGAATGGCCGCGGCGACGGAGGATTGTCCCCAGATGACGCCGCCATTCTAGCTGTTGTCGTCGAGGCGCTAAAGTTTTTTTTTCTGGGTCCTAATGTTCTTTCTCCTTTGTCCTTTTGCTGTGCATGTATCTCTACTATATACAGTACTAGAACATGAGGCGCACTATGTGTGCTCTATCTACCCTATAATTCACCAACTGATGTTTACATCCTTCATACTTCATTAATCAAATCAATCAGCTCATCTACATCTTCGGTAATCGGACGGTAGCGATTGCCTCCACCTCCCCTCCCGTGATCCACGCCGCCTCCCCCCCCCCCCAACCTGCGCCCACGTCTGCCGCGCTCCCCTCCCTCGGTCGTGAACTCGCGATTGCCTCCACCTTCCTCCTTGCCCTCTCCCACCCGTGCTCCCTCCCCTAACCCTAATCGCCGCCGATCTCTCCTGTCCATCGTCGTCTCGCCGTTCAGCCACCGCTCCACCGACGAGGACACCGGCATACGTCTCCGCTACGCCGATTCATCACCACCAGGTCGCCATCCATCTCGCCTCCTTGTCGTGCGTCGAGCCGCAAACATCCACAGTGAGATCCTCTCGATCTGGCGATCTCGGATCCGCCACTGACCGCCGCCCCGATCTCCTACCCGACTCCTTTGTCGGGTTCGTCTTCGCCCGCCTCCGCCTCACACTCCGTTGACGACAACCGCGCCTCCTCATCTGCCATTGACCGTTGTCCCCCGCCTCTCCACCTCGCCGCCATCCTCGCAGCCCTCTAAGCCCACGCCATCCGCCACTGACTGCCGCCTCCTCCCTTTCTGATCTCCATTCCTTCCTTGAGTCTAATCCCCATTCTCTGATTTTTTTTTCTTTGTTATTTGCGTGTGTGCAGGACAGCGGGAGCGAGAGTGTAACAATGGTAGAGAGCACCTTGCAGATTGGATAGATTGATGGTTATGCCTCCCCTCCCAAACGCAACTGCACCGAAATCCTCATCTCTTTATACACTATCATGAGCAGGCATTTTAACTATAGTGTACACTTTCTACCGTTGCGTTGAGTAGTATTGCCTTCAGCGATGTATCGACAGCAGTTACGATCCAGACACCCAGTGTTCAATCAGTATAACTTATTGGGATAACAAAACCTTGATCAAAAAATTCGATCTCGTTAGGTTTAGGTCGTTTAGGATTTAAGTTTTGATATTGGTTGTGGTCCTTTTATTACTATGATATGAGTTTAGAATTTTATTTGTCAGATGAAAGTTAGCAAAGAAAACTGGGATTAGCTCAATTTTTTTTCGGCATAGTGTAGGTACTGATCTGATGACGCGCTGAGAACAAACTGAAGGTACTGAGATCTACGCATTAACATGTTTCTGATCTGATGATGTCTATGTTCAACGAGAGTATTTTCCTTTCTCAGGCATAACTGACTTTTTTGTTCGTTTGATCTTGCTAAAATTGGAGGCAAATCCAACACCCATGCACAAAAATAAATAAATAAATTTTAAAGAATAGATGAGACAGCATCATAGTTTTCAGTTTGTTGCCTTCTTAGGAAAAAAATACACATGTATGAAGAATCTGAATTCTGATATAATGCTACTGCTAGAGCCTGGAGAAACTCAAGCCATATTCTAATTCTTCTTTCTTTCTCTCTTTTTTTACATCCTTCAAATTGCCATAGTTCGAATCTGAATTCTGATATAATGCTACTGCTAGAGCCTGGAGAAACTCAAGCCATATTCTAATTCTTCTTTCTTTGTCTCTCTTTTTTTTACATCCTTCAAATTGCCATAGTCCGATTTCCATGAGCCTGTAATGTAAGCATTGGAGGCGACGAAATGGCAGTTGGTAGAGCATAAGCATGAACAGTGGCAGACATATAAAATTTGTCCTAATGAAATTTCCTACTACAGTTTCATAAAAGAATAAATATTTGACAAAAATTTATGTGTTCCATCTTGCATATTAGAACAAGCTATTTGATCCATTTGTGTTCTCCATTTTTCTTAAATTCAGGGTATAGCTGGTGAGGTGTAGCTTGCCAAGGACTGCATCTTCGTGTGTTCTCCATTTTTCTTAAATTCAGGGTATAGTTGGTGAGGTGTAGCTTGCCAAGGACTGCATCTTCGTCATTGCCTGGGTGTCCGCCTCGCTGATCTCGTCCGCACCTCCATAACTCCATCAGCAAGCCTCATTGATCTGCTCCGCTTCGCCTCCAGGACTGCATCCCCTGCTTCTCCCATCTGCGATGCCGACGAGCCGTGGACTCCTGCATCGACGCACTGCCACCTCCTCCGCCTTGAGCGTCACCGTCGCCATGGGGTACAAAAACCCTACTCCACCACCCCTCCACCTTCTAGCTGATCCTCATCCCTAATATGACCATAAATGTGATGTCCTATTAAGCATCAAGCATTTATGTCTTGTCTCTTTTATTTCACTTTTCCTTTGAGATGAGATATTGTCCATTGAGGATTAGCTCGACGGCGCTGATCTTATGTTTCGATTGAGTATATAGCTGGTTCATGTACTAAACAAGGCATAAAAGCTACCATGTACCTTTAACCCATAATCTTGTATGTATTTTGCTAGCCTAAGCTCCCCATAGCAGATCGAGGCTGCAATTTCCCGTAGATTTATATTTCGCTGTAATTAATGAGCAATTTATGCAATTTTCTGTTTGTACTTGGGTTGTTCTTTCTATCAACCACATCAATTTTTACTCATCATTGGTAGACTCTTGGGCTAGATACATAGTTATGAACTTGTGATTCTCAGCTGCTGAAATGTGTATGTAACAGAGGATTCTCAGTTTGCATTTGTGATGTGCATTTTTTTAGTTCAGTTTGACCATTGAACTCCCAAATCTGTGCATACTGAAAAGAGAAATTTCTATTATTTCATCTTTAAAAAATTCCCTCTCATAACTTTATTTTGTACTATACCTAAACAATGTTATTTAGTATATAACCTCACATCTTTATGAAACATTCAATATATTTTAGCGCATGATGAACCTAATACGTAATGTGGCCTATATATACATTCGGTGCAAGAAGACATAACCAGCAGTGTCACAAGGGGTTGGAGCTATCCAAGTACAGTTGCATACAAAATAGATCATAATTGAGTGTGTACAGTTACATTATTATGAAGCTAGAACCCTTTTATGGTTTATTTCTGGTCCATCCTGCCTGCCAGCTTGCTTAATGTTTCATTGAATATCACACTTGCATGTCCATACTCCTAGCGGCGATATATCCATCAATATGTTGTTTTTTGATAGAGGGGTGACTGAGCAGCCAAGCACTGAAATCTGAAAAAAATAACAAAACATCTGAATTCGGAATATTTAGAAAATTTGCAATTGTACAACCATATCGGAGAACAATTTTCTCTAGCTTCACATCCTATAAGTATGGAAACAATGTTTCTTCTATATGTTTTTTTTGGTATTTTAAAAGTTAACGTTGCATATATTAACTTTCTGGAACTATATATGATAAAAGAATTTTAGTGCCATGATGTTGTGTGCCAATTCGACATTGTTCATGTAAACAGAGGATTTTTTTTTACGATGCATTCATTAAATTCAAATTTAGACACAATTTCCATGCATCCTTCTGTGCAAATGACACTAAGCGTGTGTTTAGAAAATAGGCTAGGAGAGGTGGGATTGGGAAATGGAAATGAACGGAGGGACATGATGAAATGGGGTGAGAAGAATAGATGGCTAAGATTAAAGCTTACCCTTTGAAGGGTGGGAAATCATATCCCAAATCCATTTTCCAAACACAGCCTAATTTCAATTTAAGTATATATGCTGGTGGGTGGTACTGTGCTCTGCTAAATTTTATGGACTTCATTTATTCATTTATTAAGCTATTAGGAATTTGTGTTGGATGATCAGTTCTCAGCGAGAGCCCATTGTGGACTCGCCGAGGTGATGATGATTCGAAAGCATATTCTTGAAGATATTAAATTGTTAATAGGAATGATACTCACCAACGTTCTCTCTTGTTTTATACAATATGCCATCACTTTTTAGGTGGAATATTACATGATTATCATCTCCATACAATCTCAACATACATGCATCAGTTTGCACTGGGTTGATAACAAGATTATATGTTAACATGGGTCTCTCTAAATATGTACTTTTGCTATCGACAAATTTTAGTAGTCCTGTCATGTAGATCTTGAAAGAAGACGTTAACGAGATGATCAATAATTATTATCTTGTTATATTGGTGAAACTATTAATTTGACTGTTATTTGGGTTTATATTCAAGCCCTCATGCTATGTGCTCAATGGGTAGCAGCCGGCGTATGCCTTGTGCGACTAATAGATAAATCAAGATTTGTTTTAAGTACATAAGCTAAATAAAAAATGAATAGAATTGATCTAAGGGAATATCTGAATTCGTGACCTGCGGAAATTATATTTTCTTGTACTCTATTAATTGAAGGAGTATACTCAATTTTACTTGTGAGAGATGATGACACATCTGAATAATGAAGATTTTTTTTAGGTAGTATTGCATTGTTTTATTTATAAATTTCATTTGAGGTCAAATATCAATAAGGTTGTGATAGTTTATTGAGGTTCGCAACCTCCACCATCTCGGTTCCCGCGCGCATACTTTCTAAACTGGGTAATCTTTTAAAAAAAATTTCTATATAAAAATTCCTTTAAAATCATATCAATCTATTTGAAGTCTTTTAGCTAATACTTAATTAATTATGTGTTAATTTATAATCATGTATTAATTTATCGTTCCATTTTAGATGGGAAGGAGAGGGGTTTGTTTTGTATAACGTAGCCTAAATATACTAGGGAAAAATGGAAGCCGAATAGATAGGGAGGACAATATTACGAAATATAAATAAAGATGAGCCAACAGAGAGGGAAAAAATAGAAAGGTAAGCCCACATGGTTCACGTATCATAGAATTTTTTTTTGCTAACATAAAAATTCAAAGTTATTAAAGACAATAGAATTGCACCGTAGCGTTTAGCACGGACATATTACCATAGTAATTGAACTTTACCGTTGTATCTCCACTGGACATACTCTTCCATGCATGTCCTCGTGCACAAACTGGGAAAGAACTTTGTTGGATGATGTACACCCCTTTTTTATTTTATAAGAAATAGGGTGTGTAAAAAATATTAATCCCGGAAATGACAGTGTAATAATAAAATTAGTGATTAATTTTCACTAATGGTACAACTTGACGTACCTGAGCGTGTATATATATATATATATATATATATATATATATATATATATATATATATATATATATATATATATATATATATATATATATATGAATATTATGTGACACGCGCCAACATCTGCTCTATTGCCTTGCCTAGTATACAGACGTGTATATACTGACACATACATTTTTTTTAAATGGTGTAACAGCCAAGATAGAATAATATGTATGTATATAGAACATATCGTTGAATAATGGCAGTATAGCTCTAAGTGATATCACTAATGAAAGAAAAAAATCAACGATCAATTATTTGTTGGAAAGCATGCCACTGTAGCATTGTCATTAGAGGACAATAACCACGTTGTTGCGTGCTTGCATAGGAAACAAAGAAATTTAGGAGGCAAGATCTGCTCCATCGGAGAATTCGCTGACATGTGTAGCTTGTACGTATACAAGGAAATCATCTCTCCGCGTCAGAGGATTGGAAAGAAAATATTACCATGGCATGGCAAGGAAGGAATTATATTGAGTATAATCTCCACCAATTGGAAGAATCAGAGCATATGGAAAGAAGTGAAAATCACAAAATTAGGAAATGGGTTGATTTTGCATGCACCCATCGAGCCATGCACGTACTGGCTGGAACCGCTCCTACTGTTATCGGAATAAACGATTTATTTCAATAAAAACAACTTTTCTGATTACGATCCCACCCCACGTCCCGTCATCCCACTGCTATCATTATCGGAATAAACGATTTACTTCGATAATAAAAACAACTTCCCTTTCGATCCCACCCCACGTCCCGCATCATGCTCTCACCATTACTCCGATAAAAACAACTTCTCTACTTCTAGTATATATTCTATTTTTCCCGTACCCAACCAACCACTCTCGCCCCCACTTCATTTTTTTCCTTTTTTTTCCGGATCTGAATCGATCCACCATCCCAGCCCACAGATCGGCGACGCACCATGTAGGAGGACGACGACACCATGGCGGTTGATGGCGGTGGCCGGCGAGCAGTGGCCAGCGGTGCTTGAGGCGAAGGCACTGCTTCAGGCCTCGCTGCTGCAGCATCTGCTTCAGATCGATGCTGAAGGGACGTCTGGCCCATGGCGAACGAGGTGGACGTCATGGGGACGGTGAGTTCTCTCAGCAATTCCTAATGAGATTCTTGATTTCTTGCAAGAATTATATACAATCTATGATTAATTAAATTCTTTATCCTTCTTGATTCTATGTTGTCTGACTTCGATTGGGTTGAGCACTCATCTTGGCGTGCTTCTCTATTCTCCCTTGCATAGCGGTGATCCTGTTTGTGATGGTCAATCGATTTGGTAACATCGGCAAGAAACTGTGATTTGTTTCATCACCTCTGTCGTTGCCTAGTTTATGAGGCGATGACAATAGCAACGGCGACCTCCATCTTTGGCTCCATCGCCGGATTCGGGTCCTACCGAGGTCACAGCGGCCAGACTTGGTGCTGCCTCGGCTCTAACCTGCATCTCCGCCGTTTTATCTTCTTGCTCTTTATAGCAGAACAGAAACTCCATTCAGCCATCACGAGGAACTGGCGATGGCGTGTATTGCTGTCTTTGTGTGTAAAATTTTTATTCTTGTGCTTTTACTATGATGTGCATGTAAAATCTTTATTTTTTGTCCCGTGATTTAGGATGGAGTGATTCAATGTATAAGTAAAAAAATTATTCACGTATTATTTTGGGTAAACTAATTAGGCCCCATTAACTCCCTTCTTATTTATTTTTTCTTTTTTTTCTTGCTTGATGCACTCACTATAAGAAATCATCAACCAAGGCTGGTAATAATGTAGTTACTACAAGTTAATGCACCATCAATTTTCATTTACATCGACAGTAATATGAATACTACAAGATTTGATCAACCAATGTTGTTCATAATCCAACTACTACAAACACATGCTCCATCAATTTTCATTTATGTCGACAGTAACTCGATTTCTACAAGATTTCACCAAGCATGGTTGTCGTTAATCCAATTACTACAGGCACATGCACCATTAATTTTCATTTACATCGGATTACTACAAGATTTGGTCTCAGTTTGTTGCACACCATATCGTAACTACCTCGATTGGAAACAAAGATAAACCAATTACAACGATTATTTCCAACCGACCACCAATTTTACGGATCTGTAATTGATTTACCCCGAATTGCAATAGAACTAATGAACACAGATTGAACGTGGGTAACTGCAACACCAGTTTTTCGGATCTGTAACGGAATACCAGTTTTTGCGGACTCTGGGAGTCTGGACGCGATGTGCGGTGCTCGGAACAATATTCCGCACTCTAGCGCTCAGAATAGCACTACCGAGAATTTCTAAGATTTTCTATAGTTCATTAGAGTATCACATTAGCGGCTTGAGAGTGTTTGTAGTAGGGCTGTCAACGAGCCGAGCTCGTCTACCCAAGCTCGACCTTGACACAAGCTCGAGCCGAGCTCGAGCCGAGCCTATTGCACCTTCGAGCTTTTAGGCAAGCTCGGTTCGAGCTCGTTCGAGCTCGAGCTCGATGCCGAGCTCGGCCATAAGTAGTATAATATATATTTTAATAATAATCTCTTGATAAGTATAATTATTTTCTAGTTAATCACACTAATAAAAGAGTAGAAAATGATTAAAATAAATATATTGTGCTAACACATGCTAATTTATTATGTAAATAGATACAAATATATATATTTATCTATTAGTTTATTATATTAATAAGGTGAACATGCAATATAAACTATACACAGCCAAGCTCGGTCAGGCTCGGTAGAAGCTCGAGCTTGACTCGGTAAAGCTCGCGAGCTTTTGCTCAGGCTCAAGTTCGGCTCGTTTGGAGCTCGAGCCGAGCTCGAATCGAGCCTAGGACGAGCCAAGCTCGAGCTGCTCGCGAGCCTCGTGCTTTTTTGACAGCGCTAGTTTGTAGGACTCTCATGTGATGTTTTGAGAGCATTTGTATAAAGTTTAATGAACTTTTTAAGTATATAATAGAGGATAGATAGAAAGGAAAAATAGATAGGAGCAGTAAATTCATTTTGTTTAGAGATAATCGGATTTATCAATCCCAATAACTATAACATGTTGGTTCATCCTACATGCATGCATATGTCAGACACAAGCGTACTAAATCGTCGATCGTTACTCTTTGGAAGTCTGAAATCCCCAACTTCCATTTTTATTTATTACAGTCGTATATGGTTCACTATTAATTTGTCGTATCGTATGTATAGTAGGCCTGTAGGGTCAGACGATACTGCAGTTGGCCGGCAGGAACGACAGCATCGACCTGTCGACGTCGTACCGTATATGGAAGTTCATCTGCATGATGTTGCCGATGATGGACGTTCCCGCCGCCGGCGACCTCTGCACGCCCCAGCACGACACGCCGTCGCGTCGCGCGCCCACCTCCAGCATGTAGTTCGCCGTCGGCAAGGCCATGTCGGCGCCGCCGTCGAAGTGCAGCACCATCGCCGGGAAGCTGCCGCTGCCGCCGCCGCCTGCAGAAGCCTGGAAGCACGCCTCGAACCCGTGCCTGTTGGCCGCCCTCGGCAGCGCCGCCGCCTGCTGCAGCACGGCGTCCTTCGCCGCCGTGTAGGCCGGCTCGGCGAGGTAGGTCAACGTCGTGCCGGAGTCGAACACCATGCCGAAGCACGCCGTCGTCGCCGAGCCGAACGAGATGCTCTGCAGGTTGACGGAATAGAAGGTCGTTACCGACGGCAGCAGCGGCGTGGACTGGACGCCGGCGCCGGTCAAGGTGGCGAGGGAGCCGAACAGGAGAGGGCTCGGCTTGGCGGTGGGGTCCGTGTACGGGATGAGGAAGTAGGAGAAGGCGCCGACGTCCAGCTGCGAGACGAGGGACAGCGGCCAACGGCCGAGCCCGACGAGGCCGGAGCTCCTGCCGAAGTTGCCCACCGACATGGTGGTGCACCCGAAGCCGACGCCGTCCATGGCGTCGCCACCGAGCGTGACGGTCTCGCTGCTAAGGTGAAGGTACCCCTCGGAGCGTGACGGCAGCTTGGAGAGGGAGGACGACTGTCGGGGTAGTAGGATGGCGAGCCCCGGGGCACGCAGGACGCGCACGCACGCGCCGCACTTGGCCCAGATGAGGTCGCCGCCGGTGTCGGCGAGCGCCGACAGCTTCTGCGGTGGCGTGCCGATGGCGAACTACTCCATGTCGTAGACGCCGCCTTCCCACGGCAGTGGCGTCTGCACGCCGCCCGCGGCCGCGGCGGCGACGGTGGACAGCCGGTCCAGCGACGGCCGCGCGGCCCTGGTGAAGTTGATGGGGACTGCTAGCTGGCGCGTGCGCGCCACACTTCCCTCCTATAACTACTCTATTAGATAACACTTAACATTAATAACGGATAATTAGGGAAGATTGTCAAGATTTTTCTTTCTTTTTCGGGAGATTCTTTTACTAACATATTGAAAATTTTTAAGTCAGATTTGAAAACTTTCGATTTAATATTTAAATTTTAAAATCAAATTTTGAAAACTTTCAACTCAAGATTTTTGAAAACTTTCAACTCAAGATTCGAAAACTTTCAAGTTCAGATTTAAAAAATTTGAAAATTTTCAACTTGAGATTTGAAAACTTTCAACTCGAGATTTGAAAACTTTCAACTCGAGATTCGAAAACTTTCAAGTCTAGATTTAAAATATTTGAAAACTTTCAACTTGAGATTTGAAAATTTTCAACTCGAGATTTGAAAACTTTCAAGTCCAAATTTGAAAATTATAAAGTTAAGAGTAAACTAATCACTAGTAAAAATAGAAAACTAATCTAAACTAATTACGATTTTTTCTCTTATCCGTACGGCAAGAACAACGAACGAAAAAAAAAAGAAAAAATGGCGGCGTAAGAAAAAATAAAGAGAAGAAGCGTGCGTGCGTGGGCCTGGTGGACCAAAAATATACGCCGGCAACGCGCGCGCGCGAATTAGCATTCTCGGAAGTTGATGGTCTTCTCCATCCGCACCATGGTGGCGCGCGTGGAAGCCCCGGTGACCGGAGTAGGCTAGAGCAGCGACGAGGAGGAAGGAGGAGTGCCACCTTCGAGTCCATCACTCTCTCTCTCTCTTGGACTGCGAATTACTCCGTAAGTTGGTGCATGCATGGTTTGGTGTCCTTATATCTATAATACTAACATAAAAAAGGAGTAGTTTGCACTGTGCAATGGAACGGCCAAATCACGAGAATCTTAGGCCACAGTCTCCGCGCCGCCTCCGCAAATTCCTCCCCTCTAAACCTGTCGCCCACTCGCATCTCTTCCCCACACTCCGTCACTGCATCATCGCTTCCCCCTCAATCACGCCGCCGATAGCTTCCTCGTCCCCTTGATCTCGCCCTCGATGATGCACCACCTACACTCGATTACAAAAATTGCTCGGCCTCCTCCCCATCTCCACCTCGCTGGTAGTCTCCGTCACCGGCACACAGCCTCGCCGGCCGCTTTCATCGCTCTCCTGTGTCACCTGCCGGCATCACCACCCCTACGCCCCCGATGGTACTCCCGTCCACCACCAGGAACCATTCTCCAGTCCTCCCTCCCCAGGTGTGCTCCAAATCCAGGACTCCCTGCCATGGTCCTTTGCCCAGATCCAGGCTGCCACGTCTTCGATTGCTCACATCTACACTTGATCGTGGAGCCTGCAAGGGAGAGGAGACCTGACGGTGGGGATTGAAGCGGTGCGATGGAGATCCGGCGGGAGGGAATACCAGTGCATGCTCCCGCCGAGCGTGTTCTCGACTGCGCCTCCTCCTTCCCACCTCAAAGAAATCAGTTCGATTTAATCTACCACAGGTAATGCTTCACTTGCAATGTTACCTGACAAATACAACTTCTTAGTGCTTTTGAAGGTAGCTGCTGCGGTGAGAGAGTCTGGTCTTGGATCTTCTTGGTTTGGACTTGACCAAAAGCAATGAATAGTCAGGTGATGTGTATTACTGTTGCATGCACTGGTTGTTTCCTTGAGACTTCCTATCAATTTTACTTGGTTTAAACAAACAAATTTTCCTGCTGAATTTCCGCAGGCAGATATTCCTTTAGACGAAAAATGTCTGCATGCTTTGCTTTGTTGAATTGATACAGTGGGTCAAAACGGGAGTCCTAATGTGCAAGCAGTTGGTCAAGAAGCTGAGGATATCCCATTCCAAAAAAAATATGTGCCTTCTTTTCATGTAATCAAGCCATGCAGATTTAATCTTTGATCAAGCCATGATCAGTAAGAAATTAATTCACTATTATATATGTTATTATGAACACTAGCTTGACTTCTATGCCTTGACTCTTCTGGATATCTGGCAGGTTTTGTCACTATCTGAATTTGCCGTAGGAAAACGGCAGATTTCCTTCTCACAGGCATAATTGCAGACTGTCAATAACTCAATACTTTGAAAGGGTAGCTTTGCCCAGAGGTTTGTAGTAGGCTAACATTATTTTTTCACGAATACGGTAGGTCGATAACATTTATCTATAAATTTTGGTGATTTCAGCTAATTGTGACAACATGAGCAACGGTGAAGAAGAAGAAAGAGCATGAATTCCATGACTAAATCTTGTGGTCTATTTTGTAAATCCATTGCCTCAGTAAAATTTTTAGCACTTGACCTGAATGTCATATCTGAATATCCACCTATTATTGTGGCCTACAATTTCATTTTCCAATTCTATGCTCTAGAAGTTTGGAGCTACAAAATGCACAATTTCATTTTTCATACAATGATTCTTTTGTGTGCATTTTCTTATAAAGAGACCTTTTCAATGGCATAATCCGAAGGTACGAGGCATGCACTTCATAAGTACGATGCAAGTTATGTTAGTTCTTGGTATGCCGTTAAGATCATAGTTAGGGAAAAATATTTTCAGTTTTGCTAGCTAGCTCGAGGGAATGGTATGTTTTGAAACAAACAAGCCATCTATTTTTGCAGTTTGATATTCCAGGTTTGTCATTAGGATTATTGTTCTAAAATCTTGGGTACATTCTTACCAGAAATGCTTTTCATGCGTTTTAAGAAGAGAGCTTCCATATATTTTAGTATATGTATTTGTTGTTTGATATTTTTATTTCGCAAGTTCAGTTCATGTATAGCTTAAGAAGGTTTGTGGGACAAAATCTCTATGTATATTGTGTTTTCAGAACAAGTTGAAATAACGTTGCTTCATATGGAGATGGGATATGTTCTTTAAAAGTTATAAGCTGTGAACTGTAGAAGCTGTTCTAGAGTGGTTTACTCTTGTTTTACAATATCAAGTCTGGTTTATGAGGTGTGTATCTCATTCAAATTAATCATTTTTAGCAAACACGTGTGCTTCAGTTTTGTTATCCTTGAGCAACCAAGTTTACAATTGTGTTGTTTTGAGAATGCAAGACTGCAAGAGTATTTGACAAGACTTACTTGATTTTCATGGATATGCAGTCAGACACAGGAGTCTGGCACTTTGAGATGTCCTTCTCTAGGAGTGTAAATTGGCAATTGACAGTTTTTTACTAGGAGTCCGGAAAAACTAGAATACACACAATTCTATATGTGAATATCTTTATTTGGTAGGGCTAAATATTTGGTATTTGCTTTTGCCACTACGAGTCCTGCAAAATCTGAACCAACTTAGCAACTATTTTTTTTCATTCAATGCTTATTTGCAAAGAGGTATCAAACTATTTGATGATTCACAATTTATTCCCTCATGTTCTATAATGTTATATATTTTTTAATTTCCATTACTCAAAGAATACTTAGTTTTTCATGTCATAATACAATCAAGTGACAGTTACAGATCAAGAATATTCAGCTTTTCTTCTCATAACTGTTAAGCACGAGGAAAATCAGGAAGAATTTTGAGACTTGAACTTACTGAAGATATTCCTTCTATAAGTATTATCTGGAGCATTGATTTTTTTTATGTATTTTCTCAAATACTCAAACCCATGTCAATTTGTATTGCAGAATATTTGTAAAAAAAAAACTCAATTGTGCACGTGATTAGTGGTTGATAAAATTTTGGCTTCAGTTTAGTTCCTTTCATGCTTGACACCATTGATTATTGTTTAAATTTTTTAGTTCTCTTCAAACTTTCACCTCTAAAATTGTATTCACTTCAGGAAGCTAACCATCTTGTTATCTGGATTTCATAGGTATCTGTTCATGTAATCCACAAAAAGACTTGGCCCGTAAATCCACCGCAGTTAACATTCTTGGCCCCCACAAGAATATGGGTATATTTCACAATTCAAATTGAAGGCTCCCATTAAATAATTATAGGTGTATTTGGTGGATGACTCGAGTTCAGTTTCGATGGAATGTACACTCTCTTCAAATTCAGCTTGACTTTTTTTTCTCAGTTTATAAGTTAGACATGTGCAGTGTATTGTGCTTGGTTGTATGAAATGGAGTACTGATCTTTTTTTTTTAACTATTAGTTTGCATGGAAATTGAAATGAAGCCTGATTTCATCTTTATTTATATAGCTTTGTTTCTTACCCACATGGATTATATGAATGTTACTATGATATTTCTTATGCACTGAAGTGTTTCTTTCTCATTCTCAATCTTGATTTCAAATGATAGTGAATGTTGATTAATTTGTTATCTAGGAACGGACCATCATTATTATTCCGTAGTATTATGTTAAAGCAAGTTATAATGGGTGGAACGTGACGTGCACGATTACTAGTAGATGAATTAAGCCGTGGTTTAAAATAGGGTCTACCTATAGCATATTATTCGACGCTTTCAAGAGTAAAAACTTTCACCGTATAGTTTCAGATTATAACTCGTTTTGACTTCATTAAAATCATACTACTTCAAATTTGATCAAGTTTATAGAAAAAAATAATAATATTTTCTTATATATTATGAAAATATATTCAATTATAGATTATATATTGAATAAAACTAATTTGGTGTTGTAAATATTATTATATTTATTTACAAACTTATTCAAAATTAAAGAAGTTTAACTTTGACCAAAACATCAGTTTGTATATCAAAACTTGTGCTTATTTAGTATTAGATGGGATGAGCTGAGAACCTTCTCAAGATGAAGATTAAGTACCGATATACAAAACGAGAAAATCATTAGCTTATGATTATGATTAATTGAGTTTTTTTATTTCAAACTTGAAAAATAAATTTATTTAATATTTTAGAACAACTTTTTTATAGAAAGTTTTTTTAACGAAACACGTCGTATACAAGTTTGAAAAACGTGCTAATGGAAATCGAGCTAAAATTTGTATTTTAATCAAGTTCAAACGAAGGCCAATAGGATTCTACAAATTAAAATTAAGAGTTTATGTTACTATAGTTATTGTAAATTATTAGATAACTTTATGAAAAATTGAAAAAACAAAACTTCATACATTAAAATTTTGTAATAGGTTGCAATAGACAATTCTATAAATTTAAACTTTTACATTTTAATGTTTTAGATAATCAGTTTTTTTTATTTTACAGTTTAAAATTTCAAAATATTTTAGTTACAAATGATACTATAGTAAGGTGTAACATCATCACATCAATGCCCGTTTGTGCCTCAAACCAGCATTGATATTTGTCACCGGTGTTGTTTTTTGCATAAAAATGATATGGTGACATTTCACGCGTTCTGTGGTAATGCATGCTTCCGTGAATAAGTCCCATAATATATCCTTCGTGTTAAAGAGATGAAAATCAACGGCAAATTTCTATTGTAGCTAATATCATATAGGAGTATTGAATATTAATGAGCACAAGCGAGTCATGTGCTTAATTACCACTTCATCCCCTTACATGATGCTTCTCTACCTTGAAAAAGTTGAAAAAACTAAAAATCTATGACATCAATCTATATTTTTTTCTGAGGAAGAAGTATGAATTACCCCAAGAACTATCGCGGTCGTCTGAATTACCCCCTGAACCACAAAACCGGACATTCTTCAACCCCAACTATGCAAACCGGACGAATTACCCCCCTGGATCCAATCAGCGGTGGTTTTGGTCTACGTGGCTTACGCGTGCCAGCTGAGTCAGCATTCTATTTATTAAAAAGGCAAAATTTGCTACAGGATACTCAAAAAACGTGTAATTGGCTGGGAGACATCGCAAAAACGTGACACGGCTAATGGACACAACAAAAAATGTGTAATTGGCTATAGGACACCGGTCTCATTATTTTATTATTTCCGAGTCAAAAGAGGTGAGAAATTTTTTAAAATGACGAGATTGCCCTTGACACCATCTTCCCTCACCCGAAATCACAGAAGTTCTGTAGCTGCCGGCGAGGTAGCTGGCGTGGAGGCTGACATGGTCGGGGAGGGACAGGAGGTGGAGGAGCACGATCTAGCGACTGCTCGAAGCTCCACCGTAGGCGGCTCCTTGTCATGTGCTCCCGTCGTGGCCGTTGCCTGCTTGCCTCCGCGTCCAGTCCCTGCTAGCACGCTGCCGTGCGGAGCGGCCGCCTGCTCGTGCGCTCCACCGCGACTCTGCCTTCTTCTCGCATGCTGCCGCCCGAGACGTTGCCTGCTCACGCTCTGCCGTCGGAGCTACCTCCGCAGTCTCGTGCTCACAGACACCTCCGTCGCCTGCTGCTGCTTGATGGGCGCTCCTCATTGCCTCGCGCAGGTGCAGGCGTCGGTTGCTTGCTGCTCGCCATGCTGGCCCACCTCGCTCAGCCATTGCATCACTTGCTGCTCATTGCTCCGGCCTTCCTCGCTCACCCCATTGCCGCCGCCGCCACCACCATGTTAGGGTTGATTTAGGAATGGAGGATCGAGTGAATCAGTGAGGGTGGCCGCCAGTGTCATCGTACCACGTCGTGCCGACCTCGTCCCACCGTGCCTCCGAGGTTGCCGTGCTGTTCCCGGCGAAGTCAACGGGAAGGGGAAAAGAAGGAAAGAGAAGGGGCAATCTGGGCATTTAAAAAAATATCTCACCTCTTTTGACCCAGAAATAATAAAATAATGCGACCGGTGTCCTACAGCCAATTACACGTTTTTTGTAGTGTCCATCAGCCGTGTCACGTTTTTGCGGTGTCTCCCAGCCAATTACATGTGTTTTTGTGTGTCCTGTGGTAAATTTTGCCTATTAAGAAAATAATGGGACCTACATGTCATACTCTTCCTCTCTCTTCTCTCTCTCACAGGCGGGAGGCGCGGGACATGGAGCTGCGGCGGCGGCGGCCGGCGGGTGACGCTGAGGCGGCAGCAGTGGGGGATGAGGGTGACGTGGAGGCGGTGGCGGTAGCGCGGCCTTGCCGGAGTCGGACGTCGCTGCGACGCTGCGGCGGAAGAGGAGAGGTCACGCAATGTGGAGGCGAGGCGGGTCGCGTCGCGGCGGCGGAGCACGGCGTGGGCCTCGGCGAGGAGCTGCTTCAGTGCTTGAGCGCCAGGGGCAGCGGATGGGGACCGAGGATGGCGACGGCCGGGGGTGGACTAGTTGGGGGCGACGGTGCCACGCGCGCGTACTGGGAGGCACACAGTGGCGTCGCTTTCTTCCCGCGCTCCAAGCCTAGCGGCGCCGTGCTCGCACGACGGGGCACCGGCGGCGATGACAGTGCACGAGGGAGAAGGCTGGGCCAGCGAGCTTGTTCGCGCGGGACCGGCGGCGGACGGGGGCGGTGGCCATGCGGATCTGGAAGGACGATGCGGGACCCCGACGGCCCCCGCGCGCCGCCATCGTCCACGGCACTGGGCTGCGAGCACACTTGTGCCGCCCCTACTCACCACCGTCCGCCGCGCGCCCCCACGCGCCGCCGTCGTCCGCGGCTCCGTGCTGCCGTGCGCACTTGCGCCGCCCCCACTCGCCGCCGTCCGCCGCGCACCCCCACTCGCCGTCGTCCGCCGCGCGTCCCCACGCCCCTGAGCGCCGCCGTAGTCCGCCCGCCATTCTGCACTTGCGCGGTTGTTGCGCCCGCACACACGAGTGAGAGAGAACGGAGAGAGAAATTAGGAAGAGGTGAAGTGGAAGCATGACAGGTGGACCCTACCAATTTTTTTTAAAAAAAATGCTGACTGGACTACCACGCGTAGGCCACGTAGGATAAAACCGCTCTGATTTGGGTCGAGGGGGGTAATTTGTCCGGTATTGAAAGTTCAGGGTGAAGAATGTCCGGTTTTGTGGTTAGGGAGGGTAATTCGGACGACCGTGATAGTTCTGGGGGTAATTCGTACTTTTTCCTTTTTCTAATAAATACATAGGGAGGGAAAGAAAATCACTTAACCTGAAATCTTTTTCAGCAACTCAAAATAATAACTTCATTGTTTTCCGTTAACATGTTTTCCAAACTGCTATATGATGCGTATTGCATAAAAAAATTACATATTTTTTAAAAGATAAGATAAATACATTTTTAATTTATAATAGCGAAGAAATAATTAATTAATTAATTAAACACTTTTCTAATCTGTGAACAGTTCCAACCGAACTGCATATATATTCGAACTGTTTGGCTTGGCTATTTTCTAGATCGTCCCCCGGACGGAGAGGGCTACGCGTCGGACGTCCGATGCTTTAGGGAAAAATCGAACGCTAACGTCAGCGCCCGATTTACGTGTAAAACTATTTTTAAAGTAATTTTTCTCTTAAATTACTTATCCAAATCATTAAATTTGTTGCAATTAAATCTTCAAAACAAGACCACACATGGATATATTCCGATGAAAAAAAAATTAGCTTATTATTGAATTATTTTTAAATGTTGCACGATGTTCCACCAGGTATATCGGAATTGTTTCACTAAGTAGATCGAAAATGTTTCACTCATTTAAATCTGGTGTCGTTTCACCTTATATAAAAACAATGTTTCAGCAAATAGCGGAAGAATGTTTCAGTTCACTGCAACATTAGATCTATACATAGTGAAATAGTGAAACATTATAAATACACTAGGTGGAACATTTTTCGGTGAAACAAAAAATGAAACGAAGTTCCTTAATAGGAGGTTTCCAAAATATGTGGGTTTTTTTGCAATGAAATATTTCAGTTCACTGCAACATTAGATCTATACATAGTAGAACATTGTGAGTGCACTAGGTGAAACATTTTTTGTGGAAAAAAAATAAACTAAATTCCCTTAATAGAGGGTTTTCAAAATATGTGGGTGATTTATTGCAATAACGTGTTGCACTGCAACATTTGATCATGAGTACACTAGCCGAAACATTATAAAACTACTGGTTAAAACATCAAAAAAGACCACATGCAACATTAAAAAAATCAATAAAAATATTAAAATATTTTTTTGTCGAAATATAATCATATGTGGTCTTGTTATAAAGATTTAATTGTAACGAATTTAGTGGTGCAATCAGATCGTATATTAAATAAATAGTTTACGATAAAAAATCTTTTGAAGAAATAAGAAAAGAAAAGATTCTTTGCATGCTGCAGTGGCAGACAGCGTCCGATTTTTCTCCACCCCGTCAGTCGTCCGGGTGCGAGCTTTTTCGCCCCTGGACAAGCCTATCATCTCGTACACCGCATATCTTTATTCATGCACCGACTTGCACGTAACACCAAAGACCGTAGACTAAGGTCAGAACGACTCAACGAAGAATAATAGTTAGGCATGCAAACCATGGAAAGATAAATATATATGGTTGTGATTTTTCCTGATGAAATTTATTCGATCCATACGAACTTACGATGTATTTCCTGACTCCAGCCCACATCATGAAGTTTAATTTCCAACGGTGGAAAGTAGATCAATCGTTCTCAGCCCTAATATTTGGCCCTTGTGCGGCTGCTGTGCGCAGAGTCCTGACCATAGTAAAAACTAGGTGATACCCGCGCTTTTACTGCGAGATTCATGTATGAGTATATGTTAAATATTGTCGAAATGATAAAAGTTTAAATGTTGAGAAAATAATGTGATGAAGATGATTTGACACATACTTGTTAATTAATCTCTAAAATATAATATTATAGATGATGTGTCATGTTTACATGGAATTTAAAATAGGCTAGAATAGTAATTGTTTGTGAGAGTGAAGATGTGACATACTTGCATGGGATTTTAAATGGGCTAGAATAGTAATTGCTAGCGGGTGATGATATGGCATGCTTGCATGTTTGAGCTTTAGCTTCAAATAATTGTTAGTCGGTAACAACTATATAGAAAGTATAGATTTGTGGGCACTCGTAGAGTTTTGAACGGCCGGCCGGGCAAAACTTCATAGGTTTTATGTATGATCTGTTGGAGCTTGTATATCGAATATACTCCGCGAGCTCGCGTGGAACCTCGTTGCCGGCTTGGAAGAGTTGGAAGACAAGGCACCGACGGCCGACACAGAGCTGGAGCACAACAACCTTGTAATATTTTTTTGCCGTCGGGCTCATGGTCCTCGTGCCACTCCGTGTCGATACAAACAGTGAGCCCCCACCCCCCCCCCCCCGGTGATGCTCGCGGGCTATCTCGTTGATGAATTGGGCGGCGAGGTAATGCGATGACGTGATGGTGGTGCAGATCGCCACGGCGTCGCCATCCATGAAGACGTCGAGCGTGTTCTCGGGAGGAGGACGAGGAGTTGGGGGAGTGTAATACCTGCCTACCATTGGCGTAGAGGACGATTTTAGACTTACTTGACAAATTTGGAATTGCGCCGACAAAAGAAGGCCTTGCTCAGTCCATTTAAAGTGGGCATACCGCAAGTAGAAACCAAACTAGACAAACTTGTCTTCTTGGAATCGTAGTCGGACTTCGGAATTCGGAGGAGCCTGCAGTTTGAGGTGTTAGGCCCACCTCTTAGGGACAGCCGAGTTGTGCACTTAGGAGCCCACTCCGCCTGGGAATCCCGGCCTAATCCGCGATGTTTTCCCTTAGGATTAAGTCCACTTTTCATCCCTCATATAGAGTAGAGTAGTGAAAGAAATCAACTTTCTCGATCTGTTATTGGGCCACGTCATCCGAAAATACTGGACCGTCCGATACAACTATGTGGTAAACTAGTTGGGTGCCCGTGCTTTGCAGCGGGAAAAAATAACACCAACTTTACCTCAACTCATATGTACGTACAATATATGATGAAGGCTACAAACGTTCAAAATAGCTACAAGTGATCATTGTACTATTACAGAATAGGTTAGATTTTACTCCTATCTAACGATGAAAAAACAAAAAATATAATTCAATACTCACAAGACAGCCAATTTTAGTTTTTACTTCTTACCGCTAGCCATATTTGAATTTGTTCTGACCAATAGGAAACTGAGATGATAAACAGTGTCCAAAAAATTTAAATATGCCTAGCGCTAAGAACTAACTACTATTGATCATCTCAGTTTCCTATTGCTCAAAACAAATTTAAATATGGCTAGCGGTAAGAACTAAAAACTGAAATTGGCTATGTCTTATGAGTATTGAATTATATATTTTTTGTTTTCTCACCTACTTTGTAATCGTACAATGATCACTTATAGCTATTTGTAAGTAGATGAACATTTGTAGCCTTCATCGTACATTGTACATACATGTGAGTTGAGGTAAAGTTGGTGATATTTTTTTCCGGTGCAAAGCACGGGCACCCAACTAGTTTACCAAATGACTGTATCGGATAGTCCAATATTTTCAGATGACGTGGCCCAATATCATATCGAGAAAGCTGACTTCTTTCACTACTCTACTTTATATGGGGGATGGAAAGTGGACTTAATCCTAGGGAAAAACATCGCGGATTGGGCGAGGATTTCCAAGAGGAGTGGGATCCCAAGTGCACAACTCGGCTGTCCCCGAGAGGTGGGCAGGCTCCTCCGAATTCCAAAGTCCGATTACGATTCCAAGAAGGCAGGTTCGTCCAGTTCGGTTTCTACTTGCGGTATGCCCGCTTTAAAAGGATAGAGCAGCAGGGCTTTCTTTTCGCCGCGCAATTCCAAATTTGTCAAGTAAGTCCAAAATCGTCCTGTACGCCAATGGCAGGCAGGTATTACACTCCCCCAACTCCTCGTCCTCCTCCCGAGAACACGCTGGACGTCTTCATGGTTGGCGACGCCATAGTGATCCGCACCACCATCACGTCGTCGCATTACCTCGCCGCCCAGTTCGTCAACAAGATAGCTCGCGAGCATCATGAGGGGGGGGGCTCATAGTTGGTATCGACACGGAGTGGCGCGAGGACCATGAGCTCGACATTGTTTATCATCTCAGTTTCCTATTGGTCAGAACAAAATTCAAATATGACTAGCGGTAAGAAATAAAAACTAAAATTAGCTATGTCTTATGAGTATTGAATTATATTTTTTGTTTTTTCTTTGTTAGAAAGGAGTAAAATCTAACCTTTTTTTGTAATAGTACAATGATCACTTGTAGCTATTTGTATATAGATGAACGTTTGTAGCCTTCATTGTATATTGTACGTACATGTGAGTTGAGGTAAAGTTGGTGTTATTTTTTCCCGGTGCAAAGCACGGGCACCCAACTAGTTTACCAAACGGTTGTATCAGACGGTCCAGTATTTTCGGATGACGTGGCCCAATAACAGATCGAGAAAGCTGATTTCTTTCACTACTCTACTTTATATGAGGGATGGAAAGTGGACTTAATCCAAGGGGAAAACATTGTGGATTGGGCCGGGACTCCCAGGTGGAGTGGGCTCCCAAGTACACAATTCGGCTGTCCCCGAGAGGTAGGCCTAACACCTCAAATTGCAGGCTCCTCCGAATTCCGAAGTCCGACTACGATTCCAACAAGGCAGGTTTGTCAAGTTCGGTTTCTACTTGTGGTTTGCCTGCTTCCAAAGGATAGAGCAGGGCCTTCTTTTCTCAGCGCAATTCCAAATTTGTCAAGTAAGTCCAAAATCGTCCTCTACGCCAATGGCAGGCAGGTATTAGACTTCCCCAACGCCTCGTCCTCCTCGTGAGAACACGCTCGGCGTCTTCATGGATGGCGACGCCATGGCGATCCGCACCACAATCACGTTGTCGCATTACCTCGCCGCCAAGTTCATCAACAAGATAGCCCGCGAGCATCACGAGGGGGGGGGTCATAGTCGGTATTGACACGGAGTGGCGCGAGGACCATGTGCCCAACATTGTTTATCATCTCAGTTTCCTATTGGTCAGAACAAATTCAAATATGGCTAGCGTTAAGAACTAAAAACTGAAATTGGCTATGTCTTATGAGTATTGAATTATATTTTTTTTGTTTTTTCATTGTTAGAAGGTAGTAAAATCTAACCTATTCTGTAATAGTACAATGGTCACTTGTAGCTATTTGTATATAGATGAACATTTGTAGCCTTCATCGTATATTGTACGTACATGTGAGTTGAGGTAAAGTTGGTGTTATTTATTCCCATTGCAAAGCACGGGCACCCAACTAGTTTACAAAATGGTTGTATCGAACGGTCCGATATTTTCGGATGACATGGCCCAATAACATATCGAGAAAGCTGATTTCTTTCACTACTCTACTTTATATGAGGTATGGAAAGTGGACTTAATCCTAGGGGAAAACATCGCGGATTGGGCCGGGATTCCCAGGCGGAGTGGGCTCCTAAGTGCACAACTCGGCTGTCCCTAAGAGGTGGGCCTAACACCTCAAACTGCAGGCTCCTCCGAATTCCGAAGTCCGACTACGATTCCAAGAAGGCAAGTTTGTCCAGTTCGGTTTCTACTTGCGGTTTGCCCGCTTTAAATGGACTGAGCAAGGCCTTCTTTTGTCAGCGCAATTCCAAATTTGTCAAGTAAGTCCAAAATCATCCTCTACGCCAATGGAAGGCAGGTATTACACTCCTCCAACTCCTCGTCCTCCTCCCGAGAACACGCTCGATGTCTTCATGGACGGCGACGCCGTGGCGATCCGCACCACCATCACGTCGTCGCATTACCTCGCCGCCCAATTCATCAACAAGATAGCCCGCGAGCATCACAAGGGGGGAGGGGCTCATAGTCGGTATCGACACAGAGTGGCGCGAGGACCATGAGCCCGACGGCAAAAAAAATGTTACAAGGTTATTGTGCTCCAGCTCTGTGTCGACCGTCGGTGCCTTGTCTTCCAACTCTACCAAGCTAGCAACGAGGTTCCACGTGAGCTCACGGAGTTCCTCGCCCACGCAGGTGTCCGTTTCGTCGGCGTTGGGGTCGATGGCGGCATGCGGCAATTGGCCAACGAGTGCAACCTGAGGGTCGCCTGCGCGGTGCCGTGCTGGGCCGGCCAAAGCTTGCGAGGGCGAGGCTGAAGAGCCTAGCGCTCATAGTGATGGGCACCCGCATGGAGAAGGCGAAAGACATTACGATGAGCAGATGGGTGAGCCGACGCTGATGTGGGAGCAAATCAACTACACCTGTATCGACGCGTACATGTCCTCGGAGACTTGCCGACGGCTGCTCTCCGATGATCCCATACTGGCCGCACCGTCGTAGGCGCACACACGCATGGCGATCTAGCTACCAGTGCAATGTTTAGTTCAGATCGTTAGAAATATAGATACGTTAGTTAGAGATGAGAGTTAAATATATAAATTATAGAGATAAGATACGATTTTAGGGATATAATTCTTAAGATAAAATAGAGTCCCAAAATATATAAATCATGTTCAAATGGCACTAATGCTGGCTTCGCCACTATGATCCGAGCTGGATCTAGAGGAGATGTCTACTATGCTACTCAACCCACTGCCAATCCATCTTCACCGTCTTTGCCACCCTGCAATGGCGATCTCAGCTATCATGCCCGTTACCACTCACATGGATGCTCGTTGCCGATTGTCTTCATATCCAGAAGAATAGGATGGGAGAAAAATAAGTGGGAATCATCGGGAATCCTCATATTCGGCCGCTCGGGGGAGGGGGAAGGGGGGGACCCACGACGCGCGCTGCCTCTGAGCCCCACCACGTGTCCCTGCCCCCACATGCCACGTGTCTCCACCACATCCTCTATTGCAACAAATCACCCACATATTTTATAATAAAACTATTAAGATAATTTGTTTTATTTTTTTCCACCGAAAATATTTCACCTAGTGTATTCACAGTGTTTCACCGTGTATATAGATGTAATGTAATGTTGCAGTGAATTGAAACAATCTTTTGCAACAAATTACCCACATATTATGAAAACCCCCTATTAAGGGAATTCGTTTCATTTTTTTGTTCCAGCAAAAATATTTCACCTACTTATAATGTTTCACTACGTATGGATCAAATGTTGCAGTGACTTGAAACATTCTTTCGATATTTGCTGAAAATTTGTTTTTATATAAGGTGAAACAACACCCGATTTAAACGATTGAAACATTTTCGATATACTTAGTAAAACAATTACAATCTACTTGGTGAAACAGCGTGCAACATTTAAAAATAATTCAATAATAAGCTAAAAAAAATTTCATCGAAATATATGCATGTGTGGTCTTGTTTTAAAGATTTAATTGCAACGAATTTAATGGTGTAATCGGATCATGATTTGGATAAATAATTTAAGAGAAAAAATAGTTTAAAGTAATTTTGCATACATACATGCTTGCTGACGTTATGTTGACGTGAGCGCTCGATTTTTCCCACCCCCAATCAGGCGTCCTACGTGAGCGCCCAATTTTTCCCGCCCCTAATCAGGCGCCAGATGGTTGATGTATATAAAGAATAGCTAGGTGGGAATATCTAGCGGACATGTTTATATCTCTCTAAAACACAAGTGAGTTGAAACATTTTAACAACTAATAAAAAATAAATACCGCTTTGTCGATCTGTAGACGGTAGTCATTCCCTTTTTCTCGTAGACCAATCGTCCTCAAGACACAACTCGCTACTAGTCTAGTACTTTATGTATTTACTATATGCATTGGCTTGCAGTCTTGCACGTAACACCAAAAGTAGTAGACTTAATTAGGCCATAATATAATAACTAATACATATATGAATATGATAATAACCATCGGTGTGAAGCAACAACGTCCATGGCCCCCTCAATTGCCATCCGGCCTACCGAATAATGGGCTTCATGTTGGCCCCAACTAAGTATGGGCCACAATCTCCCAATCCGGCCCACAACATTATGGGCCGCATGAGTGGGCTACCCTCCCGGCCCAAAATGTATTTCGGCCCAAATCATCAGACGCAAACTAAAACCTCCCAAACCCTAGGCAACCGAAGAGGAGAAAGAAGGAAAAAATGCAGGTCTCCTCCTACCTCCGGCGAGCCCTCCGCCGTCCACCCTTCCCCGCCGGTGATGCCAACCACCGGCGGCTCTCCTCGGCCCCCGCGCCGAAGCCCGAAGCACCGGCGGAGGCGGCCCCGCCGCCGATGCCGACGCGGTCGTGGGGGGAGGCGCTGGCCGCCGCGCAGCGCGCCTTCTGCCTGCCGCTCGCGGGGCGCGTCCTCGCCGCCGCGGGCACCGGGAACGCGGCCGTGTCCGCCCCCGCCGTCCACGTCTCCCTGGCGCTCGCCGCGGGCGGCGCGCGGGGCGCCACGCGGAGGCAGGTGCTCCAGGCGCTCGGCTGCGGCGGCGGCGGCAGGGGCGGCGCCGCCGACGCGGCCAACGTGGCGTCCCGCGTCGTGAAGCGCGTCCTCAGGGACCGGTCCACCTCCGGCGGCCCGTGGCTGGCGTTCGCGGGCGGCGTCTGGGCCGACGCATCGAGGAGTCTCTCGCCGGAGTTCGTGGGACTCGCCGGCAATGTGTACGGCTCTGCGGCTAAGAAGGCCGATTTCAAGAACAAGGTATATCTGATCGAATGCCCTCTTTCAGCTAATACTGCAGAGTAATAATGTTATGCCTATCATGTGCTCGGTAATATTCCTGTGCCTAAGGTTAGTATCACAAAATATCTCAATTTGTTTGTTGACTTGAGGTATTTTGCCTTAAGTGTGTTTAATTGGTTTGATGAACCTTGTTGTATCTCACTATAACAGCCTCGTTGCAATCTGTTCTATTAAAAATGTTTTGGTTCTGTTGGAAATGGCAAAGAAATCTCAATGACTGGCGCTATATTTCGAAAGCAATAGTATTATTCTGCTTAGTTGTTACAGTTATTCTACCCAAGAAAGTGCCTTTCCTGATTATTTGTTTATTGCTGTTTTTCTTTGTGAAGAGTGAACTGCGACCTTGTGATGCATCTTATTGTTAACATGTTTTGGTCTTCCCATTTCCCAATGCTGAAATTTAACCAATTTCTGTTCTATTGATCTTTGAAGCCGGAAGATGCTCCTGATCAAATTAATTCGTGGGTCAAAGATTCCACAAAAGGTACTGTTACAACACTTCTGCCTGCTGGAACAATCGACCAGAATACAGGACTTGTTCTTGGGAGTGCACTGTACTTTAGGGGCAGATGGCTGGATAGAGATGATTTGCGGAGGACTACTGAACAAAAGTTCTACTGCCTGGATGGAACATCTGTCGAAGTCCCATTTGTGGAATATGACAGAACACGTCTTTTTGCCGTCCATGATAACTTAAAAGTTATTAAGCTTCCTTACAAGCAAGGAAAGAATGAAAGGAAGTTTTCCATGTACATTTTCCTCCCTGATGATCATGATGGCTTGTTTGAATTAACCCAGAAGATTTTCTCTGAACCAATGTTCTTAGAACAACATTTACCAACAGAGAAATGCCATGTGGGTATCTCGGTGCCCAACTTTAAAATATCTTTCCAGATCGATGTAAAGGATTTTCTGAAAGATATGGGGCTTGAACTACCTTTCCTCCGGGAAGCTGAATTCTCTGACATGATCAAGGAAGATGACTCAAGTGGTCCTCTGTTTCTGTCTGATGTACTTCATAAAGCGGTTTTGGAGGTTGATCAAAAAGGAATTGAAGAAACTTCAGTATCAATGGGCTTGGGCAAGCCTTTGCCAGCACAACACTTCAAGGCCGACCATCCGTTCTTCTTCATGATTAGGGAGGAGGTCTCTGGAACAGTAATATTCATGGGGCATGTGCTTGACCCTTCATCACGGACATAGCATCAGGTTGTAGTCTTTTATCACCTGTTTGCACTAATGTATTGGAGTATCTCTATCATTGCTAGTCTGCCTGGCAGAAGTTTTGGTACATGAGTATTTATTTTTCTCACTTTTTGTAACACACTGGCAAAAATTAAAAAAAAAAAGTATGCCATTTGAATGCTTTCTTCTGTCTCTTTTGCGATGCTGAACAATATAAAGGAAAAGATATGAAGTCTCCTCGTCAATATAAACTACATTTCTTATGAAAACCTCTATGCATTTGTCCAATTAAAAGCAGTCACATTGGTCTCCAAATATGTTCATTTGTTATTCTTCTAGATTGCATTAACGTATATGCTTCTACATTTTTCTAAATTATATATCTGCATTGTTGTTTGGTACTGGATCTATATCATTATGTGTAGTTTGCCCTTCAAACCTTATATTATTCTTGTAACAACCTTTTCTTGAAGATATTTTCCATGGAATTGTTTCACTATCACATTCATAAAGCCGATTCATATTTATTTGCTTCTTCCTACTTGTAACAACTTGATAATCTTGCGGCTTGTATAGAGCCTTCAATAATTCATATAAAAGTATATTGAGATGAAAAATCGGGCGTTTATGTTCTAGAATATATTCTCGTTTTGTGGCATTTCTTTATTATCACCAGGTTTGTTTGATCTTTTCTGAGGTCATGAAGCACATGTGTGGAATTATATTTATATGTGCCTGCAAGGCTGCAACATTAGCCTCCTCACATTCATCAAAAGAGAAGATTTTCCAAGGTTAGAGGACAGAAGTGTTTTAATTCTAATTGAGACCAGAAACATCTGTAACCCTTTTGGCAAAAAAAAAGGGGACTTGAAATTGATTTTTTTTAAAAAAATTCTTGAATGTGAATTGCCCGTAGAATGATGTGGACTGAGAGTAAAACTGACAAAAGCAAAACAGTTATTGAGCCCTCCTACGCGTGATGTATAAGGAATTTCATGGATTGCAACACTCCACTGACAAATTCATTCTGACTCAACCATCTCATACTGTTGGTACTCATGTTCTTTTTTTTCTTGTATGGCAAATATATACCAGTGCAGCTGTGCTAACTTGTTATGTACCTATCTGCTGGATTTCTATTTTGTCTTTGTTCATCTCATCATGTGTGTGGCGTGGCAATGTGGATATGTGATCAGGGTTGGTCGCCTTTCGGCATTAGAAAAGGATGGCATCAATGTTCAGAAAACTGATTGCCTTTTTTTTACTAACTTAGTTGTTATTATTTCTACTCCTTTGGTCCCTTTTGTTGATACAAACTTGACACCAAAGTAGTTCTTTTTCTGTTAAAACAAAAAGGAAGTGTGCTTCTTAATCCATTTTTTTTCTTAAACTAACCCTTGTCTTCTTCGTTGATGGAACCTGAAAAAGGTTTTCAAATGAGTATACTAGCACACATTTACATCATGTACTATTGACAGATGGAGCCGTGAGAACATTACACTTGTTGAAGCAAGTGTTGTAGAAAGGTCAGATGCAGGAAGCTACACGGGAATGTGACATTTGATCTTCTTACATCGGTGCCTGATGGAGTAGATCCAGCAAGTTACTCCAAACAGAAAAATATAAATGAACACGTGTAGAAGTCTAGAAAGATGATGCAAAATGTGTGTGCCAACAGCTTCTTTAAATTGTAATGAATTTGGGCAAGATCGTTAGTAGACAAGAAGATATATGGTGTGCATTACTTCCCATCATCAATGGTTGGAAGCAAGTATGGCCAGTCTGGTGAATTTGTACATCTAACCAACAATTCAGATTCTGTGGTCTCTTACATCTCAACCAGACAAAACAACATATATGGGGGGACATGGGGTTATGGACTGACAATGCTTACTTTACAACTGCCCATAGTCTGGTCCTAGTGTAGTATTATTAGTTTCTGACCAATTTGATTCAAAGAACTAATTTGTTGATATGTTTGTTGGGCCTCTCATGTTTAAATATTGTTCCTTTTTCCAGGTTACATGTAGGACAGATAAGCGCGCGCACCACACTTGCATATTCACAAGTGCGTCTCCTAACACACGCTCTGTTTAGACTAGAGGCACACCCCTGGCACCCATACCCATTATTTATGGGTAGCTCTCATGTTTAAACTTGTATTATGGCTTGCTCTTACGAGGATCTGTGTGTAGCTCTCTCTTTCATCTGTAATGTTAACCATCTTCAAAAAGCCAAATTGTTAACTTGCAACATGAGTCCTTGCAAGAGAAGGGTCACCATCCATTAATTAGATCATGTGATGGAACTAGCTAATTAAGCTTGTTTTTTTTTCTTCTTGAATTACTGATATGCATCACAAAAGTCAAGTTCAGAGTACAACAAAGGGAAGAACTTGGCAGAGCAAGTACAGAGAAGCAGTAGCTCACAAGTTGCCCAAGGAGAAAAGAGTACCTTACTAAACATCCAGACCTCTAGTCTCTAGAAAAGTGATACACTGTTGGTACGAGATAGGAAGAGCACAAACTCAGCTTCTAATTGGATGAGCTATAATATTAGAGGGGTTCATGAAACGGTGGCTCCAAGCAGCATGCATGGGCAGTCACATTCATCAACAAAAGTGGTATTCCTCTGAAAAAAGAGAAGTGCCATTAAGTGGTCATATATCTATTGAAGCTTTTCAGTAGAGTAGGATAGTAATGTAATCTAAAGTAATTACAAAGATGATAGTGCACTTTGGGGGTGGCATTTGTGTTACTTGGCTTCTTAACTGTAGGAGGGCAATTAGCAAATAATGGCCTAATTGTGCAGACCTGAAACTCTCAAAATTAGTTGAACAAAAAGGTGAAGACAAAATGAAAAGATGCTCTTATATTCTGCTTTGCTCTGTATAATAAGTCATTCCTCTAAATCAGCTGATGTTCTGTACCTAAAAAATGAAACAGGTTCAGACAAACATTAATGCCGTGAGCTTTCAGAATTCTCCACAAGAAAAGGTTGCAAAAAAAGAAGCATATGGGCAGCTTTCTTGAGTACAACCTGTAGTTTGGTAACTAGTAATCAGCTACTAATGGCATGAGCATACTGTCTCAAAATTTAGTCTCTGCAGATTGTTCACACTAACAAGTCAACATAATGACAATCTGTTCTGATTTTGATGTGTCACTACCTTCTGGTGTGAGTAGTTAGAAGCAAAATAATTGGTTTTGTCATATAGTTAAGCTACCAAATTGTGCATATAAGAATAATTCGATTACTCGTAGCAATATATGTAGCATGGTGTGATGGGCCGGTCTGGTGTGCACATGGAGATTCATATTTTCAGATAGCACGTCAGACTATTCATGAATTGAATAGACAAAGGAAAAGAATATCCGTTCAAATACTGTAATGTATTCATATGGGAAGTGTCTAACTGCAATACTGTAACTGAAACCTGTTGTCATGTCAGTTTTGGGCTCTCCATCCTGATCGAATATGAACACTTGTCTTGTTTATATTTTAGAGCAAAGTATTGAAAGAAAATCCTTTCCATCCTGCAGAAAAATAAACCTCACGTCAGACTATTCTGAAAAGGTATTAGATTGCTGAAAACAAGCAAAAAAATTTTGACTGAAAATTAGCAAAATCAATATTGTAAATTGTAAAATACATACATCTACTTAAATCAGATAATACAAAAGAATTAAGGTCTATCAATTTAAACAAGCAAATCAGAGGATCAAGATTATAACATAGACTCAGTCCAAGATCATTGCTGAAAAGAGCATCGGGTATACTGATATTAAAAAAATGAAGTAGGGATTAACTCTAGACATGTAGATAGTTTTTTCTTTTCCAAAAAAGATAAAAGTAGTAAACTTGGTAGAGTCTACAATAGCAAGGAGCCAATGCAGTGGCATAACGATGATTAGATGACTTGTATCACATCCAGTCTTATCGTTATTTCCTCTCTAATGGATAATTTTTCCACGACAGCATCGACCTGATGATATCAGATTCAGATCTTAGCTTGCTGAGAATTGATATTCTCTCGTACATGAAAGAAACCAAGTCGAATCAGACACCCCAACAGTTGAAAACACTATAAGCATATAGCCAATTTGACCCGTCACACACAACAAACTAGTACCAAATCATGTAGAACAAAGCTTTCGCTCTCTTGATGCAGTCATGGAAGTAGTAGAACCACCAAAATTTTTTGGAGGGTGAATTTTTTTTTGAAACGAAGAACACGACCGAGACCGTGTATAGTGTTTGAACAATTCTTCGCTAATTTCTGCAAGAATTGAAATGTACTACTTGAGGGTCTCGTTTAAACTCTTGTGTTCCAAACACGTGAGTTTGTACTTTACACTAAAGAACAAAATTCAAAACTTTCATGTACTTGCACTACATATAGACAAAATTCTCGATTCTGCAACGATGATATCGCATTGCTCATAGGTCTATCTAGCAACAAGTCCATGGTCAATGTCACTGCGTTGGTAGCAAGTTGTTCTTGATGCAGTGTTAGTACTGTACTGTATTTGTTTCGGTTGGGTTATCTTGAATCATTGCATGATTAGGAGATGGTACAACTAATACATTACTCCATGTTACACATTTAATAATCCAGCCATGTTCTTCCTCAGTGCTCAACATCCATTAATTTTATAACTAATAATAGTTAATTAAAAACCCAGGGGTGGCTTGGCTTGGATTCCATCTCCTCGTTGCCGGATGTTTTTTTTAAGAAAATGGAAATGTTTTTACCTCCCTGAGTCCCTGGCCTCTTCCATAAGGTACACATGTCGTTGTCGGATTAATTAGGGTTTTTAAACTCTATTCTAACAAAGCAATTTTCTCCATTTTTTTGCAGTTACTAACAAGGGGAGGTTGTTCGACCTGTCGTTGCCCGGGACGAAGGAGGAGAGCGATTGAGCTGGCCTGAAATGTACGTTTCTTGCAAGAGTCCCCAACAACTGAACATGTCCAAGTCCAGCTCTGAACCTGTCACCAACACAAAAACCGAGTCCTGTGTGTGATCTCTCTAATTTGTATTTAGACTCCACATGTACCTAGTATCTAATTATAAGTGATCTTCAGTTAAGCTGCAGTATGATTGAGTGGTCCATGACCACCATGCTTCGCTGCTTCCAGTATATTATTGATTTCAAAACTAGTATTTGCAGGTTCAGACTTGGGTTGCAGAAAACACAATAACTAATTAATTAAACAGTAGGACACTGTTTCAAGCAAGGAGAAATACTTTATCAAAGGGCTCATTAATTTTATAAGAATTCCTTCAAAATTATTCCAATCTAAAGGAGGCTCCTAAGGTCTGGTGTGCACTATATGTTTTCACTCCTGTCACTGGGAAAACAGGACATGGTCACCCTCCATCTATTGCCGTTTTTCTCAATCATTTATCTCTCTAATTTTCACTATCAGAGTAAGCAGAAAAGTGAGGTTCAAGAAAATGAGTTTTACCATGACAAAAAAAAAACAAACTTCTTGGTAATCATTAATTCACCTTTCTCATTGACATATGTCATATGGTGCGCTTGAGCTGTTTTCTAATCTAGTTATCCAAAATCATAACCCTAAAATAATTTTAAAAAAAATGAAGGATAAAAAATGGGTGAAGATTCTTTAGCAAAGACCTATCCTAAGTGAGTGGGCATGGGCTAATCAGTTTCAGCTCATCACTCACCCTCAGTAGTACTACCTTCTCTCTCCCCCTTTTCTTCTTTCATTGTATTTTATTTTTTTGAGAAACTCTCTTTTTTCTTCTCTTCTAATCCGGTTAGTAAGAAGTAACTTTCACCTATCCATAATTGATGTGCTCCTACATGTAGAGAGATCAAAAGGCTAACTGAACTTTTTTTTTCTTTTGCACTGTATGATCAATCTGTTATTAATTAGATGGTGGTAAGTAGTTTTCCAAAGAGGAGACATCCTCCAAGAAGCAATCAACAATTCATAATCCTCACATGCTCTAACAGTGAGATCAGTGTAGTCCTGTCCTGGCAGAAAGGCAGGACAGCAACATTTGGTTGATGTTTATGTAGTAATATTCTCATTTTGACACCATTGGTTGTCAATTAGCCACACTAATCACTGGCTAATTAGTGGGGGTTGTCAAGTGGCTAATTAGGCTAATTAAGCTCAGTTGAGTAGTAGTAGTAGATGAGTGTGGAGTGGATGCAAAATGCAATGAGCAGCTGCAGATGCAGTGGTGGTAGTAGAAGAAGTGAGGTGAAGGAGCTGGGTAGGAGACCAAATCCATCATCACCACCACCACCTGACCTCACCAAATTCCTCACACTAGCTTGTGTGGTGGTGCCTTGCCATGTCCATGTCCACCCACCTGCCCCCTTGCTTCTTCTCCCACCTCGCCTCCTCCCGCTGCGCTCTCCGATGCCGCCACCTCGCCGCCATGGCCATGGTGGTGCCCGCCTCCTCGTGTTCTTGCTGCCGGTGCTGCTCCTCCTGCGGACGGCGGCGTCGAACACCTTGTCCACCTTCGCCATGGCCAAGGCGGAGTCCACGACGATAGTGTGCGCGCTGCTCCCGTCGGCGGCGTCGCCGCTGCTCGTGGACCTCAATTGCACGGAGGCCGGCGGCGACCACGAGCGCCAGGAGACGTACCCGTCGTCGCACCCCTTCTCCGCGCTCGCCGGCGGGGACCACTTCCTCTGCGCCGTCGGCCCGTCGGCGCTCCGCGCCGGCGACGTCGCGATGCGGTGGTGGGATCTGTCCAAGAACCGGACGAACACGCCGGAGACGAACGGGACGAAGGATGGTGGCGGGAGGTCGAAGAGGGTGTACCTTGGCCCGCCGATCCAGGCGCTGTCCTCCGGTGGGTACCGTGTCTGCGGCGTGCTCTCCAGCGGCGAGCTCCACTGCTGGCGGTGGCGCGGGCTGAAGATCCCCGACGGTCTCCGGTTCGTCTCCGTCGCCGTCGGCAACTGGTTCGTGTGCGCCATCCAGGCGGCGCGGCCGGCGTCCATCCGGTGCTTCGGCAACGACACGGAGGCTGTAAGCTCGGCGCCGACGGGCGGGAGCTTCGACGTGGTCGCCGCGCACGGCCGCCGCGCGTGCGCGCTGTCCACGTCCGGCGCGCTCTCGTGCTGGGGCCACGGCGCGCCGCTGGTGGGCGGCGGCGAGGACGAGGCCACCACCGGGTACGCGGCGCTGGCATTGGGCACCGACGGCGTCTGCGGGCTGCGCACCAACGGCACCATCCGCTGCTTCGGCGACGGCGTGGCGCCGCCGCCGGACAGCCTCGCGGGGTTCCAGTACGTCGACGTCCAGGCGCACGGGAGCGTCTTCTGCGGCGTCCTCATGGCGAACTACTCCCTCGTCTGCTGGGGCGGGCACGAGTTCAACGCCACCAACCGCCTGGTGTTCGACCGCGTCCTCCCGGGCCCGTGCGTCACCATGTCGTCGTGCAGGTGCGGCGTCCTGCCGGGCTCCGCCAACCTCTGCGCCTCCGGGCGCTGCATCTGCGTGGACTGCGCGTTCGAGCTCAACGTCGCCACGCCCAACGCGTCGTCGCTCGGTCCTGGCCCCGGCAAGAACGGCAGCAAGCGGAGCAGGATCATCTGGGTCGCCGTCGCCGCGGGCGCGTTCCTCGTGCTGCTCGTGGCATTGCAGTTCGCGCTGCTCATGTGGTGTCGCCGGAGGCGGCGGCGCGGCAGGGGCGGGCAGGCGGACCAAGCGGCGGCGATGTCGCTGATGCTGCCGCGGCATGGGTCGAGCAAGGGGCCGGGCAGCGTGGTGGAGCATTTCGCCCTGGAGGCGCTCCAGGCGGCGACGGACGGGTTCTCCGACGAGCGGCGGATCGGGTCGGGGAGCTTCGGGTCGGTGTACCGCGGCACGCTGACCGACGGGCGGGAGGTGGCGATCAAGCGCGCCGAGGACCAGGCGAAGTCGTCGAGCTCGGCGGCGAGGCCGGCGCGGCGGCGCGACAGGGAGACGGCGTTCAACTCGGAGCTCACCGCGCTGGCGCGCGCCAACCACAAGAACATCGTGTGCCTCCTCGGCTGCTGCGCCGACGCCGGCGAGCGCGTGCTGGTGTACGAGTACATGGCGAACGGCACCCTCCACGACCAGCTCCACGACCGGAGCCCCATGGCGCCGCCGGTGTCGGCGTGGCGCGGCCGCCTCACCATCGCGCTCGACGCGGCGCGCGGCATCGAGTACATGCACGTCTACGCCGTGCCCAACATCATCCACCGCGACATCAAGTCGGCCAACATCCTGCTCGACGACTCGTGGACGGCCAAGATCGCCGACTTCGGCCTCTCCTCCATCCTGGATCCGGCCACCGCAGCCGGCGGCGGTGGCGGCGGCGGCGGCGGCGGCGAGGGGAGCAGCTCGAGGCCGCTGTACACGGGCGGCACGGTGGGGTACATGGACCCGGAGTACTACCGGATGCAGCACCTGACGGACAAGAGCGACGTGTACAGCTTTGGGGTGGTGCTCCTGGAGCTCATGTCCGGGTGCCGCGTCGTGCAGCGCTACGCCGAGAGCGTGACGCCCAAGAACGTGGTGGAGTTCGCCGTGCCGCACATCCTCGCCGACGAGGTGCCGCGGGTGCTCGACCCGCGCCTCCCGCCGCCGACGCCGCACGAGGCCGACGCGCTCGCCTACGTCGGCTACCTCGCCGCCGACTGCGTCGGCCCCGTCGGCTGCGACCGCCCGTCCATGACCGAGGTCGTCGACGCCCTGGAGCGCGCCCTCGCCGCCTGCGCCGCCGCGCCGCTCTCCCGCTCCGGCACCGTCACCGGCCCCGGCCGCCGCGCCCTCTCCCGCTCCGGGACAGACCAGTTTGACCTCACTGACACTGACTAGCCACCCAATCCCGCGCCATTGACGCCATTGTCGCCGCCATGCCATCGCTGACGCGATGTCCCTATCGGCATTGCGTCGTCGCCATTGGAGTCGCGTGCTGCAGCTAGCTGGTCCTCGCGAAAGCAACGCCATGGGGAATCCATGGAATGGAGAAGAAGAAGAAGAAGAAACCAAAAGCGACATCGACATCTCCGATGCTTCTGCTGCTCCTGCTGCTGCTGCTGCTGCGAATTAATGGCTGGATTTCTTGGTGAGATAAAATCTTCTCCATCTCCATGATCACGATGGGATTGCAGACTCGTTAACAACTTCACAGCGACATGGCACCGAATCATCCGAATGAATCGGTTGAATGGAAACGAAAAGGCCTGGCACGATTGGGGGCAAAAAACAAAAAATCCATTCTTTCCTGAAAATTTCTCTTCTTTTTGTTCTTTCTTTTTTCCTGGCAGTGTGCACGAATTGGTGCTGTGTTTGTTCTATCTTTTGGCAAAAAAAGCTTTTCTATTTTTCTCTTTGGTCATAAGGATTCTTTATTGGTGTGTATAGATTAGTCACAATTTTAGTGTTAGTAGGTGAGGATTAGGGACGACGGTGTATTTATTGATGTTTTCTTCATGTGTTCAGACACTGCAAAGATGAGATTTTTAAGGCGTAAGTTGCCGGCACAAATGCAAAGTTAATGTGAAACACTCGAGTGCATCCTCGAAACTTTTTTTTTCCCTCTTGCAGCTAAATTATGACGACGATTGGTATTGTTTTTTGTACACATTTGTGAGGTCAAAAAGGAGAAGGGAAAAAAAGATGAACTTTTTTTGTGTGTAGTGCTCATCTTTCTTGCTCACTTCCCAATGCTTCTCCATTTCATTCTGGCAGTCTAGCTACTTTGACATGTAAAGGTAGTTTGTTAAGCTTCTCGTCAGCTAACTTTCCATTGATCACATGAACTGCTGTTCCTTTCTGATGCATACATGCCATCAAAGGCATCCTTTTATGCTTACCAAGCTAAGTAGGATTCTTTGTTTAATTAGCTACAGGATTCTGTTAACTGAATAGGGTTCCTTTCCTTTGATTTCCTCCACCTAATTTTACTCTGGAAAAGAACAGAGAGAGAGAGAGAGAGCAGGTGTTCATGTAGACTGTTGTAGCAGAGGATGTGGATTTTCATCCCTCGAGGGGATGTCCCCTCGTTGTTTGCATGTCATCTAAATAGTTATAAAAAAAATTTGAAAAAAAATTGACAACATAGATTAATACGAAATATATCACTCCATAAACATGCAAGACCAAATTCAACTTCTACAAGTTGCAACAAAAATAACAAACTAAGCTGAAAATAGTTATCGCACATTCGCAACTATATTTATTATTTTTGTTACAACTTGTAAAAGTTGAATTTTAACTTACATGTTTGTGGGGTGATATATTTCATATTAATTTATGTTGTCAATTTTTTTTATATTTTATGACAACTATTTAGGTGACATGCAAGAAACGAGGGGATATCTCTTCGTGGGATGATTTCACTTTCCCATAGAAGAGAATCATTGGACTAAATTGTGTTGTAGGGGGATTATGTAAGCCTAATCATTTTAGGTTAAATGAAATTGGACTGAAGTTGCTGTGTTAGCTGAAAGGATCAGCATATCTTTCCAACAAGGCATGTGGCTTGACCTTGAAGTGGTAGGTAGGACGATTAGCAGAGCAGATGGAATGTAGTGGCGCGTGCCTTCCAGGGGTACATTCATGTTGTCTGTGCACTTGTTTTATTGGCTACCACAGCTACAGCGGTTTCCACCTTTTTTATTTTATTTTACAGCAATGCCATCACTGCAATTAGTGGCGGAGCCAGCAACATTGTTAAGCCCGAACAACTACTAATATTTTTTAATGATTAACTAATTTTTATAAGTAACGATGATTATGGATAGGGAGCCTGGGCGACCGCCCGATCTATCCGACAGGTGGCGCCGTCACTGTCTGCAAAGAACAGTGTAGCCCTCATTTTGTAACTTTGGTTCTACTCCCTCCGTCCCATAATATAAGAAATTTTGTATTTTTACTTATAGTGTTTGACCACTCATCTTATTTAAAAAATTTGTGCAAATATAAAAAACAAAAAGTTGTGCTTAAAGTACTTTAAATAATAAAGTAAGTCACAGAGAAAATAAATAATAATTCTAATTTTTTAATAAGATGAATGATCAAATAGTACAAATAAAAACTCAAAATCTCTTATATTATATTATAGGACGGAGGGAGTAGCAGGTATCCATCGTCACTTGCTTTTGTGTACGGTGTTTTTGTCTGCCCAACTTGACAGCCAATTGTGAGCCAAGGTAGAACAATTTCCCATACCAAAATTTCCATCATTTGATGAATCGGACACCAACCTGGCGCATGTGAATTACTCTCTCCATTTCAAAATTTAAGTATACTTAATATTTAAATTGTGTACTTAATAAAATATTTCTGTAGTGATTTCCATCATTTAAATGATTCTAGAGCCAATCAGATACTTGCAAAAGGAATCCAAGCGGTTCAAAATTAAAAAAAATCATCACTAAAAACAAATCTTTTGATCAAACCTTAGTATTACCTTTCTCCTAAAATAAAAGTAGTTTTAGACTTCAACATGGGTATTAAGAAAGTTAATTAAATTAAATGGGAGAAGGTTGTGATTAGTTGTGAATAGAAAGAAGATGGAGAATTTGAATAGTGTAAGATTGTGATTGGTAGAAAAATGAATGTATAGTTAATTAGTTATACTTTGAGATAAATTTTAAATGCTACAAGTTACCATATTTTAAGATGGGGAAGTATTTTCTAAACAATCTATAAACTTTTATATTTTAGAATGAAGGGAGTAACAATGTATGTAATATCTCTGTCTCAAAATGTTGCTACTTAGTACACGATTAGACACTTTCTAATATAATAAATCTAAATATGCTCATGTCAATATTCATTGTAGTGTCCAATTGTGTAATACTTGGTAGCAACATTTTACAATTGATTTCTTCCACCTAATTACTCTTGAAAAAAACAGAGAGACAGAGCAGGTGTTCCTATAGACTATTATAGAAGAGAATCATTGGACTGACTTGTGTTTTTTAGATGATGGATAAAATCCGGCATTTACTTTAACAGAAGCTATAGTCACTCTAAGCTGAAAACCAAGTATAATTGAGGCTAATCATTTTAGGGCAGCAATGAAATTGTACTGAAATCACAGTGTATTAGCTGACAGGATTAGAGCCCCATCGGTCGGCCTAAAAAACCAAAGAAAAAGCCAAAATTTAAACTTTCGAACTTGAATTTGAATATGATTTGAATTTTCGAACTTGAATTTGAAGATGATTTTAAGATATTTTCAACGTAATTTCTTCTGAGCATTGACTTTTAGGTCATTACGAACAAGTATATATAAAATTTTTATCTAGAAATTAATTTTTATTTCCTAATAAACCGGTTTATCAGAGAATATGGGTAATAACTCTTAGTACCTGTCTTTCTCAACGAGGCATGTGGTGTTTGACTCACGAGTGTTAGTTAGGACATTAGCAGAGCAGGACGAATATAGTGGCGTACAGGCGCGTGCCTCTCAGAGGTACATTCATATTGTCTTTGCAGCTAAAAGCTAACCCCAGCGGTTTCCACTCGCAATATCATCGCTGCAAAAAGAACAGTCAGAAGCTCTCTTTTTATAAACCGCGATAATCCCAGCGGTTCTAGAAGGTGCCAATGCATTGTTAGGTCATGTTTAGTTCCCAAAAACTTTTTTTAAAAACATCACATCGAATCTTTGGACATATATATGGAGTATTAAATATAGATAAAAAGAAAAACTAATTGCACAGTTTACATGTAAATCGTGAGATGAATCTTTTGAGCCTAATTAGTCAATGATTAGCCATAAGTGCTACAGTAACCCATATGTGCTAATGACGGATTAATTAGGCTCAAAAGATTCGTCTCGCGGTTTCCAGGCGAGTTATCAAATTAGTTTTTTCATTCGTGTCCGAAAACCCCTTTCGACATCCGGTCAAACGTACGATGTGACACACAAAAATTTTTATTTCATCAACTAAACACGCCCTACTTGCTCAGTTGTGTGTTACCGACTTGGACAGCCAAATTTGAGCCAGGCAGAAAAATATATCTCCTTACCAAACTCTTCCTCTTCCGCCAAATCGAACACGGGACACCCCAAAAGATTCTGAGTCAGACTTCGGCCCAGTTTTTTTTTTCATATTCTTGTTACCTGATTTTTTTTCGAGCACGATTTTGGAATCACTCAATGATGTGATTTTTGAGAAAATTTTCAATATAAAAGTCTATTAAAAATCACATAAATTTATTTTTTAAGTATGTAATAGTTAATATTTAATTGATTATTAGCTAATTATAAAGCTTCTCCCGTAAACCAGACTTACAAGCACAAGAGGCCGTTCTTTTAGGTTATTAAGTGGATTATCGCGGCAAATTATGTACTGTTATATTTATAAAAACAAGCTTAAAAAGTATCTTAAAATCAGTGGTCCAAGAAATGCAGTAGAAAAATGTTCCTTTAGAAAATGTATGTTTGAAAGCATAACCAAATAATCTATTTCAATAATCCGGTGAATAATCTGAAAAAAAAAAGAAAAGAAGGGGCTAAACCTCATTGTAGAACGCGGCCCTGGAGGGTTGGACAGATGTGGTGAGCTTCCCACTTTCCCAGGTGAATTAACGAGCGTACGTACTGCGTTGGTCGGGTCACACAGGCTCCCAGCCGAATACTACAGCACTCCAGATGGGAACAAACCACCCGTTGTGGTTAACAAATAACAAGAAGCCATGGATAAACGCAGCTCCCAAACCTGCGCAGTGCAGTGCAGGTGTACAAACGCAGGCAGAGGCAGACTGGATCACGGATGGGCAACAAACCCGGGCGGCCTGGCTGTCAACGAGGGAGACGAGGCTGACGATCGCGGGGGCGCACGCGTCGCCGTCGCTGTAAACCAACCACACGGGCCATACGCAGCCACAGCCCACAGGGCGGCGCCCACGCGGGGGCAACTTGTGTTTGTACGATACGACGCGCGCGATGGAGGCGGGGATGGATGGATCATGGATGGGTCCTCCTCCATCCGTCCCTTGTCGCGGCCTCGCTGGGTGTTTGTTTTGTTTAATAATAATCGCCGTGCTCTTTGTCTAGGGGTGGAATGGAATGGAACGGCGCGTCCTCCGTGTAAAGAGCCGATACGTGTCACGCTCACTGGCACTTACTAAGACATTATTATTTTTTGATTAGCCACTATATGTTACTCCCCCCTAACCAAAATAAGGATGTGTTTAGTTCCAAAGTTTTTTTTCAAACTTCTAACTTTCCATCATATCAAACCTTTCATACACGCACAACTTTTCAGTCACATCGACTCCAATTACAATCAAATTCTAAACTTTGGGCTAATCTAAACACAGCCTAAAAGAAGTTTTGTACCGATCATATCTAACGTTTGACCATTCGTCTTATTTAAAAAAATTATGATTAATATTTTTTATTGTTATTAAATGATAAAACATGAATAATACTTTATGTGTGACTAATTTTTTATAATCTTTTCATAATTTTTTCAAATAAGATAGATGGTTAAATGTTGGACACGGATACTCACGGCTGTATTTATTTTAGGACGAAAGTATGTTATTAATATGAGTTTAGTAAAGTAAATAAAATTATAGTTGGTTCATGTCTTTTCAAGCATACGTATAAGGATGGCAACGGGGCGGGTCGGGGGCAGGTTGGGTAAGAACGCCCCCGCCCCCGATCCCCGATCTCCTCCCCCGGCCCTGATCATAGAAGCGGGTCAAAGTTGCTCCCCGCCGCCGTCCCCATCGGGTCCCCGGAACCCAGTCGGGGCCCCGCAAATGGAGGGAGCAAACAGTTAAGCACACACGGAAGGAAACGAAGAAGAAGAGATGATGTACCTAGGAGGAGGCAAGGAGCGTTGCCGACGGTGACACCGCATCGAGATAGAGGGAAAGAAGGTCGACGCTGGCCACTAGATGCCGCCATCCTTTGGACGCCACCATCCACCGTTCTTTGGATACCGCCAGCCACTGCCGCGTCAAGAACTCAAGATGGAGAGAGGGGATGTTGAGGCTGCCGCTGCTTCAGGATGGAGGGAGATGAGATTGAGGTGGTTGCTATATTGAAGAAGCGCCGACTATTGTTGCGTCGTCATGGTGAGGTGCGTTGGAGTGGAGGCGAGAGTTACGAGATTTGGGGATGCGATTACGGGAAGGAGTGCGGCGTGAGGGAGGTCCGGAGGGATTGGGAACGGCACGAGGAGTCAAAGTTTTTTATGGATTGGTGGGCTTTGACGGGCCATCTTCTTATTTCCTAGGAATTCGGGGCCCCAGGGATCACCCGCGGGTAAAACACAAAACCCATCCCCGCCCCCGAATATGAGCGAGGCCCTATCCCCAGAGACCCGCGGGTGAGAAATTCGCCCCGCCCCCGGCCCCGTAGGGGCGGGTCCCCTGCCCCTACGGGAAAATTGCCACCCCTACATGCGTAAGACCTGGCATTCTCGCGGGAGTATGAATGCATGTAATGTGTAAATTATTTTCGTGCATGTTCCTTTTATGTAATGGTAGAATGTGAATGGCGACGTTGAGATTATTTCTGTCCAAAATGTAGATACTATTTCTTTTCCCGGGAACTGTCCAGTATGTACTACTTTTTATATTTTGATTTTTTTAAAAGAACTTATTTTATAAATAAAAACCTTTAGACAAATTTATTACCCTTTTCTTGCACCAATGATGTTGGTACCCAGGTCCAACATCTCGATACCAACAATGTTAACGTTGACACCTTACACCCTAGCAATCTGAGATGTAGAGGTTTCAGCAAAAAAAAAACCTATTTGTTAAATAAATTTTAGGAAAAGGGATGAAATGTAAATTTTATTTACAAATAAGTCCTTAATGTTTAAGAGGCCGATGCCAAGGGCCTATTTGTAGGAAAAATATTTATATTTTTTACTCTTTTTATGTAATTTATTTACAAATAGATCATCGATTGCAATCTATTTGGTCATGTCAGCGACTTAATTACCATAGGAGGGGGAGTGGGACGAGGGTATGACATTGAAACTTGGCGCCAATGCTTCTAACGCTAAGAAAAATAGTCTATTTGTGGAATATTTTTTTCCATAAACTATTTGTAAAATAAGGTTTTAAGAAGGTTTAAAATGTAAAAAAAAATCCAGTGTATTGCGTTGGACAGGACAGTCAAATATCATGCAGCTGAAATTTTTACATTTTGGTCCTTTTTGTAAACTTATTTTACAAATAGACCCCTGAAAAAACTTAAACCGGAAATGGTCTTTTTTGGGACGCCAGAGTGGCTGGCGCCGTACCCCAACATGGCGGCGCCAGCCACACTGGCGCCGTGCCCGTGCCACCGTGGCAGTAGGGCTGTCGTGGAGGTGCTGACTGGGCAGAATGGGGGCGCCAGCCAGAGTGGTGCCGCCCCTCATACCACGGCGCTAGCATGGCTGGCGCGCCCCTCCTCTACGGGCCCTACCAACTTTCTCCCCCCCCCCCCTCAAAATTTTCGCCAAGTCTGTTCTGCCTCCGGGCAACGGCTGGCGTCCCCCCCAGACCGTGGCGCCAGGGTGGCTGGCGCCCCCCCAGACCGCGGTGCCAGGGTGGCTGGCGCCCCCCTCCTCCCCCCATCGAAGCCCTTCTGCCTCCGGGCCTCGGCTGGCGCCGCCCTCATGGACCACGGCGCCAGGGTAGCTGGCGCCGCCCTCCTCCCAGCCCGAAACCCTTCTGCCTCGCGGCACGGGCTGGCGCCGCCCTCCCCAACCGCGGCGCCAGGGTGGTTGGCGCCGCCCTTTGCCTCCCTGCAAATTGAAGATCCATTGAACAAATGTACCAATTCACAGTTCGCAATTCAAATCACAATTCACAGATTCATACGGACTAAAACAAGTTCCAATTGCACAAATCACAATGCCAAAAGTCCATCACATAGTCCTCACATAGTCCATCACATATTCCACACATCAAACAATGCCAAAAGTCCATCACATATTCCACACATCAAACAATGCGAAAAGTCCATCCTATATTCCACACATGAAACGATGTCAAAAGTCCATCACATAGGCCTCACATAGTCCATCACATTTTATATCACATAGTGCACCACATATGTCATACTACCAACAAATAGATTAACTTCATACAAATCACTTCTTCTGTTGGCGTCGAATAGCTTGCGAGCCCGGAGTGTACCTACATTTGAAAATCCAATGTTTAAAACATTTTAAAAACAAAATGAGGGAAATCAAATAACATTTGAGAATGGTAAGCTCATTTTACCTCTTTTTCGCTGCCCGAGTGGATCGCAAGTTGTATTGCGTGGGTTGCGTCCCCTGAGGCGCGTCGGGAAGCTGCAACATGTCTATCTCCTCAACGTTTGGTGCGACGTAGTCCTCATCCTCCTCGTCGTCGTCGTCATCGTCGTCGCTAGGTAGAGCCGGCGCCTTCTCCTTTCCCCTCCCTTGCAGAATGCGTGACGACAACGAGCCACCAACTTCTTCACGCTCTTCTATCCTGATGGAGTGTCGAGCGGTACTTGGACGCGCGGATTGAGGTAGTGGTGGTGGTAGTCTCCGCGGTTGGTACACGTCGTCCAATCCAACCGACCTGCAACCTAATCTTGCTGCAAGTTTCCAGCACCTTTGACGAACTTTGTGCATTTAAAAAAAAAAGAAGTTTGTTAGGCATAACTCAAGTAATACAAAGTGCTAAATAAATTTTACCTCTAAAACATTGCGGAGTGTGTTCTCCGTGTCCTCACCACCCCTCGGAGCTTGGAGGGCATGCCCTATTTCATTCACACTCCTGAGGAGCTCTCTCGACTGAAAGCGTGAGAAGATATATGTTAGGGTTTAGGGTGCAAATGGAAATAACTTTGACAAATGCAAGAAAACTTACGACTCTGTCTCTAAGTGGGGCGTGCTCCATTTGATATCCAACTCTAGTCCGGACATCATAGGGATTCCGCCCCTCATCGGAGTCGCGGTCATCCTCTATGTCGGCTTCTGTCCAAGTAGGGCGGAGGAACAGTCTATATGTCCTATGCAGCCAACGAAGGTACTCTGAGAAAAGATGATTTTGGTGTATAGTCTCGATGTACCTATCATTCCTTCCGGCTGTCCTCCATTCATCAATGTATCTATTATGCTCTAGCCCCCAGTCTTTCACCTTCTTTGTTCTCACCCTGTCATACCTAGACAAGTAGAAGGTGATGAAACAATAGTGAGCATCGACAAGGGTTAAATGATACAAAATTGAACATTGACAATGAAAGCAAACAAAGATAAGAAATATTTACTTGCGTAATTCAACTCCAGTTGAGATGTCCTCAACCGGCCAGTCTTGTTTCTTCCCGAACTGTCGCATGACATAGTGCGGAAGGTGGTACTCAACTGCCCAGAAACAAATCAATGGGCACTGGTACATGAAATAGTCAGAGTCTCGATTGCACATCGAGTTCAGGGTCAGGCTTGAAGCCTCATTTGTGTGGTATGGTAACCACTCAATCTGCAAAAGTTGAAGAGATGTCGTTGGTTAGTATCTCAATTAAATAAGTAAATGTCTAACTAGAAGTGATATTGGAAGTACTTACATGTTGAGGCTGTAAGCAGTCCATCTCATTGACATAATGCTTGTATGCCACATCCCGGTGAGCATGTGCAGTGGCAGTACTCTCAAAAAGGTAGGCCACTGTCTTCTCCATATCTGACTCATTGTAGGGCCAAGGAGTGAAGCTTTGCCTCCACTTAGGCCTTCTAACCGGTAGTCTTAACTACATCCACAGCTGAATCAATAGCACACAACCACTCATGTTGGATGATGGTGCCTGACGACAAACGGCTTAATGGCTTAATGGCTTGCAGCAAAGTGGGCAAACGGACATACGCTTCACCCCATTCACCGTAAATGAGCTTCATAGCCTCCTCTCGTGCCCTCCAAGCCTTGCCATACTTCACCCTATACTGGAAAACCTCAAATATATACAAAGCTAACGCAGAAGTAGAGAGTGTAGGTTGCAGTTTTATGGCATTGCATAACCTATTTGCTATGAACTTTGATGTCAGCTCCCGGTGGCTCCTTGAACCTTCGGCAGTAGCACAACTATGTTCCTTGCCTACCCGTGATATCCTCCACGTGCCACTAGACCTCTTAGTTGCATGGACCTTCCATTTGCACCGTGGGTTTTCACATTTAACAGTGTACCTCCTATTTGCGGCAGAATTGACAACACGGTATGGACAATGGTGCACGATGGCGTACTCCTGGAGCCATAGCTTCAATGCGACCATGGATGGGAACTCTAAACCCTTTCTGAGACTATCCACCTGGAATAGTTCTGGCAACTGATTTAGGTTGATGCCGCCATCTAGTAGTGCACCATGGGCATGTGTTAGGTCTCTAAACTCAGGAATGTCCGGCTTCCTCCCAAACACCTTCTCAAACGCACGACATTCCTCTAATGCTAACTTGTCATTATTAGTAAGTGGAGGGAATGGACGGTCATCATCAGAGTCTTCAGCAAATTCAACATCATATTGCTCAACACTTGCCTCCTCGTCAACATCATCTCTATTGACTTCTACTGAGACAGAATCGTGACCACCACTCAATTCGACATCAAAGTAATCATCTGGATTCACATATTGGCCTGCTACTTCTGTCGGGTATTCAGGGTTGACTCCGTACGACGACCAATGAACACTCGCCGACAAATGTTCACTTAGATCAAGCCCCTCTTGTACTAACTCCCTTTTCATCTCCCTCGCTGCATCCACATCATCAGTACCGCAATGTCTCTTTGATGGTCCTGCCTCCCATAAATCATTTCCAAGCAAAGGTCTCTTCTTCTCTCCTCCCCCTCCAAGTCTTCTCGTACCAACTCAGTCTTACTTGCACCCCCTCCACGACGAGAATAATATGTCACAAAATTCTTCTCAACGTAATGATAAGAAGGAGATTTGTTTAGATCCAAATTTTCTACGGTACGAACTAACTTTGATGCAAACACCTCTAGAGATCTAAACTGAGACTCTTTTACCAAATCAAAGTAAACTTCCCATTCTAACTGACCTATCACATTTAATATATACTTATGCCCTTGACCAACATCGTATCTCCCATAAAAAACGAATCTCCACATTATCCTCGGTCCATCCAAGAACTTCTTTCACTCGTGACCTTAGTTCACCTCGAGTTGGGTGGGTGGGAAACAAAATGGTCTTCAATGACATATCCTCAAACTCAACATGTGCACCAACATAAGGTTCCACCACTCTACCACCGTAGTAAACACGAATAAGTCTATCCATCTACACCAAAAAATCAAATGTAACTTTGCAACAAAATTAAATCTTCATTCCTAAACGTAATCCAAACCGACATATTATAACCAATGCATAACTTAAATTGTCCCAAAGCTACTACTCCAAAAAAAATATTTAATCCACCTACAACTATCAACAAGTTTACTAGTGCATTACACATCAAAATATTACAAATACTCTGTCATACAACCCAACCTAGTTCTAGTTAACTATAATCAATTTATATAATGCAACCAAAATTTTCTCACCTTCATATAATTAATGGTTAAAAGTTTAACCTATAGACTATAGCATCAAGTCCATCAAATTAAAATTACTTTCATGCCTCAACCATAATTTTTCATCCATCCATCCAACCAAACCATCCAAAAATTAACATTACCACATATATGGTTAAAAAAAATCGTGACACCAATGAGGACATTGCAAACATGTAGCACTACAATAAGCCAATCCTAAGAACAAATGCTAAAAATCACAAATTTGGGTAAAAAAGGGGTTCTAGGGTTACCCACCGATCTACAAATTCAACCAATAAAAACGAAAAAAAAGAGGGGTGAATGAAGGAGTCTACCTTTCTCTTTGATTTCCACAAAAGTTCCCGCGAAAAACAAGTTCAAATGGAGTGGATTTGAGGTGGGGAGGTGAGGGGGAGAGCTGCTGCTGCTCAGCTCGGGCTGGTGCTTGGGCGAAAATGGGAGTGGGGAGGAGATAGGCGGTGGGGCCCACGGGGTTTAAGGGGTCGGCCCACAGAGGAGGGGCGCGCCAGCCATGCTGGCGCCGTGGTATGAGGGGCGGCGCCAGTGTGGCTGGCGCCCCTATTCTGCCCAGTCAGCACCTCCACGACAGCCCTAGTGCCACGGTGGCACGGGCACGGCGCCAGTGTGGCTGGCGCCGCTATGTTGGAGTACGGCGCCAGCCACTCTGGCGCCCCAAAAAGGACCATTTTCGGTTTAAATTTTCTCAGGAGTCTATTTGTAAAATAAGTTTTCAAAAAGGACAAAAATGTAAAAATTTCAGTATCAAGCAGAGGTAACAATTTCCCCGAGATCAAACTCTTCCTCTTTTGCTAAATGCCTAAATCGGACGCTCTAACCCGAGTCGGGTTTCGACACATGTGCAGAGCAGAGCTGCCCAGGTGAACGACGTGGTACTCTGCTTAGGTGACGGCCTGATAGATGGGAACAAACAGGTGGTTAAGTTAAGCCGCCATTGATCAACGCAGTTAGTACAAAGTACCGATTGCTATAGCTAGTAAGTAGTACTACCTCTATATTATATTTAATGTATTACGCCGTTAACTTTTTTGTCTAACGTTTGATCATTCGTCTTATTAAAAAAAAATGTAATTATTATTTATTTTATTATGACTTGATTCGTCGTCAAATATTTTTTGAGCATGACATAAATATTTTTATATTACACAAAATTTTTGAATAAAACAAATGGTCAAACGTTGATCGAAAAGTCAACAGCGTCATTCATTAAAATAATATATAGAGGGAGTACCTAGATTGGCAACGCGACAACCCTGCAGACGCACGCGCGGAGGCCCGTACGTCGCCGTCGCTCCTCCTGTACTGTAACCAACCGAAATGGCCAGCGCAGCCGGAACAGGTAGCGCTGCGTCCGCCGAATCGGCGATCTCGCGGCCTCGTTTCTGCGGGTGTTTTGTGCGGTGCACTTTTTTTGGCTGGCTCGGCTGCATGCATTTGCCGAGATCGATGGAATGGAACGGCCGGAGCGTCCTCCGTGTAAAGTCCCACTCATCCACAGTCCATGCTGCCCAATTCCAAACGAACAGAGATGCAAGTATGTGAGATGCATGAGTGCGTGTACGTTTTACCGATTCATATTATAAGTCGTTTTTTATAAATTTTGATCAACTTTATATAAAAACATAATCACATTTTTAACACCAAATAAACACAGTATTAAATTATGTTCAATCTTATGTTAATAGATATAATAGCTGCTACATTGCTCACTAACTTTAGCTAAACTATAAACATTTGATTTAGAAAAAAAAAATCAAATCGTCAAACGAAGGGAGTAGTAATGTATCTGTGCATATTGTAACTGATATTATATGTTGGGTAAATTTGATCCATACTATTAAAAACATACCATTTTAAAGAAATACAATTACTATTTGCTTATTTGTAATTATGCCCTTGTAATACCACTAAAAATGGATACGTGCCATTTTGTACGCGGCAGACATATTTTTGAATAATTGTTTTAGGGTATTATTATATGGTCCAAAGTAACATACATACGAGACTCACCCATCAGATCTATCTTCTTCCTTTCTCGTATGTCTTCACCTCTGTTCTTCTCTCCTCCGTTCTTAGGGGCGGGAGCGGGGCCGACGAGGTTCGGGCTCCCGAGATAGTCATGCCTTGACCACCCGCCGCCCCGCAAGGATGGGAGGGGGGAGGCGTGCTAGAGGACTGTGCGGCCGTTGTTTGCAGTATGGCAGGGTAACGTGGCCGGGATGGAGGAGGTACTGAGGAACGGGGCAGACATGGCATCGACAACGTTGATCTGTACGGCCGCAGGGGTGCCGCTCATCGCCACCTGCCAGGGGAATGGAAGGTGGTGCGCCTACTACTCGGCTTCAAAGGCTAACATGAACACTCGTGACCGCTTGGTCAGCACTTCCACGTTCTCCACTTCATCAATATTGCTCTGTTTTAATCCCTTCGTTCTAAAATATAAGTATTTTTAGATTTTGACATAGTCTTCGAGATATTTCTTTGACCAACAATATCTATAAAAATAAAATATTTTAAATTAAAAAGTTGCATATTATAATAGCTTATTTAATGATAAATCTTGTAACATCAATATTAATAGTTAAAGTTAAAAATGTTTGACTTTACACTATGCTAAAAGTGCTTATATTCTAGAACGGAGGGAGTATACTACTACATTGTGGAGTCTGAATGGAGGCTGGCCAACGACCCTGCCTAGGAGGGGGCATTGAGAAAATACATTGTGAAAAAGAGTGGAGAGATGAAATCCTATTTCTTTTTTTCGTCGAAGAAATACCGAGGATATTTTCGTCAATGTAGGGGCATTGAGAAAATACCGGTGGAGGGTGGAGAGAAAGAAAAAGAAAGATGATAGATAGGGGCAATTTTGATAGTACGAAAATACATTGTGAAGAAAACGGTCAAAACGGGCCTGCAATGTACGGCATGGTATGGATCTATTTTTTTTCGTATTCGGGTGACATAGTTACGAATAGGAGAACGGTAACGACATTTATTTAAAATGTTCATAATGGCATGGGATCAAATTTACCCGATTATGTTTTATTAACTAATTTCATTTTTAGTCATGCAATTTGAAAATGAGTTATAACTATTACCCCCCACCCCCGGTGGGACAATATGCAAAGCTATTTTTATCCGGGTAACAGATTGTTGTTTGTTTATTTATTTATCATAATTAGTTTGGATTTGGATTGGACGCTGCGGAGGAGAGAAGGATAAGCTGCTCCATATGGGCTGGCCGGCCATCTCTGTTTCGAAGAATGCAATCCTAGTTAGTACAAGAAACAAAGACCGGGAAAAAAACACGGCTACGAAAACCATATTTCATGGTGGCTATTTTGGGTCTTTGCTGACGGCATTTGGCGCCGCCATAAAACAAAGTCCAGTGAAGATATCTTCGCTGACGGTAATCTTACACCGCCCACCAATGATAATTCATTTTTATTGGCGGCTGTGTTAAATCGGCTGCCAGCGAAAATCTATTTTGGGAAAAAAAACCCCATGCAGCTACCCTAGCCGCCAGCGAAGATAAAATTTGAAAAGCAAAAATGAATATGCCCACAAGCTGCTGCCCTGCATTCCAAATCCATATCACCAAATCCCAAATCCACAAAAACAAGCAAAATTTTGATAAAAATGGTTTGATCATCATCACATAGCACAAAAATATTCCACATTCACATCACAGAGCACAAATTCCACATCACACACTTCGAGCACAAAAAATTAACATCACACATCACACAGTAAGAGGTGAGGATGGAGGGAGGGCGTGGATGGCCGTCGGCGGATCTGCTCCCCGCCACCCCTCCCTCGCGCTGCTACTGCCGAGCGCCGCCGGATACGCCTCTGTCCTCCCAAGCACCGCCACCACCTCACCACCACCATCCACCCCTTTGCCGCTGCCGCCGCCGGTGGGGAGGGAGGAGGCACTAGATCCGCTCCTCGCCGCCTCCTCTCCCGCGCCGTTGCCTTTGAGAGCCGCTGCCGCCTCCTTCCCCGAGTTGCCTCCGAGAGCCGCCACCGCCTCCTTCGTAGTTGTCGCCCGCCGGCCTCCCACGTCGTTGAGGAGGCGGATCCGGCCTCCCTGTCGTCGCGACGGTTGGATCCGGCCCCGAGCTCGCGGCAGCCCGCGGCGGAGAGGAGGAGGCCGCGCTCCGCCGCCGCTCCCGAGGCCCTCCCCATTGGCCGATGCGGCGGCAGTGGAGGCGACGGCAACCGGCGGTGGTGGGGTTGTGATTGAAGCCGGCGGCAGTGGAGAAGGGAGGGAGGAGAGATGCGAGAAGGGAGAGAGGTGGAGATACCGAGAAGGGAGAGAGAAGGGATAAGGGCAGTGGGTTGCGCGTGGTGGATTTTGTTCGCCCCAATTTTTTTTTTGCAGTGGTCCTTATTACCCAAGGTTGTCAGTATCCCGATTTGTATCCTAGTATCTTACAATACTACCAAATCGAAACGATACCGATCCCACCTAGTATTCTAATTTTCATAGTATCTCGATCATACTATTCATTACTACACGATCCTATGAAATCTTAGGTGGTATCGCAATTTTACGATCTCTACGATACTACAAAATATTATTTAAAATAACATGGTTTGAAAATAATGTAAATCAATATGCTCAAGTTTATATAATAATTAGTTAAATATATCAAAACCAATATGGTTTCTCTTGATAAATGTCTCTATTTGCATGTCATATATTATTATTATATTTTTCAATATAGGATGGCTATATATAATTAATATAAATATTAATTAAACTAAAAAAAGACAATCTCATAGTATCTCGATATTACGATACGATCCTACGATATGATAATACTTTAAGCAAAACGATACTATCTAAGATCCCGATCCTGACAACTTTGTTATTACCTACCGCCAGTGAAAATGTGGCGGACACTTAAGAGGTCCACCTCGAAAAATAGAGTTTTTTTTATGGCGGACCTTTTAGCGTGGCTGCCAGCGAAAACCGATTTTCGCTGGCGGTCCATGTCCTCCCACCCCTTATTATGTTTTCGCTGGCGGTTTTCACATATGGCCGACCAACGAAAATTACAGAGTAACACCATGAAAAATCATTTTTGATTTTTCGTAGTAGTGAAATCTTCAAACATAAGTTATTAGAAGTTTTTTTCTCTCAGCATAGAACACCACACGCAGATGAAAAACAGTGTTACTTGTTTTTTTTTTCCTCGGGGACGTGGGCACATGTTGTGCTCATCACAGGGGAGGAGGAAGGAGCGGACAAACTACTACTTCTTCTAAAGTTGTAAAGAAATAGAATGAGAGGTTTTACAATGTAGACAAAATTACTAGGTCCTCCCTCCATCCAAAAAAGTCAACCTAACTTATCCAGATTCATTGTATTAGGAGGATCAGGTTATCTTTTTTTATGGCGGAGGGAGTACGCGCATAATCTCTCTCTTCTCCAGTATCTTCTCAGTTCTTTCTTTCTCAAGATGAGTTTCTCAGAAAGAGTAGAGACTTGTGCCCATACCTTATACCTAAGTACCGATCCTTGCAAAAAGAACTAGAACATGTTGTTCGATATAAGCAGATAAACTTTCAGATAAAGAGAAACCCCATGCTAAAGGTGAGTTAGACGATCAGTTCGATGATAATACTCTACTACAACATTTATGTGGTGAAATTATGGAGGAGGTGATAGATTTAAGTGGGAATAGTGATAATATTCAGTCCACTTTGGATTCCATTGTACCTTCTTCTAATAGTATTTCTAATGGTAAGAAGGGTAAAAAGAAGAAGAAGAATAATAAAATTAGTTTTAAATGAAAGGAATCTTTTGGAATTGTGATGGGTTCAAGGACCCGAAAAAACATAAGTTTGTTTCTAATTTAACCAAAGAACATCAACTTGATTTTATTGCTTTATCTGAGACTGTTAAGAAAGAATTTTCTACAGCTGCTCTTAATAATCTTTGTGCTGGTAAAGATTTTTTGTGGCATTGTAAACCTCCTAGAGGCAGATCTGGTGGTCTTCTGTTGGATATTAATTTATTAAATTCTGACATTGGTTTGATTGATGAGGGGGATTTTTATATTAAGTTTCATTTGCGAAATAAAGCTGATAATTTTAAGTGGGCCTTAGTGTTGGTGTATGGACCTGCACAAAATGAGTTTAAGGACCAATTCCTTGCAGAATTAGTTAACATGTGCAGTCATTAGACCTTACCAATTCTTATTGGTGGTGATTTTAACATTATTCGTAGTCTTAATGAAAAAAATAATGATAATTATGATGATAGATGGCCCTTCTTGTTTAATGCTATTATTGATGGGTTGTGCCTTAGGGAGATACAAATGACTGCTAGGTATTTTACTTGGGCAAATAATCTGGCACACCCAACCTATGAGAAACTGGATAGAGTTTTAGTGTCCACGGAATGGGAGCAAAAATACCCTTTATCCTCTGTTGTTGCTCTCAATAGAGATATTTCAGACCATACTCCTTTGCTCCTAAATACAAAATCTTCCTCTTTTAGTAACGCTCAACATAGTTTTAAGTTTGAACTTGGTTGGCTGTTACGTGATGGATTTGTTGATATGGTAAAAGAAGTTTGGTCTGGGGTTGATGAGGGCAATACTCCTATGGAGCGTTGGCAAGCGAAAATTCGCCGCCTAAGACAGCATCTTAGGGGATGGGCTAAACATACCAGCGGTTTATACAAAAAAGAGAAAAAGCAGATTTTAGATAAGTTGGAGGCGCTGGATAAAAAGGCAGAGACTGTTCTCCTGTCTCAAGAGGAAGTTGATATTAGATGGTTTTTCAGGAGTAGGTTATCTGTCATTCTAAGGGAAGAAGAAATTAAATGGTATCAGCGGGCTAAGACTAAGGATATTTTGGAGGGTGACTCTAATACAAAGTATTTTCATTTAGTGGCAAATGGAAAACATAGGAAAACTAGAATTTATCAACTACAGGAGGGTGATCATTTAATAAGGGGTGATGCCAATTTAAAGTCGCATATTACCACTTATTATAAAGGTCTTTTTGGCCCTCCTGATGAGTCTGACCTTCAGTTTGATGAGAATTATGTTGCTGACATTCCTCAAGTTTCATATTTAGAGAATGAAGCCTTAACTAAGGAATTTTCTGAAAATGAGGTTAAGGATGCTATTTTCCAAATGGAACATAACAAAGCTCCGGGTCCAGATGGATTTCCTGCTGAGTTTTACCAAGTTTTCTGGAATGTCATTAAATTTGACCTTTTAGAACTATTTAAGGACTTTCATTCTGGGAGTTTGCCTTTATATTCACTTAACTTTGGTACTATCATTCTTTTGCCTAAGTGTGCTGAGGCTTTAAAGATTCAACAATATAGACCTATATGCCTACTTAATGTTAGCTTTATGATTTTTACCAAAGTTGCTACAAATAGAATAATGGATGTCGCCCAAAAGGTAATTAGTCCTACTCAAATAGCGTTCATTCCTGGGAGAAATATTATGGAAGGGGTGGTTATTTTACATGAGACTTTACATGAATTACATCGCAAAGATAAAAGTGGTGTAATTTTTAAAATTGATTTTGAGAAAGCTTATGATAAAGTTAAATGGCCTTTTGTATAACAAACTTTGAGAATGAAAGGCTTTTCTCCTAGATGGTGTGAATGGATAGCTTCTTTTGTTCAAGGTGGTCATGTTGGTCATGTTGGTATAAAATTTAACGATCAAATTGGTAATTGTTTTCAAACTTACAAAGGTCTTAGGCAAGGGGATCCTTTATCTCCTATTCTTTTTAATATAGTAGCTGACATACTTACTCTATTGATTAAGAGGGCTAAAGAGGCGGGACTCTTGAATGGGGTTATTCCTCATCTTGTTGATGATGGTTTGTCTATCTTGCAATACGCAGATGATACTATTATCTTCTTGGAACATGACTTGCAACAGGCAAAGAATTTGAAACTGATTTCATCGGTATTTGAAAAAGTTATCTGGCCTAAAAATAAATTTTCACAAGAGTGAATTATTTTGCTTTGGTCAGGCAAAGGAATGTTATGAACAATATTCTGATATTTTTGGTTGTAAGTTAGGTACCTTTCCATTTAAATACCTTGGAATTCCGATGCATTTTAGGAAGGTTTCTAATAAAGATTGGAAACTTATTGAAGAGAGAATTGAGAAAAAGCTTAGTAGTTGGAAAGGCAAGCATTTATCTGTTGGTGGTAGACTGGTGTTGATTAAATCTGTTCTTTCAAGTTTAGCCATATTTATGATATCTTTTTTTGAGGTGCCGAAAGGGGTTCTTCGTAAAATTGATTATTATAGATCGTGGTTTTTTTGGCAAGGGGATAACCATAAGAAAAAATACAGGCTCACTAGGTGGGATGTTGTTTGTCAACCCAAGGACCAGGGGGGTCTTGGGATTCATAATTTGGAGATACAAAATAAATGTCTTTAAAGTAAATGGTTGTTTAAGATAATTAATGAGGAAGGGGTTTGGCATGATTTATTGAAGAGGAAATATCTTTATAATAAATCTATAACCCAAGTTGACAGGAAACATGGTGATTCCCATTTTTGGTCTGGTCTTATGAATGTCAAAAGTACTTTCTTAAATATGGGTTCTTGGATTGTCAATAATGGGGAACAAATTAGATTTTGGGAAGATAGATGGATTGGTAACTTGGCTTTTAAGGATAAATATCCATCTTTGTACGCAATTGTTCGGAGGAAAACATCTTCTATTACCACTGTTATGGGATCTGTTCCGCTTAATGTTTCTTTCAGGAGAGCTTTAGTTGGTCAGAATCTTATTTGTTGGCATGAGTTGTGTGCCTCTATAGTACATATTTAGTTGAATGATTCGTTTGATAGTTTTAGATGGAATTTCCATCAGAATGGCTTGTTCTCGGTGAGGTCTATGTACCTAGCTTTAATTAATAATGGCTATATCGAGAGAAACAAGTGTATTTGGAAGCTTAAATTGCCACTTAAGATTAAAATTTTCATGTGGTACCTGCTTAAAGGGGTTGTGTTAACTAAGGATAATTTGGCAAGGCGTAACTGGAATGGCAGCTTGAGGTGTTCTTTTTGTTTGAAGAAAGTGTCTATTCAACATCTCTTTATGGATTGTCATTTTGCGAAGTTTCTATGGAGAGCAGTTCTGTTCTCTTTTGGTTTTAATCTTCCAGTTAGCATATATCATATTTTTAATGTGTGGCTTTTGGGAGTTGATAAAAAAATGAGTAAACTGATACTTGTTGGAGCTTCTGCCATTTGTTGGGCAATATGGCTGAGTAGGAACGATATGGTTTTTGACAAATCACCATCATTTTCCTATATGCAGGTCATTTTCAGGGCAACTCATTGGCTCCGGTCTTGGGCACAACTACAAAGGTGTGATGAAGATGAAGAGTTTCTAAAAGTTGCATGCCGAAAGTTAGAGACCACGGTTATGCAACTGTTTGCCAATTATGGTTGGAGATTTACAAATAGACTTCAATAATTGTGATCTCCTTACGTTAGGCTGGTTTCTTTGTTTTTCTTTTCGGTGTGTTCTATTCATTTAGATTTACACTATGTTCATGAAAACCTATGTAATAATTGGCTGTAGCTTTTTTGAGGAAAGGCCGGGATATTATATTCCATTATCTTAAAAAAAAAAAAAAAAGAGGAACTGTCAGGCTCCTCCCCCCGAGCTGCTGTTTTCCTTTCGGGCTTGTAACCAGATTACTATCTTTTTCTCCTTCTAATAAATCCAACGAGTATTTTACTGTCCGTGATTTAATATCAAATGATGTGTTTTATGTAAAAATTTTCCATATAGAAATCTCTTTAATTTTTTAAAATTTTTAATAATTATTGCAATTAATTACTTCCCACGTTTTATATTATAAGTCGTTTATTTTTTTTATAGTCAAAATTTTTTAAGTTTGACCAAACTTATAAAAAAATTTAGAAACATATAAAATATTAAATTAGTTTTATTAAATCTAATATTGAATATATTTTGATATTATGTTTGTTTTGTGTTGAAAATACTACTATATTTTTTTATAAACTTGTTTGAACTTGAGAAAGTTTAACTAGAAAAAAAAATTAAACGAGTTATAATATGAAATGGAGGGAGCATATGCTAATGGTTTATCTCATCTCTCGCGTGCCACCAAATATACCAGCCGAACTGGTCGATCGAACTAACTACTAACTAGATTGCACTAACTAGCAATTTAACTGTCGCTCTAGCGTCTCTGTTAGCTTAGCTGTCACATTAACTTCTTTTTCTCTACTTTTCAACATCTCCAGGAGGTGCACAAAAATTCGCTAGGATTTGATTTGAGCCCGTACGTGCTATCGTCGATTTGCGACCAAACAAAACGCAGGTCCAACCCCGGGCTGGTACAAGCACAGCCAGGATTGGCAACAACCAACCTTGTCAACGACGGACGGAGACGCGCGTGAAAGCGTCGCCGTTGCTCCAACTAACCGAACCAAAGCCAACGCAGCTGGACAAGTGGGGCAGGGTTTGTAACTTTGAGCTTGATCTCGGCTGTAGGGTTGTACACTTGTACTCCATCTGTTCCATGCTGTCCTGTTTAAATATGACGAAGATGGAGATTAATGATGGAGCATGTAAAACGAGAAAATCATTAGCATATGATTAATTATGTTTTAATTATTATAAACTTGAAAAAATAGATTTATATAATATTTTAACTCCTATATAGAAAGGTTTCACATAAAATATACCATTGAGTAGTTTGAAAAATGTGCTAACGAAAATCGATGTAAGATTTGTACCTTAACCAAGTCAAGTTAGAACAGGGTAAAATGTTAGATCAAAAGATTCCATTCTATTTATTTTAGTTGTTATCTTCTGAATTTTGAATTTCTGGAATTTCTTTTCCAAACATTTGATTGGGTCTAGAATTACTGAAGTGATAGGAACCATCAGAATCAATGTAGAAATACTCATATTTTAAAGTGGACTTCATCTCTCCTCCAAACTAGAGGAGAAATAGGTATGAAATTTGACGACCGTGCTGACTCTTGTTTTTGATTTGTACCAACGTTTCTATTTTGTACTAACAGTTTTGTTCCGATTTCATATTGTCCATCTAGAAATAGACGGAAATGATATATGAAATTTTAAGACCGGTTAACGGTATTGCTATAGTATCGTTATGAAGTATTTAAATTAATTGCTTGTTACTTTATATCTTCACTGATTGTTACATAACAAAATAAATAATAATTTTACATAATCTTTTTAGTAAGACAAATGATCAAATATATTAAAAAATCGATAGCATCATATATTAAAATCGGAGGAAATGACAAAATGAGAGTGTAGCTCAACTGGTTAAGTTCGTTGTGGTGGAATCAGCCCATCTGAATTCAAGGTTTAGATTTAATATGTGTGTTCGTTTTTACGATTATATTTTTTTTCAATAGTAGACAACATGCCCTAAATATTGGGCATGTTGCTACCTAAGTAACAAGAAACCAGAACCGTTGTTGGATAACCAGGTGATTAATTTTATATATAGAAGCTAGCTCTTTTTTTTTCTTAATTTAGATAGTGAATTAAAACTTGGTCTCTATGTTGACATGAACGTACCCAGCCAAGACTGAGTTAGAGCCAATTGTCTGATGGACTTGCTAGGATTTGATCACCGGCCGTGCTATATATCTTCGTTTTGTGGCCAAATGTCGTCAAAACACTGCTACCATGCTTGCCTGCATCGTTCCTGTCCATTTCATTCTTTTCTCTTTTTGAGAGGATTTCGTTTTATTTCAACTGCAAGTTAGTATATGAAATTTCATTTCGTCAGAAACGGGACCAGATAGTAGTAGATGTCTTTAATAAAGTTCGAATTTATCAGACATAGACATGTTATCCTACTTTGGATGTTTGTGATTGGACGCATGTAATTAAGCGTGGACGTTTACTTACATATATAGTTACCAGTTGATACATCGCTTTTTCTGCAGTATATGCGGATGAATGCATGTTACATTATAGAAAAAGTAGATGTACATGTTTAAATAATATGAAAATGATGTGGCACAAGATGGAATGATGGAATGCATGTTTGCATACTAAGTTCTAAAAATGCAACAAAATTGTAATGATATATCATGTTTGTATGATATTTAAAATACTCTAGATAATAATTTTTAGTAGTAATGATGTGGCACACACTACTAGAGAATTGATCTTTGCTGAGTCGACCCAAAACTACAATAGTCCATGTTTCAAAAAGAACCGGGACTAAAAATAATATTTAGCCCTGGTTGAAAATCCCACAGCCATTCTATGATTTTTAGTCCCGGTTCATCCCCTGTCAGAGGCATGCCAGGGGGCCGAGTATCACCACTTTAGTCCCGATTGGTATGATCATCTAGATCTTTACTCTCGGTTGGTACTACCAACCGGAACTAAAATTCAATGCGTAATATATAATCCCTATCACTTATCCTCTCCTCCAAAATCACAACCACTTCCTCACACATATCGATCCTCTCCTCCCCTCCCCCTCCTTCCCTTCCTCCTCCCCTCCCCTCTCCTGCACAGATCTTACACAGATCTTACACATCCTCCTCCCCTCTCCTCCCCCTCCTCCCTTCCCATCCGGCAGCCAGCGGTGGTGGGCAGGCGGCTGGCGGCCAGCGGGGCCACGTGCAGCGGCGGCCGGCGGGGCCACAGGCGGCGGCAGGCGGCAGCCGGTGTTGTTTTCTCTTTTTTTTTTGATAATTTGTGATTCATTGAGATGTATAATTTTGTAATTCATTGTATGGATATGAGATGTATAATTTGTGATGTATTTGATTTGTGTGTAATTTTTTTTAGGATTTGTGATGTATTTGATTTGTGTGTATAAGTAACTTTAAGATTTGTGATGTGGAGTTGGGATGTTACTTTGATTTGGGGATTTGGGGTTTGATTTGAGGATATGCATGCCACTCGATTCGGGAGAAAATAAAAAAAAAAAGAAAAGGAGACCATCTGCCGATATCCTCTTTTTAGTTCCGGTTGGTAACAACAAACGGGAATAAAGAGAAGTCTTTAGTCCCGGACTAAAAATGGACATCTTTAGTCCCGGACTTCTACTCCCGGTTGGAAATCTGGGACTAAAGGGGTTTACCAACCGGGAGTAAAAAAGTTTCTCTACCAGTGACACTTACATACAATTTAAATTACTTTAGATAATAATTACTAGTGGATGATGATATGGTACATTTGCATATTGAGCTTTTGAAGTTAAAGGACATTAACTAGTTAATAGTAAGATATGATTTGTATGTTGCCCAAGAGACAAAATTATTTTCATACATTCCATCATGTAAGGAATTAGAGCAGTAGTCTTGTGTTTCTCTTTTCTCTTTTAAGTGTTGTCACTTTGGTACTATTTTATCTTTATTATAAGGAATTTGGGTGTAAGTACTCTTATATAATGTTGGACTGTGTATATCCATTGTGGATATCGAGGCCGTATTTTAATCTATTTACTAAAAAAAAATACATTCCATCATGTCGTCTTCTCTTCATTTATCCGATATAGATTTCTCTTGAGACTAGCTAAAATAGTTGTTTATTTTAGTAAACTGAAAAACAAAACGTATTGGGATTCTATATAGGCTCTGAGTTAGAGAAGCTTCCGGAGTTGTAAGCTTGTTCAAGAATCTTTAGCTCCCCAGGTACATGTGTTTTAACCAGTTTATGAGAATTAGAAGTAACAGAATCCACAAAATGAAGTGGAAATTAGAAGCTAAAAAACCACATTTTCCAGATTCTCGCATGTGAGCTCCTCAACTGTTTGTCAGAATCTCAGCTGTCTCAAGTAAGACCGTACTGATTATATGCTTGAATATTAGAAAGCATAAAAGAGAAAAAATGGAGACTCCAGACTGTATGTAGCTATGAAAATAGTAAATGTGTATAATGCAATGTGTAGTTCAGCGAAGGGAGCAACTGGCAGAGAAATTCCAACCCCATGCATCTAACAACTGACAAAGCGACAATCAACATACTATGTCTTTGCATTTAATTTTGTCGTATAGGAGTACACTATTGTCTACTCCCTTTATCCCAAAAAAGCTAATTTAGTTGGAGATGTGACTCCACAACGAATTTGGACAACCTTTTATGCATATTCGTTGTTCTAGGTGGAGTCACATCCTAACCTAGATTGGTTTTTTTTTTGACGGAGGAAATACTCCATACTAAATATATATGCCAACACCAACATGAATGTAAGCCTCCCAGGTAAGCAAGTACGATCCAGTTAAACCATCTCTACCTTAGGAAAAGAATGTTTGCATTGTGACATGCACGCCTATACAAGTCCAAACTTAGCTTGTTCTCATGCTCCACCTTTTCTTGAAAACACATTTTTATGTTCTTATACTATTCCACTTGTATCAGCACACGTTGCCTATATATTTAAAGTTAGTTGTGTAATTTGATGGCTATGCAGAAAAGAAATTAATAAAAAATCAGCGCAAGGGGAAAAAGAGGATTTGTGAAGGTATCATCTCAGACAGATGCCACTTTCTAGATGCATGATGTGCACTTTGCCAAGAAAACAAAATCTATTACCAGCTATCACACAGCATACAAGTCTTCACAAATAAAGATAACTTAAAGGAGCAATTGACCAATGATTGGTACAATTTGAGGATGACCCCCTAGATAAGTACTAGTAAAATTAAGTGCTGAATCAATCCATATATTATGATGAGTAGAGAGGTTTATACGACTTGTAGTCCAAGTCCATGGCGGCTAATGTAGCAGCGATGGATCATTTTCTTGACGGTATATTTCACTATTTACCACGGACACTATCAATTTTTAACCGGCTCAAAATTTCAAATATGTTCAAATCTCTTTTAAGTTCAGTTGACTTATTCCTAGTGTGCTTCGATCAAATTCAATTAAACTTTGTTCGGGATTTAAATTTTCCCTAGGCAGCATTTTGAAGCCTCTCAGCAACCAAGAAGGGCACGCGATGCCTACAGCCAACCGTTGAATGCATATATGGCTCTGCCACTTATTGATACCCATCGATACCAATAAAAATAAATTAATCAAAGAAAAACGTTATTAGTCGTTCAGACTTATGTGGTGCCACACACTTAACCACTGCACGATCATTGAATAGTGCAAATTAACTAAAGAACGTTTCATGCACGCGTGCATGTCATGTACATCTATAGTATTAATCGGTGTTTAAAGAGAGAAGACAATTTCGCACAGTGTGTGATCGCTATCGATCGATCACAATTCACAACCGCACGAGATCATTCCATACCCCAGCTGCTTGCAAACATGCGGATCTCTAGATACATATGTGATCTCGGCCGACACTAAAAACTACAAAAACCACCCCAAAAGTCTGAAGTTTGACATTTCAATCCATAAAACATTTTGTTGAAAATACTCAATCCTATTTTTTTTTTCAAAAGCCATCCCAGTGCGCACGTGCTTAATCGAATCTATATGTTTTCATAAATTGTGAGGCGTCTATGTGATCTTTACCAAAACTAAATATTTCTAGGAGTATAGTCTTAATACTTTTTTGAAGTTTGCATAAATAGAATTGTTGATGAGAGCTTGAACGTTGTTGCACCAATTTTGCTATATGTAGGAAAAAAACCAATGAAACATAAAGCTTAGCCTGTGATGGCTCTACATCAATATTAACAGCTTGATTTGGTTAAGCACGTGTACGCAGGAGTGGTTTTTGCAAAAATAAAAGAAATAAAAGAGAGAAGGGATGGTCATTTGTAACAAAAATAAATTATGGGTGTTGAATAGTCCCACATCGGTTGTGGAAGGGTAAAGGACCTAAGATATAAGTGGGGGAGCCCTACACCTCAATGGCTAGCTTTTGGGATGGGAAAGGCCCTTTACGATTCTACAATTGATATCAGAGCCTGGCAAGTTCAACATCTCTGATCCGATGGACACAGTGCGTGAAGTGCTGATGGACCGTGGGCCTGTTCTGTGGGGCCCGATGGACACAGTGTGTGAAGGCCTGATGGACCGTGGGTGCCTGCGGGCCCGTATACCTAATGGACTGTGGGCCTGTTCTGTGGGGCCTATACACGGTGAAGGGTTTACAATACTACAATGGGGTGAAATATCAAACTTCAGCTGCATACATGATCTAGATCGATCCATGCACGCTTATTTTCTAAGAAGAAAAAAAAAGATGTGTTCTGCCTCAAGTTTTAATTAATTTGCTATCTGCTGGAGGCTTTCTTGTTTGTGATTACATATCCATGCACGTGCAGCATATGCATATATATAATGTGCTAGGCCCTCTTTTACACGTCTTTAAGAGATGGACGCAACTTGTAAAATGTAGTGTCTCAACTCGCAAAACACAAAAGGGAACCAGCTTGAGCTAGGCCCCAGACGCCCGATTTTTCCTTGCTAACTACGCCGCCAATGAGTAAGTAGGAGGGCGCCTGATCATTTGGGGCTGGATCGATTGGGAGCTTCAAGGCTATCATTTTCCAAGGGAACTTGTAATGTATTGTGAAAATTTTCCTTGGTCAAATGCACATCAGTTCCTCAGTAAAATATATAAGGGAAGAAATCATTTGTAATCTTAAACTCTTAAATAAGTCTGGTCTGAAAAACCAACTTTTAAATTCTAAACCCACACTGTTCATATTTCAAGCCAACCTGAATCTAGAGTGATTTAGGATGGGAATAAGTCTATTTTGCCTCAATCATCTTTTGCTCCTAGTTGAATCGCATCGTTCAACGGTAAAACTAGGTATAATGTCCCCCCTATCTTCGAAAACCAGTGCAAATAGACTTCTCAGTGATTTGGGAAGTGGTTTTTTTTGCTGATGTGACAGGTTGACTGCGGTTGACTTGATGAGTCAGTAGGTGGGACCAACATGTCATCCTTTGCTCTTCTCTCCCTCATATGTCTCTCTCCCCTTCCAGCATGGTGATGGTGCCTGGATCGGCCACTCCCAATCTTGTCTCACACTCGCAACTCTGGAAATGGTGTCCGGATTGGTGGCATACGGCAAGAAGCCCTTGACGGACCTTGGCCGGCCTCTCCTCCCGCCATACGCAGCCTAGCGCCTACGCGCCACCAATGCTCATTTTCGCCCCAGTCCTCGTCCGCCTCCACCCGTGCTGTGCCCCTACCTCCACGCGTTCTCCCCTCCGCATGTTCCAGCTCTTCTTCCTCGCGCTCCACACCAGCCTCGCCTTCCTCTTCAACACCTCCGCGCGCATCACCTCTGTGGCCAAGCTCCGCATCGCTTACTTCCACGTCAACAACTCCCTGTTCCCAGCTGTAGACCTCACGCTCTGCTTCAGTGTCCGCAACCTCGGCCTCGTCCTCCTGCTTCAGTACTGCGCGGTATCCGCCGCTGTCTCCTACCACAGCCACCTCGTCGGCTCCACCAACATGAGCCCTGGATCTGCGCACCCTGGATGCAAGCTCGATGCTGGAGGTGATCTCATCACATGTGAGGTGGAGTTCAGCTGGAAGACTCAAGTGAAAGCAATTAGTTTACAAGGAACAGGAAGACCTAGGTAGAGATGAAAACGGAGCGGGGATAATACTCATACCATATTTGTTTTCATATTCTTTGCTGGATATGAAAACAAATATGAATAGCTCGGATACGGAAACAAATATGAATTATCTCGAATACGAATAAGGATCGAATATGATCGGACATAAATATGGAAACATTTTTTTCTCGAACACGAAAACCACCTCAACTTCTAATAGAAACAAATATCATCATATATAATTAGTTCATTTTATATAAAATATAGTATAGTTTATAAAAGTATTTAAAAGTTTCAATAATATTAATGGTGTGGACTAGTGTTAAGAGATGGACTAGTACTAAAATTTAGAAAGGTAGATTGGAGGTTGTAGCGATATAAAGAAATGGGGTATGACTCATGACTTAAGTGGATATCCGAATAGCACTATTCACCGGATATCCGTATCCGTCGAAAACCCTGATACCATATCCGGGAGAAAATATATGTATTTGTATCTGAATGTTAACAATGAAATTTGGTAAGCCCCTAAGAGAATTATCACATCACCAATAGTCGGATTCCTGCTATATTCGGTTAAGGAAATTAATCTATTTAAGGAAGCTTATCCAGAAGTGACCGAGTTCAAGGAGGATGCGGTGCGGCAAGTTATCTATTAATTAGGAATAGTTTGTTAGTTTTCTTTTATCTTTAGGAAAGTATGTTTAGTGTCCTATAAGGACATTATGCTTTCCTTTTGTCTTTAGGAAAGTTTCTTTCTTATCCTAGAAGGACTAGTATCTCCCCATGGGTATTAATATGTACACCCGGGGTCATTGTAAACTATCTTTTCATACTCAGTGTTGCATCAATTAAGTTTGATCTATTAAGTCATGTTTAGAACCATAATCCCTAGCCTGCTTTTTTACTGCCAATAAGGGTTTCATATCGGGGTTTCAGCTGATGAGTTATCTGGATGTTGCATCGGTTGACAAGGATTACATATAAGTTGGATTTAGCCGATGGCAACAAAGATTTCACCGTTTAATCTAATCTGTGGATTTTATGACATCGGACCTCTAGCTGATGTATGCTTTAACCTTTGGATCATTGCTTATTCTCTCATGTCATTGTTAGCCGATTGGTTTCTACTTTATTATATTGTTATTTTATTACATCATCATCAGCCGATTGCCTTTATATTGGTATTTACATTAAGTGTCAGAATATACATTGGACATATGGCCGATAGCTCGAAACCCTATTGTTATCGGCTAGTATCGGCTATCGGCTGGAATTACTCCATCGGCTTGTCAGCCGATTGGCTATTTGATCTGCTGTTTACATATCTTGTCAGTTGCAAGATCAAAATACTGACTGGTACGCCCGCATCTCATCAACATTTGGTCCAACACTGCAGCTAAGCAGATCTCCCAGTCTAGTGTGTGTTTTTCGCATGAACATCGAACTATCTCAGAATTATCCGCTCCAAAAGATATCTACATTCGTTTTTCTTCGGAGCGGACGGAAACTATTCGCTCCGTTTTCATCCCTAGACCTAGACCTAGACCTAGGGGGCTTATATCCTCATTTCACTCTTTTTTACCGTACGAGAAGCCCTTCGTGGACAGTGTGACGATGGTCGAGATCGAGCTTGGTCCTGTGGGCGTGCACGGACAGCGTGGCGTCACCATGCTTCCCTCTTCCCTCGCATGCACCAGCGGCCTCGCCTGGAGGGGTCGAATGGTGGGGTTTTGGGTGTGCTCAAGCAGCGGGAGGTGTTCCTGCTCAAATCCTTGCCTCCAGGGTGAGGGCCATATAGATGTGTCCCTCACCTTGGAGTCTCTGATGGTCTCCGGTGATCTGGACTTCGTTGTTGCACTGGTGGAGAAACCATCTTTGGTCGGTCGGCCCAATTTTATAATAGTCCCGGTTCCAATAAAAACCGGGACTAAAAAGCATCTTTAGTCCCGGTATAAAATCTGAGGGGTATTTTTTGATCTTTAGTCCCGGTTGGTAACACCAACCGGGACTAAAGATCATTTTTACTCCCGGTTGAAGAGGTTGTCAGGTCGTGTCAGGCCCCAATTATTTTTAGTCCCGGTTGGTATAAACAACCGGGACTAAAGATCCATCTTTAGTCCCGGTTGTTTAGAACATCTGGGACTAAAAATCACCCCAAGCCACGCGCGATGTTTATCTCTTCGCGTGTCCATTGTCTGACCCTCCTCCTCAGTCTTATCCTTAGCTTTTCTTCCCCTCCACTCGTTCTCCTCCTCACTCCTTCTCCTCTTCCTCCTTCTCCTCCTCCCCTTCCTCTCTCCCCTGTCTTCCTGGCGGCGGCAGCGGCCGGCGGCCAGCGCGGAGGACCGGCGGCGGCAAGCGCCGGTCGGCGCGGAGGCAGGTGGTGGAGGCGCTGGTGGCCGGCAGCAGCGGCTGCCTCGCGCGGAGGGCCCGGCGGTGGCTGCCCCGCGCGGAGGGCCCGGCGGCGGCGGCTGCCCGTCCGCAGGGCAGGCGGCGGAGGCGCGGAGGGCCGGCGGCGGCAAGCGCCGGTCGGCGCGGAGGCAGGTGGTGGAGGCGCTGGCGGCCGGCAGCGGCGGCTGCCTCGTGCGGAGGGCCCGGCGGCGGCTGCCCCACGCGAAGGGCCCGGCGGCGGCGGCTGCCCGTCCGGAGGGCAGGCGGTGGAGGCGCGGAGGGCCGCCCCGCGGCGGCTGGCAGCGGAGTCGTGGAGGGCCGCCCCGCGGCAGTTGCGGAGGGCCGCCCCGGCGGCGGCAGGCAGCGCCTCGGGCCGCCCGGCATGGAATTTTTTGCTTTTTTTCTTTTTTCCTTCTTAATGTGATGTGGATGACTGTAATTTGTGCGATCTGTGTGATTTGTTCGATCTGTGATTTGTGATGCGATCTGTGATTTGTGAATGATATTAGGAGATATGTGATATGTGAACTATCTATGATTCGTGTATCTGTGATTCGTGCTATATGTTATTTGTGATTTGTGGTGTGATTTGTTATTTGTTATTTTTATAATGATTTGGAGAGATTGAACCTGAGAAAAGAAAAAAAAGAAAAAAAAACTTTAGTCCCGGTTAGTTACATCAACCGGGACTAAATCTTTAGTCCCGGTTGGTGTTACAAACCGGGACTAAAGATACATCTTTAGTCTCGGTTATTTCAACCGGGACTAAAGATAGTCATCTTTAGTCCCGGATTCGTAGTCCCGGTTGAAAAACCGGGACTACAGAGGGTTACCAACCGGGACTATAAACCCTTTCTCCTCCAGTGTTGGTAAGGATGGAGAAAAAGTATGTGTGGATTAATTTAAATTTGCTCGAAAATTTGTTTCAACATTTTGAAAATCTATTGAATTTTGTTTGGAATCAATTGTCAGGTTCCGGTGGCGTGACTCGTCGGCAGGACTGGCCTGCTCTACTTCTCAGCGCACTGGTGCAGTCCATGCCGGAAATTTCTCCCTAAGCTCATCGAGGAGTACATCAAGATGAGGGAGGAGACAAGCAGTGACGATGAGGTCGTCTTCGTCTCCAACACCGATGGGCAGGAGAAAAGGAATTGTCATGTGAGGCCCACCGCATATATTTTTGTCATTTCTCACTTGTGAGCCCCATCAACAAAAATCTTCTAAACCATGGAAGGAGTTATACCCGGTTTCGGGGTTGAGCCCCATCAATAAAAACCGCTTCCCAAACCGTCAAAAGAGTTTAGGGTTGAGGGTTACGATTCAACTATGAGCCAGAGATGAGAGAGTGAAAATAGACATATTTCCTGGGAAACTATTTTAATCCCTCGAAGGGATATCCCCTCGTTCTTTACATGTCACTCAAATGGTTATGAAAAAATTTGAAAAATATTAGGAAGGTGTATTAACATGTGATATAATACTCCACAAACATGTAAGTTCAAATTCAACTTCTACATCTCGTAGTGAAATAAACAAATTAAACTGCAGCTAGTTAATGTATATTCAGAGTCAAATTTGTTTTTCTCGTTGCGAGATGTAGAAGTTGAATTTTTACTTGCATATTTGTGGGGTGATATATAACATGTTAATATATCTTCTTAAATTTTTTTTAATTTTTTTCATAACCATTTAAGTGCAAACAATGCGGAGATATCACCTTAAGGATCAAAATCCACTTCCCTATTTCCTTCTTGATGACAGCTCACATGGCAAGGTGGCCCAAGCCTGAGATGCCCTATTGAAGGTTTATGGATTGAAATGGGCTGAAAATTCCCAACCTTAAGTATACGACTCAAATGGGCTGAAAAACAATTTTCTAAACAGGCATTATGTAGGGTTAATACTATAGGGTGTGTTTGGCAGCTATTGCGGCAGCTGCTGCGGCTAGGACTGTAGCCATTGAAAAGCAATCCCTGCCGATAAAACCCACAGTTGAGGCTAGTGGTTTCCCCACTTTCTCTTCTCTAGTTTTATTATTCTTAGACGTTTTAGAAAATGTTGTGATAAAGAAAAAGAACTTTGACTACCTATATCTTTTAATATATTTAGTTTGAACACACTTGAATATGATGCATAGGTTAGTCTAAACGGTACTTTAATAACACTAAATATTTCCTTGTCCTTTTAATATATTATAATAGAAAACCATAGTTAAAGATATGTTTTGGAGGCCATATCATTATTCAAAATGTGAAAAATTATAAAGTCTGAGGGACTATAACTATTTGCTCTTCAGCCTTCCTATCAACTTGTGTTTTCAGACGCCTTGGTAGATGGTTTTCGCAATTTACAAAAATATTTCGTTGGAAAAACTTTAAATTTTAATGAAACAAAATCTGGCTTAATCTGGCATTAATTACGCTTATCTTGGTAATGATAATTCTGAAGGAGAAGGGAGTTTCCACTTTTTCCGGGGTGAAAGAAGCATTCTGACGACAAAGTTGGGGAAGAAAACGGAAAACTAAAACTCATTTGATAAGTGAATAAGAAGATATATATATAGTCTTTGCAATTGGACACTGATGAATACAATAATAATCATATGTTATTCATGGAAATAGATCGATATAAGAACACTGAGATGGCACAAGGACAATATTATTCTACCCCTGGTCAGGAGTAACAACTGCAACGCTTAGTTTTCTTAACCGATGCCATTTCAGCACTTAGAAGCTAATTAAAACATTATTAGTCTGTTATAAGGGTAACAACAACGGAGGATGGTAGCAGCATATATATGGAGCTAATTAAAAGCAGCAGAGAATTAATTATTGGAGATAGATAGATTGGACGATATGACGCGGTTGCAGCTATGCTTGCGATAGCCATGTAGCTATTATCAGTCGAAGCTTGGGTCATCGTTGCTCGTGTATCCAGCAACATCGTCAACGTCGTCAGCTGCAGCAGCAGCGCCATCGTCAGCAGCAGCTCCATCTCCATCTCCATCTTCGTCAGCAGTAGCAGCAGCAGCCGCGTTGTCCTCTTCCTCCTCCTGATAATCATTTTCTGCAACCACAAATTGGCATTAATTTTGGATAGAAAGCAGTAATTAACACATCCTCCAAAAGAGTGAAAAATAAAATGCAATCCATATTTGCAAGAATCATAATTGATAATAAGCTAATTTGAGATCTTGCTTGATATGGAAGTAGTATATAGGAATGAGAAATGCTTGTGATTAATTAAGTTAATATATATATTATTTCACGCACCATTCTGTTGTTCTGCAGGGACAATGTAGATCCTTTTGACTGTAGTAGTGAAAACCCTGTAATAATAATGTTAAATTTGTTTTAGATATAATTTATAATAATATTAAACTGATACTATTTTCGTCACGATGAATATGGTTATCAAGTTCAAGATAAGAAACTATATATAGAAGATCTACGGATTAAGATGAAATTAAAGGACTTACTCCCATGGGACTTCACCAAGGAAGTAACGAACACCATCCATATCATCATACAAGAGGTCAAAGTCGCTGTCTATTGCACCATCTTCTTCCTTGTTCACCAAGCCTTCAAGTTCAAATGGTGACACTAAGAAATTGAGGTGTAGTTAATTAACAACCAAATATTACAAGGTTATATTCTAGTGTCGGAGATTGCTTATATTGCTGTGCTATAATCAATAAATACAAGGTTGTTTACTATTCCACAAGTGCTTATACTTGTTTATAACTTGTAAATAATATTTTGTTCCAATTCAAGCAACCTTAATTTGTCGACCACCCTAGAAACACAAATCGGAACAATCTAGCTAGGTCAATAAAAACAATTGGAATTTGATGTACATATATTTAGACTGTAATAACTGATAAATTAATTATTCATTCCCCATATATTTGCTATAGTCATGTTAAGACATGCTTCTTTCAAACAAGTGTAATAAGTCTATTAATTAGATCCAAAATGCATCATTTCTCCTATATGATAGGCACTTACAGCACAAATAACTTTATGAACAGATCACTTTTTATGTATGGATGCAATATATTGAAACAGACTTACTGGAATAGTTGTTGCCCAATTTTTTTAAAGTGAAGGACAAAGAGTCATAGTTGTTATGGAGAGCCAAATTGATCTTCCTCCCAAAGGGTTCCCCATGCATGAAAACCTTCACAAATCTTGATGGTGTTAATCCTGGCTTCACCTCAGGCTCAGCAGAAGCATTCCTATCCTTCATCCTACTCTTTATCAATCTGATTTGGTCTCTGCAAAAGGATACAAGCATAAAACGTAGTTGTTAGATTGAACAACTTGTATCAAAGATATTAGAGATAGAAACATGATGGAAGTAAGCGGGGAAACAAAATTGAAGAGGAACAAAACTGCAAGATCTTAAGAGTTCTGCCTACATTATAATATAGAAACTCTATGAAAGCTGACCACAATAGGCTTACCTATTGGTATGCCAACAGGGGGTATTTATACTACACTGAAGAGATATTGGAGTTAAGGAATCAATAAGTGCATCTATTATCATCTAAAAAAATAGGTGCACTTATACTTGTTGCACTTCCATCCTTGGAAACTATAGTATTTAAGAAAATGTATGTAAAGCTCATTCTACACTTGCTACCCTAAAGTGAAAAATTAGAGTCTAATACACACTATTCCACAATCATCGTATTCCTGAAGTTAATTCTTCGCATAATGTTTAAAGAGTAAAAAAACTTCTTGAGGTCCAAAGTGAAACTTTGACATAAAAATGTGGCCTAAATTATAATTCACTCAATTTTAGTTTGTATCCTGGTGGTTCATATATCATCCTAGCGTTGGAAATATGAGCCAAAATTAGTAAAAGAAAAAATCCAAGCAACTTCACATCATCGAAAGGATGGGGTGGTTATAAGATTAGTTTCCATTATCCCAAACTCTTAACAAGTATTTGAACCAAAAGGCAAAACAAACAAAATTAAGGGTTTGATTGTTTTTTTTAATAATCCATTCAATGAGGGAGATACATATGTGTGTGACTAAAAATATAATATCCATTGATATATAGAGGGATACAAATCTATCACCAAAATTAAATGTGTTTTTCAAACAATACAAGTATGTATCTTGTTTAGCAATTTTTTTTTGTATGTTGCATTTATAGTGCATATATCAATTGCTGACATTCATGAATATAAAAATAGTTGCATGTTCTATCCTTTTGATAAAACAATATCTTTTGGATTTTCACAAGTCATTTTCCTTGAATTCTTTCTAGATATGCTAACACACTAAGATTTGTGTAGTAGTCCATAAATTGTGTTTGGAGGGGTAACGCACTGTTCTAAAGAAATATTACTTATGCTTTCTTTTGGTAGTAATAAATGCGTAGAAATTATCATGGTATCCTTACCTAGTTTGGAATTTTCCCTTTTTATCCTAGTGATTAAATTCAACAGTTCCTACATGTAGCATGACACAATCCCCACTTTGGCAAAATCAACGCATTCAAAATATATATTGTACTTGTTTTGTTGGGTAGGGCACAACCTCACATCTCAACGAAACAATATAGAATAATAATATTTCTTAAAAGTAAATAGCATTGAATGAAAATGTAGATAGATATGATTATGTTGCCATCATAATTTAAAAAGAGTACGATGTGTTGGTCATATATTTTTGTCAAAAAATGTATGGGTCATATGACTTTTTGAGAGAAATATGAAACAAGTATAGCAATAGTTTGTTAATATACTTTAAGAATGCTCTCCAAGTTATTGCATACAGTAAGTACAATGCCTACAATTGATCATAGTTAATTACATGATTATGACAATCAATGTATTTGACAAAGTCAACTTTGTTGGTTTGAACGTAAAATAATATAAGCAACTATATGAAGAGAAACCAACTCAAGTAGATCTGTCTGACAACAAAATAATGGCATAAAACAGATGTAATTATATAATATTATTGACATTAAAGGGAACACTACTAAAAAACTGTACAAAGCAAAACTACATAATGATGAAAGACTATCCTCAACTGTAAGAGTATTCTTAAGAACTATCGTATGGGACATATATGCTAGTAATTAAAAGAGTAAATTTCACAAAACCTCTTGAGACAACTACAACATAAAACCTCAGGTGTTCTGATTTGTTTCGAGGAACCCTAGATTTTGGGGCAAAATGTTTCAAGAAACCCCATGTTTAAATCAAATACTCATAATTTCATTATTATATATGATATATTTAATATATACATTAGCAAACTCAAAATGCATATACATCTCGGGCACTTAATCTACTTCCTCACTCTCGTTACACCATTTAAAAAGTGTAACACAACCCCTTAATAATGACACATTAACCAGTTTCTTAGACACATAAACAGCCATACTACCAATAACCGATGCTCATTAAAATAAGTCCAACATGTATATCAGGAATATCTCATATTATTTTTTTACAATTATTATGCATACATATATTAGTCAAAAACACTGATTTAAGCTTAAACATGGGGTTTGTTGAAACATTTTGCCCAAAAACCTAGGATTATTCGAAACAGATCTTAATACCTAAGTTTTGCATTACGGGTGCCTCAAAACCCGGGGTCTTGTGAAATTTACTCTAATTAACAAGAATCACACATAGATCAAAGAGGATGCATAGAAAATATATGAACCTTTGCATCACTGAAGTCCTTCTGAAGTGGGCTTTATATAGTTTTCCATCTATAATATGATGAAATAGCAATATTTGTTATCATACCTTGACACAACTTATTCTGATACAAACTAATTCAGAGCTTATCTTGCCACCAAAAGTACCCACCCCACCCCTACCCTGCCTCATCCCCAGCCTCCTGGTTGGCTCCTTCCACAACTACAGTCAGACTATGCATTTACCATATTGCAGTATCTCAAGAAATTAGAGGAAAATATAACTAGAACTAGTGTGTAATAATATATCATACCTTGATGACGTTTCTCCTCATTCAATGTGGAAAAGATAACATTTTCACAAAGAACATCCAAATTGTCTGATGGGCTTCTTCCCCACTACGATCAGACAAAGTGTACCATATTGCACCATCTTAGAAACACAAATAGATTGATGTGTAGGTTGCCAGCATTTTTTTTAAAGAATAGATAGAAATCCGACCTCTATATCCATATATGGCCAAACGTAATTGTGGGCCTCATAACTTAGGGACACAAAAAAAGCTAAAAGAATAAGAAAGAAAGGTAAAAGACTTACTTCATATCTTCTTCTATGTCATTGCTTTAACCTTACTATATCCTTCTGCAGCAACAAGTCTGTTTTCTACTAGAAACTTTGGTATGAGAATGACCCTATTAGAAATGGGTCATATGTTGCTTGCTAAGCTCTATCGCACAGAAACCTCAAAAAGACATAATTGTCACCAACACAATCACTCTCCAACTTTCTTCCAACACACCGAACAACCATTAATCATCATTCATCGCCCCTCATAGAGCTCCTCATCGCTTGTGGTCAAACACACGAGGGATGAAAAGGATGGATCTAGCCCCCTTGGAACCACCATGCCCTCCTGCTACCACCACCGCCTGCTATCGATGGATCCAACTATGGACGCAGGGAAGGAAGGAACAGAATTATCCCTCTGCACCGCCATGCCGCCTAGATGCCACAGGTTTAATCAGAAATAATGGAGAGAACCCAATCTTCCAACCATGCCAGCACCCTACGTGCCATCCAATAGCTAGCCGACCAAGCATTGTCCACTTTGCTGCCATGGATGCCCTCCGGTTGGCAGCTCCACAAGCCACCTCGCTCCATCCACCGACTGACTTCCAGCATTAGTAGGTGCCGCTGCCATCCTCACACGAACCAGCCAGCCTCTGCCGCATGTGGACTAGCCTGCCTCCACCACCACGGTCCTCAAAAGCGCTGACCCTCCGCTAGGCAGCCACTATCAATCATCCCTACTCTAACCATGAGCCAACTAGCGGTCGATAGTGGATCTGGATCTGGATCTGGATCTAGAGAGAGAGAGAGAGAGAGAGAGAGAGAGCAAAAAAGGAGGAAGAAGAGAGGAGATGAAAAAGAGGATAGAGGGAGGAAGGGGATGGCGCCGCCGCCAACACCATGCACTGTCGGTAGCAGTGTCGCCGCCAGGGACGAAATGGGATGGTGCGGTGGTGGTTTGGTGGTGTTTGGCGTCGCCTCCTTGGCCGCCCCTACGAGCAACACAGGAATAGGGGATGAGCTAGATAGATAGTATTGATGAAACGTTAACAAGAGACATATATAGGCATAGTTATCAATGCTCGGTAATTCCACCTCACGGGAATCATATCCAAGTATATTGTGGAGGTAGAGTTAGGGGTGGCCAGGTTGACAAAATGAAGAATCATAACCTTATATTCTTCATCTTCACCACAAAACGAAATAAAGTAGTTATGTTTTTTTTGCTGTAATTTTAACAAGGTTTTTGTATCCGCAAGCTAGGATGGTAATATATTTAAAAGACTCTAGGGCATAATAGCATATATATGTTTATTTTAAAACAAAAGATCAATGAAATTTTTAGGATGTACCTCAAATATATTGTATAGTTGATATTTGCTTGAGAAGTTATTGTGTTTTGATATGTGACGATTTGTGGTAGAGAACACATTCTCTATATATAGTAAAAGTGGAAACACACATAAGGTTTACTATTTTTTATAAAACATTTGCCTCGCAAAATAGAAAGACTGTTAATAAAAAGTTGTTATGTTCTAATCCTCCTGGATAAACTTGGTGTACTATAATGGTAGTTGAAAAGAGTGGTCACAATATGTATAAAACCTGCAATCACCCATATGAACTGAATATATGAAGTATTGAAGATTTATTTATGGCATGAATTAACGAACCATCTTACAACCTGTTAACAACGAAATTTGGTGAGTCTCGGAGTCATCATCGGCTTAGAGTCAGTATTGGCTTCAAATTCCTGGGATTAGCTGATGTGAGTTGTCAAGTCGCCAGCGGTTGTGTTCTTGGTGGAGTTGGATTAATTAAAGGAAGCTTATCTAGAAGAGTTCAAGTTCAAGAAGGATGCAACATGGCAGTTTATCTATTAATTAGGAATAGTTTGTTAGTTTCCTTTTATCTTTAGGAAAGTGTGTTTGGTGTCCGATAAGAACTTTATGTTTTCCTTTTATCTTTAGGAAAGTTTCTTTCTTGTACTACAAGGACTAGTATCTACCCATGGGTATAAATATGTACACCCGGGGTCATTGTAATGAATCTCTCGATCAATACAACTACTCTCGGCGCATCGCCACCCTCTTTCCTGCGGTTTTTACTTATCTTTCGGCGGAATTTGGCACTTGACGCGGGGCTGCATCGGTTCAGTTCGATCTCTGGCGAAGGGGTAAGTCCTACGTTCCGTCAGCCCTAGTGAATCTATCGGCTACGTTGGTGTTGTTCAAGGCTGCATCGCTTCGATCTCTTGGATCGCTCTGGTTTAGTTGATATATTTGCCTACCTGATATCTCAATTATATCTCTAATTGCATTGTGTTTAGAGACATATCGGTTTAGCTGGAACTGTCTCGGTTAGGTCTGATCTTCTGTCTTAGGCAATATATCTCTACAATCACAATGTTGTTATAAATATATTTGTTATATCCATCACATTAGACAGATCTATCGGCTCATCGAGTATTAGATTATCATATACAATCTCGTGCTACATCGGTTAGGTTCGACCTGCTAGATTGTTGTTGATAATATAAGTCTTGTTAAGCCGATAGGTTTATGCTAATGTTTTATCGGGGTGCTAGCCGATAAGTTATCTAGACGTTGCATCGGCTTATAAAGATTGCATATACATATAAGTTGGATTTAGCCGATGACAACAAAGGTTTCATTGATCTATGTAATCTTGTGGATTTTATGACATCGGACCTCCAACCGATATATGCTTTAACCTTCAGATCAATACTTGTTCTACTATATCATATTGTTAGCCGATTGGTTTCTACTGGATTATATTGCTATATTATATTATCATCAGCCGATTGCCTTTATATCATTATCTACATTGTACATATAGCCGATTGCTCGAAACCCTATCGCTATCGGCTAGTATCGGCATCGGCTGGAATTATTCCATCGGCTTGTCAGCCGATCGGCTCATTGATCTTCGATTTGTATATCTTGTCAGTTGCAGGGTCAAACTGACTGGCACGCCCACATCTCATCAACTTTTGGACCTGCGCTGATGCTAAGCAGGTCTCCCAGGCCAGTGTGTGTTTTTCGCGTCAACACAACCTAGAACTTTTACATAAGTATGCATCCCCAAATTATTTAAACCCTTCATGTTTAAACATTGATCCAGATTTATGATAGTTTTGTGTGATGGGCGCTGATGAGGCGATTTAGACTAAGGCTAAAATAGTTTTTAAAATTTTAAATTAAAAAGCGACTTGGAAAATATATATCAACATTGTGATAATCTCTTTGAATTATTTGTAACATATAAAGATCTGGTAATTAAGTTCAAAATAACTAATAATTGGACTGCAAAATTGAATTGATATGAAAGAAAAGTCATTTTTGTAAGGTAAATAAATTATAATTTTACTATAAGTTAGGTTGTATGTTCACATGTCCAAAAGTGTTTTTTTGGACAATTGTTTGAAGTCGTGTAGTAATTTCAGAAAATAAAATGGCATTTCAGCTTTGTCTAAAGTTTCTGAATTTTGATAAACTACAAAGCCAAAGTTTTTTTTTCCATGGAATTGTGGGCCTGTGCACACAAATGTGCTTGTGCTACAAATAACTATTAGTAAAAGCTATAATTATTCCCAATTTTTTATGTAACTTACTAATTTCAAAGATGCAAAAATCATTTTTGTCTCAAAATGCATGGGCCCATCAAAGCCACCTCGCACAAAATCCCCTCTAAATTTAGGCGCAGGTTGAAAAGCCAATGGTTTTAATATTAATTGAAAGTTGTGGAGTGAATCTTATAGAATTTGATTTTAATGGAAGTTTAGGATTGTAAAATATACTTTTATGATAATAATCAGTTGGTATTCACTAAATTAAATCGATATAAGAGGACTGAGACTTATTTTAAGAAGGGTATTTTTTACCCCACCTTTATATCCAACCTGATATATGCATCCATTTTAATTGGGAAGTTAGCAACTTAAACAATCTAATCTGAAATTCGCTTATATGGAGATTTAAACTCAGGACCTTGGGATGCTACTCAGGTTATTGCAACCACTAAACTATATTCCCTTTCGCAAGAGGACTGAGATGACACAAGGAACAATATTAAGCTACGGCACTGGTGATTACCAACTGCAATGCTTAATTTCCTTAACCAATGCCTTTTCAGCACTTAGATGTTAATTAAATCGTACAATCTTAGCTTAGTTCATCCCTTACAAAGGGTAATGGAGGATGGTAGCAACATATATATCTATATGGGACTAAAAAGACGACTAAGAATTGATTATTGGAGATAGATTGGATGACACAGTTGCAGCTATGCTTGCGATATATGGCCTTTAGCCTTAGTCGAAGCTTGGGTCATCGTTGCTTGTGTAGCCATGGTCATCTCCATTGTCAATTGCAGCAGCATCTCCATCGTCAGCAGCAGCTCCATTTCCATCTACATCTTCGTCAGCAGCAGCAGCAGCCGCCTTGTCCTCTTCCTCCTCCTGATATTCATTTTCTGCAACCACTAATTGGCATTAATTTTAAATAGAAAGCAGTAATTAAGACATCCTCCAAAATAGTGAGAGATGAAATACAATCTATATTTCCAAGAATCATAATTAATACTATGCTGTTTTGAGATTTTTCTGGTATGGACGGGGTAGTATAGGAACAAATGGATGAAATTAAGTAGTAATATGTATTTCACGCACCATTCTGTTGTTCTGCAGGAACAATGTAGATCTTTTTGACTGTAATGGTGAAAACCCTGCAATATAGTTTAAATTGTTACTATTTTAGTCACAATTAATATGATTATCAAGTTCAAGATAAGAAACAAATAAAAAATTCATGGATTAAGATGAAAGAACTTACTCCCATGGGACTTCACCAAGTAAGTAACGAACACCATCCATGTCATCGTACAGGAGATCAAAGTCATTCTCTATGGCACCATCTTCTTCATTGTTCACAAAGCCTTCAAGTTCAAATGGTGACACTAAGAAATTGACGAAGAGTTAACAACAAAATAATTCAAGGTTATTTTTTTTGTCTGAGATTGATTGTATTATTGTGTCATAATCAATACAAGGTTGATTGATATTGTATTCCATAATTTTATACTTGTTTATAACTTGTAATTTGTTCATCTATCTTCAAGAAGTATTAATTTGCCGACCACCCCATAAAATCAAATTGGAACACAATCTAGCTAGATTGGTGAATTTTAAAAAAGGAATTTGATATGCATATATTTTGATTGTAAAACTGATAAATTAATTTCCCAAGCTATATTCATGCTAAGATCTGCTTCTTGCAAACAAGTATAACCAATCTATTAGATCCAACATGCATCATTTCTCCTATGTGATTCACACTTACATATCCATTTATGTTTATGCACAAACAACTTTATGAACAGACCACTTATTATGTATATGGATGCAAGTTATGGAAATGAGCTTACTGGAATAGTTGTTGCCCAATCTTTTTAAAGTGAAGGACAAAGAGTTATAGTTGTTATGGAGGGCCAAATTGATCTTCCTCCCAAAGGGTTCCCCATGCATGAAGACCTTCACAAACCTTGATGGTGACAATCCTGGCTTCACCTCTGACCCAGCAGAAGCATTCATGTCCTTCATCCTACCCATTAGAGATCAATCCTGATATGTTCTCTGGAAGGAGACCAACATAAAACGTAGTTGTTAGATCGAATAACTTGTATCTATGATATTATAATAGAGATAGAAACATAATATGGAATTTAGCGGGAGAAACAAAAATTGAAGAGGAACAAAAATGAAAGATCTTGTGCGTGTTGCCTACGTTATAATACTTAAACTTTATGAAAGCTGACCAAATAGGCATACCTATTGGTATGCCAACATGGGTATTTATACTACAGTGCAGGTATAACAGAGTTAAGGACTTAATAAGTTCATCTATTATTATCTTAAAAGGAGGTGCACATATACTTGTTGCACTTCCATCCTTGGAAACTATAGTATTTCAGGAATTATCTGTAAAGCTCATTTTACACTTGCAACTGTACACTTTGAATATCTGAGTCAAATGCATGCTCTTACATGATCATCATCTTCCTAAAGTTAATGCACATAATTTTTAATTTGTATTCTGGTGGTGCATATATCCTCCTAGTGTCAGAAATATGGGACCAAAAAAAAAATCCAAACAACTTCACATCATATAAAGGATGAGGTGGTCATCATAGAAGTTTCCATAATCCCCAAACTGAACAAGTATTGGAACCAAAGGTAAAATGAAAACATTTATGGGATTGATTGGGTTTTTTTGTGTAAAACATTAATTGGGGGAGATGTGTATGCGTGTGACTAACAATATAATATTCATTGATATATAGAGGGATGTAAATCTATCCCCAACATTAAATGTGTTTTTGGAATAATACAACAACATATCTTTGTTTGCAAATTTGTGTGTATACTGCATTTATAGTATATATATCAATTATTTACTTTCATGAATATAGTATTGGTTACATGTGTTCTATCCTTTTGATAAAACAATATCTTTTAGATTTTTCACAAGTCATTTCCCTTGAATTCTTTCTAGATATGTTGACACACTATTATTTGTCTAGTACTCCAGAAATTTGTGTTTATAGGGGTAATGCACTGTTCTGGAGCAATATTACTTATGCCTTCTTTCGGTAGTGATTAAATGCGAAGAAATTATCATGTATTCTTATGTAGGTTTTAAATTTCCCTTTTATTATAGTGATTAAATTCAACACTTCCTACATGCAGCATGAGACAATCCAACCTTGGTTAAATCAATACTTTCAAACTATGATACTTATTTTTTTGGAGAGGGCACAACCTCACATCTCAATGAAACAAAATAGAACAATAAAATTGCTTATATGTAAATAGCATTGAATGCAGATGTAGAGATATATGATTATGTTGCGTCATAATTTATAAAGAGTATGATGTATGAGCCATATGTTTTGTCAAAAAATGTATGAGTCATATGACTTATTAAGAGAAATATGAAACAAGTATAGAAATAGTGTGGTAATATACTTCTTAAAAAATGATGTCCAAGTTATTCCATACATTAAGTACAATATCTAGAAATGATCATAGCTAATCTACATGATTATAACAGTCAATTAATTTGACAAAGTCAACCTAGTGGGTTTCAAGGTAAATAACATATGCAACTATATGAAGAAAAACCAAATCAAGAAGATGTGTCATATATCAACAATAATAGCATCAAAATATGTAATTATATCATGTCATTGGGATCCACGATTTACTATGTCTATCCTCAAATTTATGAGTATTCTAAAGAGAGCTATGATATGGGACTATGCTAGTAAACAAGAAGAAGATGTAGATAGAACAAGCATGGAAAATATAAGAACCTTTGCATCACTGAAGTCCTTCTTGAAGAGGCTCGATATAGTTTGCCATCGGTAATATGTAATTGCAACATTTGCTGTCATACCTTGACATAACTTATATTGAATCAAATTAATCCAGAGATTATCTTACCACCAAAAGTACACACCCCACCCCACCTCCAGCCTTCTCCCCTCGCCACCCTTCTGGTTGGCTTTTTACCTCACAATGGTAAGACTATGCATGTACCATATTGCATTATCTCAGGAAACTAAAAGAAGGTATAACTAGAATTGGTGTGTAATATGTCATACCTTGATGACATTTCTGCTGATTCAATCTGGAAATTACAGCTTTGCCACAATGAACACCCAAATTGTCCAGTGGGCTTCTTCCCAACAAAAATCAAACTATGTGTACCATACTCCACTATCTTAGAAAACACTACTAGATTGAGGTGTAGGTTATCTAGTGTTAAAAGCATGTTTTTTGGGATAATAAATAGAAATCTGACTTTTATGCCCTCAAACGGATATACACAACCAAATGTGATGGGCAAGAGTACTTAGACTCCAAGTCTCATGACTGAGGAACATAACAAAAAAAGAAAGAAAGAACGATAAAAGACTAAGAAAGAAAGCTAAAAACCTAACTTCAAATCTTCTTCTATGTCATTGTTGTATCCTTGTGCAGTAACAACCTGTCACATCGTTTGTCTACTTAGAAACTTTGATGTTTGAATCGTCCAGCCAGAAATTGGTCATATGTTGCTCTATAAACTCTATCACAAAAACCACACTTAGACATCATCAGCACCGATACCACCACTCTCTGTCCTTCCTCCAAAGCACTAAGCAACTCAGCGCTCCTCGTGGGGCTCCCCATCACACATGGCCAAGCAAAAGAGGGAGGGAAGGGGCGGATCTAGCTCTATCTTGCAACCGCTGTGCCATCCCGCTGCTGCCACTGCTTGTTGTTGATCAAGGGTGATGCTATAGCCATCCATCGGGGTCAGTCGACCCCAACAATTTCCTGTGCACCTCTCATACCACTCTTAATTTTAGAGTCCATGACCCGGCAACAAAAAGACTAGACCCTAGTGACAATGTTTTGTTAAAGCATAATTAACAATTAGGAAAGATACTATAGCAAGCAACAAATAGAAAATAGCTACCAGTAATGATTCTTCAAAATAGAGTAATTCATCGAAAGAAAAATGTCCCATGGAGAAAATTCTAGCAGAGCTAATGGTGCATCAAAAACACTAGTTAGTAGTGACCCCATCGACCATTTATCCTGGCTTCACCCCTACTGCTGATGGATCTAGCTGTGGATGTAGGGAAGGAAGAAGCGGAATTATCTTGCACTGCCACCATGGACCACCATACCGCCAAGATGCCACGGGCCTAGTCGACAACAGAGAGCGCTTCAACCTTCCAAGCAGGCGAGCACCATACGTGCCATCCGATAGCTTCCCTACTGTTCATTGTCCCCTTTGTTGCTATCGTGGTTCTTTGCCTGGGCAGCTCCACGCGGGCCAAGCCAGCAATTGGATATCCACTGGTCGGCTTCCTGCATGAGCTGGTGCCGTCGCTATCCTGACACGCACGAGCCAGCCTCCACCACCACCAATGTCGTGAAAAGCGTTGGCTCTCTATTAGGTAGCCACTACAGGCCATCCCTATTGATCCAACTATCGGCCGACCAGTCTCCCCACAGGACGCTCCTCTCTAATCACTGACGGATCTAGATCTGGAGAAGAAAAAGAGAGGGAAAGGAAAAAAATAAGAGGAAGAAGAGGGAAGAAAAATAAGAAGAGGACAGAAGGAGAAAAGGGTGGTACTGCCGGCGGCGGCGTTGCTGCCGCCAATGAGGTGGGCTGGTGCGGTGGTGTTTCGTGGTGTCGAGCGTCACCTTCCGGGTCGCACCTGGGCGACATGGGAATGGGGGATGAGCCAGATAGATAATATTGAAGAAATGTTAATAAGATACATATATAGGCATAGCTATCAATGCTCGTTATAATGGATCTCACCTCATGGGAATCATATCCAAAGTGTGATATGGATGCAGCTAGGTATGACCGGGTGGGCAAACTGAAAACCGTAATCTTATAACCTTTATCTGCACCACGCAGCTAAAGAAAGTACTTACATTTTTAAGGTTATGCTATGATGGTAATATATTTTCATGACTCTAGAGCATTAGCATGTATATGTTTATTTTAAAACAAAATGGATGTACCTCAAATATATAGTATAGCAGATATTTGCTTGAGAAATTATTATATTTTGATTTGTGGTAAAAAAAACATCTATACCTTCTTAAAAAATACATAAGTATTCTGGAATTTATTGTTAATCTGTCCGTCATCCCACGTCACCGCGCATCGCATCTGATCCCATGCGCAGCACGCCTCCAGCCCTACAAGGGACGAAGCCTAGTGCCACCATCATGTCGATTTGCATCACCGTATGTTTCCTCCTCCAATTGATTAAAAAATCGATTCCCCACTCCCGCTCATTATTTTTCCCATGATTTCCCCTTTCAATTCGGCATTAATTTACCAGATTTAATTGATTTTCAATGATGGCCGGCCAGCGAGCTTCCCTAGCCTTTTTTTTCCCGAAGTTTGTGGATTTGTTCCGATTTTGGGGAAAACGGAAAAAGAAGATCGAGTGGATCAAAAGCCCTCAACTAATTTTGGAAGATCGAGAGTATTCGGCCAGATTTGGTGGGAAGGATCGGCTCCATCGTACGAGCACGTGACAGGACCGTCTTCCGAGGTTGAACATGCCAGCTATGCTAGCTAGGCCTGCGGTTCCACTCTTGGGTATACGCGTAGAGAGGCAAGCCGAGCAGAGGGAGGTAGCGGACTTAGGGATGGCAATTTCCCCGTTGGGGGCGGGTCCCCGCCCCTACGGGGCTGGGGCCAAATTTCCACCCGCGAGTCATGCGGGGCGGGGCCCCGAATTTAGGCGGGGGCGGGGACGGGGTGTGATATTCACCCGCGGGTCACCCGTGGGCCCCCAAAATTGAGCAGCCCACTAGCTATCACTTATCAAAAACCATAAAAGGAAGCCCAAGTACTAGAAGCCAGCAAAAGCCCACGACGTATTAACAGCCATTATTTCATCAAAAGCCCCATAGGAAAGGATCTTTTGCAGCCCACTTTACAAGATATATAACCTGGTCGGTCAATACAAACCCTAACTCATCCCCACTACCAACAAAATCGAGACTCCCTGGCAGCAACAGTAGCACAATCGTGCGAGGAAGCGAATCACGCGCGTCGCCCTCGGCTAGCCCACCGCTAGCGCCGGCTACCCTACGCCGTCGCACTTGACCGCATCCACCACGCATCGTGCCTTCCATCCCGCCGGCTGTCGGCACCCTACGTCGTTCTCATCCCTCCGTCCTCCTCCGGCTGCAGCTGCCCAGCTGCCCCATGCAGCCATGCTATTCTCCTCTTCTTCCGGCTGTTGAAGTGTTGGGAGCTACCGCTTGACCGGGGCTGCGGTAACCCGGCAAGAGTGCGGGGCCCCGGAGGGGCCGGGGCAGAGATTGATTTTGCCCAGTTCCTCCCTACGGGGCCGGGGACGGGTGAACCCAGAAGGAAGCGGGGGCGGGGCTGTTCCTGTCCAACCCGCCCCCATCCCGCCCCGTTGCCATCCCTAAGCGGACTGGATTGGAGCTAAAAAGGAACGAATGAATGGGCTATCGGTCTAAAACCAAGGAAGGATTTTCATTAACTTTTTCAGTTATAATTAATAGCAATCTCAATATCTCAATATTCCTAATAGTTGTTGTACCACTGAAAATACGCTTTTACCCGTTGCAATGCACGGGCATTTTTTCTAGATCTATATATATATTTCTAAAGGCAGAAACGCAACAAGGATTTTTTATAAGATATTTGCCTCACAAAATAGAAAGAATGTTGAATAACAAGAGATTGCATTTAACCAAGTTGGATAAACGTGGTGTAAAACAATAGTAATTGGAAGAGTGGTCACGATATTTATATAACCTACAATCATTGAAATCAAGTGAATATTTGAAGTATTGAAGATTTATTTGTAGCATGAATTAAAGAGACATCTTACAACCTTTAACTTTTACATAAGTATGAAAAACAACCCAAAACTTCTTAATTGTAAATTATGTGTCCCCAAATTATTAAAACCATTCATTTTTCAACATTGGTCCAGATTTAGAGTAAATTTAAAAAAAAACCTACATATACTTTGGCCAAACTATTAGAAAACTATAGATTTAAATATGTATATCACATAAGTACAAATTTAACACTAAATTTAAGGCAAAACTACATATTTAACATATAGATTTAGTGGTGAAGTTATCAAAGAAGTACAGATTTTAGAGTTTATATTCATAGCACTATCGAGGTTACAAAAGTTGCAGTTTTGTGATAAAGCTAATGTTTTATATGTAGTGCTATGATACGATACCTTAAATATGTAGTTTTGTGAAAAATATGGTGTTAAATCTATAGTATTGATAAAAGTACATGTAGTTTTCTGAAATTCGGCGCTAACAGGGTGATTTAGCTAAAGGCTAATATAGTTTTTAAAATTTTAAATTAATAAGCGACTTATAAAAAATATATAAACGTTATGAGAAGCTTTTTGAATTATTTGTAAAATGTAAAAAAATTGTAATTAAGTCCAACATAATAAATAACTGGCCTGCAAAAAATAGAAATTGACTGAAAAGAAAAACCTTTTTTTATGAGGTAAATAAATTTTAATTTACTATAACTTAGTTTCTATGCTCCAATGTGCAACAGTGTTTTTCTTCAACAATTATTGTCATTTAGTAATTTTAGAAATTAAAATATCACAGCCACCTTGCACAAAAACCTCTCTAAATTCAGGTGAAGTTTGATACGCTAATGGTGATGAGGACACAACTAGCTCGGATATAACCATGACTACCTTATGTACTCATCAACCAAAGGTGGATATGTTATATATTAGATTTACTTGTTATATATTTGAACAAACATTGCTACACAATGAGTTTCGTGTGTTATCGTTTGTAGAGGTACTTACTTGAGTGAAGAAAAAGAAACTGAGCGTAAGGATTGCATGGATTATCAAAGAAGTTCCTTGGGGACCAAACCAAGACCTTCTCCACGTCTACTTCTACCTCACCGTGTTATGTTTGGTCCATAGAAGACAATAGATGAAGTTATACATGTTTTGGATTCAGATTCGGGCCTCCTGACAGCATCAACTTCAAACGGACCTAGCTGCTGATCTAGAAGGAATTTTTGAGCCCATGAGTACTTGTTGGAAATCTCATGGAGTCTACTTTCAGATGGTTTTGGTCCCATGTCAAAATTCCCACCAAGCTGTCGGAAATCTGCAATACAAGCCACGTACCTCATCTAGACCGAATCTAATTTGGGTTTTGAGCCTTGTAATTGTGTCGTGGGCTTAGCCCAAGGGAGTGTGCACCCTAGGGCAGCCTTAGGATGTCCCAAATCATATTTATTCAGTAGCCATCATAGTTTAGAGTCGGGTTTTGCTTAAATTAATCTGTCGAGAACAGTTTCGCCGCTAGATCGGTTTGTGGAACCCCAAATTCGAGTGCTTAATCATTCATATGCAATTGTGTTGCAATCTATCTTGTTCTTACTTGTGTTCTTCGATTCACATGCAGGGATTAGCCTTCTCGGCGAGGTCAACCAGGTTTTGGCACGGTTGATAACCAGATAAGACGTGGTGCTGCGATTGCAGGGTTCAGATTGTTTCGATCGGAAGCCAGATCGTGTGTGTCAAGTTTCCGCCAAATCGAGAGTTATTAATACCTATCGGAAGATCGGGACCTAGCATCCTCATCAAATGGTTTTAATATTTAATTAAAGTTGTATGATGCACATTGTAGACGATGATTTTGATTGATGGTTTAGGATTGTAAAATATATACTTTTACGTACACACTGTACAGTCAATCGAGATTTTATTTGTGTCTTGGTATAAATCAGAGGTACACACTGTACAGTTAATGCAACTATTTGAACGTTCAAACATATAACATAACAGAGTTGCAACTTAAAGGATGGAAAATATAGCAAGCAAGAACGTAGTTAATTACTAGACGAGTCTTATCCACTTTGTGTAGACATACTGAATCCGTTTCTAGTACATTTTTTCAGAGTACTTACCTAATGCCCGCAAAATTGTATGCACAGTGATCATGAAGCATTTTAACATGCATCCGTACATTATAAACCTACTCAGATAGCTTATTATAATACAAGATGAACAGCACAAGTCGAGAGCTATATATGTCAGATCATGAGAAGTGCATATTGTAGTATATGCACAGATCAACTTGCTTTTCAGGTGCCTTCAGTTATCTATTGCATCTTCAGTTTCTTTCCTTTTGGCTATTTCAGCATGTTCTGCAAAGTAATTGCGCAGCAAACACATATAAGTAACATTTCAATATGGAGCTTTAGGAAGCAATATGCATATCCGGACAAGAGGTCTGTAGCTACCTTTGTTTCTGGGTGCTGGGTTTTTGGCAATGTATAACCTTTTTGCTGATGCAAGGAACAACCTACAAAATTGCACAATTACTTGGGCCTTTTAAAGTTGTTGTATATTCGAATACTAATTGTGTAGTAAGGTTTTCTCCTTTTACATCTTATTAATTATGAATGTCCGAACAATATTAATGAACTAGTGAGTCAGACATAGTAACATATTTCCCTCATGAGCCCCAATAATGTTATTGCACCCTTATACGAGAAACATTTTATTACGCTTTCGATATTATTATGGATGGCATTTGGGAAGTAACAAATTAACATGAAACAATAACTTGTACATGAGACAACAACTTAACAACTTAAGTGAGATGGATTACTTTGTAACAACAAAAGTGCATAAAAAAGCTATCAATCATTTTAACAAAAATACTTACTCCCATGGGACATCGCCAACAAGCATTCGGTCGCCCTCAAAATCTTCATATAGAAATATGAACTCGTCACTTTTAGCACAATCTTCTTCTCCCTTATTTGTGCTTGAATAATCTGCGGCTGAATTTTGTGAAATGAAAAAGAACTTAGTGTTTTGAACAATCATTTTAATACCTTATATTAGTAGTACAATAAAAAAAATCCAAAAGCAATATAACATTCACTTCATTACTTGGAACATTTTTTACTTAGATATTATTTCTAGCCAAGTCATTATATGTTGGATGTGCATAACCTTCGAAAAGGGTAGGGAGCTTATGCAAATTACTATAGAAGAATAGATTTGATTTAATTTATAAAAAAACCCAGACTAGAAAAACTTACAATGGCTTAGTTAATTAAAGGTAAATGAATTAAAACCTAGCACAATCATGGGGTAATCACGAGGGCCGAGATGGTTGACTCTTCTAAAAACATGCAAGATATAAATTAACTATTGAGTTGCAAGATATTATTGTGACATGTTCATTCAAACAAATGGAGAAAAATGAGCAAATAACTCTTGAGAGGCTAGTTGGACTAGCACAAATTACTAGAGAGTTTGAAGAACTTGTTTGACTGCTCAAGGGGTGACCTGTAAATTCAATTGGACCCGTGCTATAATATGCTTAAACAATTAGCAAGCTCTAACCTTCCTTAAAAAGACAAAACCTATGACTCTGTGAGGTGGGACCAAACTATGTTTAGTTTGCTCATGTCACATAATACGATTCATGGGCCATGTCTGCATTCTAATTAATTCTATCTTGGTCACGGGACCAGAATCATTTTAATGTGTTTGGTATCAACCCTAAATCATACACATAACTAACTCTTCCTATTTCCCTTGTAAAATATATATTATATATCTATGGAGTTAAAGAACAGATAGATATGATACCAAGGCACTATGTAGATAGAGTTGAAATATGGGGTACTCAGAATTTAATGAGATCAGGATATGTCATTGGTTTTCAACTCTTAGAGCGTTTATTAGGGAGTGCATTTGTGGAGGTGTGAGTGTGGTGTTGCGAGTCTAGTGATACGTGTGCGTGTGTTTCTATCCAGTAATAAAAAAGAAGTAAAAAAGAAATATAGGGTACTCACGGCAGAAGAAATTATGAGTCATCTTGGTGAGGACCCGACGGAGGGAGTCGTAGTTGCGGTGTGCCCTGAGGTTGATCTTCCTGCCCACCTTGTACCCATCCATGTGCACCTTGGCAAACATGTTCAATGTCCTGCTGGCCTCAGTCGCCGCTGCCGCCGTTCTCCTTGGCGGGGGCGACGTGGTTTCGTCGGCGGCGAACATCGCCTTTGCTTGTGTCGGTCTGTCCGGCTTGACGGCGGCAGTAGTGTCGGATTTCAGGACATTATTTATGGTGGCAACGAGGTTACGCCTGGATGTGTGCACCGGTGGCCAGCCAACTGCCGCCGGCAGTGAAATGACGGTCGGGGTAGCTCTGATATGTTACAGGAAAAATAGCTATTCAGTGTCAAAGAAAACAACTTTGTGCAGTAATTTAGCACAACTATGAGCAAATATGTATATGCAAGCCTTTAATTTAAAAGAGATGTTTTAGGATGAAATTATTTTTTTCCTTTCAAATATATTAGTACAACTCAAGGACAAGTAGACATGAGTAAAATTGGTCCGTAGATTAACAGCACAACATCAAATAATCATCTTGAAATGGGCATTGCTAGGGGCAACAAGTGATTTTTAAAACCTTGCATTCAAATTTTCTGTCTTAAATTTATTTTTTGCGTGAACTAAAATTTGTTTTTTTCCTGAATTAATTAAATGGAAAAAAATATGTCCACATCAACCACACAGATGTCCAATTATTAGAGCACACATCCATATAGAGACAGAAAAGTCGTTTTACCAAAAAGACTGCACTACACTGCCTACAATCAAGCAATCCATGCTACCCTCATCATTGCTGCTCCCCTGCAGTGAAAATTCCCCTCTTGTAGGCCCAACCATTTTGTGCATGCACCTTTTGTTTTTCCCTTTAATTTCGAGAGGAACTTTTAGTATTCTTCTCTTCCTCTAATCTGTATCTCTAATATTATATAAATTGAAGATGTTTTTGTCGGTATTTTGATACATTATCCGTATTTGAGTCAGTTTTTAAGTTCGTCCGCTTTTAGAAATACCCATCCGTGTTGATTTGAGTTGGATTTTAAACTCATTTGCTTTTGGAAATACAAAAGGAGTTGTATAAGAAATATCTTTAAAAAAACTCACATGCTAACTTGAGATGATATACAGTCTCCTAATTGCAACTTATGGTTTTCAAAAAGAAATATCGAAGCAAATTCCTACAGTGAATTTTACCCTAACTAAACCGTATAACAATAATAAATATAAAATAGCATTTACCTGTTGTAACGCACGGGTATTTTTCTAGTCTCAAATAAATATAGGTTGTTTTAGAGTAGTGCACATGAATTAAGAAATGTTCAAATGATGTTATTGTGCTACGATTTTGCTAGTATTATACTTTGGAAGTGATACCTTATTTATACAGAGTGCGACATTATTTAGCTAGGGCATAAAAGGGGGGAAAAAAAGAAGGTATGTATAGCAGAAGAGCGGATAAATCGATCTAAACCGACCTACATTTGGAATCATACGGAGTATTAATTTATTTTACAAATTTAATTGCAATATATCTTGCTAGTGCCCTTCTAGTGTTGAGGTACCTACAGCTACAGGAAATTAACACTACAACGTATGGCAGGACTGCAGAACTGTAAGAAATCTCTTTACACATTCATTTTGCAGGGGTGGAGCTACAGTACAACAGCCGGAGTGAGCTGACCAGACGACTTCCAGCGAAATCTATGGTTATATTGTTTTCTAGCTCTGCCCAGCTCAGTAACATTCCAAAAGCATACTTTTCATATATATCTATATACTAATAAATTTATTCTGTTCTATTCACTCTGCATAGATAAGGTTTTCAGTTGTGTTACCTTGTTTTAATTCCTAATAAGGAGATACTTCAAACATGGAGAAATTACATACTTCTTCTTGTAAAAATTCAATGCCGGAAACAAGATTAGCCCTGACGGCTGCTAATTTTACAGATTACCTGTTGGGGAAATTCGAATTTTCTTGACAAGACTATTACACATTTACTTGTTTCTATTACTCACACAACAATTTTTTTAATCAAAATAGATATTTATCTTTGTTTGAAAAATGAGTGAAAAATGCAAAACTAAAAAGCTAGCGTGGTGTGTTTCTTTAATTTTCAAAGTTATGTTGACTAGGTATACAGGGTAAAGCTGTTTGAAGATTGTGACGCTTCATAGTTCAGTATAGCATTAGTGTAAACCTTTAGCTAACATTCTTCATTTCCATTTATGAACATAAAAGGCATCATGAGCTAAACATCATGAATGTTCGATAGAGTGAACTGTACCGTGGATAGAAAATAAGTGGATATATAAAATTTTATATCATTTTTGAGTTGACTAATAACACAACAACAAAAATGGCTTATATATATAGAGATATTTTTCTAATACTGTAGAGGCATTTTTCCAAATGCCCCATAAGTGACTTTTGTTGAATTCTCTCTACATATGAAAATGTAGTTTACAAAATGTTTCTATGGGGTTTTTTTTTTATGTCCATAAGACAGTAGAGATATTTTATAGAGTCACTATATTGTACCGCAACCATAGCAAACTACTGTAAAATAAAGGAGAAAATATATTTTTACATGCTATTGCCAATCCTTAAACTTGAAACCTCTTGAGAAAATTATTTTTATCTTCATTGCACTAACTGTTTCAATCTCATCTTATTGCTTGAACATATAAATATATAAGTGTGTTTTATCATGGAAGTAATCCCTATATAAGTTTCCTTTTGCTTAAAATGCTGTACTATATGTGATGCCCCGGTGTGTTAATTGGCTGAATACATCTTGATGTAGAGGCTCCTAAGTATGGAAAAAAAAAAAAGATTCACCGTGCTACTAAGTAGAGTGATTTTGTCATATGGACGTTACATGAATGCCATGAACTAGTCCTCCGTGCACACAAAAGAGAATCTATTCGCAATCATTTCTAAATGTGTAGTTCTAACCCCCACGAGGATCTGCAAAATACTTAACTATGAGTGGTGCAAAATGTTCATGATTGCAATCATTCGTTGTACGTGTAGGTCAATTAGAATCTGCTCTCCCCTTCAAGTATGTAGAACTAGATTATATCTTGGCTAGACAAATATACTCTAATCAAGTAGCAATATATTACTGATGAAGAGAACATAATACTCCCTCCATTTCAGAATATAAGATGGGTTGCTGTTATCCTAAATTAAATTTCTTCAAGTACAAACCAAGTTTATGAAAAAAATGTAGTATCAACATTTTGAACACTAAAATATATATATATATTTATAGAAACGTAACAAAGGATTTTATGGAATAAATTTGGTATTATAAATATTGTTACACTTTTCAATATGCTTGATTAAATAACTTAAAGAAGTCAAAATTTAACTTGGGATAAAACCAAAACAAATTATACTCTGAAAAGGATTAAGTATATTTGTAGGTGATTAGAGAAAGTTGTCCATAGAAGATCAACACTGGCCACAAGAAAACTATCTATTTGTGTACCAGTTTCCAGCAAGACTCTTGAAAAATGTTACATGTCCATCTGCTAGAACATTTTAGATCGATGTGTTTAGCACTTCAGCTAGGTTTGCAGTGCTGAACAAAAACTACATTTTGGCTGAGTCTCAAGTCTCAACCATGCAGATGCATCATGCACATTCATGCACGTATATATTAATTGTACTAATTTGCTGCTACAATTAAACTGAATCTAGCTCTGTCCAACGTACATATAATTTTAACTAACACTTTAATTAATCATCAGTACAAAATATTTCTCACCTTGGCATGTACGTCGTCGTCGCCGGCGGCAGCCTCGCGACGCAGCTGATCCGCTCCTGCTCGGCGGCGGCCTTCTGCTGCCGGGCGGCGAGGCTCCACGGGTGCATGAATCCCGTCGGGCTCGGCATGAACGCCGCCGTCCAGCTGCCGCCGCCGCCGCTCGCCGTATTATTGTCATGGCTACTCCCCCCATGCCCAACGCCAAGAACTCCTGCGGTGAGCATGCCACTGCCGATGCAGCCGCCGGCGTCGCCGCCGCTGCCGTAGCAGCAGCTACTCGCCTTGGTGCCTGCAGCGTCGCCGCCGCCGCAGCCGACGCCGGGTGACAAGGAGATGCCGAGGCTGAGGTCAAGATGGCTTGCTGCTTCCTTTGCCTTGTTGATAGTGGTTGTAGCAGCAGTGATGCTGCTGCTGCTGCTGCCGCCATCTTGACTCCTCCTCCCAAGAGGAGGTGTTTCAAATGATATAAGATTCATCATAATGATGGATTAATTCTTCAGATTGATGAGACTAGTTTCAACAAGATGAAGAAGAAGTAGAAGTAGAAGCAAGCTAGCTAGCTAGAGAGAGAGCGAGAGAGAGAGAGAAAAGAGCAATGAAGAGTGTGAGATGAGCTAGAGTGAGTAGTGCTAGTTGTTGTTGTGGGGAGAATGAATATGTAGGAAGAATATAAGATGGTGCACTAGTGGTTGATGAGAGATCAATGGAGATGTGTACATATATATATATGTAGCTATATAGATACATAGATGTGAAAAGAGTGTGGGCAAAAGTGAGAGAGATGGGAGGAGCTATAGCTAGCAATGATTTCATACAAGATTTTGTGTAAAAGGATGGGAGTATGATGATCGATGTGAGCAAGGTTGGGAGATGTAGATGCCATATGTGTGTGACCATGCTAGGGTTGTGGTTCCATCATGTTGTTTTATATGTACCTAGATAGCCATCAATCACGCTTTGTTGTTTCTTATACGGGGACGGCTACAATACAACTAAAAGCTCAGGGACAAAAAATGCCAGCAACACGATATTGGTGACATGAATACAAATGGAACTGAAAGTAGGCGACAAATTGAGAGAATTATTGATAATATAATTAATTAACACCATATATAATGCGAGCCTATACTATTTTTTTAGAAAAAAAAAAATAAATCCAACCTCTACATCGAGAAATATATTCCACGCGCTAGCTTAATTTAATGTTAAATACATAAAAAAAATAGGCTAAATACTCATTTTCCTCACGATTGTTTTTTTGTCAATTTATCTTTAAAAATAATTTGTCATCACTAAACATACATAATTTTTCTCTAATATTGTGTACGGATTTACACAGTTAAGCTTATTTGTATCTTCTTGAAATACACTGTACTGGAAAGCTCAGCATGTATATGTACCAGGAACAAGCTCCTTTAATTTGCATCTAAATTTTGGGAGTGCTTGTGTTTTTCTTGGCTGCCATGGATGTGCATGGAGCTAGCTGGCTCGTGGTGGGGATGAAGCCATCATCTCCTCCACCAAGGTGCAGTACTTGTTGTCCATTCCCCTTTAATTATTGCTTGCAACCCCAACTTTGCACCGGGAATTTCCAAATGGGAGAGCTCCAATACATATGCACAGATATGATATGATCATACTACACATATACCTGCATATATATGTGCATGCATGCACTCACTACTAGCTATATATAGTCTACTGTTGATGTTCAATTCTCCAACAAGATTTCATATATCTTTTACAAAAAGAGATGATCTGGAAAATAGTATTTTAATGGTTTGGTTCTTGATTCCTGAACTTTGTTTTTGGCCGTATATATAATCGTGTGATGGACGTTGCATGCTAATCTAATCTTGTAATTCTATATGTATGGAAAATATATATTGTTCTAGGTTCTTGAAGACCTTTGTTGTCCTTTGTGATCCTTAGTTAGGATACGGTGTGGTGATTATTGCACGTGTTTGTGATGAGTGTGTGTAGCTACAAATTAATTAACATATATAAGCCGGCAATTGTTAATGATTAGTCCCCTAGATGAGAGTCTAGAGATGGGATGAGAATGGGATATATATGGCCGGCGCATATATATATATTAACCAATCTCATGGAGGAATAAGTTTTCTGTATATGTGGAAAAATGCACTTAATTGCCAATGGTGATAGTTCTTTGCGCTGGCCTTTTCTTCTGATAATGGAAGCATATTCCCAGCCTACTCACCAACTTTTTTAATGAGATATTGATGTTCTCACTATCACATCTGTTCCATAACAAGATGTGACACACTTTCCGAATTTGTAGTACTAGAAATATATGTCACATCTCATATTAGATTTGGTTTTTATGGAATGGAGCGGGTATCTATATTGATCTACTCTTCTCTTGTAATTAAAACAAGTGACAATTTTCTATCTAAAAACCCAAATTCGGTTTTCCCCTGTCGATCGTCCCTTCTAATTCAGTAGTCTCTTACATCGTGAATAAATAATGTTGTAAGGTTTCATAAAATAAATGTTACAACTTATAAGTTTCCAAGATCTAGAAGGAACAAATTTGAAATTGTACTGTTATAAAATTTATTATTACTAGCTAGCTAAATGCCCTTCTTTGCTACATATGAAATGAAAAGTATTACAATTTTACCTAAACAACTTAAAGCATATTTTTAATGAAATATGTTGCCGACCTTTTGGCTATAGAGAAGACTATAAACTCAACTTAATTTAATATTTTATATGTGGCTACCATTTAGATTTAGTTGTTTTACAATATTAAGAATTTTAAGAGGTAATATTTAAAAATGACAATTAGAGTAAGTGGATTGATGTATTCACTACAGCCACTGTTGAAGTCTTTTTAAAGGAGTATAGATATCTACAATGAAAAATAATGGCATTTATGTTGTATAAAAATAGGAAAAATATAAATGTTCTAGACATACAAAAATAATGAAGCCGATTACCATTATATAATATGGCATTATACATATATCCAATGGCAATAAGAAATCTTATATGATGTTGTTTGTCTGACTAGATAACGATATAGAGAAACGCAGTGTCGGAGCCAACTCCCTGCATGTTCAATGACAGGCCAGGCTACAAAACTATCTCTACACTATCAAGTGCTATGCCGAATGCTGCCAATATCTAGAAAAAATGGTTTCATGCCTCTTATAACACTAGTAGGAAAATGATTTTTATTGGCCCCAGCCATAATTTCATAGGTGGACTAAAATGCAAACTGTCTACTTTAAGTTTATCATTTTAGAGGGATCAAGAATCGCCTGTAAACAAAATAACACGTGTGGTTGGCTAAGATGGCTGCCTGTGTAGATAGAAAAATTTTCACGGTCGGCTATCTTAAAACGGACGCCCGTGTTAATGCAATTTTCGTTGGCGGTAGTCCTAATACTCTGCCTACAAAATCGGTTTATTCACATGTGCGGCGCAGTTAAGATGCCTACCCATATCTATGAGAGTTTCTAGGCAGTGCTCCTAAAAGCCCGCTTATGCCTTATATTTTTGTCTTTCTCATGCCACTGCTTCAACTACATCGTCCTGTACCATCGGTTATCGCGTGAAATCCTGAAAAGATGAACTACCGGACCTTGGTCATGTCCTCCACTACCACGCCGCATCTCCTTACCTCCTACTATGCTTCCATTTTCCAATAAATAGAGGGGAATAGGGGTTTTCTCGACTTGCTCTCACCCTCCACAATCTCCATGTTTCTCCATTCTCTCTAGCAATATAGCAGACTCGTCATGCTAGCCCTAGTATATCACCACCAGCAAGGAGGATGTGGAGGAGGAGAACAATGGCCTTACACCACCAACTATTTCTTGCCATCGTCATCGCTGCCAGCATTGCTAGACAAAATGCGTAAAGATGAATGGGGCAGTACCTCTATCGCTGGTATAATAGGTCCTCACAAAAGAAGGACTTCGACAAGGAACCGCCGTCTAAGGAGGAGGAGGAGGAGGACGACGACGATGACGAGACCGAGGGAAGTGGAGGAGGTTGTGGAGGCCGAGGTAACCAAGGATGGCACAGAAGTGAAGGCCAAGGAGAGGGCCTCGGTTGCCATGGTCATGGTGGCTACGGCAGCTAGCACGAGCGATACTGTTGAGGAGGAGGTATGGCTGGAGCCAGAGCCGGTGCCAAAGGAGGCCCATGTGCAGTCGAGGTGCCGGGGAGGGCCCCAGCGCGCCCGTGGTGCCAGAGTCAGCCCCAAGCATGCAGCCAAGACATATGAGGGCGGCGCTAGCGCAGCCGTCTTGATGGTGGACAAGGCGAAGGCCAAGCCTAGTGATAACAAACCGTGTAACTATAAGCCAAGTTAAACAGACCTAGTGATGACAGAGCTAGTTCAATGTATATCGATGTGACGAAACAACTAAAGAGGAATATAGGGATCAAAGCATGCAATCACTTCGATCGATTCGAAACAATGATCCGCTATGCTCACCACTCGAGTGAGAGTCCATATTTGTGAATTTGGTCAGCTTAGATCGTGTGGATGCAGCGTTGCACACTTGGGTCATGATATGTCGGATCATCACCCAATGGAATGATCAAGAGAGGGCATCATATATAGAACAATTGCACTAGCTACTTAGCTAGGGCATCAACGTACATTTGCACGTGTATTACACCTGCTCTCTATGATGAGCCTTACATATTGAGTAGAACAATTAATATTCCTTTCAGAAGAACTTTATGTGCTAGCTTCTAAATTATGTAGAGTAGTAAATTTCGTAAAACTACAAATTTAATCATAAATGGAAAACTTTTATATTTCTTTGCAACCAAAAAGGAATAAAAAGAACGAAGCAACAAAAATACTTTATGAGTAGATTTTTTTATATAGATGTCCTTAGTGATTTAAAAGCCAATGCTAAAAATAAAACTATGACGAAAAACCTTAAAATCAACTTCAAAAGTAAGCTTCAAAATTTACATGTTTGTTACAAGCTGATAAGTTAATTAGCTATGGGGCTATCATAACACACCAAACTACATATGTTTGAGGTAATTCTGGCAAGCATATAAAGAATCTCGAGGTACAACTGGATTTATGGTAAAATTATGCACAGGCTACAAAGTTTCAATCAACTGCGTCGTTTTTGCCTTTTCTAACTCGTTTGATCATTTGTCTTTTCTAGAGATATTTGTGCAAATAGAAAACATACAAGGCACGCTTAAAGCAATTTTTATAATATGGATCAGCACATTTTATTACAACTTCTTTTGGAGTATTATATCTAGTGGTACTTTTTCACTCTACTTAACTAATTAAGTAATTGAATAAAAATTGTTGGTCCAAGTTTGAGAAAAAAAAATCAATGATGCCATATAGTATTTGAAACCAAAGGAAGTACTATTGAACAACTCACACATATTATGTAAGAGATATGCAAATTCGAAGACAACGTTTCTCAAGAAGCTGAATTGGATTTTATATCTGGACATGTCCACCTTACTTGTGAAGGTTGTCTCTCAATGTCTCTCTTTATATATCAACTTTATGATATATTCCTCCATGCGTATTTGATCATCAAACGTGAATAGAGTCTACTCAATAGACAGAACAATCCAAGCATTCTCTTTGTGTAGCATCATGAAAAAAAAAATTAATTGAAAATTACATGTCTTCATCGTTTGGGTGCATGCTTAATTATGGTCATTCTCATATCATGTATGTTTATCCAATCCGGCCGTGTGCTCCAAAACTTAAGGAGCTCTGATTATTTTATATATAGCATATGCATGCTTGCACCCTTTGTACTTGTCAAAAATAAAATAAATGAATCGCCCACCAGTACCAAGATTAGTGAAACATAAGTTGGATTTTATATATATATATATATATATATATATATATATATATATTGACCACAACTAATTTCATAATTAGATCACTCCCCAAATATCACTTCCCTATTTCACTGGGTTTTTTAAAAATTTGTTAAACCCCTAATTCTGATCAAGAAACTCAATATTTTATATATCTTGAGGCACATGGAAAGAGGTGCAGTCTATACTTACATACATATATAATTATTGTCATGAGCATGCACTAATTGCAACTGGGAACCCCTAATCAGCTGCTGATAACGATGATTATACGATATCTTTTAGCTATCATGATAGACATCACATAAGAACTCGTTAAAGCTTGTGAGACAAGCTCTACAATATAATGAGATACCCAGAACCAATTTCCAAGTGTAAAACAAATAATTCAGCTTAGCTAGAAAAGGGCCACACTAAAAATAAGATAGTACATATTAAGCATGTACCAGCTGGCTGTCTGCCCACTTTTAAGCTAAGCTGGAGGCAGTCAAGAGAGAGATTAGTGAGGCTATATTCACGAGGCGACATGCGTACAAGAACAAGATGATGGCGATGATCCCCTTTGTTTTCTTTTCTGGCCATCTTTTGCAAACTTTTTTCCCCTACTTTTTCTTCCTTTTCTTTTATCCGGGCCGGCCCTCTTTCTTGCCTGCATTACCTTTCGTAATGTGTTACAGATCCTAAGGACAAAAGCTGAGCAATTGAGCCGTGCATTAGGGTAAGAAAAAAGGCTTAAAGCAGGGAAATTATGCCAGGCGAGGTTAGCTTTTGTGTGTAAATCTGTGTTTATATGTAGTAATTGCACATGCTAACTCTGCTCTGCATGTTTGGTTATACGTACATAGGAATATGGGACTGACTGGGTTAGGTCAATTCTATATGTGTACTCCTATCTAACAAATTATTACTAGATAACACCGTTGACTTTTTAATCATACGTGTGATCATTCGTCTTATATATTCAAAAAATTTACGCAACTATAATTTATAATTTATTTTGTTGTGAGTTAATTTTATCACTTAAAATACTTTAAACATGATTTATATCTTATACATTTGCATAATTTTTTTAATAAGACGAGTGGTTAAATATGTATTCAAAGGTCAACGTCATCCTCTATTAAAAAAAAGGAGGAAGTATAAGCACTTCAGGGTTTTTTATTGGTATTAAGAAGAGGTGAAGGATAATTGTGATTGGTTGAAATGATAAAGTGGGTGGAGAAATTAAATAAGAGATGGTTATAATTAGTTGAGATGAGACACAGATAGAAAAATTGTATATTTTGGGATAAATTTTGAACGTCGGTTACTATATTATAATATTGAGGGGTACCACTAAAGTACTCTAGTTGTACTTAAAACGCATTTTTTACACTATGAATAAAAAATAAAGAAAATGCTCAATTGAGAAAACACAAGATTGTCATGCGGCTCACAAACAGACCATGTTTGACAAATGCCAAGTTTATGTAACACATTTCTTTATATATATATATATATATATATATATATATATATATATATATATATATACATATACATACATATATATATATATATGTATATATATATATGTATATATAATATGTATATATGTATGTATATATGTATATATCTATGTATATATATGTATGTATATATATATATATATATGTATATATATATGTGTATATATATATATATATATATGTATGTATATGTATATATATATGCACCTTAAAATAAAGTGAATGACTCACTTAAACAATTTACTACAAAAACAAGTGACTAAATTATACTCATCTTACAAGTTATGGTACAATGGTACATTCACTACTGAAGAAACCATCTTTACTGGATTGGCCAAAAACCACAATAGTTTCAGTTTGAATAGAAATCGGGACTAAAGATGGTTTTTTTCCCCGGTTTAAAACTCTATCAGCCCTGGATGATCTTTAGTCCCGATTCATTTACTATCAGAGGCTGTCAGGGGGGCGGCGATCTTTAGTCCCAACTAAAGATTTTAGTCCCACCAACAGGACTAAAAATCGATGTACCGTATATAATTCCTTGGACTTATCCTCCCAAACTCCTCATCTTCCTATTCCTATTCCTGCTCTCTCTCTCTCTCTCTATCTCTTCCTTTTCTTTAATTTCTCTCTTCTCTCTCTTATGCCGATCTTATCCTCTCCTTCTTCCTTTTGCTGCAGATCAAGGAGCAAGCGAGGCCGGCGGAGGGCCACGGCGGCCTGCGTGCGCTGGAGCCGGGAAGGCAGGTGGCCGGGCTAGGGAGGCGGCGGCCTCACCCTCCCCTCCACCAGATTCGGCGGGAGGGGCGGCGGCGGAGGAGCAACGGCGGCCGGACCGGAGGAAAATTTTTTTTTTAAGGATTTGTGGTGTATTTGATCTGTGTGTGATGTGAATATGTGATTTTTTTTTTAGAATTTGTGATGTAATTTTTTTTAAGAATTTGTGATGTATTTGGATATGATCGATTTGGGGATTTGGAGATGATCCCTTTTGTTCTGTGATGATCAATTTGGGGATGTAGTGAAATCAATATTCAAAGTTAAAAACAATGAAAAAAGGAAAAAAAATTACCAACCGGACCTACCCTGGCTTCATTTGTAGTCCCGGTTGGTATCACCAACCGGGATTAAAAATAGAATCCCGGTTATTTCAACCAGGACTACAAGAGGTTATGAACCGGCATTAAAGCATTAAAGATGGGTTGTGCAGTAGTGATTTTACTCTTACTTTAATTATTTGAACAATATATGGATCAATTGGTAGCTAATGATCCATTTCCATCCCTGGTTGTACCATACATGTCGAGGACTATGCTCTGCCTCTTCTTTTGAATCGAGCACATGTTTGGCGTCCTAATTCACTAATTTAGGCGCAAGACAGGTACTCATAAACATGCTCAATAAGAACTCAGAGTAATGAAAATACTCCTTGTGCAATTTCGTTGTGCATTGAACATTTGAACATATGCAGTGTACGTAGATCTCCATCAATCTTGAATACTATTTATCATGGAGTGGTACTGGTGCATTTCTTCTAAATTAAGAGAAAAAATACTTCATTTCTTGTGGGTATAACAAAATGAAGCTCAAAATTTTACCAAGAACAATTGCTACATACAATATAGCCAAAAAGATGGCATCAAAAACTCAAATAGGAGCAGCACACATGCAGCCAAGAAGGTATAAATCCAGCTACAAATTCTAAGGTTGATACACCCATACACAGGAGGACCTGCAAGGCTGCACCTCAGCAACAGTGCATATAATAAACTTCTGAAATTTCTAACTGAGCGATTCAATTCCATCAGAATCCACTGCAGCTTAGCAGCTAGCTCTGGCATGTGAGAGCTAAGCAGAATTGAACCTGTGATGTGTCTGAAGCATCAAGGTATGGAACAGCCAAGGGGGACCCACCAGACATACAAGGGAAAAGAGAAAGATTAAAGGCAATGTTGGCATCATGAGGTTGTTTAAATCCAGTGTAGAGGGTAGCCCAGGGGCAGCCCCATGCAGACAGAAAAGGCATTCTAGGGCCAGCACCAACCTCACAAGGTTTTCTATTGCACAGTCAAATAGTTTCACCGAACATTACGAGTATTTTCATGGCTTGAGTAGGCTCGAGTTATTTAAATTCCATACTACCTCCGTTCCAAATATAATAACTTATGGATCTAAATATGTTCAGATTTATAGCCAAAATATTATAGGAGGGAGGTAGTACAATGCAAGGTTAGCTTAGAACTTAAAAAATCGTAAGCATGAAAAATCAGGATAGTATTTATGTGCACGTATCTAGTTATAAACTCATCGACGCTTTGTTCGTTAATCCATTCATAACAGAATTACATCATATTAAACCATAATCATATTTCACAACTCAGACGTACCATATATTCTATCCTACTTCCTTCGTTTCACAATGTAAGTCATTCTAGCATTTTTCACATTCATATTGATGTTAATGAATCTAAATATATATAAATATGGAAAATACTAGAATGACTTACATTGTGAAACGGAGGAAATAGACAACAACCTTATGGTGCCCGATATTGTAGCCATTACCAATTTACCACCACCACCACGATCACGACCGCGACCATCATCGCCTTCGCAACCCCACCCATGGCTGCCAAAGAACCCCGAGGGAGGGGGGGGGGAGCTTTTGCCCCGTGCAAATCTACTGTCCCTCTTTCCCCAAAGGCGCACCTCTGCTCCCTCTCGTTTGCCCGGGGATGGAAGAAGAGAAAAATGAAGGTCACCTCACCTCACCAAGCTACCCGATCATGGCCGGCTTGACTCCCTGACCCCATCCATGGCAATTCTTTCCCTGTTTCATGGCAGCCTTGCACTGCAGTCTGCACACTCTTGCCCCCACAAACCTATCCTCTCCCCTTTTCTTTCTCTAGATCAGATCAGATTTCAAGATCCGTGTTGGTGATGGCATTATGCCATTATGCATGGGCACAAATCAAGGCTGCAATGATAGCCGGGAAAACATGGGATGGGGAATTAAAAGCAGGCAGCTGCCAGCAGGGGATTGAATTCAGTTGAGCGAAAAATGCAGGCTTGCAGAGAGCATCAGTGCAGGAATTCGGAAGTGAAGTGAAGTTCAGAGTTGAAGGAATGAATGGATGAATGGATGGACAGACAGGCTGGATGTATGTATGCATGCTTACTGCAAACCTGAATGATGATGATGGCATTGCAAGAACGCTTGGAGAACGGTCAGGTTTGCTTGGATTATCCCATCACATTGCTTCAAAAAAAAATCAGGAGTGAAGCAAAACAGAGTAAGCTTCAGCATCCAGAGAGAGCAAGAAAGCTGGGTCACCAGGAATTTTTCAGAAATGTGTAATCTGATTCAGATTCAGAGATTGTTGTGACATCTCAAATTATTTATGCAATTCAGGGAAAATAGAAGAGGAAGTAGAGTAAATAAATAGTTCTTTCAAGCAGGTTTGAATAAGTATGTCTTGAAATGAGAGTGGCTGGCAACATTTCAGAAGGAACTTTGCCTGGACTTGTGAACCTGAGGAGGTGAAATGCAAGTCCTGGTTCCAATGAAAGCACTCATGGACCCCCTCACACATCAATGATTGGAAAAATCGAGGCCATATGTCTAGACTGATGGTTCTGGTATACTCCCTCTGATAAAAAAACCAAGAAACCAAGGTTGGTTTTTTATGAGATGGATGGAGTACATGACTATATGAGCAGGGTAAAACTGAATGAAAAAAAAAACGAACATTTCCATTTTCTCTATAGGGAAAGAGCTGATAATTTATCTTATATGGAGCTAAATTGAAGCAACCAACAAACTAATTTAAGAAGTATAATCATGAGCATAACTAAGGGCAGGCAGACAATTTGTTTCTGACATCAGGGAAAAAACAAAGGTCACATTAACGACTGGTGAGTGGTGACAGTTCTTGGCTTCTTGCCATATGCAAATATAGCAGTAAAATGTTTTTTTTTCTAAAGAGAACACCTCAATATATAGAGGATTGCTAAACTCAATTGAAGCTTTGGTCTGCACACATGGCACATGCCTAACATATATAGAGGATTGTTAAACTCAATTGAAGCTTTGGTCTGCACACATGGCACATGCCTAACAGGACCTTGGTATGTAGGGCTGGACGGAAAACTCGAAGCTCGTTAGCTCGCTCGGCTCGTAGCAGGCTCGGCTCGACTCGACTCGGCTCATTAGGATAACGAGCCGAGCCGAGCCAAGATTTTAGCTCGTTAGTATAACGAGCCGAGCCGAGCTAACTCGCGAGCTGCTCGCGAGCTGAACGAGCTGCGCTTTCTGGACTGCAGGCCGCATCCACCTGTGTCCGCAGGCCACAACCCAGTAGCCCAAAAGCCCCCCCAGCCCACACGCACATATAGGAGAAAAAAAAACCCTAAGCCTCTTGCCCTTCTCACTTCCTCAGTCCTCAGAGTCTCACGCGCGGCCGCACAGGCACCTGGCCGCCGCAAGCTCGCGGCTAGGGTTACTGCAACAGCGCCAGCACGCGACGCGGCGCGCCGGCGCCGCGACCAGCGCCTCTCCGTCCGTGAGTCTCACGCGCGACATTTGCTGATTGCCGAACTGCTACTGAACTGCTGACTACTATGCTCCAGGTCCAAGCCCTCAGTCGGGGTCGCAGCCATGGAGGGTGAGAATAATGCATCGCCGCATCCTCCAAGTTTGGAGTCGAGGAGTAAGCTTCGTGGACGACGAGGAACAAGCACTCGGTCTTCATCGAATCCCACTGTGTCCTTGGAAGTGGTGGTATGTTATCTAATTTAAAATTGCTAGTTCGTACAGTATAGACTTGAATGTTGATTTAATTATTGCTATCCAGAGTGCTGTCCAGATTATTTAGTTACTTCCATGTAGATGTAGATAATGAATTTATCTCCAAAAATGAAGAATGTCACACTTAATTTTAATGCAATGGCAACGATTCAGCTATACATTAATACATGTATATTTCCTTCTGCAGCCATTGGAGAAAGTTTCAGAAGATGAAGACGATGATAACAGCTTCGACCATAGGGATGATATGTCTGAAAGCCTACCTACAGTTGATGGTGGAAGTGGAAGCCAGAAGGGTGATGATGAGTTTGATGATGGTGGATCAAAGGCTAAGAAGGCAAAGACAGGAGGGAAAAAAGCTGGTGTTACAGTGTCTCCCAAGTGCAAGATAGCAAGAGGCAAAAGAGCTGAGTGCTGGAAACATTTTAAGGTTATCAATGTCCCATCCAAGAAGGAGAGAGGTGTCATGGTGACAAAGGCAAAGTGTAAGTTCTGCCATAGAAGCTATGTGTATCATTCAGGTGGTGCTACAACAACTCTGAACCGGCACCTGGCTGGTTGCACACAATATCAGAACAAGTTGACAAAGGCTAAAGCTCAAGGTACACTAAACTTTGGTCCAGAAGATGACAACTCTCTTATTGTTAATCCTACTGAGTATAATCATGAGCACACTAGAGAACTGATTGCCAAGATGATAATTGCTCATGAGTATTCATTTCGGATGGTAGAACATAAATGGTTTAATAGCTTGATGAAATGGATGAATGGTAACTACGAGTTTATTGGTAGGAAGTCTATAAAAAATGAATGCATGAGGGTTTATGAATCTGAAAAAAATCAACTCAAGAGGAGTTTGAAAGAGGCAGAATCAATAAGTTTAACCACTGATTTATGGACGTCTAATCAAAACCTTCAGTACATGTGTTTGGTGGCACATTATATAGATGAGAATTGGGTTATGCAATGCCGTGTCTTGAACTTTATCGAGGTGGATCCTCCCCACACTGGAATTGTCATAGCTCAGGCTGTTTTTGAATGTATGGTAGAATGGAAAATAGAAGACAAGGTCACAACAATAACTCTTGATAATGCTACAAACAATGATACTGCTGTTACAAATTTGAAGGCAAAGCTTCTTGCTAGAAAGAATTCAGTATTTGATCCTAGTTACTTTCATATTCGTTGTGCTGCTCACATAGTCAATTTGGTTGTTAATGATGGCCTTCAACCAATAGATAATTTGATAAGTTGCTTGAGGAACACAGTGAAATACTTTAAGAGGTCTCCATCTCGCATGTATAAGTTTGTGGAAGTATGCAACAATTATTCTGTCAAAGTGGGTAGGGGTTTAGCTCTGGATGTTAAAACAAGGTGGAATTCAACTTATAAAATGCTAGATACGTGCATTGACTATAAGGATGCCTTTGGCTATTACAAAGAAGTAGACACCAGCTATGTTTGGAAACCTTCAGATTCAGATTGGGTCTCGTTTGGAAAAATTAGGCCAATATTGGGAACAATGGCAGAGGCTAGTACTGCATTTTCTGGGTCACTCTATCCAACTGCCAATTGTTTCTATCCTTACATAGTGAAAGTTAAGAGAGCTTTGATAGAGGCGCAGAAATCTGAAGATACATATTTGAGGAGCATGGGTGCTGCTATGTTGGACAAATTTGATAAGTATTGGGAGGAGAAGAACAATGTTATGGTTATTGCTACAATTCTTGACCCTAGGTTCAAGATGAGGTACATTAAATGGTGTTTTGCACAGATTTTTGACCCAATTAGGTGTGAAATTGAGATTAATGACATCAACCAAGAGTTGGAAAGACTCTATAACAAGTATGAGATATTACATCGGCAAAAGATGGGTGAAAATGGCACGAACAGGCAATCAACCTCAGCCTCAGTTGATACAACCAGCTCAATGGCTTCTATTGCAAGTGATTTCCAGTCATTTTTGCAATCTACTGTTACAGAAAGTTCAAAATCTGAGCTGCTGATTTATCTAGATGAAGCAAATGAGGCCATAGATAACAAGCATTTCAACTTACTCAGATATTGGAATGTGAACTGTCATAGATTTCCAGTTGTGTCTAGCTTGGCAAAGAGGTTCTTGACTGTTCCAGTGAGCAGTGTATCATCAGAGTGTACATTCAGTACTGCAGGTCGAGTTCTTGATGACTACAGAAGCTCTTTAAAGCCAGCCACAGTTCAGGCATTAGTATGTGCATCTAGCTGGATAAGGGGCCCTTATGATGACAACAATCATCCTCTTCTTGTGGTACAAACTTGTTCTCTCTGTTTGACTTTATTTGTCTTGTGACATACTAATATTTGTCTATATTTATTTAGATTGGAGATGGTTAAGATGATGTTGAGTCTATTGAATTCCCAAAATGCGTGGTGGCAAGCAATTAGTGTCTAGTGGGTATATGTGCTTATTGTCCTTTTTTTGTTATTTGTTGGCTTGTTGTTGTTGCTTATCATCTTGTTAACACAGTGCTGTTTGTTGTACTATTATTGACCCTATAGGAAAGGGAGGAGGACTGAAGGAGAGACATTTTGCCATGGATGAGAAGTGTTAACTGACCATGCCTTTTGTGTGTTTGCATGGAAATACAGAATGATGGAACTTAAACAATGTGTCATTCTGCTATGTTAACTTATGTAGTTATGTTTATGCGCCCTTCCTGTCTAGCTGATGTAGTCGTACTTTGCAATTTGCATGGATGATAGTTGATGGATGAATATGTGATGGAGACATGGACGATGGACCTAATTTGTACTCTATTGCGTGTATGCGCATGATGCTTGCTGCTAGCCTGCATGATGGATAAATATGTGTTATATGACTCATTGAAATGTATGGTAGTTTACATTTTACATTTTTTTTGTCCCTGGCTCACGAGCCAAACGAGCTAGCTCGAGCTTTTTGCCGAGCCGAGCCGAGCTAGCTTTTTAGCTCGTTAGGGTTAACGAGCCGAGCCGAGCCAGCTCGTTATCTTACCGAGCCTGACCGAGCCGAGCCGAGCCGAGCCGAGCCAGCTCGATATCCAGCCCTATTGGTATGCACCCTGCAATACATGCCTAAACATGCAGACAATCGGAACTAGCATTACTATGCCTAACAGGACCTCGGTATGCACCCTGCAATACATGCCTAAACATGCAGACAATTGGAACTAGCATTACTAGTCATGAACTCATGACAGTCTGTATAAACATCACGAAATATATTAGTCAAATCAAGGTGCTATTTCTCTGAGTTAAGAAAACATCTGTATAAAAATTTTAACTAAGGGTAGACAATTTGTTTGTGTAAAGAAAACATCAATAATGGCTAATTTTACTTCCCGGCAGAAAATTAATGTATCCATAATGGCTAATTTTACTTCCAGGCAGCAAATTAATGTATCCATAATGGCATGCACGACGGCAACTCGCACTATGTTTAGTTACTGAAATTAGGAAGAAGTTTGGGAAAAGTTGGTAGTTTAGAAAAAAAAAGTTGAGAGTTTATGTGAGTAGGAAAGTTTTGGATGTGATGTGATGGAAAGTTGGGAGTTTGAGGGAAGTTTGGTGTGAACTAGTTCCTGAAATTGGGGAGAAGTTTGGGGAAAGTTGATAGTTTGAAAAAAAAGTTAAGAGTTTATGTGAGTAGAAAAATTTTAGATGTGATAGTGATGGAAAGTTGGGAGTTTAGAGGAAGTTTAGTGTGAACTAAACAGGCCTGTTTGCAAACCATTTAACAGGCAGGCAACAGCATGTCATGAAAGTTACAGGGCATTTGCTCTACCACCTAGGATGAAAAATGACGTGGCAAATAAATAAATAAAAAAAGAGAAAAAAAACCATATCTTGCATTTGCTCTTCTCGCCGTACAAATTGATAATCACTCAGACTCCGGCACAAATTGCAATACTCACTCAGACGGTGGTAGTTTTTTGGTACTACTAAGACCATTCCCAACCCAATGACTAGGATGGTGTCCATAGCATTAAATAAGCTGCCACTTAGGACCATTCCCAACCCAATGACTAGGATGGTGTCCATAGCATTAAATAAGCTGCCACTTAGGATGAAAAATGACGTGGCAAGTGAATAAATGAAGAAAGAGAAGAAAAGCACGTCTTAAGAGAAGAAAAGCATTCGGCATCCTTGGGGTGATCTCGTAGTTCCTACGGGGTGGAGATAATGGGGTCGGTTCATGGATTTTCCTTCCTTTTGCTACATTTCGCTCAAAGGGTTGAAGGGAGATAGTGCATCAAGCTATTCGCAAGGGCCAACTTGATCCTCTTCCCCAGGGATCCCAAATGAGGGAAGCCTAGGAGAGCCGCCGACTCCAACTATCATCCATGTACGATCCATACTAGATCTGACCAACTGCCCATCCTACCTCCTCTACCTTTTTGACAGCCTATCTTCGTCCATGTACGATCTATACTAGATCTGACCAACTGCCCATCCTACCTCCTCTACCTTTTTGACAGCCCATCTTTTTGTAGATCTGACCAACTGCCCATCCTACCTCCTCTACCTTTTTGACAGCCCATCTTTTTGTCTCGTAGTCTTTCAGTGGCCTGATCCCAACTGGCCTTGGCCAGGAAAAACGAACTTTTTATGCGATCTACAAACGAATGAGATCAGAAAGATAGGCGGACGACTTGACCATAAGGTCGGATGTTTCCGTGAACAGTAAGCTGCGGATCTCCCCTTTTTTGGGGGAAAGCTGGTGGCCCTTTTGGCGTGTTAATTCTTTCGACGGGGCGGCCTTCTTCGTTCTACTAGATCTGACCAACTGTCCATCCTACCTCCTCTACCTTTTTGACAGCCCATCTTCGTCCATGTACGATCTATGCTAGATCTGACCAACTGCCCATCCTACCTCCTCTACCTTTTTGACAGCCCATCTTTTTGTCTCGTAGAGTCTTTCAGTGGCATGTTTCAGTCCTCTTCCCCATTACTTAGAAAAAGGTAGAGTCTTTCAGTGGCATGTTTCAGTCCTCTTCCCCATTACTTAGAAAAAGTGAGCCACCGGTTCAGGTGATACTACCATTACCGCCTGGACAATTAGACAGCCAACCCATAATCGCAACGACCCAATTGCAAGAGCGGAGCTCTACCAACTGAGCTATATCCCCCCGAGCCAAGTGGAGTATGCATGAAAGAGTCAGATGCTTCTTCTATTATTTTCCCTGGCGCAGCTGGGCCATCTCTTTTCCCTGGCGCAGCTGGGCCATCCTAGACTTGAACCAGAGACCTCGCCCGTGGCCCGTGAAGTAAATCATCGCCCCTACGATCCAACCAATTGGGAGAGAATCAATAGACTCCTTTTCAGGAGCGATTCATCCTTTCCGAACGCAGCATACAACTCTCTGTTGTACTGCGCTCTTCAAGTGCTTCCCCTTCTCCCCCTTACCATGGCCGTCTTGTCTTGCATGAGACATGATTTCTACACATCATATCCGTCTTGTCTTGCATGAGACATGATTTCTACACATCATAAGATATGGTTTCTACACAACATCCAAAACATCATGTGAGATAAGTAGCATTAAATTGAAGCATAGAATAGTGGTGTTTGCATTTAAAGAGTAATGTCTAGTACTATATTTTCTTGATGATATGGAGTTATATGATAACTATGTTTAGTGTTGTGGGTTGAGAATGGCCTAATTGACTAGACAAAGGATAAATGCAATTAAGAATCAGTATTCAAGCAACGGTATATTCAATTAGTTCTAGAAGTATGTACGTATGTGAAAATGCAAATCAACTTGAATGTAAGACAAAATAATCAACAGAAAATGCACAATTAATTATAAGAAACGAGACAAACAAACCAAAATGGGCATATCACTACATTATCAGATGTAAAGACGCAGGCGAGTTTATGAATGAATAAAGCTTCACAATCCAACTGAGATATAGCTTTGGGATAACGATATGTAGAAATAATTCAAACTAAGGTACTGATGATATGCAAAACCTCCATATCAAGCTGGCCTACAGAAGGAACTATTACAGAAATAGATCATCCTGAAGACAACCAATTCTTAAAACATGAGTTCTAGCATGCAAAATTAGACTAGCTAAAGCAAAATCTCTCAAGTTCCATTCAGCAAGAGGCATCTAGGCGGTAGCTTGAATGGTCTCAGCCAGAAACGCCTTCCCAGGGGCACGCTTCGCAAGACGACCATGAGAACCAAGCAGCTGGACAAAAGCCAAAAGAAACAATATTAGGACGTGCTATCTATTGACATGAATATCAACAGACAATAAGATATAAAAAACAATTGAATCATTGACCATCATAGGAAGGTAGTCCAAATTCTACTGTATATTGTGGCTGGCACAGAATGGTACAAAACTAATGAGGGAACTGATATAACAGCAGTAACATGTAACTAAACCAACAACCAAAGTTCAAATGAATCCACTCAAATAAATATTTTTTTACCTTAGCATTGACACCATCAGACATAATTCTGCCCTCAGCCTTCAGCTTGACGTACTCCTCACGGGTGAACTTGGTGAAGCCCCTGCAAAGAGTCCAAAAAAAAATGCCTCAACAAAAATCTTAATCCAGAATTTCAAAAAAGGCAATTAACATCAGGTTCAACAGCTGCACATACCACTTCCTGCTGTGGATGATCTTTTGCCGGCCAGGGAACTTGAACTTGGCACGGCGGAGTGCCTCTTCAGCATGTTTAGCATTGCTCTCCTTGCAACGAACAGAAAGAAGAACCTGTCCAATGTCCACGCGAGCACAGGTACCCTGAGGCTTCCCAAAAGCACCCCTCATTCCAGTTTGGAGCCTATCAGCCCCAGCACACGAGAGCATCTTGTTGATACGAAGGACATGGAACGGGTGGACCCTGACCCTTAGGTGGAAGGCATCCTTTCCTGCATTCTTGGTCATGTACTTGTTGCAAGCAATGCGGGCAGCCTCAAGAGCTTCACTGGAGACATTCTCCTTCTCCCAACTCACCAAGTGCACACAGTAGGGGAACTCATCCACACCCTTCTTCTTCATGCCAACATCATAGATCCTGATCTTGGGGTCAGGGACACCACGGCAGTACCTTGACTTGGGGTACGGCTTGTTCTTGATCTGGCGGTAACACCTAGCAGGCCCTGGTAAGAGAATAGCAGTGCACAAGTTAGAATAATACAACTCACATGTGGTTCATTCAAGTATACAAACTCTAATTAACAAGATAATAGGTCTAAATAAGTGATCAGCATCCAAAGATGAAAATGATAGATATTAAGTATCTCAGTATAATCTGAACAGGGCAATGCTTCTAGCTGAGGAAATCATGAGTACAGAATTAAAAAGGAAAGTGAAATTCAACAAATTGGGCAAAAAAGCTCAAGTAAAATCAGATAGAGAAAAGTATATCTGCATCATACATCATAACCAGGCATATATGCATACATGACAAGTGACAACACATACATCATAACAAGGCATCATATAAAAATGGTTGCATTATAAGTTGAAATACATACAAAGATAGCAAAGATAGCAAAACAATCTTGATAATAGCAAAAACAAGAAAGAAACATGTGATGTTCCAGACAGATTCTCAGCAAATTACATTAATTATGGAGTCAATGTTGCAAATTAAGCTTCAAAGATAGTACCAAAAAGATTAAACCCTAAATAGCACATATGTGTATCACTAATAGATAATAAAACCCTAGTTAGTCCATATCTCATCATAATTTTGAGATTGAGGGTGATTCACAACATGAAACATTCCTAGGAATGGGAATACACCGTAAATAAAAAGTATACAGATGATGTACCGTAATATAAGCCACAAAATGACAATCAAACTACATGAACGTATGCCATAAACAAAATTCAACAGAAACCATTTTATATCTAGTTTGTCAGATGTAAATCTACATCATGTAGCACCACAACAGATTGCCAAAAATTACAAGTTACTGTGGCATCACAACGACGACCAATACTAACCTAACAAGTTTATACATTACATGGCGCAACAAATCACACGCCACCAAACATATCTTCTAAGAAAGCAATCCTATACATGTATATTGCTCATCCTGCAGCTCTTACACGCCCAAAATAACCGATTATAGACCAAATTTAACATGCTAAACTGAACAAACCCGGAGATTTCCCGATTACTCGCCTTATAACATTCACGAAAACAAGAAAAGTCAAACCGCACACCGAGTCAACACCACCACGAGAAACAAATCCTACAATCCGCTCGATTACCCCCACCGAATTTCGCAAATCTCGCACCGAGGAGGCGCGCGCGCCACGTGATCTAAGAGGGACCTAGTTCACCGGAGCGAAACCCTAGCGCAGAGCCGAGCCAAGACACCGCGCAGCCGATCGAAGAGAGAGCAACCGTACGAGCGAGCGAGAGGGGGGGAGGGAGAGACGATGAAGGGATGTGAGAGATCGAGCGAGCGAGCGAGCTTACTTCTCCCCATGGCGGCGGCGGCGGCGGAGGCGGAGCCCGGAGGGCGATGGAGGCGGCGGCGGCGGCGGCGAGGGGAAACCTGAGGAATGGGGGGCGCTAGGGCTGGAGGATGTGTGGGTTATATACTGCGGACGGAGAGCAATAGGTGTGGCTGCCTGCGAAATGGGCCTGGGCTTTGGGCCGTATGGCCGCATGGAAACTGGGCCCAGTTTATAAGGCCCATAACCATAACAACGGTTCCTCAAAAAGGGCAATTCCGTAAAAGAGTGAGCTGGTAGTCCTCTTTCGCGAATGTCTAAAACTTTGGCGTCTAATTTTGTTTTTTCGATGGTTTCTATCATGACGCAAGAGACGGTGAAATAAATTTTCTTGTATTGTGTAGCAGTTAGTCAAATTTTCGTTGAAATGATTTTTATTATTTTTAAAAAAAGGGGGGCATTCCTACTTTCAATATTTTCGGGGTCTTGCGCATTTGCATCAGGAATTTTGCTATGCTCCTTGCCTCCTTTCCCACCACCGTTACCAGTTGGATTCAAGACACATACGGTGAAAAAAATAAGCAGCAATAACACATTTTTACCTTGTTTTAGAGAAGGCCCAGAGACATACGGTGAAAAAGATAAGCAGCAATATCACTTTTTTTAGAGAAGAGTTTTTTTAATTTATTTTACCCGGCCTCCACATCCAACAGATTTTTATTTTTTACCCAGAGACACACTGTGAAAAAAAATAAGCAGCAATAACACTTCTTTTAGAGAATGGTTTTTTTTACCCGGCCTCTACATCCAACCGGATTTTTTAGAGAAGGTTTTTTTTTACCCAGAGACATACGGTGAAAAAGATAAGCAGCAATAATATTTTTTTACTTGGCCTCTACATCCAACCGGATATATGTTTGCTCTCCAGCCTCCACTTAAAAAAATACATTTTCTTAACGGAAATTTTACTGCTTGCTTAGGTCATTTGTTGTAAGCTATTTGTTAAGATTATTTCTTAAAATACTTAATATATCCCAATATTCAAGTAAATGGTCCGTTCAATAATCTAAATCAAATGGGATCTCAACTAGAGGTGGGAGTGAGATGGACATATGGGTGCGTACCGATTAACCCAATAGTTTTTTTTAAGGAAAACTTCATGTTTCCATTAACCCATGGACGCGGCAGAATCACCGGCAACCAAACCCTCAACACCCGGAGGTGCACCGTCCCAAAGGAGATCGGTGTTTTGGGGACGGTTACATCCGATCGATGCTATAGCATCAGCTAGCTTATTACAATCACGCGGGCAAAAACTAAACTTGCAAGTAAGAAAAGACGAGGCGATGGTGTTCTTCGCTTCAAACAGCAGAGTCCCCAACGGCGCCAACTGAAGATCTACTCCCTTCAGGGCCTGAATAAGCATCATAGAATCAGACTCCAAATGAATGTGAGCCGTGTCCAAACTAGCAGCAGCTTTTAGCCCCTTAACTCCCGCTAGCACTTCCGCGTGAAAGGCATCCTGGAGCCGTGACGAAAAACCTGCTCCTGCCTGTATTACTTGCGCTTCAGAATCCCTGATCACAAAACCCCAACCTCCCTTTTGTTCCTGTGGCTTGAAGGCTTCATCCACATTAATTTTCAGGACATTTCCTGTAGGTCTAGCCCATTTTCTATTTGATCTATCTGCTTCACCACTCCCCTGTTGAGGCGCCAAATCCTTGAATTCATCTGCTTGTTTCTGTATGGAGAAAGCCAGGATACTAGCTCCCCTTCTTCCTTCACCCTCCCTGCGTCTGTTTCTCTCATTCCACCATGAGTACAGCAGAACAATGGCCTGCATCCTTTGTTTTTCTTCCAGCTCCAGTATAGCCTGTAAAACTGCCAAAGCTGACTGCACCACTGCTAACTTGCATCTTATTTCTTCAAGGTTAAGGTCTCTCCATATGTGTTTGACCTCTTTGCATTTAAAAAAGAAATGGCTCCCGTCTTCATCCATCCAGTTACAGATCAAACATTTGGTATCAATATCCATTCCCCTTCTCTTGAGAGTCATCCGTAGGGCAATTGCGTCATGCCCCAATCGCCACATGAAGTGTTTCATCTTGTTCAGACAGTTAAGCTTCCAAAGTCTTTTCCATACTTGATCACTTTGTGCACCCCCCGACAAAGATGCAGGTGTCCTTCTACTGTTTCTTCTCTCCATTTCTTTCTGCACTTTGTAGGCAGATTTCACAGAAAAGAGGCCCCTTTTATCATAATGCCACCCCACTACATCATCGCTGTCCACTTGAACCGGAATTGACAAAATGGCCTTGACATCTTCTTCACAGAAAGTTTGCCTGACCAGCATCTCATCCAATCGCCCGTATAAGGATCTATCAATTCATTTACTCTTGTTAGCAGGTTCGTGCCCTTATTTGATACAGTTTTCCTCGTCCAGTCCCTAGGGATCCAGGGATCATCCCAAATACCGATGGAATTGCCATTGCCCACTCGCCAAATCATGCCAGCCTTCAGAGTCTGCAGCCCTTTTAGTATGCTTCTCGTGTATATGACATGCCCGATCTTGGTTTAGCTTGCAGAATTGATCTAGATGGATAGTACTTGGCCTTCAGAATCTGAGCACACAGAGAATCAGGCTCCTGAAGCAGCCGCCAACATTGCTTTGCTAGCATAGCCATATTAAAAACATATATATCTCTGAAACCAAGTCCTCCCTCTCCTTTTGGTTTCGTTAGCTTCTCCCAACTTAGCCAGTGCATCTTGTTCTCCTTCTCCTGATTGTTCCACCAGAAATTTCCTATCATTGAACTAATTTGATCAGCAATACCTTTTGTGATATCAAAGCAGGCCATAGCAAAAGTTGGGATAGCCTGTGCAACGGCTTTAATCAGTATTTCCTTCCCGGCTCTCGATAACGTCTTCTCCTTCCACCCTTGAATCCTTTTCCAGATTCTATCCTTCAGATATGCAAACACCTTCGTTTTATCTCTTCCCACAAACACCGGGAGACCAAGATATCTCTCATTCATTGTTTGCTTATTTATTTGTAAAGTCTGCATAACTTCCCTTCTCTTCTCACTTCCTGTGTTTGAACTAAACATGATCGCGGACTTCTCCTTGTTTATCATTTGCCCCGAAAACTCCTCATACAAAGTTAAAATATTTTGCAGATTCTGTGCATCCCCTCTGTTTGCGCGACACAGGATGAGAGAGTCATCGGCAAACAGCAGGTGAGAAACACTTGGAGCATTGCGGCAAACTTTTATACCTTGCAGCCTTCCTTCCTCCTCTGTTTTCCTCAACAGAGCAGAGAATCCTTCAGCACATAACAAGAACAGATAAGGAGACAGGGGGTCTCCTTGGCGCAATCCCCTACCTGAAGAGAAAACCTCCGACAAATCACCATTCACCTTAATTTTATATGACACCGAAGTAACACAGTGCATGACTAGGTTTGTCCATTCCGCATTGAAGCCCAGCCGCTACATCATATCCCACAGAAAGCTCTACTCAACCCGGTCATATGCTTTACTCATATCTAATTTGATTGCTGCGTAGCCCATCTTTCCCCTCTTTTTACTTCTCATGTAGTGAGTCATCTCATATGCTACCAAAATATTGTCTGAAATAAGTCTCCCTGGAACAAATGCACTTTGGGTTGGAGAGATCACCTCTGGCAGGATCGTCTCTAGCCGGTTAGCCAGCACCTTCGATACAATTTTATACAACACATTGCATAGACTTATTGGTCTTAAGTCCTTGATATTCTCCGGCTTCGGAACTTTAGGGATCAACACTATGATTGTTTCATTCCACTCTGGTGGCATGGGTGCTCCCCTGAGAACAGCTAGAGTGATTTAGTGGCCACACATTCCCATCCGTCGCAATCGATGAATTCTAAAATCCTTGATCTTATCGCAGGTTTTTCGATCTGATTCAGAATCTGCAATTGGTACAAATGAATATCTTCATATTGATGAAGATATCACTAGAATCTTAAAATGTTTGTAGAAGTTATTGAACTTTTCGGAAATGAATACATGCGATCCAATAATTATATAACGAATTATGATAGTGCTAGATTACTTGCAACTGAACAACAGAGGTTTTTCCAAAATGGTAGAAAGCATGCGTTAGAAGTAGAAAATTTGCACTCAGGCTTAGTTCATACATCACAAATATGTCCATGCATCACAGGAGTTCATGCAATAAATAGGTCATATAACAAATAGTTCACACAGCAAGTAGCTCATACGACAGATAGTTCATACGATAAGCAGGCCATCAGCACAACAAGTAGTGCAGCTCAACCTGATCGTCGAGCCATGATCTCACCCTGCAACCTCAAGTAGTATTCTCTTAGTTGCCCAGTCATATCACTAAGGTCCATGTTCATAATTCTCTCATCCCGCTGGTTTCTCTTGAATTCCAATAAATTCCTCTCGTATTCTAACTTCTGTCTTTCTAGTGCCAATCTCTCTTTTTGTAATGACAATAACTTTTCATGGCGCTCATCTTTCCCGGCCTCCTTTATAGCATCAAGCTCTCTCTTCTTAGACCACATACTATCCAATACTGCAATGAAAGGATTACTTTCATTTGTAGAGGAAGTGTTTTCACTTGTAGTTTCACCTGTAAAAGCCTGAGCAAATCTGCACAAAGAATAATGTTTTATTAAATTTGCACGTAACAAATAAAGCTACAAGAACACATATTTTTTCTCTATCGTCCCGCTTTGCATTCTATACTAAAATCCATTCATAAGTCGTAATAACTGCAAAATCTATTAAACTGTACTTGAATAGTTTTCCAACTGTTGGCTAGAAAATTTTGATTATGCACTGATGGAAAGTTCTTGTTATCATGGAAGTACCAATGAATCCTCACCCGGTAAGAATCACTGGTTTGCTCGTTCCCTAATTGTATTCAGCCAAGCCAACACCAACAAATTGTCTTCTTTCTCAGAGAAATTCTTTGATCTTTTGTTGTTTGGTTCCAGTAGCTGTGGTTACTGGTTCCTCTCTCGGTGCCACCCCGGCCACCGCCTCCGCCACATCCACCTCTCCACCTCCTTGCCATTGATGCGCATGGCTGCTCGGCCTAGTCCACCTCCCCATGCCCGTCCCCACTGTTGAGCTGGAAGAGGAACAAGAACGGAAGGACAGCGCCACGACTTCCCCTCCACTGCGACTAGAGTTCTGAGATGGATACGCTCCTGGAGCGAACAGAATTCACGCATGGAGACTGCCATTACTGGCTACGGTGCACTAGCTTGCAGTTAACAGCTCATTGGAGCTTACTCGCAGTAGCAACAGGCGTCTCTGCAACTGCAAGAGCTTCTATAACTACAGAACAGCTGAACCACCTAAACTGTGCAAATGGCATCAATTGGTAATCCTATGAATTTGGCCGCAATTGATTATGCGTGTCTCATAAATCTACTTGGCGCATATCAAACGATTCAACATTCTGCAACCGCAAGAGCTTCTATAACTACAGTACAGCTGAACCACCTAAACTGTGCAATTGGCATCAATAAAATTAAGGAAATGGGACCATGTATAATCATATGGATTTGGCTGCAATTGACTCTGCGGATCTCATAAATCTACTTGGTGCACATGAAAGGATAACATTCTGCAACTGCAAGAGCTTGCATAACCACAGAACAGCTAAAACCACCCATACCGTGCAAATGGCATCAATAAAACTAAAGCAAGTGTGTGTGTGTGTGGGGGGGGGGGGGCATGTATAGCCTATGAAATTTAGCCGCAATCGATTCTTTTTGCACATCTCATCAATCAATAGGTTGGCGCATCTCTAACGATTCATTTAACATTGTAAGAAACCACAAGCTGAGATCCAGCCCAACCAAATTTCTAGGGCTTGAACGAACGAACATACCACTTCTCGATCTATATCTGGAAGCGGAAACCGCAGACCCAAACGTGGAGAAAGCAAAGCGAGGCGAAGCACGCACCTCGTCGTCGGAGGCGATGCGGCGGCGGCGGGTGGGCCTCGACGCGGAGCCGTCGGCGTCGAAGAGCTGCCGCTTCGCCGTGGGTGTACCGGACCCGGACCCGGGCCCTTCCCCGTCGCCCTCCTCCACGGAGTTGTCGCCGCCGCCGCCGCCGCTCCCAGTCCCATCCGACGATGAGGCCGGCGGCGAGGGCTCCTCGGGGTCGGCGGGGCTGAGGCGGCGCTCGCCGGGAAGGGGCCCGCCTGCGTCGCCCATGGGGGAGGAGCGATTTGCGATGCGTGAGGTTTTTTTTTTTTTCTTTTTGGGATTCCTTTGCGATTCGTGAGTTTCGCGAGTTTGTTGCGAGTGGGTGGAGAGCGGAAGCGCGGGGGGGGGGGGGGGGGGGGGGGGGGGGGGGGGGGTTTGTTTGGTTTAGGGTTTCCGCGGGATTCTCGCCAAATTTTGGTCTCCAAATTTTGGTTTCGAGGCGGGAAGAAAAAAATGATTCTAAATGAAATTTCAAATGGTTTTCAAGAATATAAATTTAAAACAGTAAGATTTGATTGTAATTTAGACAAATTCGGCGAATAATATAATACTGCCGGGTCATAATGTAAAACTTAAAAAAAAAGTGAACCCTGCCTGCCCTGAGTCATGATTTACTTTGTACCAGATAGGATACACTCTATGTTCATACGGGTGAGTGCACGTGCATTGTGAGTGTCTGCGTTGTACTGTGTAATTAAAAAAAAAAGATAGGATACACTCTATGTTGTTTTGCACCCCATTTTTTCACTGTGAAACATTGTCAAGCCTATATAAATTTCCATGTAAGTTCATAATCTAAATGAAACTTGGTGAAACGTAGCGCAAGTTCATGAATTCTTATAAGTTCCATTCATATTTTATTATGTATCCTTTCAGGGGGGGGTGGGGGGCTTTCCGCGGGATTCTCGCCTAATTTTGGTCTCCAAATTTTGGTTTCGAGGCGGGAAGAAAAAAATGATTCCGAATGAAATTTCAAACGGTTTTCAAGAATATAAATTTAAAACAGTAAGATTTGATTGTAATTTGGATAAATTCGGCGAATAATATAATACTGCCGGAAGGAGCAACATAGTGTAAGTGAAACTTATATAGATATTATATTATTAAAGGAATAGAAAAAGGAGCATCCACGTTCGCTCTAACGGCCTAGAAATTCTCATATTAATCGGAGAAAAAGAAAAATAGAGTCAATATAGAAATACAATTTACAAATAGTTGAAATTCGGAATTAAAAAAATAAGGAATATTAGAAAAGGAGACTAGAGTCTATATAGAAATACAATTAAGAAATAATAGAAATTCGGAATTAAAAATAAGGAATATTAGAAGTAGAGTATAGAGTCCATATAGAAATACAATTAAAAAATAATAGATAAGTACCCTAGCCGCTACAGGGCATTCTTCTACTGCAATGCAGCAAGCTTCATGGCATCCGTGGCTCTGATCGTCCTTCTTATGAACAAGAATTTGTATCGGCCAGGCATCCGAAGCTATGCCCTCATTATCTGCATGGTAGCAGGCATGTTCGAGGTCATGGGTGTCTACGCTGCTGGAAGCTCCATGTATTTACGTACCTTCATCATTGTATTGGTATTGGTTCTTGTGGCTTTTGTAGGTGTAGTCTTTCTAGCCATCAACCATTTCAACAAACTTCATAAGAAGAAGATGGAGAAGAACAAACCACCACCACCAGCACAACATCAACAACCACTGAACCCCAAAAAGTCCTCCTTAACAACGTTTGCGATGCAAAAAGACATGCTCAAGTACTTGATGCTGGTAGGGATATTAACAGCAACCGCCACCTACCTGACGGGCCTGAAACCCCCTGGCGGCCTATGGAAGGACAACGACGATGGACACTCCACCGGCAATCCGGTCCTCTATGACATCGACAAGAAGCGGTACAACATTTTCTTCTATAGCAACTCCACTTACTTCATGGCTTCCATCACCGTCATTGTGTTGCTGCTCCAAAGGATGGTGTTGCCTGAGAGGAGCAGCGGAAAGGTTTTTTGGTCGATGCACACGGTCATGCTGCTAGACATGCTCGCTCTTATGGTAGCCTATGCGGCAGGCAGCGTTCGGGACTAGGAGACATCGAAGAATGTCTTCCTACTGCTCCTCCCCGTACATATCTTTGTTGGGGGTTTGCTCTTCATATGCAAGCAAATACAACCTTCACCACAAGATGAGGCCAGCCCAAATGCTGGGGCTACACCCAGGAGATTTCAAATCCTACCCCTTCAAGTTAGAAGATATTTGATAGAAGTTGTGTTATGGTCATTTGTTTGTTTAAGTTTTTTTTCCAAGTTGGAGTCAACGATGTGTGTGTGTCGACATATCAAGTTGTTTGTTCTACGATGTATTCTTTAGTGCCCGCGCATTTGCATGGTTGGTATCAATAATGTAACTTTGCATGTACCATTGTATATTTCAACTTTATTATTAATAATTTGTAATTTATCTTACCACCACTCTACTTTTGTAATAGACCCAAAATTTTTAAAACTTAAAGTTCGAATTATGGGCAATAAAATGGGTGTCCCTCTGTCTTTTGATTTATTTGGCTTGTTTTTGGTTTTCCATACATAAATATGCATTAACATGGCATAGTTGACTTTTCATAATTAATATGTGTGTCAAAATTCTAGGAAAAATATAAAAAAAATATCATCGTTAATCATTATAAATAGCTCTCTAAAAAACTGGCATAATTTTATTAATTCATCTGATGCCTCAATTAAACTGGCATACCTAGCTCCCTTGTGAATTTCACCACGTTAAAACCCTACCTCCCATGATTGCAGAACTTGGGCAAAGTGTTTATCATAATCTCTTCCACTCAAAGTAAAAAGATCAAAATTGTTAGCAGCCAAGCTAGGTGACATTGAGTTGTCAACCACGCCAAGTAAGGAGGGGCTTCGCGAGAGGAGACCACAAGAAATGCAGTAAAATCCCCTTCTCTAACCCCCCCCCCCCCCTTCTCCTCTGCTACGGGCAGTATAGCTGAGTTGAGTCTCTAGTTTTTAGTTGGATTTTCCTGTGTGTAGGGCTAGTCCTGTTTTGAGGGAAGTTTTGTCAGTGTCACAAGAAGTTTTGTCGGTGTCATCAGCATGGAGTGCGCTGTAGGCACGGTAGCGCTAGTGGAGCCGGAGACGGTGGGTGGAGGAGTGCGTTATTGTCTGAGTTACTATATATGGAGCCATGGAGGGCTAGAGCAGCCGTCTTGGCATGGTTGGCAATGGTGCTAGATATAGATGGTCATATGGCCCGTGGCCCGACCCAAGGCACGCCATTTTGGCCTGGCCCAAGCACGGCATGGCCAGATAGCCGGGCCGTGCCTAGGCTGCACCCTCGGCACGGTGGGCTGGCCCGGCCCGGCACGATCGAAGAAAAATAGTATAGGGATGCAAAATAGACTTAAATAACAATATAAGGCAAGGCCCAAAGAGAAGGGGAATACAAAATAGACTTATTTTCCAGCCATATGAACACATCCCATAGTTGAGGGTGAAAAATAGACTTATTCTGTGAAGAAGCACGATGGGCTATCGTGCCTTCAGGCTGGCTCGGCACGGCCCGAGTCGTATTGGGCCATGCTTGGGCCGTGTATGCAACCCGTGAGCTGGCACGACACGGCTCGGCGTGTCGGTCAGGCCATGCCGGCCTAACTAACCTCGGCCCAGGCACGACCGGGCTTGGGCCGTGCCGTACCGGGCGGCCCATTTGGCCAACTATAGTGCTAGATAGTGGCGAAGCCAGGATTTATAATTGAGGGGGCCAACTTAAGCTAAGTAGTAAATGACAATAATCTATTAAAAAATGAAATCACAATACATGTAAATTTCAAGCATTTTTTTACATGGATAGGAAATCATATAAGCATATTTAGACCATATAAAAGAATATTTATTTGCATACGGTATATAATTAGCTACATGCATCAGTATTAAAGATTTTAGTATTTTAAATTAAAGTGACATAAGACAGACATATCAGTAGGACGACATAAGACAGGCACATAACCTACATACCACAATTTCTCCTAATTGGCTGTAACTTCTTCGAAGCAAAGGCTGAAATCAATTTAATTATCTAGAAATTTGAGCTTTGCTCATATATGAAAAAGGAAAAGAAAACATCTTGCAGAATGAGCAAGTGTAGTACCTGCATAATCAGCTCAAAACAAGTATACGCATGGCACATGGGGTATAGGAACCTGGCGTGCAGACAAGACAACGGTCACTTGTGTGAGACGTACAAAGTGCAGAGAACAAAATTAAAGACCATCGATCGATCTGGCCCGGAATAAAGCGCCAAAAAAATATGACTGCTTGATCAAGTAATGCACTAATGCCAAGATTATTGCGACACACGCTATCATCATCATCGACTCTATAAATACACGGAGCTCGATCCTGCCTCTGCTCATCAGTCACCCAATTAATCAAGTTTAATTTAATTTAGCTACGTAATGGCGAGCGGCGGCGGCGGCGACGGCGAAGGGAAGCCGCCGGCGAAGGAGGAGTCGACGGAGTACCGGCTGAGGAAGTACCTGCTGCTGCTGGCGACGCTGGTGGCGACGGTGACGTACGCGGCGGGGCTGAACCTGCCGGGCGGGTCCTGGGCGGAGGACGCGCCGGCGCCGGCCGGGCTGCGGGTGGTCGCCGGCGACCCCATCCTCCGGGAGACGCGGTACACGCGGTACGTCGTGTTCTACGCCTGCAACGCGGTGGCGTTCGCGGCGTCGCTGGTGGTGAGCCTCATCGTGCTCGTCCTACCCAAGGAAGGCGGCGGCCGGCTGCTCGGCGCCATGCGCGCGGTGATGGTGGTCGACCTGCTCGGCCTCATGGGCGCCTACGCCGCCGGCAGCAGCCGCGACGGGTTCACCACCGCCGCCGCCTCCGCCCTCCTCCTCCTCGTCTTCGCCTACGTCGCCGGCGCCTTCCTCGCCTCCCTCAATCTCATCACCGTCAGATGGCAGCTGCCGTGTCAAGAACGAACATCGCCGGCGCCGCCAGGAGACCAAGATCCGGCAGCAACCAAGGCGATGAAGTCGGAGCACGAGATCCTGCTGCTGCTGGCCATCTTCGCGGCGACGATCGCGTACGTGGCGGGGATGAACCCGCCGGGGGGATTCTGGCGGGACACCGCCGAGGACGGGGAGCACGTCGCCGGCGACCCGGTGCTGCAGGGGCGGGCGCACCCGAACCGGTACAGGGCGTTCTACGTCTGCAACACCGCCGCCTTCGCCGCGTCGCTGCTCGCCGTGATGTTCATCGTCGTCGAGGACAAGAGGCTCCGCCATTGGAGGAGGGCGGTGCCGTACGTGCTCGTCGTGGCGGCGCTGCTGGGGCTCGGCGGCTCGTACGCCGCCGGGAGTTGCCGGGACGGGAAGCACACGACGTACGTGGCGTGCCTGGTTGCCCCGGTCGTTGCCTACATTGCCATCCTCTGTATAGCTTGTCCCAGTAACAACCCATCGTCGACGTCGAAATCGCCATCGAATACGACATCTCCTTCGAATACAAATACTGCAACCACAACCATCAGCATCAGGTATATTATATTATATCTTGGAAACTAATATATATCCTCCATTAATTTTGACAATATGTTCCTTTGCAAAAACTAATTATACAAATGAATCGTCCCCAAAACTTATTTAAAAAATGACCATTTTGTTCAGCGCCAAATCGTATGGCGCTGAATTTAGACACCTCAGCGCCAAATAGCGTGGAGCTAAATGCCCGTTGATATGCTGACTCAGCCTCCTATCCGCAGTGGCACAGCATTTAGCGCCAGTTGACGTGGCGCTGAGGTGTCTAAATTCAGCGCCACACGATTTGGCGCTGAATAAAAGGGTCATTTTTGAAATAAGTTGTAGGGACGGTTTATTTGTATAATTAGTTTTTGCGAAGGGTCAAATTGTCAAAATTAATGTATATCCTCACTCACTGCACTGTCATGGCATGCAAAAATAGTTGAGTTAGTTGAGTTCTAGCTAGCTAGGTTGAAGTTTTCCTTTCTCCACGTACTCGCATAGGATCGAATTTCATATTGGGTTGTTTGCGGGGCTAAGTTCCCTATTTCAATGGTCAAATTTTAGATTGGGTTATTTGTGGGGCTAAGTTCCCTATTTCAATGGTCGTATATATCTAGTTGGATGTAGATGCCCGGTAAAAAATACCCTTCTCTAAAAAAACATACTCACATGCAACGTACATTAGCAGTTATATATTTGTTATTTCTGTAATAACTTATATTTGTTATGTCTATTACAACTCATCGAAGTCGAATTTTCACATATTTGTTTGTAAAGTGATACATTTCATATTAATCTATCTTGTCAATATTTTTCTTAATTTTTTAACTATTATTGGCATGAAAGTACAAGAGGTTATTCCCTCTAGAGATGAAAACATTTTCCCTATTCGTCAGGCATATTATTCAAGTCTTGCATATATTTTGCCAAATCTACCCAAAGAAAATAAAAGTTGACACTAATTATATGACATCCATAAAACTAAACCTAACAAAAAAGTTGATCCATTGACCATGTTGATATTAATCACCAAAATCACAATGACCTAAAGTAAGGCTCAAAGTAAGGCTCTGTTCGGGAGAACCCCTCCTCCCGACACGCAAAACAGAGTCTCTATTATTGCATGATTAATTGAGTATTTGCTTCTTTTTTTTGAAAAATGGATTAATATGATTTTTTAAAGCAACTTTCGTACAGAAACTTTTTGTAAAAAAACACAATATTTAGCAGTTTGAAATGCGTGTGCGCGGAAAACGAGGTAGAGGGGTTGGGAACTACTACTACCGAACGCAGCCTTAAATAGGGTGAACTTCATTAGTGGCGAACACACAGTGGCGGATCCACCATGGGGTCTCTGGGGTCTCGAGACCCCGCTACCCGTTTTGTAACTATGGGAGACCCCATGAAGACCCCACTAAAATTTTTTGTCATTCATGTATAGTTTGTTCAAACCCTCCTATTAATCTTTCCTAGATCCGCCCCTGCGAACACATAACTAAAATTTAGGGGGTGCTTGTTAATTCAAAGTAGCGCAAGATTATCACCGAAATAAAAGGTCTAGATATATGTTTTTGCTATAATATTGTTGAGATTTAAAAACATCAAAGACTTTATTGGATAACATATAGCAATATCTATAATACCAATTAGTTTAATTAAATCTGACATTGAATATATGTTTTGCGTCAAAAAAGTTGCTACTTTTTTCTATAAATTTGGTTAAAATTAAAGAAGTTTGACTTTTAAAAATAAAAAAATGTATTAAAATTTGAAACGGAGGGAGTAGTTTGACCAAAGTACGGTGAAGGCTACCTATCTGCCTAAGCCGGTGCTTGCTTGCCGGCCCCATGGTGAGTCAGTATGGTTGGACACAACGACCTATATAGGTAGCGTCGCGATTCCTCCATCGCAAACACGGTTCCATCATGTGGGCTAATTGACTAGATTAGTTGGCTTGATTATCAGAATTAAACCAATCTAGAAATAGTATTAGAGATAACATGTATAATATATTAGCTATAAGGTTGTCTCTAATTTTCTTCTCCACTCTTTTGCAAGCTTATAGGTGGTTTGTAGCTTACTACTAAACTTATTCTAATATGCTATTTACGTGGAAGCCCATGAAGCAAGCCCCTAGGATCGATGGAGGCGCATTGGGGTTCCTGTGGCACGCTCTCCTAGGGAGTAGGGGTACGCGAGCCCCCTTTGCCTACCTATTGTGTCCGTCATTAAGCTTTCTTATAGTAGATTATTCCTGTGCTGTAAGAAAAAAACATTTTCATGCCAACTGATAATTTAAGACCCTAGTTTAATTAGAGCAAATATGCAAGTGCCTTTTTTTTATGGTCAAAACAATTACCCTTGGCTGCAATATAATTATCTATTGGTGCAATTACCAGCGACAGCAAACAAAACAAAGAGGTGGAAGACAAAGAGGTGGATAAGATTTGTGAGTACATTCAGTTGCTTGCTACTCTAGCAGCGACCATTGCTTACCAAGCAGGAATAGATCCACCTGGTGGTGTCTGGGAAGAGAGCGGGAAGGGTCATAGTGTTGGAGATCCAATACTCCTCACAACGCATCCCAGGCGGTTCAAGGTCTTCTTCTATTGTAACTCTGCAGCTTTTGTGGCGTCCCTGGTCATCATGGCACTGTCGCAGAATAAAAGATTGGTGAGAAGATACCATGCTGTACTGGAGGCGACCATGATACTGGACCTGTTCGGCCTCATAGGAGCGTACGCTGTCGGGTGTTGCAGGGACACGAGCACCTCCATTTACATCATCGCCATGGCTGGTGCTGTCCTTGTCTATGTAGTGATTCACATTGTCTTCTTCACATTGGAGACTAAAAATGGCGGTGATGATCAGTTGGAGGAGCATCGTGAGGTGCTGCTTCTTCTTACGGTCTTGGCTACGACACTCACCTACCAAGCTGGCCTGACCCCGCCAGGTGGCTTCTGGGAGAACGATGAGAAGTTTGGCCACCATGCGGGCTTCCCCGTGCTCCTAAACAAGTACCCTCGCCGCTACAAGGCATTCTTCTACTGCAACGCGGCAAGCTTCATGGCGTCTGTGGCTCTAATTGTTCTTCTTATGAACAAAAATCTATATCGGCCAGGCATCCGGAGCTATGCCCTCATTATCTGCATGGTAGCGGGCATGTTTGGGGTTCTGGGTGCCTACGCTGCTGGAAGCTCCATGTATCTACGGACCTTCATCATTGTACTGGTATTGGTTCTTGTGGTTTTTGTAGGTGTAATCTGTTTGGCAATCAACCATTTCAGAGAATTAAAGAAGAATACACAACAACAACAACCACCAACGGGAACCAATGGGTCCTCCTCACCAAAGCTTTTGATGCAAGAAGAAGATGTGATCAAGTACCTGATGCTGGTAGGGATACTGGCCGCATCCGTCACCTACCTGACAGGCCTAAAACCACCCGGCGGCCTATGGAGGGACGAAGGCAATGGACACTCTGCGGGCAATCCGGTCCTCTATGACATTGACATGCGACGATACAATGCTTTCTTCTATAGCAACTCCACTTCCTTCATGGCTTCTATCACTGTCATCGTGCTGCTACTCCAAAGGATGGTGTCGCCCAAAACGGGTGGCGAAAAGGTCTTTTGGCCGATGCACACCGTCATAGTGTTGGACATGCTTGCCCTCCTGGTAGCCTACGCAGCAGGCAGCGTTCGGGATTGGGAAACGTCCAAGAATGTCTTCCTCCTGCTCATCCCCATACAACTCTTCGTTGGGGGTTTGTTCTTCATATGCAAGAAAAAACAAACTTCACCACAAGATGATGGTTCAGCTGCTGGGACTAACACGTAGCCGAAGTCAAATTCTGCCTAAGATATTTGATAAAAGTTGTGTTATGGTCATTTGTTTGTTTAAGTTTTTTTTTTCAAGTTGGAGTCCGAAGTGTGTGTCAAGATATCAAATTGTTTGCTCTACTATGTATTCTTTAGTGCCTGCGCATTTGCATGTCTGGTATCAACAATTTAACTTTGCACGTACCATTGTATATTTTTAACTTTTATTATTAATTTGTAATTTATCTTACCATCGATCTTCTTTGGTAATAGACCCAAAATTTGTAAAACTCAAAGTTTGAATTATGGGCAATGCAATGGGTGTCCCTCTGTCTTTTGAATTTATGTGGCTTGTTTTTGGTTCTTAAATACATTCATATGCATTAACATGGATTAGATGAATTTTCATTCCACTCCGCCCGCCGGCCTTCCTGACTGAAGAAGAGGAGAGAAGAGAGAAAAGAGAAAAGGAGGAGAAGAAAAGAGAAGAAAAAAAGATGTGCAGCTGACATGTAGGCCCCATGTACTTTTTTTAATCTTTTTTTGCTGACTAGAATACCACGTCAGTGAAACCATCCATATATACTACCATAGGACCTTGAGTGTACAGTTTGTGTGAGTTTAGGGGTACATATTTTTGGTTTTGTGGTTAAGCGACCTCAAAAGGTTTTGTGGTTAAGCGACCTCAAAAAATCTCGCTGTTAAGTTGAGTGACCTCCTGTGAACTTATTCCTCATATGATTGGTGATGCATATTGAATTGTGAGTGATATATTCTTTTGGGGCTATTGCCTTCATGAATATATGAATATATATTATGTTGCATGTTGTGTATATGAAAAGTCATGCAAATTTTTTATTAGGTTACTTACAATTTTTCATAGACTACATCTCACCTCACTATTTTTTTCAAGGTTTCTCTACTAGTATTTTGTAATTTTCAGCAAACAAAAAGTATCACCGGGTTTCACGCTCACATAGGTCACTTTCCCAGTAAACATTCATTTCGCACGTCTTTCCCCGTTGAAATTTTGGTGATTTTGATCGAAAAATCAAAAAAGCTGATCAGTTTCCACTACTAAACTCAAGTACTTGAATTCAAATTTTGGTTTTCCATTGAATTGTCAATTTTTGCAAACCCCCCCCCCCCCTCCCCCAACCCCCCACCAGGTACTACGGTTTGTAGGGCTATCGGAAATGTAAACCCAACAACAAATCACTCGGATTGCAGCTCAACATCATAGAAAACAAATTCGGTACAAAATGTAAATGATTCTGTACTGTACTTGATACGCGTGCAACTTCTGAGGCTGTGTGGCTGTGTTTAGTTCAAGCCAAAGTTTGGATTTTGGTTGAAATTAGAGATGATGTGACTGAAAAGTTGTGTGTATCACAGGTTGATGTGATGGAAAAAGTAGAAAGTTTGGATAAAAAATTTGGATCTAAACACACCCTGAAATTCCTATAGCAATTTCCAATACCGTTCATCGAAAGTTCTGGCACTAGCAACTTTCCTACTGCTCTAAAAACAAATCTAGACTTGTTGGATTATCACTGTCAGTTCAATTGAAACCGGCAGTGACCGAGTCATCACTGCCGGTTCAGAGTCCCACAGGACAACTGGACATGAATTTCATGGACTTACAGAAGTAGCCTCCTCTGAGAAAATTTTCCAGCTACACAAAATGCTGGACAAGAATGCAGTTGGGAAAGGGAAAGAAAAAGAAAAAAAAAATGAAAACAACTCAACTGCTAGCATTGGCCAAGTTTCTCAAGAGAAAATGCTACAAACAGTATATGTGTTCTGAAGCAATGGGGAAATGTGATGTTGCCTAATTCTTTTTTTCTGCGTAACTGGTAACTAACAAAGCTTAGCTTCTCTATTTACACACAAAAATCTAATGGGCTACAAAGTGGCAGGTTCAGATATGTGCCTTACCGTCCACTGCCAAGTATCATTGTTTACTCTGCGACATAGGATCAACAAATCTGCTGTACTGTGCCGCTAGTTCTTGGTAAAATTTAACATCAGATGGCTTTATTCTGCTAATTGCAGACCTGAAATGTCTAATTTCTACTTCTGGAATATCAATGTTCTCCTGGAGAAAATAAATTGTTTATCAGTGAATCACAAACATCTAAATACAATCCAATAGTCATGTGCAACAATGGGGGAAAGAACAAATAGCTTACATCTAAGGCGGCAATAGCAGCTTCCCTGCAGACAAGCTTTATGTCAGCGCCAGTGTAACCTTCTGTAAGTCTAGCAAGCTCATTTAGATTGACGTCATGACTACATGGCATGTTGCGTGTATGGATCCGGAAAATATCCACACGATCAGCCTCATCTGGTGGTTGCACATCAAGCAGCCTATCGAAACGACCTAGCGCATACATTGTTCATAAAGTCAGGCCAAGTACTATATAAGTAACCCAACAAATGTATGTAAGCCAGACAAAATGTGAATAACCGGACAAATAACCTGGTCTCAGAAGTGCACAATCAATTTTGTCAGGGCGATTTGTGGCTGCAATAACAGTAACACCAATTCTTTGCTCCAAACCTGTAGCAACCATAATAAGTTATGCATGCTCTAACCAAAACATCAATAGGATCTTTTAGAGGTTGTACATGACAAAAACATGAATACGAAGAGAAGCTAATGACATCGACAGGAATAGCCAAAGAGAGGATTTTTGGCATGCAATTGTTAGCCAATGTTCACATTCAGAAGCAGTCCTTTTTTTTTTGCAGGGAACAACCATGATATTCTTCAAATGAATACAGCTACCAATTAAAATTATTCATAATCCACAATCACAAGCTTAAAACACCAAATTGTATTGTACTCTTAACAACGAAATAATCCAATTAAAATAACTACTGAGCTAATTGCAGGACTAAAATAATGGATAACACAATGAGGTATTAAAACTCACCATCCATTTCCACTAGCAATTGACTGAGAACCCTATCACCAACTGATACACTATCATTTTCACGGCCTCGAGTTACTGCAAGCCCATCTATTTCATCGAAAAATAATATTGCTGGTGCATTATCTCTGGCTTTTGCAAATAGTGATCTCACTGCCTTCTCGGAGTCCCCAACCCATTTGCTGAAAAGTTCAGGACCCTTAACTGCAAGGAAGTTTAGTTTTGCCTCGGAAGCTACAGCCCGGGCCATCAATGTCTTACTGCAACCAGGTGGTCCAATCATTAGCAATCCTCTAGGGGGGCTGACCCCCATGTTTTCGAATGCTTTCGGGTTTTTCTGTGGCAACTCGATGGCTTCTATTAACTGCTCCTTGATTCTCACTTGGCCGCCAACATCTTCCCATCGTATCTTTGGAAGTTCAAGTGATACCTGTAAAGGAAATCATAGATATCAAAATATGACGATCAGCTACAGATTAAAAAAAACACTAGTTTTTTATTTCCCATAGGATAATAATGCATTTATGAAGCACATTGAGTAATGAAACACAAAAGGAACATACAATCAACTGAACTATTTGACAAAGCTTTGTATCAATTTTCAACGAATATGCAACTTCTAGACTAAATTGGAGTTCATGAATGAAAAGATTGACACAAACAAAAAAAAAAGAGAAGAAAAGATGAGAGAGAACAACAACATTTCTTAAGCAGCAAACTGTTATGAGAAAGGAAAAATAGCAAATTATTATAGAAGAGATTGTCATCAGACTAAATTGGGTAGATCGGGAGGGTGAATATGATACCTCACGCATTGCACTCGGCCTCACTTTAATTTTAGCCTTCTCAAAGTCCTCAGTGGTCACTAACAAGAGCAAGTCATCTTTCTTGCCAGTAGATCCATTGTTTTCTGTGTCATTGCTCCTACTGGTGCACAGGACATCATCCACTGACATTGTTAACTTTGAGAGAGAGGATGCTATTGAGTTTACTTGATACCCCAAAGGATCATTAATCTCTCTAATATCAGGCTTTTCTGCATTATTGTCATAATACCCTAGTTGTTGAGAACTCTTCTTTAGGCTGATATAACGGCGAAGAGCACTTAACGCAGCCTCATTGCAGAGGGCAGCAAGATCAGCACCCACAAAACCATGAGTAGCGGAAGCAAGGGACTCAAGTTGCTCACAACTGAGAGAATGCTGAACTCCAACTAGAAGGTGTTGAAGTATGTCCAGCCTTTGTACTGGAGATGGTACTCCTGCAAGCAAGCCATTTCAGGGGAAAAAAAATCAACAGATGACTTAAGGTAAGCAATTTATCAACTGGACAACCATGCTATTGCACCATTAGAATTGATTGTTCTCATATCACATTTGATATCACCTATAAGCACGTGGAGAAAATGATAAAATAATCTATAGGGTAGGGATGATACCATGTTTCTTCAAAGATAATCCATTGTTTAGAAATTTTTTTTGGTTTAAACGTTATGATTATTCAACATATAATGATCCATCCATGTACTCAACAAATCTCAGAATTTAAATAGTTCTTGGTGTCAATAACTGAACAGACAACAAGCAAGTAAAGTAGATTACACCCATAACATTAACTTGAGTACATGAATAGCATCAGATATTTGTACCTATCTCAATTTTTCGGTCCAACCTTTCCGGGCGTTTCAATGCCGGATCAATACTATCGGGTCGATTTGTTGCAGCAATCACGAGAACACGGTCTCTAGGGCTCATAGCATCAATCAGTTTTAACAGAGTGGCAACAATTCTAATGGATAATTCCTCACTCCCATCCTTCCTTTCTGGAGCAATTGCATCCAATTCATCAATAAATATCTAAAAGAAAAAAAAATTATAGGTAATCAATCCTTGATTCTTTTACAATGGTAACATGTAGTTTGAAGAAAACTAATCAGGGCACTCAATACTTGTTATCCATAGTATATGTCTAGTAAACCACTGCCATAATCATATCTAGATGATACCTAGCACATTGATGTGGACATTGATGGGTGCACTGTAAAATATGTTGGACTGGAAGTCATCATTCTCATCGAGAAGTGCCGAATCCAACATAAAGAAAATTATTTGTTTGTATTAGAAAAAATAGGTGATGATCTAAAGTATCAAAGAGCCATCGAACAGTGTGAAAAAATGGTGACAATGTGGCTTTATGTGGTGGCTTGGAGTTTTTACATTATAAACAGAGGAAATATGAAACATAGATTTCAATATATCAATGTAAACTGGCCAGTTTGGCGGCATAAATTTTTAAGAGAACAAAATGTAACTTAAAACATATGAGCTGCAAAGAACATCTTACAACTCAGGAACCTAGAATTCAACAATTTAAATGTATTCAGCAAATTATCAGAAGGTAGTAAAGATGCTTTATATTCAATACCTTGCTAACTATCCGAGTATAGGAGATACCATTGTAAAGATAGATTCCAAAAGTTACCACAAAGAATTATTATATTTTTTCAGTTTCACAACATATAAGTGAAAAACCAAAACTATGAAAGAGGCAAATTTTCTTAATTTTAAAGCATAGTTGACATGATGAAAAAAATGTAGGTAAGCATTAGAGAGTCTAACCACAGCAGGGGCAGCTTGCTTAGCTGAACTGAAAACATCATAAAGTGCCTGCTCACTTTCACCATAATACTGACTAATGATCTCTGGTCCGTTGATTGTAAAAAGATTGACTCCTTCATCATAGGCACAAGAAGTAGCAAGAGAGGTTTTCCCTGTTCCAGGTGGACCAGAAAGAAGGATACCTCTGTACCAGAGGTTATCTTTGACCCTGAAACCAGTCAACATATTAGTGATGGAAATAACTTTCTTTTTTATGGTTAGACGTGAGCGATGAATCAATATTTCACAGTATACCTTTGCAAGCCAATTTGGTCTTTGATTGAAAAAGAAATGATTTCTTTTATTTCTTTTGATTCTTTGGATAGCCCACCAAGTCTTGGACCGTGATTGAAATCTCCATTTCTTGCATCAGTACGAAAGGAATTGTGTGCTGATGGGCCTGGCTTAACAAAGGCAATCTCCTCTGAGCAGACTGAACCAGAAAGATGCACTTTCGTGGTTCTGTCAACAAGGAATGAAACAGGCGCTTCCCCAAATTTACCAGAAATCTCTTCATTAGACGGTAACTTATCTTTATCATGCACCACATCAGGAGCAGAACCATCTACTTCTGCTCCCATAACAATAAACATAGACAATTTCCCACACATCAGGAGGGGAACATAGTTTGCTTTCAGTAGGTGCCTACCACTGAGCCAGCGTGATGCACAAGTCTGCAGCAACTCATTAATTTTCTCATCTGCTAATGATGATCTTGCAGTAGCTGGATCCAAACACAATGAAGGGCCACTGTGGGATGCAATATCAAAGGACTCATTCCTGCCTGACAGAACTGAAGAATTTCTCTTAGGTGATTCTATAACCATTCCATTTCTTATAGGATGGTGTACAGACTCAGATTCAATCTCGCTGGAAGATCCAACTTTAGCTGGGACAAAACTAAGGTAAAGATTGCTGCATTTTATCACCCGTAAAATGTCAACACTATCAGTTTCCTTTGGGGCCTGAGATGTATATAGGGGGCTAAAAAACAAGGAACAACCTACTGAAGGATTTCCCAGGGAGCAAGCAAGGTCCCAAGACAGCTTGATACCATTCTTTTGGACCTAAGAAAACAACAAGATTAAAAACTTTTTCGCTGGGACAAGATTAAAAACTTTATCAGTTATTAAGCATTCTAACCATTGCTTTATAAGTATAAGGCACACATACCTCACGTGAGGGGAAAACTTTGGCAATCACAAAGTTTCGACCAGCTTCATTAGGCATGAGATCATTATCCACATCAAGATCAAAGAACTCGTTGCACTTCTCAAATAAACTATCAAGTGGTGAACCATCTGATCGACCCCTATTTGAAGAAATGAGAGATACCTAGAAATAAGGAGATCAGTTTCAGCTTATGTACCAAAAAGGACATTTAGACTAGCATACTAAACGGTTTTTGCATCATTGCATGAAGTATAAACACGGAAGTTTTGTTCTACGATGAGAGTAACATAACTCGACACGATAACACATATCTGGACATGGCTGTTTAGTGACAATGCTCAAGCTGATGGGAAACGAACTGGGATCACTAGTGATTCATTAAAAAGATTTGCTGAAGCTAGTAAACAAAACGATGATTTTCAGCACCAAGAGATAAATTCAACTTCTCAACTGCGACAAGCTATACAGCATCAAAGCAAACATTGCAGCAACATGCAACAGTGAAATGGACTCACACAAATCAAAGGTAAGCTCGTCAGCTCGCCATCGACTAACCTATGCCAAATCGAGCCACATTCCTAAAATCGCAGCTCCTTTAGCTAAAGAAGGATCACATTTACAGAACAATCATAGCTTCCTTAGCTTAAAAAGCAAGTTGGGCACACGAAGAATTCCGAAAATCTCAAGGAGGAGGAGGAGGAGCATCAAGCATGAGCTTACGGAGACGAGGCACCCAGGCCGCAGCGCGGCGCCGACCATGGCGGGCTCGGAGAGCCAGAGCCTCGCCTCCCCGCCGCGGCTCCTGCCCCTGGGGGCCACTTCCGCGACGGTCCCGGAGAAGCACCCCTCGCCGCCACGGGGCACGAGCGCCGGGTGCCGCGCCGCCGCCGCCGCGGCGACGGACGGGAGGTCGAGAGTTCCTCCTCCGTCGCCGCCGCCCGCGGCGACGCTTCCACCTTCGCGGCCGCGGGATGCAGGGGTGCGAGGGGACGGCTGCGGCGACGCCGCGGACTGCTTCTTCTTGGCCTTCGGTGGCATGGCGGCGGCGGGGGCGGCGCGGCTTCCGGCGAGGTCACGAGGTTTGGTGCTTTGGTAGGGTTTAAGTTTTTTTTTAAAAAAAATAATGTTTTTTTTCTAGATGTTGCAGTTGGGCCAAGTATGAAAATGGGCCTGAAAATGGGTTCATTGGGCTCATTTGGTGTTCTGGGCTGGCGTCTGATATGGAATTATGGCCCACTAGGCCTGTGAAGGAGTATTTCATCACTGAACAAAGTTCAGGAGAGAATAAATTGCACCTGACACTGGCTAAAGAGTGACTTATATAATCATATCTCTAAAAAAATCATAATAAATTAATGGAACCTCGTAAAACATGATCTAAATTCAAAAGGTTTCATAAGTTGTGCTCATATTTTATGAGTTTTGTTTTTAATTATGTGATGCAACCTAGTGCAAAGTGGAAATTATAGTATACCCTGGGGTAAAGCGAAAGTATGTACTCCTACTAAACTAAGGTGAGCAAAACAATGTACAATCTACTCTGTCTTCGGTCTTCCTTGAAAAGAATATAATTCATGTGTACCAATTTTAGATGAATCATTTTTTTGAGAAAAAAATGTGAATTCTTTTTTAGGGGAAAATTATGTGAATTCACTCGTTCTAGAATGTTATGGCTAACACACTCGTTTTAGATGAATCATCCAAATGTATATACTAGTTGACACCGAAAAAAAAATTATTTGCAAGAATTGTTATGGCTAACACACTTTTGCCTTTTACAAAATGCTGTGTAATTCATATTTTTGTTGCCAGTCCTCATCACTCCGATACCGCAAAAATTACATATATGCATAAAAATTTACACGTATGAACACCCATTTTTTGCAGCTCTTGGGCAATTGGGCCCCAGAGAGCAGAGCCCGCGATAAACAGAACGAATCAAGCTGCGACACGTGTCATCAAACCCCCTCCATGTCAGCCGCCATCGAAGCAGATAAGGTTCGTGTGCGCGCGACAGCGTAGCCATCCCATGACACCGAGCAGAGAGCGATCACCAATTCACCATGGCGGCGTTCATGGCGAGCGGCAGGTCGACGGTGGCTCCTTCGACGACCCGCAGCTGCCGGCCGGCGGCGAGATTCGTCTCCCCGCGCAGCCTCTTCAACTGGGGCGGCAGAAGCGCTCCGCCGCCGCCGTCGCCGCCGCCGGAGTTCCAGTACCACGACGTCGCGCCGCCGTTCCCCATGTCCCTCGTCGCCAACACCCACCTCAGAGGCAAGCTCTTCTTGTTCTTGATGATGATTTAGTTCTTGCTCGATTACTGATCAGTAAGTAACTCTTGGTTAATTAATTCCCGTGTGCAGTGCAGGTCGCGAGCTGAGATGCTGCTACAAGGCCACCGTGGACGGCTTCAGCGCGACGGACTTCCACCGCTGGTGCGACTTCAAGGGCCCCTGCGTCGTCGTCGGCCGCACCGGCGGCGGGGTCAGGTTCGGCGGGTTCAGCCCGGAGGGGTACCGGAGCACGGACGACTACTACGACACGCTCGACGCCTTCCTCTTCTACTGGCCGGAGACGGACACGGACGCGGCGGCGGAGGAGGCGGCGGTGGTGGTGCTGCCGAAGGTGGGCGGGAGCGGGGCGGCGCTGTTCGACTACGCGCGGGGCGGGCCGCAGTTCGGCGCCGACGGGCTGCTCATCGGGCCGCCGCTGACCGCCGTGATGGGGGTGTTCACGGGGCCCGACTCCAGCGCCGGCGCCGGCGACCTCCGCGGCGCGCGGTCGCGGCTCGGGCTGTCGTACGCGAGGCGGCCGGACGGGAAGGAGAGCCTGTTCGGCGACGAGAGCAGGGCGGAGCTCGACGAGGTGCTCGTCTTCTGTAGCCCGCAGATCGCGAGCCTGTACTGATCACCATTTTCTCTATAGTGGAGTAGCTCAGAGCTAGAGTAATTAGCTAACTAGCAATTAATTACTCCCTCTGTTTTTCAAATATAATCATCTGCTCTATAGGACATCAACACAGTATTACTTCATCATTTTTCATACTTCATACTCCCTCCGTTTCAGCTTATAACACGTTTTAACTTTGGTTAAAATTAAATTAATTTAAATTTAACTAAGTTTATACACAAATATAATAATATTCATAATACCAAATTAGTTTCATTAAATCAATAATTGAATATATTTTCATAATAAATTTGTGTTGAGTTAAAAATGTTATTATTTTTCTACAAACTTGGTCAAACTTGAAGCAGTTTGACTTTGACTAAAGTCAAAACGTCTTATAATCTAAAGCGGAGGGAGTATATTATAGAACGGTTAGAATCGTCTCTCTCAAATTCAACGTCCCATGTCACTCCCACCTCTCCTCCCTCCAAGCACACACCCGCGCACCTCCCCCAACCCTCCCTAACTCTCTCACGCCACTCCCAACCCTAACCCTAATCATGCCTCCAATCATGCTCCATGCTTCTCCGCTATATCATTTTTTGAACGCCATCGCCCATCGATCCCCTTTCCGGCGACCCTACTCCGTCCTGATGAGGAACTAGGTCCCGATCTTCCGATAGATATCGATAACTCTCGATTTAACGAAAACTTGACATACATGATCTGGTTTCCGATCAAAACACGATCCGAACCCTGCAATCGCAATACCACGTCTCCTCTGGTAATCAATAGTACACTGTCCGGTTGACATCACTGAGAAGGCTAATTTCTGCATGCGAATCGTAGAACATAAGCAAGAAGCCAAGAACAAGGTAAATTGCAACTCAATTGCATATGAAAATTTAAGCACTCGAATGGGGTTCCACCAACCAAACTAGCGGCGAACCTGTAGTAGCAGAAATAATCTAAGCAAAATCCAACTCTAAATTATGATGGCTACTGAATAAATATGTTTAGGGACATCTTAGGGTTATCCCAAGGGTGCCACCCTATGTCCATGACACAATTAAAAGGTCCAATGTCTAAATCAGATTTGGATTGGATGAGGTACATGGCTTGTTTTGCAGATTCATGATAGCTCGATATAAATTTTGATGTGGGACCAAAACCATATGGAAGTAAACTCCATAAGCTTTCCAACAAGTACTCATAGACCCTGAGATTCCTTCTCAATCAGAGGCTAGGTCCATTTGAAGTTTATGCTGTCAGGAGGCCCGAATCCGTATCCAAACATGTAGAACTTTATTTCTTGCCTTCTATTAACTAAAAGTGACGTGGTGAGGTAAGAGTAGACTTGGGTAAGATCTTTGTTTGGTCCCCGATCAATTTCTTTGATTACCCAAACACTTCGTGAGCCCGCAATCCTTTCCTTCACCCACGCTAGTATTTTTGCAAACGAGAAGATACAAACTCATCGTGCAGTAATGTTTGTTCAAATATATAGCACATAAATCTCACATAGAAAGCATGCACCTTTAGTTGATAAATACATAAGGTATGCATGATCATATCTGAGCTAGTGATATCCTCATCATCCTCCCCTTCTAGATTCGAAACCGTGCTCGGTTTCACCTTATCATTGAGCATGTTAAACTTATCTTTATCTATCACAAGTTGTGGTAGACTTCTTGATGAACATATGGTTGAATTCTAAAATTTTGACACTCGGAAAACCACAACACTCCCCTTCTTACAAACCAACATGTAACTCATTTAAACAACTAGAGCAACTAGATAGAGAATTATTTATGTGCATGCGGTCCTCTAGACAATACATCGCATCACGAAAATGTGGTATATTCAAATTTGAACAAATATATACCCTATGCACATTATACTCTCCTTTATTATCATGAGTGCCAATAACATGAAAAACTACATGAGGAGGACATGGCAGTTCAAATCTTGCAAATAATTTCTTCTCTAAACAATTGAGTGGACAAAAATTATCAAATTGAATATAGCCCTCTAGTATTTAAAGAAGATAGCAATCTAAACTCTTCATTCTCGCTAGCAATGTGAATAACATATTTAAACTCAATACATGGTCGTTCAATTACAGAATTAACATGTTCATTTACTAGTTGTGGTATAGATATAAGTGAAGCATCACACAACTCTCTCCCTTACTCGTCCATTGGTCAAAGGGGATTTCTCTCTCACCCGCCATGAGTGGTGAACCACAGTCGAGTTAGCTCAGATACCACTTTGTCACGCCCAGAAATTTAGCCCAAATTTCTAGACTATTTTGTGTATTAAATCCCTGTCTAGGAATCAGCCAGGGTATACAAAACGACAAGTAATAAACAGTTCCAAACATAAATAAAGCGTAAAATACTTACAGAAGAGGCACTTAGTCATCACATCGAAAGAGAATAATAGCAGTGGAAAATGCGATCCTAGTAGGGCTTCAGCTCCACTCCATAGGCAAATCTCAACTGAGGTCTGATCCTTGGTCCTCTAATTTCGTCTTTAGCTCAGAAGCACTACATCTCTGAAAAGGGGGGAACAATAGCAAGGCTGAGTACAACCACCGTACTCAGCAAGCCACACCAATGATGCAGACGTGCAAGGGGATACAAGGATGGCTTGTGGCTATTTGCATAAAGGCGGTTACAAATCATTTTATTGAGCAAAACAATAAAATAGTTGCATAATTAAAGTAACATTAAATCTCCACCGATCAACGCTACACCATGTTGAACAGGCCCAACCATTCCCACCTGAACTAATCAGTGCATTGAGTCGATTCATTAAGTGTGAGACTAATTACGGTGATTCTGGTTGATCACCCATAATCGCGGGCACGGCTATTCGAAAAGTTTTACTCTGGCCAGAGGTGCACAACTGTCCAAACAAGACACAATCCACCGGCATGTCACCGCGCCTGGCTAGACACATCACCATGTCGAGTGATTGTGACAAGACCCTTCATATAACCCCCTCTGACCAAGCACACCACGCCTCAAGTTTCACCCCCACTCCTCAACAGGCAGCGGGCAATCCCCTCTCGTGCCTAGGTGAATCCGGAAGCGACAAAGGCCGTCGCAGGGCCCATCCCGCTCCATCACGCCCACCCTTGCCTGGATGCGTCAGCCAGAGGAAAGCTATACTTCAAGTCAGGTAGTTACCCATTCCCGCTTGTGGCAATCGCTGTAAGTCTTCCAGTGCATCCCGCGAACCAGTCCTTAATTGCCATGGGTGCGACTAGCAAAACCATACACCCATAGCCTACCATTCTGTCGCATTTTAGTTGGATAGTTATGACCAATGAAACATGGCCGGATGTCTCGAGCGCGTAGCTCGTCATGATACTAAGGGGTCTAATACTGTAATTATCCCATCATCAAATGCTTAAGCATGGCTAAGCATATAGTTCCAGCTAGGTCATCATAGAAATACAAGCTAGTCAATTTATCATCCAAGGTTGACAAAGGATAGATATCAAATAATATGGCACAAGCAAGCAGATAGGTAAACCCTAATCCCATGTAATTAGCAAAACATGCATATTTATTTGTAAACGGTAAAACATTTGTAAAGTAGGCTCAAAATTCTCAAGGGGAATGTATGACTTTCCTTGCTTCTTCAAAATAATCTTCCGAACACTGATCCTCGCAAACGCGATCTTCCGAAACGGTGAGATCTACACGCTGGCACGCAAAACAAGGAAAAACACTAATAAAAACCAAGTAAACAGTACATGAAAAGTAAACAAACATGTAGATCTCAATTTTGGATGAATTTTGCAAATTGAATGGCCCAATTTGGAGTTTGTATGAATTAGTTATGAATTTTAGAAGTTTTGAGCCATTTAAATGAATTTCTATAATTATTACTCGAATTATTGCGCAATTTTAAATGAATTGTGACGTCATCCGAGGGATAGGTGGCGTCGGCAAGCGGGCGCCACCTGTCGGTGACTCAAGGGAGACAGGTGCACGGTAGACCGAGTCCACAAGCACGCTGCTCGCGGGCACACGGCAGCCACGTGGCGGCCACGACAGACAACGGGCGGAGGTGGCGCCCACGTGGCGCCACACGGGCACCGACGCAGGGCCAAGAGGGGACGCCACGCGGATGGCCCGGATAGAGGCCGAGGCCGATCCGACGGCCCAGATCGGCCGTGGCCGGGACCAAGGGGAAGCGGCCAGCCGGCGGCGGCGCGGGAGCGACGCGCAGCGGGAGTGACGAAGATGGCCCGGCCGGACGGCCACCAGCGATGGTGGCGTGACACTGGGCGGCCAGCGAAGGGGAGATTGAGGGAGAGGATGGGGTGCTCAACGAGGGGCGGCGACCAAGAGGGCACGGCGGCGAGCGGTCGGGGGGCTGCGGTGTCCGCGGGACCGCGGGACGGCGCGGCGGAGCTCCGGCGATGACCGGCGAACGCGGACGGGTGGCCGGGATCGCTCGAGACCTGCCAAAAGTGGAGGAGGGGTTAGGAGGGGGAGATATGGCCCGAGGCGGCGGGAATCGCTGGCCGGGGAGGGTAGAGGCGGTGGAAGTCACCGGCGTGTGAGGGGAATGGAGCTCCGGCGGGTTTCCAATGGCTTGGAGTGGCGACCGGGGTACAGCAGGGCGCAGCGACGCTGTGAGAGGCGGTTGTGCGGCGAGAGGTGATCGGGAGTAGCGCCAAACCACGGCCGGAGGCGGCAAAAAGGGCGGCGACCTCGGGCTTGCGGTGGGGAGGTGGTTCCGGTGACGAATGGGAGGAATGAGGCGGTGGCCGGGCTTTCCCTTGCAGCGGCGAAGCCAGTAGAGGTTGTCGCGTGGCGTGCCGACGGCTAGGATGGTGACGAGGTGCGGTTGGAGGCGGTGAAGGTGAGGTGGCTTGAGTGTGGTGGTGGTAGTGGTGCTCCGACAATGGACGGGGGAAAGGAGCGGAGGCCAGGGTGCGGCGAGGCACGGCCAAGCCGGTGGTGGTGACGACGCAGTGTGGCGAAGACGGGGGTGGCGGCGGCGCACGGCTGGAAGACGCCGATGGGCGGCGGAGCTTAGGCTCGCGGCGAGGGAGCGGCTAGAGGGCGCAACGGCTTGGGGAAATTGGGAAAAAAGAGAGAGGGAGGTGTGGGGAATGTTTTTATAGCTCCGGGGGGCGAGAGGGAGCTGAGCCAGGGCGAATTTGGGCGGCAACGGCTGGCGACGTGGGTGGCATCGTGGGGAGGTTGGCGGTGGCGGTTTTCACGGAGCAGGGTGGGCGACGTGGGCGGCGAGGTGGAGGGGAGGGGCGGCATTGTCCGGGCCACACGGGAGAGGGCGCGGGATGCCGGAGGCGGCGGCGACGTGGGCTGCTCGGGCGGCCATGGCGGTTGCCGGCCCGGGCTGGAGGTTGAAGGAGAGCCCGACAGGTGGGGCACACCTATCGGCGGCTCGGGGAGAGGAGGGGCAAAGCAATCTTCGCGAGCGGACTAAGGGAGAGAGAGAAGGGAGGCCGGCCCGATGGGAGGGAAAACTGGGCCGAGCCCAAAAAGGGAGGGGAGGGAGAGTTTTTATTTGGTTTTCTTTTTATTTTAATTGAGTTAATGAACTTTGTGACTTTAAAATTATTTCTTGAGCTCCGAAAATTCACGGAAAAATTCAAAGAGGTCATTAGGGCACAAAGAATATTACAAAATATCCTGGCCATGATTTTTAAAATAAATTTTTAATTCCCTCTATAATTTCACTTGGTTAAATTGCTTTAAATTTTAATATAATATCTAGAAATGATTTATTAATTGATTTTTATTCCCCGAACGAAAATCGGGGAGTTACAGATGGGGAAAGCTCTGATTAAGTTTTCTTATGGGGTATTGAGGATGGAAAATGGAAGGGGATGGAAGGCACTTGTGTGTGATGAGATTTGGAAGCGATTTGGTGGCGGAACAAGTGTGGAGGGCAAACCCTAGCTTCGATGGCGGCGACTGATGAACAGGTGCACGAAAAGGAATTTTTGAGGAAGATGAAGCGGCGGAGAAGACGATACACTATCTCACGTTATTTTTTTAAAAGGTATCAGTGAGTTTTGAACCGATGCCCATTAGCGTTCACAGCCCGAAGTCCATTAACTTTCGCAGCCCATATTCGGGTGCGGCATGCCATGTGTCTTTAGGGACTTAAGCATATTTGCTTTCGCAATATGCTCATGGACAGGGCCCAATACCTTTAAAATCCTCCTTTTCTGTTGTTACACAACCTTTTATTTACAAGAGTTGGTACAATGCGATTTTAAGTTAAGCATTGTTTAGCGCAAATTTTACAATGCAGTCGGCCAAGTGATATGACGTTGTTTTTCATAAATTCGTCGACGGGTGATACCCATAAACCGTATCTTGATGATATTGGGGTATGTTGGTACAACATCACCATACCATCACCTGTTGTATTGACCTCTATACCCAGAAAATAATGAAGATCTCCCAAGTCCTTGAGTGCAAATTCTTGCCTCAAGTCTGCCAGCAATGCAGTCACTGCTACAATTATATCATCTACATAGATAAGAACAAATACTGTAACACTTCCTTTATTATAAAAGAACAGTGGCGTATCAGCTTTAGATGCTTGACAACCAAGATTAACTAACTTAGTACTCAGTCTTGAGTACCAAGCTCGAGAAGCTTGCTTTAACCCATAAAGAGCTTTGTCTAGTTTGCAAATATAACCAGGCTTACTCTTATTTTCATAACCAGGGGGTTGTTTCATATACACCTCCTCTTCAAGATACCCATGAAGAAAGGCATTTTGCACATCAAGCTGACGAAGACACCATCCCCTGGAAACAACAGTAGACAAAACAGATTCGATAGTAGTTGCTTTAACTACTGGGCTAAAAGTGTCCTCATAGTCAATCCCATACCTCTGTTTAAACCCCATAGCTACCAGACGAGCTTTATATCTGTCCAAACTACCATTCGATTTTCTTTTAATTTTGTATACCCACTTGCAATCTATAACATTCTTGCCATGACTAGGTGGGACAAGTTTTATTTTCCAACAATGCAGTAAACTCAGCATCCATAGCATTTTTCCAACTTTTGTTAGACAAAGCTTCATCTAGATTTTGGGGCTCTCCTGTAGTTGTCAACAGACCATACCTTAAAAGTTTCATCAGTGTATACCTTTTGTTTTCTTATACCTCAATGGAGATGAGTAGTTGGCCATGTAGGCTGAGCCACCGTCGGATCCGAAGCAGTTTGTCGCGTCCCAAAACGACTCTAAAATACATCCTCAAAATTGTGCTTAGAATAATTAAAATTCATGTGAAAGCCTCCAACAATTAAAATGTGCAAAGATAAAAGTCAAATGAGGCTTGGAGGATTTTTGTATATTTCCTAAAAGCCTAAAATGTGTAAATAAATTTTAGTGGAATTTTCAGAGCACAAATAATAATTGAAAAGAAATAAACAAAGTTGAAATGGTTTTATAAAAAGAAAAATCCTAAAAAGTCTTCTTTCCCCCCCCTTCCCTTCTTGGGCCGGCTCGGCCCAGCCCCCTCCCTCTCTCTCCTCTCCCCCGCGGCCCATCGGCCTTCCCCCGCGCGCGCGCCGCTGACGGTCGGGCCCGCCCGCCACCCTCGCTGACGGGTGGGGCCCGCCTGTCATCCCTATCCTCGCGCCGCGCCGCCGCCCGCCCGTGCCCTAGCGCCGCCACCGCCGCCGAATCCGCCGCATCCCGCCGTCCCCGCGCGCAATAAAGAGGGGGAAATCACTCCCCGTGATTCCCTCCCTCTTTTCCCCCGCTTTCCCCTCTCTCTCTCCCTCGGATTCGTCCGATTTTATTCCTGCAATCCTCGCCGGCGTTATTGATGGAGCCGAGATCTCCGCGGCCGATTCCTCCCTCTCCGGCCGCTCTCTCCCCCTCCCGGTGCTATATAATCGCTCCCCGTGCCTCTCTCCTCCGTTTCCGCCGCTCGCTGCTCGCTCTCCCCGTCGGATTCGTGCTCGCGCCGTCGTCCTCTCTCTCCGCCGTCGCCGCCGAGCTTCGGTTCGCCGCCGTCGTCGCCCCGGACCTCCTCCCGTCTCGGCGTCACCTCCATCGGCTTCGCCGCGTCCTCGTCGACCTCGTCCGCGCCTCCGTTTCGCCCGCCGACCGCCGGAGCACCGCCGTCCTCGTCGACCCGAACCGCGCCGCCGCCTTCCTCCGCTTCGGTCGCCGTCTCCGTCGCCGCCGTCGACCCGGGGTGAGCCGAAGACCGCCGCTTCGCTTCCCTCTTCTCTCCTCTCTCTCGGGCGCCGCTCCGCCGCGCCGGTGGTCGCCGGCGGTGACCATCGGGGCGCGGGCGCGCTGCCTCCCGTCGGCCGTGCCGGCGAGGCCGCCTTCGGCCGCCTCCCGCGGCTGCCAGGTGGGGCCCGGCCGTCAGCCGCCCGCGCCCGCGGGTGCGGCTGACGCGTGGGACCCACGGCGCCGGCCGCCGCCAGCCGCGTGCTCCCGGTCCACCATGGACCGAGAGGCTGCCGCGTGGGCCCCATTCTCGTGGACCCGGTCCGCGCGCCCTCTCTCCCGGCTGACGCAATAATTCGATTTTAAATTAAAATTTAAATGAAGAAATTCGCAAATATCCATTTAAAGAGCATATAAACTTCAAATGGCCATAACTTGGCCATTTGAACTCGGAATTGGACCGTTCAAGTCTCTAATTTTTCCTTAAGAAGTCAAGAACCCATTTTTGTGCTTTGTTTCTGCTGTTATGTGGAATTTATTAGAGTTTAAGCCTTTTCTTTTCCGTTGGTCGTGTAGACGCTGCAGCTTCGGAAGATCCGCTCTTCGTGGAAGTTGAAGCCGTCGGTTGGGAAAGCGAGCAAGGCAAGACACATCATCTTGATCATATTGAATCCCAGTTTATAAAATTATGTCGATTTAAATTATTGCATTATCGCTCTATTTAAATTCCCGCGTTATCACTGTTTTATTTAGCCATGCCTATTTACCTTTGTTATGACCTTATTATTATTGTTATTGTTATTATTACCTTGTTCACCCTAGATTAAACAAAACCCCAACTAGTGGACACTCTACCCATGGTACCACTAGTATGATTTTAGGTAGATGCTTCGCTGTTTAATTAGGTAACATTAGGTGGTTTTACAACTCTAGACTTTGGGAATATTCATATCACCTGGACACTTTGGAATTGTTGGTTTATTGTGGAATTGGAATCACACCTCCCCCTTTATTCAAAATCCCCAAAATGGTTTTAGGCTGGGCTCGGGGTGCATGGTTTTGATAGTAGCACCTCGGCCATATAAGGACCGGTCTTCGGGCCTCTGTTGCAAAGCACTACCGTACTTCCACATGTCTAGTGGGTAAGGCTTAGTTTGTGGCTCAGTCTAGTTATAAACAAAAGTACACGGATTGGAGATGGATGAAGTCGGGGGTCGATGGACATTCTCCAGGGCAAATGAAGGCTACACGAGCTGCGGCCCGGTAGTCGAGATGTCATGGCACAGGGTTGGTGCTCTGCTGCTAGGGGCTCAGTCCTGCCTGCCTGTCCCGGGGGTTCCGGCCGTAGGTGGGATTGGGTCGGTACTCTTGTCTATGGCTAGGATGGGTCGGAAACTATGTCACGTCTTCCGTCTGTATACCGTGGTGGTATGTGGCATGTGGTTGCACGTGAGGAAGACGTGTCTTGTGGGTAAAGATGTACACCTCTGATCAGAGTATAATCTATTCGAATAGCCGCGCCCTCGGTTATGGGCAAGCCGAGCAATGTACCCAAGTTAGTGTTTTAATTCTTAAAACCTGCTTAACAACTAAAATGTGGAATGGTTGGCCTGGGTTGGCTTGGGACGAGCTGGGACCCAGGGTCGGGTTGCCAGTTCGGTCTGAATCATCGTAGGCCTTGGGTTAAGGCAGGTTCGTGTGGGTTCACGGCCTTGTTTAATAATACTGTTTAGCTCTAGAACCGCGTTTATAAAATGGCTTTGAGCAACTAAACATCTTTAAATGCTGTTTACTGCAACCCTAATCCTTTATGTTATAACTCCCTTGTACTCCCTTGCATTTATTACGCATTCGTGGGTGTGTCTTGTTGAATACGGTGGTTGTACTCAGTCTTGCTCAATTTTTCCCAACCCCAGAAGAGGAGTTCCTGGAAGATGAAGGCTTTGGTGTCTAGCTCGTGCCTGCCGTCAAGCGCCTGTGGTCGTCGCCCTAGTCTTCCGCTGTTTCTCGTTTGTCTTTGTGTGTTGGGCCTTCGCTGCCCGTGTAATATTTCTATATACGCTTCCGCTTGTTAAACTCTGAATTGTATCAACTTTTGGTGTACCTTGCCTCCTGGGACAAGGATTAATGCACGCACGTAAGGAACGCCCGTTGGGTTAATTCCGGTCGTGACAAGTTGGTATCAGAGCCCCCTTGACCCTAGGACGAGCCGTAGATCCCAAGCCTTAGCAGTATTTTCGAAATAAAATCCTTCGTTATTTGTGAAAACCCTCTAGTCTCTCTCTGTCTTGCTGCTTCACTTATCATCAAAATCTGACCTTTTTAAATGTTGCTTTTCTTTTTGTTTTTGGTTGTAGATGGCCGGCAGCGTTACCCGTCGTGGTTTGGACATGACTGGCTTCGTCTTGGAGCTGCGGGGCATGTGCGTGGTCTTGGGGTATCCACATGGAGTGGACTACCAGGCCAGGCCGCTTCCGGATCAGGAGGGAGACGACGCAGAGCCCCACGCTGCTTGGGAGGTCACTGCAGTGATCCTCTCTGGCTCTCCCGAGCGGACTTCGCTGGCAGTCACCGCGGGTGGAGATTCCTTCCCCGCCGCTTGCCAGAACGCCGCTCTCCTCGCCATCGGCACTCTGCACCAGCGCTACCCGGACGAGTTGCAGCACTCGCCCTACCGCTACCACCCTCGTCGCGGAGGAGCCCGCGACTTCGCCACCTTCCGAGATGCTAGCTCGGAGGATGACGCTACCATCGTGCACCTGGCGCGCGTGGTGGAGGCGTACGACGCGGCTCGTATCGACTTCCATCAGATGGTGCGCCGTGGGATGGTCGAGAACAACATGAAGATCCTGGAGCTGCGTCAGGAGAACCTGCAGCTCAAGAAGGACCTCGACGCGGTGGAGGCGCAGCTGCATCAGCTCAAGATCGCCCAGGGAGAGGTCTGCCGCCCCAAGCGTCACCGCGTCTGCCGCAGCCAGAAGATCACCGCCCGCAAGAGCACCTCCAGGCCCGAGCTTGTTCGTCAGTCCCTGGCGTGGACTTGCTTCGTCGAGACCCCTCGTGCCGAGCCCGCGGCCGTGGTTCCCCAGGAGGGGGAAGCCTCCGGCGTTGGTAGCACGGAGGATGCGCTGTTGCTCACCTTCCGCCCTGGCCCGTCGCAGCGGTAGACGAGCAGTTAGTAGGCTTGCGCGTGTGTTTTTCCTCGTTTGTCTTCTTGAGTTGTGTGGGGCATGGTTATGCCGGTGTGTGGCATAACTGTGTCGGAGCCTGTCTTATTTTATTTGCTTAAGCAACTTGAACTTTAATGAACCAATTTAATAGCAGTAATAAATTTAAGAATTATGGTAGTCGTGGGTGGTTAGTTTTAATTGTCAGTTCTCTCTGTTTGCTGGTTCTGTGTGGGGTTTTCAGATGGTGACGACCAGGAGAAACGCTGTCACCGGTGATGGCAACCAACCCGAAGGCAGCAACCACCACAACCACCAAGGCAATCCACCTCCACCTCCTCCTCCGCCTCCACCACCACCACCCGATACCAACGCCATTCTCACCCAAATCCTCGCCCAGCAGGCCAACATGATGACTGCTTTCCTCCACCACCTCCAAAATCCGCCACAACATAATGCTCCACCCCCACCTCCTCAACACTCTAAACTCGCCGAGTTCCTCCGCATCCGCCCACCCACCTTCTCTAGCTCCAACAACCCCGTGGATGCGTTGGATTGGTTGCATGCCATGGAGAAGAAGCTGGACACTGTGCAGTGCAGTGATGAAGAGAAAGTCATCTTCGCCGCCCACCAGCTGCAGGGGCCCGCATCTCTATGGTGGGACCATTTCCAGGCTACGCAGCCGGAGGGACAGGATTACTTGGGCTCGCTTCACCGCCGCTTTCCGGAGAACCCATGTGCCCGCCGGAGTCGTGGCTCTTAAGAAAAGGGAATTCCGAGAGTTGAAGCAAGGCAACCGCTCCGTGATGGAGTATTTGCATGAGTTCAACAATCTGGCCCGGTACGCTCCGGAGGATGTGCGGGAAGATGAGGAGAAACAAGAGAAGTTCCTGGCAGGAATGGACCCTGAACTGTCTGTCCGCCTAGTCTCCGGGGACTATCCGGATTTCCAACGTCTGGTGGACAAGAGCATCCGCTTGGAAGCCAAGCACAAGGAACTGGAGTCGCACAAGCGCCGCTTGGTGAATTTCCGCAACCAACAGGGTGCTAACCAGAGGGTCCGCTACACCAATCCCTATCCAGGGGGATCCTCCTCGCAGCAGCAGCAACAGCCGCAGCAGCCTCGCTCCGCGCCTCGACCTCAATTCGTGGTGCGCGTCCCACAGCCGCAGCAGCAGCAGAATCAACAAGGGACTCGTGCGCCCCGTCCTCCTACGCCAACTGTGCAGCCTGGTCAAGGCCGCAGGGACGTTCAAGGTCCGCAGCGTCTGTGCTTCAACTGCTTCGAGCCCGGGCACTTTGCGGATAAATGTCCGAAGCCAAGGCGTCAGCAAGGCCAAGCGCCTCCCCGCCCCAACAACGGTGGTAAGGACGTCATTCGGGGTCGTGTGAACCACGTGACGGCCGAGGACGTGCTGACCACTCCAGACGTCATCGTTGGTACGTTCCTCATTCACTCCATCCCTGCTACCATTTTGTTCGACTCTGGAGCTTCCCACTCGTTTATATCTGTGCCATTCGTGGGGAGAAGTCAGTTGGGGGTAGAAAGGTTTAGGAACCCTCTGCTCATCACCACCCCTGGAGGGGTTATGACAGCCAAGTATTATAGCCCTGCCGTTCCTATAGAAATTCAGGGGATTCCTTTTCCCTCGGATCTGATTCTGCTAGACACCAAGAACTTGGATGTGATCCTTGGGATGAATTGGTTGGCTCAATTCCAAGGAGTAGTGGATTGCGCGAGACGCACTGTCACCCTGTACCGAGGGCCGGAACAACCGGTTGTTTTCTTCGCACCCCCAACCTCTGTTGGAAGCTCAGAACTTCATCAGATAGGACTGTCAGAAATCCCCGTCGTCAAAGAGTTCGGAGATGTGTTCCCGGAAGAGTTACCCGGTATGCCGCCCAAGCGAGAGATTGAGTTCCGAATAGATCTTGCCCTAGGAACCACTCCTCTGTACAAGCGACCCTACCGTATGGCAGCAAATGAACTGGCCGAGGTTAAGAAACAATTGGAAGAGTTGAAAGAAAAGGGGTATATCCGTCCGAGTACTTCCCCCTGGGGTGCTCCTGTGATTTTTGTGGAGAAGAAAGACAAGACGAAGAGGATGTGCGTTGACTACAGAGCTCTCAATGAAGTCACCATCAAAAACAAGTACCCTCTTCCTCGGATCGATGATCTGTTCGATCAGCTTAAAGGTGCCACTGTATTCTCCAAGATTGATCTTCGTTCCGGATATCACCAATTACGTATTCGTGAAGAAGATATTCCTAAGACCGCATTCACCACGCGATACGGACTGTATGAATTCACGGTGATGTCGTTCGGCTTAACCAATGCTCCTGCCTTCTTCATGAACTTAATGAACAAAGTGTTCATGGAATACTTGGATAAGTTCGTTGTGGTTTTCATTGATGACATTCTGATATACTCACAATCAGAGGAAGACTGTCACGCCCTAAAAATCTTAAATTTATAAATTGTTGTTTAATTGGAATTTTTAGAAATTAAATTAAAAGCCTACAAGCTAAACCCTAATTTTCTAGGAAAATTTTCAACATAAAAATGAGCTAGATAAAATTTTATTAAATACTATGCTTGCTCCTCTATTTTCTAGAATTTTCTGGGAATTATTTGAGCAAGGGAAGTATTTTTAATAATTGAAACATCATTTCACAAATTGTTTTTATTTAAAAAGTTCAAAAGTCCCCCTCCTAGGCCGTTGGGCCGAATCCGGCCCAACTCTCTCTTTCTCTCTCTCTCCCGTGCGCGGCCCACGCCGGCCCAAGCCGCTGCCGCCCGCGCCCCTCTCCTCAGCCGCTGACATGTGGGGCCCACATGTCAGGGCCGTCTTCAACCTCCGGCCGGCCGCCGGCCGAGCCCGAACCCTAGCCGCCGCTTTCCGCTCCGATTCCGCCCAAATCCGAGCCCGATTCCTCCGGGATTTTGAGGGGTTTTGTTCCTCTCGGTCTCCTCTTTCTTTTCCCCCAAGAATCAAAGGAATCCGTTGCGATTTGGAGTCGAATTGATTTCGTTTTGATTTTATCCCTAAAACCGAGTTCGATTTCTTTCCGACTCGATTCCTCTCGTTTGCGGCTTGATCTCTTCAATCCATTGCCATATAAAGCTTCCTCGTGTTCTCCTCTTCCGTTTGCCCCCTTTCCCGTGCTCTCTCGTGCCCCGTAGCGTCGCCGCCGCGTGCACGAATCCCGCCGCCGCCGCCGGCCGTCTTCGGCAACGTCGCCGCGCCGTTTCCGCCGTCGCCTTTGGTCGCCGCCACCACCGTTAGGTGCGCCGTGGTGCAAGGAAGCTCGGCCGCCCCTCCGTTTTCGCCGCCGACCACCGGAGCGCCGCTGTCGCCGTTAATCCGAGCCGCCGCGCCGCCTTTGCTCGTCGCCGGCCGCCGTCGTGCATCCTTTGACGCCGTGGTGAGTACCAACGGGTTCGTCTCGTTGTCCTCTACGCGTAGATGCCCTCCAATCGCCCGGCCGACCGCTCTAGCGCCGGCGAGCTCCTCAACCCGAGCCGGCCGCCGTGCCGACGTCAGCATGACGTCAGCCCTAGGGCTGACGTCATCATCGCCAGGGCTGACGTCATCTCTCTCTCTTTTTCCTTTTTCCCGATTTTCTAATAGATTAAAACTTCGGAAAATCATAACTAAATAACCGTAGATCCGTTTTAGGTGGTTCAAGTTTCTAAATTCTTCTAAAATCAAGATCTACATGTTAAAAATATCCACATGTACTGTTCATGCTTGTTTTTGTACTGTTTTGTTGATTTTGTTTATTTGCTTTAGTTTCCGACGTTCCGGAGGAGAGCGTTTCCGTTGAGGAAGGTTCCGAAGTGTTTGTGGAAGCTCAAGGCAAGTCACACAGATCCCAAACAACCCTTTGAGCATGTTGATCCCGTTTAAAGCTATTATTTTATTTCAACTATGCATTGTTTTCGAATGTCATCGGGTGGTGAACCTTTCCCAGTTAATTAATGGCCGAAGATGACTTTATTTTCCTATGGGTTATAATTTGATTAGCATGAACCTTATATATTGGATTGGTTCAGCTAAATGCTATATATAGGTTTGCTTAGCCATGCTTAGAAACATTAGCTCACAAAAGGGGATAAATCTAAATTAAATTATTATTATTATTAATGATGGTTATTTTATTTGGTAGCTCACGATGGTCAATCGTGTGATGATAATTAATTGATAATTAAAACCTGATTAAGGTGGGTTGTGAGCATATGGTTTTGATGGTTGTGCTCATGACAATTAAGGACCGGTTCGCGAGCTACTGTTGTGAAACATTTATCGTGCCAACCACAAGCCAGCGTGGGCAACGGCTTTATCTTTTGTATAATGTGATTCATTATAGTGCGCCAGACTGAGAAGTGGCGAGAAGTCCACGGGGGTCATTGGGGAGTCCATGCCTTGTTTATAAGGGGGTGATTATGATCCAGGAAAGGTGCACTGTAATGGGTTATGTTGTGCGAGGGGTATTGTCACAACTCCTTTCCGAGGTATCGTGGTGGTACTGAGGCACATGGTGACATGATGTGGGGTTGTGTCTTGTGGGTACAGTGGTACACCTCTGATCAGAGTTTAAACTATTCGAATAGCCGTACCCGCGGTTATGGGTGAGTTGAGCAATGTTTTTCGTGATTAGTCTCACACTACTCTTAAATGGTAATAATGTGATCATTAATTGGACTCCTGGTTTGGAATGGTTAATTCCTGGTTTGGAGGTTTGATTTGTTCAACCGGGGTTGGTTGTTCAAATGTGGTTGGGCCTATGCAACACGGGTGTGTTGTATGGTGTTTGTTTAATATTGATTAATTATTCAACTGTTTTTACTATTCTCTTAAATATTTATTAAATGCTGTTTCTGCAAATGAGCTATATTATGCCATCCTTTGTTATCCTGTGCACTTGCATATTTGCTGTGTGACTTGTTGAGTATGTCATATGCTCATTCTTGCAATATTCATTCATCAGAAGAGGAGTGCTTCAGTGAAGGTGATGATCGGGAGGATTAGGCTTGTTCTCGGTTAAGATGCCTGTGGAGTGGAGTCGCCATAGCTGTTCCGTAGTTTGTTTTAGTTTTGTTTTTCCGCTGCGTAGAATGTTATTTTTCTTTGAGAGGAACTATCTACCTCTGTAATATTTTTAATATTTTCGAGTATTCATTAGTTAATTATTTGTACTCTATTATCAATATTGTCATTGTGTGCCTCGGTTGATTCCTGGACGAGGGTTTAACACACATGTAAGCGTTTGGAATTTTGGATAGAAATTCCGGCGTGACAAGTTGGTATCAGAGCCACCTTGACCTTAGGATAAGCCAAATGGTAAACCTTAAGTAGCCTTCAAAATATTTTGAAAAATAGAACTGCTCTTCTCTATTCTCTTATAAATTAATTAAGTTGGCAGCACATGCGAAGGTTATGCACAAAAATTTATTTAAGTCAATTTCTTTTCTTTTAAAAGCAAAAAAAAAAAAAAAAGTTGTTCTTTTCGAAATGTTTCCTTTTCTCTTTACCAAATTTAATTGATTGGTCGGCACTGTACATTTATTATGGTATCGATTTAATCATGTTAGCACTAGTACTACTCATCTTTCATATGGTGACACTGTACCGTGCTTATAATAGATCACAATTATTTTAGTTTTGTTTTAATTATTTGTCAAAAAAAAAGGGGATATTTGTCCCTGTCCAAAAAAGTTAAATTTTACAAAATATTTATAAAATAGCTTTGTATGTGTCTTTTCTTTTATTTTTCTTCCTTTTGGTCAAAAATCAGTTAAGTCTAGTTGGTGCAGCTAACTTAAAAATATGCTCCTCTTCTATGTTTCTTTAGATGCCTCGCTATTCACCGAGAAATTTGATCGAGGTGTTAGGATTCGTCAGGGAGCTGAGGTTGATGGCTTTTGAGGTAGGTTATGAAGTTGCTCCTGAGTATCGCCAGATTCCCCATGACCTCGACGAGGAGAAATGTCGTGTTCGTGTGACGTTGGCTAGTGATAGCGAAGACCTTCCGTCTTTTAAGTTCGAAGCTGGAGGAAGATCGTACAGCCATGCTTGTCAAGAAGTAGCTTTGGTGGCTATTGGAGAGTTGCGTCAACATTTTGAAGAAGAGTTGGATTCATCAGCTTTCCAATATCATCCTCACAAGCCTCATGGTCAAGACTATGGAACCTATACCTGTCCTGATGGTGAAGAGAGTGCCACTCTGATGCATGCGGTGCATATGCTTAGTGCTATGGATGTAGTAAGTGTGGAGCGAGACAAAGCAGCTCATGACAGGGAAAATTGGAATCGAGGCAAGATTTGCAAGTTGGAGAGCAAGGTGTACCGTCTACAGAAGGAATTAGCTGAACTTAAAGGAGAAACGCCGCCGCCAACACCCAAGTGTCGCCTCACTGCAAGAAAGAGAACCTGTCCGCCACCTCGTCTCCAGTTAGCTTCGAAGATTCGCGTGATGGGCGAAGCTGTGCCCGATCGTGCTGAACCGGTCATCGACATCGTAAGTGATGAGGAAGAAGAGGAAGACCCTGAAGAAAGAGAGCCAGCTACTCCAGAGGAAGAAGATCCATCGCTTCGTTCCGACGCAAGGCGGGTTTAGTCGCTTAGTTAGATCATGGCCGTAGTTCGTTGTGTTAGATTGCTTGTTTAAGTTTGCTTGTGAGTGTGTGGGTTTTAGTTGTTGCTTACATCATGGGTGGGATGTAACAGCATGAGTCTAGTTCTTTTGCTTGTCAGAGTGTAAGATAGTTGGTGAGGTAGTGTTAATGCAACTTAAATGTAATCTTACACAGTTAAGAGCAATATAGAATTTAAATTAATTAAATAACTCCGTTCTAAGGGTGTCTCTCTGTCGTTCTTTCCTGTTGTCTCTGCTATCGTCAGATGGTGAACACGCGCACTGGCACTGGAAGTGGAAGTGGAAGTGGTAGTGGAGCTACTAACAATGAAGAGAACCCAATGCTAGCTCAGATTCTGGCCCAACAAACCCAACTGATCAATCTGTTAGTGCAGCAGGCACAGAATCAGCAGGCAAACAATCAGAACCAGAATCCACCCCCACCTCCTCAAAACAAGCTGGCAGATTTCTTACGTGTGAGACCCCCTACCTTTTCAAGCACCACCAATCCAGTAGAAGCAGGAGATTGGCTGCATGCGGTGGAGAAGAAGTTGGATTTGATCCAGTGTACTGAGCAGGAGAAAGTTTCTTTTGCTTCGCATCAATTGCATGGTCCTGCTGCTGAATGGTGGGATCATTTTCGCCAAGGCAGGGCTGAAGGAGAACCTATTACTTGGCAGGAGTTCACAGCTGCTTTTAAGAAGACACACATACCAACGGGTGTTGTAGCTCTAAAGAAGAGGGAGTTTAGAGCACTCAATCAAGGATCTCGTTCGGTCACTGAGTACCTCCATGATTTCAACCGCTTAGCTCGTTATGCTCCAGAGGATGTCCGCACCGATGAAGAACGTCAGGAGAAGTTTTTGGAGGGACTGAATGATGAGTTGTCTTATGCTTTGATGTCTACGGATTTCCGGGATTTCCAGCAGTTGGTGGATAAGGCGATTCGTCAAGAAGACAAGTATAATCGCATGGAGCAGAAGAAGCGCAGGGCTGCCCAATTCAAGGCACAACAGGGTAGTAACCAGAGGCCGCGTCTCGTTACTGGACCCCAAGCTTCATCGTACCCTCAGGGAGGATCTTCATCAGTTGTCCGTCCCCAACGCCAGTTCTACAACAACAATACTGGTAATCGTGGCAATGATAACCGCAACACGGTTGCTCGTCCTGTAGCAACTCCAGTTCAGAACCAGCCCGTCAGGAAGGAACAGGGAAGCAAGCCAGGGGTGTGCTTCAACTGTGGTGATCCGGGACATTATGCTGACAAGTGTCCTAAGCCTCGGCGTGTGAAGAACGCTCCAGCCCCGAACAACTCCAATGTTCCAGCACCGAAGGCACGTGTTAATCATGTTGCAGCAGTAGAAGCTCAGAATGCACCAGATGTGGTTTTGGGTACGTTTCCTGTTAACTCTATACCCGCAACTGTGCTTTTTGATTCCGGTGCTACACATTCCTTTTTGTCTAAAAGTTTTGCGGGCCAACATGGGATGGAAGTTATTAGTCTTGGGAGACCTTTACTAGTTAATACCCCAGGCAATCAAGCATTTTCGACACAGTATTGTCCTTCCGCCACTATAGAAATAGAAGGAGTTCCTTTCCCATCCTCGCTTATCTTGCTAGAATCCAAAGACCTAGATGTTATTTTAGGGATGGATTGGTTATCTCGTCACAGAGGAGTTATAGATTGTGCCAACCGTAAGGTGACTTTAACCAATAGCAATGGGGAAACTGTTTCTTTCTTAGCGTCCTCTCCTAAATCTCCTGGTGAGACCTTAAACCAAGTTGCTCTACAAGAGATTCCTATAGTGCAAGACTACCCAGACGTGTTTCCGGAGGATTTGCCAGGTATGCCACCTAAGAGAGACATAGAGTTTCGGATAGACTTGGTACCTGGAACTAACCCCATCCATAAGAGACCATACAGAATGGCGGCTAATGAGTTAGCTGAGGTGAAGAAACAGGTGGATGATTTGCTTCAGAAAGGATACATTAGACCCAGTACTTCGCCATGGGGAGCACCAGTCATCTTTGTGGAGAAGAAGGATCATACTCAGAGAATGTGCGTGGACTATCGTGCGTTGAATGAGGTCACAATCAAGAATAAGTATCCTCTACCCAGAATTGATGACCTGTTTGATCAATTGAAAGGTGCTACAGTTTTCTCCAAGATAGATCTCCGTTCCGGATATCATCAACTTCGAATCCGTGTGGAAGATATACCAAAGACCGCCTTCACAACTCGGTATGGTTTGTTCGAATGTACCATTATGTCATTTGGACTCACTAATGCCCCAGCCTTTTTCATGAATCTGATGAACAAGGTGTTTATGGAATATCTGGATAAGTTTGTCGTGGTGTTTATTGATGACATTCTTATTTACTCCAAGATGAAGGAAGAACATGAAGAGCATCTTCGTCTAGCTTTAGAGAAACTACGTGAGCATCAGCTTTATGCCAAGTTCAGTAAATGTGAATTTTGGTTGTCCGAAGTAAAGTTTCTTGGTCATGTCATCTCGTCTGGAGGAGTGGCAGTAGATCCAAGCAATGTGGAGTCAGTGTTAAGTTGGAAGCAACCCAAGACGGTTTCAGAAATTCGTAGTTTTCTTGGACTTGCTGGGTATTACCGCAGGTTTATTGAGAATTTTTCAAAGATCGCCAGACCAATGACTCGTCTTCTTCAAAAGGATGTGAAATACAAGTGGACAGAGGATTGTGAGCAAAGTTTCCAAGAACTGAAGAAAAGGCTAGTGACTGCACCTGTGTTAATTTTGCCTGATTCGAGGAAAGGTTTCCAAGTGTATTGTGATGCATCCCGACTCGGTTTGGGTTGTGTGTTGATGCAAGAAGGAAAGGTGGTTGCCTATGCATCTAGGCAATTACGTCCTCATGAGAATAACTACCCAACGCATGACCTAGAGTTGGCAGTTGTGGTGCATGCATTGAAGATTTGGCGTCATTATCTTTACGGTAATCGTACAGAGATATATACGGATCATAAAAGTTTGAAGTACATTTTCACTCAACCTGATTTGAACATGCGTCAGCGAAGATGGTTAGAGTTGATTAAGGACTATGACATGGAAATCCATTATCACCCGGGAAAAGCAAATGTTGTAGCCGATGCTCTTAGCAGGAAAAGCTACTGTAATATGTCAGAAGGTCGACGTTTACCTTGGGAGTTATGCCAAGAATTTGAAAGTTTGAATTTGGGAATAGTCAGCAAAGGTTTTGTGGCCGCTTTGGAAGCTAAACCTACTCTGTTTGATCAAGTTAGAGAAGCTCAAGTAAATGATCCTGATATACGGGAAATTAAAAAGAACATGCGAAGAGGAAAAGCCATCGGTTTTGTAGAAGATGAGCAAGGAACTGTGTGGTTAGGAGAAAGAATTTGTGTCCCAGAAAATAAGGAGTTGAAGGATACTATCATGAAAGAAGCTCATGAAACTTTGTATTCCATTCACCCTGGAAGCACTAAGATGTATCAGGACTTAAAGCAACAATTTTGGTGGGCCAGTATGCGACGTGAGATAGCTGAATATGTGGCACTATGTGATGTATGTCAGCGGGTCAAGGCAGAACATCAGAAGCCAGCTGGTCTGTTACAGCCGTTAAAGATTCCAGAGTGGAAGTGGGAAGAAATAGGAATGGATTTTATAACCGGTCTACCTAGAACGTCGGCAGGACATGATTCTATTTGGGTAGTGGTTGATAGGTTGACAAAAGTCGCTCACTTCATACCGGTCAAAACAACCTATACGGGGAATAAGCTTGCAGAATTATACATGGCCAGAGTGGTATGTTTGCATGGTGTTCCTAAGAAGATAGTGTCAGATAGAGGTAGCCAGTTTACTTCGAAGTTTTGGCAGAAGTTACAATCAGAATTGGGTACCCGTTTGAATTTCAGTACTGCTTATCGCCCTCAAACAGATGGTCAGACGGAAAGAGTAAACCAAATTTTAGAAGATATGTTGAGAGCCTGTGTTCTAGATTTTGGTGGAAGTTGGGATAAGAATTTGCCGTATGCGGAATTCTCATATAACAATAGTTATCAAGCTAGTTTGCAAATGTCCCCGAATGAAGCATTATATGGTCGAAAGTGTCGTACGCCGCTTCTTTGGGATCAAACCGGTGAGCGTCAAGTTTTTGGGACAGACATATTGCGAGAGGCGGAAGAAAAAGTGAAAATTATCCAAGAAAGGTTGCGCGTTGCTCAGTCGCGTCAGAAGAGCTATGCTGACAATCGTCGCAGAGATTTGGCTTTCGAAGAAGGAGATTATGTATATCTTCGGGTTACGCCGTTACGAGGAGTTCATCGTTTCCAAACCAAAGGGAAATTGGCACCGCGTTTTGTGGGACCTTTTAAGATCGTGAGTCGAAGAGGTGAAGTAGCTTATCAGTTAGAGTTGCCTCCGTCAATGGCAGGAATACATGACGTGTTCCATGTGTCTCAGTTGAAGAAATGTTTACGTGTACCTACGGAGGAAGCAGATCCTGATCGTATAGAGCTTCAAGAAGATTTAACTTATGTTGAGAAGCCAGTCAGAATCTTGGAAGTAAGTGAGAGGAAAACCAGGAATCGCGTTATACGGTTCTGTAAGGTTCAGTGGAGTAATCATTCAGAAGAAGAAGCCACTTGGGAGCGAGAAGATGAATTGAAGTCAGCTCATCCTCATCTGTTCGCCAGTTCTTCTGAATTTCGAGGACGAGATTCTGTTTAAGGGGGGTAGGTTTGTCACGCCCTAAAAATCTTAAATTTATAAATTGTTGTTTAATTGGAATTTTTAGAAATTAAATTAAAAGCCTACAAGCTAAACCCTAATTTTCTAGGAAAATTTTCAACATAAAAATGAGCTAGATAAAATTTTATTAAATACTATGCTTGCTCCTCTATTTTCTAGAATTTTCTGGGAATTATTTGAGCAAGGGAAGTATTTTTAATAATTGAAACATCATTTCACAAATTGTTTTTATTTAAAAAGTTCAAAAGTCCCCCTCCTAGGCCGTTGGGCCGAATCCGGCCCAACTCTCTCTTTCTCTCTCTCTCCCGTGCGCGGCCCACGCCGGCCCAAGCCGCTGCCGCCCGCGCCCCTCTCCTCAGCCGCTGACATGTGGGGCCCACATGTCAGGGCCGTCTTCAACCTCCGGCCGGCCGCCGGCCGAGCCCGAACCCTAGCCGCCGCTTTCCGCTCCGATTCCGCCCAAATCCGAGCCCGATTCCTCCGGGATTTTGAGGGGTTTTGTTCCTCTCGGTCTCCTCTTTCTTTTCCCCCAAGAATCAAAGGAATCCGTTGCGATTTGGAGTCGAATTGATTTCGTTTTGATTTTATCCCTAAAACCGAGTTCGATTTCTTTCCGACTCGATTCCTCTCGTTTGCGGCTTGATCTCTTCAATCCATTGCCATATAAAGCTTCCTCGTGTTCTCCTCTTCCGTTTGCCCCCTTTCCCGTGCTCTCTCGTGCCCCGTAGCGTCGCCGCCGCGTGCACGAATCCCGCCGCCGCCGCCGGCCGTCTTCGGCAACGTCGCCGCGCCGTTTCCGCCGTCGCCTTTGGTCGCCGCCACCACCGTTAGGTGCGCCGTGGTGCAAGGAAGCTCGGCCGCCCCTCCGTTTTCGCCGCCGACCACCGGAGCGCCGCTGTCGCCGTTAATCCGAGCCGCCGCGCCGCCTTTGCTCGTCGCCGGCCGCCGTCGTGCATCCTTTGACGCCGTGGTGAGTACCAACGGGTTCGTCTCGTTGTCCTCTACGCGTAGATGCCCTCCAATCGCCCGGCCGACCGCTCTAGCGCCGGCGAGCTCCTCAACCCGAGCCGGCCGCCGTGCCGACGTCAGCATGACGTCAGCCCTAGGGCTGACGTCATCATCGCCAGGGCTGACGTCATCTCTCTCTCTTTTTCCTTTTTCCCGATTTTCTAATAGATTAAAACTTCGGAAAATCATAACTAAATAACCGTAGATCCGTTTTAGGTGGTTCAAGTTTCTAAATTCTTCTAAAATCAAGATCTACATGTTAAAAATATCCACATGTACTGTTCATGCTTGTTTTTGTACTGTTTTGTTGATTTTGTTTATTTGCTTTAGTTTCCGACGTTCCGGAGGAGAGCGTTTCCGTTGAGGAAGGTTCCGAAGTGTTTGTGGAAGCTCAAGGCAAGTCACACAGATCCCAAACAACCCTTTGAGCATGTTGATCCCGTTTAAAGCTATTATTTTATTTCAACTATGCATTGTTTTCGAATGTCATCGGGTGGTGAACCTTTCCCAGTTAATTAATGGCCGAAGATGACTTTATTTTCCTATGGGTTATAATTTGATTAGCATGAACCTTATATATTGGATTGGTTCAGCTAAATGCTATATATAGGTTTGCTTAGCCATGCTTAGAAACATTAGCTCACAAAAGGGGATAAATCTAAATTAAATTATTATTATTATTAATGATGGTTATTTTATTTGGTAGCTCACGATGGTCAATCGTGTGATGATAATTAATTGATAATTAAAACCTGATTAAGGTGGGTTGTGAGCATATGGTTTTGATGGTTGTGCTCATGACAATTAAGGACCGGTTCGCGAGCTACTGTTGTGAAACATTTATCGTGCCAACCACAAGCCAGCGTGGGCAACGGCTTTATCTTTTGTATAATGTGATTCATTATAGTGCGCCAGACTGAGAAGTGGCGAGAAGTCCACGGGGGTCGCTGGGGAGTCCATGCCTTGTTTATAAGGGGGTGATTATGATCCAGGAAAGGTGCACTGTAATGGGTTATGTTGTGCGAGGGGTATTGTCACAACTCCTTTCCGAGGTATCGTGGTGGTACTGAGGCACATGGTGACATGATGTGGGGTTGTGTCTTGTGGGTACAGTGGTACACCTCTGATCAGAGTTTAAACTATTCGAATAGCCGTACCCGCGGTTATGGGTGAGTTGAGCAATGTTTTTCGTGATTAGTCTCACACTACTCTTAAATGGTAATAATGTGATCATTAATTGGACTCCTGGTTTGGAATGGTTAATTCCTGGTTTGGAGGTTTGATTTGTTCAACCGGGGTTGGTTGTTCAAATGTGGTTGGGCCTATGCAACACGGGTGTGTTGTATGGTGTTTGTTTAATATTGATTAATTATTCAACTGTTTTTACTATTCTCTTAAATATTTATTAAATGCTGTTTCTGCAAATGAGCTATATTATGCCATCCTTTGTTATCCTGTGCACTTGCATATTTGCTGTGTGACTTGTTGAGTATGTCATATGCTCATTCTTGCAATATTCATTCATCAGAAGAGGAGTGCTTCAGTGAAGGTGATGATCGGGAGGATTAGGCTTGTTCTCGGTTAAGATGCCTGTGGAGTGGAGTCGCCATAGCTGTTCCGTAGTTTGTTTTAGTTTTGTTTTTCCGCTGCGTAGAATGTTATTTTTCTTTGAGAGGAACTATCTACCTCTGTAATATTTTTAATATTTTCGAGTATTCATTAGTTAATTATTTGTACTCTATTATCAATATTGTCATTGTGTGTCTCGGTTGATTCCTGGACGAGGGTTTAACACACATGTAAGCGTTTGGAATTTTGGATAGAAATTCCGAGCGTGACAAAGACCATCAGCACCATCTCCGTCTGGTGTTGGGAAAGTTGCGGGAACATCAATTGTATGCCAAACTTAGCAAGTGTGAGTTCTGGTTGTCCGAAGTCAAATTCTTAGGGCACGTGATATCCGCTAAAGGAGTTGCTGTGGATCCCGAAACAGTGACCGCCGTCACCGATTGGAAGCAACCCAAGACAGTCACTCAAATTCGCAGTTTCTTAGGTTTGGCAGGATACTACCGGAGGTTCATCGAGAACTTCTCCAAAATCGCTCGACCCATGACACAGTTGTTAAAGAAAGAGGAGAAATTTGTGTGGAGCCCGCAATGCGAGAAGGCGTTCCAAACTCTCAAAGAAAAGCTGGTTTCCTCGCCAGTGTTGGTCTTGCCAGATACTCGCAAGGACTTCATGGTGTATTGTGACGCTTCGCGCCAAGGATTGGGGTGCGTGCTCATGCAGGATGGCCATGTGGTGGCCTATGCCTCACGCCAGCTACGGCCCCATGAAGGTAACTACCCTACCCATGATTTGGAGTTAGCAGCGGTGGTTCATGCTCTAAAAATCTGGCGGCACTATCTCATTGGGAATCGCTGTGAAATATATACCGACCATAAAAGTTTGAGATACATCTTCACCCAGTCGGATTTGAATCTTCGGCAAAGGAGATGGTTAGAACTCATCAAGGATTATGATGTGGGAATTCACTATCATCCCGGTAAGGCCAACGTGGTTGCCGACGCTCTAAGTCGAAAAAGTCATTGCAACACTCTCAACGTCCGTGGCATTCCACCCGAACTTAATCAACAGATGGAAGCCCTGAACCTAAGCATAGTTGGTCACGGATTCTTGGCCGCGTTGGAAGCCAAGCCCACCTTGCTCGATCAAATCCGCGAGGCTCAGAAGGATGATCCGGACATGCATGGACTCCTCAAGAATATGAAACAGGGTAAAGCCGCTGGTTTCACAGAGGATGAACACGGAACCCTATGGAACGGAAATCGGGTATGCGTCCCAGATAACAGAGAACTTAAACAGCTGATACTTCAGGAAGCTCACGAAAGTCCTTATTCAATCCACCCTGGCAGTACGAAGATGTACTTAGACTTGAAGGAGAAATACTGGTGGGTTAGCATGAAGCGGGAAATTGCAGAGTTCGTGGCTCTTTGTGATGTGTGCCAGCGTGTCAAGGCAGAGCACCAACGACCGGCCGGACTTCTCCAACCTCTCCAAGTACCAGAATGGAAATGGGATGAAATTGGGATGGATTTCATCACCGGACTTCCAAAAACCCAAGGCGGATATGATTCTATATGGGTAGTTGTGGATCGACTAACCAAGGTAGCTCGATTCATTCCTGTGAAGACCACCTATGGAGGGAACAAACTAGCGGAGCTCTACTTCGCTAGGATCGTGAGTCTCCATGGCGTTCCCAAGAAAATCGTATCTGATAGGGGAAGCCAATTCACCTCTCACTTTTGGAAGAAGCTCCAAGAAGAGCTGGGTACCCGATTAAACTTCAGCACCGCGTATCACCCGCAGACAGATGGACAGACCGAGCGTCTAAATCAGATCCTAGAAGATATGCTTCGCGCATGTGTCCTAGATTTCGGGAAGACCTGGGATAAGAGTCTCCCCTATGCCGAGTTCTCCTACAATAACAGCTACCAAGCCAGCATACAAATGGCACCTTATGAAGCATTGTATGGGCGCAAATGCCGGACACCGCTATTGTGGGACCAAGTTGGAGAAAGCCAAGTGTTTGGGACTGATATCCTGAGAGAAGCTGAAGCTAAAGTCAGAATCATTCGGGATAATCTAAAGGTGGCACAGTCTCGGCAGAAAAGTTATGCAGATAACCGTCGCCGTGACCTGGAATTTGCAGTGGACGATTTTGTGTACCTTCGAGTCACGCCATTGCGAGGTGTGCACAGGTTTCAGACGAAAGGGAAGCTCGCACCTCGGTATGTGGGTCCCTTCCGTATCATTGCTCGGCGCGGAGAAGTCGCTTACCAGCTGGAGCTGCCCGCCTCCTTGGGCAACGTGCATGATGTGTTCCATGTGTCGCAACTCAAGAAATGTCTTCGAGTGCCATCCGAGCAGGCTGACTCAGAGCAAATTGAAGTTCGTGAAGACTTGACCTACGTGGAGAGGCCAGTGAAAATCCTGGACACCATGGAGCGCAGGACCAGGAACCGGGTAATCCGTTTTTGCAAGGTCCAGTGGAGCAACCACGCCGAAGAAGAAGCTACCTGGGAGCGTGAAGACGAGCTGAAGGCAGCCCATCCCGATCTCTTCGCCAGTTCTTCCGAATCTCGGGGTCGAGATTCCGTTTAAGGGGGGTAGGTTTGTCGCGTCCCAAAACGACTCTAAAATACATCCTCAAAATTGTGCTTAGAATAATTAAAATTCATGTGAAAGCCTCCAACAATTAAAATGTGCAAAGATAAAAGTCAAATGAGGCTTGGAGGATTTTTGTATATTTCCTAAAAGCCTAAAATGTGTAAATAAATTTTAGTGGAATTTTCAGAGCACAAATAATAATTGAAAAGAAATAAACAAAGTTGAAATGGTTTTATAAAAAGAAAAATCCTAAAAAGTCTTCTTTCCCCCCCCTTCCCTTCTTGGGCCGGCTCGGCCCAGCCCCCTCCCTCTCTCTCCTCTCCCCCGCGGCCCATCGGCCTTCCCCCGCGCGCGCGCCGCTGACGGTCGGGCCCGCCCGCCACCCTCGCTGACGGGTGGGGCCCGCCTGTCATCCCTATCCTCGCGCCGCGCCGCCGCCCGCCCGTGCCCTAGCGCCGCCGCCGCCGCCGAATCCGCCGCATCCCGCCGTCCCCGCGCGCAATAAAGAGGGGGAAATCACTCCCCGTGATTCCCTCCCTCTTTTCCCCCGCTTTCCCCTCTCTCTCTCCCTCGGATTCGTCCGATTTTATTCCCGCAATCCTCGCCGGCGTTATTGATGGAGCCGAGATCTCCGCAGCCGATTCCTCCCTCTCCGGCCGCTCTCTCCCCCTCCCGGTGCTATATAATCGCTCCCCGTGCCTCTCTCCTCCGTTTCCGCCGCTCGCTGCTCGCTCTCCCCGTCGGATTCGTGCTCGCGCCGTCGTCCTCTCTCTCCGCCGTCGCCGCCGAGCTTCGGTTCGCCGCCGCCGTCGCCCCGGACCTCCTCCCGTCTCGGCGTCACCTCCATCGGCTTCGCCGCGTCCTCGTCGACCTCGTCCGTGCCTCCGTTTCGCCCGCCGACCGCCGGAGCACCGCCGTCCTCGTCGACCCGAACCGCGCCGCCGCCTTCCTCCGCTTCGGTCGCCGTCTCCGTCGCCGCCGTCGACCCGGGGTGAGCCGAAGACCGCCGCTTTGCTTCCCTCTTCTCTCCTCTCTCTCGGGCGCCGCTCCGCCGCGCCGGTGGTCGCCGGCGGTGACCATCGGGGCGCGGGCGCGCCGCCTCCCGTCGGCCGTGCCGGCGAGGCCGCCTTCGGCCGCCTCCCGCGGCTGCCAGGTGGGGCCCGGCCGTCAGCCGCCCGCGCCCGCGGGTGCGGCTGACGCGTGGGACCCACGACGCCGGCCGCCGCCAGCCGCGTGCTCCCGGTCCACCGTGGACCGAGAGGCTGCCGCGTGGGCCCCATTCTCGTGGACCCGGTCCGCGCGCCCTCTCTCCCGGCTGACGCAATAATTCGATTTTAAATTAAAATTTAAATGAAGAAATTCGCAAATATCCATTTAAAGAGCATATAAACTTCAAATGGCCATAACTTGGCCATTTGAACTCGGAATTGGACCGTTCAAGTCTCTAATTTTTCCTTAAGAAGTCAAGAACCCATTTTTGTGCTTTGTTTCTGCTGTTATGTGGAATTTATTAGAGTTTAAGCCTTTTCTTTTCCGTTGGTCGTGTAGACGCTGCAGCTTCGGAAGATCCGCTCTTCGTGGAAGTTGAAGCCGTCGGTTGGGAAAGCGAGCAAGGACTATTCATATCACCTGGACACTTTGGAATTGTTGGTTTATTGTGGAATTGGAATCACACCTCCCCCTTTATTCAAAATCCCCAAAATGGTTTTAGGCTGGGCTCGGGGTGCATGGTTTTGATAGTAGCACCTCGGCCATATAAGGACCGGTCTTCGGGCCTCTGTTGCAAAGCACTACCGTACTTCCACATGTCTAGTGGGTAAGGCTTAGTTTGTGGCTCAGTCTAGTTATAAACAAAAGTACACGGATTGGAGATGGATGAAGTCGGGGGTCGATGGACATTCTCCAGGGCAAATGAAGGCTACACGAGCTGCGGCCCGGTAGTCGAGATGTCATGGCACAGGGTTGGTGCTCTGCTGCTAGGGGCTCAGTCCTGCCTGCCTGTCCCGGGGGTTCCGGCCGTAGGTGGGATTGGGTCGGTACTCTTGTCTATGGCTAGGATGGGTCGGAAACTATGTCACGTCTTCCGTCTGTATACCGTGGTGGTATGTGGCATGTGGTTGCACGTGAGGAAGACGTGTCTTGTGGGTAAAGATGTACACCTCTAATCAGAGTATAATCTATTCGAATAGCCGCGCCCTCGGTTATGGGCAAGCCGAGCAATGTACCCAAGTTAGTGTTTTAATTCTTAAAACCTGCTTAACAACTAAAATGTGGAATGGTTGGCCTGGGTTGGCTTGGGACGAGCTGGGACCCAGGGTCGGGTTGCCAGTTCGGTCTGAATCATCGTAGGCCTTGGGTTAAGGCAGGTTCGTGTGGGTTCACGGCCTTGTTTAATAATACTGTTTAGCTCTAGAACCGCGTTTATAAAATGGCTTTGAGCAACTAAACATCTTTAAATGCTGTTTACTGCAACCCTAACCCTTTATGTTATAACTCCCTTGTACTCCCTTGCATTTATTACGCATTCGTGGGTGTGTCTTGTTGAGTACGGTGGTTGTACTCAGTCTTGCTCAATTTTTCCCAACCCCAGAAGAGGAGTTCCTGGAAGATGAAGGCTTTGGTGTCTAGCTCGTGCCTGCCGTCAAGCGCCTGTGGTCGTCGCCCTAGTCTTCCGCTGTTTCTCGTTTGTCTTTGTGTGTTGGGCCTTCGCTGCCCGTGTAATATTTCTATATACGCTTCCGCTTGTTAAACTCTGAATTGTATCAACTTTTGGTGTACCTTGCCTCCTGGGACAAGGATTAATGCACGCACGTAAGGAACGCCCGTTGGGTTAATTCCGGTGGTGACACAGCCACAAACGATTCTTCACTGCCATCGCCATGATTGGTAGGAATTGGAGACGTGACAGCCGACGATTGCTCCCCCTGCTGTTGAGTAAGCGAGCCACTGACATCCTCGTCAGCGTCGAAGGAGAGCGCAGGCGAGTGTGCAAGTGAGGCAGGGGTATCACCCTCGGGATTTGCGCCATCAGAGATGTTGTCTCCGGGATCTTCTGTGAAATCTGGATCTGCTGCATCTTCTTCAAGATTTTCTGCAGTAACTTGGTTATTCTGTCCAGTATTTTCAGCACTTCTCCGGATTGTTCTTGTTGATCTGTCATATGCTCAGAAGACCCATTAGAATGTTCAGGAGCATTAAGCCAGTGATCGTTATATTCAACCCCATTAATTGCAACATTTGGATATAAGGAAGGAGGAAGCAAAAGGATTTCAGATCTCAACCTTGCTCCAACATTTTCATGCAACTTTGCAAAGGTCATCAAAGACAACATCTCTAGAAATATAGACCCTGCCAGTTGATATATCAAGACATTTGAAACCTTTGTGAATATTGCTATACCCGAGGAAAGCACATTGCTTTGAGCGAAACTGAAGCTTATGCTTATTATAGGGACGGAGATTGGGCCAGCAAGCACAACCAAAGGTTCTTAAAGCTGAATAATTAGGCTTTTGATCAAGGAGACGTTCTAGAGGAGTAGTATACTGAATGACGTTGTTGGGTATGCGGTTTATGAGATAAGCGGCAGCTAAGAAAGCCTCATCCAAAAATTTAAGAGGCATAGAGGCATGAGCAAGGAGAGCTAACCCAACCTCTACAATGTGTCTTCTGTTGATGTGCATAGGAACATGAAACATGATGAGAGATGCCAATCTTTGTGAAGAAGGAAAGCAATTTTTCATACTCTCCTCCCTTGTCAGTTTGCATAGAAATAATCTTACGATTAAAAAGGCACTCAACCCATTGTTGGAACATCTCTTGGAACTTAAGAAAGACTTCAGACTTATTCTTAAGTAAATAAACCCAAGTAAATTTGCTGAAATCATCTATGAAACTGACGTAATATTTTCTGCCCCCAACAGACTTAGGAGCAGGTCCCCACACATCTGAAAACACAAAGCTCTAAAGGATAGATGACTTTGGATAGGGTAGGATGACTCTTGGCCTGTTGACAAACATTACATACTCCTGACTCATTAACATCTCCTAAACATGGGAGATTATTATTACTAACAACCTTTTGAACAATAACTAAAGATGGGTGACCCAAGCGACTATGCCACCTTGAAATTATGGGCTTGATGGCTCCAAGAACTTGCTTGGATGTAGAGAATGAAGATGTTGGCAACAGGTACAGTCCATTGCGGCATGGCCCTCTAAGAGGAAGATTCTTCGTGACCTGATCCTTAATAGCAATGGAATGAGAGTGAACTTCAACAAAGGCATGGTTATCAACGGCTAAGCGATGAGCAGAGACAAGATTCATTTTAGCTTTAGGAACATGGAGGATATTTCTCAATTGAATATTACGCATAGGGGTATGAATAATAGAGTGACCAACATGCTTAATGTCCATACCTGCATAGCTTGCCGTATGAATTTGTTCTTTGCCGTTGTACTTCTCATGCGTCGTCAGCTTGTCCAACTCTCCCGTGATGTGATCGGTGGCTCCGGTGTCCATATACCAATTTGCATCTACACCATAGGAAGCCGCAGTTGCTGTTTTTGAATTTGGAATGAAATTTTCATCATACCTATACCAACAGTCTGCTACAACGTGTCCAATCTTGCCGCACAGCTAACAAGTCGGGCATGGTTTGTTGGAGAAGCGCGCGCCTCCGTTTCCTCTCCCCCGGCCACCGCGATCACCACGGCCTCCGCTGTTGCCACGAGCGCGGAAGGAGTTGGTGTTGCCGAAGGGGCTGTTGTCTGTGAAGCCGTCTCCCTTACCACTATGCCTTGCGTTGTTGACGGAGGATCCGTTCGCCTGTTGTCGCAGTTTGGCTCGGCTCTCAAAACTGGGAAGCTGAGTATAGATCTCAACAACTGGAACTGCCTCCGCCTTGCCGACAAGGGAAGAGATGACGGGCTCGTAATCATCGTCCAGCCCGGCGAGGATGTAAGACATCATCTCCTCATCGTCGAGAGGTTTGTCGGCAGATGACATCTTGTCAGCCAGCGTCTTCATCTTGCCAATGTACTCCGTTACACTGAGATTGTCCTTGTGGGTCATGGACAGTGCAAGACGTGTTCAACGCACGCGCACGGGATTGTGAGGAGAGCATTGTCGTGATTGCACTCCATGTCTCAGCCACCGTCTCCAGATTGACGACCTGAGTGAGGATATCCTTCGATACAGATGCTAGGAGGAACCCAAGCATCTGTTGATTGGCAAAAAACCACTCCTCATAGGCAGGGTTGATCTTCGTGACGACTTTGTCGCCCTCCTTGACGTCGACTTCCGCTGACGGTGCATGTTTCGCGCCGGTGAGGTACCCCTCCATGCGGGCACCACGGATCACAGGAAGGATCTGTGTTTTCCATAGCATGAAATTATTCCTTGTGAGCTTCTCCGGATCAGCTTGGCCAGAGAGCGGATTGGTGGTGGAATTGGAGGAACTCGCCATTGTGGTAGATGTGATCTTATGCGTGGGTGTTTGGCTCTGATACCATACATATGTGAATTGGCAGAAGTGTTCTTACCTCGTTAGAGGTCGCTGTACGTGTTAATATATGTTTGGGAAAAGCCCCCAAAGTGGCGCATACAAAGGAGGAGATAAGACTCAAAAACAGAAATCTATCTCTAATTCTATCTTATCATCTCATGCGCATTATAACATGTAACAAACTCTATTTCTAACACTGTGCGCCTATCTCCTGCGATGCACTGGTTGCCTGCCACCTGCTGTTGCTCTGAGCAGCCTGCTCAGAACCTCCTTGAGCCCTTCCCTCTTCCTTGGTCATAGTGAAAAAAAAAAGAAAAGAAAGCTGGAAAGCTGGAACAACAAAAACAAACTACGATGATTAGATTAGTTAATCAAGCAAGATGAATGTGGCCAGATCGGCGCACGCACAGCATAGCAACAATTATGCTGTACTGCCTGAGTGCTTAAAAACAAGAGTAAATTTCAGAAAACTGCAACTTTAGTGACAAAACTATCAGTTTGCTGCAATATTTAGCGATATATTTCAGTTTGCTGCAACAATAGCGTGAAAAATTATCACAAAACTGTAACTTTTACGATATACTAGTTAGGTGCCCGTGCATTGCAACAGGAAAAAAAATTAATACGTTAACATCAAATCGCACCGGCTTATTTCTATTGTATATCGTTGGTTTACAAATACAAATAGCTAAGCCACAGATATAAGGGATCATATAAAATATATTATCCAGATTGTATGAATTTAGGTAAAAAGAAAGAAAGAAAATACAATTTTCATTTACCATGGGGTGTATGCCATTAAAAAAAAGAAAAAAGGGATTTGAGTACAGAGGACCATGGGTGATGATCCATAAAATCCAGTTCAGTATAGAAAAGCCTGTATCTTTATTTAGTTGTACATGCATTATCTCATAATCTTGCAAGATTATGCTCGATCAATCTTATTGGATAGTTGTACATCCGCATTTGCTGAATCTGATTCTGCTTTAGCTTCAGACTAACAGGTCATGAATATTGATGTAATACAGTTTCTTTGGTTGATCAAGTTCAATGAAAAAACACTTAAGAAATGTCAAAAAATCCCCAACTACATGTTGTGCACCAAAATGCCAGATCTGAACATCAGTTTAAAGCCAAAAGATGGATTCAATTCGGGTTTTAGTTGAGCACCTGCTATCAAAACATCCTACCTCTGCTGCTCTACAGAGTTCTTCAAGTCAGCGAAAATATATTGATTAAAAGCGTGCACGTGCAAGGCACGCTAACATACATTGATGGAGGTAAACTGAAGAAAAGTACATCCATTGCTTGAGTCAATTGTGTTAAAGTTTCTAAGTAAAGAATACAATTATGCAAGAGCGGATTAAAAAACTTAATCAAGCCATTTGTAGCCGCTAACCTTTCAGACCATCGAAGAACACAAGCTTCCTACTCATCTAAAATATGTTCTTTTGAGCCAGGTTTGCACAAAGAAAGAATAAGAATGTAGCATCAATGTGTCAAATCATAATACTCTTATCACTAAATATGATCATCGTGTTGTTTTCAGAAAATGAGAAAAGTACCCGTTGACCTAGAAGAATTACCCTCCACCACCATATAGTAGAATAAATACCTACTTAATTTGATCCTGATATCCAGCAGTGGCAAAGAACACATATTGGTAACCTATTAAACCTTGGAACCATAGTACCATACACCATGGTCCATGGAAGAGAAAGATAATATGTTTTTAATGCATATATGCTTGATTATGTTTTTAATGCATGTATGCTTGATAATAAGTCAATAGTTAACCTCAATTAATTTTGCAACAGTAACTCCCTAGTATGCACATGACATTCTTACAATTCCTACCTGTTCAGTAACACCCTAGTACATCTTGTATCAGGCATCTGCAATCGAATGACGGTTAATAATAAGATTATTTCTGGTTTCCTTCATTTCCTATATATCATTTCTCCAAAAAATTGAAAATACCCATGGAGTAAGAGTAACTATGACTAACCAAAGCAGGCACTTCCAGAGTTGTTTTTCCTCATAAAATTAGATTATTCATCCTTATGTTCAGCATTTCAGCAGGGGTTGGAAACAGCATGGTTGCATGAAACTCTGCAAAAATATCATATTAGAATGAATTAAGTTTTAGGTAAATAACAAATTAAATGTTAATCAAGCTGAACCATATAATTTTTTTAAAGGAGCACATGCTTACAAAGTGGATAAGAAAAGCATGGCACATGGACTGTGTGGCTCAGCTCTCATTCTGCAGCATTGCAATTTGCACATCATTGACCATTGCACACAACCTATCATATTAAAAAGGTTAACTCATACTGAACAACAAACATTTTCTTTGTATACAATTCAATTACACAAAAATGCAATGGAAATATATATATGCATGCTGAAAAAAACTATTGATTATTCAAGCTGCATTTGAATGGATAAAGTATTTACTTGTATTGTAAATTGAAAGTAAGGCACAATATCATATCCCACATCACATGTTGTCAGTTGGAGAAGCATACATGAAAGCCTCAAGCAAATAAATATTATATTCTCTGAACCTTCGATTCCCACAGTTCATAAATCAGTTAAATGGTCAAAACTACATTGTACTTGATTGAAATAGCTCTTAAAATACAGATGGACAAAAGTTATAGCAATTGTAAATATAACACCATGCAACAGTTCTGTTATAGAATTGATAAATATATCACCGTGTCACTATCGTCCCCTATGGTAGTGGCACCACATACAGTCGAACACACAATAAATTTGTATAGTCTCATATGCAAGGAAATCAAATGATCAATTACCTGAAAGACTGTAGAACTTGCCTAAATGTGACCTTCTCCTGGAGCTTGAACTCTAGCTGCTTGCCAAGAAAGGAAAAAAAAATTAGCTGTAGCTAAATGTAAAAGAAAATTTTAAAATAGCAGCTGCAAGAGAAAAGCTACAGTTTGGATGCCTATAACTGAGCTTTGATGCAATAAGTATTACTAAAATCTCAGTTAAGACAGTGGCATCCATTTCATGATAGACCATACATATCAGACTAGACTGTTTGCTTTTGTAGCATGGCCAGACATTACCCTGGTACCTTGCCTGCCTAAAATTATTTCAGGGTACCTATGCATTTCAACACGATAATTTATTATTGTTTTTTTAATGCAATCACAATGCAAATCCTGTTGTAATCAGGACAGTAAACTTATTGCCCACAATTTCCTTGTTGCCCATAATCAGGAGACCTAGGATGCCAATGTGATCCATAGCTACATTTGGTTCACATCACAATTCACAAATGAGAATATAATTCCTTGATAGATTTCATTAAAATCGTTTTCATCCAAAAGGGAATATAGACATATATACTGAAAACCATATTATATAAACTAACATAACCAAAAACAAGAATCATCCTACCATGTTTAGTAACAATATTGGTCGAAGCGAAGCGCTTTCAGTTAGAAAAAAAATGCCTCTTGCCTGATCACCATCCTTTTTTCAATGCATATGTTGCTAGGCAGAAGATCTCCGAGAGCCGAGAGTAGCCACATTACTTCTTCCTAAAAGGAAAGAAATAGCTTGCAGGTAGATGGATCTCATATGGCAGGGATGGGAGGCGGCGTTGGCATCATGAACAGAAACTGTATATGGTCAAGCATTTCAACAAACACATGAAGGTCATAGATAATTTGTGCACAGAGAACACATCAATGAACCGAATTAAACCCTAGTTCTTCAATCTCTCAGAAATAAGCATCAAGAATTTCGTGATAAGACACACAAACCGTGGACTCCTTTTGGGGTTCAGATGTTGAATCTTCTGCCCTGCTTGTCAAGGGCACGCAAGAAGGATGACAGGACGTTGGCACAGAATACTCTAGCCTCTAACAGGGTAGCTGCAACAGGATGATCAGAAATTATTGCCTAAAGAAAAGGATCGTCCAGGAGCATGGGCACAAAGCAATGTACCTGATGGTGCTGTCTACCTTCGGTGCTGCCCCCTGCTCCTGGCCTTGGGAACGGAGGTTGTATTGCAGGTCAGGCGTCGGCGGGGCTCGTGCAGGCTGCGGCAGTGAAGTCGCGCTGTAAGCAGCGGCTTAGGGCATGCGCAGGCAGGGATGGCGGAGTCGCACTGTAGGCGACAGCCTTGGGTGCCCGCCGGCGGAGGCTTGGTCGCAGGTTCACAGTAGGGGTGACAGGAGGCGGGGTGGCGTGCGTAAGCGGCGGCGATGGCCTGGTCACGCCACTCTTGTCAGATCAAGTAGCGTTCCGTCTACCGTGGCTGTCGCCGGGCACCAACGCCGCCAGCCTTGCCACTACGGCACTACCTGCTTCCAATCCATCGCCGCAGAGGGCTCATGTTTTTGTTCTGTGCCATTCAATTCCGGGGAGGGGCGGCGGGCGGCGGCTAGAGTATACATGGTAACTTAGGCGCGATGGGAGGGCTTCCGGCGGCGGGAATCGGTTGAGGGCGCCGCGGGGATCGGTCGATTGCGTGCCGAGTCAGGGATTCCGGCGGCGGGGATCAGTCGAGGGCGCGCCGACGTGATGGAGACCGGGAGTCGGGGAGGAGAAGACGACGATGGGGGCGCCGGTGGTGGAGACATGTCGCGGCGAGGGTGTGCCGGGAAGGAGACAACGGCGATGGAAGCGCCGGCGGTGGAGGCGTGTCATGACGATAAGGATGGGGCGCGGCGCGAGGTGATGGCGGCGATGGGGGCACCGGTGGTGGAGGCGTGGAGCAGCGGCGGGTGTGGGGTGGAGGGGGGCGAGGTTTTGGATTGGGGTGGCGCTTATTGCGGAATGCGATCCGTAGGAATTGCGCGACGGTGGTGCGGAGGAGTGTGCGCCGTTTTCTTTTGCTCTGAACGTGTCGAAGTACGTTTGTATATTGGATCGCGTGTCTACGTTGGCTTCAACATCACCACTATGAATTTTTTAAGTAGTAGAGAGTAGAGATGCCGCAACAATACATATAGGTGACAACTGTAGCAGCATATAACGTAAACGTTATAGTTTTGTGATAATTTCCCACGCTATTGTTGCAGTAAATTGAAACATGCCGCTAATGTTACAGCAAACTGATAGTTTTGTCACTAAAGTTATAGTTTTCTGATATTTACTCTAAAAACAAATATGCATGCTTGTGATGAGTTAATGAGATTGGATTGATGAGGAGAGAGAGTACGACCTGAAGAACTTGCTTGCATGTGGCAGCTGGTGAGAGGACCATATATATCCCACACTCCAATGATCCGTGAGAGCGAGAATATAGACACCCTAATGATGAGTTTGTTTTCTTAAGGGGTGTTTGGGAGAGAGGGATAAACGACGGTGCAAGTGTTTGCGGAATTGCGGCGCACGGCGGCACCAGAAAAGCTAATACGCGAACAATTTTCGTTTTTTCCAGTTTTTTCGTTTTTTCTTTTTTTTTCTTTTTTTCCTGGTTTTTATTTTCGGTTCTTCTATTAGGCATGTATACAAACTATGTATACATACATATATAAACTTTATATACATATATATACAAACTTTGTATTCGTACGTATACAAAGTTCTCTCTCCTCTCTTCCAACTTACTACATGTGTACTCTCGAATTATCAAAAAAGGTAATTAAGCATATTGATCGAACTAGAAGGCATTATCTTTGGAAGAAATCAAATGACCCTAATGCTAAGGTGCATTTATTAGCAGCTTGGGATCTAGTTTGTCAACCAAAGAAAAAAAGGGGACTAGAAGTCATAAATCTGGAACTACAAAATATTTCAACAAAATGGAGTTGCCCAGGGTAGACCTAATCTGGAACAAATATTATTCACACTCCAACATGCCACCCCATGCACACATAGGAAAGGGTTTTTTCTGGTGGAAGGATGTGTTTAGGCTAATATACCAATTTTCAGAGCCATTACATCTGTTGCTATTGGCCATTGGAGACAGCTCTATTCTGAAAAGACAACTGGAATGGCAGAATCTTGCAAGAAGAATTGATCATTCTGTTCTCACTTGCAAAGAATGAAGATATTTCTTTCGAGGGTTTCAAAGAACTGGTTAATCTGGAGTAAGCTTTTCAACCCCCCCCCCCCCCCCAAAAAAAAAAAAAAAACTACTCAAGCAGTTCAACAATGGCAGCACCTGAGCAATACTTTACATGAATTGGATTTCGGTAATCTCTTGGATCAGTGGACATATCATTGGAATTCAAATCAATATCAATCAAAAAGAGTTTATGATCTGTTCTTCGCTCATATTCAACCAGAAGTTCCCATCACCCTTATCTGGAAAAGCAGATGCACACTCAAATTGAAAGTTTTGTTTGGTTATTATTAATGGATAGGTTAAACACAAAGGATCTGCTACCAAGAGAACACTTCAACACCCAAGGGGGAATCAGATGTGTTACATGCAACACATTAACCACAGATGATTCTTTGCATCCCTTTTTCACTTGCCCCTGTGCTCAACAGTGCTGGCACTTCGTTGTCATAAACTGGAACATAAGTTTGAACTTCATGAATATGATATCTACAGCAAAAAGTAGCTTCTCCCACCCTTTCTTTATAGAGCAGAAGAAATGATCTCATCTTTAACGATGTGTAAGTGCATTTTGGTAAATGGAAATCACACTTCAAGTATGAATTTATTTTGCATTTGCATAGAGTAAAAGAAGCAGATAAACCAATTTGGCAATCATGGATACACAGTTTATTTTAACCCCCTTGTAAATTCCCCTTTGTTGTATTTTTTTTCTCCCCTCCCCTTTGTAAATTTGTTCTCTGTTTTGCCTTATTAAAGCACAGTAGTCTCTCTCTCTCTCTATATATATGTGTGTGTGGGGGGGGGGGGGGGGTAAGACTATTCTACACCCGGGGTATAGAATAGTTATTCTATACCCCTCTCCCTCCCTCCCGATCCCCTTCCTTCTCTCTCCCGCTCCCGATCCCCCCCTCTCTCGCTCCCCCTCCCTTCTGTCTCTCTCTCGCTCCCGATCCCCCCCTCTCGCGCTCCCCCTCCCTCCCTCCCGATCCCCTCCCTTCTGTCTCTCTCCCGATCTCTCTTTTTTTATTTCATTTTTTTCTTTTTTTTCTCCTTGAAACATTTTTTTCCTCTTTTCTAGAAAAATAAAAAATAAATTGCCAAATTCAAGACTTAAACCCATGACCTCATAGTTCAAAGCACATTCTTCTAACCAATTCATCTAATGATACTATTTGTTTTAAGAATTTTATGAGAAAGAAATATGATTATCAATTCTAATATCTTTCACTATCGAAACTCATAACATATTACTATGCTCTAGTAGTAACATTGTTGTAAAAGTACAGTAACATATGACGTTACTGTATAACACATAGGACGTTACTGCAATAATGCAGTAACCGTTACTGCAATAATGCAATAACGTCATAGTAAAATTGTAATAGACCAAGAACTAAAAAAAATTTGTGGGTTAAAGCTTCACATGCTAACAATATACTTGTTACTGTATGAAAGTAGAAGTGTTACTACATAATAGACGCATATTACCACTTCCAAGTAGCTATGTTACTGCACGATAATTATAGTTTTACTATGTCATTTTTACAAGATGAATATCGAATAGGTGGGCTATAGGTAAAGTCTGTAGGTGGCTTTGAGTGAGGTCTGATTGATGTAGGAGTTGTTTGAACAATTTTATACATTTTGTAAAACCATGTTAATGCATGTATATGCCCTTGTTACTACAAGTTACACATTCTGTTACTGCATATGGAGGGTTAAAGTTCAAAATGCCAATCTTTGAAAAGCAATATCTCACAAGATATGTATTATTTTTTAAAATCATTCCCACCATGAAGTTATAGTGTTTCTGCATGTGGAGGGTTAAACTTCAAAATGCATCTACGTACTCCCCTCTTCAAGAAACCGTTCTTCCTCCCTCTTCTCAAGAAAATCGGTCTCCTCCCTCGAATATAGTGTTACTACATGTATTTGACGTTACTGCACTTTTGACAGTAATATTGTGGTGAATTACAGTAAATCAGGAATTGAAACAAAAATATATAGGTTAAAAGTCTCAGATGCTAACCATATACTTGTTACTGCACAAAAGTAGAAGTGTTACTGCACGGAAGGTATACGTTACCACGTGTTTATGCAGTAACACTGCCCAAAAAATACAGTAAAACGCAGTGTAGTAACATCGTGATGCGATTGTAGTAACGTACAACAGACAAGTAGTAACAAGCAACAGTATAGTATTACTACTTGTGGAGAGACAAATTGCAAAACTGTCAAACTTTGAAGAACAATATCTCCCAAGTGATGTAAGGTTTTTAAAACCGTTTGCACCATGATGCTAGAAAAAAAGAGCTTATCAAAAGTAGATCCGTCATGACTATGTTTCAACTATATTTTAACGCTGTTACTGCACGTAAGACACAGTGTTACTGCACAGTGGTCGTCGAGTTACTGCACCGTCCTAGGACGAGAGCTGAGAAGAGGTGGGTGGTGGGGGGAGTTAGTAGGCGGGTTTAACCGGTGGGAGGGGCCTTTGATCGAGGTGGGAGGCGGGTTTTGGGCCTTTGGTAAGGAGGGTGAGGTGGGTGTGACCCTTGGAAGGAAGGGGGTATAGAATAGCTATTCTATACTCGAGTGTAGAATAGTTTTTCTATATATATAACAGCTCTACTCTACAGAGCTGAGAAGAGGTGGGTGGTGGGGGGAGTTAGTAGGCGGGTTTAACCGGTGGGAGGGGCCTTTGATCGAGGTGGGAGGTGGGTTTTGGGCCTTTGGTAAGGAGGGTGAGGTGGGTGTGACCCTTGGAAGGAAGGGGGGTATAGAATAGCTATTCTATATTCAAGTGTAGAATAGTTTATATATATATATATATATATATATATATATATATATAACAGCTCTACTCTACACCTCCCCCTTAGAATAACTATTCTACACTCCCCTCCCACCTAACCCCCCTCCCACCTAACCCATCTCCTCCCATAGTCCCAGCTCCCAGCCCATCCCCCCTCCCCGTCACGTGTGGCCCATCCCTCCTCTCCGCTTCTTTCTGCTCCTCCTCCCAATCTCTCTCTCCCTCCTTGTTTTTTTATGTTTTTTTACGCCTTCCCCTCCCAATCTCTCTACTCCCGGCGCCCACCTCCTCTACTTTTTTTTTCTTTTTCCCTCTCATCTCTCTCTCCTATCATTTTCTTTTTTTAGAAAAATTAAAAATAAATTGGTGAAATCAAAAGTTGAACCTATGATCTCATAGTTCATGGCAAGCTCTCCTAACCAATTCATCATGTGATGTTACGTGAATAGAAAATATTGTTTGCATGCTTTGTATGTTCAAATTGTATGAGAACAAATCAGTTATGTTACTGCAAGAACCATACCTCATTATTATGATTCGGCAGTAACATTATCATAAAAGGGGAGTAACATGATTATTGTAAAATTTATAGGTTGTTACTGCACTTTTGACAGTAACAACATTGCGGAATTTGCAGTAACAGAGAACATGCATAGTAACAGTGGTACTACAGTAGTAATGTTTTTTTAGAGAGCATGGTGGAATTTGCAGTAACAGAGAACATGCATAGCAACAGTGGTACTACAGTAGTAATGTGTTTTTAGAGAGCATGGTGGAATTTGCAGTAACAGAGAACATGCACAGTAACAATGGTACTATAGTAGTAATGCATAGTAAATCTCAATCTTTAGAGAGCAATATCTCTCACGTTATATATTATTTTTCTAATCCGTCTGCACCATAATATTCGTAAAAAGTGCTTAACAAAACTAGATCCATCATGACTATTTTTTGATGTCGTTACTGCGAGAAAGTTATCCTGTTACTGCACGATGACTGTTCTGTTACTGCGGAATTCCTGTGAGACGAGGACAATAAAGTGGTGGGCGAGGAAGGGAGTCAATGGGCGGGTTTGACCAGCGGGAGGGGCTTTGACCAGCCTTTGACTGAGGTGGGAGGGGGGATTTGGGCCCTGGGAAGGGTGGGGGAGGTGGGATTGGCCCATGGGAGGGGGGTATAGAATAGTTATTCTAAGGGAGGGATGTAGAATAGATTTGGTGTGTGTGTGTGTGTGTGTGTATATATATATATATATACACATATACATACATACATACTTACTTACTAGAAAAAAAATGGCCGTGCGTTGCAACGGGAAGAAAACATGAGAAATTTCCCAAATAAAATATGGCTGGATTTAATTTTTATTAAATTCTCCATAATTAATTACACTATGTGAAATTGTTTTGGAATTTTTAGAGCTCCATTGCTAATCTATTATCTATTATATTATATTATATTATATTATATACTAAAAGTCCATAAAACTTCCTACAAACGCTCTCGAACTGCCACGTGGTTTCCTCAAAACGCTCTCTACATGCCACATGGCACAATGAGAACCTACGCATAGGAGTCGAGGACCCACACGTGTAGTACATGTATTTGCCGTGATCATAACATGGAGCGTATTTGTCTCAAGATTAGTTTCCTACTTTGAATCAATAAAGCGGGCAAGATTAGTTACCCTACATCAACGTAATCTCAGATTTTCTCTACATATACATATATACACCGGTCAGCAGATTAGCAAATTTTAAATCGATGAGGCAGGCAAGATTAGTTACTCCTAAGTACAAGAGAATCTCAGATTATTTATCTCCTTCAGGAACACCATGACCAGATGGTATTTTAATCTCCACGATGCACGGCTCGGCGACTCATCTTGGCATAAGAGGTGTGCGACACCTTTGTGACATTAGTCAATTCAGGCTGGTCATCGTCTTTGGCAAAAGAAGGTAATCGTGCACCTACAGAACAACACAATAATGCTATCCTTCATTAATTAATTAGGGCTACACTATATTGCATCTATTAAATAACATAAATATATACATTATATTGCATATACGCATTTGCAGATAACATGGCGCCTTGCAATTTAATTACTGCGTTAACAAGAAAAATGATAGGTGGACAATTAAAGTAAGAGTGATTAGGCAATGGGATGCGGTTAATCGGCTGATGAGTTCTATGGTATACGCGGATGATTCTACTAATGCAGAGGTATGATTGTTGCGAACATATCATTTAATATATTGTTCTACTATGTAAATACTATTTTCTTCATGATAACTCAATACATGCCTTAATCCTAAAGCAATTGGCAAACCACTTTAGGCCAAAAATTAACATAAACTCATTATACATTTTTAAAAATTTCGAAGTTATGGAACATGATAAATACTGTGTACTGAAAAATAGTCTCAATCTTTTTTTATCACGATACAATAATGAAATAGGTCAAAGCAAAAAAAAATGTTTCTCGGACTACTACTTTGAGTTTACAGATAGGAAAACATTATGAGGTAGAAAGAACGAAGATCAGCAATTATCAGGTAAGTGTTTAATATTGCTTCTTTTAATCATTCTTATTATAACTAAACGTACTTTTTACAATTTAGATGTAATTAGCACCAATGTTTAATTCATCAGTTCTGAAAAAAATACAAAACTGACAGGTTACTCCATCTCACTGATAGCTGCTAAATTTTAACGTACAAATATTACAATCCAAAAAAAAATAATCCACCGTAAAAAATTCTCAATTCTTGGATTCCTGTGCCGCATCTCGAACTGCACCAATCATATAAGATTATATAAACCAATGCATTTAGTGGATTACACAATTCATCCATTAATAGAAAACAATAACCTATATCCAATTAAAAAGTCCTAATTTTACTTTAACACTTAATTTAGTAGACATGTTTTATTAAAGAAAATAAGCCTACCATTCTTTATAGTTGATGAATACAAGTATAAATAATTGCTTCTATGTATTACTTAGCTACGATACAGTATAAAGCTAACTACTAGGTTACAAAATTATAAAAACAAAGCTGACGAAAAGAATTTAGGGAGAAAACGTGGTTAATATTATCTTTATATAAGTGTCTCAAACAAATCATACGACGTATGCCAATTAAACTTCCTCAAAACTCTCTCAAGTTGCCAAATCCTATAAAATTTCAACAAAATAAACTATAATCTTATCTTTCAACAAAATAAATGCCCGCGCGTCGCGCGGGCCACCTTCCTAGTTTTAATAATACAAACATCATTTCAACATTTATTTAAATGAAAATCTAAATAAAACCCTACTTTCTCCATGGGCCATTTTAAGCCCATTTTTTTCTTTAGACCACAGCCGAGCTGGCCCATTAAGCTCCCTTCCACCTCGGCCTGCAAGCGCACATCCGGCTGGTGCAACCACAGTCTAATCAGTGTCCCGCTGCTCCTCATCTCACTGTCGCGTGGGTCCAAGTGTTACACTGTCATCCCCTACCTCCATCGAGTCCCACAACTTCCCAACACCATGGGAAACCACCTCCTCCATAAAATCTGTCCGCATCTATGGAGATAATCTAAAATTAATTGAGGGGTTTTGATCCTTATCTCTTTCTATTTCCGTTTTCCCAAGAATTAGAGAAAAATCACATTGTATCGACCTCAGAATCAAGCCCTATAGCAAACTTTAGAGTTCCAGTCTTAGAGTCTGTTTCTTGTAAATAAAAATCACCTATACATGCGGATGATGATGATGACGGATGAAAATATTCCCAGCATCCTTACGTATTTTTTAGCTAGGTATATAGGTATAGATATAGATATAAAGATATAAATATAGACGTACCTATCGGCTAAATTTAAATAAGTATTCGCTCATGGTGCATCCACGTCGCCTGGACGGGTTGTCAGTATTTTAGCAGAAAAGTATTGATACTTTACAATAATCATGGTAAGGTTAGATCAAGCTTGTTGTTTTTTTATTTTGGTCCCTTCAGTTCTTTGGATATACTATACAGAGGAGAAGAAATCACAAAAATTAGACTGTGCTCTTAAATTTTAAAGATGACTGGTGCTTTTGCAAAATTTATGGCCTCACCGGTTGTTTGACTTATTCGATTTTTGTGTTTTTCTTTAAAACAGACCTGTCGGTTTTTTCATAGTAAAAAACCCAGTCCGGATAAGGTCAACCAAATGGATTAGATCGTTCTTTCTTTCTTTCCTATTCTTGTTTCCTCCATCGTTCTCTCCCTTTCTCACATCTCCCTCCCACTTCTCGATCCGGCTCTTCCCTCCCATCGAAGTTCAACGGTCGATCCCTCCCCCTCCCCGCTACGTTCATCCTCCTCCACCTCTCTGTCCGTGCATGTCAGGGTTACGGGTCAGGCATACCCTCTACCCTTCGATATACGTTACGTATCGACATGGCATACCCACGCGTACGCGGATATTTCCTGTATGTTCTAAGGAAACTTTTCACGAAATCTACAAATGGGAAGAGTCCTTCTCGGACAGAACTAGGTCATCTACGTATTGTATTGGGTTTGATATATTCGAGTTCTACTCGGAGAGCTCCAGACTTGCGATATAAAAGGGACCCCCCGGGGAGGGCATAGAACATCGAATCTCAGAGCCAACACAACCCGCACAGCCTATGAAGCCGGAGTCTGCGAGGAGCCAAGTCATCGAGAGCTAGTCGAATCCACTCGACTACGATCTCGCCGGATCCGACAAGTTCCATCGATCCTTTTGTAACCTGTGTTTTTCACCATATAATCCCACATCAACTGGATTAGGGCTATTACCTATCAAGGGGCCTGAACCAGCATAATTCTTGTCTTTTGATTGCTCGATGTCGTACTACGTAGATCCTTGTACTAACGTACCCCAATACCCTCTATATCCGGTCTATGGGTATCACCCGTCGACAGTGGCGCGCCAGGTAGGGGCACTTGGTACTCAAGGTTCTACTACTATGTCATCCAGCTTCGTCGACAACAACGTCAACACCAGCTTCAGCCAAGCACTCCCTGCTTCAACAATGCTGGTATGGACTCAAGTCGGCGAAATCGTCTTCCCGGTTTACACCACGACGCCGATCTCAACCGGTCCTCCAATGACTGGAAACGAGAACGCAGTGGCTACGAACCAAGGCGACTCCATGTCGAAAAATCCACCCGTCGAAACGGAGAACGGATTACCGACTACATCCAAGCTCGGGAAGGATTCTGATACGGCCAAACCTTGTCCTTCCGACAAAAATCACGGGCCGACAAAGATGACTTCCGAAGCCACCAGGTCTTGGTGTCCTATCCACAAAACCAAGAAACACACCCTTCAAGATTGCTGGGTTTTTCTCAACGTCCGCGCTGAAATTCGCGCCTGCAAAGAACGTGGAATTCAGCGTACTTCTCCAACTCGAGATGTCTATTGTCCTATTCACAAGACAAAGAATCACGACCTCTTGAGCTGCAAAGTCCTCCTCGGCGCCATGAAAACTTCGTCTCCTAAGTCATACGTCCTTGTCAGGGATAACGGCAAGGAACAAGGAGTGGCTCCAGCCTCAGATCGATTTGTTGGGGTAATCGATATCGATCCTCACGAACCATCGGTCTTGCATCTCCTCGAAGACTATGGGTCATCGACAACAAGTGCGCCACGGGAGGTATTGGCTATCGATGATGTTGGCACGTCAGCGCAAACCAACGCAGAAGCGGCGAATCAATCGACTACTCCAGCCCAGCACATCAGGGCTGTTCAAGCTATACTAAGGGAAACTCCTTACAATCCCGTTCTGAACGACGACCTCGAGCATTGGACAGAACGGCTACGGGAATCGGTGACCAACCTCAGCAACGCGTTTGAAGAAGCCGCTACCGCAGCACACCAAGATCAGCCACCAATCGGCGACACCAATGGTGAAGATCCGGAGCGGAGGGAATTACCTCGACAGGCTACCCGTCCACCTCGTGGCACTGGCGATCTTCGAGACCAAATCAATGGTCGCCGAGAAGCACGACGCACACGAGACGACGCAAATCGCTCTCGGCGTCATGTCTCTTCACGGCGCCATGATCGAGGAAACCGCCCAAACGAGAACCGAGACTACAACGATCGCGAACGACGGGGGCCAGACAATACTGGTCATGGCCGTCGCCGCAACAACGACGACGACGGAGATCGGCGCCGAGACAACAGCGGGAGACAACGATAGGATTCCCGAGATCCAGGTCGTCATCCTCGTAATCGTACGCCGGAACCAAGCGACCCATCGTCATCGTCATCATCCGCATCCTCTTCATCGTCAGACAGACATCCACGAAGGTCACACGACCACCGACAACCCACCGCCCCCAACGCTGGGTGTAGGGCTTTCGGTCGTTCCCTACGTGATGTCCGATGGCCTGAGAGATTCCGACCCAGAGCTATTGAAAAGTATGATAGGAGCACCGACCCAGAAGAATTCCTTCAAGTCTACACGACAGTGCTCTATGCTGCCGGAGCAGACGACAACGCGTTAGCTAACTATTTACCAACCGCGTTAAAGGGTTCTGCACGTTCATGGCTGATGCATCTTCCTCCCTACTCAATCTCTTCGTGGGCAGACCTGTGGCAACAAATTCGTCGCCAATTTCCAAGGAACATACAAGCGCCACGCGATCGAAGATGACTTACACGCGTTAACACAGAACTCGGGGGAATCATTGAGGGAATACGTTCGGCGCTTCAACGAGTGCAGAAACACAATTCCCGAAATCACCGACGCTTCTGTAATTCGCGCCTTCAAATCCGGTGTCAGAGAATGCTACACTACCCAGGAGTTGGCGACAAGACGCATCACAACTACTCGGAGGTTATTCGAGATCGTTGAGCGATGCGCCCATGTGGATGATGCGCTAAGACGCAAGAACGACAAGCCAAAGACCGGGGGAGAGAAGAAACCAGCCGCAGATGCATCTAAGTCAAGCAAGAAGAAAAATCGCAAAAATGGGAAAAGGAAAGCTCAAGCGGAAGTCCTCGCAGCAGAATACGCGAACCCTCCCAAGCGCCTAGACCCACAAGGCAGCAACACAAAGAAATCATGGTGCCCCATACACAAAATGGACAGACATTCTCTGGAGGATTGCCCTGTTTTCAAAAAGTCACTCGAGAAGCACATGGCGTTTGAAAAAGGCAAGCGAGTACGTGTTGTCGAGAAGAACGAAGAGACGCCTCCTCACGAATCGGATTCTGCGTATCCAGACTCCGACCTCCACGTCTCACACATCTTTGGCGGCTCCACAACGTATTCCTCCAAGCGAGAATACAACAAATTGGAACGTGAAGTCTGTTCAACGTGGCAGGGGGTTGCACCCAAGATGAAGTGGTCTGAGCAGAAAATAGAGTTCTCGGAGGAAGACCACCCCAAAACCTCCGTTATCCCAGGACGATATCCGATCGTGGTCGAACCCACTATTCAGAACATCAAGGTAGCGCGAGTTCTCATCGACGGTGGCAGCTCGATCAATCTTCTCTTCGCCAGCACTCTGGACGCAATGGGAATTCCGCAAAGTGAGTTGACACCAACCGATCAACCCTTCGTAGACCCCCGTTTTTATAACAGGAATCAATCGTGTCAACAGTACCATTTCCCTGGATCAAGTAGTCTGGTACACACGAATTCGTAGCTGAAATAACCAGTGCGCATACACGAGTGTCTAGCACGAATTATTACATCAATAGCCCGCAGGCATAGTCTTAAGTCATCGGACCGAGAGGTCCGGAATACATCCAAAAACAGAAATAGATAAGGCAGCGGAGTTAAGGCAGCGGCACGCCATTGCCACAGGCAACGACCGTAACTAAGACCTATTGAGCGCCTTCGTCTTCATCACCCTCCTGGTAATAGGCATAGGGATCCTCCGAAGCTTCACCTCCGGCCTCTGATTAAGTTTATATTTGCAAGGGTGAGTACCAACCGTACTCAACAAGTCACCACAACAACAATGCACATGATAAAGGGGTATTCAAGGAATGGCTATAGTTCTTTTGCACAAAGCAAGTTTTGTAATTCTTTTCACAAGCCTAAGACCTAGCATAAACTGATCAAATTTTAGTACCAGTGTTCTTATTAAACAATGACGGTTCTGTCCACCATCCATTGTGATCCCAAGGATAGCTTCCCGCCATCGAGTCGTCATGGTTTTCTGAGGACGTCCACCTTCCCTTCTCTCAGGAAGTGGCTCCATCAGCAAGGAAATCATTATGCAGCATCCCATCCCACACAAGTTAAAAATTTAGAGTCTAGCCAAGTGTAATACACGTCCCGATGCTCAATAACCGCGAGCACGGCTATTCGAATAGATTGGGTTTACTCACACTGCAGTGGATGTACACTTTACCCGCACTCCGTGACTGCCCCACACATGAGCCTTGTCCCATCACATGAGACATGTCACGGCAAAGCTTTTCGATAACCTCGCATTGGCAGTACCCGCTCCATGAACTTTACATCCTCATGCACTCTAGGCGTACACAGTTTCTAGCAGTGAGAGGAGTTCTGGCGCACCCGGGAAGGAAAGACTCACACAAGCATTAGGTTATAATTATGTTTAAATTCTCACATGGCAGTCCTACCGATGGCGACACCACTGTAGACACCCGCCTCGCGGTTCTACCAATGACTGCCCCATCGTAGAGCCCCTGCCCCACACATCGAGAAACCACTATGCATGGATACTGCCTCCGCTCAGCTATCTATTCCGCTAGGTCTATACCCATACGAGAAGTGCGGTTGTACGGGGGTCGTTTCATGCTTAACTTCATGGCTCGGTCCTTAATTGACCGGGGACGGTACTTGCCTTTACCCGGATACCACCCAAATCCTCCGTCCGCCCCAGTCAAAAACAGTTGTTTACTTTTATTTCTCTTTTCATAAATCATGTCATCAACATCATGGCAATGTGGCGCTCAGGTCTCCACATGCCGCATCTCAATTACCTTCCCAAAGGTAATTGCCCAAGCATAGAGCATTTTGATAATTATGAGTATGCATGATTCTAGAATAGCGTTGCTAAGCAATTGTCATAGTTGACTAGGGACTCATACGTAAACATGGTTACGAAGGAATATGGGGTAAACAATAATCAAGGCATGGCATAATCACAAGTAGGATGTTTATCATTGCATGCAATTTTATTTGTAAACAAAACAATTTCGCAATTGGGATCAACATGTTCAAAGAATAGTGATGACTTGCCTTGCTCAAAGTCCTGTGGGTCTTGACCTTCGCCTGGATCAGCAGCTTCCTCGGGCTCTATAGTTACATGCGAAATTGGATTTGAATTCGGTTAGAACTCAAATAAAAATCCAAGTAAATCCAAATGAGAAATCGAGTGCGAAAGTCGGTATTAATTTTACTATTCGCGAACTATGGCAAACCTATTTTTTTGGTGTGAATTATTTATGAGTATTATTATCTTGTTGTCCTAAGTTTTTAATTTAGTATTCCCGAGTATTATATCCATGTAATAGGTTAGCAATTTTTATTGCGAGCTAAATATCGGACGAAATCCTAAAAACTATTATACGATTTAATTTAATCTATGACCACCCGATTAAGTATAATATGCATCTAAAATTCCTAGTGAACAAATCCGAACTTCTACCGTGAATAGATCACTTATAGAGATTACCCGAACTAATCTATAATATTCTATAAGAATTCGTTCATTTGTTTTAATTATTGATTATATTTAAATCACTACCGTGAATTGATTATTTATAGTGACTATAAAAAGGTTAACCCGTAATTTACATTAAATTTTGCAATCCTACGACGGGAAATTAATCTATAATTTAAATTCTAATTTTTCTTTAAGTCTTCTAAACTTTTCCTAATTTTTCCTCTAATTATTACTTCTTTTTATCATTTATTTTTTTAATATTATTTTATATTATTATTATTTATTTATTATTATTATTATTTTTTTTTAATATTTTAAATCTCCCCCTAATTTTCTTTTCTATTTATATTTTATATTTTTTTTCTTTCTCTCCTTTCTCCCTTTTCCTTTTCTCCCTCTCTCTCTTTTTCTTTTCTTTTTTTTTTCTTTTCTTCCTTTTCTTTCTTTTTCTCCCTCTCTCTTTTTTTCTTTTCCCTTTTTTTTCTTTTCTTCCTTCCTCTTTTCCTCTCTCCTTCCTCCCGGCCCTTCCCTTCCTCTCTCTCTCGGCTCTCTCTCTCTCGGCTTGTGCTCCCCGGCGACAACGGCGGCGAACCGAGGGGGGGGGGGCTTACCGACGGCGGCGGCGCAAGTCGCGGCGCGGTGTGGCGGCACCGAGGGCGGCGGCGCGGCGGCTCAAGGCGGGCAGCGCAGCGGCTCAAGGTGGCGGTGCGGCGGCGCGAGGGCGGCGGCGCGGCGGCACTAAGGCGGTGGCTCGGTGGGGAGGGAAGAGGGGAGGAGGGGTGAGGATGGGGAAAAGGTTGGTGAGAGGGGGGGAATTTATAGGGGAGGGGGGAGAAGAGGGGAAGGGGGCTGCGGCTTCAAGGCGTCGGCGGGGGGGGGGGGGGGGGGGGGGGGGGGCGGCGCGCGGCGCGGCAGGCGGCGATGGCGACGGGCGGGCGACGCGGCGCGGGGCGCGAGGCGGCGATGCGACGAGCGAGCGGCGCGGTAGGTGGTGACGGGGCGCGTGGGGCTCGAGGCGGCGATGGGGATGCGCGCGCGGCGACGGGACGGGCGGCGACGCGACGGGCGGCGATGCAACGGTGATAGCGACGATAGGACGGCGCGACGCTCGGCTTGGCTCAGCACGGGCTCGGCATGACGGCGACGATGACGCGGCGCGGCAGGGCGCGAGGCGGCGACGCGACGGGTGAGCGGCGCGTGGGTGCGGGGCGCGAGGCGGCGAGGGCGACGGCCGAGCGGCGACGGGACGGCGGCGCGGCGGCGAGCAGCACGGCGGGGATGGCGACGGCGCGCGGCGCACGGGGCTCGGGGCGCGGCGCGGCGCGGCAGCGGGTAGGGTTAGGGTTAGGGGACCGCGTCGAACACCTGGCGGGCGGTGAATAGTGCCGTTTTCTAATTTCTCTATTTAATTTTTATTTTTTATTATTATTATTTTTTTTATTTTTATTATTATTTTTATTATTTATTTATTATATAAATTTGATTCTAATATTTGCATATATAATTCTTACCTAATATTTGTGTTATTCCCACTAATAAATTCATCCGAAATTAATATTGCCCACATTTTTATATAATTTATTTAAATCTTTATTTAGTGTTAATTCCATTCCCTCGTACTTACATTTAATTGATACGAACATGTTTGCGATAATATCGATGTAATTTGATGGATTTAGTTCTTTATTCGAAACCTCCAAACTCTGAAATCGAAATTCAATGGAATGGCGAATAAAATCGGCATGATGCAATTTATTTTAAAAAGTTTTTGAAAACCCAAATTTTTAGAGTTTTGATTTGTCGGTCGAATTTTCAGGGTGTTACAAACCTACCCCCCTTAAATAAATCTCGTCCCGAGATTTCTTACCGGGTTTCAAATAGATGCGGGTATTCCGTCCTCAAGAATTCTTCGCTTTCCCAGGTGGCTTCATCCTCAGTGTGATTACTCCATTGTACCTTGTACATACGCCACTCTTTGCTCCTAGTCCTCTTCTTGGCCTCATCCAATATCCGGACCGGATGTTCTGGATACGTAAGGTCATGGCTAATGTGAATCTCTTCCAGCGGAGCTTGTTCTTCCGGCACTCGTAAGCACTTCTTTAATTGAGACACATGGAAGACTGGGTGCACATCGGCGATATTCCTTGGTAGCTGTAACTGATATGCGACTTCTCCCCGTCTAGCCGTGATTTGAAAGGGTCCCACATACCTTGGTGCTAGCTTTCCTTTGACCTTAAACCTTTTCGTTCCCCTCATCGGAGAAACCTTTAGATAAACATAATCTCCTTCCTTAAATTCCAAGTTTCTCCTTCGGGTGTCGGCGTAACTCTTTTGTCGTGATTGTGCCACTTTTAGACGGTCTCGAATCAGGCGAACCTTTTCCTCGGCTTCTTGGATAATGTCAGGTCCAAATACTGCCCGTTCTCCCGTCTCAGACCACATTAGTGGAGTTCGACATCGTCGACCAAACAATGCCTCATTGGGTGACATCTTTAGGCTTGCTTGAAAGCTGTTGTTGTAGGAGAATTCGGCGTAGGGCAAACATCTCTCCCAGTCTTTGCTAAAATCCAGAGCACAAGCTCTCAACATGTCTTCCAAGACCTGGTTTGTCCTCTCGGTCTGGCCATCCGTTTGTGGGTGATAAGCTGTGCTAAATGCTAGATAACTGCCCAGGGCTTCATGTACTTTCTCCCAGAAATGCGAGGTAAACTGTGTGCCTCGATCAGATATAATTTTCTTAGGTACACCATGAAGACATACTATCCTGGTCATGTATAACTCGGCTAGCTTGGCACTGCTATAATTTGTCTTAACGGGGATGAATCTCGCCGTCTTGGTGAGTCGATCCACAATCACCCAGATGGAATCGTACCCTGTTGCGGTCTTGGGCAATCCAACAATAAAATCCATGCCTATTTCATCCCATTTCCATTCGGGAATCTTAAGGGGTTGCAACAAACCTGCCGGTCTCTGGTGCTCAGCCTTCACCTTTTGGCACACGTCACAGAGTGCTACGTATTCTGCCACATCTCTCTTCAGATTGGGCCACCAGTATCCTTCCTTCAGATCCTGGTACATCTTCGTACTTCCGGGGTGCAATGAATATGCCGACTCGTGAGCTTCCTTTAAGATTAATCCTCTCAGTCCACCCTGTTCGGGTACATAAATCCTCTTTTTATACCATAGGACATCTTTTTCATCAATCGAAAATTCCTTTGCAAGTCCTGCTTCTAGGCGTTCCTTCACCTCTCGGACTTCCTCGTTGTCCTTCTGGGCATCTTCTATTTGGGTTCTCAGAAGAGGTTGAATGTCCAAGGTGTTTATCTGCCCATGAGGAATTATATGTAGGTTTAGTTGGGCCATTTCCTCCCTAAGCTCAGGAGCCATTCCTTCCGTCCTCAGATGATTGCAACGGCTCTTCCGACTCAAAGCGTCAGCCACAACGTTTGCTTTGCCGGGATGATAGTGAACCTCTAAGTCGTAATCCTTGATTAGTTCTAACCATCGCCTTTGCCTCAGGTTGAGGTCTGACTGGGTGAAGATATACTTCAGACTCTTGTGGTCAGTGTAGACATCACAATGGTTTCCAATCAAATAATGTCTCCAAATCTTTAGCGCATGAACCACGGCTGCAAGTTCTAAGTCATGGGTAGGATAGTTTTCCTCATGTGGTCGCAATTGTCGCGACGCGTAGGCCACAACTTTTCCGTCCTGCATCAATACTCCTCCTAGTCCTTGCCTTGATGCATCACAGTATATAACGAAGTCTTTCCTGATGTCGGGAAGAACTAGAATGGGTGCCGAGGTCAATTTTTCTTTGAGCTGCTCGAAGCTTTCCTGACACTGTTCTGACCACACAAACTTCTTTTCCTTCTTGAGTAGTTGTGTCATTGGTCGGGCTATCTTAGAGAATCCCTCAATGAACCTTCGGTAGTATCCGGCTAAGCCTAGAAAACTCCGAATCTCAGTCACAGACTTGGGTGCTTTCCATTCCGTAACAGCCTCCACTTTAGCAGGATCCACTGCTACTCCACCGGCTGAGATTACGTGGCCTAGAAAGGCGACTTCTTTTAGCCAGAACTCACATTTACTAAACTTTGCATATAATTTATGCCTCCGTAATTTCTCGAGTACCAATCGCAAGTGTTCCGCATGTTCCTCCTCATCCTTGGAGTAGATCAGAATATCATCGATAAATACTACCACAAATTTGTCCAAGTAATCCATGAACACTTTGTTCATGAGATTCATAAAGTATGCCGGGGCGTTGGTTAACCCAAACGACATTACTGTGAACTCATATAATCCATAGCGTGTTGAAAACGCGGTCTTGGGTATATCCTGGGTCCTAATTTTCAATTGGTGGTATCCTGATCTAAGGTCAATCTTAGAGAACACCTTAGCTCCCTTGAGTTGATCAAAAAGATCATCAATCCGTGGTAGTGGATATTTGTTTTTGATGGTTACTTCGTTCAGTGAACGGTAGTCTACACACATCCTCATGCTACCATCTTTCTTCTTAACGAATAATACTGGGGCTCCCCATGGTGACGAACTGGGTCGTACAAATCCCTTTTCTTGCAACTCTCTAATTTGCTTTTTAAGTTCCTCCAACTCATTAACTGGCATCCGATAAGGTCTCTTGGATATGGGGGCAGTTCCGGGCATCAGATCAATAATGAACTCTATGTCACGGTCTGGTGGCATCCCAGGTAAGTCTTCCGGAAACACATCGGGAAATCGTTGCACTACAGGCATTCCTTTCAGGGGTAGCATGGTAAATATGCCTCCGGCACGTTCGGTCAGTCTAGGATCTTGATCCATGGTTGCTCTCATATCTGATCCCCATGGTGTGGTCAGGGTAATTTCTCTACGTCTACAGTCGATTACCCCTCTGTTCTTTGCTAACCAATCCATTCCCAATATGACGTCCAGGGTTTGGGGTATCAACACCATAAGATTGGAGGGAAACACCACGTCCCTAAGACGGATAGGTACGTCTATGCAAGCATGACTCACAGTTATCTCGCCCCCAGGTGAGTGTACTATCATAGGCTTTCTAAGCCCCACTAGGGTTAAGTTGTGTTTTTGACTAGCCTTCAATGATATGAATGAATGCGATGCTCCCGAATCGAAGAGAACTTTAACTGGAGTGGAGTTGATAGAAAACGTACCCATCAGTACGCCCTGATCCTCCTGGGCCTCTTCAGCTCGCACATGGTTCACTTGTCCGCGGCCAAACCCGGTAGTAGCCTTGTTAGTCTGTGGAGTCCTGAATAGTCCTCGTCCGGCAGCGGGGGTAGTAGTCCCACGAACAGCCATTGCATTAGCGCCAGTACGGGCAGGAGTTTTGCGTGGATGAGGGCAGTTGTTGGCGTAGTGCCCATACTCTCCGCAGTTGAAGCAGTCCACATTTCTCTTGATTCCAGGGGCAGCCAGAGTTGGTGTAGGGGTGCGGTTCTGAATCACAACCGGCCTGTTAAAGTTGCTCGGCGCGGCGGGTCGGTTAGTTGCCACAGTAGGGGGCTTCCACCCAGACGAAGTGGCTCCCTTGAATCGCTGAGGCACCCCCTGAGGTGGGCGGTTCATAGCAATCCTCCTCTTGCGGTTATGCTCTACAGTCCTTTGATCATTTTCCAGCCTAACGACTTTGTTGATCAGGCTCTGGAAGCTCTCATGGTCTTGCCCAATCATAGGTCCACGTAATTCATCATTCAGCCCTTCTATGAACTTGTCGATCTTCTCCTCTTCATCTGCGAGGTCTCCAATTGCATAGCGGGCTAGCTGAGTGAACCGGTTCAGATATTCCTGCACCGTTGTGTTCCCTTGCCGCAACCTTCTGAACTCGTTCTTCTTCATACGCATTACTGCGGCAGGCACGAAGTTCTCGCGAAATGCTGCAGTGAACTCTTCCCAAGTGGGTTCTCCAGCATCCTCTTCTCGAGCTTCCTTGTAGGTATCCCACCAATCACCAGCGGGTCCCTCTAGTTGATTTACTGCGAAAATCACTTTGTCTGCCTCACGTACCCGGACCAGGGTCAGTTTCTTCTCAATGATGCGTAGCCAATCTTCCGCCTCCATAGGCTCGTCTGCCGTAGCGAACGTGGGTGGCTTGGTTCTCATAAACTCTCCAAAGCTCGATCCTCCGCGGTTGCCTTGGTTGTTTGCAATGGCTTGCAAGAGTTGGGTTTGAGTGGCCAAGACTCCGGCCAGGGTGGTTAGATCAGGTGTCTGGGTTTCTTCGTTGCTGGTTGGTGTCCGACGTCGGCTTGCCATCTGTGTAGGATGATGGAATAAGTATCCTAATTTTCTAACTAGCTTCTACGGTTTCATCCCATTAAGGGAGTTGTTTTGATGTGAACTTTGTTTTGCAAGCATGGTGGAATAAACTCATTTATAATATAACAGCAACAACATCGTGAATAACATCACAGAGTTCCACAAATAGTACATAAATCATGATGCAATCGACTGCGCACACATGCAGTCCAAATAAGGTTCATCAAAAGATACATCGAACTAACCATCAAGCTACTCGTCAAACTAGGTAAAGGGGGGGGGGTGTGTCTTGCATACTGTCCAAAAACCATCTGACGCGAGATCGAAATTGCAACAATCCTCCAGTCTAGTCATCCAACCATCCGCAGGATCCTGGGGCCGGTAGAGTGTGGTCGCTGGCACGGGCAAACCTGAGTCCCCATGGCTCGGAAGTAGTGGCCTCAGAATCTGGCTTGGGCTTCTTGCCCGGAGGTCGGGTGCTCTTGCGTGCAGTGCTGAGGGTGCGGGGGCCTCCGAGGAAGGTGATGCGGGGGACAGGGGTCTCATCCTCTGATGGGTCGGTAAGGTCTGGCTCGCTCTCTGGCTCAGTGTCAGTCCCCTCTGTCTCGGAGTCGACCTGGATCGGAGTCTCTAAACTGGAACCCAGCTGCGGAGAAGGTGTAGAGATCAGCGGAGTGTGCACAATCTCCGGGGCAGGTGGCTGTGTCACCGTCGGGTCCACCAAGTAAGGTGCTGACTCAGTGGCCAGCATACCAACCTCTCCCAGAAGAGCGTGGAACGCTGGTGGGTACAGCGGGGTGAGGAAAAAGTAGTGGTCACGCCCTACTGCTGTGGAAGTGGAAGCCCCTGTGGTGCTGATCGTGGCTGCTCGAAGCTGCTCCTCCAGCTGACTGACGTGCTCCTGACTCTCTCTCAGCTGCTCCTCAAGTGTATCCATCATCCCGCGGCGGTCGTTGTATTGGTCAGATAACTGCTGGAACTGGTCACCGCGGACCTGAAGCTGTGCCTTCAGTGAGTCTATCTCACTGCCCCAAGCCTGGTGCTCCTCCTCCAGCTGAAGCTGCTGTGCTGTGAGGTCAGTCACCTCGGTCTCTAGCTCTCCCACACGTCTCTGCTGGTCGTCGATCTCTAATAGAGCCTCCTCGTAAAAGTCATCTGCTGCCTCAGCCCATCGTGACAGGGTCACTATCGGGTTGTAGCAGCAAGGTGTGTCCTGAACAGTGCAGACGGAGTTGCTCTCCTCTCGAAACGGGTGGTGAGCAAACTCAGTACTTGCCAACTCAGCTCGGTGAATAGAGCTGAGTCGGAGGAAGGCCTCTCGTGCTGCATCCTGCATCGCGGTCTCTGGCAAGTCGCGACGGTGGCGTGTCGGGAAGCTGTAGTCTAACTCTGATGGGACTCGCGTATGAACCTCGACTCGGGCCTCCCAGACAGACTCGCACTGTCTCACTCGATATATCGGAGATATGGGGTATCGCAGACGCCTCATCAGTCGGTGCAGCTCAATGACGTATCCCTCAGAGCGGGGTACGCCCATCTCCCAGTCAGCGGGTGAATCCTGATCTGCCATCTAATTTTAAGAAAAGCCCAATGTCAGCTAAGAGTAAAACTTATTTTGTAAAGAAATAGTTAAGAGTAAGATAAAAATCATACAGGTTTTGTAAACATAGCATTTTTACTTTTGAAATTATTACTAAGTGGGAACTTTCTCCCTTGGCCAAATTAAAGGAAAAGGGTGGGGCGCCTTTTGGTCTTTTCCTACAGTCGTATGGCTCTGATACCAGCTCTGTAGACCCCCGTTTTTATAACAGGAATCAATCGTGTAAACAGTACCATTTCCCTGGATCAAGTAGTCTGGTACACACGAATTCGTAGCTGAAATAACCAGTGCGCATACACGAGTGTCTAGCACGAATTATTACATCAATAGCCCGCAGGCATAGTCTTAAGTCATCGGACCGAGAGGTCCGGAATACATCCAAAAACAGAAATAGATAAGGCAGCGGAGTTAAGGCAGCGGCACGCCATTGCCACAGGCAACGACCGTAACTAAGACCTATTGAGCGCCTTCGTCTTCATCACCCTCCTGGTAATAGGCATAGGGATCCTCCGAAGCTTCATCTCCGGCCTCTGATTAAGTTTATATTTGCAAGGGTGAGTACCAACCGTACTCAACAAGTCACCACAGCAACAATGCACATGATAAAGGGGTATTCAAGGAATGGCTATAGTTCTTTTGCACAAAGCAAGTTTTGTAATTCTTTTCACAAGCCTAAGACCTAGCATAGACTGATCAAATTTTAGTACCAGTGTTCTTATTAAACAATGACGGTTCTGTCCACCATCCATTGTGATCCCAAGGATAGCTTCCCGCCATCGAGTCGTCATGGTTTTCTGAGGACGTCCACCTTCCCTTCTCTCAGGAAGTGGCTCCATCAGCAAGGAAATCATTATGCAGCATCCCATCCCACACAAGTTAAAAATTTAGAGTCTAGCCAAGTGTAATACACATCCCGATGCTCAATAACCGCGAGCACGGCTATTTGAATAGATTGGGTTTACTCACACTGCAGTGGATGTACACTTTACCCGCACTCCGCGACTGCCCCACACATGAGCCTTGTCCCATCACATGAGACATGTCACGGCAAAGCTTTTCGATAACCTCGCATTGGCAGTACCCGCTCCATGAACTTTACATCCTCGTGCACTCTAGGCGTACACAGTTTCTAGCAGTGAGAGGAGTTCTGGCGCACCCGGGAAGGAAAGACTCACACAAGCATTAGGTTATAATTATGTTTAAATTCTCACATGGCAGTCCTACCGATGGCGACACCACTGTAGACACCCGCCTCGCGGTTCTACCAATGACTGCCCCATCGTAGAGCCCCTGCCCCACACATCGAGAAACCACTATGCATGGATACTGCCTCCGCTCAGCTATCTATTCCGCTAGGTCTATACCCATACGAGAAGTGCGGTTGTACGGGGGTCGTTTCATGCTTAACTTCATGGCTCGGTCCTTAATTGACCGGGGACGGTACTTGCCTTTACCCGGATACCACCCAAATCCTCCGTCCGCCCCAGTCAAAAACAGTTGTTTACTTTTATTTCTCTTTTCATAAATCATATCATCAACATCATGGCAATGTGGCGCTCAGGTCTCCACATGCCGCATCTCAATTACCTTCCCAAAGGTAATTGCCCAAGCATAGAGCATTTTGATAATTATGAGTATGCATGATTCTAGAATAGCGTTGCTAAGCAATTGTCATAGTTGACTAGGGACTCATACGTAAACATGGTTACGAAGGAATATGGGGTAAACAATAATCAAGGCATGGTATAATCACAAGTAGGATGTTTATCATTGCATGCAATTTTATTTGTAAACAAAACAATTTCGCAATTGGGATCAACATGTTCAAAGAATAGTGATGACTTGCCTTGCTCAAAGTCCTGTGGGTCTTGACCTTCGCCTGGATCAGCAGCTTCCTCGGGCTCTATAGTTACGTGCGAAATTGGATTTGAATTCGGTTAGAATTCAAATAAAAATCCAAGTAAATCCAAATGAGAAATCGAGTGCGAAAGTCGGTATTAATTTTACTATTCGCGAACTATGGCAAACCTATTTTTTTGGTGTGAATTATTTATGAGTATTATTATCTTGTTGTCCTAAGTTTTTAATTTAGTATTCCCGAGTATTATATCCATGTAATAGGTTAGCAATTTTTATTGCGAGCTAAATATCGGACGAAATCCTAAAAACTATTATACGATTTAATTTAATCTATGACCACCCGATTAAGTATAATATGCGTCTAAAATTCCTAGTGAACAAATCCGAACTTCTACCGTGAATCGATCACTTCTAGAGATTACCCGAACTAATCTATAATATTCTATAAGAATTCGTTCATTTGTTTTAATTATTGATTATATTTAAATCACTACCGCGAATTGATTATTTATAGTGACTATAAAAAGGTTAACCCGTAATTTACATTAAATTTTGCAATCCTACGACGGGAAATTAATCTATAATTTAAATTCTAATTTTTCTTTAAGTCTTCTAAACTTTTCCTAATTTTTCCTCTAATTATTACTTCTTTTTATCATTTATTTTTTTAATATTATTTTATATTATTATTATTTATTTATTATTATTATTATTTTTTCTTTAATATTTTAAATCTCCCCCTAATTTTCTTTTCTATTTATATTTTATATTTTTTTTCTTTCTCTCCTTTCTCCCCTTTCCTTTTCTCCCTCTCTCTCTTTTTCTTTTCTTTTTTTTTCTTTTATTCCTTTTCTTTCTTTTTCTCCCTCTCTCTTTTTTTTCTTTTCCCTTTTTTTTTCTTTTCTTCCTTCCTCTTTTCCTCTCTCCTTCCTCCCGGCCCTTCCCTTCCTCTCTCTCTCGGCTCTCTCTCTCTCGGCTTGTGCTCCCCGGCGACAACGGCGGCGAACCGAGGGGGGGGGGCTTACCGACGGCGGCGGCGGCGACGACGACGGCGACGGCGGCGCAAGTCGCGGCGCGGTGTGGCGGCACCGAGGGCGGCGGCGCGGCGGCTCAAGGCGGGCAGCGCAACGGCTCAAGGTGGCGGTGCGGCGGCGCGAGGGCGGCGGCGCGGCGGCACTAAGGCGGTGGCTCGGTGGGGAGGGAAGAGGGGAGGAGGGGTGAGGATGGGGAAAAGGTTGGTGAGAGGGGGGGAATTTATAGGGGAGGGGGGAGAAGAGGGGAAGGGGGCGGCGGCTTCAAGGCGTCGGCGGGGGGGGGGGGGGGGGGAGGGGCGGCGCGCGGCGCGGCAGGCGGCGATGGCGACGGGCGGGCGACGCGGCGCGGGGCGCGAGGCGGCGATGCGACGAGCGAGCGGCGCGGTAGGTGGTGACGGGGCGCGTGGGGCTCGAGGCGGCGATGGGGATGCGCGCGCGGCGACGGGACGGGCGGCGACGCGACGGGCGGCGACGCGACGGGCGGCGACGCGACGGGCGGCGATGCAACGGTGATGGCGACGATAGGACGGCGCGACGCTCGGCTTGGCTCAGCACGGGCTCGGCATGACGGCGACGATGACGCGGCGCGGCAGGGCGCGAGGCGGCGACGCGACGGGTGAGCGGCGCGTGGGTGCGGGGCGCGAGGCGGCGAGGGCGACGGCCGAGCGGCGACGGGACGGCGGCGCGGCGGCGAGCAGCACGGCGGGGATGGCGACGGCGCGCGGCGCACGGGGCTCGGGGCGCGGCGCGGCGCGGCAGCGGGTAGGGTTAGGGTTAGGGGACCGCGTCGAACACCTGGCGGGCGGTGAATAGTGCCGTTTTCTAATTTCTCTATTTAATTTTTATTTTTTATTATTATTATTTTTTTTATTTTTATTATTATTTTTATTATTTATTTATTATATAAATTTGATTCTAATATTTGCATATATAATTCTTACCTAATATTTGTGTTATTCCCACTAATAAATTCATCCGAAATTAATATTGCCCACATTTTTATATAATTTATTTAAATCTTTATTTAGTGTTAATTCCATTCCCTCGTACTTACATTTAATTGATACGAACATGTTTGCGATAATATCGATGTAATTTGATGGATTTAGTTCTTTATTCGAAACCTCCAAACTCTGAAATCGAAATTCAATGGAATGGCGAATAAAATCGGCATGATGCAATTTATTTTAAAAAGTTTTTGAAATCCCAAATTTTTAGAGTTTTGATTTGTCGGTCGAATTTTCAGGGTGTTACACCCTTCCATGGAATTACTCCCCAATCATCGTCCAGACCTTTGGGCAAGATTACGTTGCCTGTGACTTTCGGCCAAGCCAACAACTTCCGAACAGAGCAGATCACCTTCGATGTTGTTGAATTCGATACAGCTTACAACGCCATCATCAGGAGAACTGCACTTGCGAAGTTCATGGCCGCGTCTCACTACGCGTATCAACTGCTCAAGATGCCGGGACTGAAGGGAACAATCACTATTCAGGGGAATGCAAAGCTGGCGGTGCAGTGCGATAAACGGAGCCTCGACATGGTCGAGCAAACGCCCAGCCCACCCGCCATGACTGAGCCACCCAAGAAAGTGAGCAAGCCAAATAAGACGCCGAAGCCGGATGGCGCCATCAAGATCGTTCCACTCTCCAGTGCTAACCCCGACAAGACTGTCAAAATCGGGGCGACACTAAACGAGAAATAGGAACTCACGCTCATCACCTTCCTCCGCGATAATGCCGACGTGTTCGCTTGGCAGCCGTTCGACATGCCGGGGGTCCCCAGGGAGGTGATTGAGCACAAACTCATGGTGCAACCCGATGCCAAGCCAGTAAAGCAAAGACCGCGGAGATTTGCACCAGACCGGAAACAAGCCATACGAGAAGAGCTCGACAAACTTCTCAAAGCTAGCTTCATCAGAGAAGTACTTCATCCAGAGTGGCTAGCCAATCCAGTTATGGTGCGGAAGGCCAACGGAAAATGGAGAATGTGTGTCGACTTCACCGACCTCAACAAGGCGTGCCCTAAGGATCACTTTCCTCTCCCTCGAATAGATCAATTGGTGGATTCAACAGCCGGTTGCGAGCTATTGAGCTTCCTCGACGCTTACTCCGGCTACCACCAAATCAGCATGGCAAAAGAGGACGAAGAGAAGACAGCGTTCATCACACCGTTCGGGGTATTTTGCTATGTTAAGATGCCTTTTGGACTGATAACCGCCGGGAATACTTTCCAGCCCACGGTCCAGGGCACACTTAGCAACCAGCTTGGCAACAATGTCGAGGCTTACGTTGACGACATCGTTGTCAAAACCAAGACAAACGACTCATTGATTGACGATCTGCGGGAAACGTTCGACAACCTCCGACGATATCGCCTCATGCTCAATCCTGAGAAGTGCACGTTTGGTGTACCGTCGGGCAAGCTACTCGGATTCCTTGTCTCTGGCAGAGGAATAGAGGCAAATCCTGAGAAGATCAAAGCAATCGAGAACATGAAGTCACCCACAAGACTCAAGGAGGTACAAAAGCTAACCGGATGCATGGCAGCATTAAGCAGATTCGTCACTAGGATGGGAGAACGAGGACAACCTTTCTTCGCTTTGTTGAAGAAACAAGACAAATTTGTATGGACACAGGAAGCCGAAGAGGCATTTATTGCACTCAAGCGCTACCTATCAAACCCTCCTGTACTTGTTGCTCCTCAACCTAATGAAGAGTTATTCCTCTATATTGCTGCCACGCCATATTCCGTTAGCACCGTCATTGTCGTCGAGAGAGAAAGTACAGCGACCAGTTTATTACGTCAGCGAAGCTCTCCATGACGCAAAGACAAGATACCCACAGATCCAAAAACTGCTTTACACAGTCATCATGACATCAAGGAAACTACGCCACTACTTTCAAGCCCACAGAGTCACAGTTGTCTCCTTCCCCCTTGGCGAAGTCGTGAGAAACAAAGACGTTGTCGGCCACATTGCAAAATGGGTAGTCGAGCTAAGCCAATTTGATGTCCACTTTGTGCCGCGAACAGCCATCAAATCCCAGGTACTCGCCGACTTCGTTGCCGATTGGACTATGCCAGATAACAAATCAGACAACCAAGGCGACAATGAGACATGGACAATGGCGTTCGATGGCGCACTCAACAGCCAAGGAGCAGGGGCAGGATTTATCTTGACATCTCCCTCTGGAGATCAATTCAAGCACGCAATCCACCTCAACTTCAGGGCAACCAATAACACTGCAGAATACGAAGGACTACTCGCCGGGATACGAGCTGCAGCCGCACTTTGGGCCAAGTGACTAATCGTCAAAGGGGACTCCGAGCTAGTCGCAAACTAGGTGCACAAAGACTACAAATGCTCTAACCCCGAGTTATCCAAATATCTCGCAGAAGTCAGGAAGCTAGAGAAGAGGTTCGATGGGATCGAGGTCCGACACGTCTATCGCAAGGACAACATCGAGCCAGACGACCTAGCACGACACGCGTCCAGACGAGAACCACTCGAGCCCGGCACCTTTCTCGACATCCTGATGAAACCATCGGTAAAAGAAGTTAGCGGCGAAGTTGGCCCGAACACCCCCGACATCAGCTCGGAGGTCACTGAGGCAGAACGCGCTATTGCTGACATCGAAACCACAGACGACTGGCGCATCCCATTAATCAAATTCATCAGCAACGAGGAGTTGCCCGAGGACGATACAGAGGCCGAGAAAATAACCTGTAAAGCAAAGATCTATTGTATGGTCGGTAACGATTTATACAAAAAAGCACCAAACGGGGTACTTCTCAAATGTGTCTCTACCGACGACGGCAGACAACTCCTCCTCGACATACATGAAGGCATATGTGGGTCACACGCCGCCGGTCGGACATTGGTCGGCAAAGCTTTTCGACAAGGCTTTTTCTGGCCAACCGCCCTTAATGATGCATGTGGTCCAGCGATGTGAAGCCTGTCAATTCCACAGTAAACACACAAAGCTACCTGCGCAAGCACTGCAGACTATCCCTCTGACTTGGCCGTTCTCGTGCTGGGGGCTAGATATACTTGGGCCATTCCCACGAGGACAGGGCGGCTACAGATTCCTACTTGTGGCGATCGACAAATTCACCAAATGGATCGAAGCAGTACCCACTGGGGAAATCAAGGCCAACAACGCCATCAAATTCATCAGAGGGATATTCTGCAGATACGGACTACCGCACCGCATCATAACCGACAACAGCTCTCAATTCATCAGCGCCGACTTCCAAGATTACTGCATCGGTTTGGGAGTCAAAATATGTTTCGCCTCGGTCTCTCACCCTCAAAGCAATGGACAAGTCGAAAGGGCAAACGGCATAGTACTACAAGGGATGAAAACCCGCGTCTACGACAGACTCATGTCACACGACAAAAAGTGGGTTGAAGAACTCCCATCAGTACTATAGGCCGTACGCACCACACCGACAACATCCAATAAGGAAACACCCTTCTTCCTCGTGTACGGCTCTAAGGCCATGCTCCCCGGCGAGCTACGACATCAAAGTACATGAGTACAGAAGTATTCCGACGAGAACCAGGAGGAACAGCGAGACATCGATGTAAACCTTCTCGAGGAGCATCATGAGCGAGTTGCCGTTCGAGCAGCTAGCTATCAACAAGCCCTCCGCTGTTACCATGAGACGCGCATCCGAGCACGCATACTTTCGATCGGCGACTATGTCCTCCGACGAGTTCAAACCGAAGCAGGGCGAAACAAACTCTCACCAAAATGGGAAGGACCTTACACGATCACACAAGTCTTGCGGCCAGGCGCATTCAAAATCGCAGACGGCGACGGTCGCGAACTGGCAAACTCTTGGAACATTGACCAACTACGTAAATTCTATGTATGAGTCAATACCGCTGTACCTGTAAGCACCCTTACAGTATCAATAAAGCCTATTTCTAGGCCCCATATCACAATCAAGGTGTTTTCGCCCGATGATCCCTCACTCAGATGACACCTAGCGTTGAAACCTGTCCTTATGTCCCTTTACGCCGTCTCGACAAGGCCTCCGAGGAACTTAAGGGATCTTCGGCTGGGGACGCCCAGAGCCGATAAGGCCTTGTCAGATCCTGTAGAGACAAAAGACCATGTAAGATCTAGTCGTGTAAAAGTTCTCGCCGTGCGTATTAACCAAGCCGTGAAATCGGAAATCAACTTTCCAACCTCACGGCTGGTGGCTAGGATCAGAGCTTATTCAACCAAGGCAGGTCAAGGGTCCAAGAGCCTTATCACCCGAGAAAATTCCTCCGATGACAAGGCTGGAGGCTAGGGAGAGTGTACGACTCAAACGGCCGAAGTCGTTAACTGAGAACACACTCTTACACACAACATCCAGAGTAAGATACATTTGTTTAAGGAATATTTCTTTATTCACAAAATAATTCTTACAGTTTTTACATAGATCTCCCACTACATTACATTTTTCCTAAGATACCTATGACAGGGCACGAGTACTACCAAGAGGGCCAATGCCAGTCCATAGACTGGAAGACCTTCTCGGCCAACGGCGACATCGACCTCGCAAGATGGTCTATCTCCGCCGGAGTCCTCCGGGAACGAGCAAAACCTTCGTGGAGGAATTCGAGGTCCAGGTGCGGGCGGTGATCTCGCAGGCAAGCCAGCACATGTCCTCCGGCGTATCGGCTCGCTCGACGACACTCTTGCTTCAAGGCCTCGTCGATACGCTTGCCGATGCCATCGAGTTGGGCACAAGCCCCATTGAGCCACGAGATATACCCGGCCGCCGATTCCCCAGGATCGCCGCGGACTACTCGAAATTCCCTGCATACTCTGGCCATTGAGGTGCAGCAACTTTTCAAGTACGACGCAAACCACACCTCGCGGCCTCGGAGCGTTTCCACGGCCTGCTCCTTCTTCACGACTAGCATGGTTCTCTCGAGTTCCGCCACTTCAAATTTCGTCTTCCAGTATTGGATACGACGATCTTGGGTTGCAAGGGCATCCTCGAGATCAACTAAACGTGACGACCACTAAGACAAGCTGGATACCCCTAAGACAACACAGAGGTAAAAAGGCTACTCACTTGAGGTAGTCGTTGCCATCTCGACCTCCGCATCAAGAGTTTGATCCTCGACGTCAGGTGAGACATGTGGTTCAAACTCGAGTACCGGAATTATCGCCAGTGACTCAGGCTGCCCGCGCTGCTGAACATCCTCGTCATCAGCATCTCTACAATCGACAAAAAAACTCCCGAGATCAACATTGAACAAGGATGGTAATCGTACGCACGAAGGTAGCCAGAGTTCAAGATTTACAAATCATGCAACAAATACAAGAAATCCTACTCTTCAAAGAGGGGGAGGACAGACTCCCCCAGGTCACCGACTTCTTCCATCACCTCCTTACGTGTGTCGCTTGCCGCCCCCTGATCCAAGATCTCGTGCAGATCGAGTTCAGGACGTGACAACCTTACACACGCGAGGACGTGACACGCCCCGGTGTAGATGCCGTTTGACGTCTCCTCCGCGATCCTGGCCGCATGCTTGGAGGGGATTTCCCCCATCGCCGTCGCCAGTTCCGCAAGAGAGGAAGTCAACGAGAACTCGCTGGGGTTCGCCGGGATCGTGGACTTGATGCCGCACTCCTCGGCGAGCTGGTGGAGGCCAGTATAGGTGACCCGCAGCGAGCCACGGATCTCGGAGAGATTGTTCCTGAGTTCCGACATTCGGTCCTCGAGCCCCTTGCGTTGACGCTCGTTGCCGGCCACCAGCTCCCTCATCTTCATGAGGTCCTCGCGGGCCTCAGCCAGTTCGCGAACCAATCTCTCGGCACGCGCGTTCGCTGCCGCCGTTTCCGACCTCGCCTCCGAGATCTCGCGGCCGATGCCGCGAGCACCAGCTTCGAGAAGGCGCCCCATCTCGACTTGGAGCTCCCAAGTGAGGACGGCCTCTGGCAGACTACGACCCCCAGCGGGATCGCTGACGGGGCCGCTAGGCGTCGCCTCCCGGCTCCCGCCCATGGGCACGACATCTGTTGATGCCGTGGCAGGAGATACGCTGGAAGTTCCCCTGAACTTGGCCTGAGCAGCCTACGCCCGTGCCTCCCTACGAACGACCACGAATCAAACACCATTTGAACAGGAAACACGAGAATCCGAAAACTTATTTACTTACTTCTCGCTGTTCGTCACAATACACTGTCGTCGTGGAGGTGGAGGAGATGCGTCTGAAGCCTGCAAGACAATCAATGTGGAGTGAGAAGAAACCTTCCTTGCTACATAGTCTAACGACAAGATGAAATTACCGAGGGAGTCAATGCCTTGCGACGATGTCCGAGCACAGGCGAGAATTTCCTCGCCTTGGTCGGAACTTTGCCACCACTAGTGGTGGTCGCAGCGTCAGACGCCTCCTTGACGACCTTCTCCTTTAGAGATGTCGCCACCTGATGATCTGCGAGCGGTCCGACGACATCAGTCAAAGGAAGGGCCTACGCTAAATCAAGTCATAAGCTGATTTCGAACAGAGAATGCGGGATGCTTATCGAGCAAACTCACATTGATCGCTTCATCACGTTCCGTCGCCCCCCTTTCACAAAGAGGCGTAGGGATGTCGCTCGACGTGGTCGGACCGCTGATCATCACTTGACCGACGCGCCGCTCCACGGCTTCGCTGCTCAGACCTGTCAAGAGGGAACCAACTTTTCGTAAGTCAAGAGGAACATGAGTACAAGCACGTTAAAATGAATGCGAGAAAGATACCCCGAGGAGAAACCCGGGTCGCGTCTTTAGGCCCGGAATAATTATATGCCGGATGGGCCCGAGCCTGGAGCGGCTGGATTCACCTACCGACGAAGTCTGCAACGACTTCATACCCCGATAAGCTCCGTTCTCGGAGATCATCGATGATGTCGATAAACGATTGAAGAGAGGGGGTCAAGGGGGGCTTGGCGGTCCAGACCGGAATCTTGTCCGGTTGATCCTCGGGAACAACGAGGACCGGATTTGAGTCCTTGATTTCAAGATAAAACCACATGTTCCGCCATTTGCTGCGGGAAGAGGGACACTGGAAGGGGACATAACGCGACTTCATGCCATCACGAAGTCGGAACCCGACGCAACCAGACACCCTATTGGGTTCCATCCAGCGCAACTCATAATAGAAACGGAAGAGATCAAGAAAGGGCTCTACCCCAATGTAGGCCTCGCAAAGATGAACAAAGACACTAAGGAAAGCGATGGAATTGGGGTTCAAATGCAAAAGAGAAAGACCATAGGAATTCAAAACCAGCAGAAGGAATTCGGAAGGTGGAGGGAGAAAACCGCAGAGAACATAATCTTCAATCGCAACCATGCGACCTAAGATGGGCCGAGGATTAGTACCTCCTGCTTCCCTCTCCGCGTTTTCACGGCCAGGAAGGGCGCCATCCTCCTGAAGCTTCTTCAAGGTCGTGCTGGTGGAAGCTGACTTGCCAAGATCCATTGCTGCTTGAAGATCGCCGGAAAACGGACCTAAGTTGGCGAAGCTAGGGTTCTTTGCGGCAGCGGAGAAGGCGAGGAGCGTTAACAGGCGGTGTGTGTTTGACGGAGTTGGCGGACTTCAAAATGCGCACCCAAAATCCCTTTAAATAGACGCACTACCGACGGTGCGAATTCCAAGGAACAGAGAGAGATCCCCGCCGGAAATTTCTGGGTCCGTTACGCGCGCCAGTTATTTGGACTTCAGTTCAAAATTCACTCGTGACCGTTGGGCTTCAAACGGTGTGCTCGACTATACTTCATCTCCACGGTCCTCGCACCTGGAATGACAACGTTCTCGACACCCGAAGTCGTGAATGGTCGCACGAGTTCATTTTGAGCAGAAGTCGGGGGCTACTGTCAGGGTTACGAGTCAGGCATACCCTCTACCCTTCGATATACGTTACGTATTGACATGGCATACCCACGCGTATGCGGATATTTCCTACATGTTCTAAGGAAACTTTTCACGAAATCTACAGATAGGAAGAGTCCTTCTCGGACAGAACTGGGTCATCTACGTATCGTATTGGGTCTGATATATTCGAGTTCTACTCGGAGAGCTCCAGACTTGCGATATAAAAGGGACCCCCCGGGGAGGGCATAGGACATCGAATCTCAGAGCCAACACAACCCGCACAGCCTACGAAGCCGGAGTCTACGAGGAGCCAAGTCATCGAGAGCTAGTCGAATCCACTCGACTACGATCTCGCTGGATCCGACAAGTTCCATCGTTCCTTTTGTAACCTGTGTTTTCCACCATATAATCCCATATCAACTGGATTAGGGCTATTACCTATCAAGGGGCCTGAACCAGTATAATTCTTGTCTTTTGATTGCTCGATGACGTACTACGTAGATCCTTGTACCAACGTACCCCAATACCCTCTATATCCGGTCTACGGGTATCACCCGTCGACAGTGCGCACCTCCTCCTCCTCTTGAGAGACTCGCCAATGACAGCAGCCACCATGGCCGGGAAAGGCGAGGATGTGCTCCACCGTGGCCACTCCTCCGCGGTCACTTTGCTGCCAGCGCTAACCAGGAGGGCTTTCTTCGTGGTGGGGCGCAGAGGCGGCTGCGGCCACAGCTAGAGGTAGTGTGGGAGAGGGGTCTTGAGGTGGTAGGGGAGCTGCCGTGAGCTGGTGGATGAGGGCACGGTTGCTTCGGCACGGATGAGTTCTAGGTGCGCGCACAGAGCTCGTCGAGGTGCCGCTGCTTGCACCAAGGGCACGGAGAGTTGCTCCCCCGCCAGCATCTTGCCGCTCCCTCTCCCTCACTGACGCTCTCCCTCCTCGCACCGTCGGCCCCATTCCTCCTCGTCAGGTCAGGGTGCCGCCGCCGCCCCGCTCCTCGCCATATCCAGCGAGTCAACGGCTCCCTGGCGACGCGGCGGGTCACTACTCCCTGACGCAGCGGCAGCGCGGTGGCTCAGGATCTGTCCTGAGGTCGGGACCTCAATGGCAGTGAGGCGGCGAGGTAGAGCTCCAGCGAGGAGCAGCAATGGCCTCCCGCTCGCTCCTGCCTCTCCTCTCATCATCCCTTGAGTTGATATTTTGTTATGATTCTAATTTGAATTTTGTTTTTGGGTTGGATTGTGATGATTTAGGATTTGGAGAGGAGGTGCACGCTGGGCGACGGACGAAAATCCTCTACGGAAGCCTTACGAATATATTTGCCCGATTAGGATTTTGAATCGATCTATGATATTTTTGTGCATTGGCCATATTACGGATACAGACACAATCAGGAACGACGTACGATAAAAACATTTAATAGATAAAGATATATATACTATATACAGATAAAGAGGAGAGGAGAGAGACTAGAGTTGGCAGTTGGGTGAACTGACCGCGTGGTCGTAGCCCCGCGCGGCTAATCGCGCATCAGCCACGCCCAGCACGACGCGAGTGCGAAGGCTTCTAATAATATTAATGAGGCGACCAAGTCGATTTCGTTGATCATTTCGTGCTTGGAACTTCACTTGGTGTGGGCCATTTGTTTAATTTGATGGTATTTTATCATTTTACACCAAGCAAGCAAGATTACTACTTAGCTAAGAAGCTAGTTTGTTGATTTGCATAAGATGCATGGGCCATGCAAAATATGCACGTACTAGTGTATATGTATCTATCTGGCTAAGGCCATGTTTAATTAGTTCCAGGGATGAAAATTTTTGACGTGTCACATCGAATATGTGGACACATATTTAAAATATTAAACGTAGACTTATAACAAAACAAATTATAAATTCCGCGCGCCTGTAAACTGCGAGATGAATTTATTAAGCCTAATTAATCCGTCATTAGCAAATGTTTACTGTAGCACCACATTGTCAAATCATGGAGCAATTAGGCTTAAAAGATTCGTCTCGCAATTTACACGCAATCTATATAATTAGTTTTTTTTCTATATTTAATATTCCATGCATGTGTCCAAACATTCGATGTGACAGGGTGAAAAGTTTTTGCATGGGAACTAAATAGGGCCTAACCATACGTGGCTCATATGCATTCGGCTATATATGTGTGATCAATATATATATATATGCACGAACCACACTACTACACAAAGGCTATTTGATCCCTGGCAAAATTTTACACCCTGTTACATTAAATGTTTGGACACATATATGGAGTATTAAATATAGAAAAAGAACTAATTACACAGTTTGCGGATAATTTGCGAGATGAACCTTTTAAACCTAATTGCGTCATGATTTGACAAGAGTAAAGTTTATCACCGGTCCCTAAACTTGTACCGCTGTGTCATCCCGGTCCCTAAACTCGCAAATCGACCGTTCAGGTCCTCAAACTTGTTCGACTGTATCATCCCGGTACCTAAACTTGCAGATCACTTGTTTAGGTCCTCCAACTTGTTCAGTTATGTCACTCTGGTCCCTAAACTTGGATTTGAATATCATTTGAGTCAAATAGGATGGTCTAAAGACTTTATATTTAAAAAATAATTCATAACTTTTCATGTGAACTCTAATGAAGACAAATTTTATATCAAACTTGTAGCCCTCGACACGATCTACAACTTTGTAGTTGAATTTTTTTTTATTTTAAGTCATTTTTTGTCCCAAAATGTAATTTTAAAATTAAAATTTCAAAATCTATAAACATGCAACAATATTTTGGGACCCTAAACAGTTTTAATTCAAAAACTTTTCAACTACAAAGTTGTAGATCGCGTCGAGAGCTACAATTTTGATATAAAGTTTATCTTCATTAGAGTTCACATGAACATGTTATGAATTATTTTTTGATATAAAGTTTTTAGACCGTCCTGTTTAGGGACCGGGGTGACACAGCTGAACAAGTTGAAGGACCTAAACGAATGATCTGCAAGTTTAGGGACTGAGATGACACAGTCGAACAAGTTTGAGAATCTGAACGATCGATTTGCGAGTTTAGGGACCGGAATGACACAGCGGTACTAGTTCAGGGACCGGTGATGGAATTTACTCATTTGACAATGTGGTGCTGCAGTAAACGTTTGCTGATGACGGATTAATTAGGCTTAATAAATTCGTCTTGCGGTTTACAAGCGGATTCTATAATTTGTTCTTATTATTAGATTACTATATGATTACTATATGTTTAATACTTTAAATGTGTATCCGTATTAAATGTGTATCCGTATATTCGATGTAACACTCTTGATCTAAACACAAACACGTACCCTTGATCTAAACACAGCCTCAGTCTATCCGGAGGATTCAGATAAAACTGAACATGGCGCGCAGAGGCTTCGGAGCGATCCAATGCGTGACGCGTGCAGGCGGCGCCGGGGAATGCGCTGTGTAGGTTAGGGCTTCTCCTGTACCTATAAAAAGGAGGCCATCCCACTGATCTCAACATATATATACACTGCTCCTCTCTTCACACACGTTCCTAACACACATATATATACAGATTAGATCGAAAACCACCAGCAGTTATCCCATCTTTACACACATCGACCTCTAATTCATTTACACGAGCCTCGCTGACTCGGCCTCGCCGGATGCGCACACCACCGGCGTGACTTCGTCGGAGCAGCGTCGGAGCATGAGCTGCGCACGCCGACGACGCCATCGACTTCGCCGAAACAGTGCACACGCGTACGCCCACCGGCGCTTGCATTGGCGTCGCGGTGTCCGGCAGGACGACGCGCACCTGATCGACCATCATCATCAGCCACCACAGAAAGGAGGACGATGGCTGCTCAAGGTAATTAATTAGATCGTTTCTTCTTCTACTCCCTCCGTAAGATACGATACTGGTTAAAGTCAAACTAGTTTATAAATTTGACCATACTTGTAGAAACAATTACTAACATTTTTAATCCAAGACAAATTTATTATAAAAATATATTTAATTATTGATTTGCTGAAACTAATTTAGTATTACAATATTACTATATTTGTTTATAAAATTAGTCAAACTTAAAATAATTTAACTTAGTCAAAATATCTTATAAACAGACTATTTAATTGGCAGCACATACATGCAACGTCTGCACGCGCGCGCTGTTGTCATCATATCGTAGCGATCGAGTAGCGACGTAGCAGTTGCGTCGGCCGAACCATCTGCCGCCCGTCCGAGTTGACACAAGATACTGCTTTAATTGTCCTTGGGGACGCTGGTCGTTGGTGACGGCATCTGCCGTATGCTGCGACGTGGCTCGGGTGCTGGACGTTCTCGCCTCGCCGGCCGCAACCTCTACCTCACGACGTCTACATGGCGATGTGATGTCGCTCTTGCCGGTCGCAGTACCCATCCTCTACGTGACACCGCCGATCGACGTCCGCTCGCCCTCATCGGCTTTGCTATTTTCTTCACGCTCATCGTCGAACCACTCGAGGAGAACATCGGCCGGAGCACCACCACTCACGCCCGCACGTACGGCGTCATCGACTCCATCCGTACGTGCCAGCAACCATTTCGTTGAGTCGCCAAAGCGCTGCCAACCAGTGCTTGTCTGTTGGGAATCTCTCCTCTCACTCTCTAGGTGTTTATCACAAATACTCAAGATTTTTCTCTTGTGGACACACACACACGAATTTAGATTTTAGCTACGCAGCTATCACAGCTAGCTCACGTCCTTTTTCTCCTCTTTTCTTATTAACTTAAGCCAAGATGTAGGTACGTACTATACAACGGCAACGCACTCACACGATCCCAAGCTGATCATGCATGCACACGATCCTACGAGCTAGCAAAGCTGACCATGTAAAATGCTAAATAAACTTTCATGCAAGCAAGCTAACAAACTCTTCCTACTCTAATGCCACTAGCTCTGCATACACGGGAGCACACCTTAATACTAGGTCTACTACTAGCCATGCATCACACACGACTAACCACTACTCAAAGCAACCACACTAGTCACTAGTTGTTACATGCAACTTCCACGTCTAAGATAATGTCGCTACTCTCCGGCCGCTTCGTACAATCCGGCTGCACTCCGGCCAAGCCTATGTACTTGTACGTATCACACATATTGCTGTGTACTTCTTTTTCTGCTGCCACTATGTACTTCTTCTTCTGGTGCCACTACTAGAAAAAAGGTTTTTCCAGATGGTCAGAACACATTTTCACACGCGGCAAAGCCATCCGCCTGTATCCAAACGACGGTAAAATTCCCTAATTTTTACAGGCGGACCAAAGCACCCGAGCGATGTCGAATCTTCCCATGCGCCTTAAGTGCTACAGTAGCCTCGCTTGCAAAAATACCCTCGACGCCAAGAAAATTTTCCGCCAGCCCCACCCCTCCCTAGGGTTTCAAATCACAAATCATAAATATTCACAAATCTCATCCAAGAAAATAAATCCAATCACAGACATTGTAAACTTGCAACACAAAAGCATTGGATTCAAATTCAGATCAAGTTAACATCAATGTACATGTAAATTTAAAAAAACACGTCGTCGTCTCCGGGTCGTCGTCGCCAGCGAACTCCTTCGTTGCATGGGGTGGCCGTCGCCGCCTCCCTCCCCCCTCCGGCCGGATCTGGGAGAGGAGGGCTAGCGACGTGGCTGGCGCTAGTCGTCGTCATCGCCGCGCGGTAGGGCCGTCGTCGTCCTGCGGTAGTCTTCGTCGTCGCGGCCGACGGCCGACGCCCTCCGCCCGCGCCGCCACCGACCCATCCACCTTGTGCAGCTGCTATCGACGTTTGAGATCGCGACTACGGTATTTGGATGGTACGGGGATCATTGGTACCAGGGTATATGCGAGATTGAGGTAAAAGAGATGGAGACAAGGATTTTTATGCAGGTTCGGGCCTCTTATCTGACAGATAATAACCCTACATCCTGTTGGCCTAAACCGGTGTTTCTCTTTATTTATCTGGATCACACATACAATATTTGGGATAACCTATCTAGCTGTCGTTGACTTGGCGGCTAGATAACCAGCTCGTAGTCGATGACGGGGTAGTTTTCCTCCTTGAATATGAACCCGTCGAGATCAGAGATAGCGCTAGATCCCTCTTACCGGCTACCATAGGCACCGGATTGGGTTTGTCTAGGCTAATCTCTGATGTCGATATCTGGCGGTGTATTGGTTTGTGTTGGCTCGTGACTTTGTGGCGTGTGCCCTCTCCTCCTAGGGGGGCTTGCATTTATACCCACAGATACCCCCTTGTCCAAGTAGAACTAGGGAGACCAATATAGATACAATCCGATTAGTCCTTGTCGTTTTCATATAGAACTCTACTCATCCTTCCTTATCCGGAACTCCTTCTATATACGAGGTTTGTTTCCGTATAAGACATGGTATGTGGTGGGTCCCGCCGGATTTAGTTGATTACTATTGGGTATGTAGTATCCATCTATTGGGCATGCAGCTCGACACCCATCCCCTATGCCGGATCTGGGAGGGGAGGGGCAGCGACGCGGCCGGCGGTAGTCGTCGTTGTCGCTCGGTAGTCGTTGTTGTTGTGCGGTAGTCGTCGTCGTCGCTCGTAGGCGCCGTCGCCGACACCCTCCGCGCCCGCGCCTTCGCCGGCCCCCTCCGCATGCGCCGCCGCTTACGCCCTCCGCCCACGCCTCCGCCAGCCCCCTTCGCCCGCGACGACGCCGACTCCCTCCGCTGGTAGGAAGGAAGGAAGGGGAGGGGAGGGAGAAGAGGATAAGATGGGAAGGGAAGAGAGAGAGAGGAGGGAATGAGTGGTGGGGGAGAGGATAAGATGGAAGAGAAGATTATAAGAGGGGACTAGTTTTTTTTTTATATAGGCATGATTTTTGCAGGTGTACCACATAAGGTTCCGCCTGTAAAAATCATATTTTTGCAGGCGGATCTTAAGTGGTCCGCCTGCGAAAATAATTTATTTTCGCATGCGGACCTCTTAAGTGGTCCACTTGCAAAAATTAATTTTCGCAGGTGGATGATGAAAATCCACCTCGGTATATATTTTCGTAGGCGGATATTGGGTTCCGAGGGTCATACCCGCCTGTGAAAAAAAGACCCAACATCGACGAAAATGCTTTTTTAGTGTGCCAAACACTGCTACAATGCAAAACCACTTTCTATACGTGAAAATGAACAAAATAAACATGCATAGTACTAATGACAAGATTATTTCTAACATTGTCTCCGATGAGTCGTTGACTAAATCACCATCTGCTGCCCACCGGAGAAGGCCCTCGTGACACCACTCCGCCGGAGTGCGCCGAAGATCGCCAGAGCCACCGCGGACGCCGCCAAGCCATGCTGATCTAGAAGTCGGAGAATGACACGTGGACGCTGCCAATTAAGTCACCATGCATGGTGCTGCCACTAGAACAGAAATCATCATAGGTGTCGGTTGGGAACCGGTTATAGGTGCCAGTTTTCCAAATGACACCTATTGGTCGACACAAATACTAACAACTGGCACCGTTAACTTTGCTCGAGCATAAAAAAAAAGAGAGCCGACTCAAATCGAGCCGAACTCACCAACCACACACCCATCGTCTCCTTCGAGCCCAGCCCTACTCCCCCTTCATCACCGCCTCCTGGATCACATCATCCCCTAGAACACTGCGGCTGCTCGGCCAAATCAACAACAAACCTATGGCCGGCCGAAAAGAATTCAATAGATCAATCAACAAGTTCACATTATATTTGGGGCATGGATCGAGGAGGAGAAAAGACAGAAAGAACTCAAGAACTCAAAAAGAGAAAAACTCATACACTCAAGAACTCAAGCCGCCGGCCACCACCTCACCCGCACCACCGGCGTCCTTCTCCACCCCTACCGTCGACGGCCGCCGCCGCTACCGTCACCGAGGTGCGCCGCCTCCCCTCCCGCCAGATCTGGCGGAGGGGAGGGCGTGGCCACCACCACTCCACTGAGGTGCGCCGCCTCCCCTCCTGCCGGATCTGGTGGAGGGAAGGGCGCGGCCACCGCTGCTGCCGCCGTCGCCCGGCCGGATCTGAGACAGAGAGAGAGAGAGGGGGGGGGGAGCTCGCTGCCTCCGCCAGGCAGCCACCGGCTGCGGGAGCCCGCCGCCTCCGCCGGGCAGCCGCCGAGAGAGAGAGAGGGGAGCTGGGGAGGGAGAGAGACGTGAGAAAGAGAGGGGAGGGAGAGAGATGCGAGAGATTGAGGGGACCGAGGAAGTAGACAAGGACCGAGGGAGAGATGCGTGCGCGGATAGGCTCGGCTGGACGGCTCGGCTCAAAGCTATAGGGGCCGGTTTTTAAAAACAACCGGTATATAATATATTATAGGTGCCGGTTCTTTAATTAACCGGTACCTATAATATATTATAGGTGCCGGTTCTAGCGTGTTTAAAGGTGCCGGTTCTATAATTTTTCATCATAGGGATATGGGGAAAACTTTATAGGTGCTGGTTTTAAATGAACCGGCACCTATGAGCCGGTCCATGTAGGATTTGTGAGGATTTTTCTAGTAGTGTGCCCATCCAAGATGGCTTCCATTCCAATTAAGCCGTCGCTGCACTGACCGCAAACTTCGGGGATGTTGCCATGATGATCGCTGTTGCACCGTTCACAAGCCATGATGACACATCTTCGGATCCTGTTGCCGGCGCCGTCGTTGTGCAGCCTTGCTAAGCGAGGATGCTCTCACCAAGACTCCACCGGGCAATGCATGCGATGCCTTCACGCTCGTCGCGGTCTCTTCGCCAGCGCTGCCCCCTTCCTCACGTGTTCATCATTGTCGTCGCTGCCACGCCATTGTGTGTCACCTGATATGCTAGTGTTTTACGTGTGCAAGCATGCTACTGTACAGTACTACAGTGAAAAGAAAACCAACCAAATGGCTTATTAATTACTCCCTCTGTCGATTTTGAGTTTGGTTGTGCTTAAAGTACTTTGAATAATAAAGAAGTTACAAAAAAATTAAATAATAATTCCAAACTTTTTTGGATAAGACGAATAATCAAAAAGTGAAAGCAAAAACTCAAAATTCCTTATTATGGGATGGAGGGAGTACTAATTAAGCTATACAGCCTATACTCACTTGGCTATGAGGATGTGTACTAAGTCCTCAACCGCGAGTGAAGTCCGATATCTCTACACTGACCATCTCCAACAACCACTATTACAGAAGAGGATATTGGTGCCGGTTGGGAACCTGGCATAGGTGTCGGATTTCCCAACCGGCACCACGGAGGCGACACTGATGCCAAACAAAATAGGTGCCAGCGGTTTAAAACCGGCAACTATAAGGATAAACGAGCCCCAAAAAAATGCCGGCTCGGCTCGAATCAAGCCGACCCAAGCACGAATCAAACCGAGCACATCAATAACTTCAAGAACATGTCAAGAACACAGCACAGAAAACAGAAGACATCTAAGAACACATTAACAACATAGAACACTTCCCCGCTGCCTTAACCACCACCGCCGCCGTCGCCCGAGGATGTGTTGCCGCCTCACGGCCGTTGCCTCCCTCTAGATCTAGCCGAGGAAGGGCGCAGCCGCCGAGTCGCTGCCTTCCCTCCTACTGGATCTGGCAGAGGGGAGGGCACGTCAACGGCCGCCGCCGCCAACACCGGGCCGCCACCACCTCCGCCAGGCCACTAAGAGAGAGAGAACGGTGGGGAGGGCGTCGCCGCCGGGCCGCCGCCACCGCCGCTCCACCAGGCCGCCGCCTAGACCAGCGAGCGAGATAGAGGGGCGAGAGAGAGCGGAGAGAATGAGAGAGATCAAGAGGAGAAGAGAGAGTTCGAACGAGCGAGCAGACCTTATCTCCTCGACGCGTCGTGGTGGGGCCAATCGGCTCGGCTCAATTCGTAGGTGCCTTTTTTAGAAAAAAAAAACAGCACCTATAATTTATTATTGGTGCCAGTTTTTAATAGTAAAGGTTCCGATTTTTTTAAAAAACCGACTCATATAGAATAGGTGTAGGTTTTTATTTAGAACCGACACCTATAATTGGTTAAAGGTGCCTTTTTTTGCGATTTCAACCCGCGGAGGTGGGAAAAGGCCTATTGGTGCCGGTTTTAGCACTCTGGCACCTATAGTGCCAACACCTATTTGATGTTTTGTAGTAGTGAACTTATGTGACGTCAAGCCATCCAAGCTACGTGAATCCATGTATGTCTTATTCAAGCAATCTACACCAACACATCGTTCAAGACCGGTGAGACTAGACGAGGGCGAGTGAAGCCGATGCGAAGGCTATGTCACCAACACCGGTGCACGGACCGACGAGGTTGTGGATCGTTGCCGGCGCCCACATCTACACCACCAAAATCATGCATGGAGATTGTGAAACGAAGACGACAAGATGACCACAAGCAGCTTAATCCGAGGTAGTGCTGTAGGTCTTCGCCTGCGGAGGTAATTAAATGGGAGCTTATCGAGGCCCTAGGAACCAGGAAAACCACATCGCACAATTCGGATATGTCCAATGACGGACTATGTAGCGTGTATCATTACATGAGATTTTGTATTTATGATCCTCGAGACTAATAAAGTGCATGTTCCCTATGTGTTGTTTATGGTGTATTTAGGTACATTGGCACACCCACACACACATATCTCTCTAAATAGAGAGATCTCGGACGTTATTTTTCATCCTAAACAAGCACCAAAGAAAACCCCAGGGTAATTCATCAGAAGGAGTAAAGCTGACTTGAGTCGATGACCGTTTCATTCTTCAATCAAGATGACATGGTAGACACATCAAGGTTCAAATACACAGGTATGTCTTGGAATATTTTGTGTATCATATCATTGGACAGAAAGCCATAACTGTAGTAGATCCATGAGCTTTACTCAGGGACAGTAAAAGATAAGTGTGGAGGTGTTGTTGACGGTCATTAAGTACAAACTTTAACCATCAACTCCTACATAAGAAATATAAAATATAGTATCAAATCTTAGTGACAGGGATTTACAACTAACCATTTTCACTAGTTTTAGTAAATCTATGTATGCAGGTCAATTAAGGAGACAATGCATCCGTCATGCGACAAAAATACACCTACAAAAAATCGGGACGCATTTACATGGATTGAAGGGCCCAGATGTTAATCAAAATCATAGGATTGAGCCCAACAAAGGTACAAGATGTTGGCGCAGCCTCCCAACCGAAGGAGAGGCTAGGAGGTTGTTGACGGTCGTTATAGACCAATTTCGATCGTTAATATAACTAAAATAAAGAAGAACTAGTTATGCTTATAATGCATATTTGTTTTAGAATAGTATATTTCCACTTGTACTTGTAGTATTATTTGTTGCTAGAATTGAGCAAATAAAATAAACGAAAAAATGAGGAAAACTCACTCCTAATCAAGCTAAAGGATAAGATGGGTCCACATGTCAGGTGTAACCGTCCTGGAAACCACAAAAACTACCATAACCGTCATAAGGACCCACCTGTCAGTGACCCTACCGAAGCTGGAGGCCTGTTGGGCCAGCCCAGGTTCGGCGAACCCTGACTAGCTCCTCTTATCTTGGCGTCCCACGTGGACGATCCTGATTGCTTCCCAATGACGGTTGCGAGGTAGTTTGGATAATTTGTATAGAAGTAACCGTAATTACCTGCCTATAAAAGGAGGAGGCCTCATTCACTCCCTCACACACTCAAGCAAGCTCAAGATCTCTCCATACTATAGTTTAGTGCTCTAGTGCTAAGTGGAGTAGAATAGAATAGCTCTCGGAATCCTTGAAGTCTTCGGAGGAGTTCAGGTATGGCTTTAGTAGTTCTACTTTCCTCTTTTGTAAGATTTTCGGAATTAATAGAATATTCTTCTTTATATACTCTCAGTACTTTACTTTATCTAAGTATCGGCTTTATGTTATATTTGTGTCGTATTAGTTGTGTAGCTAGCTTACTAGAGAGGTGCAATGGTACGGGTTTAATGTCCGATTATTCGGTTGCTCCATGTCATTCCAGAGGATATAGAGTAGTATTTAATAATGTAGACGTGGTGTCTAGATTATTAAGTATCATTATCTGGGCATATATGCTACGGGACAGTAGAGGTGGGCCGCTGATGGTGACAGCATGTATCTATGTCGAACTCCTTTCGGAGAGTTTGAACCTCTTCGACCGCCATCACTGCCTTTCCGCGTTCGGTTCTGAACTTTTTCCAAGTCATGGGATCTTGGCTGGGTCTTGGGAGCGGCGCTTGGTTCACTAGCTGCAACTGGCGATTTGCTACAGGCATGGCTCTGGCTGCTTGCGCCGTCGCTTGCGCGGCCGTGGCAGTGGCGGCCTTGTCATAGTTAGCTTGAATCTCAAGCCTTTGCTTTGTGTCTTATTCGCCCCACGCATAGCCATCAATGATGCGAAACAGGTGCTCGACAGTTTGTGGCTCCTTTCATACTATTTTTCTTGTCAATTCGCTTGGGAGGAGGCCTGCCGAAGCAGCATTGATGACGGATGCCTCCGAGATGTCTTGCACCTGGCATCGTGCTTGCGAAAAACGTCGCACGTACTCCCTTGTTGATTCGCCTGGCTTTTGGCGAATGCCAAAGAGGTCTTGTTGGGTCTTCGGCTCCTCATAGATACCTCGGAAGTTAAGAATGAAAATATCACGAAGTTGCTTCCATGAGTAAATGATATTAGAGGTCAAATTGAAATACCAAGAGCGGACGATTCCATCAAGCGCAAGATGTATTACCTTCGCCTTGGTGTTTTCGTCGCCATGAGCTGCTTCGATTGCAGACTTGTAGATCAACAAGAACTCGCTTGGATCTGTTTCGCCTGAGTATCTTGCAACGGGTGGGTACTTGAACTGGGGGAATGGGATGATTCTTGAGCCCCCAGCTTAGTGGCAGCTTCTTTTCGTCCCCAGCCCTTGTCATCATGCCTTGCTGGAAAGGTGAGTTCAAGCTTTGATACGGAGCCACGAATGGCGAAGCCATCACTGTTGCATGTGATGATGTGCCATTGAGTTCGGCTGGGGCCCGGTTCTGGACAGCGTTCCACGCAGATCTGATGAAACCGCTTGGACCGCCATGCTTGGGTCAAACTGTGGTACGTGAGCCCAAGTCATGGCGCCCTGATTTGGCTGGTTCGCTTGTTGCGTGGTGTTGATACCGGCGATCATTCCTTGAAGGTCAGTCGAAGGTGCTTGGACCGCGGCATTCTGTTCGAAGTGCGGCGCCTGCTGCCAGGTCAATGCCACTTTTCCTTGTTGGTTCGCCTGGTGCACGGCGCCGAACTGACTTGATGGTTGCCAGACTTGAGCTCCTGACGGCGTGCGCCAAAGGGGCTGGTCTTGGAATGGTGTGGGGTTGGTTGAGTTGTTGAAGAAAAGCTTGAAGTTGCGCTTGTAGGGCCGAAGTTGTTTCCATCGTGGTATGCGGCATTTGGACTAGTTTCGCTGGCTGTACTTGCATCGCCGCTGGCCGTACTGGCGCCATAGTGGTGTGAGGGGTTGGCCGTGCAGTGACGGTCGGAGCGGTCTTGGCAACGTACGTCGGAGCTTGGTTGGCCTGCCCGATCATGCTCAATGCCTGCGCCACATGAGGAGGGACAGCTTGGCCGAAAGCTTGGTGGGTAGCTGGAGCTTGGGCGACGATCATCGCTATCGAAGATGGATGGGGGGGCTGCCGAAACTTACTTGACTTGCCTAGCTGCCTCGTGCGCTTGATGCTGCTCTTGCATTTGGCGAAACATGTCTTGCAGCTTATTCATGTTTTGGCGCATCGCACCCACCTCTGCTTCGGCTTGTGCTTCGAGGTCAATGCCTTCTTGAGTAGAGTTGAGCGTGGTCGAAGCCGCTGCTTGCTGAGTCGAGGTAGCGACTTGGCCGGATGGTGACCTTGGTGGCGAATCCTTCGGTCTTCGCCCCAGGTGCACCCCTTGGACTCAGCCGACGTCTTATGGTGTCGGTGGTTTCGTCAGGTCCGATTGAAGGCCCTCGTGATATGCCTCCAACAAATATATTTTTGAGAAGGTGAGAGGAAAATAAATGGAGGATAATAAATAGAATTTCAGCCTAAAATTTGTGGAGAATTTAACTATTTGTCAATTTTACGTTTGCCAATTATCCAAATACCCATATTAAGTTTGCACTTACTAATATGTTACAGGAGAGAGAAGGATTATTAATTCGATGCCACTTTTGCCTATGTGGCGAGACAAATCAGATTGCCAGCGTAGACGGTTGGTGTGAAATGCCAAATTTATCCCGTGTGGACCTCACCTGTGAGTGTCAGCACCATCCCTCCAACCTTATTTTCTCCAGCGTACGGGCGGCGGACGAAGCGCGGGGGAGCGGTGGGCGGCGCTATGGCACAGCCTGGCGCAGCAGCGCATGCGCCGATGCGGCACGACGGACGGCCGCTCCATCCCTGGCAGATCGCTCCGTAATATCCTTTCCTCCGGTAAAACACATCCATCCATCGATCTTCTTCTATCCATGTACAAATCCAGTGCGTGCGTGCTCTCTGATTTGAGATGTTCTTGCATATATCGCTTCTTTTCTGAACGATATGCTCGTTTGTATCATGATTTCATCGGCTGTTCCCTTCGATATTACGTACTATTGTTGTCTCTTTGCGATTGATTTCATTCGGCCTATTTCTTGGCTGCAAGTATGTTTGAATCCTGGGCTACAAGTATGGAGCGGCCGTCGCGTCAGGATGTGCCACAACGACCTACCGCCCCACCATGGATCGGTCGTGGGCTCGTGGTCCGTACACCGGACCGGAGAGAAGAGAGATAGATAAATGACGGGTGAGGTCTAGACATTTCACACCATACATCCAAGCTGCCAATCTAATTTGTCCCGCCACGTAAGCAAAAGTAGCATAAATTTAAGAATTCTTCTCTCTCCAATGACAGATTAAAGTACAAACCTAAAAGGGGTATTTGAATAATTGGCAAACAGAAAAGTGGCAAATAGTTAAAATTCCCCCCAAAAAGAAGCAAGCATATTGAAGAGCATGTAAAGGGCATCGAATTGAAGACAACAGAGTCATCAGCCTTTTCTATCTTCTCACGTTGACCAAATTTCTCCAAAGGATTTATTTGATGTCTTCTCCTTCATGTGTGCTTTTGTTTTAGCTGCATGGTTTTACATGTATTAATTTCTTGCAAGTGGAATACACAAATATAACATTTAGTAAAGACAACCGAAATGCAGATTCAAGTGAATAACTTGCAAGTGGGATACACAAATATAACATTTAGTAAAGAACCAAAATGCAGATTCAAGCGAAGAAAATATGTACCTGAGTTAAAGAACCCCAAAACGAAAGGATTGACCTCAGTTGAGGTATCTGGAAGAGAATCTTCCTCGTGAGGAGCGACGATTCTGACTGTGATAACTCCTGTGGTATCTTGATCTTTACTGAACTGTAGTTCACTTGATGGCGTGTCATAAACTACTAGAAGGACCTTTTGTGCAGAAAATGGTGGGATATTAGTTTCACTATTCAGAACAAGAGCTGTACCCTCTGGAATAGGACTGCAGTCACCATTTGCATTGCTTATGGAACCACTAACTTGACCAGATCCCCTCAACAGAACGGAACGAAACCTCCAGTTCAGCTCAAGTGAGACTTTACTTGCAGCCTCTTCTGATCCTACTAATACAATTAACAGTGGAGGGTCCAGACTGTCAAGTAATCCCTCCAATGCATCAATTTTAAGCATTTGTTCTCGAACGTTCACATGATACCCTTTTGATTGAACCAACTTCATATTAACCTCCCCAGCCCAGCCTTTTTCTACATATATAAAAAAAACATAGTGTTAGTGCAAAGTAGGGGCAGACCTAGGTGTCCCAAAAGTTACGAAAAAATTTTAGGATCTAACTATGCTTTAGTTGGCCTAAAAAATGGATGTGTAACTTGTTTCATCGAGAAGTAGACAGATCAAGGCCCAATGCCATGATTCTCGCATAGCTCACCAAAAGATTGTATGGTGGCGTGTGCATGCGTTCTCGCTGGTGGATCGCACGGTAATCAGCAAGGCAACGAGGACTAGGAGGCTGCCCGTGGCGACCAAGGTCCAGCCGTGCATGTATGCTCTTTCTCCTTTGGCAGTGGAAGAGATTAATTGAAAAACTGAAAAAAATATATATCTGAAGTTTCAAAATCTCTCGTCCTGCTTCTCTAGACGGCTATATTTTCGATTGAAAACTGAAATGCTTCAAATTGAATCAATCAACTATGAAGAGGAGCATAGGCATTAACTCTTTCTATACTGTACTCGTTCTACATCACCAATGCTATGTCCAGGGTTTCCCTTCTGTGAAGGTGATGAGGAAATTCAGAACAGGGAAGAATAATATCGGAAGAAAATAGGAATAAATTGTAATTTGTGTTGTTCCAGTTTTGTTTAGTTCCATTTAAGGATGCACTATTGGTTCAACACCAAAATAACAACTATTTGTGCTAAACTTTTTGATAAACTAAAACCTTATTTATGTGTGAAGGCTTTGATTTTGCTCGTGACATGGGCACACCCAGGATAAAAATCCTGGGTCCACCACTGGTGCAAAGTGCAACAGGAAAAAATACAGTGCATATATGGTGCAGTACATAAATTGCAAACTGCAACAAACAACATAAATTGCATATAGTACATTGACATACCTAGTTTTAGTGCAATCTTCTTTGTTGATTGGTTTATACGAATGACCGGTAAACTCCACAGACAATATGCTACTTTGCCCTCCCAAATTCTTCTCAAGCTCAATGTTTTTGCCCGGCAATCTTCTCTTGTTGCATTTGCCATTTCATTCACAAGGCACAGCAATTCTCGAGGTTCCCACCTAAACCTACAAACATCGAATTCTTTAGCTACTTCAATAGCCATCAACAAAACATCACGATGCTTGTGCTGAAACACATCCTTTCTGCCAATCAGAACCTCATAGATTTCCATATTATCAGTTACAACATCTATCTTTTTTATCTTCAATTTTCTTGCTAGTTGAAGTCCGCTTAAAATCCCAATTGCTTCTGCGTGCTCAGAATCCTCACAACGAAGCCCACATGTAATTCGGCCTTCTAAAATCGCTCTATTGTTCCAAATAATCGAGGCAATTGTTGCCATTCCCACTTCTGCTGATGCTGATCCTTCAGTAGTTGTTATGGCTGCTTCTTGTCCTCCTGCTACGTCTGGATTTGTTGCTTCACTGTCTGGGACCTTGTAGTATGACGCATCAGATTCTAGTTTGCAAGTAATTAAGTCAAGGGATGTTTCAGACTTGGATGGCAACTGTAGTCCATGATCGAAGAACGAAACCTCGATAGGAGTTAATTCTTGTTTCCAGTCAGGTAATACCATCACCTTCTCTGCTGCAAGTGATTGAAGGATTGCAATCCAGTATTCTTCACGATGTTTCTTTTGATCAAACACTTCATCAAAGAGAGAGAGGTCACATAGACAGGAAAGCGGCCAATGATACTCTTGTTCATAAAATGCAGTTTCTTGATGTCAGGACCATTTATAGATTCGCAAGCCAGAATACACCTTGAAACAAGAAAGGAGCGAACTTTCTTCTCAAACAACATTTCTAACTTGCTAGTCTCATAAGCTTTCATTACTGTTGAAGGATTAGAACTAATCAACTTCTTAATATCATTATCCTTATTTATGGGCGGCAAGTTGATCCACGGGGGCACATAAAACCAACACTTAGAGTAAGGCTTCAAAGGATTCATACAGATAGCTTCAGCATCAAGATCAATATTAGCCGTTGAATTGGCCGAACTATCAGAAGAGAAGTGAAGGCACACTGGACGGCTATGTTGCTTCAGAAGATTCCATGATTTTTGATTCACTTGTCGAAGTAACATGGCTGCAAATTAACAGCATTTACAATTAAATTAGCCCGATTCTCTATCTATATATACGAGGCAAAGCCCTCTTTTCAAAAAAAAAAATAATAATAAAGAAATAAATTAGCAAGACTGACAAATAAGCAATGCATTTAATAAACTACTTAGTGCATCCATAATGGTGTCATACATAGATCCACAATGTGTCATAAGAAAAGAGGCATAAGACCTGTGTTATAACTAGTCATATATTATTCCCCACCGGCCCAGAAATTGTGAAGTTCCCCGCGCACAGACAGAACCGTACCCATCAAAAAGCCAAAAGATTTCGTCACCAAGAAACTCTCGGCCAGTAACCGCGCAGGCAAGGCAACATGGCAAAATAAAACCCTCGAGAATGGGAGAGGAGAGGGGGAGAGGCCTCAAGGTCGAGAAGATGCGTACCGGCGGAGGCGAAGATGGGCGCCGGGCGGGCCGGGGGGAGAGCTAGAGACGCCGCGCGCGAAGATGCGCAACGGGGGCCGGGAGAGAGCGCCGCCGCCGCGTCCCCCCACCTCCCCGGCTCCCCGGCTTTCCTCCTCCGCAGCGGTGCTCTCGAGACGGCGGAGAGGGTTTTTGCCTCTGGACTCTGGAGTGAGGAAGTAGTAGTAGTAGTAGGTTTTTGCGCTTCTTTTTTCTTTTTGATTTTATTTTTTTTCCCCTGTCATTCGCCGCAAGATTAGTGCGTCGGTCGGACTCGCGGTCGCACCAATGCAACTTGGGCTCCGACTCCGACAGACGTGACGACCACACCGGTGCGGTTGCGGTTGCGGTTGCGGTGGTAGGGATCCAGCTTCTTTTCCTATAATAATAGCTAGATAGAGATTAAGGATGATTAGAGAACATTAATACCTATTTACCTGTCAAGAAGTAACTTGAGAGGGATTAATTCCGCGTCTCTTGAGGTTGAGGGACTAATTAAGCTAACCAAACAAACAAAAGAAGACGGCCGGTGGGTTGGAGGAAAGGAAATCGGTGGAGTTAGGAGGCGGCCGGAGCGGATCGTCGGATGCGCGACCATGCATCGCATCGGCGGGCATACACATACATCACATATAGCTGAATCATTAACATCCTAGTAGTAACTAATTAAGTTCGGCTATATGCATGCATACATATAACTAATTACTAATTAGCTAGGATGATGCATGCATTAACTAACTAATTAATTAGGATGCATGCATGCATGCATGCATGCATGGGTACGTCTACGTGCGTCGTGTGTGCACGCAAATCAATAGAGCCAATTAGTAGATGGGATCAAAGCTAATGTGCCACATTTCAATAGATGGGAGCTAGTGCGGATCGTCCACGAGACCTGCTAATACTGCCTGCCAAGTAGACTGCGAAATACCGTACTTAGTAGCGTATGCTGTAATAATACATTTTCTGACGTCACATAGCATATACTCCACGTCCCCAGTACGAGAGTATGTGCTTTCTTCCCAAAGGCCAAATAGCCAAGCAGCCATACCCATTCTATAGCTATGTTACAGGAGACTAGCGACTACACTAAATACAACAATTCGCAGCGCCACTTTATAAATACTTCAGTAAAACCTAAATCGATCTTCACATTGCACAAGGCACCACAGCATTTAATCATAAAATTAAGGCACTCCCAAAGATAGCACAATGTGTTCAGCTAGAAATCTTACCAAGTTACCAGGTTGCATCAAGCCTGAAATACATTACATCTGGTATATATATATCTTATTTTCATACAAGTACATACATGTTAATATAACACGGCCACGAAGGTCAAAAGAACACGAACACAGATTCTAGCACAGCTACTCTCATGCCGCCGATACTTTCGTCTTTACCAAGCCTGCACAAAGATTATAGCAACATTGAGCATAAAAGATTCTATAACAAAAGAAACGATCATGCAGTAGCCTAAAAAAGGAGTATTTTAACAGGTATATTACCATATAGATTCACTCACGTGCGCCTCAACACCTTAAGAGACATCGCAGCAAGAGCACAAAGCTGCCTCCTGCATTCATAATTGCTTGCCAATCGGGGCTTTGACGTCGAAACAAGATTCGCGATTGATTTGTTTGGGGGTTGCAAGTCCTTCCTGCTTGCTTCAGTACTTAGGATGTCCTTCCTTGGTTCAGTCCTTTGTATGTCATTGCTGCTTGGTTCACAGGGTGGAACTATCTGCACCGGCAAACGGGCAGACAGCACCGATTTCCAGTATGGAAAGAACTTATCTCTCGCTTCTTTTAGGACCAGTAGTTTAGATGGTCGCTTTGAAGGGATCTGTTTACATGAGACATAGCATCTGAATGTATAAACAACAAACACCTGGGAAGCAATGAGTATACATGGTAACTTGTTAAACAGCATGGCGGCAACTAGAGGTTACGTGTTATGTTTATTTAATTTATATCAAATACCACCTTAAATATTTAATCGACCAAGTTTATAGGATATGTTACTTCAGAAGAATAATGCCACTATAAATATCTATAAGTACAAATTAGACTCAACAGATTACAATAAAGGAACTCTGAGTGAATTAGATGAGGTCGAAACTGGAATTGTGTGCGCGTGACTACAACAAAAATTTCAATTGCTAGGATAACAACTACTTCCTCCGTTTCACAATGCAAGTCATTCTAGCATTTCCCACATTCATATTGATGTTAATGAATTCATTAACATCAATATGAATGTGGGAAATGCTAGAATGACTTGCATTGTGAAACGAAGGGAGTAGACTACAACACTACTGTACTTGAACAACTAAGATAAGAATTGACGGTGCCATTTGGAGGATCACAACAAGTTACAGTGATCAGACTAAAATTTTTTTTTTCAACAAAACCGAAAGGCTTTTGCTGTCAAGTACTTGCAAAAAAACGGCATAGCAATTATATGTTTGTTGAAGTAAACATATTTTTGACATGGGAAAAGAAAGATAATCCACAATTCCAATTTAGTAAAGTATCACCTTACCCTTTTACAACCTTCAGCATTAAGGGTATGACTTGTCAGCTTCATTAGTTCCCCCAGTGTCCATTATATTCAATAAAGGAATTGGTTAGGGGTCAACTATATTCAATAAAGGCACAGTGTAAAGGAACAGAAAGTTAATCATAGCCAGAAATCTAATCAATAGGCAATGGCTAAGATTGTTATGGGTGTTAGCGATATGGAGGAAAATCGTTGTCCTTGCATCCTGGCAGCAGCAATACATACATGAATAAAAAAAAGAATCTGCAGACAATATTACGAGCACCACAGCTGATACTTGTCGGTCAGCAGCAGAGTGGTGTTCCAGTCAGTTTTGATTCACTTTACATTACGTTGCACCCCCTTTTTTTGCTGGATAAGATCAGGTTTTTTATACTGCAATATTGGAAAGTAGTGCATCACCACAAACAACAGGTGGAAGTATAAATTTTTCTCATTTCTAGTATTAAGAAATAAAATCAACCAAGAAGTAACAAACCTCGTGAATGTGACATATTAATTGATGTTTGCCCAGGATATCGGTAGCTTCAAAACAAGAAGGAATATTTTAGGAAAAGAACGCCTCATCAACTATATGTCGGATGTGCTTTAGAAGATACGGAATGAATATAAGTGAAGGTGAAGCTAATAGATGACATACCATTTAAGGTCTGCAGTGTCTATCCCTTTCCCAGAAGGAACAATGCCCTTGCTGTTTAGAATTGATGAAACGTGTTCAAGGATCTCCTCATGGTTTACCTACGTTTCATCAAAATATTTGTAAGTCACTAAAAAAATGTTCAAGACATTATTCCAACAATTATACAGATACATTTCAAGGGTGGTGGTGGCTGCATGGCACATAATAACCCTTGAACAGAACATCTCTCAAGACAAACAGTACAGCACAGTAAAAACACAAAGATCGTCTTCTAAGTACTAAATTCTTACCACAAATATAAGTCCATCTAGGTTTGTCCTAAGTCCAACTCTTTTAACATTTGACCATCAGTTTTATATAGATTGATAACACAAGATTGACCTTTCTGAATCTCCTGCAGCTCTACATCGCGCTGGGAGTGCATTGTTGCCTAGGCGCCGCCACCTTAAGAACACTGTTTGCCATGGTACTGAGTTCATAACTTCAAATAACACTAGCCATGTAGGTCGCGCGTGGCACGACCATGATGACCTGTATAATTAGTATGTGATGGTCTTTTTGAGATATACGTATACGCTGGTGCAAAGTGTATATGATATCGTAAAGGTTAAACAGGGTACGGATATCTAGAATCGTAAAGAGTAAGAAGAAATATGCTGTTGAGGGTAGGAATATCTAGAATCTTAAAGAGTAAGAAGATATAACTTCTTCTATCAAAGAAGCTCTATCAGAATGAGTGAAGAAAGTCATCATAAATTTCAGGCTTGACAACCATTTGTGGTCAGCATATTGCAAGCCAAAAATGCAGAAGTACCTAGTATGTAGTAATTACAGATGCAGTCATTTACATTTTGTTTCTCAAATTCACGCTAAAATCCTATATTGACATGTGCATAAACAGTTTGCAATATATGATTGACATTTACATAGGCTAAATGCAGAGTCAGAAACTCCAGTATTCAGGTGATTGGTGTACAATTAAAAAGGTGCTATCGATGTTGGCTTTAAAGATATATCAAGTAGAACCTAAATTTTTTTGTACTTAAACAGGTTAAGGTTAACGTGCCCTCAGGCTTCAAGGACACACCAGAGGGCCTATTGTCACATGGTGACCATGAACTGTTGCGCTTGGCTTTCAGCTTCAGAACTCAGAAGGCAAAAAAAATTAAAAAGACCCTATTGTCCATGAAAAAAAAAATCATTTGAGTTGGCTATCAGCTTATCACATTAATATTCCCTTGCTGAACAAAACACAGGAACAATCCTTTTTTTTTTACGAAACACAGTTGGACATGTGCTTTCTAATATATTATTATAACATTGCTCTTCATCAATCCATCCCATCACTGTTCTTTATTGACCCCAACTGGTTCCTGGCTACAGCTTGGGAAGGCAAAGATAGGAGGCGATGGGATTTACTAAGTTTGTGACTCACCAAATACCAAGGGTTATTGACGTGTTGATCCCGTTGACGAGGGGTGACTGGAAGCTGCAATCCGATTTATCGTTGCCCGCCTTGATCTTACGTTGTGAACCTCGATATTTTCTGGAGCTGTGATTGGGATGGGGATGAGAAAGCGCGTGGCTCAAGGCTTTAGCGCCAATGGGGGAGGAGGCGGTGGACTGTGCGAGGAAGAGATGCCGGGTGCAGAGAGGGGAAAAGACGCCGGGGGTAGAGAGGAGAAGGTGACGGCATGGGGCTGGGGACTAGGAGGCTGTCACGGCCACTAGGAGGATGAGGAACTTTACCGGAGGGGATGGGGAGGATCTGAGGTGGTGGGCTTGCTGCGGCGACGGGGATATGGAGAGGGCGAGTGCGCACGGCGGAGGAGGAGGCAACAGCAATGGGGGAAGAGGTGAGGAGGAGGCGAGGAGGTGGGCAGGCAGTGGTGGAATGGATGCGTTTAGGGAGATGGGTTTTGCGTTCTTTTTTTCTTTTTGTACCTTTTTCACCTACTCCAATGGATGTGTTGTTTTTTTTTCTTTTGTTCACTGGGTTTTGCGTTCTTTTTTGGTGGAGCACTCAGTGATTCTTATATATACATGGTGGTGTGGCTTCTATTATTGGTTGGCCAGACTCTGGAGTATTCTACCATTCACCAGGATTTTGCACTCCTCTTCACTTCAGATCTGATGGCAGCGGTTGAATTCGTGGCTGCATCCGACGGTCCTAAATATCCGATGACCTGGCGCTTTGTGGTGGTGAAAAACTTTAGTATTTTCACTACTTTAGATTTCTCAACATGGTATACACTATTACTTCGCGCTAGTAGGCAAGGGCAGATCTAGGACTGGTTCCTGGCTGCACCACTGCTAGTAGCCTACTGGCTGTATTTGCTGTAAATATTCGTGGAAATAGCCAAAGAAGATATATCTTTTTTTTCGAAAACGCAGGAGGACCCCTGGAAACACCAAAAAACAAAAAACAAAAACATCACAAAACACGAATCACAACCGATTTTACACAACAAGACGGCAAAGAAGATATTCATACCTAGTTACCACTACAAAGGCCACATTGTACACAACTGAGACTGAGAGACAATAAATTGGAAAACATTTTTTTATAAAAAAAAGGTGATGGAAAGTTGGGGCTGCCTAAACCAACCAGGCTACTACTCTCCGTCATCCCATTACTTCCATCACAACCACCACCATGAATGGCAACAGCAGTGCCAACCATGACAGTGATAGAATGATTAATGATTAAGTGGTCACAGGCACTTCATGATGTGATAGGCAGTAGTGATCCTATGTGTGAGGAAGCTCTAGAATCATCGCATGTTCTTGGCGCTCTTACTATCTTGGTTTTCTTTGTTGTTCTTGCATTCCAAAGGAATTTTACAGGAAAGATAGTATGAGATTCCTATCTACCACTCTTTATGTATCTTCCCTTCCAAATGGATCCCAAAATTCTCCATTTTTTTAATGAAACTTCTTTTTGTTTAGCTATTGGCCATATGAACAACTATCAGGTGTTTCACTCGCCCAAAATAAAACATGTGATCCAAATAGATCTTCAAATGTTAGGCCTATTCCTAGGCATTTACCCCTTTTTACATTTCCTGCAGTACACATTTCAAACACAGCCCATGAAAGTGATCTTAAATTGTAGGGATAATTTCGTTCTTGCCCCTATTTTGCAGAACAGAATCACTTCTGTCTAGGATCCATTGTGATTTCTGCCTGTACATATTGGTGCATACGGTGGGCTACAAATTGTTCATTCATTCATATGTATTAGTAAAAGTTTGTCAAAATCATTTGAGTTTCGAAATTATGTTCCGAACCAAAATCATGTTCCAAACCAGGGTAAAAACAGAATTAATGAATAAATATTGGGGCAAATGTGCAACCACAACTGAGGGTATAAATGTCATTTTGTTAACTTGACCATCCAAAGTAGGGGTAAAATAAAACTTCGTTTCAAAAGAACAGGGGTAAAAATGAAAACCCTAAAAAATGAGGATAAAATCGATATTGAACATCAAAACAAGGGTATGAACGAAATTACCCCTAAATTGTATTAGTTAATTTTTAGATGACTGACAAAGGAACTACATTGTGACAAAAAGAATTATCCTATATCAATAAAAATAGTTACTAAGTTACAAATTGAACACATTTTTTTTAAAAAAAAATATTCTACTGTCAAACAGGAATACATAAACTTTTAAAGCAGCACTGACAATCTCTTGGGTTTATGTAAAGATATGTTTAGTTCTTTTTTATGGGATGATGACTAGATGGTAAACTGCATAGGAATCTCTCCTACTGTTGACAAGTCACAAAAGAAAGCATTTTACTAATTGGAGCATCCCTAGCAGAACGAAGTCATGCATGCACAACATCACAGAAATTTGAAGCATACATAAAAATAGAAAATGAAAACTCATTAGTATCACAAAGGGGGGTATCATTTAGGAACTACCTCTGAGTTAGTCTGAATATAATCCTCAAGATCTTGACCAGCTTTGTCTATAATACCAACTAGTGCGTCTGCTGTAAGAAGGGCTTCCTTCTTCTCTTTCAGCTTCTTAAGCGCACTGCCATTTTTCCCCTCATTCACCATAGCTATCATCTGGAGATGTAGGCCACTGATAGCTTCATAAGTGTGCCGTCTAATAGATTCAAACCCATTCAGATTAGCCTTGCCACGGCTCCTATTTATGGGGCCATGGAGCTGCTTCTGAGAAGCCAGCAGCAAAATTGCTAACTGGACAAACTTCTTCTTATCGATGTAATCCCACAACTCATCGACAATGTTATGCGTATGTTGGGCAATTAATCTAGTTGTGTCCAAATACATCTTCTGCAAATGGAAGGCAACATGAAAAATCTGTAAACAAGTTTCGATGGATGCATGCAACAAATAAGGGGAAATGATTGGGCTTAGTTATGCACAAGATTTTAAAAAAATCTTGAAATCAGATAAAGTTCACTTAACAAATGAGGCATGGCGGTAGCTAGCCTACCACTAGTAAATAATTTTTGCCTTACATGTAAGCATTCATGGACATAGTTAACTGAACAAAACGGCGAGAGTAATGGCATATGAAGTAAATGTAAGCAGACTAAAAGAAACAAAATAGTGGTAGCTTGATGGATGTTCGCGATAAATTATTATAGTAGATGCACACTAACCATCTCTGGCAGACAGAGGAGAGATATGAGGTTGTTAGGAGAGTGGCCATCAGCCCAATTGTCCTCCAGGTATTTGTGCATGCTGGCATTCTCAACAGCGACGTGAAGAGGCAGGAGGCCCTCAATGACGTAGTCGCCCTCAGTGCGGTGGTTTGCTGACGCACCGTGGCGGAGGAGGAGCTTGACCATTTCGACGCTGAACGTCTCAGCGGCCAGGTGGAGAGCCGTGTAGCCATAAGGGTGGCGGCCGTTGGGATCGGCACGACGTCCGCGCAACGGAGAGCTGCCTTGCAGAGCCACTCTGGCACAGCGCAAAGCGTTGTTGGCGACAATGGAGCTGAGAATCTCCGGGTAAATGAAACCACGAAGGCCCATCAAGCGCGACCACCCTTGGCAAAGTCGATTGAAGCGCGTGAGGCTATCCTTCTCCAGTATAGGCCATAGCAGAGGGAATACCTGACGCGAGTACTGAGCCAACAAATTCTACAAAGGAAGCCAAGAAAACAGTGCATAATCAGTACAGACCCAAAAATTCTACAAAGGAAGCCCAAAAAGAAACATTGTGTAATCAATATACTGACCCAACAAATTCTACAAAGGAAGCCAAAAATCATTGGAGTTGCTATAGTTGTGTCAACAGTTTTTTTGCTTAATCACAGTAAGTTGTTTGACCGTTTGATCTGTGTTATGATTCATGCTTCTATCCAACTAAAGAAGACAACACTAGTTTTCTACACTCCATAAGGGCCCTGCATGTAGCAGTGTGAAACAGGTAGCTAAATCAACATTTTACACCGGGAACAGACAGCTAGCACTAGCTTGCTTTTTGTTTGGTTAAAATTACAGCACAATGACACCATAATTATATATAATTACAACAAAGTTACATTGTAATTGCACTGTAACTCTGATGTAACTTTTATATAGATAGATAATAAAAATTTGAAATTTGATTGGAGCTTGTTCATATGAATTCTTACCACCGATCTAGTCTAGGTTATATTCTTGCTAAATATTATATGTTGCAGGAAATTTAATCTAACTGTTTTGCCAACCAAATATGTCTCTTTGCTGTGTTGCCGACCTGTTATCAGCAACAGACTAGTATTTTTTCCCCAAAAAACATGTCGCCATATTTATAGTTAGTCGCAAAATGATTGCATAACCAGTGAGCCAAATGAATGTCTGAAGGGAAGATATTGCAATTCGGTCGATCGATCGATCGATCCATACGGAGAAGGGATAATCTGGGTACCTACCCGCTCCTTTGCCTCGAAGTAGGAAGCAGCGTCAGGGAACCCGAGCATTTGATAATAACTCTGATCGCAGCTGCGAAGCATATCCTCAAACGTCACCCGAGATGATGCGGGAGCCGAGTTTCCATCCCCGGGAGCGGGAGCGGAGGGGGTCTCCATCGGGAAGGAGGGGGCGGGTGGCGGAGCTCAAAAAACCCTAGATCGATCGATCGATCGATCCCCTTTCGCTGTGTCCTCGGCCTCTCCCTGTCCTGCTCCTGCCGCGATGCTCGACGTGGATCTGCCGGCGATGCTGGGCTCCGCCGGCGAGACCGGCGCCTCGTCGTGGAAGAGGAGGAGAGGTGCGGCGGCGGTCGCCTCCTCGTGGTCGTGGATGAGGACAAGAGAGGGAGGGAATGAGGGGCAGTAGTGTGGGGAATTTTTTTTATTTTTAATTTTTTTTATTAAAAGTTTTACAAAAATAATTTTTCATTTTGAAAATTGACAGAAGTAGTCGCCTACCGCCCTCTGGGAGGGCGATTTTTAAAAATCGCCATCCCAGAGGGCGGCGAAAGTGACGTGGCAGACGGCCGTCGCCCCGTCAACGAAATTTACAGGCGGCCCCCTTGCCGCCCTCCGCTAGGGCGATTTTGAACTGTGCGGGGGGCCGCCTGCAAATGGGCGGCGGGGGGCCTGGAATTTTGCAGGCGGCCCCCTTGCCGCCCTGGGGGAGGGCGATTTTTGCCTCCTCCCTATAAAGCCCAGCCCTCTCTCTGAAATTTCATTATATTCAGTAAAAATCCAAAAAAAAAACGAAAGAGAGAGAGGGGAGGGCAGCAGAAGGGGAGCGGCGAAGCCCTGCTGGTTCGCTCACTTCATCACAAGTTTGCTCCCATACATCTTTTGCATTTGTACTAATATGTTATGTTTGAGTATATATGTTGCGTTTTAGTTTTAGTTCCATATATTTTAGCAGATCTGTAGCACACAGCACATATGTGTAGATCCAGAGCATAGAATATAATAGTATGAATTGAGACATAGACAGTAGTGTTAATTGTAAGATGTAGTTTAGTTTGATCTGGAGAATGTAACCTACTTTTAGAATTTTGGAGAACAATATTGTAGAGAATGTAACTTAGGGCATAGTACAGAAATGCGAGGTTAACGTAGTTATTGTTTTCATCAGGCACAATGTCAAATAAGGTCACATTTCAGATAGTTCACGGTGAAGGAAATATTAGATTTGGTCCAGATGGTGTTGATCTGTCAGATTTTGTAATGACATCTAAGGGCATCGATTGGCCTGCGGAGAGAACATTTCAGTCAATTTATAGTTGGTTGTTGAGAGGATTTAGAATAGACCAAGAAGTCTACACAATGTCAGTATCAGTTGTAGTGAGTCGTGCAACAGAAGGTTATTTTTGGGAACTAATGCCGATGGACAGCACTGCTGCTTGGAGACGGTATGTGGAAATGGCTTTTGAACGGTCATGGCCCCTTGTTATATTTGTGTCGGTACAAGAGAAAGATATAAATGTTTCAATGCAAACCGAAGATGTAGAGGATCCTATCAATGCAGGGGATGTTGTTGGACCATCGATGCAAAATGAGGAAAATCAACCAAGGGAGGAGCAGGCCATGGGCATGGCGGATGAGGGGGAGAGAGTCGGTATAATTGTTGATGAAATGGAGAGGGAAGATTCGGATAATGAGGAAGCGGACGACGACGCATCATCCGATGAGGAAGGTGATGTAATGGCCACTGATTGGGCAAATGAGGACTTCTCTGGACTTGTTATATCAGAGGGTGATCATGTACCCTGGGAGTATAAGGAGAACGAGGTAATTGAGGGTGCAAAGTATGCTCATAAGGATGAGATGAAGGAGGCGGTGAAGCATTGGGCAGTTTCCTTGCAGAGAGAGTTTAGGGTGGTCAAGTCAACAAATTATATATATGAAGTGAGGTGCATGAAGGAAGATTGTCCGTGGCGTGTCCATGCATATAAGGGTAAATGGAATGATTATTGGAAAGTTACCATTGTGACCGAGCACAAGTGCTACTTACAACGGGTGGAGAAGTATCACCGAAACATCACTTCAGCTTTTGTGGCAAGTGAGATGTATAGCAGTGTTGTTGGTAACATTGGCTTTGAACCAAAATCAATTATTAGGCACATCGAGAACAAATTCAAGTACACCATAAGCTATGCAAAGGCCTGGAGAGCCAAACAAAAGATTATTGAGATGAGGTATGGCACATTTGAAGCTTCTTATGATAATTTGCCTCGTTTGTTAGCCACCATTGCCCAGAGGAATAATAATACTTACTATGACCTACATACATTTACATCGGTTGATGATCGAACAAAGAGTGTGCTGCAAAGAGACTTTTTCTCATTGGGTGCTTGCATCAATGCTTTTGTGCATTGTCGACCTGTTCTATGCATAGATGGAACTTTTATGACAGGTAAATACCGAGGTCAGATATTGACAGCAATTGGGTGTGATGGGAACAACCAGGTTCTACCTATGGCTTTTGCATTTGTAGAGAGTGAGAACACTGAAAGCTGGTACTGGTTTCTAGAGAGAGTGCACATTGCAGTGGTGCGTATGAGGCCCAACGTTTGCCTTATACATGATCGTCATGCGGGTATGTTGCGGGCTATTGACTACTTGCAGAACGGTTGGGATGAGAAGGGACTTCCAGCTAAGTGGCCTGATGTTCGGAGTCGGTGGTGCATGCGTCACATGGGTGCAAATTTCTAGAAGCAATTCAAGAACAAGCATCTTATGGAGCTCTTTAAGAGGCTCTGTGCACAGAACCAAGAGAAGAAATTTAATGAGTTGTGGGACAAGTTGGATGAGTTGACAACGAAGCAAACAAATGAGCAATCTCGCAGACCACAAGTTGAAGGTGACGAGCCTCCCATACCTCTTAGTGCATTACATGATGACCCACCAACAATGAGAAGGGGGTCAGGGTCGTCCATCAGAAATTTCACTCAGTGGATTGAGAATGAGCCTAAGGAGAAGTGGTCTCTATTGTTCGACACCGATGGATCTCGGTATGGCATAATGACAACCAATTTGGCAGAGGTGTACAACTGGGTAATGCGAGGAGTTCGGGTACTTCCATTGGTTGCTATTGTTGAATTCATCCTTCACGGCACGCAAGCCTACTTTAGGGATCGATACAAGAAAATTGGTCCGTCCATGGCCGATAACAACATAGTGTTTGGCAACGTAGTGACAAAGTACATGGAAGATAAAATCAAAAAGGCACAGAGACATAGAGTTGTTGCTCAAGGCACACAAGTGCATCGGTATGAAATAATGTGTGTTGATAGGAGCAGGCGTGGTATCTATCGCAAGCAAGTCGTGCAGGAATGTGTCTTGAAGGCGGATGGTGGATGTACCTGCAGTTGTATGAAGCCGAAGCTTCATCACCTTCCTTGCTCACACGTTCTTGCTGCTGCCGGTGATTGTGGCATATCTCCCAATGTGTACGTCTCAAATTATTTCAGGAAAGAAGCAATCTTTCATACATGGAGTGAGGAGATATATGGGTTCGGGATCTCAGGATCTTACACAACACTGAGTGCCCAAGTTTTTTATATTCCAGATCCATCTAAGTTAAGGGTGAAAAAGGGACGACGCCAAACTAGACGCATCAGAAATGATATGGATGAGTCAGAAGCAGGTGGGAGGACTTTACGCTGCAGCAAGTGTGATCTGCGCGGCCATACTTACAAGAAATGCCCGAAGAATGCAGAAGTTCCAAGCGGCGCAGATGCTAGTCCATCTGGACAGGCAAGTGATGGTAGGCGACCACCTGGTGAAGGAACAACAAGCAGGCGCGCAAGGCCAAGGCGTCGTCGCGCAGCAGGCGATTCCATGGTGTAACAATGCTATCGATTTAGGAAATAAAATGCTGTTGTGATGTGATGAGTGTTCGGACTAAATACTTCTATCGTGTAATTTCAATTGAATGTTGTTGTAATGAGTACCTCCGACTATTGTTGTACTAGTAGTATTGCGAACTATTCGGTGTTGTATCATAATGTTATCGTGATGAGTGTTCGGACTAAGTACTCATATCGTGTAACTGCAGTTATTGTTGTAATCAGAAATATTCCGTATGGTGACACTTTTGTTTGTTTGTACTCTTGTTTAATATGTGTTAGTAATTCGCTTATGAACATTTATTACTTATGTTGAACTAATTATTTATATGTTTCTGATCAATCTATTTGATGCAGGTATGGCGTACGACACACCGGCGCTGTTCAACCGTGGGATTGACAGAAACCACCGCTCGTTCCTGTCAGCAGTCGAGGGTGCACAGCTCGGCACCTTCTGTCCACGCACGTCGCGCGAGTGGTTGCGTGTCGACCCCCGTCACGTTCCTTGGTACGCGTATGTTCACATTTCAACTCAACTTTGCTTTGTGTTGTACTTATGTTTGAAGTTTGCTCTATACAGGTTGCGTGCGGCAGGCCTTCTACCACTTTGTAGGCTTGTTGAGGCGGCAGCGGACGTCCGTGACCCAGCGAAGCGGTGGGATGCAGACCGGTCACTCCTTGCCGCTCTGGTAGACCGCTGGAGACCTGAGACGCACACGTTCCACCTTCCCTGTGGGGAGATGGCTCCGACACTGCAGGACGTGTCGTACCTGCTCGGGCTACCGCTGGCGGGAGCACCAGTTGGTCCCGTGGACGGTGTTTTTGGGTGGAAGGAGGATATCACTGCGCGCTTCGAGCAGGTGATGCGCCTTCCGCACCTAGGACCGGCCAACACCCTTCCTCCGTACTCTACAGTCAGGCCTAGCAAGGCTTGGTTGCTCCAGTTCACTGTAAGTAAATAAGTTGTTATTATCATACATGCTTATTTGCGATCAACAGAGTGTTTTGTACTAACATTTCATTCTTAATTGTAGGCGGACCTTCTGCACCCTGACGCTGACGATTACTCGGTCCGACGCTCCCTTGAGGCGTACCTGTTGTGGTTGTTCGGGTGGGTGATGTTCACTAGCTCCCACGGGCACGCTGTGGACTTCCGGCTGGTCCACTACGCACGGTCCATCGCGGATGCTCAGCCACAGGACGTGCCGCAGTGGAGCTGGGGTTCTGCCGTGCTAGCAGCCACGTACCGTGCCCTCTGTGAGGCGTGCACGAAGACTGACGCGGGAGCGATCATCGCTGGCTGCCCTATGTTGCTTCAGCTATGGGCAGCCGAGAGGTTTGCCATAGGTCGACCAGTGGTGGACAGCGCACCCTACGGGGTTGGTCGCGGCGCGCAGTGGCCAGAGGACGGTCCCACGATGGGGACTTACTGGTGTCGACGTGGGGTTAGTGCAACTTCGCTGCGTTATAAGTTTATCAGTCGTCTTCTTTTTTTTCTTCACATAACATGTCTAATTCCGATCATGTTTATTGCAGCGTCATTACGCTCACGTCCAGGTGAGACGAGGTTACCCGGACTTCGTGTTCGAGTTTGACCGTCTCCAGCCGAGCGACGTCATCTGGGAGCCGTACACAGAAGAGGCCGTCGCTGCGAGAGCACCGCTAGGACTTTCGTCCTTGTGCACACGCGACCAGGCTTACTGGCTCACCATCCTGCCGATGGTGTTCGACATTTTCGTTGAGCCTCACTGCCCGCAGCGTGTGATGAGACAGTTCGGACTTAGGCAGGTGTTTCCGGGCAACGTGCAGCCGACCGTCCTCCCTGCCGACCACTCGTTAGTTCGGATTGTTCATTTCTAAATTTTTATGATAATTACTTCATCGAGCCATATAATTTACCTCTCTTCACAGGTTGACTCGACGGGGACAGCTAGCAGGCGCACTTTGGGCTCCACGTGTACAGCAGTACGTTGACGACTGGGTGTTAGCTACAGAGGAGGTGATCAACGAGCTCTTCCCACACACGGAGGAGAACTACCGTGACTACCTTCGCTGGTACCTTCCTCGCACTCGTGCGCGTGTGACCTTCACTCCAGACGCCCCAGAGCCGCACGTTGCCGCTGTCACGGACGCGTATCCCACGCACCGTGACCGAGACTACTTCGTGGGGGTATGTCGAATTTGTATTAGTTCTTACAATTATTTCATTTATCTTGCATAATATAGGACACTTACTGAATTTTTTATTTCCATCTTGCATAGGCTGATGCCGCACGGGATATCAGTGCCGATATCACCGCAGTCCAAGTGAGGTTGAACAGAGGTTTGCACTTGACTGACGTTGAGCAGAGGGTGACCTTCGACCGGATGCAGGAGAAGATGCATGCGGTCATGCGCGTCTTCTCCTGTCGCAGCGCCGTGGACGTCGTACCTCCAGCTGGTCCGGTACAACCACGGCCTCGCGCGCCTACCGTCGGAGCAGGACCTCGACCTACGGCACCTGTTTCGCACGGTACTGCTCAGCCCAGCGGTTTCTTAAGTTTTGTTTCTGTTTTTGTACGAAAACATCACCCCGTCGTAACTTGATGTTCCATCCTCGCAGGACCTCGTTTGCCTTCGAGCGCCCCTAGCTTCGGAGCAGTGCGACCTACAGCACCGGTTTCGCACGGTACAGTTCAGCCCAGAGATTAGTTCATTTTTGTTTCAGCTTTTGCACGAATATGTCACCATGTTTTAACTGCACGTTTCCTCATCGCAGGACCTCGTCTGCCTTCAAGCGCGTTCGCAGGCACGACCGGCGCTTCCGCGAGCTCCGCAGGGGCGTTCGCCACCTCTTCGGGCGCGTTCGCCAGCTCTTCCTCTCACGGAGCGTCGATCCCTCGCCCACACGGTACTTTACTTTTTATTAATACTATTAAATACCTGTATGAAACTGATGGTCCTTGTCCAGCAGGATTTGCAGCCGGGATCTTCGGTACTGGGGCCTCTTCGTCTCACGCCGGTAGGACTGGTCCTACTAGCCAGTTCTACGACGACGACTTGCACGGTGCACACCACCACGACGTACTAGGCTCCTCTCAGCTTGGAGGAGCTCCATAGGCGCACACTCAGGAGCAGCCAGAGGTCACACCTGTACAGGCAGGACGGGTTGGCCGTGCCGTACCCCCGGACCGACTCACGTACTCCCAGGGGCACATTAGGGCGCAGGGTAGGAGGGACAGGGGTAAGAGGCCTCGTCAGTAGTGTTCTACCTCTTCAGTCCTTATGTGACCGTTTCTTTTGGCTTACAAACTTGTAAAGCAGTACTACTTTTGCTATTACTACTGCAGTACTACTTGTGTTTGTCTCATCTACATAGTTCTTTTCATTCATATGGTGCTAGAACAACTTATGCTCACGACAACACACTTTCGGCGCTTCACGGTAGTGTCAGATCCAGTAGCGCGCATAGTCCACAACAGCACACATGAAAAGCGGCAGCTCGAGTTGTCACTATTAACTTTCGGCGCTCCCTGTTGACATAAAGTGAATCTCGCCCACGCGTGATCGTCTTGTCACATCTAATGAATAATGTATCTCATTGAGTTCACATATATTGCAGTGAAAACGACGCTATATAATTGACAATCTGAAGGCAACCTCTTCATATCTTCTTTCCCACTAGCACACAACACACAAAAATGGAAGCGCCATTCCTTGAGCGTCTCAACTGGCAAAGCGATCCTTTTGCTGGTTGGTTTCCACCATGGTGTGACCGTCCTTTGTGCGATTGTGGGGATGGATGCATACTCAAGTCTTCCCTCATGATACAAACTCGGGGCAGGAGATTCTTCCAATGCGCGAACTTTGATCAAGTATGCTTCATCTATTCGAAGTTCAAATGGATAAAAAAACTAACTTCTTCGTACACAATTGTAACATCTTACGCAGACATATCGTCCAATGTGCAACTTCATCGAGTGGGTAGACATGGAGAACCCACAAAACGACGGAACACGTGCTTACCCACGTAGTGAAACAAGATCGGACTACCTAAGGCGGAAGGATGAGCATGAACGTCGAATTGCTGCTGAGGCTTTAGAATGGCACGTAAATCCCCTAGGACTCCCCACGTGGCGTGAGCGTCCGGAGTGTCGTTGTGGTGACCGTTGTCAGGTCATAAGGTCCGTAAGGCACCGAACTCGAGGACAAAGGTGTTTCATGTGTCCAAACATTGTCGACGATGATTTCGTGGTAATTACAACTATTCTTTTCATCACTCCTCAGTACTATCATTAACTTAACTATCCCAAAATGGATGTACATAGGAGGATGTAAGGAAATGTCAATTCGTACAATGGATTGACACAGTCAGAGTTACTTCAAGTGGCGGGCCGATAATGCAACCTGAACCGACCATACAGTTCATTCATGCTTGGATGGAGTACGAACGTCGGGTGGAAATTGCAAGCTTAGACTGGAGGAACAATCCATTAGGGTTACCTAAATGGTCCGAGCGTCCAAAGTGTGGGTGCAGAGATCGCTGCCAGGTGGCTACATCTTTTGCTGAACAAACATTTGGAAGGAGATATTTTGTCTGCCCCAATGTATACAACGATTTCGTTGTATGTCTAACCATTTACAAAATCCGCTATGATTTGCACAAAATTACTACCCAAACTGAATAACATTACTATTTTTACAGGGCAATCCAAGGATGTGTGGATTTACTCGATGGATCGACAATGTCACTCCATCATATCATGGCCAGAAGATAACAGAGTCAGAAACACAAGTAGAGTATCAACGATTGAAGGACCACGAGAATGCAATGCATTCTGACCGACCTAAAAGGGGCCGATAGGTTACCGCATGCTTGATTCATCGGGATCGACAAATTTGTACCGTGTATCGATGGCACTTCTTATCTATCTTATCATTACAATGTTTAATTATGGTGCTGATTTTTTGTATGCGTAAGACTAAGGGCCTATTTGGATTGCTACCAAAAACATGCCCTACCAATATTTTGGTAATTTGAATAGTACTTGTGTTTGATTTCGATTGAAGCCTATTCATTGGTAATATGTAATCTAGATTTGAGATTATGTAGAACATTCTTCACTACAATTTTACATTTTGGCAGCAAACCAAATATGATCAAATGCAATTTTACCTTACCAAATATTTGGTAGTGCCAAAACTTGCTTATATTTTGGCACTAACAAAATATTTGTACGGTAACATTCCAAATAGGCCCTAAAAAATAATAAAATTGTATTTTACCAGTCTTGGAGATTTTAATCTTGTATAGTTTTCAATATAAAAAGATTTGATAACTATTGATATTTATAAAAAATATAAAGCACAGTATAAAATCGCCCTCCCCCAGGGCGGCAAGGGGGCCGCCTGCAAAATTCCAGGCCCCCCGCCGCCCATTTGCAGGCGGCCCCCCGCACAGTACAAAATCGCCCTAGCGGAGGGCGGCAAGGGGGCCGCCTGCAAATTTCGTTGACGGCCGTCGCCCGAGAGCGAACGGCCGTCTGCCACGTCACTTTCGCCGCCCTCTGGGATGGCGAGTTTTAAAAATCGCCCTCCCAGAGGGCGGTAGGCGACCACTTCTGTCAATTTTCAAAATGAAAAATTATTTTTGTAAAACTTTTAATAAAAAAAATTAAAAATAAAAAAAATTCGTAGTGTGGGTGGGTATGGTGTATGGATGGAAACGCCTGAAGAGGGAGAGGTGCGGCGTGCAGGCCGGCGTTCCTCACGTGGGCCACCGACATAACAGGCCTCATGAGCCCAATAGGAATGGAACTGTATTATTATCTGGGTTATTAATTGGAGAATTAAATTTGCAAATATACTTTTAATTTGTTTTTTTCTCATAAATATTCAGGCCGTAAATTTTTGGTAGAAATATACTATCGGTCTCGCACAACCGTCACGTGAAAATGACGTGGGTATGATGATATGGACGATCTTGCACGAAGAAAACGCGAGACCGCGAGGAAATAGCGAGAAGGAGCGAGACCGAATGGCTTAATTATCGATTAATTAATCGCTAATCAACCTCATTAATTACTAATTATTATTAATTAATCACTAATAATGCGGCTACTTTCTAAGCAAGCCGTTCGCTCTCGCGCTTGTGATGTGGCTTCTCCGTGCGCCCGAGGACGCGTGGTTTCGTTTTCCGTTGCGCGACACCGCACGGTCTCGCGACGTCGTTACGCGATACCGCACAGTCTCGCGTTTTCCTCGTGTGAGAACGTCTGTGTCATCATGCCCACGTCATTTTCGCGTAACGGTTGTGCGAGACTGATAGTATATTTCTGCCAAAAAAAATTTACATCCCGAATATTTCTGAGAAAAAAAACTAATCAACAGTATATTTTCAAATTTAATTCATTAATTGGATTCCTGCAATTTGTAATTTTTGCCTATATATTTAGAAAAATATTATTATAATTCGTCTATTTATAATCGTGATATTGAAATTTTACAAAATTAAAACTGTGCCACTGCCGTGACGTTTTTTATCCATCCCCTACATTTTTTTTGTCTTCTTCCTTCGTTCCGTCCTCACCGCCGCACGTGGTGCCGTCGCCTTCAATCCTCACCGGCGTAGGAGGCACGCAAGAGCGTGGTGGCGGAGTCGAGGTGGCGGAGGATGGCGGCAGCGATGGCGCCGCCCATGGAGAAGAGGACGAAGCCATCACCTCCGGGAAGGCCGGGAGCGCGGGAGGCAGGCCAGAGCGCAGAGTGTGGTGGCAGCGTCGATGCAGTGGAGGACAGCGGCGGCTATGGTGCCGCCCATGGAGAAGAGGACGAAGCCATCACCGTCGAGGAAGCCGGGGGTGCAGGAGGCAGGCCAGAGCACGGTGGCGGTGTCGAGGTAGCGGAGGAGGATGGTCGTTGCTGTGGAGGAGGTTGCCCCCACCGCCAGATCGGCAAGCCAACAGCTGGATCCATGTGGCGGCGGGGAAGGAGGAGACAGGGGATTTGGGGATTTCACCCGCTTGGGTTTTGTCGCCAAATCCGGAAGAGGAGGGAAAGGAGAAAGCAGAGCTGCCATGCGCCGCCGCCGCCTGCCATGGTTGGGTCGCCGGCAAGCTCTCTCTCCTCCGATCTCGCCTCACTGCGGGAGATGGCTCGCTTCACGCGCCGTCGGCGCCGTCTCTCTTGCTACTGCCACCGCTCCACACGTCCGCTACTCCGTCAGCGTGGCGGGATGGCGCCGAGCACGCCAATGGCTGTGCGGTTCTCGTCCTCCACGACGAGGCGCGACAGAGGCATGACAGTAGAGAGATGGAGAGAGAAGACGGAAGCGAGAAGGAAGAAGACGGAGAAAGATGGAGAAGGATGGGAAAAGTAACGGCAGTGGCACGGTTCTAATTTTGTAAAATTTTAGTGACATGGCTACAAATAGATAAATTGTAATGATAATTTTCTTAATAGGTAAATTTGGCCACCCTCTCCAAGTAGGAACCGCCCGAGGAACCTGTCGTGAATCCCGTCCCCACCTCCTTCCATGGTCGGCGGTAGAACTCGAACTAGACCCCTCCGCCCTCAAAACCCACAGAGCCCATGAAAACACATGACCGTCGGGTTGAGCCGGACGGTGTCCATGAGCTCGAACATGCCGCATAAGTCCTTGATGTACCTGAGGAACTCAACGTGCATCTAGGGAATCGCCACGTGTCGACCTCGCCGCCGTTCATGCCAGGTCAGAACGGGAAGTCGAAGAAGCTCATCATCTCCCTTAGGCTGATGAGGAGAAGCGACATGTACATGCTATGCACGCTGGCCACGCCGAGCGGGTCGCCGCCGTCGGTCGCTGTGTACCACACCCACTGCCCGCCGATGCCGACGTGCTGCTCGAGCACGTCATGTCGAGACCCTCTCGCCACTTGGCTCCTCTCCTCGCAGGCCACCGACCACCGCCCTGAAGAAAAAGGGGAGAAAATGAGAAAAGAAAGAGGGGAGAAGAAAATATGACACTGACATGTGGGTCCCACATGTTGAGTCCGCCGATTGGACAGGGTCACAGAGCCACATCAGCAAAACTGCTTTCCGTAACCACTAGGAGAGTCAAATTACACCAGTTTTAATAATTGGAGGAGTCGTCCTACCTGATTTTCTGGTCAAAGAGTACGAATTAGATTTGTCCTACATTAAGGGAGTCAAAGTGCACTTTTTCTTAAATCGGATGCCCAACTCACGTCTAACTCCTCCTCTCTCTACTTCTCTTATTCTCTGATAGTAGATGACACCCCGCGAGGTGCAGCTGCAATACAGTTATAAATTTTCAAAATATAGTTATGAGTATATATAGGCTGAGATGAAAAAGTGTTATGCAATGGTGCCAAAGATGGTGATAGTGTAACTTATTTATGGCAATAACATTCTACACTAAATGAATCATTCTATTCTGACTTATATACTAATTAATGAGGAATAATAGCTACAAAATGAATGGTGTTGTGATTAAAGCATGGAAATGATCCAGTGGCTAGCTCTTATTTCTAAATGATGTGCCTCAATGCATGTTAGGCTATTGATCAAACTATATTCCAGTGCATGTCAATGTGCCCATGCATGTCTGCAGCAAGGTCCTTGCAGGTACATTTACACATTTTCCTTTCTTTTGATTTTTTTCTTAAAATATTTATTTGGTCTATTATCCGATTACACTGTTATATTACTTATAATTCAATCTTTATAACATAATATCACATGATTATATTTTGATAAAAAAATTGAATATTGCTTCACCACTTGTAAAATATTGTTTTCAATTCACTTTCAGAGATATGCAACATTTAAAAAAAGTCAACCAATATATGAAGCATTGAGTCCCAACGAGTAAAAAGAGTCATAGGGGACATATAAAACATAAAAAGAATCATAGGGGACATATAATATATTTGAAGAACTTTATATTGAACATGTTTTATCATGTATGAACATTAAGTTGTAACTATAGAGACATTATACAATATTTGCTGAAATATTCAAAGAGCACCGTACAACATTTCTAAATTAACTAGTCAAACATTCTAAAATACTTATTGAAACATTTAAATTAATCCATGTGCAACATTTAAAAGAATTAACAAAGCTAAATGCCTTTTTTCATCGAAACATGTGGTCTTGTTGTAAAAAAATAATAGCAACAAATTTAATAGTGTAATTGGATTATAGTTTGGAGAAGTAATTTAGGAGAAAAAAATAGTTTGAAGTTGCCAAAAAATTTAAACCAACCATGTTTAGCATGCATGCATACTTGTTTTCTAATTGCATGCAGAGCTCTATGATGAGGCGCATCTGCACATGCTAACATAGGCTGAGGTGGGGCGGAGAGGCACATGAAAGAAAAGGAAAGTGATGCTTAAATATACTGTACATAATCTGGTCTACAGAAATTAGCCAACGGCTAAGATAGGCTTAAATAAGTATTTTATAATATGAAGTCACTCATTTTCCATGACTATTTTAGAATGCGTACGTGCCGTTGACTAATTAGCCCGTGCACATGAAATGAAGTGACTCATTAGCTGATGACTGATTAAGTATTAGCTAAAAAAAATTAAAAAATAGATTAGCAAAGCAACTTTCGTATCGATTTTTCTTTTGCAAAAAAAAACTCACCATTTAGCAGAAAATTTTCCGTGTCGAACACACCTTAAGAGCATCCCCAGCAGCTCATGGAACCGATCCTCCATCCCAGTTTTGGCGTGTAGGGGTGAAAAAAGGCGCTTCAGCGGATGCGCTATCCCACACGCCAAAATTGGCGGATGCGCCATAGTAGGAGAGAGAAGAGGTAAAAATAGCGTAGCTCTCTCCTCACGCCATCTCTCCCCCAACGACTCCGGATCGAGATCCCGCCACCAACCGGACTTCGGCAACAACCTCCCCTCCGGCGCGAGCTCACAATCGGCGCGCCTTCCCCGCCAACCGCCGCCCTGCACCCGCCAACCGCCGTCGCCCCACGCCAGTGAGCCGCCGCCGCCCCGCGCCAGTTGTACCACCCTGAAAATTCGACCGACAAATCAAAACTCTAAAAATATAGATTTTCAAAAAACTTTTTAAAATAAATTGCATCATGCCGATTTTATTCGCCGTTCCATTGAATTTCGATTTTGGAGTTTGAAGATTTCGAATAAAGAACAATATTAATCAATTCGTATCAATATTATCGCAAACATATTCGTATCAATTAAATTTAAATGCGATGGAATGGAATTAACACTAAAATAAAGATTTAAATAAATTATACAAGAATGTGAACAATATTAATTTAGGATGAATTTATTAGTGTGAATGACACAAATATTGGGTAAGAATTATATATGCAAATATTAGGAATTTTAGAATCAAATTTATATAATAAATTAATAAAAAAATAAATAATAATAATAATAATAATAATAATAAAATAATAAAATAAAAATTAAATAGAAAAATTAGAAAACGGCACTGTTCATTGCCCGCCAGGTGTTCGACGCGGTTCCCCTAGCCCTAACCCTACCCGCTGCCGCGCCGACGCCGCCCCGAGCCCCGTGCGCCGCGCGCCGCTCCGCCTCACCTCACCCGCCGCGCCGCTGTCCCGTCGCCGCTCGGCCGTCGCCCTCGCGCCTCGCGCCCCGCACCCCGCCGCGCCGCTCGTACCGCCGCGCCGCCGTCCCGTCGCCGCTCGGCCTCGCGCCTCGCGCCCCGTCGCCGTCGCGTCGCAGCTGTCGCCGCGCGCCGTCGCCATCACCGCCTCCCGCCCCGCCGCGCCGCTCGCCCCCAGCGTCGCCGCCCGTCGCCATCGACGTCCCGTCGCCGCGCGCGCGTCCCGTCACCGCTCGGCCTCGCGCCTCGCGCCCTGTCGCGTCGCCCACCTCGAGCCCCATGCCGCCATCGCGTCGCCACCCGCGCATCACCCCGCTGCCGCGCCGCCGCCGCCCCTTCCCCTCTTCTTCTCCCCCACCTCCTATAAATCTCCCCCCCCCTCTCGCTCCATCCTTGCCTCCATCCTCATCCCCTCTACCCTCTCCACCGCACCGCCGCTCTCGTGCCACCGCGCCGCCGCCCCCGTGCTGCCGCGCCGCCATTCCCGTGCCGCTGCGCCGCCGTTCCCGTGCCGCTGTGCCGCCGCTCCCGCGTCGCCGCGCGCCACCGTCGCCGCCGCCGTCGTCGCCGCTGCCGTCGCCGGTGAGTCGCCCCCTTCCCCCCCTCGCATCCACCGCCGCCGCCGCTCGGGTGAGAGAGAGAGAGGGAGAGAGAGAGCCGGCCGAGAGAGAGGGGAAAGAAAGAAAAAGAGAGAAAAAGAGAGAAAAAGAAAAAGGGAGAAAAGGGAAAAAGAAAAAAATATAATAATAATAAATATAAAATAAATAATAAATAATAATAATATTAAATAATATTAAATAAATATAAATGATAATAATAAGTATAATTAGAGGAAAAATTAGGAAAGTTTAGAAAATTTAAAATAATTAGAATTTAATTATAGATTAATTTTTCGTCATAGGATTGCAAAAATTTAAATTATAGATTATTCTTGGTAATTTCTAAAAGAAATCAATTCACGGTAGTAGTTTAGATGTAATTAGCGACTAAACAATTAGATGAATTTTTATAAACTATTACGGAATAGTTTTGGATAATCTCTATAATTAATCGATTCACGGTAGAAGTTCGGATTTATTCACTAGGAATTTTAGACGCATATTATACTTAATCGGTTGGTCATAGACTAAATTAAATCGTATAATAGTTTTTAGGATTTCGTCCGATATTTAGCTCGCGATAAAAATTGCTAACCTATTACATGGATATAATACTCAGGGATATTAAATTAAAAACTTAGGACAACAAGATAATTATACTCATAAATAATTCACACCGAAAATGGGTTCGCCTTAGTTCACGAATAGTAAAGTTAATATAAAGGAATCGAATTTCGCACTTGATTTTTCATTTGGATTTACTTGGATGTTTATTGAATTCTAACCGAATTCAAATCCATTTTCGCACGTAACTATAGAGCCCGAGGAAGCTGCTGACCCAAGCGAAGGCCAAGACCCGCAGGACTTTGAGCAAGGCAAGTCATCACTATTCCTTGAACATGTTGATCCCAATTGCGAAATTGTTTTGTTTACAAATAAAATTGCATGCAATGATAAACATCCTACTTGTGATTATGCCATGCCTTGATTATTGTTTACCCCATATTCCTTCGTAACCATGTTTACGTATGAGTCCCTAGTCAACTATGACAATTGCTTAGCAACGCTATTCTAGAATCATGCATACTCATAATTATCAAAATGCTTTATGCTTGGGCAATTGCCTTTGGGAAGGTAATTGAGATGCGATATGTGGAGACATGAGCACCACATTGCCATGATGTTGATGACATGATTTATGAAAAGAGAAATGAAATTAAACAACTGTTTTCGACTGGGGCGGACGGAGGATTTGGGTGGTATCCGGGAAAAGGCAAGTACCGTCCCCGGTCAATTAAGGACCGAGCCATGAAGTTAAGCATGAAACGACCCCCGTACAACCGCACTTCTCGTATGGGTATAGACCTAGCGGAATAGATAGCTGAGCAGAGGCAGTATCCATGCATAGTGGATTCTTGATGTGTGAGGCATGGGCTCTACGGTGGGGCAGCCATTGGTAGAACCGCGAGGCGGGTGTCTACAGTGGTGTCGCCATCGGTAGGACTGCCATGTGAGAAGTTAAACATAACTATAACTTAATGCCTGTGTGAGTCTTTCCTTCCCGGGTGCGCCAGAACTCCTCTCACTGCTAGAAACTGTGTACGCCTAGAGTGCATGAGGATGTAAAGTTCATGGAGCGTGTACTGCCAATGCGTGGTTATCGAAAAGCTTTGCCGTGACATGTCTCATGTGTTGGGACGAGGCTCATGTGTTGGGCAGTCGCGGAGTGCGGGTAAAGTGTACATCCACTGCAGTATGAGTAAACCCCATCTATTCGAATAGCCGTGCTCGCGGTTATTGAGCATCGGGACGTGTATTACACTTGGCTAGACTCTAAATTCTTAACTTGTGTGGGATGGGATGTTGCATGATGATTTCTATGCTGATGGAGCCACTTCCTGAGAGGAGGGAAGGTGGTCGTCCTCAGAAAACTATGACGACTCGATGGCGGGAAGCTATCCTTGGGATCACAATGGATGGTGGACAGAACCGTCATTGTTTAACATGAACACTGGTACTAAAATTTGATCAGTCTATACTAGGTCTTAGGCTTGTGAAAAGAATTACAAAACTTGCTTTGTGCAAAAGAACCATAGCCATTCCTTGAATACCCCTTTATCATGTGCATTGTTGCTGTGGTGACTTGTTGAGTAGGTCGGTACTCACCCTTGCAAATATAAACTTAATCAGAGGCCGGAGATGAAGCTTCGGAGGATCCCTATGCCTATTACCAGGAGGGTGATGAAGACGAAGGCGCTCAATAGGTCTTAGTTACGGTCGTTGCCTGTGGCAATGGCGTGCCGCTGCCTTAACTCCGCTGCCTTACCTATTTCTGTTTTTGGATGTATTCTGGACCGCTCGGTCCGATGACTTAAGACTATGCCTGCGGACTATTGATGTAATAATTCGTAATAGACACTCGTGTATGTGCACTGGTTACTTCAGCTATGAATTCGTGTGTACCAGACTACTTGATCTAGGGAAATGGTACTGTTTACACGATTGACTCCTGTTATAAAAACGGGGGTCCACACCAGTGAACCGCCGCCGCCCCTTGCTTGTAGCCATCGCCCTGAGGCCGCGACCCGCCACCGGCCCTAGCTAGCCGCCAATGCCCCTCACCAGATCCGCCAGCGCCGGAACTGAGCAGCCAGCCGGCGGCGCCCCTGACCAGCCGCCGCCGCCCCTTGCGAGCCGCCGCCTTCCTGCGCCAGTGAGCCGCCGCCGCGCCTTGCTTGCTGCCGTCGCCCAGTGCCGCCCCTTGCTAGCCGCCGCCGCCCTGCGCCCGTGAGCCGCCGGCGCGCCTCCCTTCCTGCCGCCCTGTGCCCTTGAGTAGCCCGACGCCGCCGCCCCTCACCATCTCCCCCATCCCTCTGCCCCTGAGCAGATTGCCGTCGCGAGCAGAGAAGAGGAGTAGTAGTAGTAGAGCTGTAGAGAAGAGGAAATAGGAAATAGGAAAAGAGTAAAAGGAAAAGAGTAGTAGTAGTAGAGAAGAGGAAATAGAATAGGAATAGAAAAAGGAAATAGGAAATAGGAATATTTTTGCTGTGTTTTTATGTTCATATTATTTTATTCATGATGCTACGAATATATAAAAAATGTTTCCCTCAATTCAAATATATCAATTAAAAAACTATCCATTAAAAATATGTCCGTTAAAATTTACTCGTTTCAAAATATTATCATGATAAATAACACCATTACATTAAAATTAAGTTAGTTGGAAATATATCCCTTAAAATACAAATGTAAATATTATCACGATAAATAACACCATTAAAATTAAGTTAGTTGGAAATATATCCCTTAAAATATAAATGTAAAGTTAGCTAGAAAGATATTACTAAAATATAGGATGATGAGATATAGATGATGTAATATGGATGATCTGTTGGAGTTGAAAGGGATATGGATAAGGAATTACTCCATATGAACATTTGGAGGACCAAATATAGATGAGCTGCTGGGATGCTCTAAGACCCCTTCAACTCTTCTAACCAGTACCCAATTGATTAATGTCTTTGCTGAGTAGTTGATGAAGGTCTCTTCGGCTCTTCGCCTAAATGCCAGTCCCATCATCTACGAAATAAGAAAATATCAGGCTATTCATCTGCTTATATAGCAGTCCCGTCATCTATAAAATAAGAAAAAGCCAGGCCCATATGTCATCGAACATCTCATCTTCCTCCACTCTTCTTCTCCCCTAATCTCTGCTTTCTCCTATACATACGAGGGCAGAAAAAAATGTGATTGAGCCATAGAACATAGGTCCATAGCACGTGAAACCCCATCCTAGATGGGTGCGGGTTCTGTTGGAATTAATAGATGGGCCTTAGATCACTCGAAGATTAATTCTTTGGAAAATCACAAAAGCTCACCTCATGGGATAGCATGCATGGAGAGTTTAGTACCACCTTGTTTATTTTAGGAGAGGGGATCTCCTTAAATGGGAGGATGCCCTCCTAGCCACACGTGCGCGCTCACTCGCCTCGCCTCGCCTGGCGCGTGCACGACCTACGCATTGAATGGTCCACCCTTGCATAGATGCATCCTCCTTTTATAGTTTTGTTTTGCCGCAGGAAATTCGGATTTGTTTTATTTTGGAAACATTACGAAAAATCCGGTGCGTGAAAACGGCGTGGAGTCCGGATAAGTTACACGCGACTTATCCGGTTCAGTTACACAGAGTGGAGATCGTGCGGTTGTAAACATTACGTTTTGTAGTTTTGTTTTGCTGCAGGAAATTCGGATTTGTTTTGTTTTGGAAACATTACGAAAAATCCGGTGCGTGAAAACGGCGTGAAGTCCGGATAAGTTACACGTGACTTATCCGGTTCAGTTACGCGGCGTGGAGATCGTGCGGTTGTAAACATTACGAAAAATCCGGTGCATGAAAACGGCGTGGAGTCCAGATAAGTTGCGCGCGACTTATCGGTTCGGTTACGCGGAGTGGAGATCATGCGGGTGCCCTGATCAAGCAACCTTTCTCTATATAAACCGGAGTGGAGATCGTGCGGGTGCCCAATCAAGCGACCTTTACGCGCGACTTATCCAGTTCGGTTACGCGGAGTGGAGATCGGGCGGGCGCCCTGATCAAGCGACCTTTCTTTATATAAACCGAGCCGCCGCCTCCACGCAACATACGTGAAATCAATTTAGGGTTTGCCTCCTACTCTGTGTTACGTCGTCGCTCGTAGACTACTCCATCCCGCTCGCCGGCGTGCACCGGCAATCGGGAGAGCAAGTCTCCGGAACCTCTGCCTTTGACGTCCTGCACCGGGAGAAGGCGGCAATAAGTTTTTTGGGAAGCGCTTCGCGCGACTGTTCCTGTTCGTCCACGACGGCTCGTCTTCCTGTTCGCTCGCGTGCTGCGCGCCTTCGTCAATGCCCGCAACCGCGAGTAATTCCTGCTGAGCAACTGATCTTTCGGCAACCTCGGTACGTGTTCAACATGTTGCGTATATTCGATCTGTTCATGTTTTACTGTTTAGTTTATATGTGTAGATCCAATGATGCGTTTATTTTAGTTTACATCTGCAATATCATGATTTATTTATGGAATAAATTAAATCATAATGTGCTTATAATTTCAATAGGTTCTAATGGTAGGAGAGATATGTTCTTCCTCCCGATGATGTCGCCACGGTTCTTCCTACTCCTATATCTTTTGCTATCTCTGAGTTGAAAGTTCATGATCTGGAGTGGGACATTTAGAGATTTCAGTTGAACAAAGTTTTTTATATATAAAAAAGAAATTTTTAGATCTATGATTGTATGATTATGATTTTGAGTAAAAAACTTTTCAATTTTTGAATTCGTTTGAGTATATTTGAAACTCTCTCTTTACAAAGTATATACATTGAAACTTTATGCGTATAAAGTTTATATACCAAAAAATTTATGTTGCGATTGAAAGATTATGTGCATGAGGTTTATGCACTGGTATTTATTGTCAAACCGAGCTCAAAATCTCCACGCATCCGGTCTCTACGTGTTTGGAAGAAAAGAAAATGGGTAGAGTATGTGATTACTTTTTTATTATCTATTATATATTAAAAATCCATTAAACTTTCTATAAACACTTCTAGGATGTCACTTGGCACTCTAATAAATTAGAGAAATCCAAAAAATTCTAAAAAAAGCAAACATCTTACTCTTGATTTTCACTTAATACAGTGGCCTATTATATTACACCATTAAATCTATTTTAAATATAAAACCAAAATACCATTTCCCAAAAATCATCTCCGGCTCCCCACCTCCCTCACGGGCCTCCCTCCCTCCTCACGTATATCCTTTTTTTCTATAAAGTTAAGACTCAAAGCTGAAACCTCACCATTTCATGTCATCGCTAATTCTCAGCCGTTCGATCGATGGATGAGATTGCATATGAACTGCTGGATGAGAAGGTCTACGTCGAGCTTATATGCTAATCATCCCTGCAGCGAAAGAGTTGTGTTGCGATGTTGTCCTTTGGCCTCCATCCATCCATGGCTTCTGTCGTCTCTCACGGTGGCGGCGGCGGGCGCGCGATGTGGGCGAAGGAGCGGAAGGACCGAAGGATGCGGCGCAGTGCGAGAAGGAGGCCGGCGACGAGGCCTACATAAGTTGATGTGATTTAAATTTAAATGGTATATAGAATGATGATTCAAATGCAGTGATATGGTTTTATGAGAGAATAAAAGAAGGAAGATAATTTAAACCACATATGAGGGTTTAAAAAATTGAGATGATATGGATTAATGAGAAGAAAAGTAGAAAGATAATTTTAACCATAGATTAATCATCTAAGGACTAAAAACAATTGATATTATATGGCTTAATGAAAGAAAATAAAAGAACATTATCTAAGTGAGAATGAATTTATAGGATATTATAAAAAAATGATGGAGAGATATATTAAAATATTATATGAATTATGTGGGATGATGAAACATGCTTGCATTTTAAATCTCTATTTTTTAAAAGAAAATATAAAACTATAGATAATATAACGTACTTGCGTGATGTTTAAATGTTATAATTGCTAATGGATGATGATGTGACATGTTTTTATGTTAGTATTAGGATTTAGTGGGTTCACGATTTCTCCAAGACAAAACAAGAAAAGAAAACAAAAGAAAATAAAAGAAATGAAGAGAAGAGGAAACAGGTGCGCATTATCTCCCTCCCACGGCTCCCACTCCCACCCATCCATGGCCGCCTCGGCTCTGCTCCGCCTCCTCTCTCCCTCGTCCCCAGCATCCCTCCACGCGCGCGCGACGCGCCGCCGCCATCCCCGTGCCGTAGTACGCTGCTCGTCGCCGTCGCCGGCGTCCCTCGACCTCCCCCTCCTCCCGTTCCAGCCCGCAGAGGTATGACCTCTTGACCTCTGAACAACAGGAAAGCTGCCGCCCCTACCTATGGCTATGGTGATTTGAAATTAGGACGCACATGTCATGCATACCGTCAGTTTGACATAACAATAGGAATTCTCTCCATTAATTATCTGTAGCTAGTTCAAGTGAAAGAAAGCTATTGCTTTCTTGCAAGAGGCTAAGGCTGTGTTTAGTTCACACCAAAATTGAAAGTTTGTTTAAAAATGGAATGATGTGATGGAAAAGTTGGAAGTTTGTGTGTGTAGGAAAGTTTTGATGTGATGGAAAAGTTGGAAGTTTGAAGAATTATTTTGGAACTAAACAAGGCCTAAGATGAAGAGCTACCGAAAAAATTTCGCAGCCTAGGCCGTCCCTGACATAGTGGCATGTATCTACGATTGTTCTAGCAACCAGTGTTTTTTCACTATGTGCCATGATTAGCAGTAACTTGATCACGATGCCATGGCGGCTTTGTTGAATTGTTTACCTTCAGCTGCCTTTTTGTAACGTCTGTATAGTTTTTCTTCTCACCCCACTTGGGAATTACATGTGAAGAAACATATCTGAATCTGCAGTATCTGTGATAGTAACAGTTCTCTGAATCGTTACTGGTTATAATGAATAAGAAGTAATTTGATCAGTTACTCATCATGCTGCAGCGACTAAGCAAGCTAGCTAGTATCATAATCTGGCAGCATGTAGGTATCCGGCTCATTACTCGGCAAAGGCCGATTGGGTCAAATATCTGCATTCTAACAGATGTGTTTGGTTTTCAGGGTTGCCACAAATGCTTACTATCTGCACGTTTTACTGTCAACTAAATCATTAGGGCGCTGCTAAGACAGTAAAAATATTGCAGGTGTTGATTCCATCGGAGTGCAAGACTTTACACTTGTATGAGGCTAGGTATCTGGCGTTGCTAGAAGAGGTAATTACCATTTGCTGAATCCCTTAAGTTTGAATTATATTGCTATTGCGCTATATTTTGATTTCAGCTCTAAGCTCTTTTAAGGTGCTCTAGTTACCCTTAATAGGCAAGGGAAGAATTTCTCAGTGGAAATGGGATTATGACATAATATGACGTAACAGAATTACAAAAACTGTATATCTCTATCACTAGATTAATAGTTATAACGAGACCTTCAGTAGTTCAGCTGAGTGACACACCACACCAATTTCCGTTATGTAAGACTGTCTCTGTTTTTGGCTTTCTCCCAAAGCCGGGTAATTTGCTTGTTATAAAAAACACACAGTCACACCGCACCAGTGTTGTTGTAGTTATGCGAAAATATAATTATTTTTCATCTGTTTCTAACTTTTTGCTCAACAGGCCTTGTATAGGAAAAACAATTCTTTTGTGCATTTTGTGCTCGACCCAGTTGTATCAGGTTCACCTAAAGCTTCCTTTGCTGTAAGACATGGTTGTTTGGTCCAGATAGAAAGTGTAAGTTCTTGTGGTTCATACCCCTTTTTTTTACAACTTTTTATGACAGGATTCTGCGTAGGATTATTTACATTTTCTACTCAATGATCTTTCTTTAGTATAGGTTGAAAGGCTTGATATTGGAGCACTAGTATCAATTAGAGGAGTTTGCCGTGTAAACATTATCAACCTTTTGCAGGTAACCTCATTGCAATTTTGTAGATTGAAATATTTTTTCAATGTTTATACTTATAACATGTCATACCTAATCAATATAAATTCCATGAGTTGTCTGTATAATCCACCAGGCGTTGCCGCATTGACCCTGTAAGGGCATTGTGTCACCGATAGGAACTCATGTGCCATTCAATGCTTCATATTTTGTACGGTGTTCAAAGCTATATTCCCTGTGTCCCAAAATAATCCAACCACAGATAGGATGGGGCATAATATAGTACAACGAATACACATCCCATTCTAAGTTTGGTTTTAGGGGACAGAGTGAGTATATTGCATCCCATGCTATCTGGGTTGGCCTGAGAGTGCAGCGTTGAGTATCTCGAACTTAGCATCCCATTTTTCAAAAAGAGAAGATGCAGCAGCCAGCCTCTGACACTATGCTAGCTATGGTTGGTTCAGCCTGTAACACTACGTAGGTGGTTGTGGTTCAATGGAATAGCCTACTTGGCTTGGTCAGGTGAATAAAAAACCGGTGGCTGAGCCAGTTTTTCCTGGGTTAATTACATGAATGGCTCAGATGTTTGGTTTTTCCTTGTCAGACCACTAGGCTGGTCTAGTTTTTATTACACTGATAATCCTTGAAAGGTCAAAATACTTTTTTTTATCTAACCATCACATTTCCTTTGTAATTGTGATGACCATATTTTCTCAAGATTGATTTGGGGAAGCATTGTTTATAGTGTGCTGATGGAGTCATGGGTGTCTCCATCCATCAAGGTTTAAATCCTGGTGTCCATACATGTGATTGTATACATCCCTAGTTGGTGCAAGTCGAAAGTACTACTTCTACTGTCTAAAAAAATGCTCTGGTTTGGTATATTTTGATGGAACATTATATATATATATATATATATATATATATATATATATATATATATATATATATATATATATATTTGCATTGGTCTTGAAGTACGTATTTATGCTAATAAGAAGTGGTACAAACAAATGACTTTTCAGGCACATGCTCTATAAAACTGTACATTTATTTGAGCAGTTGTGATTCACAGTCCCTCTCTTGTTTTACTTCATTGATCTAGATGGAACCCTACTTGCGTGGTGATATTTCTCCCATTATGGACATATCTTCCGAGAGTATTGAATTGGGATTAAGAATTTCCAAGCTAAGAGAGTCTATGTGTAATTTACACAGTCTACAGATGAAACTGAAGGTTTGGCCACTACCACTGTAATTTCAGCAATTTGCGAATGCTGAACAATGGTTTTGTCGTAAGTCGTGAGACTTCATTTTTGCCACATAGGTACCTGAGGATGAACCATTGCAAACTAACATCAAGGCCTCCCTGTTGTGGTCTGAAAAAGAAATTTTTGAGGAGTATAATGAAGGTTTTATCCCTGCGCTACCCGAACGTCTCTCCTTTGCTGCGTACCAGACTGTTTCAGGTGACAACAGATCATTATCGCCTAAATATATAGCTTACGATGTTGAATTTAGCTTTTTATTTGAAATTTCAATTTCAATGCGGTATGCCAATCTTTCATGGAATGGCCAACAAAAACAGATGTTGCACACAGTGTGTGCAGCAGCTTCATGTAGTCCTATGATCCTATCTAACATCAAAATCATGCACTACAGGTATGTCAGAAGCAGAACTTCTTTCCCTGCAAAAATATAAGATACAAGCAATGGATTCAACAAACACTCTTGAAAGACTAAACAGTGGGATTGAGTATGTAGAACATAATATTGGTATGATCGCTGCAAGACTGGCAATTCAGAATATATGATCCTCTCTATTCTATCACTCATGTAACATTATCATCAGGGAAGTGATATTTCATACTTATTTGATCTAACTGATCGTGCCTGTGATGTGAGGTGTATTTGAAGCATTTGCATAGCCAGAATTTGATGGATGGTATTGAGTGTACAGAACTATGTGTAATGGAAAAAAAAATCAATTTGCCCTTGGCAGGAAAAAAAATTTAGAAAACAGTACAACTTCTGGCTGTTGCAGCAACCAGAGATACACGCAACCATTCTACCACCATGCTAAAATCTTATTACAAGTTTGGCCATAAAAGAAAAAAAAAACATTACAAACTACTCCTTCTGTTTCACAATCTAAGTCATTCTAGTATTTCCCATATTCATATTGATGTTAATTAATCTAGACATATATTTATATAGATTCATTAACATCAATATGAACGTAGGAAATGCTAGAATGATTTACATTGTGAAACGAATGAAGTAAATTTCAAGACACAATTAGCCAAAAGGAAAATAAAAATCATCTAGCATCGAAACTAAACAATATGCCATCCACAAGAGCATGATAATTGTGTGACAAAGAAATGTTGTGGCTTTAGGCTGTGTTCTTAGGTATCGACACGACTTGCATCATCGATACTAGATCCGACGAGTGAAGGTCAGGTCAAAGGTATTATAGGTACTGGTGGCAACACCTTCAAGAAGGACATCGCTCGATCTAACCAATAAAGGCCATATATGGGGTTTTCATCTGGGATGGAGTACCAAAACTGCCAGACCTTTTCTTCTGTGTTCATGGCATTGCTGTTTTTAATCGGGAACCACACAGATTAATGTGATACAATGCAGCACCCGCTCATTAAGGAGATATATATGAGACAAAGAATAGAGGAATGTTAATAGATCTTCATTCAGTTGTTTCCCCTAAAGATTTAGGCTGCTGGTAAATTTCAAAAGGTAAGGATAGTAAGTTGAAAAATCGACATTTCCAAGAGATCTTATTAACAAATCTTTAATAATTTCGAGTCGATCTTTAATTCATTTGTAAGTAAGATCTTATCAATCGACAGATTTGTGAAATTTCTACCATACTACTGTAAAATTCCTGTCAAAATTTATGTGTTTATGCCCAAAAATGGAGGATCAAGATCATACTCTACTGGTTTTCGCCTGAATTGTTGTGTTGTCTGTAGGCACATGATTAAAGACTTGTACGTGCATATGTATCACTCTATTCACAAGAAGTATGTGTAAATTCCTGGATTCATGGTCCTCCTTGCTCCCAAGCAATCATAAAATAAATAAATGGTTGAGATATTATTTTGTACTACTCTCTTTTTTTTTTGTTACGGAAATATTTTGTACAATTCTCAATCTTGATAGATTTTGGTCCGCGATCCTGGTCCAGTGATATTATTTGACATTATTAGCGAGAAACAATAATGCACGATATATCATTTTTACTTTCTCACAATGTAAGTAACATTTTCTTTTTGACAAGTTGCTTGCATATAACCTAAACTAGATGAATAGTTACTACTGATTAAAAAAATTAAGTCCACAATACTAATATGCATGCCATCACTAAAAAATAATTAGGTCTTTTGTGAATATGTTATTGTATAACCAACTAATTTGACAAACTATCTTTCTGCATGCTGTTATAATTTTCAAGTATGTTAATTGGTTGTCCTTTCTCATATTTTTTTCAAATGTAATGCAGTTTTTTTTTTGGTGCAGACCATCTCAACTAATATAGTTCCACATTGATAAAAGAGTATATTCTTTATATGCCACTGAACGTTATATTGTTTGAACATACGGCTAGTGCATTTTCTTAAATGTTCAAGAATTAACATTTTTATAAAAAATATAACTATTATAAGTTTAAATGCAAGTACTACGCACATTTCTAGAAAATAAAAACTATATTTATCTCATATTTCTGGAATATCTAGTTAATTAATTTACGGAATTTATTAGTTTCGATAGGCAGTTGTATAGTTGTTTTACCAATATATGGCAACATAGAAGACACAAGATAATCTTTATATAAGAAATGCGATGACAGATGTGCAAAATATAATAGCAAATTGCTAGTATTGTTTGGAAGTAACTTAGGGTCTGTTCAAATTGTAGCCCAAATAAACCTTACCAAGTTTTGGCAACACCAAAATTTTGGCAAGACGGCAATATTGCTAAAATTTTGACATGATTTCTTATGTATTAACTAAATTTGGCAACAAACTAAACGTAGACATTTTTGGGCAATTTTACCAAAAAAAATGGTATGGTTGAAAATGGCATCAAAGTGAACAGGCCCTTAGTTTTACTGTTATCAATTTTGATAATATAAGATATTTCCTTATAACAATAATAGATGAGATAAAACCGTGGGAATGTATGTGATAGAAAATTGCTAGTCAAATTAATCCTACAATTTACATGTTTTTGAGATACTGTAGAGAAGTGTATATATTTATTGTCATTTATCAAATGGCATATTAGGAGTTTTTCCCTATACTAAATAACAGGGGAGTCAATTACAAGCTATCATTTCATAATAAAGAACGATAAAAAATAATATGAGCTATCACTCCTCGATAATAACGAATAAAAATATTACAAGTTAGTTCGCTTCCGTATCGTACCTTACTACCTAAAATATCAACTTACCTACTGAAGAAATCAAAGTGCTTCCATTTCGTTCTCTTTTTTTAATTGTCCGTCAATATTAACATGCAGCCCACTACCCACGTCCTCCCACGAAAACACTTATGATTGATTTGGTGGTCCATTGTATTTAATCGGACGGTAGTTACCTGCATTTTCACTGACTAAAACTCTCTACTAGTCACCCCTCCCCCCTCCCCACCCCTCTCCCCTCATCGAGAGTAGGGTTTCCCTGCACCGCAATCCGCTTGCCCCAATCCTCGCCGGCGTGCCGCCCCCACATGTGCGCATCTAGTATTCATGTTCCATACCGCCCACTACCCTCTCTTATCCTCCCCTCCCCTCTTCATCATGTTGCTATCTCCTCCCCCACCCTCCCTTACGCCGTCATCTCATCTCCTCCCCTCCCCTCCTTGCCCAACACGCTGCCTCCTCCCATTCCCTCCGTATCACCGCTTCCCCCTCCCCTTCCCCAACATACCATGCGCCCCATCCCCTTGCATACATGCTCAATAGTGGTGCCCTTTGAATTGGTTCTTGGATCTGCCCATCTAGATCTGGATAAGCCGATCGATGGAGAGTGGATCTGGCAGCCACGGTAGCCGAGGCGGCCGGATCCTCCCCTCCTAGCTAGATGATCGCTGCCGGTGCCTCCTTTATATACCACAGCCCCGCCACTCTAACCTTGGGGCCCGGTTGTAGTGACCACGCGTTGTCGAGCGCTTCGCCTGATGTTCCTATCCCCAGTGGCCATGGCTACGGCTACGGTGAGCAGCTGGCAGCACGGCATGGATGAGCTGTTTCAGGCTAGTAGTGGCCATGAAGGAGGCGAATGGGAAGTGGCCGAAGGTGGACCCATGGAGAAGGAGATAGAGTGCAGTGGAGGGGAGGATGAGTGGAGCGCGCAGATGGCCGGGGCCGAGGTAGTATAGGGCGGGGGGCTTCCTGGGGAGCACCTCATCGTCATGGTCAATGGCCTCGTTGGGAGGTAGATCCGTGTAAGCCATTGTGTCGTCACTGTGTTAGCTCAGTGCGATTTTCTGGCATTGGTTGCGATTCTTAAATTTGCTAAGTTGTTTTACAGTGTGGATGACTGGAAATTTGCAGCGGAGCAGTTCGTGAGGTGGAGTGATCGTGCACAGTAAGTACCCCAATCTACAGGAAAATCTAACTGTCTCTCGCTGAATTTTATTTGTTCTCTCAAATTTGGAATGCGTTGCAAAGTAAGACCTTTCCATTTGCGTGATGTTTTGAGGTGATATCGTGGAAAATTAGATTAGTGCCTCTTCATGGAAGAAATCGAGTTTAGGATAGACAGTATATATCAAGTAGTTATTTTGGTAAGTAAATTGATGCTCCAAAAGATCATATCCAAGATTAATGAATTAGTTTCTTCCATTTAAATTTTGATGTATTTATCTCAGGATGACAGGATTTGAGCTGGCCGAGCTGTTTTTGATTGATGATTGATGCTTTTGCTGTAGGGTTTTAGCTGATCGTATGCCATCCACCGCAAAGCAGTTAACGCGATACCACCGTCTTCCATAGAGAAGGTAATTTCCCTTCTTAGCACTACTGCTCGGCCATGGAGAATGGATTCACCCAGTTTTGGATTGATTTCTTTGTTTGTTAATTAGTGATGAACTATGACATGCGTGGAATTACCACAAAACGGCAGCCCACAACCTATTAGGCCCCCCCCCCAAAAAAAAAACTCTCTTTCTTTGTCTGGTACATACGGATAGGAAGCCACCCATCCGTGCATGCAACATAGTGAGAAGAGAAGTCGCGGACGAGCAAGCTCGCTGGATCCTCCAGCGAGCTTGCTCCATATCCATCCGGTGAGCTTCCTCCGATTGAGAAGACAAGACATAGTCGAGCGGCTTCCCTCTGGTGACGACGACGACAAAGGCCTCCTCTAGTGAGCCCCAGCTCACTCCCTCCGGCGAGCTTTCTCTTGACGAGATTGATCTGGTGACTAGGTTAGCCCTTTCCTCGACTACCACCCACCTACAATGCAGTCGCCTGGCCTTGGCGGCACCAAAGGGAATCAATGTGTGGCGTGCCACTGCAGCGCTGGCCTCCTCCCCTCCCCTTTGCCTCCGCACCAACACCAGCCCACAGTCAGTTGCCGATCCGTGGCTCCGGAGGCACTACCACCGCCTCGTTGTTGATGTTTTGTATCGGCAATAATTTAAGAAGGCTACGCACGAGATCTAAAAGCATATGGATGTTGAAAACAAGGGTTTATATAGGTTCATACCAAAATGGCTGTTGTGCGAACGTTCGTGGAGGAGTTCGCACGAACGATTGGCCCATCCTAAAAGAGCTGCTTTATATACCTTGGTGGACAGGGTTACAAAGGGGGAAAACTTAGCTGGACACGGTTTCAGTTTCCTAATCTGTACATAGTATTCTTCGGCCTGGATTCTATATCCTATCTTAGGGTACATGGCTACATGGCAATCGAGTTTTACTTTATCTCATATTACATGGATCTGGTTCACCTCCTATCACTAGTCTGATAAGAGGCCTTGTGGGTATCTAGTACCCATACTATCCACACTCGTTGTATGCCATTGTCCATCGCCTCCTGCACTATCCCTCTAAGCCTGATCCCCCACTTCCCCTCCCTAGCACCACACCCTCCCAACCCACCCCCAATACCCTAACACTAACCTGGAGATTGTTGTTATGCGTCCAGAAAGTGTCTGTGCGTGCAATGGGCGTGTGTGTTCGCGAATTAGGCTTTTTAGATGAAGATGGCTAACCCCACACCACCAGTCGATGCTGCGCCATTGTGCAGCACGTCACAGTGAGCGAGATGTGACACCCAGGAAATGTTAGGGCTGAGTGATCCTCTTCCGGAAATCTCATGATGTGTTGTCAGGTTTATGCGTGAAGTGTAGCCTGGTTGGCTAGTTGACTGGTTGACTAACGGGCTGAAGACCCTCTAGGTTGGTCTTGATTTTGGAATTAAAAGTCTATTTTGCCTTCCTCAGCTATGGGCCGAGCCTCATTCGCTTCCCTCAGACCTCTAAACTAGATATGAAGGATCCCTCAACTATTAAAATGGTTTGTTTTGCCTCCGCAAGCTGAGTGGATTGTGGTTTCATCCTATGTAGTGCCTACGTGACACGTTTACCTGGTGTTCATATGATGTGATGCCTACATGTCACTCATGTGACATTGCAATTAGGGAAAAAAATAAAAAGATATATAGTGGTACCCACATCTCAGTGAGCCCATCTTCATCCTCTCTAGTCTCTTCCCCTCCTCCGTTAATCTCTCTTTGTCGCCCTCTAGGGACATCGATACCACTCTCTCAATGCCACACTTGGAAGTACAAGTTGGCATAATCGAGTTGCTCTATCTAGATGATGGTGACCTTGTGTTCGTCCATTGTTAGTCAATTAATACCTCTGGCTGCTCCCCTCTTCATTCGCCACGGGTGTACATGCTCCTGCATCAGCTTCTTCCCCCCACTTGCCGTTCCTCTTCGTCGTGGTTTTCTGCTCCATTCCTATCAACGAGGGAACTTCCCCGGCCTCACCTAACCTCCCACCATGGCTGCATGGGCAATAACTACCATGGCTAGTAAGTTGGTCTATTGTGCTGCTGTCAAGTGTTGCGTCATCCACGCCATCTGCAACGGGCTCAACTACATACCCTATTTCTACACTGTGTGCCGGGAAGAGGGGCTCCATCATGCTGGGCGCCACCAACCAGCCACTACACAACTCTAAAGCGTTTTCCGAGTTCATCAGGTTCTCATCTTTGCTAAACAACAATATATATATCAACCCATGGAATGTCGAGACCATCACAAAATCCACGTACATCGCCATGGATGTCTAGGAGGAGCAGGCGAGGCATGTCAAGCACTACACCTTCCTTAAGCTACACGGCATCATCATCTGGACAACGTCGTTCATCACTGACCTGTCCTCATGGCCATGCGTCATCAAGGAGTCATCGTCACGTAGCCCAACAATGCCATTGGATGTCTACTCACACCTACCAATCATAGAGTTGACCGTGTTGTGTCAAAACTGACAAAAATCTAGTCCAAAATCATTTGACTATGTTTTAGCGAAATCGTTTATTTAATACCACTACTTATTACACTTGCTTCGCATAACACTCACCCCTCTAATTATATAATACCAGCAAATGCACATGCGTCCAACGAAAAATACTCAACTAGAAATCAAACCAATCTAGTTGGTGTGGCATAGCTCCATTGTGTCATATGAGTTCATCGGGTGCTTGTCATTGCTAAGCGACGTGATACGCTCAACCTGTGGAACATAAAGGCCATGTACATCACCATCACCATGGACATCAAGGAGAAGCAAGTGAGGCACGTCAAGCACAACATATTTCCTCATGGTACACAACAACATCATCTGGCGAGGCCATTTACCACTGACCTGTCCTCCAGACCTTCTTGTCATTGCTAAGCGGTGGGATGCATGTCAATGCTTGGAACGTGGAGGCCATGGCACACGCTATGTATCACTATTCACGTCCAGGAGAAGCATAAAAGGCACGTCAAGCACTACATCTTCCACACGCTGAATGGAACTATCACATGGGCGAGATCGTTCACTGCTTATCTGTCCTCGTGGCCTTCCCTCATCAGGGATTCCATGCCGCTAGGCCCGACATTGTCACTAGATGTCAAGGTGCTCCTGCTCCGGTCACTGACACGCGCGCGCGCGCATGCACGCTCGCACACAAACTCGGATACACAAAATCATATAAATTAAGTTTACTGTACATTGAGCAAAATTGAAAAAAAATGAAGTCCAAAAATCATTTGACTTTGTTTTAGCGAATTCTTAATCCAAAACCACTTCAAATTTCCCTCGTATGACATATAACTCACCCCTCTAATTGTTTAAATCCAACGGAACATCAGCCAAGCACTACTAGGCATTTAGCCACCGAAAAGTCTTCTATCTAAAAGCTCTCAGAAAAACCAATCCCCTTCAAGATAGTGCGGCATAGCTCCATCTGTTGTTCGAGTTTGTTGGGTGCTTGTCATCGCCAAGCGTCACCATACACATCAATCCTTGAATTGTGGAGGCCATGGTGGAGGCCATGTACACCGCCATCAACATGGACATCCAAGAGACGCAAGAGAAGCATGTCAAGCACAACACCTTCCCTGAGTGGCATGGCATCATCATATGGGCGAGGTCGTTCACCGCTGATCTATCCTCCTGCCCTTTTCTAGTCATGGACTCTACGCCGCAAAGCCTGACATTGTCACTGCATGCCAAGGTGCTCCTATGCCGGTTACCGACACACACGTGGGTGCGTGAACCCCCCCCCCCCCCCACACACACACACGCACGCGCACACACACACACACACACACAAACAGAAACTAACACGCAAACTCACAAACAATCAATCATACAATTTTTAATGCGGTGTGCAAAATTGATAAAAAAAACAAGTCCAAAAATCGTTGTCTGTAAATATCACTTCAGTTCCTTATCGAGCATGGGCAGTGGCTGGTTGTTTTGATGAGCGGCCAAATTTGTGCTTCCACTTTTGTTTCCCAACTATAGATAGATCAGCCAAAGTAACCGACCAAGTAGGAGCAACGCTTTTCTCTTGACTAAACACAATGCTAAATGAAGTCGGATCTTGGGGTTCGTATAGCGGATCCATGTGATTTAAAGGAACCAAAGAGACCACACCATCCTAATGCGGAGGAGGAAACTTTTCACTCTTTCTTTTCGTAGTTGCATGTGTTATTAATCTTATTTTAACGATATTTATTTAGAAGCATTGGAACGACTGTATTTTAAACAACGTCATGCCTAGTGTCAATGTTGTTCTGGAAGTAGTGGTAGGGGAGAGTGTTTTGTGGTCCATGGCTAGAGCTAGGGCTCTCCATGAACTCTTGTGTCGAACTATCCTGTTGACTGGTCATTTGTTGCCTGAAAGTGTGTCTTGTGTTTTGGTGACGCATCGCTTGTTGTGATGTTTTCTTTCTCAAGAGGGTTCCTTTGTGAAATTCTCTTTTCAACATATTTTGAGTATTCTTAATGAAATGAAGCACATGGCTTTTGCGTTTTCATGAAAAAAAGAAGTCCAAAAATCAATTTGACTTTTTAGTGAATTCTGTAATCCAAAACCACTTCTAATTTTCCTTGTATGGCATATAACTCACCTCTCCCATTGTTTAGTACCATCAGAACGTCTACATCTTCTCACAATACAAGCCAAGCCCTAGTAGGCAGTCAGCCACCGAAAAATCTTCTAGCTAGATGCTCTCACAAAAACCAATCCCCTTTTATGTAGTGCGACACAGCTCCATCCGTCATCCAAGTTTGTTGGGTGCTTGTCATAACCAAGCATCACGGTACGCATCAATCCTTGTATCGTGGAGGCCATGGCAGAGGCCATGTACACCGTTATCAATATGGATGTCCAAGAGACACACGAATGGCAAGTCAAGCACTACACATTTGCCACGTTGCATGCATCATCATATGGGCGATGTCATTCACCGCTGATCTATCCTGCTAGCCTTTTCTTGTTAACGATTACATGTTGCGAAGACTAACATTCTCACTGGATGTCAAGGTGCTCCTGTTTCAGTCAACGACACACATGCGTGCACGTGATCACACACGCGCGCGCGCACGCGCGCACACACAAACTCCACGTGGACCCCATGGCCTCACCTGATTTCCCAACCTCCCTACCATCACTGCTCCATCTCCAAGCCTATCCCAAAACCATAGCCCATGGTCGCATCTCCCACCGGCTCCTACTCCTCGGCCAACGCCGTGGCGACGATGGCAGTGGCGGCTGAGCCCACTGACGGGCCAACCCTTAGCGTCGTCTCGAAGTGGCTCCATGCGCTGCGGAAGAAGCACAACAAGATTATCCAAATGGAGGAGCCACTCACTAACGGGCGGAAGCTGAACAAGGAGCAGGAAGAGGTGCCCCAATCCAAGCCCATCATTGTCGTGCTCATCGACGAGCTCGAGCGGATGCGTGCCCCGCTCGCCACCGCACTCACTGAGGAGCTCTCCTCCCGTCCCGCCCGTTCCCCATCCGTCGTCGCCTCCTCCTCCTCCAGTGTCGATTTGTCTATCGAGGATCTCCTCGCGCTCATCTACTTTGGCTCCCTCTTCGACAACAAGCTGCAGACCGAGTTCGTCGCCACCATGCTCATGCATGCCAAGGAGTGGGACTGCTACATCACCTTTGACTATGTCCGCCCTTGTCGCCTTACGCCCTGTCGCTCATCGGTCCCGCCGGCACTCGTCGCTCGTCAGTGCGGGAAGAAGACAGGAGAAAGAAGGAAAAAAGGGAAAAAAGAAGAGATGGATGGAAAACGTGACACCAGTGGCATGGTTCGAATTTTGTAAAATTTTAGTAGCACTTCTATGAATAGACGAATTGTAGTGGCATTTTTCTAAACAGACATATTTGTAATTGTATGGATCCAATTAACCCTAGTATTTATTGTGTGATGAGCAAAATCGATAAAAATCAAGTCCAAAAGGCATTGTCTGTAAATATCACTCTTTAGTTCCTTACCGAGCACGGGAAATGCCTGGTTGTTTTGATGAGTGGCAAAATTTGTGCTCCCACTTTTGTTTTCCACCTATAGAGAGATCAGCCAAAGGATCCGACCAAGTAGGAACATAGCTTTTCTCTTGAGTAAACACAGTGCTAAATGAAATCGAATCTTGGGGTTCATATAATGGGTCCATGTGATTTGAAGGAAACAAGAGACCACACCATCCTGATGCGGAGGAGGAAGAAGCACAACAAGATCCTCCAGATGAAGGAGTCACTCGCCGACGGGAGGAAGCTGAACAAGAAGCAGGAGGAGGTGCTATGATCCAAGCCCGTCGTCGTCATGCTCATCGATGAGCTCAAGCGGATGCGTGCCCCGCTCGCCACCGCACTTGCTGAGGAGCTCTCCTCCCGTCCCGCCCATTCTCCATCCGCCGTCGCGTCCTCCTCCTCCTTTAGTGTCGATTTGTCTATCGAGGATCTCCTCGCGCTCATCTACTTCGGCTCCCTCTTCGACATCAAGCCGCAGACCGAGTTTGTCGCCACCATGCTCGTGCGTGCTAAGGAGCGGGACTGCTGCCTCACCTTTGACTATGTCTGCCCTTGTCGCCTCACGCCCTATCACTCACCGGTCCCGCCGCCACTCGTCGCTCATCAGTGCGGGAAGAAGACAGGAGAAAGAAGAAAAAAAGGGGAAAAAAGAAGAGATGGATGGAAAACATGACGACGTGGCACGATTCCAATTTTGTAAAATTTTAGTGGCACGGCTATGAATAGACGAATTGTAGTGGCATTTTTCTGAACTGACATATTTGTAATTGTATGGATCCAATTAACCCTAGTATTTATTGTGTGGTGAGCAAAATTGATAAAAATCAAGTCCAAAAGGCATTGTCTGTAAATATCACTCTACAGTTCCTTACCGAGCACGGGCAATGCTTGGTTGCTTTGATGAGCGGCAAAATTTTTGCTTCCACTTTTGTTTCCCACCTATAGAGAGATCAGCCAAAGGACCCGACCAAGTAGGAACAGAGCTTTTCTCTTGAGTAAACATAGTGCTAAATGAAGTCGGATCTTGGGGTTTGCATAGTGGGTCCATGTGATTTGAAGGAACCAAGAGACCACAACATCCTGATGCGGAGGAGGAAACTTTTCACTCTTGCCTTTTGCAGTTGCATGTGTTTTAATCTTCTTTTATCGATATTTATTTGAAAGCATCGGAACAATTGCATTTCAACAATGCCATTCCTAGTGTCAATGTTATTTTGTAAGCAGTGGCAGGGGAGTGTTTTGTAGTCCATGTCTAGAGGCTAGGGCTATCCATGAACTCCTTTGTCGGTCTCTCCTGTTGGACGGTTGTTGTCTGAGAGTGTGTTTTGTGTTTTGGTGACACAGCGCTTGTTATGATGTTTTTTTTTTCAAGATGGTTCCTCTGTGAACTTCTCTTTTGTGCTTATTTTCCCTCTTATTAATGAAATGAAACGCAAGGCTCTTGTGTTTCATGAAAAAAGGTCCAAAAATCATTTAACTTTTAGCAAATTCTGTAATCCAAAACTTCTAATTTTCCTTGTATGGCATATGACTCACCCCTCCAATTGTTTAGTACCAGCAGAATGTCTAAATCTTCTCACAATACAAGCCAAGCACTAGTAGGCAGTTAGCCATAGAAAAATCTTCTAGCTAGAAGCTCTCACAAAAACCAATCCCCTTCTACGTAGTGCGGCACAGCTCCATCCGTCATCCGAGTTTGTCAGGTGGTTGTCATCGCCGAGCATCACGATAGACATCAATCCTTGGATCGTGGAGGCCATGGTGGAGGCCATGTACACCGCTATCGATATGGACGTCCAAGAGTCACACAAAAGGCACGTCAAGCACTGCACCTTTCCCACGATGCATGGCATCTTCATATGGGCGACGTCATTCACCGCTAATATATCTTCCTGCCCTTCTCTTGTTAGGAATTCCATGCTGCGAAGCCTGACATTCTCATTGGATGTAAGCGTGCTCCTGTTCCGGTTATCAATAGACACACGGGCGTGTGACCACAAACACTCCAAACACACAAACACACACACACACACACAATTGTAGAATTTACTGTGCAGTGAGCAAAATCGATAAACATGAAGGCCAAAAATCATTGTTTGTAAACATCACTCTTTTGTTCCTTATCGAGCACGGGCAGTGGCTGGTTGTTTTGATGAGTGGCCAAATTTGTGCTTCCACTTCTGTTTCCCAACTCTAGAGAGATCAGCCAAAGGACCCGACCATGTAGGGATAGAGCTTTTCTCTTGAGTAAACACGGTGCTAAATGAAGAAAGATCTTGGGGTTCGAATAGTGGGTCCATGTGATATGAAGGAACCAAAGAGACCGCACCATCCTGATGCGGAGGAGGAAGCTTTTCACTCTTGCTTTTCGCATTTGCATGTGTTATTAATCTTCTTTTTTCATATTTATTTGGAAGCATCGGAACGATTGTATTACCAACAATGCCATGCATAATGTCAATTTTGTTTTGAAACCATTGGTGGGGGAGAGTGTTTTGTGGTGCATGGCTAGAGCTAGGGCTCTCCATGAACTCCTTTGTCGGTCTCTCCATGAACACCACTATCACTGGACTTCCAGGAGAAGCACGGGGCAGTCAAGCGCTACACCTTCCCACGCTGCATGGCATCATCATATGGGAAAGGTTTTCACCGCTAATCTATCCTCCTACCCTTCTCTTGTTAGGAATTCCATGCCGCGAAGCCTAACATTCTCACTGGATGTCAACGTTCTCTTGTTCCGATAATCAATAGACACGCGGGCGCGTGACCACAAACACTCCACACACACACACACAATCATAGAATTTACTGTGCGGTGAGCAAAATCGATAAAAATCAAGGGAAAAAATCATTGTTTGTAAACATCACTCTTCCATTCCTTATCAACCACGGGCAGCGGTTGGTTGTTTTGATGAGCGGCCAAATTTGTGCTTCCACTTTTGTTTCCCAACTCAAGAGAGATCAGCTAAAGGACCCCCATGTAGGAACGGATATTTTCTCTTGATTAAACAACTTTTATCTTGAGTAAACATGGTGCTAAATGAAGAAAGATCTTGGGGTTCGTATAGTGGGTCCTTGTGATATGAAGGAACCGAAGAGACCGCACCATCCTAATGCGGAGGAGGAAGCTTGTAACTCTTGCTTCCGCATTTGCATGTGTTGTTAGTCTTCTTTTTTTTGATATTTATTTGGAAGCATCGGAACGGTCGCATTTTCAACAACGCCATGCATAATGTCAATTTTGTTTTGAAAGCATTGGCGGGGGAGAGTGTTTTGTGGTGCATGGCTAGAGCTAGGGCTCTCCATGAACTCCTTTGTCGGTCTCTCCATGAACACCACTATCACTGGACGTCCAGGAGAAGCACGGGGCAGTCAAGCGTTACACCTTCCCACGCTGCATGGCATCATCATATGGGCGAGGTTTTCACCGCTAATCTATCCTCCTGCCCTTCTCTTGTTAGGAATTCCATGCCGCGAAGCCTGACATTCTCACTGGATGTCAACGTTCTCCTGTTCCGATTATCAATAGACACACGGGCGCGTGACCACAAACACTCCACACACACACACACAAAATCATAGAATTTACTGTGCGGTGAGCAAAATCAATAAAAATCAAGGGAAAAAAATCATTGTTTGTAAACATCACTCTTCCGTTCCTTATCAAGCACGTGCAGCGGTTGGTTGTTTTGATGAGCGGCCAAATTTGTGCTTCCACTTTTGTTTCCCAACTCTAGAGAGATCAGCTAAAGGACCCCCATGTAGGAACGGATATTTTCTCTTGATTAAACAACTTTTATCTTGAGTAAACACGGTACTAAATGAAGAAAGATCGTGGGGTTCGTATAGTGGGTCCTTGTGATATGAAGGAACCGAAGAGACCGCACCATCCTAATGCGGAGGAGGAAGCTTTTCACTCTTGCTTTCCGCGTTTGCATGTGTTATTAGTCTTCTTTTTCTTATATTTATTTGGAAGCATCGGAACGGTCGCATTTTCAACAACGCCATGCATAATGTCAGTTTTGTTTTGAAAGCATTGGCGGGGGATAGTGTTTTGTGGTGCATGGCTAGAGCTAGGGCTCTCCATGAACTCCTTTGTCGGTCTCTCCATGAACACCACTATCACTGGACTTCCAGGAGAAGCACGGGGCAGTCAAGCGCTACACCTTTCCCACGCCGCATGGCATCATCATATGGGCGAGGTTGTTCACCGCTAATCTACCCTCCTGCCCTTCTCTTGTTAGGAATTCCATCCCGCGAAACCTGACATTCTCACTGGATGTCAGCGTGCTTCTGTTCCAATTATCAGTAGACACGCGGGCATGTGACCACAAACACTCCACACACACACACACACAATCATAGAATTTACTGTGCAGTAAGCAAAATCGATAAAATCCAAGGCAAAAAATCATTGTTCGTAAACATCACTCTTCCGTTCCTTATCAAGCATGGGCAATGGTTGGTTGTTTTGATGAGCAGCCAAATTTGTGCTTCCACTTTTGTTTCTCAACTCTAGAGAGATCAGCTAAAGGACTCCCATGTAGAAACAGAGCTTTTCTCTTGAGTAAACACGGTGCTAAATGAAGAAAGATCTTGGGGTTCGTATAGTGGGTCCATGTGATATGAAGGAACCAAAGAGACCGCACCATCCTGATGCGGAGGAGGAATATTTTCACTCTTGCTTTTCGCATTTGCATGTGTTATTAATCTTCTTTTTTTTATATTTATTTGGAAGCATCGGAACGATCGCATTTTCAACAACGCCATGCCTAATGTCAATGTTGTTTTGAAAGCATTGGTGGGGGGAGAGTGTTTTGTGGTGCATGGCTAGAGCTAGGGTTCTCCATGAACTCCTTTGTCGGTCTCTCCGTGAACACCGCTATCACTGGACGTCCCGGAGAAGCACGGGGCTGTCAAGCACTACACCTTCCTCACATTGAATGGCATCATCATATAGGTGAGTTCATTCACAACCATCGAAAAATCTTCTTGCTAGAATCTCTCACAAAAATCAATCCCATTCTAGCTAGTGTGGCACATTTTATCGTGTGGTTGTCATCTCTATGCGGCACGATACACATCAATGCTTGGAACATGGAGGCCATGGCGGTGTCCATGTATACTGCTATCATTATGAACATTCAGGAGAAGCACGGGAGGGCAGTCAAGCACTGCACCTTCCTCACGCTGAATGGCATCATCATATGGGTAAGGTCGTTCACTATCGATCGGTCCTCCTGGCCTTCCCTCGTTAGGAATTCCATGCCGTAGAGCCCGACATTGTCACTGGATGTCAAGGTGCTCCTGCTCCGGTCGCTGATACACATGCGGGCACGCGACCACATACACTCCAACACACACACACACACAATCATAGTTTTTTTGTGCGGTGAGCAAAATCGATAAAAATCAATTCAAAAAATCATTTGATTTTGTTTTAGCAAAATCTTGAATCTAAAACCACTTCTTATTCCCCTCAAATATTTAGTACAAGCAAATGTGTCTACATGTTCTCACAGTACAAGCCAAACACTAGTAGGCATGTGGCCACCCAAAAATCTTCTAGCCAGAAGCTCTCACAAAAACCAATCCCCTTCTAGCTAGTGAGGCACATCAACATCGTGTTGTGAGAGTTCGTCGGGTGCTTGTCATCACTAAGCATCACGATACACATCAATCCTTAGAACGTGGAGGCTATGGCGGAGGCCATGTGCACGGCTATCACTATGGACGTCTAGGAGAAGCACGTGAGGCACGTCAAGCGCTACACCTTCCTCACGCTACATGGCATCATCATATGGGCAAGGTAGTTTAAGGTAGTTTACCGTCGATCTATCCTCCTAGCATTCCCTTGTCAGGAATTCCATGTCGTGGAGCCCGACATTGTCACTGGATGTCAAGGTGCTCTTGTTTCGGCTGCCAACACACACGCTAGCACGTGACCACACACGCATACTCACACACACACACACAAAATCATAGGGTTTATTATGCCGTGAGCAAAATTGATAAAAATCAAGTCCAAAAATCATCTGACTTTTGTTTAGCAAAATCTTTAGTCTAAAATCACTTCTGGTTTCCCTCATATGGCATAATTCAATCCTCCAATTATTTACCACCGGCAGATGTGTCTACATCTTCTCACAGTAGCACTAGTAGTCATGTAGCCTTCCAAAAATCTAGTACCTAGCTAGAAGCTTTCAAAAAACCTGATCCCCTTCTAGCTAGTGCAGCACAACTCCATCATGTTGTCCGAATTCATCGGGTGCTTATCATCGCTAAGCGGCTCGATACACGTCAATGCTCGGAACGTGGAGGCCATGTACACTGCTATCACTATGGTCGTCCAGGAGATGCACGCGAGGCACGTCAAGCACTACACCTTCCTCATGTTGCATGGCCTAATCATATGGGCGAGGGCGTTCTTACCTCCTGGCCTTCCCTCATCGGGGATTGCACACCACGGAGCCCGGCATAGTAGCTTTAGGTCAACATGCTCCTGCTCCAATCATCGACACATAAGTGGGCGTTAGACCATACACACACAGAGAGAAACACAATTATAGAGTTGATTGCAATAATACGTATTTCGTTTTGTGTGCCCCTCCCGAACGCCAGGCTTAGTTCTATTTAGCACAACTCTCGGTTCTAGATTTATGCTGAATTTAAAGTATGGCACACACAATTGTAGAGTATTTTGTAGTAATACATTTTTTAAAAAAAAATTAGATTAATATGATTTTTTTTAAAACAACTTTTTTATATAGAAATTTTTTCATTTTGCAAAGAACAGACAGTTTAGTAGTTCGATCGGATGGCCCCGCACATGTGTCGCTCGATCGGACGACCCGCACGTGCGTCGCGGGCTTGAGTGGGATACGGCCGTTGGATCAAATGTGGACGGCCAGATCTGTGACAACTCCAGACTGTGCCGTAGCCACACCCAAACCCGCGCCACCGCCGCCGCCGCCGCCGCCTTGAGAGCCGCTCGACCGTTCGAGGCGGCGATGGAGCACGGGACAGTGGAGGACTCGAGCGCATCGACGTTCTCCATCGCGGAGGAGGAACACACCCTCGCCAACCCCGCCAGATCCGTCCTCAACCAGGAGTGAGAGTTCTTGTGTACTCCTTTGTTTCTTGTCCCCTTTGTTTTTCCCTTTTCCTGTGCCCCCTTTGATTTGTGTGAAATTTGTGCGGTAAATAAAACTGTGGTTAGAGCCCTAGGAGAGGAGGCAAACTTGGTTCTAAGCTTCTATCGATCTTGGGGTGTACAGTGGAAGTGAGGAGAGATGTGGATTTGTTAGGCATTTAGATCGATTTTGTTTTAGTGAGTAAACCGATTGGCTGTAGCAATTGAATCTCCAGTTCTTGATAGGAATTCTGATGAAATTAAGTGGGCAAGATTTTGTTTTGGGTTTGGAGAATGAGGGCATTGTGAGTGTTGAAAATGGTGAGGCCGTTTTTTTTTTTTTTTTTGTTAACTAAGTGAAACTACAAAGATAGGAGAAAGATTTGTTGGGTAATGTTGCAAACTACCATCTTGACCTGTTGATATTAGTGTCAGTGTCACCATGTCTATCTTGCTTTTGCAGCTTGCATCTCGTCATTTTTTATGTATTTGTATCTCCATTATCATCATATCCATGCCCTTCAGATTATATGTGTGGACTTGAGTACCCTGAGATTAGAAAACCAGAAATCACATGAACATGTCAATTGGACCAGTGCAAATTTATTTATTTTTTTACGAACTCATTCTTGTACAACTTTCAAGTGAAGTTTTGAGATGTGTTTTAGCAATCAAAAAGCCATATTGTTTCACTTGGACCAGTTGGTTGCGTTGAGTTCAAAAGATTGTGGAAGGTCTCTCTTGTGCTTTTGATGTGTAGAAAAGTATTAATGAACATGAAGATTCTTATTTTTTTCTCCTTCCGGTTCTCTTTCTGCCGTTGCAGCCCAAGGGTAGCGTTTTGTGGATATAGCATCCCTCACCCTGCTGACAACAAAGTCAACATAAGAGTTCAGACTACAGGTAATTTAAAATGTTATATTATCCTGATGTTTTTAATACTGTAAGATGGACTGAAATTGTTGATTTCAGACCTTTTTTTATCTTGAATGCATATTAGATTAATTTGTGCAACTTAATCAACTAATTAAATTATGTTTCCTCTCAAAGTTTGTCTTTTGGCATTTAATATTGTTTAGATTGTCACCTAACATATATTTTCAAAATGTTAAATAGTCCCATTATCTTGTATATTTTTTTCCCACTTGTGGTATAGATAGGTCTTACATCTAAATAGAATGTTATGGGCATGTTTCTGTTGAAAGATAATTCGACTACCAAAATGGTTAGTAACTGCTAACATCGATATTCATGTTTGAACCAAAAGTTAAATTCAAATAGATGTATCTCAAAGAAATACTTGTACCATTATGGTCGACTTGATCTCATTGCCTACTTGATATTTTATGGTTTCACTGCTTTTGTCCCTGAAGAAAGTGTGTTCTCTTCTGACACATTTTTATGTTTGCAGGGGATCCAGCCATTGATGTATTCAAGGATGGTTTACAGGACTTGATAGTCATGTGCCAACATGTTAGAGGGACTTTTGACAATGCAGTGGTAGATTTTAGATCAAAGGTACCTGCTCAGCAAATGGACATAGATTCAAAGTAGAAATGAAATTTCCGTATGCCCTCTGCTCCATTGTTTTTCAGAACTTTGTGTAACCAGTTCATTATTGGAACGTTGATTAGGTGTGATTTCTGGCTATAAGGCGATTTTACTAGAAATCTGCTTTGACTGATTTGTGGAAAGTCAGTGCTCTGCTTCTCAATGTTTGGAAAATCAGTCTGTACTAAAACTAGCCTGACAATGTGAACAGTAAAATGTTTCCGTGGTTGTTGCTTAAATACTTATTCCAAAATGCATTATCATCCATTCATGTTTCAGGTAGGAACATAGAGAATTAACAGAACTTTGCTTTCTTTACATTCTGCTGTGAATTATCCTCAAACAGGCATTGCACCTAATGATGAAATGACACAGCAGTTGACAGGATTTCACAAGGAAATTGCAAACATTCTCACATCATGGTCTGGAACATTGAACAACGCTAATACTTCATTTGCGCTAGCTTATTGAATAACAATGTTACGACACATACGGTTTCTCAAGGATGTGGCACAATTTCAAAGCATCTGTATGTACCAGGTGCTGATTAGTGCTCCACATTCCATTGATAAAGGCAGGACTAATCCAAATATCGCTAACATAATGCATGATCACAGGGAACAGGACGGTAACAAATTAGAACCCTAGCATTCCGAAAATGGTACAACGATGCGATAATAAAAGCATCAAGCTACAAAGAAAAACCCTAAACACCTCCGACTGGTCGAGCATCAACAATGGAAGTGAGCTGAGGATGACCGCCAGGTGCATATTCCAAAAGAATAAAGATCAGATCCACAGTTATTAGCCTTTCCAGTGTTATTATTCACCATAGATGGGGGTACACGATTCCAGGTGCGCCTGCTCCTTTCTTGATGCAGATGACATCCACAAAGAGTTATCTAGGAATTGTGGCAACTTTGTGTGGAACTCACAAGATTGACGAGGACTGAGTACGAAGAGGCCCAGAGTTGGGGTCTTTGTGTTTCAGAGACAGATTAGCAAACTGTGAATCCAGGTCTCTGCTGTTACTTCGGCTGAGGGTAGTAGTAGGCTGCGGCTGCTTCTGTTGCTGCTGCTGCTGCTGGTACAATGATCTGAGACGACCAATTTCCCGCTCAAACATCTCCTGTTGAACTGAAAAATCAGAGGAAAAAATCTTTAGAGCACTTAATAATTTGTTGTCAGCATAACTCTTGGCTTGTTTTTAGCATCAGTAAATAAATTGATGGTATTTCTGTTGAACTGAAAGGCAGTGATGATGCAAAAATAATCCTTTAGTTCATCATTAGGGCATAATTTTTCTAGTTCAGGAACATATGAGGCTTAGTTTCTACTCCCTCCGTTTCATATTGTAAGACTTTCTAGCATTACCCACGTTCATATAGATGTTAATGAATCTAGACATATATATATATGTCTAGATTTATTAACATCTATATGAATGCAGGCAACGCTAGAAAGTCTTACATTGTGAAACGGATGAAGTATCTTGTAAGCCAATAAATTTTTGCCATAAGGCACTATCTGTAAGAAAAGAAGCTTTAACAATATGTTCAGGCCCTTATATAATACAATCATTGGCATACCGATTATGCAACTATCCAAACATTTAGAGGACTTCAAATACTCATGTACCAGCAGTCAGAAATCAGATACCGTATGTTTCTGCCAAGTTCCTAAGTTATAGAAGTGGATATGAATTACTTGACCTTTGCACATCTTGGCCAAAGGTAGTATCATTCTTACTAAAGGAGCTAAGTAGTAGGCTGTTTGGCTTCTATATTTGGAATCTTCGGTTCAACGGTTTGTCAACTGAGTTTACTCCATGTATAGACCAAAAAACATTCTACAAATAGTTTAGCTAAAAGCTCAACTGTAGGTATTTTTTTCATGATTAGTGCATCTTAAAACTTGAGAATTAAAATTCATTTCTTCCTAATTGTGAAACTTTGACACATGCCAAAATGATTTTTACTAGCACTTAAGTGCAGACAAGAACTACAAAGTAGGTACACCAAATCAAAATGGTGCATACTTACAGCGTTTAATTAGTTGCTCTTGAGCTAGACTTTCCAGCCTTTGCTTTAAGGCTTTGTTTTCCAAGTCAAGCATAATATTCTGTTGACTAAGAAACTCCATTTCAGCAGACACATCTATCCCTTCTGACTGTATTGTTCCAAAAATAATCAGTGTCAAATATAGAATTGGAATGTTGAAGAGATAGCAGGGGAAAAAAAGGTTGTAGCAACCTCACCTGTAATGCCTGAACTTTTCTCTCGAGCTCTGCAATATATTGAAGCTTCCGAACGCGGGACCTTTGAGCATATTGCCTGCAACAAACATGGGGAAAGATATTCAAAACATATAGCATGAGAAGTATTTAATCACGCCATAGGAGGAAACATTTAATTACGCATGTTGTAAGTTTGGAAACTTTGATGGGCTGTCTAAGATTTACGTTGAAGGTTTGACCATATCCAAAATACAATCCACAGTCTATGCACATGCATACACAGAAATGAATGCATTGTCCGAGCCATCCTGTTCCATGAATCATACGCACAAACTCCGCACATGTGCAACTATACAAAATAATTGACATCAACCAAATGCACTGTTCACTTTCATCTGACGCATACTGCATTCTCAAGGCTTACTGGTTGATAGATGAACTCCACACCAAAGCCTCCAAAAGCATATTCAGATTGCATATTCTAAGTGAAAGCAAACATGATTTGCTCTCTTCAGATTATCATCATTAAATTTCACGTGTGATATCCTATAATACGAACACGCTTTTGAAAGCGATAATGTGAATGCGACAGGATTTGAACTCACTGTTTAGCGCGCTTGGTGTCCGCCTCGGATTGTGCATGCTTCGGCGGCACGCCGTCCTTCCTCTCAGGCCCAACCTTCTGATCATGCCCCGATTCGTCCGAGGATCTCCTGTCCATGCCATGATCATGATCCCTCAACACGCTCGGCGACCCATGGTGCCCACCAACCTTCTCCTTCGCCGGCATCGGTGGACCGCCACCTTGCCTGTAATTCACCAAATTGTTCATGCCCTGCTCCCATGGCCGGCCCTGTTGCCTACCAAACGAGCTTGGCTTCGCATAATACTCCTGCACACCACCCCACGGCGCGGCCTGCCCTCCTCCTCCTCCCATCCCTTCAAAGCCATTGGCGTAAGCGCCGGCGGCGGCGCCCCCGTCGAACAGCGCAAAGGAGTCACTCGACGACCGGCGGTGGCCGGCCCGGCCGTGCTGCCGCACCGGCGTCTCGGGCTCGTTGAGCAGGTCGTCGAGCCACGACGGCTGCTCCTCGATGAAGCTCTCCGACGACGTGCGCTGGTGGTGCCCGTGGCCGTGCCCGTGCCCGTGCCTGTGGTGCGGCGCGCCCTGCGGCCGCGCGATCGGGCCGTGGTCGCCGGCGTACGGCCCCGCCGCCGTCGGGAACGGGCTGCGCGGCGGCAGCAGCGCCTGCTTGGGCAGCTTCGCGTTCGCCATCATCATCCGCTCCGACCCAACCAATCTGAAACAACAAATACCTCTCCTCCATAAGACTCTAAACCCAACATCAACTCGAGATTTGAGCGAATTCAAGCACCGCGCCACCACGAACTCGCATCGAATCGAAGCATGCTACTCCCCCAACCCAACCCCCAGATCTCAGCGACCAGTTCGCTCATAGCAAACCCCCGAATTCGAGCCAAAGATTCGATCCACCCCCCGAGCGGAAAAATCAAGGCGAAGCAGCACACGGACACAGTCAAGATCCACCAAAGCACAAGCAGCAACACCCAAATTAACCTCGGAAACGCGACTCCCAAACCCCGAATCAAAACGAAAACAGCACAAACCGAGCACGAATCAAGAACCCACAGAACCCCAGCCAACGCCAAGAATTGCAGCGAGAAACAAACACACACCACCACCAAAACCCCACGAGATACCCACCAATTCGGCCGCACCCCGACCGCTGCAAGCAACCCCAGCTACGAGTTTCCGACTCCCCGGATTCTTCTCCGGTGGTAGCCAAGCTAATCTATGGAGGAGCTCGAGCTCGAAGGCTACGAAGAAGAAGAGGATAGAGTAGTGGAGAGGAGAAGAAGAAGAAGAATGGAGAAATCGTGGAGAGAAGGGAGAAATCGAAATAAATAGTGTCCTTAAATAAAAATTACTTGGATTTAAATTACTAAATTTTAGGAGGAGAGATTTTTCGGGGCGGCGAAATTTTGGGCGAAGCGTGGCCGTTGGATCTGATGATCCGACGGCGCGTGAGGGTGATGAGGATTTTTGGTTTTTTTTATTTTATTTTTTCAATGCGACGATATTGGGTGGGGGTGGCCAACAGCCCAACACTGGGACACTAGTGACTCGTGAAATGCTAAGCGTACTACTATAGTGTACATGAGGAGAAATTTGGGGTATCCGTTGATATGTTTACGTTGGCAATTCGCGCCAAAAAAATAACTTCTTTTTTTCGGCTGTAGGAAATCTTTAAAATATTACTATAATTTAGGTGGTGTGAGTTTAGTAAGTAATAGAAAAGTACTATTATAATTAATATCGTCTCGTACGTATTAAATTACGTCTATTTGATTATATTGTTTGTCAACAGTTATAGTTACGACCGTTTGTTACTGGGCTTTGGTAGTTGACAAATGTAATATTTTTGCCATCATGCGTGCTATGAAACCTAGCATATAAAGCCCAACGACATTGACAATAGCCAATTTTCTTCTCTTCTTCGTACCTTTATGCTTACATGCATATAAATTGTTCTCCTTAGTGCCTAAGATATTAACATTAGCTGTTTCTTATACTCCTACCGCTAAAACCGTAATATTGACCACAGTAAAATATAATTTTAATAGACCGTGGTTGGCTTATTTTAGTTTACCACCTACGCCTGCAATATTTTTTAGAGCCTTATTGCTCTATATATATCAAATATTTTTTCTCTACTAGATACAATTCATCGAACATATTAAGAAGATGATGTAAAACACTTCTACGCCACGTCTACAACACGTATAAAAAAATTTATTCACAAATTATTTTTCATTTACAAAAATATCGTTTCGCGTTTTCCTTTTATCAACCAAACGATGGGGCTGGAAGTCACAAAGATTCATCTTTACTTGCTCACAGGAGTAGGATTTGCGTGTGTTCATAGGGTGAGTGCACGTATGTTGTGAGTGTCTGCGTTGTACTGTGTAATTCTAAAAAAAAAAGATTTATCTTTACCAAAACTCTAGATCGGGGGGAGTGGATAAAGGGCGAGAAGGAAAATATCCAAGAGGTACATAGATAGCAAATGCAGTTGGTGCATGTGCCAAAACACCAGCTATATGAATGGCCTTTCTTTATGCAGCCCATATTGGGTAGTGGGGGCGAGCGAGCGAGCGAGCAGAGCAGAAAACAACTAATGCCAACAGCAGGACAGCTCAGGGATGGATCATCCAGCTGCGACCACACCACCATTTGTTGGCTCTGTCGTGCTGTTTTTTTTAATTAATTGATTATAATTAAGCCCCATCTTTATTCTCCCCCCTCCTTGATCTCTACCTTGTTAATTCTTTCTCCCTTGTGACCATCTCTTTGGCTGACCTGATTGGGTGAAAGAACCAAAAAGAAAAGATCATGCATTTTTTTTTTGGGTAGGGAGATCATGCATGTTGGCAACAAAAAGGAGGAGGCATAACCCTAAAAAAAATGATCCCATGATTGAATATTGATGCATGAGTATGATGTGCACGCAACGAATAATTGTATGTGGTATAGTGGTATTTCTATTTTATTTTTTTAGAATGAATTGGTGAAGATAATGTAATAGCTATCCATTCATCTTATTTATGAAATGTCAAATGTTATCTTGTACTATGTGGAAGAATAATATGGCATATACATAAATTGTTTACAGAAAAGAATTAGCTCAATTGTTTTTATTTCAGATACTCAATAGTGGATGTGGATTGGGTGGAGGTATATTGGCAACAGCTGTGTTGCTTGGAAGGTTTGGTTTTCATTGTTTGCTACTTTGATATTTTTCTCTTTCTTTTTTTCATTTCTTGGCTCTAAATATTTACATTATTTATGAGATTGGAATTATGAGGGGGAAAATGATTTTTGGTAACATTATTGGATCACCTTTTGCTGCCCCTACACTCTTGCCTTTTGGGGTGACCTTAGCTGTGGGCAACTGAGGTAACAGCCGGCAGATCATGGTTGCATACGCACCAAGTTTATTAGTTGTAAAAAGATGACAGTTACATTACCAAATCCAAACCATACCTCTTAAACTCTGCCACTGAAGATTTGTGCTTGACAACGATGCACTTATATATGTTTTTCCTACCTGCTATTAGCTTCAGGTTTTTAATGCTGCCCTATGATATGGTTGTCTAGTTGTAAACCTAATCAACTGTATTCCTAGGCTAGCTAACTGCCACATCCTCGGGGAAAAGAAAAAAAGAAAAAGAAGAGAGAGTTCATTATATGTTTGAAATATGTTCTTAACTTTTGGACCGAGTACATTATAATATAGGGGAAAGTATGTGTTCTTTAAAGGTTATATTTATATAACTTTGTGTGCAGATGTTCATGACAGTCTAGAAGAGAATGATAACGACGCACATTTTTATTTATGACACAATTTATATTTTCACGAATAACTACTTCAAATAGAGTTATATATCTAAATGCGATGATAATTTATACGTTTAGTTTTATATACTGGCTGATTGTTGACAGGGTTCATAAAAAAAAAATCAGATTTCGTTGCAAAAGAGATGTGTGACATGTAGAGCTTATCCTGCTTGAGTCCAGCCTGCTGCTCGTATCATCGACGTGAGGACAAGTTAGCTAGCCGTTCGGTTGGATGTCACGGTTGGAGTATGTTGGCTCATCAGTGTCACAGTGCAATAATCTCATAACAATATAGCAAAATTTGCTACATGATATTTAGGGATGAAAACGGATCGAATACGGTCGGAAATTGTAAGATCAACGTGTTTTGATTCTTATTCTGTGATGAACAATTGGCATCTGTGATTATTGGTTTTGATATTTGGAGATTACTGTTGAAGTGGTTTTGGAGATGGAGATTACTGTTGAAGTGGTTTTGGAGATAACTGATTTTCAGGTGATGAACAGGGTTTGCTGTTTTGTCGGGACCGGTCAGACCGGGCGGTGGTTGCCGGTCAGACCGGCTTGTGTTGAGCGGTCAGACCGGCCGGCCCGCGGTCTGACTGGCCAATGCTGTGTAGGTTTCGGTTTCAGGTTGTTTCTTTGGATATCCGTGATTGTTTCATGGTCATGGCTTCTAGATGGATACTATACGTATGTAATACTGTTGCTTGCTAACAATGAGTCAAGTTGGTGATAGCTTGGTCTCGGAATATGGTTTCTTTGTTTGTTTCATGTGTAGGTGACTCGATGCCTCGGGAGAGTATTTGCGGTGATGGACCGGGAGTCGGCTTGGTGGTAAGACGATGTCCGTGGTGGTCAAATATCATGCGGGATACTAAGGCTAGAGTTGATGCACGTGGTTGATGGAGATTCCATATGGCATACAATGGAGGTATTGTGTGCGTATGGGATGCGGAGTCGAATTTGGAAGGAGTCCAAATTTGGTATGATTGGTTATGTAAAGTTTCTTTCTTGTACTAGAGAGTTTCCTAAGGTGTTTAGAACTCTTAGTATGAGTTTGGTTCGTGGCTTTAGGCTGCCTACCTCATGTATAAATAGAGGGGGAGCATGAGGTTTCCCGGTATTGCTTTTGTATTGCTTTTGAGAGTAATTGAGTTGAGTTTTGAGTTAGGGTTTCGAGTTTAGTCGAAATTTTTGTAAGGAGTGCTGTTGGTGCACTTTGTAAACACAGAGAGAATCAATAAAGTCGTCATCCACTTTAAGAGTTCTTCGATTTGTGTTTACCGGTTTCAGCGGTCTAACCGGCAACTCACCAGCGGACAGACCGGCGACAAGTGGCGGTCAGACCGGCGGGAGCATGACGATCAGACCGGCGGCGGCGACAGCAAGCGGCAGCTGATCTTAGCAGTCAGACCAGAGATCCAATCTCGGTCAGACCGACGACAACCAGGCGGTCAGACCGGCAAGGCAACTTCGGTCAGACCGCGATCCATCGATTTCGAGGGTAACTTTTATTTCCGCTAAAAGTTTTTGGTTTTTGGGTATACCAACCATTCACCCCCCTTTCTGGTTGGCTTAGTTATTGTTGTTCGATCCTACAGAAATTAGCTCTATCATATTTGTTTTCATATTTTTTTTCGGAATCAGAAGCCCGTAAATAAAAACGGAATCGAATACAAATATGGAGCGAATACGAAGCGAAACGAATACGGTGATGAATATTAATCGGAATATAAAAACCCCTCGCTACTACATAAATGATTTTTGTTTACGAGACCCTACAATTTTTGCAAATAGACCACAACTTGTCGCGTCTGGAAAAATCGAGCAACATTTTCACATACGGCTCCTTAAGACGCCCCTATAGAAAAATTGATTTTTCCATGCGGGCTCTTCAGCATGTGGACCACTTAAGAGTCCGCATGGAAAAATCGATTTTTCTATACTGGCGTCTTAAGGAGCCATATGCGAAAATAAAATTTAAAACTAGTTTGAAAATAAAATTTAAAACTAGTTTATCTCACTCATATGAACTCCAAATTGGATGATTATTTTTCCTAAATGTTTCTAAAATCATACTCTATCATGTTATTATGTTCTTACTTCTATTATTTTAGCTATTTTTTCTTGTGAATTTCTTTTATCAATTAAAAATTTGAATTAAAACTTCAAATAATATTTTGAAACAGTAAATAATTTCAACTGAAAAAGTTATGAATATAAAAGTTGTAGAACTCATCAAAACATACAACTTTTATTTTGGTCATTTCTTCATTCGACAAAGTGATAGTAACATTATTCACAAAATTTACATATCTCTCTTATAGTTTATAAAACCAAATGAGAGATATGCAAATTTTGTGAACAATGTTACTGTCACTTTGTCGGATGAAGAAATGACAAAAATAAAAGTTATAGATCTTGATGAGTTATACAACTTTGTTGTTGATGACTTTTTCAGTTGAAATCATTTAGTATTTGAAAATGTTGTTTGAAGTTGCCATATTTTCAAATTCAAATTCAAACTATTCAAACAAAGTCATATAGAAAAATAACCAAAATAAAAATTGTAGATCTTCATAAGTTATACAACTTTGTTTTTTTGACAATTATTCCATTTGAAATCATTTACTACCCAAAAATATTTGAATTTCTTATATTTTAAAATTCAAATTTTATATAGTTCAACAAACTCGGATGGAGAAATGACCAAAATAAAATTTGTAGATCTTAATGAGTTGTACAACTTTATTTTTGACAACTTTTTTATATGAGTTCATTTAGTATCATATAATTCAATTCGAAATTTATTTTTGCCAAAGAAGTCTGATTTGCCTCCTCTTCCCTCTCCACCAATTCAAAATTTCAGCAACTTATCTTCTCTTCTCCCTCACACTTCTCTTCTCCCTCACACTCAGTCCTCTCTATTTCTCTTTCTCACCTCCTTTTCTCTCTCTCTGGTGGAGGCGGTGGCGGCCGGGCGGTGGTTTGGTGGGTGACGGCGGGAGCGGCGGCGGCAACAGGGAGGCGCAGAGGCGGTGGGGACGGTCGGCGACGCCGGATCCACCACCCACTCCCTCGTGAGCGATGGCGGCGGGAGCATGCGACGGCGATGTGGCGGGAGCGGCGGCAGCAGCAGAGAGGCACGGCGGCGCCGGATCTGCCACCCACGCCCTCGGGAGCGACGACGGCGGGCGATGGCGGCGGGAGCATGCGATGGCGATGTGGCGGGAGCGGCGGCGGCAGCAGAGAGGCGCGGCGGCGCCAGATCTGCCATCCACGCCCTTGGGAGCGAGGCGGCGGGCGGCGGCGGCGGGAGCGTGCGACGGCGGCGGGCGGCAGTGGCGAGAGCGTGCGACGGCGATGTGGCGGGCGAGGAGGCGATGGGACGCGGCGGCGGCGGCTTGGCCCTGTGGCGGTAGGCCGGTGGGAGCAGTGGCGGCTTGGCCCTACGGCGGTAGGCCGGTGAGAGTAGCGGCGGTGGGCCTCGTCCCGCCTGGATCCGGCAGCGGCGGGCCTCCTCGCGCCCAGATCTGGCGGCGGCGGGCCTCGTCCCGCCCGGATCCGATGGCGGCAGGAGCGGATGGCGGTGGCTCCCACGACAGTGGTAGCGGAGGGCGCGACGCCGGGGAGCGGCCGGCATGATTTTTTTTTTGCGATTTTATTTTTTTTATTTTAGATTTTTATTTTTCATAAGAATACCATATATCCGATGGAAAATACTGGATAGTATCCGAATGTTATCTGGTTCCGACGGATATCACCTATATCATATTTATTTTTATTTCCAAAAAAAAAATCTGAATTCGTCTACGAATTTGAAAATTTCTGGATATATCCGACCAAAACTATCCAAATCCGAAAAAGTTCCGGTCGGACGGAAAGTATCCGAATCACTTTCAACCCTAATGATATTCAGGTTTTGTGCAATTTTTGGGTAGATATCGTAAAAACATGTCACAATTAAAAGACACCCTAAAAGACTAAGAATTTGTTGGATGTTGGACAGAGGAATTCTAAAAAAAACAAGAATATGGGTAAACAAAATCTTTTGAGCTAAGACTAAAGTGAAAATGAAATAGGAGATATGAAAAAAGAAAAAGCAAACGTTTTAAATCAAGTAGCAATAAAATAAGACGAATGATCAAACATTTATCAAAAAGTCAAACGGTGGTATATATTAAAAAACCGAGATAATATAATAATAGTTGTCTTTACAACCTTACCACAAGAGAAATACAAGGACAATATGTACCGTCTCATGGCACGCAACAAGACCAAAATATACGTGTCCCTCTCAAAATAGTTAGTCTCGAGCACTTCTTAAATTTGGCATCAAGTCTCACTCTAAGATCGTGATGCCATTTTCAGTAAACATCGTCTGGTTTGTGTTTTATTAGACTAGAATATCACATTTTCTTGTAAATTAGAGGCTCATGTTTTTCCTGGTTGACTAAAGAAATGTTTAAAATATTTGTCTATATATAAAGTCCATATCTGAATACGACCTACACATAGCAAAATAGAAGGTGTCACTACCACCGAGTGAAAGCGAATTACACTCGCTAGACATTTTGATGGAAAAATAGCTGCCATACATTTTTTCCTTTGTATTCGGACAGACTAAAACTCTCTTGTGTTTTTAAATGTGCATGAATTGGAATATAATTATATAATATTCTAATAACTTCAACTCTAGCATGCATGGAGTAGTGCCCGTGCCTATTTCGTAGCAAAGTGCACGACATTCAACGAGAACACTAAAAAAATTGTTATAGTGGGAACAAAATATATATGTAGGCCCTGTTTAGTTCTGAAAACTTTTCGTAAAAACACCGTATCAAATCTTTGACATATGTATGAACCATTAAATATAGATAAAAAGAAAAACTAATTGCACAGTTTGTATGTAAACCGCGAGACGAATCTTTTGAGCCTAATTAGTCCATGATTAGCCATAAATGCTACAGTAACACACATGTGCTAATGACGGATTAATTAAGCTCAAAAGATTCATCTCGCAGTTTCCAGGCAAGTTATGAAATTAGTTTTTTCATTCGTGTCCGAAACCCCCTTCCGACATCGGTCAAACGTCCGATGTGACACCCAAAAATTTTCATTTCACCAACTAAACAGGCCCATAATCATCCCTGGCTTGTGTACCGTCATTGATATTTATCATGGTCTCTGTGTCTAATTGACATAATTGAGAACTGTTTTAATCGATCTATGCTTACAGGTGTACGTGTTCAAGGCCATTGGTAAAATTTTGCACCATGTCACATCGAATGTTTGACACATGCATAGAGTATTAAATATAGATGGAAAAAAATAACTAATTACACAGATTGCGTATAAATTGCAAGATGAATCTTTTAAGCCTAATTGCGCTATGATTTGACAATGTTGTGTTACAGTAAATATTTGCTAATGACAGACTAATTAGGCTTAATAAATTCGTCTCGCGGTTTATAGACGGATTCTGTAATTTATTTTGTTATTATACTACGTTTAATACTTTAAATGTGTCACTGTACATCCGATTGTCACATCAAAACTTTACCCCTCTAGATCGATCTAAGCACAGCCTAAGCTGAAGATAGGAGTACCGAGGTCCTCTTTAGGAAGCTTGTATAGCTGCAATTTCTTATTAGTTTTTAAGAGTTGTAACTTCTTTTAGAATATTCAGCTTTCCAAACAATTTAAATTCTCACATAAATTCCAAAAAGTTGTAGTTATTAAAATATAAACTACTCCCTCTATTTTATATTATAAGTTGACTTCTTTTTAAGTTAAACTATTAAAAGTTTAGCTAAGTTTATAGAAAAATATAGTAACACTTACAACATCAAATTACTTCCATTACATCCAACATTGAACGTGGTTTATTTGTCCTGTATTAAAAATAAGATTATATTTTTTTATGAATTTTATCAAACATAAATAAGTTTAACTTAGAAAAAAGTCAAAATAACTTAATATAAAACGGGTGTAGTAAAAAGCAGATGAAACGAGATTCATTCTCACCAATTGGTCACTGTGTTGGGAAGAGATCCTCTGACTTACTCACAAGTTGTTTCTCAGAGCTTTCTTAGCCCTCAGCTGGTCACTATGATGGGAAGAGAATCATCTGACTTATTTTCCTCTGACTTGGAGTCACTGACATATGGGGCCACTGACTTTGAGTCACTGAGTAGAGGGTCCACATGTCAGTGATAAAAGTTAGAGGGAAATAAGTTAGAGAATCTAAATTCCACTATGATAGCTCTAAGATTTTCTCTTTTTTTTTTCCTATAACACAAAGGATGTACATGTATATATATTAGACGAAACAGGTGATTACATGAATTCTATGTTCCGATTAAGTAGTTAACTGAGCATCACATCCAGTTGACCCAAAAGAAGTGAAGCATACTCGATCTCAGGGATTGACTAGTTGTAAAACCAGAAAATAAATTAGAACATTAGACGGATTTGCTAATTCGCGCATACGTGCTGCGGGCGCGCACTCCAGCCCACCCGGCCCATGCGTACGCGCGCACGGTCCATGTCGCTCACAGAGCATGGCGGGCCCGTTATGAAGTAAAACGCGATTAGCGCGAGGATTAGCGTGCTGATTTTTTTCGAGTAGTTAGATCGTAATTATTATTTCAGTTAAAGTTTGAAAACTTTCTACTCAAATTTAAAAAATTTTAACTCATATTTAAAACTTTCAAATTAAAATTTAAAATTTTTAAGTCATTTTAAAAAGTTTTTAACCCAGATTTGAAAACTTTCAACCTAGATTTAAAAAATTTCAACCCAGATTTGAAAACTTTCAATTCAAATTTGAAAACTTTCAGCTCAAAATTTGAAAATTTTTAACTCAAATTTGAAAACTTTCAGCATAAATTTAAAAACTTTCAACTCGAAATTTGATTTTTTGAAGTCAAATTTTAAAAACTTTTAACCCATATTTAAAACTTTCAACCTAGATTTGAAAACTTTCAACCTAAAATTTAAAAACTTTCAACTCAAATATGAAAACTTTCAACACAAAATTTGAAAACTTTCAAGTCAAAATTAAAAACTTTCAACTCTACATTTGTAAAAAGGTGTGTGAAAGATTAAAAAAAATCGGAAAGAAACGGAAAAAGGAAAAAAGAAAAACACGATGGAGGAGAAAAAAAGTGCAAAAAAAGAAAAAAAAGGCGCAGGGACGGGCCCAGTTGGCGTGCACGCCAGCTAAACTGCTGACGCGTACGCGCGCGCTAGGAACCCACAACATTAGAAGCTGGGAAACTTAATTTTTCCAGAGAAACTGGCTACCAACTAGCTGTTTTTTAGGATGTTAAGCTTCTTAAATAGACCCTATAAGACAAATGGCTGTGATATCAAGAGAGAGAGAGTTGGGGGATATTTATACAAAGTTAAAAGTTAGACAATAATTGTCTATAACCACCGTGCCACTGGTAATACATGGCGTGATTTGATTTAGCACGCGTGACATGGAACATTATTACACGAAGCACGTACTCAAATTTGGCGAATCATCACTCGAGAATGAGATTGTGATGCCTACGCGGCTACGCGCCGTCCAATTGTGTTGTGTTTACTTGGCTTGTCCCAGCTGCAGCTTGTCCAAAAATCTGCTTCTGCTAGAAGCTGTCCCAAACAGTTCACAACTTCTAAAAATCTGTACTTACATATTCTGAAAAATAAACTAAGAAGTCAGAAACTGGAGAAGCTGGGTTTTAGAGCTTTTCCAGATTCTTAGAAGCTAGCTACCAAATAGCTACTTCTCATAATCTAAAATTCCCCCAAATAAGCCCTTTGATAAGCACGTACCCTTGTGCCGCAATACACCACCCCTCACATCATCTAGGACCAAAGAAATTCCAGTGTTCGTGCTCACTGCAGCCTGCAGGCATCAGCATATTGACCATATTTCTCTGTCGATTTCCCGGCACACCGTGTTGTAATTTTAGCTTATTCATCAGGTTAATAAAACAGATTATTCGTTTCATGTTTTAAAAAAAATATTTAGTAAAAGATTTTTTTTACTGCATTGCATTAATTAGACCACTTGTGACTTGTCTTGGCCCCGTTCTTTTCCTTAACTCTAAACTTTATCTTTCTCGTTTTTCATTAGCATGTTTTTTAAACTATTAATTAATCTTCTTTTCAAAAACTTTTACGTAGAAGTCGTTTAAAAAATTAAATAAATCAATTTTTAAATTTTTATAATAATTAATATTTAATTAATTATGTGCTGATGAGTTTTCTCATTTCGCATGCGCTAAAAGTATCCCTCGAGTTAGAGAACGAACAGGGCTTTAGACTATTAACAAGTTTATTCATTAGAATATTTAATGTATCCTCGTAACATTGGAGATAGTTCATGATAATAATCCATTCAATAATTTAAATTAAAGGGGCCAGATCATCTACGCCAACAATTTGGAATTTTGCAAAGGTAAGCTTAATAAGAGAGAATTTTAAGTTTTTATACTACTGTTGGTAGCTGTTAATAGCGGTGGTGATAGTTAATCTACCACCGACACTTCTTCACTGACGTATGGGCCCCTAATTATCAGTGAAAAATTCAAACTTTCTTGCCTCCTACTGTAAGAGCTACTCCCCCGTCCCATAATATAAGGGATTATAGAGGGATGTGACATTTTCTAAAACTATGATTCTGAACAGGAGCCTAATATTATGAAATTAGTTATTTTTTTATAACTTTATTATTACAAATCTTACTAACTTTAGCCATTAATTTCTAGAAATCTGTATAGTTTACTTATGTTTTCTAATTTACCATAACAAATACTTTCATAATTTATAATTCACGTGTCGCTAAACTATATAAATTTTTAAAAACTTTATGGTCAAATTTAAAATTGTTTGACTTATGACATGCCTAAAACGACAATAATTTAAAACTGGGAAAACATGATATTTTCCTTAAAATATGTGCACATACAAATTTTTCTTGATTCTCCGTTCAGTTTTCTGTGCTAAAATCATGTAGCTATACATCACTTGATCACTTCGTAATCAATACGACTGAACATGAATGTTTCTAAAAAAAAAGGAAAAAAGAACATGAATGAACAGTTCTAATTTGTGTGGCTGACGATGCTCATCGCTCTCGCTACACTGCCAATTTGCCATCATCGATCTTCCACACAGAGCCGCAGTGCAGACACAAGTCGGAAAATGAAATGGGTGAAAAAGAGAGGAAATGAAACGGGTGAAAAAGAAATCAGGTTATCTCCCACTGATGCATGCGGTGACGTGCTTGTAATGAATCGACACTAAAATGACAGCTTGATTGAGACAAAGTATGCGTATGATCAGCTATAGGCGTCTATTGTAGCTTTTGAGTGAGTTAATTGAATTGTTTGCCTGTATTTCGAGCTCATTGGAGATCTGGGCAATTTTTTTATTCGTTCAAATTTTGCGTGTGAACTGGTTGATATTTATTTTAAATGATCTTTACAAACTCTTATCCTCATAAGAAAACTTCCACAGGTTGCTTTGAAATTGTTCAGATCAAAATAGCAGCAAGAAAAAGGATCAAGAAAAAGAAGAAGTACTTATAGGGCCCAAATGTATAAGGAAACTCAAGGGCTGCATATGGCCCATTAGTCGCTTGTTTGGGCTTCAAATGATTAGGGTGGGAACGGCGAGAAGGCCCATCCATCCACATCTATTAAGCGATGGGCTTTTGCTATAGGAATAAGTTCACTTAAGGTTCCTCAATTTGTTACTGAATCTGAAATTCCTCCATGAACCCAAATATATTTGGTATAGGCGTATAGCACATCCTTGACTCACAATCCGTGTCAACTTTGATCCCTCCGCAGTATAGTGGCCGATTTCGGCTGACGTGGCGAGTGGGACCCACGTGGGCCTATATGTTAGTGGCTAACTCTTCTTCCTCCTTTCCCTCTTCCTCTTCTCTTCTCTTTTCTTATCTTTAGGATTGTGCCGGCGCTGGTGATTGATGAGGAAGAAAAAGAAGATGCTCCTGAGGCAGCACGAGGAGGAGCCGTTCCTTCACCACCGACATAAGGAGGAGAATGAGGGTGAGAAGGCATATGAGTCCAAAGAGATGATGGAAATCAGACTTCGAAGAGATGGTGGAATCATACTCCGACGACAAGAAGATGGCCGTCGTTTTACATGGACATGCCCCTATTCATACCTAAGTCATTGCGTGACACTATCTAGCTCAAAGAGCAAGAACGGAAGCGACGACGACAGCTTGAGTTGGAGCTGCACAAGAAGAGGTCAAGAGGGTTGATGATAGGAAGGCTCTAACGGGGTAGATCTTGCTCCAAGAGATCATCAACGAAGAGCTCCGCATTGGCAACACAGCTTCAAATGAAGAAGCCATCAACTGTGTTGTCAACATTGACGACGAAACGGACCAAGCCGAGGAGCATGAGTCATGGCAGTGCCGGGAGATGGCAAGGATCAAGAGGGGCAGGAAACAAAGCGGCATTGATGACAAGTCGATAGAAGATGAGAACCCGGTTGCTGATCATCCCAAGAAGAAAATGAGATCCATGCAGAGGTACTACCACAAGGGTAGCTTCTTCCAACAAGACGCCGACAACGCCACGCAGATGGCTGGAGCAGAGGGAGAGGGAGATGAGGGAGAAGAGTTGGCCGCTAATATGTGGGGTCCACGTGGATCCCACTCACCACATTAGCCAAAACCGACCACTATACTGTGTACATTAGCCAAAACCGACCACTATACTGTGTGGGACCAAAGTTAACGTGATATTGTGAGTTGGGGAATGTGTTATACTTAGTATTTCGGTTCACGGACGAATTTCAGACTCGACAACAAAATTGAGGGACCTAAAATGAACTTATTCCTTATGATACGATGAAGCTTCATTGGAGCTAACCAATGAATATTTGCTAAAAATATAGAAACTATATAAAATGCTATAGAAAAAGTTGAGCTAGGGTTTAGGATTCAGATTTGGGTTGGGGGTTAGGGAGAGATGCTAGGGTTGATTTTACAGGAATGCGTTCTGGTTAGTAATACATCCTTTCAGTTCCTCTTTTGTATTTTAAACATGTTCTATACTTTGCCACATTTTATGAGTGTGTTTTAAATAATATTGCCAGTGCATTTTGATATATACAGAGGGTTAAACATATAAGTTCATCCAAATATGAATGCTATCCTAAGCTCTAGAATAATTTATATGAACAGAGCACAGAGTATCTCACACCAAGAGTAAACTGAAATAAAATGAAACATAAGTACATAATCTCGGCAATAAGAGTTTTAAAAAACAAACAAAGAAGTGGGTTGACTAGTAAAGAAATTAGTCGGCCCATTAGACTCGGTACCTAAAAACTGTAGGTTCGAATAATGCTAAAATATAATTTATGGAAAGCGATATAACCTTACCATCCATCGCTCAAATGTCAATGCCAATCGTTCTCTATACTCTTATGGCATCAAATTATTATAATAAAGACAATAATCTTACCGAGTCATCACAAATATTCACTATTGTGGGCGAAACATTAGTCGATCGATGATGTGTCCATGGAGTCATGTATTCTACTCACCTTGTTTAAATCCAACTTCCCACATATATTAAGCACACACAAATATGTTCTTGGTCTCCGTGTCTTCCCCATGAAGGAAAGAGAGGAGGCAGAAGTTCAAAAATTGTGATTACGCCTGACACAATGGTCGACCTCCTCCACTTCCTGCACCATCACAACCTCCTCTAGTCCCAACCTCCTCTAGTCCCAGTGCAATGGCTGAAGTGGGAAGCGGGGACGGCGAGAAGAACCTGAGCAGAGGTGGAGCTTGCGGTCGCGACAATGCACGGAGTAGTAAGAGAGGATTGGTTGGAGCTCGAGGAAGAGAAGAAGTAGGGAAGGAAGTATTCTAGCAATGACACACTAGTTAACAATAACAATTTAACTAAACAAACCTATTTATAAAATAATATTTTAGCCAAAAACCGTTCGTAACGCTAGCTTTGTTGCGTTCGATCCTTTGCAAAAGAGATATTTTTAGTGCACGCAAAACGAGAAACTCATTAGCATATGATGAATTAGATGAATACCCCGCCACGTTGCCGCGGAAAATTAAGTTGCATAATATGTACAAATAAGATGTAATTTGATTATCAAAACTAAAACAATTGGATACAATTTTGAGCCTAAAAATAATTAAGATTGCATGTTTTTATAAAAGAAGAAAGAAGAGACAATTTGGACCATAGATCTATTATCCAAAGGTTAGAAATTATTGGGATGATGTGGTTTAAAAACAGAAGGGAGAAATAACATTAACTACACTTAGTGCAGATGAAATATATAAGTATATAAGATTAAGAATTATAAAATAGGGGTTCAAATCATTCCGCAAATCCAGAAACTGAAATGGAGTATTGCTGCCAATAAGGATACCACTCTTACTAGCAAGGTGAAGGACACATCAACCCGCATACCCTTTTACCACACCTACCCTTGAAAAATAGATTTATTTTATTTTTTTAAGCAACTTCTATATAGAAAATTTTTACAAAATACATATTATTTTACAGTTTAAAAAAATACACTAACAGAATAACGAGGAAGTTAAAGTTTGATGGTGAAGACTAGAACTATGCCTTAATCTCAATTTTCTCACAAAGAAACAGGAAAGCAAGCAGGCCGCGCGCAACCAACGGAAAGGACGAACGAACTGACCAGTCAGCAGTAGTAGTCCAGCGGAAAAAAGGTTGCCGTCGTCTCTCCCGGTCCGGGTCCGGGTCCGTGTGTGCGTCCAGCCGCGCCGCGCACGAGAGCACCACCCAACCCAATCCCACGCCACGCCACCGCTCGAGCCGATTCGAATCGTTTCCACTCCATCCCATGGCTCCCCCCAAACCCTAACCACCCTCGTCCGCAGATCCCCCCCCCCCCCTCCCCCCACCACCTCAACCCCCGCCCAAACCCCTCCTCCCCCCTTCTCCGCCGCTCGCCGGCGACGCCGCCGTCCCGCACGCGCCCTCCCTCGACGGGAGGAGGGAGGGACGACAGCGCCCCCTCCCTGACCACCACCACCACCGCACCCCCCGCTCCGGCGCGAGGTACGCCACGCCAAACCCCCTTCCTCCTCCTCCTTCAACTCCTCCTCCCCCAATTCGCTGCGGTCCTTGGCTCGCGCTCACTCCCCCGGCGGTCTGGTTTCACCCCCGTCGCGCGTGCGTGGCGGGGGGCGCGGGCTGGTGTCTGGGGGCCGCGGCGGCACGGGAAACCCTAGGTTTGGTGTCTGGGTCGTACGGGCCGGTGTCTTGCGTTTATGGTCTCGGGATGGATGGTTCGTGCGTTGGTGTGCTCGCGGTAATCCCCTAGCAAGCGGTTTGGCCGGCGTTTCACCCCGTTTTTGGGAGAACCCTAGCTAGCTGTTTAGCTATTGCTGTAACTGGAAGTAGCGGTGGTGTGAGCTGTCCTTGTTTTTTTTTAGCTCGAATTTCATCTTTAGTGTCGTGGGCTTGTGGCTTGGGACGGGTTTTCAGATGACACCAGGACATTTTTTTTTTCCCATTTTCGCTTGGTCACTCCATTCTTGACATTAATTCTGTGGAGGTATGAACCTCCGTCATTTTTAGGTGGTAATATAGCTGCAAGAAACCTACATGCACCTTTTTTTTTGGCTTGCCTTTTTTTCCTTGGAAGAACTATGTCGTCTGTCACTGCATGAATTATGTTACCTCTTTATGCTGCTATTGTGCTGGGAAAATTAAATGCCGCAAATGAACATTTATTGTTGCTCTCTTGGTTTCATTTACGAACATTTGAATTTCTCTTCAGTTGATAACTTAAAGTTGCAAGGTGCTAGGAAAAATGCACTTTTTCGGTGCCATGGACTTGAATATTTGCATATCTCTTCAGTACATTACTTAATAGTTGCAAAATGGGTGAGGAAAGAATGCAGATTTTTTAATGTCTGGTGTGCAATTAACAAGTCAAATAATAACTTTAGAGTTGCTAGCTAAGTCAAATGCGTTGCAACGGATATTATAAGAGAGAAAAGCAAAAGCAAAACTTACAAGTTTATAGCATAGTTAGTCGATTAGGCATATAATGTCATCTTCATAGGCAACCATGCTGAAATATGCTGCTAGATCACCTCCTTTTATCTTCTTCATCTATTTCTACAAGCCATACGGTTGGATAATAATACTATAATTCATTTGTGGGTGGCAGGTGAATTTGAAGATTTTGTATGTAACCCCTTAAAATTTCTAGAATTAGCAATTCTAGGGCCATTCATGTGTTGTGGGGACTTTATGCTTATGGCCCCACATGTCAGTTTGTGGTGTTTGGAGGCAGACTCGTACACCACCACTAGTATCATTTAAATGATTTTAGTTATTTTTCACGATGACTGAAACCCGTGCAAATAAATGGGCAATTTCTCAGTCTGATATTGCAGTCTGCCACAGAACTTATCTTGTATGGAGGCGATACTGTTTTATGTAACAATGGACCCTCAAAATCACAAAATTATTGTAAAACCACCTTATATTTGCGAGAAAGATTCTTTTTAAGTGACAATCAATATTACCATGTTTCCTTATTCGCCACTGAGAATTGGCTTATCCCTTATATGCCACTAGTTCAGCCCCCCGCCCTCTCTATATCTTGGGATGCAGCCATGCAGGGCTGCCCATACCCATATGTACTTGTCTTGTATGATAGTCCATTCACTGGATTGACCCAGTAGATGTGGGTTGGGGCTGAGGTCGAGCACCTTGAGGGTGGCAGAGAATGCAGAATGGAGGTTGGTCTCCATTCCAGCTGTGCCCAGATTCCTATCTCTGCCTTAACTGGCTATTCACACTTGGATACCTATCTGCTCTGCTATTCCATTTCTAAATGTTGAGTCTTGACGAGCATGATAAGTTATTATTATTAATTCGCTTGGAGCAATGATGAATTAGATAAGCTGAGAAGCGAAGTGCGTGAAAAATATATACTAAAAGGTTGGGGCTGACCTGATTTCATGCGTCTACGAAAACATGCCAGAAACCTGCTGTTATCAGGTGTCAGGTAGTGGAGGTTTTTTAGGTGAGCCAGAGGAGTAGCTGGTTTTGCCTTCTTGCCTGCACCATGTGCTGCCGGTGTTACCTACCTCGGTGTGAGCAAGCAACGACTGATGGAACCAAAGGGGGGGGGGCAGAGAAGAAAAAACAAAAGATAGATAGAAAGAGCATGTTGAATAGTGAGCCTGGGACAATGACATGTTGACTAGGGGCAAAATTGCCATTTTTGTATATTAGTGACTAGGGTCGAAAGAAGGGTTGAAATTAATGAACCTCAGTGATGGGATTTTAAAGTATGATTACGCTGATGGCAAATAAGGGACGCAGAATTTCATTCGATAGTGTATAAGGGATGAGCCATTTATCAGGAATTAAGGAAAAATGATAGCATTTGATGGAAAATGAAGAATGTTCTCGTTTATTTATTTACCAGAGGCATAGCTGGTGCAAGCCACAAGACCTGTAATATCCAAAAATCTTGAAGTTGTGCAAGTGTTTGTCAAGTAATCTTCCACCATACAGAGATTTTCAGTTTCAAGTTTGGGTCTGTTCTATATAAGAAAGTTAATATAAGATGAATTGTTACAATAAAATGAAGGGAAAAAAAATAAAATTATTGTCCACAGAAAGTTTGCCATTATTGATTATCTTACTATTGACTGAGTTTCCCTTCCAAATTTTCAGTCTTGGTATGTCACCATTTTTGTTCTTTTCAAACTTTGCGCTGACTTGATGCCTGAACTGAGGGTTTAGTGATGCTAGCACTAATTTTCCTGTTTGAACTAGATTTCCCCCCTTGGTGATTAATTTATATACTTCTACATATTCTGGCAGGATTTGAAATACTGGTAAAATGGTAATCATTAGTATGCGTAGTCTTTATGATTTCGTTTCCATTGTTCATATCTTGTGTGCCTATCCTTCATCTTAAATTTGAGTCTAGTATTGTGTAAGGTTTTAAGTCAGGGGCATCTGAACTGACACTCAATCTCGTTTAAAATTTATAAACATGTTCTTGTGGGCTTTATGGCCATGCATGTTCATTGTCAACTTCCTGTTATTTGTTGAATTGTAGGCGTCACAATATGAAATATTTACTGTTGTGCTGTTTTCATGTTCAAGCTGGTAGCATAGCTGTAAGAGTTGTTCTTTTTAAAATCTGCAGTGCATAGGACATCGCATGCTTTATACAGGAATAGATACTAGGCTACACTGTTTGCAACTTTGCAACCAACACTGTTATTAGTGCCTATGTGATGCAAGATTTTTGTCAGTAGTTTGTATTATAAAGGATGTGGTTTGTTTCTTTGGGGGTATGGAATGCTTGTCAATGAAGCTGTCCCTCAGTCCTCTTTCCTTAAGCTTGTATAGGTTGAAACTTGTGCTGTCTTTTCAATAATTGTGTTAATGCCTTCCTCTCACTTTTAATGATTTTGAGATTTTGATAATATTTGTTTCTCCATGCGTGATCATCTAAGTATATACTTGTTCTTAGGTGCAAATCTCAAAACGTTATTGAGGATATATGAAGTAGTGGATGTTGGATGACCTTCTCAATGGATTTAAACGCCTCACCATTGCCTGAGGAAGATGAACAGCCTTATGAACAACAGGTCGAGGTTGATTTTGCACAGGAGGAGCATGTTGAGTCTGCTGTTGCTACAATGCGAAGGGTACTACATGACACTCATCCTGCATTTACCTTTTGGTTCCATCTAGAAGGTTCCTAATGATAGCTGATTATTTATTACTGAAATGCAAACTGTACATTTTATCTTCAGCAAGTTCTCTTAGTTAATATCGTTAGATGATGGGAAACAACTCGGAAGTTGTTAATGTTGGTTTACATATGTTCCTTTTCCTAGTTTTACTGGTATGTCGCTTCCTTTGTTTGCATAGCATCCAAATTTTCTGCCTTTTGTTTTGGTCATGCTTCAGATAATCTATTTTGAGGATTGGAAAGTGGTGACTGTCTGTTTCCATTTTTCTTAATGGCAAGCATGCAAACTTGCATGCCACCTTTTTATGTTAATCTTGCCATTGTTGCAGGAGCGTGAAGAGAGACGCAAAAAATTAAAGAGAGAGCAACAAGATGAAGGCTCAAGATTACATTCTCAGCAGATTAGGAATGATTATGCACCTTATAACAGAGCTGGTAGAGGTCGAATAAAAGAGGCACCTGATGGTATGAAATGTTGGAAAATGTTTCAACTGTTATCAACTTTATATGGCAATTTCTAGCTATGGGCATGCGCAAAATGGATTCTGATTATTCTTGCTTTTGTCTATGTTACTTCAGGTTGGATGAATTGTCCAGCATTTGGTGAGCCAATAGACAAAATCATACCTTCCAAGGTTCCTCTTGATGAAACATTCAATGACTCGGTGCCTCCTGGGAAAAGATATTCTTCCAAACAAGTAGTTAATAAACAAAGAAAAGCTGGTCGTGAAGTAAGTATTGACTTGTTGATTATTTTTATAGTTTGTGTTGTACTACGTACTTATTTCCCTTTTGTTAATTGCGAAGATGATGCTGTTTTCAATTCATATTATTGTATAAATAAAAGATTGCAATTCTGAAATTCTTTTGTGAAACATGTGCACTTACTGCTGCTCCTCTTGTTCGAAATGTTCATATTATTGGCATGGTACGGATTAACTTGTATGCGTACATTCCTAGTCAGCCCCCTTTTGCTAACAGAACTATACCGATTTTTTCCTATCCCTTTTCAGATAGGTTTGGTGATTGATTTGACAAATACTACTCGATATTACTCACCTGCAGAATGGACAAGGCAAGGTATTAAGCATGTCAAGGTGAGAGAACTTAAGCTTATCTGCATCCTTGAAATCAAAAGGGCCTTTCCTATGTTAACACATTTCTGTTTTAGATTCCATGCAAGGGAAGAGATGCTGTACCTGATAATGAATCTGTTAATTGGTTTGTCTATGAGGTAACACCTATATTTGGCTACATGTTTTGTATCAGCAGTATATTTGATTCTGGTGTTTATTTGTCCAAGTAGGAGTCTGTTGCTTAATTCTTTCACATTTTTAAAGTATTTCATTTGTTTTCCTATCCCATTGTGTTTGCAATTTGTTTCTTGTGAGCTGTTTTCTTTTTGTTCCTCAAGTGTTTGAGGTTATTCTCTAAGGGCATGTTCAGTTAATCCCCATGAGGAAGTGATTGGAGGGGATTGAGATTTGAGAGATGTGGAATTAATCCCCTCCAATCCTCTTGGGAAGGGATTAACTGAACCAAGGCCTAAAAAGTAGTTTTACCTTTTAATTAGGAGCTACATGTTTTTAACTTCATGTGATATTGATTAAGTTGTGCAATGTGTCAATATATACCTATTATGATGTTTTGGTCTGCACATGTTAAAGGTGCCACGACAGTTTAGTTATTAAATGGTCATGAACTGCAGCTTTTGGCTTTGCATGTAACTATCGTGTGTCGTCTTGGAACACGTGAAGCCAAAATTTTGGAATTTTTTACCTTTATTATTATTTCTAAAAATACATGTATTTGTCGCATGTAATTGTAAATTTGATAGCTATCTCTTTTGTATTTTTTTGAAACATACATACAACTATAAAAAAAAGTAATGGTCAATGTGTCCATCCGAGACTCTCTGTCAATACCCGTGGCGGAGCTAGGTTCTCAACCCTGTGCGTTCAAAATGCATAAATATGTAACTATGTGGGGTCAATCCATACAAATTTTCATTGTTTTATGTATTTCTTCACTATTTTTCACATGATCAAGTTGTATGATGCAACCCCACAGTTTTAACGTGGCTCCGCCACTGGTCAATACATATAACGAATTACAGTTTGCATCAGAGGGAGTACTTATTTCTTCGCATGGTAGTTTATACCTACTTTGTAACTTAAAAGGTGTTTGCACTTTGGCATCTTTCATTATCAAAGATCCTGTTACCTGTATGCATATTTCTTTGGATCATCAGTTCATGGGAAGGTGTATAGTGGTTAAATGATCTAGGTTTTTCTGCAACAACAATTTGGGCTCACCAAATTCAATGATATACCCGTTGAAGTATATAAACCATTTTATATTTTTTTTCTGTTACATTATTTTTAATGACTTATTTCCTCATCTGCAACCAATGATTTTCTTTATTATTTTGTACCATAGAACAATAGATTCAGATGTATGTAGTTAGCAACCATATGTACAGACAGCATTCAATGTATATTTATGGAATGATTTTTTTTCTGTTATTTCAGGTGATGATGTTTCTTGACCGACAGAAGCAGTCAAAGAATCCTAAATATATTCTTGTTCACTGTACCCATGGTCATAATCGTACTGGTTTCATGATTATCCATTACCTTATGCGAACACAAGTATCCTGCGTCGCTGAGGTATGCCAACTAGATTCTCAATGTTGTTTGTTCGACTTAGTTCTACTGTTCTTCTTGACCTCATTTTCATTCTAGGCGATAAACATATTTGCAAAAAGGAGACCGCCTGGTATATATAAGAGGGACTACATTGAAGCACTGTATTCATTTTATCATGAGGTTCCTGAGCATATGATAACATGCCCTTCAACACCAGAATGGAAAAGGTCATCCGATCTTGATTTAAATGGTGAAGCCAAGCAAGATGATGATGATGAGAATGGTGATCTTGCACCAGTACATGTAAGCATTTTCAGATATTCAAATCTGAAATTACTTCCAAGTAATTTGGTAGAGAATTAAGTGCCTGATTCCTTGTAATTCTCGAAAGGTTTTTCATTTATGGACTTAAAGGTAGAGTTTTGAGTTCATACGACCTACTTTATTATTTGATTGGATTTTTGGACTTTACTTTGGATGTAATTTACTATATCTCCTGGCTCATATTGTTTTTTTTAATTGTCGTGAAGCAAACTTGCTTGGAATATTCAAAGCTATTTTCTTGCTTTTGAGCCCTTGTATCTTGCAGAATGAGGTGGAAGATAAAGTTATCACTAATGATGATGTGCTAGGAGATGCTGTACCATATGATCAGCAAGATGCTCTGCGTGTTGTATGTTATCGCTTGCTGGAAATGCCCCCTGTAAGTATAAATTTTATATGGTCAATTGAACATCCATATGTGCACATACAAATTATGTTGTCTGTTCATCTAGTCTCCTTTTTAGCTGTTATAATGCTTGTGCTATTTTCAACTGGTACTTATGTTCTGTAACTTTAATAGTTTCTGCATGTGTTGTCAACCACAACTTGTGTTTCTTACACGCTGCTATAATAGCATTTGTTTTGTTACAGGTGAGAGGGCATGCACAGTTTCCAGGATCACATCCTGTCTCTCTTAACAGGTGGCTAACAGTAATCTGGACTTCATGCATCGTTTGTAATACTAGTAACTTATTAGTATCTGTGTTAAGTTCATTATCTCTTACATGTTATCTGTGCGTTTTGATTTCTTATATTCTTTGGGGCTTTGCAGAAAGCAAAACTGTAGAAAGTAGTTTATAAAGATTTTAAATCTCTACCTCTAATATAAGGTTTGTAGGTAAAATTTGTGCACTTGATGGGTTGGAAATATGCACCCAACCCCTTTTCTTAGAAAGCTCCATTTCACATATGAACAACAGATTTCTGATTGCAGAAAGCCTTTCTTTTATGTCATTAATTTCTTCAGATCTTTTCATGTAACTTGTCCCAAACTTTTTTATGTACACATTAAAACTTAAATGTGACTCTTTTTATCAGTTAAGCCTTGAAACTATGAGATCATACCTGCTATGCTGAAGAAAATTATAGTTCTTTCAGGGGAGGAAAGAAATGCCCAGTTTTGATTTAGAAGATCTTTTTTTTTTGTAACGCCCTTTCTCTCATATGAAACTACTTTGTTTCAAATGGTCCTTATTTAGTATTTGTTTGATTCCCACTCTATGTTCTTGTTCTAAATTCCTTTTTACGCTCCGCAGTGAGAATTTGCAACTACTCAGACAACGATACTACTTTGCTACATGGAAAGCTGATGGAACCCGATATATGATGCTTATAATGAGGGATGGCTGTTTCTTGATTGATCGGAATTTTTGCTTCAGAAGAGTTCAAATGCGCTTTCCCCATAGGAATCTTAATGAAGTAAGATCCCATTCTTGTTCTGGAGAAAAGGTCGTACTGCATTTCGTTTTGCAAAAAATTAACCTTATTTCTTTTCCAATCCAAGGGACTACATGAGATGACTTTGATTGATGGAGAAATGATTATAGACACAGTACCAGATTCAGGATTGAAGAGGAGGTATTTAGCATATGATCTGATGGCACTTGATGCCGTTTCAAAAACCAAGGTAGAATAATTTTTTATCCAGTTTATATTCTGTTATTTGAATTGACTTATTTCTGTCCAACTGTTGTATTTATCAGATTCAGTGTACTTTTAGTTGGGGTATATTGTATTTGTAGCAAACAACTCAACCTGTTACCTACCTAGTCAGACCTGAAGCAGGCTAGCATCTGAGTGATCCCTGGTTGAATTGTTACTGCCTGTACTGGAAACAAGCTTTGCTATCCACTATCTACGTTACTACTCCATCCGTTCCGTATTATAACATGTTTTGGGTTTGTCCTAAGTCAAACTTCTTCAAGTTTGACCAAGTTTATAGAAAAACATAGCGACATCTACAGCATCTAATTAGTTTCATTAAGTCCACCAATGAATATATTTTTATATTATATTATATTATATTTGTTTTGTGTTGGAAATGCTGCTGAACTTTTCTATTAAGTTTGTCAAACATGGAGAAGTTTGGCTTAGGACAAACCCAAAATGCCTTATAAAGTTATAATATGAAACGGAGGAAGTACTAGTACAAACTATTAATTTACCTTTTGATTTATCTCTGCCATGATTTCTTTAGTCCATTTTTGTGTCAGAATATAATCACGAGCGATTACAAATTTTCTGTTGTTACACATATTTTGCTGACAATAATCGAAATGTTGCTTCATAATACCATCCTATTTTATTTGCAACCAATTTCACAGCGCTGAGCTACCTTTGTCAAACCATCAAACAACAATACTTGTGAGTGACATTTGCAGAGAAACACACTATTGCATCATGTTTCAGAAAACCAAACTTGTACTGCTTTCATTTGATCTTTGCAATGCCTGTTTTGTTTAGTACGTCTGTCTATTAGGGCTCACACTTTATATAATATTCTCCAATATAACTTTCCTCTATCTTAATGACATATTTTTGCTTACAGTTTGCTCTTATTGATGTAGATATATGTCTGAATATTGTTCTAAGTTTTCATTTTATGCTCGCAGTTGCCATTTTCTGAAAGATGGAGGCTGCTCGAAGATGAAATAATCCGTCCACGTTATTATGAAAAAAAACAGTTTGAGAGTGGCGTTAAGAGCAACCCAATGTACAAATATGATATGGAACTATTTTCGGTACCTAAATCGACACCGGCTGAAATTTCTTGTTTATCTACTTATATTCTGGAAAATACATTTTCTTACTCTATCTTCTGATTCCTTACCAGGTCAGGAGAAAGGATTTTTGGCTTCTTTCTACAGTGACGAAGCTACTTAAGGAGTTTATTCCATCACTTTCACATGATGCTGATGGTCTTATTTTTCAGGTAGGTTTGCCTTCTATCCAAGGGAATGGCTGTGTAGTGATTGGTGAAGTTAGGATACATTGAGGATTTTCTATTCAAGTTGATTCAGTACTTATATTTTTGAAATAAAGCATGTTATATCTATTATTTTCTTTACTTAACTTCTCAATATATGATTTGCTGAGAACAAGGATATGAGATCCTCTAACTTCCCTCTAACTTGTGTCACTGACATGTGGGCCCCTTACCTAGCGGGCCCACCTGTCAGTGACTCAGTCAGAGGGAAGCAAGTCAGAAGATCCTCTTCCGAGAACAAGTCATGTAATTGATGTGTGACTTAGTTGCATGTTTATTAACAAATGGGAAGAGAAATGTAAATTGAGAGCGAATTCATAGAACTTTTTTCCTGATCCCCCCTATAGGAGGGGGGTAAGATTGTAAGCCAATTCACATTAATGTCTCGTCAGAGCATGAAGGTGGTGTTAATCAATAAGGCCCCTTGCTTTCTGTTATGGCAATCTGAACTTATCTTTTAGCAGGCCCCTTGGAATTTGTTTTTCATTTGTCTTGCTGTTGACACATCGTTATATATTAATTGCTTCAAAAGTGTTCTTTCAAGTCATCTGTGAATTTCTTTAAAATAGTTTTGAGGTGAGGTTTCAACTGTGCTTTGTAGAATGGACGTAAATAGTTTCAGCAGGCTATTTTTTCCTCATTATTATATTATTATAGCTGGATGTTTGATGTGGAGTTGTAGAATTGTGTTTAAATTTGTAAATACAGTATTAGATGTTTGAATCTGTGTAAAGGCTTTCCCTCACGTGTGAATTCAACCATCTTCTTGGATTTATCATGTGCCATTGACATTCATATTGTGAATTTGTGGTTGGTAACAGTTAATATCTATTCAAAGCTATAATTTGTTTGTGTTGGATGAATCACTTCTGTTATTCATGTAGGGCTGGGATGATCCATATGTAACTCGTACCCATGAAGGTCTTCTCAAGTGGAAATACCCTTCAATGAATTCTGTTGACTTTTTGTTTGAGGTTTGTATAAGTTTTGTGAACCAATGTTGTTGCTTCAAATGGTTTGCCACGTGGAAGAAATTTTTTTGATGGTTAGGTTATACATATATCGTTACAGGTTGGGGGTGACAATCGTCAGCTTGTTTTCCTTTATGAGAGAGGCAAAAAGAAACTTATGGATGGTTCCCGCATAGCATTTCCAAGTAAGCATGCCATCTGATGTTCATTTCATCCTGTACACAGTTTTTTTTTTCTAATGATTGGCATAAGATAATATTTGGATATGTGGTGAAGCATTTTACTCTTTTATAGTATTATAACATATATTGTAATTTGGATGATTTTGGATCCATTATTATTTTGTAGCGTGCAAACTCTGATGCTAGCATGTAATTAGTTTCTTGTTTTGGAATAATCAAATAAAATCAGCCTTCGAGTGTTTACTGTTTTTTGTTGATGTGCTATGTGCTAAATAATTTGTGCTAATGTTCTGAAACTTGTGCAGATGAAGAAGATCCATCCTCTATCTCAGGGAGGATTGTAGAGTGCTCTTGGAATAAGGAAGAGGGCTGCTGGGTCTGCATGCGTATTAGATCTGATAAATCAACTCCAAATGATATCAACACATACCGCAAGGTTGGTTTTCCTATAGAATCTGTTTTCTTATACTATCTTCTGTGTTACAATATTTTCTAATTTAACTGTGCATATATGGCTGCATCTGAATATGGTTGGTAGTCTGTAACATTTTGATTTGATATTTCTTTTTATTTGAACTAATGCGAAAAGGATTATTCCAGAATCAGTTGTTTTTTCTTTATCTTATGTTAATATGGCTTACCTGCTAAAGTCCTACTATATAATACCACAAGTCTGTATTTTGATGTTTTATTGTCGATGTTCTCTGGGCGCAATGTAGGCTAAAGATAATTTTAATAGAATATGATATGCTTATAGCTTACTGATAATGATAAAGGCTCAAATAGTGCTATGCTCTGACCATTTCATTCTAATATGTAAAGGTCATGAGGAGCATCACAGATAATATCACCGAAGAGAAGCTTCTAGAAGAGATCCATGAGATCACGCGCCTCCCAATGTACGCGGATAGGATAAAGCAGGCTCAGGCAAAGATGGCCCAGCATCGACGAAGATGAGGATGGATGCCATCAACATCGTCAGTATTTGGTAGTGTTAGTCTTGTTGCTATAGTGCTAGAGCGCTGCTACCGTCTATGGCAAGCGGCGGGTTCGCGTAGATTGTGTAAATTAGTAGGGGTTGTTGTAGGATCTTATTATAATGATGGCTGGTTAAGCCAACTAATTCTTTGTACCTCTCAAGTCTCACCAATCCCCTGTATAGTCAGTCAGTCGTCTGCAGAGTAGCCCTTGTAAATCGTGTATTGTGTTTCTGCATTCTCTCCTATGGTTTTATTTTCATGGGTGTAGAATAGCTTTTAACAAGAGGAGGGAGGGTTTGTGTTCAAGTATGCCCAGTAGCATTATTGTCTTCCTGTGCTCTAGAGTAATAAATGGCGCGTGAACTGTGTTGGCTCGTTCTTCATCCTAGTATTGTTCGATTCTTTTGTGGTGAGAGCTTGAGGTTCTTCTATCAGCATATTGTCGATGCAAGGTCTATTTTTGTAGGTTTTTTTTTACCTGCTTAAAACTAAATTTGTAGATGCAAGGTCACTTGATCATCTGTTGAAATTGCAGTTCTCTCTAAATCAATTTTGCTCACCCTGCCTCTCTTTTGGGGAACAAATTCAGCCTATAAATCAATTAGGCCCACCTCAATTTACTAAACAAAAGGCTCATCCCTTTGGTCCAGCCCATCTATGTGAATCTATTCTGGCCCATCTAAAAACCGCATACGGAAAAAACGGACTGCATATTGCGCACATGAACGCCATTCGCTCTTAGCTAAGGCTGTGCTCGGGGTTGGCTCTGCACGGAAAACGGAACGATACGGAAAACGGAACGATAGATTAACACGTGATTTTTTAAAGCAACTTTCATATATAAACTTTTTTTAAAATATGTACTGTTTATCGGTTTAAAAAACGTGCATACGGAAACGAGGGATATGGGTTAGGAACCCATGAGAACACAGCCATAATTTCGTTAATACATGATGATCATGCGTTATTGTTATGGTTGGTTGCCATCATTTGCAGTAACACAAATATAAGCAGAAGGATCAGGTCCAGTTGTACTAATCAAATTGTGTGCCGCTACAATCATTTCCTTCTCGTTACAATTGAAACTCTCGGTAACAGAATACTTTGGTTTTCAGTAATTGAACTGTTCGTTCTGGTTTTCAATCAAGATTCAAGAAGTTAAGCTAGGAGTTCTCCCAGTTCAGTGACCAATTCAACCGTCCCAACTCCCAAGCACAAAAAAAGTAACAGAACTCGATCAGTGCTGCACTCGTATTACGTTTTGGCTACCCAGAGTATTGAAATTTGAATTGGCTTTCCAAATTAATCGATGGGGAACTAATCCACTGGTGAACAGTAGTAATATTACATTCTCGTGTATGAAACTGAACTAGTGTGCTCTTATCTCCTTCAGGAGTCGTAAATAAAACAAACTCAGTCACTTAATTGAAAGCAAGATGATGACTTATTGTCATCAGGATTTGGGGGGAAAAAAGGAGGCTCGACAAGAGGATACTAAGTTCTGTGCCTTCAAGGAGGATTCAAAGCAAGAGAGTATGTATAATGTATGAATGATAACAAAAGAGCTGAGAAATAAACAATAAGTCAAGTACAGATTAGAAAGGAGGATTACCCTCCGTGAGCGGTAGCGGCGATGGCGCGACTTGGATTCGCTGCACAAGAAAGCCGGCATCCCGGCACGCCTTCTCCAGGAGCAGCACCTGCGCTTCGCCGTCCGGGCACAGGGCCACCACCGCGCCCCCACTGCCGGTGAACTTGGCGGCCGCGCCCACGCTCCTCGCCGCCTCCACCATCTTTATGTTCACCGTACCAATCACATCGTCTCCAAACATTTGCCTACTTGGACCAATGCATCCCACGCACACAAGCGTTCAAGTCAAAACATGTACTGCATTTATTTTCTTCTACATGACTAACTCACTAAATAAATAAATCTTACCTCCGCAGGTCGAAGTTCCTGTTCATAAGCCTGGCGAGCTCCCTGTAATTCTTGTCCTGCAGAGCCTTGCGGCCATCAAGGGCCAGCCGCGCTACTTCTTCCATAGATGATATTATAAACTCCTCTCCATCAAGCCATCTTTGTCTAACGGTGCTGTGGACCTAGCTAACAAGGGACGCGGGACATCAGTTATTAGTCTTGTTTCTGGCATTTTTGCGTCATGTCCAAGCAAAAGGAATCTGTAATTTTAGTAACCTTGCCAGAGTCACTCGGATTATCTGCATAGATCAGATATAGAGGAGGGAGAAGATTGATATCCAAAGGTGTGTACACGCCATGACCCAATGTGTCCATATGCTCCTTGCCAAAATCCTTGGGGAATAATAATACACTATAAGTGAAAAAGATTAACCAAACAGTGGCAAAGCTCTAGGTGGATCTGTTGTACTAACCAACCATTATAGAGTACTGCTAGCTAGTATGAATTGCATGGCATACATACCATATAGACTAGCCCACCATAAACCTGTGCCACCCGATCCTGAAGACCAGCAACAATTCCAAGCTCTTTCTCGGCATCAAGAATAATATTAGGTCTGATTTCGACTTTTATTAAATGTCTGACGTTGTAAAAATCAAGAAGGCAGCTTAGAGCGGCACAAATAATAGCGCTTGAACCAGAAAGCCCAGCCTACAGAACAAAAGAGCCACGATAATATAAAATTCCAACTTATCAACATCTAAAGAGAACTTCACAGCTAGGATAAATGTACATCAATCAGGAAAAAATTACTACTACGAACATTAAATCACACCAGGCTTTTAAGGATAATGAGAAAGAAGATCCTCTAGTCAGCCTAGAATGTGCAAGCAATACTGTAATGGACAATTGAAATTAAAGAGGGACACAAAGGGTCAGTATTGAGATGCTGATCACCTTACCTGCCGAGGAATATTAGTATCATATGATAAGGTGAAATTTTGCTCCTTTAGTGCGATACCATGTTGGATACAGTGGCTATAGAAAACTTTACAGATGGCCATGAGCAGCCGAACACCCCCATTATATCCTTCATTTTGCAAGCGAGTCACCTAGACAAAAGGGACATAATTAAAAATGCTCTAAGGAAGTTGTGAGATGATGGGAAAGGAAAACTAACTTATAATCTGTGCTGTTGATAGCTTGAAGTTGTTTCACGTGTTTTTCCATGTACACCACACTTTTCTAAAAACAGACAAAATTACATTCATCTTGACAAAACATTCCATGGTTGTTTGACATAGTAGTACCAAATACCAAATCGATCAATCGATCAATATGAAAAACTTCATTGCCATGGCCATCCAAATTATGTCTAGGTACATAGATCCGCATCACGCAAGATAAAGGCTTGATAATTGCATCCAATCGTGTACAAATTATGTGGAAAGACACTTTTTTTTTCAGAACTGTAAGTGAACTTGTATTTTTATTCTCTTTTGGCAGGTTGGGATTGGGTATTTGAGTGTTTCCGAAGTTACAAATCAAATAGAAAATTACACAACATTTCACTCTGCTCCTGCTCTGTTTATATACATGCAGCACTGAAGAAAGATTTATGAGTACAAAAGTTTCTTTTGGTTTTATTTGATAAAGTTATGTCACAATAACTGCATGCTTACCTCGGCCCTGCCTTTGGAGGAAGAAATTAACAGAAGATGATAAAATAGCTTACAGTTGTCTGAGGAGCAAGGGTAATTTGATGAATTCGGGGTACTTGTGAGGCTGGATGACAGGGCTGTCTACTCTAAAAATACAAAGCTGGACATCTATTCTATTTCAGTATAATTTACACTGGGACTGATGGCTAATATTAAATAAGCCGGATTATGGCATTCCAGCACATTTTTAAGGAATTGCATGTGGCCTTACTGGCAATGTTAAAAAAATGTGCAGTGACCTTTGGAACACAGGAATTTCAAATGGTGTAGTTCATCTCACACAGGAATCAGGAAAAACTCCTGTGCTCCAAAGGATGCCATATAGGTTTTTCTTGGGCTCTTGTTCAGCTCTAACTTGGTAGATGATACATATGTTGGATTAGCATTGGTTAATGCTAGTTATTTGTCAATTTAGGCATTTTGAGTGGTGAACAACAATGCCACTCTGAGCACTGTCATACCCATGAGAGGAACTAATAAAGCATGCACATAGCTAAGCTAGCTGAGCCACTGTAATGAGAAGACTGACAACAGAGATAGAAGAAGGTACCAGAGAATCTTACAAGTTGTGGGAGGGACGCAAAATCGACGAGATCGTGTCGTGGGTGCGGCTGGATCACAAGGGGGCCACTATTGTCGGATGGAGCTAGATGGACAGTGGCCCAGAAGTTGGAAATGGTGAAGGAGAGCGTCTTGCCGCCATACATGTCGCTCGGATTGCCGAGGAGCCCGACGCGTGCATACGCACGGTGCTCCTGCTCCGTCATTCCCACCTGAAATCAACGATCTGGTAGTCTGGTTAGGCCCTGTTTGCAAAAGCTATAAATTACGAGCAGTTAAACTAATAATCAACGGCGTATCCAAAATTTTAGATATGGGTGGTCCAACAATGTGCAACAAAAGAATAAAAATGATCAAATGTGCATCACGTTATATTAATAATGGAGCCTTTTCTCTTCCCAATAGTTTTTTTTCTTTTTATTACATACATAGGTTGGCTTCCTATTTTTGGTGTTCCCAGGACCACTTTTAGATACGTCTATGCATCAAAATCAGCCATTCAGCAAGCCAGGTTTTGTTTTGGGAGATTGGCTGGTGGCCTGATCAATTCGAAGCCAAAAATTGAGGATTGTCTGAATTTCTCAGATGCCGTCAGATGCAATAATGTTGCTGTCAGATTCACCGAGCACAAATCATTCAAAGTTTCGGCAACCAAGATTATCAAATACTTACCCCACCATAAACAGCATAACCAGCAGGAGGGGCGAATCCCAAACTTATTTTGTTGTGGGGGCAAACAAACTGCTATTATTAGTATCAAGATTAAGGTACAAGAGAGGCTAGGGTTTCACGCAAATTCTTTTTCTTTTTCCGAAAAAGAGTTCCACGCAAATTCTAGAGGAAACAACAAAAAAAAAAAGTGCGTGGGTAGAGGGAGAGGATGCGCGAGACTACGGGGCGGATGCTCACCGGGATGGGATGGAGATCAGATGGGAGCAGCGGGGACGGCGGCGGGGCGGCGCTCCCTGACCTGGCCGCGGGATGGAGATCGGCGGCGGGCCAAGTCGCGAGTCGCGGGGAGTCGGCGCCGAGGGGAAGGAAGACCGCACATCAATAGTTCATCTCCCTATCTCTCTCTATTTTTTGAAAAAAAAAACAAAAACAATTCTCACCTAACCCCCAATTTTATCCGAAAATTTGACAATTGACCCATCTTATACTCCCTCTGTCCATAATATAAGGGATTTAGAGTTTTTGTTTGTAACGTTTGACCACTCGTCTTATTTAATTTTTTTTAAATTATTATTTATTTTATCTGTGACTTACTTTATTATCCACAGTATTTTAAGCACAACTTTTTATTTTTTATATTTGTAAAAAAATTTGAATAAGATGAGTGGTCAAATGTTACAAGCAACCACTCAAAATCCCTTATATTTTGGGACGCAGAGAGTATAAAACTGCGTCGTTTTTGGCCACCGTATTTCCGTATAGGACCAAAATGCCCTTTCCTCCATCGTTGTAATTGCTGATGAACTAGTTGGTTGACGAGCGCCGACAACTTGAGTTGGTGCTTGAGACCCTCGCCGGAGCGAACGAAGAAAGCGCTGATCAACCATCATGTCCACCTCTGTCCTCCAGCTCCACTCACTGCACCTCCTCCATGCCCATCCGGCGTCGTTGCCGTTGCCCGTCGCAGACTCCGCCTCCGTCGCCGTCGTGCGCCCCAGCCTCCGCCTCCGTCTCCGGCAGGCCTCATCGTTAGCCTCCGCCGCCGTCGCCCGCCTCGCCTGCCGCTGCTGTCGCGCGCCCCAGCCTCCTAGCCTCAGCCTCTGCCACCGTCGCCGCCGTGCGCCCCAGCCTCCCCCGCCGCCATCCACCTCAGCCTCCACCTGTGCTTGGACAGATGGGGGAAATGGGGAATGGATTTTTGGGTGCATCGTGCTCAGGGTGACCAGCTATTGAAAGGGATGCAAGGGTAATTTGGTCTCTACGAAAATATGTCGCAAAAGAAACCATTCAAAACATGTCGCGAGTGTACATCATGGCATGGGTCCAATTTCATATATATTCTGATGGCATCGTTTCAATTATGTAAATAGCAATGGTATATTTCAAAACCTTAAAAGTTATAATGGCATGAATCCAATTAACCCTTGTTTTATTCACCAATTACCATGTCACAGTGTCCAAATTTCTTCTGTCCTTGAGGACCATAATATCTTTGGCAGGAAAGTATGAATGTTTGGGGAGAGTAATTATTTATTTCTGAAAAATGGTCAGATTTTTAAGACTTTCCAATTAAGTTTGCTTATCTGAAAACCAATTTAGGACTTAGGAACTATATACATGGTATGGTCTTACAATGGTGGCTTTACGTTTTAACATGGTCAAGTGTACAATTATTATTCTAAGAAAAAAATGCTTCTTTTTATGTATTATAATAATATATTCGTTGTTTTTCTGTTTGGTGATATACTGATATGTTACATTCTATTTAGGCAGCAACATGGATTCATGCTGGAATTTAGCATAAAACCTTAGGTCCATTCTGGAGTTTAGAATTAATAGTTAACCGACCTTATCTGATGAGTACATAAGATGAATGACTGCTGTTGGGTGCTCTGATCCTCAGTGAATCTACAAATTTGTGCCTCAGGACGTATGCCTACCTTCTGTTCGATGAAATAACTAATTGTGTTTGGTGATTTTTGGCAATCTTGTTTCCTATTCCCGAATGCTCTTTTCTATTAACTTGTCAGGATTTTTTTTTCTGCCAAAGAAGCTTTGTGAAATGGCTGAAGCAAAGCGCTGGTAAGCATATTTCTGATGATTGAATTTCAACATTGGTTCTGATCTGTAAAATTGTTATTTTATCAGAAGCTGGAGGGGAGCAAAGGAGGTGTTAGCACCGACGGAAGGGAACGTCACAGCTAGGATAAATGTACATCAATCAGAAAAATAAAAAAAAAACTACTAAGAACATTAAATCACACCAGGCTTTTAAGGATATTGAGAAAGAAGATCCTCTAGTCAGCCTAGAATGTGCAAGCAAGCCCTTGTTTAGCTCCAAACTTTTTTTTCAAACTTTCAACTTTTTCATAACATCAAAACTTTTCTACACACATAAACTTCCAATTTTTCCATCACATCGTTTCAATTTCAACCAAACTTCCAATTTTGGCGTGAAAACACACCCCAATACTGTAATGGACAACTGAAACTAAAGAGGGACACAAAGGGTCAGTATTGAGACGCTGATCACCTCACCGGCCGAGGAATATTAGTATCATATGAAATTTTTTGCTCCTTTAGTGTGATATACCAATACCATGTTGGATACAGTGGTTATAGAAAACTTTACAGATGGCCATGAGCAGCCGAACCCCCCCCCCCCCCCCCCCCCCCCCAATTATATCCTTCATTTTGCAAGCGAGTTGATTTATCGGATATACGCATGCCGACCCAACAGCCATCTTCCTTATTCCAAGAGCACTCTACAATCCTCCCTGAGATAGAGGATGGATCTTCTTCATCTGCATAAGTTTCAGAACATTAGCATAAGTTATGTAGCGCATAATTGTTATTTTACACGTGGCTATGTAATTAACTATACAATAACCCACTCTATCATTCTCTTTTAGTATTAGACAGTTTGTTTTACACTGTCAAAACATATATGCATTTAATTTGCGTTACTAAATGCTACCGTAGCGTTAGCACGGACATGCTACTAGTACACCTATAAAAGATCAACCGAAAGAGTATGTTATATTAGGCCATGATGTGCAATCCAAATTTTAAGAAAGTTCAGCGAGCGCATCAGAACTTAATTTTGATTCCAACCGGAATATGAAAAAAAAAAAAGAGTTCTTGATGGAGACGTGGATTTCTCAATAATCTTGTCCGGCTCACGAGACACATGGTCATATATCTTCACAGTACATCAAATTTTGTGGCGCAAAAAGACCTAATCTTTCTGCTTCACTAGGAGCAAATTTTTTTGACAGTACAACATGGGCCTTTTCAATATAGTAAGAAAAAGGATGCTTCATCAGATTATTTACTACCGTAAAGAGGTGACCCCTCACTGCATGGTAGAGTACAATTTTGCAGACTGGATGAAATCTTTGATGTTGAAAGTCTCATCAGCATCAGACTTTGTGATCACACCCTGTACATGAACAAGAAAACTCTGGTCAATAAAAACAATGTTCTTCATATATATAGACCAATTATTAACTCGAAGTTCACACCACAATGGCTCATTTGTATACCTTTTCCGTTATGATTGCGGTAATCAGATTTGCCGGAGTAACATCGAAGGCAGGGTTCCACACCGATATACCTGACGCGGCGACTTGCTTTCCTAGGCCACCTTCAGAGTTCAGCAACTCATTGGGAGACCTCTCTTCGATCACAATTTGGTCACCAGATGGGAGGGAGAGATCAATCGAAGTTATCGGCGCAGCCACGTAGAATTGCACACCGTGATGCTTCGCAGAAATGGCGAGGTTGTATGTGCCAATCTTGTTAGCAGTATCACCTTGGAGATTTTATGATGGAAACAAAGTCAATAGCAAGAATTTTTAGTTTTCAATTCATCTGAGGAATGACATTGATGTGTGTACCATTGGCAGCGATACGATCAGCTCCAACGATTACAGCTTGAATACACCCGCTCTTCATCAGTGCAGCTGCAGCAGAATCTGCTATCAGCGTTGCGGGTACTTTGTCGTGAACTAACTCGAAAGCTGTAAGCCTGGAACCCTGGAAATTAATTAACAGTATATTGGCATGAGCTTCTTTATGTCCATAAATAATTGCGAAATTACTATCTTAAAAATAAGTGCCAAAGAGATGGTGGTAATCAGGTCTTTGTTAGGACAAATTTGAACTCAAAAGCCCTGGACAGGACAGTGGTTTAAGATGACTAGCTGCAATGATATTCACTGTCCTGCTAAATAAATAAAAAGAAATATGCCAAAGATGTAAAGATTTTGATCAAATTCCACATCTTGGAACAAACAGGAAGCTAAATCAAAAGCTCCTCTGCAAATGAAGGAATATCCACCTGGTTAAATGGACGAGTTTCAGTGCAAAAGGCCTTCTCTAGAATTCCTCCAGAGTGAAGAGCACGAATAACCCCCAAGGCAGTTCCATAACCAGCAGTCGCAAGACTGCATCATAACAAAAAGAGAAAATGCATCATTATGTTCAGAATCTGAGCATCATATATACAAAGAAAAACAAGTCATCTCAATTCACAGTTTCACACATTTACCTGCCAGTATTACAGTGGGTTAGAACAGAAATATCTTTAGAGACCTCAAGTTTCTGTTTGAGAAACTCAGCTCCATGAGAGCCAATTGCCTTGTTATCTGACACATCGTCAACTAGCATGGCCTCTGCTGCATCAATGTAGGCCTAGTTGTGGAAAGAAGAATAAGAATAGGATAATAAAGGTTAACATCCTTCCACCTACCCTCAATTAAAAAGGAAAGCTCAGCACCATGTGCAATACATCATCACCTTTTTGAAGGGAAAAAAAAAACATGCAGCGTTACATGCAAAAACAAGATGGGTTCAGCCAAAACTGCCACACAACTATCATCACTCACCACAAAAGGCCCAAATTTGGGTAAAAGTTATCATTTCTTGGGTAAAAGTTATCATTTCTCCTTATCTAGTGGTACTAAAGTAGATATATTTCAGTCAATGAGCATGAGGTGAAATTATATAATTTTGTGTTATGGTTTGAAGTCCGAACTAATAAGTGTCACATTTCAGAAAAAGTGCTAGTTCAAATCTACCAAATTGTCTCTGAATAAAAAACGTATTAATCTGTGGACTCCACTGTTTCAGGTTGGTTACTGCTAGCTAAGATAAAAAGAAACATACTGTTCCAGGATGGATGAACTGTATACTACTGGCAATTCTAATTCACCAATCACAATAAATATGTTTACTCTAAGTTATATCTACCGATGAGATGGTGAGAAGAAAGATACATTGAAATTATTGGTAGAATAGCACCTGAAAGATTGCTTTGGCATCTTTCTCAGTTTCTGCTGTCCTTGAAACTAAACTCCGAAGCTTGGTTGCAGCATCAGATAGGTTCACTGCAGTTGGGCGGCTGAAAATAAAAAAGAGGAATATGAAGTCTAATTTTGGTCCAAATGGATAACATGAACATCAGGACCAAATTATTGCACACAATGACATGATTAGCTTTGGATACCTCGATACAAGGTACTCCAATTTCTCGGAAACAAAAGCTGCTGCCTCTGCAGGTGTACCGGTGAAATCCTCCAACCCAGAAACCTCTACAGCCAGAGCCAATGCCGCTGCTATGGCTATCGCAGGAGCGCCACGGACAACCATGTCTCTGATTGCGTTCCTGAACAATCCACGGAACAAAAGCATCATTACATCATTCAAGAAAAAAGAGAGAGAAAGATTTGGGTCTCTGCATCATCTCCCAGCTGTTGGGAACTTGGGATAGCTTTTGCAAGAATCTTTAACGGAGAGTGAACTAAAGGAGAACACCAGAGCTCACCATCCATCGCCGGAGCACTTGACGTCGATGTAGTCCACCTCGAGTGGGAGCTTCCTCTGCACCCACAAGAAAAAAAAAAAAAACCAATCAAGAACTCATCCCCACCTCACCTGTAAAGAACAAAAACAAGAAGAGAATAAAAAACGAACCTGATCAAGGAGTCGGAGCGACCCGCGGTTGTAGACGATGGACTGGAGAGCACCCAATTCGCCCATTACTGGAGCGGAGTTAAAATTCGGCAGAAATCGAGAGAAAAGCCCGAGAATCGGGAGGAGTCGAAGAACGGGTGAGGAGAGGTGGAGGCGCCGCCGCTCGCAATCTTGTCCGTTCCCTGTGTATCGGGACTCGAGTATATATCCGACGAATGTTTCGCCGCTTTTTCACCTAGGCCCCTCTGAATGCGCATAATTCTGTTAGGCCCACCGACTAGGGTTCGCAACGAAAGAATATCTGGTGCTACGGAACAGTGCCGTGCTACCGTGCTACCAAGCTTAAAAAATACACCCAAAAAGTCACAGAAAATGTGAAAAAAATCAGAGATCTTCAGCACTATGGCATGTATCAACATACAAGAAATCACCTTAAAATATGATGTGCTCCAACAGTGTTCAAGCATGTCACTTTACTATTCACATGAGATTTATCTTTTTTTTTTCTCCCTGTGTACATCATATTTTAAGGTGATTTTTTTTATGATGATACATGTCATAGTGCTGAAGATCTCTGATTTTTTTTCACATTTTTTTGACTTTTTGGGTGCATATGTTAAGCTTGGTAGCGCGGTAGCACGGTACTGTTCCATAGCATCTGATATTCTCTTGGTTGGCAACGGGGCGGGTCGGGGGTGGGTTGAGTTGGAATGCCCCCGCCCCGACCCACCGACTTCTCCACCCGCCCCCGGACCCGAGTAGAGTTGTGGGGCCAAATCAACCCCCGCCCCGACCCCTCCGGGCCCCCGCAATCGCCAGGGGCAAGGGCAAGCAGACGGCAGAGGTAGGAGACTCGACAGCTCACCACGCCCGCGTGCCGCCCGCACTGCCCGCCTGTCGGCCACCGACTCGCCGCGCCCGTGCGCCACGCTCGTATGCCGCCCACGCGTTGTCGCCGCCCTGTACGCCGCCGCATAGAGATAGGAGGGGGAGGGAGAGGGAGAGGGGCGCGTGCGACCGGAGGGGAGAGGGCGATGGAGAGCAGAGGGGGTGGTGGCGGGCACGCTGCCGAGGAGGAGCGCCGGCGCACCGGCGCACTAGTGGCGGCGGCTGAGAACTGAGGAGGGAGTCCCTCCGGGTGGGTGGTGGGGGTGTATTAGGGCTAGGGTTTTCACTAAATTGGGTTGGGCCTAATAAGATATTTGGGGTTAGCGCAATATTTAGAAGTCTAATATACATCCTCCAAGAACCCGTGGATGGAATGTCTCCCCCACCCCTCACCCGCCGAATTATGGGGCCCCAGCTCTGACTCCCGGCGGGGTAGAAATTCCACCCGCCCCTGTAGGGGCAGGGGGACTTGCCATCCCTACCACCGACGTGGCAAGTTTCCTCGTCTCACCACGTCGCCGCGTTGGGAGATTGTGTCTACCTACCGCATGCATGTGGCCAAAAAAGCAGGAAAGAGAGGGGGGAATGGTGACGTGAGGAAGGGGCGCCGAGGACTATGCCGCCGGCTGCGCCAGATCGAGTTCCCGCCGCCTTCTACCCCGACCCGGGCCGGATCTGGAGAGCTCGGTGGCACGGAGTGGCCGCTGCCCCGCGTCTTCGTTCTCCGGAGTAGGGGGCGAGGGAGAATGGCGCCGATGGCCGGCAAGGCCGGATTGAGGAGAGGATGGTGTGGGGAGCCCCTCACCGTTTTGTGCGTCTTTAGGTGATGGGAACGAGGGGGCCGGCGGCTTGGGAGATCGCCGGCCATGGAGGAGGAAGCGGTGGCCGCGAGTTCGCGGAGAAAGAAGTGCGCCAAGAAACGAGCGGCGGTAGAGCTATCCGGGAGGCTGGAAACGAAGATAAGATTGGTAACTTTTTTTTTTTTTTGTTGGTGAGAATGACTAGTGGGACCCTTCCAACTGTAGCGTTCATTGAGGGTGATTGGGAACAAATCTATTGTGCACGGAAAACAGAGCGGTCTATTAGTCCATGATTAATTAAATATTAGCTAATTTATTTTTAAAAATGATTCAATATAATTTTTTTAAGTAACTTTCGTATAGAAATTTTTTTAAAAAAACACATCGTTTAGCAGTTTGAAAAGCATGCGTGCGAAATACGAGGGAAGGGGTTGGGATCACAAAGCAACTACTCCCTCCGGGTTGATAATACTTGTCGTTTTGGACAAGGACACGGTCTCCGAAAAACAACTTTGACTGTTATTTTTCATTATAACATGTATAAAAGTGTTAACAAATATATGATTTTATTAAAATACTTTATAAGACTAATCTATATATGTAGTTACCATATTTAAAAGATAAATATTTTAAAAATGATTCATAATCAAAGATTCTAAAGTTTGACCTCACCCTTGTCTAAAACGACAAGTATTATCAGCCCGGAGGGAGTAACTATTAACAGTGAAATTTGGTAAGCCCCGAAGACATCATCGGTCTAGAGTCAGTATTGGCTTCAGAATTCTGGAATCGGCCGATGAGAATTATCACATCAACAATAGTCAGATTCTTGCTATATTCGGTTAAGAAAATTAATCTATTAATTGAAGATTATCTAGAAGTGACCGAGTTCAAGGAGGATGCGGCATGACAATTTATCTATTAATTAGAAAGAATTTGTTAATTTTCTTTTATCTTTAAGAAAGTGTGTTTAGTGTCTTTATGTTTTCCTTTTATCTTTTGGAAAGTTTTTTTCTTGTCCTACAAGGACTAGTATCTCCCCATAGGTATAAATATGTACACCCGGGGTCATTGTAAACTATCTCAACGATCAATACAATTCGACGCATCACCACCTTTTACCTTTTCTACTTTATTTAATCATCCGGCGGGACTTGGCACCTAACGCGGGGTGCATCGGTTTTCCGATCTCCGGCGAAGGGGTAAGTCTAATGTTTTGCCGGCCCAGGCAATTGTATCGTCTACGTCAGCATCGTTCAATGCTGCATCAGTACATTCGACCTCTTGGATTGCTCTGGTGTGGTTGATATATTTGCATGGCTATTTATCATATGACTTAGTTAATTTAGTCTTAGTATCTCAATTTAGCTCTATCGGTTGTCTCTCGCTTTAGGGTTTCTGTCGGTATCGGCTAAATTGTTTTACTAGATTAGATTAGCTAAGGTATCTACCACCCTAAAAATCAGTCAAGGGCTTGATTGTATAGATATTGTGTTTCTTTTCATACTTAGTGCTGCATCAGTTAACTTTGATCCACTAAATCGTGCTTAGAACCATAATCTCTAGCCTGCTTGTTGACTGCCAATAAGGGTTTCATCGGGGTTTCAGCCGATGAGTTATCTGGACGTTACATCAGCTTATAAGGATTGCATATATAAGTTGGATTTAACCGATGATAACAAAGGTTTTATTGATTTATCTAATCTTGTGGATCTTATGACATCGGGCCTCTAACCGATGTATTCTTTAACCTTCGGATCAGTGCTTATTCTATCATATCATTGTTAGCCAATTGGTTTCTACTGGATTATATTGTTATATTATATTATCATCAGCCTATTACCTTTATATTGTTATTTACATTAAGTGCCAGATTCTACATTGGAGGCATGTCGACCCCTAGTTTTAGGGTAATTTGGAACCATGCCATTATAATTTTGCAAAGTTTGAGATATGCCATCGGTATCTCAATGACATGTAGGACCCACATGAGTTAATGACATGTGGGTCAGGATGGCATATCTCAAATTTTGCAAAATTATAATGGCATGGTTCCAATTTTCCCCTAGTTTTATAACATAGGAAACCGGATGCGTTTAATTGAAACCAACTCCCTAGATCGGTAGGTTGGTACACACATCATACAACTTGGTACAATAGAGTTTGCACGATTAAGTCTTACAATACTTTATGTTACATGGGCTACCTGAATGGGACCCGAATAGGCCTTATATGGCCGAGTACAATACCAAGAAAAAAGAGAAGGGGAGGATAGGCGGAAGCGAAGCTGCGACGGTCCTACAATTCCACAGGCATCAACTGGGGATCACTCCTATGGCGTCTCCTCGGTTTCACCGTCTTCTGGGACGTCCTCGAACAGCTCAACAGCGTCATTCGGGTCTAAAATGGTTTTAGTAAGCAAGAGTGAGTACCAACCGTACTCAGCAAGTCACTACCACAAAATGCATTTAGTGCACACAGGGATACAAGGAATACAAGGAAGGCTAAGTTTATTTGCGTAACGCCAGTTTTTTGCAATTCATTTTACAAACCTAAGACATAGCATTTTAACCGAAAACATCGTTATATTGAAGTTGTTGTTTAATCATTGAGGGATTATCCAGCATCCCCAAGCCTAGCTTGGTCTGGTTTACCCTCACACAGTTTAATCCACAATGACTTCCCCATCCCAAGGGCAAAACCACTCAAACACAAGCACAACCATAACCAATCTTAACAATATTAAAACTTACGAGGCTAGTCAAGAGTAGTACAAGTCCCTGCGCTCATTAACCGCGAGCATGGCTATTCGAATAGATTTAATTTACTCACACTGCAGTGGATCTACGCTTTTAATCCCGTACTCCATGACTTGCCCAACACATGAGACTTGTCACGGCCCGGCTTTTCGGTCATTCTCGCATTTCGGCACCCGCTCCAAGGACTATGAATCCCCATTACACCCCGACGCCCAACCCTACCTTGAGTCAGAAAGTGAGGGGAGTCCTAGCGCTCCCGAGATCACAAGAAGTTACATTACATATAAGGTTAGGTGTATTTTAACTTTCCCGGGTACAAAACAACACATCCCTTCATCAACGTCACATCATTCACATACAGAACCACCACGACTGGGGTACCGCCTCACAAGAATTTCTTAGTCCACCGGGTCTATACCCACTCGAGAAGTGCGGTCGTATTCTGATCGTTTCCTGCCTATCATCTTGACTCGGTCCTTAACTGACCAGGGTCGGCGACTAGCCGTCCCCAGAACCACCCATATTCTATCCATGCCGTCCCAGTTGAAAACATTTGTTCATTAGATTTTTGGTTTTTGCAAAAGTTTTAAATGTGCGCGGGTGGTGCTCATGTCTCCACCCGCCTTCCTGGCAATCACTATCGGCGAGTGATCGCTACCGCACATCCATATCCTATTAGTATGGAGTGTAAATGCGTCTAGAATAGGCGATGCTAAGAAGTGTCAATAATTGACTACGCATAAAGTAATAGACTCAGGCAACAAGGATAAATATCAGGATAACAATATCAAGGAAAGGTTTATAGACAAGTTTTAGGTACGCATTTTATAATTAGCATGCAACTTTATTTAAAACGAAGTATTTATAAAGATGGGTTCAACATGCTAAGGAGGGGAGCATAGTGACTTGCCTTGTTCAGTCAGGAGTTCAGCTTCGACAAACTCGGATCCGTCCTCACACACATAACCTGGCCGGTCGGAAGAACATAGGATTATAGACTACCCTTAAATCTAGCGGAGAACAAGATAATGCAAATAAAATAGCAAAAAATGCTAAACCAGGTTCATTTTGAAGGGTTTGAAATAAGAAGAATTTTGGCGAAAGATTCGTCGAAATCCGACATAGGATGGCTGAGATATGGCTCTAACAGATTGAAAGGAAACAAAAAGAAAAGGGGAAAGAAAGGGGCCACATGGCAGTCAAAAGAAGGTCTTGGACTAGCACATGGCCCACCTGTCGGTCGCACACACGCGCGCCAGCGAATACAGGAAGGAAGGAAGTGGGGCACGCAGACTAATTTGAACCGGGAGTTTAAAAGGGGGATTAGCAAGAGGTGGACCCCACATGTCGTCCACACAGGGGCTTCCGCTTCTTTCTCCTCAGTCGCGCATTAGTCTGGTTGAGCACCGGCGCTAGGGCTGGCCCTTGCCGGCGGCAAGGGGCTCAGATGGCGGTGTGGCCGGCCACGGCAGGCCCCAGGGGACCTCCGCCGTCTATGGGTGGCGGTGCGCGGGTTGAGGTGCAGCGAAGCAGCCACATCGCTTGTGTGGCGGCGGCTTACGCGCGAGCGCCATGGTCACCGACTCCGCGGCGATGGCGGGGAGGTGGTGAGGGACTCGACGGAGTGCGCCAAAGTCGAAAGGAGGGACGGGGATGACCGGGACGAGCTCGCACCGACACACCGTGCACACGCTCAATGCGGCGGCGGCGGAGATCGGCTCGATGGGGTTAGGCCACTAGGGTGGGGGACGGAGGTGGCGGTGTGATTTGTAGGTGGTTTACGGGGGTTTGTGGATGGTTACCCCGGAGTTGGGATGACCAGTGGCAGGAAGGAGGTGGCCAGCCACGACAGTGTATGCAGCCGGCCGACAGCATGGCGAGAACGCCGGCGAGGGGTCCTAATTGGTGCCTAATGGTGAGGGGTTTACCACTAGCGAGCGCGAGGTACTCTCTAGCTCGTTACCGAGGTTCGGGACAGCTTAGAGCAAGTATAATAGTAAGCTATAAGCCTACTATAAGGTTATGTGGAGGAGAGAGGTAAATAAAAGAGAAGGGTGTTGGCTCTCATGCAAGAGCTAGCTTAACACAAGCTCCAAGACAAATACATTAAATGTACAAGTGAGAGATAGAGATAGGAGAAAAAAATTATAGCCAACCTTATAGCTAATCTACTATATGTGTTGATTTTAGGATGTGCTAATAGTAGGAAGTGGGCTATATTATTATCCTTGCTCTTAGACGGTGGTAGTCGGTTGGTCCGGGCCGCGCGCATCTCGAACAGAGTTACGGAGCGTCGCATGTGCGCGCGCATTTTCCCGTGGCACGGTTGAACCGATGACCAGGGAGTCGTGGCGAGCTAGGCAGGCACGATATCGGGGACCTAGTGTCCGGGCGCAACGGCCGACAAGGTGGCGGCCATCGCGAGGAGCGGGCGCAGTGTTTTACCTATTGGTGGTTGCACCGCGCCACGGCGGCTGCGACATCACATGAAAACGCGGCTGAGAGGGAGCAAGAAAAGGGGGAAAGAGAGGGTGCTCACCGTGCGGCAGCCGGGAAGCGCACACCGGCGAAGTCATGAGCAAAATAACAGGCGTAGAGGTACCGGTCGGTGAAGGTCGAGCGCGCGGTTCGTCCTTGCGCTCCAGGTGTTCGACCGGCGACCGAAGGTGTTCATCCGTGTTTCAAAGGTGTTCGATTGATTAGATTGAGCAAGTTTTAGTTGAGTTACTTTCAATCGTTCGTCCAATGCACGGCGCGGCTGCCTACCCCTCCATCTTGCTCAACCTAAGCTCTAGCCCGAGGCAAGCCGAGGCGGAGCAAGCAGAGCGGTGGCAGCTAATGCGCAAACGAGAGACAATGGAGAGGAACGAGAGCGAGAGGGGAGTGGCGAAGGAGAGGATGGAGAGAGGGCGCATGGCGCAGGAGATATATATATAGGGCGCGGGAGCTCACCGAGCTGATGAAGGCGCATTGAATGCCTTCAATGCGATCCCCGTGCGCCGACCGGATGGCGACGCAGAGGAATGTCGGGGCGGCGGTGGCAACAGGACGGCCTTCCTGTGCAGTAGGGCGCGTGGCGACGGTATGTTGGACCGCGTGGGGACAAGGTGACGTGAATCGCGAGACGCCGTTGCCCGGGGTAGCTGAGCCGCCGTCGCCACCAACCTTCACTGGCCGAGTTCCATCGCATTGATTACCATGGCTGCGCCTCCGTGTAGTTGAACGGTACGCCGAGCCGAGCGCGGCGAACGGGACTCATGCCACGGCTCAGTGGCGCGGTGGCGGCAGGCCGGGAAGCAAATGGAGGGGAAGGGCGACGAGTTCGCCGGCGGAATTGGCATGGCGGCCGTTAGGGAGGAGCAAGGGGGCGGCACAAGGGCTCTGTGGGTGGCACGGCCTTGCCGAGAGAGAGGAAAGGGGATCGAGCCCCACCCTTGTGCCATGTTGGCTCGGCTCGGCTGAGCCGAGGCTCAGAGCTAGCTAGGAGGGAAATAGATATATTCCCTCCGTCTCATTTTAAGTGCAGCCATGGTTTTTCACGTCCAACTTTGACCGTATGTCTTATTTAAAAAAAATTAAAAACATAAGTCACGAGTAAAGTACTATTCATGTTTTATCATCTCTTAACAATAAAAATACTAATTATAAAAAATTTTCAAATAAGACGAACGATCAAAATTGGGCGCGGAAACTTATGGTTGCACTTGAAATGTGACGGAGGGAGTAGAAAAGAAAGAGGGAGGAGGGAAGCTAGACTTCTCCTAAGAATGGAGATTGGGGGGAGCAACAATAAACTTCCACGGACAGGTCAAGACAGGAGGCAACACAGAGAGGATAAAATAAAATATTTAGATTTCCTTTTAAGGACAAAACAAAAGGTTTAAGATTTAGGGGCAAGAAAGTCAACAATGCAAAAGTAATTCGATCGAAGATTCAACATGATGCAGATTTTTGCAAAAAAAATTGGGAAGTGACTGATATTGAACTATGACTTCAACTAGGGCAAAACTCAGGATGTTACAAGGCATCGGCTGGAACTACTCTATTGGCTTTTTAGCCGATAGGCTCATTGATCTGTTATTTGTATATCTTGTAAGTTGCAGGATCAAACTGACTGGCGCGTTCGCATCTCATCAACCTTTGCTCCTGCACTGGAACTAAGCAAATCTCTCAAATCTCTCAGACCATTGTATTAGTCGATTTAGTTTGCGTCAACACACTCCGGCACCATTGGCCGAGCGTGAATTTTTCGTCAACACTAACACAGCAGACTTGTTTTCTTTCTCTAGGGTTTTATGTGTAAATTATTGGGGGCTGAAAATAAAGGGAAAAAAGGTACTAGACTGATCAGCAAAAGTGAATCTGTCAGTTGAGAACACCGTGCACTCTGAGGCTGTGTTTAGATCCTACCCAAATTTTTCACCCTGTCAGATCGAACGTTTTAACACCTATATAGAGTATTAAATATAGATAAAAAATAACTAATTACACAAATTACGTGTAAATTGCTAGACGGATTTTTTAAGCCTAATTAATTCATGATTTGATAACGTGGTACTACAGTAAATATTTACTAATAACAGATTAATTAGGCTTAATAAATTCGTCTCACAGTTTACATGCGGAATCTGTAATTTATTTTATTATTAGTCTATATTTAATATTTTAAATGTATGCCGACACAGTGAGACACCAAAATTTTACACCCTGATACAAACACCCTCTGACGGAATTTGTGATCCATGGATTTATCCTACTTTTTGTCTAGGTGGAGAACGAGACCTCGCCAAATGGGTTGCTTGCACCGGTAAGCACCCTAGCGAGGCAATAATTCACTACAATTGGTGGTATGGGTCACTGACGTTGACAAGTGATGTACTGATATTTTTAGCACCAAAAAGTGGTCCTTCCTGTCTGCCTGCACCTGAATTTTTGAGAAGTTAATTTTAGGCTCGTTTGATTCGAATGATTTTCAAAGAAATTCTTAAAAGGATTTAATTTCCGTGGAAAAATAATGTGGATGTGCTTGGATCATATGAACTAGGGCAAATCGTAAAGGGGAAAAGATTAATATGGCGACCAATATTTCGATGAATAAAATTTTAGTAATGTTAGGGATGTGTCGCATAAAAACCGAATCTATAATTAGATGTGACACATCCTAATACTGTGAATCTGAACAGATGTATATTCAGATTTGTAGTACTAGGATATGTTACATGCGGCATTAGCACTAGGTTGGTTTTTAATGGGATGAAGAGAGTATGTTTGGACGTATGTTAGAAAGTGCATTCGTGAACTTTTTTAAATGGTGTACTGATTTGTATAACACCAAAAAGTGGCCCTTCCTGTCTGCCTGCACCTGAATTTTTGATAAGTTACTTTTAGGCTCTTTTGGTCTAAGGATTTAATTTCTGTGGAAAAAATAATGTGGATATGCTTGGAACATATGAATTAGGGCAAATCGTAAACATGAAAAATTCATGTGGCCACCAATGTTTCGCCACATGTGGATTTTGAATGAAATTTTAGTGAGACGAAGAATGTGCCGTTCTGTATATTTGCGAACGTATGTTAGGAAGTGCATTTTCACTGCAACAAAAACCTCGTATAGAGACACCTTTGTAGGGATGTTTTGCAAATTGCTTCTAAGATAGAAGTTTTATGGTGTAGAGACACTTTATAGAGGTATTTTAAAAATTACCTAGAAAACTTTTACTCTAGAGACATTTAGCTCAGTTTATTAGATTTTAACTTGTAGAGGCATTCTTTCGGTACTGTAAAATACGCCTGATATGTAAAGGAATTTTCTTGAGACATTTTAAATAATGTAGAGACACTTTTTAGAATGATATTTTATACTAAAGGACTAAATATAAGTAACTAACGGCACAAACATACAAGTAATGACGTGGAGTTGAGTTGGTTAGTGCATTAAAGATAAAAATGATTTGTCCAAGAGATCTTGAGTCCAAGGCTTGACAAAAGTATGGAAACTATTTTATTCTCCTTTTTAGACTGGTTTCATACGTTCGCGTTGTACAATTTAATGTCTCTAGAAAATGCCTATACATACATTTTACAAAATGTCTTCGTTTGTAAAGACAATTCATCATAAGACACTTATTAGATATTTTTTAAAAATATCTCTTCGTTTGTAGAGACAATTTATCATAAGACACTTATTATATATTTTTTAAAATGCCTCTACAGTTTTGTAAAGTCATTAGAAAAATACCTCTACAGTACTTAAAAAATATCTCTACAAAGTACTTTTTTTGGTAGTGTTTGTGAGTATGGGTGTGTAATGTTATCTGTGCATTTGTCTTGTAATCGCATAAAAACCAAGAGGAAAATTGTTCTCTTCCCTAGGAAACAGAGGTAAAACTCATGAAAATTAACATTGGCCTCAAACCTCTTGTTTTCTTTACCTACGAACCTTGCCAGTGACTAAGCAAGATAATTACCAAGGTAATTAATCATTAATCTATTGGTGAATTGCTGTATATGCAGCTGGTGGAGCCTGCATGCATGTCCCGAATATTCTTATTTCTACCGTCTACTACTAATCTTCAACCAGGAAAAAAACAATAAGAGCAATTCTTGGAGGCAAATAGTGGATTTTATTACGATCACACTTATCTACAATGTAATTACGTGCTTCAGAATTTAAATATTCTTTTATTAAATAAACAAAACAATAAACATTTATATTGCTTTTTGTAGTTTGACCGAGTGAGAACGACAATGTTAATTAATTATCAGTTGGTTTGAGCTGGGTGAAGATACAAGAGAAATCATGCGGTGTTGCCAAAAGGTGGCAAGAGTCATGCATGCAAAAGCCATGTGTGCAAACTCTGCAATTTAGGAGAATGTCAGTGGCTAATGTGAAAGAAAGAACACTAAACAAAGTGAGGGTGCGAGTCTGCAAAGAGAATTGTTCTTTGGACTACTTTGTGTTTTGATCGTTGTAGCTTTCTATTATTTTTCTAGTTTCGAATCTTTGTGTCGTTACATCACACCTTGTTGCACATCAATGTGGTAGCACTTTTTAGCCCTTGTTAAATATTATTTTGGAAGACTAAAAAAACAGTTTAAATCGATTTGTTGATATGATGCTGTGATTTTTTTAGGCTGTCTAAGGTCCTTTTTTTTCAGCTTAAAATTATTGTAATCTAAAGTATTAAGTCAGATTACTATGAGCTGAATTATAATAAGCCGATATAGAATAAGATGTTAACTGTTTGTTTTTCTGGATTATTAGTTGTTTGTTAGCTGTTAAGCCACCCAATATAATTAAAAAAACACATTTAGAGTGGATCACCAGATTATAGTAATTTGGCTTATAGATTGTAATAGTCTATCATAATAAGATATCTGTTTATTTCAGCTTACTATTAATAGTCTAGATTATAATATTTCTAAGCTGAATCAAACAGGACTAAATGGCATTTAACAAAAAATACTCCTAAAATCTTACGAATTCTAAACTGTTACATCATTTTGAGATTCATGTAGTAAACACACCTAAACCTAATATCTCTTTCCCTCTCCCTTAAGTGCCGACTTCCACCGCCACCACCGCCTTGCTTTGCTTCCTTACGCACGCCATTCGTCTCCCGTGCCACCGCCGCCCAACCGCGTCACCACCCGACATCGCCAGCTGGCCAAAAGACGTCAATGATGCCCGCGAGTCTCCCTTCCGGCCGTCCTCCCCACTTCTCAAGCCAACGGTAGCAAGATGCCCTTGTCTCATCATCTTCCCCGTCTCCAATGGCTTCCTGTTGTCGAATCCACTACCATTAGCCATAGCCTCCTAACCACAAGATTGTTATGCCCTTGCCACCAACGCTGGTCCACCACTCTTCTCCATCCACCGGTGGGTCGTTATCTCCCACAGCGATCCCTTTAAGCCCGGGTGATCTCTCCTCTCTTGCCTCTTTCTCCACCCTCTCCTACACCCGCTCCACCCCGGGATCCTAAACCCTAACTTGACCGCCGTTTGTCGGGCCGTTGCTGGAGTTTCATCAAAGTTGAAGGAATTGGGCGCACGAATCTTCAAGCATACCAGGTAGTTCAAAATCTGTAACAACCCAACCCACCCCCCCTCATTTTTTTCTAATAACTTTTAGCAATTCTTTTTTTTACCACTCAAAATCAGTTTAGTAATAGTGCATGAAAATAAACACAAGCACATGAACTGACTATAGTTTAGCTGGTTAAGATACTTTATGATGGAAGCTGCCTATCGTCTTTTAAAGTATAGAAATGTTTATACAAAATCCAATCAACCGTTGAACCAAAAGAAAATTCTACCTTTTAATGTTTGGAAAAAGTACAAATTACCCCTTTAACAATCACGATCGACCGAATTACCCCCTGAAATCGAAAACCGGATAGTGCTCACCCTAAACTTTTTAATGTCGGACGAATTATCCCCCCTCAACACTATTTTTGAAGGTGCACTTAAACCCCCTAGTGGGTTTTGGTGATTAATGACAAGGTGGTTAAAGGGGACTAACGTGTTTATCAAGTTTATTCACAGGAGTTTAGTCCCAAAGAAAGTTGTGATGGCTAAGAATGCAAGGAGACCCCCCAATTTGAATGTTCCTAAGTGCGAAAAACACTGAAGGTGATTAGACTAGGTTTTTCACTTTCGAAATTGAGTTTAGGAAAAACCGTACTATTAAGAGGGGTTTCAAGTGTGGTTCTAGGGTATACAAAGTGCTCTTAGTCATATCCATGAGTCAAAATATTTTTAGAATCATTTTTGAAAAATGATTTTCTCCCCGGGACAGAGAGGGCTACCCGGAGGTTCTGGCCGGAACTTCCGGGTGCCGTTTCAAAGCAAAATTTTTCCTAAGTGCTACCCGGAAGTTCCTGGCACTTTTGCCCGGAACCTCCTGGCAGGTTTCCAGTTCAAACTTGTGAGTAACGGCTAGATGACGTCACCTAGCCGTTATATATATGGATTTCGTCCCCAGGTCATCCTTTGGCCATTCCACTTCAGCTCTTTCATGTTCTAGGTTTTTCTAGCCACTCCCAAGCTTCCTTTGCTTCCTCCACTCAAATCTAGAGCCTATCTTGTGAGATTGAGAGATTAGATGAGAGTGTAGGAGTGTTTTGGAGATGGCTTGAAGATTAGGTTTGTTTGAGCACTTTGGATACCTTGTGGGCTGTCACTTGGGCTTATTACTCTTGGAGATCTTCTCCTAGACGGTTAGGTGTCGCCCGTGAGCTTCCAAAGATCTTGTGGATGTCCCGGGAGAGTTTGTGAAGGTTTTCCTCACCTCCGCAAGGAAACGAGGTAAGTGAGTAAAGATTCTTGTGCTGAGTTTTCAGAGGTTGTCCTAGGTAGAGCAACTTGCACTTGTGGTCTTTTCTAGAAGGAATTGTGAGTTGGATCTTGGTGGTCACTCAATTGTAGAAAACGACCTAGAAGTGTTGAGTTGAAGGTTGTGGACCTCTTCTTGGATCTTTGCATAAGTGAGGCAAGGGGTTAATCGAGACCCGGCTCTTTGGAGCACCTCAACGGAGAGTAGGATCCGTGTGATCCGAACTTCGGGAAAAAATCGCCTTTGTCTCTCTTGTGCATGATTTGTGTTTGAATCTGCTGATATCTTGTGATCTTCATCTTGTGCAACCCTGTGCCTAATTTTCCCTAGCTAGGACCTGTTATTCTTCTCATATTTCATTTATCTCTGTTGCCCGGAAGTTCCTGGCTCAAGAACTCCGGAAGTTCTGGGCTACTCATCTCTACCAGGAAGTTCCGGTGTTCATCACCAGGAGGTTCCGGGCCCTGTCAATTTAACCGCTGCGTTTGTTGAGAAAATTTCAGGATAGCCTATTCACCCCCCCCTCTAGGCTACATCTCTGCACGTTCAATTTTGAGAGGTTTTGACATGAGTTTGCACACGTGGCGCTAACGTGGCAATAATCCAGTTAGAAAAAAAACTCCCTGGACCCACCTGTCATACCTCTCTCCCTGGTAGCACTCTCTCTCCCGCGAACGCTCTCGGGCAGGCGTCTACGGAGGCAGAAGCAGACCAGGCTATCGGTGGCGGAGGCAGAGCTCGCCTGGGCGGTGGGCGGTGAGGCAGAGCTCGCCCGGGCGGCCGGTGGAGGAGGCAGACCGGGCGGTCGGTGACGGAGGTGGAGGCCGACCGGGCGGTCGGTGACGGAGGTGGAGGCCGACCGGGCGGCGGCTGCGGGCGTGGCCGGGAGAGCGGCGGCGGGCGCGACTAGGTGGATGCGGCCGATGGCAGGCACAGGCGGGAGGGGGAATCGGTTGGCGCCGAGCGGTAGCGGCTGGGTGGCTCCAATCAGCGGAGCGGCAGGGAAGGGGCACGGTTGGGAGTGCGCTCTAGGAGGCGATGTGAGTGGCGGGGAGGAAGCTTTAGTCGACGATGAGCGGCCCGCCTCGCCGGAGCCATGTCGTGCGCCAGATCCCGCCTCACCAAAGCCGGAAGAGGGGAGACAGCCGGTGGAGACGTGCGCCGTCGGGTCCCGCCTCCTCTTTCTCCTCTTCACCCCCTCTCTCCTTCTCGGGCATTGTCAGCCGCCATCGTAGGTCGAGCGACAGCTAGGTGCGATGGGCGGCGGAGTGGGACGTCGAGACGGAGCGGTGAACTCTGGGAGGGAGCTGGAGTGGTGGGCGGTGCCATGTGGCCACCCGGGCGGTCTCTGCCTGCGTCGCCGGCCGCCCGGTCTGCCTCCGCATCCATAGCCGCCTGCCCGAGCGCATGCACGGGAGAGAGAGAGAGGTATGACAGGTGGGTCTCGGGAGTTTTTTTCCTGACTAGATTGCCACGTTGGCGCCACGTGTATAAACTCAAGTCAAAACCGCTCAAAACAGTGTCAAGTGGGTAATTCATCCTGTATTAAAAGTTTAGGGTGAGCAACGTCTGTTTTTAAGTTTAGGGGGTAATTCGGTTGACTGCGATAATTTGAGGGGGGTGTAATTCGTACTTTTTTCCTTAATGTTTTACCATTTTTCACATGATATTTTCTAGACAAGAAAAGCATATTTTCCGTTCTCTGCAACAACTAATAATACACACAACTATATTAATCGACACTATATTTAAAACCTGACGAATGGTGTCATGCATGACCGAAAGTGGATGGCGGACGATGTGCTTCTCCTTATGTGTCTCCAAACTAAAACACGTTGACCCCAAGTATTGAATTCGTTCCCCAAGAAGGTAACAACATGGAGTCACATTTTGTAAATCATAATGTTCCTCTGGTGATTTAGTTTTTGAACCAAATAGTTTTGATTGAAGTATGGCCGAATTTTGCGCTTTCAAGTTTCAAAACGGGACTTCACTTTCTACCTTCCCGTGGCCCACCTGAAAATTAGCATCCCCTGAATAGGAATAAGTCTACCTTGCCTCCCTCAGCTCATTCCCCAAATTGAAACGCTTTCTTCAACCGCAAAACCGGGTATAACCCGTCGTCCAACTCACAAAACCGTTGAAAATCGACTCCTCGGATGGTTTGGGAGACAGTTGTGTCCCATATGGTATATTTGACCCTGTTGACTAGCTGAGTCATCAGGTGGGACTCACTTGTCAGTCGGCCGGCTGCTGGCGCTGTGGGGCGACAGGGTGGCCTTCTCCTCCTCCTCGTCATTGTTCTCGCCCGACGCCAAGCTCCTCAAGATGCTGAACTCGAGCACCGCCAGGAAAGGAGGCGGCGTTGAGCTGGATCCCTCCTCTGTGAGTGCGCCGTGTTGAATGCCTCCGTGTTGAGCAACGACGGGGACAAAGGAGAGGAGGCAGCGGAGGGGCGCGGGAGGGAAGCTATTGTGCCACCTCCGTGCCGTGCGGGGCCGCGGTAAGGCTGACCGAGACGGCTTCCACGTCGCGCACGCTTTGAATGCACAAGCGGGGCGACAGGGAGGGAGGAAAGGGGGCGGTGGCGAGGATGGTGGAGGCAAGGGTGGGGATGAGGTGGTGGCAGAGTGGCGCGAGAGGGGAGGCGGTGGCAAGGCTGGAGTAGGCGAGGAAGGGGATGAGGAGGCGGAGGAGGGGCGCAAGAAGGGAGATGACGGCGGGGGAGGGAGGAGAGGAGGCAAGGACGGGGATGAGGTGACAGAGGAGGGGCGTGGGAGGGGAGGCGGAGACGAGGGCGAGGAGGTGAGGATGGGGATGAGGTGACGGAGGAGGGTCGCGAGAGGGAAGGCAACGGCGAGGCTTTCTCACCTCTACTCTCTCTCTGCTCTTGCCGTCCTTTTGCCGTCGAGCTCATGGAGCTCTCTCCATCTCGCTCGCCGCCAAGGATAAAGAGGGAGAAGAAAGGGTAATTGGCACGTGAGACCAAAATATATTTTTATTGTTTTACTCACTGACATGTGGGTCTCATTTTGGTTTGTTTTTATTTCTACTTTAGTGCCATGTAAGCGCCACGTCGATGCCACATGGGAAAAAAACCAAGTCAAACTGCCACGTAAGTGCTAAGGATGAAACCGTCTCCGAAAACACCGGGGGAGTCGATTTGCAAAGATTTGGGAAGTTAGGCCTAGTTATAAGGTTGAGGGGGTGCGATTCTCGACCAGGCGCATGAGTTTAGGAACGTAGAGTAGACTGATTACCCCTGAATATACATACACAGGGCCCACCCCGCCAAATCCGGCCCAGCCGTCGAGGCCCACCTATCAGCCACCCAATACGAGCCCCCGAGCGGCCGAGCGTAGTACTCACACGGTCACACCACTACCCGACGCTCTCACTGACAAACGGGCCCCACTCTCCCCTGGCCCCACATGCAAGTGACACACTAAGATAAAAAAACTATCCATCACATTTCTCCCCCACCATTAAACCCCATTCCGCAATAAACCCCTAGACTACTAGAAGCTTCTCCACTCTCCTCCACCTCGCGCCGCCCAAACCCTAGCCCTCGCCGCCATGGCCCTCGCGCTGCGACTCCGGCGAGCCCTCGCCGCCACCGCCTCCGCCTCCGCCTCCCCCTTCCTCCGCCCGGCCGCGTCCGCCTCGCGGTCCGTCCCCCTCGCCCCGCTCGCGGCGCCGCCTCCGCCGCTGCCGCACCAGGTCTCGCGGCCGTGGCTCCCCGCCGCCGGGTTCCGGTCGTCGGCGGCGACGTCGGCCGCGGCGCGCGGGGATGACTACGGGAGGCGCGACGTGGACGAGAAGATCTCCCCCGACGAGATCCTCTTCGAGGGCTGCGACTACAACCACTGGCTCATCACCATGGAGTTCCCCGACCCCAAGCCCACCCGCGAGGAGATGATCGAGACCTACCTCCAGACCCTCGCCAAGGTCGTCGGAAGGTATAGGCAAAATCTCACCCTCTTCGTTTCGTTTCGCTCGCGCTCCAGAAATATGAATTATTGGGATCGGTGTCGTCTTGTGACTGTTGGGTTGGTCTGCGGATGGTGAAATGTGGCACTGAAACTGTAAAATTGCTTTTATTTTGATTTCTTCTGTGTAGGAGTGAACCGGGCGTTGATTAGTTTCTCGATGTTAGTGTATGCGTGACACTTGTATTGTTGCAGTTCTAGTTAGGATTATACTAGTAGTTTATTTGGTCAATTGTTCCATTACTAATAATCTGTATCATCTATTTAACTGCGATGGTTTGTTCCCTCCTGATTTATGATTTTATGAATAGATCTGTTTGGCACTAATCCAAAGTTACATTTTCGGTTTTCCTTTAGTGATCTGGATGTAAATTTTATTGCCGATGAAAAATTCTTTTGTGCTTGGGATCTATTTGTAGCTATAGGCAATGTCAAATATGTCTTTTTCTACTGAATTATTCTGAACTTAATATTATATAGTAGCACTACTGTGCACAATTGTCATATTCGTGTGAAAAATTCTGTTGCTTGGGATCCATTTTCATTTGAATTCACAGTTGCATTCAAACGATCGATTTGAATGCTAATTCCTTTTTTTCTTGTATCGAAATGGAAGAATTAGTGTACTACTAGGCTGTTGTGCTGAAAAGTTTCTCCAGTCTATAGTGTCAAAATGTTTGAAATTCACTCCTGCTTGCATTTTAGTTACTTGAATGGTGATATTTTTAATACATGAGTTACCCTGCTTTTTTTATACTGCTATAAAATTTCTGTTTTCTTATGAGTTGTGTTCTCAAATAAACTTTTGGTTCAAGGCTGAACCTATCTGTTTTGTTTTTACAATAATTGTGTTGTTCATAAAACTTCTGTTCCAAAACATGTGAAATATTTGGAAAGAGTCTTCTCTAATCTCTACTTAGGCGGGTGGAATTTTTGTCTATTCCCTATATATCCTTTTTTGGATATTTCCAAATGAATAAAATGGTTGGAATTTTAGAAATGTATCTTACTCGCTGGAATTGTTATACGGATTCTCTATTTCTTATATATTTCATAGTCCTGTTCTTAACTAGTTATGCAATTGTTGGTTTTTGTAATGCTCCGTTGTACTACATTTTAGTTATTGTGCTCACAAATAATCAAGCCATTGCTCTTATGGTTCTTAATCTTGGCTGACATAAGAACTAAAATTCACGAAATTGGAATACATAATTTGTGTTTTTTTCCTGAGCTCTTTATTCTCTGTAGTTATGAAGAGGCTAAGAAGAGGATGTACGCTTTTAGTACAACAACATATGTTGGTTTTCAAGCTGTAATGACTGAGGAGATGTCAGAAAAGTTCCGTGGTGAGTGGAATTGTAGTTACATTTATGTTTTGCTTGCTACAATTCAGGATCCTAGCTTAAAAGGTACTTTTCTGCTTTGTCATCTACATCAGGATTGCCTGGAGTTGTATTCATATTACCTGATTCATATCTTTATCCAGAGACAAAGGAGTATGGAGGTTTGTTTAATTCTTTGTTTTGTATTTCCCAATTCCTTTTTTTGGTTCACTAACTTCATAGGCCCCCTAATCATATTTGTGTTTGTATATTGGTTTCATCAGGAGACAAATATGAAAATGGTGTGATCACCCCAAGACCACCTCCTGTTCATTATAGCAAACCTTCAAGGACTGACAGGAACCGTAACTATCGAGGAAATTACCAGAACGGTCCTCCACAGGGTAATTACCAGAACAGTCCTCCACAGGGAAATTACCAGAACAGTCCTCCTCAAGGAAATTACCAGAACAGTCCTCCACCATATGGCTCACAGCAAGATGGAAGAGGCTATGCCCCACGGCAGAATTATGCAGATCGTCCAGGTTACAGTGGAACGTCTGGTGGCTACCAAAGTCAAACAACACAATACCAAGGGCATGCAAATCCAGCTGGACAAGGTCAAGGTTACTACAATTCACAAGAGCGCAGGAACTTCAACCAGGGGCAGGGAGGCGATTTCAGGCCTTCAGCGCCTGGAACTTATGGTCAACCACCAGCACCTGGAAATTATGCGCAACCACCTCCACCAACTTATCCTGGAAGCAACCAAGGAGCTCCTGGTGTAAATCCTGGTTATGGTGGAAACAACAGGCAGGGGCCTGGACCTGCATATGGAGGAGATAACTGGCAAGGGGGTTCTAATCAGTATCCTAGCCAAAGCGAAGGACAACAAGAGAGCTGGCGGGTAAGAAAGCATTTGGTATATGATTATTTACTGGTAAAATTATTATTTTGAAGAGATAATTTAGTTTACACCTATTGGTATTTGTGCATCATGAATCAATTGGCAAGCCACCGCCTAATAATTGAAAGCAACCCATTACAGTCTTGCTTAATGAAGTTTTAGAAAGGGAAATTCATTTCAATTGAGCTTGTTTGGGTGTGTCGTAATCTGTACACACCCAACTGAGCCTGTAGGTGAAAAAAAATGTAGACTAATCAACCCAGCGTGTACTGTGAAAGCTTTCAGGTGCTATTTCAAAATTAAAAGATATACATAAAAATATATACAAAATTAATGACCCAAGTTGTGTCCAGTTTCTGTGCAGAAATTGGTATCACCAGCGCTTGTACATCAGTCATACAACTATGACACATCATGTTTTGTCTGAGGGTTCTTTTGCCTTTAAGCAGTGCATTATTGACACTTCTTGTGGTATGTTTGCAGGGAAGGCAATAAGGGCTTTAACATGTGTTCCAGTCATGGACGAGAGGGCATAATTATGCTGCTTGAAATGTAGAAACTCCCACCTGTACAATAAACGACTGCGCTGCTTTACTATTTCTTGCTGCTTGCATTCATGTTCTGAAGAACGAGCTAAGCCTAGTACCAACAGTCTAAATGGATGCAGACATTAATTTTGTTGTTCTTAGCCATATTGTCATTTACATCACAAGGGCTCTTCATTTTTAATGATTGGCATGGGTGTCTATGACTAATTGAATCGTGGTATCGGCCTACAGTTGCTAGTTCCCAGAAGTTGAATCTTATCACAGATGGAATGAACAATATATTGAAGGTTAGCTTTATATAACCTGTGAAGTTTCTCAATTTTTAATTTTGATGAACCCCTTCATTGTCATTTAAATGATGAGATCATTCGCATAGTATTGCAAAAGGAGCATCATGCTCCATCAGGACCTTATGCTTCACTGGCTATACTGCACAAATGTTTACCATCTTCCGATGCATTTGAGATTCTGAACTCTTGACTAGTTGGATGCTATTGACATTCGCTCAAAGATTTCCCCTTTCTGGAGGCTATACAAATATGCTTGTATCAATCTTATTATTGGGCATCTCGATCGATCCTATCATTGGGCATCTCAATCCATTTAGATAGATTCAAGTTGCATTGAGCATGAGAAGATTTCAAAAGATTTGGAGAGCTAGGTCAACTATAAGGCTGTATGGAACAAAGGTCCAGCTTTCGGTTAATTGCGACTTGCAGATGCATTTCTGTAGAATATGTTCCCTTCGAACGGAACAATGTTGCCATAAAGAACATAAAAAGGGCAGCAGATTGTACATGCGAATCGTTTAACAGCTGCTGGTTTTGCTTACTAAATTGTGTTCTTAAAGGTAAAATCTATAATCATCCCGTGCTTATTCAATCAGCCCATTGGCGGCTGTGGTTGGCTCAACTTTACCCCAAGATTATAATCCACCCACTGAGCTGGTTTGACTGAAGGTACATATTTGCAATGCAATATCGAACTTGAAAGAAATAAATTTTTGTGTTGACAGTCAACTTGAGCATTATTTAGGCCAAGTCTAGGGACGGACAAAGCCTTCTTGCAAACACCAATGTTCAAACAATGGTCTGACCGAGAGGATCCCATTACTGTCATTAAACGATCTGACCGGCATACTCTACTCCGACTGCAATTTGGATCAACTTACGTTTCCTTGCTTAGGCTGTGTTTGCAAGAGCTAGTTCCCAACACTTCTCTTTCATTTTTTGTGCGCACGTTTTTCAAACTGGTAAACGGTGCGTTTTTTTTAAAAAGTTTCTATACGAAATTTGTTTAAGAAAATCATATTAATCTATTTTTGAAAAAAAATAGCGAATACTTAATTAATCACGTGTTAATAGACTACTTCGTTTTCCGTAAACACTTTGCAGGTTCCCATCCCCTAGCGTGCGAACACAGCAGGTTTCTCGAGTCTAATACACCCTTGAATCTAATTGAACATGAAGAATAGCTCGTAAACGCAAGATCACTACTATAAATGTAAGAGGCGAAGACGGATTGAAACAACCACCAATCAATCGCTTCTTGTCCATATCTATTTGCCTTTAATTTTCTAATTGCTCGGTGTCTCTCGTCCTAACATTAGACGACGTCTCAAGTGGTCTACTGAGTCTAATACAAACCGAAGCGTGTTCGCTTTTGTATCAATAATTTGATATGTATTTGTTTACATCCAAATTTGACACCTATATACGTAATAGGGGATAATTGAAAGTTTGAAAAGCACCGGGCTTCCTTTATAGGGCCGGTCAGACTGCATGTATATGGCTGGTTTGACTGCAGTCATGTGGCCGGTCAGACCGTCAGAGTCCGAGTCCCAAGAGAATTTCGCCGGGTCTTGGGTTTTGCTCAGGAAGGTATGTTTCGAGTTTCCATTGGTTTCTACCCTGATTTGGACGTGGAGGAGGACATATAGGAGGCAAGACCAACCTCTATATAAGGTGACGTGGAGGAGGACATGTAGGAGACTAGACCAACCCTATATAAGGGACAAAGCCGGTTCAATTAAGGACAACAATCTACTTCCAACATAGTTAGCCAATTGAATCGCTTTTTCAATATTGCATCTACTTTTCGCATAGTTCTAGCCTAGCTTCGTCCATCTTTATCGGTTTGCGCCGTAAACCGTCCGCTGTCGCTGCGAGAGTGTGATAACCCTTTATAGGTTTGTCCCGTAAACCTTCCGTTCGCCCACGAAACGGGTGGTTATTCTTTGTTCCACCTAGATCGGCTCCACTAGCCGGTCTAGTTTGCAAAACCCATGTTGATTTGGCCGTTTGGCTAAATCGGGGTAGTTGGCGACTCCATATTACCGCAAGACGTTTAGGTGTCCCGATCGTGATTGTCTTCTTACTCAAAAAGTTACCAATAATGTTGTTGAACTTAAAACTTGTAGTATAATTTACGAGACCTAGAGAGACACGGAAGAGCATATAAATTGGAGAGCTAAACATGTGAACAATGTATATCAAGTGATTTCTCATGTATATCAAATTTGAGAGCTAAAGTCGTCGTATTCTTGCTTTTTTTTCCTTCAAAATTCTTTCTCATGCCTTTTCTGAAATTCTTTCTCATCCCCACCACCACCACTATTGATCTGCAATCAGGTGCAGATCATGCATCATGCAAGTTATTCCTATTCCAACAGAATAACGGCAGGGTGATGATACCCTCTAACTGAAATGTGACAGACCATCCGTTGTGCTGACTCCTCTCCCTGTCCACGTTATAAATAGCAGGTGCAAGCTTGCAGTGATGACACACAATTCACACACCAGAGAGAGAGAGAGAGATCTAAAGAATTGATAAGAGTAGAGAGTGAAAAAGAAGAGGGGAGCCTTACATGGAGATGGAGAGGCTACTCCCTTTGGTAGCCAAGAATGACTTGCCTATGCGTTTTGCCTTGTGTTGGCTCATCCATCCATCTATCAGCCGTTGCAGATTTGCAGTGGCAGATTAAAGGGTTTCTGAAAGAAATTCTTGTGATGGATGTGCAATGTGGCTGCATGGGCCGGTCTTCTTGGCTAGCCAGAGTGGCTCTCATCCACCATGCCAGGCCACTCCTCTTCTGAATTTTCAGCCTTTTTGCTCTCTATCTCTCTCTCAATACAAAGGGAATTTGGTAATGTTCATCCTGATCTCTCACGATCTTACTTTTCCTCTCTGTTCAATTCTTGTCTATGTTGGTATAGGATGTTACGGTTTGGTTGGTGCAAATCTTGATTCAGATCATTCTGCTGCACTAATTCGAAAGCCAGGAATTGTTGTCATTTCAGAGATCAGGGTAAAGAGCATATGCAGGAGCAAACTACTATCAACTGAAATCTCTGAACTTGCTCTTCCCTTTTCCTCCCATTACGATTTTTTGTACGCAATTGGACCAAAGAATCAATGCCATTAATCTATAGCTAAGGCTGATTCTGTAAAGAGCAGATGAAATCCTCCTATTAATCCCATTTTACCGTATGTTACTGCTGATGCATGCTGTCTGTAGGAGAAGAACCATTAGTACGGACACGACGAGTTGGCGACGGCGTGTGGTGGTTGAGGCTGCGGCACGTGGATGTGTAGCTGCACGCGGCCGCGCTCTGGCGTACGTACGTGCCGCATGCATTCGCCGGCCGCTTGCACGTTGCACAGCCGATCTAGCTCGCAGATCATGTAATGCTTCTTTTTTTTCTCCTGACAAGTGGGGCTGCCGGCCGGGCTGGCATACATATGTGTCATCTTTAAAGGAAGTGATTAACGTTTACGTGATGGTTAATTAATTAATTAATTAGACTGCGGTCGAGATGGAATAGATACAGGAGTATATTATATAATTTTGCGAAGAAGATGATGATGATATGATATATACTCCCTCCGTCGACGCAGTGTTCGAGATGCTATTTTGATCAACGATATCTATAAAAATAAAAAAATATTAATTAAAGTAAAATATTTTAAATAAAAATAGTTGCATATTACGATAGTTTGTTTAATAATAAATCTAATAATATTAATTTTATATTATTGATATTTTTATTTTTTTATTAATAGTCAAAGTTAAAAATGTTTGACTTAACACTATGTCAAAAATGCTTATATTTTAAAAATGAGAGAGCATATATGTTTTTAGGAAAAAGTTTACTCTTTGACGAATGAATAAAGAATCGTTGTGGTGAAACCTTTTCTTTCGAATTGAAGTCATATGTGCTCTTAGTGATGATTATTTAATTTTTTAAGCAGTAAACAATGTACTCATAGATAACGAGCAGTTCTCTTGTAGTGGCTTCATCAGTCTCGAGATATATCTGCTCAGTCTTAGAGGTGTTCATAAATGTAGAGTATTCGTGTATACGTTTATAGGGATAATTGTACGCTGGTATATATGAGCGTCTATATTTATTCCTTAATTTTAGACTATCTACTTTAGCATTAGGAGAAAGTTTTGCACCACACACCCGATCGATAACCAAATATCAGACACCATACTTCTACCTGCTACTTACTTTTTTTTTCCGATATGCACATGTACTTTGCTGGCTCTATCTTTCCCTCTCGGTAATTGTGATGATCATTTTTCTCTTTCTTTTCGTAGTATGATGAGACTGTATGTTGCGTGTAACATGGAGAAAAGACTCTATTAACAACCCTTAAATGATTTTTTCTTTTAAAATACTTATCCTATTACATAATTATCTGTTATAATTAAAAATTTTTAACAAAATATTACATAACTATATTCCAATAAGAAATATATATGCTTCTACAATTGAAATTTGATATTTCATATGTAAGAAGCGAATGTTTCAACTGGAATTCGACTCCATTGCACTTGTTTTTTTTTCTCGTTGTTGGGATTGAATGTTAATATGGTGGTTATCATTGTTGCAATCAATATGTTTTAAATGTTTTATCTCTTTGAAACATTTCACCATGTGAGTCGTAACATTTGACCGAGTGACGAAATAATTTTTACTAGTGGAACGATGCCTATTTTTAAAGATAAATCGGGTGCCTGAACTTACAAAAGTTGTTTTTCCTAAATGCTGCTTACATGTGATAATATAGCAATAGAGTAAAACTTTATGTGGGACCCACATATTGTCCCTCTCTTCTGTTCTTCCTTCGCTCTCTCCCTCTTCCCCCCTTCCCCTGATGTGTTGTTATATCTGATGCCAATGCTTTCTTCTTATATTACGGATTACTTGGTTTGGAACAAATTATTTGTAAGACTCCCTTTGAATAAATGATAAATTATTTTTGTAGAATTTAAATTGTATAGGATTTTTTCTAAATAGTTATTTAGAACAAAGATTGGTCACTATTTTTTAAGTAAAGGATTGGTTACTATTGAATCTGAAAGAAAATTATGGAATGCCTCAACCTATCAAGTTTGGGAGGAAATTTTTCATGAGGTCAAACCTCGTGAAAAGTTTCCCTAGACTATTTCTTAATTTCTCCTCCAAATCTTATATTTTTCTTAAAGGCGTTCCAATAACTTTTCCGTGTTTTGCTATTCTCTGCTTTGTACTTGTGTTTCTACCAAAATTATGATTTTTCCTACTGATATATTTTCTCAATCCTACGCTGCAAAGTGGCCCTAGAAGCTGTCATTATACAATGTCTGTAACATCATCTTAGTTATACACTGTAAGAAGCTAAAATTAGGAGTAAATTTGGTCTGCGTTTTTTGCTACCATACAATTCTATATTTTTAGTGGTCTCTAATTTTGGCACCACATATATGAGCTAGAGCCACTATTTGTCTATAGGTGTTATATCAACTGCAAGTTTGTATCAATCGAACTGCAAGATTGTATCAGAAAGAACTGCAAGTTTGTACTTTTGGACCGAGTTAAAAGTTCAATTGTTTATTAGATAGGTGATATGATCATATGATAACAATTACAGTTACTTGAACACCACTCTTAATTAATATAATAGACTTGACACTACTTCCTTTCTGGCTTATCCAAGATAAGAGAGAGAGATATCTGAAGAGTGAAGAGAAGAGGGGCTTTACATGGAGATTGAGAGGCCACTCCCTTTAGTAGCCAAGAATGACTTGCCTATGCTTGTGCCCTCTGTTGGCTCATCCATCCATCTATCTATCTGCCATGGCAGATTAAGGGTTTTTGAAAGAAATTCTTGTGATAGGATGTGCAATGTGGCTGCATGGGCCGGTCTTCTTGGCTAGTCAGAGTGGCTCTCATCCACCATGCTAGGCCACCCCTCTTCAGAATTTTTCAGCTTATTTTGCATTCTCTCTGCAAATGAAATTTGGTAATGTACTAATGTTCATCATGACCTCTCAAATTTCCTCTCTTATTGTTTATATTGGTAAGGAACATTATTATTTCTGTTCATTTGGTGCAATTTTGGACTCGGATGATCATCATTATGGTAATGATTCGAAAGCAAGCATGGTCGTTCTCAGTTGAGAAAACAAGGATGACATGCAAGTACCAAAGTATCAACTGGAATCTGAGAACTCTCTCTTCTTCTTCTCCCCCATTACCATTTCTTCTCGCAAATTGGAGCAAAGAGCACCATCCCATATGCAAATTAGACTGGGCTTGCAAAAAGTGATGTACTTCCTACGTCTTAAAATAACTCAAGCTAGTTAGGATAGATGTAACCCATCCTAGTACAATAAATCTTTTAGGATGGAGAGAGTATGCATCAGACGCTGGTTCTGTAAAGCAGGAAGAATAATTAGATTTCGAGTTGGAATAGATCTAGGATAGAGTTAGAGTCCAAGCTCTCTCTTAAATAGATAAGGAGACACCACAATGTAACCATGACAACTTCAATATAGTGTAGACACTTAAGGAGGCGAGGCCATGAACTCATAGCGGCTAGGTGCTATGTTGATTGAGGAGAAACGCTCATAATTAGAGCCTCAGAGATATAAGCTTCTGCTGAATTTTATTAACGAATAATGTGTGTTCCTATATCATTATTTATATCTTAAATGATCAATGACTAAAATAATCGAGAAGGTTAGTCGTTGTTTCGCTATATCAACCAACTTGTATAATATTTTACAGGTATAGTCATGCTTGTATGTTACTGCTGCTGCCTGAATAACATTTAGCCGGTGCAGTTTTGTCAGTCATCACAAGATCCAAGGATTTGCCTCTGCGAACTGCACGGACACGAACACGAGGTTTCTGGTGATGGCGTGTGAGGCGGCGGCGGCCACGCATGGTGATGCAGCTGCACGCGGCTGACCTCTGATGATCGCATGCATGGGGGTGAACGGAGTTGCTTTATCCGTTTCATGATGTTAATTATCGTTTTAACTGTTTTTTTTTAGTAAAAAGAAAAAAACTATAACAATCTATACACCTACGTTACTTATTCATCGAATCCAACGACGCATGCATAATCATCAACTGCATAATCCAATGGCCCAACGCGCACGCGAATCTTGCTACCATCCTACGCTCGCTCCCCGTGATCCATCCCCGTCCCCCACGCGGCTCCTTCCCCTTGCAAACTGGCATTCTCTGCATGCTGTACCTCACCCGGCGCCGGCCACCCCCTAACTCTCCATTCTCTGCTGCGCCATCTTCGACCCAACGCACCCTCACTCTTCGCGCGATGTCCTCCATCGCGCCACGCCACGCCACCACCACCGCTGCCGCCGGTTATCCGCTCCGTCCACCGCCTTCGCCCTGCACGCCACCCATCCCCCATCCGTGCTGCTTGCCATCAGCCCCGATGCCTTTGCGGAGACCCCTCGATTGCCTTCCCCTGGTCACGCCATCGTGCTCTTGGCCACCGGCCCACACTTCTGGGCCACCATATGGAAGTTGCAAGCAGGTCTCTGAAAAGCACCCTGATCTGTTAATTGCATATACATATAAAATCATGCGATAGGTTTGGTCATGGAGATATGAAGCTTCAGTGAACAGTTAAGGTGGAGATTTTGCATCTTTAGTCAGTTCATAACTATGGATTAGTCATACATGATTCTGGACGCTCGATAAGTTGCTTGTATTTTTTTTTTCTCAACTGAACTGTAAAGATGTTTATAATTCCTGCAAACTTTCTCATACAAGATTCATATGCTTCTTATTCATGCAAATTTTGTTCTTCTCTGTCATCTCCTCTTGCATATGTTAACATAATGGAGTGACCAACTTTTGGATATTTCCTTTGGAGTAATACATGGTAAATATTAAATTGCCTGACGATGTTGGGGGAAGATACAGGATGCTATCTTAAATTTCCTGTCTTGAAGGCCTTTGATGAAGCAATGCTCAAATGCCATCTGTAACATTTAAAATTTAGGATGGTGTGGGGCGATGAGCCTCAGATTTTAAATTTCCTTTTTATCCCAGGTTTGACCTTTGGGTTGCATCTCAGGCTTTTGCATGTTCTTCAACCGGCAATAATCTTCAGGTTTCAGGTAATGTGATGGTAGTCCATGTTTTTTCGATGATCTACACCCACATTGCTGTTATGTTTGGATAAAATACGTGAATTGCTGGTTCATTGGGCTAAAAGTTATATGCAGGTTTAGGAATGAGCTTCCGGATCCAACCTCGTAGATAAAATAACTGCATGTCTACTCTCCTTTGTCTCAGAAAACAACAGACTGCATACATCTGCTTTTTTCCTGAATTTGATGGGAGCGGATGATAAATTGATCAACAGTTTCAGAGAGGTTCACCTGTAAGCATATCGCGCGTACTGCAGTCTGCAACAAACTAATTCAAGTAAATCTTCTCTTGGTTTACAACAAGAATGGCAGAGGGAAATAACGGTGAAAGGAATAAATAGGTTAAATAGGTTTTGAATTGTACAAAGGAAACTAGGAGTTTTGTCTGTTTCAGAAAGGTCTGAAAACTTGAAAGTAACCTAAAACTGTAACTGAATTTGTTTTGAGATGGCATATGGAGCATCCTGGCATCTTGCTTTCAAAATTCTTTGAGGAATTCAAAATTTATATATGTCCTCAACTCTTCATCCACTGTTTTTCATTCAAAAAATTCCAATGCGTGTTTCTGAAATGAACTCTGTCATATTTTACAAATTCAAAGTTGTATCCTTTTAAGTTAGTTCATTTGTTTCCTTTTCTTTTAGGGGAAATACCCTGGTAATTAAAAAACATGAATTAAGAGACGCGTCTTTAATCAAATTAAGAACTTAAAGAATGAAACTGACTTTCTACTGGATTCCACTTGTTTCTTTTAACTGACATTGGATTGAAATATGTAGGTCAAGGAAGATATGTAGGTCGAGGATGTAATGCCACTCCACCCACGCCTCAGGCCGTCAACCCCATAGATGAGGTTAGGTATAACTTCACCGATGGCTAGAAGATACTCATCCTCAACATCCACTTGGCGCCTCCCTGGTATTTCTTAGAAATCGTATATTAGGAAAAGTTTACCTTAAGATATCAATGTTTGTTCATAGAAAATAAGTTAAAAGTTGCTAAATAAGGATACAAATTCGATCAGGACTATCAGAATGTTGAGTAATTTGTTTTCAGTACTTTCAATTAGGTATTTAAAGATAGCATAAAACCTCTCATGTTCTTTGCCACTTTTGAGTTTTTTTGCCGGGTCGACCGAAGGATTGGTCGATCAAGATTTAGAGAGGGGTAATACATGCTTTGATCACAACATTAAACTGTCGAGTTAAGGGTGGCTGAGCACCCCTATCAATGACTTTTGATTGATCAGTGGCTCAGGATGGCTTATTGTTGTTTCATTTGAATCCAATCTTTAATTGAGGTCTAATTGAAGTGGGACTATGACAATGAGCAAGAATGTATGCCTTTCTAACGTGATTGGAGTCACCATGGTGGCCAAGCTCCGGGCAAATAACTACTTCATGTTTGTTACATCTAGAGGCAGGTAATTTGTGCTTGTTCAGAATATGGTTTTCTATTCCAATCAGCTGCTAACAAATTCATGCATCTTGTTTTGCAAGATCAGTGCCAAAATATAAGGTATGTATACGATTTTAAACTCATGTCGTGCATGGTTACAGTTTTCCCTATGCAGTCCAACAGGCATACATGTTTAAGCTTAACTTGAATACTTTTTATTGGGAATAACATGAAACCAGAATTGTGCACGTTTACAATTGTCTTCAAGCGCATCGTTATTATGCTCACTTGCACTGGAGACAAAGAAGATAGTTTCTCATCTTATTTCCTTATCATTTAAATTGGATATTGTATTAATTTGTGCTGCAAAGTGCAGAGTCCTTCGTTACTGATCTGCGCGCTGTATCAACTGAACAACCCATGTCTTGAAATGCCAAAGTAGGAAATGGTCCGTGCTTGTATATTATTAAGTGTCAGAGTAATTATATGCACATAAAGAATCAATTTCTATGACCTGATTTCAGTTGTTGCAAGTATGGAAATTGAAGCATTTTGGGTAGTATTTTGTATTCATTTGTGCTTCCAGAACTTCGTACACATGCTAGAGTATATTAGATGATGAGACAATGATTTTGTCTACAGACACAGATTTATGTTTATTTGCTTCTCTATGCAACGCAAATTATAATTTATTACATGATCTTGAAGTTAATTTTGTTGGTTTTGCAATGTTCTATAGATTCACTAGCAGAACCTCACATAGTGGAAGCCGGCAATGACACCACGATTCATAAACTGGCATTGCTTCTAACTATTTGTTTTCTGTAGAATATAATTTGTTGCTTAATATATACTATGATATTACTATCACGGTTTCCGGATATAACTATTTTATTAAATGATTATAGGTCGTTTCCTGTGAGATCTAGCATCCCATTTTTACTGAATAAAAGTTTCCCCTGTTTTATTTGTATCAAAATTATCAGAGTTTGGTTTGGCACACAGGGTTACATATCGTATCGATGTATCTTATTATCTCTCTTTGAAGAGCCTTTGTTCATTATTGATGACTGAATTTGTTGACACTAACAGGTATGCCAAAAGTAGAAATGACAAGCAACTACGATATGGGCAAATTTAAAAAAAAAAAAAAAAAAAAACTAGCTATGGGCAGAAGTACACGGATAGTTCATGCAGTCCAATTGAAAGGAATAATGGCCTTCTAATGTTACATGAGGCATTGACTGGAGCTTGTTCAATGATATACTTATGGATTTATCTGTGGATCCACGGAAATTAAGGTCAACAAGAAAAAGAAAATACATGGAAAATTGATTGGGCGGACAAATTTGACAAGGATGTGTATCCTTCCAACTTTCGTGTATCCTTAAATTGGGGGAGGGCTTAAGTTTCATGTTTACCCTAATTTACCAATTGCTTTGGTACCTTTTTATGCATCTCTGTTGTTACTAAGATTGTTTTACTTTTGTAAGTTCTATGATGATGTTTAAAATCAGTTCGACAGATTATATGTTTTGATTGTGATTATGCTCTTAATATAATCATGTTTTATATTACCAAATATTATCGTAACGTTAGCATGGGTATATTACTAGTATTTCTAATACAAACAAATATATTATCAAAATATATTCAATGTTACATTTGATAAAACTGATTTGATATTGTAGATGTTGCTATTTTTTTTTCTAAACACTTGATCAGATTTATTTTACTAGAGAAAAAGTCAAAGTGATTTATAATATGAAAAGGATAAAGTATATATCAAGATGGTTTTCTATAAATGGATCTAACATTGATCTATTAGAAGTATCCATTGGCTCTAGTTTTTTCTTTTAACCAAAGGCTTGGAATGAATTTATTTCATTCACTTAAAAAAAGATCTCTGACGGTTGAAAAAGTTCGTTTGCAATTGTTTGATGGATCATCAGTTAAGTACGATTGGGTCTGTAATGGTTCATCCGTACTGAACCACGTGCGATATAAAAAACGAAAAATCCAATACCCATTGGATGATCCTCACCGATGTCGTGCCCTCTGAAACTGTCGCCATCACCAACTGCGTACACCATCGAGGTCCCTGGGCGGATCGGCTCCTCTGACTTTGAGCGAAAACGGCAGAGGAGTACAGTGTTTTGTGTCTTGCGCAACACTACAGAACAGTTCCTCTGTAGCAATCACTGTAGCAACAGTAGAAAAATAATGTTTGGAGGTACTATTCATATATCACTGTAGCGTACTGTAGCGATCGATCTCATCTGTTCATTACAGATCGGACGGTTAAAAATGCCACAAAGTTAGAGTGCTGTACGCCCCTGACGTTTTTCCCCAACGTCAGAGAATCTCATTCCCCCTGGGACAGGCAGATTCGGACACCGTGAGATGTCCGGCAAGACCGGATCAAGATTTAAGAGATTAGGAGGATGAGATCATAAATGTACTTGTTCCTACACTCTCTCCATTCTAAATTATAGGATGCCTTATATTTATAAGAAAATAAAACTCGATAACTTTTAATAAACAATCATAATAACAATATCTATAAAAAATGCTTATCACTAGATTTGTATTTCAAAATAGTTTCAAGTAATGCTAATTTTATATCCGTTGGTAACATGACATTAACTAAATTAATGGTTAAAATATACCATTGAAGACTGTAAAAAAATTTATACGCCTTATAATTTAGAGGGAGTAACTTCTAAACCATCAACTACAACTCCAAATTGAAAGGTTATTTGACGTTTACGAGGATATTTGATGAAAAGCTGAAATTTAAACTGTCCATTCCTTTTTTAATAAAAAATAACAATTTGAGAAATTTAGAATCTCGAAAGTTTGACCGGTAGCCAAATATTTTCAAGCGTAGGGAGTCTAAAATTGATGGTACAATTTTCAAAAGTTTAACCATTTATAGAAAACTAGTTCGCAATATGGATTGCGCTTCTGTAGACAAAATTACGCAAGGGCAGTGTGGCCTGTGGTTGACGCCGATGCACTTTCTTGCGGCAATCAAAAGGCCGAGATACGTGACAGTATCGATGTATATGTACTTTCTTGATGCTAACAGTGCTGCGCTGCTGTTTATGGTGCACCAATTTTTGAGTAAATTTTACTTTGTCATCTTTTATTATCAATGTATTGTTTTGAACCACCTTATAACAATGTTTTCACTTTGAACAGGATAATTTTATATTTGAGACTTTAGATCACTTACTCTTTTCTCAAGCATATGAATAATTTCGATTATACCTGTTCATACTCGTCAATAATTTCGATTATACTGGTTCTTAATCATCGATGAACTCCTAAACTCCTACAGTTGTATGTACTATTTCTTTGATATATAACATGTTGACCGTTGAATCTGATAGGTAAAAAAGTTGACGGTGATCCAAAGTATCACAAAGGTAAGATTATTCGGTCCAAAGCGAACCATCGATAATAAAAGGTGGTCCAAACTCCAAAGTGAAATTTATTCTTATTTTTTTTCTCGACAGAGAAAGATTATCTAAGTCACTAGCATGCCAGTCAGCTTGCCGGCCCAAGGAATTCAAGAAAGAAATCATGACTCACCGAGCACAGGGCCGCCCGTGCTGCGCAGCGTCAAATATTGATGACCGGGAGGGAATACTGAAATGTAGCACTGCCTTTTCATGGCATATTTGTAAACATGGAGATCCTTAAATGTTATGAAACCATTTTTCTCCAAAAAAGAGAGAGTCAAAAGGCTAGTGCAGAATACTGTCACAAAGAAAGTCATACCACATAAGTTAGATATTACACAAGCTAATAACATTCATATTACATCGCACTATATCTAATTGGTGACTCAGGTTAACTTCTCCACAAACTCACTCTAGGTAAATAGGCCCTATTGGAAACAAATTCCAGCAAATTTCCTTCAGAATTTCTCCTTGCAAATAGGGCCTATTATAGAGAAAAAAAAAATGCACTGCAAAGCAGTGCTGCTACCACACAGAAAGATTACACAAGGTAATTATTTCATTGTGTCGCAGGACACCTAAGTGGAGATACTCACATCTCCACAAACTAATTTCCATTTTCTAGAGGACTGTTCAACACCGACATTATTGCCGTCCATCTGAGAGGAGATATGCTCACAGCTCCACAAACTTATTTTCATTTTCCAGAGGGCTGGTTAACACCAGCATCATAGTAGCCCTCTGTATGCCTTCTCACAAAGTCCTTTTTTAAAAGACGAGTTAACACTAATACCATTATGGCAGCTGGAGAAATAAAGACAACCAATAGAACTCCTTTCCATCCCGGAAAGAGAATAACAGTTTTAATAGCAAACCAAACAATCAACATGAATTCCAGCATAAAAACAGCATTCTGCAAAATAATAAAAATTAATTAGTAATGCGAAAAACTTGTTCCAAACTTTACTTTTTTATGTTACAAACTGATTGTAGCCACAACATATGAACCAAAGAAAAACATTGATAAGGTTTTACTTAAGCTCGTTAAACACATAATGACTAAAGAATAATTAAGATGGGAAGTGTGTTTGCAGTCCCTAAATTGAAGTTATCACGTATTTGAGTCACTCTGAACTTGAACAGAAAACTGCAAGTTAGTCTATATACTAAAGTGAAGTTCCCAATAAGAATCTATGATAATTAAAGGAAAAGAATGTCATATAACTGAGGAAGATCAAAAGTGTGCTTCAGTACCTAAATTTAAGCAATCAGATAGGTTTTCAATTGTCAACTTGAGCAAAAACTGCAACTTAGTTTTTTTTCCTACTAAAACAAGTCCCCGATGAGATCAAACCCCTGAGCAGAAACATAAATGTATTCTTAGGAAATATACAAATCAAAACTAGATAACTAAATCATGCAAAAACAAAAAAAAAAGAAAAGAAATCGATGATAAATGTTCTTGCACTAGAACCTGTAGTAATATTGTTAACCTCCTGTACACCATCAATTTTAGTAATTGGAACATCACTCTAGAACTTACAACAATTGCCTCACATCAAAAGATGCATTTTGTCTCACCTAATAAAATACTCTTAATAAGTAACGAATCATGTTTAAGCTTAGAGGAACGCATATTTGTTCTGAAGGTTTCACACAAAATGTACTGCTTCCCGCACCAAGACAAGAAGATTCTAAGTGAAAGATTGAGGAACTAGTTGGGAAAATCAGAACACATTTGGTAAGTTGCCATTTCTAATTGAGCTCGGACTTATAGCAAAGACAACTCTTGGGTGGAGTTCAGCGCTTAACAGGGGGGAAAACGATTTGGGGCTACTAAACCCTTCGGACTAGCTTGGAAGACCTGGAATTTCAATTCCCTCCCCAATCGCTATGGGCAATGAACTGATTAGCAAAGACAAATCGGGGAGAAACTTACACCGACGAGCTCGATAACCATGGCCATGTCGCTGCGTTTCACAAGCTCGCCTTCCTTGCCGGTCGAGGTCACCACCGTATTCGCCTCTTTGGCCGCCACAGCCATCTCGACCTCGACTAGGGTTCCCCTCCCCCCACGATCCGGAGATTTGCCGCCGCGCCGCCGCCTAGGGCTTTCGAGTTTCGGGGCGCAAGGATGCGGACGAACGGAGGTCAATCTTTTTTCCCTTTTTTTTTTGGGGGGGAGGGGGGGGTCCATTCTTTCTTTTCCTTTTTTTTTCCTTATCTTCCTTCATACTAGTAGGAAAAGATCCCAGGCCGGGCCGGACGACGGCTTGCCGGCTTGGTCATCAGTGGCCTGATGGGCCTTGAGGCAGCCCATTTATTTCCGGCTTGGAGTACGACGGAAGAAGTTTAAACGGTAAGGCTACAAAGTTTTTACGCACAAAAAGAATACAGAACATAACAAATACTCCTTAAGTAAAAAAACACAGTAGCAACTCAACCGGCATTGCGCAACTAATATCGATATACAGCTCTGAGTGATAGTAGCATGTCGGTGTTCCCGGCTCTCATATCTCGTTTTTCGCATGCACGCACTACTAGAAAAATAATTTTTAGCAACGTTTGCCTTTTATTTTTTCAGGCAGATATAACCATTGGAGCCAAATGGCCATCTACAGAAATACAAACGCAGTTAAAACTCGTTGTCCGCCTGCGAAAATCTATTTTCGCATGCGGACCACTTAAGCGGTCTACCTGCAAAAATACCCTTCATTTTTACAAGCGGACCTCTTATATGGTCCGCCTGCGAATATTAGCGTGGAATATAAATACAGCGGCATCATCGGCAATTTTTTCTAAGTCCCACAGTCCCACTTCGCCCTCTCCTCCACCTTTCCTCTCCCTTCCCCCTCACCTCTCCTCTCCCCTTCCCACCCCTCACCTCTCGGCCTCTCCCCGGCCGGAGGCGGCGCACCCCGGCGCGGGCGGCGGAAGGTGGCGCGGACGTGGGGCGGAAGGCGGCGCGGATGCGTGGCAGCCTGCGGCGCGGGGCGGCCGGCAGTGGCTCCCCTCCCTCCCTCCATCCCAGATCTGGCCGGAGGGGGGAGGGGGGAGGCCGATGGCCGGCGGCGCGGGGCGGACGTGGGGCGGCTCCCCTCCCTCCCTCCCTCCCAGATCTGACCGGAGTGGGGAAGGGGGAGGCCGGTGGCCAGCAGCCTGCGGTGCGGGGCGGCTCCCCTCCCTCCCCCTCCCAGATCTGGCCGGAGGGGGAGGGGGAGGAGGAGGCCGGTGGCCGGCGGCTGGCGGCACGGGGCGGCTCCCCTCCCTCCCCATCCCAGATCTGGCCGGAGGGGGAGGGGGAGGAGGAGGCCGGTGGCCGGCGGCTGGCGGCACGGGGCGGCTCCCCTCCCTCCCTCCCTCCCAGATCTAGTCAGAGGGGGGAGGGGGAGGCCGGTGGCTCTGGGTGGACCGGTGGCGACGACAGCGAGGAGAGTGGAGTCGGCGGCGTCTCCCCTCCCTCCTTCCAGATCCGGCGGCGCGGAGGGCGGTCGCAGCAGCAGCTACCGCCGGTGATGGCGAGGGTGGAGGCGGCGCGTTTGTTTTGATTTTTGAAATGATTTTGAAAGTTATTGTGATGCGTTTGATTTGATTTGTGAATTTGATTGTGACGCTACTATGATGCTTTTGTGAATTCGTGAACTACTGGACTGGATGGGGGAATGGGAGGAGAATGGGAAGCCGGTGGGTAGCGCTGGATTTTTTTCCCTGAAATTATTTTCACAGGTGGGTCACGGACCCGCCTGCAAAAATCGCCTATTTTCTTAGTGGATAGGATAGCGGCGGTCCTCTCCCCCGCTATTATGAACAGTTAAAATATTGATGCTTCCTCAGCGTGCATTCCGCAGTTATGAACAGTTCTCAACATAATCCCCAGAATTGTTAGCACAAACCCCAGGTCAGAGTTAATATCATCAAAATTGATCTCAACACACTGAAGCCATTTGAGAAACTATTTACAGCTTTAACAGTGGAGCATTCCAACAGCTACTCTCATCAATCCAAGTATTCCCACAACAGCCCGAGGAATATAAGCTGAACCAATTAATCATTTGCATCACCGTCTCACCGAGTGATCACTAATCGACTTGACACCTGCTGAGTAAAATATCTACAGAGGATCAGAGTAAATAATTTCAATCAGCAAATGAATAATTTTTCACACATGGGACCAACGTAAAAATACTAAATGTAAATAATTGAAATGAACAAATGAGCTATTAAGAAAGTCACTGAGGTTTCTATATCCTCTTACCTGTAACCATTCAAAACTCCTAACCCATAGTGCTGAATACCTTGAATCCAAGTTCAGCCGTAAGACACCGTCGCGACGACCTCACCGGACCTGGAGATGGGGGTGATCGAGGCGGCCGACGTCGACGACAAGGCGGCGGCTCCGCCGGTGGGGGAGGAGGGACGTCGTCGTCCCTGCTGCTTCCACTTGATGGGCTCGCTTCTCGTGTACATCCCCTTCTACTGGGTGCTCACGTTGGGCGGCATGCCCGCGGTGGGGAAGCTGGCGTTCCTCGTGGCCTCGTGGCCTCTCTGCCTGATGCTGTGGTTCATCGCGTGCGTGCTGCCAAACCAGGACCACGGTGACGCCAATGACGACCATGCTGCCGCCACCGCCACCGCGCCCAGCTCAAAGCCGTAGCGTATCGAGGGAGGGCGTATCAACGGCCACCAGAGATAGATATCGTTAACCCGCCTATACGTTCATTTCTACTAACGTACGTATAGTTGTCTCCATTGCATATAGTTCTCTCTCCTTTTTTTCCTGACACATATATAAGACTCTATTTAGTTTCAGGGGTAAAAAGTTTTAGTGTATCATGTTGAATATACGGACACACATTTAAAGTACTAAATATAGACTAATAATAAAATAAATTATAGAAAAGACTGAAATAGAAAGAGTATTAAATAAGGTATGCTGCTAGCCGTGAGACGTAAGGACGAGAAGTCAACGAGAGGAGGAGGCAGTCGCTCGGCCACGGCACTCGCCCGCTCGCGACGCAATGCTTGAATTCGGAATTAGGATAGCATCAACTTCGGCGCTCATGCGCTTGCTGGGTACAACCGTATCGGCCTCACCTCTCGCACAACTGAATTAGAATTGAGATCGACGTGGCGCGACATTAGTAAGCAACGCTCACACTGAAAGTGCATCTAAGCCACTAATATTTTTGTGATTAACGAAAAAGCGATTAGAGATGACTAACAACCTATTTAAGTATGAATGAAGTAATGTTAGTTCTCGGTGAAGCGATGTTCAAGGCAAAAACCCGTTTGACTTGAGAAAACGATGTGATGCGGGTAAAATGTAAATTTTTATTTGTTTGCATCTTTAGGAAGACCATACTATTAAGGGGGTTGGTGCTTTGATATCTGGGGATAAGAAAAGTGCTCAAAAGTCTTTGTTGAAGTAGTTGTCATGGTGTGGATCACCCTCGTCCCTATCTTCTCCAATATGCGCTTGTCCCACACTCCGAATTGTAAATTAAGCGTGGATGACGACATGGTGAGCAACATGCGGGATAATGTTGCAAACCTGACTTAAGCGCTGAAGGAATTGACGCAAGGTCTCATACTTGCGCTGGCGGATGGCGTGCAAGTCCGCCTCAGTTCCAGGGCGAGGGAACGTGCCTTGGAAGTTGGCCACAAACATGTCCTGAAAGCGTCCCACCTATTTTTCTAAATATCATTATTGATTTATTGGTTATCTAATTTTTGGATAATTAATTATAATAACTAAAATTTGGAACTAAAATATAATAATAACTATCACTTTACTATTTATATACATGACTGAGCACATGAGTAGCTTGAAAGTGTAAATCTTATACGTCTCCACACTCCTCTCAACATATGCGATGTGATATTATGAAAGAATGGGTTTCCCGGGGCCCCAGCTGGAGCGGGTCCCATTCCACCTTAAAAATATAGATCTTGTAGATCTCCATACTCCTCTTAACATTCATAGCGTGTAACCATAAAGAGATGGGTGTCCCGGGCCCTAGCTGGGTAGGTCCCGTTCCACCTTGTAGATATAGGTTTTGTATATCTCCACCCTCCTCTTAACATATAGAGCATGGAAGCATGAAGGGTAAGGCACCCTGGGCCTCAGCCTGATTAGACCCCAATCCCACGCCCTACCAGCTGTCAGCCTCCATTTATATGGTTTCTGACCTGGTAATGAATTTTGCCTATTGTAGAAAGTGATTACGTGAAAAATGTGATCATAGGACCCCAGAATAAGGTGGACCCTAGTTCCCATTTTTCCAACAATATACCCAAACATTAATTAGAGCCCTAATTTTTTTAGGCCATGTGCGGTTGCACACGTGCCCATAGACAGGCGTGCATTAGGGCAAGTACTATAATGCTTGATGTGTTGCCTATAAAAATACGACATAGAATTAGATGATGAGGTGGAAGTAATAAGTGAGGAAAGAGAATGTGAGCCACCCCTCATGTAAGGGGCAGTCTCCACACAAACCCTAAGAAAAGTTAGATGAAGGAAAGAGGGAATTGGACAAACAAATAAAATAAAATTATTTGGGTTAGTATGCTAGAGGTGGTGTAGATGTGGTGTATTATATATATCACCTTTTATCTTACATGGATAAAATTAGATGTGGTAACTACCCCTACTATAAAACTTGCCTTTATATTTAAGGCTGTCTTTTTTTTTTCCCCAACTCCAACACCTTGTTTTCCGTGTGCACGTTTTTCAAACAGCTAAACGGTGCGTGTTTTAAAAAAAAATATAGGAAAGTTATTTTAAAAATTATATTAATCTATTTTTCAAGTTAATTTTAGCCAATGCTTAATTAATCATGTACTAATAAACTATTCGGTTTTCTGTGCAGGAAGGAAAAGTTCCCAACACACTCAAACAAACTCAGCCTAACGCTTCAAAGCCACATGTTTAGAAAACATATAAAAAAAAGTTGGATAAAAGTTTTAGCCTAAAAAGGAAGGCCGTTGACCAAAATACCTCTAGTTGAATCAATTCAATGTAGATTATAGAGTGCACATCGCCCAAATATCTTTAACATGCAATGCATATTTTTCCTCTGCATCAGATTACATCCATAACATAAATTCATTGGAAACTGAGAGTTTCCAGTTGAGAGTGTTTTTCTTATTGTTGTGGAGATAGTATGCTGAATACTACTTCCTCCGTTTTAAGTTATAAAATATTTTGCTTTGGTCAAAGTTAAACTACTTTAAATTTGACTAAGTTTATTGGCAAATATAGTAATATTTATAATATCAAATTAGTTTCATTAGATTAATAATTGAATATATTTAAATAATAAATTTATCTTGGGTTGAAATTGTTATTATTTTTTCTACAAACTTAGTTAAACTTGAAGCAGTTTGACTTTGACTAAAGTCAAAACGGTGTATATATATATATATATATATATATATATATATATATATATATATATATATATATATATATAATCTGGTGAAGAAAAAAAATTGCGTTTCAAGATATTTGGGTGGTATTTACTATGTAATCTACGTATTTTTATCTACTACTTCCGTCCTAGAAAAACCGTAGTATTATTTATGTTCAACTTTTGACCGTCCATCTTATTTAATTTTTTTAGATTAGTATTTTTATTGTTATTAAATGATAAAATATAAATAATACTTTATGTGTGACTAATTTTTTTTATTTTTTTTATAAATTTCTTAAATGAGATAAACGGCTAAATATTGAACACGGAAACTAACAACGACTACACTTAAAATGGAACGAAGGTAGTGCTTAAATTGATTTAACTAGGGGTATTTTAGTCAGCAACGATAGGAAGAAAGGGAGAATTAGAAGAAATTGGTATTTGGACGAGACCTCTTAATTGAGAGCTCTCAATTGAGAGTGGTATTTCGCGAGTAAAGTGATATTTTAGCAAAATCCCGTTCTGACGACGGTATAATTTCATTTTTCTCCAGTACAACAATTGCAGCGAGCCCCCCCCCCCCCCCCCCCCCCCCCCCCCCCACCCCCAATTCCTGTCCGCACCGCAACGGCAAAACGCTTGAGGGAGAGGGAACAGCAAAAACCCCAAGCGCGGAGGCGAGGGGAGGCGCTGCGTCGGAGTCGTCGGAGTCGTCGGAGGGGTCGGCGGCGGCGGCCTTCCTCCAAGGCCCTGCGAAGCGGCGGCGGCCGCGCTCTCTTGCCGCGGGGTCTTCCTCCCGGACCTACGTCGGCGTCGTCCTCAACGCACGGGTGCGGCGGACTTCTACTTCCTCACCGAGATCAGAGTCTCCGCCCTTCCTACCCAGGGCGACCTCATCCATACCCCCTGATCTGGTCGTGGATCCGAGGCTCCACTACCCCCCGCAGCCGCGTCGTAACCAACCGCGACGAGCGATGCCCACTCTTGGATGATGCGAGGATACCACAGGTTTCCTCCTCTCCTCCACAAATACTAACTCGGTAGTTCCCGGATTCTGCTTCGGAAATCAGTGATGATTTTCTTTAGATTTCTGTGTTAGGATTGATTAGGATTTTTGGAGAAAATCCATGCCTAACATTAAATTAGATTAACTCTCTGTGTTCAGTGATCTGCATTCTCTCCCTGTTCTTTATTATTATTCTTTGGGTGTGCATATAGTACTTGATGGAGGTTTAGAACACTGATCTTACCCCGTATATGTGAAATTGCAATATATGCTTGATTCCTGTTGCTATAGTGTGTGGAAAATCCCTGCAAGCTGGCATGTCATTGTGATTTATTCCTTCGCGAGTGTGAACTCTTCTCATCTAACAAAAATATCAATTCAATTATTGTGTGTGCCATGTCTACATTTCTATGGGGGCTGTATTAGTTGGTAGAGGTATCAAGGTTTTGTTGCTTTAGTGAATTCTGACCAATTTTAAGTGACAAATTGCTACCACATGCTTAGGTGTTATAGGTGGTTGTTAGACTGTTAAGGATCTCTTTTATGTGCACGGTTTTTATTATATGTTCGGTAAATTGCTTGAATTAGTAAATACTGAGTCCTCTTCCAAACGAATCAGTGTCTTTTTAGAGAAGATCCTGTTAAGAAAAATCTTTTGCCTGTAACCAATCCTGTTAAGAAACTGAAGCTATACATTGTGCTTGGGTTGGATCATAACAACTTGGCACTTTTGCAGATGCCACTGGGACATGAGCAGCCCGATGTGCCCCCCCCCCCCCCCCCCCCGGCCAACTCTATACACGTGGTTTGGACTCTGCTGGTACTTCTAGTTCTGCTATTATTGGGAGATGCGTCTTTTGCGCTCGACAAGAACATAGCCTCTTGCCTGTTTACAATGCTGCACCTCATGTACCACCAGTTGATAATGCTGCAGCAGAGAGACTGAAAAAAACTGAAAGTAAGTTTCTTCTCTACTTTATAGTTTATACATCTAGTACATCCAGTTTATTTCTAATTTCATCTCATTCCTGCATTGCAGAAGGAGCTGAAGACGTGCCGCCCCATTGGCATTGCTGCTATTGCACTTGTGATGTCTATCGGGTTGTTTGTTGCATCGACCAGTAACATTTTATCTAAGGCGGTGAAGTTTTGGTCCGTTGGTCAGCTGATCATTGTTTTTATTCTTACAGCGTTGACAACACTTGCAGCATATCGCGTGGAACCAACAAATTTTAACATTGATCTCATTTCAGTTGGTTTGACTGCTGTGATATTATATTTGGTCGATGTTCTTTTGCTATTGTTCTTTTGCCTTTCACCATATGACTGGGGTTCAAATCAGAAAGCAATCTCATTGGCAATAGGACTTGGAGCTGCTCTGGATTCATGCATATTTCTTATATGCATCAACATTTGGAAGAGACCGATGGTATGTATAGCTATTGTCACTATTACTACCACCAATTTATTTTCTGCTCTTATGATTCATCACTGCTCTGGCAATAATTATTGTGTGCTTTGACTATTTAGGTCATATACAATTCTCCCTTTATGGCACACCTTAAGAAGATTACTTGTGCGGTGATGACTTTGCTGTTGAAGGTGCTGTTGGCTGTGTTGATGGTTGGGGTTGTGTTCATAATGGGATGCTGGGAGATCCTCAAGGCTGTAAGGGTACTGGGGCAAGGCGGGGCTCAGGAATCTTCATCTGTGTCTGCAGCTGGGGGGCAGCCGCCGCAACAGTCCTCAACTGGGAGGAGTCAACAGCTGCCGCAGCATTCCTCAGATGGTGGGACTGAGCAGCATTCCTCAGATGGTGGGACTGAGCAGCCGCATCATTCTTCAGATGGTGGGACTGAGCAGCATTCCTCAGATGGTGGGACTGAGCAGCAGCCGAGGCAGTCTCAGCAGCCCCCCTTGGGGGATAATGGCATTGTGTAACGCTTGGCGGCAAAAAAAACTTTAGTTAGAATTCTTGGCAACAAACAATTTTAGCTAGAAAAAATAGAGATATTCATTGATTTTGTCTGCGTTAGATTTCCAGAAACACCATGCATGTTTGGTGCCCTTTATAACTTTGAGGCATGATAATCCTAGAAACAAATGGATTCCTTCTCTTCTTCTTTTTTTTTTTTGTAGTTTATGTGAATTGTATATGATGTTTTGGATTAAGGTTGTTGACAACCTTTGTTCGGTTCACCATTAATTATCCCACTTTGTCAATTTCCGTAGATTAGTAATGGATAGGAAAATCGCTGTTATCACTGCATTGTATGTTCTATCTGTTCGCCACGACAAGAATTTGCGTTTTCCCCTCCTAAATCGACGACTGAGGCAGCACAAAGTCTTCTGAATCGGTGAGAGTCCGCGATTAGGTGCGAGGCGCCGAGAGGAGGTCCTGAATCCAAGCTTGCTCTAAGAATATCAGAAAGAACTCCGTTTTGAGTAACTAGAACATATATAAAGACCAGCAGCCTGCATACTCCTGCATATACAAATATCCAATTTCTACCTTTACGGAGAGAATATTTTGTTTCGCATCTATCTATTACTACATAATAATAGATAAAGAGGCTCCATGTTCACTCTCACGGCTTAGAAATTCTTACATTAATCGAAGAAAAGGAATGAATAGAGTCCATATAAAAATACAATCTAAAAATAGCTGAAATTCATAATTTAAAATAAGGAATATTGGAAGAGTAGTCTAGAGTCCATACTCCATACAGGTATGCAATTTAGAACTAATTAAATTCGGAATTAAAAAAAATAAGAAAATTAAAAGTAGAGATTAGAGCTTATATAGAAATACAATCTAGAAATAATTAAAATTCAAAATTAAAAGTTAAGGAGTAGTGGAAGAAGAGTCCATAGAAGAGTTTAGAGTCCATACATAAACACATTTTATAAATAACGGAAATTCATAACTAACAAAATAAGGGACGGTTGAAAAATAGCCTAGAATCCGGATCACGCTCCTCTGACGTAAAGTCAGAGGGACGTGGATCACTGACGTGTGGGCCCAACCTTTGTGGGTCCCACATGTCAGTGACAGAGTCCCTCTGATTTTACGTTAGAGGAGACTCATCTCTAGAATCCATATAGAATTTAGAACTAATTAAAATTCTGAATAAAAAATAAAGTACAGTTTACGGACCCACAAAATTAAAATATCATTCACCGCATGATTAATTGAGTTTTGATTATTCAAACTTGAAAAATAGTTTGAATAATGAACTTATCTATCTAAATCAACATCTATATAGAAATAGAAAGGCGTTTAGTAATTTAAAAAACGTGTTGATAGAGAGTTAAATTTCGTATCTTAAATAGAAATTAACAGAAAATAAGAGCCTATTTGAATGGGGCTAAAAAATTTTTAGTCCCTGTCACATCGGATGTTTGGACACTAATTAGAAGTATTAGACGTAGACTGTTGACAAAAACCATTCCATAACCTTGGACTAATTTGCAAGACGAATCTATTGAGCCTAATTAATCCATAATTAGCCTATATGATGCTACACTAAACGTGTGCTAATTATGAATTAATTAGTCTTAAAAAAATTTCACGTGAATTAGCTCTCATTTATGTAATTAGTTTTGTAAGTAGTCTATGTTTAATACTCTAAATTAGTGTCCAAACATCCAATGTGACAGGGACTAAAGTTTAGTCTCTAGATCCAAACACCCCCTAAGAGCAGCACCAAGAGAATAGCAAAAATCCATTCCCAAATTAAGTTTTTGGGTTTCCTAAGCATTAATATAGGAAGTAAAAAAAACTAATTTTTCCAAGAGATTGTCTAAAATTGATTTTCTATAACCAAAAGTGGGCCCTCCTTCAAACTACCAAAATAAAATCAGTTTTTCTCCCCCTTCGCGCATGCGCGCACTTCCTCCCGGCACCGATCTCTTCCACAGACACTGACTCCTCCTGAGATGATGCCGATTCCTCCTCCAAACTAAAATTTTTGGATCTTTTTTGGTTCGGTCTCGCAACAACATTTTCATTCGCAACTAGTTCTTGTTCATCGTCATATTGGCTTCCCATCTCATTCGAGTCAAAATGATTACTCTCATCATTAATCAAGTTTATGTAATATGGCTCTCGCTCCCTATCATCTGCCCATTGATAAAAAATTAGAACCTTGTTATTGATGGAAAAAAAATCTGGACAAAATTAAATTCTGATATCTGAAAGTTCACACGTATTGGATGGTTGCCATTGTTCCTATATGTTCCTATATGGATAAAACAAGAACACATTGTTGAGAGAATTTGCCCCAAAGCCCCAATCAGCTCAAATAGTTTCATTTTTGAACCTGAAGATCCCAGACTTTTAGTGATTTAAATAAGGAAAAAGTATGAATTACCCACCCTTACAAACTATTGAGGTCGACCGAATTACACCCCTGAACTCGAAAACCAGACATTCTACACCCTTAACTATTGAAACCGGACAAATAACACTCCTGACTTAATCCGGAGTGGTTTTGGTCTACGTGATATACGCGTAGCGGTCCAGTTAGCAATTCCTTAAAAAAATTAGTGGGACCTACTCTCAGATCTCTCCCATCCTCTCTCTCTCTACCACTCCATATCCTCTCTCTCTCTATCTCTCGCCGACACCGGCCACCGGAGGCCACCGAGGTCAGGGAGGATGGGCAAAAGCGGCGGAAGTTGGGGACGAGACGCGCGATGGCCGCTGGTCACGGGGAGGATGGAAGGGAGACGCGCGATGGCTGTCGGTCCCGCGCGAACAAGCTCACTGGCCTAGCCTTCTCCCTCTTCGTGCGGCATCGTAGGAGAGCCGAGGTAGGGGAGCACGGGAAGAAAGCGATGGGGGGAGCATGGGGAGGGCCGGAGCCGGACCATCGTCACCTTGCCGCCGCCGGCCAAACACGCTTGCTCCTGCATCGCCGCTGACGACGCTCTCCTCCACAACGTCGTCGGTCGCTGTCGCCACCGCCGAGTGCCCCCTCGTGCACGCACGGCGCCACTAGGACTGGAGTGCGGGAAGAGAGCGATGGGGTTGCATGGGGAGGGCCAGAGCCGGACCGTCGTCACCTCGCCGTTGTCGGGCACACACGCCCTACTCCTGCGTCGTCGCCGCCGCCGCCCTCCTCCATGGCATCGTCCGTCGCTGTCGCTGCCGCCGAGCACCCACTTGTGCGCACACGGCGCTGCTAGGCCTGGAGCGTGGCAGCGTGGTCCGAGCATGGACGACGACGACGGGCAGGATGGTGACGCGCGATTGCGGTGGGAGGAGAGGAAGGAGGCGTCACCGCCCCATCCGCGGCGGCCGCGTCGTCGGTCGATGAGGAGGACCAAGAGGTTGGAGAGTGCCTTCCGCCTCCGCTGCCGCCCGCCCGCCACCATTCTCGGTGTTGCCGTATTGGTGAGCTGGTGAGGGGAGGGAGGAGAGAGAGAGAAGGGGGGAGAGAGATTGGGATAGAGATAGAGTAGAGAGAGATAGAGAGGGGTTTGGAACTGACAGGTGGGGCCCACCATTTTTTATTAGAAGAATTGCTGACTGAACTGCCACGTATGACCAAAACCACCGCAGATTGAGCTAGGGGGGGTTATTTGTCCGGTTTGCATAGTTGGGGGTGAAGGATGCTCAGTTTTGTGGTTCAAGAGGGTAATTCAGTCGACCGCGCGATAGTACCGTGCGGGGGGTGTAATTCATACTTTTTACTTTAAATAAAGCAAATTACCTAAGCAAGCTACAAATGGAATATTTGACAGAAGCTCTAAAGACAGGATAAAATCTATATACTCCTCTGTAGCTGTCACAGATAAAAATTTGTATTTAACTTGACTAACCCAACCTAACCAAATGCATTAGTACAGAAAGCGTTTAGCAAAATATTCAGAGCATAGCAAAATCAGGATGTAATTCTGGCCAACAAATTTCACTCAAGCCCCAGATATGGCAACAAAAAAAATTCAGAGCATAAAATTCCATAGTGTCATAGTGTCAAACTCAGTCCATAGTATCAAACTAAAATTTCAGCACAACACCACTGAATATTCACAACTACATTATGTACATACCCCTATGCAGACAACAAATACCAACCAGCCACATCTATGCATACCACCAAATTCACTAGTGCATGCTCATTTCTGAAAATACGTCAACATACTGATTTATTTCTGAAAATGCAACCTCTCTCACTCCATACTATCTCTACTTGAGAAAAAAAAAACAGGATGTAATTCATAGCACATACTGAAGTCCCAGTTTTGGCAATAAAACAGTTCAGAGCACATCAATGTTCTCAGAATCTGTACATAGCAGTGAATATTCCAGAATGTAGAGCACATAGTGTCAAAAATTGGACGAACTCCGGCCGTGGTCGCCACACCACGCGCCGAGCCCTGGAACGAATCCGATGCAGGGGAAACAATCGCGGGCGACGGCTGCATCCAACCCTGCTGCGAGGAAGAGGGCGCCGCGTGTGGACGAGGTCGCGAAGAAGAGAAGCGCGGGAGCATTTTCTGCAAGCGCGCGCGAGAGCAGATTGGGAACAAAATCGATTCCCTGGAAGTGGGGAACGATAACCCGGATATGGGAAGCTGATCTATTGGGAGTAGGGGCTGTAGGGCTGTCAACGAGCTCTACTCGAGCTCGATACAAGTTCGAGCCGAGCCTATAAAATATTAGCGTGCTCGACTACTGAGCTTGATTTTTAATTAGGACAATGTATATTTCAAGGATAATTTTAAGAAAATAATTAATTTTTGGTTCATCGTATTAATAGAAAAAGGAAAAAAGAATAAAATAAATATATGATGTCAATACAAGATATACAAATATAATTTCTACCTTTACGGAGAGAATATTTTGTTTCGCATCTAGATAAATAGGCTCCATGTTCGCTCTCACGGCTTAGAAACTCTTATATTAATCGGAGAAAAGGAAGAAACAGAGTTTATATAAAAATACAATTTAAAAAAAAGATGAAATTCATAATTTAAAATAAGAAATATTGGAAGAGTAGTCTAGAGTCCAAATTCCATACAGGTATGCAATTTAGAACTAATTGAAATTCAAAATTTAAAAAAAGAAAATTAAAATTAGAGGTTATAGTTCAATTCCAATTTAGAAATAATTAAAATTCAAAATTAAAAAATAACGGAAATTCGTAACTACAAAAAATGGGACGGTTGAAAAATAGCCTAGCATCCATATAGAATTTATAACTAATTAAAATTATGAATTAAAACAAAATAAAAGTAGAGTTTACGGACCCACAAAATTAAAATATCATTAACCGCATGATATTAATTGAGTTTTGATTATTTAAACTTGAAAAATGAATTTATCTATCTAAATCAACATCTATATAGAAATAGAAAGCCGTTTAGTAATTTAAAAAACGTGTTGATAGAGACTTAGTTAAATCTCGTATCTTAAATACTAGAAACTAGCATGGTGACCCACGCAGATTGCGCGGCTAGCATCATTATATTTTCTCTCATATAATAGCATATATATTTTCTCATTATATTATTCAAATATATTAAAATGACAACATAATTTTAAATTTTGCAATAACTTTACAAAACTACTAATGTGTAATATTCATATTATATTTTATATACGTGTTAGTTATTAATTATTTTTAATATCAAATTTTAGTTATTTGTATATTCCTATGTGGACTCTAGACTCGTCTTTAATATTTCTTTTTTTTAATTCTGAATTTTTCTGTAAATTGTATTTCTATATAAGACTCTATGCTCTTCTTCCAATATTATTTATTTTTATTTCTGAATTTTTATTATTTCTAATTGTATTTCTATGTGGACTCTAAACTCATCTTTCGATATTCTTTAATTTTTAATTTCGAATTTTAGTTACTTCTAAATTGTATTCCTATATTGACCTTAAAGTTTTCTTCCCATGTTTTTCTTAATTTCAAATTTTAGTTATTTGTAAATTGTATTTTTATACGGACTCTAAACTCTACTTTTAATTTTATTATGTTTATTCCAAATTTTAGTTAGTTTTAAATTCCTATATGGACTCTGTACTCTACTTCTAATATTCCTTATTTTTAATTCCGAATTTCTATTTTTTTCTTAATTGTATTTCTATATAGACTCTATACTCTACTTCTAATATTCCTTATTTTTAATTCCAAATTTCTATTATTTCCTAATTATATTTATATATGGACTTTATACTCTACTTCTAATATTCTTTATTTTTAATTCCGAATTTCAGTTATTTCCTAATTGTATTTCTATATGGACTCTATACTCTACTTATAATATTCCTTATTTTTAATTCTGAATTTCAGTTATTTTCTAATTGTATTTATATATGGACTCTAGTCTCCTCTTTTAATATTCCTTATTTTTAATTCCGAATTTCAACTATTTCTAAATTGTATTTCTATATGGACTCTAGTCTCCTCTTCTAATATTTCTTATTTTTTAATTCCGAATTTCAGCTATTTCTAATTTGTATTTCTATATGGACTCTGCTTTTTCTTTTTCTCCGATTAATGTGAGAATTTCTAGACCATGAGAGCGAACGTGGAGGCTCTTTTTTTTATTCTTTTAATAATATAATAGATAGATAGATTAACGGAGACTAAGGCTTGTTTGGTTTCCATTTTCCTTATTATAGGAGTAATATTATTTTCCCATTTTGGCAATTTCCGTAGGCACATGTACACTTGTGGTTGCTGTCTCGTGGATAGCAAAATTTCCCATTTCTTGATGCGTGACGTGGCCTCCTATCTCACTGCATTGGATGGCCACAATTTAGCTAGCCTAGCTCCTCACTGCTTCTCTCTCCATCCATGGCTACGTGTACTCTCCCTCTGCCACCACAAAAATCGCGCTTTTTCCCCGCCTAAATCGAGGACGACCGAGGCGGCGGTGGTGCGAGCTCCTGGATCCCCCACTCCCCATCCCGGCCAAGAATTAGCGGGAAAGGTGAGAATTTTCTTCCCCCCAGCCGCGCCGCGCCCCCGTGCCGTCTTCTTGGGGTTGGGGGTGGTTCCCCGTTCGGATGAACTGTGCTTGTTCTAGTGATTTGCGTGTGCAGATATGTTTTTTGGTTTTCTTTTTTTTGGCTGTTTCAATTCACTGCGGTAGAGGTCTTGCTACTCCTAGACGGCTTGTGGTTGCTTCCTAGTCCTTCTTCTTCTCCTCTGGCCAGCGAATTCAATTCTCCGGCGAGGTCGATCCGTGCTCGCGCAGGTTGGGGCCATGTTGGACCTCCGCATCAGGTTTGGGGGAGGGAGTGGGGGCGCCGGGTCGGTCGATGTTGATCCCGCCCGCCGCACTCGCTGGCGTCGGAGGCGATCTCGTGGAGGAGCATATGGCGTGGTGGAAGTGGGCGAGCTGGGCTGCATTAGGTGGTGGGCAGCGCGGCGGCGCCCATGGGTGTAGGTTATCACGCTCGGATGCTCTTACAAGACGCCTCCAAGAACTCAATTTGTGGTTCTGAACTTCTCTGAAAAAAGAAGTCTGTTGGTTTGTTGGGAAGGGCAATTCATGTTGAATAACGGCAAATAGGGGTGAGCTCAGGGAGTGATAATTAGTGATTTGCTTTTCTCCTCAATTGAATTTTAGGAAGTATGGTTATAGTGTTTTGTGTAGTTAGGGATTGGACATTGGAGATTATATTTCAATTGTGATGATGTAGCTTGTTATTTTGTCCAGATACAGTTTATGGTCCCTTGAGCATGGAGCTCTGCACAGCTTCTGTATCAGGTTCGGCACAATGGTCTCGTATATCAGCATTTGACTGTCGAACTCGGTCCCATGGATACGCGAGTTCAAGTTCCTGGGTTTCTCAAAGGAGGAGAAAAACATCCTTTTATGTCATGAATGCTGCGTCGACTGGTGCTCTGCCCCCTACAAAGAAGCTAATCCCACGAACTAATGTCAGAAACATATCCGGTGATAAGCCCAGCAGTGCACTGGAGCAACTTGATATAGAACGTGGCGTCTGTATCCCTTTCCGGAAGTACACTCCAGAGATGGTATTGAACACTTCAAATGGTTATATTTACAGGGTTAGTTTTCTGAAATCCGTTGTAAATATGCTCATTTCCAAATTGCTAGGTCAGAAATAGAGTCTTGGGATCAAGAGGTTCTGTGCTGTCCCTCGCTAGTCGAGGCGTGGAGATAATTTGGAAACTTGGCCTTTACTGGTCAGCTCTAATGTATGACTTCTTGGTTGGGCGAGATGAAGAGATTGTTCCATTCCGTGCCCGCCAGCTCCGCAATCTTCTGTGTGATTTGGGCCCTTCATTCATTAAAGCAGGACAGGTTATATTCTTCTCTTTCTGATAAATCCCTAAATCTCCCAAGACGATAAAACTCCAAATATCTCTGTTGCTTCCTTTGTATATTACAGTCCTTAATGCATTTGGTCCCATTGTTTTTATTAGGTTTTAGCCAACAGGCCTGATATTATTCGAGAGGATTATATGAATGAACTCTGTATCTTGCAAGATGATGTTCCTCCATTTCCTAACCAGGTACATGTGTACTGTAAAAATTCCATGCATGTTTGTGGAAGATTATACTTACTAGGACTGCGGAGGCATCAGGATGATTAACTTCGCTTATTGATGGACTTGACAGGTAGCTTTTTCCATAATTGAGGAGGAACTTGGACAGCCATTAGAGAGATTGTTCAGCAGAATCTCATCACGGACAATAGCAGCTGCGAGCTTAGGCCAAGTTTACCGTGCTACACTTAGAGAAACTGGCGAGGATGTTGCTATTAAGGTTCATGTTTGCTTCATTTTCTTGTATTTTTTTACTACTTTAGTACTTTATTTCTTTTGTGATTTGAGATGATCGAAAAGTTCTATGACTTGATGCTTCATTTTTACCATGGTCCTTCTCTATCATGGCCCATGGATGAGTACAAGCGTGCTTTCTCACCCTAATGAAATTCGTGACCATTTTACACCTTATGAGTTGTGAAAAAGAATTTAGTTAAATGTTTATACATGCTTCAGTAGAATGTCCAGTCGCCGACTCTATCAGTGGTGTCTTGGACTAGTAGTTTGTGACATTTTTAATGTTTGTTCTTGTACTCATGCATAATATAATGCTTATTGTTGTGCTTATTTATTGATTACTGTGATTCAAAATAACAGGTTCAGAGGCCAGGAATTGAGCCCATCATATATCGAGATCTTTTCCTGTTCCGAACTCTCGCATCCTTTTTGAATGGAATTAGCCTTCAAAAACTAGGCTGCAATGCAGAGCTTATTGTGGATGAATTCGGTGAAAAACTTTTGGAAGAACTTGATTACACCCTTGTAAGTTTTTTGTTCCTTTTTATTGGTGTTATCATGTTCCCAACATAATGAATTAGCTATTGGACAGTAGGTATCACAATCTTATATGTGTTGTCAATGGTGTCCACTTTCTTTTGTTGGGAAGACAGTACCGGAAAAGAGAAAACAATTTCATTGACAAAGTCTTATATCTCTCATGGCTTATTTTGTCATGGATGGGATGTTGACGTGCTTTCTGTTCCATACAATGCTTTAGGAAGCTACAAACATTGAAGACTTCTTGGAAAATTTCAAGGATGATCCAACTGTCAAGATCCCTCAAGTATATAAGCAGTATTCAGGTTCTCGTGTTTTAGTAATGGAATGGATAGATGGGATCAGATGCACTGACCCACAGGTTTGTAACATTATTTCTAGTTTTTTTATATCAAAGTTGAAATAGTTCAGTGTAAATTTTCTCGTGTTTTTGAGTCCACAAGTTTATTTGTACAGGCTATAAAAGAAGCAGGTATTGATGTGGAGGGCTTTCTCACAGTTGGAGTAAGTGCTGCATTGCGTCAGTTGCTTGAATTTGGCCTTTTCCATGGAGATCCACATCCTGGAAATATCTTTGCGATGCGTGATGGTCGTATTGCTTATGTTGACTTTGGCAATGTGGCTGTCCTAAGTCAGGTATGCTGCAATATTGCTTTTTAGCAGTGGTAAAATTCATCTTTGAATTTTTCAGTTAATTGGATTAGTAATATTTTTTTGTCAATACTCAATTTGATAAATAATATCTGATTCATGCCTACTACGAAAAAAAAATCGATTCTATAGTAAATAATGTACATTGGTCATTTACAGTCCTGCAATCTGTTAAAACTGCAGAAATATATCTTATCAAGAAATGATAATGTGAACGCCTTCTTGCATTGGCATATTATTAGAAACAGAAATTGGCTAACAGGTTGTTCTGCTATTGTTTTCCTATGTGCAGCAAAACAAACAAATCCTAATCGATGCTGTTGTTCATGCTGTAAATGAAGACTATGCTGAAATGGCAAATGACTTCACAAGGCTTGGCTTTCTTGCTAGTGGAACAGATGTGTCCCCAATTGTCCCAGCTCTGGAAGCTATTTGGCAAAACTCAGCCGGGAAAGGCTTAGCAGACTTCAATTTCCGGAGTGTAACCGGTAAGGCTGTAATGCTTCGCAGTTTATCTATTACCGAGAACTGGATGTGTGCTTGCTTTGTTCTTCATGATCTATATCAGCATTTTTTTTCAATGCATGGTCATCAAATTATATTACTGCTGAAGGTGGACATTTCTGATCATGATTCATGGATATTATTTTGAAGGCATTCCTTGTGGCACCCACACTTGTTAGAATGTTTGCTTGATTATTTTTGTTCTATTAATCATGAATGCTTAGGATAAGACTGCTTTCTATATTCATATATATTTCATCCTCTAATTTATAATTATAAACAAATTTATAGGGAAGTTTAATCAGCTTGTGTACAATTACCCCATCCGCATCCCAGAAAGGTTTTCTTTGGTTATTCGTTCATTGTTGACACAAGAAGGGATTTGCTTCACTCTGCAGCCTGATTTTAAGTTTCTTGAGGTGTGACATGTGCCATTCTTTTCAGTTCTCAAGAAAAGAAAAAAAAATGTGTGATCAGTTCTCACCGTTCACTGTGCTGTTTCAATATCCAGGTTGCATATCCATATGTAGCAAAGCGTCTCTTGACAGATCCGAACCCTGCTCTCCGTGAACGGCTGATACAGGTAACCAGTCAAGGCCTCCTTAACACTACTGCAAAGCTATTATTGTCCATTGGTAGTTTCTACCATATGATCCACCATTGTATATGTGAAAGCGTGGAATAAAGCATCAGTGCAGAAGAATAAACAGCAAGTTTGTTCTGTCAAACTACAGGAAAGAAGCATGTTTTAGCATTTAAATGGTTGACAATTGTGTGACATGCCATTATTTATTTTTAAATGTCGTCACCATGTTTTTTTTCCCTATGAAGGTATTATTCAAAGATGGTCTGTTCCAATGGAAACGGCTAGAAAACCTTATAGTTCTTGCCAAGGAAAACGTGTCCAAGATGAGCAGCAATCCTGCACTAAAAAAGAATAGCTCGTGAGTGTCGGAACTGTCTGTTCTATAACGCTCTAAATCTTCTTTCTAGAAATATTCTGATCTTGTGAACCACTAGGCAAATTGAGAGAAGTCGACAAATGGAGAAGAAATTAGATCTCACTGACACAATAAAAGATGGAGCACGGTTGTTCCTTATCGACGCTGGCATCAGGAGACAACTTATTATGGCTTTCACGGAGGACTCCAAGTTGCATGTAGAAGAGGTATTTTAACATGGATTGTTCACTACAGTATTCACACAAGTTGTATACTAAGGAAAGATGGAAGATATTTTTTTCCAGTGGATTACTGTAACCCATTTCTCTCTTTTGCAGCTTGTTGATGTGTACAGATTGCTCGAAGATCAAATCGACATTCCATCAGTTGCTCTCGAGGTTATCCAAGGTAAGTCAGTCGACCTATATTAGTTGGAAAACTCTCCTGTTCTTCCATTTGAAATGCATTTACCTTACTTTTCTGTGCAGATTTACCATCCGTCGCGCGCGATCTCATGCTTTCTTGGAGCGATTCCATCCTGTCAGATCGGCAATACTGATCTCAGGTTTAACAGTTAGAGCAACAAGCAGAGCGAAGTCAGAGTCTAGACCTGCAGGAACCAATTCTTCCTCAAGTTAACCTACACTAAAATAGATAGATATAGATAGATAGACTACATTTTTCCTCTTTGCTTTACGCAATTTGTTTTGCTATTCTTTTCTGTTGTAAATCATTGTATAGGAAAACTTGCCATCTGCATTTCATTTTTATATTTTCGATGGCTCTAAATATGTCGTTTGTATAGCGGAAGAAAAGGAACTTGTATATAGAATGAGCTTGTATTATGGGAGAAAGTAGGTATATGTATACATCGAGGAAACTTACATTATAAGATCAGATCATATGTTTTGCATGTTATAGTTCCCTGGTGACAACTAAGCGCTTTTTTAAAAAAATACGAACAGCACCATAAAAGTGTGAGGCTTCATATCAAACCGTTCAAGATTATATAACCTAGGAAGACTACGATTAGGAAAAGAAAACATAACACCAGGCGCCGACGGCTCCTACGCCTAAGCATATCGGGTCAGTTGGTTCAGTTCGACATCTAATGGCAGGTGTTCTACAATACATTTTCTCAGCTAAACCACTAAACAATATGTTTTTTTAAAAAAATACATAAAAAGTTTATATTAATCTATTTTTCAATTTTTTAGCCAATACTCCCTCTGTACTCGAAGGAAGTCGTTTTGGACAGTGACACGGTCTCCAAAACACAACTTTGACTTCTTGTTTCTATAAAAATATTTATTGAAAAGTAATATATGTATACTTTTATGAAAGTATTTTTCAAGACAAATCTGTTCATATAATTTTTACATTTTCAAACATAACAAGTTGAGAGTTATTCATAATTTATATTTCTAAGGTTTGACTTAAACATTGTCCTAAACGACTTTCTTTACGAGTACGGAGGGAGTAGTTTATTAATCATATGTAATCGGCCGCTTCATCTTCATTTCCTTAGAAAGATGTCCTCCTGCCGAACTCAGCATTCTCAGTAAAATAATACTAAGAAAGAAAGAATTACATGTTCGGGGATGTAGCTCAAATGGTAGAGCGCTCGCTTTGCATGCGAGAGGCACGGGGTTCGATCCCCCGCATCTCCACTTCATCTATTTTTTTACCCCTTTTTTCTCTATTTATCGTTAGCCATTTCATCCCTTCCTTTAGTGAGGATATAGCTGCCATTTATCCGGCTACGAGCCAATGCACGTAAACAATCTCCATCCATTTCCAAACTGGCAAGAAGCCAAAAAAACCAAAACAAAACATGTGGATTAGCCTTTTCGTTGTGGCGTGCAAAAACAATTTACCTCAGACAACTTTATTTTTCTAGTTTTATGTGGTAGGCGTGCGTAAGTAACATTTCCAAACTGTCAAGAAGCCAAAAAAACCAAAACAAAACATGTGGATTAGCCTTTTCGTTGTGGCGTGCAAAAACAATTTACCCCAGACAACTTTATTTTTCTAGTTTTATGTGGTAGGTGTGCGTAAGTAACAACCGGTTGGAAGGATAACTAAAATTTTTCATCTCCATTTCTGTTGGAATTTTTTTAGAAGCCATTTCTCTTGGATTGAGATCCTCCGAGTGCAGGCAGAGAAGCATGCTATTGTGACTTTAGGGTATTTTTAGTCGTCCGATCTGCAGCGAACGGATGAGATCTATCACTATAGTACTATAGAGTAACACGCGAACAATATCTGTACAGTATAGTTTACTGTTTACCATTTATACTACAGTAAATAACTATAAATCACTGCTTCACACTAAAACACAAGACACAATTATCGTGCTCCTTTGCCTTCAGCACTTAAATTAGAGGAGCCGATCCCATTTTTTTTTGGGGTTAAGCTAGTACGTGGTACCGGGAGATGCAATGCTGGCAGGTGGGCCCCACCTCATCGCCTCCTCACCACGTCTCGCGCCGAAGCGTATACACATAACACACCTCAGCCTCGAGCTCCTTTGGAATGCACCACCACCTCAAAAAATAAAAAAAACAAAAAACAAAAACAAAAGCACTCGACTCGACTCGTGCGCCGCCGCGCGCGCGGACGCACGCACACTACACTCCGGCGGTCCGGCCTCGCATGGCGGCGTCCACGGCATCCGCCCCGTTCACGCCGCTCCTCCACCGGCGGCGAGCGAGCGTCCACGGCCGGCGCGGGAGCGGGAGGGCGTTCGTCGTCGCGGCGGCGGCGGGGGGCGCGCCGGAGACGGAGCGGTCCCCGGCTGCTGCTGCTGCGGCGGCGGAGCAGGGGAAGAAGAAGACGGTGGACACGAGGATACACTGGTCGGACCCGGACGAAGGGTGGGTCGGCGGGAACGCCAAGAAGGACGGCGGCAACGGCGGCGGCGGCCGGAAGAAGGAGCCGCTCGGTGGGAGGTTCGCCGACCTCATCAACAACCCGTCCGAGTCTCACTACCAGTTGAGTGCATGTCTAGTTTCCATTCAAATTGAACAAATTTTAAAATGACTTGAATTTTGGACAAACTTCAACCAAAATTGAATAAATCTCGAAATTTCCAACCCGTATGAAAAAAAAGTTCACCGTCCTAGTCACAATACCAATTGAGTGTTAACTCCAATGCATAGCGAATATTAGGAAATAACCTAATACCAAAATAATTAGAAGGGGACGAGGCTTTGAGCTTGGAGCTAGCCAGAAAACCCGTGATGTATTTCGGAGATTGTTTGGTTTCGAGACAATTTTTAGGGGATGTGAAGAGACATTTTTTTTCCTCCTAACAAAACAGAAGAGGCATTTTTTTCCTCCTAACAAAACCTTGCCAATTTTTGGTACTACCTATATAGAATTTGAACTTGCCTGAACAAATTCCAACCAAAAACTGTACAAAAAAAAAATCAAACCCAGGTTCTTGGGGGTGGAACCGAAGGCGGACATAGAGGAGATAAAGGCGGCGTACCGGCGTCTCTCCAAGGAGTACCACCCGGACACGACGTCGCTGCCGCTGCGGGAGGCGTCGGAGCGGTTCATCCGGCTGCGGGAGGCGTACAACGTGCTGAGCCGGGAGGAGTCGCGGCGGTTCTACGACTGGACGCTGGCGCAGGAGGCCGAGAGCCGGCGGCTCCAGCAGCTGCGGTCCAGGCTCGAGGACCCCTACCAGCAGGACCTCGACAGCTACCAGTCCGTCCCCGACATGGTCGACCGCCTCGGCGGCCGCAACATGGACCTCAGCGACCAGGCCATGACCGCGCTCACCATCGACATCGGCATCATCATCTTCTGCGTCTTCTGCCTCATCTACGCCGTCTTCTTCAAGGAGCAGTACTAGATTATTCATGCCATGAAGAAGAAGAAATTTTCAGGTACATATACACTCTCAAGATGTTGTTTGCTATACGTACGGGTGTATCATCATGTAATGCGAAATAAGTACTGCACATCCACACCAAGTAACCAAATGTATCTGTATCCTGTATTTTGTCCACAAATTGGATTGTTGCAATGTGTAAATAGGCTCTTGAATGAAATTATTGGAACAGCAAGTATGGACGACCTAAAATGGGTAAATTGCCAAACAGCACAATTGGCCTTCCCTAGTCTAGTCTCAATATCATGTCAAACAAGAAAGAAAAGCAAAAAGGGTAATCCGCCTCTGTGTGGTTGAAACTCTTGGACGGAATGTAGTTGGTGTCTAATCTTTTACGAACTGTCACACTCGATGATCTTGACAACAGATGAATCGCCGATCTTCTGGAAAATGATCAACCTGTCAAAGGGCTTTAGCATACCGACCGAGCGACCATAGTTTTGTGCAAGTTTTATCCCGTACTCTTCCCTGGTGAGCCCACCAGTTTCAGCCTGTTACAGATAGTGTTCATGCATACATATTAAGAACAAGTTGAAACTTTAAAAATGCCATATGATAATTAAGAGGGGATAACGCAGCTATCATTTTTGTAGTACAAAGAAAAATTGCATTGTGGGCTACCGCAAGATTTGTGTTTTGGCATTGCAAAAAAGCAGAAAGTGAAAGTGCCTCTAGTATTATTTAGCAACTTCAACATACCTCCTCAGTACTCGCCATCAAAGGGTAGACACCTCTTGCAGCAAAACATTGCCTTGCCTGAAAGCGATATATAAGTGGTCAAATAAGTTGGCATATTCTGTTCCACGACGAACGATTGTTGTAAAACCCAGACAGATATGATAGATATACATGTTACTTACCTGGGTTGTGCCATAAGAACGCCACTTTGTTGGATCAGAGCCCTCACGTGGGAAGACAACGGCCAACACTGGCATTGGTGGTTTGTACTTGGCAACTAACCTGCAGACAGGATGCATGAAGTGAATTAATAGCACTTGAATGATGGAGGCTTGAAAGGAGTTAATTGTGGAGTACCTGGCAGCTCTTCCTGAGAAAGTGAACACAACGATTGCAGCAGCTTTTACTTTCATTGCAGTGCGAACCTACAAGTGAAAAAATGGATTATCACAATAAATCATTGATAGCAAAGTAGTATCTGTTCCAAATGAATTAAGAGTGTTTACCGCTGAAGATGCCACAGATTCTTCATGGGGCATTGGATCACCTACATGCTTCACTAATTTCTTGAAGTGAACCAACTGGTTATACACAGACTCAGCCTACAAGCATTTACCATTGATCAGTCAAGAAATTTGGATGGCTCTGTTGCAATATTGATGGACAGAAAGAAACATACTTCTGCACATATTCTCCCAACAGTACTCACTGCATCAACTGGATAAGGGCCTCGATGAGTCTCCGCACCAAGCAAAATGCCATCCGTTCCTGCCATTTTGCAGTATAAGAGAGTAACAAATTTGTCAACTTGTTGTAATATAGTACAGGTTTACAGACCATCTAGTACAGCATTTGCAACATCAGTGGCCTCTGCACGTGTTGGGCGTAGATTGTCAATCATGCTGTCCACAACTCTAGTGATGATCACAGGTTTGCCAGCAAGATTGCATTTCTTAATAGCTGTTTTTTGGGATATGAACACCTGAAGTTCCAAGAGTGAGAGGTCATGGTATGAAGCAAAGCATGTAATCATGATATTTTTCCAAATTATGAGTACAGAACAACGGTTCATGCACTAAAATTTCAGATGGATCAACAGCCTATCAGAGAAGAATGAATCACTTAAAGCGTAACTCGATAAGCAATTGATGATAAGATTTTGCACCAGAATAATGAAGATATTCTCATAGCTACTATTGGCAAGGCATCATGAATAAAATGAATATGCACATCTCCAACAGCATGTTAGGGATAAACAATGTATAATGGGGTTTTGAAGGAAAAAAATAATTTACATCTTCTGGTGGAAGGTCAATTCCCAGGTCTCCCCGTGAAATAATGACGCCATCAGCTTCTTGGAGAATTTCATCAAAATGATCCAAACCCTAGAAAGGAATAAGCAATGCAGTTAATTGTAATGAGGGAAGTGAAAAGCCTGACAATAATATTTTCACAGAAGCAGGGTAAATACCTCAGTATTTTCAACCTTGGCATATATCTGTGTGTCCTGAAGGTCATGAGATTGAAGAAAAGATCTAAGCTGCATGCCAAATATATGTAAGGATCAGTGGTGTTGCACAACTTTATTGTATATATCAAAGATTTAATGCACAAATAGCTTAGGTGCTAAGGGAAACATGTGGTCACAAGTACAGGGAGAACCAGAAACACCATGTCTATGAAATAACACACAAAATTGAAAAACAAATAACATCATGCAGTTCTTCATTGTCTGAAATAATGCTTGAGACAGTTCGTTAAAATTTTCCCCTCTGATGTGAGTGTACTGTCAATTGTTGTCAACGTTCAGGATGCATGTACATATAGATGGCCCTTCATTAAACCCAAGAACCAACAGTTCAATTGGCCGAGTTTGCATCAAAAACTTCTTGCAAATTGATCTTTTGTGAGTTAAAGCTATAACATAAAAAAACCACTTAATAATGAACTAAATGAACAATACAAAGAAATCAAGAAGCACATAGATGATCAACTGAATGAATTCAAGTGCAAGAGTGGCACAATCAGGGAAAGAAAGCTCACCTCCCTGACATCCTCGGCAGAGCGGGTATGGGAAAGTGATATAATATCAACACTGTTATGTAATCCCCAAGTTGAAATGACCTATTGCAAGGAAACTGTACTTAGAACAATTTTGAGAAGGTACATATATATAATTGCATCAAAACAGAATTGTGCATCATGTATCATTGAAATATGCAATTATGTGTCAAATATTCAACTTGAGAGATAATCATACAATGACCTTGAAAGAAATTCTCTTTTAATTGTTTTGGATGTTGTCATGGTCAATTGATCTGCAATACACTTCATTGGCCCTTAATATGTTTTAACTTTGGCAAAGCCTATTAAAAGTCTAGTGACTTGGAACTACGGAAGTTATATTAATGACAAATCTATTGATCTATCTATACGCTGACCAATCTATATCATTTCTATACAGCTAATCTGTATACTCCCGAGTATATTTGTTGTCAAAGGTTTAAAAGGTTTGAGCATAAAGGGAAAAAATGAACAGCATGCTAGAATGCACTAAGACAGATGTTTTTTACATGCAGCAAAATTATTTGACATTTGCAATATTTTAACTACAATGGCATCATAAACATATTGGTTTTCTTTCTGAACAGGCCATAGCTTTCACTGGTTGAGAATTGGTAAGAAAAACTTTCAAAAAAAAAAATTCAAAGGAAACAATGCACTCCTTAACAAATTCTGCTTCCAATTGCCAAAGAAGTTTTTATACAAAAGTATTCTGTCAGCCACATGTAACATGCCAAAAAATTCAAATTTATTTTCAGTAACGTAAATTAGCCCGGTAGCCCCCTTACCTCTTTATCATAATCACTCAAAGTTGGTAAACTGACATGGGCTTTTGAAACATGCAAAGTGAACATGGGGCCTGCAAGTGTAGCTGTATTGGTCACAAGACATTCAACATTTTCACCAGAAGTTTCCACAACCTGTAAATTACAGCACATAAGGAGATGTACTGAAAAGTGGTATGAAGTCAAAGAAATACAACTTTGCACACCTCAAGCCACGAAGATGTTGTTTCACTTCCTGTGAAGAGATATTGACCAATAAAAAGAGTATCACCCTTCTTGACAGCCTGTATTTACACAAAGAAACAATTCACTATGCAATATTTTAAGAATAAAGGTTTCTGAGGTAGAAGAAAACAGAGTCAATACAAGTATTTTAATAGATGTAATTGAAAAGACAAACAGCCTTTAATTCTTGCACAAGTATCCATGAAAATTATTTTAATGCCAGCATTCTTGCATGAATCACACAAAATCAAGAGGCCCTCGATAGAAAATCATATGATAAATGCTGCAATATGACAAGTATTAACAGTAATGTCATACTTCACATCTTCATTTTCCCACACTGCTCACTTACTTTTGCAAGATCACCAAACTTAATTGGCAAGATTTCAGAAGAGGGAGCTTTAGAAATATCTGGTGTTATGGTGACATGATTTCCAGCTTTCAACTCAATTGGTCCACCAGTTGAATTGTGAACCTGAATTTCTGGACCCAGTGTATCCAGCATTACCTATATATAGTGCATTAAAATTAGTTAGAAGTTAATATGATATGCCTCTTAGCACAAATCTTAAAACTTATAAAAAGGAGAAAGCAAAAATATCGGATAGTACAACTGAATAACAAAAGGCATGAACATTCAAACATGTGGATTTGTAAATTGTGATCATTAAAAATTAGGACACAATAACAGATTGTCAATGAGATTAGAAAGTCTTCAGAACACCAGATATTGAAAAATATATGAAATTCAAACTTCACCATTCAGTATGCCATTTCCGGTAACATTTTTTAATAAAATCAAATGAGGAAACTAGCATAAATATAAGCAACATAAATCTCTAATGTAGTACAATATGCATCCCAAATGGAGAAATTTGGCCAAATTTAGTTTTCACTGAAAAATTATTATTCAGAAGCTCAAGGCAAATGTATTGGAATTACATTCACATGGAACTAAGAAATGGAATCTTTGGTAAAGGCATATCTCCAAGGAATAGAGCTACAACAGGAAGCATTTTTGTGCAGCTTTTGTACGTAACAGCATAAAGCACTTGACAATAATTAATTAAATAGGAACAGAGAAATATAACAGCATCTCAAGAAAGACGTACTGTATGTGGGATACTGGCTAGTAATTACAGAAAAAGCACTGTTTACATGTCCAAGCATTTACAAATGCCCATAAGAAGATCAAAATAAGTTCACAGATACTAATACAAGAGGAGTTTGATGTTAACTATTGAAACTAAAACCTAAATAATAGAAAAACATATCACATTTAATGATTGAAACTGATCTTTTTAGTAAACTGTAAACATGCCACCAAGTCACTGTCAAGTAAATTGATAAAGTAACACAAAAGGATCAATATCCTAAATCCTATTTGCCTAATCGTATCATAGTTTTTGCGCCAAAAGATACTGCCAATCATTTCTGTGATGCCGTCAACTTACAGGGCACAGCTTATTGACATTTTGTGCAGCTTTCCTCAGATTGTTAAGGGTCTCCTGATGATATGTAGCATCCATCCATGAGAAATCAAACCGTGCGACTGCAAAACGAAACATAAAGAGAGCATCATCATATTTCATAACAAAAGGAAGGGAAAACAAAGATCAAGAGCAGGCCCCCAGCACTAAATCGAGTCCAACCTGCCATCCCAGCAGTGAGGCATTCTTGAATAACCTCGACGGAGTGTGAGTTGGGCCCAAGGGTCCCAACAATCTTGGTGAGTGATGGAAATACTTTCTGCAATACACAGGAAGAACAAGGCGTAAAGGTGGCATCCATCATGCTCAAAATCAATTCACTGTGACATGTCAAAATCAAATCAATCTAGTGTTACATGTCAAAATCAGGGCAGCCATACTACCCCCAATCCTTCCACGCATCAAATTCCCACATTGCAATTGCAAATAATACAAATCAATTCCACATGAAAAAAAAATACACAGCATTTTGTTAACAATAATCTTGCGATCACAAGTAACAGCACGCAACATTAAACTCCCCCCTAATCCGGCGGGTCCGCTGCTCGTCCGCAAATCGCATTCTGACGAAATGCATCTCACATCTCGACGAACCCCATCCCTCCCCCGCACACAAAATCGGATCGAAAACACCGAACCAACCAAACCAAACCAAAATATCGATTCAGTAGTCACCACCCCCACAGATGGAGAGGGCCCCGAACCCGCCACCCGTCACCATTCCGCGCAGCGGCGCGTCGCATCGAGCGCGAGATCGACCGGAAATGAACCGAAACGGAAGGAGACGAGAGGGGGAGGAGCGGGCGCTTACGGGCTTGACGGGGGTGAGGACGGAGGTAAGGCGGACGGGCTCGTCCAGGAGCATGTTGGCGCCCTGCATCCTCCCTTCTAGAAGCTTCTGGAACTTTCACCTCCTAGGGTTTTTGCGCCTCCTCGATGCGATCGCCTCTCTCTCTCTCCCCCCAAATCGAAACACGGAGGCGAGGCGAGAAGAGAAACAACCCGAGATTCGAGGAGTCCGACGCCGCGAGTCGTGAGGAGGAAGAAAGAAAAAAAATATAGTCGCGACGTGGCGTGGCTTCTCGACTCGACGGTTTGAAGCGACAAATGCTACTCCTGTCTACGGTCGCTTACATGTGGGACCGTGAGATGTTTTGCGCGTGTAGGGACCCACTACCAGTGGAGAGCAAAGCGGGGACACGTGGAGCGTTGAATGGTTGGTCAATCGGAGGAGGAGGAATTTGCGGCGTGGAAAGACGTGCAGAGTTGCATTGTACGGAGTAGGTCGCAGACTCGCAGTTGAGGCCTGGTTTAGAGCAAGTTTATAGGCTGTGTTTTTTAGTTCCACGCTATGAGCAGGTATAGTAGGATATAAACCAGTTATAAATATATTTTAAAAAATAAAGAAAGAGAGAAGAGTAGCAGACTATAAATATGTAGCCAGATGCAGTATGGACTCAAAATATAATGTGTGTATAATAGGTGGGACTGGATATTAATAGTATAGTAAGCAACTATTGTATGAATTAGCTATTACATTGGTTACAGATGATTTGGAGTTAGTAGTGGGCTATACTATTAAATTTGCTCTAAAGGGTGTGTTCGGTAACAGGAGTACTCCACCCTCTCGTTCTCTGTGTGCACGTTTTTCAAACTACTAAACGGTGTGGTTTTTTTAAAAAAAAATTATATACGAAAGTTGCTTAAAAAATCATATTGATCTATTTTTGAAAAAAATTAACTAATACTTAATTAATCACATGCTAATAGACCGCTCTATTTTCCGTGTGTGGGTGATGGGTTCCCAACACCCACCACCGAACACAGCCTAGGCTGAGGCTGTGTTCGGTAGTATGGGATGGGAACTAATCCCTTCCGTACGGAAAATGGAGCGGTCCATTAGGATGTGATTAATTAAGTATTAGCTAATTTTTTAAAAAATGGATCAATATGATTTTCTAAGCAACTTTCATATAATTTTTTTTTTAAAAAAATGATCCGTTTAACAGTTTGAAAAGCATGCACGTGGAAAAAGAGGTGAGTGGGTTCCCAACTCATTTTGGCGAACACAGTCTAACGCTAAAATTGAAAGTTTGAAGAAATTAGAACGATGTGACAGAAAAGTTGGAAGTTTACGTGTGTAGATAAGTTCGATGTAATATAAAAGTTGAAAGTTTGAAGAAAAAAGTTGGAATCTAAACAGAGCCTATAGTATAGCCAACTGTCGGCTCCAAATAATCTATAGCCAACTTAATAGCTAATCCGTACAATAGTTAGCTATAAACATATACTACATAATTAATATCTAGTCTTACCTGTCATACACACATGTATCTTGGAGTCCGTGCTGCAGTTGGCTACAAATCTGTAGCCCGCTGCTCCTCTCTCTCCTCTTTTATCTTATCGAAATGTGTCTATAGTTGGCTTATAGCCTGCTCTTGTACCTGGTCTTAGGCCGTGTTTAGTTACTTTTCAAATAAAAATTAAAGTATACGGACACACATTTAAAGTAATAAACGTATACTAACTACAAAACAAATTACATATTCCGCCTGTAAACCGCGAGATGAATTTATTAAGCCTAATTAATTCGTCATTAGCAAATGTTTACTGTAGCATCATATTGTCAAATCATGGCGTAATTAGTCTCAAAAGATTCGTCTCGCAATTTACATGCAAACTGTGCAATTAGTTTTTTTTTCCATATTTAATGCTTCATGCATATGTCTAAACATTTGATGTGACGAAATTTTTGAAAGTTTAAAGTGAACTAAACACAACCTTAGTTCCACAGATTTTTTTTCTAAGAGCAGGTACAATAACAGCTATAAGCCAACTATAACTATAACTATAGCTATGAGGGCCTATCCGCCTATGGTGTCTGACCTCTACTCCTATATACTCTAGTTTTTTCGATTTTTAAAGGTATATTTGTATACATTTGAATTATTAGACCGGTATACCTATCTCTATGAGCATCTCTGAAACAGCCTAATAACCACTGAAAATTGTGCTGGCAATGTTTGAGGGGCCCACACAGCTTGACTCGCCCATGCTCTTGTCCCGCCTCGACCGCCGCCGCAACACTGTCACCAAAGTACGAACGCCGCCGCTTCTCGCCGCGCCGGTCCTCAAGAACCCGAACCCGCTTTCCCAACCTCTAGAAAATGGTAAGCACACATCTGCCTGGCTGCGCGTGCTTGAGGGTGTGTTTAGTTCATGCTAAAATTAAAAGTTTAGTTGAAATTGAAACGATGTGATGGAAAAGTTAAAAGTTTACGTGTGTAGGAAAGTTTTGATGTGATGAAAAAATTGAAAGTTTATGTGTTAGGACAGTTTTGATGTGATGGAAAAATTGAAAATTTAAAGAAAAAGTTTGGAACTAAACTCGGACTGAACTGAATTGGTTCGTGCAACAAAACGCTTGAATTTTGTGACTGGCGGCATGCAGTCTCGATCCGTGGAGGAATTGTTGGCTTGTTGCATGGTGATTTATTTTGTCACCGTCGTTCAAAAATTTATTTTGTCAACCATGCAGGGGAAGGATTGAAAACGACGACCATCTTTGTCAGCATCTGCAGGGACGACGAGGTCGCCATAATTTAGGTCGGCTTGGCTCTGGGACGGCTGGGCCATCGTCAGAGCTCTCCGGCGAGCTACTTTAGGAAGAAGAGAGGAGAAAGGAGGTGGCAGCGGGCAGCCACGTCAGCATCATATAGGATGCTGAAAGGGTTTGTAATAATTTTGAACCGGAATAACACAGTATAATAAGTTATGAGATCTGAATTTATGTTTGAGAGTTTGCCAACCTAGATAATACAACCGCTTAAGTTTAGATGACATACGAGGAGAGAACGAGGTAGTTTTTCTTCTAATCCACTCCTGCCAAACATAAAGATCACCGCTGCACAAGTCATCTTTACCTCCGGTTCGTAAGTGCCTGTTCTCCCGGTTATACAACCGGGAGTCCAAATTTAGGACTAAAGACAGGTAAAATAACTGGGACAAAAGTTGATCACCAACCGGGACTAAAGAGGAGGTCCCGGTTGCCACCTTTCTTTCATTGTTTCTTTACTAGATGCATTTTTCCTTCTATTTTCTTCCAAATCGGATGGGATCTATGCATATCCCCCAATAATCAAATCCCAAATCCCCAAATCAAAATATAACATCTCAAATCATATATACATTCACATCACAGAAAAAAAATACCACGAATTAAATACATCACAGATTGCATCTCAGATACATACAATAAATCACAAATTCTAAAAAAAAAATTACACATCTCAATGGAATCACAAATTGCAAAAAAAAAAACAAACAAACGAATCGGACGCCAGCCGCCTACCCGCCGCCGCGCGCGAGCCCGCCTGCCGCTGCCCTCCGTAGCCGCCGCCGCTCGGCCACGCTGGCGCCCGCCGCCCACCGCCGCCGCCCTTCACAGCCGCCGCCGCTCGGCCACACTGCGCCCGCCGCCCTCCGCTGCCGCTCGATCTGCAACAAGAGAAGGCAGGTAGGAGAGGATAAGGCTAGAAGGAAGGAGAGGATAAGGCAAAGAAAAGAATAAGAGAGTAAAAATAGAAGATGAGGAGTTTGAGAGGATAAGTCATAGGGATTATATACGGTACATCGAATTTTAGTCCCGGTTGGTAACACAAATCGGGACTAAATATAAGATCTTTAGTCTCGGTTGGAGTCTCCAACCGGGACCAAAGATTCCGGGGGGCCTGACAGCACATGAACCGGGACTAAAGATCAACCGGGACTAAAAACACATAGTCCTATTCTGCTTATAAACCGGGACTAAAAACCATCTTTAGTCCCAGTTTTTATTGGAACCAGGACTATTGTGGTTTTTGGCTGACCGGGCAAAGATGGTTTCTCCAGTGGTGGATACTCCCACCATTTCATATTACAATTCATTTTGACGTTTTTTATCATACATTTATAAGTTTGCTTAAATATATAGAAAAATATATCAACATTTTCAACTCAAAACAAACATACTTTTTAAAAATGGATCTTGCGGTGTTTCTCCTGGCTAGCGGCAATGCGCGCCGCCCTCGTGGTGGGTCACGATGCTCGTTCCACACGTGGCTTGGATAGTACGATTTGTTGCGAGCCGGGGAGGGGGGGTGGCGTCCTCATGGAGACGCCGTCATGGATGATGCGGTGGAGAATCTCGAGGAGGTCCTTGAGGTAGCCAAACTTGGCTTCACTGGAGCCCGCCGACCGGTTCCTCCTCCTTGTCACGCCCGCCGCCGCTCGCCACTGGCCGGAGCCACCCAGCTCCGGCCTCCACCTCTGCGTCTCGTGCCACCGCCCACCGCCCACTCCCATGCGCGCTTTGCGCTCGAGAGAGAGAGAGATCAGGTGGGCCCCACATTTTTTTTAAAGAAAATGCTGACCAAGTTGCCAAGCGTACGTCATTTAGGACAAAACCGCTTTGGATCTGGGCAGGGGGGATAATTCATCCGTTATTAAAAGTTCAGAGTGAGTAATGTCTGATTTTCAGGTTTAGGGGGGTAATTCGGTCGGCCGCAATAGTTCAGGGGAGGGGGGTAATTCGTAATTTTTCCTAATATACACACACACTCTTGAAACTGCCCTAGAGAACAGATGGTTTCGTATATAATTATAGGCAGTTGTTTAGGCACACACTTGGTGTGTGTAATCCTGGTTGACCTCTACTTATACAGTACCAATCCACACTGACGTTTCGTGCTGAGCTTTTGCATGCATATGTTCTTCAGCATCTGCAAGAGCTAGCATAGCTACACCACAAACATCATTACTTGGCGTTCAGAGAGAGATGAAGAAGGCAATCTCATGGATTTCGGGTGCGCTCTTCATATGGATGTTTTTAATCGACGTGGCAGAACCTACCAAACGGGCCATCAAGTCAATAAAGGTTACGACCGTTTGTATTGTGTAACTAAAATGATGCTTTCTTTTAATATATTAACATGCAATCCTTTTGTTTGTTCGTGAAAAAAATTCCTTTATAATTTACCTGCTAGTTTTGCAATAAGCATCCAAAGTTCTTCCTAAACAAGCATACAACATCTACTGTGTTAGGCTGACGACGGTGATGTTATCGATTGCATCAACATTTATCAACAGCCGGCCTTCAACAATCCTCGCCTTAAAAACCACACGATATCGACAATCAAGGTACGCAATATATCCAACTTAATTTTCATGCATGCATGTTTGATTTGAATATTCCTTCACTTTAGGTTTCTTGGTTTTATACAATTGGCATGCCAATATATGTGCTGCAACTTCTTTTTTCTTATTAATTGATTTATGTGTTAACTTTGCTAGACACGACCCGGCAAATTGCCTTTTTCCAAAAGAGCGAAAACAGCTAGACAAGCATGGCAAAATAATGGGAGATGTCCCGATGGAACTATAGCAATTAGAAGGGCCACACAACAATCTCAGCTTGAAGTTGATGCTGCGCAACCAAACGGTTGCTCCATCGAGGTATATATATTTATTTTCACTATTGTACTAGAAGTACATGTTAATCGTGGGGGGCCGCACTATTGAGTGTAGCGTCAATTTCTATATAAAATACCCCTCTGTTTTAAAATATATAATGTTGTTAACTTTTTTATAATATTTAACTATTGAGTATAGTATGTGTGTACTAGCTAAGTATGACTCGATCGATCGTCTTATAGATAGTTAGGTTAATTGTTTGTTATTTCAATTCTTCAGTATGCAGGAATCCAAGCACCTCAAACTGTATATGGCGCTAGAGGGGACGTAAACGTGTGGGGCATACGAGTAGAGCTCAACGAGTGGAGCACGAATGGCATCGTAATAACCAATGCACATGGCGCGTCTTTGCAGTTTGGGTGGATGGTACGCAGCTTTATTAACCTTTTGCAGCATTAATTAATTAATTAATTAATTTAGTTGTTTCACCAATTCTAATAACAAACTGTACTAGCTCAATTAATTAAAAAGAAAAACTAACAACTAAGTCTTACCGTTTCAGGTAGCCCCTACTCTGTATGGGGAATCCCACGGTAAAACAAGATTGTTCATCCGAACAGTGGTAAATATCATGATTTCTTGTAAGCACATTCATATAGCAACGCAGCAATTATATTATGAAATATTGAAATCTATCTATACTTTCTATAAAGTTACAACCCACTAACTCTAAAGCTTCATATGCAACCATGCCACATCATCACCCACTAACAATAAATACATATTTAACCTCGTGCAAGCATGTACCATCATTTACAATCTATTTAATTATACAAATCAATATGCAAGTATATCCGATCATCACCTCTCACATTATTTCCACAATATTTTAATAAATTTGTCTACCATTTTTATAATATTTAACATATATCTATCAATATGATCCACATTGAAACGCGGGTATCATTTGTTTTGATTTTTTACTTCTAGCTTGATTGTTAGAAAAAATATATTAAAAATTGTTTAGTAATTCCCGCAGCAAAATGCGGGGAATCACCTAGTATATGCTAATCCTACAACCGCACCCTCATAAATAAGTGATGATGCAACGGTTGGGGTCATGTAATTAATTAATACTCCCTTGGTCCCAAAATAAATACAGCTGCGTAATACAAATTTGAACTGCACAACAACACTTATTTGGGACGGAGGGAGTAATTAACTTTGTAGTAATAGTTGATATATATATGCTGTTAGAATGTTTTATTCATTGGTAAATTTATTACTTACAATTAACCATATATAGTTTTTGTTGCCCATTCTAATACACACACGCAGGATCCACAAAATGGTGCCGATTGCTTCAACCTGAATTGCGCTGGTTTCGTGCAAATTTCGAATGAGTATGCATTTGGGGCAGCCCTAGCCCCTTTGTCACAGTATGGGGACGTGCAGTATGAGACCCATCTCACTATTTACAAGGTAATGACTTCAATTACACATTCTTTTATTCAAAGTAAACTTAAACACCATCGCTAGAGTGTTCCTTTTTTTTTTCTAACCTCAACATACTTAATTTTTGCAATAAAAAAATAGTAAAAGTATTCGAAGGTATGTTTGGAAAAATTTAAACGATGTATAGACAAATATGGTGCTTGTTGGGGGTGGTTTTATTTTTTATTAAAATTTTGGCAAATTATAAGATATGTTTAGCTGTTTGCTACTGTCTAACTCACCCCCTTAGTAGCAAATTTCTTTATTAGGCTAATAGTGCTTTCGAATTAAACAGTTACCACCATGGTTATGTGCAGGATATGCTTTCTAACAGATGGTGTGCCATGTACGGGGACACCATGCTGGGGTACTGGCCCTTAGAGGCTTTCCCTGGCTTTGACAAGGGTGAGGAAGCTTTCTGGGGTGGCCAAGTGTGCAACATGCATGAGGGCCAGGAATACACAACAACGGGAATGGGGAGCGGATATCACCCAATAGAAGGTATGGGGAAAAGCGCATATATACATGGGATTCAGGTCATGCAGATTGACAAATCTTGGCAGAGGCCAACCAGGACGTTTGGTAACATGAGCAACCAACCCTGCTACGGTGTCGAGCCCTATGAATCCAAGGATGGGGCGCTCTCCATCTTCTTCGGTGGTACCGCCAATATGGCTTGTTGTGGCCTCGCTTGCCAGAGCCCAGGGAAATGAATGAATGGCAAAGACTTCCACTACTATTATATATTTTTAGTTGCCTAAATTTTGAGTTGATCCAATTAATTACAATCTACATCTATGAAGGAGAATCGTTTGTTGTTTATGTTTGTTGTTAACTCCTATATTTTTCAACACGGTTAGTACACTTAAAAAAAAGAGTTCTCCTTATAGAACGAGAAACCCTCAATTCTGCATTTTTCAACCCCCCTCCCCCCCAAATATTCTTTTTTTTAGAAGATGCAATTCACACTCAATTAATCTAGACTGTTATGCTTGCAATCATCAGTCAAAATCGAAGTTTAAAAATAAAACCTGAAGCAATAGAAAGCCATGTAGAAGAACTACTCAAAGACACACGTTCTTGAGCTAATCTATGAGCAGCTTTATTCACTGATCTACTAACCCGAGTGACACTAACGCTATTAAAAAGGACTCAGCTTCATCTTCAGATCTTGTACCAAAGACCCATAATTCGATCTGTTGACTTCCTTCTGAGCAACCGTCCTCATTACGTCCAAAGAATCGGTCTCAATAATTAGTTTAGATACTACTAACTCTCCTGCAAGATTAGCCGCCCTGCTACAAGCCAGAAATTCCGTGGTGGTAGCATACTTAACCCTTGGATGATACTGAGCAACTGCAGCCATGAAAGCTCCACTGTCATTTCGGATGACCACCCCCACTACTCCAAACTTGTGTGCCACCACAAAAGCCCCATTTGTATTTGCCTTCACCCAGCTGATCAGCGGTCTTTGCCAAGTCTGTGATGAATCGTGAATATGGCCATTGTTCCTGGATGACAAGGTCACCCATTCATCCAATTGGAAGATGATTTTGCTTGCCATCACCATATCTGGATGCTCAGGGTAGGTAGCAAAACGAGCATCATTTCAATCCGACCACAGATTATAGAGCGCCACCACAAAGCTTGAAGTTAATCACCTGATCTGATTGATCAGCTAGCTGGTCCAGTAACCAAGCCGCCAAATTTTTTGCATTGTGGTACTCCCTTCCAGGGCAAGGAAACTCCGCCTATATTTTGTCATGTAAAACTTTCCACACCCATTGCGAAAAAGCACATTGCCAAAAGAGATTATAAGCATCCTCTATTCTGTCACAAAATTAAGATACATCGAACCCCTTGTTTAGTGTTCCTTCTCTGTAACTCCGAACTCAGAGCCAAACCATTCTGGATCAATCTCTAGAAATGTACCTTCATTTTATTTGAACACTTCCTTCCCATAGAGTCAACCATCCCAGGTGGGATTGCTGATTAGAGGTTGACACCAATTGGACAGATTTTTGGCCAAATTTTTTATGTTTACAATCTTATATTTATAATATGATATTTCAGAATTTTTGTCCAAATTTTAGAAGTTTTTGTCTCAAAGGTTTTTTTTTTTGTCATTTGGACAAAATTGTACAATATTAACGGAGGCTAACCGGACGGCGATGATAAATTGTAGAAGTTAAGCAAAAGTATATGGAATATTATTGAACGTGACAAAGTTAGTGGTAAATTATAGACTTGTGACAAACTCAGTGACATATAATGGATTCTCTCTCGTGGCTGGAAACCCCTACAGCACGGCATGTGTGACTGTAGGTAGGGGTGGATAATGAGCTAGCTCGGCTCGTTAAGGCTCGGCTCGTTTGAGCTCGTTGTCTTAACGAGACAGCTTGGCTCGGCTCGTTAATGTTAACGAGCTAAAAGGCTAGCTCGGCTCGGCTCGCGAGCTGGCTTGTTAAGCTCGTTAGGCTCGTTAACGAGTTATATCTCATTAATGCCATATTAATAATTTCAAATTTAACATTTTATTATGTATTAACATAATAATAAATACTAACTAATATAATACTCACTAAATATGAATAGTTTTGATGTAATTAAAAGACTAAGCACTAGTCAAGAAACAATAAGTTCATGAAGATATGGTGATATTTTATACTAACGAGCTAAATGAGCAACTCACGAGCTAGCTCGTTAAGCTCACGAGCAAAAAGGTTAGCTCGACTCGACTCATTAAGAGTCCTTGTTCGAATCGATCCGAGCCACGAGTTTCGAGCTTTTTGTCCACCCCTAACTGTAGGTGATGCATAAACAGTGAGTAGTCCTTCACAATACATTCAAACCGAAATAAAAGGGAAGAAATTGCATCCAAGCTAAGAGTCTGAGATAACTAAAGGGAATAAAGGTGTGTCTAATTAACATGGGACTTCCAATCTTCCATTGGGAGTGGGTTTTAGACTAAAATCCGCTCTAAATGGCATCTGCGATTAGGGATGAAAATGATTTGAAAATAGCCTCAACCATTTTTTGTAATTATATTTTTCTCGAAATCATAATTGAAAACAATAAAGCGAGAAATTAAAACGGTATCGGAAATATCAAGAAAAAACATATATGCATGGAAACATGTTGGTTGCGATCAGAAACTAGTTATAGATGTCAAAAATCACATTTATAACTAAGTAGAGATAGGGGAAAGAAAGAAACTTTGTTTCTACGCATCAAATCGGCTTAGAGTCGATTCTTAGCATTTATTAACATAAATTATACTGCACGGGGTGAATGAAAAGAAAATAAGGACAATGAAAAAAATATTTTGGTCCATTAATAGTTAACAGGTCTTGTTGTCTCAACTATTATAAGTAGATACTCCAGTTTCTAAGTGATGTGGATTAACTAAAAGCTCATATCAAACTCTACCTTTATATATGCCCAAATATGACCAAATAATTCAAGCTTGCAGTAGGTTAATTATAAGTTGTCTGTTGTTTAGCCATACACTCAAGTCAAGAGTTTGGTTGATGAGTTGACGGGCTTCTAAAATGGATCAAATAGGGACATGGACCAAAGATATTTGGGGTATTTACAAAAATGGTATTTACCATATTATTAAAACAATAATTTCCAGAATTATAGGGTCAAATATGGAAACGGTTGGTATAACAGCAAAGCCACTTTCGTTTTCTTACATATTTTTTACCATTTTCGTTTTCGTCGGTTACTATTTGCACTTGAGTAGAAATTGAAAATGAGCACCGGTTGGTCAGGAGCTTCCATGACAGTTTTCACCTCGTTGTGCAGGAGTTATCAATTTAGAGGAAGTACTTTCATCACTAAACCTTTCTCAATTTATAATATCGTGATGCAATTATTAGACGCTGTTGAACACCAGTTAGGACTTGTGCGGATAATCCCTTTGAGGAAGGGATTCAAGTGTATTGAGGGGATTAACTCCAAATCATCCTCAGCAAGTTTAACACTGCAAGCTATTAGCCTATATATAATATGTTAGCTATAAGTTTGTCTACAATTTATTTTCTTCTCTTTCTTTCTTTCATTTATACATTTAATTTATTTGTGTTGAAGTATGTGTAGAGCTAAGAGCCAACACCCTTATTTTTTTATTCTTTCTTTTTTATATAAGCTTATAGCTGACTTAATTATAGCGCACTATTATCAGAAGCTCGAAAAAAATGAAGTGGGAGAGGTCACCCTCTCTTTCTCAAAATAAATAAATAAATAAATAAATAATAACCTTCCAACTTGCTTTGATTGATGGACCTCCGATCACTTGATCCAATTCGAGCCTGCATGCCAAATTAAATGGGCCATATATAACAATGCATATATTATGTTTTTGCTTCAGTTGCGAGTCGTCACAAAATTCTATGAAAACCCATACATAAAACAATACTGATACTACATAATGGCAATATTAACGTGGTAGATATCTTACACTAAATTTACATGCATTGTTATATAACTGTTAAATTAAGTAGGAGCACTGTGTGTGATCTTCTGGCCCTGCCTTCCTGTTGTACAGTACCAACTATAACCAACCGACCACCTCAATTAATTTACCACATCCTTTGCGTGAAGCAAATTAGTAGTAACACAAAAAACCAAAAGATTGTGACGAACGAAGCAAACGCCCAAGGCACAAAAACTAATTAGTTGTGTCCGGATATCCATGCATAAACTAACTGTTAATTAATTAACCTGCATATATATACCGGTGGTGGTAAAACTAGCCGAAGCTGTAATTATAAGCACCATGGCTAGGAGGATTATTTTCCTACTGTTCCTCATAGCGTGTGTCGACAGAAGCGTCAACGTGCATTGCGAGAAGCAACTTGTGTCATCGTTCGACAAACACGACAACGCATCGTCATCACTAGCGGGTAAACTATAAATAGCACGTATGCACTTTATTTAATAAGAACTTAATACTTTGAAGTTTGAGGATGTGCATGGGTAGTTTTTCTTGAAAATAATGCGTGATCGTATTTTCTCAATAAAAAGTTTGAGATTGAATGAACATTGGTTCATGGTTTCCTTGTAAGTACCTCAGACACATAAATTATATACTAAAATTACATAAAAAATGTAGAATATCGAATTTATGAGAAAATATTGTGTTGTGACAATGGAGCAAGTTCATGCGAAAATATTGAAAATATTGTGTGTTGTAACAATGGATCATGTTTTCTTTTTGAGTCTATACAAGTTAAGTACCATGCATATGTACTATGTATATCATTATGGTTTTTACTCCCTCTGTCCTATAATATAAAGGATTTTGGGTGGATGTGGCACATCCTTGTCCAGATTCATTGTACTAGAATGTGTCACATCCACCCAAAATCATTTATATTATGGGACGGAGGGAGTAGATGTATTAATAGTACTTTTTTTTTATAAAAACAAGGGTAATAGAACGGTGTCATCTATTTCAAGGCATAAATGTGTTATGTATTTATTAATCATACATACTAGTGTATTTAAGTCGCTCATTCGTGCGACTATAGCCATCATGTTATAAATTGTGTGCAAGAAAATATATTAATGATAATATGAAATTAAATAATTAGTTATTCAAAACATACAAAACATCTGAATTTGTTCGAAACCTAATTAGTTGATATAAATTAAATTAATCACATGGATATACACTTGTATAGATACACAATTTTGAGTATTCTTAAGGTTAGGAATACTCATGTTTAATTGTAGAGTTTAGAGTACTACTCCCTCTGTTCCAAAATATAAGCATTTTTACTATAGTGCCAAGTCAAACTTTTTAAATTTTGACTATTAATAGAAAAGATTAGAAAAGATTAATCATGTAAATTTGATGTTACTATCTTTATCGTTAAACAAACTACTCTCTCCGTTTCACGATGTAAGTCATTCTAGCATTTCCTATATTCATATTGATGTTAATGAATCTAAACATATATATCTATCTAGATTTATTAACATCAATATGAATGTGGGAAATGCTAGAATGATTTATATTATAAAACAGAGGAAGTATAATAATATGCAATTCTTTTTATTTAAAACATTTTACTTTAGTAGATATTGTAGGTCAAAGTAGCATCTCGAAGATCGTATCGAGATCGAAAAATGCTTATATTTTGGGACGGAGGGAGTATGTTTACACGGATTACTTTGTAGTTATCTAAATTTAAAGACGTATTTGTAATAGAAATATACACAAATGATCGATTTGTACATTATACAAGTTACTATATGACTAAGTTCAAAAATAGAATCACATCGCCTCTCTACATCAAGCTTCATGTGTCCACCAGCGATCACTTTGTCTCCTTATATATATTGTGCTTTGATTAGATTAAGCGATTATATCTCTATTTTCAAATTATAATATCTTTCTACCATCTCAAGCATGTAGCTCTTCTATTGCTAGAGAAGGGTCTAGAACGCTCTGTTTTTTTACGACTACTTGATCGAGTTCTATCTTATATATGGTCAAAACTGATTCTAGCTTTTTGCCATTAAGTGAATCCGATGGTTAATATTCATTGGGTGACGTGGCACATTTCAGTTGTATGTTGGGTTTTACTTTTAATTAGTTAAGATATGTATTGAGCCAACAATGGGATATTGCTCAAATGTTTGGGAATGTTCTTTTTTTTATCACCAAGCTAGCCTACTATCAAATTGGTTCACTTGACTAGTACTGCATGCACTCTGACATGTCCATGGTGCCAAAATTATACTCCCTCCGTACTCGTAAAGGAAGTCGTTTAGGATAAGGTTTAAGTCAAATCTTGAGAATATAAATCATGAATAATTCTCAAGTTGTTGAGTTTGAAAATGTAAAAATTATATGAATAGATTTATTTGAAAAATACTTTCAAAGTATACATATATTACTTTTCAATAAATATTTTTATATAAATAAGAAGTCAAAATTGTGTTTTGAGGACCGTGTCGCTGTCAAAAACGATTTTCTTTACCAGTACAGAGAGTATAGAGCTTCTCAGAGTCCATCGATCAAAACTGCCCCACATAATGATGCAAATGATACATTGACCACATGATGCATTGACCACTGAATTAAGGAACGATTAATTAAAAGTTAGATGTCAACACATTTTTTTTCTAGGAATTCCTGCCATTTATATTTTTCTCCTCTAATTTAAATAATTTTAAGGGACTTTTGGTGCATATATATAAACAGATAAACCGTCAACATAACTTGGCTTGATAGCATAAATCTAAGAGATTTCTTGGAGTTAAATGTAATTCTTTTTCATATTCTTGTTTTATTTTCTTCTTGAATGCACTCAATTTTGAAATAAAACCTACGTGCATAAATATAATTACCATGTGTATAAAATTTATAAATGTTTAAGTGCCAAATATTAAAGTTTATTTTGTCCTTTGAATTAGTCTAGCTGTGTGTGTGAATTCTAATTAGTCTAGTTCTGCACTCATAAATGAAACTAGAATGACACTAACTATGCATCAAAACAACACGCTATTAATTTGTACTAGTTGCTAGGTAGCTAGTTACCATCACCTATATATATTGTTGGCTTGCTGGTTAGTACTGTAAAAAATTAAGTCCTAGAAAAAAGATGACATTGTTGACCAATTAGGCCTCCTTTGAATTGGAGGAAAATTGAATGAAAAACAAAGGAAATGAAATCGTAACTACTCATGCCTTTGATTTGTAGAAATGAGGAAAGAAAAAACATAGGAAACTTTTCCATTCCTACGATTTTAGAGGAAAAACATAGAAAATTTAACATGTTTTTTTCTATCTCGCGTAGGATGGAGACAAATCTAGTAGCTCAGGGCCACTTATCTATTCAATTAGTATAGGTTACGTGTGTATAAATAGATAACCAACCCAATTTACTCTAACAATCCAAACTCATTGCTGTGTTTTTCTTACAATTCAATCAAACACACATTCCTACAAAATTCCTACGTTTTTCAGTTCTCTGTTTTGCATATGTACTCCTATCCTATTCTTGTGTATTTTCTATTCGTATATTTTTCGATCTTGCATTTCAAAGGGACCCTTAACATAAAATTTCTTCCTCTCAATTAATTCCTCTCTCCTTTTTTTCTGTCTTGCAGAGCTGTTCTCTGGGAAAAGGATACCCCTTTTCCGATATATCACCAACAAAACATCAAGGCTATCAACTAAAGCTGTACAAGTTGGATGGGATCGAGGGCTACAAACTTCCCTATACGTCATATCAGTTGGCCTTGGCACACCAGCCAAGACACAGATCGTAGAGATAGACACCGGGAGCTCCACATCCTGGGTCTTCTGCGAGTGTGACGGCTGCCACACCAACCCCAGAACATTTCTGCAGTCAAGATCTACCACATGTGCCAAGGTGTCCTGTGGCACCTCCATGTGCTTGCTTGGAGGCAGTGATCCCCACTGCCAAGATTCAGAGAACTATCCGGATTGCCCATTCCGTGTTTCATATCAGGATGGATCGGCCTCCTATGGCATTCTGTACCAGGACACCCTGACATTCTCTGATGTTCAGAAGATCCCCGGCTTCACATTCGGATGCAACCTGGACAGCTTCGGCGCCAACGAGTTCGGCAATGTGGATGGGTTACTCGGGATGGGTGCTGGCCCAATGTCCGTGCTGAAGCAAAGCTCACCGACATTCGACGGCTTCTCCTACTGCCTGCCGCTGCAGATGAGCGAGAGGGGATTCTTCAGCAAGACCACAGGCTATTTCAGCTTGGGCAAAGTCGCAACAAGAACAGATGTCAGGTACACGAAGATGGTCGCACGCAAGAAAAACACAGAATTGTTCTTCGTTGATCTCACCGCGATCTCTGTCGATGGAGAGAGGCTCGGCTTGTCGCCGAGCGTCTTCAGTCGAAAGGGCGTCGTGTTCGACTCAGGTTCAGAGCTGTCCTACATCCCAGACCGTGCGTTGTCCGTGCTGAGACAGCGGATTCGCGAGCTGCTGCTGAAACGCGGGGCGGCGGAGGAGGAGAGCGAGCGCAACTGCTACGACATGAGGAGTGTTGATGAGGGGGACATGCCAGCCATATCCCTGCACTTCGATGATGGAGCTCGGTTCGATCTCGGCAGCCATGGCGTGTTCGTCGAGAGATCGGTGCAGGAGCAGGACGTGTGGTGCCTGGCGTTTGCGCCGACTAAATCTGTCTCCATTATAGGAAGCCTGATGCAGACTTCCAAGGAGGTTGTGTATGACTTGAAAAGGCAGCTGATTGGCATTGGACCATCAGGAGCTTGTTAGTTAGTTATTGGGTTGTATATATATATATATAGAGTAGCTCTACTGTACACCCCTCCCTGAGAATAACTATTCTACACCCCCAGTCCGGCCCAGCCCAGCCCACGCGCACGCCTCCCTCTTCAGCCCCCAAGCGCGCGCCCTCCCTCCAGTCCCCCAGCCCACGCGCGCGCCTCCCTCTTCAGCCTCCCTCCCTTCGCTCCCTCCCGGCGGCTCCCTCTCGGCGCGCCGATTTCTCTCCCTCTTTTTTTTTCTTCTCTTCCTCCGCGCGCCGATCTCTCTCGATCTCTCCCTCCCCTCCTCCCGATCTCTCCCTCCCTTCTCCTTTTCTTTCTCTTCTCCCTCCCCTCCTCCCGATCTGTTTTTTTTCTCCTTTTTTTTTCTCTTCTCCCTCCCCTCCTCCTGATCTGCTTTTTTTTACTCCTCTCCATCGATCTATTCTTTTCTCTTTTTAGAAAAAAAGAAAATAAATTGGTAAATTCAAGACTAGAACACATGATCTACTGAACACATGAACACATACACTCATGTGTATATATATATATATATATATATAAATCTATTCTACACCCCCCCTCCCTCCCATAAGCCAATCCCATCTCCCCCACCCTTTCTAGGGCCCAAATCCCCCCTCCCACCTCAGTCAAAGGCTGGTCAAAGCCCCCTCCCGCTGGTCAAACCCGAGTCAAACCGCCCATTGACTCCCTCCCCCGCCCACCACTTTCCTGTTCACGTCTCGTAGGAATTCCGCAGTAACATAACGGTCATCGTGTAGTAACAGGACAACTTTCTCGCAGTAACAACATCGAAAAATAGTCACGATGGATGTAGTTTTGTTAAGCACTTTTTTACGAACATCATGGTGTAGATGGATTAGAAAAATACTATATAACGTGAGAGATATTGCTCTCTAAAGATTGAGATTTACCTTTTTAAAGTTCTCGTCTCGCTGGAACGGCGTAGTAACGCGACGATCATTGTGCACGACTACTTTCCACAGTAACAATGTTATAAAAGCATTTTTGTCTCGATCATCGTGTAGTAACATGACTATTGTCTCACTGGAACGTCGTTTTAAAGCATTATGGTGAAAACGATTCTAAAAAATAATATGCGATGTAAGAGATATTATTGTTTAAAGATTAGAATTATAAAAGTTTACTTGTACTAAGCTTGCTACTATGTATGTATCTTTGTATTGACAAAGAGAAGTACTTTAGCACTTGTGTTAACTTGTGACCATGCATATGTACTTTTTTAGCACTTGTATTTTGCACAAGATTGAGATTCAAAACTTTTGCTATGCACAAGTGGTGGTACTGTAGTAGTACCGTTACTATCATATACTCTCTGTTACTGCAATTTCATCATAATGTTACTGAAAAAGCGCAGTAACGACCTATAAATTTCACAGTAACAACCTATAAATTTCACAGTAACATATCGTGTTACTGCACTTCTGCGATAATGTTACTACCAAATCACAGTAACAAGGTATGATTTCTACAGTAAACATAACTGGTTTGTGTTCACAAAATCTGAACAGATATATAGAGGAAGCAAACAACAATCCCAAATCACATAGTGTTATAGGGTGAATTGGTTAGGAGAGTTTGTTATGAACCGTGAGATCATGTGTTCTAGTCTTGAATTTACCAATTTATTTTCTTTTTTTCTAAAAAGAGAAAAGAATAGATCGATGGAGAGGAGTAAAAAAAGTAGATTGGGAGGAGGGGAGAGAGAAGAGAGAAAAAATAGTCTTGAATTTACCAATTTATTTTCTTTTTTCTAAAAAGAGAAAAGAATAGATCGATGGAGAGGAGTAAAAAAAGCAGATCGGGAGGAGGGGAGGGAGAAGAGAGAACCAATTTATTTTCAGACCGTCCTGTTTAGGGACCGGGGTGACACAACTGAACAAGTTGGAGGACCTAAACGAGTGATCTGCAAGTTTAGGGACTGGGATGACACAGTCGAACAAGTTTGAGGACCTGAACGATCGATTTGCGAGTTTAGGGACCGGGATGACACAACAGTACTAGTTTAGGGACCGGTGATGGACTTTACTCAACAAGTTGATTGTAAATGGAACAGAGGGTGATGCTACAAAATTTGTGTGGCGTTCCAACTCAATATCTTTAACCTTGGACTGTGCAATATAAAAACCCTAATCAGCACAGTTGTGATTTGATACTTCCAGAGAAATTCCCTCCTATGGTCTTACCAAAATAATGTTTTCCAACCAACATAATTTAGCTAAGAAATCATTCACAGCTATTATTTGCATAACATAGAACATTCAGTTACAACGGATAACTTGACTTGAACATATGTAAAGTGACAGACTTTGGAATGCTTAAGTGTGAATATGTGATTCATATCTGTGTTTCTATATAATCATAAATTATACAGTGGGAGATATTTCCAATTGATCATTATGTTTATCTTTCAAATTTATAGAAACTAGGAAGGTAGCCCGCGCATTCGCGCGGGTATGTATCGTACACTAAGTATGTGATAAGAGAGAAATATTAACTGGAGATCAACTGCCACGATTTATCCATAAATTGTTTTCACTGGTATTAATTGCTTATATATTTTTCTAACCTATTACTTTTATGTTATATCATATTTAAATAATATCTATAAGCAATTATTTATAATATTCTTCATCATTTGAAAAGAATATAATCTTATTTTCTTTAGAAAATATGTCAACGAAAGTAAAAGTAATGTGTTTTTCTTTTCTTTAATTGAATATATTATCATGATTTATTAGAGAATGAATTGGGTGGGACATGAGGCTTTACTAAATGTATGGGTTTATATAGCCTAATATGATTGATGTAGTTTGAGAGGTGATCTATCCATGAACATTTTCATTTAGAGTGGGTTAGAGGCTCCACACAACCTAACATGAATACGATAATGACGAAATATAGTTGCGAAGTAATATTTTTGAAATGTGATGTCCCATCAATACACGCTTGTTTATTATATAACATAGATAACGGTTAGAAATAATAATGGTTCCATCAGTTTTAAAGGCATAGTAGTATTCCAAAAATGTAGCTTGAAAATTATGGTTGTTTTAATATCCGATATTATTGCAAAGTGAGTGTAGCTCAACTGGTTATGTTCCTTGTGATGGAACATGCCCACCCGGATTCAAGTCTTAGACTTGACATGGGTGCTCACATTTACGGCTAATTATTCCTTCAATACTGACATATCCGTTGGTAGCGAGACACTCGTGATGATTTCGTCGATCTCAAAATATGTCGGCCCGGTCTTTAGGAGATACTCATAAGGGGAAGATGTGTGTGTATACGTTTATAGGGGTAAGTGTGCGCGTATTGTGAGCGCTTGCAATTGTATGGTGTTTCTTAAACAAATACCCAATATTATAGATTGTTTCTCTCAGTGTGTTTTCATAAGGGTGAGTGTGCGCGCATTTAGAGCGCATGCGTTGTATAGTCTTTCTTAAAAAACGAATATTATTGATTGTTTCTCTTTTAGTTTAATAGCTAAAAAATAGGGAGGGGATGGACGATGTTTTGTGCATGTGAGGGTGGGGAGGAGGTGGGGGAGATTTTATTCTTCTAATTTTTCTATATTATTTAAGTGAAATCCAATGATGGGGTGTTTTATTTTTTCTAAGAATTCCAAATATTCTTTCCCTTTTTATAGGAGGTGACACATGGCGACTTAAGATTTTCTTAAAAATAGATCTAATAGTTAAAAATAATGGATACAACAATTTAATTGGATTTTTTTAAAATTTTAGGATATGATACACAATGAGCTATGACCGTTCTGGAGGGCGTTTATTGATTTTTGTTATGTACAATGATTTAGTATAACGTGTTACATATTTTCAATTATTTTTTCGTTGTTATTTAATTGGCATGCAAATGATAGTGTCTACCTTCAAATGATGCATTTTTAATTTTGTATAGTAAAATATAGCTAATGAGATCTTGATATATTTATTTAGTTATAAAATAAAACAATAGCTATTACTGTTTTCATATTATGTTAGTTATTAAAACAAAATATAAGATAGGATAATTGAGCTGGAGAGGAGAGGATGGGAGAGTCAGAGAGGGAGGAGGTTCAGAGGTATATGTAAGGCAAGAGAAAATGAGGAGATTATTGTTTTTCAAGATAGATCGAATGGATCCTATAAATACAATTTATCTTACGGCTATTAGAAATACTTTGGGTATTGTATTTTCTAATTAAACTACTTAAATTTTTCTAATTTAAGTGCATGTTATTAATCAAAAGGTTTAAAAATCTATTTGATTTTTTCTTAAAAAAATATGGATGAGTGAACAATTGCTAGTCAGTAGAATATATATGTCCCAAAGTAATGAATTTCTATAATAATATTAGCTATACGATTTTAATAATATATGTTCCAAACTTGGATCTTCAATCTTAAAATATATTATAGTAAATAATCTAATGGAGTGTACCAATAAAAAATAGCTATATGATTTAAATAATACAGTTGTTTAAAATTTGTTATCATAAAATATTTTTTCCATCTATCTAAAAGAAGAAAATAGGAGAGAAAGGAAATAGGTGTGGAGGTATGCACGCATGTACGTACTGGACGGGCGGGGATGAGATATGCGGGCCTTTTTTTATCCTTTTCTTTTTGCTAAATAAATACAATGACAAAAAATAATTGGTAAAAAAAATATATTTTCCACCTTTCTAAAAGAGGAAAATAGGAGAGAAAGGAAATAGGTGGTATTCCTTTTTTACTTGGACAAATAATTTAATAGTAGAAAACAATGGGTCCACCGTATATTACAGAAAATCGACGGCCAAATGTTTTGTTTATTCTCAAAATTTTTGTGATTTTTCTAATTTATTAAAATGTCATGCGGCGATGTAGGAGCATTTATAGGAGTGCTACGTGGTGTCCTGAGTACGTTTGTAGGATGTTTAATGGACTACTAGTATATAATAATAGACGATATTAAGAGGAAGTGGGCTAATGTAAAGGTATAAAATAACGGATCTATAAATTTAAATATAGTGCTACGTGAGATTATATAGTGCCACGTGATGGCCTAAGAGCGCTTATGGAAGCACTACATGACTATATTTGTAGAGTAATAAATTTTATTGTCTATAGTATAGAAGATCCTATTTTAAAAAGACCGTCTATTTTTTTTCCGATGGTTATAACACCGTACATATATTTTCCTTTTAGGGCTTTATAGCATTTTTTTATCGTGCGTTCACCGTACATACGTACGCATGTTCCTTTGTATTTTTCCATCCAAGTGAACAGTTTATGAATGTTTTTTTTTTTGTCTCTATAGGTTTTTTTATCGTACACACGTACGTTCTTTGTTTGTTTTTTAATTTACAGTACCTAAAGATTCATATATGCAAATACTTTCATAGGTAAGTATTTCCATCGTACGTAATCACTTTCATGTATATAGTATTTCCGGTAAATTGCTCGGATATAGAAAGCATAAACTTTTTCAATGGATCTAATCCGACGGTGTAAAATAATGAGTCCACCAATTTAAATAAAAATTGATGGTGGGATCGTAGAATGCCACATGGTGGCATAGGAACGTCTGTAGAACCTTTGTATTTTTCCATCCAAGTGAACAGTTTATGAATGTATCTTTTTGTCTCTATAGGTTTTTTTATCGTACACACGTACGTTCTTTGTTTGTTTTTTAATTTACAGTACCTAAAGATTCATATACGTATGCAAGTACTTTCATACGTAAGTATTTCCATCGTAAGTAATCACTTTCATTTATATAGTATTTCTGGTAAATTGCTCGGATATAGAAAGCATAAACTTTTTCAATGGATCTAATCCGACGGTGTAAAATAATGGGTCCACCAATTTAAACAAAAATCGATGGTGGGATTGTAGAATGCCATATGGCTGTCTAGGAACGTTTGTAGAAGTGCCACGTGGCGGCTTCAGAGCGTTTATATGAAGTTTAATGGACTTTTAGTTATATAATAGATAGATAGATTTACATCGTACGTAATCGCTTTCATGTATATAGTATTTCCGGTAAATTGCTCGGATATAGAAAGCATAAACTTTTTCAATGGATCTAATCCGATGGTGTAAAATAATGGGTCCACCAATTTAAATGAAAATCGATGGTGCGATTGTAGAATGCCACATGGCGGCCTAGGAACGTTTGTAGAAGTGCCACGTGGTGGCTTTAGATCGTTTATAGGAAGTTTAATGGACTTTTAGTATATAATAATAGATAGATAGGTGTTCGACAGTTATTCATAGCGAATGACAATATGTGTTTCTAATAATTTCATAACAACAAAGGTTATTTTGTTTGCAATCATGAAACTATGAGAGAACGTTACATGGCCATGGGGATCAATACTCACACACCTGCAGTAAGATTAATAGAATCTGAAACAAGCTTCGTGCCTACGCAGTTAAATGATACAGAGTGCTAGTAATAATAAAACAAAAGACCAGAACTACATAAAACTTAAGACTGGTTTTCAATATCAGCTAGATTAAAAAACACAAAAGGCGACAAAACCAGTTAAATGTTGCATCTCCATGTGTAGAATTTAGAAACACAAGCAGCAGAATGCAAGAGATTAACAGAGATGTCCTTGTACAATGATTCCTTCTGCAAGGAATTTTTTTTTCCCTTTCCCTCATTGCAACTTTACAAAAGTTCCTATATCCTATTTCGCTGATACTAATTTGCTTAAGAAGTTTTTAAGTAATTATGACCAGGAAACTTTTTCCAGAATGAAAATTTTCATTCACCAGCTCCCAAAAGGAAAACAACCGAAGCTTCTTATCTCTCTCAACATTGCTTGGCCCGAGAGCAAAAGAATCAACGCGAGGAACCATGTGATTCAGTCCTACAAACAAACCGAGTGACCCAAAGATTGAAACTTGATTATTTATTTCCTTCGTTTTCTGCACGCATGCTTTTTAAACTACTAAACGATACTAAACGATACGTTTTTAGTAAAAATTTTTCTGTACGAAAGTTGCTTAAAAAAATCAAATTAACCTATTTTTGAAAAAAGGCTAATACTTAATTAATGATGTGCTAAAAAGCCACACCGTTTTACGTGCAGGAGGGATGCGAACACACCCGAATTGAAGCGGAAGGAAAGGGCGATTTGGCACTCGGAGGAAGCGAGCCGTGGAGAGCAGCAGCGGAGATGCACGTCACTGGGGGGAATAATGAACCGGCAGCTTTGCGTTTCTTCTCTCGTACGAGTACGATCCGCTTCAGCCGAGAGAGTGATAGAGGGAGCACCCGCTCTGTTCTCTCTTCTCTTCCCACTCCACCGGCTAGTATTTTGATGCCGTGGAAAATGGTTCAGCCTGCTGACTAGAACTTGCTACACATGCTCTTAGGCTGTGTTTTTTCCCCTCTTTCCCAACTTACTTCCCTCGTTTTCCGCACGCACACTTTTTAAACTGTTAAACGGTATATTTTTTATAAAAGTTTTCTATATGAAAGTTGTTTTAAAAAATCATATTAATCTACCTTTTAAGTTTCTTTTGGCTAATACTTAATTAATCTCACTATAATCGGGTGCTTCGTTTCCGTGTCAGGAGGCCTCCCGAACACAGCCTAGTACTCCCTCCATATAGGAAAAAAATATCGTTCTAGCCCCTAATCTTGTTTGCGATTTAAACGACGTTCTGAACCGTAGCCTGGTCCTGTGGACGGGATTGCCCTTGTCTATTCGATAACCGAGCTCCTGCAATTAATCCGCAGCACGCCCGCTCGCCTCGTTTAATTCCATCAGCGACGCATGTAGGCATGCAGGCTGCAGCACGCCGCTCAACCTTGTCGCTCACGCTCGCCGCCGCCGCTTGCGTCGTGCTCGCCAGCCCCGCTCTTGTCGCTCTCGCCGCCGCCGCCACTTGAGTCACGCTCGCAGGCCATGCTCTCGTCACACTTGCCGCTGCCGCTCTCGTCGCACTCACCGCCGCCGCGCCGCTTGCGTCGCGCTCGCCGGCCCCGCTCTCGTCGCGCTCGCCACCGCCGCCGCAGTGGTAGTGAACCCAAACTAAAAAAGCGAAACAAAAAAACACACATGCACGAGCGCCATGCAGCGAACCAAAGTATCCAAGCCGGCCCAAAACCGTGCCGTGCAAAAATCACAAGCAAAATCAAGCGACCAGCTTACCCCCGCCAGGAATTGAACCTGGGTCCTGAGGACTCCAGCCTTGAGTTACTTGAGTTAAGTTTGTTTCTCATATGGAATACTGCGCGCAACCATATTTAATAGGGACAGACATGGAAAAATACCCCTAATTAATCACTTCTTGATATGCTAAATGCTGTCTTAAACGTCATTTTTTACCGGTGTGGAGAGAGTATATAACCCTTCCCCAATGGATATGGGTAATTTTCGATAACGGACAGGGTCTGCACTTTTGGTAGTCACCGAAATTGAGGTGGTTGCCAGAATTTTAAAATTTTCGTGAATTTTTGTTTTCTTTCTCGACCAAAATTATTTAAAATTTTAACATATTTTCATTGAATTTGGCCAAATTCACAAATACTTGGAAAAATTCAAAAATTTTGGGGAATTTATATTTGTGCTTGGGTGTCCCATATCACCGAAATTTCAAACCATGGTGAGTAAGATTTGGTGTGCTTTGCCATGGAGGTTGTATGCCCACATATAACCTCCCCAACGGCAGGCTCATCATACGTGCGTGCTGGATATATGGCGTGATCCAAAAAATGCATGCCCATGTAAAGCTACCCCATCTACCAGCGGCTTCCTCTCTATGACTATATATAACATACAATCATACAAACATACACTCAGCCTTAATCCTTGCATTACTTCTCTATAAGAGTAGAGACGCCAATGGAGCTCCGCTTCCTCCTTCTAGTCCTAGTCCTTCTCGCTCCCCTCCTGCCCGGCACCACCGGAGATCAGCAGCACGCCCACTTGCCCGCCACCGCCGCCGGCGGCAACACCACCACGGCGCCGTCGCGCGATCCCCTCCGCATAGGTGCGTCGATCGATGATCTAATTCTAACCCGGCCCCATCACCGAAATGTGCTCTTTCTCTTACTTACTACATTTGAATGGTTGATTGTTTTGCAGTTGTGCGTGCATCCGGCTCCGGCACCGGCGGCGGTGCGTCTCCGTCAGCCACGGCGGCGGCGGCGGCAGGCGATGATGCATCCACTCCTCCTCCTCCACAGCTTAGCCGTCCCAACCGTGATCTGCCTACCGTCCCATCTCCGCTTGACCACGAACCCGTGCCCACGCCGCCATCGCCGGATTTCTTCCCCGATTCGGCGCTCCGCACCATCCCTGCCAATGCCATCGCCATGTCCGCAATATTGCTGCTACTGCTCATCGCGGCGACGCACTAGATATCGATCTATCTAGCTATAGCTTAATTGGTTCCTCCATTGGTTCACATTAATGGGGACTTAATTACTAAGATTTAAGCTTATGTTTCTACTAATACTTGTTTAGAAATTAATCAGTGCAGAGGCTGCACTTTAATTTGTTGTTGTCACCGTATAACGTGTTGTGCTTCCCCAATCTCTGTGTCGCTTTTGGTTTAGGCCTGGTTTAGTTACCATTTTTTTTCCAAAAACATAACATCAAATCTTTGGTCACCTAAATAGAGCATTAAATATAGATGAAAAAAAACTAATCATATAGTTCACACGAAAATCGCGAGACGAATCTTTTGAGCTTAATTAGTCCATGATTTGCACAAGTGCTACAGTAACCCACATGTGCTAATGACAGATTAGTTACGCTTAATAAATTCGTCTCGCGGTTTCCAGGCGAGCTATGAAATTAGTTTTTTCATTCGTGTCCGAAAACCCCTTCCAACATCCGGTCAAATATCCGATGTGACACTCAAAAATTTTCTTTTCGCGAACTAAACAAAGCTTTAGTTGTTTGTTTTATGTACTTACTATATATGTATGCAATGTGCTCTCGCTTTATAATCATGCATGATACTGTGAGGATCTTTCAGTTGCTTAGATCGTTAAGTGTTGCTGAATTAATATTCCATATCGCAGGGGTTATGTAGCTGGAATGATGTTTAATTTGTTCGCTATTTGTAGCAGATTTTATGGCTGTGTACATCCTTTTGATGTAGAGTTTGGGTTGTTTAATCCATTATCTAATAAAAAATTGTACAAGATTTCTAAATTATATACAATCCAAAGTTTTGAATTAAACATTATAAACCAAACCTTTTTAAAATTATGATTTTGATACTGAAGTTTAATTTAAAATGACATGTCATTTTTTATTATATGGAACTCCGTACGTATTAAGAATTTAATATAAAATTAAGGAACACCGGTACCATATATATTAGAATACAATAATTAGCTTTAATAGAATTTGACTACCATAAATGGTGTCTTACCACTCATAAGGTAAAAGCAAAGTTAGCCATTGGGTATTAAAAAAAAAGTTAGCCATCGGATCAATAGACAAATTGATGGTTCACAGTAACTTGATGTACCGTAAAATTGTCCTTGCAAGAAACAAAATGTATGATACAACTGCGTGCTCTGAACATGACACTATGCAACTGCATCCTCGTTGAACCACGAGGAGCAGCAGAGTTAGGTGGTGTTTGGATTCAGGGACTAAACTTTAGTACTTGTCATATCGGATAAATTTGGAGTATTAAACATAGACTACTTATAAAACTAATTACATAAATGAGAGCTAATTCGCGTGACAAATTTTTTAAGCCTAATTAATCCATAATTAACACATGTTTATTGTAGCATCATATAGGCTAATCATAGATTAATTAGGCTCAATAGATTCGTTTCGCGAATTAGTCCAGGGTTATAGAATGAGTTTTATCAATAGTCTATGTTTAATATTTATAATTAGTATCCAAACACCTGATGTGATAGGGACTAGAAAATTTTAGTCCCATCTAAATAAGGTCTTACTAGCTGAAAGCTACTAACATATCCATGGAGGTTAAAAAGAAAAAAATAATAAAAAGAAGGGGAACACCTAACGTGCGTGACTGCAAGGTGACCAGTTAGGGTTTTCAATTTCGATTTCGGCCATTTCGGCTCTACTGATATTCCAGAAATTTCGGTATTTTTTTTAATCAATTTCATTGCAATCACTGATCGTACGTAGTGGGATCGATCACCTTGCAGTCATGCTGATTGGGCCTCTGCTATATGCTGCTCCTCGTGGCTGCAATGAGCAAGAGCATGCAGTAGTTGCAGCTAGAAATGCAGAGTATGTGGGCTATGTGCACATTGTCAGAATGAATCTCATGTTCAGAAAATTAAGTAGCTCACAACTTCATTCATGCATGACACAAAAACTTCATGCATTGTGCTTTCTCGATCGATTTGTTTCTTGCAACTAAGCTAAGAAAATATTTGAACCGTTAAGGATATGATGCTCCTGATTCCTGAAGTATACACAGATAGCTAGGCGACCAAACTCTCGTACATGATGTTAATTTGTTTCATGCTCTGTGATCGTACCTGTGTGAGCCTTCCTGTAGTACACGGAAAATTAAACTCAAACTAAAATCCTGGTGTTCTAAAAAAAACTACTCCCTCCATCCCAAAATGTTTGATGCTTTTCTCTCAAAAAAAAATGTTTGACGCTGACTTTTTTAAAAATGTTTGACCGTTCATCTTATTCAAAAAATTTAAGTAATTATTAATTCTTTTCCTATCATTTGATTTATTGTTAAATATACTTTTATGTATACATATAGTTGTACACATTTCACGAAAGTTTTCGAATAAAACGAACGGTTAAATATGTTTAAAAAAATCAATGGCGTCGGGAAGGAGGGAGTAAAATCCTGGCCTGTTCTTTTTTTTTTGTTCTCAAAATTAACTGGCCAGCCCTGTAATTTGGAACTTATAATTTGAACCAAACCAACACATAAACAGGAACTGAGAGACACCATGCGTACATGAATTAATTAACTGAGATGGATCACTAAGCAAGCACATTGCACATAGAAGAACGAAACTAATTGAACCAAACGCTACGAAAAGGGAGAGACACAGCACAAACGGCTGCAACAAATCGTCCCCACCATGGAATCAATTAATGGAGGAACTAGTTAGCGCGCCGCCGCCGCGACGAGTAGCACTGTGGAGAAGACGACGGCCGCGGCGGCGGTGGTGGCACGGACGAGCTCGCTCGCCGGCGGCGCCTTGGAGTACGGGTACGGCGTGGTGGGCAGGGGTCCATAGTAAATCCATGATTGGTGAGTAGTAGGCAAGCCACTGCTGTCCGGACGATCAAGCTGACGAGGAGTGGGCAACAGTGCAGATTCAGACTCATTGCCGGCCATCGCCGCCGCCGCCGCCGCCGCCGCCATGGCCTCCGGAGTCGCGCCGCCGGCCGCCGCTCCAGCTGCACACATATATACACCATGCAAATGTCGTAGTAAGGGACATGCATTTGATTAATTTCGATCCTCATTTTGGTGATGGTCGAGTTAGTTAGATCAGTAGCAGTGAACTAGTGATAGTGTGTATTAGTGTGACGTAGTACATATGCAGAGGGGATCGCACGGCGCCGCCGTGGTGGTGCCGACGATGGCCGGGTGGTCTGCCACGGCGGTGCGCCGAGGCGGCTGCTCCCCGGCGGCGATGCCGGTGGCCAGGAGGAGGAGGAGGAGGAAGCAGCGCTCCATAGGTGACTGAGGGAATTAAGGCTCAAAGGCTGTAAGAGAGCGTGTGATGGATGGATGGTAGCCAAGTAGGGAAAAGGCAGGTATGAGTTATATACAAGAGAGGAAGCTGCTGATAGTTAGGTAGGCGTACTTGTTGCATGCTCATGCATTGCTCGATGCCTCGATCGATTTGCTTCACCGTTTGAAAATTTTCATTTTCTCACAAAATTTTCATATTCATTTTTGTCATAAAAAATTGCTTATATCGCATCGGGCCTGTTCGACGGCCAGGGCTGAAGCAGCCGCAGCCCGGGTTCAATCTTCGTTTTCGGTATTTGTATCGGAGGTGCCCATATGGCAAAATTTCAATCCGAAATTATGAACAAAATTTAGTAAAATTTGAACAAATATTACTAAAATTCATGAAAAACTAAAAAAAAAATTTCAGCCAAAATAATATCGTATCGAAAGGGTCTGAAATGACCGAGATTTCGGAAATTTTAGTTTTGAATCCTAGCCGAAGTGGCAGCCCGCTGCTTCCTCCTATATGTGACTAGTGGTGGTGCTGGTTTTAGAATCCGATAACGCAGAAGTCACTGAAAACTTTCATACATGTCACATATATACTTAGGAAAATATGTAGTGCAAACCACATATGTAGCGTAAACTTGGAAACTACCGTTGGATGAAGAAATAGACGTCCAAGATTCGTCCACGTCACCATGAGTTAAAATTTAACTCGTAGATTCACTCATGAGTTAAAATTTTACTGGGTGTTAAATTTTAACTCATGTTGACGTGGACGAATCTCGGACGTCCATTTCTGGATCCAACGGTAGTTTTCATATTTCCACTATATATGTGATTTGCACTACATATTTTCCCCATATATACTCTCTATCCCAAAATAAATACATATTCCCTTTGTGCAATACCAAGAAAAATTTATTGATTAACTTATTTTAAGAAAAACTAAGGATAGGAACAATAGATGTCTAATTAATTATTCCCTCTGTTTCAGGTTATAAGATGTTTTAACTTTAGTCAAAGTCAAATTACTTAAAGTTTAACTAAGTTTATAGACAAATATAGTAATATTTAAATTACCAAATTAGTTCCATTAAATTAATAATTAATTATATTTTTATAATAAATTTATTTTGGGTTGAAAATATTACTACTTTTTTCCTATAAAGTTGGTAAAACTTGAAACAGTTTGACTTTGTCTAAAGTCAAAACATCTTATAACATGAACGGAGGGAGTATAAGACAAGCTTTGAACTCTTAGCTTGTAATGAACCTATACAGTTACAAAACCACTCATAAATATTGACTCATATGTGCTAATTCATTTAAAACAGACAAATTCTTCCTCCTCCGTGGAATGAAAATATATGGAATCAACACCTTTGAGTAACTTGTAGTCGGTAAGTACACGGTAAGCGCAATTAAGATCGTGTGCAAGAACTTGTAGTCGATCTTCTACACGCTGAGGTACAAGTCGATCTGCAGGACGGCGTTGTTGGTGGTGGCGTTGAAGGAGTGCGTCCTGAGGAGGCCGTACCCGGCGGCGCCGCGGAGCACGCCGGCGCCGCCGACCACCGGCAGCTCCCTCACCTCGTCGAGGATGGCGTCCCTGGCGAGCACCGACACGGCGCCGCCGCGGTGCACCCCCGCCGTGAACTCCATGGTGGCGCTGAACAGCAGCGCCGAGTCCGTCCGCGACGCGAACATGTAGAACCCCCTGGCGCGCCCCACGGCGGCGGACGACGCCGCGTCGGCGCCGTCCGTCAGCGGGTCGTCGATGGCGTACAGGTCTCCGAACCGGTTCACCGCGTCTCCCGGCAGCGCCGCCGCCGCCGCGCCCCTCACCACGCGCACCGCCGTCGCCGCCGGCCCGCCCCCTGACGCCGACGCGGTCACCGTGTCGTGCATGTAGAACCGCGTGTGCGTCGTCGTCGTCGTCGCCGTGCCGGCCATGGCGACGGCGACGGCGACGGCGAGCGCCAGCTGCAGCAGGAGGGGCATGGCTATCTAGCTAGCTAGTGGTGGTTCGACGTCGAACGTTCGATCGGTGGAGACACCTTTGTAATGGTGGATGGCGCCATTGGCAATATTGAGATGGTCCATCAACAGATGAGTATGTGAGATTCACAAATAGAATTTAATAATTTTTGTGTTCTTTTTATGCTGTGTGAGTTGTGCTTTTGTTTATTCATGTGTAAGTTTTTATTGAGTTGGTGTAATAATTGGCTGTAGCTCTTTGAGTAAAGGCCGGGATTATATTATATTCTATTATCTCAAAAAAAGATGAGTATGTGAGATGTGCGGTGATAGAGGTTGACAGGACAGTAGCTTTGATATGCTTTATGCATATGATGATCAGTGCGAATTAAGCAAAAGCTTGGGGCCGGGTGTACTGTGTCGGGGCATGTCGAAATCGGAGGTTGGTGATCGATTGGATCGGTGGTGTTGGATTGATTTGTTGGAGGAATATCGAGGGTAGAAATGCGTGGCAATTCTTCCATCTCTCATGGTTGTCGATTTTCTTTCCGAAAATCTCCGCGTCCTTTGAGGAATTGAGGGTGAGTACAGGTTAAATTCGAGAGAGGATTCAAGATTTGTGTCATGCTCCACTGTTCTCCACTCAGGCTGTGTTATTAAGTTCAAGTTCCCAGCCTCACTCTTTTGTTTACCGCGCGTACGCTTTCTAAACTGCTAAACGGTATGTGTTTTATAAAAAAAATTATATAGAAAAATTGCTTAAAAATTCATATTAATCCTTTTTAAATTTTTTTAACAATTAATTAATCACATACTAATTTTTCGTGTCGGAGTGAGGGTTCCCAACCTTCACCTAAGAACGCAGCCTCATCTAGAACTTCGGAACTACCTATATATTTTGTGACGAATTTTCTTCAACAAATTTTACAGATATAAATACAGTATAATCGTGGTATAATTGTTAGCAACTTTTTTTTGTCATGCTGCCAAAACACATAAAAGTTAAATACAAGTTACGATGTAATTATATTATGATTGTACTATGTTTACACATGTTAAATTTTTGAAATAAAATTTATCGATAAATAGGCCCCATTTGGTAAGGCTCCAAACTCCAACTCTGTCACACCCTGAAGTTCTTTCCCAAGCCTAAATTGAAATTATAAATGGTCTCAAGAAAATAGCAGTGTAAAGCAAGAGTAAACCTTAATAAATTAATGCAAATAACAATCGAAATTGGCATGTGGAATTTTTCTTGAGTTCTACATGTCGAAATTCGCTAACAAGATTTTTAGTGGAATTTTCAGAGCCCTCGAAATAATTTTAACCAATTAAAAATGAGCACAAGCAATATTTAATCCTAGGAAAATCCTTTTTCCTTCTTTTTCCTTTTTCTTTTCTTTTTTTTTCCTTTGAATGGGCCGCCGGCCCATTCTTCTTTTCTTCCCCCCCCTCTCCCGCTGGGCCGGCCGAAGGCCGAGGCCCAGCCCAGCTCAGCCGCGCCCCCTCCTCTCTCCCGGGGTCACCGACAGGTGGGGCCCACCTGTCGGGCCCGCCTCCTTCCTCCGGCCGCCGCCACCGCGCCCGCAACCGCTGCCGCGCCCACGCTCCCGCATCTCCCGGGCCACGCCGCCCGCGTCGCCCTCGCGCCCGCGTCTCCCGCGCCCACTTCCCCCTCTCTCCCGCTCGCCCATGCTCCCGAGACGGCCGGGATTCGATTTTCGAATCCCGCCTCTCTCTCCTCCCCGCTCCCCCACGTCGGCCGGCGATTCCCGCCTTTCCCGGCCACGTCCGGCCCCGTCTCTCCCCATTTAAGCACCACCGCCACCCCTTCTCTCTTTTTCCCCATTCCGCCGAGCTCTCTCGTGCCCTCTACCGCCCTAGCGCCGTCGCCCTCCTCTCCGCCGCCGACGCCGCCGCTCCGGTCGCCGTTAGCCGCCGCTAGCCGCCGTGCCGAGCCGCGCCGTCGACGCCGTCGCGTTCGCCGTCGTGTGGGCCGTCCCGTCCACCTCTCCTCCGTCGAAATCCGTCACCAGAACCCCCTCCGCGTCGTGCGCCGGTGAGCACCGCCATGGCCGCCGCCTTTGGCCGGTGTCCTCGTCCTCCTCCGAATCCCTCTCCCTCTCTAACTCCTTCGATCGTGTTCGCTAGGTGGTCCCGGTGCTCGTCCTGCCGCCGTCGTCTCCTTCCATCGCTCGCCGTCGTCGATCGTCGTCGGTGAGGCCCTCCTCCCCTTTCTACCTCCCTCTCCCGCGCCGCTTAGCCGCCGCGCCGCCCGCCGCCGCCGGCTGGTCGCCGCCGGTCGCCGTCTCGTGCCGCCGCCGCATGCGCGCCGCGCCGCCGCGCGCCATGGCCGCCGGGCCGGCTTGAGCCGTCCGTGCGCGCCGGCCGCGCGCCCCTGTCGCCGTCCGATCTACCCTCGGGTAGATCGGGGCCGTCGGTTCGGCTGCCCGCGTGGTTGCCACGTGGCCGCCACGTGTGCGCCGCGTTGGTGCCACGTGTGTGCCACGTGGTACGCCGTTTTCCCCGGTCCGTGGACTCGGTCCACCGTGAACCGCCCTCCCCGTGTCACTGCCATGTGGGGCCCACATGTCGGCGCCGCCCTCTCTCTCTCCCGGGATTTATTTATGGCGCAATAAATCAATTAAGGATTTTTCTGTTTATAGTAAAAACACAGTGAATCTTCTAAAATTCATAACTAATTCATCCGTGCTCCGTTTAAGCCCACTCAAGTCTCAGTAAATCAAGAAAAATGTGTAGAATCCGTTAAAAATGGTTTTGTTCTCTGTTTCAGTAATCTTATAGCCTGTTTGCATTGTTTGCCTTGTATGTCGCTTAGATTCCGGTTCTTCCGACGCTCCGGTGTACTTCGAGATAGTCGCCGAGGTTCCTCCAGCAGCAGAGCAAGGCAAGTCATTTTTGTCACTTGAACATATTGAACCTATATTGCAAATGCTCTATTGTTTTTCTTCCAAATACTGCATTGTTTTATAATGTCACCATGGGATGTTTACCTACTGTCATAGCCGTACTATTTTGTACCATGTTCCTTTGTTAGCTTGGGATATAACATGTCTAGAGATTGGACTAGGGATTGCTTAGCCATGCTTAGTTCAACTAGCACACAATGAGGGAAATCCTATTAATGTTTAGACTGTAGGTCCTAATGGTAATGTTGGATTAGTACCACCGTTTTGGTGTTGATTAATTAAAATGAATCACATGGTGGGCTGTGGGTGCATGGTTTTGCTAGTCGCACCCATGGCAATTAAGGACCGGTTCGCGGGAAACCCTGGAAGAATTTATCGTGCTTACCACAAGCCAGCGTGGGCAACGGCTGGGCTTGTAGTGTAGCTTTCCTCTAGCTGACGCATCCACTTAAGGGTGGGCATGATGGAGCGGGACGGGCCCTGCGACGGCCTCTGTCGCTTCCGGATTCACCTAGGCACGAGAGGGGACTGCCCGCTGCCTTGTGAGGAGTGGGGGTGAAACCTGAGGTGTGGTGTGCTTGGTTAGAGGGGGTTATGCGAAGGGTCTTGTCACGGCCTCTTTCCGGTATGTCGTGGTGGCATGTCGGTGCACGGTAACGTGTCGTGGGGCTGTGTCTTGTGGGTACAGTTGTACACCTCTTATCAGAGTAAAACTATTCGAATAGCCGTGCCCGCGGTTATGGGCGGTCAACCAGATTCACCGTGATTAGTTTCACCCTAGTTTAGTCTAATGAAGTTGGATAGTTTAGGTGGATGGTTGGGCCTGTTGCAACGTGGGATAGTGTTGGACAGTGGATGATTAATATTGAGTAATTATTACAACTGTTTACTTCTTTCAACTCCTGTTTATAAATGCTTGCTTTATGCAAATGAACCAGTCTAGATCTCCGTTGATAATTCCCTGCATCATACCCCTATTCCGGTATGACTTGCTGAGTACAGTGGGTAGTACTCAGTCTTGCCCTATTTTCCCCACCCCAGAGTGCGAGTATGTGTCTGATGGTGGTTTCTCCGAGGAGTAGGCTTCGTCCGTGCCATCGAGGATGCCTGTGGAGTGGTGTTCCCGCTGCAGTTCAAGTCAAGGCTTAGCTCCTGTTATCTCTCGTTTTTTTCCGCTGCATTTATGTAAGACTTTTTCCGCTGCAGTTCTATGATGTTTTATTTAGACTTGGATTTGAGCATGCATTGATCCTACCTCTTTGTCTTCTCTAGATGGCTGACCACCCACCCAACCACTGCAGAGAAGGCATGGATGATTTTGTGGCAGAATTGTCTCGCATGACACTGGTGGTGGGCTACCCCAATGCGCCGGAGTACACGACTGTTCCACCGCTCAGTGGCGAGCTTCCTCACCGTGTCCGCTTGGAGGTCCATGGCTATGTGGGCACCTGCCTCGCTAATATGGTGGTTGAGGCGTCCGGAGGCACAGCAGATCACGCCTGTCAGGAGGCAGCATACCTGATGATGGCCAGACTACGGGAGCACCACAACTACATCTTCCACGACATGGTGTACCGCTTCCACCCTCGTCGAGCCAGCAGTGATGATGTCAGTACTTTCCGTCCGACAGCCGGCGAGAACGACACCACCTTTGGTCACATGTGCGCTGTGATGAAGGGGATGGACAGGATGCACTCGGATCTGCACAAGGCGTCCAAGGCCTTGAACGATGGGAAGCTCGTGAGGATCATAGCTCTGAAGGATGAGATAGCACGCCTGAAGAAGGAGAACGCTCAGCTGAAGGGTCTCCCAGCTCCAGGAGGAGTCCGGATCCGCACCATGCCCTGCAAGACGACGACTGCACCCGTGCGCATTCAGCTTGCGCCCAGGAACCCACCTCCTCCCACAGCTCCTCCAGTTCCTCCCGCAGCCCCCGCGTCCGCTCTCTCCTTCGCTCCAGCGTCAGCCGCCAAGGGTCCCGCCAGTGGCAATGGGGGTTGGTTGCCTGCTACTCCCAGTGGCAGCCGCGACCACAGCAGCAGCAGTTCCAGTGGCACAGAGCCGGGCAGTGGCGAGGCGTATCTACCAGACTCCAGGAGCCGCTCAGAGGGACCTGGTGATGAGCAGGAGGACGCCTTCGACTCTACCGACCGCAGGAGCCGTTCCGAGCATTAGGCTTGCTTTCCATTAGTTTATCGACTGTTTAGCTTTTGCCTGTTAGTTTGTGTGTTTAGGTCTGCTCGCTTGTGGGTCAGTTGATGGTCGATATCATGTGCCTATGATATGGCTGTCTTAATAAGGATTTTTGCTTGTTGTTTTAAGTGTTTTAATTCAGATCAGAACAATCGCAGTTTAAAGTCCTTTATAATAAAGCTTAGTTCTTGAGCATCTGTTTTTCTTCTTTTCCCCCGTCTGTTTTTCCTCCAGATGGTCTACACCAGGAATGGTAGCCGCGCAACAGGCGAGGGCAGCAACGGCAAAGAGCGCACTGACGGGGTGCATCCCAACAGCGATTCCGGCAATGGTCCGCCACCACTCCCCGAGAATCCGACCCTTGCCCAAGTAATGGCTCATCAGACGCAGATGATGACAGCCATGATGCAGCAGATGCAGCAGCAGCACCAATAGATGTACCAGAGGATGCAACAGCAAGCCAAGCAACAGCAGCAGCAATTTGGTCCCCCTCCCCCTCAGTCCAAACTGCCAGAGTTTGTACCCGTCAGACCACCCACCTTTTCTAGCACCACCAACCCTATGGAGGCAAATGACTGGCTCCATGCCATAGAGAAGAAGCTAAATCTCCTGCAGTGCAATGATCAGGAGAAGGTCGCTTTCGCCACACACCAGCTCCAAGGTCCCGCGTCAGCTTGGTGGGACAATCACATGGCTACCCGCCCGCCAGGCACGGAAGTCAGTTGGGCGAAGTTCTGCCGCAGCTTCAGGAAGGCGCAGGTGCCAGATGGGGTCGTGGCACAAAAGAAGAGGGAATTCCGAGCACTCCACCAGGGCAACAGGACAGTGACGGAGTATCTCCATGAGTTCAATCGCCTCGCGCGATATGCACCGGAGGATGTCTGTACTGACGCCGAGAAGCAGGAGAAATTCCTAGCAGGTCTAGATGATGAACTAACCAACTAGTTGATATCCGGAGATTACGCCGACTTTGAGAGGTTGGTTGACAAGGCAATCCGTCAGGAGGATCAGCGCAACAAAATGGATAGGAAGAGGAAGGCGGCGTAGTTCCGGTCCAACCAAGGGAGCCACCAGTGACCGCGCTTCACTCCCGGACAGCAGGGTGGACCTACCACCCTGATCGTCCGCCAGCACCGCCCTTTCAATGCCAGCAACTTCCATCAGGGCGCCAGTGGCAGCCAGAACTACCATGGCGGTCAGCCCAACCGCAGTGCAGCTCCACGCCCACCAATGGCACCAGCACAGTCAGCCCCATCCGCGCAAGCCAAAAAGGAGGCTGGGGCAAAGCCAGGGTCCTGCTTCAACTGTGGCGAGCTTGGCCACTTCGCTGACAAATGCCCGAAGCCTAGGCATGCCGGGCCAAGGTTTGTCCAGGCCCGTGTCAACCACGCGTCTGCGGAGGAGGCACAAGCAGCACCGGAGGTCGTACTGGGTATGTTTCCTGTTAACTCAATCCCTGCAACAGTACTTTTTGATTCTGGTGCAACGCATTCATTCATTTCAAAGAAGTTTGTCGGGATGCATGGGTTAATAAGAGAGGAACTTAGCACACCAATGCGGGTTCATACCCCAGGGAATAGCTCCACTTCGGTACAATTCAGCCCTTCTATAACAATAGAAATCCAAAGATCACCATTTCTAGCCAACCTCATTCTTCTGGAATCCAAAGACCTAGATGTCATTCTTGGGATGGATTGGCTCACCAAGTTCAAGGGAGTCATTGATTGTGCGAATCGCACAGTCACCTTGACCAACGAGAAGGGAGAAACAGTAGTGTACAAATCACTAGTCTCACCAAAGCAAGGGGTCTCGTTGAATCAGATTGAGGTGGAAATCCCAGTGGTCACCAAGGAGAAGAATTCGAGGAAATTGGGAGAGATTCCCATAGTCTGCGAGTACCCAGAAGTATTTCCCGAAGACCTCACTACCATGCCACCCAAGAGAGAGATTGAATTTCGGATTGATTTGGCACCGGGAACCGCTCCAATTTATAAGAGACCGTACAGAATGACAGCTAATGAGCTAGCAGAGGTTAAGAAGCAGGTTGACGAGCAACTGCAGAAAGGGTACATTCGACCGAGTACTTCCCCTTGGGGTGCTCCGGTCATTTTTGTGGAGAAGAAGGATAAGACGAAAAGAATGTGTGTCGATTATCGCGCACTCAACGAGGTCACCATCAAGAACAAATATCCTTTGCCGCGGATTGATGATTTGTTTGATCAGCTGAAAGGAGCCAAGGTGTTTTCCAAGATAGACTTGCGATCAGGCTATCACCAGTTGAGAATTTGGGAAGAGGATATTCCCAAGACAGCCTTCACCACTCGGTATGGGTTGTATGAGTGCACGGTTATGTCTTTTGGACTCACCAATGCACCTGCATTCTTCATGAACCTGATGAACAAAGTGTTCATGGAATTTCTGGATAAGTTTGTTGTGGTATTCATTGATGATATCCTTATCTATTCTAAGTCGGAAGAAGAGCATGAGCAACATCTTCGTCTGGTACTCGAGAAGTTGCAAGAGCACCAGCTCTATGCCAAGTTCAGCAAGTGTGACTTTTGGTTATCAGAGGTCAAATTCTTGGGCCACATCATTACAGCTCAGGGAGTGGCCGTTGACCCGTCGAATGTGGAGTCAGTTACCAAGTGGACCCCACCTAAGACAGTGTCACAGATTCGGAGTTTTCTTGGACTTGCGGGTTATTACCGTCGGTTCATTGAAAATTTCTCCAGGATCGCTAGGCCCATGACTCAGTTGCTTAAGAAAGATGAGAAATTCAAATGGACAGCCGAGTGTGACAAGAGTTTTGAGGAACTCAAGAAGAAATTAGTGTTTGCTCCAGTCCTGATTCTGCCCAACGAGACAAAAGACTTCCAAGTTTATTGCGACGCGTCCTGCCACGGGCTTGGATGTGTCCTAATGCAAGAGGGCAGAGTGGTCGCTTATGCCTCGCGGCAGTTGCGTCCACATGAAGGAAACTACCCAACACATGACCTGGAATTGGCAGCAGTGGTTCATGCTCTGAAAATCTGGCGGCACTATCTTATTGGCAACCGCTGCGAAGTCTATACGGATCACAAGAGTTTGAAATATATCTTCACTCAACCTGATCTGAATCTTTGACAGCGAAGATGGTTGGAGTTAATCAAAGATTATGACATGAGCATCCACTACCATCCAGGTAAAGCCAATGTGGTGGCAGATGCTTTGAGCAGGAAAAGCTATTGTAATGCTTTGTGCACCGAAGGCGTGTCTAAGGAATTGCAGCAGGAGCTTGAACATCTCAACTTGGGGTTTGTGGAACACGGGTACGTGGCTGCCCTAGAGGCACGGCCTACGCTCGTGGATCAAGTCAGAGCAGCTCAAGTAAGTGATCCTGAAATAGCCGAGCTGAAGAAGAATATGAGGGTCAGAAAAGCCCGGGATTTCCACGAAGATGAACATGGCACAATCTGGTTGGGAGAGAGATTGTGCGTACCTGACGACAAGGAACTGAAGGATTTGATACTAACCGAGGCTCATCAGACTCAGTACTCCATTCATCCAGGCAGCACCAAAATGTATCAAGACCTCAAAGAAAAGTTTTGGTGGGTCAGCATGAGAAGGGAAATAGCTGAATTCGTCGCACTCTGCGACGTTTGCCAACGGGTGAAGGCAGAGCACCAAAGGCCAGCAGGTTTACTCCAACCTCTTCAAATCCCGAAATGGAAATGGGAGGAGATTGGAATGGACTTTATAACAGGACTGCCCCGGACATCATCGGGTCACGATTCAATCTGGGTAGTCGTGGATCGACTCACTAAAGTTGCACATTTCATTCCAGTACATACCACCTATACGGGGAAGAAATTGGCAGAGCTGTACTTAGCAAGGATCATGTGTCTGCATGGGGTACCCAAGAAGATTGTATCTGATCGAGGGAGTCAGTTACCTCAAAGTTTTGGCAGAAGCTGCAGGAAGAATTGGGAACCCGGTTGAATTTCAGCACAGCCTACCATCTGCAGACCGATGGTCAAACCGAGCGAGTTAATCAAATATTGGAGGACATGTTAAGGGCTTGTGCACTTGATTTTGGTGGAGCTTGCGATAAAAGCTTGCCTTATGCGGAATTCTCTTACAACAACAGCTATCAGGCCAGCCTCCAAATGGCACCATTCGAAGCTTTATACGGTCGGAAGTGTCGCACCCCTCTCTTCTGGGATCAGACAGGCGAACGTCAACTGTTCGGAACAGAAGTGTTAACAGAAGCAGAAGAGAAAGTCAGGACTGTCAGAGAGAGGCTGAGGATTGCCCAGTCTCGACAGAAAAGCTACGCGGACAACCGCCGACGAGAGCTCATATTTGAAGCAGGGGACTACGTGTACCTTCGTGTTACTCCGTTCCAGGGAGTACACCGTTTTCAAACCAAAGGCAAGTTGGCACCACGCTTCGTAGGACCATACAAAATCTTGGAACGAAGGGGAGAAGTTGCTTATCAGCTAGAGCTTCCTTCAAACATGATCGGCGTCCATGACATGTTCCACGTATCCCAATTAAAGAAGTGCTTGAGGGTACCTGAAGAACAGGCCGATTCGGAGCACATCGATCTCCAGGAGGATCTGACCTACGTGGAGAAGCCAGTACGCATCCTTGAGACCAGCGAAAGGAGGACTAGAAACAAGGTCACCAGGTTTTGCCGGAATCAGTGGAGCCACCATTCTGAGGAGGAAGCAACCTGGGAAAGGGAAGATGAGTTGAAGGCCGCCCATCCGCACCTCTTCGCCAGCTCTTCCGAATCTCGGGGTCGAGATTCTGTTTAACGGGGGTAGTTTTGTCACACCCTGAAGTTCTTTCCCAAGCCTAAATTGAAATTATAAATGGTCTCAAGAAAATAGTAGTGTAAAGCAAGAGTAAACCTTAATAAATTAATCCAAATAACAATCGGAATTGGCATGTGGAATTTTTCTTGAGTTCTACATGTCGAAATTCGCTAACAAGATTTTTAGTGGAATTTTCAGAGCCCTTGAAATAATTTTAACCAATTAAAAATGAGCACAAGCAATATTTAATCCTAGGAAAATCCTTTTTCCTTCTTTTTCCTTCTTCTTTCTTTTTATTTTCTTTTTTTTTCCTTTGAATGGGCCGCTGGTCCATTCTTCTTTTCTTCCCCCCTCTCTCCCGCTGGGCCGGCCGAAGGCCGAGGCCCAGCCCAGCTCAGCCGCGCCCCCTCCTCTCTCCCGGGGTCACCGACAGGTGGGGCCCACCTGTCGGGCCCGCCTCCTTCCTCCAGCCGCCGCCGCCGCGCCCGCAACCGCCGCCGCACCCACGCTCCCGCGTCTCCCGGGCCACGCCGCCCACGTCGCCCTCGCGCCCGTGTCTCCCGCGCCCACTTCCCCCTCTCTCCCGCTCGCCCGCGCTCCCGAGACGGCCGGGATTCGATTTTCGAATCCCGCCTCTCTCTCCTCCCCGCTCCCCCACGTCGGCCGGCGATTCCCGCCTTTCCTGGCCACGTCCGGCCCCGTCTCTCCCTATTTAAGCACCACCGCCACCCCTTCTCTCTTTTTCCCCATTCCGCCGAGCTCTCCCGTGCCCTCTACCGCCCTAGCGTCGTCGCCCACCTCTCCGCCGCCGCCGCCGCCGCTCCGGTCGCCGTTAGCCGCCGCTAGCCGCCGTGCCGAGCCGCGCCGTCGACGCCGTCGCGTTCGCCGTCGTGCGGGCTGTCCCGTCCACCCCTCCTCCGTCGAAATCCGTCGCCGGAACCCCCTCCACGTCGTGCGCTGGTGAGCACCGCCATGGCCGCCGCCCTCGGCCGGCGTCCTCGCCCTCCTCCGAATCCCTCTCCCTCTCTAACTCCTTCGATCGTGTTTGCTAGGTGGTCCCGGTGCTCGTCCCGCCGCCGTCGTCTCCTTCCGTCGCTCGCCGTCGTCGATCGTCGTCGGTGAGGCCCTCCTCCCCTTTCTCCCTCTCTCTCCCGCGCCGCTTAGCCGCCGCGCCACCCGCGCCGCCGCCGCCGCCTGCCGCCGCCGGTCGGTCGCCGCGGTCGCCGTCTCGTGCCGCCGCCGCATGCGCGCTGCGCCGCCGCGCGCCATGGCCGCCGGGCCGGCTTGAGCCGCCCGCGAGCGCCGGCCGCGCGCCCCCGTCGCCGTCCAATCTACCCTCGGGTAGATCGGGGCCGTCGGTTCGGCTGCCCGCGTGGTTGCCACGTGGCCGCCACGTGTGCGCCGCGTCGGTGCCACGTGTGTGCCACGTGGTACGCCGTTTTCCCCGGTCCGTGGACTCGGTCCACCGTGAACCGGCCTCCCCGTGTCACTGCCATGTGGGGCCCACATGTCGGCGCCGCCCTCTCTCTCTCTCCCGGGATTTATTTATGGCGCAATAAATCAATTAAGGATTTTTCTGTTTATAGTAAAAACACAGTGAATCTTCTAAAATTCATAACTAATTCATCCGTGCTCCGTTTAAGCCCATTCAAGTCTCAGTAAATCAAGAAAAATGTGTAGAATCCGTTAAAAATGGTTTTGTTCTCTGTTTCAGTAGTCTTATAGCCTGTTTGCATTGTTTGCCTTGTATGTCGGTTAGATTCCGGTTCTTCCGACGCTCCGGTGTACTTCGAGATAGTCGCCGAGGTTCCTCCAGCAGCAGAGCAAGGCAAGTCATGCTTGTCACTTGAACATATTGAACCTATGTTGCAAATGCTCTATTGTTTTTCTTCCAAATACTGCATTGTTTTATAATGATACCATGGGATGTTTACCTACTGTCATAGCCGTACTATTTTGTACCATGTTCCTTTGTTAGCTTGGGATATAACATGTCTAAAGATTGGACTAGGGATTGCTTAGCCATGCTTAGTTCAACTAGCACACAATGAGGGAAATCCTATTAATGTTTAGACTGTAGGTCCTAATGGTAATGTTGGATTAGTACCACCGTTTTGGTGTTGATTAATTAAAATGAATCACATGGTGGGCTGTGGGTGCATGGTTTTGCTAGTCGCACCCATGGCAATTAAGAACCGGTTCGCGGGAAACCCTGGAAGAATTTATCGTGCTTACCACAAGCCAGCGTGGGCAACGGCTGGGCTTGTAGTGTAGCTTTCCTCTAGCTGACGCATCCAGGTAAGGGTGGGCGTGATGGAGCGGGACGGGCCCTACGACGGCCTCTGTCGCTTCCGGATTCACCTAGGCACGAGAGGGGACTGCCCGTTGCCTTGCGAGGAGTGGGGGTGAAACCTGAGGTGTGGTGTGTTTGGTTAGAGGGGGTTATGCGAAGGGTCCTGTCACGGCCTCTTTCCGGTATGTCGTGGTGGCATGTCGGCGCACGGTAACGTGTCGTGGGGCTGTGTCTTGTGGGTACAGTTGTACACCTCTTATCAGAGTAAAACTATTCGAATAGCCGTGCCCGCGGTTATGGGCGGTCAACCAGATTCACCGTGATTAGTTTCACCCTAGTTTAGTCTAATGAAGTTGGATAGTTTAGGTGGATGGTTGGGCCTGTTGCAACGTGGGATAGCGTTGGACAGTGGATGATTAATATTGAGTAATTATTACAACTGTTTACTTATTTCAACTCCTGTTTATAAATGCTCGCTTTATGCAAATGAACCAGTCTAGCTCTCCGTTGATAATTCCCTGCATCATACCCCTATTCCGGTATGACTTGCTGAGTACAGTGGGTAGTACTCAGTCTTGCTCTATTTTCCTCACCCCAGAGTGCGAGTATGTGTCTGATGGTGGTTTCTCCAAGGAGTAGGCTTCGTCCGTGCCGTCGAGGATGCCTGTGGAGTGGTGTTCCCGCTGCAGTTCAAGTTAAGGCTTAGCTCCTGTTATCTCTCGTTTTCTTCCGCTGCATTTATGTAAGACTTTTATGATGTTTGTAAGACGTGGATCTGAATGTCAACATTGTCGTTTGTGTACCCCGGCCGGTCCTGGACGGGGATTTTAGTGCACATTCTGCTTGGAATTCTATTCAGGAATTTCTGGGCGTGACAAACTCCCAGCTCTAAACTTCTACTCTAGTTAGAGCTAGCTTCTGTTGGAGTTGCAGACCCATCAGAAATGTTTGGCAACCTTCTAGCTCCAGATCTGAAAAAAATTGAAAAAAAAAAGAAAATAAAGAATCCCCGTTGCCAGCCGGCTAGCTCGCGCGCCGCCGCCAGCCCCCGCTCCGCCACCGAGCCAGCGCGCCGTCGCCAGCCCCCGCTCCGCCGACCAGCCCGCGCGCTGTCGACCAGCCCACGCGCCGTCGGCCGGGCCACGCACCGCCGCCGAGCCCCCGCGCCGCCGCCACCTGCTCGACCGTCGCCGGTTGCCGCCGGCGCCAGCGCTGCCAGCCTGCCCGCTGCAGGATCTTGCCAGAGAAGACGGGAGGAGAGAGAATGTGAGGAGGAGTTTTGGGGTAGTTCAATGGCATTTTTGTGTAAATACATCATAAATTTAAAGGGTAGTGGATCTTTTGGGGTGGAGTAGAGCTGTGGAGCAGCAAAAACCCAGCTCCACCCCCGTAGTACAAATTTATGGAGCTGCTCTGTGAACTCCGCTTTAGAAAACAGAGAATTTGTACCGTTTGGCACAGCTCCAGCTCTAGGTAAGTTAGAATTGGGAGCTAAAGCTGTGCCAAACGGGGCCTATATAGCAAAATTGGTCGCTGATTGGGCTAAGTAGACTCTACTCTAGGCCGATGGGCTTTGACAGTTTCTGGGTCGTTCTCACTTGGGCTTGTTAGGTTCAATGTGGGCCGCAACTTGATTGGCCTACGTAGGCTCTAGTTGGGCTACTTTTGTGTGGGACATATCAAGGGCAGTTTTCATGTGGGCCAAAAGTTTTCATCTTTTGCCGTATGCAATTTTCAACCACAAAATCATGTATAATATCTCCCCAAGTTCTAAAACAGTGCAAATAAACTCTTTGATGGTTTAGATAGCAGTTTCTACTGACATCATAGGTCGACCGCGCTCAGACTCTACGAATTAGCATGGGTGCGATCAAAACCCGTCACCGTGTCCAATCTCAACATGCATGTTACTCCCTCCGTTTTATAATGTAAGACATTTTAGATTAAAGTCTTACATTGTGAAACGGAGGAAGTATATGTCAATCCACGTTGCTAGCCGGAAGAGCTCCTAGATCGATCCCCGTTGCTAGGCCCATCTCCGTAGCCCAGTGTCGGCCTCACTGTGGGGATTTTAATGTTGACGGCCACTTGTGATCTCTCGATCGGCTTGGCAGCCTTCCACCTCAGCCGTCTATGGGCGCAGCCGCCTTCGTAGTCGGGTCTCCGTCCCTTGCTGCTATGCTGCTCTCGTTTGGTTATTAACAATTTACACAGATCTAGCTTTAATCATGCTTTAAACATGTAGCTTTGAGTGGTATAGACTGGCTGAACAAAGAAGGATTGAAAGTGATTTTCACGAGGGTTCCTGTCGGTTGATCAGAGCTACTAACTTTCAGACAATTTTTCCTTTTTTGGTAGCCAGTAGCCATAGACAGACACCTGGGATAAAGAAGGAGATGATGAGATGGACACTGATCAACGAATTTTCAACGTTCTTTAGGAGCCACACAGAATCAAGCTAGGATGATTGATTAGAAGATGAGAGAGACAAAAATAAAGTATGTCCTGGATAGTGGATACCACGTTTCTCCAATGATTTTCCTTTTAGGCACACACATAAAACCATCCAGAAATGACATCGGGACTAGTAGAGTTTGTGGTAGAGAAAGCTTGAAATAATAAGGGGATTCTTTAAACTTCGATGAAATCTAATTGATGGAGAAATTAAAAAAAAATAATCATATTTTGACTTAAAACCGGATCTGCATGTACAAAATTAAAACCTCATGCCATCCGTTTAAATATAATTTAGGAATTGCTATCTAACATGTGATAGAAAATTGGTCATTCTTTTTTTTTTTTTCGTGCATGCAGGATTGAGAAATTAAAAATCAAGCATACGCGGATGTCTGTGTATCGTAGACAACCTGCGGGATGCCGTGGCATGTCTCCACCACTCAGCCTTAGTCTTTTTTCCGAGTTACATGGCCAGTTACATCTATGTAACTAATTTATATATATTGTAATTATATTATGATTATGATTATAATTGTACTGTAGTTATATTTGATAGATTTTTAGAGGATTTCTGTCAATATGCTGGTTAGACATTCCCTTTAAATTTTGCAAGCAATTTCATTATATTGCACGCATTACTTACTTTCAAGTTGTTTCATCATTTTTTTAGAGTATATTGCACCCACGGTATAATAACTTGGCGGGTGTGCGATATAGTGCAATAACTTGAGAATTAAACGTTCGAGTGCAATAACTTGACAAGTGGGCATGTTCTAGTATAAAAACTTACAATTTAGTTTTTGGTGCATCAACTTAACTAAGCATATGCTAGGTGAGTTTTTCTCACGATGTCAATATGCCATTACATAGCAATCTTACGGATATTACCTAATAATATTCAATTTAATCTTTAAGAATTATACACATCCAATTTACATCAATTACCTTTAAGAATTTTTGTTTTCTTTACCTTCCCAAATCTCAACCGAAATTAAATTTCTACATCCAGTTTAATTGACTTTCAATTATTAGTTATTCGGATAAAAATATAAATATGCTTATATACAAATCGGCGCTAGTATATCGTTAAAATAAGTACTTAAAAATTGAATATGTATAAAAAAAGTGCTCTAAATAATTAAGTTGCCGCATAACTTCTTAACTTATTGTATCAAAATCGTACGTATCTTGTAAGTTGTTGCATTTATGCGATCACTTATATAGTTCTTATACTAAATTGTACCTACTTGTCAAGTTGTTGCACTGGAACAATCATTTCTCAAGTTCTTAAACCAAATTGCACCTACCTGCCAAGTTGATGCACCGTGGGTGTAATTTACTCATTTTTTTAAGGGAAAAGTACATTGTTTCATACGTTTAAAGACTATTTATATAAGATTTTTCTCAAGGAAGGGTTTTGCATTACATGGAATTTGCCTGATAGATTAATCTGTGGCTGCAAGCACTGGACTGTGAATATACTGCCTTAAGGTATGTATTAATTTCTAAGGATATGTACTCCCCCATCGCATAATAATATAAGAGATCTTGGAGGGATGTGACACTTTATAGCACTACGAATTTGGACAAAAAGCTTGCCCAGATTTATAGTTCTAGAAAATGTTCCATACTTCCAAAATCCCTTATATTTTAGGGTAAAGGGAGTATGTTTTAATTATATCTTCCTCTCGTACATACACATCGGTGCACAACTGCACATGTCAGAATATATATTCAGCCAGGCATCAGCCATACTGCTGGTATAATGAAGACATTGCCTGATGTGATTGAGATGAGGGTGACAGATTAATTCATGTTCTAGCGAAGACTTCATCCGTCCTTAAAAAACCAACATATGATGAGATGTGACGTTTCTTAGTACAATTAATCTTGACAGGGGCATGTCCAGATTCATTTTACTAAAAAATATCATACATTCTTGTCACACATCCTGTCCCATAGGTTGGTTTTTTGCACAGGGAGAGTACTATATTTTACGCTTTCTCTCTCACTACTACTCTCATTTTTTCATTCATAGCTTACTCATTTGCACGTTTTCTCCCCTTTTCAAATGTTTTTTCTTTCAACATGATTATCCATTCTATCATTTGATTACACTGTTGTATTCCTTACAATTAAATCTTTATAACAATATATCACACAATTATATTTTGATAAAAAAATCAAATATTGTTTCACCCTTTAAAGAAAATTGTTCATTGTATAAAGTGTTTCAAAGAAATACAACAATTAAAAATACCGAGTGCAATAACAGTAACCACCTATACGAAACATTGAGTCCCAAGGAGCGGAAAAAAGTCATATTTATATCACATAGTAATATTACATATTGAAATATTATAAAATACTCTCAAACATTCCAAAAGACCAGGTGCAACATTCGCAAGTTAACTAGTGCAACATCATATCTATTCTATTCTAGTTGAAACATTTAAATAAAATATGTGCAACATTTAAAAGAAATGTAAAAATGCTAAATATATTTTCATTGAAATATAACCATGTATGGTCTAGTTCTAAAGATTTAATTGCAGCGAATTTAATAGTGTTATCGGATCGTAGATTGAAGAAGTAAATTAAGAGAAAAAGTAGTTTAAAATTGCTAAACAAAAACTTATACCACCCAACTAACCATGGTTTTTTATTAGATGTATGCATGAATGTAGACTTAGGCCTTGTTTAGATCCCACGTCAAAATTTTTCACTCTGTCACATCGAACGTTTGAACACCTGGATGAAGTATTAAATATAGGCTTAAAAATAACTAATTACATAGATTGCGATTAATTTGCGAGACGAATCTTTTAAGCCTAATTGCTCCATGATTTAACAATGTGGTGCTACAGTAAACATTTGCTAATGACGGATTAGTTAGGCTTAATAAATTCATCTCGCGGTTTACTAACGGATTCTGTAATTAGTTTTTTTACTAGTGCCTTAACGCCACATACGACACCCTATATAATATTTATTGTGACACATCAAAATTTTACATGCATGGATCTAAACAACCCCCTAAGCTACATGCACTGGTGGAGAAACCATCTTTGGTCGGTCGACCAGATTTCACAATAGTCCCGGTTGTATTAAAAACCGGGACTAAAATCATCTTTAGTCCCGGTTTGAAAGCTCCAGGGTACTTTTCAATCTTTAGTCCCGGTTGGTGTAGATCGCCATACGCTTTACTCCCGGTTGGTATTACCAACCGGGACTAAAGATCTATTTACAGTCCTGGTTGGTGTTACCAACCGGGACTAAAGATCGCCATACGCTTTACTCCCGGTTGGTGTTACCAACCGGGACTAAAGAACACCAACCGAAAAAAAAGATCAACGCGGAGATCGGAGAGGCATGCGCGATCGGATCAAGGTATCTCCTTCTCTCCTTTAACTCCTCTCTCCTCCTCTCCTCAACCATATCTCCTCCTCTCCTCAACCTTATCTTCCTCTCCTTCTCCTCTCTAACAGACCGAGGGCGGTCGGGCGCGAAGGCCCAGCCGGCACGGCGCGCCGTGAGGCGGCGGCCGGTGCGAGGGCGGCGGGGCGCGGCGGGCCCGCTGGCCAGCGCGGCGGCGGCGCGTCGCGCGGTGAGGCGGCGGCCTGCAGCGGCGGCCGGCGCGAGGGCGGCGGGGCGCGGTGGGCCGGCAGGCCGGCGCGGCGGCGACGCGTAGCGTGGTGAGGCGGCGGTGGTCGGCGCGAGGGCGGCGGGGCGCGGAGGGCCGGCCTGCGAGGCGGCGGCGCACGGCGAGGCAACGGATTTTTTCTTTTTTTTTCTTTTTTTTTAATCTGAGATTGTTGTGTGATGTATTTGATTAGATCTGATTGTTGTGTGATGTATTTGATTTGTGTGTGATGTGAATATTTGATAATTTTATAGAAGTTGTGATGTAATTTTTTTTGAGATTTTGTGATATATTTGAGTATTTGAGATGATCGATTGTGGATTTGGAGGCAATTTGAGGATGATTGATTTGGGATTTTGGGGACGGGATGAGGTGAAATCAATATATATTCAAAACAATGAAGAAAAAAAATAATAAAGAGCAACCGGATCTAGTCTTTTTTAGTCCCGGTTGGTGTTATCTCTAGTCTCGGTTGGTGTTACCAACCGGGACTAAAAATGGATTTTTACTCCCGGTTTTTTCACCCGGGACTATTGATAGCGATCTTTAGTCCCGGATTCATAGTCCCGGTTGGTGGGGGTTATGAACCGGGAGTACAAACCCCTTCTCCACTAGTGTAATGATGGCTTGCAGCTGCCGAAGATGATGATTTGGCTAATGATGCCCTACAAACCACCACCACCACCCACTCCTACAGCCACTCAGGACATAGCCATTGCCGCCGTTGTTGCATAGACTCAGCTAAGTCTACATTGCCGCCACTGCAGCTGCCTGCCACCGTCACCCCTATTAGCCACCGCCTTGGCCTGCCGATATCTTGCCGTAGGTTTCTGCCTATCACTACCTTGCCTCCACCTTTGCCTCCTCACAGATCAAAGGGGATAGAGAGGAGAGAAATGGTGAAGAGAGAGATAAAGGAGGGGAATAGAAGAGACCGAGAGAGAAAGGTGGGATGTGGGGCGCAGGGCGCCCGATATTTTCCTTCCCACCGGGCACCCGAGCCAAATGCTACCATATATAACTTTCTCAATCTAGTTAGTAATAGTTAGTAATGAAAGAGAATTACCATTTCTAATATATACACCCTCTGGAAAGTCCTCCGGGATTGCCCCTTCTATCCGCAATATATTTGTTATTTGACCAATTTCTTCAACTGGTGCAAAATTACTCTGCATGGATATATAGATCCACCACATACGTAAGTTATTAGCAATGGAAATTGAACTGATTCTCCAATTTAGTTTTAGAGGAAAATTGTTTCTCCAAGGGAAATTAATGTATTTCTCTCCAATTCATTGCTTAGACCCCAAAATAAGTGCTACTTGCTCTTCTAACTTGTTTAGCATAAATCAATGCTTGAGAAGGAAACAACTATGATGTATGATAGGAGGATGCATGATTAGGAGTAGGATGGGACAAAGTTTTGAATATAACATGTAATTCCTCCGTTTTATATTATAAGACTTTCTAGCATTGCCCATATTTATATATATGTTAATGAATCTAGACATATATATGTGCCTAGATTCATTAACATTTATATGAATATGAGCAATGCTAAAAAATCTTATAACCTGAAACGGAGGTAGTAGTACTTAGAAGAATACTCTTTTCAGACAAATTTTTAATCCTGAAAAGCATTCATTTTTACAGGACGGAAGAAAATTTATATTATAGGAAGTTCAAAGCAATAAATTGCTGCTGCATTTTGTGTAACGTATATGCAATCATGCTTGCCTGCCCTACCTCGGTGGGACGTAAAGATTGATGACTGAATGTGAAGATAGAGTCCACAAACGCATCCAGCAATTTCTTGGAAGCACTGCTTCCTGCAGCAGATGCCTCCCTAAGTTTGGTTTTCAATACTTGCTGAAGCTCCTTGAAACGAGGTGGCTGTATGTATCAAATGAACGTATTAAAATGGAATCATATGATCATCTCATTGTACATATGCAATGCAACAGTAAAATATACATTTTTTTTTTGGCCCAAACAGTAAAATATACAATCTCAATCTCGTTGTTGCATGCTTATAGCAGTAGAGCTAGCTAGCTCTGGAATAATTGATCAGTTCAGTTGTTATATGCAGAGAGACAGAAAGGAGACTAGAGAGGCTAACTACGGAGGGAGGTGTGGTTTAGTACTGTGCGTACGATGTGCGCAGAGGAATCATGAGTCGCCAAAGGCTTAGTCCTGGTGATCTTGGCTGGCCTTCCTCCGGTGCTGCACAGGCGTGGTTGAAGAGAGAAGCCATACATATGCATGGATGCTATGGTCGCCATTGTTGCAAGCTTGTTGCTCCTAACAACTCCTCCTTTTATAAGGCTATTCCAAGAGATAGATATAGTACTCGCCTTCTGTCCCAGTATGACATTGTTGACTTTCATATAATGTTTAACCATTCATTTTATTTAAAAAGTTATATAAATATTATTTATTTTATTATGACTTATTTTATCATCAAAGAAACTAAAATCCTAGCCTGTACTTTTACATATTTATACTACATTTATAATAAAACAAATGCTATGTGAAAAGTGAACGATGTGATCTATTTTAGTTGGGTTTTCGCAACAGAACAAGGACAATCCTCCAACATAAGGATTCTGACATATTCACGTGTAAAAATATCTAGATATTTATCCACCCTAAGCTTGGGTATGTTATTATTGCATATTTATTAATTAGAGATGCATACTACTACTCCCTCCGTTGTTTATAACCGATAGTTTGGATAGTTCCAAAATATAAGTATTCGTGGATTTTTTGGGCGTTTAGCAGAGATAAGAAAAAAGAACTTTGATATCCTTCATTAAATAAGACTTTATTAGGTTAGGTTGGTAATTCTATATATTAAAAAATAAAAAGAGAGGTGATTGATTACACGGGTATAAAGTAATACGAATAGCACTTAAATTACTTAGATTTTGGTACAAATTTCAATTGTTAGAACCATTTATATTGTATAACCGACCAAGCAAGCATATTATATTCAAAATAGTGGTACTATAATACTTTCTCTGTTAGTAAAATTACGTGAACAATGCTATAAAGTCTTATAATATAAAACGTTCCATCTCCACTCAACTCACATGAACTACAATAGGCCTAGCTAACAGGTACCACTGGACCAAGCAGATTGATTGGCTCAACGAAATTGCCACGTGAATATTTGTATCGTCTGAACGCATCTTTCACCAACTTTCACTGGCCATCTCTCTCATTCAAGAGTCACGGTCGGCACATGCTAGAGGCCGAGATCCTGGCTAGGAGTCTGTTTCAGGAGTTTTTTCCAAACAGTTTAATTAACTTTTCATCCAGATTTTGAGAAGCTATAATTATAAAATTCAGAAAATTAATTAGAAAATATAATTAAGTTGAGAAACCTAGATTTTCAGAAGCTGACTACCAACCGGCTGTTTCTAAGAACTTTAAACTACCCAAACATACCGTACGATCGACCAGGGTTTGAAATTTCAGTAATTTCGACCCCATCGGCAAACACAAATCTCCCCAAAAGTTCCAGTTTTTTATCAAATATTTCTAAATCTGTTCAAATTCAGTCAAAATACGTTACAAATTCAAATCACTTCTGTCTGAAAAATCCAGAAATCACGACATTTCCAAATTTCGGTAACCACCGAAATTTCGGTGGGGACCAAAATTGAAACCTTGAGACTGACCCGGCCCGACTTGCGCACGGGGTAACATCGTCGGATCGAACGACACGCCAACACACAGGATGCATGAGCTAGCGTGCGGCGGCCTCAAATATCGTCCGCGTCAACGTCGTCCTCTTCCTATTCCTCTTCCTCTCGGTGCCTCAAATTTCTTCCGCGACTCTCATTAGTCCTCGGATGCCGGCCGGTGTCGATCGATCGGCAAGCTATAGATAGACAGATGTGGCACGGTCGATCAACAAGCAAGCGGGCGCTGTCGGGCTCGTGTCTTTTGTCACCTGGTAATATTGTACCGATCGACGATCGAGCTTGCTGCCGAAGTCGACGGGCATTTGAGGGGACGCTCTCTTGTCTCCTTGCTCTCTCTCTCTCTCTCTCTCTCTCTCTCATTCCATGTACAGGGTAAACGATGAATTGGATGGACACTAATAGTTGCCTTATCGTACAGCTTCCACTGATGCAGCTTGATCCTCTGACCTTTCTCCTCACTTAATTAATGGGTCTGTCTCCTAAAATAAGTAATAACAATTTGTAGAGTTAGATGCAGACATTAAGGAAATAGTTGGAATTAACACTGGTGGAGAAACCATCTTTGGTCGGTCGACCGGATTTCACAATAGTCCCGGTTGTATTAAAAACCGGGACTAAAAACATCTTTCGTCCCGATTTGAAAGCTCCAGGGTACTTTTCAATCTTTGTTATCAACCGGGACTAAAGATCTATTTATAGTCCCGGTTGGTGTTACCAACCGGGACTAAAGATCGCCATACGCTTTACTCCCGGTTGGTGTTACCAACCGGGACTAAAGAACACCAACCGGAAAAAAAGATCGACGCGGAGATCGGAGAGGCATGCGCGATCGGATCGAGGTATCTCCTTCTCTCCTTTAACTCCTCTCTCCTCCTCTCCTCAACCTTATCTTCCTCTCCTTCTCCTCTCTAACAGACCGAGGCTGTCGGGCGCGAAGGCCCGGCCGGCGCGGCGGGCCCGCTAGCCAGCGCGGCGGCGGCGCATCGCGCGGTGAGGCGGCGGCGGTCGGCGCGAGGGCGGCGGCGCGCGGTGAGGCGGCGGTTTTTTTCTTTTTTTTCTTTTTTTTAATCTGAGATTGTTGTGTGATGTATTTGATTGGATCTGATTGTTGTGTGATGTATTTGATTTGTGTGTGATGTGAATATTTGATAATTTTATAGAAGTTGTGATGTAATTTTTTTTTGAGATTTTGTGATGTATTTGAGTATTTGAGATGATCGATTGTTGATTTGGAGGCAATTTGAGGATGATTGATTTGGGATTTTGGGGACGGGATGAGGTGAAATCAATATATATTCAAAACAATGAAGAAAAAAAATAATAAAGAGCAACCGGATCTAGTCTTTTTTAGTCCCGGTTGGTGTTATCTTTAGTCCCGGTTGGTAACACCAACCGAGACTAAAAATGGATTTTTACTCTCGGTTTTTTCACCCGGGACTATTGATAGCGATTTTTAGTCCCGGATTCATAGTCCCGGTTGGAAAACCGGACTACATGGGGCTTACGAACCGGGAGTAAAAACCCCTTCTCCACCAGTGATGGCTATGCAAGATTTTTGAGGCTTTGTGTGGCGCGCCTGCATGTGTGATGGATGCTGAGGCGGGCGTCGGATATTTAAGCTAAATATCGTACCGATCCAAGCACTTGTCTAAATATTACTGAGTGCATGTTCAAATATTCAGCTGATAGCATGAGCTCATATCACCTGTGCGATAAAGACAATGCCAATACATATGCATCTTCTTATTTATTAATTTCAGATTAAAAAATTATTATATTTAAAGCAAACAACTATCAAGGGCTACATAAACATAAATATATAATTAATATTACTTAATCTTCTCCATACAATACATCGACTGGACAATATATAGTAGTGTAGTTACAACTTCTCGACACTTTGAACTACATACATATATAGGAGATAGATTTTCATTCCACAAGAAAACTATACACGCAACTTTAGGGTGAATCTATCATAGGGGCATCCGGATCTTAAGCCTCTGCTACTTTCTCCGTTTCATAATGTAAGTCATTCTAACATTTTTTATATTTATATTAATGTTAATGAATCTAGATAGATATATATCTAGATTCATTAACATCAATATGAATGTGGGTAATATTAGAATGACTTATGGAGGGAGTATATACTAATGCAAGGACAATAGGAGCCCCATGAAACCCCCATCAAATTTTTTATCAGACGCAGATAGAAAGAAGTTTCTATAACTTTGACTAGTTTATTCAGAACCCCTTGTTATTTCTTCTTAAATCCACCGCTGCATGCACAACTCCTCGCACAGACGATGCAGCCGCCAGACATGCATATATGCAGTAGTCGCGTGCGTTTTCTGTCCATGGCTAGCTCCGTGCTACTGCTAGCTAGTGCTGCAGGTAGAGGTCGATCTCGACGATGCCACCGGTGGTGAGGCTGTAGTCGTAGTTCTTGGTGACCATGTACCCGCGCGCGAGCCGGAACCGCCCCGTGCCGCCGATCACCACCGACTCGCGCTCGCCGGCGTCCATGTCGATGCGCCCCTTCGCCGCCACCGAGCTGCCGCGGTGCTCGCCGGCCTCCAGCACCATGTGCAGGCTCAGGTCCGACACCACGCCGCCCTCCGACACCCGCACCGCGAACCCCTGCGCCGTGCCCACGCGCGCGCTGCCGGCGGACGGCCCCTCCGTCAGCGCGTTGTTCAGCGCCACGATGTCGCCGAACTGCCGCGGCGGCGAGCCGTCGTCGTCGTTGCCGTTGCCGCTGCCGTTGCCGTCGTCGAGCAGGGAGCGGCCGGAGACGACGCGCATGGCGGTGGGAGCCGGGCCGGTGTAGGCGTCGTGCATGTAGAAGTGGAGGTGGGTGGTGGTGGTGGTGGTGGAGGTGCCGTTGCGGTGGAGGAAGACGGCGGCTGCGAGGAGGAAGCAGCCGAGGAGGATGGAGGAGAGGGACGCCATGGTCGAGCTTGCTGTGGGCTATGCTTGGCTACAGCCTACAGCTGCTTGCTTTGTGTGTGGTTCCAGGCAGCCTTTGCTTACAGCTGGCTTGTACTTATATAGTAACATGGGATATACTTCTCCCTCCTGATGCATCCGAAAAGAATGTTAATTGTAAAGTTGAACAAAAGGGTTGGACACTTTCGATTAGGGTGGAAATTTTGGTAGGACTGAAATTCAATGTTTTAAATAGCGGGCTAAAGCATTTAGCGGTTAGCTTCTCAAATAGCTATAGCGGGCTAAATGAAGTTATAGCATCTAAATTGTACATGAGAGCAAATAGCTAGAACCCTTCCCAAACAGCTATAGTGGGAGATAGCGGCTGTTTAGCGGGAGATTTAAAACCATGCTGAAATTACGAAATTTCACGATTTTCGGCAATTTTTGAACTGATATTTTCTAAAATTTTGACATATTTTGATTGAATCTGAATAAACTTTGACCAACTTCAAAGAAAACCCAAAAATTTCGGTCGATATATTTATTGCCGGTGGGGACCGAAATTGCAATCACTGGGTATCCCTCATTGAATGTGAAGTTTTTGAGAATGACATAAAAACTCTAGCTAATTGAATTAGAGGTAGCTAGTGTAATACGGTACCACAATCTCCGGGGAGTAAACAATCGTTTGCTTCCAGCGCCGCACCGGCATTGACGACGTTCTCCTGCATCTTCACCGTGGAAGTTAGGCCAAAGCTGAGGTGGCCACCGCCCCTCTGCTTCGCGCGGCCTAGCTACCTACGTGCGGCCTCGCCTCCGGAAGCTGATCCCGTTTGCCTGGTCGCTGCTCACACCGGCAGCGCATATACATGGAGTAGCCGCGCGCAGTGCGCTTCATCAACCGCGTCCACCTTGCTGACGACCGTGACGGACGCGGTTGGATGCCACAGCGCCATGGCGTCTGCTCGATCGATCGGGTCGCGAAGCTGCTCCGCGGGCACGGCTGCATGCACACGCGCGATTAATCGAGCGAGTGGACATGGGGGCATGCTCGGAGAACGCGCAAAATCCGGGCAGGGGAAGAAAGGGAGGAGGAGAAGAGTTGGCCGCTGACACGTGAGACTAACTAAGATTGTCAGTATCCCGATTCGTATCCTAATATCTTAGGACACTACGATCCTACCAAGCCGAAACAATACCGATCCCATGTAGTATCCTAATTTTTATAGTATCTCGATTCTACTATTCATTACTACACGATCCTACGAAATCTTAGGTGGTATCCCGATCCTACGATCCCTACGATACTACAAAATATTATTTAGAATAACATGGTTTGAAAAATAATGTAAATAAATATGCTTAAATTTATATAAAAATCAGTTAAATATATCAAAACCAACGTGGTTTTTCTTGATAAATGTCTCTATTTATATGACATATATCATTACTACATTTATTTTATATAGAATGGCTATAAATATTAATTAAACTTAAAAAAAATCTCATAATATCTCGATACTACAATACGTACGATCCTACGATACAATATTACTTTGAGCAAAACGATACTACTTTGTATCCTGATCCTGACGACCTTGCGTGAGACCCGCTCACCACGTCACCTGAAATCGGTCACGCTATACTTACGAGAGATCAAAGTTGACACATTATTGTTAATTCAGAAACGGGCTATACCTGGTATTTTTTGTTTCAGCCTTTCAGGGACGAATTTTAAAATCGATAACAACTTGAGGAACCTAAAGTAAACTTGTTCCTTAGTTGGACTGATCTCTTAGCGGCTTTTCTCGTGGGCTATGCCCAGCGAATCTTTGGGTATGACCCGATGTGTTGTGTAGTGAGCCCTGTAAGGCCTCCGATACCAACCGCAAGTACAACACATTTGAGTGAGTAGGATCCATATGCACAATCATATATAGCCACTCACTCTGAATATGTCCATGTCCACGATTGGCATCTTTCAATATAATAACCAGGACACCGAGTAATAAGCAAAGGAGAAACCTTTAATGGAATAGTTAGTCAGTTATTAACTTCAACCTAAGCGTGTTAAACCACTCGAAGGCAATGGCCCAGAGCACGATACTTACCTTGGGGACTCGAGCTATAACACTAAATTCCACCGTCATCTCAATTGCTCAAACTTATACTCTTGCTTCACTAATCCTGTGAAAGCAAATAGCAGCTCGCACCTTAGAAGCAAAACATAGAAATATTAGAGGATTTGTGTCATATGAAAAATAATTTTATAGAGCCCATTGAAGAAAGACTAATTTTTTTACCATTCCCCTTTAAAATTCTAACGAAATAGACTATTGTAGATGAATTTTGGAGGGAAAATAAGCATGAGGCCTCACTTCTAGGGATGGCAATTTCCCCCGTGGGACCGGGGACCCGTAGGGGACCCGCCCCTACGGGGGCGGGGGCGGGTGATGATTTCGACCCGCGGGGAGTCGGGGTCGGGGCCCCAGCCATGGGCGGGGACGGGGGCGGGGGAGGACAGCCACCCGCGGGTGACCCGCGGTGTCGGAGATATGGGCCTGGGGGTATGCAAAGTGAGGGGAAGTTACCTTCCCATCCAGCCGCGTGGCTCTACAGCCTGGCCCTACCCGCGCACCTCGCGTGTCGCAGAGGCGGCCGGGGGGGCCTCGGGGTGCCACGTCATGCCCCTCGGGCCTCGCGCTGCCTTGCCCCGAGGCCCTCGCCCAACTGCCATGTGGCGGGGGGAGCAAGCGGGGAGGAGACCCAGGCTGAACGGCCATCAATGCGTGGCGCCCTAACTATCCCTCACCGCGTTTAATGCGGTAAGGGCGGACGTGCGGTGCCGCCTGACTGACCCACGTCAATCGGGTGTGACCAGTCTGTGACCGGCCTGTTGCCGGCCACGTCCGATTGGACGGGCGACCATGCCCCCGCGTTGCCTCTGTATTCGGCGGAGTGGAGGTAGGTATGTCCCGTCCCATCGGAGCGTCATCCGGGGTTCCCTCCACGCGAGGAGGACCGCCACAAGTCTTCACCCATTTAAGAGGGAATGATAGGGCTGTCCCCCGTATCAGGCAGGGGGCGGCGCTAGGTCCCACTAAAGGACGGACTGCCGCTTAACTTCCGAGCGAAGGCATGGATCGTGGTCCGGTCAAGGTAAAAGAGTAGGTAGGAGCAGCGCATATGGTATCCCCTTAAACTATAAAAGGAGGACCTTGCCTGCCGAAAAAGGGGACGACTCTGAGGAAACCTGAGCTTTAGAGGGAGTAGACCAAGAGCGCTCTCTAGAGTTCGGGAACCCTTGTAACACTCAATCATAAATCACACACACAGGAGTAGGGTATTACGCTCCATAGCGGCCCATAAATCACACACACAGGAGTAGGGTATTACGCTCCATAGCGGCCCGAACCTGTATAATCTTGGCGCCTATATGTGATCTAGAAACCCTGGGGGCGGATACACACTCTCTAGAGGCGAACCTTTTCCCCCGGCCGAACTCAAAAAGGGGGATCTCACGATCTCCCGCTAGAGAGGATCACCCCTCGACAGCTGGTGCGCCAGGTAGGGGGAATTCGCGCGCTTCAAAGAGAAGTCATTTTCTTCTGCCCCATGTTTTCCTCCGCCTTCGACGATCATGGTCGAGGTCTTGGAGGAGGAATTGGTGGTGCACAACCCCACTCCCTCCGGGAGTGAGGATGCTAGCGGCAGCCACGGCCCCGGTCACCGTCGCCGCAATTCTCGGACTCCGCCCCGCTGCGACCCCCCGCGGAGGGACGATCCCACCTGGTCGGGTGGCTCGGCCCTCTCCCGCCTTCGGGCGGGGGGAAGCCACGGCGCATTGGAGCGCGACGTCGCCTGACATACGGTGACGGTGGCTCGCCCCGAGGCACGCTTCAGGCAGCGGGAGCCCTTCTATGGCATCCTCCCGTGAAATCAGAGCCAGAGTCTCCCGTCCAGCGATGGTTGGACGACGTGGCCAACCTGGTCATCACTGCCCAACGGCAGCTGGCCGCGGGTGGCCGGCCCACCGCCACTGGTACGTCGCGTACCCCCACCACCCTCTCCTCATCAGCAAGGAGGAGGGCCCATCGGTCGGCCACGGCCTCGAGGCGGTCCACGGCCCCAACGTCGTCGGGGGCCTCGGAAAGTCGGAGGTATCACGATGGCCTCTACGGGGAGCAGGACGCTCGAATCAACATCGAGCGACGCTGGGACGAGCGCCGTGCTGCCCGCATGGGAGAAGGTGCCTCCTCGTCCGGAGTGTCGCGTTCCTCCTCGCGAGGCGGCCCGCCCCCCACGTTCACCCCTGGAGGGACTGGTTGTAGGGCCTTCGTTGTGAGTCTCCGGAATGTCCGGTGGCCCCCGAAGTTTCGCCCCAACCTCACGGAGAAGTATGATAGCAGCATCAATCCCTCCGAATTCCTCCAGATCTGTACCACGATCATCATGGTGGTGGGGCGGGGGGGGGGGGGGGGGGGGGGGACGACCGGGTCATGGCGAATTATTTCCCCATGGCTCTTAAGGGTCAGGCGCGCGGCTGGCTGATGACCCAGCCCCCCAACTCCATCCACTCCTGGGAGGATCTGTGCCAGCAGTTCATTACGAACATGCAGGAGACGTACCCCCGCCCAGGAGAGGAGGCGGACCCGCATGCTGTGCAGCGGAAGGACGATGAGTCCCACCGCTCGTATATACAACGCTTCTGCCAGGTCCGCAACACTATTCCGTGCATTCCGGCCCACGCGGTCGTTTATGCGTTTCGGAATGGCGTGCGGACCTGGCAGAAGCACCCGCGATCCCCGCCAATGACCGGCGATGGGAGGCCAAGAAGAAGTCCCTCGCCGATGACGGCGATGGCAGCGAGGATCTAGAATTCCAGATATCTCAGGGGACCGTCGCCACCCTCGACAGGGGGGCTTGCGCTCACACCTCCCGCTGTGGCTTCAAGGCCATGAGGCGTGAGCTCCTGGCCGCCGTCCCGACTCACGAGGTGGCACAGAAGGCGCGCTGGTCGGAGGTGAAGCTCACCTTCGACCAGAGCGACCATCCGACGGTGCTCGCTTGGGGAGGGAAGTTGGCCCTCGTGGTCTCCCCGACCATCCACAACGTCAAGATGAAGCGTGTCCTGGTCGACGAGGGGGCCAGCCTCAGCATCATCTCCTCGGCTGTCTTTGACGCGCTCAAGGCCCCGGGGACGAAGCTCTAGCCGTCATTGCCGATCATCGGCGTGACCCCGGGGCACACATAGCCTCTGGGTCACTTTGAGCTCCCGGTGTCCTTCGGCGACTACATCAACTTCCGCACCGAGCGGATCGACTTCAACGTGGCGGACCTCAATCTGCCCTACAACGCGGTCCTGGGCAGACCTGCGTTGGTGAAGTTCATGGCCGCCACCCACTACGCCTACCTCTAGATGAAGATGCCAGGCCCCAGTGGCCCCATCACTGTCTTTGGCGATGCCAAGGTCGATCTCGCCTGCGCGGAGCAGCGCGCCGACAACCTAGCGGCAGCCACTGAGCCGCAGGCCCTGGAGGCCTCCGCGTCCCGCGCCTCCAAGAAGCGCCTCGCCTCGGCCGACGAGGTGCCAGTCAAGGAGATTCCCCTTGGCGATGATCCGTCCAAGACCGCCAAGATTCGCGGTACCTTGGACGCCAAATGGGAAAGCGCGCTCATTTCCTTCCTGTGGGCAAACTCCGACGTCTTCGCGTGGAAGCCATCAGATATGCCCGGGGTCCCCAGGGAGGTGATCGAGCACCGCCTCGCCGTGCAGCCGGATGCGCGACCCATCCGGCAGAAGGTACGGCGCCAAGCCCCGGAGCGGCAAGCCTTCATTCGAGAAGAGGTGACGCGGCTCCTAGAGGCCAGCTTCATTCGAGAGGTCATCCACCCAGAGTGGCTGGCAAACCCGGTGGTTGTCCCGAAGGCCAACGACAAGCTCCGAATGTGCATCGACTACACGGACCTCAACAAGGCATGCCCTAAGGAACCCTTCCCTTTACCACGCATAAATCAGATAGTCGACTTGTCACACCCTGAAGTTCTTTCCCAAGCCTAAATTGAAGTTATAAATGGTCTCAAGAAAATACCAGTGTAAAGCAAGAGTAAACCTTAATAAATTAATGCAAATAATAATCGAAATTGGCATGTGGAATTTTCCTTGAGTTCTACATGTCGAAATTCGCTAACAAGATTTTTAGTGGAATTTTCAGAGCCGTCGAAATAATTTTAACCAATTAAAAATGAGCACAAGCAATATTTAATCCTAGGAAAATCCTTTTTCCTTCGTTTTCTTTTTCTTTTCTCTTTTCCTTCAATTGGGCCGCCGGCCTATTTTCCTTTTTCCTCCCCCTCTTCCTGCTGGGCCGGCCGCAGGCCGAGGCCCAGTCAGGCCGGCCGCCTCCCCTCTCTCCCCGGGACGCCGACAGGTGGGCCCCACCTGTCGGGGTCGTCCCCTTCCTTCGGCCGCCCTCCCCCACGTCGCCACCACCGCCGAAACCGCCGCCGCGCCCACGTCCCGCCCCCTCCGAGCCACGTCGGCCGCCCCGGTCGTGCGCCGCGCCTCCCGCACCCACTCCTCTCTCTCGCCCACGCCCGCGCCCGAGATGGCCGGGATTCGAAATTCGAATCCTGCCTCTCTCTCCACCTCCACCTCCCCCACGTCGACCGGAGAAATGGGGCCACCCCGGGCCGTTCCCGACCTCTCCGCCCCTATAAAATCCACCCCCACATCCTCCTCCTCACTTTTCCTTTTGCCGCCGGTCTCTCCCGAGCTCTCCATCGCTCCCGCGCCGTGCACCCATCCGCCGCCACCGCTCCCGCTGCTCCGGCCGCCGCTAGGCTCACCGCCACACCGCGCCATCGCCACCGTCGGGTTCGCGTGGCCAAGGTCCACCCCGTCCGCACCTCCTCCATCGAGGTCCGTCGCCGGAGCCCGCATCCCTTCGCACTCCGGTGAGCACCACCTCCACCGCCGCCTTCGGCCATGGTTTCCGATCGCCGTGGTTCATCTCCCTTCCCCTAATCTCTCTTTTCCTCTCTTAGGGCATCCCGGAGCTCGTCCGCCCGCCGCCGTTGTCCTCCCTTGGCTCGTCGTCGCCGTTCGCCGTCGTCCTCCTCCGCGCCGGCCACTCTCGGTGAGGCATCCCTCCTCCTCTATTCCCCTCCCTCTCCCTCCTAGCCGCGTCGGGTCGAGCCGCCGCCCCGGTCGTGCGCCACCGCCTTTGCGCCGTCGGTTGCCGTCGCCGGCAACACGCGCGCGCGCGCCGCCGCCCTTGCCATGGCCGGCCGGCCGGCTTTGTGCCGAGCCGAGCCGAGCCAGGCCGCCGCCGCACCGTCCAATCGGCCCCGGGCCGATCCGGGCCGTCGATCCCGTGGACTGGCGGTGGACCACCCGCGTGGTCCTGGTCCACGGTAGACCGGCCACCCGTGCGCCGCTGACATACGGGTCCCGCCTGTCGGCGCCGCCCCCTTTGATGATGCCAGCCCTAGGATTTATTGCGCAATAAATGATTTAAGGGCCTTTTGTTATAGTAATAAACACAGTGAATCTTCTAAAATTCATATCTAATTCATCCGTGCTCCGTTTAAGCCCATTCAAGTCTCAGTAAATCAAGAAAAATGTGTAGAATCCATTAAAAATCGTTTTGTTCTCTGTTTCAGTAGTCTTATAGCCTGTTTGCATTGTTTGCCTTGTATGTCGCTTAGATTCCGGCTCTTTCGACGCTCCGGTGTACTTCTAGATAGTCGCCGAGGTTCCTCCAGCAGCAGAGCAAGGCAAGTCATGCCTGTCACTTGATCATGTTGATCCTATATTGTAAATGTTCTAATGTTTTCTTTCAAATACTGCATCGCTTTGCAACAATACTATGGGATGTTTACCTATTGTTACAGCCATGCTATTTTGGTACCATACTCCTTGTTAGCTTGGGCTATAACATGAATAGACTTTGGACTAGGAATTGCTTAGCCATGCTTAGTTCAACTAGCACACATTGGGGAAAAATCCTATTAAAGTATAGACTGCAGGTTCTAATGGTAATGTTGGATTAGTACCGCCGCTTTGGTGTTGATTAATTAAAATGAATCACATGGTGGGCTGTGGGTGCATGGTTTTGCTAGTCTAATGAAATTGGATAGTTTAGGTGGATGGTTGGGCCTGTTGCAATGTGGGATAGCGTGGGACAGTGGATGATTAATATTGAGTAATTATTACAACTGTTTACTTCTTTCAACTCCTGTTTATAAATGCTCACTTTATGCAAATGAACCAGTCTAGCTCTCCGTTGATAATTCCCTGAATCATACCCCTATCCCGATATGACTTGCTGAGTAGAATGGGTAGTACTCAGTCTTGCTCTATTTTCCCCAACCCCAGAGTACGAGTATGTGTCAGATGGTGGTTTCTCCGACGAGTAGGCTTCGTCCGTGCCGTCGAGGATGCCTGTGGAGTGGTGTTCCCGCTGTAGCTCAAGTCAAGGCTTAGCTCCTGTTATCTCTCGTTTTTCCGCTGCATTTATGTAAGACTTTTATGATGTTTATAAGACGTGGATTTGAATGTCAACATTGTCGTTTGTGTACCCCGGCCGGTCCTAGACGGGGATTTTAATGCACATTCTGCTTGGAATTCTATTCGGGAATTTCTGGGCGTGACACGACTCCACTGCGGGGTGCGACCTTTTGTCTTTTTTGGATGCCTACTCCGGGGACCTTCGAGGAAAGGCTCGCACAACCGTCGGCGCGGTTGGACCCCCTGAGGGACCCTGGCGCCACGGTCTCTGCCCCGATCCCCGAAGACCCACGGGCCTTGGGGCCCGAGGGAGTCGGCCCCGACCCCCCTCGTCAGGTCATTTGGATGACTGACATCCGGGCATATCTCGACGATAATACTCTTCCTGAGGATCGTACAGAAGCTGAAAAGCTCGCGCGTATCTATAAGTGGTACGTGCTCGTAGAAGGGACTCTCTACCGACGCGCCGCCAACGGGATACTCTTGAAGTGTATTTCTCGGGAGCAAGGCGTTGAGTTCATTGCCGACGCTCATCAGGGTGAGTGCGGGGCCCATTCAGCCTCACGCACATTGGTTGGTAAAGCCTTCCGGCAAGGTTTTTACTGGCCGACCGCCTTGCAAGATGCCCAAGAATGGGTCCGGCGATGCAAGGCGTGCCAGTTCCACGCCAAGCAAACCCACCAGCCGGCACAAGCCTAGCGATCGTACCTGTGAGGGGGGCATTTGGAGGTCCACTTCGGGGGCTCAATGAAACTCCCCCGGCACGGCTCCGTATGCCCTATCTTCCGGAACCGCTTCTTCTTCCGTCTAGCCTCGGACGTGGCGGGGCGTTTGTGGCCCGCTGGTGGTCGGCCCAAAACCTCTCTCTCTCTCTCTCCCTCGGCCCAGTTGGCCCAAGCCAGGCCGCAGCCAAGCCGAGCCACCCGCGCGCGCTCCCGCTCGCTGACAGGTGGGGCCCACCTGTCGGACTCGTCGTCCTCCTCGCGCCCGAACCCTAGCCGAGCCGCGCCGCCGCCGCCCTTCCAAATTCGGCCGCCCCTTTCCTTCTCCGGTGAAATCAATAGAGGGGAAATGATCCCCGAGATCCCCTCTACCTTTTCTCTTTTGGAATCATCGGCTAAAATCATTTTGAAACCCGTGGATTTGATCTCGAATCGGATTCGTCTCTCTCTCCGAACCCTAACCTTTCCATCGCCGCCGCCGGTCGCCGTGGGCCTTCGTCGCCGCCCCCTAGCCCCTATAAAAGGACCCCCGGTGTCTCCTCTACCCGCCGCCACCCTCGCTTTCGTCTCTCGTCGCCGGTAGAGCCCTAGCGCCGTGAGCCCTTGCGCCGCCGTCGCCGCCGCTTGTCCAGCCGTGCGCCGCCGCCGCTCCGGTCGTCGTCGTCGCTCGGGAAGGCCACCGTCGGGTTCGCCAAGTCGTCGCCGTACTCGTCCCGTCCTCCGTTTTTGCCGAAGACCGCCGGAGCACCGCCGTCGTCGTGAAGCCGAAGGTCGCCACCGCTTCTTCCTCGTCGCCGTCGTCGTCCGGTCGCCGTCCGCCGCCGTTCATGCCTCGGTAAGGATCGCCGCGTCGCCCGCAACCCGTAGGTGCTCTCCGTTTGTGCCGCCACGCTGTCGTTCGCCGGCGAGCATGCGCCGCCCGAGCCGCCGCCGGTGATGACGTCATCGTTGCCGTCCGCCGGAGACCGGTCGTGGACCAATAGATCTCGGCCGTTCGTTTTGGATAGGGTAGATCTCGGCCGTTCGTTTTGGTAGACCGCCGCCGTGCACCCGGTCCACCGTGAACCCGAGCCCGCCGACGCAATAATTCTCTTTTCCTTTTCAAAAATAATTCATTATTGCGTCATAATTCAATTAAAATCCACATAAATGATTTAATCCGATTTAATCTTTGAAAATTCATAAGTAATTCATCTTAGCTCAGATTTAGTTGGTTCACATCTCTAAATTTTTCTAAAATTGAGATCTACATGTTAAAAATATCCACATGTACTGTTCATGCTTGTTTATGTGCTGTTTTGGTGTTTTTGCTCTTTTCTGTTTAGATTCCGACGTTCCCGGAGAGTCTGTTTTCGCAGGAGAAGAATTTGAAGAGTTCCAAGGCCAGCAAGGCAAGTCACACAGATCCCAAAACAATCCTTTGAGCATGTTGATCCTGTTTAAAGCTATTGTTTCTATTCAACTACTGCATTTATTTTTGAATGTCATTGGGTGGAAATAACCTATTGCCTTGTTATAGCCCCTTTGCTATTGATTCCCTATTTTTTGTCACTTGGTTAATAATTTGATCAGCTAGAACAATATATGGTTTTAGCTAAAGTGAATAGGATGATTAGCCATGCTTAGAGACACTAGCTCATATAAATGGGATAATTTATGATTCATTATTATTTAATGATGGCTTAATGATAGCTCACGATGGTCAATCGTGATTGGTTAATTAATTAAATTTCCAACTAAAACTTGATAATGGTGGGTTGTGAGTACATGGTTTTGATGGTCGCGCTCATGACAATTAAGGACCGGTTCACGATTTTCGGTTGTGAAACATTTACCGTGCCAACCACAAGCCAGCGTGGGCAACCGCTTTACTTTCTGTATAGTATGGTTCTTTGTAGAGCACCAGACTGTGAAGTGGCGGAGATAAGCCCACGGGGGTCGCTGGGGAGTCCATGCCTTGTTTACAAGGGGGTGATTATGATCCGGGAACGGTGCACTGCTTTGAATTGTGTTATATAGAGGGTATTGTCACAATCTCTATTCGGGTACTTGTTAAGTATCACGACGCATGGTTGACATGATGTTGAGGTTGTGTCTTGTGGGTACAGTGGTACACCTCTGGCCAGAGTAAAACTATTCGGATAGCCGTGCCCGCGGTAATGGGCGGGTCTAACAATGTTTTTCGTGATTAGTCTCATATCTCTCACCTTAATAAATGATGATGTTAATAATTTGTTTAGCTCCTAGTTTGGAATGGTATATTCCTGGTTTGGAGTTAGATCTGTATAGCCGGGTATGGTTGTTCAGAATGGTTGGGCCTGAGCAGCATGGGTGTGCTGTTCAGTGTTGATTAAAATTGATGATTAATTACTCTATTGTTTTACTACTCTTAAATGTTTACTAAATGCTGCTTTTGCAAATGAGTCTATATTATGCCATCCTTTGGTATCCTTGAGCACTTGCATATTTGCTGCGTGGCTTGCTGAGTATGTCATATACTCACCTTGCAATCATTCATCAGAGGAGGAGTTCTACAGTGATGCTGATGGTGTTGAAGATTAGGCGTAGCCCTGGTCGAGCTGCCTGTGGAGTAGAGTCGTCTGCGCTGTTTATCCTTATTTTTCCGCTGCTTAGAACTTTATTGGTTGAGAGGAACTATCTACCTCTGTAACGACATTTTATTCGCTTATTAATTAGAGTAATAATTGTACTCTATTATCAATTTGTTATTGTGTGCCTGGGCTGATTCCTGGACGAGGGTTTACACACATGTAAGCGTTTGGAATTTTGGATAGAAATTCCGGGCGTGACAAGTTGGTATCAGAGCCTCCTTGACCCTAGGATATGCCAAATGGTTACCTATAGAAGCCCTCTAAAAATATTGGGAAAATAGAACTGTTCTCCTCCCTTTCCCTTTTAATTAAACCAAGCTAATGGTATATGCAGTTTATAGTCTCTTTAATTGTTTTCATTTAAAATTTACTTTTCCTGTGTTGTTAGTACTGTACATCTATTACTGTACTACTGGCCCATTTACCGGCAAAGGTTTTACAACATTGTTTTATTTAATCTTGCTGCAATGTAATAAACTTAGCATGTTGATTTTATAACCCTCTTTTAATTTATTTCTTTTGAAACCTGCTATTCAAAAGTGCAAAATCGGTGATTCTGTTTCTAACAGTTTCAACTTATCTTGTAAGATTGGTTTACTTTATTTATTTACCTTTCACTTTGATTTTCTAATTTTATTCAAATTAACCCAAAAATTTGTGCTATTAATTGGATAAATGTCTTAACTCCCTCCTTTCACTTGTCTTTAGATGCCACGCTACAAGCCTGAGTACTTGTTTGGTACTGACGGATTTGTCCAGGAGTTGCGTATGATGTCCTTTGCCATAGGATTTGGGACTGCCCCTTTGTATGCCCAGATTCCTCATGATCGTGATGAAGAGAAGTGCCGTGTCAAAGTCACCTTGAACAGTAATTGTGAAGATATCCCATCGGTAATGTTCGAGGCTGGAGGGGGGAATTATATTCATGCATGTCAGGAGGTGGCAAGGATCGCCATAGAAGAGCTCCGCGATCGCTCCAGTGATCAGTTGGCCAACACTGAGTATCGCTACCATCCTCGCCAACCCCAGGGAAGTGACCGTGGCAGCTACCTTGAACCTGCGGGGATTGAGAATGATGCTACCACAAGGCATTTGGTCGAGATGCTGTGGGCCATGGATGAGACCCGCGCGGAGATTGTGTTAGCAGCTCAAGATCGTGAAGACTGGAATCGTGGTAAGATTTGCAAGCTGGAGGACAAGGTGGATCGTTTGGAGAAGGAGCTAGCCGCATTGAAGGGAGAAGCACCACCACAAAAAGCCAGGGTTCGCCTTACCGCAAGAAAGAGAGCTCTTTTCGTCCCTCGCTACCAGTTGGCGCCAAAGGTTCGTGTGGTGGAAAAAGAAGCTACCCCAGCCCCAGCGGATCCTCCGGTCATCAACGTAAGTGATGATGAAGGAGAAGAATCGAAGCGCACCCATTCAAAGGTCGAGTGGGGAGCTACTCAAGATGATGGAGACGAGCCGAGCGAGCCTTCAATCAACTCCGATGCCCGGAAGACCTAGAATGCCTTATTAAGTCGTTGCCTTAGATCGTTGTGTTAGTTACTTGTTTAAGTTTGGTTGTGTGTGTGGGTCTTGCATGTGGTTTACATCAGTGGTGGGATGTAAGTGCATGCGTTTGTTTGCTTTCTAGTATTAGGAAGTTGGTGAGTTAAGTGGTGTGAGAGTCTTCAGATATATGTAATAATGAAACTCAGTTAAGATCAATAAAAGTTAAGTTAGTAAAAAAATTAATTCCCTGTCCTAAGTAGTTTTTCCCCGGTTTCTCTTCTTGTGCTCCTGTCCATGCCAGATGGTGCTCACTCGCAGTGTTGGGAATGGACCCAACCCCAACAACAACAACAATGGAGAGAATCCCACGCTTGCCCAAGTCCTGGCTCAACAGGCACAGCTTATGAATATGATGATGCAGCAACTCCAGAACCAGCAGAACCAAGGAAATAACCATGCACCTCCCCAGAACAAGTTAGCAGAATTTCTTCGTGTGAGGCCGCCCACTTTTTCTAGCACTACTAATCCAGTTGAGGCTGGTGATTGGCTGCACGCCATAGAAAAGAAGTTGGACCTGCTTCAGTGCACCGATCAAGAGAAGGTCTCTTTCGCTTCACATCAGCTCCATGGCCCTACCTCTGAGTGGTGGGATCACTTCCGTCTCAACAGGACCACGGCGGAACCTATCACTTCGCTTGAATTCACTACTGCTTTTCGTAAGACGCACATACCATCGAGAGTGGTGTCTCTCAAGAAGAAGGAGTCCAGGGCGCTCACTCAGGGGTCTCGCTCTGTTACTGAATATCTGCATGAGTTTAATCGCCTGGCTCATTATGCTTCGGAAGATGTGCGCACTGATGAAGAGCGTCAAGAGAAGTTCCTGGAAGGACTGAACGATGAGCTTTCTTACCCATTAATGACTGGGGATTATCATGATTTCCAGAAATTGGTGGATATGGCTATTCGCCAGGAGGATAAGTACAACCGCATGGAGCAGAAGAAACGCAGGATTGCTCACTTCAAAGCTCAGCAGGGGAGTAGTCAGAGGTCGCGTCTTACTTTGGGACCCTAGTCAATGCCACAGGGAGGTTCTTCGTCTGTTGTTCGTCCGCAGCGTCAGTTCTTCAACAACAATGCTGGCAACAACAACCGCAACCAAGCTCCACGTCCGGTGGCAACTCCGACACAGCATCAGCCCGCCAAGAGGGAATAGGGAAACAAGCCCGGAGTATGCTTCAACTGTGGTGAACCAGGCCATTACTCTGACATGTGTCCGAAGCCCCGACGCGTGAAGGTTGTCCCTACCCAGATCAACTCCACCGCACCAGCGACAAAGGCTCGTGTCAATCATGTTGCTGCTGCAGAAGCTCAAGGTGCTCCAGATGTGATTTTGGGTACGTTCCGTGTTAACTCAATTCCTGCAACAGTGCTTTTCGATTCTGGTGCTACACATTCATTTTTATCTATGAGTTTTGTGGGAAATCATGGGATGGAAGTAGAAGATCTTAGACGTCCTTTGATGGTTAGTACCCCGAGTAACCAAGCACTCTCATTACAATGTAGCCCCTCTGTTAGAATAGAGATTCAAGGAGTACCGTTTCTGGCCAATCTTATTCTGTTAGAATCCAAAGACCTTGATGTCATCCTAGGGATGGACTGGTTAGCCAGATATAAAGGTGTGATAGATTGTGCCAATAGAAAAGTAACTCTCACCAGCAATAATGGTCAAGTTGTAACTGTTCATGCATTGCCTTCTGAGCCCTTAAGGTCAAGTCTGAACCAAATAGCTTTGGAAGAGATTCCCATAGTACGGGAATACCCAGATGTGTTCCCTAATGATTTACCTGGTATGCCGCCTAAAAGAGATATAGAGTTCAGAATAGATCTGGTACCAGGAACAACTCCAATCCATAAGAGACCTTATAGAATGGCAGCCAATGAATTAGCAGAGGTCAAGAGGCAAGTAGATGATTTGCTTCAGAAAGGTTACATTAGACCAAGTTCGTCTCCATGGGGTGCTCCAGTTATTTTTGTGGAAAAGAAAGATCATACCTAGAGGATGTGTGTGGACTATCGTGCACTAAATGATGTGACTATCAAGAATAAGTACCCGCTGCCCAGAATTGATGATTTGTTTGATCCGCTTAAAGGTGCCACTGTTTTCTCCAAGATCAATCTTCGATCAGGGTATCACCAGTTGAGGATCAAAGAGGAAGATATACCTAAGACGGCTTTCACCACTCGGTATGGGTTGTTTGAATGTACTGTTATGTCTTTCGGACTTACCAATGCCCCCGCTTTCTTCATGAACTTGATGAATAAGGTGTTTATGGAATACCTAGACAAGTTCGTGGTCGTCTTTATTGATGACATTCTTATCTACTCTCGAACTAAAGAAGGGCATGAAGAACATCTTCGCCTTGCATTGGAGAAGCTACGAGAGCATCAATTGTATGCCAAGTTTAGCAAGTGTGAATTTTGGTTGTCTGAAGTGAAGTTCCTTGGTCACGTCATCTCAGCCGAAGGAGTTGCCGTTGATCCTAGTAATGTAGAATCCGTAACCAACTGGAAACAACCAAAGACAGTTTTAGAGATTCGCAGTTTCCTGGGTCTTGCAGGTTATTACCGGAGGTTTATAGAGAATTTCTCCAAGATTACTAAGCCCATGACACGACTGCTTTAGAAAGATGTGAAGTACAAGAGGTCAGAAGAATGTGAGCAAAGTTTTCAAGAGTTGAAAAGTCGCTTAATATCAGCACCCATTCTGATTTTGCCTGATCCAAAGAAGGGTTTCCAAGTGTATTGCGATGCATCTAAGCTTGGGTTAGGATGTGTTCTGATGCAAGATGGGAAGGTGGTTGCCTATGCATCTCGTCAGTTATGTCCGCATGAGAAGAACTACCCTACTCATGATCTTGAGTTAGCTGCAGTGGTTCATGCGTTGAAGATTTGGCGTCATTATCTTTTCGGTACTCGTACAGAGATGTACACCGATCACAAGAGTTTAAAGTATATCTTTACTCAACCAGATCTGAACATGAGACAACGGAGAAGGTTGGAATTAATTAAGGATTATGACATGGGAATTTATTATCACCCGGGAAAGGCTAATGTTGTAGCAGATGCTCTTAGCAGGAAAGGCTATTGCAATGCTACGGAAGGACGACAGTTGCCATTGGAGTTATGCAAGGAATTTGACTGATTAAATTTGGGAATTGTCAGTAGAGGTTTCGTTGCAGCCTTAGAAGCAAAGCCCACTCTCATTGATCAGGTTAGAGAAGCCCAAATTAATGACCCTGATATTCATGAGATCAAGAGGAATATGAGAAGAGGAAAAGCTATTGAATATTTGGAAAATGAGCAAGGAACCGTATGGTTGGGCGAGAGAATTTGTGTCCCAGAGAACAAGGAGTTGAAAGATGCAATTCTGAAAGAAGCTCATGACACTTTATACTCCATTCGCCCTGGTAGTACCAAGATGTACCAAGATCTCAAGGAAAAATTTTGGTGGGCAAGTATGAAGCGTGAGATAGCAGAGTATGTAGCTGTTTGTGATGTATGTCAGCGAGTCAAGGCAGAACATCAGAAACCCGTAGGTTGCTGCAACCTTTGAAGATACCAAAATGGAAGTGGGAGGAAATCGGTATGGATTTCATCACTGGTCTACCCAGAACGTCATCGGGCCATGACTCTATTTGGGTGATAGTCGACAGACTTACCAAAGTGGCTCATTTCATCCCGGTAAGGACAACATATTCCGGAAGTCGTTTGGCGGAATTGTATATGGCAAGGATTGTGTGTTTGCATGGCGTCCCTAAGAAAATAGTGTCTGATCGAGGTAGTCAGTTCACTTCAAAGTTTTGGAAGAAGCTTCAGGAAGAGATGGGTTCTAAGCTGAACTTCAGTGCTGCTTATCATCCGCAGACAGACGGACAAACCGAAAGGGTAAATCAGATTTTGGAAGACATATTGAGAGCTTGTGCTTTAGACTTTGGTGGAAGTTGGGATAAGAATTTGCCTTACGCGGAATTCTCGTACAACAACAGTTATCAAGCTAGTCTTCAAATGGCTCCTTATGAAGCACTGTATGGTCGGAAGTGTCGTACTCCGCTTTTGTGGGATCAAACGGGAGAATGTCAGGTTTTCGGGACTGATATCCTAAGGGAAGCAAAAGAGAAGGTAAAGATCATTCGAGAAAGATTGCGCGTGGCTCAGTCTCGCCATAAGAGTTATGCCGACAATCGCCGCAGAGATTTGAGTTTTGAAGAAGGAGATCATGTGTACCTTCGTGTCACGCCTCTTCGAGGGGTTCATCATTTTCACACCAAAGGGAAATTGGCACCACGTTTTGTGGGACCTTATAAGATTGTCAGTCGAAGAGGTGAGGTTACTTATCAGTTGGAGTTACCTCAATCGTTGGCAGGAGTCCATAATGTGTTCCATGTGTCACAGTTGAAAAAGTGTCCGGTCGCCATCCGCCGCCATTCGTGCCTCGGTAAGGATCGCCGCGTCGCCCGTAACCCGTAGGTGCTCTCCGTTTGCGCCGCCGCGCCGTCATTCGCCGGCGAGCATGCGCCGCCCGAGCCGCCGCCGGTGATGACGTCATCGTTGCCGTCCGCTGTAGACCGGTCGTGGACCGATAGATCTCGGCCGTTCGTTTTGGATAGGGTAGATCTCGGCCGTTCGTTTTCGTAGACCGCCGCCGTGCACCCGGTCCACCATGAACCCGAGCCTGCTGCCGCAATAATCCTCTTTTCCATTTCAAAAATAATTCATTATTGCATCATAATTCAATTAAAATCCACATAAATGATTTAATCCGATTTAATCTTTGAAAATTCATAACTAATTCATCTTAGCTCATATTTAGTTGGTTCAAGTCTCTAAATTTTTCTAAAATTGAGATCTACATGTTAAAAATATCCACATGTACTGTTCATGCTTGTTTATGTGCTGTTTTGGTGTTTTTGCTTTTTCTATTTAGATTCTGACGTTCCCGGAGAGTCCGTTTTCGCAGGAGAAGAATTTGAAGAGTTCCAAGGCCAGCAAGGCAAGTCACACAGATCCCAAAACAATCCTTTGAGCATGTTGATCCCGTTTAAAGCTATTGTTTCTATTCAACTACTGTATTTATTTTTGAATGTCATTGGGTGGAAATAACCTATTGCCTTGTTATAGCCCCTTTGCTATTGATTCCCTATTCTTTGTCACTTGGTTAATAATTTGATTAGCTAGAACAATATATGGTTTTAGCTAAAGTGAATAGGATGCTTAGCCATGCTTAGAGACACTAGCTCATATAAATGGGATAATTTATGATTCATTATTATTTAATGATGGCTTAATGATAGCTCACGATGGTCAATCGTGATTGGTTAATTAATTAAATTTCCAACTAAAACTTGATAATGGTGGGTTGTGAGTACATGGTTTTGATGGTCGTGCTCATGACAATTAAGGACCGGTTCACGATTTTCGGTTGTGAAACATTTACCGTGCCAACCACAAGCCAGCGTGGGCAACGGCTTTACTTTGTGTATAGTATGGTTCTTTGTAGAGCACCAGACTATGAAGTGGCGGAGATAAGCCCACAGGGGTCGCTGGGGAGTCCATGCCTTGTTCACAAGGGGGTGATTATGATCCGGGAACGGTGCACTGCTTTGAATTGTGTTATATAGAGGGTATTGCCACAATCTCTATTCAGGTACTTGTTAAGTATCGCGACGCATGGTTGACATGATGTTGAGGTTGTGTCTTGTGGGTACAGTGGTACACCTCTGGCCAGAGTAAAACTATTCGGATAGCCGTGCCCGCGGTAATGGGCGGGTCTAACAATGTCTTTCGTGATTAGTCTCATATCTCTCACCTTAATAAATGATGATGTTAATAATTTGTTTAGCTCCTGGTTTGGAATGGTATATTCCTGGTTTGGAGTTAGATCTGTACAGCCGGGTATGGTTGTTCAGAATGGTTGGGCCTGAGCAGCATGGGTGTGCTGTTCAGTGTTGATTAAAATTGATGATTAATTACTCTATTGTTTTACTACTCTTAAATGTTTACTAAATGCTGCTATTGCAAATGAGCCTATATTATGCCATCCTTTGGTATCCTTGAGCACTTGCATATTTGCTGCGTGGCTTGCTGAGTATGTCATATACTCACCTTGCAATCATTCATCAGAGGAGGAGTTCTACAGTGATGCTGATGGTGTTGAAGATTAGGTGTAGCCCTAGTCAAGCTGCCTGTGGAGTGGAGTCGTCTGCGCTGTTTATCTTTATTTTTCCGCTGCTTAGAACTTTATTGGTTGAGAGGAACTATCTACCTCTGTAATGACATTTTGTTGGCTTATTAACTAGAGTAATATTTGTACTCTATTATCAATTTGTTATTGTGTGCCTCGACTGATTCCTGGACGAGGGTTTACACACATGTAAGCATTTGGAATTTTGGATAGAAATTCCGGGCGTGACACTGGCCCTACCCCCGCACCTCACGTGTCGCAGAGGCGGCCGGGGGGCCTCGGGGTGCCACGTCATGCCCCTCGGGCCCTCGCGCTGCCTTGCCTCGAGGCCCTCGGCCAACTGCCATGTGGCGAGGGGAGCAAGCGGGGAGGAGACCCAGGCTGAACAGCCATCAATGCGCGGCGCCCCAACTGTCCCTCACCGCGTTTAATGCGGTAAGGGCGGACATGCGGTGCCGCCTGACTGACCCACGTCAATCGGGTGTGACCAGTCTATGACCGGCCTATTGCCGGCCACGTCCGATTGGACGAGCGGCCATGCCTCCACATCGCCTCTGTATCCGGCGGAGTGGAGGTAGGTATGTCCCGTCCCATCAGAGCATCATCCAGGGTTCCCTCCATGCGAGGAGGACCGTCACAAGTCTTCACTCATTTAAGAGGGAATGACAGGGCTGTCCCCCGTGTCAGGCGGGGGGCGGCACCGGGTCCCACTAAAGGACGGACTGCCGCTTACCTTCTGGGCGAAGGCACGGATCGTGGTCCGGTCAAGGTAAAGTGGGTCCCACTCCCGTAAAAGGAGGACATTGCCCGCCGAAAAAGGGAGTAGACCAAGAGGAGTAGACCAAGAGCGCTCTCCAGAGTTCGGGAACCCTTGTAACACTCAATCATAAATCACACACACAGGAGTAGGGTATTACGCTTCATAGCGGCCCAAACCTATATAATCTTGGCGCCTATACGCGATCTAGAAACCCTTGGGGCGGATACACACTCTCTAGAGGCGAACCTTTTCCCCCGGCCAAACTCAAAAAGGGGGATCTCACGATCTCCCGCTAGAGAGGATCACCCCTCGACACGCGGAGCCCCGAGGATGTATATTAGACTATAAATACTACCATATTGCACGCCCAAAAAGCCTATCTAACCTATCATATATTAACCAAACCCTAATTTCCCCATCCTCTACCCATCCTCCTCTCCTCGCCCATCCAGCCGTCACTCTCCACCACCAGCGCTTCCTTCGGCGGCGGCGGCCAGGCATGAGCGGCAGTGGCGGCGGCGGTTGGCAAGCACCGCCATCCGCATCGGCGTCGATGGCTATGGAGCTTGCAGCGGCAGCGACCAAGGAGCGGGCGACGGCGTCGACGGCCAAGGCGCGGGCAGCGGCGGCGGCTACCAAGCGCAGCCATCCGCGTCAGCATCGACGGCCATGGAGCTCGCAGTGGTAGCAGCCAAGGGGCAGGCGACGACGTCGACGGCCAAGGCGCGGGCGGCGGCGGCGGCTGCCAAGCGCCGCCATCAGCGTCGGCATCGATGGCCATGGAGCTTGCAGCGGCAGCGGTGTCAACGGCCAGGGGCACAGCCAACCGCGTCGGCGTCGCCGGCGACGTCAAGGACGTCACATGTGCAGCGGCAGCAACGGAATTCCTCCTCGTCTCGTGTTTGCTCTCGTGTTTGCCGTCGGTGGTACGGGGCCCCGCTCACCCGAGGATCCCCTACGGGGGCGGGGACGGTGGATATTTCCCACCCGACCACCTGTGCGGGGCCGGGGTCGGGGGGAGAAGTCGGGGAGCGGGGGCGGGGGCGTTCCAGCCTAACCCATCCCCGACCCGCCCCATTGCTAACCCTACTCACTTCCCGTCTATTTTTCTGTTGTTCATGTGTATTTTTCTGCTATGCCAATCTACCGATGGTTTGGAAACTTTCCTGTATTCACTGGTGGAGAAATCGTTTGTAGCCCCGGTTCGTAACCCCCCTTTAGTCCCGGTTGTCGAACCGGGAGTACGAATCCGGGACTAAAGATAGCGATCTTTAGTCCCGGGTGAAATAACCGGGACTAAAGATCGATCTTTAGTCCCGGTTGGTAACACGAACCGGGACTAAAGATCGGTCAGCCACGTGGCCGGCTGATCCATCTTTAGTCCCGGTTGGTGTTACCAACCGAGACTAAAGATCTATGTACCATTTTTTTTTATTTGCATGGCCCTGTTTGCTGCATGGTTGATTATATATATATATATATTTATATATATATATATATATATATATTACAATACATATATATGCATTGTAATATATATATTATGCATGTATATAGAATACATACATACATACATATATATATATATATGTATAAATACATATATTACACACATATTTATAATTTAAAGCACTTAACATTTTATGTACATATATGTTACCAAAATATATATTAACACTAAAGTAAATGTACGTACATATATAAATATATATATATACATGCATGTATAGTACAATTCATTTGCTCGCTAGCTATAGTTATGACTTCGACGCCTGCGTTACGTCAGAAGAGGAAGGACCGACGTTATAAATTGTCGATCCGTTGTAGTAGAATTCACCATCGGGATTAAGGACTTTTTCGTTGATGAACCCCATCAGTTGTTCTTGAACAGCCGTGATAAAATCCTTGGGTGGGAGTTTTTCCCTCATGTGAATACGCTATCATTCGAAAAATAATGACATATCAATATATGAAATTAATAAACAACTTAACAAATCGATACGCAATGAAATTTTGAATGGTTTATGTATACGTACATCGAGCTCTCGTGTGGTGTATATTTGGTTTGATAGGCAGTGGGCATACTCGCATACGTAGTAGCCGCATAAGTTAGTTCCTTTGTCCTGCTTTGCACACTACATAAGAAACGATGAGAGATTTAATATACTCTTTATATTAACTGTAACTAGACATTCAATTCAATATAATTTTGTATCATGCATGTACTCACTGGAAAATGATACCTCCGTCCAAGTTTTTCTTTCCAAGTCCCACGGACCAATTGATGGAACCGATCCCAAGCCCTACATGTGCAGTTGCAAGCTATGATTAATTAAATATTACCCGAGATCAACATAATAGCAACAGAGTCCCCCGACTTTGGAATAGATGGCATTATATTACCTGTCTATCAGTTGGAAGCCCTTATCAAAAACCTTCTCCTCTTTATTCATTGAGTCGTACACAGTGACTCTGCATGCGTCCAAGTCGAAAAAGAACAGGACCCAGTGGAATCTGGAATATGCGTGAGATGAGATAAATATCAGAATGTACATGTTATATGTATGGGAATGAAATTTGTTCGAACGACAATAAAAACTCACTCTGTGTTGTACGGCAATAGTATGAACGTCTTGAAATGCTGCTGCGTTAGGAGATGGACGAGATTGTCCTCAGTGCCTTTCTCGTACTTGTCGAGCATTTCGGTGTTGATTTTCCGAGGGTCGATGAACCCAGTATCGTAAACCCCCCGCTGTCGGGCCCTTTGAATCTCCATTCTACAACAATGAAAGGAAATTATTATTGCTTACATATATGCCAGGAGCTAATTATTGAACGTAACAAATCGAACTCAAAGATACTTACAAAATCCATGCGCTCAGAAGAGAGACGTGGAGGGCGTCCCGATGGTACAGATCGAAGACATCCTTGAAATGGATCCATAGAACATCTTCTCCTTGCAAGAAGTCGGGGTTTCTGATCCTCGCTTCGAACATCTCTCTACCATTGGCGCTCATTTCCATGTACCGTTCATGGAATTTGTACATTTGTGTCGGTAGGGACTGCAGCTGCTCAGGCCTAACAAGCGGTTTACCGAGTTCAAACTTGTATGCCACTTCCGCCTTCGGGATTGGTGCGCCTCCAACCAACTGAGCCATGGTTAGACCGGTGTCCGAAATGAAATCTGTTATGCCAAAGTCTTCGCCGGTCACCAACGGCTCGACCACTTGGTGTGGTTGTTCTCCAAGCTGAGGAACTGGTTTGGACTTCTTGTAATAGGCTTTCCTAAGTGTTCGGTCATAGTCCGATAGCTTTAAGGCCTCCTTGTTTGCGGTGGACATTTCCTTGAAGAAATTCTTCACGCTCGGGTCAATAGGTATCTTCTTTTCAGGACTCCGAGGCTTGAGTTGCCTCTTCACTTCTCCTGCCACATAAGCGTCAAGCTCCTCTTGACTGCAACCGTACGGCGGCTCCATGTTTTTGGTGGTGTCAACTTTGGCCTTCTTCATTGCCCTTGTGCTGGCAGGAGGTGGAGCTTGGCGAGACCTTGTCTTGGGAGGTGCAGGCGGACACGGTGGAGGAGGAGGCGGAGTTGCCGGAGGAGATGGTGCAGGAGGAGGTGGCGGAGGAGCCGGAGGAGATGGTGCAGGAGGAGGCGGAGGAGCCGAAGGAGCCGGAGGAGATGGTGCAGGAGGAGGTGGCGGAGGAGCCGGAGGAGATGGTGCAGGAGGAGACGGCGGAGCCGGAGGAGATGGTGTAGGAGACGCCGCTTGTCGCCCAGGGAGGATGATGTACCGCTTGCGCCATAGTATAATGGTGTGGCTTGTGTCTCGTAGATGCGTCTCACCGTCTCCTCCGGGCCACCTCCTCTTGCATGCTGAGCTCGTAGCTCGATAACCTGTACTCAAGATCTGCAATCTTTCCCTCGGTATCTCTCTTGCTCCTCATCCGACTCCTGTACGTGTGGATGTCCTCCTTGAATCCCATCTTCCAGGGAATCATGCCTTTCCCTCGTGTTCGTCCTGGATGCTCGGGAGTCTATAGGGCGAGTGACAGCTCGTCCTTCTCTCTGTCGGGTCAGAACGTGCCCTGAGAAGAGGCTTCCACTGCGTCCATTAGTCGATTTGTAGCCTCGCGTATCTGATCACTGAAGACCAAGGAGCCATCAACTGGTTTGAGCATTCCACCGTGAGCATAGTACCAGAACTTCGATCGATCAGGCCATTTAGCGGTGGCCGGTTCGATACCCCTCTCAAGCAAGCTTGCCTCCATCTCCTCCCACTTCGGCATCGCGACGCTATAGCCGCCTGACCCCAAGTGGTGATGGTACTTCTTCTTGGCGGCATTTTCTTTGTTTCTTTCCATCATCGCCTGCCCTTGTTGACCTGTCTTGTAAGCAACAAACTCGTCCCAGTGATCCCTTAGCTTCGGGAATACGTCGAAGTTCGGTGTCTGCCCCTTCAGGATGTATTTCCGGTACAGATCTCCCTTGAAGGTCTGGAACTGTTCTGCCATTTTCTTAAGAGTCCACTGTTTCACTATGTTCTCTGTACCCGCAGGGAGCATGAACGTCTCGAGCATTGTGGTCCACAACATCTCTTTCTCTGATTCCGGGACAAAGCTGTCATCACCCCCGCGTGCCCTTGTTCTGCGCCAGTACACCTTGCTGATAGGCACGTTATCCCTCACAACCCAACCGCTGTGGCGTACAAAATTCTTGGCTACTTGTGCCGGGGCACTAGGTCGGCCGTCTGCGTCCACCTCAGTTATGATGTGCCGACCCTCTATCTTCTTCGTGGCACGTCGTTGTCCGCGTGCCCTCTTCTGTCCAGCGGAGGGATGACTTCCACTAGCCTCCTCCTCATTCCCCTCTGTATCCCTCTCCACGTTCCCCTCTGCATCCCTCTCCGCGTTCCCCTCCTCGTTCAAGTACTGGTTTGGATCCTCGTTCCCCTCTTCTTCGTTCCAGTACTGGCTGCTTCCCGATGCGATTGTATCATACAGTATCTGTTCCTCATCGCGATCAGCCATCTGTTCATAGAAGAGATATTTGCTAAGCGTAATATTAACACTCTACTAATCTTGTATTAAAACTCAAATAATCATATATGCTAAGTCTAAGTGTCGTGTATTTGTACGGTAGATAATCATATATGCTAAGTCTAATTAAGTTTCGAATATTACATCTCTAATAATCTTATATTAAATCTCTAACAATCAAATATGTGTCGAATATTACATCTCTAATAATCTTATATTAAATCTCTAACACTCACATATGCTAAGTCTAATTAAGTTTCGTATATTAAACCTCTAATAATCTTATATTAAATCTCTAACTATCTCTAACACTCAAATATGCTAAGTCTAATAATCTAATAATCTCTAACACTCACATATGCTAACTCTAATAATCTAATAATCTTATATTAGAAATCTAACAATCTTATATTATATCTCTAACAATCACATCTTTACATCACTAGCCTGCGCAAATTCCTTCGAGGGCTAGCTACCACTTCGGCTTGAGGGACGACGACGACGACGTCTTCTCTGCAACATGCAAAAAAAATGTATTAGTCTAAATGCAAAAGAACATATAATGTATTTCACGTTTTCAAGTATATATAATCATATATATATGCTAAGTTTAACAGTAGTTCAAGTATATATATATGCTAAGTTCAACAATAGTTTAATTATATATGCTAAGTACACAATTCGCTCGCGTTCGTTCACACACTTTTAGTTCAAGTGCATTCACGTTCGTTAATGCTTCAATCACGTTCGTTCGCGTTTCATTCATGTTCGTTCGCGTTCGTTCACTAACACTCACGTTCGTTCACGTTTTCAGTCGCGTTCGTTCGCGTTCGTTCACGTTCGTTCACGTTTCGTTCGCGTTCGTTCACGTTTCTTTAATGTTTCGTTCGCGTTCGTTCACGTTCGTTCGTGTTCGTTAAGCGTTCGTTCACGTTCGTTCACCTTCGTTCGCGTTCGTTCACTAACACTCACGTTCGTTCACATTTTAGTCACGTTCGTTCGCGTTCGTTCACGTTCGTTCACGTTTCGTTCGCGTTCGTTCACGTTTCTTTAACGTTTCGTTCGCGTTCGTTAAGCGTTCGTTCGCGTTCGTTCGCGTTTGGTCACGTTCGTTAAGCGTTCGTTCGCGGCTGCGGCGTCTAGCAGCGGTGGGGGCGCGGTCCGGCACCGTGGGCCGGCCCGGCGGCGTGGGGGCGGCGGCGGCATCGTCTCGCGGTGGCAGCGTCTCACGGCGGTGGGGGCGCGGTCCGACGCCGTGGGCCGGCCCGGAGGCGTGGGGGCGCGGCGGCGGCGTGGCAGCGGCGGCGGCGTCTCGCGGCGGCGGCGTCTCGTGGCGGTGGGGGCGCGGTCCGGCGGCGTGGGGGCCCGGCGGCGTGGGGGCGCGGAGGCGGCGGGCCACGGCGGCGGCATGGGGGCCCGGTGGCGTGGGGGCACGGCGGCTGTGTAACGTAGCGGCCCGGCGGCGTACGTCGGCGTCGGCGTCGTCGGCGAAAGAGAGAGAGACAGAGAGCTACATCGAGAGAGAGAGGGCGGGGGCTCTCACCCAAGAGACGCGGCGGCGGCGTCTGCGGCGGAGACGGCGAGGACCGCCAGGCGACGGTGAGAGACGACGGCGGCGTCGGCGCGGGGTTGCCCTAGGCAGTGGCGGCGAAGGAGAAGCCGATGCTCGATCTCGATGGAAAAACGTCTAAGTGTTGGTGGAGAAGACGAGGGCGCACCGGGAATATATATACCCCCGGATCTTTACTCCCGGTTGGTGAGAAGAACCGGGAGTAAAGATATCTTTACTCCCGGTTTGTAACAACAACCGGGATTAAAGATCTTATGTTTACTCCCGGTTATTGTTAGGAATCGGGAGTAAAGATATCTTTACTCCCGGTTCTTCTCACCAACCGGGAGTAAAGATATTTTCCCGCTATTTCCAAATTCTTTTTTAAACCCGTCTAGGGTTAAGAACCGGGACTAAAGTTAAAAGCACTGAATATTGAATTTCGTTGCATATATGTTTCTAAAATAGTAAATAATGCATTAAAAATTCTAATTAACATATGTAAATCCCACATGCATGATTTAAAACTTTTAAAAATTCTAATAATCATATATAATTAGCATATGCATGATATTAAACTGTTAAAAATTGTAACTAACATATGTAAATCCCACATGCATGATTTAAAACTTTTAAAAAATCTAATAATCGTATATAATTAGCATATGCATGATATTAAATTGTTAAAAATTGTAACTAACATATGTAAATCCCACATGTATGATTTAAAACTTTTAAAAATTCTAATAATCGTATATAATTAGCATATGCATGATATAAATTGTTAAAAATTGTAATTAATCATATATAACTAGCATATTCAATACATCCAAAATAGTTTACAACAATTACGGCAATAGATTGGCGGTGACGGTTGTCCGCACGTACTTTCTCCTCACTATTGTTCCTTCCTTGTGATCGCTACGTGAGTAAGGGGTGTCTTCGTTTGATAGGAGGATGCTAGGGTCAACCGTCACCGTGAAAGGGGGTTGCCCATCAAACTGAGCGTAATCCTTGTCAGTCTTGTCCTCTACTCCGACGATTTTTCTTTTGCCTGGGAGAACCACGTGGCGCTTCGGCTCGTTAGGCCCTTTGCCCTTCTTTCCTTTGCTAGACATGTCCTTCACGTAAAAAACTTGCGTTACATCATTGGCAAGGACAAAAGGTTCGTCCGAGTATCCAACCTTGTTAAGGTCAACCGTTGTCATCCCACTGTCATCAATCGTTACGCCTCCACCAGTCAACCTAACCCATTGGCACCGGAACAGAGGGACCTTGAGAGGTCCATAGTCAAGTTCCCATATCTCCTCGATGGCACCGTAATACGTGCCAGTTGTACCATCGTGTCCCATGGCATCGATACGAACAGCACTGTTCTGGTTCATGCTCTTCATGTCTTGGGCTCTTGTGTAGAATGTGTACCCATTGATCTCATATCCCTGGAATGTCGCGATCGAGCCAGATGGACCCCTCGCTAGGAAGGCCAGTTGCTGGTTAATCGTCTCGTTACCCATGAGAAGTTGTCGCAGCCATGCGGGGAAAGTATCAATGTGATGCCGTGTAATCCATGCATCGGACTTACCGATGTTTCTAGCGCGAACTAGAGCCAAGTGCTCCTCGATGTAAGGAGCCACCAATGAAGATTGTTGTAAAACCGTGAAATGGGTTTTACGGAATAAATTGTTGTCTACCGTCATTATTGCTTTCCTTCCGAGAGTCCCCTTTCCCCGTAGCCTCCCTTCATGGCGTGATTCAGGTACCCCGATTGGGCGAAGGTCTTCAATAAATTCTACGCAAAATTCAATGACCTCCTCTGTTCCATACCCCTTGGCGATGCTTGCCTCTGGACGAGCACGGTTACGAACATACTTCTTCAGAACGCCCATGTACCTCTCGAAAGGAAACATGTTGTGCAGGAACACAGGCCCGAGAATACCGATCTCTTTCACTAGGTGACAAAGCAGATGCGTCATTATATTGAAAAATGAAGGTGGAAATATCAACTCAAAGCTGACAAGACATTGCACCACATCATTCTGAAGAGCTTCTAACCTATCCGGATCGATGACCTTCTGCGAAACTGCGTTCATGAAAGAATATAGCTTTGTTATTGTTGCCCGGACATTCTCTGGGAGGATACCCCTTATTATAGCTAGTAGCAGCTGTGTCATCAACACGTGACAGTCATGAGACTGTAGGTTTGTGAACTTCTTCTTCTTCGTGCTTATTATTCGCTTTATATTCGTGGAGTATCCAGACGGTACCTTGATGCTCTCCAAGCATTGAAACATACTTTCCTTCTCTGCCTTGCTAAGAGTGTAGCTGGCTGGACTCAAGTAATGGCTGCCTTTCTCCTGTGGTTCCGGGTGAAGGTCGCCGCGTTGTTCCATATGCTTCAGATCATTACGTGCTTCCAGTGTATCTTTCGACTTTCCATATACACCTAGGAAGCCAAGAAGGTTTACACAAAGGTTCTTAGTGAGGTGCATCACGTCAATTGCGTGGCGGACGTCCAAGAATTCCCAATAGGGTAACTCCCAAAATATGGAGTTTTTTTTCCACATCGCCGCGTGACCATCTTCGCTCTCTATAGGCTAGCTGCCAGGCCCCTTTCCAAACAATACTTTAAGATCTTTAACCATAGCAAACACTGTTTTCCCGCTGCGATGTTTAGGCTTCGTACGGTGGTCCGCCTATGTTCAAAGTGCTTGCCTTTCTTCCGTACCGGGTGGTTTGCTGCAAGGAATCGACGATGACCCATGTACACAACCTTCCTACAGTGCTTAAGATACATACTTTCTATTTCATCCATACAGTGAGTGCAAGCCTTGTACCCCTTGTTGGACTGCCCGGATAGGTTGCTAAGTGCAGGCCAATCGTTGATGGTTACGAACAGCAGCGCTCGTAGGTTAAACTCCTCCTGTTTGTCCACGTCCCACACGGGGACACCTTCCTTCTTCCACAGCAGTTTAAGATCTTCGACCAGTGGTCTTAGGAACACATCAATGTCGTTACCAGGTTGCTTGGGGCCTTGAATAATAATCGGCATTATTATGTACTTCCTCTTCATGCATAGCCAAGAGGGGAGGTTGTAGATACACATCATAACGGGCCAAATGCTATGGCCGCTGCTCATCTCTCCAAAATGATTCATGCCATCCGTACTTAAACCAAACCGTATGTTTCGTGCGTCCTTTCCAAAGTCTTTAAATTTTCTGTCGATGTTTCGCCACTGCGAACCATCTGCGGGGTGTCTCAGCATCCCGTCCTGTTGACGTTCTTCAGCGTGCCAACGCATCATTCTAGCATTCCCCTTATTCCTGAACAAACGCCTTAGCCGTGGTATTATAGGGAAATACCACATCACCTTAGCAGGAATTCTCTTCCTCGTTAGCTGCCCGTCAACCTCACCTGGATCATCTCGTCTAATCTTGTATCGTAGTGCTTTACAAACAGGACATGCTTCTAGGTTCTCGTACTCCTCACCGTGATATAGGATACAATCATTCGGACATGCATGAATCTTCTGAACTTCCAGTCCTAGAGGGCAGACTATCTTCTTAGCCTCGTACGTTGTCTCGGGCAATTTGTTTCCCTCCGGAAGAATGTTCTTGACGAGTTTCAATAAATCGCCAAATGCCTTGTCACTAACACCATTTTTTGCCATCCATTGCAAGAACTCTAGAGTGGTATCCAACTTTTTGTGCCCCTGCTCGCAACCTGGGTACAACGACGTTCTGTGGTCCTCTAACATCTTATCCAATTTATGGGCTCCCTTTTCACTTTCGCAGTCCTTCTTGGCATCCTGCAACATCTGACCAAGATCATCCGCAATGTCGTTATAATCAGCATCTATGTCCTCCTCGCCCGTTTGATTTCCTTCAAATCCAGCGTACTGAGCAAAGTCTGGAATATTGTCGTCTTCCACTTCATCTTCTTCCATTTTAACCCCTTGCTCTCCGTGGGATGTCCAACAATTATAGCTTGGCATGAACCCCGACTTAAACAAGTGGAAATGAATAGTCCTGAATGCAGAATACTCCTTCTGATTCTTATACTTATTGCATGGACAACAAATAAAACAGTTCTGCTTGTTAGCTTCGGCCACTCTCAAAAAATAATGCACGCCGTCAATAAATTCTTTGGACCACCGGTCAGCGTACATCCATTGCCGATCCATCTACATAAAATAAAAAAAAATTGTACACAAATAATCATTCGTACAATAATGACAGTCATACAATAATGATAAAATAATCACAATCTCTTTCAACAGTCATACAATAATGACATATCATTATTCATACAAAAATTATAAAATATTCCACCAAATAATTCTTATTTATTATTTTTTAAGTTTTAAATTCTTTTAATCTTCAATTTAGTTTGTTTTCTTTTATTTAAGATTAACTTTCACTATATTTTCCTACTCAACTATTTTATAAAACCTTATTTAGCAAATAAACAAAATTTCTATATATTCTTTCTTTTCACACACAAATTTTCTCTCTCATCAACTTACAACAAATTTTTGGAGACAAAAAAGTGTGCAAAACATAGCTCCAAATATAATATGACCAAAAAAAACATTGGAGGATGAAGTTGCTAACCTTTTAGCATGACCAAAGTAAATTCACTATAAATTCACTATAAATTTTAGCATGACCTCCCCTCTTTTTAGCATGACCTCCAAATATAATATCACCAAAGTAAATTCACTATAAATTTTAGCATGACCTCCCCTCTTTTTTGAAGAAATTTTGAAGCTTGCTCGGGCTGGAGGAGGAAGAAGATATATATAAAGGGGTGGGACCTTAGTCCCGGTTGGTGTTACCAACCGGTACTAAAGATCACCGGAATCTTTAGTCCCAACCGGGACTAAAGTTACGATCTTTAGCCCCGGTTGATCCCGGGGGGCCCTGACAGCATTTGAACCGGGACTAAAAATTATCTTTAGTCCCGGTTGGTACCGGGACTAAAAATCATCTTTAGTCCCGGTTGGTGTTACCAACGGGGACTAAAGATCAAATATGCCCGTTACTCTTTTTAACCGGGACTAAAGATCATTTTTAGTCCCGATTTTTATTGCAACCGGGACTATCGTGGAATTCGGCCGACCGACGAAAGATAGTTTCTCCACCAGTGTGTATTGCCTTGTATATGTGTGGTTGTGTGCTAGGTTCAATCGGTTAACCTTCTGCTCTATTAGATAACCTATTCATTTAATGGAATCATTAAGGGTTGCCCATATTGAAACATGGATTAGCGTTGTCACATGAAATGGTTTAGGTTGAATTCAGAATCTAACCATTCCCATCCTGAGGGAGGGGCGCCGGGCAGAGGAAGACGGCTCGAGACCGAGAGAACAACACAAGCTGAGAAAAAATTGGGAAGCGCAGAAATTTCTTCCGTATTTTTTTTATGTTCACCCTTGAATAGTTTTGAGGGTTGTGTTTAGCGACACTGCTAGAGACACTCTAATATAACCATATTTATTTTACATTTGCCATTGCCCTTCTAACGGTATTTCCTAAGGCTGACATCATTAGGAGAGTTATATCCATGAGCTGCACGAGCTAGCTATTTATTAATAAATATCATAAATATTATATTTTTGTCATACTAACTCACCTCAATCACAAGAGGCAATGTCCTTGTCGTGTACTACGGCAGTACAGGTGGTAGGCTTATATGCCTATCAGAATATTCAAACATATGTTTAGACATGTGCTCGGATTTATCCATTTAAGGAATCGGTGACAGCCACATACTTTATCTAAAAATAAATCAACCTATGAGGATGGATATGAACAACCTTTTATCCATATTCATCCGTAGAAGTTGTTTTTTATAAGACAGAGAGAGTTTTTTTTAAGGAAAAAGTACGAATCGCCCCCCTCCCGAATATCGCGGTCGATCGAATTACTCCCCTAAACTTAAATACCAGACATTTTACACCCTAAACTATTTATACCGGACTAATGACCCCCCTGAATACTGTTCTGAGCGGTTTTGATTTGAGTTAGCACACGTGGCAGACCAGTCAGCAAAAAACAAGTTAAAAAACCCTGGGCCCACCTGTCATCCCTCTGTTCAACCCAACTTCCCCAGCCACCGCTTTCTCTCTCTCTATCGCGTGCGCCGGTGCGCGCACTCCAGCGGCCAACAGCGGAGGTGGGTGGAGCGAGCTCGCGCGGCTGGGGCCGGAGGCGGAGGCGAGCCGGTTCCCCAAATCCGGCCGCTGCCGCCGCCCTCTTCTCCCGGAGGAGGAGGCAGCCGGAGCTCGCTTTGGGAGGCGTGTTGAGGTGGGCGGATGGTCGGCGCTGGCGAGCGACGGGCGAGGAGCCAGGCCAGGGTGGGCGGGGGCGGAGGCGGCTGGCGGACGGCGGGCAAGGGCTGTTGGCGAGGGCAGAGGCGTCTGCGAGCGGCTGCCGGCGGCGGGTGGGGGTGGAGGAGGCGGCGGGCGATGGGCGACGAGCGAGGAGCCGAGGCCGGCTTCGGGTAGGAGCGGATGCGGCTGCCGGCGGCGGGCAAGGATCCAAGGTCGGCGGCTGCGGGCGATAGGCGAGGAAACGAGGCCGGCTTCGGACGGGGGCGGAGGCGGTTGCCGGCGGCGGGCGAGGAGTTGAGGCCGGCGGCGGGAGGGGGCAGAAGCGGCTGCCAGTGGCGGGCGACGAGCCGTGGTCTGTCCTGCTGCTTCCAACGCATCCACCTCGCACACCCTCCTCATCTCACCTCGCACTCGGCATCCGCGTTACGCGTTCCGGTGGGTTCATCGAGCTCCGCGTTCCGACGGGTTCGTCGAGCTCTGCGACATGCAGCCGCCGCCCGGCGGCTCCCTCCACCGCCGACACCACCGGCCGCAGGTGCCGACGCCGCGCCTGCTCCAGCCCGCTGCCGCCCACCTCCCCGCCCCTGCGCATTGTCCCCGTGAGAGAGAGGAAGAGGGGAGAGGAGTATGGCAGGTGGGACCCACATTTTTTAATAAATAAAATGCTGACTGGATTGCCACTCGTACGCTACGTAGGACAAAACCGCTCCGGATTGGGTCGAGGGGGGTAATTCGTCCGGTATTGAAAGTTCAGGGTAAGTAATGTCTGGTTTTCGGGTTTAGGGGAGTAATTCGGTCGACCGTGATAGTTAGGGGGGTAATTCATACTTTTTCCTTTTTTTAAAGAAAAAGGAGGGGTTATTAATTATCGGGCAATTTCATGTAAGGCAAAACCCTAGCTTTGCTTGGAAAAAATGTCTAAATAAATAGGCAAATAGCTATAGTTAGGACGAATTTCCTATCCACTAGCTAGGGGAGGGATTGATTGTTCTTCAAAAGAAACATGCACACATGCTTTTCTTTTTCCCTCGAAAACACATATGTTGAAAAGCGGGTTACAAAGTTGAGCCAAGCCACGTGGGTCCTCGTCCCGTTCACTTGGAGCTGTATCAAATGTGTGGTTTCCATAGCTTATCCATGTGTCAGCCATCCAGGACAAGGCTACCATAAATCAAGCCTGTTTGCACCGTGGATGCACCATTTTTTTTATGATCCAATCCCCTTAAAAATTCCATGTCATAACAGTCGCCATTTCTGTTTACTTTTCATCGCTAGCCATATGTTACAAAACTTTGATAACCGCTGATTTTATAAAGGGGTTGATATCTCGTTTGAATAGTATGATACCAGTTAGGTATCTTGATACCGATTAGATACGAGGACATGATACTTCAGAGATATCATCCCGTTCAAACGGAATACTGTTCTGTATACCATTTCCGATTTATAAATGATTAGTTTGTAATAAAAACAGAGAGGTTAAATGGTTATATTAATAATGTAGCAACTCTAGTAATATGGCATGTTTCTAAATATTTATGCATAGACATAGTGATGAAAGTTTGATGAATAACTGATGTAGTTACTAGAAAATGGCGGAGGAAGAATTTTTCTAAAAGAAAATTTAGGACTGTTCAGACAGAAATATATAGACCTATAACTCAGGAGATAAGGGACTTTGGAGGACGACAAATTTAGCCACAAAAGGCCTCTCTCACTCGCAAACAAGCATAATAGTGTAATATTATAATTAGAGTAAAGATATTCTTTTTTTCAAGATTGACCATTCAAGAAAGGACCAGGATGGAATAATTGATATTAACCACTTGGCCAGTTGGCCTCCCAGTTGTATGTAAGGATTGGTCCGGTATGGCTTATATTTCGTCGTACTTAGCTATTAGCCACTAGCTGAAAGCAAAACAAACGAATGGTAGTCTAGTCTGTACTATATATACAACACCGTAATAAATAAACACACGAAGCTTTTTTCTAATTAAGCTGCTAAAATGACTTTTCACAGGCAGCTAGCAACCACAGGGATCTAGATGTGTCTGAAAATCCCGGTGGGTGCAGTGGCGGAGCTAAGAATTGATCATGCCTATGGCTGAGTAGGGCTGAGTCGACGTGTTCTTAGCAAATCTTTTATATCTTCAGTTTTTCATACTATTTTGTATAAGATTTTAATGGGAATTTGGTCCTAAGCCTAGGGCTCAAGCTCTAATTGCCCCACCCTTGTCTCCGTCCCTGGGTGGGCGTCACAATTGTTAAATATGTGATACGAATTTTAGGTCCACAATATATTCGGATTAGTTTTCTAATAGGATTAGTTTCCCATTAAGACTTCGAGTCTTTGCCTATGAGGACTCCTAGTTTTCTCCTATATATATCCGTTGTAAGCCGCACAGGGAGGGTGCAACAACCCTGTGTTTGTATCCAACTATTCTATAGTGATTATTACCGGTCGGTGCCCGTGATTTTTTCCTGCAAGAGTTTTCCACGTAAAATTTATGTCTTCGTTGTGCATCTATTTTCTAACAAGTGGTAGACAGCCCAATATATCTTTTGTATTTGTATCCGACTCCTTTATACTGATCATTGCCGGTCGGTGCCCGTGGTTTTTCCCGCAAGGGTTTTCCATGTAAAATTTGTGTCTCCGTTGTGCATCTATTTTCTTAACATTCATAGCAAAATCATTTGTGGGACAAAAATAAAAACACAAAAAAAAATCTAGAAACTCTAGATCCGACCACTAACCTCCTCGACGCCTGACCCATCGTCGGGCCGGGACCGGAAGACATGCTCTGTTGCATCCTAAACTCCCGCACGGAAAACGGAGTGGTCCATTAGCGTGCGATTAATTAAGTATTTGTTTTTTTTTCAAAAATAGATCAATATGATTTTTTTAAGCAACTTTTGTATAGAAACTTTTTGCAAAAAACGCATCGTTTAGTAGTTTGAAAAACGTGCGCGCGGAAAAAGAGGGGTGAGTTGGGAACTCTGGGTTCCGAACACACCCTAAGGCCATTCACGGTGTAGTGAGGTGGTGTGTGGCAATCTCTGTTCACGTCGGCCCAATGCATGCGTGGAGAAGAGAAGGAGGTGGGGCCCGCGTTTTCACCAGCTTCGCGTGGCTAGTTTTGGCTCCGAGAACCTTAGCAAATTGTTAGAGAAAAACACATGCCACAGAGCGGGAGAGAGAGAGAGAGAGAGTGAAGAAGCTCGCTGGAGAGGGAGAGGAGTAGGGGCGCCAAATCCAAGCCAGATCCACGCCGAGTTCGCCATCCCATCCGGCGGCGACGAGAGGAGCTCGCCCGCGGAGGTGGTGAAGCGACGGCGCCCTCGTCGGCCAACGCCGAGCTCCCCCGCCGCTGAATCCTCCGCCGCCGAGCTCCCCCGCCTCCGAATCCTCCGCCGCCGAGCTCCCCCGCCGCTGACTCCTCCACCGCCCGCTTCCGCGTGCCGACCTCGCCATTGTTTCAGGGGAGGGGAGGGGAGGAGAGAGAGGACGGTGGTGCGCCGGCGAGCGCCAAGCACTGCTGCCCCTGCTGTCGGCGGCGGAGGAGCTCGGCCTGGCTCGGCGCTATGGGGTGGGGAAAAGGAGTGAGAGAGGGGGATAAAGAAAAAGCTGGTAAAGTGATAAAGTTGGTACTCATGGGACCCACTAAATAGACCACATGCACTGTGAAGGTTGTTGCTCGTGAAGTTCTTAGTCTACGTTGCAGTTTTGGCTCCTCAAAATTTGGTGACGCATTGTGAGTGCCCTGAGTCCACCAGATCTCACCCTCTTATCTCTACTAGAGGTGCTCCACGTCAAGCTCCGCCAGATCCAGTGCACCTAAAGTCCACCTTCATCGGATCAAACGCGATCAAAGCCCGTCGCTGCCACCGTCCAGAGCCTGCCATCACAATCATCTGAAGCGAGGAAGGAGGAGAGGTGATGTAGGCCATCGGAGAGGTCCTCCAAATCGAGCTTTGCTGGATCCGGCACCACCCATATGATGTTGCTTGATGCCCATCGTTGTAGCTGCCAGGAGCAAGGGAGGGGGAGAGAAGCGATGGAGGCCATCACAGAGGTACTCCTCATCGAGCTCCACTGGATCCGAAGCCCGCCTCCCACGCTACCGCGCTGTACTGGAGATAGAGGGTAAGAGGGGACGGGGGAGAGCATAATTAAGCGAGAGTTTTGCCACTCCCATCACCTGGCCCATTATTTTATATTTTTTTTGATTTTCGTAGGCGGTTATTTTAGGAGCACCACATCTTAAAAATAGACCCGTATATGAAAAATCATACTCCCTCTGTTTTATATTATGAGTCATTTGACTTTTTTCTTAGTCAAACTTTTTAAATTTTGAACAAATTTGTAGCAAAATATGGTAACATTTCAATTCAAAACAAATATTGTATCAAAATATATTCAATGTTAAATTTAATGAAACTTATCTGAAGATGTTGCTAATTTTTTCTTTAAACAAGCACAATGCCCGTGTGTTGCACTGGGTAATGTAGGGTGGATAAAGTTTTACTTCAATGGTTTAGAATATGATATGGCCACTATCCATCCGAATCCGCTCCGTTTTCACCCCTATGGCAGGGACTCGCACACAACCAGAAATGCCACCGTTAAAAACGCCTCTCTATGTTTCATTGTTAAATATTATTACCACTCCCACACATCATGCTTGTGTATAGTATCTCTTTAGCATCATTGACTTAACATATGTTTAACCATTTATTTTATTAAAAATGCTATAATATCATTTATTTTATTATTTACTAGAAAAAAGCCTGTGCGTTGCAACGAGTGAAATCCATTTTAACCTTATTATTGTTATATGGTTTAGTTAAGATAGTTAAGATGAAATTTACTGTGGGAATTCGCTTGGATATATACTTTTAGAAAAATCATGAGCTGTAGTTAGGAGTCCGTCGTCTAAAGTAATTAGTATGCAAGTTTTCTTATACGACTCCTTCTGTATTTTCAAAAGGGAACGAACTTAAAAACCGACTCAAATACGGATATGTATTTCTAAAAGTGAACGTGCTTAAAACCGACTCAAATACGGATATGTATTTCCAAAAGCGAATGAACTAAAAACCGACTTATACATAGATGACGTATCAAAGTAGCGGCAAAAACATCTTCAATTTTTATAATAGTAGAGATTTTATTGTGATCAATTTTATCATTTAAGACTTCTATTTTTGCATAATTGTATAAGATTTTTAAATACGATAAATGGTTAAAACGCATATAAAAATCGATAGCGTCAAAAGAACCAATAGAGTAGTACTAACTATAGCGAAGTTTTTTTTTCGAGAATGACAAGAAAGGAATAAAAAAATCATATGCAAGGATTGGCCCTGTGTAGCTTATGGCCATGTTTGGGAGAGCTTTTAGCTGCTGCAGCTTTTTCCAGAATCAAAAACTCCCCTAAACAGTTCAACTTTTGGTCCAGATTCTAAGAAGATGTAATTGTATAATACAGAAAATGAACTAGAAGTTAGAAGCTGGGAAACCCAGCTTTTACAGATTTTCAGAAGCTGACTACCGACCAGCTGATTCTCAGAATCTTAAGCTCCCCAAGCAGAGCCTATATTTCTTTGCACTTAGCTAATACAATACTTTCTCCGTTTAATATTATAAGACATTCTAGCATTGCACATATTCATATATATGTTAATGAATCTACACATATATGTGTGCGTAGATTTATCAACATCTAAAAGTCTTTATAAACGGAGGCAGTACTAGATCGAAAGCAACCGGAAGAAAGCGAAACAAGAGAATGGTGGTCTAGTCAGTACCTTAATAAATAAACCCACGTTTAAAACAAGGAGAAAAAATTGCAGTTTGGTTAAGTTTTAAACTAGATTCTAACAAATCATAAACCAGTACGTACATAGTGTGTGTATATATGAGGGCTGCCTGCCAGTAGCAACCACACACAAAGCAAGCTCGATAACGTCGATCATGGCGGCGTCCTCCTCCCTGTCTCCCTCCCTCCTCCTCGGCTGCTCCTTTCTCATCGCGGCCGCCGTCCTCCTTCGCCGCCACGACAGCGCCGCCACCACCACCACCACCACGCACCTCCACTTCTACATGCACGACGCCTACACCGGCCCGCTCCCCAGCGCCATGCGCGTCGTCTCCGGCCGCTCCTTGCTGCAGGCCACCACCGACATCGTCGACGGCAACGACGACACGACGCCATCGTCGTCGTCGCCGGCGCCGCGGCAGTTCGGGGACATCGTGGTGCTGAACAACGCGCTGACGGAGGGGCCGGACGCCGGGAGCGCGCGCGTGGGCACGGCGCAGGGGTTCGGGGTGCGGGTGTCGGAGGGCGGGTTGGTGACGGACCTGAGCATGCACCTGGTGATGGAGGCCGGCGAGCACCGCGGCAGCTCGGTGGCGATCAAGGGCCGGATCGACGTCGCCGTCGGCGTGCGCGAGTCGGTGGTGGTCGGCGGCACCGGCCGGTTCCGGCTGGCGCGCGGGTACATGGCCAGCAGCAGCTACGACTACAGCCTTGCCGCCGGCGGCGTCGTCGAGATCCATGTCTACCTGCAGCACTAGCTAGCCTGACGACACACTACAGCTAGAACGCGCGCGCCTCCTGCATGCCTATGCCTTTTCATTTCATGTGTTCTTGCTTAAAGTTGTAACCAGCGTCTTCTTATGTACTTCCTCCGTTTCACAATGAAAGACTTTTTAGCATTGCCTACATTTATATAGATATTAATGAATCTAGGCATATATATGTGTCTAGATTCATTAACTTCTAAATAAATATGAGCAATACAAGAAAGTTTTATAATCTGAAACCGAGAGAGTACTGTACTGTAGCTCGTCTATTTTCGGTTTTTTGCATGAGCACGTCTGCATGTTTGCAGCGTGAGCGTCGTGTGTTCTGGTCACTTTCGTGCCTGGAACGCGTCTTCTCATGGACAATTAAAGGCAGCAGCGCACAAACTACAATTTACACTAAGATATTTCTAAATTACTATAGCAGCGCACAAGCTACTATAGAAACGATTTTTCTGGATGAGACCCCTTGAGGTTGCAGGCAAATTAAACTGCTCCCGCCTGCAAAAATCGCTGCCCTGAGAGCGTGGTTCAAAGACGACATGCGAAAAACAATTTTCGTAGGCAGGCTACTTAATAGGACCGCCTGGCACCAAGCCGTTTACCCGTCCCCTCCCTCTCTTTATTCTCACCTCTCTTAAAATATCTCATTTCCTAACTTCTCCACACTCCACTCCACTCCCTTATCTTCTCCTCATATCTCCTCGCCCCCTCCTCAAGCAGCCATCCTTTCCCCCCTCCCCCTTCCTCCACCGCGGCCACGGTGATAGTGGCGATGGCTACGACGACAACGATGATGGCAAGTGGGCAGACGAGCAGGAGTGGCCAGCACCAGAGGGATCTGGCGGCATACAGGAGCGGGGAGCGGCGGATCCTATGCCGCTGGATCCTGTGGTGGGGAGGGCGGTGGGGAGAGCTTGGCGGCGGTGGATCCGGTGGTTGGCCTAGGCAGCGATGGTGCATCTGGCGGTTGGCGGTAGGGACGGCAAAGCTGATGGGAGGTGGGGAGGGCGTCAGCAACAGCGAGGACAAACCCTGGGGGTGGGAGCTGGCGGCGCAACGGCTGCCGGGCACAGGAGCTGCTATGGTTTTGGATTGTTCATTTTCTTTTCAATTTAACTTTTTGCATTATGACAGCTTAAGCGCCCGCATGTGAAAATACTGTATTTTCACATGCGGTTGCTCTTTTCCATGTAAAAATACTGACTTTTTGGATACCTGGGGGTAGGCGGGTCATCCCCTATCTAGGAAAATCGATTTTAGCCGCATGGAAAAATTGTTTGTGAAGTAGTGTACTACTTTTCAATTCATCCAACAAATTTGTACTTATTGATAGTTGCATCATTAGGTAATTATTGATAGTTGCATCATTGGGCGTGATTTTTTCCAGTTAAGTAGAGTACATAATTATATAAACTTCCAAGTACATCAAAGAGATTTACCTCAATATTTATTTCTGCTATTTAACACACTTAGAAGCATCCATATAATCTTAGATGGATGTATAGCTATCTTCGTATATATACTATCTGTCCCATAAAAGAAATTCAACTTTTAGCTATGAATCTAAATGTAGGCTATGTACGGTTTGTAGCAGAAATTAGTTTTTATGATTTAGATGGAGTAGTTCAAGCTAACACATGAACTAATATTCCATCTTCACCTTAATCACACATCCCTCCAGAACCACGTAGCCAGCCTATCCGACGGACGGGCCCACTTATACATATCACCCCACTTATACTTTTGTCCACACTTTGTCTAAAAGGTTAACCCGGAGTGATATAGTTGGAGGGAAGAGGCCTTATAAGTGCGTTCCACCCTTGCTAAACTAGCAAGTGGTATTAAATATGCGCACACAGCTCTCATGGGTCACACAAGCCTAATCCTTATTGGGTCGGGATATCACACACACACCCCCTCAAAGGACCCGACGTCTCCGTCAATCCAACTCACCCACATAGCTACACAGGCGTATAAGTAAAGGTATAGAAACACACCCCCTCTTAGCACATGCCCGAACGTATAGTGTCGGCATCATATGCCATGCCATGTGCCTCAGGCAGAGTCCACATGCGCCATGTGCCATATACCCTCATACTAACCTACACGCGCAACCGCGAGGGTCTGCTCTGATACCATTTATAATGGTCCTTCCTCCGGTGATACTAAACATACGCATACAGCTCTCATGGGCCACATAGGTCTAATCCTTATTAGGCTAAGATATCACAAGACATGTGCTCGGGTGTCTATGTACGAGGAAGAAAAAACATGCATGTCAATCCATTATTATACGGTAAGTAGTACATACTAGCTAGTACTTGTGGAGCAATTATTATACGGTAAGTAACATACACTGGTGGAGAAACCATCTTTCGTCGGTCGGCCAAATTCCACGATAGTCCCGGTTGCAACAACAACCGGGACTAAAGAACATCTTTAGTCCCGGTTAAAAAGGGTAACGGGCATATTTGATCTTTAGTCCCGGTTGGTAACACCAACCGGGACTAAAGATCATCTTTAGTCCCGGTTCAACTGCTGTCAGGACTTGTCAGGCCCCCCCGGGATCTTTAGTCCCGGTTGGTGTTACCAACCGGGACTAAAGATAGTAACTTTAGTCCCGGTTGGTGTTGCCAACCGGGACTAAAGATCCCGGTGATCTTTAGTACCGGTTGGCAACACCAACCGGGACTAAAGTCCCACCCCTTTATATATGTCTTCTTCCTCCTCCTCCCCGAGCAAGCTTCAAAATTTCTTCAAAAAAGAGGGGAGGTCATGCCAAAATTTATAGTGAATTTACTTTGGTGATTATATACAAATCGGAGGTGCCTAAAAGGTTAGCAACTTCATCCTCCAATTTTTTTTTGGTCATATTACATTTGAAGCTATGTTTCGCACACTTTTTTGTCTCCAAAATTTTGTTGTAAGTTGATGAGAGAGAATTTGTGTTGGAAAAGAAAGAATATATAGAAATTTTGTTTATTTGGTAAATAAGGTTTCATAAAATAGTTGAGTAGGAAAATATAGTGAAAGTTAATCTTAAAAAAAAAGAAAACAAACTAAATTGAAAATGAAAAGAATTTAAAACTTAAAAAATAATAAATAAGAATTAGTTGGTGGAATATTTTATAATTTTTGTATGAATAATGATATGTCGATATTGTATGACTGTTGAAAGAGTTTGTGATTATTTTACCATTATTGTATGACTGTCATTATTGTACGAATGATTATTTGTGTACGATTTTTTTTTCATTTCATGTAGATGGATCGGCAATGGATGTACGCTGACCGGCGGTCCAAAGAGTTTATTGACGGCGTGCATTATTTTTTGAGAGTGGCCGAAGCTAACAAGCAGAAGGGTTTTATTTGTTGTCCATGCAATAAGTGTAAGAATCAACAGGAGTATTCTGCATCCAGGACTATTCATTTCCACTTGTTTGAGTCGGGGTTCATGGCAAGCTATAATTGTTGGACAAGCCACGGAGAGCAAGGGGTTGAAATGGAAGAAAATGAAGTGGAAGACGACAATATTCCAGACTTTGCTCAGTACGCTGTATTTGAAGGAAATCAAACGGGCGAGGAGGACATAGATGCTGATTATAACGACGTTGCAGATGATCTTGGTCAGATGTTGCAGGATGCCAAGGAGGACTGCGAGAGTGAAAAGGGGGCCCATAAATTGGACAAGATGTTAGAGGACCACAGAACGTCGTTGTACCCAGGTTGCGAGCAAGGGCACAAAAAGTTGGATACCACTCTGGAGTTCCTGCAATGGAAGGCAAGAAATGGTGTTAGTGACAAGGCATTTGGCGATTTATTGAAACTCGTCAAGAACATTCTTCCGGAGGGAAACAAATTGCCCGAGACAACGTACGAGGCTAAGAAGATAGTCTGCCCTCTAGGACTGGAAGTTCAGAAGATTCACGCATGTCCGAATGATTGTATCCTATATCACGGTGAGGAGTACGAGAACCTAGAAGCATGCCCTGTTTGTAAAGCACTACGATACAAGATTAGACGAGATGATCCAGGTGAGGTTGACGGGCAGCTAACGAAGAGGAGAATTCCTGCTAAGGTGATGTGGTATTTCCCTATAATACCACGGCTAAGGCGTTTGTTCAGGAACAAGGCGAATGCTAGAATGATGCGTTGGCACGCTGAAGAACGTCAACAGGACGGGATGCTGAGACACCCCGCAGATGGTTCGCAGTGGCGAAACATCGACAGAAAATTTAAAGACTTTGGAAAGGACGCACGAAACATACGGTTTGGTTTAAGTACGGATGGCATGAATCCTTTTGGAGAGATGAGCAGCGGCCATAGCACTTGGCCCGTTACGATGTGTATCTACAACCTCCCCCCTTGGCTATGCATGAAGAGGAAGTACATAATGATGCCGATTATTATTCAAGGCCCCAAGCAACCTGGTAACGACATCGATGTGTTCCTAAGACCACTGGTCGAAGATCTTAAACTGTTGTGGAAGAAGGAAGGTGTCCCCGTGTGGGACGAGGACAAACAGGAGGAGTTTAACCTACGAGCGCTGCTGTTCGTAACCATCAACGATTGGCCTGCACTTAGCAACCTATCCGGGCAGTCCAACAAGGGGTACAAGGCTTGCACTCACTGTATGGATGAAACAGAAAGTACGTATCTTAAGCACTGTAGGAAGGTTGTGTACATGGGTCATCGTCGATTCCTTGCAGCAAACCACCCGGTACGGAAGAAAGGCAAGCACTTTGAACATACGGCGGACCACCGTACGAAGCCTAAACATCACAGCGGGAACGCAGTGTTTGCTATGGTTAAAGATCTTAAAGTAGTGTTTGGAAAGGGGCCTGGCAGCCAACCTATAGAGAGCGAAGATGGTCATGCGGCGATGTGGAAAAAAAACTCCATATTTTGGGAGTTACCCTATTGGGAATTCTTGGACGTCCGCCACGCAATCGACGTGATGCACCTCTCTAAGAACCTTTGCGTAAACCTTCTTGGCTTCCTAGGTGTATATGGAAAGCCGAAAGATACACTGGAAGCGCGTAATGATCTGAAGCATATGGAACAACGCGGCAACCTTCACCCGGAACCAAAGGAGAAAGGCAGCCATTACTTGAGTCCAGCCAGCTACACTCTTAGCAAGGCAGAGAAGGAAAGTATGTTTCAATGCTTGGAGAGCATCAAGGTACCGTCTGGATACTCCACGAATATAAAGCGAATAATAAGCACGAAGGAGAAGAAGTTCACAAACCTAAAGTCTCATGACTGTCACGTGTTGATGACACAGCTGCTACCAGTTATAATAAGGGGTATCCTCCCAGACAATGTCCGGGCAACAATAACAAAGCTATGTTCTTTCATGAACGCAATTTCGCAGAAGGTCATCGATCCGGATAGGTTAGAAGCCCTTCAGAATGATGTGGTGCAATGTCTTGTCAGCTTTGAGTTGATATTTCCACCTTCATTTTTCAATATAATGACGCATCTGCTTTGTCACCTTGTCAAAGAGATCGGTATTCTCGGGCCTGTGTTCCTACACAGTATGTTTCCTTTCGAGAGGTACATGGGCGTTCTGAAGAAGTATGTTCGTAACCGTGCTCGTCCAGAGGCAAGCATCGCCAAGGGGTGTGGAACAGAGGAGGTCATTGAATTCTGCGTTGAATTTATTGAAGACCTTCGCCCAATCGGGGTACCTGAATCACGCCATGAAGGGAGACTACGGGGAAAGGGGACTCTCGGGAGGAAAGCTATAATGACGGTAGACAACAATTTATTCCGTAGAGCCCATTTCACGGTTTTACAACAATCTTCATTGGTGGCTCCTTACATCGAGGAGCACTTGGCTCTAGTTCGCGCCAGAAACATCGGTAAGTCCGATGCATGGATTACACGGCATCACATTGATACTTTCCCCGCATGGCTGCGACAACATCTCATGGGTAACGAGACGATTAACCAGCAACTGGCCTTCCTGGCGAGGGGTCCATCTGGCTCGATCGCGACATTCCAGGGATATGAGATCAATGGGTACACATTCTACACAAGAGCCCAAGACATGAAGAGCACGAACCAGAACAGTGCTGTTCGTATCGATGCCATGGGACACGATGGTACAACTGGCACATATTACGGTGCCATCGAGGAGACATGGGAACTTGACTATGGACCTCTCAAGGTCCCTCTGTTCCGGTGCCAATGGGTTAGGTTGACTGGTGGAGGCGTAACGACTGATGACAGTGGGATGACAACGGTTGACCTTAACAAGGTTGGATACTCGGACGAACCTTTCGTCCTTGCCAATGATGTAACGCAAGTTTTTTATGTGAAGGACATGTCTAGCAAAGGAAAGAAGGGCAAAGGGCCTGACGAGCCGAAGCGCCATGTTGTTCTCCCAGGCAAAAGAAAAATCGTCGGAGTAGAGGACAAGACTGACGAGGATTACGATCAGTTAGATGGGCAACCCCCTTTCACGGTGACGGTTGACCCTAGCATCCTCCTATCAAACGAAGACACCCCTTACTCACGTAGCGATCACAAGGAAGGAACAATAGTGAGGAGAAAGTACGTGCGGACAACCGTCACCGCCGAAGTGTTGCCGTAATTGTTGTAAACTATTTTGGATGTATTGAATATGCTAGTTATATATGATTAATTACAATTTTTAACAATTTAATATCATGCATATGCTAATTATATACGACTATTCTAATTTTTAAAAGTTTTGAATCATGCATGTCGGATTCACAGATGCTAGTTACAATTTTTAACAATTTAATATCATGCATATGCTAATTATATACGATTATTAGCATTTTTAAAAGTTTAAAACATGCATGTGGGATTTACACATGTTAATTAGAATTTAAAAGGTTATTAGCATTTAAAACATATGTTAGAATTTAAAACATGCATCACACTAATTATATACGATTATTAGCATTTTTAAAAGGTTTAATTAGAATTTAAAAGGTTACTAGCATTTAAAAGGTTATTAGCATTTAATTAGAATTAAGCATTTTTAAAAGGTTATTAGCATTTTTAAAAGGTTTAGCATTTAAAAGGTTATTAGCATTTAATTAGAATTTAAAACATGCATCACATTAATTATATACGATTATTAGCATTTTTAAAAGGTTTAAATTATGCATGTGGGATTTACATATGCTAGTTACAATTTTTAACAATTTAATATCATGCATATGCTAATTATATACGATTATTAGAATTTTTAAAAGCTTTAATTCATGCATGTTGGATTTACATATGTTAATTAGAATTTATAATGCATTATTTATATTTTAGAAACATATATGCAACGAAATTCAATATTCAGTGCTATTAACTTTAGTCCCGGTTCTTAACCCTAACCGGGTAAAAAAAAAATTTGGAAATAGCGGGAAAATATCTTTACTCCCGGTTCGTGAGAAGAACCGGGAGTAAAGATATCTTTACTCCCGGTTCGTAACACCAACCGGGATTAATGATAAAATCTTTAATACCGGTTGGTGTTACGAACCGGCATTTAATTAGAATTTAGCATTTTTAAAAGGTTATTAGCATTTTTAAAAGGTTTAGCATTTAATTAGAATTTAAAACATGCATCACATTAATTATATACGATTATTAGCATTTTTAAAAGGTTTAGCATTTAAAAGGTTATTAGCATTTAATTAGAATTTAAAACATGCATCACATTAATTATATACGATTATTAGCATTTTTAAAAGGTTTAAATCATGCATGTGGGATTTACATATGCTAGTTACAATTTTTAACAATTTAATATCATGCATATGCTAATTATATACGATTATTAGAATTTTTAAAAGCTTTAATTCATGCATGTTGGATTTACACATGTTAATTAGAATTTATAATGCATTATTTATATTTTAGAAACATATATGCAACGAAATTCAGTATTCAGTGCTATTAACTTTAGTCCCGGTTCTTAACCCTAACCGGGTATAAAAAAAAATTTGGAAATAGCGGGAAAATATCTTTACTCCCGGTTCGTGAGAAGAACCGGGAGTAAAGATATCTTTACTCCCGGTTGGTGTTACGAACCGGGAGTAAAGATATCTTTACTCCCGGTTCTTCTCACGAACCGGGAGTAAAGATCCGGGGGTATATATATTCCCGGTGCGCCCTCGTCTTCTCCACCAACACTTAGACGTTTTCATCGAGATCGAGCATCGGTCCTTCGCCGCCACTGCCTAGGGCAACCCGCGCCGACGCCGCCGTCGTCTCTCACCGTCGCCTGGCGGTCCTCGCCGCCTCCGCCGCAGACGTCGCCGCACCGTCTCTTGGGTGAGAGCCCCCGGCCTCTCTCTCTCTCGATGTACCCTCGTCTCTCTCTCTGTTTCGCCGACGACGCCAAGAAACGCCGACGACGCCGACGACGCCGATGACGCCCTCTCTCTCTTACGCCGATGACGCCCTCTCTCTCTCACACGCCGATGAAGCCGACGAACTCCGACCCACGACGCCCCCACGCCGCCGCCGCGCCCCCACGACGCCGCCGCCGCCACGATGCCGCCGCCGCCCCCACGCCCCCACCCCGCCGCCGCGCCCCCACGACACCGCCGCCGCCACGATGCCGCCGCCCCCACGCCGCCGCCGCCGCCCCCACGGCGCCCCCACGCCGCCATCGTGCCGCCGCGCCGGCACGTTGCCGCCGCCGCGCCACGCCCCCACGCCACCGCCGCCGCCCCCACGGCGCCCCCACGCCACCGCCGCCGCCCCCACGCCACCGCCGCCGCCGCCACGATGCCGCCGCCGCCGCCACGAATGCTGCCGCCACGAACGAGCGAACGAACGCGAACGAGCGAACGAACGAGCGAACGAACGAACGAGCGAACGAACGCGAACGAGCGAACGAACGAGCGAACGAACGAGCGAACGAACGAACGAACGAGCGAACGAACGCGAACGAACTCGAAATTATAAAAGAACACAAACTAAAACTTGTAAAATCCATATAAAATTAAATATAGCTCATTTTAAGATGATTCAAATATTGTTGACTCTTAGGCACGATCTTTAATGTAAATAAAAGTAACAACAAAATAAATTATATTCACTCTGTATATTTCAAATTACATGTAGTTCTAGTTTTGTCCCAAGTTTAACATGTCTGAAATCTGTATAGTTCGACAATATAACTCAAGTTATATATTATGGAAGTATTTCTCGTAGTGAATTGAAAAATGTAAATCTTGTTATTATAAACTATAAGGATTTATAAAAATTAATGGTCAGGATAGATATGTTTTGACTTGGGATAAAGCTAATAACATAAGTATTTAAAATGGAGGGAGTACTTACTTTAGTTTATTTTTTCCAAACAAAACGAATAGTAAAACGTTATGCGCAAAAGTTAATAGCATTATACATTTAAAAGAAGCGGTGATAGCATATGGTTAGTTCATATATTAATTAAAATTTTAAATATTGATTTTCCTGAGATAGCATATTTATTTACTAACAGATAGAGCATATTGAAATAATGGTAGGAACAATTTCCCCTGATATTGCCAATAGTGAAGGGGTGGTCAGTTTAATCTTCAAAGGATTCAATTTTAAAATATGACTATCCATATAAATTTGTATAATAACAATGTCTAAATAGTATACAATTTGTATAGAAATAGTATTACTATTATAGGTCTTCTTCTTCCTTTCATTTCTCTTTGTCCAACATTCATGAAATGCAAACGCCTTCATTGAGATTTCTCTCTCTTATTGCTACCCTTTGCTCCATTTGTCAAAACAATTCAAATGCCTCTAAAACTATTACCTTTAAAATGACTAGTTTTACATAAGCTGAACTTTAGAAGTTTATATAAAATTCATCTTAGATCCTTTTTGAGTAAACCCAAATTCAGTAGAACCATAGAGTTGTGCACTTCAATGTTATAAAATAAAAAGACATACTTACAGTATAATGAAAACCCCTAAGTATTTAAGTAAGGAATAAACAACATGGAGCATACCTTAAATTGTAACATTTGTAGAAAATTCATCTATTGTCTAAATGAAGTGAACCAAATTTTCTATAGAACCAGCAAGTAATATACTTCAACCTAGTAGAGTGATTTTTAAATTTTTTCACGTAGATTGAATGTGGTTCAAACAATGCCTATATAAATAAGGTTTGGATCGCCTTCACAAATGTTTTATGTACCAGAGAATTGAATTACAAAATCAAATTAATTTCACAAAATTCTATAGTGTTGTATTTTTGTAACCAACATTTGGACATCTAAAAGATCTTCAATGCAAAGATTGTTTAACTACAAAGTTAAACAATACATTATATGTTCCTTTGCGATTAGACTAATACATTTTTTTTGGATGTTGCAGAGAAGACGTCGTCGTCGTCGTCCGTCAAGCCGAAGTGGTAGCTAGCCCTCGAAGGAATTCGCGCAGGCAAGTGATGTAAAGAAGTGATTGTTTGAGATATAATATAAGACTGTTAGAATTCTAATATAAGATTATTACATTATTAGAGTTAGCATATGTGAGTGTTAGAGATTATTAGATTATTAGACTTAGCATATTTGAGTGTTAGAGATAGTTAGAGTTTTAATATAAAATTATTAGAGGTTTAATATATGAAACTTAATTAGACTTAGCATATGTGAGTGTTAGAGATTTAATATAAGATTATTAGAATTTTAATATTCGAAACATATTTGATTGTTAGAGATTTAATATAAGATTATTACAGATGTAATATACGAAACTTAATTACACTTAGCATATATGATTATCTACCGTACAAATACACGACACTTAGACTTAGCATATTTGAGTGTTACAGATAGTTAGAGATTTGATATAAAATTATTAGAGGTTTAATATACGCGTTAGTGAGGAGATTGTTATACTTAGCATATATATATGATTATTACAATTTTAATATAAGATTAGTAGCGATTTAATATGAGATTATTCGAGATTTAATATAAGATTATTAGAGTTTTAATATTACGGTTAGCAAATACATCCTACAGACCTAACATATATTATTGTAATGCACAGATGGCTGATCGCGACGAGGAACAGATATTGTATGATACAATTGCAGAGGGAAGTAGCCAGTACTGGAACGAAGAAGAGGGGAACGAGGATCCAAACCAGTACTTGAACGTGGAGGGGAACGTGGAGAGGGTTTCGGAGGGGAACGATGAGGAGGAGGCTAGTGGAAGTCATCCCTCCGCTGGACAGAAGAGGGCACGCGGACAACGAGGTGTCGCGAAGAAGATAGAGGGTCGGCACATCATAACTGAGGTGGACGCAGACGGCCGACCTACTGCCCCGGCGGAAGCAGCCAAGAATTTCGTACGCCACAGTGGTTGGGTTGTGAGGGATAACGTGCCTGTCAGCATGGTGTACTGGCGCAGAACAAGGGCACGCGGGGATAATGACAGCTTTGTCCCGGAATCAGAGAAAGAGATGCTGTGGACCACAATGCTCGAGACGTTCACGCTCCCTGCGGGTACAGAGAACATAGTGAAACACTGGACTCTTAAGAAAATGGCAGAACAGTTCCAGACCTTCAAGGGAGACCTATACCGGAAATACATCCTGAAGGGGCAGACACCGAACTTCGACGTATTCCCGAAGCTAAGGGATCACTGGGAGGAGTTCGTTGCTTACAAGACAGGTCAACAAGGGCAGGCGATGATGGAAAGAAACAAAGAAAATGCCGCCAAGAAGAAGTACCATCACCACTTGGGGTCAGGCGGCTATAGCGTCGCGATGCCGAAGTGGGAGGAGATGGAGGCAAGCTTGCTTGAGAGGGGTATCGAACCGGCCACCGCTAAATGGCCTGATCGATCGAAGTTCTGGTTCTATGCTCATGGTGGAACGCTCAACCCAGGTGATGGCTCCTTGGTCTTCAGCGATCAGATACGCGAGGCTGCGAGTCGACTAACGGACGCAGTGGAAGCCTCTTCTCAGGGCACGTTCCGACCCGACAGAGAGAAGGACGAGATGTCACTCGCCCTGCAGACTCCAGAGCATCCAGGACGAACACGAGGGAAAGGGGTGATTCCTTGGAAGATTGGATTCAAGGATGACATCCACACGTACAGGAGTCGGATGAGGAGCAAGAGAGATACCGAGGCGAAGATTGCAGATCTCGAGTACAGGATATCGAGCTATGAGCTCAGCATGCAAGAGGAGGTGGCCCGGAAGGTGGATGAACGCATGGCAGCACATCGGTCACACGATCCCCAGCCGTACATACCTCCTCCAGTGGTTAGCCCATCAGGCAATCGTAGCAGCTGCGCCTCAACGGGGCAGGTAGTATCACATAGCATGGACGCTATGCAAACCCGGGACGAAACCACCTGCCCCGTTGATGAGATCACGCATCGGACACCATGTGAGCTGCATATTCCCTTCAAGAACTTATCAATCAAGGTATGCTCGATATAATACATGATTTTTGACTCGTACGTTCCGCAATTTGCTGCTTAGGTTGATAACTAATAGATAACCTCTCCTCACGTGAAGGTGGCGTCAGGAATGGCCATCCCAACAGACATATCAGGGACTTACCACTGCAGGCCGATTCCAGCAGGATACTCGAGGGTCGAAGTTGAGCTGGTGGAAGCCGTGTACGAGGACCTCGAGTTGGACTACCCAGGAGGAGACGGTGAGACGCATCTACGAGACACAAGCCACGCCATTATACTATGGCGCAAGCGGTACATCATCCTCCCTGGGGGACAAGCGGCGTCTCGTGCACCATCTCCTCCGGCTCCTCCGCCTCCTCCTGCACCATCTCCTCCGGCTCCTTCGCCACCTCCTCCTGCACCATCTCCTCCGGCTCCTCCGCCTCCTCCTGCACCATCTCCTCCGGCTCCTTCGCCACCTCCTCCTGCACCATCTCCTCCGGCTCCTCCGCCTCCTCCTGCACCATCTCCTCCGGCTCCTCCGCCTCCTCCTCCACCGTGTCCGCCTGCACCTCCCAAGACAAGGTCTCGCCAAGCTCCACCTCCTGCCAGCACAAGGGCAACGAAGAAGGCCAAAGTTGAGACCACCAAAAACAAGGAGCCGCCGTACGATTGCAGTGAAGAGGAGCTTAATGCTTACGTGGCAGGAGAAGTGAAGAGGCAACTCAAGCCTCGGAGTCCTGAAAAGAAGATACCTATTGACCCGAGCGTGAAGAATTTCTTCAAGGGAATGTCCACCGCAAACAAGGAGGCCTTGAAGCTATCGGACTATGACCGAACACTCAGGAAAGCCTATTACAAGAAGTCCAAGCCAGGTCCTCAGCTTGGAGAACAACCACACCAAGTGGTCGAGCCGTTGGTGACCGGCGAAGACTTTGGCATAACGGATTTCATTTCAGACACCGGTCTAACCATGGCTCAGTTGGTTGGAGGCGCACCAATCCCGAAGGCGGAAGTGGCATACAAGTTTGAACTCGGTAAACCGCTTGTCAGGCCCGAGCAGCTGCAGTCCCTACCGACACAAATGTACAAATTCCATGAACGGTACATGGAAATGAGCGCCAATGGTAGAGAGATGTTCGGAGCGAGGATCAGAAACCCCGACTTCTTGCAAGGAGAAGATGTTCTATGGATCAATTTCAAGGATGTCTTCGATCTGTACCATCGGGACGCCCTCGACGTCTCTCTTCTGAGCGCATGGATTTTGTAAGTATCTTTGAGTTCGATTTGTTTCGTTCAATAATTAGCTCCTGGCATATATGTAAGCAATAATAATTTCCTTTCATTGTTGCAGAATGGAGATTCAAAGGGCCCGGCGGCGGGGGGTTTACAATACTGGGTTCATCGACCCTCGCAAAATCAACACCGAAATGCTCGACAACTACGAGAAAGACACAGAGGACAATCTCGTCCATCTCCTAACACAGCAGCATTTCAAGACATTCATACTATTGCCGTACAACACAGCGTGAGTTTTTATTGTCGTTCGAACAAATTTCATTCCCATACATATAACATGTGCATTCTGATATTTATCTCATCTCACGCATATTCCAGATTCCACTGGGTCCTGTTCTTTTTTGACTTGGAGGCAGGCAGAGTCATTGTGTACGACTCAATGAATAAAGAGGAGAAGGTTTTTGACAAGGTCTTTGTAGACCCCCGTTTTTATAACAGGAATCAATCGTGTAAACAGTACCATTTCCCTGGATCGAGTAGTCTGGTACACACGAATTCGTAGCTGAAATAACCAGTGCGCATACACGAGTGTCTAGCACGAATTATTACATCAATAGCCCGCAGGCATAGTCTTAAGTCATCGGACCGAGAGGTCCGGAATACATCCAAAAACAGAAATAGATAAGGCAGCGGAGCCAAGGCAGCGGCACGCCATTGCCACAGGCAACGACCGTAACTAAGACCTATTGAGCGCCTTCGTCTTCATCACCCTCCTGGTAATAGGCATAGGGATCCTCCGAAGCTTCATCTCCGGCCTCTGATTAAGTTTATATTTGCAAGGGTGAGTACCAACCGTACTCAACAAGTCACCACAGCAACAATGCACATGATAAAGGGGTATTCAAGGAATGGCTATAGTTCTTTTGCACAAAGCAAGTTTTGTAATTCTTTTCACAAGCCTAAGACCTAGCATAGACTGATCAAATTTTAGTACCAGTGTTCTTATTAAACAATGACGGTTCTGTCCACCATCCATTGTGATCCCAAGGATAGCTTCCCGCCATCGAGTCGTCATGGTTTTCTGAGGACGTCCACCTTCCCTTCTCTCAGGAAGTGGCTCCATCAGCAAGGAAATCATTATGCAGCATCCCATCCCACACAAGTTAAAAATTTAGAGTCTAGCCAAGTGTAATACACGTCCCGATGCTCAATAACCGCGAGCACGGCTATTCGAATAGATTGGGTTTACTCACACTGCAGTGGATGTACACTTTACCCGCACTCCGCAACTGCCCAACACATGAGCCTTGTCCCAACACATGAGACATGTCACGGCAAAGCTTTTCGATAACCTCGCATTGGCAGTACCCGCTCCATGAACTTTACATCCTCATGCACTCTAGGCGTACACAGTTTCTAGCAGTGAGAGGAGTTCTGGCGCACCCAGGAAGGAAAGACTCACACATGCATTAGGTTATAATTACGTTTAAATTCTCACATGGCAGTCCTACCGATGGCGACACCACTGTAGACACCCGCCTCGCGGTTCTACCAATGACTGCCCCACCGTAGAGCCCCTGCCTCACACATCGAGAAACCACTATGCATGGATACTGCCTCTGCTCAGCTATCTATTCCGCTAGGTCTATACCCATACGAGAAGTGCGGTTGTACGGGTGTCGTTTCATGCTTAACTTCATGGCTCGGTCCTTAATTGACCGGGGACGGTACTTGCCTTTACCCGGATACCACCCAAATCCTCCGTCCGCCCCAGTCGAAAACAGTTGTTTAATTTCATTTCTCTTTTCATAAATCATGTCATCAACATCATGGCAATGTGGCGCTCGTGACTCCACATGCCGCATCTCAATTACCTTCCCAAAGGCAATTGCCCAAGCATACAGCATTTTGATAAATATGAGTATGCATGATTCTAGAATAGCGTTGCTAAGCAATTGTCATAGTTGACTAGGGACTCATACGTAAACATGGTTACGAAGGAATATGGGGTAAACAATAATCAAGGCATGGCATAATCACAAGTAGGATGTTTATCATTGCATGCAATTTTATTTGTAAACAAAATAATTTCGCAATTGGGATCAACATGTTCAAAGAATAGTGATGACTTGCCTTGCTCAAAGTCCTGTGGGTCTTGACCTTCGCCTGGATCAGCAGCTTCCTCGGGCTCTATAGTTACGTGCGAAATTGGATTTGAATTCGGTTAGAATTCAAATAAAAGTCCAAGTAAATCCAAATGAGAAATCGAGTGCGAAGGTCGGTATTAATTTTACTATTCGCGAACTAAGGCAAACCTATTTTTGGTGTGAATTATTTATGAGTATTATTATCTTGTTGTCCTAAGTTTTTAATTTAATATTCCCGAGTATTATATCCATGTAATAGGTTAGCAATTTTTATTGTGAGCTAAATATCGGATGAAATCCTAAAAACTATCATACGATTTAATTTAGTCTATGAATAGCCGACTAAGTGTAATCAACGCTTAAAATCCCTGGTGATTAAATCCGAATTTTTACCGTGAATCGCTCACTTCTAGAGATTGCCCGAACTAATCTATAATGTTCTATAAGAATTTGTTTATTTATTTTAATTATTGATTATATTTAAATTGCTACGGTGAATTGATTATTTATGGAGTTCATTAAAAATTATTCTACAATAATCTATAAAATTTACCTAATTGTTTAATTTCTAAATGCCTTATGATTATAGCATTATTTTTATGAATACTAGATTTTAGTTAACCACGATTTAATTCTATTTTATATATTTTTTTTTGTTTAATCATTTTAAATCTTTATTTTATTATTATTTTTCTTTTAAAACCTCCCCCTAATTTTTTTTTCTTTTTTTTTTCTTTTTCTTTTTCTCCCTCTCTCTCTTTTTCTTTTCCTTCTTTTTTTTTCTTTTCTTTTCTTTTCTTTCTCTTTTCCTCTCTCCTTCCTCCCGGCCTCTCTTTCTCTCTTCTCTCTCGGCCGCCTCTTTCTCTCCCTCTCTCTCTCCCGAGCGGCGGCGGCGGTGGATGCGAGGGGAGGAGGGGTGGCTTACCGGCGACGACAACGGCGACGACGGCGGCGGCGGCGGCGGCGCACGGCGACGCGGGAGTGGCGGCACAGCGGCACGGGAACGGCGGCGCGGCAGCACGGGAGGGGGCCAGCGGCGCGGTGGCACGGGAGCGGCGGTGCGGTGGAGGGGGGTGGAGGAGATGAGGATGGGGGAAGGGATGGAGCGGGGGGGGGGGATTTATAGGAGGGGGGAAAAGAAGAAGAAGAGGGGAGGGGTGGCGGCGGTGCGGCAGCGGGGCGACGCACGGGCGGCGACGCGATAGCGGCGTGGGGCTCGGGGGCGCGGCGCGGCAGGGCGATGGCGACGGCGACAGCGGCGACGCGATGGCGAGCGAGCGGCGCGGCAGCGGGGCGACGCGACGCGCGCGGCTGCACGGGGCTCAAGGGCGCGGCGTGGCAGGGCGCGGGGCGCGAGGTGGTGACGGGACGGGCAAGCGGCGCGCGGGCACGGCGATGGAACGGCGCGGCGACGGGACGGCAGCTGTGCGGCGACAGACGGCGAGGGCAACGGCGCGCGCGGGGCGCGAGGCGGCGAGGGCGACGGCCGAGCGGCGACGGGACGGTGGCGCGGCGGTGAGCGGCGCGGCGGGGATGGCGATGGCGCGCGGCGGCTCGGGGCGCGAGGCGGCGAGACGGCGACGCGACGGCTGCGCGGCGGGCGAGCGGCGCGCGGGGCGCGGCGCGGTTAGGGCTAGGGAACCGCGTCGAACACTTGGCGGGCGGTGAACAGTGCCGTTTTCTAATTTCTCTTTTTTTTTTATTTTTTATTTTTTATTTTTTTTATTTTTATTATTTTTATTTATTTATATATAAATTTGATTCTAAAATTCCTAATATTTGCATATATAATTCTTACCCAATATTTGTATTATTCCCACTAATAAACTCATCCTAAATTAATATGGCTCACATTTTTATATAATTTATTTAAATTTTAATTTAGTGTTAGTTCCATTCCATCGTATTTAAATTTAATTGATACGAGTAGGTTTGCGATAATATCGGTCTAAATTGATTGATTTAGTTCTTTTATTCAAAATCTCCAAACTCCGAAATCGAAATTCAATGGAACGGCGAATAAAATCGGCATGATGCAATTTATTTAAAAAGTTTTTGAAAATCCATATTTTTAGAGTTTTGGTTCGTCGGTCGAATTTTCAGGGTGTTACAAACCTACCCCCCTTAAATAAATCTCGTCCCGAGATTTCTTACCGGGTTTCGAATAGATGCGGGTATTCCGTCCTCGAGAACTCTTCGCTTTCCCAGGTAGCTTCATCCTCAGTGTGATTACTCCATTGTACCTTGTACATACGCCACTCTTTGCTCCTAGTCCTCTTCTTGGCCTCATCTAATATCCGGACCGGTTGTTCTGGATACGTAAGGTCATGGCTAATGTGAATCTCTTCCAGCGGAGCTTGTTCTTCTGGTACTCGTAAGCACTTCTTTAATTGAGACACATGGAAGACTGGGTGCACATCGGCGATATTCTCTGGTAGCTGTAACTGATATGCGACCTCTCCTCGTCTAGCCGTGATTTGAAAAGGTCCCACATACCTTGGCGCTAGTTTTCCTTTGACCTTGAACCTTTTCGTTCCCCTCATCGGAGAAACCTTCAGATAAACATAATCTCCTTCCTTAAATTCCAAGTTTCTCCTTCGGTTGTCGGCGTAACTCTTTTGTCGTGATTGTGCTACTTTAGACGGTCTCGAATTAGGCGAACCTTTTCCTCGGCTTCTTGGATAATGTCAGGTCCAAATACTGCCCGTTCTCCCGTCTCAGACCACATTAGTGGAGTTCGACATCGTCGACCAAACAATGCCTCATTGGGTGACATCTTTAGACTTGCTTGAAAGCTGTTGTTGTAGGAAAATTCGGCGTAAGGCAAACATCTCTCCCAGTCTTTGCTAAAATCCAGAGCACAAGCTCTCAACATGTCTTCCAAGACCTGGTTTGTCCTCTCGGTCTGGCCATCCGTTTGTGGGTGATAAGCTGTGCTGAATGCTAGGTAACTTCCTAGGGCTTCATGTACTTTCTCCCAGAAATGCGAGGTAAACTGTGTGCCTCGATCAGATATAATTTTCTTAGGTACACCATGAAGACATACTATCCTGGTCATGTATAACTCGGCTAGCTTGGCACTGCTATAATTTGTCTTAACGGGGATGAATCTCGCCGTCTTGGTGAGTCGATCCACAATCACCCAGATGGAATCGTACCCTGTTGCGGTCTTGGGCAATCCAACAATAAAATCCATGCCTATTTCATCCCATTTCCATTCGGGAATCTTAAGGGGTTGCAACAAACCTGCCGGTCTCTGGTGCTCAGCCTTCACTTTTTGGCACACGTCACAGAGTGCTACGTATTCTGCCACATCTCTCTTCAGATTGGGCCACCAGTATCCTTCCTTCAGATCCTGGTACATCTTCGTACTTCCGGGGTGCAATGAATATGCCGACTCGTGAGCTTCTTTTAGGATTAATCCTCTCAGTCCACCCCGTTCGGGAACATAAATCCTCTTTTTATATCATAGGACATCTTTTTCATCGATCGAAAATTCCTTTGCAAGTCCTGCGGCTAGGCGTTCCTTTACCTCTCGGATTTCCTCGTTGTCCTTCTGGGCTTCTTCTATTTGGGTTCTCAGAAGAGGTTGAATGTCCAAGGTGTTTATCTGCCCATGAGGAATTATATGTAGGTTTAGTTGGGCCATTTCCTTCCTAAGCTCAGGAGCCATTCCTTCCGTTCTCAGATGATTGCAACGGCTCTTCCGACTCAAAGCGTCAGCCACAACGTTTGCTTTGCCGGGATGATAGTGAACCTCTAAGTCGTAATCCTTGATTAGTTCTAACCATCGCCTTTGCCTCAGGTTGAGGTCTGACTGGGTGAAGATATACTTCAGACTCTTGTGGTCAGTGTAGACATCACAATGGTTTCCAATCAAATAATGTCTCCAAATCTTTAGCGCATGAACCACGGCTGCAAGTTCTAAGTCATGGGTAGGATAGTTTTCCTCATGTGGTCGCAATTGTCGCGACGCGTAGGCCACAACTTTTCCGTCCTGCATCAATACTCCTCCTAGTCCTTGCCTTGATGCATCACAGTATATAACGAAGTCTTTCCTGATGTCGGGAAGAACTAGAATGGGTGCCGAGGTCAATTTTTCTTTGAGCTGCTCGAAGCTTTCCTGACACTGTTCTGACCACACAAACTTCTTTTCCTTCTTGAGTAGTTGTGTCATTGGTCGGGCTATCTTAGAGAATCCCTCAATGAACCTTCGGTAGTATCCGGCCAAGCCTAGAAAACTCCGAATCTCAGTCACAGACTTGGGTACTTTCCATTCCGTAACAGCCTCCACTTTAGCAGGATCCACTGCTACTCCACCGGCTGAGATTACGTGGCCTAGAAAGGCGACTTCTTTTAGCCAGAACTCACATTTACTAAACTTTGCATATAATTTATGCCTCCGTAATTTCTCGAGTACCAATCGTAAGTGCTCCGCATGTTCCTCCTCATCCTTGGAGTAGATCAGAATATCATCGATAAATACTACCACAAATTTGTCCAAGTAATCCATGAACACTTTGTTTATGAGATTCATAAAGTATGCCGGGGCGTTGGTTAACCCAAACGACATTACTGTGAACTCATATAATCCATAGCGTGTTGAAAACGCGGTCTTGGGTATATCCTGGGTCCTAATTTTCAATTGGTGGTATCCTGATCTAAGGTCAATCTTAGAGAACACCTTAGCTCCCTTGAGTTGGTCAAAAAGATCATCAATCCGTGGTAGTGGATATTTGTTTTTGATGGTTACTTCGTTCAGTGAACGGTAGTCTACACACATCCTCATGCTACCATCTTTCTTCTTAACGAATAATACTGGGGCTCCCCATGGTGACGAACTGGGTCGTACAAATCCCTTTTCTTGCAACTCTCTAATTTGCTTTTTAAGTTCCTCCAACTCATTAACTGGCATCCGATAAGGTCTCTTGGATATGGGGGCAGTTCCGGGCATCAGATCAATAATGAACTCTATGTCACGGTCTGGTGGCATCCCAGGTAAGTCTTCCGGAAACACATCGGGAAATCGTTGCACTACAGGCATTCCTTTCAGGGGTAGCATGGTAAATATGCCTCCGGCACGTTCGGTCAGTCTAGGATCTTGATCCATGGTTGCTCTCATATCTGATCCCCATGGTGTGGTCAGGGTAATTTCTCTACGTCTACAGTCGATTACCCCTCTGTTCTTTGCTAACCAATCCATTCCCAATATGACGTCCAGGGTTTGGGGTATCAACACCATAAGATTGGAGGGAAACACCACGTCCCTAAGACGGATAGGTACGTCTATGCAAGCATGACTCACCGTTATCTCGCCCCCAGGTGAGTGTACTATCATAGGCTTTCTAAGCCCCACTAGGGTTAAGTTGTGTTTTTGACTAGCCTTCAATGATATGAATGAATGCGATGCTCCCGAATCGAAGAGAACTTTAACTGGAGTGGAGTTGATAGAAAACGTACCCATTAGTACGCCCTGATCCTCCTGGGCCTCTTCAGCTCGCACATGGTTCACTTGTCCGCGGCCAAACCCGGTAGTAGCCTTGTTAGTCTGTGGAGTCCTGAATAGTCCCCGTCCGGCAGCGGGGGTAGTCGTCCCACGAACAGCCACTGTATTAGCGCCAGTACGGACAGGAGTCTTGCGTGGATGAGGGCAGTTGTTGGCGTAGTGCCCATACTCTCCGCAGTTGAAGCAATCCACATTTCTCTTGATTCCAGGGGCAGCCAGAGTTGGTGTAGGGGTGCGGTTCTGAATCACAACCGGCCTATTAAAGTTGCTCGGCGCGGCGGGTCGGTTAGTTGCCACAATAGGGGGCTTCCACCCAGACGAAGTGGCTCCCTTGAATCGCTGAGGCACCCCCTGCGGTGGGCGGTTCATAGCAATCCTCCTCTTGCGGTTATGCTCTACAGTCCTTTGATCATTTTCCAGCCTAACGACTTTGTTGATCAGGCTCTGGAAGCTCTCATGGTCTTGCCCAATCATAGGTCCACATAACTCATCATTCAGCCCTTCTATGAACTTGTCGATCTTCTCCTCTTCATCTGCGAGGTCTCCAATTGCATAGCGGGCTAGCTGAGTGAACCGGTTCAGATATTCCTGCACCGTTGTGTTCCCTTGCCGCAACCTTCTGAACTCGTTCTTCTTCATACGCATTACTGCGGCAGGCACGAAGTTCTCGCGAAATGCTGCAGTGAACTCTTCCCAAGTGGGTTCTCCAGCATCCTCTTCTCGAGCTTCCTTGTAGGTATCCCACCAATCACCAGCGGGTCCCTCTAGTTGATTTACTGCGAAAATCACTTTGTCTGCCTCACGTACCCGGACCAGGGTCAGTTTCTTCTCAATGATGCGTAGCCAATCTTCCGCCTCCATAGGCTCGTCTGCCGTAGCGAACGTGGGTGGTTTGGTTCTCATAAACTCTCCAAAGCTCGATCCTCCGCGGTTGCCTTGGTTGTTTGCAATGGCTTGCAAGAGTTGGGTTTGAGTGGCCAAGACTCCGGCCAGGGTGGTTAGATCAGGTGTCTGGGTTTCTTCGTTGCTGGTTGGTGTCCGACGTCGGCTTGCCATCTGTGTAGGATGATGGAATAAGTATCCTAATTTTCTAACTAGCTTCTACGGTTTCATCCCATTAAGGGAGTTGTTTTGATGTGAACTTTGTTTTGCAAGCATGGTGGAATAAACTCATTTATAATATAACAGCAACAACATCGTGAATAACATCACAGAGTTCCACAAATAGTACATAAATCATGATGCAATCGACTGCGCACACATGCAGTCCAAATAAGGTTCATCAAAAGATACATCGAACTAACCATCAAGCTACTCGTCAAACTAGGTAAGGGGGGGGTGTGTCTTGCATACTGTCCAAAAACCATCTGACGCGAGATCGAAACTGCAACAATCCTCCAGTCTAGTCATCCAACCATCCGCAGGATCCTGGGGCCGGTAGAGTGTGGTCGCTGGCACGGGCAAACCTGAGTCCCCATGGCTCGGAAGTAGTGGCCTCAGAATCTGGCTTGGGCTTCTTGCCCGGAGGTCGGGTGCTCTTGCGTGCAGTGCTGAGGGTGCGGGGGCCTCCGAGGAAGGTGATGCGGGGAACAGGGGTCTCATCCTCTGATGGGTCGGTAAGGTCTGGCTCGCTCTCTGGCTCAGTGTCAGTCCCCTCTGTCTCGGAGTCGACCTGGATCGGAGTCTCTAAACTGGAATCCAGCTGCGGAGAAGGTGTAGAGATCAGCGGAGTGTGCACAATCTCCGGGGCAGGTGGCTGTGTCACCGTCGGGCCCACCAAGTAAGGTGCTGACTCAGTGGCCAGCATACCAACCTCTCCCAGAAGAGCGTGGAACGCTGGTGGGTACGGCGGGGTGAGGAAAAAGTAGTGGTCACGCCCTACTGCTGTGGAAGTAGAAGCCCCGGTGGTGCTGATCGTGGCTGCTCGAAGCTGCTCCTCCAGCTGACTGACGTGCTGTGAGGTCAGTCACCTCGGTCTCTAGCTCTCCCACACGTCTCTGCTGGTCGTCGATCTCTAACAGTGCCTCCTCGTAAAAGTCATCTGCTGCCTCAGCCCATCGTGACAGTCGGGTCACTATCGGGTTGTAGCAACAAAGTGTGTCCTGGACGGTGCAGACGGAGTTGCTCTCCTCTCGAAACGGGTGGTGAGCAAACTCAGTACTTGCCAACTCAGCTCGGTGAATAGAGCTGAGTCGGAGGAAGGCCTCACGTGCTGCATCCTGCATCGCGATCTCTGGCAAGTCGCGACGGTGGCGTGTCGGGAAGCTGTAGTCTAACTCTGATGGGACTCGCGTGTGAACCTCGACTCGAGCCTCCCAGACAGACTCGCACTGTCTCACTCGATATATCGGAGATATGGGGTATCGCAGACGCCTCATCAGTCGGTGCAGCTCGATGACGTATCCCTCAGAGCGGGGTACGCCCATCTCCCAGACAGCGGGTGAATCCTGATCTGCCATCTAATTTTAAGAAAAGCCCAATGTCAGCTAAGAGTAAAACTTATTTTGTAAAGAAATAGTTAAGAGTAAGATAAAAATCACACAGGTTTTGTAAACATAGCATTTTTACTTTTGAAATTATTACTAAGTGGGAACTTTCTCCCTTGGCCAACTTAAAGGAAAAGGGTGGGGCGCCTTTTGGTCTTTTCCTACAGTCGTATGGCTCTGATACCAGCTCTGTAGACCCCCGTTTTTATAACAGGAATCAATCGTGTAAACAGTACCATTTCCCTGGATCGAGTAGTCTGGTACACACGAATTCGTAGCTGAAATAACCAGTGCGCATACACGAGTGTCTAGCACGAATTATTACATCAATAGCCCGCAGGCATAGTCTTAAGTCATCGGACCGAGAGGTCCGGAATACATCCAAAAACAGAAATAGATAAGGTAGCGGAGTTAAGGCAGCGGAGTTAAGGCAGCGGCACGCCATTGCCACAGGCAACGACCGTAACTAAGACCTATTGAGCGCCTTCGTCTTCATCACCCTCCTGGTAATAGGCATAGGGATCCTCCGAAGCTTCATCTCCGGCCTCTGATTAAGTTTATATTTGCAAGGGTGAGTACCAACCGTACTCAACAAGTCACCACAGCAACAATGCACATGATAAAGGGGTATTCAAGGAATGGCTATAGTTCTTTTGCACAAAGCAAGTTTTGTAATTCTTTTCACAAGCCTAAGACCTAGCATAGACTGATCAAATTTTAGTACCAGTGTTCTTATTAAACAATGACGGTTCTGTCCACCATCCATTGTGATCCCAAGGATAGCTTCCCGCCATCGAGTCGTCATGGTTTTCTGAGGACGTCCACCTTCCCTTCTCTCAGGAAGTGGCTCCATCAGCAAGGAAATCATTATGCAGCATCCCATCCCACACAAGTTAAAAATTTAGAGTCTAGCCAAGTGTAATACACGTCCCGATGCTCAATAACCGCGAGCACGGCTATTCGAATAGATTGGGTTTACTCACACTGCAGTGGATGTACACTTTACCCGCACTCCGCAACTGCCCAACACATGAGCCTTGTCCCAACACATGAGATATGTCACGGCAAAGCTTTTCGATAACCTCGCATTGGCAATACCCGCTCCATGAACTTTACATCCTCATGCACTCTAGGCGTACACAGTTTCTAGCAGTGAGAGGAGTTCTGGCGCACCCGGGAAGGAAAGACTCACACATGCATTAGGTTATAATTACGTTTAAATTCTCACATGGCAGTCCTACCGATGGCGACACCACTGTAGACACCCGCCTCGCGGTTCTACCAATGACTGCCCCACCGTAGAGCCCCTGCCTCACACATCGAGAAACCACTATGCATGGATACTGCCACTGCTCAGCTATCTATTCCGCTAGGTCTATACCCATACGAGAAGTGCGGTTGTACGGGTGTCGTTTCATGCTTAACTTCATGGCTCGGTCCTTAATTGACCGGGGACGGTACTTGCCTTTACCCGGATACCACCCAAATCCTCCGTCCGCCCCAGTCGAAAACAGTTGTTTAATTTCATTTCTCTTTTCATAAATCATGTCATCAACATCATGGCAATGTGGCGCTCGTGACTCCACATGCCGCATCTCAATTACCTTCCCAAAGGCAATTGCCCAAGCATACAGCATTTTGATAATTATGAGTATGCATGATTCTAGAATAGCGTTGCTAAGCAATTGTCATAGTTGACTAGGGACTCATACGTAAACATGGTTACGAAGGAATATGGGGTAAACAATAATCAAGGCATGGCATAATCACAAGTAGGATGTTTATCATTGCATGCAATTTTATTTGTAAACAAAATAATTTCGCAATTGGGATCAACATGTTCAAAGAATAGTGATGACTTGCCTTGCTCAAAGTCCTGTGGGTCTTGACCTTCGCCTGGATCAGCAGCTTCCTCGGGCTCTATAGTTACGTGCGAAATTGGATTTGAATTCGGTTAGAATTCAAATAAAAGTCCAAGTAAATCCAAATGAGAAATCGAGTGCGAAGGTCGGTATTAATTTTACTATTCGCGAACTAAGGCAAACCTATTTTTGGTGTGAATTATTTATGAGTATTATTATCTTGTTGTCCTAAGTTTTTAATTTAATATTCCCGAGTATTATATCCATGTAATAGGTTAGCAATTTTTATTGTGAGCTAAATATCGGATGAAATCCTAAAAACTATCATACGATTTAATTTAGTCTATGAATAGCCGACTAAGTATAATCAACGCTTAAAATCCCTGGTGATTAAATCCGAATTTTTACCGTGAATCGCTCACTTCTAGAGATTGCCCGAACTAATCTATAATGTTCTATAAGAATTTGTTTATTTATTTTAATTATTGATTATATTTAAATTGCTACGGTGAATTGATTATTTATGGAGTTCATTAAAAATTATTCTACAATAATCTATAAAATTTACCTAATTGTTTAATTTCTAAATGCCTTATGATTATAGCATTATTTTTATGAATACTAGATTTTAGTTAACCACGATTTAATTCTATTTTTATATATTTTTTTTTGTTTAATCATTTTAAATCTTTATTTTATTATTATTTTTCTTTTAAAACCTCCCCCTAATTTATTTTTCTTTTTTTTTTCTTTTTCTTTTTCTCCCTCTCTCTCTTTTTCTTTTCCTTCTTTTTTTTTCTTTTCTTTTCTTTTCTTTCTCTTTTCCTCTCTCCTTCCTCCCGGCCTCTCTTTCTCTCTTCTCTCTCGGCCGCCTCTTTCTCTCCCTCTCTCTCTCCCGAGCGGCGGCGGCGGTGGATGCGAGGGGAGGAGGGGTGGCTTACCGGCGACGACAACGGCGACGACGGCGGCGGCGGCGGCGGCGCACGGCGACGCGGGAGTGGCGGCACAGCGGCACGGGAACGGCGGCGCGGCAGCACGGGAGGGGGCCAGCGGCGCGGTGGCACGGGAGCGGCGGTGCGGTGGAGGGGGGTGGAGGAGATGAGGATGGGGGAAGGGATGGAGCGGGGGGGGGATTTATAGGAGGGGGGAAAAGAAGAAGAAGAGGGGAGGGGTGGCGGCGGTGCGGCAGCGGGGCGACGCACGGGCGGCGACGCGATAGCGGCGTGGGGCTCGGGGGCGCGGCGCGGCAGGGCGATGGCGACGGCGACAGCGGCGACGCGATGGCGAGCGAGCGGCGCGGCAGCGGGGCGACGCGATGCGCGCGGCTGCACGGGGCTCAAGGGCGCGGCGTGGCAGGGCGCGGGGCGCGAGGTGGTGACGGGACGGGCAAGCGGCGCGCGGGCACGGCGATGGAACGGCGCGGCGACGGGACGGCAGCTGTGCGGCGACAGACGGCGAGGGCAACGGCGCGCGCGGGGCGCGAGGCGGCGAGGGCGACGGCCGAGCGGCGACGGGACGGTGGCGCGGCGGTGAGCGGCGCGGCGGGGATGGCGATGGCGCGCGGCGGCTCGGGGCGCGAGGCGGCGAGACGGCGACGCGACGGCTGCGCGGCGGCTCGGGACGCGAGGCGGCGAGACGGCGACGCGACGGCTGCGCGGCGGGCGAGCGGCGCGCGGGGCGCGGCGCGGTTAGGGCTAGGGAACCGCGTCGAACACTTGGCGGGCGGTGAACAGTGCCGTTTTCTAATTTCTCTTTTTTTTTTATTTTTTATTTTTTATTTTTTTTTATTTTTATTATTTTTATTTATTTATATATAAATTTGATTCTAAAATTCCTAATATTTGCATATATAATTCTTACCCAATATTTGTATTATTCCCACTAATAAACTCATCCTAAATTAATATGGCTCACATTTTTATATAATTTATTTAAATTTTAATTTAGTGTTAGTTCCATTCCATCGTATTTAAATTTAATTGATACGAGTAGGTTTGCGATAATATCGGTCTAAATTGATTAATTTAGTTCTTTTATTCAAAATCTCCAAACTCCGAAATCGAAATTCAATGGAACGGCGAATAAAATCGGCATGATGTAATTTATTTAAAAAGTTTTTGAAAATCCATATTTTTAGAGTTTTGGTTCGTCGGTCGAATTTTCAGGGTGTTACAGTCTTCCAAATGATAGACAGGTAATATAATGCCATCTATTCCACAGTCGCGGGACTCTGTTGATATTATGTTGATCTCGGGTAATATTTAATTAATCATAGCTTGCAACTGCACATGTAGGGCTTGGGATCGGTTCCGTCAATTGGTCCGCGGGACTTGGAAAGAAAAACTTGGACGGAGGTTTCATTTTCCAGTGAGTATATGCATGATCCAAAATTATATTGAATTGAATCTCTAGTTACAGTTAATATAAAGAGTATATTAAATCTCTCATCGTTTCTCATGTAGTGCGCAAAGCAGGACAAGGGAACTAACTTGTGCGGCTACTACGTATGCGAGTATGCCCACTGCCTATCAAACCAAATATACACCAAACGAGAGCTCGATGTACGTATACATAAACCGTTCAAAATTTCATTGCGTATCGATTTGTTAAGTTGTTTATTAATTTCATATATTGATATGTCATTATTTTCCGAATGATAGCGTATTCACATGAGGGAAAAACTCCCACACAAGGATTTTATCACGGCTGTTCAAGAACAACTGATGGGGTTCATCAACGAAGAAGTCCTTAATCCCCATGGTGAATTCTACTATGACGGATCGACAATTCGTAACGTCGGTCCTTCCTCTTCTGACGTAACGCAGGCGTCGAAGTCATAGCTACAGCTAGCGAGCAAATGAATTGTACTATACATGCATGTACATACATATTTACATATGTACGTACATTTACTTTAGTGGTAATATATATTTTGGTAACATATATGTACATAAAATGTTAAGTGCTTTAAATTATAAATATGTGTGTAATATATGTATTTATACATATATATACATACGCATATACATATATATGTATTCTATATACAACCATAATATATATATTGCAATGCATATATATATATATATATATATATATATATATATATAATCAACCATGCAGCAAACAGGGCAATGCAAATAAAAAAAAGGTACATGGATCTTTAGTCCCGGTTGGTAACACCAACCGGGACTAAAGGCTGACCGATCTTTAGTCCCGGTTCGTGTTACCAACCGGGACTAAAGATCGATCTTTAGTCCCGGTTATTTCACCCGGGACTAAAGATCGCTATCTTTAGTCCCGGATTCGTAGTCCCGGTTGGACAACCGGGACTAAAGGGGGGTTACAAACCGGCACTACAAACGATTTCTCCACCAGTGATACCAGTGCTTGCCGAGGGATGCCTATCCGATTTTTTTGGGTATATAAGCACATGCAACCTTTTAATTACAAATGTAAGCACACGATATTTGAATTTCTATTTCTAAACGACATGCCCATATGCCCAAGTCAATCAGATTAACCTTATTTTGAACTAAATAATTTGTTTACTTAAATGTCCAAGAGATTAACGGGCTTTTCGCTGCCTTGTTACTATCAGTAACATGCGGAAATCAGCAGCCTCGGTAACTCTCTTCTTTGCGGCTATCGTGTTGATCTCTTACTTAGCTATATCCAGATTTACTGAAAAAAAATATATGCATGCTACAATGATTTGTAAAAGCTGATAAGTAAAACTGCTCTACAAAACAAATGAAGATTATTAGCACAAATTATGATTTTGATGATCTCGTGGATGAATTAATTAGATTGAAATGTAGAAAAATGTTACACCTACTATGTTGTTCCAATTTCTAAATCAAATGCTTACTGGCTAAGAGGAGGTGGACTGCTGGCCTATACGTACACGTACTTACTCAATTCAGCATCCAATTAGATTGTTGAGATTCGGTTGAATAGAATCACCGTTGCATCTTGCCTATAAATAAAGTGTGGGTTTGGCGTGCTCACATTTGGAAATACTGTGTTGCATGTGCTTGGATAAAAAAAATACGGATGACAATCACATCTTAATATGGTACCTGGATATGTGGGATATGTGGGATATATAATCCAAGTCAAAAGTGAAATTATGTGAACAGCTTCAGAGAACACTTTTTTCGTTCAGAATAAGTCCTTCCCTTTTATGTGAATTCCCCAGCGGCTAATTAACAACTTGTGGGGCCTCTCTCGGGCCCCAAGAAGACCCCCTATCCCTCGGACTCAAGCACATCGCCATGAGTGGAACGCAGACCATAGCATAATTTATAGATCTATGATATGATCCGGCAAGTAAAGAGGTTCTAATACAGTGCTCGAAAGATGGTTATGAATCAATTGACTAACCCAATTTCATGTTTAGATTCATAACTAGGACTTTTTTTATTACTGAGGGAGCATTTACAATCTATTCTAAGTCAAAATGTATATTTTATCCATCAATTAGATTTAATAGATCTCATATCTTAAACATTCTCTATCGCAAACTTTTAACTCGTATAATTATGGATGGTTTAGTTAACTCAATATTTCACTCAAATGGCCATCGTCACATCTATACCTGCTATATAGTTACAGCCCACTAAAGCTATAGCTTAACATGTAAACATGTCATCTCAACGTCCATTACTAATAATTACGTACTCAGCTCCGACAAACATTGCAACATCATCTACAATTCATTAAATTCTGCAAATAAAAGTGCAAGTATATCCAATCATCACCCTTCACATTATTTTCATAATATTTTCAACATACATATCCAATATTTTTATAATACTTAACATATATATTCATCAATGTAATCAAAACGTGGGATATCATATTTCATCCAGAATCTGCTACAGAGTCTATAAAATTTATTTCTCTCCTTACATAGTTTACCAAACCTGTTTATCTGTTGTTAATAGCTAATATTTTTTTTACACTTAGCTCGATTATTGAAAAAACATATTAAAAATTACTCCCTTAGTAATTTCCGAAGCAAAGCGCGGAGAATTACCTAGTACCTATATCATCCAATGCCTTATTATCTCTGCCTCTCTCGTCTCATACTTATTCGCTCGTTTCTATAGGCTCCTTAGAACGTTGAAAATTCATATGGTCCCCTCATCTCCTAATTAAAGGAGGTTGTTGGGCATGCTCTTATCCCTCGTTTATATGCGGCTCCCAAGAGTGTTGAAAATTCATCGAACACGGTATAATCATACGTACCTTATTTGTCCTGACAGTCACTTGAATTCATTTTATATGAGAGCTGATATATATATATATATATGTATGTATATATATATATATATATATGTATGTATATATATATATGTATGTATATATATATACATATATATATATATATGTATGTATGTATGTATGTATGTATGTATGTATGTATGTATAACCCATTTAAATTGGATATATACCCATTTAAATTCGGAATAGACCCAATTTTAAATTAGGTATATACCCATTATTATGTATTAAATATACTTCATTTTAATTAAAATATGTATTGGTTAGGTATTTGCTGTTACTTTTGACTTAATCAGATTTAGAGGAAATGATTCAATGACACATTGAGTACTCGACTTTTTTTAACTAATTTATGGGTATCCCGTCGGTAATGCAGCCATACATAACTACCACAGACTGCGAAGCTACCGTGTGCCTCTCCACGTTACCGGGAGTTTTTTTTAGCACCCGGTAAGATTCGAAGTATACCATGTGTTTCCAAATAAAACTCGGGAACACCTAAAAAATTACCGTGTTCCAAGCCGATACTCTCGGTAACGCTGGGACCCACGGAGGAAAGGCTTCGTAGGTGACGATTTCCGTTAGCACGAAGGAAAGGCAACATGATTTCCGTTGGCGCGATGGATAGCGCCGCGCGATTCCGTTGGCGTGGAAGTATTGGCACGGCGCAATTTCCGTTGATGTGTGAGGAAAAGTAAATTCTCGAGAGTAATATGATTATTTGCCTTCGGTAACAACTCAGGCCCACCTGTCGGTCCAAAAATTTAGCGGCACAAAAAAAATCTAGCGGGCTCTTATCCAAACCACTTGCGCGGCTAGATCACAAAAAAATCCCCAATCCTCGCGTCCACCAGTCATCCCCATCGACGCGCTTCCCCAGTCCCCTCGCTCCACCGCCGCACACCATCGAGGCCCCCGCCGCCGCATCCAGGCCGAGGCCGCCGCACCACGCCCCCATCCAGGCCGAGGCCGGCGCGGGCGCATCCCCATCGAGGGGCCTCCGCCTTCGTCCCCACCTGTGACTGCCACCTCCATCCACACGCGTCACCGTCTCTGTCGAGCAGTGTCGCCATTCTCGCGCGAGCACCACTGCCTCTCCTCGCCGGAGTTGCAACCGTCGGGAGGAATCTCCTTTCCATCGAGTGTTGCAGCGGCTTGTCGTCCCAAGCTGCTTCTCGATCTTCTCCACCGAGCACCGCCGTCGGAAGCATGTCTTATCCGCCTAGCATCGCCGTCAAGTGCAATCCGTCCTCTCCGCCGAGTGTCCGCCGAAGCACGCCAAGCAGACGCCGACTCCACTCTGCGTCTCTGCCGAGCAGCACGCTGTCAGCGAGATCTGTAGCCGCTTCTCCTCGCCAAGCCCAATGCAGCATAGCACAATCGGTGAGCACATAACATTGTAGGTCTGTCCATTTCTGGATGAAATTTGCTTCACTTTTGCTGCATTGATGGTGTTTGTGGTATTGCCTAAGCAAGTCAATAGGGCTATGTGATTGTCTGCTTGATGCTTAGATTTTACAAAGTTAAAATATATGCTACAGAAATCTCTGATTGAATAGATCACTTCTTAATTGTATAGTTATCGTGTAATCATGAACTTTTGATATTTTCTATAATCTTCATGCTAAAGAGATTGCTTATTTTAAAATAATGACATGCTATTTACTAGTTTCTTCCTTTTACTATTGCCCTCTTTAGTTGCTATTGACTTTGTGCAATGACCTATGAATAGATGTTAATATCTTCACTGGAGTCGTGGAGATATCCTAGTTGATTTTCATTGGATAGTATTTTTGTTAGCATTACGACTTGAGAAATAAATTGCTTATAGCATTTCTGTTGGAATTATGAAAAAACAAGAAATGAAATGATGAGACAGCATCAGTTTGATTTTGTACCATTGTGACTTTGTTCAGTCTGTTTTTGACGAAACATAGTTGCTAACTGCATTATGTTTGATTTAAATTATGCTTGTGGCTAATGTCTTTGAACTTCAGATATATGATGTGCAAAACTGTACGCATACTGTGGAACTTAGAACCATTAGATACCATCACGAGGGTTGATTTTGTAGGTTTGAAGATTTTTATATCAAGTAAGATACAAGTTGGAATTATAACAGCCTGAATCTGAAATGTAAATATGAAAGGATTGTTGATTGTTATTTGTTATTTTGCAAGAGGATGAATGCATGCCTGGAGAAATTACAACAGCATATGTTTCAAAAAGAGTGTTGTGTGTTGCCATTTCTAGATTTTACCTGTGTCTCTGAAATTAATATATAGGATATGCTAGTGGTAAGGGAGCATAATGGAGGGTGGAGCAGCTAATTTTTTCCATCCTGGTTAGAAATACTTTGTACCTTGCATTAAATTATATTCTTCTTGATGAATTGAAATTAAGTTACTTTGTTTCACTGAACAGTTATGCAAACATTTATACTTGGTTAATTATCGGTGCTATTTGACTAGGCCGTTGTGATAGAAACCAGTACTTGCTGCGGCTTGAAATCATCATGTACTGGAGTGGCGCATGCAGATGGTGCAGCATTGCTGCATGCAGGATCTTTGGATTTTTATTTTTTTCCCTTCAGTTCTTGTTTTTCTGCTCCTGCTTCTATTTGTACTGTCAAATTGTTTTCTAAAGAATACATTTCAGCACTAAGATTTGCAAGCAGTTGGTTCCAGTATCCTAACACATCCTATTCTTGTGTATATGTTTTTGATAACCAATCTTGCCTCTTCTAAACTGTAATGAGGGGTAGACCATAAATTAAAGATCGAGTTAATACTGAAGATTGCTAACACCCTAATCAAAATGGAGATGTTCTGTTAATTGCTGCTTTGCATCTTCTTCTGTCGGTCGTGTTTTGCACAGATTGTGTGAATTGAAATTCTAATTCAGTTTTGCTACAGTGAATAAGATTTCAGATTTTCCTTACAGTAGAGAATAAGATTCAGTTTTTTCCCAAAATATATTAATCTCTTGGCAATGCAACACAAAATGACGATCATTTCTTCAAGTGCATAATATTTTGATGTTCTTTTTGCATAACATCATTGTTTTAAACTATTTGTGATATCATGCATGAACTCCAGTAGACGGCCACCTTAATTTTTTCATCCTATGCAATTGTCACCAGCCGCGTATTGAAGAGGCTGCAGAGCATCATGGAAGCAATACATGGAGCTGATTGCACCAAGCACTCCGCCATGGTCAGGATCTAGGTGAGATGTAGGGCTGGCGACAAAGTATGGATGCAAATGATTGCTCTATCCCAACAATTGGTTGGCTCTCCCTCTTGATTGAAGGTAATTTTCTGCCATGGCTATTTTTATATCAATGTATTGTAAGTTTGTTTGGTACAAAAGAAAAACAAAATGATGATTAAGAGATCCATTATAGTGTTGACTACAATAAGAATCACAAAGTGTTGAACTATGTATAACATAGTAGGAGTCTATATTTCTCTATGTTGCTGCCAGACCTTCAGAAGAAGCAGCAGCAGAGATGTTTCCCTTCATTCTTTTATTTGTGTAGTAGTGTACACACACATGAAGAGATGCTCTCGCAAGTTGTTTCATGCTACCTCTTTGTCATATGGAATTTCATACTTGTCTCACATTATTTTCATTGTCTTGTTGCTTCATAATGTGGTACGGGAAACAAACTGTAATATTAGTTGGCACTAAGATATTTTTTATATAATTTCAGGCATATAATGATCATGGCAAAGGACTGGGATTGAATTGTGTTGTCAATGCACACATTTGGTTAGTCAGCCATGTGTAGCTAGCTAGTTTGTAGATCCATTCATGTTGTGTTCTTGTCTCATGATGTTCTTATTAATACCAGAGAATATGCAGCTTATATTCACATGACATTATTCTATGATTCTAATATATTTATGTGATGCTTGCCTATATTCTGCCAGTTATATTTGCGTAAATCTGCCTGACTGTTGCTTGTCTCATATGCGTGCTGTACTATCATGAATATAAGAAATCTGTAAAACCAGATATATAATGTTGCCCACTGTTCATTTTCGGTATGTTACTGTGGACTACACAAACACACGGTAACAATTTCAACATTCCTGTGTCTCTAGTACTATAATCCTCTCGGTATACTGTCTCATGTTACCGTGTTTTGTGTATTGCACACGTTAACGTTTGTTTTTTCTCGTGTTTTCGTAACTCTCGGTAAGACTCCGTTCTGTTACTTCCGCCCCATCTTGTGCACGGCTTGTGCCGTTAAACAGATTGTTACTGAGTATCTATGTTCACTCGGTAATTTCCTGCATCATCCCGACTGTACAAGCGCTGTCTCACGGGAAGAACCTGACGGTAAAGGTGTGAGGCCACCGAGAGCGCATTCCTGAGAGTCTGCTCTCGGCAACTTGTGTTACCGAGAGTTTTCGAGGTGATGCCGAGTGTTTTTGGCACACGGTAGCTTCGCTGTCTCTAGTAGATATATATATTATCTGATTGGATACGGAAATAACAAAAATGGGGTGCTAATTAAAGTATAGTGAACATTGTTTCAAAGTTCAAACTAGATGGCACTAACAATTACACTGTAAATGTAACACGTAAAAATCAAACTCCACAAATGATGCTGATGGCTTGCATTTCTTGCATACCCTCCGAGATACGGCTGGCTTCTGGCTGATACTGGGGTTACTCTGGCCTGTTTACGCTTAATATAGCTGCAACGTGCAGTAGACATGTTCTCAGGATTTTGATGAGCAATTTTGCCGTGATTGTGTGATCTTCAAATTGATCGGTAGGAGAATGAACGAGCAAGTTAAAAGGAGTCTCCCATCTTGAGGTCTTGACCAGCAAGGGAAAGGAAACATGTTTACACTAAACCTGGAAAACAGTAGAACTGATACGCATCAGGATATAAGAATAGATTGAAACAAATTAATTACCCATGAACCATGCCGGTGACAGCCGGTGGCGGCAACGAACATACCTCACGGACGACCGGCAGCGGCGACGATGAACCTCATGGACGACAGATAATGACGTCGTGCCGATGAAGCTTGCGGAATGCGGATGGCCGGCGACGTCGACGAATCTCACAGCCGCACGACCGGCAGCAGCGGCGACGACTAATAACCTCGCTGACGACCGGCGGCATGGCGACTAATAACCACGTACATGGCGACGAACCATGGTTGAGACGGCAGGCCGTACGTACCTGGGCATCTAATCTGAATTCTAAAATTTGGAATACCGTCTGAGGGTATATATGTATACATAAAAATTGAAACGTCTAAATTCCTATACATGGAAAGAAATCAATCCAGCGTAATTAACATGATTGATTTTCTGAACGTAATTACATGCAATCACGTTCAAAATTCAAATTCGTACTTCATTTGGAAATGCATGCATGCAAATAAAAAATGGAATGGAACGAGACAACCTGATGCAAATCCTTCTTATCGGGTTAAACCCGTTAATTTGATTAATGCCCAGTTTTTGGTTTGCACGAATCCTAAAGTAGCTGGGTGGTGAATTATTTTGGAGCCCATACTCCATGGAGCATCAAATAATTTTAATATATATATATATATATATATATATATATATAAACTATTCTACACCCGGGGTGTAGAATAGCAATTATATACCCCCTCTCTCCCAAGGGCCAAACCCACCTCCCACCTCAGTCAAAGGTCGATCAAAAGCATCCCACGCCAGTCAAACCGTGGTCAAACCACCTGCTAACTCCTCCCACCACCCACCTCTTCTCAGCTCTGTCTCGCGGAACGGTGCAGTAACGCGACGGTCAACGTGCAGTAACATTACGTCTTATGTGTAGTAACAGCGCTCAAATATTATTAAAATATAGTCATGATGGATCTACTTTTGATAAGCGTTTTTTTCCTAGCATCATGGTGCAAACGATTTTAAAAAATAGTACATCATGTGAGAGATATTGTTCTTCAAATCTTGGCTTTTTTTGAATTTGACTCTCCACGAGTAGTAATGCTATAGCATTACTTGTTACTACTGTCAGTTGCACGTTACTACAATCCCATTGCATCGTTACTGTAAGAGTGCAGTAAAAATTATAAGTTTTTGCAGTAACTGTGTTTTACTGTATTTTTTGTGATAGTGTTACTGCATAAACATGTGATAGCGTGTACCTGCCTTTGCAATAACACTCCACTTTTGTGTAGTAATAAATATATTTAGCATGTGAGATATTAACCCATATATACTCCACATGCAGTAACACTATAGCACCATTGTGAAAACGGTTTTAAAAATAATACATATCTTGTGAGATATTGCTTTTCAAATATGGGCATTTTGAACTTTAGCACTCCATATGCAGTAACAGAATATGTAATTTACAGTAACATGGTTTTACCAAATGTATAAAATTGTTCAAAACACTCGTACATCAATCAGACCTCACTCAAAGCCACCTATAGACTTTACCTATAACCCACATATTCGATCTTCATCTCGTAAAACTGACATAGTAAAACTACGATTATCGTACAGTAACATAACTACTTGGAAGTGGTAACATGCACCTATTATTTAGTAACACTTCTACTTGTGTGCAGTAACAAGTATTTGATTAGCATGTGAGGCTTTAACCCATATATTTTTGTTTCGATTCCTGGTCTAATACAATTTTACTACGACGTTACTGTCAAAAGTGCAGTAACGTCCTATGTGTTCTACAGTAACGTCACGTGTCACTGTACTTTTACAACAATGTTACTACTGGAGCATAGTAATATGTTATGAGTTTTGGTAGTGAAAGATATTAGAATTGATAATCATATTACTTTCTCACAAAATTTTTGAAATAAATAGCATCATTAGATGAATTGGTTAGAAGAATGTGCTTGTGCTTTGAACTATAAGGCCATGCGTTCAAGTCTTTGAATTTGGCAATTTATTTTTTATTTTTCTAGAAAAAAGAAAAAATGTTTCAGGGAGAAAAAAATAGAAAAAGAAAGAGAGAGAGATCGGGAGGAGGGAGGGGGAGGGGAAGCGAGAGAGAGAGGGGGGAACAGGAGGAAGGGGGGTATAAAATGGTTAGTCTTACCCTATGTATGTGTGTGTGTATATATATATGTGTGTATATATGTGTATATGTATATATATGTATATATGTATCTATGTATATATGTATATATATGTGTGTATATATATATGTATATTGTAACACCCTGAAAATTCGACCGACAAATCAAAACTCTAAAAATTCGGGTTTTCAAAAACTTTTTTTTAAATAAATTGCATCATGCCGATTTTATTCGCCGTTCCATTGAATTTCGATTTCGGAGTTGGAGATTTCGAATAAAGAACTAAATCAATCAAATTACATCGATATTATCGCAAACGTGTTCGTATCAATTAAATGTAAATACGATGGAATGGAATTAAAACTAAATTAAGATTTAAATGAATTATATAAAAATGTGAGCAATATTAATTTAGAAAGAATTTATTAGTGGGAATAACACAAATATTGGGTAAAAATTATATATGCAAATACTAGGAATTTTAGAATCAAATTTATATAATAATAATAAATAAATAAAAATAAAAATAAAAATAAAAAAATAAAAAAAATAAAAAAATAGAAAAAGAAAAATTGGAAAAACGGCACTGTTCATTGCCTGCCAGGTGTTCGACGCGGTCCCCTAGCCCTAACCCTATCCCCGCCGCGCCGCGCGCCGTCCCATCGCCGCTGCGGCCGCCCGCCGTCGCGTCGCCGCTGCCGATGCCGTCGCCGTCGTCATCGCCGCCCGCCGGTGAGCCGCCCCCCCCTTTTTCCCCCTCGCGTCCACCGCCGCCGCCGTTCGGGTGAGAGAGAGAGAAAGAGAGAGCCGGCCGAGAGAGGGAGAGGAAAAGAGAGAGTCGGCCGAGAGAGAGAGAAAAAGAAAGAAAGAGAGAGAGAGAGAAAAAGAAAGGAAGAGAGAGAGAGAAAAAGAAAGAGAGAGACAGAGAGAAAAAGAAAGGAAGAGAGAGAGAGAGAAAGAAAGAAAAGGAGAGAAAAAAAAGAGAAAAAAAAATTAGATAAATAAAAATAAAATAAATATAAAATAAAATATAAAATAATATTAAATAAATATAAATAATAATAATAAGTATAATTAGAGGAAAAAAATTAGGAAAGTTTAGAAAATTTAAAATAATTAGAATTTAATTATAGATTAATTTTTCGTCATAGGATTGCAAAAATTTAATATAAATTATAGATTATTCTTGGTAATTTCTAAAAGAAATCAATTCGCGGTAGTAGTTTAGATGTAATTAGCGACTAAACAATTAGATGAATTTTTATAGACTATTACAGAATAGTTTTGGATAATCTCTATAAGTAATCGATTCACGGTAGAAGTTCGGATTTATTCACTAGGAATTTTAGACGCATATTATACTTAATCGGTTGGTCATAGACTAAATTAAATCGTATAATAGTTTTTAGGATTTCGTCCGATATTTAGCTCGCGATAAAAATTGCTAACCTATTACATGGATATAATACTCGGGAATATTAAATTAAAAACTTAAGACAACAAGATAATTATGCTCATAAATAATTCACACCGAAAATGGGTTTGCCGTAGTTCGCGAATAGTAAAGTTAATATCGACTTTCGCACTCGATTTTTCATTTGGATTTACTTGGATGTTTATTGAATTCTAACCGAATTCAAATCCATTTTCGCACGTAACTATAGAGCCCGAGGGAGCTGCTGACCCAAGCGAAGGTCAAGACCCGCAGGACTTTGAGCAAGGCAAGTCATCACTATTCTTTGAACATGTTGATCCCAATTGCGAAATTGTTTTGTTTACAAATAAAATTGCATGCAATGATAAACATCCTACTTGTGATTATGCCATGCCTTGATTATTGTTTACCCCATATTCCTTCGTAACCATGTTTACGTATGAGTCCCTAGTCAACTATGACAATTGCTTAGCAACGCTATTCTAGAATCATGCATACTCATAATTATCAAAATGCTCTATGCTTGGGCAATTACCTTTGGGAAGGTAATTGAGATGCGGCATGTGGAGACATGAGCGCCACATTGCCATGATGTTGATGACATGATTTATGGAAAGAGAAATAAAAGTAAACAACTGTTTTTGACTGGGGTGGACGGAGGATTTGGGTGGTATCCGGGTAAAGGCAAGTACCGTCCCCGGTCAATTAAGGACCGAGCCATGAAGTTAAGCATGAAACGACCCACGTACAACCGCACTTCTCGTATGGGTATAGACCTAGCGGAATAGATAGCTGAGCAGAGGGAGTATCCATGCATAGTGGTTTCTCGATGTGTGAGGCAGGGGCTCTACGGTGGGGCAGTCATTGGTAGAACCGCGAGGCGGGTGTCTACAGTGGTGTCGCCATCGGTAGGACTGCCATGTGAGAATTTAAACATAATTATAACTTAATGCATGTGTGAGTCTTTCCTTCCCGGGTGCGCCAGAACTCCTCTCACTGCTAGAAACTGTGTACGCCTAGAGTGCATGAGGATGTAAAGTTCATGGAGCGGGTACTGCCAATGCGAGGTTATCGAAAAGCTTTGCCGTGACATGTCTCATGTGTTGGGACAAGGCTCATGTGTTGGGCAGTTGCGGAGTGCGGGTAAAGTGTACATCCACTGCAGTGTGAGTAGACCCAATCTATTCGAATAGCCGTGCTCGCGGTCATTGAGCATCGGGACGTGTATTACACTTGGCTAGACTCTAAATTTTTAACTTGTGTGGGATGGGATGTTGCATGATGATTTCCTGGCTGATGGAGCCACTTCCTGAGAGAAGGGAAGGTGGACGTCCTCAGAAAACCATGACGACTCGATGGCGGGAAGCTATCCTTAGGATCACAATGGATGGTGGACAGAACCGTCATTGTTTAATAAGAACACTGGTACTAAATTTGATCAGTCTATGCTAGGTCTTAGGCTTGTGAAAAGAATTACAAAACTTGCTTTGTGCAAAAGAACTATAGCCATTCCTTGAATACCCCTTTATCATGTGCATTGTTGCTGTGGTGACTTGTTGAGTACGGTTGGTACTCACCCTTGCAAATATAAACTTAATCAGAGGCCGGAGATAAAGCTTCGGAGGATCCCTATGCCTATTACCAGGAGGGTGATGAAGACGAAGGCGCTCAATAGGTCTTAGTTACGGTCGTTGCCTGTGGCAATGGCGTGCCGCTGCCTTGGCTCCGCTGCCTTATCTATTTCTGTTTTTGGATGTATTCCGGACCTCTCGGTCTGATGACTTAAGACTATGCCTGCGGGCTATTGATGTAATAATTCGTACAAGACACTCGTGTATGTGCACTGGTTACCTCAGCTATGAATTCGTGTGTACCAGACTACTTGATCCAGGGAAATGGTACTATTTACACGATTGATTCCTGTTATAAAAACGGGGGTCCACAGAGCTGGTATCAGAGCCATACGACTGTAGGAAAAGACCAAAAGGCGCCCCACCCTTTTCCTTTAAGTTGGCCAAGGGAGAAAGTTCCCATTTAGTAATAATTTCAAAAGTAAAAATGCTATGTTTACAAAACCTGTATGATTTTTATCTTACTCTTAACTATTTCTTTACAAAATAAGTTTTACTCTTAGCTGACATTGGGATTTTCTTAAAATTAGATGGCAGACCAGGATTCACCCGCTGTCTGGGAGATGGGCGTACCCCGCTCTGAGGGATACGTCATCGAGCTGCACCGACTGATGAAGCGTCTGCGATACCCCATATCTCCGATATATCGAGTGAGACAGTGCGAGTCTATCTGGGAGGCTCGAGTCGAGGTTCACACGCGAGTCCCATCAGAGTTAGACTACAGCTTCCCGATACGCCACCGTCGCGACTTGCCAGAGACCGCGATGCAGGATGCAGCACGAGAGGCCTTCCTCCGACTCAGCTCTATTCACCGGGCTGAGTTGGCGAGTACTGAATTTGCTCACCACCCGTTTCGGGAGGAGAGCAACTCCGTCTGCACTGTCCAGGACACACCTTGCTGCTACAACCCGATAGTGACCCGACTGTCACGATGGGCTGAGGCAGCGGATGACTTTTACGAGGAGGCTCTGTTAGAGATCGACGACCAGCAGAGACGTGTGGGAGAGCTAGAGACCGAGGTGACTGACCTCACAGCACAGCAGCTTCAGCTGGAGGAGGAGCACCAGGCTTGGGGCAGTGAGATAGACTCACTGAAGGCACAGCTTCAGGTCCGCGGCGACCAGTTCCAGCAGTTATCTGACCAATACAATGACCGCCGCGGGATGATGGATACACTTGAGGAGCAGCTGAGAGAGAGTCAGGAGCACGTCAGTCAGCTGGAGGAGCAGCTTCGAGCAGCCACGATCAGCACCACAGGGGCTTCTACTTCCACAGCAGTAGGGCGTGACCACTACTTTTTCCTCACCCCGCCGTACCCACCAGCGTTCCACGCTCTTCTGGGAGAGGTTGGTATGCTGGCCACTGAGGCAGCACCTTACTTGGTGGACCCGACAGTGACACAGCCACCTGCCCCGGAGATTGTGCATACTCCGCTGATCTCTACACCTTCTCCGCAGCTGGGTTCCAGTTTAGAGACTTCGATCCAGGTCGACTCCGAGACAGAGGGGACTGACACTGAGCCAGAGAGCGAGCCAGACCTTACCGACCCATCAGAGGATGAGACCCCTGTCCCCCACATCACCTTCCTCGGAGGCCCCCGCACCCTCAGCACTGCCCGCAAGAGCACCCGACCTCCGGGCAAGAAGCCCAAGCCAGATTCTGAGGCCACTACTTCCGAGCCATGGGGACTCAGGTTTGCCCGTGCCAGCGACCACACTCTACCGGCCCCAGGATCCTGCGGATGGTTGGATGACTAGACTGGAGGATTGTTGCAGCTTCGATCTCGCGTCAGATGGTTTTTGGATAGTATGCAAGACACACCCCCCCCCTTTTTACCTAGTTGGCGAGTAGCTTGATGGTTAGTTCGATGTATCATGGGATGAACCTTATTTGGACTGCATGTGTGCGCAGTCGATTGCATCATGATTTATGTACTATTTGTGGAACTCTGTGATGTTATTTACGATGTTGTTGCTGTTATGTTATAAATGAGTTTATTCCACCATGCTTGCAAAACAAAGTTCACATCAAAACAACTCCCTTAATGGGATGAAACCGTAGAAGCTAGTTAGAAAGTTAGGATACTTATTCCATCGTCCTACACAGATGGCAAGCCGACGTCGGACACCAATCAGCAACGAAGAAACCCAGACACCTGATCTAACCACCCTGGCCGGAGTCTTGGCCACTCAAACCCAACTCTTGCAAGCCATTGCAAACAACCAAGGCAATCGCGGAGGATCGAGCTTTGGAGAGTTTATGAGAACAAGCCACCCACGTTCGCTACGGCAGACGAGCCTATGGAGGCAGAAGATTGGCTACGCATCATGGAGAAGAAACTGACCCTTGTTCGGGTACGTGAGGCGGACAAAGTGATTTTCGCAGTAAACCAATTGGAGGGACCCGCTGGTGATTGGTGGGATACCTACAAGGAAGCTCGAGAAGAGGATGCTGGAGAACCCACTTGGGAAGAGTTCACTGCAGCATTTCGTGAGAACTTCGTGCCTGTCGCAGTAATGCGTATGAAGAAGAACGAGTTCAGAAGGTTGCGGCAAGGGAACACAACGGTGCAGGAATATCTGAACCGGTTCACTCAGCTAGCCCGCTATGCAATTGGAGACCTCGCAGATGAAGAGGAGAAGATCGACAAGTTCATAGAAGGGCTGAATGATGAATTACGTGGACCTATGATTGGGCAAGACCATGAGAGCTTCCAGAGCCTAATCAACAAAGTCGTTAGGCTGGAGAATGATCAAAGGACTGTAGAGCACAACCGCAAGAGGAGGATTGCTATGAATCGCCCACCTCAGGGGGTGCCTCAGCGACTCAAGGGAGCCACTTCGTCTGGGTGGAAGCCCCCTATTGTGGCAACTAACCGACCCGCCGCGCCGAGCAACTTTAACATGCCGGTTGTGATTCAGAACCGCACCCCTACACCAACTCTGGCTGCCCCTGGAATCAAGAGAAATGTGGACTGCTTCAACTGCGGAGAGTATGGGCACTACGCCAACAACTGCCCTCATCCACGCAAGACTCCTGTCCGTACTGGCGCTAATACAATGGCTGTTCGTGGGACTACTACCCCCGCTGCCGGACGAGGACTATTCAGGACTCCGCAGACTAACAAGACTGCCGCCGGATTTGGCCACGGACAAGTGAACCATGTGCGAGCTGAAGAGGCCCAGGAGGATCAGGGCGTACTGATGGGTACGTTTTCTATCAACTCCACTCCAGTTAAAGTTCTCTTCGATTCGGGAGCATCGCATTCATTCATATCATTGAAGGCTAGTCAAAAACACAACTTAACCCTAGTGGGGCTTAGAAAGCCTATGATAGTACACTCACCTGGGGGCGAGATAACTGTGAGTCATGCTTGCATAGACGTACCTATTCGTCTTAGGGATGTGGTGTTTCCCTCCAATCTTATGGTGTTGATACCCCAGACCCTGGATATCATATTGGGAATGGATTGGCTAGCAAAGAACAGAGGGGTAATCGATTGTAGACGTAGGGAAATTACCCTGACCACACCCTGGGGATCAGATATGAGAGCAACCATGGATCAAGATCCTAGACTGACCGAACGTGCCGGAGGCATATTTACCATGCTACCCCTGAAAGGAATGCCTGTAGTGCAACGATTTCCCGATGTGTTTCCGGAAGACTTACCTGGGATGCCACCAGACCGTGACATAGAGTTCATTATTGATCTGATGCCCGGAACTGCCCCCATATCCAAGAGACCTTATCGGATGCCAGTTAATGAGTTGGAAGAACTTAAAAAGCAAATTAGAGAGTTACAAGAAAAGGGATTTGTACGACCCAGTTCGTCACCATGGGGAGCCCCAGTATTATTCGTTAAGAAGAAAGATGGTAGCATGAGGATGTGTGTAGACTACCGTTCACTGAACGAAGTAACCATCAAGAACAAATATCCACTACCACGGATTGATGATCTTTTTGATCAACTCAAAGGAGCTAAGGTGTTCTCTAAAATTGACCTTAGATCAGGGTACCACCAATTGAAAATTAGGACCGGGGATATACCCAAGACCGCGTTTTCAACACGCTACGGATTGTATGAGTTTACAGTAATGTCGTTTGGGTTAACCAACGCCCCGGCATACTTTATGAATCTTATGAACAAAGTGTTCATGGATTACTTGGACAAATTTGTGGTAGTATTTATCGATGATATTCTGATCTACTCCAAGGATGAGGAGGAACATGCGGAACACTTGCGATTGGTACTCGAGAAATTACGGAGGCATAAATTATATGCAAAGTTTAGTAAATGTGAGTTCTGGCTAAAAGAAGTCGCCTTTCTAGGCCACGTAATCTCAGCCGGTGGAGTAGCAGTGGATCCTGCTAAAGTAGAGGCTGTTACGGAATGGAAAGCACCCAAGTCTGTGACTGAAATTCGGAGTTTTCTAGGCTTGGCCGGATACTACCGAAGATTCATTGAGGGATTCTCTAAGATAGCCCGACCGATGACACAACTACTCAAGAAGGAAAAGAAGTTTGTGTGGTCAGATCAGTGTCAGGAAAGCTTTGAGCAGCTCAAAGAGAAATTGACCTCAGCACCCATTTTAGTTCTTCCCGACATCAGGAAAAACTTCGTGATATACTGTGATGCATCAAGGCAGGGACTAGGAGGAGTACTGATGCAGGACGGAAAAGTTGTGGCCTACGCGTCACGACAATTGCGACCACATGAGGAAAACTATCCTACCCATGATCTAGAACTTGCAGCTGTGGTTCATGCGCTAAAGATTTGGAGACATTATTTGATTGGAAACCATTGTGATGTCTACACTGACCACAAGAGTCTGAAGTATATTTTCACCCAGTCAGACCTCAACCTAAGGCAAAGGCGATGGTTAGAACTAATCAAAGATTATGACTTAGAGGTACACTACCACCCCGGAAAAGCAAATGTTGTGGCTGACGCTTTGAGTCGGAAGAGCCGTTGCAACCATCTGAGGACGGAGGGAATGGCTCCTGAGCTTAGGGAGGAAATAGCCCAACTAAACCTACATATAATACCTCATGGGCAGATAAACACCTTGGACATTCAACCTCTTCTGAGAACCCAAATAGAAGATGCCCAGAAGGACAACAAGGAAGTCCGAGAGGTGAAGGAACGTATAGCCGCAGGACTTGCAAAGGAATTTTCGATCGATGAAAAAGATGTCCCGTGGTATAAAAAGAGGATTTATGTACCCGAACAGGGTGGACTGAGAGGATTAATCTTAAAGGAAGCTCACGAGTCGGCATATTCATTGCACCCCGGAAGTACGAAGATGTACCAGGATCTGAAGGAAGGATACTGGTGGCCCAATCTGAAGAGGGATGTGGCAGAATAAGTAGCACTCTGTGACGTGTGCCAAAAGGTAAAGGCTGAGCACCAGAGACCGGCAGGTTTGTTGCAACCCCTTAGGATTCCCGAATGGAAATGGGATGAGATAGGCATGGATTTTATTGTTGGATTGCCCAAGACCGCTACAGGGTACGATTCCATCTGGGTGATTGTGGACCGACTCACCAAGACGGCGAGATTCATCCCCGTTAAGACAAACTATAGCAGTGCCAAGCTAGCCGAGTTATACATGACCAGGATAGTATGTCTTCATGGTGTACCTAAGAAAATTATATCTGATCGAGGCACACAATTTACCTCGCATTTCTGGGAGAAAGTACATGAAGCCCTAGGGAGTTACCTAGCATTTAGTACAGCTTATCACCCCCAAACGGATGGCCAGACAGAGAGAACAAACCAGGTCTTGGAAGACATGTTGAGAGCTTGTGCTCTGGATTTTAGCAAGGACTGGGAGAGATGTTTGCCCTACGCCGAATTCTCCTACAACAACAGCTTTCAAGCAAGCCTAAAGATGTCACCCAATGAGGCATTGTTTGGTCGACGATGTCGAACTCCACTAATGTGGTCTGAGACGGGAGAACGGGCGGTATTTGGACCTGACATTATCCAAGAAGCCGAGGAAAAGGTTCGCCTGATTCGAGACCGTCTAAAAGTAGCACAATCACGACAAAAGAGTTACGCCGACACTCGAAGAAGAAACCTGGAATTTAAGGAAGGAGATTACGTTTATCTGAAGGTTTCTCCGATGAGGGGGACGAAAAGGTTTAAGGTCAAAGGAAAACTAGCGCCAAGGTATGTGGGACCCTTTCAAATCACGGCTAGACGGGGAGAAGTCGCATATCAGTTACGGCTACCAGAAAATATCGCCGATGTGCACCCAGTCTTCCATGTGTCTCAATTAAAGAAGTGCTTACGAGTGCCGGAAGAACAAGCTCCGCTGGAAGAGATTCACATTAGCCATGACCTTACGTATTCAGAACATCCGGTCCGGATATTGGATGAGGCCAAGAAGAGGACTAGGAGCAAAGAGTGGCGTATGTACAAGGTACAATGGAGTAATCACACTGAGGATGAAGCTACCTGGGAAAGCGAAGAATTCTTGAGGACGGAATACCCGCATCTATTCGAAACCCGGTAAGAAATCTCGGGACGAGATTTATTTAAGGGGGGTAGGTTTGTAACACCCTGAAAATTCGACCGACAAATCAAAACTCTAAAAATTCGGGTTTTCAAAAACTTTTTTTTAAATAAATTGCATCATGCCGATTTTATTCGCCGTTCCATTGAATTTCGATTTCGGAGTTGGAGATTTCGAATAAAGAACTAAATCAATCAAATTACATCGATATTATCGCAAACGTGTTCGTATCAATTAAATGTAAATACGATGGAATGGAATTAACACTAAATTAAGATTTAAATGAATTATATAAAAATGTGAGCAATATTAATTTAGAAAGAATTTATTAGTGGGAATAACACAAATATTGGGTAAAAATTATATATGCAAATACTAGGAATTTTAGAATCAAATTTATATAATAATAATAAATAAATAAAAATAAAAATAAAAAAATAAAAATAAAAAAAATAAAAAAAATAGAAAAAGAAAAATTGGAAAAACGGCACTGTTCATTGCCTGCCAGGTGTTCGATGCGGTCCCCTAGCCCTAACCCTATCCCCGCCGCGCCGCGCGCCGTCCCATCGCCGCTGCGGCCGCCCGCCGTCGCGTCGCCGCTGCCGATGCCGTCGCCGTCGTCATCGCCGCCCGCCGGTGAGCCGCCCCCCTGTCACGCCCGGAATTTCTATCCAAAATTCCAAACGCTTACATGTGTGTTAAACCCTCGTCCAGGAATCAACCGAGGCACACAATGACAATATTGATAATAGAGTACAAATGAGTAACTATTTAATATTCGCAAATATTAAAATATTACAGAGGTGGATAGTTCCTCTCAAACAAAAATAACATTCTACGCAGCGGAAAATAAAACTATAACAATCTACGGAACAGCTATGGCGACTCCACTCCACAGGCATCTTAACCGAGAACAAGCCTAATCCTCCAGATCATCACCTTCACTGAAGTACTCCTCTTCTGATGAATGAATATTGCAAGAATGAGCATATGACATACTCAACAAGTCACACAGCAAATATGCAAGTGCACAGGATTACAAAGGATGGCATAATATAGCTCATTTGCAGAAACAGCATTTAATAAATATTTAAGAGAATAGTAAAAACAGTTGAATAATTAATCAATATTAAATAAACACCATACAACACACCCGTGTTGCATAGGCCCAACCACATTTGAACAACCAACCCCGGTTAAACAAATCAAACCTCCAAACCAGGAATTAACCATTCCAAACCAGGAGTCCAATTAATGATCACATTATTACCATTGAAGAGTAGTGTGAGACTAATCACGAAAAGCATTGCTCAACTCACCCATAACCGCGGGTACGGCTATTCGAATAGATTTAAACTCTGATCAGAGGTGTACCACTGTACCCACAAGACACAACCCCACATCATGTCACCATGTGCCTCAGTACCACCACGATACCTCGGAAAGGAGTTGTGACAATACCCCTCGCACAACATAACCCATTACAGTGCACCTTTCCTGGATCATAATCACCCCCTTATAAACAAGGCATGGACTCCCCAGCGACCCCCATGGACTTCTCGCCACTTCTCAGTCTGGCGCACTATAAAGAATCACGCTATACAAAAGATAAAGCCGTTGCCCACGCTGGCTTGTGGTTGGCACGAGAAATGTTTCACAACAGTAGCTCGCGAACCGGTCCTTAATTGTCATGAGCACAACCAACATAGCCATATGCTCACAACCCACCTTAGTCAGGTTTTAATTATCAAATCATTACACGATTGACCATCGTGAGCTACCATTTAAATATAACCATTATTATCAATAAGAATTATGTAATATAATTATATTTAGCCCCTTTTAGTTAGCTAATGTTTCTAAGCATGGCTAAGCAAACCTATATATAGCATTTAGCTGAACCAATCCAATATATAAGGTTCATGCTAATCAAATTATAACCCATAGGAAAATAAAGTCATCTTCGGCCATTAAATAACTGGGAAAGGTTCACCACCCGATGACATTCGAAAACAATGCATAGTTGAAATAAAATAATAGCTTTAAACGGGTTCAACATGCTCAAAGGGTTGTTTGGGATCTGTGTGACTTGCCTTGAGCTTCCACAAACACTTCGGAACCTTCCTCAACGGAAACGCTCTCCTCCGGAACGTCGGAAACTAAAGCAAATAAACAAAATCAACAAAACAGTACAAAAACAAGCATGAACAGTACATGTGGATATTTTTAACATGTAGATCTTGATTTTAGAAGAATTTAGAAACTTGAACCACCTAAAACGGATCTACGGTTATTTAGTTATGATTTTCCAAAGTTTTAATCTATTAGAAAATCGGGAAAAAGGAAAAAAAAAAGAAACGATGACGTCAGCCCTGGAGATGATGACGTCAGCCCTAGGATGACGTCATGCTGACGTCAGCACGGCGGCCGGCTCGGGTTGAGGAGCTTGCCGGCGCTAGAGCGATCGGCCGGGCGATTGGAGGGCATCTACGCGTAGAGGGCAACGAGGCGAACCCGTTGGTACTCACCACAACGTCAAACGGTGCACGACGGCGACCGGCGACGAGAGAAAGCGGCGCGGCGGCTCGGGTCGACGGCGGCGAAGGGGCTCCGGTGGTCGGCGGCGGAAAAGGAGGGGCGGCCGGGCTTCCTCTCACCACGGCGCACCTAACGGCGGTGACGGCAAGCGGCGGCGACGGCGGAGACGGCGCGGCGGCGCGGCCGAAGGATGGCCGGCGGCGGCGGCGGCTAAACACACGCGGCGCGGCGGCTAGGAGGCACGGGAGAGGTCGGGAAAGGGGGCAAACGGAAGAGGACGACGAGGGGAAGCTATATATGAGCTCGGATTGAAGAGATCGAACTCCAAACGAGAGGAATCGGCTCGGGAAAGATTAAAACTCGGTTTTTTAGGGATAAAACAAAACGAATTCGATTCGGGCAAGATACTCAACGGATTGCTTCGTTTCTTGAGGGGAAAGATAGAGGAGAACGAGAGGAACAAAACCCCTCATTCAATCGGAAGAAACGGAGTCGGATTTGGACGAATTTGAGAGGAGAAAGGGCGGCTCGGACTCGACTCGGCGGCGGCCGGCCGGAGGAAGGAGATGGATCCGACAGGTGGGCCCCACCTGTCGGCCTCCACGAGAGAGGGGAGCGGGCAGCGGCGGCTTGGGCCGGCGTGGGCCGCGCGCGGGGAGAGAGAGAAAGAGAGAGTTGGGCCGAAAACGGCCCAAGGACCAAGAAGGGGAACTTTTGAACTTTTTAAATAAAAACAATTTGTGAAATGATGTTTCAATTATTAAAAATACTTCCCTTGCTCAAATAATTCCCAGAAAATTCTAGAAAATAGAGGAGCAAGCATAGTATTTAATAAAATTTTATCTAGCTCATTTTTATATTGAAAATTTTCCTAGAAAATTAGGGTTTAGCTTGTAGGCTTTTAAAATAATTTCTAAAAATTCCAATTAAACCACAATTTATATATTTAAGATTTTTAGGGCGTGACACCCCCCCTTTTTCCCCCTCGCGTCCACCGCCGCCGCCGTTCGGGTGAGAGAGAGAGAAAGAGAGAGCCGGCCGAGAGAGGGAGAGGAAAAGAGAGAGTCGGCCGAGAGAGAGAAAAAGAAAGAAAGAGAGAGAGAAAAAGAAAGGAAGAGAGAGAGAGAGAAAAAGAAAGAAAGAGAGAGAGAGAAAAAGAAAGGAAGAGAGAGAGAAAGAAAGAAAAGGAGAGAAAAAAAAAGAGAAAAAAAATTAGATAAATAAAAATAAAATAAATATAAAATAAAATATAAAATAATATTAAATAAATATAAATAATAATAATAAGTATAATTAGAGGAAAAAAAATTAGGAAAGTTTAGAAAATTTAAAATAATTAGAATTTAATTGTAGATTAATTTTTCGTCATAGGATTGCAAAAATTCAATATAAATTATAGATTATTCTTGGTAATTTCTAAAAGAAATCAATTCGCGGTAGTAGTTTAGATATAATTAGCGACTAAACAATTAGATGAATTTTTATAGACTATTACAGAATATTTTTGGATAATCTCTAGAAGTAATCGATTCACGGTAGAAGTTCGGATTTATTCACTAGGAATTTTAGACGCATATTATACTTAATCGGTTGGTCATAGACTAAATTAAATCGTATAATAGTTTTTAGGATTTCGTCCGATATTTAGCTCGCGATAAAAATTGCTAACCTATTACATGGATATAATACTCGGGAATATTAAATTAAAAACTTAAGACAACAAGATAATTATGCTCATAAATAATTCACACCGAAAATGGGTTTGCCGTAGTTCGCGAATAGTAAAGTTAATATCGACTTTCGCACTGGATTTTTCATTTGGATTTACTTGGATGTTTATTGAATTCTAACCGAATTCAAATCCATTTTCGCACGTAACTATAGAGCCCGAGGGAGCTGCTGACCCAAGCGAAGGTCAAGACCCGCAGGACTTTGAGCAAGGCAAGTCATCACTATTCTTTGAACATGTTGATCCCAATTGCGAAATTGTTTTGTTTACAAATAAAATTGCATGCAATGATAAACATCCTACTTGTGATTATGCCATGCCTTGATTATTGTTTACCCCATATTCCTTCGTAACCATGTTTACGTATGAGTCCCTAGTCAACTATGACAATTGCTTAGCAACGCTATTCTAGAATCATGCATACTCATAATTATCAAAATGCTCTATGCTTGGGCAATTACCTTTGGGAAGGTAATTGAGATGCGGCATGTGGAGACATGAGCGCCACATTGCCATGATGTTGATGACATGATTTATGGAAAGAGAAATAAAAGTAAACAACTGTTTTTGACTGGGGTGGACGGAGGATTTGGGTGGTATCCGGGTAAAGGCAAGTACCGTCCCCGGTCAATTAAGGACCGAGCCATGAAGTTAAGCATGAAACGACCCACGTACAACCGCACTTCTCGTATGGGTATAGACCTAGCGGAATAGATAGCTGAGCAGAGGGAGTATCCATGCATAGTGGTTTCTCGATGTGTGAGGCAGGGGCTCTACGGTGGGGCAGTCATTGGTAGAACCGCGAGGCGGGTGTCTACAGTGGTGTCGCCATCGGTAGGACTGCCATGTGAGAATTTAAACATAATTATAACTTAATGCATGTGTGAGTCTTTCCTTCCCGGGTGCGCCAGAACTCCTCTCACTGCTAGAAACTGTGTACGCCTAGAGTGCATGAGGATGTAAAGTTCATGGAGCGGGTACTGCCAATGCGAGGTTATCGAAAAGCTTTGCCGTGACATGTCTCATGTGTTGGGACAAGGCTCATGTGTTGGGCAGTTGCGGAGTGCGGGTAAAGTGTACATCCACTGCAGTGTGAGTAGACCCAATCTATTCGAATAGCCGTGCTCGCGGTCATTGAGCATCGGGACGTGTATTACACTTGGCTAGACTCTAAATTTTTAACTTGTGTGGGATGGGATGTTGCATGATGATTTCCTGGCTGATGGAGCCACTTCCTGAGAGAAGGGAAGGTGGACGTCCTCAGAAAACCATGACGACTCGATGGCGGGAAGCTATCCTTGGGATCACAATGGATGGTGGACAGAACCGTCATTGTTTAATAAGAACACTGGTACTAAAATTTGATCAGTCTATGCTAGGTCTTAGGCTTGTGAAAAGAATTACAAAACTTGCTCTGTGCAAAAGAACTATAGTCATTCCTTGAATACCCCTTTATCATGTGCATTGTTGCTGTGGTGACTTGTTGAGTACGGTTGGTACTCACCCTTGCAAATATAAACTTAATCAGAGGCCGGAGATGAAGCTTCGGAGGATCCCTATGCCTATTACCAGGAGGGTGATGAAGACGAAGGCGCTCAATAGGTCTTAGTTACGGTCGTTGCCTGTGGCAATGGCGTGCCGCTGCCTTGGCTCCGCTGCCTTATCTATTTCTGTTTTTGGATGTATTCCGGACCTCTCGGTCTGATGACTTAAGACTATGCCTGCGGGCTATTGATGTAATAATTCGTACAAGACACTCGTGTATGTGCACTGGTTACCTCAGCTATGAATTCGTGTGTACCAGACTACTTGATCCAGGGAAATGGTACTATTTACACGATTGATTCCTGTTATAAAAACGGGGGTCCACATATATATATGTGTGTGTATATATATATTTATATGTATATATACATATGTATATGTATATGTATATATACATATGTAGTGTACATATACATATACATATGTAGGACAGCTGTTTTGTACACCCAGGTGTATGTACTCCCTCTTTCTTGTTGGATATCTATTTGTTGATATTGGATAGTTGGGTTAAAAAGAAAATAATGGCACCGGCCGGTGAGGAATGGTTGGATATTCAAATTTCTGCATACATGTTCGGCCGGTATTCTATTGTCAAACTTTTGAATGCATGCACACCAGCCGGTGAGGAATTGCCACGTTAAAAATTTCAGATATACTGTTTTCTTAGTTAGTAGAAGTGTATACTCTTTTCACTAACTATTAGTATTTGTTTTGTCACTATATACTCTATTTTATTTAGTAGTAGTATATACTTTTTTTTCAGTATATACTATTCTTTACTTAGTAATAGTATATACACTATATTGTCAATGCACAACTGCACAGATTTGGTGCCACTAGTACAGATCCTTCTATCTGTGACGGGCTCTAATATGCTTAGAAATAGCGGGCCGTCACAAGGAAGTCATCTCAATCGGGCCGAAAAGTGCCCGATTGAGATATGGTCGCACATACATGTTAGATTAGCATAAAACTTAAGCCCGTCACGGATGACACCTATCAGTGACGGGCCACAACTTTAGGCCCGATTGAGATAACATTCCATATCTCAAATGTGCCTAAAGTTGTGGCCCGTCACAGATGACTCATCAGTGACGGGCTATATACTTAATCTCTATCGGGCATTAACTAAAGCCCGTCACCGATGACTATTTTTCTATTTTTTATATGAAATGTTTATATTTGTAAGTTGACTATAGCAAAATAATTTAGTACGGTATAATAATTCATTTTATGAGTCAAAATAATTTTACGAGTAGTAAATGATTTCAAATGGAAAAAATATCAACAACAAAGTTGTATAACTTATCAAGATTTACAACTTTTAGTTTGGTCATTTTTCAATATAATATTTTTTTTTAACAGTTTGAATTTGAATTTAAAAATATGACAACTTCAAACAACATTTTCAAATACTAAATGATTTCAATTGAAAAAGTCATCAACAACAAAGTTGAATAACTCATCAATATCTAAAACTTTTATTTTTGTCATTTCTTCATCCGACGAAATGTCAGTAATATTATTCACAAATTTTACATATATGTGTTATAGTTTATAAAACCAGATATAAGATATGATAATTTTGTGAACAATGTTACTATCACTTTGTCGTATGAAGAAATAACCAAAACAAAAGTTTTAGATCTTGATGAGTTATTCAACTTTGTTGTTGACAACTTTTTCAGTTGATATCATTTAGTATTTGAAAATGTTGTTTGAAGTTGTCATATTTTCAAATTCAAATTCAAACGGTTCAAAAAATGTTATATAGAAAAATGACCAAAATAAAAGTTATAAATTTTGATGAGTTATACAATTTTGTTGTTGATGACTTTTTTAGTTGAAGTCGTTCACTTATCTAAAATTCTATTTAAACTTTTCAAACTTTGAATTTCAAATTTCAAATTGTTTAAATAGAGTCAGATGGAGAAATGACCAAAATAAAAATTTTGCACCTCGATGAGTTCTACAACTTTGGTTTTGGTGACTTTTCCATTTGAAATCATTTAATAACCCCAATTTGACATCCTGGCCTAGGGCATAATAGGATTAATACAATATTCATACCAACATGTTACAACTACTTTTTCGGAAGCCAATCTCCAAAGAACTTTGACATTAAGTGTGCTTGGTCTGGAGCAATTTCGGGATGGGTGACCGACCGGGAAGTTGAAGTTTGAACTTCCCGTGTGGGTGCACACCCACACGAGTGAGGGCTAGCAAAAAAATAAAATTTATTTATTTTTGGATTATACTCATCTGTGACGGGCTATAGTTAATGCCCGTCATAGATAAGGGTCATCTATGACGGGCGCTAGTTGTGGCCCGATTGAGATAGGTCATCTGTGACGGGCTATAGTTTGACTAGGGCTGGACGGAAAACTCGAAGCTCGTTAGCTCGCTCGGCTCGTAGCAGGCTCGGCTCGACTCGACTCGGCTCATTAGGATAACGAGCCGAGCCGAGCCAAGATTTTAGCTCGTTAGTATAACGAGCCGAGCCGAGCTAACTCGCGAGCTGCTCGCGAGCTGAACGAGCTGCGCTTTCTGGACTGCATGCCGCATCCACCTGTGTCCGCAGGCCACAACCCAGTAGCCCAAAAGCCCCCCCCAGCCCACACGCACATATAGGAGAAAAAAAAACCCTAAGCCTCTTGTCCTTCTCACTTCCTCAGTCCTCAGAGTCTCACGCGCGGCCGCACAGGCACCTGGCCGCCGCAAGCTCGCGGCTAGGGTTACTGCAACAGCGCCAGCACGCAACGCGGCGCGCCGGCGCCGCGACCAGCGCCTCTCCGTCCGTGAGTCTCACGCGCGACATTTGCTGATTGCCGAACTGCTACTGAACTGCTGACTACTATGCTCCAGGTCCAAGCCCTCAGTCGGGGTCGCAGCCATGGAGGGTGAGAATAATGCATCGCCGCATCCTCCAAGTTTGGAGTCGAGGAGTAAGCTTCGTGGACGACGAGGAACAAGCACTCGGTCTTCATCGAATCCCACTGTGTCCTTGGAAGTGGTGGTATGTTATCTAATTTAAAATTGCTAGTTCGTACAGTATAGACTTGAATGTTGATTTAATTATTGCTATCCAGAGTGCTGTCCAGATTATTTAGTTACTTCCATGTAGATGTAGATAATGAATTTATCCCCAAAAATGAAGAATGTCACACTTAATTTTAATGCAATGGCAACGATTCAGCTATACATTAATACATGTATATTTCCTTCTGCAGCCATTGGAGAAAGTTTCAGAAGATGAAGACGATGATAACAGCTTCGACCATAGGGATGATATGTCTGAAAGCCTACCTACAGTTGATGGTGGAAGTGGAAGCCAGAAGGGTGATGATGAGTTTGATGATGGTGGATCAAAGGCTAAGAAGGCAAAGACAGGAGGGAAAAAAGCTGGTGTTACAGTGTCTCCCAAGTGCAAGATAGCAAGAGGCAAAAGAGCTGAGTGCTGGAAACATTTTAAGGTTATCAATGTCCCATCCAAGAAGGAGAGAGGTGTCATGGTGACAAAGGCAAAGTGTAAGTTCTGCCATAGAAGCTATGTGTATCATCCAGGTGGTGCTACAACAACTCTGAACCGGCACCTGGCTGGTTGCACACAATATCAGAACAAGTTGACAAAGGCTAAAGCTCAAGGTACACTAAACTTTGGTCCAGAAAATGACAACTCTCTTATTGTTAATCCTACTGAGTATAATCATGAGCACACTAGAGAACTGATTGCCAAGATGATAATTGCTCATGAGTATTCATTTCGGATGGTAGAACATAAATGGTTTAATAGCTTGATGAAATGGATGAATGGTAACTACGAGTTTATTGGTAGGAAGTCTATAAAAAATGAATGCATGAGGGTTTATGAATCTGAAAAAAATCAACTCAAGAGGAGTTTGAAAGAGGCAGAATCAATAAGTTTAACCACTGATTTATGGACGTCTAATCAAAACCTTCAGTACATGTGTTTGGTGGCACATTATATAGATGAGAATTGGGTTATGCAATGCCGTGTGTTGAACTTTATCGAGGTGGATCCTCCCCACACTGGAATTGTCATAGCTCAGGCTATTTTTGAATGTATGGTAGAATGGAAAATAGAAGACAAGGTCACAACAATAACTCTTGATAATGCTACAAACAATGATACTGCTGTTACAAATTTGAAGGCAAAGCTTCTTGCTAGAAAGAATTCAGTATTTGATCCTAGTTACTTTCATATTCGTTGTGCTGCTCACATAGTCAATTTGGTTGTTAATGATGGCCTTCAACCAATAGATAATTTGATAAGTTGCTTGAGGAACACAGTGAAATACTTTAAGAGGTCTCCATCTCGCATGTATAAGTTTGTGGAAGTATGCAACAATTATTCTGTCAAAGTGGGTAGGGGTTTAGCTCTGGATGTTAAAACAAGGTGGAATTCAACTTATAAAATGCTAGATACGTGCATTGACTATAAGGATGCCTTTGGCTATTACAAAGAAGTAGACACCAGCTATGTTTGGAAACCTTCAGATTCAGATTGGGTCTCGTTTGGAAAAATTAGGCCAATATTGGGAACAATGGCAGAGGCTAGTACTGCATTTTCTGGGTCACTCTATCCAACTGCCAATTGTTTCTATCCTTACATAGTGAAAGTTAAGAGAGCTTTGATAGAGGCGCAGAAATCTGAAGATACATATTTGAGGAGCATGGGTGCTGCTATGTTGGACAAATTTGATAAGTATTGGGAGGAGAAGAACAATGTTATGGTTATTGCTACAATTCTTGACCCTAGGTTCAAGATGAGGTACATTAAATGGTGTTTTGCACAGATTTTTGACCCAATTAGGTGCGAAATTGAGATTAATGACATCAACCAAGAGTTGGAAAGACTCTATAACAAGTATGAGATATTACATCGGCAAAAGATGGGTGAAAATGGCACGAACAGGCAATCAACCTCAGCCTCAGTTGATACAACCAGCTCAATGGCTTCTATTGCAAGTGATTTCCAGTCATTTTTGCAATCTACTGTTACAGAAAGTTCAAAATCTGAGCTGCTGATTTATCTAGATGAAGCAAATGAGGCCATAGATAACAAGCATTTCAACTTACTCAGATATTGGAATGTGAACTGTCATAGATTTCCAGTTATGTCTAGCTTGGCAAAGAGGTTCTTCACTGTTCCAGTGAGCAGTGTATCATCAGAGTGTACATTCAGTACTGCAGGTCGAGTTCTTGATGACTACAGAAGCTCTTTAAAGCCAGCCACAGTTCAGGCATTAGTATGTGCATCTAGCTGGATAAGGGGCCCTTATGATGACAACAATCATCCTCTTCTTGTGGTACAAACTTGTTCTCTCTGTTTGACTTTATTTGTCTTGTGACATACTAATATTTGTCTATATTTATTTAGATTGGAGATGGTGAAGATGATGTTGAGTCTATTGAATTCCCAAAATGCGTGGTGGCAAGCAATTAGTGTCTAGTGGGTATATGTGCTTATTGTCCTTTTTTTGTTATTTGTTGGCTTGTTGTTGTTGCTTATCATCTTGTTAACACAGTGCTGTTTGTTGTACTATTATTGACCCTATAGGAAAGGGAGGAGGACTGAAGGAGAGACATTTTGCCATGGATGAGAAGTGTTAACTGACCATGCCTTTTGTGTGTTTGCATGGAAATACAGAATGATGGAACTTAAACAATGTGTCATTCTGCTATGTTAACTTATGTAGTTATGTTTATGCGCCCTTCCTGTCTAGCTGATGTAGTCGTACTTTGCAATTTGCATGGATGATAGTTGATGGATGAATATGTGATGGAGACATGGACGATGGACCTAATTTGTACTCTATTGCGTGTATGCGCATGATGCTTGCTGCTAGCCTGCATGATGGATAAATATGTGTTATATGACTCATTGAAATGTATGGTAGTTTACATTTTACATTTTTTTGTCCCTGGCTCACGAGCCAAACGAGCTAGCTCGAGCTTTTTGCCGAGCCGAGCCGAGCTAGCTTTTTAGCTCGTTAGGGTTAACGAGCCGAACCGAGCCAGCTCGTTATCTTACCGAGCCTGACCGAGCCGAGCCGAGCCGAGCCGAGCCAGCTCGATATCCAGCCCTAAGTTTGACTGGTCATTTGGGTCAAAACTATCGGTGACGGGCTTTACTTAGGGCCCGATTGAGATAGAATCATCCGTGACGGCCGTTTGCCCGATTGAGATAGCTCTTCACATCAGTGACTTCTAGCCTGTGACGGACGCCATGCCCGATTGAGATGGGGCTTACCGCCCGATTGAGATGAGGGTATCCGTTTTAGTGTGCACAATTGAACGAGGCCATGCATTTGGTTTCAAAATTAACAATGTACCAATCTAACTTCCTCTTTTTTCAAATAGTAGTACCGATTAGTATTGGTATGTACTGTTTTTTTTTCTAGCAGCATATACTATTTTTAAAGTTACGGTATATACTATTTATCAGTTAGTAGTAGTATATGCTATTTTTTAAGTTAGTATAGGTATATACTGGCTATATTTAGTTGCAGTACATACTATTTTAAAAGTTCATTGCAGTATATACTATTTTTCAGTTAGTAGTAGCATATGCTGTTTTTTTAAGTTAGTATCGGTATATACTAGTTTTATTTAATAGCAGTATATATTATTTCAAAAGCTAACCAGTATATACTTATTTTCAGTTAGTATCGGTATATACTGCTTTTTAAGTTAGTGGTAGGTATGGGGTTGATATATAGTTATGAATCAGAACACACTAAGTATGACTGTGAACAGAAGTATCAATTCGCTGATTAAGATATACAAACAAACATCACTGTTACATTCAGAATTATGCAAAACAAATTTAATGCTCTGGCCGTATACTGAATGAACAGTATCAGTACTTCTTTTCCTGATCAAAACTAGGAGAACAAGAACGAAACATAATACTCCTACATTGATTTTTAATATGATTTCTTGTTGCCTGACAACATCGATCACCCGGGTGCCGTGGCCGTCGACGTCGCCACCAACAGATAGGCAGCCGTGGAGCAGCAGTTATGCCATGACATTCACTGAAATTCATGAGTCTTTCGAGTCGACGCGCTGCAGTGCACATCGATATATTCTGCCATCGGCCACCATCTGCATACAAAAGAAATCAGGTGCTTAATCTTTCAAGGAAATAAAGCCAGAAAGGCAGTATATACTATACGTAAAAAGCAGCACGAACAAGCAGAAAAAAAGGAGTTCAATTAACAGATGCCTCACGTACATACGTGTTTTTACCGGACGCCGGCGTTGATGCGTTGTCAGATTTCATCGGCTGAGGCAAAACCTGTTGGATGGACACCATACCTGAAGGGAAGAGGACGACCTTACAGGGGCTGCCGTCTCTGATGACGATTCGCTTCCAGCAAACGACGTACGAATAGGCCATAGGGCTAGGGAAATCAATCTTCCGCCGCCTGCTGGGAACGAGGAAGTCGCCGTGCGGCCATGCCCGTGAGTTGAAGCACGTTGTGCCTGCTCGCCAACAGGTCGAAGGAACGCGCCGGCCGTACGTGGTGCCGCCATCTACGCTTCTCCGATGGGGTGGATCTATTAGCACGCCGAATCTCCGATGAGCATGTCGCCCCTGACGCCGGCTGGATAGAACAGGAATATATATGGGAGCAGTTCTACACCGATGCCAGATCTGATCATCAAGGGATAATCAAATATTCTAGCATTTGTTTTTAGAAAATTCAAAATGGGTCTGGTGGGATCCGATAAGCAGGAACATGTGTGCGATCGATCTATGTGGTACGCGGATGGACGGTGGATGCGGACCAGGAGTACGTACTCCCGGGAGTACATAAACATTTTCCTATATGTATATATATGTATGTATATATATGCGCGCGCATACGATTATATATATATATATATATATATATATATATATATATACACACACACATATATATATATACACACATATATATATATATATATTTAGGGTGTGTTTAGTTCCACGTCAAAATTGGAAGTTTGACTAAAATTAAAAATTTGAAGAAAAAAGTTAAAGTTTATGTGTGTAGGAAAGTTTTGATGTGATGAAAAAGTTGAAAGTATGAAGAAAAAGTTGGAAACTCAACGAGGGCTTATATACTATGTTCGTGTGACGTAACGGCTCTCTCCTAGAATCACGACGCAAAAGCGAAAGAACACGACATTTACCGTACGTCCGTTTCCCAGCTAACCATGCATGCATGGTGGCGTTCACCATACGTTCCCAATCGCACTAGGACCGTCGTATATGTCTATAAGAAGAAATCGTTCACATACTATAGCGCCTGTACAGCAACGGCCGGAATATCTGATTATTTCGTTCTCTCAAATTGTCAATTGTCTTCTGCTTACCTCGCTATATACCCGGACCGCGAAAAAAGGTCTTGTATGTACACTGATCTAATTAATGCTTCTTTGACAAACTACAATCATTTCATCACAACTCTTCACTTATTTAATTACCAATACCCACGGAGCGCAAGGCGGCTATATCATGATAGAAATAGAATATCATGATCATTTCACTTCCTATGGAGAATTTTCAAATCACTGTTGGAGAAACCATCTTTCGTCGGTCGGGCTATTTCCACAATAGTCCCGGTTACAACAAAAACCGAGACTAAAGATGATCTTTAGTCCCGGTTAAAAAGGGTAACGGGCATATTTGATCTTTAGTCCCGGTTCAAATGCTGTCAGGGCTTGTCAGGGCCCCCCGGGATCTTACCAACCGGGACTAAAGATCGTAACTTTAGTCTTTAGTACCGGTTGGTAACACCAACTGGTACTAAAGTCCCACCCCTTTATATATGTCTTCTTCCTCCTCCAGTCCGAGCAAGCTTCAAAATTTCTTCAAAAAAGAGGGGAGGTCATGCCAAAATTTATAGTGAATTTACTTTGGTGATTATATACAAATCGGAGGTGTCTAAAAGATTAGCAACTTCATTCTCCAATGTTTTTTGTCATATTACATTTGGAGCTATGTTTTGCACACTTTTTTGTCTCCAAAATTTTGTTGTAAGTTGATGATTGAGAAAATTTGTGTGGGAAAAGAAAGAATATATAGAAATTTTATTTATTTGCTAAATAAGGTTTTATAAAATAGTTGAGTAGGAAAATATAGTGAAAGTTAATCTTAAATAAAAGAAAACAAACTAAATTGAAAATTAAAATAATTTAAAACTTAAAAATAATAAATAAGAATTATTTGGTGGAATATTTTATAATTTTTGTATGAATAATGATATGTCATTATTGTATGACTGTTGAAAGAGTTTGTGATTATTTTATCATTATTGTATGACTGTCATTATTGTACGAATGATTATTTGTGTACGATTTTTTTTTATTTCATGTAGATGGATCGGCAATGGATGTACGCTGACCGGCGGTCCAAAGAGTTTATTGACGGCGTGCATTATTTTTTGAGAGTGGCCGAAGCTAACAAGCAGAAGGGTTTTATTTGTTGTCCATGCAATAAGTGTAAGAATCAGAAGAAGTATTATGCATCCAGGACTATTCATTTCCACTTGTTTGAGTCGGGGTTCATGCCAAGCTATAATTGTTGGACATCCCACGGAGAGCAAGGGGTTGAAATGGAAGAAGATGAAGTGGAAGACGACAATATTCCAAACTTTACTCAGTACGCTGGATTTGAAGGAAATCAAACGGGCGAGGAGGACATAGATGCTGATTATAACGACGTTGCGGATGATCTTGGTTAGATGTTGCAGGATGCCAAGGAGGACTGCGAAAGTGAAAAGGGGGCCCATAAATTGGACAAGATGTTAGAGGACCACAGAATGTCGTTGTACCCAGGTTGCGAGCAGGGGCACAAAAAGTTGGATACCACTCTGGAGTTCTTACAATGGAAGGCAAAAAATGGTGTTAGTGACAAGGCATTTGGCGATTTATTGAAACTCGTCAAGAACATTCTTCCGGAGGGAAACAAATTGCCCGAGACAATGTATGAGGCTAAGAAGATAGTCTGCCCTCTAGGACTGAAAGTTCAGAAGGTTCACGCATGTCCGAATGATTGTATCCTATATCGCGGTGAGGAGTACGAGAACCTAGAAGCATGCCCTATTTGTAAAGCACTACGATAAAAGATTAGACGAGATGATCCTGGTGAGGTTGACGGGCAGCTAACGAAGAAGAGAATTCCTGCTAAGGTGATGTGGAATTTCCCTATAATACCACGGCTAAGGCGTTTGTTCAGGAACAAGGGGAATGCTAGAATGATGCGTTGGCACGCTGAAGAACGTCAACAGGATGGGATGCTGAGACACCCCGCAGATGGTTCGCAGTGGCGAAACATCGACAGAAAATTTAAAGATTTTGGAAAGGACGCACGAAACATACGGTTTGGTTTAAGTACGGATGGCATGAATCCTTTTGGAGAGATGAGTTGTGACCATAGCACTTGGCCGTTACGATGTGTATCTACAACCTCCCCCCTTGGCTATGCATGAAGAGGAAGTACATAAAGATGCCGATTATTATTCAAGGCCCTAAGCAACCTGGTAACGACATCGATGTGTTCCTAAGACCACTGGTCGAAGATCTTAAACTGTTGTGGAAGAAGGAAGGTGTCGCCGTGTGGGACGAGGACAAACAGGAGGAGTTTAACCTACGAGCGCTGCTATTCATAACCATCAACGATTGGCCTGCACTGAGCAACCTATCCGGGCAGTTAAACAAGGGGTACAAGGCTTGCACTCATTGTATGGATGAAACAGAAAGTACGTATCTTAAGCACTGTAGGAAGGTTGTGTACATGGGTCATCGTCGATTTCTTGCTGCAAACCACCCAGTACGGAAGAAAGGCAAGTACTTTGAACATAAGGCGGACCACTGTGCGAAGCCTAAACATCACAGCGGGAAAACAGTGTTTGCTATGGTGAAAGATCTTAAAGTAGTGTTTGGAAAGGGGCCTGGCAGCCAGCCTATAGAGTGCGAAGATGGTCACGCGGCGATGTGGAAAAAAAACTCCATATTTTGGGAGTTACCCTATTGGGAATTCTTGGACGTCCGCCACGCAATCGACGTGATGCACCTCACTAAGAACCTTTGCGTAAACCTTCTTGGCTTCCTAGGTGTATATGGAAAGTCGAAAGATACACTGGAAGCGCGTAATGATCTGAAGCATATGGAACAACGCGGCGACCTTCACCCGGAACCAAAGGAGAAAGGCAGCCATTACTTGAGTCCTGCTAGCTACACTCTTAGCAAGGCAGAGAAGGAAAGTATGTTTCAATGCTTAGAGAGCATCAAGGTACCATCTGGATACTCCACGAATATAAAGCGAATAATAAGCACGAAGGAGAAGAAGTTCACAAACCTAAAGTCTCATGACTGTCACGTGTTGATGACACAGCTGCTACCAGTTATAATAAGGGGTATCCTCCCAGACAATGTCCGGGCAACAATAACAAAGCTATGTTCTTTCATGAACGCAATTTCGCAGAAGGTCATCGATCCGGATAGGTTAGAAGCCCTTCAGAATGATGTGGTGCAATGTCTTATCAGCTTTGAGTTGATATTTCCACCTTCATTTTTCAATATAATGACGCATCTGCTTTGTCACCTAGTGAAAGAGATCGGTATTCTCGGGCCTGTGTTCCTACACAACATGTTTCCTTTCGAGAGGTACATGGGCGTTCTGAAGAAGTATGTTCGTAACCGTGCTCGTCCAGAGGCAAGCATCGCCAAGGGGTATGGAACAGAGGAGGTCATTGAATTCTGCGTAGAATTTATTGAAGACCTTCGCCCAATCGGGGTACCTGAATCACGTCATGAAGGGAGGCTACGGGGAAAGGGGACTCTCGGAAGGAAAGCAATAATGACGGTAGACAATAATTTATTCCGTAAAGCCCATTTCACGGTTTTACAACAATCTTCATTGGTGGCTCCTTACATCGAGGAGCACTTGGCTCTAGTTCGCGCCAGAAACATCGGTAAATCCGATGCATGGATTACACAGCATCATATTGATACTTTCCCCGCATGGCTGCGACAACATCTCATGGGTAACGAGACGATTAACCAACAACTGGCCTTCCTGGCGAGGGGTCCATCTGGCTCGATCGCGACATTCCAGGGATATGAGATCAATGGGTACACATTCTACACAAGAGCCCAAGACATGAAAAGCACGAACCAGAACAGTGTTGTTCGTATCGATGCCATGGGACACGATGGTACAACTGGCACGTATTATGGTGCCATCGAGGAGATATGGGAACTTGACTATAGACCTCTCAAGGTCCCTCTGTTCCGGTGCCAATGGGTTAGGTTAACTGGTGGAGGCATAACGATTGATGACAGTGGGATGACAACGGTTGACATTAACAAGGTGGGATACTCGGACGAACCTTTTGTCCTTGCCAATGATGTAACGCAAGTTTTTTACGTGAAGGACATGTCTAGCAAAGGAAAGAAGGGCAAAGGGCCTGACGAGCCGAAGCGCCACATGGTTCTCCCAGGCAAAAGAAAAATCGTCGGAGTAGAGGACAAGACTGACGAGGATTACGATCAGTTTGATGGGCAACCCCCTTTCACGATGACGGTTGACCCTAGCATCCTCCTATCAAACGAAGACACCCCTTCCTCACGTAGCGATCACAAGGAAGAAACAATAGTGTGGAGAAAGTACGTGCGGACAACCGTCACCGCCGATCTATTGCCGTAATTGTTGTAAACTATTTTGGATGTATTGAATATGCTAGTTATATATGATTAATTACAATTTTTAACAATTTAATATCATGCATATGCTAATTATATATGATTATTAGAATTTTTAAAAGTTTTAAATCATGCATGTGGGATTTACATATGTTAATTACAATTTTTAACAATTTAATATCATGCATATGCTAATTATATACGATTATTAGAATTTTTAAAAGTTTTAAATCATGCATGTGGGATTTACATATGTTAGTTACATTTTTTAACAATTTAATATCATGCATATGTAATTATATACGATTATTAGAATTTTTAAAAGTTTTAAATCATGCATGTGGGATTTACATATGTTAGTTAGAATTTTTAACAATTTAATATCATGCATATGCTAATTATATACGATTATTAGAATTTTTAAAAGTTTTAAATCATGCATGTGGGATTTACGTATGTTAGTTACAATTTTTAACAATTTAATATCATGCATATGCTAATTATATACGATTATTAGAATTTTTAAAAGTTTTAAATCATGCTTGTGGGATTTACATATGTTAGTTAGAATTTTTAACAATTTAATATCATGCATATGCTAATTATATATGATTATTAGAATTTTTAAAAGTTTTAAATCATGCATGTGGGATTTACATATGTTAATTAGAATTTTTAATACATTATTTACTATTTTAGAAACACATATGCAACGAAATTCAATATTTAGTGCTATTAACTTTAGTCCCGGTTCTTAACCCTAACCGGGTTTAAAAAAGAATTTGGAAATAGCGGGAAAATGTCTTTACTCCCGGTTGGTGAGAAGAACCGGGAGTAAAGATATCTTTACTCCCGGTTCATAACAACAACCGGGATTAAACCGGGAGTAAAGATATCTTTACTCCCGGTTCTTCTCACCAACCGGGAGTAAAGATCCGGGAGGTATATATATTCTCGGTGCGCCCTCATCTTCTCCACCAACACTTAGACGTTTTTCCATCGAGATCGAGCATCGACTTCTCCTTCGCCGCCACTGCCTAGGTCAACCCCGCGTCGACGCCGCCGTCGTCTCTCACCGTTGCCGGGCGGTCCTCGCCGCCTCCGCCGCAGACGCCGCCGTCGTGTCTCTTGGGTGTTAGCCCCCGCCCTCTCTCTCTCTTGATGTAGCGCTCTCTCTCTCTCTCTTTCGCCAACGAACGACTTCGGCGCGGCCGCCACCGCCGTGTCTCTTGGCTGAGAGCCCCCGCCCTCTCTCTCTCTCGATGTAGCTCTCTCTCTCTCTTTCGCCAACGAACGACTTCGGCGCGGCCGCCACCGCCGACGAAGCCAACGCCGACATACGCCGCCGGGCCGCTACGTTACGCCGCCGCCGCGGCACGCCGCTGCCGCGGCACGTCGCCGCCGCGCCCCCACGCCGCCGGACCGCGCCCCCACCGCCGCGAGACGCCGCCGCCGCGAGACGACGCCGCCGCCGCCACGCCGCCGCCGCGCCCCCAACCGCCGGGCCGGCCCACGGTGCCGGACCGCGCCCCCATCGCCGCGAGACGACGCCGCCGCCGCCACGCCGCCGCCGCGCCCCCACGCCGCCGGGCCGGCCCACGGCGCCGGACCGCGCCCCCACCGCCGCGAGACGCCGGCGCCACGAACGAACGCTTAACGAACGTGACCAAACGCGAACAAACGCGAATGAACGTGAACGGGACGTTAAAGAAACGTGAACAAACGCGAACGAAACGTGAATGAACGTGAACGAATGCGAACGAACGTGAATGAAACGTGAACGAACGTGAGTGTTAGTGAACGAACGCGAACGAACGTGAACGAACGTGAATGAAACACGAACGAACGTGATTGAAACGTTAACGAACGTGAAAGCACTTGAACTAAAAGTGTGAGAACAAACGCGAGCGAAACGTGTACGAACGAGATAATTAAACTATTGTTGAACTTAGCATATATATATGATTATATATACTTGAAAACGTGAAATACATTATATGTTCCTTTGCGTTTAGACTAATACATTTTTTTTGCATGTTGCAGAGAAGACGTCGTCGTCGTCGTCCCTCAAGCCGAAGTGGTAGCTAGCCCTTGAAGGAATTCGTGCAGGCAAGTGATGTAAAGATGTGATTGTTAGAGATATAATATAAGATTGTTAGATTTCTAATATAAGATTATTAGATTATTAGAGTTAGCATATGTGAGTGTTAGAGATTATTAGATTATTAGACTTAGAATATTTGAGTGTTAGAGATAGTTAGAGATTTAATATAAGATTATTAGAGGTTTAATATACGAAACTTAATTAGACTTAGCATATGTGAGTGTTAGAGATTTAATATAAGATTATTAGAGATGTAATATTCAAAACATATTTGATTGTTAGAGATTTAATATAAGATTATTAGAGATGTAATATTCGAAACTTAATTAGACTTAGCATATATGATTATCTACCGTACAAATACACGACACTTAGACTTAGCATATATGATTATTTGAGTTTTAATACAAGATTAGTAGAGTGTTAATATTACGCTTAGCAAATATTTCTTCTATGAACAGATGGCTGATCGCGATGAGGAACAGATACTGTATGATACAATCGCATCGGGAAGCAGCCAGTACTGGAACGAAGAAGAGGGGAATGAGGATCCAAACCAGTACTTGAACGAGGAGGGGAACGCGGAGAGGGATGCAGAGGGGAACGTGGAGAGGGATACAGAGGGGAATGAGGAGGAGGCTAGTGGAAGTCATCCCTCCGCTGGACAGAAGAGGGCACGCGGACAACGAGGTGCCGCGAAGAAGATAGAGGGTCGGCACATCATAACTAAGGTGGACGCAGACGGCCGACCTAGTGCCCTGGCACAAGCAGCCAAGAATTTTATATGCCACAGTGGTTGGGTTGTGAGGGATAACGTGCCTATCAGCAAGGTGTACTGGCGCAGAACAAGGGCACGCGGGGGTGATGACAGCTTTGTCCCGGAATCAGAGAAAGAGATGTTGTGGACCACAATGCTCAAGACGTTCATGCTCCCTGCGGGTACAGAGAACATAGTGAAACAGTGGACTCTTAAGAAAATGGCAGAACAGTTCCAGACCTTCTAGGGAGATCTGTACCGGAAATACATCCTGAAGGGGCAGACACCGAACTTCGACGTATTCCCGAAGCTAAGGGATCACTGGGACGAGTTTGTTGCTTACAAGACAGGTCAACAAGGGCAGGCGATGATGGAAAGAAACAAAGAAAATGCCGCCAAGAAGAAGTACCATCACCACTTGGGGTTAGGCGGCTATAGCGTCGCGATGCCGAAGTGGGAGGAGATGGAGGCAAGCTTGCTTGAGAGGGGTATTGAACCGGCCACCGCTAAATGGCCTGATCGATCGAAGTTCTGGTACTATGCTCACGGTGGAACGCTCAACCCAGTTGATGGCTCCTTGGTCTTCAGCGATCAGATACACGAGGCTACAAATCGACTAACGGACACAGTGGAAGCCTCTTCTCAGGGCACGTTCCGACCCGACGGAGAGAAGGACGAGCTGTCACTCGCCCTACAGACTCCCGAGCATCCAGGACGAACACGAGGGAAAGGCGTGATTCCCTGGAAGATGGGATTCAAGGAGGACATCCACACGTACAGGAGTCGGATGAGGAGCAAGAGAGATACCGAGGCAAAGATTGCAGATCTTGAGTACAGGTTATCGAGCTACGAGCTCAGCATGCAAGAGGAGGTGGCCCGGAAGGTGGATGAACGCATGGCAGCACATCGGTCACACGATCCCCAGCCGTACATACCTCCTCCAATGGTCAGCCCATCAGGCAATCGTAGCAGCTACGCCTCAACGGGGCAGGTAGTATCACATAGCATGGACGCCATGCAAACCCAGAACGAAACCACCTGCCCCGTTGATGAGATCACGCATCGGACACCATCTGAGCTGCATATTCCCTTCAAGAAGTTATCAATCAAGGTATGCTCGATGTAATATATGATTTTTGACTCGTACGTTCCGCAAGTTGCTGCTTAGGTTGATTACTAATAGATAACCTCTCATCACGTGAAGGTGGCGTCGGGAATGGCCATCCCAACAGACATTTCAGGGACTTACCACTGCAGGCCGATTCCAGCAGGATACTCGAGGGTCGAAGTTGAGCTGGTGGAAGCCGTGTACGAGGACCTCGAGTTGGACTACCCAGGAGGAGACGGTGAGACGCATCTACGAGACACAAGTCACACCATTATACTATGGCGCAAGCGGTACATCATCCTCCCTGGGCGACAAGCGGCGTCTCCTGCACCATCTCCTCCGGCTCCTCCGCCACCTCCTCCTGCACCATCTCCTCCGGCTCCTCCGCCTCCTCCTACACCATCTCCTCCGGCTCCTCCACCACCTCCTCCTGCACCATCTCCTCCGGCTCCTCCGCCTCCTCCACCACCGTGTCCGCCTGCACCTCCCAAGACAAGGTCTTGCCAAGCTCCACCTCCTGCCAGCACAAGGGCAACAAAGAAGGCCAAAGTTGACACCACCAAAAACAAGGAGCCGACGTACGGTTGCAGTCAAGAGGAGCTTGACGCTTATGTGGCAGGAGAAGTGAAGAGGCAACTCAAGCCTCGGAGTCCTGAAAAAGAAGATACCTATTGACCCGAGCGTAAAGAATTTCTTCAAGGGAATGTCCACCGCAAACAAGGAGGCCTTAAAGCTATTGGACTATGACCGAACACTTAGGAAAGCCTATTACAAGAAGTCCAAACCAGTTCCTCGACTTGGAGAACAACCACACCAAGTGGTCGAGCCGTTGGTGACCGGCGAAGACTTTGGCATAACGGATTTCATTTCGGACATCGGTCTAACCATGGCTCAGTTGGTTGGAGGCGCACCAATCCCGAAGGCGGAAGTGGCATACAAGTTTGAACTCGGTAAACCGCTTGTCAGGCCTGAGCAGCTGCAGTCCCTACCGACACAAATGTACAAATTCCATGAACGGTACATGGAAATGAGCGCCAATGGTAGAGAGATGTTCGGAGCGAGGATCAGAAACCCCGACTTCTTGCAAGGAGAAGATGTTCTATGGATCCATTTCAAGGGTGTCTTCGATCTGTACCATCGGGACGCCCTCGACGTCTCTCTTCTGAGCGCATGGATTTTGTAAGTATCTTTGAGTTCGATTTGTTTCGTTCAATAATTAGCTCCTGGCATATATGTAAGCAATAATAATTTCCTTTCATTGTTGTAGAATAGAGATTCAAAGGGCCCGACGGCGGGGGGTTTACGATACTAGGTTCATCGACCCTCGGAAAATCAACACCGAAATGCTCGACAAGTACGAGAAAGACACAGAGGACAATCTCGTCCATCTCCTAACGCAGCAGCATTTCAAGACGTTCATACTATTGCCGTACAACACAGAGTGAGTTTTTATTGTCGTTCGAATAAATTTCATTCCCATACATATAACATGTACATTCTGATATTTATCTCATCTCACGCATATTCCAGATTCCACTGGGTCCTGTTCTTTTTTGACTTGGACGCATGCAGAGTCACTGTGTATGACTCAATGAATAAAGAGGAGAAGGTTTTTGATAAGGTCTTCCAACTAATAGACAGGTAATATAATGCCATCTATTCCAAAGTCACGGGACTCTGTTGCTATTATGTTGATCTCGGGTAATATTTAATTAATCATAGCTTGCAACTGCACATGTAGGGCTTGGGATCGGTTCCGTCAATTGGTCCGCGGGACTTGGAAAGAAAAACTTGGACGGAGATTTCATTTTCCAGTGAATACATGCATGATCCAAAATTATATTGAATTGAATCTCTAGTTACAGTTAATATAAAGAGTATACTAAATCTCTCATCGTTTCTCATGTAGTATGCAAAGCAGGACAAGGGAACTAACTTATACGGCTACTACGTATGCGAGTATGCCCACTGCCTATCAAACCAAATATACACCACACGAGAGCTCGATGTACGTATATATAAACCATTCAAAATTTCATTGCGTATCGATTTGTTAAGTTGTTTATTAATTTCATATATTGATATGTCATTATTTTTCAAATGATAGCGTATTCACATGAGGGAAAAACTCCCACACAAGGATTTTATCACGGCTGTTCAAGAACAACTGATGGGGTTCATCAACGAAGAAGTCCTTAATCCCGATGGTGAATTCTACTACGACGAATCGACAATTCGTAACATCTGTCCTTCCTCTTCTGACGTAACATAGGCGTCGAAGTCATAGCTATAGCTAGCGAGCAAATGAATTGTACTATACATGCATGTATATATATATATATATTTATATATGTACGTACATTTACTTTAGTGTTAATATATATTTTGGTAACAAATATGTACATAAAATGTTAAGTGCTTTAAATTATAAATATGTGTGTAATATATGTATTTATACATATATACATACGCATATATATATATATATGTATTCTATATACATGCATAATATATATATTACAATGCATATATATGTATTCTAATATATATATATATATATATATATATATATATATATATATATATATATATATATATATATATAATCAACCATGCAGCAAACAGGGCCATGCAAATAAAAAAAATGGTACATAGATCTTTAGTCCCGGTTGGTAACACCTAACACCAACCGGGACTAAAGATCGATCTTTAGTCCCGGTTATTTCATCTTTAGTCCCAGATTCGTAGTCCCGGTTGGACAACCGGGACTAAAGGGGGTTACGAACCGGGACTACAAACGATTTCTCCACCAGTGACATCACAGGACTACATATCTGCAAAGCATCACAGGGTTATATATATGCAAAGCAGTACATCACAAGGCTAATTACACAGCCAATTCACCATAAAAGAGCAGAGCTGCAGTAAGTTCACAACAAAAAATAATTGGAAATACGTACTCCAGTACTCCACCATCAACCACAAGAACATGCTAGCATATCATTTATTACAATAACATGGTAATAAAGTTTATGTGCCTAAGTCAAAAGAAGATGCACAGTTAACATCATTTCATACAAAAGTATCATATTGCATTGATCTGGCATTCACCAATAGGACATTCTCTCCAAAAACAGCCCTCACCATCTTCAACACACATTTTATGTCCTAGCTTCCCTAAAGAAATGTAATATAGGTATTATTATTCACAGCTATATATCTCTAATAATAGCTATTACAATATCATATTGTAAGACGTTCCAGCATTGCCCATATTTATATAGATGTTAGCCCATATTAATATAAATATTAATGAATCTAGAAGAAGTATATATATTCGAATAGAACAATTTTTTTCTCCTCGAGAGGATGTCCCCCGCAATGAGGTGCTAGTTATCATTTTAAAAAAGGTAAGATGCTAATTGCTTTCCATGAACCAACATATCCAAACTCCTCATAAGTACCAACATCACTTAGGCATCACAAAAGCGGCACTAATAACATGTTGTTAGTGCCAGTTCTACAACTGGCATATTTAGTCCCTCGTATATGTTGGTTCTTGTTTAGACCCGGCATGAGGCTCACCAGGGACGAGTTAGCATGTTCCCATCCGGCCAGGCTGTGTTCGCTAGAACAAGTTCCCATCCGTAACATGCACACATTAATAGATTAGCGCGTAATTAATTAAGTATTAGCTGAATTTTTTTCAAATTAAAATGGATCAATATGATTTTTTAAGCAACTTTCATATAGAAACTTTTTTGCAAAAAAACGCACCGTTTAGCAGTTTAAAAAGCGTGCGCGCAGAAAACGAGGGGATGAGTTGGGAAACTTGGGTTAAGAACAACAATCAGCATATATGAGTCCATTATTTGTGCTGATTGTATGTAACAACCTGCACATATATATGAGGCTCACCTTACATTCCAATTCTTATATTATGCCAGCATTTGCTGACTATATATAAGTCAAGTAAGAGAGTTAATTAGTAATTAATTCTCATGCTAAATATTTTATATTGCAATTAACCGTTATACATATATAGGGCCATATAGGCCATAAATAAATAAACAGTACCCCTCCATTTATAATATTTTATATTATAAGTTATTTCAATTTTTCTTATACAAACTATTTTAGATTTGACTAAGTTATAAAAAAAATAGCAACATTTATAACACCAAATTAGTTTTATTTAATTTAACATTGAATATATTTTGACAGTACGTTTGTTTTGGTTTGAAAATGTTGGTATATTTTTATATAAATTTGGTCAAATATAAGAAAGTTTGAATAAGAAAAAAATCAAATAATTTATAATATGAAACGGAGAGAGTAGTTAGCTAATCTTGCATAATCTCCTCTCGATACATTACTAACTTCTCGAACACCTGAAATGATACATAAAAGTGTAAAACACGTACTCAAATAACTAATAGCTAGGCATTCACAGGTGATCGATCGATGCCGCCGTCCATGCTTAGTGCTGCAGGTAGATGTCGATCTCGACGACGCCGCCGGTGGCGAGGCTGTAGTCGTAGTTCTTGGTGACCATGTACCCGCGCGCGAATCGGAACCGCCCTGTGCCGCCGATCACCACCGACTCATGCTCGCCGGCGTCCATGTCGATGCGCCCCTTCGCCGTCACCGAGCTGCCGCGGTGCTCGCCGGCCTCCAGCACCACGTGCAGGCTCACGTCCGACACCGTACCACGCCGCCCTCCGACACCCGCACCGCGAACCCCTGCGCTGTGCCCACGCGCGCGCTGCCGGCGGATGGGCCCTCCGTCAGCGCGCTGTTCAGCGCCACGACGTCGCCGAACTGCCGCCGCGGCGGCGAGGACGACGACGGCGGCGACGTGGCGTCGTTGTTGTTGCCGTCGCCGTCGTCGAGCAAGGAACGGCCAGAAACGACGCGCATGGCGGTGGGAGCGGGGCCGGTGTAGGCGTCGTGCATGTAGAAGTGGAGGTGGGTGGTGGTGGTGGAGGCGCCGATGTGGTGGCGGAGGAAGACGGCGACCGCGAGGAGGAGGGAGGAGCTGAGGAGGAGAGAGCATAGGGAAGCCATGGCCTGGTCGAGCCTGCTGTGGGCTATGGCAGCTGCTTGCTTTGTGTGTGTGGTTGCAGCTGGCATGTATTTATGGACGTGACGAGACAGTGAGCGCTAGTATATGTTATAAAAGTTAAATCGATATAGCGGAACGACAAACCTTCTCGATCACTTCAATAATTGATCACCCAAGACACATCAAATGACGATATAGGAATATACAATATTTGTTAACGAAGTTCAGCTGAAGCCTTACATCTTCGGAGCTTTAATTATAGGCGCTCCTTCCCAACCAATATAGCTCCTACCCACTACGAGTCCATGGCCTCGCCGCTATCATCTTCTTGCATGCTTACGCTATATTGTAGTCGCCATGGTTATATTGTGGCTCTCTCCTCTCTATTTAAGAGAGTTACCGGATTACAGAGTCTGGCTCTAACTCCACCCCTACCATCTATTACAACTCTAATTCCAACTATAACTAAATAGGACTAGTATATTCGATACCTATTCTAACAAACTCCACCTTAACGAATATACGCCACCCAGAACTAGCAGAGTCACCATGCCGATCCACCTGCCCTCCAGACTTCAGTTATCTTCCCTCTGCAACTTCACCATGAGTCGCCCGACGAGCTTGCACCAGACCCACTGCCTTCAAGAAACTCTACTATTCCTGTAACTTCTTCCTCTGAACTCCACCTACAACAATGCTCCATCTTCTCTCTCATCATCACAGTCGTCTTGCCAAGTAAAATTAAATTCCTTAGCTGTCACATCATAGACTCCTCGAAGACCATGTTCACCTTCATCTTCTGTCGTAAATTTGATTTTATCTAATCCATGACTAGATAACCCATGTCACTACCAAATAGATAAATCAAACTCACCAGACTGATGAATAACCATTTCTTCCTTGTAATCTTATGGACCGAGCTAACAAATCCAACATTCACGCTATAATTCGAGAAAATTCGATGTTGCTTTGAATCAGCTGAAGAAATTACCACCATAGTGATTACTCTTCCTTTTCAGCGACATATATTCCACATATTCCCATCATGTAAACCACACATCCTGTATGTATTCAACTCGATGTTGCCCGGGACTTTTTTTCAATTCTGGTCTAACTCCATATATCTCAACTCATCGTCGAGTCCCACATATATAATGTCTCCGCCAGATAATTCCACATGTGACCTGACCAACCTGCCGCTAGGTTTGGCAACAGGGCAGGGCAGGTGCGGGATGGACAAGAACGGCCCCGACCCCGAACACCGATTTCCACCTGGCCCCGACCCCGAAGAAGGATGCGGGTGCAACACAGGACCCGCCCCCACCCTCGCAGGGAACCCGTCACCCAGCCGGGGCCCCGCGCGATGGAGAGGAGCGTTGGTGACCGGTCGACAAGAAGACGACAACACAGGGGCGGTGGTAGAGGGCAACAGCGCGCAGCATACGGGCGGAAACAGAGGATGACGACATGAGGCCTAGGGGCGGCGGCATAGGGCGATGGCGTGAGGGTGGCGGGAGAGGCCGACGGCGCACCGCGTGGGGACGGCGGGAAAGGCCGACGGCGCGCGGCTCGGGTGGGGCAGGCGTGTCGCGCTGTCACTACCCTCTCACCTCTCGCGCTTGAGCGGGAGGTTGGTGCCTGGCAGCAGCTTGGAGGAGTTGATTTAGAGTTTTGACCTTTCCTTTTATACTATAGCAGTAATAATTGGGCCAATGTTAATGGGCTCTCTACATAAATTGTATGGAAAAGAACTAACGGGCATCCATTACTGGGCCCCCGAAGGCAAACCCGCGGGTTGACCGGGGCCCCGACCCGATGGACCCGTGGGTTGAAAATCTAACATGCCCCCGTCCCCGCAGGGGACCCGGCCCCGCGGGGGAAATTGCCATACTTACCTGCCGCCGTTAGTCTACTCGCCCTTCTCACTTGCAAACTATCCAAACCATAGAGCCTTCTTGGCCTTCTTATGGATCTGCTCATAAGTTTCAACAACAAACCACCATCCGTTGTACCCGGTATAACCATCCAAGCTCTGCAGTTTAACCAATCCGTCGGTCTAACTACCCTGCCGGTATAGTCCAAAACCATCATATACGCGCACCTCACACACCTTGTCTCGAGCCGTATACTCACTGCTAGGGTTGAAAACGGTAGCGGTAATTATCGGCTGACCAAGTTACCGCTACCGAATTTGACCTATCGGACGCTCCGGAAAAGGTAAATGTCGGAAACGGAAACGGAAACGGTAAAAAATACGGAAATGATATCGGAAATGGTTTGGTAATTTACCGACTGTTTTGTGTGGTTACCGTATTATCCCGCGTTTTACAAATATCACTGGCTAGCTGGCCCAAGTTATTTTTCTTTTGCCCATTTTCTCAGCCCAACAAAAACCCTAAATCCTTAACCCTAGAGCTGCTTGGCTGCTCCTGGCTCCCCAATCCCCCAGTCGACCTGTCCCAAGTCCAACCAGCGCCGTCGTACTCATACCTATCGGCGTGGCGGCGTGGCGGCGCGGAGGCACCAACGCAGCGGCGCAGCGGCGTGGCGGCTCCAACGCAGCGGCACGGTGGCGCGACGGCGCCAACACAGTGGCAGCTCCCATCCGTTCCCCACCCTCCCGCCCCCCAGTGATGATGGCGCTAGCCGGCGAAGCTTCCTCAAGACATCACCTCCTATTGGGGCCGCCCCCACCACCTCACGGCAATAATGCCTCTAGCACACCGTCCGGGAGCTTGCCGGCCAGCTCAGCAAATGTTGTAGCTGGTGATGATACAATTGTTGAAGAAAATGATGACCATGATGAGTTGCATCCGGTCCAACAGTAGTGTTACTGTGGCTATGTGGTTATGGTTCTAGTGGACTTGCTATGTATAAGAGAACTTGCTATGTGCCTGTGTTGCTTTATCTTTATGAACTTGGGGAATAATTATCGTCGGATTTATAATTATCGTCGAATACAATATATTTATAATTATCATCAAATATTTATAATCATTCTAGATTGCTAGCTAAATGTGCGATGTTATTGTTTGATGTTTCCGACAGTAATTATCAACTTCCGATCGATACCGACATGTTTCCAATTGAATAATTCCGTTTTTGATTTACTGATATTTCCGATATTGTTTCCGTTACCGGTTTACCGTTATTGATTCCGTTTCTAAAAAATAATATGGTTGCAGTAATGGTTTAGGGTGTTTTGCGATCGTTTCCGACCATTTTCACCCCTATCACTGCATCACCTTGATCACCACCACATATCTACACCATGCTTGTTGTCTTGTGGCCATGAACCGCTCCGTCGAATCACAGCCTTGCACCAATCACCAAGTCCCAAACTCCAGGTAAATTTGATCTGTCCATGCCGTATGCAACCAAGATGGCTCCTGCCATCTCGTGTACCGCATGGATCCATCAATTCTCCTTATCAAGTCTGTTTACTTGTTTCGATCTCCATGCCCTGCTTGATGTAGCCTGCAACTCCACTGCACAACCTCCTCTAGTGCGCCACCAAGCACACGTGAGAACAGCATGCTCGTTGGTGCTAGCTTTTCACGTGAGTATGACCTTGTAATAGTAGTGATATGTTTATGCAATTAATGATCCACATGACCATAGTCCATGCAACACACTTACACAACAGGGGTGCCCCCTCTATCTAATGCGGATATTTAGAGAAAAAAAACAGATTTAGGCTTGAGGCTCTTGTGCATGGTGTTTTGCATTGTGTTGGGAGCTGTACTGACTTTTAACGTAGCATCATGTATATAACTAGGAGCAACCCTTCCCCAATAGTATATTGCAAAGTGTATCCCCAGATGATTCTGATCATTGCTCTCTCATTCTCGGGTTTCATGGTAATAAACCTGGTAAGATGTGTTTCCGTTTTGAGTTCTTGCACAAGTTGGGTTTTAGGTCTATTTGTTGTGATATTCTCAGCGGGCTCTTGGTATTTTTGTCGATTCAAGTTCTCTTGAATGGTACCCCGGTGAGGTATTTTCACACCGGCATGGGTTGCACCAAGGTGATCCTTGATCCATGATGCTTGTTATTCTTTGTCATGGGTGTCCTAAACTATATGGTGTTAAAGGACGAGGACGAGGACGAGGGTTTGTTGCAGCCTCTATCTTTGTGAGCCTTGCAACATCGGATATCTCTCTATGCGGATGATGTGGCTCTTTCCTTTGACCCTCCACAAGTGACATTGGCACAACGCTGGACATACTCAATCTCTTTGGCAAAGCATCATGGCTCAAAACTAATGTACAGAAGAGCAATGTGTTCCCTATTTAGTGCAGTGAGATGGAAATCACAGTTACTCAGGACCTTCTCTCACATGAGCTGCTTGATCTCCCCTATAAATACCTCGGTGTGCCCCTCTCTTTGAGGAAATTGATAAAGGCACAAGTTCAGCCTATTATTGACAAATTAGTGGATCAACATCTAGGATTGAAAGCGGATCTTCTAGCACGGGCCAATCGGAGAATTTTGGTTCAATTTGTGCTCACATCTTTGTGTGGTTTATCTTGCTATGGCTATGGACATTCCATCATGGGCCATTAAGGCAATCGATGAGATATGATGAAGTTTCCTTTGGAGAGGATGGAAGGACGCGAAAAGCGGTCACTGTCTTGTGGCCTGGACTAAAGTTTTTCACCCCAAAGAATTTGGCAGGCTGGTTCTCAGAACTTCAAAACCTTGGAGCTTTGGATGCGGTGGAATTAATGGATGCAAGGAAAAAAAAAAGCTTTCCCTATTCAGGTCAACCTGTGTGCTCGTTATTTTTTTTTTCACTATCGCTGTTTTCTCTAAGGTGGGTGATGATGGTAGCACCTTGTTTTGGACTGATAAATGGCTTCATAGACAGGACATTGCTGATCTTGCACCCTAATTGTTTGCCATGGTTCCCAAAACAAGAGCCAAAAAAGGACCATTTTGTATGTTCTCACTGTGGGTGTCTTTGCTGAGTACCTTGAATTATGGGACATTATTGCACATGTGATTCTTCAGCCGGTTGTGGAGGATTATCATATTTGGCCCCTCTCAACCTCTAGACAATATTCAGCAAAAAGTGTTTATGAGGGCCTTTTCTTTGGATCTATTTTTTTTAGGCCGCAATGGGAACATATTTTGGAATACATGCGCTAGGCCCTGCAAATGAAGTTTTTTCATGTGGTTGGTTGTACACAAAACACAATAGGTTCTTGACAGCTGACTCTCTTGCAAGTTGAAGTCTACCACACCTTGTCCAATGCACTCATTGTGATCAGACTAGGGAGACGATCAACCATTTACACAATTCATGTAAGGAAGCTTCTTTTGAGGATTGGTGGGCTACAATGGATGGTTTGGTTGATGGTTAAGTTCGAAAAAAGGCCTTAACTCTCTGATCATTCTAGAAGCTTGGTCAATTTGAAAGCATCATAATCGATGTGTATTTGGAGATGCTTCTCCTAATTAACCTTGCTGGAGCTTTATCGTTTGCTAGCTAGTGAGGAGTTGCTTTGTTGGGCATGGCCAAAGCTCAAGGCATTTCTTACCTCGCTGTTGTTGCACTAGAACATGGTTAGGTACGGTCGTGGCCGTGTTTTGTTCTTGTATCAAAGATGCACATATAATCACCGGTTCTTCTTTAATGCAATGATATGCAATTGTCCTTCATGTTTGATAAAAAAATTATATAACTATGGCGAATAAACGGAGTGAAAGGCCAGTTTGTTGAAAATCGTTGATGTTAGTTAGGCTTCATCCTAATTGGTTCACAATTTCATTTAGCTTTTGTTGTGAAAAAAAAAGTTTTTTCTTGCAAATCTCTGTGGTTAATTTATTGCTCGAAATATGCATTCATCTTAGAAAAGAAAGATACATAACTTCAAGCAATTAGTTAGCGACAAATTCTCCAAATCACAATGCCATAGGGCTCACAAATTGTTTGCTGGTTATGTGAAATGGGATAATTGTATTGTTAGAATATGTGTCGAATATACTAGTCCTATTTAGTTACAGTTGGACTTGAAGTTATAATAGATGTTAGGGAGTGGAGTTAGAATCGAACTCTGTAACCCGGCATCTCTCTTAAATAGAGAGGGGGGCACCACAATGTAACCATGACGACTAGTTCTACCTCCGTCCTAAAATATATCAATTTTTTACTATGTACGTGAAACAATTTAGATACATAATTAAAAATTATTATATTTTGGGATAAAGGTAGTACAGAATCTTCTTGTTGGGTTGACACCTGTGCCCAAATGAACAATTTCAGGCCAAATTCCAGCGAGCGAGATTAGGTGAACAATTTCAGGCCAAATTCCAGCGAACGAGATTAGGTGAAACTTCCTACTCCCTCTGTGTCCAGATTTATAGCTAAAAATATTTATATTTTAGGATAGAGTAAGTACATTTGTGGGAACCAGAACGAGGTTCAAAGTCGACACAAATTTTATCCAAACTATCTAAATATTCATAGATTTTCGATTCAAATTTTCATACTACAGTGTGAGACTTTGTCCCTAATATCTATCTGGGCCTAATAAATCCTGATCCACGTACAAGGCCTGATTTAGTTCCTAACTTTTTATCCAAACTTCCAACTTTTCCATCTCATCAAAACTTTCCTACACACAAACTTCTAACTTTTCCGTCACATTGTTCCAATTTTAATCAAACTTTTAATTTTGGTATGAACTAAACACACCCCAACACTGTGACTTTGAAGATGGAGGATATCAATCCCCCGGTGCACAGCTGTAGAGGCAGGAGTACAACAACTCGACAAGCCATTCGGCCGTTGGGGGGATCCCCCCCTGTTGGGCCCGTGAAGGCCCAGATCCAACGGCCACGAGCAGCCGACAAGGGAACCCACTCGCTTAATCTGGGCCCTCCACGTGTCACCCGCCCCAGTGGAAACGCTCCTTCTTCCCCAAAGAGGAAGGAAACACACACACACACACAGCGCGAGGAGGCGAAGAAAGAACGAACAAAGGCGAGTAGTGTGAAACCGTCCCCGAATTCGAGCTCCCGCTTCCTCCTCCCACTTTTTTATCCCCACCCCCGGATCGAAACCCTAGGCCGCGAGCCATTCCTGCCCCCCCCCCCACCCCCGCCGCCATGGCCCCCCGCCGCCGCGCCCGGAGCAGCGGCTGCGACCAGGTCGCCGTCGTCGACCTCGTCGACAGCGACGATGGTGAGCGCCCAAATCTCCTCTCTCTGTTTTTAATTTTGTTTTGTTTTTTTTTAATTTTCTGTGTGTGTTTGTGTTTGCGCTCTTGTTGATCTGATTGCTGCGGTGGTGGTGGTGGTGGTGGGAGGAAGACGGCGTTTGGCTCTGTTTTCTGTTTTCTTGGGAATGGGGAGGGGTTCTAGACTTGTAGGTCCCCTGGGGTGGTGACAGAAAGTCGGATTTTCTTTTTTAGTTTTGTTAGATTAGATTTAATTCTGGTGCTGGTTCTGATGATGCTGGCTCTATGTGGTGGAATTTGGAAACGGGCAAACTTCTGTAGGTTCACTGCTGCATAATTTTTTATTTTCTTGATTGTGTAGGGCCTATACCTTCTTTCATTTGTTTATCTACACTTTATCATATCATTTGTTTATTATAGGCCCTGTATCTTTAGGATTTGTAACTGGCTCTAAACTAAAGGCGAGATGGGTCATTCAAGCTGCATATTCTTATGCGGGAGCTTTTAGAACAGTTACATGGATCCATTGCATCGTTGAGTAGCTAATGTGATGTTGATGATGTGATATGCTTGATTGTTTCGCCCGGCGATGTTGATTACATGTTACATGGCTTGATTTTGCTGTCTGGTGCTTGTTTGGGTAACCTTTTAGTGCGCCCACACTGTGTTGTTGATTTAATGCGTACATCACCTATAGTTGGTATATACCTTGTCCATATAACTGTGTCTATGCTGTAAATTTTAATAAAAGTTAAACAGCATAGAGGGCATTAAAATGGCGGCATATCATTCAAGAATTAGGTGGAGGTGTCATCTTTTACTGTCTGTTATTTACACACCTAATCACTGCTTATTATTCATTTCCTTTTATTTCTGTAGCTGATGGTATTTATTTATCCATGTGTGGCAAGCAATAGAACTTTAGTTGCTCTAGTTTATTGGTGGCTCCGTACAGAATTTAGTGCCAACTTTGTCAAACTAGGACCTGTGCCTCAGTGCTAATTTGAAGGGTTTCATTCTGAATATCATACAAAGTATAATGTTTGTTTAGATTTGTTCATATATTCTAGCATTGTGTCTAAAATATTAATTTATATGTTTTTGCTAAAACAGAGTTATTCTGATAGGTTATGGATTTAGGTATTAGGTTTTTGTGTTGGTTATAGGATTTGGTCATTTGGAGGATCAAGTTATAGGATGATGTTCCATGTATATTGGAAGTTGTAACTGAAAAGAGTTCCATGTGCATCTTGATTAAGAGGATCGGATCGTTAGGTACAACTCTATTGCGGTTCTTCTACTAGGAATTTGTGTTGTAGCTAGGATAAATGTTTGCAGCATGGAAAGCAGGTCACAACCTCATTATGCTCATCTCTATAGTTCAGTTCACTATTCCTGTTCCATTCTGTCCATGTTAGAGTATTCAAATTGTTGGTCTTCTGTTGTGAAGATATAACAATGCCATAGCCTGGACAAGTGTTTTCATGTATCAGAACATGGTAGTAATTATTTTATTGGTGGCCTGGATGGTTAGAAATATGATAATTGATAAGGATTGCAGTAAAAATGTCCCAGCTATATTCTGCTTCTCATCCCATATAAGTGGTGCCACCTAGCCATCCTCCCAGTAGTATTTAATTATGATCTAGTGAATAGTGATAATTACAAAAAGGAATAGCTACATAAAGCCAACATTATGTTTGAATGTTGGAATCTTTAGTACCATGATGTGAACCAGGCTACTGGAATTTTGGAGTGTATCTTCATATCTTGAGGTCTAGTCCTATTTTTCATTTTATGTTTGTTATACAGAGTGCAAGAACAAGCGTCCTCGAAGAACCATCAAGCCAGCAGCGAGGAATGTTTCGAAAAGTGCATTGCCTTCCGGTCTTGATGCCCTAAACCCAAATAGAAGAACGCTTCGCACTGCATCAAGCAACAGGGACAAAAAGAATAAAGACAAATTGGATACTGAGATTTTTGAATTATATCTGGAGTATGTCCTCTCTCTCTCTCTCTCTCTCTCTCTCTCTCTCTCTCTCTCTCTCTCTCTCTCTCTCTCTCTTCTGTGCGTGCATTAGTTTCTCTTCTTATTTACTTCATAACTTTGTGAATAGGGATCTTTGGAAGGACATTGATGAAGAAAAGAGGAGTGCTTATGCATACTTTGACTCATTGTGGTTTCACATGTACACTAGCGGACATAATAAATCAAATGTCCTTAAATGGATTAAGGCTAAGAAAGTATTTTCAAGACAATATGTTTTCGTTCCTATTGTTATATGGTAAGTTGCTTCACTACCAGTAACCCTATGGTTTATTAATTTCATTATCAAATATATTCAATTATCCACTTTCTTAACTGCAGGGGACACTGGAACCTCCTTGTCTTATGCAACTTTGGTGAGACAGACTACCTGGGTACTGACAAAGGACCACGCATGCTGCTGCTGGATTCACTTAAAACGACAAATCCGACAAGGTTGCGATCGAATATCAAAAGGTCTGATCCTTTCCCCCTTCAATATGGGTCTCTTGATAATACATATAGATCTATATTGCTACCAGCAATTTGAAATATTAAAAACAAACTGTTCTTTTGTTCTGTATGGGAATGCAACAATATATTTTTGGAACTTGGAACAGCCCAGCAGGTGGACTTACTAGATACCTGTTTCTCTTTAACCATAATGGATGTTTTTTCAACTTCGATATATCCAACGTTAGACCCAATATAGGTTTTGGACACTTGGACAATGTTTCGGTAATTAGGGTGCTTGTTGTCACAGGCCCACAATCAGTTTATGCTGCTCAACATAGCCACCTCAAACTTCTGCCTCTTGCTTGTGCCTACTGAGGCCTTAGTAGTTTGTTTTCACAGGGACTATTTAATTATACAACTCAACTTCTGATAGAATATAAGCGACAAACTTGTGTACTTAGAGTCTCTTAGTTAAATTTGATTCTTCCTTTTTTTTGCTGGAGTACCAGATTTATTGCTGATATTTTTAAAACTGAAGAGCGGGAAGAGAATGAGCAATTCATTAACAAAATCTGTCTTGAGTTTCCTGAGGTATGGTGTTTAACATCTCAAAGTGCACCGTTTCAGTTTCTGCATCATGTTCATCTTATCTGAATTTCTTATCATGTTACTTAAATAACTTTTCAGGTGCCACAGCAGAATGGGGATGAATGTGGTATATATGTTCTTTACTTTATCTACTGTTTTCTTCAGAACAAAGCACTGGGAGAAGATTTCAGCCAGCTGGTGTGTCAGACATTTCCACCCTTACCCTGTTTTCCTTTTGCACCTTACAAAAGCTATGCTAATATGTTTTCTCTATGAATTAGTTTGATGATCCAGAAGAATGGGAGAACTTCCGCAAGGGTGTTCATTCATTCCGAGAGTATGTTCTTTTTCTGTATATATCCTGTATGCTATTATTAAATTGTGGTCTTATTGTTTTTTCCTTTTTGCTTCTACAGGAACAGAGAAAATGAAATTGCAGAATAGGTGAGCATGGTGGATGGCAATATTTCACCAGCTATATGTAGTTATCAGGTATGTAATGGCTGTTATGAAATCATTGCCTCTTCTATTTTGCTTTTGCCTCTTGTCTTTCTTATCAAGTTTTTCTCTTGTATATGTAACAGAATACAACAGCAAATTACCTGTTCATCTTCCTGGTGGCACAACCTGAAGAAGTTTGAAGACTGTCAAGAATTTGTTTGTCATACAGTTCATGCCGTCAAGAGGAAGATGGCTATTTCTCAGATACAAAGCAGCATCAGTGTCAACCTAGCGCTGTCGAGATCTTTCGTTGATCCAGGCTATTGATAAGCTGAAAGCCCCTTTTTTGGATAGGGTTCCATCAACATTCAGCACCTGTTAGCCGTATAGAGTCACAGATGATTCATTCCTTAAAAAAAAAAGAATATTTAAACGATTTGATACTATACTTATGCATTGTCTAGAAATGCTGGGTGGGATTTCCACCACCTTTCAGAATATTTAGCTGGGGGTTATATGATGTACATCAATATGTTTGTATCAGATCTTAAAGATGGTGTATTCCCCCTTCCAGATAATATATTACAGTTTCGTATTTGATGCATTGAAATGCTGTCAGCGTCAGTAATCTGAAAGTTCAAAGTAGCAATATGTTGTGATCCATCTTGACAGTAAAGCAGAACTCAACCAAGGAGGATCGTGTCTGATGTTGCTGCCTTCTCAGAGTAAGCAGAACTTCAGATGTGACACCTTTGTTGCTAACATGCCACACCCCTTCCGATTTTTATATCTTTGATTTTGTTTTTCTTTTCCTTTTGTGCTAAAACGATATGGAAATTGCTTGTTTTGGGTGATGTTTATTCTTTTTGAAAACAAAATTGCATGAAACGCTCATCATGATACTTGGGAGGGAAAGGCACTCAAGATACTGAGCGAATTAGGGTGTCTTCGAAGAGAAGGGGATTAGAGAGATTGGGAAGATACACAAAACGAGGTGAACCATTAGCACATGATTAATTGAGTATTAATTATTTTAAACTTTAAAAATGGATTAATATGATTTTTTAAAGCAACTTTCTTATAAAACTTTTTTGCAAAAAACACACCGTTTAGTAGTTCGAGAAGCGTGCGCGCGGAAAACGAAACAATCTTTCTCCCTTTCTCCTGCGCTTGAACGCAGCCTTAGTGGTGATAGTAGGCAAAACCATTAACCCTGCAAATACTATTATGCTCCCTCCAGTTCCATAATCCGATGTGTCGACGTTTGATGTCGAGATTCCGGTATTTGCATAGTATGGGGATCGTTGGTACTAGGATATATACGAGACTGAGGTAAAAGAGACGGAGACAGAGATTTTTATACAGGTTCGGGCCCTTGAATTGTCAGGTAATAACCCTATATCCTGTTGGCCGAAGCCGGTCGTTGCTCTTATTCATTATAATCACACCAGTACAATATTTGGGGTAGCCTATCTAACTGTTGTCGACATGGCGGTCTGAACGTCTGACTCGTAGTCGACAACAACAGGGTAGTCTTCTCCTCGAGTTCGTGCCCGGCGAGATCAGAAACAACGCTAGATCCCTACGGCCGGCCTATGTAGGTACCGGATAGGGCCGATCCAGGCATATCTCTGAAGTTGATATCCAGCGGCTTGTCTTGGCATATGTCGGCTTGTATGTTGTGGCTTCTGTGGTTCCGTGTATGTTGATTGTGGTAGGTATCCATTGAGGTGGTCGTCTCCCCTCTCCTTTTAGGGGGGCCTTGTATTTATACCCATAGGTATCCCCTTGTCCAAGTAGAACTAGGGAAATCAATATGAATACAATCCGAGTAGTCCTTGTCATTTCCATATAGAACTCTGGTTGTCTTTTCTTATCCGGAACTCCTCCTATATCCGCAGGTTGTTTCCGTATAGGACATGGTATGTGGTGGGACCTGCCGAGATTTAGTCAACTACTATTAGGTATGTGGTATCCATAACCCTGACACGATGTTTTGGATTTTTTTTTAATCTCTTAAACTATGGCTTTCTATTATAATATATAGAATAAATAAAAAATATTTACTTATATTATAATATTTTTAAAGACTATTATATATATATATATATATATCTTGTTGTATTGTTTTTGAACTAAATATTTTGTTCTTGTTCAAGCGGAAAAAAGCGGGAATTTTTTTTAGTCCGTTTGGGAAAATAAAGTCTATGTTAGGAAAGATTTTTCATTTTTTAGTGAAATATCTAGGAAGTGGAAGAAGCACTTTAGTGGCTTCTGTGGATGCTTTACTTCTGGGATCGAAGCGCGCTTAGCTGGCATGCCAAACCATTTAGGGTGTGTTTAGTTCATGTTAAAATTAAAAATTTAATTAAAATTGAAACGGTGTAACGGAAAAGTTAAAAGTTTATGTGTGTAGAAAAGTTTTAATGTGATAAAAAAAGTTGAAAGTTTGAAGAAAAAGTTGAGAACTAGACCAGGCCTTAGGATGGAACTTTATGCATATGACATTACATTAGTCTCTTAATATCGGTTATGTCAGGGTTACGGGTGCTTCCAAGCTGAAACGCCAAAAGAAAAAAAAAATGCATGATTAATTACTTGGTGAACTACTACTCCATCGCAGGAAGACAACATGATTTGGTCGGCAAATCCACTCTAACCACACAGAGTGCAGCGAGACACGTTGTTACCGTCGAAATGTAGAGATCCGTATCCTATTTTCCTACGCGTTTATGAAAAGATTTGCCACATGCCACGACACGCGACACGCGCTTGTTACACAGGCTTTCTCAACTGCTACACGCGTTACGGACCTTCCGTTATACTCCTTCGGTTTCCGTTTCCGTTTCATATCATAAATTGTTTTAATTTTTCTTAAATTCAATTAAATCTTAAGAAAAATATAGCAACCAAAACAGAACAATGGCATGTTTAAGAGAGTTGATTTTGAGAAGAAGCCGTTTACTCTCTTCGTCCCAAAATAATTATAGTTTTACACCGTTTATGTTCAACGTTTAACCGTTCGTCATATTTGAATTATTTTTATGATTAATATTTTTATTGTATTAGATGATAAAACATGAATAGTACTTTGTGTGGGACTTTTTTTTTAAAAAAATATAAATTTTTTAAATAAAATGAATGGTCAAACGTTAGACACGAATATCTACAGCTGATACGGCTGAGACACATCCTATTTTAATAATTCTAGACAAGAGACTATCTAAATTCGTTGGACTGATTATATTTCGTTAAGATTTTTATACTTTATGACAGAGGTGGAACTATTTTTTAACTCCCATCTGGTTGGTGAGAAGCAGCTTCTAAGAGTCCGCAGCTTCTAGTAGAGGAGTATTTTCTAATCCGGACGAAAAGCTGATCGTTTTGGGAGCAACCATACGAGAAGACACCGCGAAATTGGTTACTACGAGCGGGAGACGAGCAATAAAATTGCGTTGGGGGGGTGGGCAGGGGCACAAATCAAGCACTGCAGTGGCAGTGCAGCTAGCCTAAAGTTTGCCGATTCCCCATGGAGTGAACGCAACTAGACCTTGGGAGTGAGGGAGGCGGCCATGGCGGTGGCGGAAGTCGGGGGAATGCTTGCATCTGCCGTCCTCAAGGTGGCGACCCAGAAGCTGGGCGCCGCCATAGCGGGCCGGGTCATGCTCCAGTGGAACTTCGACAAGGATCTGGAGGGGATGAAGGCCACGCTGGAGTCTGTGGACGCGGTGCTCAGGGACGCCGAGAGGCGGTCGATCCGCGACGCGGCGGTGCGGCTGTGGCTGAGGAGGCTCAAGGACGCCGCCTACGACATCTCCGACATGCTCGACGACCTGGAGAACATCACTTCCAAATCGGATGCGGGGAAGGTGCGCAATCTCCACTGCAGCGATTCTCGCCTCTTTTTGTTATTCCTTATTATTATTATTATTATTACGGTTTTGCCTATTATTACTCCCTCCATATTTTAATATTTTAATGTATGACACTAACGTTTGATCATTCGTTTTATTTAAAATTTTTTAAATAAGACGAATGGTCAAACGTTGGACTAAAAGTCAACGGTGTCATATATTAAAATATGGAGATGGTATTATTTATTACCATTGCGTGCCGTCAGTTTTTGGGCTGTTCAGATTAATACCATTTTCAACCATACCATTGCCAAAAAAAAAATGTTCGCGTTTAGTTTGTTGCCAAATTTGGTAAATACATAAGAAATCCTGCTAAAATTTGATAAGGTTTATTTTGGCTACAATCTGAACAGGCCCTTTGGTTATGGATTTACTAGTGGATGTTTCCGATTTTCCCCATCTGAAATACAGTAAATTTTATTGACGAATATTCCTCTATTACTAACCCAAATCAGTAAATTCTCTGCAGTTGGGATGTGTGATGATCCCCAATCTGACTATTGCTCACAAGATTACCCTAGCTAATAAGATGAAGACGATAAGTGATGAACTGAAGGAGATCACTAATCAACATCTTAGCTTCAGATTCACGGAAGATAGCAGCTATAAGGAGCACAGAGTTACTGATAAACGGGAAACATCGTCCAAGGTGGAAGAAGCACTAGTTGTTGGGAGGACTGCAGAGAAGCGGATAATTATATCTTCTCTGTCCAAGAGAATGACTGAAGAGACCGTAATCCTTCCTATATATGGCATTGGAGGCATAGGCAAGACAACCTTGGCGAAACTGGTTTTCAACGCTTCCAAATTCAGAGACTACTCTAAGGTCTGGATATATGTGTCTCAGACATTTGACTTGAACAAAATTAGCAACTCTATAATTTCACAAGTATCGGAAAGTGAGAGCCAGTTGACTGAAAGGGAGATGATAAATAGGCGTCTTGATGAGCTACTTTCCGGTAGGAAGATTCTAATTGTTTTAGATGACCTATGGGAGAGGGATCAATTTCAGTTAGATGATTTGAAGACTATGTTAAAGGTTGGCAGGGGCAGCAGGGTGATTGCCATCGTAACCACCCGAGATAAGGACATTGCAGAGAAGATTTGCACCACTGAACCGTACAAACTAGAACCCCTGACAGATGACATGTGCTGGAAAATAATAAAAGAAAAGAGTGTCTTTGAAGCAAGAGATGACAAAGAACAATTGGAGAATATAGGAAGGGAAATAGCATCTAAGTGTGGAGGTGTGGCTTTAGCAGCCAAATCACTTGGATATACTCTGCAACCCATGAAGTTTGATGAATGGGTATCAGTGAGAAACAACGATATCTGGAAGGCATCTACTTTCGAATGTACATCTTTGCCATATCATAATGTGCTTGCATCCTTGCGATTGAGCTGCAGCAATATGCCTCCAAACCTGAGGTTATGCTTTGCATATTGTGCAATCTTTCCAAAAGGTCACATCATAGTAAAAGACCAAATAATTCACCAATGGAATGCTCTTGGTTTCATAGAGCAATCTGACATATTCTCTACTAGGCAGCTTGGTGAGGCATATGTTAGACAGCTTTTGGGGTTGTGCTTCCTTCAACAAACAAAGGCTCCTTCAGTGAGTTTCTACTTACCACATGCATCTATAGCTGAACAGCTTTATCATTTCTTTATTAGCCTATAGTACACACATAAATACATATCTGAGATTTTTTATATATTTTGAACCTTTCTTTATTATAATTTTAAAATAAATCCTGCTAAACTTATCTCCAGATTTGCATCTTTTGGCCACACAATGCCATCCTCATTGGTGTGGCAGGACAACACTGTTGCACCTGTTAAAGCCTGTGGCATCACAAAACATATGATGTCACACCATGAGCAATGGCACTATAGTAACTTGCTAAACCATTGCTCAAGAAGTGGCGACATTTGGTTGCTAGGTGTCCAAAACCTTTTCTTTTTTAATGAAATTTAGCTATTGGTAGTTTTCAAATTTAAATAAGTAAATGTTCTAAAAATAAAAAGAATTTGGCAAGATACAAAAGTTACATCCATTTGCAGTTACAGCAAGGGAATTTGTGCAGATGGTCCTTTTTAGAGTTGGGCCTACTATAAGCTGTGGAAAAGCACGTAAACTAAATTTAATTGCTGTGGACCTTCAGCTTCAATATTATTTATTTCTTTAGTGAAATCTTAGATGCTAATATGCTATCATGCTAGCCCTTCTCATTGAGGCATATCTGACACATACCCCTATTATGAGCTACATGCCATTGGGTGGATTAAACTATTTCATAGAAGTATCAATATACTAAAGTCTTTAATGGAGTACTAGTGTGGTGTAATATATGCAACAGGTATTGCTACAATACGTCCTCCCCTCAGCTCATTCTACTGCCATCTTCATGGGTTCATGGACACTACCACTGTGATGCTAGTGGCACCTCCCACTTCCGTTGGCTTTACTATGCCCACCTCCTAGGTACCCAGACAATCTTCTGAGTTGGCTACCCAATCTACTGTTAATAGCTTGCAATTTTCTTGCTCACTAATTATACCAAATTCATGGGAGAAGGCCTCTGGCAAGTACCTAAGCTAACCGGTTGCCTAGCCTAGCCTGCCTTGGAACATTCAGGCTGCCTATTAAAGGCCTCACCACAACTCGTGTCTCTGGCCACCCTCAATGCCTGAACGTCATTGGTTTCCTGTATGTGAGGAAGAAGACAAGCTCTTCTCTCTCCATTTCTTTCTCTGTGATTCCTAGATCCCACTTCAAAGTTCTATGTGGAGCTTCTTGTGCCAGAACTTTCTTGAACTTTTAATCTGTAATCATTGCAATATCATTGGTCTTGTTGTTGCTATGGTGGTAAACTTCCATGGGGGTTTGTTTGCTCCTTGTTGGTAGGTTTTAATAGAGTACCGAGTTTTATATGTTCCAATGATCTTGGCCTAGTAAACGACAATCAGCTTTAAGGAGTAAACCACACCAGTATTCCAGAAAAGAAGTCCACAAGGCCTCATACAATGATTTGGTGCCCACTGCCCAATCCATACCACTTAAGCCTGCAAGATGGGTAACTGCATGAATACCATTTACCTCCTTTTATTTTTTGAAACTTAAGATGGTAGGAGATCTACCGGATATATTAGAAGAAGAGAATTGACCCTTTTTATAAGGAAAACAGGGCCCGAAAACCGTACAGTTGCACAGTTTGCTAAAGGGAAACTGGCAAAACCTTACACAGAAGACACAAAAAAAACATGTGACAAAACGACTAGATCCACAGAAGTGATCGAGAGAAGAGCAAGGCCTCCAAGGAGGTGAACAACGACAGAAGCCGCTGCCGACGCCCGCCCAAAACTGGACTGGGTTTTCACCCGAAGTGGAGAGAGTTCACAAGGCAACACCTCCAAGGAGGAAACGACACCCACAGGCGTCGATGTCACCGATCCTGGAAGACTAGGCAGGGCTTTCGCCTAAGACTCCCTCAAGAAGTGCAGGACCTCTAAGAAGCTAGAGCAAGAGTGTTGAGTGTTATCGTTGCCCAGCTCATCGGCTGAACCCGATGCAGCAGCTCTGACTCCACTTTAACACAAAAAACTCTAACACCGAAGGGGGTAAGGACATCGCTCCGCACTTGGCACAACTACAGGTTTACACAGCCACATGGCACGTGAAGCACCAGCGAGGCCCAAGCGCCCTGACTGCAGACAGACTGGACCACCAACACGGACGAACAAAAAACTCCACCACCAAAAGACTCCACGGCCGGCCTGGGAGCAGACGACCAAGAGAAGGGAGGAGGCCTGGCAGGCCTGAAGGGGAACTGAGAGCTGTCGGCAGGGGGAGCAAAGACATCGGTGTCATCCATGTTTCCAGCGAGGATCTCCGGGCTTCGCGGGACAATCCAAACAACTGCGGCAACCACCTCCAACTTCACCACACCACCAGTGTAGAGAGAGGAGCACTGGGGCGAACAGCAGAGCAACTGAAAGGAAGAAAATATGGGGGGAGGGGGGATGACGGTCACCGGTCACCCCTACTGCTTATGCCGAGACGACAGAGAGAGGAAGAAAGAGTAGGGAAGTAAAGAGAGAAAATGGTGGTTGCCGGCGACTGGAGCGGCCGGAGCCTCCGACGCGACCCCCCGGCAGGACTCAAATCCCGCCGACCGACGGAGACAGCTGGCGCCGATGAAGGCAGGCCGACGCGATGCCCCGGACGCCGACCCGCTGCAGTGGTGGAGCCCCGCTAGCGCCGGCCACCCCGCGGGCCGCCACCACCACACCGGCCTAACCGCCCCCGCTTCATGCCTCTCGATGCCGCCATCGTAGATCCGGCGGCGGCGGGGCCGGATCTGCCGCCGCCCAGCCTGGGAGACCCCGCCGCCGCCGACGAACGCCCCCCCCCCCCAACCTGCGCGCGGGCACAGAGGAGAGACGTCGCCGCGAGAAGGCCCCGCCGCCGCCATCCTAGCTCGCCAGCCGGCTTTGCCGGCGGCGGCGAGGTGAGGAGGGGGAGAGGAAGGCGGCGGTGGCGCTAGGGTTTCGCCCCCCGTGTCGCCTGCGCGGGGGCGACGCGGGGGGAAGGCTTCTCTGATCGAATCCAAGCGTATATAGACCAACAACTGGTTTACCCCCTTTTAGAATATCACTTGTCAGTGGTGTAGGATATAAGCTTTGTCCTACTAAGTACTAACCATGGACCTTAATACCTTATCACTTCGTTGATAATCAAAGAGTTGTGGAAACGGCTGAACTCGTTGATAATCCTCTTGGCATGGGAGATTTAGAAGCACTGCAGTGACCGTGTGTTTAATGGTGCTAGCCCTAATGTCATGGTGGTTTCACAGGCAATAGTGAATGAGGGTAGCTTATGGTGTTTAGCCGGAGCCCATGCTCTACATAAGTTTCTTGTGAGGTCGCTTGCCCCAGGTGATTAGTTGGTCTTTTCTTGGGGCTTTGGTCGTGCGTCCTTTGTATGCGACGGGGAGGGTCCTTTTGGTCCCTCCTATTTAAGTTTGTTTTTTCCTTTCTTAATGAAATGAACGCAGTCGTCCTGTGTTTTTTAGGGAAAAAAAACTTATCATCAAGGTCCGAACATTTTCTTAGAAGTTGCAAAGGATGGTGAGAATTTCACAAACCTGTTTCTACCATCAATATGACATTAAAAATCCATACTCATTATGTACTAAATCTTTACCTATTATAAAAATTCAAGATGTTTTTGTGTGGAATTTTCGTCCGTCACCCTGAGTCTCGGACGGTTGCGTTTCACTCCCTCCGCGTTGCATCAGAATTGGTGTCACGGAGGCAGTAGATTAATTTTCGGTAATTTCTCAAGAGCGTGCGGATGGCCTGGTTAGAATCGAACGACGAGGCACGGAATTATCCAGATTGGTTCTGGCAGGTTCCCGCACAAACTATGGTAAGTAAACCTAAATCAGTCCCATGCATCTTAATATTAACTGTCCACTTAATATATGTAGAGTAATGATACTAAGATGCCATTTGTTCCATGAATCCATTGTGACATGGATTGTCCTTCCAACGCCATATCTCTACTGTTATAAAAAATAAAGATTTTTTTGCCGGTATTTTCTTACGTCATCTGTATTTGAGTGGGTTTATAAATTCGCTTTTGGAAATATAGATTCGTGTATAAATTTGAATTTAAGTTTATTTACTTTTGGAAATACAAAACAAGTTGTATAAGAGATTTCTTTAAAAAAACTTACATGCTAATTTGAGATGAAAGTCAGACTCCTAATTGCAGCTCATGATTTTCTAAAAAAAAATATCCAAGCGAATTCCCATAGTGAATTTCATCCTAGCTGAACCATATAACAATAATAAGATTAAAATAGCATTCACCCGTTGCAACGCACACGCATTTTTTCTAATCTCTACTATTATAAAAATTGAAGATGTTTTTGCTGGTACTTTGGTACGTTATCCGTATTTGAGTCGGTTTTTAAGTTCGTTCGCTTTTGTAAATAAAGATATGTGTTTGAGTCAGCTTTTAAGCTTGTTTACTTTTGGAGATACAAAGGAGTCGTATAAGAAATCTCTTTTAAAAAAACTCCACATGCTAACTTGAGATGAAAGTTAAACTCCTACTTGGAGCTCAAGATTTTCTAAAAAAATATATATTCAAGTGAATTCTCACACTGAATTTTACCCTAGATAAACAATATAACAATAATAAAATTAAAATAGTATTCACCCGTTGCAACGCACGGGTATTTTTTCTAGTGAATCAAAATGCTGAATTAGTTGAGTATATAAATCTAAGGAAAAAAGGATAGGAGAGGAAAAACTGCTCATTACAAATACCCGTGGCAACCTCTCATAGGTAATGGAAGTTGTGTAACTCCTTGCCTGTGTGTCAACTAGGAATTCACACAGGCATTACAATGCCAAAATTGATAATGCAAAAGAAAAGAAAAAAAAAGCAAAAGAACATGACCAGCAAAGCCTTCATGTTGAAGCCAATATCTAGGTCAACTCCTGGAACAGTATGACCAACGAAAGTATAGCAATGTTTTCTTAATTTTGTGGCATATAAGGTGATATATTTATATGTTCTTTTGTTGCAGACTACTAGGGTCCATAACGAAGATTCTACGTTCTTAACCATGCACGACCTGGTGCATGATTTTGCAAGATCAATCTTATTTGATGCAGTTCTGGATTCTGGAAAAAAAATCAATATTGGGGTAAGCAGTTGTCGCTATGGAATGCTCAGAGATTGCAGCAAACCACTAGAGTTGGTTACACCTTCACCTGCAAAGATAAGAGCACTGCATTTTCTGGGTTGTGGCAAAATTGAGCTTCATGGTGTTGCATTCTCATCTGCTTCATGCTTGCGAGTTTTAGATTTAAGTGGCTGTTCCATCCTGAGGTTACCTGCTTCTATCGGTCAATTAAAGCAATTGAGGTACCTTAATGCTCCGGGTATGAAAAATCGAATGATTCCCAAGTGTATCACCAAGCTCTCAAAATTAAATTTCCTCAGCCTTTGTAGGTCTCGTGCTATCTCAGCACTACCAGAGTCAATTGGTGAAATTGAAGGTCTCATGCATCTTGATTTATCAGGTTGTTCACGATTAAAAGAGCTCCCAAAGTCATTTGGGAAGCTCAGAAGGTTGGTGCACCTAAATTTGTCGAATTGCTCTCGTGTTAAAGATGTATCAGAATACATTTGTGGCCTTACCAACCTTGAATATTTGAACCTATCAGTGTGCCGTAAAATTGGATTTCTACCGAGAACATTGGGCAGCCTCACAGAACTTAAGTATTTGAACCTATCAGGTTGTTTTGGGATAAAAGAATTACCGAAATCATTTCAGCAGCTAAAAAATTTGGTGCATCTGGATCTGTCATGCTGTAATTGTGTTAAAGATTTGTCAGAAGCTTTAGATGGCCTTGCAAAACTGCAGTACTTGAACTTATCATATTGTCACCATTATGGAAACCAGTTTCGTCTGAGAGGGCTGCCAGAAGTCATTGGCAATCTCACCAGTCTCCGGCATTTGCATTTATCGGGGTTCCTAGACAATATATTTGGCAACCAATCTGGAGTCATGGACAAGCTCCTGGAAATAGGGTATTTAAATTTATCAACATTCCAGGGTAATATTTTTCAGCAACTACCACCAGGTCAAAGTCACAGTTTCATTGAGTGCATCAGTGCCCTTTCAAATCTGGAGCATCTAAATTTGTCTAATAATGTCAGCCTTTATAGCGTACCTGAAAGTCTGGGTAACCTTAGGAAGCTACACACATTAGACCTCACAGGTTGCATTGGACTATTGTGGCTACCAGAAAGTATAAGTAAAATTCAAAGCTTGAAATATGTACTTATGAAGGATTTGTTGAGACTTAAGTCCACACTATCTTGTTTCAACAATGGCCCAATCTTGTTGCCAAACTTTGTGGTCCAAGCTGTTGACAAGAAATCCAGCAATCTTGGTCAGCTTCTTGATGCAAACCCTGCTGAGTTGGACATAAGTAGTCTTGAAAATGTGAAGTCCACAAAAGAAGCAAAGGGAATAAAATTGTCAGGAAAGAGAAATATTGTCAAACTGAAATTTGATTGGACCATAGGAACCAAGCGATACGTGGAGGACATGGAAGTGTTGAGAGAACTAGTGCCGCCAAGCACTGTGAAGTACTTTGAACTGCGAGGTTATCACAGTACAAGCTTTCCTACCTGGTTAATGGGCATTGCACACTGTCTCCCTAATCTTGTCAAAATTAAGATAGTGGATTTGTCGAAATGCAGCATACTACCACTTGGTCAGTTACCAAACCTTAAACAACTGGTTCTCGGTAGAATGAAGAGCATAACAAAGATCGATGCGGACTTCTGTGGTGGTGCGAGAGCATTTCCTCAGCTGAAGACATTTGACATATACAGCATGGAAAGGTTGCAAGAGTGGAATACAACATACTCTTGTGGTGAGGATGGTGTGACTGAGTTCATGTTCCCCAACCTTCAGTGGTTAAGCATAAGTGACTGCCCCAATTTGGTTGTGAAACCACTCCCGCCTAGAGTTACGTGGTGGAAAATAGAGGGCGGTGAAAGTGTCATATCATCATGGGGAGGGAGTGTGCACACTGGTACATCTTCATCCTCTTGTTCAGTAACTAATCTGGTCGTCAAATTCTGTACGTTGCCGTTGAGTCAGTGGAGTCTGCTTCACCACCTTCCTGCCCTCCGTCACTTAACCATCCACTGGTGCACTGATCTGACTAGCTCACCAGAGATCATTCAAGACCTCCACTCACTCAAATCACTATCCCTAGATGGAAACGAACAGGCAGAGCTTCCAGATTGGCTGGGTGACCTCCCTTCTCTTCAAGAACTAAAGATAACCATGTATCCAGCGCTGACTGAGCTGCAAGAGAAAATTAGGCAGCTCATGTCACTACAGTCATTGACATTGTCTTCTTGTCAGATGCTGACATCATTAGGTGAATGGTTTGGGAGTCTCACCTCTCTCCAAGAATTGCACATCTCACACTGCCAAAGGCTGAACAGTTTCCCAGAGGGCATGCAGTATCTCACCTCCCTCTTGTCACTGCATCTGAGTTACTGTGAGAGCATTTCAGCACTGCCTGAATGGTTAGGAAACCTCACATCCCTCAAGACACTCCAGATATGGGAATGCAGAGGCATCAAGTCTTTGCCGGAGAGCATCGAACAACTCACTATGCTCGAACATCTAGAAATTTCTGGCTGTCCTGAACTAAAGCAATGGTGTGAATTAGAGGATAGCAAAACGAAGCTTGCTCACATAAAAAATAAAGTATGCACTCTATCAGTTACTGTTATATTCATCTTTGTACTGACTATTATTATTTTATTCATCTTAGCATAGAATATTTGTGTTTAGCATTTCTTAGAGGATACTTTATGTGGATATGTCTAGATTTTAATATGCATAGTGATGTTATTCTTCTTTTGGACACAAACATGCAAGTAGATATATCAAGAGGACAAATACATATAAAATATTCCTAATAAATAATATTCCATCTAGTAAAAAAATGTTGTTTTGGACATATAACATATTAACATTCAATACTTTTAGTACCAGTATCTTCAATATTTTAATTGGTATGTCTAAGTCGCATTTATATATTTCTCTCATGTAGTAGTTCTCTATAATATTATAATTTGGTCACCAAAGCTGTTCATCAATTGCCTTTTTTCTAAAATTTATCAGTCGATTAAAGTTGCATTGCATATAACCTAAATTTGCAATCTGAATACTGCAACTTATACATTTGTTGCAACTTTAAGTTTATGTTGTATTTTATTTCCTGGATTAACCTAGATGCATTTGTATGCTTTTGTATACATTTATACCATTTTATAATGGAATCATTGACAGCAAATTAAAGTATGATTTTTAATCTTAGTTAGAACATTCTTTGTTTCTCAGCAAGATATATGAAATATTGATATATGAGTATATGACTTTTTAGATGTTAATCTAGTGATTAAAAAGCTATTAACAGATAAGGAAAAACCAGTTGTTTGGTAAAAAGATTGCATTTATCTATATGTATATATAGATACTAGTATCATAGAAACTTATGGTCAAACTAGTATTTTGAACATTTGTGACCAGAAAAATGACTTCGTTTTTTTTGCAGTGTTTTTGGTAGTGCTGGGAGGCTAGAAGGTGTCTTCACTAATCTCAAGCTTGCGTTACAAATCCAGGAGCATCTCGGCGCTATATGTGCTGCCATGTCACTGCCGGCATCTCAAAAATAAAATACAGATGTTTTTTGTTTTTTGATGGGGGTACTTCCAAGCTCCATGTCAATGCTAGTCATTTCTGCCATAGGAGTTTCCTAGGTACAAGGTTGTCATGTCTCTCATTTTCCTACAGCTCATTGCATTGGAAAACTCGATTAATTAGCCCTAATGACCAATGACTAATGCAAGTGCTTAATATATATACATAGCATACGATCTGTTTTTATATCCAAATCTCTCGTTCTTCTCGAGGGAGCATATGTAATTTTATTTTTATTTTTTTGGTTTGGAAATATACTTGGCTGGACCTGGACCATATGAGATTCTGACACCATATGCTACAAACACTAATCCAAAGAGCATCTCTCATTGGACTAATTAATCAGGTGCAGACATACGTACCCACGCCTGGGGATATTATATTAGTAGTACTAATTAATCTGCATTTTGCTAATATCATGGTTAGCATTGGCAACCTGCACTGAGCAGAAGCTTGCTCCTTGTCTGGTTCTGAACAAGCAAAGCCAAATCTGCTCATAACCACTGTACTACTCTCCCGGTATTTTAGCGGGATGGAACATATTTTAATACACTATGAATCCAGATTTATACTCCCTCCGTCCCATAATAGGTGGCGTTTTTGACTTTTTATTTGCAACGTTTAACCATTCGTTTTATTTGAAAAATTAGTGCAAATATAAAAAAAGATAAGTCATATGTAAAGTACTTTTGATAATAAAGCAAATGACAAACAAAATAAATAATAATTCTAAAATTTTTTAAATAAGAAGAATGATCAAACATTGACAAATAAAAACTCAAAAAGACAAGTAATATGGGACGGAGGTAGTACTACTAAAATATGTCATAGCCACCCAAAATTTCCTGTATATTGGAACGGAGGGACGACTACTACCATGGATACTTTCTGTTAGATTATTAATAATTCTATTCATTTTTATGTATAACTGGATTGTATTTAGATATTAACAAATAGGATTAAATATGCATTATATTTTATCTTCAAAAGAACAAAATTATGACTTTCTCCGTTCTTGAATTGATATTAGCACTATTCAAGTTCAAACTTTCACTCCTAGTCTTTTTTTCTTAGAAAATTTACAAATACTTGAAAATATTTTATATTATGAAAGTGTGCAACATCATAAATACAACCATACAACTTTCAATCATCAAACGGTGTGTTTAGTTTTTTGCGTGTAAAGTTTTTGAAATATACAGACGCACGTTTGAAGTATTAAATATAGACTAATAACAAAACAAATTACAAATTCCACCTGTAAACTGCGAGATGAATTTATTAAACCTAATTAATCTATTATTAGTAAATGTTTACTGTAGCATCACATTATCAAATCATCGCGTAATTAGGCTTAAAAAATTCGTCTCGCAATTTACATGTAAACTGTGCAATTGGTTTTTTTCTCCATATTTAATGTCCCATGCATGTGTCTAAACAATTTGACGTGACGTTTTTAGTCAAAATTTTTTAATCTAAACAGTGCCAAAATATAATCATCAAAATGTACTAATTTGTGGTCAAATCGTGATAGCTGTACTCAACAATACAACGTCAGTTTTCCGCGAGCGGAGGAGTTAAATTGTATTGAGTGAAACTAATAATGTTTTTAAATATGCATGTGCTACATTACTAGTATCATGTTAGTGAATAGTGAGCCCATGTTATATCATGGACGAGTGAGCTGGAGACGACTAGTACTACTACAGTAGTACTCCGAAGGGTTTATTTGGGGAGTTTTAACAGGTTTTTTTGCTCAGATTATGCTAAAATGTAGTTGTAGAATCTAAAAAATTACTAACTTCTCCGTATTCTTAAAAGCTGACTACCAAACCGTTTTTTTAAATCTTAAACTCCACATACCAAAATATGGTCCTCAAGCTGACCAAACAAAAAAAAAACTGAAATCCTTTTTGCAATAATACTAGCTGGCCCGTGGGACAAAAAGAGCTCTATGATTGGTATTCGCACGTGATCTTTACAGCATAAAAGTTCTTTTCTAAAAAAATGCAGATTATGCGCAAGTTCAACTTACAATGAGGAAGATGTTCTTTTTAAAAGAAAATTCGGAGTATACTGCAGTTTACTGATTTAAGGAAAAACAGATTTAAAAAATACTGATATTTGAGCTGAATTTGTGTGTCATAATTGTTCTGAGACTCCACATATACTGACAAGTAAGATTGCATAGAGCCACACGCTCGGCCTGACTCCGTCCGGATCTTCTACGGGCACTGCCTTGTGGTTAAGAATATATATACTCCCAAGGATTGCTTCAAACAAATTATTAACAAACCTTTCGATTCATGAACCTTTTAATTTCTACTTACCTTTATTGACATTTAGTATTTCTAGTACAGTACCATGATAAGGAATCACAGGAGTAAGATTGTTAGAGATCATGGCAAATAGCATAGTATGAAATATTACAATATTTGTTTACAAACTTGATCAAACTAAAAAAAATTAGAACAACTTATAGTATAAAATGAAGGGAGTATCATGGATAGTAATATACTAATGTGTAGCATATCACATGAACATGTTATAAATGATTGAACAAATGAGAGCTTCATGGTGCAATATATTTAGTTAAGAGTAATTATTTTGTAATTTTTCATATGTAACGTATTATAGTAAGATGGTGTGGTGGTGTTTAATCTATGCACCAAACAAAATGTAACATGCACACATATCATTTACTCCATCAGTCCCATAATATAAGGGATTTTGGAGGGATGTGATACTTTTCCTGTTCAGATTTGTAGTCTTAGAAAGTATCACATCTCTCCAAAATCACTTATATTATGGGACAGAGGGAGTACCCTTTACATTATAAACTGCAACCAAATTTTAAATTTTAGAACTTGAGATATCTTTTATCATGGTTTATTTTCCAGAATTTGTTTTTTAAATACTAAGAGCACATATAAAAGTTTTATTCAAAAAATATTTGCTTATAATCAGCATAAGTGAAATGATGACTGTAATGGATGTCAGCTACCAAAGCAACCAGATTTCACCATCGCACACTTAAAAGGAGAGATATTTACTACTATTTGTCATCGGGTAAGTGTCAACTGTCAATAAAACATAAAATATAACATTATTATTGGTTTTGCTAGTTGGACGCATAGAAAAAAATATATATGACCAGATCTTTCTAACAATGTCGGACTATCGGCTATGAAAATGATGACCAGTCACCTTCTCCATCTCTCCTCTTATGTGTGACAAGCGACTAGGTTCATGTAGACAATCTCTTAAGTACTGTACTGATGACAGATAATCGACTTAGTACATATATATATAAATCAGTGGCGGATCCAGAAAGAAATAGCAGTAGGGTCTAAGCAAAGTAGATCGAGTTACAGTCCCCCCTCCTATCTACATATGGTAAAAAAATTTAGTGGGGTCTTCGTAGAGATTCTCATAGTCTTCACGCCAATAATAGGGTTCGAAACCCCGCCGCCTCTATGCTGGATCCGCCCCTGTATATAAATTAGAATGTGCAACACCACAACATTTAGGAAAAAATAATTATGCACCCCAAAATAGAGGAAACCCAATGATATTCCACATAAATTCCTTTAGAAAAGATATCACCCCAATAATGAAAAACAGATATGCAGAAAGGTGTATAATCCGAACAAGTTTCAGGAGATCCGGTGGTATTGATGGCTCACGAGCTAGACGACCGCCGTACTATGCCTGACGCAAGGGTGCCAGGTCAATCAATGGCATATTGGCATGGCTGCCATGGCATGCCTGTAATAAATGTCTCATTATCTCCATTTACCCTTCCCAACGGCTTCCTATTCATCTCAGGTCCTACTTGAGCCTTCACCAGTTTTCCTCATGCCAAAAATGGCAAACTACTATACCATTTTTTTCCTTTTCTCATGAACATGGAAAGTCAATAGCAAGAAAGTGGTAATTCTCAAAGCAAAAACTATGGGTGTCAATAAAAAAATTTGAGCATTTTAGAAAGAAGCAATAATATAGTGAGTATATTTGAGGAAATTCTGGTTAGCACAATGACAGTTCCAGGTACATGAGTCCACCTACCAGTGGTGTTGTAAATTCCTAGTCCCACTAAAATGATTCTTTCTGTTAGAGGATGGTCAATAGTGCAGCTAGCAGTAGGCTCCAGCCTTTTGTCATGTCTCAGGTAGAGCTAACTTAAAGAGCAATTCATATAACAAGCTAACTACAAGTTAGCTATAAGTTGCCTTGATTCAAACAAATTAACAAGCATTTTAGGTCACCAACGAATTTTTTATTTTATCTCCTGGCCGATACAGCGTGGGGCGCTGTGCAAGCGCCGGCGCCAGAACAAACGCCGGCTTCTTTCTCAATATGTGATTTTCTTTCCTTAATCTCGTTTTAGGCTAATTAACAGGTTTTGGAGCCTTCCTAATAGCACTATTGTACCTGCTCTTAGAGGGTACAATTGTGTACTATATGTGAGTGTGGAGTGTATGTATAATGATGTTAGTGTCGCCTTTGGGTGTGTTTGGATAATGAGAAAATGAGGAGTGGGATTGGGATTGGAAAATAAATAAAGGGTTAGGAGTAAATGGAAGAGGGGGATAAATAGCTAGGATTTAAAGATGTCTTTTAGTGGATGGAAAATTATTTTCCATTCCCATTAGCCAAACACTCCTTTATCTTTCATGTAATTGAAAAATTATTATGAGCATGTCATATGAGCCATATTCGAATAGGAGTGAAGGTCCTTGCATTTCTTTTATTATGTTTTACACCTCTCCTAAAATTGACAAGTAACACAAACATGACATAATAATCAGAACTAACAATATGCCAAGTGCGAGGAGAATTACTTACAGCATGCTATGAACAATTAGCAAATCTGGCATAAGAAAAATAATGGAAAAAAATTGTCCAGGTACATTAGTTATCTCCTCATCCATTTTCATCCTCGTCTACATTCACTGTACCACACCACAAAATATTTTCAATTCAAAATTATTTCCTCACACCAAATTAAATACTCTATCTGTTAGTGAGATCCCAAAAAAAACATTAAACGAACAGAAAATCCAAACCTAAACTCGCAACAACTTATGAGCTAATAATCCGGATTTAAAAAAACAATATTTTCAATTATTATTTTTCCCACATCCCAATTCAAAAAGGCTAGAAGCCCCCAGTATAAAGTCCCCAAGAGTCAAGCACTGTTCTTCATCTCTTCCCAAGCTTCAACTTCAAGAACCCACCCACTTCTCCTCCTCTTCTCCATCCGCTGCGGCAAGCGCGCAATTCAGTTGCTGCGAGCTCGCTCGCCGGCGACAATGGCGGCGGCGGTGGCGGTGGTGGTTGGTTGCGTTCTTCTTGGTTGTGTGTGGGGGTTCCCGGAGGAGGATTTGGTGGCGCGGCTGCCGGGGCAGCCCGTCGTCGGGTTCAGGCAGTTCGCCGGATACGTCGACGTCGACGAGAAGGCCGGGAGGAGCCTCTTCTACTACTTCGCCGAGGCGGCGGAGGGCGCCGCCGCCAAGCCGCTCACCCTCTGGCTCAACGGAGGTCAGTCTCTCTGCTTTTCTCTCTCTCTCTGACTCTCTCTGCTGAGTTCTTGGATCATACTGTGTGATGTGATGTGATGTGTTGTGTTTCTTGGATTTGATCTTGAAGCATTGTGTTTTTTTCTCATCTTTTTCAAGTTGAGAATGAGATGTGATTCTTGAAGAGAGGTTTGGATTTTTTGTTTTGTTTTAATCTTGGAGATTGGTGTGGATTTCTTCCTTGATGTTTTTGTCTCTTGCTGCATGTCAGTGTCTCACTCGGTTCTCTGAACTTTCTCTGATTGTTTTCTTCTGAATTTTTCTTATGGAGGTATGCTGACTGTGGAGATGGTAGAGTCTCACTGTTGTTTGATAGAGATTGCTCCCTTTATGTGCATGGCTTTCGGTTGATTCCTTCTAGTATGGTTTTCTTTTTGTATCCGTTTGGATCTCCACTGTTTGTGCAACTATTTCTGAATTCTTTTCATGAACAGATGGAATTGGAGTTGTCATTGTCAATGGTACTGTGTACTACTGTTCCATTAATATTTTAATGGAGACAACTTTTTTTTTTTGGCCATTTTATGACTTGTGAAGCCAGGAAATGAGCTTCCATTTACCATCTTCTCTGATCTCTTCTCAGATGCAAAAATGTATTTTTTTTCTATTTTCATTTTGTTCATATATATTCTCCATGTTTGTTCATCAGGGGACTATGATGGCAGGAGGTGTTTCCTGAACTGGAAACATAAAAAGAACTACATCTGCTCTACACCTTCCAAGAAAAAAGAAATCAAAAATAATTTTAACTTGCATGTTGATATCCTTTTCACTAGTACTCCTACTACTTTGCAACTTGCAAAGGAGGAACAGGGTATCTTTGAGGTCACCATGTGTCCTTGGACCCTTGCCTCATTGGTGTCTGTGTGATGTGGTCCTAGAGCATTTAAAAAGAAGTGATGCATCATTTGATTTCCATGTAGCAAAAGACTACCTAAAGAAATGATTTCCATGTAGCAAAAGACTACCTAAAGTTTTAGGTAGCATTTTTAGACCAGTTTTAGGTATCATTTGGTTTCATCTCCATCATTCCATGCACAAAATGAAGTTAGGGGTGAATTTTTTCCATGGAACAATACATTGTCACATAATGAACTGTGAACAACTTTAATGCTACAGAATCAAATGTGACTTGCTGATTGCCAATGTTTGCTGTAAGATTAACTGATTTATAACCGCTGGCCATGTTGTTATCAGGTCCTGGATGTTCTTCGGTTGGAGGTGGCGCGTTCACAGAGCTCGGCCCATTTTATCCGAGAGGAGATGGCAGAGGCCTGAGATTGAACAAGAAGTCTTGGAACAAAGGTTGAACTTTTAGTTGCAATCTCCACCCAGCACATGTTTTCAGAATGCATAAAAAATGTAGCTTTAGCTCTAACTGTGTTACCTTACCTCAAATTTTGCAGTATCCAATCTTCTGTTTGTTGAATCACCGGCTGGAGTTGGATGGTCCTACTCCAACACTTCATCAGATTACAATACTGGCGATGCACGGACCGGTAAGTTCTAATGATGTTTCTTCAGATGAAAAGGACCAGTTAAACTTGAATATGTTGGCCTGACTGTATGTATGCCTGCTCAACCATGCAGCTAATGACATGTACAAATTTCTGTTGGGATGGTACAAGAAGTTCCCTGAATACAGGTCAAGAGGGCTACTTCTTAGTGGAGAGAGCTATGCAGGTCAGAGAGTATTCCTGAGTCTTATTTCACATTTAAATGTTTAAATTCTGTCGTGCACTTTGACTGATTGGCGAATAATTCAGGGCATTATATACCGCAACTCACCGATGTACTTCTCACGCATAATGAGAAATCAAATGGGTTCAAATTCAACATCAAGGGAGTAGCTGTAAGAATTTGATCGCACATTGGTCAATATTTGTTAACTTTGTTCTTCTAAATGTTTTCTGTAACTCTGATATTACCTTGAATAGATCGGGAATCCGCTTCTCAAGCTTGACAGAGATGTCCCCGCAACATATGAGTATTTCTGGTCCCATGGCATGATCTCTGACGAAATATTTCTATCAATCAGCCACAGTTGTGATTTTGAGGACTATACCTTTAGCAACCCCCACAATGAGAGCAAGTCATGCAATGATGCCATTGCAGAGGCAAACAGTATAGTTGGGGATTATGTGAACAATTACGATGTTATTCTTGATGTGTGCTACCCATCAATTGTGATGCAGGAGCTACGGCTGCGGAAATATGTATGCTTACTCTTGTTGATACAATCTTCTACTTGAGAACATATGGTCCCTTGTGGTATGACTGAATTGTTGTTCTATGCAGGTGACTAAAATGAGTGTAGGTGTGGATGTTTGTATGACTTACGAAAGGTATTTCTATTTCAACCTTCCAGAAGTGCAGCAAGCTCTTCATGCTAACAGAACACATTTGCCCTATGGCTGGAGCATGTGCAGCGAGTAAGTATTTATCTGTCAACTTCTGTCTATTATCTGTTTCTTCTAAGTACTTCGGATGCTGTAAGTACGGACTCAATGAGTATAACTGTAGGCCCTTCTAGTAAAGTTTCAAATAGATATTTTTCTAATGAAACTACCGATGATTTGAAATTTTTTTAGAAAATATTTATCATGTATAGAATGCCAAATAGTATTTAGTGAACAGGCCTTAGTTTCCAAGTCTAACTCATATTGAACATTTACATGTGCCAGTGTGCTGAACTACAGCAATAAGGATGGCAACATCAACATCTTGCCATTACTTCAGAGAATTGTAGAGCACAAAATACCAGTTTGGGTGTTCAGGTAATGTGTATTTCCACTTATATTCCAGATAATTTGTTTCTGTTTAATGTGAAGAATGTTATGACAATATCAATTGACACTACAGTGGAGATCAAGACTCTGTGGTGCCCCTATTGGGCTCCCGAACTCTTGTACGAGAGCTAGCTCATGACATGGGCTTGCATGTCACAGTCCCATACAGCAGCTGGTTCCGCAGAGGGCAGGTATACTTTCGCCCTTTTAAACAAATTAGCTGATACACTATGAAAACATAATGCAAATTTGTGAAAGTTACTAATAGTTGAAATATGTGACCCTTTGGCATTCAAGGTTGGAGGCTGGGTAACAGAGTATGGTAATATTCTGACCTTTGCGACGGTGCGAGGAGCATCTCACATGGTGCCATTTGCGCAGCCAGACCGAGCTCTCGGACTTTTTCAATCATTCGCACTTGGACGGAGACTCCCGAATACAACCCACCCACCTATTAACTAAGTGTACCTACGAAAGGAGCTGAAGATACAAACAAATAGTCTAGGATTTTCAGTTTTGCTACAGAAGATTAGTTCATAAGGGTGTATTAGATGGTCAAATACGAATATTTTATCTATTAGAGAGAACAGGGAAATAATACTAGATTAAATTCTTTATTGTTCTCTATCTGGATTGTCAGATTGCATTCCTGGAAGTCTGGAACATTGAGCAATCTGTATAACTATGTCATTTTAGGGGTTTTGGGGGCACACTGCATTTTGCAACTGTACCTATCTATGTCTGAGGAATTTCATTAGTGCAAACTGATGGAAAAGGTTGGCTCATTGAAGAAGTTGCTGCCTAAATTTTAGAATGAATGTTCTAATTGAGTCTATCTAATTGGAGTATTGTGATTTACATATGCTCGGGATCTTACTGAAAAAATGGAACAACTGTAACACCCTGATCCATAAGTTTTTTTTTTTTTTGTTGAGATAGGGTGACAAACTTTATCTTCTAATGTCACATTATCCAAGCTGTGAACTAAACTACCGGCAATGCTAGTCGGCAGGGACAGGATCATACCTTTAACCAGTCCTTTTTGAAGAAATTTATGCTTGACCAGTGTGCAACACCACAAGGTCAAGGGAGTATAAACTGCATCAAGGGTAAAAATATTCAGGCTTATCTGCTTTGGAAGATACAAAGAATGAAATGTAATGGTAGGTTAAGACCTGGAGAGAACACGCAGCATAGAAGCTACCCCAGTTGGAAGCTGGATGTCGTCTCTTTGCTCCCCAAAGGCCAAAAGCTGACAACAGCAATTGAAAATACATTTTTTTTTTGTTGTTCTTGGGCAGTACCAAATTGTTGTCACCAAGTGAGTTCTGGATGGGAGCTATGTTGGATAGTATCGAGGTGCCAGGTTTAGCAACTTGCATTTGATAAAACTTGACAACTTTTTCATCAGCAATTTTATACTATATGGTTATAAACAACTTAACTTTGCCATTGTCATTATGTGCTCTCCAATCTTGCTTGGGACGAAATCAATGAGTAGTTTCACCCTCATTTGCACTGTCTCATATATAGTGTAGTAAGTACAAAAATCCCCAGTACAAAATGTATTTGTAACCTCCCTGGCTTGGTTGAAAAGATGATGAATTGTTCCCAACTTGCACAAAGATTTCAGTGCTGCGATATCTATTGCTATGTATGACATACAAATAAGGACCACATCCAAAGTTGCTGCACTATCTATTGCGATGTGTGGCATACAAATAAGGACCACATTTCAGTGCTGTAATGAAGCTTAGAAAAGATACAAGAATACACTATTTTACATATACCTGTTTTGATAGTATTGCCAGGTAACAGGTTGGAATACAGACAAATACAGGGATAGCTATGCGGAGAAAACGAGTCAGTTGTTCAACCATCTCGTGACAAAGACAAATTCTCATAAATGGAGCTTCCAAATGACGGTTTCCTTACCTTAAAAGAGTGGGTATGTGGATCCAAGCAAAATGACCTCAAAAGACAGATTTGCATGCTGGCAACCATAGCACCAGATGCAACAACCCATTGGTGATCTTGGAGAGTGACAGGATACACAGCTTCTTTTTGTAACTGTACTGAAATTCGTATGGAGACAAAGGTGATGCTGTACTTTAAGCTAAGGAAACCATAAATATCATTGGATACTTGGTTAGTGCTTGATGATCCTTTAAGCCCAGAATGGCCATTGCCATGATTGACTAGTTTGAATGAATACTCCTCATCCCTTCCAGTTGGATGAAGGGAACTCTTAAGAATTACCCTTGCAGGAGATTTTCACAGTTTCTCCTGCATCCAATATTGTCGCATATTTTCAGAAGCACTATATTTGAGCCACATGCAGATAAATCAGACTGACAACATTACACATGTATTACTGTCATTGCAGTCACCTCAGACTAGATACCAGTCGTTTCGACCAGAAGAGCCACCCTCTTGCTCTCATCCTGGCACCATACCATGATGCAGGATGTTGCTCCAGATACTGGTCCTGAAAAGTTTCAGCTTCCAAGACATCTAGATTGACCAATTTCTTAGGATTCTTTGTTGGTCTTCATTCAACTTTGTTCATGAGTAGCATGGCAGCCATCAAGGAAGATCCATGCTTTTCCTTGAACAAAATTGATTGTAGCAATACATGACTTTCAGCATCAGAACTTCAGTGCAGAGTTAACTCAAAGTACAAGTCAGCATGCTCATCTTCTGAATCTGAATTTGCCATATCGTCTAGTAACTGATCTAATACCCAAAGCATTCATCTCCTCAAATAACGTGGGATGCTCCCCTGGTAGAAAGCATGAGCTCTTCCCTTCACATCGATCCGACTGCACCCAGGCGTCTTCACCATGCCGAGTTCTCTCATCCTTGATCTCAACCCTGCAACACCATCAGATTGACCAACTGCGTCATAAATTCCACAGAGGGTAACATAATTGCTAGCACTGCCTTCTTCTAACTCAAATAGCCTAAAAGCTGCAATCTCTCCAACATCGACGTTATTATGCATAGCACATGCAGAGAGCAAAGCTCCCCACAAGCTAGCACAAGGTTCCATGGGCATCTTCCTTATAAGCCCAACAGCTTCTTCAATGGCTCCAGCACGCCCTAAGAGGTCAACCATACATGCATAGTGCTCAGCAGCAGGGTGGACACCATGAACCTTAGTCATCGACTCGAAGATCTTCCGACCCTCGGTTACAAGCCCGGAGTGGCTGCAACTTGACAGAACTGATGTGAATGTGATCCAATTTGGTTTCACTCCCTCAGACAACATTTCCATGTAAACCTTCAATGCCTGTTCCCCCTTGCCATGAATGCTGTAGCTATGAATCATTGTAGACCAGCTCACCACATCCCTCTGCTGCATGCCAGAAAACACTGCTTGTGATACATTGACCCGGCCGCACTTTGCATACATGTTGATCAAAGCGTTCCCCACTGCGATATCCGAATCAAATGCCAGGCACCTCACCATCCTACCATGGATTTCCCTACCCTTCATCAGCTCCCCTTCCTTCGCACAGATATTCAACACGCTGGGCACAGCCTGCAGACCATTCACCATGTTCACCGCCTCAACCTGCGCTCTGCTGAAAATCTCAAAGGTTTCTACTGCCCTCCCAGCCCTCGCATACCCTGCAACCATGCAGTTGCAGACGACAGCATCCCTCTCCGTCATCTCGTCGAACACCCTCACCGCATCATCCAGGAAACCAGCCTTGGCATACATATCCAGAAGCGCAGCGGCCACAACAACGTTCCCCATCAAGCCGAGCCGGACGGCGAAGCCGTGGATCACCCCGCCAAGCACCGCGTCGGGGAGCTCAGCGCAGGCACGTACCACGGCGGGGACAGAGTAACCGTCAGGGCGGAGCCCCGACGCGAGGAGGCGGGAGAACACCTCCATCGCGTCGCGGGGAGGCGACGCCGCGAGGAGCACGTTGTACGCGTGCATGGACGGCGCACGCATTCCGTCGAACACCCTGCGTGCGCGCCGACGCTCGCCGCACCTGCAGTACATCAGCACAAGGTCGGTCTCCAGGGTGGCGTCGGGGAGCCACCCGCCCACCACCGCCCTCGCGTGCGCCTGCTCTCCCGGCCGGACCGCCCCGGCCGCCGCGCATCGCCGGAGGAGCCCGGAGAGGCGGCCGGCCACGGGCGCCGCCATTCCCAACCAAGCAGTTCGCTCAACTGCGTCATCGTGTCACATGTTTTACCATCCGTAAAGCCCAACTCGGCCCGGCCCAACTAAACCTTTGGGCTGAGAGCTAGGCCCAAATAAGCGTCTTACTAACTATCAGCGCTAGTGCGTGCTAGTGTGCTGCGTGAGGGGGGTTTTAGTCCCACCTCGGCGGCGCAGGCGGATGGCGAGAGGGAGAGAGGCTATAAAAGGGCGGGTGGGTGCGACGAGGAGGGCATGATCCTTCAGGCAGTTAAAGGGAGATGATGAGTGGTAACATCTCGCTAATTAATGTTGCGAGAGGGGTGTCTGCCCCAACCAAGCCTGTTACGACAACAGGGCACTCCAATATTTTACCATCTGATCCCGAATCTAAGTGTTTAAATCTTATAATATTTTTTTGTTAATCCTGTAAGGGTTTTTTTTCTTTATTTCGAATTGAATTTCGTTTTTGTCTAAAGTATTTTAAGTTTTTTTTGTCTTTTGGACATGTTTTTGTTGTATCTTTTGAATTTCATTTCATTTGATATTTTATTTTTATTTCTATGTATCTAATTGAGGGCTCAGGTTTGATTTTTTTGAAAAAATATGATGATCCTCATGAAAATCCTCATAAGAAATTTTACCCAAAGATGAGACGTTTGGGAGCATAAGCATATTTTAACACAATATACCACCTGAACAACTTGAAAATGAGGAATTTTACCCAAAGATGAGAAATTTTGCACTGGTTTTACCCAAAGATGAGAAATTTTGCACTGGCCGTACCTGTTGCGCTGCTGATCGACCTCATCAGGCTGCCATTTTATCAAGCTCGTCATCAATAAGCTGAAGCTGCAACCCTCTGTGCATATGGACTATTGATGGATAAGGCCCTCATCAACAAGCTGCTCCTCCACTGTTTGGTACTACTCCTGAATGTTCCTGAAGCTGTGGTACTCTCTGCTCTCTACTACTATTGCTGCTCTCTGCTGCTGTGTGCTAGTGAAGTTCAGAACTTCAGATAACATCGTACAACCATTTACTTCCTGTATTTCTTGTGCTGATCTTGATGTACTTCTTGCGCTGATCTTGATGAGAACAACTGATCCTTTCCTGGGAGGTGGGGCTTTGCTTTGTACAGACATTAAGCTAAATGGTCAAAATTATCGAACTATCAGCACTTATGCTTTTGCGGTCAATTGGTCAAGCATCACACCTCACAGATGATCCTCCTGATGAGAAAACAGATGCAGCAAAGGTAAAGGCTTGGAAAATTGCTGATGATCGTGTGATGGGATTCATATTTATGAGCGTTGATGTGGCTATTCGGATAGGTTTTAAGGCTCACAAAAGTGCTAAGGAGATGTGGAACTATCTCAAACAGAGGTACACTCAAGAAAGTGGAGCCTTACGCTTCTCCTTGTTGCAAAATCTGAACAACTTACAGCAGCAACAAAATCAGTCCATTGAAGAGTTTTACAATGTTTTTTACTCGGTTAACCGGACAATTTGAGGTACAGATTCAAAAAGTTGTTTAAGGATGTGCACAATGCAAGGCGAGAGAGAAGCATGATCAGGAAAATTTAGTACTTTCTCCATCCTAAAATATAAGTATTTTTAGAATAGTGCAAGTCAAACTTTTTAAATTTTAACTATTAATAGCCAAAAAAAGATCAATCATATAAATTTGATGTCACTAGATTTATCATTAAACAAACTATCATACTGGAGCAATATGCAACTCTTTTTATTTAAAACATATTACTTTTATAAATATTGTTGGTCAAAGAGCATCTCGAAGACTATATCAAAGTCAAAAATGCTTATATTTTGGGACGAAGGGAGTATATCAGTTTGCCATGCGACTTCTCCCTAAATTTGAACCTAAACGGGTTCAATTGCTTGCGCGTAGTACACTTCCAACTATGACAGAGGCTCTTGCAGATCTGATTGCTGAGGAGACGCGTCTTAGCACCCTAGAAATTACTTCCACTCATTCGGTTGCTCATAATGTCCTGGCAGCAACTCATCGTGTTGGAGTTCCTATGGGGAGTGTCCCTAGATTCGGTTACAATTATTTGCTCTTATTGCAAGAAGGTCGGTCATACTTTCCATGATTGCTTTCATCTTCACCCAAAGAAGTTGGTTGATTATCAAGCGAGGCGTGCAATCACTTCACGTCCTCGTGTGGCTGCTAGTGTTCCTGGTTTCTCTGACTCCATAGCTGCTAGATCTTCTAGTATGAGTGTTGTTGGTACTATCTCCAGTGCAGCCTTATGTGCTCCTCAGCTCGCAATAGTAGGACCATCTTATCTGAGCAGTGACTGGTCATGGCCTTCACCGTATTGTTTCAGATCCGCCTTCCATCTTCAAGTAATTTGACGGACACTATTTCCCCTTTTGTTGCCATCTGCTATTTGTCTATTGCAATGCCTTTTGCTAGCATAGTATCATCTACAAATCAATTTCCTATGTTCTTTATCGAGTCCACTAAAGTCCATCACATCCTTTCAATTCGTCGAAGTAATGTCAGTATACTAGTATCTCACTAGCTCCATATCGGAGCAGGCCATCGTCACCAATCAAGGGCCGAAGAACAATTTGTAAAGGCCCTTCAACATCATCACCAACATCTCCGAATCGGTGAAGAGCCGCAGAACGGGTTGTGAAGGCTTCAAGATTCTGAGGGCCGAAGAACAGTTTGTGAAGGCTCCGAGGTCCACTTCATTGCGGAGGGGATGCTATCTTTTCTTCTTCATCATCATCCAAGATTTGCACGCTTTGACAACATCTTCAAGCATTGACTTTGGTTTTAGTATAGGTTAAGCTATACCTTTCAAATGCAATGTTATTGCATACACATTGCATTTGAGCTGGGATGTTAAAGGGTATATGTGTCTTTTCATATCTCTTGTAAACATTATATGTGGTTCTTACCCTAAGTCAATTGTACACAGTAAAATCCCCAAATTCCATAATTATCAACTCTCACTCCCGAAGTTTGTGATATATGGAATTGCTGGTGGGAATAGTGCATGCATCAAAACCATACAATTTTGCTATATATTTGTCGACAAATTTTCTCCTAAAAATTTGATAGATGTAATTACAATACAATTGAAGTGTTAGTACACTGTAACATGTATGTAACTACAATATCACTTGTATGTAACTTTCACATAATTTTGAACCGTTAGATTTGTTTCAAGATTTGTACAAAGTGAGGAAGGGAAAAATTCACACCGCACACACATGTGAGAGGATTCGTCACCGAAATAGCATGTTACAGTGTAATTACATCACAATTGTACTATAATTACATCTGTCGACAAATGTATTAGTGATCCCAAACCATATAGTATTACACAAGATCCAATCCCTATAAATTATTACAAAATTTTAATGTGTTCATATAAATACAAAGAATAACATTCATTGCATGATATTATCTTTGTTTATTCGTTCCACCCAACCCAATTTTAGTGTGGTTCCCTGGTAGCAAAATCACTGTTTGTTGCTTCGTAGTAGTACCTATTAATCTGTAGTAGCCTCTCTACCAATACTGGCCCAGGTTATGGCGACAAACACATATACTTTGTCGTGTATCCTATCAAAGAGGCGAAACAAGGCAATTCTCCAAGTTTTCTTGAACAATACAACACAGAAAACAACCCAGGGACCAACTGTAAACCCGGACCCAAGTCCAAAGTAGAACATTAGCTCATCAGAAACATTTTTGCTCATGATTTGGCTGCTATTCTTTGGTAGTTCACTGCCCAAGCAATTCCTTTGGAGGGGAGGACCATAGAGACCGTTGTTTCCATCATATATGTGAGGGTTCTCGGCATAGAGGGTATCGAGTTGGCTTCCTCGTGGAATTCTTCCTGTAAGATTATTGTATGACAAGTCCAAGTAGCTTAGATATGTTAGATCTGCCAAACTTGGAGGAATTTCACCAAAAAATTTGTTCCGTAAGAGGTCAAGTGATTCCAATGAATTCATCGCCCCAATCTTCTCCACAATTTCTCCGCTCAATTGATTCCATGATAAATTTAAACTGAGCAATCTTTTAAGAGAAGTGATCTCATCCGGTATTCCACCAGTTAAACTATTGAGTGACAAGTCGATGCCCACCACATCGAGAATGCTATCACCATATTGTTGTTCTTGGTGCTTCATCACAACAGAGAAAATTCTTCCAAGAGACCCATCCACAACGTCAAAATATGCATGAAACCAATCGATCTCTATTATTGTCGAATGTTTTCCTATCATCATTGTTAACTTTGACAAACATCGTGGTATTGCACCAGATATATTGTTTGCTGCTAAACTGAAGTAGTGGAGATTTTTAAGATTTGTGATTTTGATTGGAATATGACCGTAAAACATGTTGTGGCTAAGGTGTAGAAAATGCAAGTTCACCATATGTCCAATCCATTGTGGCAATGTTCCACTGAATTTGTTCCATGATAGATCCACATAGCTTAACAAATTTGAGTTGCGGAGAAATGATGGGAGTTTAGCAGAGAAGCTATTGTGACTTAAGAGGAGGAAAATCAACCTTTGCATCTGAAAACACTTGGGAAAGGCTCCCTCAAGAAAATTGTTGGACAAATCCACGATAATCATGGACTGTGATTCACAAACTGATTCTGGAATTCGACCGATAAGATAATTAGAGGACAGAATTAGTGCTAGAAGGTTTGGAGACCCAATATCTATGGGCAAAGGCCCTGACAAGAAGTTTATGGAGATATCCATGACTTCAATTTTTCTATCTAATTTCGGTATTTGACCCGTTAGTTGGTTGGAACGGAGGATGAGCTCACTTAAGCTAGAGTTCTCTATTATGGGTATAGGTCCAGTCAGATTATTCCTAGAAAGGTCAAGGTGACATAAGCTAGGGATGGTATATGCAATATCTGATGGTATAATCCCAGCAATATGGTTGTCAGAAAGATCAAGATAAGACAAACTTGTAAAATTCCCTTCTTGTGCTGGTTTATCTCTAGTAATACCATGTGGCAACCTGTCTACCAAATCCTCTATGTTCCCATGAGATAGACTACCACCTAGACCCAAGCTTTTCATAGAACAGAGACTTCTCATGTCCGCTAGCAACGTTGCTGCATTACCGTTATCACTAAACCCAAGCCACTGGAGTGCCGTGAAACTTCCTAGCGCGGTAGGGAACGGACCATGAAGAAATGTTTCAGAGAGCTCGAGGGATTCGATACTCGTCAGGTTCCAAAACCAACATGATTGGATTGGATGGCCCAATCTGTTCGACGAGAGATCGAGCTGCACGAGTTTCGTGAGGTTTAGTTGCGCGAGTGCTTGGGGTGTACTAGGAAGTGTGCATTTCACAAGGTTGAGAACCTCCAAAGATGGAATTGTGTTCAGCACATGGGGCCAGCCAGGTGCTACCATGCTGAGATTCACCAAGCTCATGTCAAGATACTCCAAGGATCGCAGATGAGTAATCCATGAGATATCTGCCGAGTACATATGTTGCATGTTACCAAGGTTCAGATGTTTAATTTCAACCTTGTCAGGTTACCGAGCTCAGGTGGAACCCTACCTGACAAGGTTGAGAAAGAGAGATCAAGGTACTCCAATTTGGAAAGGTTGCCGAGCCAAGGAGACACACTACCAGAGAGAAAACACCCAGAGAGATCAAGATATCTCAGGTTCGTCATAGAACCCAAGAACTTTGGGCTACTGCTGTTGATGCCCGGAAGGACGAGAGCACTGAGGTCGAGGTACTCAAGATGCTCGAGAGAAGCCAAGGAAGGACTCATCCGGCCTTGCAAAACTTGGCCACCCAAAGAAGCCTCAGAGAGTTCAAGCCGGATGACATTGCCGGCCATTCGGATTCGGTTGCTGCTGCAGGTGACGCCAATCCACCGGCAGCAATCTTTCTCCCATTGCCACGAGGCGAGGGTGTTGTCGGTGTCGTTGATGCCACGCATGAAATCCAGCAGCGCGTCCCTCTCCTTGCACACGCAGCCATCGCCGGCATCCGGTGCTCGGGTTCACCGGATGCCGTGCGTGGGCGATGGGAGAGAAGCAGAAGTAGATGGTGATGAGCCGGGAGAAGAAGAAGAAGAAGAAGCAGGCAGCTGAGCTAACCATGGTGGTGAACGTACTGGTAAATTGTTCATGGGTTGTGTAATGCCTTTATATAGGCCAGAGCCAGCGTGTGCGCAAGGTTTGGGTCATTTGGTGCTCCATTTATCTTCCGCATGAGTGGTGCAAATTAAAGGCAAATTCTCATACACGGTGCTCCAAAACTAATGACGGTTTCGTTTCCTTCGACACTAAACAAACAGATTTGCTTGATAGCAATCACAGCAACAAATTAACCCATTTGTGACCTTGGAGAGTGACACTCACTATGCACAGCTTCCTTTGGTTGCTGTGTTGAACTCGTTATGGAGAGACAAACCAGCAAAGGTATGCTGTACTCCAAGAAGGGAACCATGCATAAATATTAGGAGTATATGTCCAATTTTTTTTAGAATGTTTCGTGGCATTTGCTAATTGGTGTGTATGGAGTGTGCACGAAAAATTTATATGCATAGGATATGTTCCTGTCATAACCATGATTGACTAGTTTGAATGAATTCACCCCATCCCTTCCAGTTGGCTGAAAGGAACTCTTAAAAAGTTATCCTTGGAGAAGATTTTCACAATTTCCCTTATGCAATGTTCAGAAGCACTATATTTGAGCCATATGCTGATCTATCTTTCTATATATTTCTATATAGTTGGTACCCACTAACAATTATTAGAAGGTAAAGCTCAACATGTAAGCATACCATATCATCACCCACTAGCAATTACTAGTCTAGCCCATTTTAAATCCCATGTAAGCATGCCACATCTTCACTCACTAGCAATTACTATTCTAACCTATTTTAAATTCCATGCAAACATGACACATCATCTACAATATTATATTATAGAGATCAACAAGTATGTGTCAAATCATCTTTCTCATATTATTTTCTCAACATTTCAACTTTCATCATTTTAACAATATTTAATATATACTCATTCATAAATTCCGCAGCAAAGCGCGGGGTATCACCTAGTTAATCCTATGAGTGTTACCGCTATGGCAGTCAGAATAGATACCAACCGTTTCAGCTAAAAGAGCTACCCGCTTGCAAGGTTTTCAATTTCGATTTTGGCTAAAATTTCAGCCCTTTCAGTAGAATCGAAATTTCCGAAATTTGGTAATTTTTGGAGCGAAATTTTCTGAAATTTTGACACAATTTAACTGAATTTGACTAAATTCACAAAAAATTGAGAAAACCCGAAAATTTGATATTGTTATGGCGGGGGGAGGTTTGAAATTACCGAAATTTCAATCCCTGCCCTCTTGCTCTCCTTGCCCCACAGCATGATGCATATATGATGCATGGGAAGAGAATCCTCTGACATACTATGCCCAAGTGATCACTATCATGTGGCACCCATCAACATCGGGCTCACAGTAACCATGCTCCTTTGAGTGTTTGACTTTATATTAGAGGATCGTGTTACATGATGCAGGATGTTGCTCTAGATATTGGTCCTGGAATGTTTCAGCTTTCAAGGTCTCTAGATCGACCAGCTTCTATAATCTTCATTTTAATTTGTTCATGAGGAGCATGCCAGCAATCAAGAATGATCTATGCTTTTCCTAGAACCAGATTCATGGTAACAATACACGACTTTAGCATCAGAACATCAGTGCAGAGTTAGCTCACAGTACACAGGTCGCCATGCTCATCTTCAGAATCTTTCGAATTGAAGATTGTGATTACATTGATGACATGTAGTCATTTTCTTTTATCTTGCTCATTTGCTCATTGCGCCACGCGATCCATTTAATTAATATGTGACCAGGTGTCACACAAATCTTCAAGGATCTAAAACGAATTGATTCATCATCTGAAACAAAATCCTCTAGTGAGATGTTGTGAACTTTAAACACAAAAGACTTGGCAGAAGAGCAGTTTTAACAAAAGAACACGATATTAAACAACTTGGCACTTTGGCAGGAGCAATATAACAAAAGAATACGGCAGGGCACAGGCGTACAGCCAAGTAGGAAATACTCCCTCTGGTTTTTAGATATTCCTATATGACACAATTGACCATTTTCTCATTTTTATTGACCGGCATCATTTATTCAATTACTCCCTCCGGGTCAAAAATAATTGTCATCTTGAACATTGTCTAAAAATAACTTCGACCACTATTTTTTTTACAATATATAGAAATATCAACATATGCATGATTTTATTGGAGTACTTTTTAAGATTAATGTATATGCTCTCCATGTTTGCTAGACAAATATTTTAGAAATATTTATAGTTAAAGTTTTAAATTTTGATATCAGTCTTGTTCAAAATGATAATTATTTTTAAACCGGATTAGGTGAAGTGAAAAGAGGTACCACTATATCTATCATCTAAAGTATGTTTAAGTGCGCCTTGTATTGTTTATCTATTTTCATAAATATTTCTAAAAAACATGAATACGCGAACGGATTTAAAAAGTCATCAATCTCGTATATGCTTAGTCTTATCTTTTCATTTATGTTTATGCTTATTGAAACTGCTTATCAGCAACCAACAAATAATTTATGAATGAAACTTTTATATACATATCCTTAATGATTTAAAAGCAAATAATATAAAATAAACTACAATAAAAAAACTACAAATTAGGTTTTAAAATTTAAATTTTGGTTTATATGTATAAGCATAAGCCAAACAATGAGGCTCATCATCTATCTGCTCATGAAACGAATGAATTAAATTTCATATGCTATGATGTAATTTAAAAAAAACAATGAATATTATCAAAATATCCACTGTAAAATGTAAACTTTCATGTTATTAAACATCGGAAGTACTCAAAGTTAATTTTTTTTTTCAGTGGGAGGTACATATTCATCGACAACGAGTCGCTTGTGGCGAATTCATTAATCTCAAGACATAGTCTTTGAAAGGTGCTCATATAGGTAAAATGTGCATGTGCGCATTCATAATAAAAGTGAGTGTGCGCGGGCGTCTGTGTTTTTACTGTGTTAATAAAAAGAACATTGTAAATACTCACTGTAACGTACCAATTGATGATAGATATACTAAAACATCGTAGAAGTTTGGCAACCCAAGTACCCAACTGTATATGCAGCCCAGAACTCTCGCTGATCCAGTAATTTAGGCCTTTCAGCTGATCTTCCCTTATCTTGACACCTGCAGGCCCGTGTGCTATGTCTAGCTGGCCCATGAAAGCACACAAATATTAAAGCGTATAGAACAGTAAGAATTTGACTGATATACCATTGGAAAAACATGTCGACAACAAAAACGATCTTTTGTTCTAAAAAAACAAAAACGATCTTTTGTTCTAAAAAAACAAAAACGATCTTTTGGATTAAAAACAAAATGCAGTTCATCGGTAGTAATACTGTACGTTTTCCTTTTTGTTATTTCTGCTAATGAGGTTTCGAATACATATTTTTTCTTTTATTTTCCTATTCTTTTTTTTAAGACTATTTTTCCTATGCTCATGCAGTCATGCTTTACTCATTGCGCTACACGATTCGTTCGTGCAAGGATCCATAATCCAACTGATCTGTGATCAGGCGAGGCGTCGCGCAAATCCTTGCGAGATTGGTTCGTCATGTGAAACAATATCATCATATTGGGAAGCTCTCGGAAATTTAAATTTTAAATTCGAATAAAAAAGATATTTAAGTTCGAAAAAACATAGTCGCCGACCGTGGGGATCGAACCCACGACCACGTGGTTAAAAGCCACGCGCTCTACCACTGAGCTAGGTCGGCTTACGCTGTTCCATTTTGATAAACTCTTATAAATTCAAATAATTGTCCAGCCATTTCCGGTCAGGTTCTCACGATTGCATATCGATAGCCCATGCCCCCAATTTACGCGTTGATTTTCTCGCTTGTCCCTACCGTTTGACTTCCGGAAAGCAAAACTGAACTTCGTACGCAAACCAGCCGAGAGCAGTTTACAGTTGACTGAACAGAAGTAGTGAAGGACCAATTACTACGGCATTATTGTATATTCTGACCTACCGAGTACTCCTACCCCAGTTTGATTATGACATAAGGTTTTGAGGTCTTCCCAAAGCAATTGTCGTCTAACAAATGTCTATTTATTTATCTGTGTAAAGAGTAAATGAGCATTATTGAATGTCCAATAATTGGGACAATTTTGTTTCTGATACTTTGATGTCCAATATTGATTTTACCCCTATTTTTTAGGGTTTTTATTTTACCACTATTTTTTTAACCAAAAGAGACGTTTACCCCTGGTTTAGACTGAAGTGAGTGGGACGGGGTTTATGGTAGTAAAGAACCGGGTTTATGATAGTAAAGAAATAGATAAATAAAGGAAATAAAGGTTTTTTGAATTTGAATACCTTTTCATTACGAGAAAAAGGATCTTAGAGTGTCTATCTAAGACTATCCAGGCGGCTGTAACAGCCCTCCCTCCAGAACCATGTAGCCAGCCCATTCGACGGACGGGTCCACTTACACATACCACTCCACTTACATTTTCGTCCTCGCTTCGTGTAAAATGGTTAACCCGAGAGTGCCATGGTTGGAGAGACAAGGCCTTATAAGTCGGTTCCACCCTTGCTAAACTAGCAATGTGGTACTAAACATGCACACAAGCTCACAAGGGCCTCATCCTAATTGGGTCAGGATGTCACAGCCGCACAGGCGGCGGCGAGCGGGCGGTGGCCAGGCGCAGCTCCTCCCACCGGTGAGCAGGGAGCGCTCTACGCAGGCTAGGTAGCGGGGAGAGGGTAGGCCGCAGCGCGCGGGCATCGGCTAGGCGGTGGCGGCGAGCAGGTGGCGGCCAGGCGCAGTTCCTCCCGCCGGGGAGCAGGGAGCGCTGTATGCGGGCTAGGCGGCGGGGAGAGGGGTAGGCGACAGCACGTGGGCATCGGCTAGGCGGCAGCGGCGAGCAGGTGGCGGCCAGGCGTAGCTCCTCCCATCGGCAAGCAGAGCGCGCTCTGCGCGGGCTAGGTGGCGAGGAGAGGGATAGGCGGCGGTGAGCGGGAGTCGGCAAGCGGGCGCCGACCAGTGGCAACCCCTTCCGTCGGCGAGCAGGCTGCGACCAGGTGCAGCCCCTCCCGCCGGCGAGCTGGAGGCGTGCCCTAGGCGGCGGCGAGGAAAGGGGTAGGCGACGGCGTTGAGGGGTCTAGGCGGCGACTGGCAGGGGGCTTGGAGGAGGTGGCCGAGATTGTGTAAAATGTTCTTGAAATTTTTTCAAAGTTTGTTCAATTTCTGTCAAAATGCTGCTGAAATTTTGTCAAAATTCCATCAAATTTAGAATCTGTCCAAATTGTTATGTTAGTCAATATAGGTCATTTAATTTTAAACATATTCACAAAAATAAATTTTCAAAGCCATGCATAAAATAGAGAAAAACACAATTCATGAATAGAGATAGGAGAGGGTATAAATATCTTTTTGCCATGTAGTTAATACCATGAACTTCTCTATTCAAAACAGGGGTAAAAATATTGTTCGGTTCAAAAAAGTATGGGCAAAAACGAAAACCCTAAAAAGTAAGGGTAAAATCAATATTGGACATTAAAGTGGGGTAGAAAAAAAATTGCCCTAATTTAATTCGTATTAGTACAACTACCTAAGATATTTAAAATTTGATGCAACCCATGAGATACGAAGCAACGTGTTACTTTAACCGATGAGAATTAATTACAGAATGATAAATTTTTAGTTGTCCTTGGTCCCTGCGCTCTTTGTCTAGGTGATGACAAAAATAGAATGAAGGTAGTACATATGTACGATGCTCAAATACAAAAGTGATCAAAGATTACAAGTATTTTTTTTTTCTGAGAATCATATTTACAAGCTGGAAGTCAACTGTGATGCTTCCAACTAAGTTAGACCCATCCAATTAATACAGTGTGCATGCTTGCTCGCCATGCTATATGTTAGGTCAGCCGTCTTCTTGGACCGTCCAGTGGAGAATTGTGATTTTCTATACACATGCTAGAATTGTCGGTGGCACCAAATAATGGATCCTTAGAGGGTCAAGAGTGCATGCGGCGTGTATAATCCTAAATAATATATAGGCTTATTTAGATCTAAAAAAATTTGGCCAAAAACATCACATTAAATGTTTAGATGCATGCATGAGGTATTAAATGTGGGAAAAAAACCAATTGCACAGTTTGTATGTAAATTGCGAGACGAATATTTTGATTTAACAATATGATGCTACATTAAACATTTGTTAATGACGGATTAATTAGGTTTAATAAATTCGTCTCACAGTTTACAGGTGGAATCTGTAATTTATTTTATTATTAATTTATGTTTAATATTTCAAATGTGCATACGTATACTTTTCAGTTTCAACAACTAGTACCTTAGTTCAAGGATATGAGCTGTTTTACCCGTATGCTATATCGACTTGCTTTCTATAACATAGGGACGTACATTGGAAAAAAAAAGGTGTATAGATACAACCATAAACTTTCAATAATAATAAATTTATCGTCTAAAAGTTATTAATAACCAAAGTTGAAACATTGATGGTTAAAAATTTATGGTTAAAAGTGATAATAAATAAATTAAAGAGAACTGGGGAGTATATGTTTTTTCTTAAAATTGGTGGATATATATCAGGATAAATCTAGGATTTCAACCGTAATGAACATGGTTAACATATATAAATGCACCTAGCCATCTGGTCACACATGCCTACTGTATCCCCTTCGGCACTTCGGATTTTCTTGATCAGTACTACTATTCCGTAGCAAGCAGGCCCTTAGTAAGCAAAACGGTATATTCACAAACGAAAAATAATTTACGAATAAAACTTTTATATACATGTTCTTAGTGATATAAAAACAAAGGTTAAAAAATAAACTTCAATGAAAACCCTCCAAAATCAACTTCAAATTTAAAGTTTAAAATTTAAATTTTGGCTAATAAGTATAAGTGAAAAGATGAGATTCTTAGATAGACTGTCATGCATATTTAGACAAGCTAACTGCACTGTATACGCGTGCCATAAATGTGTCAACTTGATCACAAGGTACTTTCAGTCAGTCATGCCTGGTTTAGTTTACCAAATTTTTTTTTCCTAAAAACATCGTATCGAATCTTTGAACATATGTATGAAGTATTGAATATAGCTAAAAACAAAAACTAATTGCACATTTTACATGAAAATCGCGAGGAGAATCTTCTGGGCTGAGCCTAATTAGTTCATGATTAGCCATAAATGCTACCATAACCCATATGTACTAATGATGGCTTAATTAGGCTCAAAAGATTCGTCTAGCGGTTTTCAGTGATTTATAAAATTAGTTTTTTTATTTGTGTCTAAAACCTCTTTCAACATCTGATCAAACATCCGATGTCCGATATGACACCTAAAAATTTTTCTTTTCGCGAACTGAACACACCCTCAGTCAAGCAATCCTGCAGCAAATCTGCGTTACAGCTGGCTCCTCCTCGTCGTCTACGGCGCCGGCCTGAGTGCGGTTTATATAATCATCTCATCCTCCTCTCGTCTCCTGCGATAGATTGAGCCTGATCTCTCCTCCTCTCTAGCCTCTCGAGAAGCTAGGCGATCGTCAAATATATCTCCAGGTGGACCAGGTTAGTGCTAATTAATCATCAATTGATTAGTTACTGCTTCCAGTGAAAGGCATGCAATTTGTTCAATTGCTCCTAGCTTGGGTTTTTTTTATCTAGATTTAGGAGCCTAATTAAGTTAAGTCGTATGCTTCACGATCGATGAACTTGGCCATTAATTCTCATGGTTACTGATGGTATTCTCAATTGATGGATAGACAAGCTTGATCTATTGGTCTTTTCTTTTTCTTTTTGAGTCTTTATATACGGTGTAGAAACGATCTACACTATCGATTTGTGAGGGTATGATAGTACTTCCCATATCATCGTTCATTAGTTATTTTTCTCCTTTCTAAAACAGAGTCCATCACAACCGAATCGATCTCACATTTGCAAGCCTCGTATGATACGTCCATCATTGCTCCATTGGCACATTCACATACAACCCTTCCGTTGGCCCATAGAGAGCACTGTAGAGACTTTTTTTTTTCCCTTTCATTTTGCCTTTTAATACAAAGCCTAAGATTTTCTCCACTAGTATACTCACTCGAATTTTCACACACGGCCTTGGCTATGAGTTCAGATGAAAGTTGTTGGGGTAACAAAACTAGGTAAAAACTCATTCAATTTTTCTCCAAATGATGCACATCTGAGGGCTTGTTTTGAACTTTCTCTCTGTATTATTTTCATTCACATTTAGTCTATACCCTAATCCAGGATTTGAGAAATTTCAGTTAAGATTTAAAGTGCTACTATTAACTCCAGTCTTTCTTATAGAACGAGTAAATTATTAGGGAAATTTTATAGCACTTGACAAACTATCTGTAAGTACCAAAGTTTTGTTATTTTGAGATACCTCATAGGTGTAGGTATCAAGTTTTATACTATAAAATGTGGCACCTCCTGATACCTTCTCAAGGATGCTAAACTTGTCTAATTATTAGTCTTTATTCTAAAAAACTTATTATTATTTATTCTCATCATACAGAAGAGAGATTGGTAACACGGACAAGTTACAAATTCACCTATGAATCCAACTAATGTACCATACCAATTGTTAAAAGAAATTACAGATGGATTCTCTGAGGAGCGAAAGCTTGGTAAAGGTGGATATGGAACAGTTTATAAGGTAAGTTAAAGTCAACTTTGGTATGTAAACCAACTTATTGTAATAATTGGCGAAACCAATGTAGTGGGTTCTAATTTCTAAATAAGAATAAGCCTGCACTGCATGTTTTGCACATATAACACTGAGGTGAGCAATCAACCATGCACCACTTTTTATTGTTGCAAATAAAACTTACTTCTAGTAAAAGTCTAACGACAAAGCAAACAGAACCCTGCACCACTTTTATGATGTTTTGAGTACTGACCCTAGATACTTAACAGGGAGAGCATAAAAATGGAGATAAAATTGCGGTGAAGATTCTTCACACGGAAGGGTTTGACGATAATAAATTCAATAATGAGTTTGGGAACCTTATGATGGCCAACCATACAAACATTATACGGTTAGTTGGATACTGCTATGAAATAAAATATACAACTGGACTGGCTAAAGGAAGACTAGCTTTGATTGCAACCATAGATAGAGCACTTTGCTTTGAGTATATGCCTCGGGGGAGCCTTGAAAACTATCTTTCTGGTAAGACATTGCTTTCAGTCCTAGTACTCCCCCAATTCCATAATATTTGTTGTTTTGGATAAGGCTAAGTTTAAATTATTTGAACTTTGACTATGAATGAATTTTAAAATGTTTATTTTAGAAGCATGGAAACTAAATGTATAAATTAATGTTGAAAGACACTGTAATGAAATCATATATTTATTGTACTTTCTCCGTTCCATATTATAAGTCACTTTGACTAAGTCAAAATTTTCTGAGTTTGATAAAGTTTATAGAATAATATAACAACATTTACAATATCAAATTAGTTTCATTAAATCTAACATTGAATATATATTTTATAGTATGTTTTATGTTGTAGATATTGCTATATTTTTTCTATAAACTTGATCAAACTTAAAAACTTTGGTTTAGAAAAAAAAATGTGTTTCTAAGACTATGTTATTATCCAAAACGACATGTACTATGCAACTGGAGGGAGTACATCTTCAGCTTGGAAGAAAATTAGTCATATGCATTTGCATTCTGTTGATATATCTTTACCTTTGCAGATGAAGATGATGGTCTTGACTGGCCCATACGGTACAAAATTATTAAAGGGACATGCGAGGGTTTAAAACATCTCCATGTGGAAATGAACCCACCTATTTACCATTTGGACCTAAAGCCTGCCAATATTTTGCTAGACAACAACATGGTGCCAAAAATTGCAGATTTTGGTTTGTCTAGGTTCATCACTGAAGAGAAAACAATGATCACAAAAAATCTTGTTGGGACTCTGTAAGCTGAATATATAACTCATTTGAATGAATCTTTTTCTAACAATAAGAAATGTGATTTATATGAAATTCATTGTATTATTTGTCCCTTTGCAGCCCATACATGCCACGAGAATACATAGAGAGGAAAGAAATATCAAACAAGTTAGACATATTCAGCTTGGGCGCTGTAATGCTAGATATAATTGCAGGACCTACAGGACGCTTCAGAAGCACGAAAATACCTTCCCTAGAATTTACCAATCAAGTAATCAGGAGTTCAGAACCAACGTTTATTTCTAACTAAACAACTCTCTGTTTTTTTTGTGACGCTGGTTAGTTAAAAATGAACTATCCAATGCCAAACATTTCAAAACGAAGGGAGTATTCTATTTCGTTTGAATAGTTCTTCATCTTTATATATTTTCTAATCTCACAGGTACAAGGGAAATGGAAAAACAGGTTACAGACAAGAAGGAATGGTCCCTTACTGGAAGCATATTGCCAGCAAGTAAAGACATGCACTGAGATAGCACTGAAATGCCTGGAAATTGATAGGGAAAATAGGCCTAATATATTGGAAATCATCAATCAAATTAATGAGAAAGAAGATATAATTGGTGAGGTAATTAATCATTACTAGCATGTGTTTTGTTTATAAATAGGTAACAGTGCAATGTCCTTCATAAACGAATACAGTGGAACAATTTTACTTGCGTCGATGCAGCAGTATCATATTCATCATCTATTTGATAATATAATGATTTACTCAAAAAAAATTATGATGTATCAAGGGATGAGTTTACACTCATTTTCATAGTATATTCCTTGTTTATTAGGGATTGCCACAAATCAACATCCTCTGTTTCACTATTTCCCCTGCATCTTGGAATTGCATTTTTATCACAGTAATCAATCTAGGGGACCAAACGTGTAATGACCAGTTCCAGTTTTCTACCATCAAACCTGCTTCATATCATGCTGAGTGCACAATTTCATAGCTAGGTATCGCAAAAACATGTATTTGCATTTTTTTTTCTGAAAGGAAAACATGCATATATATGTTGAACTCATATTTATTCACCGAATGTAGCATTTCTATTAGAGTAAATTTCATCAAACTCTATCTAATATGGTCTAAATTTCACAAAACCACATAAAATTTGACACGTGGCATATAACCACAGGAATTATGGTCCTAAAGTTTCACAAAACCATACCGTTTACCATTTTGACATATTGCTACATCAAAATAGTAAATGCGGTTGTAACATTTATATGATGGATAAAATGCTCATAATTTTGAGATGCAATTGTAGAACTCAAAAGTGTGGTAGATCAAAGTCAAAATGGTTAGTAATGTGGTTTTGTGAAACGTTAAGACCATAACACCTGAGGTTATGTGCCATGTGCCAAAGTTCATCTGGTTTTGTGAAACTTGGACCATAATAGGTAGGGTTTTATGAAATTTACTCTTTATATTAACTTCATTAATTTTGACCTTATTTAGCTACCGATAGACCATGCCTTGGAGAAGCTACCCTCATACAACAACGAGTCTATCAACCTTGAGAGCAAATTGGCAAGCCATTTGAACTTAAATGAGACCAGAGAAAACCAAGATCACCATAACGAATCATGTTCCAAAGAGAAAGAGGAGGACCAGGAGGAAGATCAGGTGAAATTAATTTTAGCTGTTTTTTTACACTGAAACCATGCCGGTTGCATACTTTTATCATATTTGAAAAACCATTCATTTTATTATTTTGTTAACTTCAGTTGTTGTTTCATTTGATCAGATCATCCCAATGAAACATCCTGATTTTCCAAGAGATGTGCATCCATCAGAGCCATGGTATGTGAATAGTCTTTCTTTTTTGGGGTCTGAGAGGAGATAAACTGCATATGTTCTAGTCTTTCTCCATAATAACAAACGAAACCAAGATTTGTGTGTATATCCAAAAGAAAAGGAAAAAATGTTTGTGTATTAGTTCACTACTTTGATGGTAAATACACTTGACAACTGGCATGATCCCATATTATTTTAGAGCTAAAAACAAAAATAAAAATTATGGGGAAATATACTGATGTGTAAATTTTCATTTAACAATTGTTATGTTTTTTTTATTTGAAAAAGTGAAGTAGAGGACAAATGACTTAAACAATGGTTATGTTTCTCATTATTTTCCTTATGAAAGTTCTTTTACTCGGTTATGCGCTTATGCTACAATAATAGTTAGGGTACACAAAATCAGGTTAGACCTGTTTCTCTTTTACTATCTTTGAACACTACTATATTTCCTTCTTGAAGCAGCTGTAAAACATCTGCTATAAGTAAAGTTCTTCTTATGTACACAGGATCTTGACGAGCAATATGTTTGGCTCAGTTGACATCTTGAACTGTAATACGCAGGTATAAGTTTAGTCTCGGTAAGCTGCATATGCTACTTTAGTGTTAATTTGTGCTACCGCTATACTAGGAAAATACCAAGTAGTACATGTTAAAACAAAATGGCTGGTGTGGTATCTCACAGAATATCCTTAAGGATCAGGAAAAAGGACCTCATTTCATTCACTACTAAAAAACTACTTTTGTGGGTGCCATCCTCGCTATTTCATATTAAGTCAGACAAACTTTATATGAAAATTATAGCTCTAGACGAAATCTACATTGTAGTTGATTTTTTTTTCATTTGAGATCATATAGGGACTCAAAGATTCATTACAATACAAGGTCTCATATTTATTTGTTAACCGCATATAAAAATGGAACAACCCTATCCCAATGAAAAAAAAATCATAACTTTTTATATGAAGTCGGATGAAAACAACATTCTTTTTATGAAAAGTTTATCTATCAACGATATAGTTGAATGTTTTTTCATTCCATATCGTTTAGGGGCTCAAACACTTGTTACAATGTCTCAAATCTATTTATTTAATCACCTGTAAAAAGTGGAAACAATCATATTCCAAAAAAAAAAATCACAACCTTTTCATATGAAGTTGGATTAGAACAAACTTATATGAAAATTATGACTCTCGGTGAGATAGCTTTGTACTTTAATGTTTTTATTTTCATTTGAGGTCTTTTAAGGGCTCAAACATTTGTAACAAGCCTCCATATCCTTTTTTTATTATTTGTTTACTTATTCTTTGAAAATGCTTGATATTTACAAATTCTTAGAAAAATCATTTTAATTCTGACTGAGGTCAACCAAAGTTATTTGGGATTCCTACAATATTTCCTTTAATGTTATGAGGTCAATATTTCCTTTAATATAGTTATTCACTAATATCTAGTTTCATAATATGTCAACTCACATAGAGGTAACTTGACATAACTGAATAACCATACTAATAGAAATATTGTAAGCAAAACAAGGTGATTCATAGTACATGGGATAGTAAAGTGGCTATGTATGGAGTGTGAGGTCCTAGGTTTCTCAATAACTTGTTTTTTAATTCAAATATTTAGATATATGTTTTCTCGAGGGACTAATATTTGGTTATATTTCTGATAAAGAAGCCATGGATGTAAAAAAGAAACATCTTTTGTTATTTAAAAATATACTTCCTCCGTTTCATACTATAAGTCATTTGACTTTTTTCTTAATCAAAGTTTTTAAGGTTTGATCATGTTTATAGAAAAAAATAGCAACATCCACAACACCAAATTAGTTTCATTAAATTTAACATTGAAAATATTTTGATACAATGTTTGTTTTGTATTGAAAATATTACTATATTTTTCTATAAATTTGATCAAACTTAAAGAAGTTTGACTAAGAAAAAAGTGAAACAACTAATATGAAACCGGGGGAGTATATACTATACACACTGTAAATAGAATTCATCATAAGTTATCTCATGCTTAAAATTTTAGCAAGTTGAAATATGCTTTTGTATGTTCAAGAACTAAGATTTTTTTCCCATATATTTGTCCACAGGAAACAGTGAACCTGATTCAAGGCTCATATGGACCACTAGGCATGCTTCATGACTTGCTACTGATCATGCATAGTCTTTAACATAGTGTCACAAATCACAACAATGCTAACTTATTTACAAACTCCATCTCTACAGTTACCGCGGCCAAGTTCATCGCGCGAAAGCAATGGTTTGTGGTTGGACATCAAGATGGTTTCATAAGAGTTTACACATATGAGTCCCCAGTAAAGCAAGTGAAGAGATTCAAAGCTCATGTATGGAACATCACAACTTTGGATGTCCATCCAACTGAGCCTTACCTACTGTCAATAGGCTCACAAGACCAGATCAAGCTGTGGGACTGGAACAAGGGCTGGGAGTGCATTAAGACATTTGACCTCCATGGCCTAGCATATCAAATAAAATTTAACCCAAAAGATACACATAAATTTGCTATTGCGAGCTTGAAGGATGCACAGGTACAATGAATTTTTATTTCTTATTTTCGTTTAGCTCCAGTCAATTTGGTAAGCACAATTTTAGAGTGTAGGTTATTAACACGAACATATGTATACTTTTGTTAATGAAAAAAAAATTACAGGTTTGGAATATCCGTTCTTCCCGTCATGAATTCACATTGTCTGGGCACGGATATATAGTGAGTTGCTTGGATTACTTTACTCGAGGCAATCAACTGTACATGATAACTGGTTCCTGGGACAAAACAGCCAAGGTAAGGCATCTTCACTAAAGAAGAAGATTTTCATAGGAGTTGAGATCATTTTTTTGGAAATATCATTGCAATGCAATTCATCTTGTTATGTCAGATCTGGGATTGCCAGAGAAGGACTTGTGTTCAAACACTTGAAGGACATACGGATTGCATTACCTGTGTTTGTTCCCATCCAGATCTTCCAATACTACTTACAGGTTCAAATGATGAGACAGTTCGTCTGTGGAACTCCATAACCTTCAAGTAAGTACATCTAACTGCGCCCAACACATAACTTCTAGGATTTAGATGTGATCTTGCCATGTTTTTTCTGTCCGAAAGTTTCAGAGATGACATTGTTTTTCATAATCTTCTAGGCTTGAGGGTGTACTGGACTTTGAGCTCGGACAAGTTACTGCTATAATTTGTTTGAAGGGCTCAAAACGGTGAGTAATTAAAACGGTATTCATCTTGATGTTAGATTGTTGGGAATATTACTGCTTCCCTGATAAAACTTCTGCAAGTGCAATTGTGTAAATCAAAATAATCTTGACTGAAAACATCAATTTTGATAAATTTGTTGAAATTAAAATTTATCTTTTCCTCAAATTTGTTAACTCAGTTCTTGAGTTTTAAAGTAGAAGATCTGCCTTTGCTGCAATTGTCTATTTGTGTAAAAACTGTCATCACACCTTACCATATGAACTCTTTTTAACATTTGTAGCTGGCATGTTTTTTTCTTCTTCTGTGACTACAAAGATGTATGATGCACTATGCATTAAGGATGTGCTCTGCATTCTTTATTTAATTCAGAGTTCTTTTTGAAATGATCTTACTGTTGCAGAGTTGTGATTGGACATGATGCTGGATTAGTGATTACTGAAATTCGCCATGAAAAGCCTGGTCCCAGCAACAGATAAGGATATTCAAACTGTTGGAGTGTTGGTGTCAAGCTAGGCAGACTGGATTGGAGACAGATAATGGTACTGCGCTTAATTAACTCATTCAGAAGACTAAATGAGCAACGTGGAGAGAAGACTTGGATAACCAAAGTTTTGTAATCTGATGTAGTGGATATTACCTGTATTAAGAGAACAAACTTTGTTTTTTCTCATTCCTTTTGCATCCCAGTGCTTTTTTTTTCTTTTCTGAATGAATTAACAGTCCCAGCATATTCTGAAAATATTTCTGTCGAGCAAAAATAAAACAGAGTTTATAGTTTCAAAACTTATATAATCAGATCTAGCCAATACATGATCACGTAAATTCTAATTCTTATGCGGAATTTTGTGGTAAAACTAACCGGATATTGAAATCTCGCAATTGGACCACACAACCCGCTCGCTCTTGTAGTTAACTGTAAATTTCCTTCAGATTGTACCAAGGCATATTTGTTCTCTATGGTCCTTTATGTGTATTGGACCTACTGTATCTTGTGGATTGCGTCGAAGCATGCATTAATTTCAGTTGAGAGTATTAGAGTGGGCCACACCACCAATGGAGCCAAAGACCCATCTTTAATGCCCTTGGTATCTCGTATTGACGAGTGGTCCTCGAGATTAGTCGGTACAACTTCAATTCAGCATGGGCCCATAAAAGCCAAGGACCAACACGACTTTAATTTCTTGCCAGCCATGACAGCGAAAGGTTTGGGCTTGTGTTCATTCTTGTTATCCCTACTCCATATAAATTGTGGGTATTGTGCGGATAAAGTTGGGCAGACACCACGGAGTCATCTGGTATTCAAATATGTTGTTCTCTCAGTTAAAGGGATATGTCTATGGGTGAATTCAGATTACCAGCATAAGTAGAATCTTGATGGAATGTTGTCATCAATTAGCCATAATCCAATATGGGGCCTAGATGCACTTGCAATTTCCATCTATTTTACGGTGTTTGTTGATGACAACACGATTAAAGTTTACAAACAAATTGATAATATTTGACTTTGAATCCGAAAAGGTTAGTTTGAGCACCTCCTAAATGTTATTACGGACATGTGAAGTGAAACTCATATGCACGTATTTATGAGAAATGCCAGAGCTCCTCCTATCTCTTTGCATTCGTGAGGTGTGTTGTGTGTAACATGATATACCAATTGGAAACCAACACACGCAACTTTATATTATTTATGCTAATGAAAAAAAATATCAAATTAAATCTTGATACCAGTTAAAAAACTCAAATCCGATACCAATTCAGAAAACCAAATTATTGATACCAAATGAAAATATAAAATCAAAAGACATGGCACGTGGTCTATTCATGCATTGGTTGTGCACACAATACGAGAAGGAGAGGACGGATGTGCTACGCGTGCGGTGGGAGAAGGGATGAAAAAAAGATTGGAATTATAGGGTTTTGTTTTTTTAATCTAGTTTTTTGGTTGATTTTCGCGTGCAAATATGGTTTCTTTTTTGGATGAGGTGGTTTTTTTTATTTGGGGAACTACGATGATTGGGAAGGATGAAAACGACTCCACTTTTTAATAGTATAGAAAACATTGTCATTTTCTTTATAAGGTGGTTTCTTTGAGATGGTTTTTTTAATTCAGGAGAGTAGGATTGTGGGGAAGGAAGAAGACAACTCCATTTTTGAAGTTGTATTTTTTGGATGAGGTGGTTTTTTGAGACGGTTTTTTATTTGGGAAACTAAGATGGTTGGGAAGGAGGAAAACAACTCTGTTTTAAAAGGAGTAGAGAAAACACTATTGTTTTTTTTAAGATGAGATGGTTTTTAGCAAGTCTTTTATTTGTGAAAGTACGATGTTGGGGAAAAGACGACTCCACTTAGTATACTATCAACATGCCCCTACGTTGTAACGGGCCAGGTCCATATAAGTGTGGTTGTGAATAAAACATTAGATCTAATGGCTATGTATATACGCACGCGTGCATGCGCACGGTGGAAGGATATGACTGAAGGATGATGACTCCATTTTTAAGTAGAGATATAGAGAGATATATTTTCCATCAGATTGGTGATGAAGGATAATTTCCATCATCTTAATGTATGTACAATGATGTTTATTGACGGTCTCTCTCCATTGCCACGCAAATAAATTTGGTAACATAGAAGAGAGAAGAAAACGAAGAGAAATATCATTGCTATGTATAATCATGGCTTACAATCGACTCTCAGCATATATTAAAGGAAACATTTGGGGTTGTGAAAAGGAAAGAAGAGTAATAAAAGATTATATTGGTGCATTAATGGTTATAAAAGGTTTTGTTGTCTCAACTATTGTAGAATGATATCCTCTACATGAGTATTAACTAAAAGTCCATATCATTTGTACTTACCCTAAAGCAAAATAAACATTGTTGTGATTGCGCATGTAAAAATGGAACAAACGGCGCTTTGATTTCCATAGTCGATCAAGAGAGGAAGAGAGAGAAAGAAAAAACTTGGCGCTTATTGGGCCTTGTGTCTCGCTACTCTAGTGGGCCATACCGGTCTGGCCCAGAGAGAGAGAGAGTCCCTTGCTTTTCTTCTGCGTCTCCCACCCACTTTCCTCGTGTCAAGATTTCGAAAACTTGCTTTCCCTAACCCCCCGCCGTGCTTCGACCCCATCCACGAAACCCTAGAATGGAAGAGGAGATCGGTGGCGCAGATGCGAGTAGCGATAGAGAGACCAAGTCAGAGGAGGTGCTCACTGCCACCTACATCCCCCGTGATCTGGAAGACTTGCACAAAGCCATGGCGTTGGACTGGGTCGTGGACAAGGAGGAGGATGAGGAGATCACCGACGATCTGCTCGACGCACTGTTGGTGTTCTTCATCTAGTATCAAGTAGGACAAGTTTCCTTGATTTTATATATCATCGGGTTCCTCTCTATGGTTTTATTTTATTTGTTTTAGAACTTCTTTTTTACAGAGATATGGTGTATTTCTGGGTGCTCGTGCAACGGAAAAATAATGTATTTATCAACAACGCACCCATTGGCCCTCCTGTTAGTTAGCTCATATGTGTATGTAAAAGTTGTACTTCAGTAGAGCATTGTTTCTATATCTATCAACCAAATTGATTTTTGCGGACGAGGCCCACTACAGGTTCTAGGCGAGCTGTAATGGTCGTCCACATGCAACAATCAGTTACCCGGGGTGGGTCAAGTCACGCTTGCTAAAATGTGGTCATCTTATGAGACCATACGTAAAAATAAAGTTATTTTCGCAAGTGGGCCTCATAAGAAGCCATATGTAAGAATCTGATTTTCGCAAGCGCCTCCTTAAGGGACCCGCTGAATCCGATGGGGAGCTCAACGGCGGCGGATTAGGCACTGGGACCTCAGCGATGTGGATGACCTTGACGACGATAGATTCGGTGCGGGGAGCTGCGGTGACAGCGGTGGCGCCTGCGACAACGATGCCAACTTTGGGAGCTAGGATTTCCACCGCCCATGGCTCTAGGAGGGGCGTTGACTGGTGCGGTGATGACAAGGATCCTAGGAAAATATTTAACCGTTGGATTGTTCACGACTCACCACCACCACTAAAGTTTTTTTTGTGGTAGCAGAGATTCTGATAGACATCTGTATGATACTCAAATACAAAAATGATCATAGATTACAACAAAATTTCTTCCTCAAAATCATACTAGTATTTAAGGAAAAGGCAAGGGAAAATGAACCTGGGGTCGAGTTCTTTGATTTGGGTTACGAATGGTATTCGGACATTCCAGTTTCTTTAGTTTTTTTATTCGACAAGTAGCCATACTATTAGTTGCAGCTAGTGACGGTCTTCTTGAGGTTACCTTTGTGTCTCTTGTAGTAAGCCATTACAAGCCCTTCAATCAGTGAAAGAAGTTATCCCGTGAGGTAAATAGGAAGTCAACAGATACTTCCAACTACCCCCTTCGTCTCATTTTATACGTAGCTATAAGTTTCCGTATTCAATTTTAATTATTCGTTTTATTTAACTTTTTTTTGAAAAAAATTAAAAAACATAAGTCACAAATAAAATACTATTTATGTTTTATCATCTAATAACAACAAAAATACTAAATTTTTTTTTAAATAAAACGAACCATCAAAATTAGACAAAAAAAACTCATGACTGTGTTTTAAGACGGAGGGAGTAAGTAATAGGCCCAACCCATCCAATTAATATAAGGGCTGATCGGTTCAGCTGCCTGCGGCATTTTGGGCTGCAGCTGTCCAGCCCAGCCGATCGGCTGCAGCCCAAAATCCTACAGCAGCTGTTATATTTTGAATGTATGTACACACTGCTGCAGAGAGCAGCTGCTTGTTGGCTGCTGCTGCAGCCGCTGTTATGTTAGGCCGGCCGTCTTCTTGGACCGTCCAATCCAAGTCCTGCAGCCCACACGCTTTGCTCAACGTCGACGGTCAACTTCCACTAGCTACTAGTAGCAGCACCGATGCAACCATATGTGAATGTGATATGCATTTTCCTATTTCTTAGTAGTATCAGAGCGGGCACATAATTTTTGATAGTGGTATTCAAACATTACACTAATATCTTATCGATGAAAAATTAAATAAGATATATTTTTTCAATTTAAGGCTTAAACCATGAGGTATTTCTAAAATCATGATCTCCCGTCCCTGATAGTAGTACCGTCCTTTTTCAGCACAGAGTAAATTAGGCTTGCCATATTTTCAGGGGTGAAGCTAGGTAGAAGAGGGGGTGCCTAGAAATCTGATCAAGAAAATATTTTTAGCTACAATTCGTCTATTTTCATCATATATGCACCACCTCAATCCAAACTCAAGCGTTCATATCAGTCTAAAATTAGTCTAAAGTAGAGTAAAGTAAGTGTCACCCTTCACCATTTCGTTCTAGCTCCATCCCTGGGCCCTGTATATATCACAACTCACGAGCCATGCAATGTTGGGCTGTGGGTAATTATTTTGATCAAAAGTCATCGGTTTTTACTGCTTCCATCAGACGTCGGTCTGTTTCCGGCAAACTTATCAGGAGTGGTTTTTATTCCTAAAACAAAAAGGTAAACCTGGTGACAAATCTAGGATTCCATACAGAATAGAATTATCCCCACCTAGCCATCTCATCCTTTGGCACTACGGATTTTCTTAACCAATGACTACTACTAATCCGTACTCCATCCATCTCATTTTAAATGCAATTGTGGGTTTATTGTCCAACGTTTGACCGTTCATCTTATTTGAATTTTTTTATGATTAGTATCTATAATTTTATTAGATGATAAAACATGAATAGTAACTTATTTTTTTAAAAAAAAATTTAAATAAGACAAATGATCAAATATTGGACATAAAAACCCACAACTATACTTAAAATGGGACTTGAGGGAATAGCAAGCTAGAATAAGCATGCAGGTTTGGACAAGCTAACTGTACTGTATACGCGTGCCCTAGATGTCCTTAATTTCAACTTGCTCGATCGTGGTCCATGAACTGATCATCAGAAGGTACAATCAATCAGTCAAGCAATCCGGCGTTACAGCTGGCTCGTCGTCTACGGCGCCGGCGTAAACTGCAGTTTATAATCATCTCCTCATCTCATCTCCTGCGATAGATTGAGTTGAGCCTGATCCCGTCTCTACTTTCTCCTCTCCAGCCTCTCGAAAGCTAGGTCGATCTTCAGTTATCTCTCTCCAGGTTAGTGCTAATTAATTAATTACTGCTTCCAATTCCTGTGCAGGCAGTACTGTTTGTTCAATTGCTCTCCTTAATTAGCTTGGGCTTTTACATTTGATTCATGACTCACATTGGTCTGATAGAATGTTGGTTACTGATGGCGTTCTTTGTTGATAGATAAGCAAGCTTGGCCTGCTGGTCTTTCTTTTTCTTTCCTTTTTTTTTTCCTTTTAATACAAGGCTAGGATTTTCTCCACTAGTACTCACTCAAATTCTTACACATTGCCGTGGCTATGAGTTCCGATCGAAGTGAGTGGCTGGGAGTAAGAAAACTAGTCGAAATTCACTCGATTTTTCTCCAAATGATGCATATCTCAGGGCTCATTTTGAACTTTCTTTAATCCCTTCATTCACATTTAGTCAATGCCATAAACCAGGCTTTGAGAAATTTCAGTTCAAGATTTAGAATGCTACTGTTAACTCCAGTCTTTCTCTTCTCATAAAACGAGTAAATTATTAGGAAAATTTTACGGTATTTAAGAAAGTATTTGTAAGTATCAAAATTTTATTATCTTGAGATATACGGTAGCTGGAGGTATTAAGTTTTACACTAGAAAATATAACATCTCCCAGTACCTTATCAAGCATAGTAAAATTACCCAAATTATTACTCTTTATTCTCAAACTTATTAATTACTCTTTATTCTCATCACACAGAGAGGAGATATTGGTAAAACGGACAAGTTACAAATTCAGCTATGAATCCAACTAATGTAGCATACCAATTGTTAGAAGAAATTACAGATGGATTCTCTGAGGAGCGAAAGCTTGGTGAAGGTGGATATGGAACAGTTTACAAGGTAAGTTAAAGGCAACTTTGGTATGTAAACACCAATTTACTGTGAATAATTGGTGAAACCATTGTAGTGGGTTCTAATTTCTAAATAATAATAAGCCTGCAATACATGCACATATAACACTGAGGTGAGCAATCAACCCTGCACCACATTTTATTGTTGCATGAAACTTAGTTCTAGTAAAAGTGTGATGACAAAACAAACAGAGCCTGATGCTTTCATTTTCGGCTTGTCAAATGTTATCACAAACTTATCATGTTTTGAGTACTGACCCTAGATCTTTAATAGGGAAAGCATAAAAATGGAGATAAAATTGCAGTGAAGATTCTTCATGATACGAAAGATTTTGACGACAAGAAATTACAAAATGAGTTTGGGAACCTTATGATGGTCAACCATCCAAACATTGTACAGTTAGTTGGATACTGCTATGAAATAAAACATACACATGGACAAGTCAAAGGAAGACCAGTTTTGGTTGCAACAATACATAAAGCACTCTGCTTCGAGTATATGCCTCGGGGGAGCCTTGAAAACTATCTTTCTGGTATGATATTGCTCAAAGTCCCACTACTCCAATAATTCCATAATATCTATCGTTTTGGATAAGGACGAGGTTAAAATGTTTTGAACTTTGACTATGAATAAATTTTAAAATATTTACTTAAGAAGCATGGAAAATATATGTATAGCTTAATCTTGAAAGATACTTTAATAAAATTATATATTTATTATAATCCATCCGTTCTATATTATAAGCCACTTTGACTTTTTCATAAGTCGAACTTTTCTGAGGTTGATCAAATATAGCAACATTTACAACATCAAATTAGTTTTATTAAATCTAACATTGAATATATTTTGATAGTACGTTTTGTGTTGGAAATATTGCTATATTTCTTGGTCAAACTTCATAAGTTTGACTTAGAAATTTTTTTTAGACCACATCCTTGTCCAAAACGACAACTCGACAAGTATTATGAGACTGGTTGGAGTACATATTCAGCTCGGAAGAAAATTAGTCATGTGTATTTGCATTCTATTGATATATCTTTTGTTTACCTTTGCAGATAAAGTTGATGGTCTTGATTGGCCTATACGGTACAAAATTATTAAAGGGACATGTGAGGGTTTAAAACATCTTCATGTGGAAATGAAGCCACCTATTTACCATTTGGACCTAAAGCCTGCCAATATTTTGCTAGACAACAACATGGTGCCGAAAATTGCAGATTTTGGTTTGTCCAGGTTCATCACTGAAGACAAAACCATGACTACAAAAACTCTTGTTGGGACAATGTAAGCTGAATATATAACTCGTTTGAATGAATCTTTTTCTAATAATAAGAAGATTTATACGAAATCCATCATATTATTTGTCCCCGTGCAGCACATACCTACCACGAGAATACATAGAGAGGAAAGAAATATCAAACAAGTTAGATATATTCAGCTTGGGCGTTGTAATGCTAGAGATAATTGCAGGACCTGGACCTACAGGACGCTTCAGAAGCACCGAAATTCCTTCTCAAGAATTTACCGATCAGGTAATCAGGAGTTCAGAACCAACGTTTATTTCTAACTAAACTACTCCGAATTTATTTCTAACTAAACTTCTCAATCTGTTTATTTTTTTATGGCATTTGTTAGTTAAAAATGAACTAACCAGCATCAAATATTTTAGAACAGAGGAAATATTTTATTTCGTTTGAATAGTACTTCATCTTTTATTCTGATTTCACAGGTACTAGGGAATTGGAAAACTAGGTTAGAGACAGGAAGGAATGGTTCCCTACTGGAAGCATATTGCCAGCAAGTGAAGACATGCACTGAGATAGCACTGAAATGCATGGAGACTGATAGGGTAAATAGGCCTAATATAGTGGAAATCATCAATCAAATTAACGAGAAAGAAGCTATCATTGGTGAGGTAATTAATTATTACTATCGTGTGTTTTGTTTATAAAAGGCTACAGCGCAATGTTCTTCCTGGAGGAATATAATGCAGAGGAATCATTTTGCTTATGCCGATGTGGCATTATCGTATTTGTCATCTATTTGATAAGAAAAACTATAATGTACCAAGGGATGAGTTTACATTCATTTTCACAATATATTCCTTGTTTCATTAGTGATTTCCATGAATCAACAACCTCTGTTTCACTATTTCCCCTACATCTTGGAACTGCATTTTGATGAGAGTAATCCTTTTAGGGAATCAAAAGTGTAATGACGGAATGACCAATTCCAGTTTTGTACCATCTAACCTGCTCTAAATCATGTGAAGTACGCTCTATTTAATAATTTAATATGCGTTATCGAGGTCCAACCTTGTTAACTATTGCTCATTTTTCATGCCTGCGATGCTGAGTGTGCAATTTTATAACTATATACTACAAAATAATTATTTACATTTTTTTCTCAGAGAGGAAAACATGCATATATATTTGAAAGTCATATTTATTCACCAATGATAGAATTTCTATTAACTTCATTAATTTGGACCTCATTTAGCTGCCGATAGACCATGCCTTGGAGAAGCTACCCTCACACAACAACGAGTCTGTCACTCTTGAGAGCAAATTGCCAAGCCATTTGAACTTAAATGAGACCAAAGAAAATCATGAAGCCGATCACCATAACAGTTCTTGTTCCAAAGAGAAAGAGGAGGACCGAGAGGAAGATCAGGTGAAATAAGTTTTAGTTGTTTTTGTATCACCAAAACCATGCATGTTGCATACTTTTATAACATTTGAAAACCCATTCATTTTATTATTTCGTTAACTTCAGTCGATGTGTCATTTGATCAGATCATCCCAATGGAACATCCTGATGTTCCAATAGATGTGCATCCATCGGAACCATGGTATGTGAATAGTCTTTCTTTTTTGGTTCTAAGAGGAGATAAACTGCATATGTTCTAGTTTTTTTTCCATAATAACAAATGAAACGAAGATTTGTGTTTATATCCAAAAGAAAAGGACAAATTGTTCGTGTATTAGTTCACTACTTTCATGTTAACTACACTTGGCAATTAGCATGATCCCATATTATTTTAGACCTAAAAAAAAATAAAAATTTGTGGGAACATACGCTGATACGTAAATTTTGATTTAACAATGGTTATGTTTAATTCTAAAAAAGAATGGTTATGTTTTTTTATTTTTTTTATTTTGAAAAAGGGAAGTAGAGGAGAAATGACTAAAACAATGGTCATGTTTTCTCATTATCTTTTTCCTTATGTAAGTTCTTTTACTTGGTTATGCGCTTATTCTATAATAAAGTTAGGGTCCACAAAATCAGGGCCAGATATCTGTTTATCTTTTAATTTCTTTGAACACTACTACATTTCTATCTTTTTTGAAGCAGCTGTAAAATGTCTGTTACTATAGCTTTTACTATAAGTAAATTTCTTCTTATGTACACAGGATCTTGACGAGCAATATGTTTGGCTCAGTTGACATCTTGAACTATAATACGCTTGTAAGTTATTACTCTTGGTAAGCTGCATATGCTACTTTACTGTTAATTTGTGCTACCGCTATACAAGGAAAATACCAAAGGCACATGTAAAAATAAAATGGTATGGTATCTCACAGAACCTCCTTAAGGATCATATAAGAAAAAACCCATTTCAATCACTACTTTTAAAAAATATTTTCGTGGGCACCCTTTCTTTATTTTATAGGTGGAATAATGGCAAGAAGCCTGGCCTTATAGTTTAAAATTGCTTGTTAAAACACATTTCCACATATTATTCCTTAAGAAAACCGTCTATGAAAATTAGGTGATTTTATGAGGTAGTACATCAATTTATTTCAATTTGCGGCTTTCTTAAGAAACCTCCTGTAAAAATTTATTTTCATGGACTGATCTCTTAAGAAACTAACTGTAAAAATGTAAACAACTCTATTTTAATAAAAAAGTCATTTTTTAATATTAAGTTAGATGAGAACAAACTTTATATGAAAATTATAGCTCCCAACGAGATCTACATTGTAGTTGAATTTTTTTTCATTTGAGATTGTTTAGTAGCTCAAACATTCATTACAAGGTCCTGGATATATTTATTAACTGCCTATAAAAAGGAAATGACTCTTTTTCCGTAAACAAAATCGCAATCTTTCCGTATGAAGTCGGATGAGAACAATCTTTTCATATGAAAAGTTTAGCTCTTGACAATATGTACAACTTTTTAGTTGCCTTAATTTGATATTGATATTGTTAGGGGCTCAACCATTCATCATAAGGTCTCAGATCTATTTGTTAACCGCCTATAAAAATGGCAAGGGTCCTATTTAAAAAATCACATTTTTTTCTTATGAAGTGGATGAGAACAAACTTTATATTATAATTATATCTCTTTACAGAAAATACAATTTTTTAGTTTGATGTTTTTTCATTTGAGATCTTTTAATGTCTCAAACATTCGTTACGAACCCTCATATCCTTTTTTTTTCTTATTCTTTTAAAGTGGCCAAACTTTCAAAATTCACATTAAAATCATTTTAAATCTGATTGAGGTGAACCAAAAATTATCTGAGACCCCTACAGTATTTCCTTTAATAAGATGTGGTCAATATTTCCTTGGATATAGTCATTCACTTAAGATATATAATATGTCAACTCACATAGAGGTAACTTTTAATAAGTAAGGAACCATATTAGAATACTTTTGATCTGATCATATTAAAGGAAATATTAAGTATCACAGAGAGCTTTGGGTCACTTTAGTTGGACTTAAAATATATTTTCTATTAATTTTCAAAATCAAGTCATTTTCAAATAATAAGGGAAAAAATTTCACATGCGGTTTTCTTTGGAAATAACCTGGAACAAAATACAACATTTTCATAAGTGATTCTCTTAAGAAGCCACCCATAAAGTTCAATTTTCATCGGCGATTCTCTTAAGGAATGGCCACATTTCAATAAAAAATTACAGCTTTTAATATTACGTCAGATGAAAAGAAAATTTGTACGAAAATTATAGCTCTCGATGATATCTTAAACTTTCTAGTTAAATGTTTATTTTTATTTGAATTCATCTAGGGAATCAAATATTCTTCACAAGCTCTTAGTTCTATTTAAAAAACATTTTTCTTCATTTTTTTCAAATACTGTTGATGGAGACATGCTCTCAAAGTTGTACAGTACTATCAAATACTCACTACAAGTTTTGGAGAGGTGAAGTCAAATGAACAACATTTATCTCGTTGTCATGAGGTACTGCTTCATATGTGAGAAAGTAAGGTGGCTACACATGGAGTGTGAGGTCCTAGCAGGCGTGCAAAAAATTGTGTAACTTTTTTTTGAATTCAAATATTTAGACGTAAACTTTTGTCCAGTAATCGGCTAGTTACATGTTTGTTTGGTGGGACAGGTATTTGCGTATATTTCTGATATAGAAGCCAGTGATGTAAAAAAAAAAGAAACATATTCTGTTGTCTAAAAGCATATATACTACCCGCTATAAATTTAGAAAACTGCCAATGGCAACAAAAAAGTTATAAGTTGTAAAGTTTGCCTATGTGAGTGAAATTCATTGAAAGTTATCTCCATGCCTACAATTTTAGCATGTTGAAATATGCTTTTGGATGTTCAAGGACTAATATTTGCCCATATATTTGTCCACAGGAAACAAGGAACCTGATTCAAGGCTCATATGGACCAATAGGCATGCTTCTGACTCACTACTAACCATGCATAGACTTGTACATGTGCCACAGCAATGCTAACTGATTTACTCACTCCAACACTACAGTTACTGCAGCCAAGTTCATCGCGCGAAAGCAATGGTTCGTGGTTGGACATCACGATGGTTTCATAAGAGTTTACACATATGAGTCCCCAGTAAAGCAAGTGAAGAGATTCAAAGCTCATGCTTGGAGTTGGACCATCACAACTTTGGATGTCCATCCAACTGAGCCTTACCTACTGTCAGTAGGCTCACAAGACCAGATCAAGCTGTGGGACTGGAACAAGGACTGGGAGTGTATCAGGACATTTGACCCCCATGGCGTAGCATATCAAATCAAATTTAACCCAAAAGATACACATAAATTTGCTGTTGCAAGCTTGATGGATGCTCAGGTACCCTCCTGTCAATTTGGTAAACACAGCTTGAGAATTTAGGTCATTAACACAAATATATGTATGCTTTTGTCAATGGAAAAAAAATACAGGTTTGGAATATACGTTCTTCGCGTCATGAATTCACACTGTCTGGGCATGTATCTATAGTGGATTGTTTTGATTTCTTTACTCGAGGCAATCAGCTGTACATGATAACTGGTTCATGGGACAAAACGGCCAAGGTAAGACAGGTTCACGGAAGAACAATATTGTGGTATCTCTTGATCGTTTTTTGCGGAAGTAACATTCTAATGCATTTCATGTTGCTGATCAGATCTGGGACTGTCAGAGAAGGACTTGTGTTCAAACACTTGAAGGACATACGGATTGTATCACCTGTGTTTGTTCCCATCCAGATCTGCCAATCCTACTCACAGGTTCAAATGATGAGACAGTTCGTCTGTGGAATGCCACTACCTTCAAGTAAGTTCCTAATTTGCGGTACATATTAACACAACTTCATAAGGTTGACATGTGATCTTGCCATGTTTTCATGTCCAAAAAGTTTCAGAAATGACACTGTTTTCCATAATCTTCTAGGCTGGAAGGTGTACTGGACTTTGAGCTCGGCAAAGTTACTGCTATAGTTTGCTTAAAGGGTTCAAAACGGTGAGTGATTAAAAGGATCCTACTATTTATCTTGATGTTATGTTGTTGACAATGTTACTGCTTCCCTGCAACTTCTGCAAGTGTAAAATTAAAATAAACTTGACTGAGAACATGAATTTCGGTAAATTTGTTGAAATTAAAATTTATCCATTCCTCAAAGATCTTACTTTATATCAGAACAACTCATTTTTTGAGTTATGAAGTAGATGATCTGTCTTTTCTGCAATTGTCTATTTGTGTAAAAACTGTCATCACACCTTTCCTTATGAACTCCTTTTAACATTTGTAACTGGCATGTTTTTCATCTTCTTCTATGTGGCATGTGAACTCTATCGGTACGTTGTATGCATTACGGATGTGCTCTGCATTCTTTATTAATTCAGAGTTCTTTTTGAAACGACCTTACTGTTGCAGAGTTGCGATTGGACATGATGCTGGATTAGTGATTACTGAAATTCGTCATGGAAAGCCTGCTCCCAGCAACAGATAAGGATATTCAAACTGTTGGTGTCAAGTAGGCAAACTGGAGTGGAGACAGATAATGGTAGTGCGCTTAATTAGCTCATTCAGAACACCGGTTGAACAATGTTTTGACACTTTGATAACCAAGATCTGAAATTCGGAGGTAACATGGGAAAAAAAATTTGTAATCTGATGTAGTGGATATTACCTACATTAAGCATACAAAGTTTGTTTTTTTTTTCTCATCCCTTTTGCAGTCCAGTGTTTTTGTTATGAATTAACAGTCCCAGTGTATTCTGAAAATATTTCTGTCCAGAAAAAGTAAAATAGAGTTTACAGTTCCAAAACTTATATAATCAGATCCTTAGCCAATTCATGATTATGTAAATTCTAATTCTTATACGGAATTAATTTGGTGGTAAAACTGGCCGGATATTGAAATCTTGCAATTGGACCCCACAAGCCGCTCACTTTTAAAGTTAACCGTAAATTTCCTTCAGATCGGGCCAATGCCCTTCTACATATTGGTTCTCTATGGTCCTTTCTGTGTATTGGTCTTATGGTCCTTTTGATGTATTATTGGATCTACTATATCTTAGGATCGTCAAGACATGTATTAATTTGAATTGAGAATATCAGAGTGGGCCACGCCACATCTTTAATGCCTTTGGTATCTCGTATTGACGAATCGTTGAGGTTAGTCGTGTGTAACTTCAATTCGGTGTGGGCCTGCAAGGCCAACGGGCCAACACGACCTTAATTACTTACTCCATTTCAAAATATAGGGTACAACTATTTTTTAAAGTTGGTTTATAATATAAGTCATACATGTATGTATGCAATTAATTAGCATCTCCTCTGACCTAAATTATTATTTTTTTAAATCCTATACTCATAAGATCTTTAATTCTATTGGGTGCATGTATGGTATTAATTGGGGTGATTCAAATAAAGAGATGATAATAATTGTTTCTTAGTTTTTAGGTTAAGGGTGGTTATGTCTTATATTTTGGAAAGGAGGGAGTACCAGCCATGATAGAGCAAATTTGGGCTTGTGTTCATTCTTGTTATCCTAATTCCGTATAATTTATGGGTATCATGTTGGTAAAGCTAGGCACACGCTACATAGTTGTTTGTTGGTATTCAAATACACCATTCTCTCGGTTAAAGGAGATATATCTATGGAAGAATCTAGATTATCGGCATAAGTAGAATCTTGATGGAATGTTTTTATCAATTAGCCAAAATCCACTGGAGGGCCTAGATGCATTTTAAATCTTCACCTTTTTGCATCATTGATTGATGATGAAACGATTAAGGCTTATGAATAGATTGATAATAACTTACTTTCCAAAGGGTGAGTTTGAGCTCCCTTAAATGTGTGCATACTAACATGTGAGGTGAAATTCATATGTACATATTTGTAAGAAATGTGAGAGCTCCCCCTATCTTTTGCATTTGTGGGGTGTGCTGTGTGTATATGATATACCAATTTGAAACCGACACGCACAACTTCAAATTCTTGATAGTAATTGAAAATTTTATCAAATTAAATCTTGCTACCTGTTGGGGAAGTATCTCTGGATCAGGAGACGCTAGCCTCCGAAGGGCTGCAGCGCTCCGGAGAACCTTCCTCCCCGGGAGATGACCATGAATCAGGGCCATGTCGGTCCGCGGATGGCCCCCTCGCTCCGGAGGCCTCCGGAGATCCAGGAGAATCGGATCTCATTGGGGGCGAGAGGAATGAGACCTAAGCAGGCTCCGGATGGTGGCTGATCGGCTCCGGAGGAGCTCCGGGAGGTCACAGCGCGACGGGCTCCGGTGCCACTCCAAATGACCGAGCTCTGAAGCCCGGAGGGGAACCCGGAGCCCGGAAGGGGAGCTCCGGAGGGAACCTAAGGGCTACAGGCCTCCGAGGGGTCTGAAGAGCTCGGTGTGCCGGCCGGAGTGAATCATGCCTCGATATGGCCCCGCATGCCAAGTCAAGAATCAAGCGCTAGCGGGCACGAATAAATGCGCACTACGCGCCCCAACTAACTCTAACACTGTTGATGGCTGCCAGGCGGAGCACGCTATTACCCGGAGGATGCCTTTACCTAGGTAATAGCAAGGCCCCTCGGGAACAGCGGTGCCCCCATACCGGGGCAGCTCTCCTGTCCTCCACCAAGTTACCACTAGGACCAAGGCTGGCCCACCGGCCAGTCGCATAGGCATATTGTAAGGATAGGGGCACCGAGGCATTTTCCTCTTGTATATCCATGTATATAAATGTGTAAATATCGCCCATAGAGGGCAGAGAATAGAGGGAAGGGAAATTGATACACTTGTTGAGTTCTTGCAACAGCACTACCAATTGGAAAACTCAAATCCGGCACCAATTGAAAATTAATTCTGGATATATACCAAATAAAAATATCAATCCAAAATACAATGCATGTGTTCTATTCGTGCATTGGTTGCGCCTGCAGTATGAGAAGGAGAGGATGGATGCGACAGTGGCATAAGGGCCAGAAGAGAGATATGAATTATAAGGTTTAATTTTTTCTATCTTTTCTGGTTGATTATTGCGTGGAAATATTGTTGTTTTTTTTTTTGGATGAGATGGTTTTTTTCGAGACGTTTCTTTGTGTGGGGGAACTACAATGATGGTAAAGGATGGGGGCTCCTAATGCGCGCGCGCCGGAAGATCAAGTCGCGAGCGCGTGGAGCAGAGGAATCGGTGATTTGTCGTTACCCTTTTGGCGATTTTCCCGTTCTTGTTAGCGACAAAAATAAAAATCCTCCGATCAACCCGCGTAAGCTGCCCCTCTCTACTAATGCTAATAATGTGATTAGTGTTAATGACATGATTAACGCTAATAAATACTCCCCCATCTACTTTTGATAGTCATATTTCATCTTGGCACACAGACCAAGGATAAGTAATTCTACTTATCATCCATTTAAACATGCTACTAGTCATTCCTCGTAAACAAGCGATTCATTAATATTTACATTTCTCAATGCCCATGTAGCCAATTATGTGTGGAAGAATGGAGAGTCATGTATTGAATCCGAGAAAGTCATTAAAATGATAGGTTGTTGGATTGAAATATGGCTATCAAAAATAAATTTTTCAGATTTAGAAATATGACTACCAAAAATAGATGGAGGAAGTACTATCTAACATGAAGATTTAAATTTTAGATTCGGAGTTGAAACTTTTGAAATTAAGAACTAAAAGATTTGAATTTTAGACTTGAAAGTTCTAGAATTGGAATTGATTGTTTTTTGAATTTTGGAGTTGACAGTTTTCAATTTTGATTTGAAAGTTTTAAAATTTGGATTTGAAAGTTTTGAAATTTCGGATGAAAATTTTTAATTTTCAGTTGAAAGTTTTTGAAAATATAAATTGAAAGTTATAAATAATTGAGTTGAAATTTTCAAATTCGAGTTCAAAATTTGCGTTGAAAGATTTTAATTTTGACTTGAAAGTTTTAAAATATGGATTTGAAAGTTTTAAAAATTCAGTTGAAAATTTTGAATTTTCAGTTGAAAGTTTTCAAAAATTTGGGTTGAAAGTTTCAAAATTTATGTTGAAAGTTTCAAAATTTTGAGTTGAAATTTTTATATTTGAGTTGAAAGTTTTAAAAACAGGTTGAAAATTTTCAGGTATGAGTGCTCATATTAATCACGTCACCTAATTAAAAATTAAAACTAATAATGAAGAATTATAGCAGTAATCACGTTGTAAATTGATTTGCCTCACTTGCCCAACTGCCCCTTTGTGTTAATTCCTATCTATACTAGCACGTGCATATGCTGGCGCCGTCGGACGAAAAAACATAAAGTCAAAAGTGTGCTTGGGCCTTTGGCCTTGCTAATGATATGCCAAAACTGAAACGCGCGTTAGTTATTTATCTAGCGCGTATGCGTCAATTAGCAATTTCGGGTAAAGAATTACACATTTAAATTAAAGTAGTAGAGATGGTGGAGATAGAGATGTTTTTCCATTGGATGGGGGATGACGGATAATTTGTCATACTAAGGCTATATTCTTTTGCAGTGGATAGAGGAGAAATACTTTGTTCTTCGCACGCGCATTTTTCAAACTATTCATATTAATAGAAAAGTTGTTTTAAAAAATCGTATTAATACATTTTCAAGTTTAGATTAATTAATATACAACTAAACTAATCATATACTAATGACTCAGCTCGATTTTCATCTCTCTCAATCTTCTATTTTCTTCAGCTCTCGAACAAAGGAAAACGGTGCTTTTGATTGCGCCGGTCAAAAGAAAATAGTACTTGTATAGCTGACTACTGCGTTCGGCAGCTAAGATTGAGAGGAGATTTGTTTTGTTCTCCGCATGTATTTTTTTTAAAAAAACATTTCTATAGGAAAGTTGTTTTTAAAAATGTTATATTAATCTATTTTTAAAATTTAAAATAGTTAATATTCAATTATTCATGCACTATTTTGTATTTCTCGATCTTCTCTTTTCATCTGACGTCTCCTCTCAAAGCAGGGAGAGAGAGACATGGCGCTTACTGGGTCTTGTGTGTCTCGCCACGCCAGTGGGCTGCCCGGCCCAGAGAGAGCGTCCTCTGCTTTTGCTCCGCGTCTCGAGAAATTAGATATTATGCCACTTTTAAGAGTGGGTTTCACCACAATGCTATTCTGTGGAATGGCGTCGTTAAAATACCACTTTCAACCGATACCAAGCCGTTGCTTTGCCATATTCACCATTCCTTGCACTTCAACTGACCAAAATACCCTTCTCTCCTACAGTTTCTTTCTCTTCTCCGGCGAACATGTGGGATGAGGAGAAGACCACGACGGCAGGGGTGGCGCTAACCTCAGGCTCGGCGGAGCTCGGCTCCTCCTCTTGCTCTACAAATTCAAGAACACAATCTTTGAGCTCAAACCACACACAATCTGGAGAGCTAGCGAGGGCGAGCGCGAGGGCTTCGGCTCACCTCCCGCCGCCTTGGTCACCGGCTCGTTGATCTCCATCCCCACCACAGTCACCGTGCCGACCGAGCCCAAGACGGCGACGCAGGTCTCGTCCTGCCACGAGCTCCTCCTGGAGCTAGCCTTCTTGGGACATGGTGGCGTGCAGCCTGCGGCACGTGGTGGAGACGACGGCAGAGGAGATGGTGGCGAGCGGCGCACGGTGGTTAGCGGGAGAGGAGCAGCGCGGTGGCCGGCGGGCGCGACGACGGAGGAGATTGTGGCACGCGACACAGTGGCCGGCTTAGGGTTTCCTTCTCTTTCTCCGATGTGCGGGCAGCGGGCTTCGGCCATGGGGGCGGGACGTCATCGGCGGTGAGCTTGGGCGGTGCGGGCGCCGGCGGCACGAACAACTCGCTTGTGACAGCCGGAGGGGTATTTTAGTCAGCCCGGGTGGAAAATTAGGTGGACATGGAGAGAATTGGCTCAAATGGCAAAAACAAATGTTTGGCATCTGTTGTAAGTGGCATTTTAACGACGCCATTCCGTGGAATAGCATTGTGACGAAACCCACTATTGGCAGTGGCCTAATGTCCAATTTCTCTTGCGTCTCCCACTCTCCCCGCATCAAAGATTTCAAAAAAAAAAACCTCCCCGCGTTTCGACCCCCGCAATCCATCCACGAAACTCTATAATGGAAGAGGAGATCCATGGTGGTAGATGCGAGTAGCAATGGAGAGACCAAGTCATCAGAGGTGCCCATCACTGCTACCTACATCCCCCGTGATGTGGAATACCTGCGCGAAGCCATGGCGTTGGAGTGGGTCGCCGACAAGGAGGATGAGGAGACTACCGCCGATCTGCTCGACGCACCGCCGGTGTTCTTGATCGACTATCCAGGTAGTACGAATTTCTCTCTACGGTTGGGGATATATGTTATATGTATGCCTGGTTCAATGTTTTGCCTTTTTGCTGGATCCTGATTCAATCCATCTAGAGAAGAGATTTTTATTTTATTTTTTTGGAATTTTTTTCTTCTTGACAGAGATATGATGTATTTTTGGGTCTATAATTTGGAGAGTACCGTGTACTTTACTCTTTTCCTCCCAAGATATAAGTTACAACCATCACTAACATAAGAAACAAAAAATAATTACTATTATCTTTCTCGTTTGAATCATATCAAGTACATTGTATGCACTTAACGGGATTAGAGATGTTGAGAGTAAATGATAAAAAAAATGAATTTAGGGGAGAGGGGAGGCGTTAGTTAATTATATACATACATACATTGTACTATGAAACATTAAAAAAATAAAAAAATAGTTGTGTCCTACTCCCTCCGTCCCACTCACTAAGACATACATATATTTTAAAATTCAACTATCTAAATATTTGACCAATAAATATTTTAATATAAACTTAATTTCATTTGATAAAAATAATATCATTCGATTGTTATTTAAATTTATTTTCATATGATTATGATTTTGTTGCTACAAACATTGTTATTATAATTTTAAAGTCAAATATTATTTTTGAAGACTGTACGAAGTTTGATTGCGCCTTAACAAGTGGGACAGGTGGAGTATATTTTAGAATGGACAGAGTAATTTGGAGAGTACAGTATTACTGAGTAATTTTTTTTAATCTCTTACTCAAGATCTTTTCGAGAGAGGATGGGGATGGGAAAGGTTGTTTCCGTACCATTCTAGTTCTGTTGAGTGGCCACAATTCAAGAAATACCTCGAGGAGTATTCCAGCCACAATGCTGGCCAAGTTGCCACTCTCTGCTCCCAGCTCAGGTCTGTCCAGGGACAAGGCATTCCTCCTGCTGGATGTGGTGTCCTCCATGATGCAGCCAACCTGGTAATGTCTTCCTGCCTCTGCAAACGCATACTTACTGTGGCGACCTTACTTGTTTCATTGATTCAGTTCCTAATTAATAAACTTCATTGCACCATTGCAAAACAACCAAACGTTTCTAGTGTATCAAGATTGAGAACAAGTTGCTTAGGAGCTGTCATAGTGCACTCACGGTTGAAGAGATCATCCTGAGCTCCAAGATCAAGGAGTGTGCAAGCCATATGATTCAGTCAGAGGGCGAATCTTCTGCTGCAGCTGCAGGCTTGGTGGTACGCATGCATGCCTGACTACCTAATTCAAGTGCTAATAAACAGTAATTATCATTTTATGATGTTTACTAACCTTTTTTTTTCTGGCATCAATTATTGCAAATGGTGTTTTCAAGTGTACCACGATGGAGGCTGAGTTGATATGCATTTCATTGGAACATGAGTTGGATCCCACCGAGACGATCAGCTTCAGCAATGAGGTCTCCGGCAGTCTGACTTAAATCTTATGCTCTGTAAAGTGAATGAATCGGATGCTGCCATTGCCGCTGCTGCTTTGGTTGTATGTGACTTCCCCTACCTGAACAAGCTGCCACTCAGTGTATTATTTTTTGGTACTTATTCTTTTTTTTGCTGACAAACCTTGTGCTGCTAATTTCAAAACTATGTTCTGAAGGGGATCGCAAAGGAGGCTAGGAAACTATCTTACTTGTTGAGTGAAGATGACCCTGACATGTGCCTGAAGTATGATATGTGTGAGTATATCCGGGCATATGCAGCAGAAGTTTTAACCAAGCTTGAGAAAGAATTTTCTTGCAATACAGCTGGTCATGCTGCTGAAAATGGCATTACTGCTAGTGACAAATCAGAGAAGCCTATAGGGTATGGTCTGAATAATGAAATGATATTTTGTTTTTCTTGTTCCGAATATTAATAATGTTGCATCAGATGAGTGAAATTTGGTTTTTCTATACTATCGGTAGGGTCAGTACTGTTGGAGATCTGAATTGTGAACAACCTGATTCGATGGGCAAGAATGAACGCGATCTTAAGGACAGTAACGTGAAGTGGAATTCGAACATGAAGAAGCTGAAGAAGGCGCGGAAGAAGAGGTTGAAGAGGGCGGAGAAGAGGAGGCTGAAGAGGGAGAAGAAGAGGCTGAAGAGGGAGGAGAAGAGGAAGTCGGAGGATCAGACTGAAGGTTGAAGTCTGAAAGAAGACCAAAACATTTAGTTCTTGATTTAATCTTTTACTAGCTAAATGTCCGCAGTCTGTAACAGATAAAAAATATTAAATATAATATTGTCTAAAACAAATAAAAATATATATCTTGAAATATATTACCTATTTTTATAGTGAACATTCACCTTATTTGATTTTTATATGTGGCAATCTATTTATATTTGAATTTTTTTTACTTATGAAAAGTGTAAGGGGTAATATACAAAAATTTAGAATGGGGTTGGTGGGGTGATAGATTTGATTGTTTATATTATCAAAAAGTTTAAGAGGTAACGTACAAAAATTTACAATGGGATTGGTGGGGTGGCAGAATCATTGCCAACACCATTATAGATTTGATTGTTTTTATTATAAAAAAGTTTAAGGGGTAATCTAAAAAAAATTGCAATGGGGTTTGCGGGGTGGCAGATTTACTGCCTACCTACTTTTAAAATTTTTAAAGTAGTATAGATGTTTCTTGTGCACAAGTCATCACTGGCATGTATTATTTGTTTGTTGAAGCCTTGACAATTATGAGGGACAAGCTCCTGGAAGGGAAGTCTCTGCAGACATCTGAGCTAACGAAGGCAGATGAGAATGTTTTCAAATTAGGAAGTCTTGCATACCGCAGTGCTTTTGAAATGGGAAGAATACAAGTTATGGAATCCTGATTATTTGGGGTCTTTGGGAAACCAGAGCTTAATGCTCAGTCCTACTTGCATGCAATCTGTATATTGCTCACCTTTTTAGTCATGGTAGATGCTTTCAACTTGCATCGTTAATTAAGTTTACTTTTCATGAATATATGCTTCTGATTAGCAAATGTTTGGTGTTGTTTGACATAAGCGTAATTATCTTGTTTTTAATTGTTGGTTTTTTCTATTGTTTTTTCTGACATGATTTCACAGTAATGTGTTACAGTAAGTAATGATCAAACGGAAGAAGTCCAAACAGTGGATGATGCACCAGCAGTAACTAAATTTTGTCTTGTTAGCTTGATGGATGCACATGTACAGTTAAGGAGGTTTCCTATATATAATAATACCACCTGTTATTTTGGTAAACATAATTTTAGAATTATGGTCCATATTAACGCACAGATATACTTTTTGTTAATGGAAAATACAGAGGTTCTGATGTCCGTTCTTCGTGTCATCATTTTATACTTTACTAGCTCGTGGCAATTTGCATTGGCTTCAATTTACATCTTCTTCTTTAGATGAAAACCTAGTATATTGCTATGGACAGACATTGACAACATTCTTGATATTGTTTCCTTGTCGGAGGCTTCGCCTAGTAATTCCTGCTCCTTGGTGGGTTTGTTTGCATGTTCTGGCTCGTCTTAGGACGTCGGAGTTGCTCGATGTCTTGAGTCGTGCCTTAGTAGTTCTTGAGTCGTGCCTTAGTAGTCCTGTCGCCACAGGTTGTTTCTCTTTTGCCCCCTGTGTAGGTTTTGATGGTTTTCTTAATTTATTGTTTGGTTGTATGTTTTTGGGTTTGGTCTCCCTCGTAGACTAAGCCCATTCTTCTTAATATAGGGCATGTTCGGCTGGTATTTGTTTTGCAGCCGCACAACACAAGCGCTGCTGCCGCAGGAATAGCGGCCTAACTGGCCCATATCCAGCAGGAGGATGGTGTTTCAAAAAGAAAAAAAAAACTTCACTTGTGGCAATTAGCTATATATGATAACTGGTTCTTGGGACAAAAGGCCAAGGTAAGGCATCATTTCACTAAAAAGAAGAATATTGTCATAGCAGTTGATCATTTTGACAGAAATATTGTTATAAAACAATTCATCTTGTTGAGTCAGATTTGGGACTGCCAGAGCAGGAGTTGTGTTTAAACACTCACAGGGCATAAGGATTGTATTACCTGATGATTACTGAAATTCGTCACGAAAAGCCTGGTCCCAGCAACACATTTTTTTTAATAATGGATTTTCATTAATCCGGCCTCTATATCCACAAATAATATACATAGCCAAAAAAATACAAGAGCACTTAGACTCACATCTCCTCTCAAGAAAGAGAAGAACATAGAACCAAAAAAATCAGCAAGTGTGAGTCGTCTAGTCACCGCCACACCTAGTGCGTCGTCGTTGTGAATCTCTGCTGATGCCATCTTCCTCCGCTTCAGGTGAGTTGATGCCACACGTCGCTAGTTTAGCCTACCTTCATCCGTCGCCGTCCAGCTAAAACTAGCCAACCAAACGCGAGCCAACAAGATCCACTTATGATACACCTCCGCTTCGCTAGATTCCTACGCCTCTACTGCCCCTAGGGCCACCGCCATCTTCGTGAACCTCCTCCCCTCCTGGATTCCCAGCTCATCGCCGCCCCTAGGGCCGTTGGCTCTACCGGAGACCTTTGCAACCTCCATCGAGGAAAACCTCTTCCACCCGATTCACAGGCATCTGCCGCCCCTAGGGCGCCCGCTGCCACCGGGATCTGCCTCCTCCTCACTGCGAACCTTGCACCGGCACTTAGGCCGCCGTTGTCTCGGACCGGCGCTGCCCCTAGGGCCTTAGCCGTCGCCGCCGGAGAAGTCTTCCGCCCGGACTCCCACGCTGCTGCGAACGAGTCCACCTCCACCCAAACCCGCCGTTTCCCTGCTAAGGATACGCCGGCGACGTTTAGGCTGCCGTCGTCCTCCGCCGCCCGAAGGGATGCTGTCGTCGACACCTGCCAACCACCTCCACCGCTGACACCAGCTCGCGCGGCCATACGTAGGCCCGACCACCTCCGGTTGCCACCGCAACGCCTCAGCCGCCCACCTTCTTGCCGCTTCCTGCACCGCCCTCGACGCCCCTTCAATATGAAGCCAGATCCCTGCCGAGGAAGCCCCACTGCCGCATTCCTCACAGCCGCTTGGCACGCCGGTGGCCTGCTCGGGCGGCGGCAAGGCCATCGAAGACGAGGGGTTGGGAGACGAGAGGTCCAGACGAGTGGTCGCTTCTATCGGTCCAAGCAACACATGAGGATATTCAAACTCTAGTCACAGAACAGTGTGGACTGCCTAATTGAGAAGACCAATTGAGCAATGTGGAGAGGAGACTTTTGGCAATCAACACCTGAAATTCGGAGGCCGACCATGGGGAAAAAAATATGTAATTTGATGTAGTGGATCGATATCTATGTACTATCATCATACACACCCTTACCATTATGTTCGACGTACTCGTATTTTTCATCCTTTTTCCTTTCGAACCTGTCAATCTAATTTGGACCGGCTGATGCAATCAACACTGTAGCATTTACTCATACTGCGTTTTGTACCTTTGTTCACCTAATTTGGTGCACTGTTCTTGTTCCCTCCCGTTGTAAGTACTTCCCCTGTCTTATACTCCCTCTGTTTCACAATGTATTTATCTAGATTCATTAACATCAATATAAATTAATATAGAAAATACTAGAATGACTTACATTGTGAAACTGAGGAAGTAAAAAAACTAACATAAACTATGATGTGATGTACGTTTTCTAGTATAATAAATCTAGATATGTTTCTACCATATTCGTTGTATTAGAAAATATCACATCTTATCCTAAATTCGTTTATTTTAGAACGGATGGAGTAAGTGCGTTGATGCACATATATAAGCTCGGTATGTTTTACGTAGTTTTTTTGGAAATAAATTAAAGACTGGCGCTCAGGTAAAGATGTACATACTTCTATAAATACAAACATGCATGCACATCTCATTCTTATGACTACCTTTAAAAACTATATCAGTATATCTTAAGATTCATGAAGTCATTATATGTGTTATTTTACATAGTTTCTGTTCTACATGAGTATAATGTTGTACAGTATCCTCACACTATGGCGCACGCCATCTCATAATTTGTTTTACAAGCTAAAACGTGATCAGTCAACAATGGCGCCGCAACTTGCTCAAATCATATCACCTGCAAACCAGCAAACAGTGAATTGTCTGCAGATGTATGATGTTCTAATGCAAGAGATTTTCAGAAACCATATTTTAAAGATGCAGTTAAATTAATCCTGGAGGAAGTCAACTGATGGAAATATATGCTTCAAATTTCCAACTTATGTGTAAATGACGCATCAAAATGCCCAATTCAGTGGGCATATATGCAGCTGGCCGCCACTGGTTTCGTCAATGTTAGAAGCTGGCCGTCCACGACATTTGCTGAATTTCGACGTTTCCGATGATGAATCACCCATTTCCTACTTGAGTTAGCATTGAAAAACTTGTGCAAACCGTAACCGTTATTCTAGCGCCGTTCTTGTTAGTAGCAGCAAAAAATTAGGCTGGCATGCATAATCCTCACAAGCCGTTATTATTCTTGAAAATGCTGTGAAGTCCTTTACTTGCATAACATTTGTTATTATCAAGTAGTAGCCTCTATTTTAAATAGTAGAAAATTTACTCATATGATTTTTATTAGTTTAATTTAATTCCTCCAAAGAACAAATAGGTTTACTTTAAAGCAACTTTTTTATATTAAGGAAAAGGGACTACCTAGCTGTATGTTGACATATTTTAGAGCCATATATCACACGGAAATCTAATTGTTTTTTTAGTAAACTCCTATACTAACAACACTGATGTGCCATGCTGTAGAAGCACATATAAATTTTCTATAGCTCCTATCTAGTTAAATCAATTGATTGAGATCAATAATGTTAATACTCCTCCTGTTTTCTAATGTATTTCTAATGTATGCGCTGTTGACTTGTTGACCAACGTTTGATTATTCATCTTATTCAAAATTTTTATGCAAATATAAAAATAATTATATCATGCTTAAAGAACATTTGATAATAAATTAAGTCAAGCAAAATAAATGATTACATAATTTTTTTTAATAAGACAGATGGTCAAATGTATCTCAAAAGATCAACGGTGTCATGTTTTACAAACGGAGGGAGTAGAAGTCTAATAGTTTAGTACGTGTAACCGTGCTCTTATATTAATCCTTAGAAATTGTACTTGAGGAGCTCTGCCAAGCTTTGGACAAACAAACTGTACTGTATACGCGATTAACGCATGCACGGCATGTCTGCACAATTACAACTTGCTCGGTTTTGTCAACACTGTCTTCATCATCATCGCAAGCAATCCTGCCTTCTTTACAGCTGCCTCGTCTATCCATGGCGCCATCGTCGTAAATCCCGTTTATAATCTCCAGTGATTGAGCTCCATCCATCCTCTGGTTGATGTCCTCTCTCTGGCTTCTCGAGAAGGGTCTTCAGTTAATCTCCAGGTTAGTGCTAATTACGTGTCAACTGGGGCAGTATTTGGTCCTTTTAACTTTAAGTTTGATTTAGGAGCTACCCTATGTTTTTCTCCACGCCTCAAAGGCCCAAAATCATACAACCTTGGGAATCACCAATAGTACGGTGGTAGAGTCGTAGGTGTACGAATCTACATATCAGAGTTCAAAATCTTAGTGTCTAAGAATATTACGTACATGCATATGGATTTTCAATAAGACTTTAGTGAGATCAGTGATATGTCGCTGGTTTCCGTTTCTTAAAGTATATGTTAGGGGACACATTCATAAGGTGTGAGTATGGTGTTGCGTGTGTAGTGATGTGTGCATCTAGCTACCATGTAATATAAAAAAGAAAATCACACACACTATGACACCAACTATGGTTAAATGGTAAGGAATGCAAAGGGAAATTAAAGGAGATAATTTTTGCCTCTGACTGTATCATCTCAATCCAATTCTTCCTCGTTAACCACAAATTAATCTTATCGAGACGGATTGTACGGAAGTAGTGGATACATACTCTACAGAGATAGTACTGTTTGATATTGCGGCGGCCTTTTTGCTCGGAATATTGGAATATTGGGAATGTTGCATTCTCGCTTTGTCAAAAAAAAAAAGGCACATAAGGTGCGTAGCACATAACCTAGCTAGGGACAAACCCTTTTTAGTCCCGATTCACAACCCCCTACAGTCCCGGTTATGCAACCGGGACTATAAATCCAGGACTAAAAATGCTCATTTTTAGTCCCGGTTAAAATAACTGGGACTAAAGAAGGATCTTTACTCCCGGTTGGAGTTACTAACCGGGGCTAAAGATCTAGTCCGGGTTAGAGTTAACAACCGGGACTAATGTTCTTTTTTTCTTTTTTTCCCTGCTGCTTCCATGATTTCAAGCCCCACAAATCATTCATATTATCCACAAATCATTCGAACACCACATATCATTCACAAAATCCCCAAATACTTCAAGCTACATTTTCTATCACCAAATACATCATAAATCATTCACAAAATCACAAAATCATCTCCACAAATTCATTCACACATTACACATCACACAGATCAGAAAAAGAAATCACATCGCACAGATTGGCTGCACAGATCAGAAAAAGAAATCCACATCACACAGATCGGCCGCACACATCGCACAGATCAGGAAAAAACCACATCGCAGAGATCGGGTGCCGGCCGCCCGCCGCCTCACCGGCCTCCAGCCCGGCCGCCTCGGGCTCCGCCACCACCTGGGGAGCGTCGCCGCCCACCGCCTGCCGCCTCGGCGGCCGGTGCCCGCCCGCTGCCGCCTCGGGCTCCGCCGCCCGCCCGGGGAGCGCCGCCGCCTCGCTGGCCGCCTGCTCGGCTGCCCGCCGCCGGCCTCGCGGGCCGCCGCCTCGGCCGCCTGCCCGGCCGCCGGCGCTCCGCGCCCTCCCTACCGCCGCGCGCCGCCCGGCCTCACATGGTAGGAGGAGGAGGAGGAAGAGAAGAGAAGGGAGAGGAATGGGAGAGGAGAAGGGATGGAGGAGGATAAGGATGGGGAAGGGATGGATGAGGCTGTTTAATTAATGAGAGGGGAGGGGAAAGAAAGGGGGAGAGACCGAGGCGGCCGGGCGGGGGCAGTGGCGCCAGCTTGGTTGATTTTTTTTGTCCCGGTTGGTATAAAGAACCGGGACTAAAGATCCATTTTTAGTCTTTAGTCCCGGTTCTTTATACCAACCGGGACAAAAAAGAATTGGGGTCTAACTCGGTCCAATAACTTTTTGAACCGGGACTAAAAATGATCTTTAATCCCGGTTCTTATTCGAACCGGGACTATTGTGGATTTTGGGTGACCGAGCAAAGATGGTTTCTCCACCAGTGTAGGTAGGAGTATGTTTTGATAAATTTTTGTTTTGTGAGTAGGTTAACAACCCCTAGCTTCCTTGTCAACAAACTAGCTAAATGCTTCGTGCATCGTAACGGAATTTGAAGTGAGAAGGGACTCATTAATTAAGTCATTAATTATACACCTTTTAAAAGGGGAGAATAGCTATTGTCCCTAAAGTTTCTCTGTATTATTAGTTTAGTCTCTAATCTTTTAAATAGTCTAAAGAAATCCTTAAACTTTATCAAAAGGCCTAGAATAATCCTTGGTCCACCAAAACCGTCATATGGATATACCATGTCATCATTCATGCAAAATCTATGATGAATTATCCAGTTTACCTTTACGTATATCATAGAAAAATAAATGTAAGGGTGAATTAGACATAACCACAGGAAAAAAAATACTTTTCCTTTTTTTTCACCATTTTGACGTATATTTTTGCTCTTACATGTACCATATTTTTTAAAACTTTTTTCTTTTGTTTTTTATTTTCCTATGATATATGTAAGGGTAAATTGAAGAAATCATATAGATTTTGCATAGGAGGGTGACATGGCATGTCCATGTGGTGAATTTGGTGGGACCAAGGACTATATCAGCCCATGTGATAAATTTAAAGGACTTGTTTGGACAATATAAAAGATTAAGGACTAAAATAACCCAGGAGTAAAACTTTAGGGACCATATTGGTTATTCTTCCATTTAAAAGCTCCAAACAAATTAGCTACTTCTGAGATAAATTTTTATATGGCAATTTGAAAGACGTGTGTTCGCATCACCTGGTTCCATCTGGAGTGTGCGCGGAAAACGGAGTGGTCCATTAGCACGTGATTAATTAAGTATTAGCTTTTTTTTCAAAAATGGATCAATATGATTTTTTTAAGCAACTTTCGTATAGAAACTTTTTTTAAAAAACGCACTGTTTAGTAGTCTGAAAAGCGTGCGCGTAGAATACGATGGAGAGGGGTTGGGAACCCTGGGTTCCGAACAGACCCATATGCTACACCCTAACAAGGACTCCCCTATTAGAGCAAGTTTAATAGTATAGCCCACTACTAGCTTCAAATTATCTATAGCCAATGTAATAGCCAATTCATACAATAGTTGCTTACTATACTATCAATATCTAGTCCCACTTGTCATACACATATTACGTCTTGTAGTCAGTGTTGTAGCTAGCTACAGATATGTAGCCCGCTGCTCTTCTCTCTTTTCTTTTATCTCTTTAAAATATTTTTATAGCTGGCTTATAGCCTGCTATTGTACCTGCTCTTAGGGAGAAGGTGGTGGTGGGCCATAGATTCACTACTCACCACCACCATTAAAATATTTTTGGCCTGGTCAGATTGTCGCCAAAATAAACCTTACCAAGTTTTGGTAATACCAAAATTTTGGTAAGATGACAATATTGCCAAAATTTTGGCAGGATTTCTTATGTATTGACTAAATTTAGCAACAAACTAAACGTACATATTTTTTTTTGATAATTTTACCAAAAAATGGTATAGTTAAAAATGATATCAAAGTAAACAGGCCCTTTAAAAGGGTATAAGATTATTTGATGATATAACTGTTATGCAATATTAATAAGGCTCATCAAGGTCTTAAAAAACTTATCCCTATTTAAAAACAATTATAACACTACTCTAGATCTGAAAATCCTAATCGTTTTAGTGAAAACAAGGGCCTGAATCTTAAAATTTAAAAAATCTAATTATTTTAATGAAAACAATGGTGAAATTCTAAAATTCAGTAAAGGTGGGGGCAAATCCTGAAAGAATAATTGAAACAACCACTCCTCGCTATACCCTGAAATTTCCTCTTCTAGTCCTCCTATCTTGGGGAGAAAATAGACATTTGGCCACGTTCAAAACACGGTTTCGCTAGAATGCCATCCTCAAAACACGATTCGATAAAATGTCAATATGAAGCACATGCTTACTACAATATTGCCATTTTTGCCATTTTATTCATTTCCAAAATGATTTTAGCTCATCCACCCGATGATAAGATGGAAATGCCCTTGCTTCGCCACCGCATCTCGGCCGCCACCGTTTGACACAGTGAGGAGAGGTGGCGGCGTGGACGACTACTGGGAGAGGCAGTGTGCCGTTGTGTCCAGGCCATCGGGGAGCCACGAGAGAAGCGACAGAGGAGTGTGAGTCGGTCGCCAGGGAGGCGCGCGGACAGCGTCTCGCCGACGGTGAGCGACGAGCGGGCCTCGCGGTTGCAGCCATGGAAGATGGTTCCCCCCTCCTCCCCCTTCACCCGCGCCATCACCACGACTTCCTCGACCACCTCGCCGCGCAGCACCGTCGCCACCGCCTCCTCCTCCACTTCGACCTACGCAGCCACATATGGTGTTCGTCGTCAAGGCAGCCGCGACCGTAGTTGCTGTCGAGGTCGCCGCCGCGAGGAATGGCAGGTGGATGAGGAGGTGAGGAGGCCCGCTCCGGAAGAGGAGGCGAAGCCCGTCGTCGTCATCAGTAGGTTGCCACTGGAGCAGGCGGCTGCGACTGCTGCTGCGGGGACGGCGGGCGGCGGCTAGTGCTTGGGGAGCAGCGGCGTCGGTGGCAGTATCGAGGATGCCGCCGACGGATGAGGCTGGGGATTCCTCCTCCACGGTCATCGCCGTCATCGGTTGAAGGATTCCTCCTCCACGGTCGTCAGCCGTTGTTGGAGGAGGCTGGGGATTCCCTCGGTCGTCGCCGTCGCCGTCGACGGAGGTGGCGAGGTTGAGGGAGGGGAAGATGTTGGAGGACCCGCCGGCCATCTCGTCGTCTGGCCTTTCCCAAACAGCACTGCTCCGGACGCCATCCATGGAGGAGGACGAGGAGGAAGACGGTGAGCTGCTTGTGGAGGACATGGAGATGGCCGGTGAGGACGAGCTCCTCTTTCTCAACGACGGCGCGGAGGACATGATGGTTAATTTTGTCTCATCACCCGGTGGAGGAGCGAAAATGATTTCGAAAATATACTGGCCAAAATGGCAAAGTAACGATGAGCACGCGTTCCATATTGATATTTTAACGAAACACGTTTCGGGATGGCATTCCAGCGAAACCACGTGTAGAACGAGGACAAATGTCCATTTTCTCTCTCTTGGGGGTCGTTGGGGAGTGGATGCTAATATTTTTTCTCTAGGCACGTAAAAAACTGTGATTTACACATTAAAAAAATAAAAATATAGATAAATATGATTTTTAAAAGTAATTTTTATATTTTTTTTTAAAAAAGTTTACCACTATTTAATAAACTGATAGTTTAGGAAGTGTGCGGGTGGAAAATGAAGAGGCGGAGCTGGCAACTCGTAGCGCCAAACACACCCGAACGTCGTTTTCCTCTTCCATGGCGCTCGCGCCTGCAGACGGCTAGGGCTCGGCCTCGCGGTCGCGGATGCTGAGTGCGCTGCGCGCGCACCATGGCATCGCCGGACTTCCCGGTGAGGCCGGGAGGTGGCGAAGCCGCGGCAGAAGGCGAGGGGGAGAGGATGGCGGTGGCCCGCTTGGCGGCGCGGACGGTTCGTTGGTTGGTGCGGGATTCGCTGCTCCCGATGCGGCGACGCCGCTACGCGGGGCGGCGGCGCAGCCCCGTCGCCCGATGTGGAGGCGCGTCTTGAGGAGAAATAGCCGGGGAAGGTGAGAAGAAAGAAAGAGAAAAAGATGAGCGAAGAAGATGATGAGGAGAGGAGCTTATGGGTGGTGAGTGGTGACCCCATTGCCATGATGGACCAACCCTTCGATTTCAATTATTCTGAGAGTTTTTACTTGTTGAGCGACGGTGGGGGTAAAATTGAATTGATAATGATTTGTTTAGATGGTGAATCAGAATTTTTTTCTCTACAAAAATCAGGTGAAATTTCTGCTCTCTCATCACTGCTCTCTCATCACTTGTCCATCTTCGCAACTTCAAAATGCAAGATTGAATCTGGATGATATCATGAACCCAAAAGGCAAAACAATGAAAGGGCAAGAAAAAAGAGCCAGATGATGTTGAGTTGAGTGCTAGAGCTAGTAGCAACTTCTTGCTCTTTAACAGCGTAACTTACTTTGTATTGTCCTCATGCAGAAGGCCTTCTTTACTAGCATAAACCAGGACACCGACATCAAGCTCCAGATTCAACTATGGACCCAACGGATATAACATTCCGATTGTTAGAAGAAATTACAGATGGATTCTCCGAGGAGCGAAAAATTGGTCAAGGTGCATATGGAACAGTTTATAAGGTAAGTTGAGGGCATCATTTGTTTATTGCGAATAACTTGACAAAGCACTGTATGGGTTGTAAAGAATAAGCATGCGCTACATGTTTGCACATACTTATATTACTATGATGAGCAATTAACCATGCCCCGCCTTTTATTGTCCATGATACTTAATTGTAGTATACTGTGACTACAAAGCAAATAAAGACATGCTTTACAATTTCATCCTTGTCAAATGTTTTCACCAGTAATGCTAAATCAAGCTGTATTAAGTACTGACAATAGATCCTTAACAGGGAGAGTTTAGAAATGGAAAAGAGATTGCAGTGAAGATGCTTCATAATGATACTCTAGGATTTGACGATAAGCAATTCGAGAATGAATTTCAGAACCTCATGAGGCTCGAGCATCCAAATATTGTACGGCTAGTTGCCTACTGCTATGAAACACAACATAAATACGCAGAGTACAAAGGAAGAATAGTTTTTGCTGCAATAATACATAGAGCGCTCTGCTTCGAGTATTTAACCGGTGGAAGCCTTGAGAATCATCTTTCAGGTACGATGTTTCTCCAGTTCTAGTATATTCCTTAGCACGCTAAGAAAAAAATAATCCTGGGTATTTAGATTATGTTTATTATTATGTTGATACCTCTTTTCTGTATCTTTGCAGACGAATTTCATGGTCTTGACTGGCCTACACGGTTCAAAATTATTAAAGGGACATGTGAGGGTTTAAAATATCTCCACGAGGGACTGAAGCCACCTATTTACCATTTGGATCTTAAACCGGGCAATATATTGCTGGACAAGAACATGGTGCCAAAACTTGCGGATTTTGGATTGTCCAAGCTCTTCACCGAAGAGAAAACAAGGGTCACACAAACTCCAATTGGGACAGTGTAAGCTCAATTACTTATTTGATTGAATCCTTTTCTAATAAGGATGCGCTTACATACGTGTCCATATGCAGCGGATACCTGCCGCCAGAATACATAGAGAAGAATGTACTCTCAAACAAGCTAGACATATTCAGCTTGGGTGTTGTAATGCTAAACGTAATTGCAGGACCTAGAGGGCGCTCTAGAAGTGCTGAAATGTCTTCCCAAGAATTTACTGATCTAGTAAGAAATGTTGTTTGTCTTTATCAGGATCAGTGATCATCTCTGAAAAACTACTCCTTTTGTATTGAATATTAATAGTTTAGCTTTACATTCTAATTTCGCAGGTACTAGGAAATTGGACAGTCAGGTTACAAGCAACATGGAATGGTTCCTCATTGGAAGCATATCGCCAACAGGTGAAGACGTGCACTGAAATAGCTCTGAAATGTGTGGAGATTGATAGACACAAAAGACCCAATATTTTGGATATCGTCAATAAGATTAATGAGACAGAAACTATGATTGGCAAGGTAATCAATATTGTTACTGGCATGTTTTTTTTTAAAAAAATAAACCTAGTGCGAAGCTCTTCATAAAGGCATAAAGTGGAATGATTTTACTTTGGTAAATGAAGCGGCGACATGTTCTTTATTTATTCTGTAAAATTGCTTATATATTAAAGAATGACTATTTTAATTCTCGAACACGCAAAAGAATTGCGCGTCATTCCACTAAGAAGAGAAGAAAGTAACGGAGGAGAAAACCCCCTCGTCAGGAGCCAAATACAAACATAACAAATTTAAGAAACTGAAAAAACGTCCGCGACCAAAAGCAATACCACAAAGATGATCTAAGTGTCTAGGGTGATCGTCATTTTCAGAATGTTCTCCTTGTATGTTAGGGATTTCTAGGAATCAACATCCCTCTGTCTCACAACACTTCCGCTGTATTTTGGGATTGCATTTTGTTGACAATTATCCTTTTAGGGGATCAAAAATGTAAAATTAATTGCAGTTTCACAAAAAAGAAGTAAAATTAATTGAAGTTTTCTACATCAACCCTGTTTTTAATCATGTGAAGTAGGCTATTCAATAATTTAATATGTTTTATAATGGTCGAACCCTATTAATTATTGCTCTTTTATGTACCTGCAGTGTTGGGTATATAGTTTCATAGCTGCACATTACAATACATGTATTTCCACTTACTCAAAAAGGAACATGTATTTATATTTGAAAGACTTTTTAGCTGCATGTAAATCTTCTTTAATTGACTACATTGGCTATATCATTTAGTTGCCGATAAGCCATGGCTCAGAGGTACGGTTCGTCAACGACCACCGCGAGAAGCCAACCTCATACAGCGACGAGTTTATCACCCTTGAGAGCAGGTTGGCCAGCCATTTGAACTTAAGTGACACCCAAGTAAACCAAGAAGCTTATCACCATAACGGTTCTTCTTTCAAAGAGAAAGAAGAGGACCGAGAGGTGCATCAGGTGAAATTTTATCTCTATATTCTGTTGGAATCATGCCAATTGCTTACTTTTGTTACATCGGTAAACCCTTTCACAAATATCTTATAATTTTGTCTACTTTGGTTGCTGTTTCATTTGATCAGATCATTCCAATGGAAAATCCTGACATTCCCATAGATGCGCATCCCACTGAGCCATGGTACGTGAAATTGTCATCTCTTTTTGTTTGAGGAGACAAACTACATGTTCTCATGGTGATAATTGAAACCAAGATTTTCTTGCATTTCTAAAAGCGATAAATTTATCATCCTTTAGTTTACTTGCTATGATCCCATTTTATTTTAAAGCGTGAAAAGAAAATAGCCCCCTTCAAAAGCCTCATTAGTCATGACCTGGTGGCCAGCTTTACAATAATAAACTTTGTAAAAAATCTACATTTTTCTAAAATAAATTGTCCACTTGCTTTCAAGCTCCTTTTAGTGAAGATTAGGTATTATGAGTTTTTTCTAGAATTTTTACATGAAAAAAAGGGAGTCCTAGTTCTTCAGTACATTCTGATTTAACGATCATTGTGTTTTATGCTTGTCTCTTTCCTGCTGAAAATTCTTTACTTCATCTAGTGGTTAGGTTATACTATAATCATAGTCGTTACAGCCCACAAAATCAAGGTTAGATACTTCAGAATATGTATGTGATGAACACCTAATACATTTCTTTTCCTTTCATAGCATATGCAAAACAGCTGTTACCAGCTTTTACCATAATAAATTTCTTGTGTGCAGGATTTTGACAGGCAATATTTTTGGCTCAGTTGACATCCTGAACTGTGATACACAAGTAAGTGACCACTCCCAGTGGGCTGTATATACTATTTTTAGTGTTAATTTTTGGTACCTGTACATTAGGAAGTTCCAAAGATACAAATTAACACCAAACACATTTCCCATTTTAATACTTATCAATTTCTACTTTTAAATATGTCTCCCTGCATAAATCGATTTTCTTAAAACTGAACCCAGTTGTAACACAAATTTCAGAATAATTAGTTCCGAATTTACCATATGTATACCACCCAATGTAAATCGGATAACTACCACCGATGATATAATGAATATAAAAAGAACCACCTTCTCTTAATCTTAAAAATTAGTGGTAACATTGTAATGTTTGCCTATGCGAGTGAAATTCATTGTAAGTTTCTCCATGCTTATAATTAGCAAACTGAATGGTGTTGGATGTTCTGGGACTAAGGTTGGTCCACATATTTGTCCACAGGAAACAGTGAACCTGCTTCAAAGCTCATTTGGACCAAGAGGCATGCTTCCTGACCTGACTTAACTCACTGCTAGCCATAGACTTTACCCCTGGTGTAACAGCAAATGCTAACATATCAATCACTCCAAAACTGCAGCTAGCGCAGCCAAGTTGATTGCGCGGAAGCAATGGCTTGTGGTTGGATATCATGATGGTTTCATAAGAGTGTACACATACGAATCCCCTGTACAGCAAGTGAAGAGATTCAAAGCTCATTCATGGAACATCACCTGTTTGGACGTTCATCCAACTGAGCCTTATGTGCTGTCGATCGGCTTGCTTGACCCAATTAAGATGTGGGACTGGAACAAGGGCTGGGAGTGCATTAGGATGTTTGACATGCAAGGTGTCCTAGCACATGGAATCAAATTTAACCCGCACGATTCATACAAATTTGCGGCTGCTTCCATGATGAATGTACAGGTGCAGTGAAGGCCTGAGGTTTTACCTCCTATCATTTTGATAGACACAATTTTTGAATTAAAGTCTATAATATGGCAAATGCAGGTTTGGAATTTCCGTTCTTCCCGTCGTGAATTCACATTGTTTGGGCATGGATCTGCAGTGAGCTGTTTCGATTACTTCACTCGTGGAAATCAGCAATACATAATAACTGGTTCTTTGGACAAAACGGCTAGGGTAAGACATTTTAATTGCAAGAGTATTGTCATACCTCTTGATCATTTTTTGTGGAAATGCCGTTGTAATTATTTCATCTTGTTGAGTCAGATCTGGGACTGCAAGAGCAGGACTTGTGTTCAAATACTCATAGGGCATATGGATTGTGTTACCTGTGTTTGTTCCCATCCAGACCTGCCAATCCTACTTACAGGTTCTAATGATGAGACAGTTCGTCTGTGGAACTCAATTACCTTCAAGTAAGTTCCTAAGCTGCTACATTAACTGCGCCCATCCATAACTTCTAGGCTTGTGATGTGATCTTGCCAAATTTTCATGTGCAAAAGCGCCGGCTCGTCGAGGAGGATGCGCCGGTTCAAAAACTTTTCCTGTGTGAGAAGTTTCAGAAATGATATTGTTTTTCATAATTTTCTAGGCTTGAGGGTGTACTGGACTTTGAACTTGGAAAAGTCGGCGCTATAGTTTGTTTGAAGGGTTCAAAACGGTGAGTGATAAAAAGGACCCTGCTATTCATCTTGAGGTTGAGCATGTTACTGCTTCGCTGCATCTTCTGCAAGTCTAAATTAAAAGAAGTTTTCCCTGCAAAAAAAAAGAAAGAAAAAGAAAGAAAGATAAGCTTGACTGCAAACATGAATTTTAGTAATATGTTGACATCTCAGAATGTGGTCTTCATTCTTTGTTGATATTCCAGACGTCCTTTCTCTCCATTGCGAAACCTGCGTAATGCAAACAATCTACTGATGCAGGGTTGTGATAGGTCATCAGGCTGGACTAGTAATTACTGAAATTCGTAATGAACAACCTGGTCCCAGCAACAGGTAAGGATGTTCAAACTGTTGGTGCCAAGGCAAGCTGGATTGGATGCAGATAATATGGCACATTGACACTAAACTTAACTTTAGGGAATATATCTTTCAGAAGACCAATTAAACAGTGTGGAGAGGAGACATAAATAGCCAAGTCCTGTAATTGGGATGGCAATGGGGAAAAAAATGTAATATGATGTAGAGTAGTTGATATCTATGTAGTCTCAACCTGCACAAGCTTACTACTGTTTTTACTTGTGTTTTTAGTTTTATAAGTCTTTTTTCCTTCCAAACTTTTCATTAATTTGGACAGGTTGACACAATGCAAGCAACACTATAGCATTTGCTTCACTGTTGCCTAGTTCCCCCTTTACTTCAGAATTCAATCCATGCTAGAGCAAGGATAATGGTAGAGTTCACTTTCTATTATTAGCCCATTTTAAAACCAACATATATAATGGATTAGCTATAAGGTTGACTATAATTTTCTTATCTTCTCTCTATCTCTCATAATGTATTTACCTAGGAGCTTGTGTTAAGATAGTTTTTGCATGAGAGCTAACATCCTTGATTTTTTGTTACCTCTCTCTTTCCCGTAAGCTTATAGTACGCTTATAGCTCACTAGTATACTTGCTCTAACGAATAAACTAACTTGATGCGTGTATTGACTTGACTAATTTCTGCTATTCATGAGTTATGGTTCCTGCAGAGTTGTGTATCCTGAATTGGTTGAGCGCTTAATTAGCCCATTGGATTTGGTCCCCGGAATCAATTTTCAGGATCTGTTTCTTTGCATGAATTATTTAGGTTCTTTACCATCGGGCTGGTAGTGACAAATAATAATCTATGTAATAAGAAAATATTTCTGGTAATAAATCAAAGAGAAACAGTAGCTTCCAGCTTGAAGCCTATTTGGAAAAGGTTCTAACAGCTGCAATTTCTCCTAGAGTATCTAGCGTGCTTTTCCAAAACAGTCTATATTCTAATAATATGTAGCTATAGGATCTAGAAAATAAACTAGAAACTCTCAGAAGCTAACTATCAACCAGGTTTTTCTCTAAATCTTAAGATATCGCTCGTACTATGTGACAACGAATGTCTATATCTATACTGACCATTGCGGTCTAAAAACAGGGCGTGTGGAGTTCGGTTGTAGAAAAAGAAAGGAAAAAACTACGAATCCTCCCCCCCCCCCCCCCTCTGAACTATCACGATCGACCGAATTACCCCCGTAAACCTAAATACCAGATATTGCTCACCCTGATCTTTTAATAACGGACAAATTACCTCCATCGATCCAATCCAGAGCAGTTTTATCCTATGTGGCATACGCGTGGTACTCCAGTTAGCATTTTCTTTTTAAAAAATCGGTGAAACCCACATGTCATACCTCTTCTTCACTTCTTCCTAATCTCTCTCTCTCTCCCTCTCAGGACCGCAGGTTGGTAGGTGCGCACAGCGGCTCAGAGGGGTGGGCGGTGGACGTTGGCGTCATGGCGGCGTTGGGATCCTCCTTCCACACCATCGCGGCGGAGCGGAGCTCGAACACGCCAGAGCGACATGGCTGCTCCCTGGCTGTTATTGCGGCCGCAGCCTTCCTCCTGCTGAACTTGCCCACCTTCCCCTGTACCCTGCGCCTGCGGATGCGGATGCTGATGCCGACACCGTCCTGACCGCACTGGAGGAGCGTCGGGAGGAGGACAGGGAGGGAAACTGTTTTAAACACTCGGGTGGACATCCACCCGTTTCTTGCATGTCATCTCAATAGTTATGAAAAATTTACAAAAAAATTAACATGATAGGTTAATATGTAATATATCATCTCACAAACATGCAAGTTCAAATTCGACTTCTACAAGTTGTAACAAAAATAACAAATTTGACTGTAAATATGCGTATACTAGTTATAGTTTAATTTGTTATTTTTGTTACAACTTGTAGAAGTCGAATTTGAACTTGCATGTTTGTGAGATGATATATTACATATTAACCTATCTTATAAATTTTTTTGGAATTTTTTTCATAATCATTTAGGTAGCATGCAAGAAACGGGTGGATGTCCACCCGAGAGATTAGAACCTATCCCCGGACAGGGAGGAGGAGGAGGAGAGGCGGAAGCGGGAGGAGGCGGCCACAGAGGAGGCCATTCTCGCGACCTCTCACGCTTGCTTCGCGCACCCAGGCGGGCCCGCCGCCGCTCGCCACCCACTCCCGCTGACTGGTTCCCCCTTCTAGTCTCACGCTGCCGTCCGTTGCCCGCCCTCGCGCACCGCCGTCCGCAGCCCACCCCCGCGCGCTGCCGTCCGACGCTCGCCCCCACGCGCCGCCGCCTCACCGGCAAGATCGCCGCCCTCCACGCCTGCGTCGTCGCGGTCAGCGAGTTCCACGCCCTCTACGGCATCAACCACGATGCGTTGCACCGCTCCCAGTCCCTGGTGATGGCGGCGTTCGCGTTGCTCACGTAGCTGCTCCGCCATGTGAACAACGGTGGCACCAGCAAGTGGTCAACATCGGGGACCAGGTGGACGCCCTGGTTGAGCGGCTCAAGGTGCGGGTCGACACAGAGAGTAAGGTCAAGGTGCTGTCCATCGTTGGGTTCGGTGGTGTCGGCAAGCAGGGGCGGAGGTATAGTATGGGAGGGGGTTGCTCAGGAACCCGGTCAATAAAATTTTTTAGTTATACTTTACCATTTTCACTATGTGTGCACCCTCTCAATACAAATTTGATCTAAAGTAGAGTAAATTAAGTAAGAGGCACCCTCCATTTCGTTCTAGCTCCGCCCCTGTCGGCAAGACCACGCTGGCCGTGGAGCTGGGTTGGCACGTCTCGCCACCTGCCTCTTTGCCAAGTCCCCGTCTCGCCGCTGCCTCCGGCCACCGTTGACGTCTCTGCCACACCTGCCACAGCCACCGCCGGGCGGTGCGTGCCGCTGTCCGCGCCGCACGCTCGCCCGCCCCCACGCCGCTATGCATGCCATCTTGCGGCGCCGCCCATCCCTCCTGCCCCTGCGTGCCACCCCGTGAGAGAGTGTGAAGAGAGAGAGAGGGGGGAGAGGGGAAGAGGAGTATGACATGAGGGTTTCACATTTTTTTAATAAATAAAATGCTGACTGGATTGCCACGCATATGCCACGTACGACAAAACTGCTCTGGATTGGTCGAGGAGGTAATTTGTTCGGTATTGAAAGTTCAGGATGAGCAGCGCCTGGTTTTTAGGTTAGGGGGGTAATTCGGTTGACCGCGATAGTTAGAGGTAATTCATACTTTTTCCAAGAAGAAATGAAAGTGAACTCTCGAAAGAGACATTTGGACAAGTACTCCTACCCCAGTTGACGTATTCTGAGGGTGAGGACTGAAATGTACTCGTCAACGTACGCCATCTACGTGCATCTTCTATTCTGCTTGGCCACTCTTTGCACGGATAGACAACTCTCTAATTAATCCATCATTAACAAATATTTACTGTAGCACAACATTATTAAATCATAGAGCAATCACTACTACAAAACATCAAATAGGTGTCGCCACTATAAGTGCCGGTAGTGCTAAAACCGACACCTATAGACATTTTCCCACCTTCATGAGTTGAAATTGTAAAAAACCGGTACCTTTAAGTAATTATAGGTATTGGTTCTAAGTAAAAACCGGCACCTATTACATTTTGTATTGGTACCTTTAATATATTATAGGTGTCGGTTTTTTTAAAAAACCGACACCAATCTAGATCGAGCCGACCCGGCCTATGATGAGCTGACCCATGGGTCCCACCACGAGGAGACGAGGCTTCGGATAAGGGCATAAGAGCAAGTTTAATAATAGTATAGCCAACTACTAGCTCCAATTTATCTATAGCTAATTTAATAGCTTATTCATACAATAGTTACATACTACACTATTAATATCTGGTCCCATCTGTCATACACACACCGCGTCTTGGAGTCCGTGCTACAGCTGGCTACAAATCTGTAGCCCGGTGCTCTTCTCTCTCCTCATTTATCTCCTACAATATGTTTACAACTGGCTTATAGCCTGCTAGTACCTGCTCTAAGGCTCCCTCGCTCTCATCGACTCATCGTCTCGCACTCTCGCTCCCTTTTCTTTCTCTCCCTTCTCGCTCTCGTCTCGCTCTCCTCTCTCTCGTGGCGGCTGGCCGGCGACCGCGCCCTCCCCTCCGCCAGATCCGGCGGGAGGGGAGGTGCCAGGGAGGGGGGGCGAGGGGGGAGCTGGTGGTGGGGAGGCTGCAGCGGCAGGAGGGGAGGAGGCGGCGGTGGGGAGCTAGCGGCGGGTAGGCGGCGGCAACCTCCCCTCTGCCAAATCCGGCGGGAGGGGAGGCAGTGGCGGCGGCGGAGCCCTCCCCTTCGTCCGATCCGGTGGGATGGGAGGTAGTGGCGGCGGTGGAGCCCTCCCCTCCGCCAGATCCGGTGGGGGGTAGGCGGCGGGAATGACGGCGGCGGGCTCCCCACGGGCGGCGGTGAGCACCCCCAAATCCCCAACTCTCTTCTTCACTTGTGGGTGCCTGATGTGATTCAATGATGTTTGATGTGAGATGAAAATGTTGCCAAATTTTTTTGTGAGATGAATGTTGCCTGATTCAAATGTTGGATTCAGTGATTCAAATGTGATTCAATGATTTATTTTGTGAGATGAATGTTGCCGAAAAAAATTTCTTGCCGATGTGGGAGGGGGGACTCCTCGGCTTGATGCGTCGGCATCGAGCCGGCTTTTTTTTATTCATCGAACCTAAAAGGTGCCGGTTCTAAGCAACCGATACCCTTTTGATTTTCAATCAGTGCCGCCTCCCTTGTGCCGGTTGGGAAAACTGGCACCGAAGGGGGTTTCCCAACCGGCACTGATTTCCTTTTCTGTAGTAGTGAATTAGGCTTAAAGGATTCGTCTCGCAATTTACACGTAATCTATGTAATTAGTTTTTTTTATATATAATACTTTATGTATGTATCTAAACATTCGATGTGATATGATGAAAAACCATGCCGGGGGATAAACAGGCCCATGATCTCGCCCCATCCGTCGTGTTTCCCCATGCCACACTTCACCTTCACCGCTTCCTGGATCGCTCATCATCGTCGTTGTTGCGCACAGCGCACTCCAGCCCATGAAGAAGTTGTGGCACGGCGGGCCTGCTGCTCTCTATCAAGTTTTCTAATCTAATATCTCAAAGTTTTTATAAGTTGCTATGAGGTGAGTTTCACTTATCTTTCTAACTTGTTACACGAGTTATGCATGCACGTGAATTTCACTTAGCTTTCTAATTAACTTGTAATTCTAATTAACTTGTAATATGAGTTATGCATGCTCCCAGTCAATTTTTATTCTGCGTCAAGATTCCAGTTTAAGCAATAGCACTTTTTTAAAAACGATTAAATTTATGTACTCTAGTAATCTTCAACAAGCTTCGGTGACTGGGTTAGGACGTCAGAGTAAAAACTGTTCAGTACTAAACATAGGCCATGTTTAGATCGCGAAAAGAAAATTTTTGGATATCACATCAGACGTTTGACCGGATGTCGGAAGGGGTTTTCGGACACGAATGAAAATACTAATTTCATAACTCGCCTGGAAACTGCGAGATGAATCTTTTGAGCCTAATTAATTCGTCATTAGTACATGTGGGTTACTATAGCACTTATGGCTAATCATGAACTAATTATGCTTAAAAGATTCATCTCGAGATTTTCTCCCTAACTGTGCAATTAGTTTTTATTTTTATCTACGTTTAATGATTCATGCATGTGTCTAAAGAAACTTTTGGGAAACTAAACGGTGCCATAGACACATACACACTGAGCCGGCAAAAGTGTATATGTACACACAACGCCTACGAATCTCTGTGCTGAAAAAGCTTCATGCATGCTTTCCACTGTGAACTGCACTGCATTTGAGTTCTCCACTTCTTCCACTGATCGAAGATCGGCGTCCTTTCTGAAGAAAACTAGTCGCTCAATTAGTGTGATCGACGAGTCCTCCATGCGGTTGACTGCAAAAGTGGAAATCTACAGGGGGTGTTTAGATCCCACCCTAAAATTTTACACCCCATCATATCGAACATTTGAACACCTGTATGAAGTATTAAATATAGAAAAAAAAAATAATTAATTGTACAAATTGCGACTAATTTGTGAGACGAATCTTTTAAACTTAATTGCTTCATGATTTGACAATGTGGTTATACAATAAACATTTTCTAATGACAGATTAATTAGGCTTAATAAATTCATCTCGCGGTTTACTGACGAATTCTGTAATTAGTTTTTTTTATTAGTCTACGTTTAATATTTTAAATATGTGTCCGTATATCGGATGTGACACGCCAGAACTTTTCACCCCTGATCTAAACATAGCCTAAGTCTTTGCATACCTCTAGATAGTTATTTCATTTAGTTTGTTTATGTACTGTTCATCATTTTGTTGTTGGATACAGCATTGCCTATGATGGAATGGATCGATCCTTCGTGGGATTTATGTGTGGAATATACGTCTTATTATTTCAGTACATGAACTTGATGAATATATAGAGATGATTAGAAACATTTTATTTCCCCTCGTGTGAGATGATCAGACAATTATTATTTGTTGGGTACTTTACCTTTTATTTAGGTGGCCAAGCCAAGCTTCCCCTTTTCTTATTTGGGCTTTGTGAAAAACTGGTGTACCCAGTCCAATCATAAACAAATCCGAGGCAGTAGCCTCAGTTTGTTAAAAAAAAAAAGCCTTATGTGAAAGGGGTCAGCACTAATAACACTTGACGAGAAGTTATTTCAAAATATTTTTCCAAAAATAGTAAAAATATAACAAAATTTCTTATAAATGGGTCCTCGGTTGGCGCGAATGTCATTGCCAAGGAGAGTTCGAGACATTGAACTTTGACACCAATAAACCTGATGCCGCGAAAAAGTTCATTCTTTGTAAAGGTCTATTTTTAAAATAACTTTGTTTAGAGAAGGCCAAAATACTAAAAATCCAGATGCAGATTGAAGATGGAGCAAAACAGAAAATTAACAGTTCTACTACTGTGATCTACAGTAAACATGGTACAATTATTGTACGAACAACAAACTGGTGACTCGTGTGTACAAGGAACGAGCCGGAGAGACCAGCTGACAGGAGCCTGCCTTGGTGCCATACTGCCATTTGCCCATTTGCCAACTAGCATGAGCTGCCCTGCCCTGCACGGTGCACACCGACGCAGCGACCAACTGAGGCTGAGTTTTCTAATCAGCCATTCGGGACCGCTATTTTCTCTTTCAAAAATACCCGTGTTGCAACGGGTGAAGGTTATTTTAATCTTATTATTGTTATACAGTTTAGTTAAGATGAAATTGATAAAATTTACTATGGAAATTTGCTTGGATATATATATATATTTCTAGAAAATCATAAGCTACAATTAGAAGTCCAATCATCTTAAGTTAGCATGCGAGTTTTGTAAAGAGATATCTTATATGACTCATTCCGTATTTTCAAAAACGAACGAACTTAAAACCCATCTCACATACGGATATGTATTTCCAAAATCAAACGAACTTAAAACCCAAATCATACACTCATACACGGATGACGTATCAAAATACCAATAAAAACATATTTAATTTTTATAATTGTAGAGATAGAGATAGAGAAGAGATTATTATTAGGTATAGGTATAGATATAGATATAGATATGAATCGGACTTTTTATCGCCCTCTTTATTGACGGCGCATTTTTTATTTTTTCCTTTTTTTTCTTTTTTTCCCATTGCATACGAATCAAACTTTTTATTTTTTGCTTTTTTACATACGGCCTCTTTTATCGTTGTTTATTTAACTTTTTTTTACAGATGCCTTCTTTTCACGTCAAGAATCGGACTTTTTTTCACTTTTTTATTATTTTTTTTCTGTTGTATACGTATCGGACTTTTTTTCGCTACCAGTTTTTTTACAGATGCCTTTTTTTTTACGTTGAGAATCGGACTTTTTTTCGCCCTTTTTAACTTTTCTGATGTATGTACGATGGAAACAGTTTAAGCTTTTTACATTCTGTGTTTCTAAAATCAAACAAACTTAAAACCGACTCATACACGGATAACATACCAAAGTACCAGTAAAAACATCTTCAATTTTTATAATAGTAAAAATAAACATGTTTGCTGGTTGTTAAATAGTATGTTTGGTACAAAAAATTTCTATAGAGAACTATTTAAAATAAATAAATAAATCCATTTCTTAATATTGTAATAATTAATACTTGATTAATTTACTAGCTAGTGAATTATCTCGTGTTATCTGTAAAAACAAAACTTTTAGACAACTATCCGATCCGAACTTATCCGGCTTTGTGCTGTTCCTGCTAAGGCTCCGTTGGAACTCGCTGTTCATTTACTTTCTATGTTTTATATTATAAACTGTTTTGATTTTTTTCAATACTTTTAACATAAAATAAACATATAATTAAAATATATTCAGTGTTAGATTTAATCAATAGCCTATTGTAGACGTTATTAAATTTTTCTGCAAACTTAGGTATATCTCGCTATAAAAAAACATCCTTTGGTACCGGCTCCAAAAGACCTTTTGGTGTCGGATTCGGAGACGACACCAATTTGGCAGCACCTAAGTCCTTATTTTGGTGCGGGTCCAACATCCGGCACCTATGTGGGTGCACGATTTTTTTTTTTTAAAAAAAGAAAGAAACGGCTTGAGCCGAACCATCACATAATCATCTACATCACCAAGAAAAAGAACATGCAAGAACTTTAAGAACGTCATAAAAAGAACATCACACACATTAACATCAAGAGCATCGTCCTCTGCACCGGACTTCTCCACCACCGCCACCCCCTCCCCTCCCCTCCCCTCCCCTCCCTCCGCCAGGGCGCCGCCACCGGGCTACCACCGCCTCTCCTCCACCAGAGCCGGTTCTAACGGAGGGGAAGGCGCCGCCACAGCCTCCTCTCCTGCCACCTGCCCTTTCTCCAGATCTGACGGAGGGAGGGCGCCCCCTCCCTCCAGATCTGGCAAAGGGAGGGCGCCACCACCGGGCTGTCACCACCTCCCCTACCGCTAGAACCGGTGGAGGGGAGGTCGCCACCGCCACTCGCCGTCGCCACTCGGGCGCTGTTGCCGCGATGAGAGGTGAGGAGGACGAGGAGGAGGGGGAAAAAGGAGAGGAGGAGAAGATAAGTCTCGATGGGGGATACGACGTGGTTTTTATTTGGTGTGGGGGTGCACGGATCGATCGGCTTGGCTGGTCAATTTCGATGGGTGCCGGTTTTTTCAAAAAACCGACACGTATAAGATGTTGTAGGTGCCAGTTCTTTAGAAAACCGGTACCTATAATTTATTATAGATGTCGGTTATTTTAAAAAACCGATGCCTATAATATATTATAGGTGCCGGTTCTTTAGAAAACTGGTACCTATAATATATTATAACTGCCGGTTATTTTAAAAAACGGCACTTATAGTATTGGTGCCAATTTTTCCTGTAGAACGGTTCATATAGTTTAAAGGTGTTGGTTTATTATTATTTTTCATCGTGCGAATGTGGGAAAAGGTTGATAGGTGCCGATTTTAAATGAATTGGTACTTATAAGGCCAATCCCTATGAAGGTTTTTTATAGTGTCTAAAGAAGTATGATTAGAAAAATGTTAAAACGGCTTATAATATAAAACGATCACATGATTTTGTTCATACGTGAAACTAGACAAATAATTAACCATATGATTAATCGACTAATTTTTATTCCATTATCTAAAAACAATATGATTAATTGAGTATTAATAATTATTACAAACACATAAAACATATTTATTTTATATTTTCAAGAAAATTCTATATAGAAATTTCTCCGTAAAACGTATAGATTTTGGTTGAATGTAACACATTTTAGAATCTAGATATAGGTTAGATCACATCTATATAAAATTCCTTATATTTAGGGACGATGGAAGTGCTAACAGGGTCAGTCTTTAGCGTGAAGTCCGGTTGGTGTGCCTGGTTGACTTCCTGGTCAACCATGTGACAGCACCTTGAGCACTATAGTGTGTACTCATGCTGACAGCATGCACAGACATGTTGGCCTTCTTGCCAACCCAAAGTGTATGGCACTATACACGATTGGACGAACTCGCATGACTTTGCGTGCTTGGAGTAATGTGCATGCGCGCACTTTGACCAAGTCCATGGTGTCCATGGTCATAAACCACACACGTATAGATCCGCAGCCTAACCAATATAAGGATCTTAAATGGTGTCTTTTTTATAAAAAAATACAGAAGTTAATTAAAAATAAATCAATCAATCGATTTTTCGAATATGTAATTGTAAATACTTAATTAATAATATGTTAATAAGTTTTCTCGTTTCACGTGCACTTAAAATCTCTCTATTTAGAGGGAACAAACATAGCAAAATGTCTTAATGTCTTGTACTAATATTTTATACTGAAACTGTGACCATGGCAAAATGCTTAGTAAAATACAAAAATATTTCTTTAGGTTTTCTTCGCGCCTGTAAAAATAAAAAATAATGTGCATCTCTATAGGTGGCAGTCGTAAATTAAAACTAGCGCTGATAAGACATATCACTGCCACTTGACGGGTGCGGGATGGAAAATCCGACATCTACGTGAAGTTCTCAACCGGCGTCCATCAAGTGTTCTTGGCAGTGATGGTTCAACTGTGACAATTATCTCACACTCATATCCACATAAAATAGTGGACGTTCACTTATTTATTATTACATGCCATCTAAATATATATAGTTACCAAAAAAACCTAGAAAACCATTTATCATTATCTAAAAGAAATGTACAAACCTGCACTGAGTAGCGCCTCCGCACACGGTGTAATAGTAGGAACAGCAAGTAAGATTTGACCATATTTGTTGGTTTGAACTTAAAAATAACTAAAAAATGGAATAATTATATAATGAATTAGCTAGTGCGTAGAGTAGTTCATTGTTATCTGGGTGAAAAAAATGTATGAAGTATACAGTATTCATCAATACTATGAATCTGGTCAACAGAATATAATTCAACTACGTGCGTTGCCCCTATAAATTGAGCAGTGTGTGCGTGCACTGATGGCTGCATATTAGTTTGTGCGCGCGCTAAGCTCTCGCCCAGTTAAGCGTCATCTCTGATGCTTGCACGGCCTCTTCCGTCCACGCAATATCTGCGGTTGTTGCTGGATCCGCCGGTGCTTGCAAATATTTTGCAAATTTCTGCTGAGCTGTAAGCACACATCTCATCGACTCCCTAATTTCTTTTGGTTCTGTTCAGGCTTTGCCAATTCCATTACTAGGTCTTGTTTTGTTCCAAACTTTTTCTTCAAGCCTCTAATATTTTCAAGCCTCTAATTTTTTCATCACATCAAAACTTTCCTACATACATAAATTTTCAACTTTTTCATCACATCGTTTCAATTTCAACCGAACTTCTAATTTTGGCGTGAACTAAACACACCCTATACACCTTCCGTTCATATGAAATACACCTTCCATCAAAAAAAAAAGATGAATATAAATATGTACGTGTTTGTCCAGATTTATTTTTAGAAGTTGATTTTTAAGGACGGTGAGAGTAAATCACATCGTACGATAAATACATCAAAGCTTCAAATTCCTTGCTCACCAATACATGCAAAAATACTAAGACTTGAAACATGAAAATAACATTAGTTTTTAAGATAATGGAATCAATTCTAACCTTTGCTGAAAATGATGTTAGTAGATTCTATCTTGAAAAATATTCGCATGCATGTTGTTATATTTCTTATACCTTTTCAATATATATAATATCAAACATGTGCTTTGAATTCATATTGATGTCGTAACTAAAAGATAAAGTAAAAGAAATTATAAACAGCACGGATTGACCATCGATCTCACCGTTTACCTGTCTGCAATGTAGATAGATATATTTTTTATCTTCTCAAATCTCCGGACTACCTTTATAATCTCCTTTTTTTTTTGCGTGGCTTTATAATCTCCTCTGATTTGTAGAAAAAAAAAAGAGAATTTAGAGGATCTCAATACCATAAGAAAAATTCCTAAAGCACCATTTGGTTGAAAAAAATACTGATGTATTCCTTTGGTGATCTACTGTTATCCATACGCCTCTACAGTAGCCATTCCAAAGGATTGTGGATTCCTATACAAAGTTTAGGAATTTTCGTACCTCCACATAATAGCAAAAGCGCAGGGAAAAAAAAACGCTCCGCGCGATCTCTTGGTATCGTTGGTTCGCGATGGGACGAGGCAAATGCTTCGTCATTACTCGTCGAAAAAAAAATAGACCGCCCATCTAATTTGAAAAAATCATGAAAAAAAATAAAAAAATCACGTATAAAGTATTAATCATATTTTATCACCTAACAACAATGAAAATACTAATTATAAAAAAAATTCATATAAGAGGAACATGTTGAAGACAGAAACTCAGGGTTTATTTTTTTTTAAAGATGGAGGGAGTAGCGTTGATGTGATGCATCATCCACACACACCCAGCACTGCAGGTGAAGCAATCAACAAGCGATGCAGCCTCCGTACGAGCTCAACCTTGTATATGGCTCGAGCTCGTGCCGCCGCCGCCGCCGCCGGACCTTGAGCAGTTCAGCTCCGGCGCTCTGGCTGGCCGCGGCGCCTCCCAAGATCGAGCCGTTGAAACCCGCGTCGATGCTGGAGCCCACACCCGGCCGCGCCTCCCAAGCTTCCGATCCGATATGCAGGCGTCGATCGGAGACCGCGCCGTGGGAGATTCCATTTCCATGCGAGCCTC